>OY292326.1:0-4800000 GCA_958496145.1 Heliothis peltigera | reverse complement strand
ATAAAGTGATGTAGAAATATTTCAGCGCTACTTTAATGGACTATGAATTAAATGGTTTCCAGCGAATTGTGTTTAATTACAACAACAAATTTAAGAGGTAGTTGTTTTTATTTTTGTATTATATTCGTTTTATACTCGTACCAAATATACGTATCAAACATATTGTTTTCTTTATTTTATTGTCAAATCTAGGTACTTTCCCACTCAGTGAGTCTAGCTTACATGCTTTAAGCAACGAATGTTTAAGTATGGAAGCAACAGCCATATTTGTTTACATGGATTTAAATGATTTTTAAATACATAAAAACTACTATCACTTAACTATTTTTTTTTTTGGATTTATATCCAAGCGCACACGGTAAAATTTTTTCTGCATTGTAATATTTGTATACTGGGCCTGCACCTACTTATTTTCACTGTTCATGTTCAAACCCAACGGCAACTTCACCGAACCGATCATCGAAGATTGAGGACAGCGTGTCCACTTCGTGCTCGCAGATGAAGGATGCCCTCGTGCTGCAGTTGATGTCGTTCAGCAGACCGTTGTAGAACATTGAGCCGCAGCGCTCCCGTTCACCGCCGTCTGGCTGGTTGTGGCCCCAGAGAGAGTAGCCTGTGTCCTCTAATGCAGTCCCTGTAATTTATTATTTCAAATTTTGTTATTTAACGAAGTTTGACATACCTAAGCATGAATTTGGTAGACAACTTTCGATAATTCAAGACATAGCTTTCAGAAAAGCTATGAGATAGTCCTGAATTTGATCTTTAGTTGCTTTGATTAGCCAATTGCCTTTTTTTAATGTTTTTTTTAATGTTTTTTTTAATGTTTAATTCTTACCTCTGACGGCTTGCCAGCCTTCATCAAGTCTGTTATGGAATCCTAAAAGAACCGCTCCTGTTGGCTGGATTTCTGTGGCTTGAATCTTAGCCTCAGCTTCCGTCATTCTCACGAGTAACTCTGCTTCAGCCTGGGTGTTGATCACTGCGAGGTAGGATTGTTCAGCACTGCACGTTGCGTACGCGTCGGTCCAGTTTGTTGGTTTCTTGTGGAACTTGTAGCACCTGCCGAATTCCTGGTTGAACACGTAATCTGGAATAACATGATAATGATTACTAGTGAGTTATGGATAATACTCCTTAACAAGAACGTAAAAAAGGTTTTATACAAAAATGTGCGATGCAACCTGGTTCAACAAGAATTCATATAAAAGTATGTTCTATAATAATTTGCATGGAGCAAGGTCGTTTAGTGCTCTCTGAAGAAGCAGCAGCTTCACCTAGCACATTGCTTGCTACTAGAAACAGTACATTAGGTTCTAACACGGCTGGTACGTCGGCAGTGGATAGAGACGGATGACATGACGGATTACATCAGTCATGCTGACATGCCTATCATACCCACAGCACGATTGGCTGGCTGTCGACAATTTCACCGCTACGGGACAACAGAAGACTTATGACCCTAACAGTGCTTATGCTCGCTGGCGAAATCACTTTTAACTTCACTGCTAATCCCCATTCTCCCTCAGTTAACAAAATAATTACATACGTCGTATAATCCAACAGGCTTAGCATGGCAACCGTAGAAACAAGTTTTGTTTACCGGATAATAGACATAATGACAGTAAAGTGACAGATTGACTAAAGATTTCTTTTGACATTTTTTGAAGAAATTTTTCTTTTCTTCGATCGACGTAAGATTACAAGTGATTATATGCGAGTTGACAAGTCGCGCCATGCTCGGGCAGAAGACATGTTGACATTGACAGAAAGAGCTTTGTCTTTTCTTGACAGAATAGCTATACAATCGCCATGCTGAGCCTGCTGGAGGCCGGAGTTCCGCATTATTACTTCCAGATGTTCAATATTATTTATTTAGGCCTACCTAAATTAGGAATATTACACTGTTGATTCCATTCAAGTGATTGAAGGGTTTTCTTGCACATGAAGGGGAACTTTCTATAACATTTGTCGTCATTAAGTCTGCCGTCTTTGCTCATCACTACGCAGTCTTCGGTACCACCAACATCATTCGGCTCTCCTCGGCTCCAGTGATTGTACACGTCAGATATAGGGTACCCTGGAAGAAGTAAAAGTGCACCTAATAGTAATTACTCTTTAATCAAAGCAAGTAAAAACCTATAGGTAGTGATATACAGTATATAGGTAGTACTCTGTTTTTATCTCGCCTCACTCTCACTTTAGAGTAGTCATATCAAGACATTGATGCTCGCCTTACGTATGTTTCATGTCATTCAAATGTTCTTTAAAGTTGTCATCAAAGGTAGGTCGTTCATATACTTCTTTATCATCATGCTTTTAGCTTTTCCCGCGACTTCGTACAAGTTTGTAAGTACTATGGTGAGCGGCCATCACCTAAAAGGAATTCCTCATGCAAAATTTGAGTCTAGTTCTGAGATGATGACGTGAGTCGGTGACCTTTCACATTATAATTGTATAGATAGATAAACGCTTTAATGAGATAATGAAATATCTTACAGCGAAACAGTTAATGTGGCGCTTTCGTTTGATTTTGAAAAATGGCTTAGTTTACTGTACTTAAAGCGGTTCTCAAAAAAAATTAACTAGCTGTCATAAACTCTTATGTGGATTCTTTTGATAAATTATTTGGGAAGGTATATTGCGAAGTTATTTTTTTTATTATTATTATTCATACTTAGATACAAATATTAATTAAATAAAGGTTTGCGTGTCTATAATTTGTAGACCACAACAGACTTTTACCTAAATATATTACCTACTATAATATATCTAATAATATTTTAAGGAAATTCAATTCTATCAAGCAAGTGAGAAACTAAAAATAGACTATTCATATTGGTCCATTTCTTTACATATAATGGGTCCTAGGGTATTTAGAAGTTTTTACCCATAAAATATTAACGGCGTCTATTCACTAGTTGCCCCTTAGAAAGTTCGAGACCCAGTTTATGCTTACCATCCACAGTTTCAAATACTCCTTTAACCAACAAATCGGATATTCCTATATAAATCCAATTGTATGGTTGTGTTGCATTCCAATACGAAAGCACAACGTTGGCCTCGTTATCGTTTTCGGGATAGAACAGGCCGGCGCCTTCCAGCGCGCACAGCTTCTTAGCTTCACGCCAGGTTTTCGCTAACGTGTGGTACTTATAGAAACTCTCTGTAGCTTCCAAATAAGTGTAGTCTTTTCGGAAAAACCTTTTATTTCTTTGTGCATCTATAAATAAAAAATGAGGCTTATGAACAATATTGTTCTTAGTTATAATCGGTCATTCATTTATTTAACACTAGCTGTCCCCAGCGGTTTCACCCGCATCTTTGGTTACTGCTCCGCTCCCGTATGTCTTAGCGTGATGGTATATAGCCTATAGCCTTCCTCGATAAATGGGCTATCTAAAACTGGAAGAATTTTTCAAATCGAACCAGTAGTTCCTGAGATTAGCGCGTTCAAACAAACAAACAACGTCTTCAGCTTTATAATATTAGTATAGATAAAATAAATAAACGATAATAATCATGAACTTATAAGAAACTGACTATTATAAAATATGGTTCATTATTATAAATATTGTTATAATAAACATTAAGGTTAACATTATCATTTTGAATGTTATGATAATATTATTATCTTTGGGTATTGACGCCGATATGCATAGCACTATGGTTCTTACAGTGTAACTTAAAAAAAAAAACGGAATGAATACTTACATGAATATTCCGATAAACAGTTCAGTGCCACGAAAAATAATAAAGTTTGCAAAAACATGTTTGCGATGTATTAGGCACGGGTGTCCCGGACCGCGGGAGTCGTATGTATGTATGAGAACACAAAGCTGATTCGCGACGTACGTAAAGTGAGAATCTCACGTTCTGTGTATCTCACTAATATAGCTGCTGTCCGGGGTTTACCCGCGACCGGCTCAACCTTCTCCAGTGTTCTATTTAGTTTGGTTTAGTAATTTGATTATGGAATCGCAACAAATAAGTTTTAATATCATTGAGAAAGATGAGTACTTTCACACTAGCCGAACAGCGCGCGTAAACATCATGTCATAGTAAATATTTTGTGTATATTTTTTTATCTAACAGGACTATAATAAGTATTTAAACTAGATATTATACAAGATATTATGATGCATAATGTCGTATCAGTTAAGGTTGAGAGTTCAGCGGGGTTTGCCAAGATATCTCTCTACAATACAAACCTACAAGCGAATATATGCGGTATTAAGTTAAACGCCATCTATTGGCACATACGCAACGTTCGTCACTAGATGGCGTTTTGCTACGTTACAATATGCCCATCAAAAGAATCTATATATTTACATAAAAGCTGGAGTGGGCGTTGGACTTTTACTGACTAAAACCCACTTGTGTTCCTTCTGGATGCCATAGTGTGCCAGAGTCTCTTACAATTAATTCTACAGCCCCAGCGGGCCTCAGCTCTAAGAGGCCACCAATTTTCCTGATTGCTCATCGGGGAGCGCGTGGAACGGAACGCATAGTCAACACGGGCCAGAAAGAAAGAGTAGTGTTTTGGGGGGTGCCGGATGCCTTTTACAATTTTCTCACGTGAATATGTACTATTCAATTCTGAGATTCAATTAGACCACTTTTAATAAATAATTTTGATTTTGACATCTGTTCATCAATTTGCTAAATAAAACAGTAATGTGCATATGCAATAACATTTGTATTTAAATAAATTATTATAGTATTAGTACAGGATTTAATAGTAGAGCAGTCTTAAATATGTATTTTTAATTATTTATTTCATGTTCACAAACGAACATACTCCTCACGCTGCAGTCGACGGGACTCAGTCGGCCGGTGTAGAACATCGCACCGCACTGCTGGGAGTCACTGTCATCCGGCACGGAGCCTCCCCACCACAACGTGGCATTTGTATTCAAAGGTGTACCTGAAAATCAATAATGACTTAATTATGTTCCTTTCAGATGATGATGCAAGTGTTCGATTTTAAATTGATTCATCTTTGATGCGGTAATTAGACAAGTGGAAGTCAGCCACCTAATTTCTTCAGACCAGTTCTTATAAATAATTATTCATTGAAATCATAATCATGGATTAAAGTTAGAGTTCCGTCTTCTGCCTAAAGACATCTTTCGTACCTTTCACTGTCGTCCATCCGCCGTGGAGTTGTTTGCTAAAGCCTACATGGAATATCCCTCTAATATAGTTTCCACCAATCTTCCGTGCTAATGTGGACTCCACAAGCTTTGCGAGGTAATCCGCTTCTTGCTGATCGTTAATTACCACCAGGTGAGTTAACTCGGCGCCGCACACAGAATTTGCGCCATTCCAGTCCATTGGTACTGTGTGCAACTTGTAACATTTGCCAGTCTTCTCATTCGACATGTAATCTGAAATTTCAAAACATCCATAACGATAAACATAGTTTTTATCCAGCGATTGTGGATTTACTCGCTTTGTGAATGAAAGCAGTGTAAATTCTGATAAAAAACTAAAGAAAACTTGGACCTATAAATATTTGGACCGGCTCAATTGGTACCCAAGTTGGACACAACTGCCAACTTAGGTACCTATGGTTTAATACGCTACGCTAATATAAGAGATTCGTGCACGTCGGGTTTTTGAAATCAAATAGGCATCAAAGACTTACCCAAATTATACATATTACAGCTGTGATTCCACTCCACGGTCTGCATATTCTTCTTGCATATAAATCTGTTCCTGTCGCTACAGACGATGTCGTTCATGAGCCCGTCATCGGACATGAGAACACAATCTTCCCGTTTGCGAAAATCATCAGGCTGTCCTGCTTTCCAGTTACTGTACACATCGGCGATATTTTCACCTAGAAGATTAAATAAAAGTCATGAGTCGAAATATCTAAAAGAATTGAATAACTACCAACCTATTAAGTAGATTGAATATAAGATAAACAATTACTGCACTAGCTTTCGCAAGGATCTTACATTGTATGCGCTGTTAGAAATGCATTTTTATAGTAAGTAACCATATAAATAAAAGTTACAAGAGTGTTACCATTAACGGTTACAAATGTTCCTTCCGATATCAGGTCTGATAATCCCAAATATATCCATTTTATAGCAGGTTCGGTATTCTTCCAAAAAGATAAAACTTCTTTAGCTTCATTGTCGTCTTTAGGATGAAACAAGGAGGCCCCCTCGAGGGCACACATGCGCTTGGCTTCCGACCAAGTCAAAGGATTCTTATGGAACTTATAAAAACCCTGAGTCGCTTCTCTGTAGATGTAGTCTTCCCTGTGTTTTGATTTCTCGAGGTCTAGAACATAATATTTACATTTCTATTCGTACGTATTTTTTATACCTTAACAATAAATTTTAGTAGTAAACTAAACAATAATTAAACGAAACTAATATATATAATAATATTCTAATAAAAAGTTACGTGGTAAGATGATAAATGAAATTACGTCTGTGATAGTGGAGATAAGTTTCTATCAAATTGTTATATATTTTGAAAGATTTATTGTAAACATGTGTATTGTGAATTTAGAAAAAAAACTCTTCGTTCTTTCAATACACACCTAAGTACAGGTAAACTATAACAATATTGTCAGTTCCCAGACAAAAATATTTCAGAACATGCCCGAATCGGGATAGACCTAGATGGACCTAGAACAAAGGAGAAAAAATGGCATGGAACTTATACCTAAATAGCGTTTATTGCAGCTATCCTTCTTGTCTAGTTTCTTTTTGCACATGAATTGGAAACTGAGGTGACAAGCGACATCGTTCATGCGACCGTCGCGGTTGAGCACCACGCAGTCTTCTCCAGAATTAACGTCATTCGGCTCACCAGCTATCCACTTGTTGAACACACTGGCGATATTTTTACCTATAAACATACCAAGAATAAAACAACTACAAATTCATAGATAAACATCCTCTTTTTTTAGTATTGAAATCTCCTTTGTTGGTTCATTATTTAGAAAATAACCAAAACTAGGGCCCTGGAAAGTTGCTACCATGCTACCATGCTACCATACCCAGCTACCATGCAAAGTTGGGTGAATTATAAATTCTAATGTAAAATAATAAACACACACAACCTCACTTTTCTTTTCTTTTATTATTATATAAAATGTGTAGTTATAATTTATCACAGCGATGCTTTTGTATAACTAGGAAGAGCGAGGTTTATCCCAACACAAGTATCTTATAGTTATCTTATTAGTTTCTGGGAAGCACCGGCAACTTAATTTTATATTTTTGTCAATAAACACATTTTATTATTATTAAAATGTATATATGGCGTGGTGGCCTAGTGGTTTAAGACCCAACCTCTCAAGTATGAGTGCGTGGGTTCGATTCCAGGTCAGGCAAGTGCCAATGCAACTTTTCTAAGTTTGTATGTACTTTCTTAGTATATTTTGGACACCAATGATTGTGTTTCGGATGGCACGTTAAACTGTAGGTCCCGGCTGTTGAAAATCCTTGGCAGTCGTTACGGGTAGTCAGAAGCCAGTAAGTCTGACGCCAGTCTAACCAAGGGGTATTGGGTTGCCCAGGTAACTGGGTTGAGGGGATCAGATAGGTAGTCGCTTCATGTTAGGTTAGACTGGAAGCCGACCCCAACATAGTTGGAAAAAGGCTCGGGAGATGATGATGAATAAAATGTAATATACGTTACCATCAACGGTTATAAATGTTCCTTCTGATATTGCGTCTGATATTCCTAAATACATCCACGATGTAGCAGGATATGTTTTTTTCCAAATTGCCACTGCTATTTGAGCTTCGGCATCGTTTTCAGGATGCAACAAGGAGGCTCCTTCTAGAGCGCACGTACGCTTGGCTTCCGACCAAGACAATGCCGTCGTATGGAATTTATAAAAACTTTGAGTTTCTTCTATGTATGTATAGTCCTCTCGAAAGAAAGGTACTGCTTTCTGGCCATCTAAAACATAAGTTACTCAAATTTGTATTTTAGTTTCATAAAATTGAATAATCTGAAAGAACAACACGGCTTACGAGCTAAGAACTCCTGAATCGAAAAGCAACTGAGACGTTGTAAAAATGACGTTTGTGACTACGTATATTGTTTAGAAATTGCATTAATACATGTTAACCATGTTCTAAATATTGTATCTATAAAAAAACGGTCAAGTGTAAGTCAGACCAGCGAACGAATGGTTCCGTACCTTTAAAGGTGTGTCCAAACACGGCGTGCAAGGTGCGCGGCAGCTACGCGCGGCATTCGCGGGACACAAATTTGCCGCGCGACTTGTTTAGACCTTCTGCGCGGCAGTGCTGCGCGGTATCTCCGAGACATGCCGCGCTCTTTATTTCGTTTTTAAACCACAATGAAAGAGTATGGACTATGGGAACCATATATTTCAATAAGACGTAGTGCTGTTTCGTTATCCATTTTACTTAATAATATACGTCCGTCCACACAACCACTTGCGAACCGACATTAAACCGTTCGCGAAGATCGTCGTTTTATTTGGACACACCTTTAGATAAATGGGTCATTTTTGTCCACCAAAACTTCTAAATCAAATATTATAAAATGAGTTCCTAATTTTTAAAGTTAATAATATATATCCATGTTTGGGTATAGAAATCATGTAAATCCCGATAATCGAGACATTCAAAATATAAATAGAAAACAGAATGATAAAGCTCACCTGATAAATGCGGTAAAAAGTATAACACAAACAGAAAAAGCGAAGTGTGAGAAAACATAGTTGTAACGATACGGCACTAATTAAATACTTCTGTCTCTGGCGAATTTCATAAAATAATGACCACTTCTAGTTCAGAGAGGTTATTTATGTATAAAGATCCCAGTGCCGGACAGACGTTGTTTACATAAAAGATATCTTCAGATAAAATAAACTAAACATTTTAACCACTTAACGAAATCACAAAACACTTAACGGAAAAAAATAATTTACTTTTGTCATGTTTCTAGAAGTCGGTGTCTCGAGCCTGTTACTGAGTTTGCCACCGACTTCTAGAGCAATGTAAAGATCTCGTCAACACGAATATAATAAGTCCAAACAGGAGATAGCTGCTATCAACCGTTATTTAGTTCCCTTAACTCGTCAACACTAATTAAAAAAGTGAAACACTGTCTAGTTACGATATACCGTTGAGGAGTTCCCTCGATTGTCTGTCATTTCCGTCATCAGATCAGCTCTAAACCTCCATCATATTGTAGGGTCGAAAATACACATTGAAATTAAGGTTTTGTCTGATGGTCGCGTACAATTTTCTAGAGTTGTCCTCGTTTTATAGGGTATTTCCATCTTCAGATCCTAGACCTGATGACAATTTTTAAAGAATTTTTGACGTCGGTCCAGGCATCTTCAAGAAATAAAGTAACAAAGACAAAAACAGTACTTACAACTGAATTGAGACCCTCCTCCTTTTTTGGAAGTCGGTTGAAAATGCATGGCATTTTTGCTTCCGACGGCCAATTTCCAGATTTTGGATGCAGTAAAGTAGCAATCAAGGGATTTTTTTCATTAAATGTATGAATTTTGAACCGATTTATTGAGAGATACAACAAAGGAGATTTGATAAGAACTGTCTTCTCCCTATCTAAGTAGGTGTCTCAACTGTGGTAGGTAACACAAGCTGGCACATATGCTCTAAATCTAATGCTATTTAACGGCTCACCAAAATGTATTCAAAGAAGTAATGTTAAGCAGCCTTGGGATTGTTTGTTTCGTTTGATAAATCATGTAGGAACTATCTAGCTACGTTTTGTTCCAAAAATAATTGTTACAATAACAATTTATGCTTACTTCTCAGTCTAAGTGTACCTACATAAATGAATGCAAAAACCGTGCACGCAGTGGCATGGTAGCAGTTTAAGTTTGTTCCAGAATGTGATTAAAATTGTAATCAATCTTCAGGACTGTCCTATCATAACGACAGATTAATCGTTGAATGAGTTGTACATTTTAAAACAAAGATTGTTTACTTAATAATAAAACAATGGGAGTTTTTTTTTATTTTCACAACGTTCCCCACATATTCTGGTGAAATCGGCTGCAACTGCTAGTATTTACATAGTTTATGTATAAATTAAAAGCTCGTGGCTAAGTAACAGCCGGACGGGTCGATCAATCATAACGTTAGTTAACGCTTGGCGCGGTCAGTCCGTAGATGGGTGCCCATTTTGTTATGTTCCTCCGTGTTTCGGAAGGCATGCTAAATTGGTGGGTCCCGGCTGCCATTTGTACATACAGTTTGGACAAACAGTCTTACTAAGGGGTATCGGGTTGCCACGTAAAACCTACAGCGTTTCTCCTCAGCTGTATCCGGTTAAGACTGGAAGCTGAGCCAAACATAATTTGGGAAAACGGCTAGGCAGATGATGAGTTATAAAATAAATATAGACGAGTTTATTGTAAATATTTGCATTAATTGTTAATATACCCTTAATTGCTTTGAAATTTGAAATCCATGCATACAGAGTCGCATTATAACATCTGTTGTCTTGAGAATATGATGATGAAATAGTAAGAAACTTTAGGGATGTCCTATCGAAGCGATAGACGTATGACTCAAATCATTCGAACCAACAAGTAAATGAGTAAATAAAACGTATAATAACCGACTTCAAAAGAGGAGGCAGTCCTCAGATCGTCAGAATCTTTATTGGATTTTTTTTATGGCTGTTCACCGATTACTCAAAGAGCTTGGACCAATTTACAAAATGCTTTAATTCTTTGTTTGATAGGGTATACTTTCCAGGTGGTACCATAGTCATCAAGTCAGAATTTGATAGCCTAAACATTCAGGGGTTTATCTAATCACAAAACAGTAAATGACCTGAAGATGGAAACGACAGAGAGTCGAGGGAACTGCTCAACGATATGTCAACTACCTCGAGTTTGGGCTTATTTAAATCGTGTTCATGCGAACTTAACATCGAGATAAGTTTTGATTGCCATTGTGGGTTCGATGATGGAGACGAAGCTACCCGAAACTGTCAAATTTTCCCAATCAACTTTGAACTTAATGCTTCAGCGATAGAGTTGAAAATGTAACTAAGATTTTTGATATCTTTAAGGAAGTGCGCTTTTACCAGCGGATCATCCGCGCGAATCGTACGGGCGTTGTCGCGCGTAATAGACAATTACTGTTTGGAAACTTGACTTCTGGAACCACACGCCGTACAGTTTTATTTTCGGGAATTCTATCAATGTGCCGCGTAGAAAAGCTAGCGTAAACGCCAGAAAAAGGGCTCTAGTGTGAAAGTGCGCGTTTTTGCTGATGATATTAGGTAAAATTTATTGCGATACAAAATCAAATTACTAAACCAATTTAAATGAAACACTGGAGACGATTGATCCGGCCGCGGGTAAACCCCGGACAGCAGTTACATTACTCAGATGCACAAAACAAGAGATTATCACTTTACGAAAATGTATAAATACGTCGCGATCAGCTTTGTGCTCTCATACACACATACGGCTCCCGCGATCCGGGACACCCGTGGCTAATACATCGCGAACATGTTTTTGAAAACTTTATTATTTATCCTGGCACTGAACTGTTTATCGGAATATTCATGTAAGTATCTACTCATTCAGTTTTCTTTTTAGTGACATACATAAGGGCGTCAATACCCGACGATTATGAAGAAAAAATACCTAATAAGAATCAGAACTAAAGATGGGATATTCGGGGGACTGCCTCTAGTGGTCGCAAGGCGCGACTGCTGTGCACGGGTTCGAATCCCGGGTCGTGCCGAAATCGCTTTATGGGTTTTGAGAAACTCTCATAAAGCAGCCTGGAGTCTGGAAGTTGGTGATTGATTCACCGGTGCATCGGAGAGCACGTAAATGTCGGTCCTGCGCCTGATCTCTCTCCGGTCGTGTCGGATTACCGTCCCATCGGACTATGACAGTCAGGGAATAGAGAGTGCACCTGTGTCTGCGCGAATGCTTGTGCACTATACTATGTCCTGCGCAGCTGGCTGATCTCCATAAAAGAGAATGGCCGCCGTAGCCGACAATCGGCCTGGAGGCCATCAATTCGGGGGCATATTTCCCTTAAGTTCATCTTTAGCTAAAAATAAATAAATGCGGTTTCATATTTCTTTTTTAATATGAATCCCGGGATTCCAGAGAATTTGGGATTGCGAAACTAGTCTGGAATATAGTGGGAAAACGTCTGTTATTAGGTTTTTATTTTTATAATTGGGGATTACTTATCTAATTATTAAGTTGTTACTCTAAGTATGTAATCAAGTTAATTTTAAGTAACTTATCAACTTATGAGTATGTTCAGATAATAATAAGTAGTGATAAGTTGGTCGATTCCAAAATCCCAGGATTTTTTTGATACAAAACTCCATTCCATAATAACCAACATCCGGACTTTAGGTATATATGCATCCGAGTATCCGATCACTAATCATAATAAGCAAAATGATAACATTAACCGTAGAGTTTATAATTATGACCAATGGGGAATTTACAGGTGCACAAAGGAATAAAACCTTTTTCCGAAAAGACTACACTTATTTGGAAGCTACAGAGGGTTTCTATAAGTTCCACACGTTAGCGAAAACCTGGCGTGAAGCTAAGAAGCTGTGCGCGCTGGAAGGCGCCGGCCTGTTCTATCCCGAAAACGATAACGAGGCCAACGTTGTGCTTTCGTATTGGAATATTACGCAACCACGTAACTGGATTTTTATAGGAATATCCGATTTGGTGGTTAAAGGATTATTCGAAACTATAGACGGTAAGCATGCAGTTTTGTTAAAATTGCTAGCGTGTAACTACTGTCTAGACGCAGCTAATATGTGGGTAAAAACCTGTTTACCCATGCCATTAATAATGGAATTTAAAAGTCTAAATAAGCGGTACACGGCATCCTTGGCTGATCTGCGAGAAACCATACCAAGAAAAGGAATTGACCAAGTTAAAGGTTCTTTTTTTTAAATTAATACAATATTATGTTACGAGCCGTAGAATTAAATTAAACTTAAACTTCTTACTAGAAAAAGACAATAACTTGAGCTCTACAAGTTACAATCATGCATATTTATTAACATTAAAGGAAAATAAATTTGAAATGTAAATAATTTATCTATAGAATCCATATTATGAACCAACATATCAGTTTATGAGAGCAAGTTCAAGATATTTGGGAGTAAGCCGAGCGAAGAATACTGTAAGGGAGGGCTCCCTTACAGTATTCTTCCCCTTACGGTATTTATTTAATAATTTTCATACCATTATTTGAATAAACAAATGAAAGCGCCACATGTTCTGTTTCGTACATTTCGTTTTTTTTTTGCTTTGATGATAAATAGTTATTTGGTGAACTTTTTTGTACCTAATACTTTAAGTTTTTCTAGGTCATCCTATATCTGACGTTTACAACAACTGGAACTATGGGGAGCCGAACGATGCTGGCGGATGAGGAAAGACAGCAGGCTTAATGACGATGACTGTGATAAAAAGTTCCCCTTCATGTGCAAGAAAACCCTCCGATCACTAGAATGGAATCAACAGTGTAATATTCCTGATTTAGGTAGGTTCGCATACTTATATAATATTAGAACCAATTTCACAGACCATCTACTACAACTTGTGTTATGGGTGCCAACCGGCTGATAAACTCTGTAAGTACACACTTACATATACATTTTACAACACTCCAACCACAGTCAACAAACATGCTCATCACATAAATGTTGACCATGTCGGGAATCAAACCAGCAGGGATCTTCAGTTCGGTAGTCTGGCATAGTGACCATCGCATCAACGGGGTCGTCATTTGTACAGATTAAAGAACTTTGACTTTGTATACTGAAGAGTTTGTTTATATGTACATATACAATATTGAACGCGATAATTCCAGGAACTACTAGTCCAATTCGACAAATTCTTTCAGTGTTCGATCCAGTGGCGTAGCGTGGGTATCCGCCGCCCGGGGCGGAAGACAATTTTGCCGCCCCCCTGTTTTGGCTTTTCAATATGTATTTTAGGTTTTTTCATTAGAATTTAACTAAAAAATATCTAAAACTTTTACAATCACATTAAAGAAATTATCCTTAAAAAAAAATCTTTCATAAAAAAATAAACGTCTAGGTAGGTACTTTAGTCCACATCACAACCGCTTATACATTTCACCATAAATGTCTATGGCATATTTTCTATCTCATTATTTTATATGTATAACTAAACAGACAGTAAACTTTCACTTATAGGTACCAAGTTTTTTTTATTTCTAGGAACAAATCTTTAAAAACAGGTTTTTTTCATTGTAAATATTCGATAGTTTCGTTTATGAGACTCATAAACGTGGACTTTTGCCATATTACTAGCTTTCGCCAACAGTTTTACCCGCGTCTCGAGGGAACTACTTCCCGTACTCGGGGAGGGGATAAAAAGTAGCATCTGTAGAGCATACATTTTAAATGTTAAGTCTCTTACTTAAAAAAACAAAGAACTTTCATAAAAACTGCCAACGCTAGCGAAACTATATTTAAAAAACTTCTCTCGTAGCTGGCAGTGCTTTCCAACTTAGTTCTTCTCTTATCGGGAGTAGAACGGTCCATAGCCCTTTACCGGTGTGGGTTGACCCCGGTAAGGGCGCGTTCAATGAAGCTGCGAGCCGCCCACTACCGGAACGTGCCCCGAAAGTCATTTCCATAAGGCCCGGGGTACCGCACAATCTCCCGCGAGGTGGCAGGTATTCTTTGAGATGGAAGCGAGAACCGAGGGTTCTCTCGCGCCTGTATGATTGCTGCGCAGCGGGCGGACTTCCGGCGCATGATGGACCGGATCTCATGGTGGTATGGAGTGATCGGATGTCGCAGACCCGTGCAGAGCACGCCACAATTGTAGCACACAGTAGAATAGGCGGGAATTGGGCGGCATTGTGCGGCAGCGACTTCTCGCGTCCGGCCTGGTGAAGGCCATGGTCCGGAACGAAGAAGAATTGGATGCCGTCGCCTCCTTCTACGAAGTTGTTGTGCTAACGGAAGGAGCGGCTGAGAGACCGCACCGCTCATCCCAACCGCCGCGGCAGAGCTGAACCAGGTAGACGCCACGGGCGCAAGGTGTTGAGAGCTGATTCCCGGCCGCCGTAGGTGGTTAGTGTTGGGTGGCTCGCCGTCCGTACGTTTCATGACGACAGGCTTGTGTCGGCGGCGCGTTCTGTTCCACGCACTCCTCGATGAGCTCAAACTCAGAATCATTTATTTAAACTTGGCTGCAAAACAGCACTTTTTGAACGTCAAAAATTACAAAAGACAACCCCCAAAACGCCCACCTTTCACCAGTCGGCAGTCAGCCGTATGGATCAGGACTGCGGGATTGTTCGCATGAGTCACCTGGAACCTGAAGGGCTCCAGAAAGAACATAAGACAGTTTAATCAGTAAGAGTTTGACACCAGTGACCCGCTGCACACTGCAGTGATCGGGAGTCATTAATTGATGATTTACCACTCAAAAAAAAATTAATGCAGTTCCTTTGTTTTTAGATGATGGAAGATGGTATGGAGGCGTACTAAATATTTTTTATCCGATATTTTCCCCTCCCCGAGTACCAGTGCCGGATTTATATTTTTTATGAGTGAGGACCACTTTATTTCCGCCAGCCCATGTCTTCTCCAATAATATATCTATATTATAATAAAATATCTTTTCTCCAAGTTCAAGTAAGCATTATGGCTTCTCTGTATTTCAGCTCTCAGTTTATCAAGAATGACAAAAAAGGTGTTCACTCTGAAATAATCTCTGGAACCGGAGGGTATTTCAGGTTCTTCATTCGTGGCTTCATCCGTAATTTTTTTTATTTATATAAAAAAAACATGAAAATGCTACAGACCGTTCTCTGAAATCTGCCGCCCCTAGGCCGCGGCCCATACGGCCTATTTATAAATCAAGGACTGCCGAGTACGGGAAGTAGTTCCGTCGGGACGCGGGTGAAGCCGATTGCGAAAGCTAGTAATATGGCAAAAGTCCACGTTTATGACTCTAATAAACGAAGCTATCGAATATTTACAAAAAAAACCAGAAAGCTTTACAGAAAATGCCTGTTTTTTTAAGACTTGTTTCTAAAAAGCAAAAAGAAACTTACCTTTAACGGAAAGTTACTGTCACCAACCATGTTGTTAAAAAAATATCTAGTTTCCGTTGAGATATCACCATGAAATTTGGCTACAGGAACCTAGTTATATCTTACCGAAAACCGTGCATATTTGTAGAAAAGTACGGAACCCTGAGTAAGTATCTGAAAATCCTGTTTGGTCCGTTTTTAATTATTTTAATAAATAAAAGCTTTAAGAACATCATCAGCGAGATGATACGCCGCGCACACGCGGTACGTTGCCTGGCGCTCGCATGTGCTGTTTTTATTTTTTTTTATTTCAAAATAGTTTAAATTATTTTTACTAATCAATGTGAAATTTTGCCGCCCCCCAAAAAGTGCCGCCCGGGGCGGACCGCACCCCCCGCCCCCCCCCCCACGCTACGCCACTGGTTCGATCGCCTGCTTTAAACCATGTTTATAATAATAAGGTTTTTAATAAGAAGCCATTGTGTTAAGTGGATAACAATAACAATCAAAATTGTTTGAGGATCAACGCCTTAGTGACATCCATCCTTACTACAACGTCTGATGCTCTCGTCCTACTGTTCTCATCATAGGTTTATCGTATAGCTACATACATCCACGTCAGCCAGTCTGAAGGGCCCCCAGTCGTAGACCAAATACATATTTAAATTTTATTCGTGAACTGCATGCAAATTATTATAGAAGATACGTTTTTTAAGAATTCTTGTTAAACCAGTTAGACCACACGTTTTTGCAAAACCTTTTCATGACGATGCTTAGAAGTAGTATGCGATACTTAGGATTGATCATTTGTTATTCCAGATTACGTGTTCAACCAGGAATTCGGCAGGTGCTACAAGTTACACACGAAACCAACAAACTGGACCGACGCGTACGCAACGTGTAGAGCCGAACAATCGTATCTCGCAGTGATCAACACCCAGGCTGAAGCAGACTTACTCGTGAGGATGGCGGAAGCTGCGGCTACAACCAAAGCTACAGGACCCGACCTTGTAGGAGCGATTCTTTTAGGGTTCCATAATAGACTTGACGAAGGCTGGCAAGCCGTCAGAGGTAAGAAACCGACATTCCACGCGTAACCTATAAGAATTAAACCTTACACGTACAAGGCAATAGGCTCATTTAAATAAATCTGACTATATGCGGGAGAATGGGGAGTTTGTTGCGCCACTTTTTCCTCCTAGCAGAAACACATAGGAACTGGTGAAGGATGGGCGTTTTGGGGGCTGTCTTTTGTAATTTTTGACGTTCAAAAAGTGCTGTTTTGCAGCCAAGTTTGAATTAATGATTTTGAGCTGAGTTTGAGTTGAGATTTCATGACTAACGCATTGCTTTTTTAATTTATGCTGTTGTGGCTTGAATTTGTTTACGTCAAACTCCGATATTTTAAAGTTGAAATATAAATTACAGGGACTACGTTAGAGGACACAGGCTACTCTCTCTGGGGCCACAACCAGCCAGACGGCGGTGAACGGGAGCGCTGCGGCTCAATGTTCTACAACGGTCTGCTGAACGACATCAACTGCAGCACGAGGGCATCCTTCATCTGCGAGCATGAAGTGGACATGCTGTCCTTATTCTGATAATCGGCTCGGTGTACTGGCACTTATGAAAGTAACTGTAAAAAATAAGTGCCTAGCATTTGATAAATATTGGATTGCAGAGCTTTCACTGAAGTGTTTTGACCTTAAGTAGATCTATTTCTAAAAAATAAATTAAAAGTCTATTGCGTTTGAGTAAAGGGTTTTTCAATTTTAAGAGTTGTAGTAAATAAGCCTGTTTTTTCATTCGTTGAGTTCAAAAATAGGGCTCAGCATCTTACCCACTTTGGTGATGAAAACCATGGTATATCCTCATCAATACGGATATAATAAGCCCGAAAATGAAGTAGTTGTTATCAACCGTTGAAGAGTTTCCTATTAGAAATAGAATTATGAAAGTGAGGGAATAGAGAATAGACACTCCTTTTTGAACGTACACAGTAATATCAGTAATATGCCGCACGCAGCTAGTTGATCTCTTTCGAGAACAGCCGCCCCGTCGCCGACAATCGATCTGGATGCCTCGCTGTTATATATTTTACAATTGATTGCCAATATTTACCATGGACTCGATGGAGAGTTAGTTATTTATATTTACTCACGATGTGTTCTGTCATGCAAGTCCTGGATATTATTTTTCAGAGACTGTCGGGTCGAGGTAAAAAGTTTAAATGAAAACAATGCTTAGTATACAGTAAGCATACGCTACTTACATATACACGATGCAGAGTAAAGACTCTGCAAAGTTTTACCTTCTTGTATTGACTTCTATCTGGTTGGTTTTTGCTTTGCTTTTTAGAAATTCTAAATTTAGGTTCGATGAGGTGACATGAAAACCTACATCGTCGAAAATTGTGCGAAGGCCTAATGTGCTGTTTTAGTCCATGCGCGAGTAATTTCTCTATTTTTTTGTCGAACGGAATCGGTTCTCGTATACCGACTTGCTGCCCCGTTGATTTTTCTCTTTCACGTGCAAACATCGATGGAAATCGGTCTGCCGAAGGGTTACATTGCCGGTAGCCACCAAATGTAAAAACCATCAAATGGTTTACCACACGTCCACCGTGAACTACGTATACAACTGGAGAAGTTCTTTTTTGTCTTATAAAGATTAATTATACCTTAATGCAGTCCAGCATCGTCAAATTTCTACATATTGTTATTTTTTATTATTAATTTATTTGCAACTATTGTAAATTCATGCTTAAAATTTTACCACTTGAGCCTGGTATTCGTACTGATTGCAATGAGTTTTTGTTAGTTATTCCAATTTTTTATTATCATTCACCTTATTTTTAAGCGTGACATATTTTCTATTTGTACTGTTTTTCGATTTCCTCAATTCGACGACCTTAGTGATTTTTTTTTATTTCGGTATAAGTAAATTTATTTACTCTTTTTTATTTTATTTATTTCATTTCGAAATTATAAACGCGTTATGTTAGCGTGAGTGTTTTCCTTTTTTTTTATCATGCTACAACGAGTACCTATCCAGCAGAATCGAACATAAACTGCTAGAAGTATCTAATAATGAGTAGTAATATAAGAATAACAAAATATATAAAATTACAAAGTATGATGGAGCTCGTTGAGGGATAAGGTTGAGCGACACTTTGCGCTGTCGGTCCATGGATAGGTATGACTCGATAAGTTCCTCCGTGTTTCGGAAGGTACGTAAAATTTTTGGATCCCGACTGTCAAATGCTAGAAAGTTTGGTAACCAGTCTTAACAAGGCGTATCCGGTTTCTCAGCTTACTGAGGAGGTCACTTAGGCATTCGTTCCAAGTAAATCACTGTCACTCAGGTGCATCCGCTTAGATTGAATGGCGAACCAACATATTAAGACAAAGGCCAAGGAGATAATGAAGATGATGGTATTTCATAAATCATCGCTGCCAACATCAGAATGAAGAATGCCAGAAAATGTCTACATGTTACAGAAGACTCACTTACACTAATTAAATTGTAATAGGACAGCTTTATTGCTAAATGTTAAAATGGGCCATTTGTGGGTGTGTTGTCCTAGTAAAACCAGGTAAAACCCATTTTGACTTTGACATCTATTCATAAGTTTACAAAAAAGAACTAGTCAAATAATCGTATTTTTAATTATTTATTTCATGTTCACAAACGAACATACTCCTCACGCTGCAGTCGACGGGACTCAGTCGGCCGGTGTAGAACATCGCACCGCACTGCTGGGAGTCACTGTCGTCTGGCGCGGAGCCTCCCCACCACAACGTGGCATTTGTATTCAAAGGTGTACCTGAAAATCAATAATGACTTAATTATGTTCCTTTCAGATGATGATGCAAGTGTTCGATTTTAAATTGATTCATCTTTGATGCGGTAATTAGACAAGTGGAAGTCAGCCACCTAATTTCTTCAGACCAGTACTTATACATAATTATTCATTGAAATCATAATCATGGATTAAAGTTAGAGTTCCGTCTTCTGCCTAAAGACATCTTTCGTACCTTTCACTGTCGTCCATCCGCCGTGGAGTTGTTTGCTAAAGCCTACATGGAATATCCCTCTAATATAGTTTCCTCCAATCTTCCGTGCTAATGTGGACTCCACAAGCTTTGCGAGGTAATCTGCTTCTTGCTGATCGTTAATTACCACCAGGTGTGTTAACTCGGCGCCGCACACAGAATTTGCGCCATTCCAGTCCATTGGTACTGTGTGCAACTTGTAACATTTGCCAGTCTTCTCATTCGACTTGTAATCTGAAAATTTCAAAACATTCATAACGATAAATATAGTTTTTATCCAGCGATTGTGGATTTACTCGCTTTGTGAATGAAAGCAGTGTAAATTCTGATAAAAAACTAAAGAAAACTTGGGACCTATAAATATTTGGACCGGCTCAGTTAGTACCCAAATTGGACACAACTGCCATGTGCCACTTAGGTACCTATGGTTTAATACGCTACGCTAATATGAGAGATTCGTGCACGTCGGGTTTTTGAAATCAAATAGGCATCAAAGACTTACCCAAATTATACATATTACAGCTGTGATTCCACTCCACCGTCTGCATATTCTTCTTGCATATAAATCTGTTCCTGTCGCTACAGACGATGTCGTTCATGAGCCCGTCATCGGACATGAGAACACAATCTTCTCGTTTGCGAAAATCATCAGGCTGTCCTGCTTTCCAGTTACTGTACACGTCGGCGATATTATCACCTAGAAGATTAAATAAAACTCATGAGTCGATATCAAATATCAAAAATAATCTTTGTTAATCACCGATGTTTCCTGTTACACATTCAATTGGTTAGGACCAAGTTTATTCGTCGTATTTTAAGTTCTACATAATACATATTTACAATTTATTTACAAAAGTTAATTTCCATGGAAGATGGGTAGGTCTTTAGTGTGGGACGCGACCTGCGTCGACACTCTGGCGCCATCCCACCTTACTGGAACGGCGCGTTATGCTGGTTCTGCCGCTTCGGAAGCAGAGAACCTCAAACGGCGCAAATATAGTAGCCTCATAGGCAACTATACTTTTGAGCCGTTTGGGGTCGAAACTCTCGGGCCGTGGGGTCCGAGTGCACACCTCCTTTTCAAGGATATCTCGAAGAGACTCCCTGACACTTGCCGTGACCCAAAGGCTGGCTTTTATTTCGGCCAACGGATAAGCATTGCCATACAACGTGGCAATGCTGCCAGCCTATTGGGTACACTCCCGGTAAGCAGCGATGAGGAGGAATTTTTTGATGCCATTTATTAATTATTATTTTTTTGTGTAAATATTTTAGTTAACAAAAATAATTGAATAACTACCAATCATGTAATATTCTATGCACACTGTTCTATTAAGTATATTGTATATAAGAAAACCAATTACTGCACTAGCTTCCTCAAGGATCTTGCAGTGTATGCGCTGTTAGAAATGCATTTTTTTATAGTAAGTAATCATATAAATAAAAGTTACAAGAATATTACCATTAACGGTTACAAATGTTCCTTCCGATATCAGGTCTGATAATCCCAAATATATCCATTTTATAGCAGGTTCGGTATTCTTCCAAAATGATAAAACTTCTTTAGCTTCATTGTCGTCTTTAGGATGAAACAAGGAGGCCCCCTCTAGGGCACACATGCGCTTGGCTTCCGACCAAGTCAAAGGATTCCTATGGAACTTATAAAAACCCTGAGTCGCTTCTCTGTAGATGTAGTCTTCCCTGTGTTTTGACTTCTCGAGGTCTATAATAGAAAAAAAAAAACATATTTTATCTCTCATAACTATTGTAGTAAAATCCACAACTGTCAAATGAATCTAACCTACAATAACCTGGTTTATCATTTTAAACTATCAAAGATTTTTATAATAGATGCAATAACTTGGATAGAGCAGGACAGTTAGTATCTAATTGTTTTTTTTTTTTGGTTCGTAGACTTATGTTACAAAAAGTAATTTAATGAAGGTAGGCTGAAAATCAGAACTTTTTGAAGGTTAATTTTACAGATAATTTTACAAAAGCCAACCCCCAAAAACTACCGCCATTTTTAATGTGTTAACGCTGGGAAGATATAGTGAAACAAACTTTTCAACAACACAATTATTCTGTCTCTAGGGTTTGAAGAACCATAGAAGACAATAAATTCATGAAGTATGAAATTGAATTGAATATTTAACCATGTTGGCTAGCAGACACTTTTAACCAGTTTAGTAAAAAACTATTAGGGCCAGTTTCACAGGTTACGGATAGCCACTATCTACCAGAGAAATTAAAAAATGGATCAGAATTTGTATGAAACTATCTGCCAGATTAACTGTCTGGAACATATCAGCAAAACTGTGAAACTGGCCCTTAGTTTTTTAATTACATACCCAAGTAGAGATTAACTACCTCAACAATTGTAATTCCCAAAACAAAGACATATTACTTATGTACACAACATACATATATAACCTCTACCAAAATGATACAGAAGGTGGTAACAGTAAACGTAATTGACGAGTATGCGTCTACAACAGCCTTAAATTAACGTTATGGCATGACAATCTTACCTAAATGGCGTTCAATGCAGCTATATTTCTTCTCCAGTTTCTTCTTGCACATGAAACTGAAATTACCGTACCAGTAGACAGTCTTCATGAGACCGTCATGGTTGATCACCACAGCGTTATTTAAAGAATCCCACTTAGGTGGTTCACCAGATATCCACTTGTTGGATACACTGCCGATATTTTCTATATATTTTCCATCTATAAATGAATAATATAACAAATACAATTTCAAAAAATACTGAGAACATCTTTTTTTAGAACTATATTTTATGTTAGGGTTAAAACCTGAAATGCGGCTAAACCTAGTTTTAGCCGCTTAGAACTAGGTGTAGCCACTTATTTGTGTTTTTATAATTTGTGTTCATTATAACAATGTAATTTATAAGAATAAAAAAACTCTCTACGTTTCTTATTATTGGATGTTTTTTTTTTTATATCTAAAAAAGCTCTGCCGATAGCTTGCCGGTTACAACTACATATGCACAGCCAATCCCTGTTGGATAAAACTAAGACACGCGTTGCTGCTGCAGACGCTGTGAGTCACACTCGCTAGTAGACCTGCAGTAGATCAGCAACACCTGACGCTTACAACCTGCAGCACCTCGCTATGCCCTCCACCCCGCGCCGCTGCTGCAGATGCTGTGAGTCATGAGAGCGACGCGGGGCGGAAGGCGTGGCGGGGTACGCATCTCAGTTTTATCCAACAGGGATTGTCTGGACCTAGTTCTAGCCGGAATGATATCGGATAGACCTACTTTTATCCAACAAGGAATGGCTGAACCTAGTTCTAGCTGGAATGACATAGGATAGAACTATTTTATCCAACAGGGAATGGCTGGACCTAGTTTTAGCCGGCATGATGAAGGATAGACCTGGTTTTACCCAAAAACAATCAGCTAGTGCAAGGTTTAACCAGGAGTAAGTGGTTACACCTAGTTCTAACCGGCTAAAACTAGGTGTAGCTGCACTTCCGGTTTTAGCCGTAACATATACCTCCACGCGGTTGAATTGAGAACCTCCTTTTTTGGCAAGTCGTTTAATTATTTAGAAACTGACCAAACTAGGACCTAATAATTATAATGTAAAAATATAGATTTAAGCTTTACCATCAATGGTTAATGTTCCATTTTTCTCTATCCTTCCTACTAACAACCAATCTGCAGACGAATGGGCTTTTTTCCAAATAGTCTCTGCTATTCGAGCTTCAGCATCATTTTCAGGATAGAACAATGAGGCGCCCTCTAGAGAACACGTAAACTTTGCTGATTGGTAAAAAAAATTATTTGTATGGAACTTATAAAAACTTTGGGTTTCTTCCATATATGTATAGTCCTCTCGAAAAAAATGTTCTGCTTCCTGGCCATCTAAAACATACGTTACTCGAATTAGTATTTAAATTTCATAAAATTGATTAATCCAAAAGGACAAAACGGCTTACGTGCTAAGAATTTCTAGATCGAAAAGCTGTTGTTTGTAATTAAGTATAATACTGTGTTTTTCCCGCGGCTTCGCTTGCGTTAAGAAGTAACACTATCAATCAATCAATTTATTTATTCAGATAATACAATCCATCTGGTTAGTAAAGACATACACAACTTACAAACTAGTATTAGTACATGTATATTTGTCATCTTATAATTAAATTCATTGGCCATGTCAGTAACGATAATAATAATAATAAGTTGTCTCAAAAGGGCTTCAGCGTGTTGGCTTCGGCCCCAGGTTTGCTTTCCAAAAATCCGGGACTCTATTAGTCCCGTGGTCTAGTAGAGACATACAAAATAATAATTTATAATCACATACATTAATACAATAAAAACGACACACACTAATTCTGGGCACGCCACTATGGGAAAGCCCCGTACAAGGCCGTCTCAAAACCCTTTCACGTGAAAGTCGTTGTTATGGAGTAAAACTAATTAATTAATTTAGTTTTATAAATAAGCTTTCTTTTTTATATATTTTTAATTATTTTTTGCTAACCATAATGTATATAAAAAGGCATCAAAGCTAACTCATGTTCAATGATGTGATTTTGGCACAATACATTACTACAATTCAACGCCACATTACTCGAAAGTTTTTGATATAAATGTATAAGTATTATACATTTTTGAAATGCTTATAATCTCCTCATAACGTTTCTTAAATAATATTATGTATAATAAATAAATAAATTAAAATTAACCAATGTAGTTTAAGATGGTATAATTTTCGGGTTACTTTTTTTTTAACGAGACTTTACCCGTTTGCCGCTGTTTGCCGCTGTCGAGATATTTGTTGTATTACGATCTTTATACATTAGTTTAAACAAACAGAAAAAAAAAGTTGCGCATACTTGCGCCTTTTTGGATACGGTGCCAAAACATATCGTGAGATATTTTTTTGATTTTTTTCCAATATCTTTTTACTTCTCACATAATCATCTGAAGAAATGGGACTGCATATCGATAAACCTCGACAAGGCACTGAAATAGTAATGACGGAAACACAGCTCGCAGATTTTTTCAGAATTACTCTTGTTCTGCAGACATTACAGGTGTAGACGTAGAACTTATAAAATGAATGTACGTTATACTACAAACTATGTCATCTGGAATGGCTACTGATTCAAAAAAGTTCGGTGAATACGCATGTAGTACCGCCCAACTGTACGTAAATATTAATAATTGGTATTATATGCCTTCCTCCGTACATAAAATACTTATTCACGGAGAAAAAATCATCAAGTACTATGCTATTTTACCTTTGTCCGAAGACGCTCAAGAATCCCGCAACAAGGATTACAAAAAGATTAGACTTCATCATTCTAGAAAGTGTTCAAGAGCGGCTACCAATACAGACGTGTTCCATACCTTATTATATCTGTAGGAGCTCGTTGAATTTTGTACATTATTTTTTTTTTCGTTAGACACTGTTTATACAATGATATTTAATTATATTTTATGTAATTAAATTACAAAAAAAAAGTATATCATATAAATACATGTATTTTTTAAAGTTTTATTTTTTAAATAAATTAATAAACATAATTTTCAAAATTATTATTTTTTCTTTTAAACCTTATACTTTCGCGTATATGTGTGCAAAATTACAGATCATTTAGTTCTGAAATAACTGAGATACGGAGTTTTGAGAAGAAACATACGCGATTTTCCCATAGTGGCACGGTTTGTAGGCAACACTTGCATCTTCGTCCAATCTTTTAATATAAAGCCATCAGTCCTATCCGGCACAGTCATCAAGATACTATTGGCGCTGCCCCGCACCCGCCACATCAGGGAGGCGACACGCTTTCGTATGATTGCATAGAAATCATCCGTGCGTCAGCGAACATCCCTGATGCGCTGCAGTGTCGCGGCAGCCACAACAGTGCCCAGTTTGCGTTATTGTATTGGACTCGTAAGGCGCTGTAAGCCTTTTGCGCGTATAAAAAGATTGACAGTAAGTATAGCCTGAAAATATGAACACTTTGCAAACCTACGGATCAACATATTGATCCTAACTTCCCTACGTTCCCTCTCCATGTCCTTATTATCAGTCTGCGTAGCAGGGACCCAGTGCCCCAGATATTCGAAAGAGGTGACCCACTCTAGAGCAGTCCCCACAAGTGTAACGGGTGGTACACCATAGCTTTTAGTGGGTACCTGCCTTGAAAAGCAGACACTCGCTCTTCTTTGCATTATATCTAATACCCTGGGCCTGAATTAATTGGGTAAGTATAATTTTTACGGCTATACTCTTGTGTAGCGTGTGATTAATGTAGATTTTATCTTCAACTTCTCCAATAGGGTATTACACGCATTTTTGAAATGTACCTATCTAAAGTAAATTCTATAGTGCTAATACCTATACCGCAAAAAATATATAAATAAAAAAAATCTGTCTTTAACCACAAAAATAAATTCATTATTTTTACATAATTTTAAATTTCGCGCGTATTTCGCAAAAACTCGGTACACAGCGAACGCCATGTTTGCTCTCTGGTAATGACGTCATTACGTGAGAAACAATATTTTGCTTAAATAGTGTTTTATTTTAAATTTAAATGATGACTTAGCTCCATATCGTTGCTAGCAAGATTACCAGTGTAAAACACCGGGGGCCTGATGCTGCTAATTTAATATTGTGTCAATTGAAACTTAATTACACACATAATTTCACACGTACGTATCAGTTAAC
Organism: Heliothis peltigera; assembly: GCA_958496145.1. NCBI lineage: Eukaryota > Metazoa > Arthropoda > Insecta > Lepidoptera > Noctuidae > Heliothis > Heliothis peltigera. Next base: position 4,773,156 of record OY292326.1, on the reverse strand, counting down.
AGTTGTAAATTTTTTAGTTCACTACAGACATAATTACAAAGACATATACAAAAAATCTAAAAACTTTGAACTGCAATATAAAATATATTTAGATATCTTACGATTGCTTTTCTCATAAACTATCATAATATTACACCATAACTATCATAATATACCCTATTAACAAGAATAAAATAAATTAAAAAAAAAGGTCTAAACGATAAAACCTATACTTAAATTTTACCTATAATTATTACAATGCAGAGTCTATAACCATAACTACTAAACCGAACAAAGCAAATACATTCCAAAATATGCAAAGAAAAAAACGGCCAAAATCGTCAAATGTACGAGTAATCCGCTAGAAATATTTAGGTATACAGTATGTACTATTACATACGGGGGCCACTCACGATAACGCAAAATACTTTGTTTTTTAAAACTAAAAATACTTTTTCGTTGTATCAAAATCCCTTCTTAGGGGATGCCTACGTCAGAGTACCTTTATGCATGCAAAGTCTCAGCCCGATCGGTCTAAAATTGTCAGTTTTGTACAAACTTTAATTCCCTATCTTATCCCCATTAGGGGTAGAATTGATCCCACTTTGAGAAGTCATAGCATCCTCCCATACCGATTATATACCGATTTAGATTTAGAAATTGCATTACAACAAATGAATAATGACTAAAATATGCTAATCATTTTCAACATATTTTATCTTAAAAAACGGCCAAGTGCGAGTAGAACAAGCGCGCGGAGGGATCCGTGTCGCTATGAATAAGATGGTATACGAATATGCATCCATTTAAAACTACTAAATAAAAAAATAAAAACAGAATGATAAGGCTCACCCGATATATTCGGTAAAAAGTATAACGCCAACAGAAAAAACCAAGTGTAAGAAAACATAGTTGTAACGATACGGTGCAAATTAAATACTTGTCTCTAGCAAGCTTCATAAAGTAATGACCACTTCTAACTAAGCGAACTTATTTATACAGATCCCAGGGTCGCCAGACGTTGTTTAGATAAAACATACCTTCAGATAAAAAATGCATGGCTTGTCTGCTGTCAATGGCTAATTTCCAGATTATGGGTGGTGTATTCAATAACATTAAATTGAATTATTATCATTAATTGTTACTTCGATCAACATTAAATGTTTGAATTTTGAACTGATTCAATTAGGTATGTAAAATGGTGCATTTGACACAGGTTTTTAGCTAACTAAACGTAAATTCATCGTAGTATTCGCAGAATGACTACATTACTTTCTACTTCTCAGTTGCTATGGAAACGCGAGTTGACAGGTCGCGCCATGCATTGATAGACAGAGCTGTGTATTTTCTTGATAGAATAGACATAGAATCGCCATGCTGATCCTGCAGAATAACATATAGGTCACATAATATTTTAACACTGTTTATTGCTTACTCTTCATTTATTTATCCCCCTTAACTAAGGGGGCAAGAGCAATCAAGAATTAATTTAATTGTTAAAGCGCCTGGTTTAACCGCCTGATCTTCGATTAAGCGATTTTTTTCTATCCAATCAAATTTGACAATACTGGCGAGGATAGTATATACTACATATATTACTCATAAATAGAGCTGTGCTTTTCTTCATGAAATTAAAGCAGGATCAAGTTTTCTTTAGCTTAGCTTCCAGTTTACATTTAAAGACATTAAAAGATAATTTGGATTAATTCAAGCCCCAAAATAACCCTCAAAATCAAAAATAAAAAATGAAATAAAATAATGTCTCTTGGTTAAGTTAGTCTATAGTCTTTCTTCAATTGAACACATTTTTTTTGGGTTCAGCCAAAAAACAGTGAAAAGGGTTAGCTAATAGGCAAATATTTAATGTATTATTATAAGCAAAACTCACTGAACATACAATTCTCTTCAGCATATTACAATGTTGTAGCCCTCTTAGATGTCCCTAATTATGGCGTTCATACATAATAATATAATAATAATATATCGGGACACCTTTTTCACACACGGTCGGTTGGCCCCATGGTAAGCTATTAATAACTTGTGTTATGGATGCTAACAAAACTGATAAATTACATATATTTTACACATAACATATAATATATATTTATAAATACATATTATAACACCCAGACCACAGCCAACAAGCATGGTCATCACACAAATGTCGACCGTGCCGGGAATCGAATGGCAGTCCGGCGTCGGGATATCGGGATCGTCAACATGTCCAGCAGTCATGTATTGGTAGGTATAGACTGCCTCCTAGGAAACGGTCGTATGTCGTACGACAGCTGTCGTATGTCAGAATGTTTGATTTTTTATGAGAAGCATGACTGAGATAAAAATATTTTTTTAAAATTAAATTGTGTAATTGGCTTCGGCCGTAGGGACTATTGAAATAAATATTATTGTCTATCCGTAAATACTGGCAAAGTTGTTCAAATGACATTATAGGCTGACTTCCGGAACAATTAGGTACTGGTTATAACATAGATGACCAGCCTGCCACGAACCCTGAAGCGGACCGGGATCTTAAACTTATGAATGATGTACTTCGTATGGTAGTTACTTAGATAACGTTTATCTTGAAAATAAACTTGATTCTAAAGTCCAAGCGCAATCGCATCGCAAAATTTTCAAATTGTTTCAGAATGTGAATAAAACAGGTAAGTTGACAACTAGTCAAATATGCTACTTTTATGGATCTGTCAAAAACGGTTACTTTCTATGCAATTTATAGGTATGAAAGTTAGAATTATGATGTCACAAAATTTTTCGCGTCAAGCCGTAGGTATACTTACTTATTTTACTTAAATTATCAATAAAAAAAAATCCAATTGATTTTTCTTCAAAGCGAGAGTTGCATTTTTTTAAGCCTACCTTGCTTTGCCAAATTAATGTCATATAGGATTTTATTTTTGACCTAGTCAAGTACCCTATTGTAATCAATCTTCAGGACTGTCCTATCATAACGACAGATAAAGCGTTGAATGAGTTGTACGTTTCAAAAGAATAATAATTTACCTAAATTTAAATAATGCTGTTTGTTGTTTCACTGTAAAAACTGCTAAAATTAACTAGATCGAATTTTGTGTAAGTAAAGTTGTTAGGCCCCTGAAGCGGTTGTAGGTTTTTTAACATCTAGATTTTATGTAATGTTTCTCCCACGTGCTGGCGAAGCCGGGGTGGTATTTGAATCAATGGTTAACATATGTCCAGATATTGAAAAAAGAATACTATCGTAACAATCGTCTGAAATCCACGCAGATAAATTCGCATTTCGTCGCCATTTGTACATATTAGGAAGACGTTACGGGTACTCAGAAGTCAGAAAGTCTCACATACAGTCTTACCAGGTATCGGGTTGCCCAGATAGCCCCATGTTAAACCTACCAGCGTTTACCAAGCTGAGCCAAACATAATTTGGGAAATCGGCTAGGCAGATGATGAGGTATAAAGTAAAATATAGACGAGTTTATTGTAAATATTTGCATCAATTGTTAATATTATCATCTCCCTAGCCTTTTTCCCAACTATGTTGGGGTCGGCTTCCAGTCTATCCGGATTCAGCTGAGTACCAGTGTTTTACAAGGAGCGACTGCTAATCATTTGTTAACATCAATTGTTAATATACCCTTAATTACTTTGAAATCCACGCAGACACAGTCGCATTATAACATCTGTTGTCTTGAGAATATGATGATGAAATAGTAAGAAACTTTAGGGATGTCCTATCGAAGCGATAGACGTATAATAGATAGATAAAACATTTATTCAATCTTCAATGACGTAAGACTCAAATCATTAGAACCAGCAAATACCTAAATGGGTAAACAAATTACTTTGAAAAGGAAATCAAGGAATCTATGTACAGACGTCAGCAGGTCAACCTACCTGGACGAATCTGACAAATTTTACCAATCAAACTTATTAACCTTTCGGTATTATAATAAAATCTATTAAAGAAATTTGACAGGTTGAGGTAGGTTGATGTGCTGGCGTCAGTGCATAAGCATTTAAAAAACCGGACAGGCCATTACCTTACCTTCTCCTCGACCTCCAATCATACTCGCATTTGTCTACATGTATGCGTAAAGTTTATACTTGCATTTGACAATTTTATCGCATGTGATGGAAAATGCATGAGTGAGCTACTGGGTGTAAGGGACAGCCCTCCGCAGACTGATAGGGTTCATTGAGCTCCTTATTTTGAATCATATTTCACTGGAATTTTCTCAGGTTTTTTTTTACCGATTATTCCGTATTTTTTTCTTTCTTTCAATGCAAAATTACATTATTTGTACGCAGAACTTTTTTTTCAATAATACCGCTAAAATTAAAAATCCAACTATCGATTTTGAAATAATCTTAACGATCGCCGCGTGAAATTAGCTGTTAACTTTTTGTGAGGTTTTTTTTTAAAAAAAAACAGTTTTATTGGATTTCCATAACGTTCCTGAAACAATTTCATGAACCAGTCTTCTTAGTACGGTATATTGAACTCAACCCATCAGTTTGCGGAGGGCTGTCCCATACACCCTGTATACGTATATTCTTATTATACATAGTTTATATCATATATTTTTTTTGTAAGTTTGTATGTTTGAAAGTTTGTATGTAGGGGATAATCTTCGGAAGTAGTTTAGTTAACCAATTTAATTTTTTTTTCACTGGTAGAAAGTTACATTATTCGTGAGTGCTATAAATTATAAAGATATCATGCATGTTAGCTGAACTATCTTAATTTTTGTCTAGTGAGGCGTAAAGAAATATCTCTTACAACAGAGTTATTTGCATGCGCTATCAGCTGTATATTTTATAATTGGGATGATGACTAGGTCAAAAATAAAATACTTTATCAAAAATAATATCTATACACATGTATACATAAAAATTAATCCCTATTTCCCTTGGTCACGGCATCACGCCAGAACGGCTGCACCGATTTCGCTAATTCTTTTTTTGTTCTCTTCGTTATTATCAGGAGAAGGTTCTAGGGTAGAGTAGGGTAGAGTAGTGTAGAGTAGGGTGGAGTAGGGAAGAACGGGAGCGAAGCCGCGCGGCGAAACGCTAGTGTAAAATAATATGTAAAACATCTTAAAATAATGACAGTTTCATTTTAGTTTCGTTTTGAATCGTTTTTTTTACATTTTTATTGTTATTATAAACGAAATAATACTTATGTGAAAATCTGTGACGTCAAAACTAAGTATTCCCCGTATTCCCATACAAAGTAACCATTTTTGACAGTTAAATAAAAGAAATGAATTTGTCATCTACCGTAATTCCACTTTGAATAGTTCTACAAAAAAGTCCGAGACACCATATTTGTATCTTCATTTTAACAGATATAGCTTTTATGTTTTAAAAATATATTTTTCATTATTTTACATTTGGACGATTTTTTAAATAAATACATACAGTGTACAGTATGGCATATGGTTAAATAGTTTCGAAGATAATATAAAATTATTAAATCGCAAAATGCCGTCATTCACTCGAACCGCATCAGAACATATTTTGTACGGACGTTTTATCCATTTACCCATACAAATGTCTAAATCGGAAATATCGGAATGTTAAGTTTTTCCGCGGATTAAACAGCGTCTCCGGTTATTATTTAACTTTCGTCGTAACGTAGATGAGTTGTACACAGTTGGTTGGATGTTGATATGTTTTAAAATTGTTTTATTCGGTTTCTTAAAATACAAATACTACTTCGTTCTCATTCTTCGTGTTCGAAGCTTTTTTCGGGATATCGGACAGTTTCATCGATTGCCTATCATGCCTAAAAGTAAATCATAACTTTCCCGTCAGACATCCGAGGCAAAATAAGTTCGAGTGCGCCATACGGAAAAGCCTACTCTTAAAATAAGAGCCTCTCGAGGTAATTGCAAGCACGGATGGGGTATTTAGCTCCGTAGCTGGTAGAACCCGAAAAGGCAGGTCCATGCTCCGGAATATAGCGCTCAACGTGCGTAGCGTTTCAGTGATTTAAGGCAGCATGTCTCTGTAACAGGGGGTAGGGAGTGTAGCGCTGAGCGCTCGCAGCGGCTCGCTGACCAAACTATAAGAACTTCGCAAGCCCATGCTCCGAAATCTACGCGCTACGTGCGTATTGTGTCAGTTCTATGAATATGCTGCAATAGCCCTCCTCTTACACTTTTCTGACACGCACCCCCACAGATAACTAAATTAACTAACTGTACGACTATTGTGTTGAAATACATGTATAGGGAATGAAAAAAAAATACATTTATATACTTTCAATGACATTTATTTTTATAAAAAATAAAAAACTTAAGTGAATACGTTGGTCGATTTATTAATTTATTTCGCATAAATATGTATATTTTATTCATTTATTTGCTTTACAAAGATTTGTTTTAACTGTTTACATGCTCCAATAAAAATATTAAAAATAATTTAATAGAGTAGTACAGCAATCTATTACTCCGCACGTAAAAATATAAATAGAATAGAATAAGAATACATCCTATTTAATAACAAAAAAAAAAACAAAATGCAGAAACAATTTGAACAAGCGCGTTTTGCGACAGTTCTGTGGAACACTAGCTTATTCTAGCCTAGGTTTATTATTTGATATGCGCCAAACAATTTTACATAACCCTTGTAACATAAACATGGTAAAGTAAATAAAGCTATAAGATAACTTGTAATCTTAGGGTGTTACTACACCGTCAATCGACGCCGTCGATCGTTGGCAGAATGGAGTGATCGATGCGATCAGTATGGTGGAAATTATCGATCGATCCCATCCATCGACAATCGATCGATTTGTCTGGTAACACCCTTACAACGATTTAGGCATCTTCATTCGCTATTTCATTTTATTACAACTAAAATAAATAACTAACATTTCGAAGCAATTCAATATTCTAAATTGACAACTTATAACTTGGCTAAGGTCAAACAGTCTACTTTATGTTCACAAACGAACATACTCCTCACGCTGCAGTCGACGGGACTCAGTCGGCCGGTGTATAACATCGCACCGCACTGCTGGGAGTCACTGTCGTCTGGCACGGAGCCTCCCCAAAACACGCTGGTATTTTCATTAAATCTTGTACCTGAAAGCAAATTGATACTATTAGTATAGGAACAATGAACGACGACCTTAGCATGGCAACCGTAGAAACAAGTTTTGTTTACCGGAGATTGGATATAATGACAGAAAAGTGACGTAATATTTTTTGGAATTTTTTAAAGTAATTTTTATTTTCTTCGATGACAGGTCGCGCCATGCTCGGGCAGAAGACATGTTGACATTGACAGAAAGAGCTTTATCTTTTCTTGACAGAATAGATATAAAATCGCCATGCTAAGCCTGCAGATGGCATTATAGTTTGTGAACCTGCCTGCCACGCTGGAGGTCGCGGTTTCGATTCCCGCATAAGTCAAAAGTGTGCTTGAACATGGCTGTTTCACTTAGTCTGGGTGTTCCTATGCATAATATGTATATAAGTATGTTGAAGTATATATGAAAAGTATATATAAGTAGGTATGTTTATCCGTTGTCTAGTACCCATAGTACAGACGCCAGCACACGAGGCTACCCGAAACTGTAAAGTTTTCCCATTCAACTTTGAGCCATAGTGCTTTAGCCATAAAGTTGAAAATGTATTAAGGAAAATTGACAGATTGTAGCAGCCTGATGTGCTGTCTGTACAGGCTCTGCTTAGTTTTGGACTACATGACTTTGTGTGCATGTGTAAGGAATATGATAACTATAAAAAAATATGGCATCAGACGAAATTACTCTCAGAACTGATCTTGATAGGTCAACAGATCAACAAATGATATCTAATGATAAACTGAATTTGTGCACCAATTATTTGTAACTGTCGAGCCTAAAGCTGAGGCTACATTAGGCCGCGACGCGACCTGTGACACATGAGCGATGAAAACAAGTAAATGAATGCTCACGTGACTACCCCGTACATCATATATTACTAACGATCTTTGATTTCTTTATGCGATAGGAACAACATTACTGAAATCATGGCTATCGGCTACATCAACTTAAGTGCGAAATTGAAGCGAATTTATTAGAAATTTTCTCACTTGCACGACTAGTCCAATAGTGCTGCTAAATATGCGTGTGGCTACATTATGCGTATAGTAAACCGCGATGGATGTGTACTGTAGCCATGTCATCGCTGAATATACGCCGGAATTTCGCTTGTAATGTAGCCATACCATGCGTTTCAGTCGCATCGCAAATCGCTCCCTACTGTAGCCTAAGCCTAAAGACTCTTACTACTACAGCACTTTTACGTACCTTTCACTGTTGTCCAACCATCATTCAGTCGGTTGTGATAGCCCATATGAAAAAATCCTCTAAGATAGTTGCCCCCGATCTTAAGGCCTGATGCAGTCTGCACAAGCTTAGCGAGGTAATCTGCTTCTTCTTGGTTATTGATTACTGCTAGATGGGTTAATTCTGCAGTGCACGCCGTATACGCCTCAGTCCAGTCCATAGGCGTTGTGTGTAGTTTGTAACATTTACCAGATTTTGAATCAAATGTGTAATCTGAAAATGCGAAGTGTTGTTAAACCTTACTATGAGCGTCATCTATTTCAAAATCCTGTTTTTTTGAACAGTTGAAACTATTAAATGGAATTCAGTCACTGTGCGAGCTAAATATATTATTTTCATCATCATCATCAGCCTTTTTATCGTTCAACTGCAGGGCACATGCCAGCTCTTGGTAGGTTTGAGCATTTATAAAATATTCTTTTACGTATTGACAAATGAACACTGTATACACATTACTGTATACATATATTATTACCTTATATATTAACGTAGTCAATAAGTGCTTCCTCTATCCTAACTTATATTGCTGTGCCCGACAGGGTCCATGTGAACTAATTATAAGTTTTACCACCTAAGAATACATGTGGAATGCAATAAAGTATTGAGTACACTCAAGCTTAGTATTATAGCACATTGTAACCAAGTTATTACTAAGCCATACTTGACACACGCTTTGAAGGACTGGCCTTTGAGTTTTTTATAATGCAAGCCTTCAGAAAAATAAATCAATTCCGTCTATACTACCTCTTTAGTCCAAATTTATCGTATGTAGTTTGATGACCAGCCTCACTAATTGTTTCATGTACTTGGAATGTACTCATAAACAGAAAAGCAGACAGACAGGGAAATTAGATTATATTGTTTACTGATAAAAATAACTTAATTTGGATATTCCCACACACATCACAATCGTGCAAGACTAGATAGCTAAGGTTAGGTAAGGTTAGTTAGTCAGATACATTATCAAGTGTACGTCACACATAGGTTGCCGTAGGACGGACCTAGACGTCATTTATATCAATGATAAAATTAGGTAGGTACTTCATTTTGGACTGCAAATGAATAGTTCTGCTTATATTTACCTCTATACACTATGGATTTTAAATCTCTTAATTCAAGGGAGCAAATGCGCCAAAATGTGGAATGTCTCATTTTTCCACATTCTTTTTCTTCTCTTTTGAACTTTTTAAAAATCCTTATCACAACACATCCGATTAAGCATTTAGTAAGTGATTGCATATGCAAATGCATAAAACGCTTCTTTTACAGCGTTATTACATTTATTACGATAGTGCATATAAACAATTTATCATTTCAGACTCTATAATCGATGTTTCCTCGACAAACACGAATTGAGAAAGCGTGGTGATAAACGCTCAATCCTTTTCCGCGTGAGAGGTGGCCTGTGCCCATCAGTAGGCCGATAAAAAAGGCTGATTTTCGCAATTTTTTTGTCTAATTTCTTTGTCTTTTTTTGCCTTCCAAATACTACTAAGATCTAAATTAAAATCATTAATATTGAAAGAACGAACAACAAATCAGCAGGTCAATTGTCACAATTAAAGATAATCTTCTAACACATGTTCAATTATTATAACATACTTAAGTTACAGATAAGGAAAACCTACCTTTTTATGTGGTGCTAAGCTGATCATGTGACATTATCTGCTATGAATGCCGCTTGAGATATTGATATACCTTTACCTTTGTTCCTTTAACAGCCCTTTGTGTACCAGGGTTGCAGTAACTCTATCGAACAATCCTGCTACCAAGCACGTTGGAAAACCTACCTAAATTATATGTGTTGCATTTAGAGTTCCACTCCAGTGACTTTTTGAGATCTTTCTTGCACATAAAGCTATGGTGTCCGCTGCACTTGACATCATTCATGAGACCTTCCTGCGACATAACAGCACAGTCTTCGTTGTGCAGATTATCTGGCTGCACAGCAAACCATTTGCTATAGACTTCATCTTCAGGTTTCCCTAGAAATAATGAAATATTTATTAGCTGAAAGGGGAAAAATCTCCATATATTTTGTATCATCATTAGCATCAGTCTCTTTGTTGTCCATTTACAGGACACAGGCCCCTTCTTATACAGAGAAGGAATGAGCGTTAATCGCCATGCTTGTACAAAACGGAGTAGTGATTTTAGACTTTAAAGTCGCCTTTCCTTAGCCATTAGTGTCTAAGATATACTAAGAAAATAAAGGTTAGATACAGTTACATTGGTACTTTACAAGGAATCAAACCCACATGCTCGTACACGAGAGGCTGGTACTTTAACTATTAGGCCACCACACTTACACATTTTAATATTAATCACCTAATTAAGGTTTTGACCATGAATGTGGTTGGATCTATATCCATATACATATAGAAGAAGGGGATGACCAAGAAACGATGGATGGATTGTATGAAAGTTTATAGGGCTAGAAAGAATGTAACTTATAAGATGACGGCAAATAGAAGAGTGTGGAAGAAGAAAATACCGATGCCGATCCCGAATAAAGTATTGGGATAAGGGCAGGAGGATGATGATGATTTATGATGATAACTTATGGAGTTTAATAAATAATATAGTAGTATCAACATTACCATCAACAGTTACAAAAGTTCCCTCCGATATAATGTCTGAGAATCCCAAATATATCCATTTTATAGCAGGTTGGGTTTCGTTCCAAAAGGACATCGCGACCTCGGCTTCAGCACTGTTAGCAGGATGGAAAAAAATGGCTCCTTCCAAGGCACACCTGGCTTTGGCTTCTAACCACGGCAAAGGGGTCCTATGGAACTTATAAAAACTGTCTGTTGCTTCTATATATGTGTAGTCTGGTCTGAAGAAAGGTTTTTTTTTCTGTCCAACTGAAAAATAAAGTTGTTCCTCTGATGAGCGACTTTATTTGCTTTAAAAGTGAAAGAAAGGGCACTAAATCTGCCAAGAGCCTGCCAAATTTTAAGTAGGATCTATCTACACAAAACGGATATTATTAGTGTAATTATGTTGTTAGATTTGGTAGCGTATAAGGAAGAAAAAGTTAATGTAACATGCAAACAGAAAAATTTACGATATATCGGAAATTTGTTAGCTGAGGGCTTGACTTAGAGATGACAGAAAAATTCAGTTACTAATTATTAATATGCCTGAACTAGGTTACCCCAGCTTTCATACTCATCAACAAACATCCAGATAATTAATTTCACCTTCACCAAGAATTTCAAAAAAAATTACACAGAAAAGTGAAACTGAAAAAGTGTACATAATTGCTTATACTCATACTCACACAAGGAATCCGGCGCACCATAAAACACAAACAAAATTAACCAGGTTTTAGAAAACATTTTGTAATTTAACGATGAAAATTTTAATAAATACTTGATTGACCACGGTCCTGCGTGCCTAGATTTCTTACAAGCTCCACAAAGTATTATGAGCGATTTTGGCAAATTGAGCTCATTTATATCTTGCGTCTTAGGTACCTACTAGTTTTGTGCCTAACTTGCACGTCATTATCGCACACGTCGCGCTCAGTCGCGTAGGAAATGAATAAAAAAAAACCATTTATAAAAAAAACAACTTATTAAAACACTGAAAAGCAAAAAGAAAATATTTTAAATTAAATTTTTAAGATCATATATTGCTCTAGAAGTCGGTCTGTAGAGGATGCAGCTGTGTTTATTAATAATAATAATAATTTAGTGAGCTGGCGAGTCTCTTCCTGCCATTTTTACATGTACTTTTCCTTCTATAGTTAGCAATAGTTTAGCACAAATCGGGGGTTTTTCTTGGGTACATTTCCATAGTGTATACAGGGATAATCGTCGGTTATGTGTTCAGCGGGTTAACTTCGGCGTTCCACGTTCGAAGTTTCGTAGTTCCGAGGTCGAAAAGAGACATACAAAATAATATTAATTTATTTACTCAAGTAATACAAATTCAAATGTGTATAGAAATAAAAATATAAAAACAGGTTCTTTTTTAATTAGTTTTTTGCCGTAGGGCCCTCAGATTAGGCAGCAACGATTTATGATCATGCAGTCCAATCGACTGGAGATAATTTTTAGGATACTGTTAGTGCTGCCCCGTACTCCGCGTACGAGGGATGCGCATCTTTTACGCATAATTGTATAAAAGCAATCTACGCGGGCTTCTGCAAACAGCCCTGCAAGCACTGCAGAAACGCGGCAGCCCCATCAGTACTCAAAATGCGTTATATTGGTTATCATTATTGCGCCACCGACTTGTAGAACGACGATCAGCTCTAAACCTTTAATGTTTTCGAAAAATAAAAGAAAACCTGTTTAATTTTGATTTTCCGCTTCAGTCATCGCGTTCAGTGTAACAGTGCTTTCACATTAGCGGAGCTGTCAAATGCCTTTTATACACATGAAATGTTTAAAACATCAAATTTAGGGTTTAACTTCCGAAATGCTCTCGTTGTCATCAGGTCCAGGTTCTGATGATGGAAAACCTTGAGAAACCAAGGTCAACTTTCGAAGAAGTTGACAGTCAGATGTATGTCTGATGACATTACAAAACAGTGAAGGTTTAGGGCTGACCTGATGATGGAGATCACAAAGAATTGACGGAACTTCTCAACGGTACGTACAAACTACCTTGTTTTTAAAAGCTTTTATTTAACTTGCCGTGTATGTATGTTACGGTGGATTCTTTGAACTCAATTTTGAAGTAGATATCTTCAACCGATTGAGCTGAAATTTTGTATACACGTTCAGTTTGGATGACAATGCAAGATATGTTATATGACGTTATTCTAAATCCAATATGGCGGAGCGTCCAAGATGGCGGAATAGTTATTTAAAATGAATTTCAACAATATGGGTAACAAATGAAAGGGCTTATTGAGAGTGACTTAAAAAATAATTTGACGTCATTCTAAATCCAATATGGCGGACTATAAAAGCTTTTTAAAAAAAGATTTTTCTTTTAATTTTTGAATTATATGTATTTAGGCTACAAGCCTTATTTGTATTGACGAGAACTCTACAGAGAGATGGGTTTTAATTGCAATTGTCGATTTGATGATAGAGACGAAGTACAGTTCAGGAAACTCTTTAACGGTTTGTGACTGGTTGATGAGAATTTTCTACTAACGTGTGTTATAATAGCTGTAGCGAGTATGAAGTGTATAGATAAATGGATGACGAAACTCGATTTTGGACCTTGACACTCCTCAACTCAATTTCCTGTGTAACTCTTTACCCCTTGGTAAGCCTATTTGTCAAAGTTTCTGGTTTCTAAATATATGTCGCGAATGGCACACACATTCAAATGACAACCCATGTACCTACCGTAGGCACTCCTCATGACAAAATGGTCACACATCCACATACCACAGCACCAAGCGTTCCTTTATATTAAAATGCGTTTTCATTTCACTATAAGACCATGATTTGCCTGTTCATTTTGGATCCCATCATAATGGTGAACAACTTACAGAGACGTAAGTAACCCGCAGAAGAATTGTAAAAAAATAATCTATACATATAATAAAATCGTAGAAAAGTCAAAACTGTACATTGAATATTTTTTTTAAAGAATGATCGGAGTGTGATCTACAATCGGTATCGAAGCCAAAAATATAGTTTTTAGATTTTTTGTCTGTATGTATGTCCGGGATAATCTCAAAAAGTACTGCATGGGTTTACTTCAAATTTGGCATGAATATGACTAAAAGGTCGGGTCAATACATATGCTACATATTATCCCGCTATCACGTACGTGGAGGGCGGTGAATGTATAATCACCTTATCACGCGGACGACGTCGCGGGCAACAGCTAGTTCGTAAATAAAAGACACAACCAGATTTCAAATTAGCTGATATTTATTATAAAGTCGTGATCAACATTAAATCTATTAACACATAATGTAATGTAATTTTATTTAACAAAACCTAACAATTAATTGACATAGAAACCCTTTTTTAAGGTATTTAAAGTACTTTAACATTACATTTTATTTTTTTGCTTTTTGAACGATCTACCACAATGACTTCCATTATAATCAAATATAAGCCAAAAGAGGTTTCCTAACTCTGACCATAGCATAACTCACAGGTATGCACTCTTAAATTAGGTAATCACACGAATTTTAGCAGACCGCGTATATCAAAAGTTGGCAATATCGCAAATAGCTGTCAACTATTTACAAGATTTACGGCCAGTTTCACAGTCACTATCTACCAGATAAATTCAAAATGGAACAGAATTTGTATGAATTATCTGCCAGATAAACTATCTGGAACTTATCAGCAACCGATGAAACTGGCCCCTAATTTGGGAAAATTACTTTATAAAAATAAGAAATACGGCTCTGTAGTGCACTAAAAAAATTATGAGGGAAGCAATATATGTATCATAACACCGAATATATAGTTTTAGATGTAAAAAAGAATTTAGGAACTTGTCAAGTGCCTTTTTTCCAGCAGAAACAATGCAATTCATATACAATTTTTAAGTGCACTAGTAAATATTTGATAGCTATATGCGACGTTACCAACTTTTGGAATACGCGCTCTCAAACTACTAATTACATATTTTTATTATATTTCAACTTTCAGTAAAGCTTAGGCTGGACATTTCGTTTATTTGTATAAAATACTGCATTATGTAAGAAAATCATTATATTTCATTTCCCGATTCCACCTTGTGTTCACAAATGAAGAAACTCTTCGTGTCACAGTTTATATTGTTCAAACGTCCGTTGAAAAACATTGAGCCGCACTGATTGGTCCCCTTGGGCTGAATGTTTCCCCACCACATCTCAGGATCAACTCGCAATGGTGTCTCTGGAATTATAAAAAAAGCTTAATATTCGAAGACTATGTTCCTTTTGAAGTATTGTAAATAAAGTAGTCTAATCGATTTGCTGCAGTAATATACCAATTTTAATATATTTCATAAACAATGGAGGCGGTTCTCAATTGACTTGATGATGGAGACGAGAAAGAGTTGACGGAACTCCTTAACGATATGTAGCAACTACCAGCAGGCTTAGCACGGCAACCGTAGAAACAAGTTTTGTCTACCGGAGAATGGACAAAATGACAAAAAAGTGACGGATTGACGTAATATTTCTTTTGACATTTTTTGAAGTAATTTTTCTTTTCTTCGATCGACATAAGTCTTCATCGCGCCATGCTTGGGCAGAAGAAATGTTGACATTGACAGAAACAGCTTTGTCTTTTCCTGATAGAATATATGTATATAAAATCGCCATGCTAAGCCTGCTGGTGTTTGGACTTATATTATTTGTATTGACGGGAACTTTACACATATATGACTTTGACTGCCATACCTAGTGGGTACGGGTAAGGAGACGAAGTTCAGAGAACAGTTTATGGAAGCTACCGTGTTTGAGCTTATTTTATTCGTATTGATGAGTATTTCCCACTAAAAAGAGTAATGACAGGTATGTTGGTATAAATAGATGACGAAATAAGATTTTGGACCTTGACCCGTCGTCACCAGTTTTTTATTTGCCCCTGGATAGGTCGGTTTTTGGAAAACGTTATTTATTGTCCTACGGTTAGTCAAGTATTTATTTTCATTAAAAAATTAGGAAAAGGACATGAACCGTGTCGTCTTCAAATTTTGCATATTGGTACAGATGGCAACACATGGAGCTACTAATAAAAAATAATAAAAAATCCCAATCAACTTTGAACCATATGCTTTAGAGATAAAGTTGAAACTATTAAGGAAATTTGACAGATCGAAGTAGCTTGATGTGCTGGCGTCTGTCCTTCGGGGCTATTGAGTACACACCGTCAACTGTCCGCCAGCCTTCGCCAAATATATTGTGAAAACCCATATGATATACTCCACGCATGTAGTTCTCTGCAGCTCTTGGAGTCGGTGTGGACTCAATTAGGCTGACAAGAAATTCAGCTTCCTCCTTATTAGTTACTAAGGCCAGCTGCGTCAACTCCGTCTCACATCTGTCTTTAGCTTCACTCCAGGTCAAAGGCGTTGTGTGAACTTTGTAGCATTTGTCGTCACCCTTATTGTACGTGTAGTCTGAAATAAACGGACATTTTGCTGCATTGAAATTATGGATACAATCACTTGTATGTATAAGATTTGTCCTAAAGTGACAACTCATTAATGGCGATACCCTATCGAAGTTAGGCCTCGCTGACTCGAGCACACCTAAGGTGTGTTTCAATTCCTTGTGGTTTATTTTGTTCTAGTTTTTGCCCGCGGCTTCGCTCACGTAAAGAAGTATTATTATTTATTAGGTATAGTTTTAACTTTTATCCCCGTAAGGGTGGACTTGACCAAAATCTTTTCTTAGCGGATGCCTACGTCATAAAATCTACCTGACTGAATGCCAAATTTCTGCCCAATCTAGCCAGTGGTTTGGGCTGTGCGTTCATTCATAGATCTCTTTGTAAGTCAGTCACCTATTAGAGTATTACTGGCGTGGGTACCGATATTGGGAACCTACTTACCCAAATTTGACATATTACAAAGATAGTTCCACTCGAGAGTTTTGATGCTCTTCTTGCAAATGAAATCGTCTCTGTAATTGCACGGGCAGTCATTGATGACGCCTCCTTTGTGCCAGTTGACGCAGTTCTCGTAGCCGCCGAGGTGGTTTGGCTCGCCTGGCTTCCAATTGTTATATACTTCGCTGACTGGTTTTCCTAAAATATTAATTGGTACATTTTGGCTGATATCGTAACCATTAAATTTGTTCCCATTCATATCATAGTAACATATACATAGCATTTCCTCAACAAGCTGGTACAGTCGCCAGCTACTACAATTTGTCAAATTTCCTTAATAGATTTTCAAATTTATCGCTTAAGCATTTGGTTCAAAGTTGATTGGGAAACTTTGACAGTTTCGGGTAGCTTAATGTGTTGGCGTCTGTACATTTGATTGTTATTCTGGCCGTGTAAGAAGGCAAAATAAATGTAGACCTAATTATTTCATCATCATCAGCCCTTTTATCATGCCACAAATAGGCACAGACCTCCTCTCACATAGAGAAGGATTTATAGTCGAGTAATAATTTCTGTAAGCTTTCAGAACCATTTCTAACATAATTTCTAGTATAAAGTAACCATTTCATTTCAACTTAATCTAGGCTTACCGTCAATGGTAACAAAATCTCCGCTGAACATTAGTTCTGACATGCCTAGCAGCATTCGCTCACATGATGGTTCAGTTCTCTCCCAGAACGCTACGACGGCCGTGGCTTCAGCATCGTTTTCAGGAAAGAACAGACTGGCTCCTTCCTGGGCACACACAGCCTTAGCTTCGAACCAATTTTTCTGGTTCCTGTTGATCTTATAGAAAGCTTCGCTTGCATCTATATACGTATAGTCATGTCGGAAAAACTTTTTATCTGCCTGTCCGTCTGCAAAACCATACAGAACAGCGTTAGGATTTTAATAACCGGCGCTGCAGTCTAGAAGATCTGAGCAATTTCTTAAATGAGTTTTTATATGAATAATAAGAGATTTTTAAGATTTTTAAGGCGCGTGTTCGAAAATCTGGCAACGTCGCAAATAGCTGTCAAATCTTTACATGTTTTAATTAATTTCTCAATTTTATTTTATGAAAACATAAAATAATGCTCTGTAGTGCACTAAGAAAGTTAATAGAGAATGCAATTATTAATATCGTAACACCAAATATATAGTTTTATACGTAAAAAACCTATTTGGAAACTTTCCAAGTGCCTTTTTTACACCTAAAAGGTTTAAAACATCAAATTTAGTGTTTTAATTGCAATTCCTATTCAATGCTTTAGTGCACTACAGAGCCATATGTCTTACTTTCATATAGTAAATTGGCCAAATTAATTAAAACGTGTAAATATATGACAGCTATTTGCGACGTTGCCAACTTTCGGTGCACGCGCTCTTAATGCGTGCAACCAAAGCAAACCAAGTACCTAATGTTTATTTGTTTCTCCAGAAATAAAAGGTGTTCTAATTAATAATATTGTGTTCAGCTCAACGGTCTCTTTAAACGTTGTAAATTCAAAGGTCGTTTTGATTTTAATAATTCAAAAATGAAAGTTTGTTCAATCGAAATTCTAGATACATATCCATTTTTTCACTTACTCCATATTTTGATCAATCAATATCAAGACCTTACATTTTCATAAACATGTTACGATTCCACCGTTTATTTCGTCATACGGTCAATAGATACATTGCTACCAATAAAATTAAAAAAATATAGACTCACTTGAGAAATCTGATAAAAAGTACACTGTCAACAAAATTATCGTTTTAAAAAACATTGTTTTAATTTAGCAAGCTATCACACACAGACACACTATCTCTTCGAATTCTCACAACGAAATGAAGCTTCTACTAAATTGCTTCGACGTCATATATTTAATCATAGTTATTGTTCAACTTTAACATCTATCAATATAAACAATATAATTAAAGCGTCCGTGATTACATGTGGGGTATTCTCAATGATAAATGGGGAAAAACGTTATAGAAGTATACCTACTTAGTGTATTTTCTTGTTTTCAAAAAGTGACTTAAAATCGTAGGAACATTAATGTACATGCAATCAATACAAATAAAAATGCTTAATGACAGGTGAATGTTGACATAGATAATAAAACACAATTTAATACTTCGTATTATTTAATTTTATTGGCAATTATTTCTTCGTAAGTATTTTTTGGTTCTGACCTAATGAGTTTATTCGTTTGCTTGAACGCGCTAATCTTAGGCATAACTGGACTGATCCGAAAAGTATTTCAGTGAAATATAGCCCATTTGTAGAGGAAGGCTATAGGCATATTCATATGCATTGGGCAGACTCAGCAGTTCGGCAGATGATAAGGGAAGATAGGAATCACAAATAATCATAGTAAACAAAACACATTGTTTATTCATAAATCAAATCAAAATATTATGTAATATTTTACTAAGAAATATTTACATAATTATAATTGCCCTCAAACTAGACATGCTTCTACCTTGTCAGGCAAAAGTGGATTTTCGAGAATTCAATGTGGACCTTCCCACCTTTGTTATAACAATTCATACTTCAAATTGCACCAAATCAAACGCTTGTTATGTTTTCTGCCAACGTCACAATCTGAGTACAACGCAAACTTCACAAGAATACGGTAGATGGCAACTAGTCAAATTCATTACTTTTATTGAACTGTCAAAAACGGTTACGTTCTATGGAATTTTGTATGAAAATACAAAGTCATGACGTCACAGATATTTCACATCAAGCGATATACTTATTTCCATAATCAATAACAAAATGGAAAAAGTTTTGGGTTCAAAACGATAAATTAAACTGTCATTATAAAAAGATGTTTTGCAAATTGAATATGATAAAGTAATTTATTTTTGACTGAGTCATCTCCTACGTCATAATACTTAAAGTTTACATGTAAAGCTTTTATTGAACTGGCCTGAAATGACACATTAGATTTCTCTCAACAATTGTTTAAGTGTGTCTGGAGCCGCCGCTTCCTGTTCACAGATGAAGAAACTCAACGTTTTTTCACAATCGATAGTGTTCAGAAGGCCGTTGAAGAACATTGAGCCGCACTGACCATTCCCCTTTGGCACATAGTTTCCCCACCAAGTTTCAGGATCAAATTGCAATGGTATCTCTGGAACTAAGAAAAGTTTATTTCGAAGCGTTGTAGGTATTTTTCGACGCTCACTTCGCACTCAAACCCGATTCGAAGTGTCAAACCTTAATCGAAGTGAATGAACCTTTACGCTAGTCTTAATTTAAAAAGTAAAATAATGGATTCTAAATCATCATCATTAGCCTCTTTATTGTCCCATTTCTGGGCACAGGCCTCCTCTCACATTGAGAAGAATTGAACATTAATCAGCACGCTTGGTGATTTCAGACTTTATTGTCCAGGTTACCTCGAGATGCTTTCCTTCATCTTTAATTAGTCATTGGTGCCTAAGATACACTTGGAAAGTACATACAACTTAGAAAAATTGCATTGGTACATGCCTGACCTGGTATCGAACCTGCACACTCACACTTGAGAGGCTGGTGCTTTAACCACTAGGCCACCACGACTTTATTCTAAATACTTTTTCGAAAAAAAATAAGGATAAACTATCTGACTGTGTACATTTGCCCAAGGATGCTTGCAATGTTAACTGCCACTCAAGCAAACTAATCCTTCACCCCATACCTTTCGCTGTCTTCCAACCTTCGCCCAATATGTTATGGAAACCCATATGATATATTCCACGTGTGTAGACCTCTGCTGCCCTTGGGGTTGGTGTTGCCCCAATTAATCTGGCAAGATATTCAGCTTCCTCCTGATTAGATACTACTGCCAGAGTAGTCAGCTCCACCTCACATCTCGCTCTAGCTTGGATCCAGTTCAACGGAGTTGTGTGAACTTTGTAGCATTTGCCCGTGGCCTTGTTGTAAGTGTAATCTGAAATAAAGGGGCAATTTACTTGATAGAAATTGTATTTACTGACGCCAGTACATCAAGCTACCCGCAAATGTCAACTTTCCCCATTCAACTTTGAACCTCACGCTTTAGCGATAAAGTTAATTTTTTTTTTAAGGAAAGGTTCCAGATTGTGGTAGCTCGATGTGCTGGCTTCTGTATGTATAAAGTATGCTATTTGTGCCCTTGCTGACATGATAAGGTGTGTTGTGTTCATTTCAGACTAAAAGTAAGATAATTCCTAAGTGTTTTAAATTAAGTACGTTTTTTGGTTATCCATCATCATCATCATCTCCCGAGCCTTTTCCCAACTATGTTGGGGTCGGCTGCCAGTCTAACCGGATTCAGCGGAGAACCAGTGTTTTACATGAAGCGACTGCCTATCTGATCACCTCAACCCAGTTACCCGGGCAACACAATACCCCTTGGTTAGACTGGCTGGCTTCTGACTATAATAATAACTTACCCATATAAGGCATATTACAAAGATAGTTCCACTCTAGACTCTTGAGGCTTTTTTTGCAAATGAAAGTATCTTTGTAATCGCACGGGCAGTCATTGAGGAGACCTCCTTTGTGCCAGTTGACGCAGTGCTCGTTATCCCCCGAGTGGCTCGGCTCGCCGGGCTTCCATTTGTTGTATACTTCCGAGATTGGTTTTCCTATGAACATTAAATGATTTTTGAAAGCTTTTATTTAACTTGCCGTGTATGTATGTTACGGTGGAATCATTGAACTCAATTTTGAAGTAGATATCTTCAACCGATTGAGCTGAAATTTTGTATACATCTTCAGTATGGATGAAAATGCACAATATGTCATATGAAGTCATTCTAAATCCAAAATGGTGGACCACACAAAATGGCGGAGTAGTTATTTTTAATGAATTTCAACAATATGGGTATCAAATGAAAGGGTTTTTTCTTCTTTTCAGACTGTTCAAATAAAAGCTTTTTTTAAAAAAAGGTTTTTCCTTTTAATTTATTAACTTTTATTTTATACATCGTCAATAATCACATACTTTTTTATGATTTTAAAGGGACTATTAAAGTAGCTTTACATAGCAGAATTTACAAAACTGAAATCCGGGCTTACCGTAAATGGTTACAAACTCTCCATTGACCAGTAGTTCTGACATCCCCAGTAGCATTCGTTCACTATCAGGCTCCCATTTCTCCCAGAAGGACACGACAGCCTCGGCTTCAGCATCATTTTCAGGAAAGAACAGACTGGCTCCTTCCCGAGCACACACAGCCTTAGCATCGAACCAGGTTTGTTGGCGTCTTTGGATTCTATAAAAACCTTCGCCAGCATCTAAATATGTGTAGTCCTGGCGAAAAAACTTTTTATCTCTTTGTCCATCTGCAGAACCACAAAGAACATGGGAAGTATTTTATTATGGGGATATTTGGAAAATTGCAAAGTTGACGCTTAAATATAGGTACTGTAGTACAGTAGTCTGTTGTATGATCATAGTGCACGAGCATTTGCGCGGACACAAGTGCACTCTCTATTCCCTCACTCTCATAGTCCGATGTGACGGCAATTCGACACGACCATTTACGTGCTTTGTGAAAGTTTCTTAAAACCCACAAAGCGATTTCGGCCCAACCCGGGAATCGAACCCGAGACCCCGTGCACAGCTGTTGCGTACTACTAGACCAAAGAGGCAGTTCAGAGGACTGTAGGATATGTAACGTTCATATCATAATAAATATAAAAAAAAAAACACCAAAACTCACGTGAGAAATCTGATAGAAAGTACACTATGAATAACACTATCGTTTTAGTCAACATAGTTGTAATGTTTAATTTTGCACAGACACAATATTGTTTCAAACGTTACGCGATGGAATGAAGATTCGTACTAACTTACGTAATTAATTTAATCTTAGTTATGGTTCAACTTTAACATCTGTGGATAAAAAAAATATTTATAATCAAATGTTGACTTTGATCTGCGAATCGGAACCCCAATCACGCCGAGCAGATCTTCAATCGCTTTCTTTAATGAGGGTCATTCTTTTAAATAAAATTTGTTTATCAGCGAAAATAAAACATATTTTTTACTAGCATCTGATTCATTGTCACGTGTTCTGAGGAGACTGCAGCCTAATATGTAGAAACTTTTCTTTTTTAAATAAATTATTATTTGTTTGTCTACAATGTAAGAAATGATTACATAAATAAAACTTAACCTATGTTAACACTGATAAGAAAAAAATCTTACAACTTGTTAGTTGCGTCAAAAAATAGGTCGTCATCGTTGTCGCCGGGTAGTCCTAATAAGCGGGTACCATTGTCACGTTGATTGGCAATGCTTAATCATCATCATCTCCCGAGCCTTTTTCCCAACTACATATGTTGGGGTCGGCTTCCAGTCTAACCGGTTTCGGCTGAGTACCAGTGTTTTACAAGGAGCGACTGCCTATCTGACCTTCTCAACCCAGTCACCTGGGCAACCCAATACCCCTACGGTTAGACTGACGTCAGACTTACTGGTTTCTGACTACCCGTAACGACTACCAAGGATGTTCAATGACAGCCGGGCTACAGTTTAATGTGCCATCCGAAACACAGTCATTGGTGTCCAAGATATACTTAGAAAGTACAAACTTATAAAAGTTGCATTGGTACTTGCCCGACCTGGAATCGAACCCACGCCCTCACACTTGAGAGGTCTTTAACCACTAGACCACCACGACTTTTTGGCATTGCTTAATCGTTGAGCGAAATAATAGCCAGCCTTTGGATTATAAGAAATGTCAACAGGTGTTGAGCGACCCCATTGCCCGTGATCATTGGGCTTAATATAGACTTCATAATATCCCAGACATATGTACTGTAAATTTGTGTAGGTAAGTTAAGTATAATATCTATACAAAACAAAATCACACTCAACAAAAACACCTACTGTATCGAGAAAAATATGTATCCTTATTTTCATCCTGTGGGGAAAATTAATTATTTTGTTTGGGTCCTGATAATAATACTTTAAAGAATAATGTTGTTTGGCATTATTAAACTCTTTGGTTATGAATAATCTTTATACTGGGCGGGCGGTCAAAAGGTCTAAAAATATTTTGATCCCTCTAGGTGCATTGGAGATAAGAATGTTGATTCACTCAGTGCTAATGAGATCAGTTCAGTTGAAATACTCTTTACTCTCGCATTGATTACCTCATCTAAAAAGAAGACTACAATAATACACGGATCTGCCTGTCAGACGCTCTTGCCTGCCAAGCACGTTTTTCAGTCCGTGTATGGTCGACTTAGTATCGTCAGTGATTTTTTTGTGAGGTATGCGCATTCTCTCATCCACAGCCTTTTTTCGTCTCGCTGCTGGGCACAGGCCTCCTTTCACGTGATCGTGATTCTGATTTTGTTCACCATTATACATATTTGAAAAAATATTTTATATGACTTATACAAGGTACTATGATTCATACCCTCATAAAACATGAAGTTGTATATAGACAAATACCAGAGATGTTTGTAAACATCAGTAATCATTTCTTTTGATAAACTTAATTCTTATGTTTTATAAGATTTTTATGGCTTTGGAGACCTTTGGGAAATTAAACTCGCATGACGCAGGTATCTTCGAGTCAACGCTAATAAATTAAATTCATGGTATATAGGTGGTATATTTTCATGAAATAATTGTATATGGATGTAGAAATTTGGATCGATGGAAATAAATCTCGCATGCAATCGATAAAGTCGACCGGATTGCAAAAAGACAACAAGGAACAAAACAAGCACTACATGTTGCCGAATATTTTGGCGCTTTGGCTAAGAGACCATTCGTGGCATCATCATCATGGACATCTTTACCATGCACGGTATCATAGTATTTTTAGAGGGACTTTTGGAAGGCGAATGGGGGGCCGAAGCCAACACGCTAAAGCCGTTTTGAGCCAATTTTATTGAAATGTAAGGGTGTCTTATTTATTATACGTTTAATATTTGGTTTAAAGGCTACAGCTGGTTACATTATGACGGAAAAATTCTGGACCAACTATTCTACATGATCATATAATGATGGCGTCAAGATCTATTGCTGGCTATTATATAAGTCAGCTATGCAGGACATAATATTATAGTGCACAAGCATTTGCGCGGACACAGGTGCACTCTCTATTCCCTCGCGCTTAGAGAGCCGATGGAACGGCCATCCAACACAACTGGAGAGAGATCAAACTTTTTTATTTATCAGGTATCACAGGCTTAGGGTTCGATCGTGGGAAACAACTAAGAAGTGTGAAAATAAGACAAATGTAACGGATTTTATTTCATTTAATCATAAAACCTCATTAACTTACATAATTACTGACTTAGGTACTTACTTATCTCATCTTTTAATACATACAATACATAACCATGACGATGTTAGATAATGCAACAGACAAAATACTATGCTTTCATTAAACGCCTAATAATAGGTAAAACATTAATGAAGTTCTTTTTCCATGTTTTATTTCAAGTAACAGCTCATTGTTCCGATGTTTTTTTTTCCGATATACGTATCGTTGCATAGCACTAGCTTACACTAGACCTTAGGAACTATAGATGTGTACCAAATGTCCAGCGCCCATGTACAGACGCCAGCACATCAAGCTATCCGAAACGGTAAATTTTTTTCCAATCAACTTTGAACCATAATATGCTTCAGCGATAGAGTTTAAAATCTATTAAGCAAATTTGACAGAGTGTAGTAGCTCGATGTGCTGATGTTTGTACGTTAATCCATCTATTTTTTAAAGTCAATTACCGTACGCTATCGATTGACGGCATACCGCCTGCAGAAAAAGACCTAAAAAACCACTCTTCTAAATAAATAAACAAATTAGACGTTTTGCTCTAAAGTCTCGAACATTTTAGAAATACTGGCCGGGTCTACTTCGTGTTCACAAATGAAGTGACTCCTCGTTTCACAGTCAATGTTGTTCAGGCGCCCGTTGAAGAACATTGAGCCGCACTGATTCTTCCCTACGGGTTCGTAGTTACCCCACCAAAATTCTTCAGGTATCGGTGTATCTGTGAAAGAAAGAAAAATGTGTAATGTTGCAAAGATGAGATGGGTATGTGTACAATTACAATTATGTAAAAAAAAGTCGTGGTGGCCTAGTGGTCAAAGAGCCAATCTCTCAAGTATGAGGGCGTGGGTTCGATTCCAGGTCGGGCAAGTCCCAATGCAAGTTTTATAATTTATATGTATGTACCTACTTTCGAAGCACACCTTGGCAATCAATTGTGATTGATGACACCTGGATTATAAAATCTGAATCTGATATCGAATCCGCACTCTTATAATTGAGAGGCTAATGTACCAGGCCACTAGAATTTAGTAGTAGGTGTCTAAGGCTACTTGCAAAACATGTATATTACATGTAAGTGCACTTGGAGAGGCCTATGTCCAGCAGTGGACTGCGGCAGGCTGATGATGATGATGATGATGACATGTAAATAATTATTAAGGGTGATATTATAGTCAGGTATAACTTCTGTAATAACGTATGTACATTTTAATAAAATTTAAGTCAGATTCGCTCTTTCAAAAACCAAGACACGACGTGTAGCCCACTGTACCTTTGATAGTCCGCCAGCCCTCATTGAATTTGTTGTGGAAGCCCAGATGGTATACACCTCTCATGTAGTTTCCCTCCAGTTTCGGCGTTGGCGCAGATGCTAGTAAACTCGCCAGATAGTCCGCTTCCATCTGATTGTTTATAACAGCTAGGTGTGATAGCTCTGTACTGCATACGCTGTACGCGTTGGACCAAGCTAACGGCGTTGTATGGAGTTTGTAGCATTTACCGATATCTTTATTGAAGGTATAGTCTAAAAATATAGAGAAAATAAATGTTTTTTGTTATTCACGATGTTAGGGAAACGTGTCCCCTAATCGATATTACAGGCAACAAACAGGCATTCTAATAAAGAAGATTAACAAAGAAATGTCTACAAGTTTGATGGCATTTACGGATTGTGATGTTATTGGTGCTTTTCTTTATTGTATTTAGTTCTGTCTAACTATGCATTTGGCAAGGATTCATATAACCAGAACTTCATCCAGGATTTTAGATGTCTTTGCTCGTGTTACCTCTTCCTCCGTCTCCTTTACTCCAAATACAATATACGTAAGGGCTTCAGTAAACCATTTATAAGCAGAAATTATTCTCAAAATGATTAAATATGTTAATTATTTTAAAATGATTAAAACACTAGAGGTCAAGGCGTAAAATAAGTCAGAATACACAGATACATTATCTAGATATACATTACGTAAGTTGACCTTACTATGAGCTAAGGATTCTTAAGAAACTGTTCTAAAGAAACAAATATGACTCAACATATCAATTTTCCATTCTTAATGTGGCCCTGGACGACCAAGCCTGGCTGCAAGCCACATTGCCCATCCGTATGGGAGGTCTCGGCGTCCGCAAAATTACGAGTATTAGCTTACCGGCTTTCATATCCTCGGTTCACGGTACTGAGAAGTTAATCAGGAAAATCCTAGCTCCATCACTGGTTAATTTTGAAGTACCGTACTTAGCCGAGGTTATGGACGCCTGGAAAATTACTTGCCCGAACGCAGATATACCCATCAACCCATCTTCCCAGAGACAGTGGGACGAGCCGCTCTGCAGAGTAACCCGGGATAAATTAATAGAAACGGCAATCACTCCTGCAGAGCGAGCGCGCTTACTTGCTGTGGGCAGATGGGAGTCGGGGCTTTGGCTTCAGGCGCTACCGTCGTCAAACATTGGCACCATGCTTGACGACACCACTTTCCGCCTCGCTACCTGTTTACGTTTAGGAGCTCCTTGTTTATCTCCTCATCGCTGCCACTGTGGAGAAGCTGTAACCAGCCTCGGACACCACGGCCTATCGTGCAGCCGCAGCGCGGGCCGTATTGCACGGCACGCAAATATCAACGACATCATTCGTCGCGCTCTTGTTGTCGTCGGGGTCCCTGCCGTACTAGAACCTAATGGCTTGGCACGCGACGATGGTAAGAGACCAGACGGCATGTCGTTATTCCCTTGGAAGATGGGTAGGTCTTTAGTGTGGGACGCGACCTGCGTTGATACTCTTGCGCCATCCCATCTTGCAAGTTCTGCGTGCTGTGCAGCTGCTGCAGCTGCGGCTGCGGAAAACCTCAAGCGGCGGAAATATAGTGGCCTCGTCGGCAACTATATTTTCGAACCGTTTGGGGTCGAAACCTTAGGATCGTGGGGTCCGAATGCTCTTAGTCTATACAACGAGTTATCTAAGCGGCTGGTTGACGCTAACCGTGACCAAAAGGCTGGCTATTACTTCGGTCAGAGGATAAGCATTGCCATACAACGTGGCAATGCTGCCAGCCTCTTGGGCACGCTCCCAGTAGACAGCGATGGGGATGAATTTTTCGACGCCTTTTAGTTTTTTATATAAATACTTGTATTATATGTATATTTTTTATTTTTCTTTCCATTAATATTGTAAATAGTGTTTGTAAATAAGTTGTAAATAAAATAATTATATTTATAAAAAAAAAAAAAAAAAAAAAAAAGTAATCAATATAATGAACGTTACAAATACAAGCAAAGCTAATGAGTTTGATTAAACATATCAATTTGAAATTATATTACTTGAAGTTTTTACAAATATTGTTCAATCAAGTTGTTTTGGTCAAGATTTTCTTGCAAGGACTCACGTCGATGAGTAGACAGCACGGGGCGCCGTAGGGTCAACAAGGCCTGCCAAGAGTTACAGCGGCCTCAGCAACTAAAGGTCTCACAGAAGGAATAAAGCGGGCTTTAGTCAGAAAAATGTCTGACCCTCCAGCGGCACACAAGGAAAGGTCATCCAATGATATCCCACTTAAAAAAAAATAAGTACTCAAACTTACCGAAACTAGACATATTACAAAGATAGTTCCATTGACTCCTCTTGCATATGAAGCTGTCTTTATAATCGCACGGACAATCGTTAATGACGCCTCCTTTATGCCAGTTGACACAGTGCTCGTTGCCGTCCAAATGGTTCGGCTCTCCCGGCTTCCACTTGTTGTATACCTCGTCAACTGATTTGCCTGGATTTTAAATAAACAATTCTGTATTGTACCTAACAATTCAATTTTAATGATATTGCCATCAACAAAAATTGTCTTGGAGATGAGAAATTACGTAGGTACCTATATATTATATCTCAATAAAATTCAGAATTGTATACATCAAGCTACCGGAAACTGTCAAATTTTACCAATCAACTTTTAACCAATAAAGTTGAAAATCACTAAAGGAAATTTGACAGCTTTCAGTATTAGCTTGATGTGGTGGCATCGGTACCCTTGCAACCTCCACTGTATTTTTATAGACAGACAGAAAACATTTATAAGAATGTTTTGAATCAGTTCATTCGACGGAAAATGTAAACTTACCGTCAATAGTCAAAAACTCTCCGGTCGTCGTTAGTTCGGACATTCCCAACAGAAATCTCTCGTAAGAAGGGTGTGTTCGTTCCCAAAGTGCCACTACGGCTTCGGCCTCGTGGTCGTTTTCAGGGAAAAACAACGAGCCGCCCTCTGATGCACACACTCGCTTGGCGTCAAACCAAGTCTGACCCATTAAGTGGAATTTGTACAAAGCCTGCGTGTCTTCTAAATAAGTGTAGCCGCCTGGGATGTCACTGTCGTATGCTTGTCCATCTGTGGAAGCCAAAAATATTTTAAATGATCATTTTTAACCGACTTCCAAAAAAAGGAGATGGTTCTCAATTCGGCCGGTATTTTTTTTTATGTACGTAAGCCGATTACTTCGAGGTTTCCAGTCCGATTAGTGTAATTCTTTTTTTGTTCGATGCAGTATACTTGCCATTTGGTCCCATAAAAATTTAATCCAATTTGGTTAAGTACTTTTTGGAATTGATGCTAACTTTCTACGTGTAGATACTATAATTTGTGTAAGTATCGAAGTTTTTTGAGTAGGAACTTTGTATTTTTTAAAGAAATATTTACTTGTTGTACAAAAAATAATAGCTTATTGTTATGAATATCGACGCCTTAGAGTGAAAAGCTCGTAAATGTAAAAGATGTAATTTTTCAATGGTATCTATGACATAGAACATGCTTTGCAAAGTTATATCTACCTAGAAAAGCGATAAAATAAATTTGAGCAAAAATGTATTTGCGAGATTTTCACTCTAAGACGACCATATGCAGGTAGGCATAATGACTGCAGATGCACAGACGCCAGCACATCAGGCTACTACAATCTGTCAAATTTCCTTAATAGATTTTCAACTTTATCGCTAAAGTATTATGGTTCAAAGTTGAATGGGGGAATTTGACAGTTTCGGATAGCCTGATGTGCTGGTTTCTGTACATAAAATTAATGAAATAAATACTCACTTGTATATTCCAGTGATAAATAAACTAGAAGCAAGACTAACACATTTTTAGAGAACATTGTAACACTAATTAATCACGTCTGTATACTATGAACGTTTATAACGTAATGATGCTTGTAAAGAATCGTTCTATCAAAGTTGTTATTAAACTCTGACATTGATAATAAACAGCAGAGGTCCGGGATTCGTGGCTCTTGTTGTTACATACGGGGAATTTCTTATAATCTGGGAAAAACATCTGTCTAGTAGCCTTTTCCCAAGCTGTGTTGATGTCGGCTTCCAGTCTTAACTGGATGCAGCTGAGTACCAGTAGTTTACGTGGGGCGACTGCCTATCTGACCTCCTCAACCTTACCCTTGGTAAGACTGGTTGTCAGACTTACTTTGGGAAAAACATAGTTGCTCTTTATTCTGTTGATTGATGGAATCCACTTCAACATTCTAATAAAAACCAATAGTAACGTAGTCAAAGAAATGTTGATGCTGGTTTTTATTAGTTTATTTATGG
The DNA here is from genome assembly GCA_958496145.1 of Heliothis peltigera. Classification (NCBI taxonomy): domain Eukaryota; kingdom Metazoa; phylum Arthropoda; class Insecta; order Lepidoptera; family Noctuidae; genus Heliothis; species Heliothis peltigera. Next base: position 4,742,477 of record OY292326.1, on the reverse strand, counting down.
TTTTTTTTAGTAGGATTTTCCCGGTCATTGGCTTTCGAGTATTTTGTTTAGGAAATTGTATAGGCATATGAAATTAACAGTGAAAGCCAAACCCTGTGTCCAGAGCAGTCAATTTAGTGTCAATCAGGATTTTAGGTAAACACCTCAAATCTTAGTACTAAGGCAATGGAGTTGAAATAAAAGGCAAAAGTATTTTTTATAATTTTATCTTGAGGTGTAAGTTTATTCGCATTTAACAATGTTTCATACAAATTTCCTCATTTTGTACACACCTTTCTTTTGTTTTTGTAGTTATCATCTTTTATAAAAGTTGTTTCTCTAAATTTTAACATGTCGTCATGTCTGTTCCCTATATCTAATTCGCTTCACCACTGTTGTTAAATCATGTAATAATAACAGAGGATTTACTAAGGCAAAGTATTAGGAGGAAAGTAAAATAGTTACTGCGGACTAAAAGATTTAAGAAATAATAATTATACAAAATTATTGTGTTTCGATGAACACGGAATGGGCCCTTAACTCGTAATATCAGCCTTCCCATCGATCGACGTGGCACTACAGTGACAGGCTCGCTGTACGTATTACTAGACATTGCACACATCGCACTGGTATCAGTGGACTCAAGCCAGTCCAGGAGGCTGCCAGTTACACCTAATAAGAAAATTCGTTACTAAATAACAACTAAATCACTTTAAAATCAATTCAAAATGTACATTATTCATCTTATTCATGTAAACAAATCTAATCTGCTACAAAAAAATTAGCAAATTTAAATACAAAGATCACCTAGTCCGTCTATTATAAAATTAATCACTTAAGTATTAGAAAAACACAATAGTGAGACAGTGTGTATGTTGCGTCGCAACCCACTTGTGATATCGTTTATTATGCCTTCTAGTGTACATTCAACGAATGAATAGCGAAACATATTGCGTTGACACATTAAAACTAAAAAATTGACTGTACATTTTATATTTAATATGTAAATATTTGTACATATTGCACTCTGAAGTAACAAAATTATTAAGAAACATCTGTCAAAACGAAGAATATATACGCAGAACAAAAATATCTCAGTAAATACAAATTCAAAGTAAATAGCAATCACAATGTTCGTAGCTCGTACACTAATCTAAGTCCCTATGGCTTACAAAGCTTACAAAAGATAAATACAGAGGTCATTTACAAAAAAATATACTTCTACCCAAATAATATAAAAATAACAACAGCCATCTGTACTTTCTTAGATGAATAAAATTAAACGTACATATGTCAAACATATGACAATAGAATCTAAAGGTACCTATGTACAAATTTTAATGGACACATAGTAGACTATCAAATCCACCATATTATTTTTTTAGACTGGACGTGCCACGTTTGGTCACTACAATACTCAGTGCTTTCGAACAATATGAACTAAAATATAGATCAAAAGGCATCTAGGAAGGGCAAAAGCTCGTGACAGCCGAAGGGACCCGTCGCCGGTCCAGTCTCCCCGCCCACCCGTCTATCGACTCAGCCAGTGCTGCTTGTGCCGTATCGTATCTCTCACTACACATCTCGTCAAGCGATATAAACATATTATCTTACTAATGTTTCATTATCAGCTAAGACACAAATTATATTAGGGTATCTCATTACTTATTACTTTCTCGTGTGAGATTATTACATACTTAATAAATCTATTACAATTTCGAAATTGAATAATATGTATCAAATACGACCGGCTGTGCACCGACAGAAGCCGAAATCTATGAAGCTATTTATGAACCTACGCATCGAATGATGTATAACAATTACTTATCGAATGGCAGTAATATTTGTCACAAACTCCGAGATGCGGGTGTGGTCGCGACGCGCGCGGCCGCCCGCCAGCTGGCCGGCCGCGGCCGCGCGCGTCCGCACATCTCGGTCATAAGGCAACGTATCGTAGCGTTAGATTTTATGAAGTTCACTCTATCACCTACGGTTCACAACTGAAACATTTTCACCAATAGAAATTCCCGCTATAACACGCATCCGCATACAAGATCGCACCATGCAGTAATTATACGTTTATAATGGCAGTGTGTTCGTTATCAATACGCCCCTATTTCAGCAGAGACACATAAGACACTACAGTGACGTTTGTGCTTCGTTTGCTATTTTAGAAACGCCTAATGCTACAATAAAATTATACAATGTTAATCGAAAAGATCATTCTAAAAGCGGCCTAGCGCGCGGTCCGCGGTGCAAGCCCGATCGTCTCACGCTGATTTTATACGTATATTAAGAAATGCATTTCCAAAACTCCAAACATATGTATTATGTAAATATACAACACACTTAATGGCATGTAAAGAAGACACATTCAACACGCACCAAACAGACACTTACGTTACTTATCGATTAAATGTAATGGGTGGTGAAGTGTCGCGATCTGTACCATCGAGATGAACGTTATAAGATATCGATGTTCTAACTACGAATAAACATTGCGACAGACATAGAAGGCTTCGAGACGGACACAGTACAGTATCAGCTATCAAGAGGGAATGCGTCGTCCAGTGTGAGTGAACGAGCCGACGCCCAGAACAGAAAACACGCTTAACGTATTCTTTAACAACGCTTACCGGTAATTGAGATCGATTAATTTTATGTTCTATATACTATGATTTTCCTCTCATCAACAATGTAGGTACACGATACAGGTAACGCGAAATAAGGCATTTTGTATGTGAGTCGCTTAACGGGCAGTATGTTGTGTCGTATGGGTTGTATATAGTAATGTGTTCATATTGCTACGAAGTCCTTACTGTATGTTTGACGGCAGACAGGTTCGGGGTCGCGGCGACCACGTTGCGTGCATGTCGTTCGTCTACCAACATGTCACACGTTAGTGTCTACTACACCAATATTGTTCCCATAGAGTAAGCTCGGCCAAATAGTTTCTACGTCGCTATTACTTTTTATATTGAAGCCATAGAATAGAGGTAATTCAGCTGCCATTTTGTACTTTTTTTTATATAATTTACATACAATTAAAGGAATGTTGCACTATAGAATAAATTAAATACTTACAAAGATTAATGGTTATTTTTTTAGGCTCTATAGTTTTATTTCCATACCTACAATACAGCTGCCTTTGAACATGCACGCAAAGTCATGTCAACACATAAGTAGAACAGTTTATACATAACGTTAGGACCAGAACAAATAACTGGGATTTAGCCAAACCTGTCTCCGTGCACTAAGCGTAATGTGACACAAGTAGTCTATCTGACGTACGTCTAGTTATTTAATTGTATGATTATGAACGTAACCTTAAATTGCACTGAATGTTCAAATTCTCCATTCATCATGTTCAGTATCTATGCTTTAAGAGTTAGTGCGGTGTATTCGTTTAGAAACTAGTCGTGTGGTATTAGCTGTAAGTGTGGTGAATGTACATCATTTATTAATGCGGTTCGAGTGTCCATGTCAGTAATACAATTACTAAAACAAAGAGGCTTGCTCGTGTGGAAGCTAACGACGACACACACTTTGTATTGTAATAAGACACACTTATATCAGCCTACGGTAGATAATCAACACATTAAAATGTAATCACAGCAATAAATTAAATTACTCATTTAGTCGAGGGACGCGGGCACAGGACGATGGAACATGAATCGGAACTAAATCGACAGGACACGATAACACGCCTCACGTATACTCGTACATCATAAACAAACATGTGACGGCGACGTGGACACAGCGGACGACTCATCACAATATTATACTCAAAAGGTTAATTAACGTATTATTGTTAATTTTGGTAAATAAACATAACTATCAACTTTTCACCCAATAGAAACATCTCTTCTTATATTACATACTTTGTCTCTAATAACTCTCGTAACGTACGTACGTATGTGTAATTTAGGAGGTGTACTTATCAAACGAAGTCTTATCATACAGTCGTATCCGAGTGACCAACTCAGTATCCAGTCGTAAACGAAATAAAATCGGAGCCGCGGCGGCCGCCGGCCAGCCGGCCGACCGGCGACGGCGCGGGCCCGTAACGATCAACACCAATATATATTCTCCAAACGTTCAACAACACATATATTCACTAATCTCTCGCACATCATCGTCGTCGGTCACCGAATACGTACGAAATCGGGTACGGGTGTGCCCTCTTAAGTGGTAAAATTCGCAGTCCTTATAAATAGGTTGATCACGTCCGACGTCAGTGTCCGTGCACTTCACTAAAACTAGCCAGTCTATGAGCGTTCTCTCCTGAAGCGGCGCGCGGCACTAGACGTGCGCGCGGCCGGGCGGGCGGCGCGGGGGCTAGAGCGCCGGCGAGTCCACGCCCACCACCGGCGTCGCCGTCGTCGACACGTCCGCCACGTCCCAGATCTCCTCCAGGAACGGCGGCAGCTTCCTGTTCTTCAGCTTGAGGGAGATGCACATGTTGGAGTTTTGCATGCCCAGCGTGCGAATCTCCGTCAGTATGCCCAGGATCTTGCCGAAGATGACGGCGCAGCGGGGCGACGCGCTATTCTGGTTCAGGATGTACACCCGTAGCGTGTTCAGGTAATATCTCTGGATCTCCTCCACCAACAGGGGTTGCTCAAGCCCGGGCCGGTCTGGAATTCATTGATTTGCAAGGTTATTTCACTTATCTCTCAAATAAAATGTCATTTTCTAATGATAATATGTATTTTAATTTTACTATCATGTGTATTAGAACCAAGCAATAGCTTACCTGAGAAGATAACAATGGCTGTAAGCAGCGCATAGTGCACGTTGTCCATCATCATGGAGTACATGCACCTACAGAAGTGCAGCAGGTCCTCGATGACGTACGCCATGCCAGCCTTGCGGTAGTTGTCGCGAGTGTACGCCTGGTTGTTCGCGAACAGTACGCTGTCGGTAGCCGCGTCATACCGCCGAGCCACTCGCAACATCATCACCTCACTTGAGCACGCCTGCAATATAAATAACAACCATTCATGTTAATACTGTACAAACATTTATTTAGCTAAACGACAGCAAGCTTGAATATAAACAGGACTTTTGGTTACCTTTAATAACGTGATCTGATCTGACTGCGAGATCTTGGCGAAGCCTGGTAGGCCCTTAGCGAATTCTACGATGAGCTGCACTGTGAGAATCGTCATCTCGGTAATCTGACGGAACGGCATATCCGAGTCCTCGTCGTCCTCGTCCGACTGCCAGGTCTGAAAGTGATAGATATCATTAACGATATAATACAGATTAAAATAAGAATGTTACTGAGGCTGTGTCAACATAACTGTAATGCGTCAACGTCTTCTATTTTGAAATGTAATAAAAATCTTAGCACTAAGTTAGTTAGTACTAATTTAGAAATGACGTTGTTATTACTCATAGCTAATTTATAGCTATGGTGAATGAATTGCCAATTTTAACAGTAAAATTCTCATTTTATTAAATTTTGAATAATAATATGTATTTTTTTTTTGTATTGCGCGTTTAGAACAAAATAATGATTGTTCAGCTAGAAGGCGCTCTCGTTTAGTTCTATAGTGTTCGGAAGTGAAAACAAACAACTGCTTTTAAACAGTAGCCATTACAACAAAGTTCCGTTTCGTAGCTGTAGGTGCTTTTCCTAAACTACCAAACTAACCTTCTTTTATGGCCCTTGTAATAGCATGAAACGAGAGTCGGCTTCTAGACATAATATAAATCAACGATCAATATAAAATAAAAATTACCTGTGTGACCCTCTTCAGGTCTTCCTCGGAAGGTTGTTCATAGCCTTCCTGGTACCACACGAGCCTTGCGATCAATGACTTCTGATTGGCAGTGAGGGGGGGCACGTTCTTCAATCTGTTCTGTTCCATTAGCTTCTCATTCAGGAATCGTGGCACCACCTCGTGCTGCAAACATTCCAGCTTCACGTAGGAAACCGTCGGGTCATTATTTGCTTCTAATATTAAAGTGTTGGGGTAATAGCTTCGAATGTAATGTTGATTTCGAAATTGTATTGATTTATAAGGCTAGGTTTAAGTAAGACTAGGCTAATGAGCAGTGTAAGTAATATTTTTGTAGTTTAAGGAATGGAATGAAGATGAGATTATAATGATATTTTCAAAATATCTCAACCAAGTTAACAATGTGTATCTATTTATGTTTCTGTCAAATATGTATGTAAACAAGTACTACACGGCATGCAGGAGAAGACCATTATAATACAAGAAGCAAAAGACACGAAACGGGATAAGTTAGTCCCGCGAACAACGCAGTTCCATTAACATTTAAAATAAAAGTTTCAATTGTTACAAATTAATAAAACCCGACAGACAGTTTCACACAAGCTTGAATAAGGAATCAGAATGCCATTAATTTTGCTTTAATATTCATTATGACAAGTATTTAATAACATTCTTAATTTGGAACTTATACTTAAGAAACAACCATTGTTTTTCATTTTCAAATGAATATTGCCAGTTTTATAATCCGGTTGAGAATTCGTAATTTAACGCTGAAGTTGATTAATGAAGAGCAATAGTCATAGGCAACTTACAATTCTAGCGGCCTCTGGGGGCGGAGGATCACATTGCATGATGGGAGGCATGTGATCGTCTACTGTCGTCGTACTGACGGGCAATTTGTCCTTTTCCCTCTGCGCCTTTTTCTCTTTCCGTTTCATTGCACACTGGTTCTCCGGCACCACGCACTCGGGCCTCATGCCCACCGCAAGACATTTCTTCAACCGACACTCCTGACATTTTCTCCGCATATACATATCCATTTCGCAAGCATGGCCGAATTTGCATATGTACACTGCATTTTTGGTTACACTCCGCCTGAAGAAGCCTGTAAATATTAAAACCATCAAGATTAGTTTTCCTCTTCATCTAAAATTGTCTACGAGTAGGTAAACTAAAACAATGAACGACGCTGATATAGTACAGAGAAACCAGTTTTGACGATAACATAATGGAGTCATGAACGTTAAGGTCGCCTGAAAGGCGTGGGTCATTGACAGCAGCACGAATGCCGATTTTTATTACAAAACAAACAAGATAGATAGCTCGCAAATGACTTGAATTGAACGTAATTGGTATGGGCAAGGTATGAACCTCTATAATAAACGTAGATTACGGGCGCGCTCCGGGTTTATTCAGCGCTCTGAATTAAAGAGGCATATTTATTCTCGGGTTGACAAGGTTGGCGGAGACACGGAGATGTCTGATAGGCGTCGGTGAGTCGTGAAGTAGACGCCCTGCAGACAGCTATTGTGACGACTAACCGTCTGTTACATGCACGCGCAGCTCATAACAACCTCGGCACAATGCGCCAATTTAAAGCTGAATTGGCACATTCGTGGGCGAGCCACAAGGGCTATGTATGTATGCAATATCTAGGTTAGCAACGCACATGACCTACTTACGCTAAAAGTGTTCCCAGAACAATTTTGTTATAGCATTAGCAATATTGTTTTGCAATCATATAAATTGTTCGTGAACGTTTTTGTGTTACAATCAAAATTCGATGGCGTGTTCTTTTGTTGTATAAGTTAACAAAGTCACGAGTGGTGTAACATGTTCATGTCAATGAACGATGGCATTCAATCCATACCTTTACACCCTTCACATGTGAGCGCGTTGTAGTGATATCCGGAGGCTCTGTCGCCGCAGACAAGACATAGCTCTTCTTGCTGCCTCGGCGCTGGGCCTTTCTTCTGCCGCCTCGCCTCGCCATCTGTGCTGCAGCCGTTTACACTCGAAGCTGGAGACAATTCCTCACGACCTAGAACAATATGAAAATAAAATTAAGCCTTTGTTGTAAAATGCATTTGCGTAGTCATAAAGTGAGTCGAGTCCGGTGGCCGCGCGGCGCCGTGTCGAGAACATCTAAAATCGGACGCTATAAAATTTGCATACATTTCATGAACCATTTGTCGAGTCGGAGAGCGAATGAAGTTCGTTTTATTTTACGTTTTTACATTCGGGGCGATGTTCCTTCGTCGAAGAGATGTTTTCGTAACGAAATACTCGCAAGTAATTTTCGGCAGTAGCGTGGACATTTCCTGCCCAAACAAAGGTGCCTAGAGCGATGTCCGCATACTGATGAGGTTCAGTATTCAGTTTTGGTATTCGAGAGCGGTGCGGGAGCGGGGTGCGACGCGCGTTGGAAATGTAATCGGCAATTGTCAATCACGCAGTCGGAACTCCATAAAAAGTAACGATGAAATTGTTATTAATATAATACCATTGGACTCCGTGATGTAGCTATGACAGCCGGTCTTAGTAATTAGGAATTGTAATAGGCTACAGGATACCTTTAGCGAATCGCATGAATAGCAAGCAGGTTTGCCATTAATATGTTAAGAACATTTTAACAACGCTACAGGATAAAATAGCAAATATATAAAAATAAATATTATATTCAGATATAAGTACTCAGTGTATTTTCTATGCCTTAAAATGTAAATAACGCGCTATTTGATATTGGCGGATAAATAAACGACAATGATGAAGTTCGTCTAGTGGGGTTCATTATTCTCCTCATTAATTTTATTTACGTTGTATGGTGTCCATTAGGCGTCGCGGCCGTGGGTCGGTGGCCGCAACCGCGTGTACCTGGTTACGCAACCGGCCGAAATAGCCGATGCCAAAAAACTAGTTCCACGTGGGATCCGAGCCAACGGCAAGCTGCCGAATGATTAGCGATCGCGTACATAATATTTCGGCTGTTTAGCTAGCAGGGAAGGTCTAAATAGTATAAGTAATAGGTAGGCATGTAAACCCCCAAAATCTTAATATCAAATCCTCACCTCGAAATACTCAAACGTTACTTAACTTTTAGATTTTCTTAACAGTATTTGTGTCGCAGATATTTACGTAAGTGTGACAGAGATGGAATGATGAATTTCAACGCAATTTTCAGCATTCGGATGTCAGATACTAACATATTAGGTAATTTTTACATGAAATACTGATATGCAATTTTGACTACTCTAAGCAGCTCAAATATTACATAGCTACTAATACTCCTGGTACTATGTGAGATTTAATATTGTTTACATTAAAATCTTTTACAACTCATGATATTTTGAACATTATTTATGGGCAGATCTATTCACTCGCGCTCAGTGCGGAGCGTGCCAATTTTTCTATTACACTCTTTACGTTGATTGCTAAAATTATGTATCATGCAAGGCGGCCATAGTAATTCACTCGATAAAAATGTCTCAATAAAGAGGTCAAGTGCGTCGTTTTATCGCGAAGTTATTTACATCGTCGTGAACATCACCTACTGTTCAATATAACAACACTGTACCTTCACATTGCACTGACCTACGCAGTCGCACTAAGTACAAAGATATATTTGTTCAATAACATAAATATTTGTATCCTTAGTTTCGCGAATCAACAGATTAACTTAAGATCTTTTCTATTAGTCGTTTATTGTGTGAATATCCTTCATGGACGCTTCTTCATATTAAAATACTTGACCGCATGACCTTTGGCGGTGGACGCACCAAATCTTGGCAGTTGGCATACTGGTAGGTGTTTCCGATTAACATTGACGACTATGTACATTATATTACTGAAACCATGGCGATGTAATTTTAGAATATTAGAAAATTATTATGTACCAAATTACCTATAAAAAGTGTTTGTGGAAACCGCTTGGTAACTTAGTAACTTAAAAGCATAAAAATAGTGATACAATTACTGCTATTTTAGCCGGCTACAATGTTACTTAACAAGTTTTGTCAGTACGACCACTAGTTTGTAAGGACGCAACCAATCTTCCATAATTCGTAGCACTATCAAATCACTGTCCGTGAAAAAGAAAGCTAATCAAAAGTTGAATGCACGGATGACCGAGTCAGTGTGTTATGTTATTACGTCTCAGCTGTTCAGTGTGTTGCGCTCGCGCATTGGAAGGTCTAGTTCGTGGCGGCTCGGCGGCGGTCGGGCGCACTCGGGCGTGCGAGCGAGAGCGCTTGAAGAGCGACAAGTGGGGCGCGAGCGTCGACCGGGGGCAGCGTGCGGCCTTGACTCTTGCGTCCCCCCTTCCCCACTTCCTCGCCACGCTCGCCGCGCAGCCACATTATTTATGATAGCATCAGAGCTCGAAGCAAGCTCGCGATTCTCTTCAACTAATAATAACTCGTTTTTCCTCTCACGCCATTTCATTTTTTCAAGACATTAATGTCTTAAACAGGCAATGTAGCAAAGCGAGGCTTTGCGGTTTAAAAAATGTGAAAATCAACTGCTAATACATTTTTATGTAAGTAAGTTGAAAGTAACCGCTGAATTGCTTATAGTATTTCACCTAGTATAAGCTGACACATGTTTGAGAGACGCCGACAAGCATTGATTAAACAAAACGCAACTTTCACTGACCTCAGAAAACAGACAACGCAATAATTTCGCAGGCGGGCCGCGTAAGCGACTAGTGAAAGTTACCCAAAAGTAGTTATTGCACAAGACCATGGCACACGTAATTGAAATTCGGGTGCGGCGAAAGTAAGCTGCTCTATGTATTGTGACATCACATTTAGGGCCTATTTGGCATTCATTAAGCGCGTGCCGTGAACAGTGCAAGCTGCTTTCAAACGATGTCGAGCGGTGGCTCAACTAGGTAATGGTCTTTGGCAATAAATTGCATGTATTCATTGATTTTAAATGAATGCGAATTGTACAATATATGCCACATATATGACTGTATAAGGTTTTTAAGAGAAAAGTGATACACGATAAGAATCGAGAAGCATTCCACAATCGAAGTTGGCACGCGTCGGGTTGATATAAGCGGGCAGTCGGGCGACAGAAAAAACTGAAGCAGAAAAAGTGTTGTACACGTGATCGATGCATCGGCTGGACGAAGACAGAGTCGCGATGTTACTTTCTACGATACTTTCTAGCAAGAGATGTGGGCCGGAGCCGGCGCGCGGCGCAACTAGAGCGATCGGTTTCTCCGCGCGCCGGGAAAATCGGATTGAAATAGAAATCGCATCGCAGAGAAAATCGCCATTTTCACGTCACTCCACACGCCAGCGTGGAAACTTTGTAAATATTCCACAATTTAATTAGTGTAACAGTACACGTTCTAAAATGACATAACCTCAGGTTTAGATCATCCATTTTGGCACGTGTATTGTTAGGAAGTATGTATATTTAACATTAAAAAGAACCGTTGTTCCCTCATTTTGGTGATGTGATCTATATTTGAGGGGGATCAGGAAGCGAGCGGCTGCTGTGCTGGGAGTGATCTTCAGTGAGGAGGGCGGACGTGTCGGGCGGACGCACGTGGAAGTGTTTACATCCGTCGGGAGTCGAGCAGTGCCCACTGCCGAGTGCACGCCATCCGGTACAGTTCAAATGACTGCTCTAGAAATTCCTAATGTCACAGATATCTATGTATTCTCTAATTTTTGTAAAGCTCACATTCCTGCCACGCCAGATTAAAAGCACCAGAAAATGCGATTATGGCTACTACAAAATAACACATTATTACAAGTAATGACTTCCTTATTATTTTTACACTACAATCTTTTTAGCCAACCTTGAATGGTGAGATCAATTTATTTCAGGCCTTCTTTACGACGTCATCACAGGCATCAGAGCTGTATTTCAAGAACAATGGTGCAGCCGTAAGTCATCTAGTAAAATGCCTAAAGATTCCAAAAGGTTTCGTCACTGCCCAAACCGTAAATTAGAAAGTGGTGGCTGGTTATCACGTACGTACCTACGCGCGGTGTACGGCGAGAGGTGAACGTAATTGATATGCCACGACTCCCCAACAGATTGTTCCATTTATTGACAGAGTGTTGGTTTATGTCGGGCCCTCTTACTTCCCCATACCATGCTTAATAGATAAAACTAGGTTTTTTGTCTCTGTCTACTCCCCAATTTAGTCGAGCGCGCACCCACGCTCCGGCGCGCCATTTCAAGTAAACATGGGAATGGGTAAATAGAAAGGGAGAGAGATATAATTAGAATAAATGCTGCATGTTTCAAAATACTTTGAAACCCTTGGCATCCTTGATTAGGAATATGAAAAACTTGAAGTTTGACGTAATAGAGAAAACGGGCCTGCAGTTAGCCATTAGAAAAAAACATAATTTCTAATGTGAAGGTAATTTAAACAGCATTTGCTGAAGCAGTTACTCAAGTAGAATAGGTCAAGCTCTATGCTTAGCGTTCTCGCAAAAAATCGACGTGTTGTTACCGAGTTGTGAACTATGTCTTGTGACGCATTAGGGCCAACGTGCAACAGACCATGACTCGTCGGTCGATATGGTTGCCCTTGCCCTGCTCCGGCAGAACGCGACCTCGTGGTCACTACGCACTGCCGTTGACTTCTACAGATACTCAACTATCTGGCATTTACACAAACTGAACAACACATAAAATTGTAATTTTAATGTTTAATACACCGGAATCAATTACCAATTCCTTAATTAATATTAACCTTATTTAATTAACATGTTTGTTGGAAACTAGGCCAATACTTATAATTTCGATGACGTTAAATTAACGCCCATAACAGTCGCAGGGCTAAATTAAAGGTTCACCAATTGGGTCAACGACTCTTTGTTCTTCACACTGATAACTTATCTAACATAACACGCTTCATTTGTGTACGAAAAATACACGGAATTCAATCAATACGAACGACTATCGAGTATTATCTATAAGTAGTTTACGTGTCATTCGAAAAATCTTCCATTGATATTGTGAACTAGGTTTGTTTATTACCTCAATAGCAGTCTCTATGTAGGTCATTAACACTGAATTTCTGAGAAAATGGCGAACGTAAACGAGGAAAATAATATGACGGAATCGTAATGTGGGTCGAGTGGCGCTCATCGAGGAATATCGAGGCTGAAATAACAAAATGTTTGTCCCAGTTAAGTAACCAATGCTAGTAGCACATTCACGTTTCATTGCTACGTTTATTTTGGGCAACGTTCTCGGTCGCTAAAAATAATTATAATAATTGTACGCTGCTGGCACTCATGGACTGCGGTAAGGCTGCCTGCACAATGCATTCAAGCTGCAAAAATGCGCACTATTTACACGAGTATCAGTACTTTAAGTGTGTCTTAATATTCGTCCGGGTATACTGGAGGTCAGTGACCGGGTATCAGTCGAGATAAGCCGCGTCGCGGCGCTTATCATCACAAAGAACGTCTTTGTTTTTAACACATTTGACGCGAGACGACCGCACTGATTAAATCAATCACATTACATTCTAATATTCAACCACTTTTATCAATAAATGTCATTAATGGACAAGTCTACCCAGTATTATATTAACTATATTATTATGAACAAGTTGCTGGTCTTTGATGCATCGATAATATTCTGAGCGGATACAATGCCAAGTATAAAAATCGATTACTTTTTAAGATAAGATAATATACAGACAAACAAAATTGTCGTTAGGGCAGAAAACACGTGAGTTTCCTCTACAGCTTACTAAAATAAGTCGCTATAATTTCAAAGCGGTCATACCAGCAGGGCCTCAGGCGCGTGACCAGGTCTCGGTAACGAGCAAAAACTTTGATACGACATCATGAGGCGGACGTGGAAAAACGTCTGACAAGTAGTTACTTACCTATTACTAACGACACTGTTTGGTACATTAGCAACTACGGCTGCGAGCGTCCTTATATAACCTATACCAAAAGCTGAAATTTATTTTGCATCTGCAATGGTGCAAATGCAAGGCAACCTTTCGACAAATTCATCACAAAATGAAAGGGTTTAGCCGCAACAAAGTGTCGAGGAATTCGTATGCAAAAGTGATGGGACAGAAATAATTGTTTGTGGTGGCACATCTCGTGAACTGTGTCATGGGCTCGGCCCACGCTCCACGGAAGGTCACCCGCCCTCCAAGACGGACTCATTACTCAATAGTCTGCCGTTTACGACCGAAAGTCAACACAGAGAATTCTGACTCACCACAGGATGTCAGCCATTTTTGATCTTACACTTTTTCCTTCACATGTTTACTAAGCCATTAATAGCACCTGTGATTTTTTATATTTCATACGTGTATATTACACCATGTATCAGAGCAAATACGAACATGAATAATGAGCTTCAACAAAACCCTTTTCCAACCCCCATACGAATTTTTGTGAAAGGTACGCGTAAGTACGCGTTGCTAGCGGAGTATAATAATCGCTGCTGTCAGTATGATGGATGGAGCTGCGATGACGAGGCGTGGTGGTACCAAACTTCCCCGACCCACCCCACAGCCCCTCGACCCCTTCGTCCATTCAACGCCGTTACCGCTGACAGCCAGAACATGGTCGGAGCTGCTAATCACCTCTCTTATAAGAATAATTTACAAAACGAAGCTTATTCTCAGTAAAGAGGTTATACAATAACGGTAACACTAAAGTTCCTCTCTTTGTCTCGGTTCAAAAATTAGTAATGTGCTAACAGTTTCCACACGTCCGAGCAACTTAATTTTCTGTAGGGAACCATTTTTGAGCTAGAAAATAAGATTGTAGGTAGAAAATTAGATTTATTTAAGACTTACTCAGCTTGCAGGTATTCGAACAAGCTGTAATCTAATCTTATCGAACTTCAACCACTTTAGTGTATCCAATTTCAAGTGCAGTCCGAAGGAGACATTTCCTATTGGTAATGAAATTATAGAATCATTAAAGTTTTAGTAATGTTCCCGACAACTTTAACGGTACCTGTCATCAACGTCACCTACGCCTCTTAAACCATGTGAGATACACGGAAATAATTAATCTAACGTCATACTCTTAGAACTTTATCGAGGACATAGCAATTTATTATGTATCGCCTTATGAGCTCAATGGAATTCATCATGCTGAACTAAAATAGCACTTGTCTAGGCGGCATTGTTAAAATTCGGCAGACCGCCAGGTAGGAAGGTCGACGACATTACGAACGAATATCAAGTAATATTCGCTACCTATAAGTACTTGTCCACAAGCACTGACGAAGCTGACTGAATTTATATCTGCTCCATGCTCATTACGAAACAGATTGTTCTCGAAACCTTAATTATAACGTTTAACTAAGATTGTGCCTCTGATAACAACACAGCCTTCTTCCAATGAATAGAAAAATAATAAATTACTATTTCTACAAGACGTTCCCACGTTCGTACATCGTTCAAAAACACTTCGTTATTTATTAATCCTATTAGAGACACTACAATGCAACTGGCGAGGTAACGAGCACCAATTGGAACTCCATACGGGGAGAAGTTTTATTATAGCAGCTACTGAAACAAAATACATTGTTAGCGCATTTGCAATCGCTGTCGGGTAGTGATAGCCGGTGTAGTTAGCGAGAGCAAGAGCATTCCTGCGAGCCGGCCCGACCGGTTCCACTCTGCCTGTTTATGGTTGGACCAGATATAAATAGATGCGCTGCAAACCGTCCATCTTAATGCTACAATTTTTAAATGTTTTGCTCGAATAATATTCTACTTCTCTGCTCAGTAACCAATGCCGAGTCAATCTTCCGTTTCCATCTCTAAGTTTATGCACCCAAGCGACGCGACGAGGGATCAAGTACAAAAACCTTGCAGATTTAAATTGGTCGATAGTTTGAACGCAGGATACGTTCGTGATTTATCATTTGAACGGGTCTTGTTCTCTCTGACATATTGTGTTGTTAGAGCAATTTATTCGTCTATAGACAACTACATATTATCAAGACAATAGGCCTTGTTAACAGTTGACACGTTGACAGAGCCATAAAACAATCTAATCAATGCAGCAAGTAGTCAGATATGGAGTGACGGATTGCCTCTGGCTGGACAAACGCAAGAAAGCCGCGGCAGTTAGCTGCAGATCTGTATCTGCGGACATTATTACTAGCATGCGAGTAGTTCATTGCCGACACAACTTAGAAACATTGTCGATAAAATCTGTTAAGTGGTTAAACGGACGGGCAGTTGCTCTCACGAGTGAACTCGCGGTATTCACTTTCACTACGAATACCATCCTACCCTCTTCCACAAACGTTTCGCGAACGAATTGCATTCATTGCGCTGCAGGTGACCCAATAACAGGCCCATGAGCTTGTTGGCTGTGAGAGGACACGACCGTTGCATAACGAACCACGTGGTGAGGGGAGCGTTGACCTCAGCAAACGTGGTTGGTAGACAAGCACTATCACACAGCCACACGCACCTGTATACAAGATAAGCACAGCATTTGGGCGGATGATAACGCGTTCGATTATACGGAGCCAACGAAAACACTTGAGCAATCCAACTGAAAGTCATCGTTAATTTTCGGCCGGTAGCAGAGCTAGATGGCCTTACTCAACCATCTCTACATTCCACCCGCGCTGGAGTCACCTACTTTGGCCGCCATTTGCCAATTCGTTGCATAAACGACCCACTAATGTCAAAGGAGGTCATTGTCGCATTACACGAACGTTCGCTCGCCTCGCAGGCGCAGGTTGAGCGCTAGTCGCAGGTTAGATAATTATATCGATTGAACTTCAGTCTCCTTCGGCGTGTCTGTGACCCCGATGTAAATAACTTGAGGCGGTTGTACTGTAAACATCTGACGCCGCTTGCGTCAATGCGCCTGCACGGTGTAGCGACGCTAGCCTTACATCGCGCTCCCATTGATATGTTCGTGTTAGAATTACTGCAGTACTATTTAAAGCTACCAGAACAAAACCAACTACAGCATGGAAGACTTACGAACTAACAAAATATGACGCAATGTATTATTTTCAGTTGTGAAGAATCCAATCCGTCATCTAGTTTTATTAATGACGTTTTTCAGTGACGTGGTGCGTGGTTATTTTCCTTTTTAAATCATCATTCTGGCAAAGTTTATGCTGGCACTACCGTATCTAAAATAAAAAGTGATTTCTAGAGGAGATAACTTCTTATTGCTGCTCTTATTGGAGAAACTTTACTTTGATACACATCAATATGTTCTTGAAAGAGAAACATTCTCTCATAATTTGCTTGTTTCAAATTCAGATAGCGATGATGAGCATGAAGGGTATTTACTCCAAACACGAAAACAAAGCAATGTTCTTGGTTATCTTCAACGTAAGAGCGACATCGCGGTCGTTATTGTTGAGTCGCGTTCAAGGTATAATTACTTACTCGTATTTGTTCTGTGACCATGAGCATTGAACGCATCGGTACCTATCTACGTACCTACTCTTGAATTGAATAGTTAGAATCACATTGGCTCGGCAGCCTGACGCATTATTTTTTTAAACCAGCCTTGAATTTTAATCAAATGTTTAAGTTACTCAAAAAAAAAAAAAAGAAATAATATCTTTATAAAAATCGCAGTTGGTTAAACAAGTGGAAAGAAATAGAAGAATCTCAACTGCAATTTGATAATACAGTTCAGAAAACAAAATATGTTTTTATTTTTACTTCAATTCCTGTTCTTATTCAAAGTTGGAATCCGTTCAGCCGTTACGAAAGATTCGCGAAACCCTTAATAACCCTTACTGACAGTCGTGTAAAAATATATATTAAAATAATTCAAAACATGCAGGGTATTATGCCTAATCGTGCAGCGTCGGTGCACAGCTAGTGTACCGACTATCTACAAAGTAAGGTGACCTAAATGATAAAATTATTTCTATACATACTTAGGCACACATGTGTAACATGTGAGAGTGTGAATTTGCATCGGGTGTGCTCGTACAATGACATTGTCGACCTTGACTACAGCCTCGTATATCAGACACGCACACAAACACAACAGTGCAAGGAATGTATGTATACGAGTATGCTGGGCAAGTTTTGTATAAAACATAAGAGCGTTTTCAGACGATCATGAACACTAACTGCGATTGAGATTTCAGAAATATTGAGAGAGAACGCAAGAGATTTTAAAATTGTACGCTCGCCAACTCGACTTGGTACTGAGTTATTCACGTCTGAAGTTACCTTTAGATGCATCATATAGGTAATATAAAACCAGTGTTTAAAAATAAATTGGCAGTTTGCGTCTAGACTGCAGAGTATATGTAGGTCTGGTCGAATAGATACAGAACAGTTCAACACACGATAAGGCGCTCAGCGACCAAGGCCAAGCGAACTGAATTATCAGAAGTGCGATATAAACGAATACTTACTGTGAGATCATAATAAATACTTTACATGCATACTTTTCAATTATTATTGACGTACATACCTACCTATTATTTTCTTAATTAAAAAAAATGCTTTAGTGATGTGCCTTTAAATTGTTAAGTATCGAAAAATTAGTTAGTTTTAATTATATTTTCAATAGTATAAAATACATACATATAATAATATAGTATCGTCTTGTTTGCTTCATTAGTGCGCTGGACACACGAAGTTGTTTTCATCCAACTCGATATTATCATCGTTAAGACAGATGTCAATTAATTAAAGCAAAGATACATTATTATTAATAAAATCTATTTAAATAAATGACGAATCGCTTCAAATAATAATAAATACATAGCTGGGTTATTGTTCTATAGTAATCTTAGTTCAATTCCACATTTCAGTGAATTTTACTTAAGCGTTAAAATTGTAGTTAGCTTTTGAAGATTTCTTTTATTGAGCGTGAATTACGTCACTTCCTAATATCGAAGTTGACAAGATTAATCAAACGCACAACACAGGATAACCAAACATTAATTACAGGCAAAATACATTGAAATGTTCCGTTCAGGAATTAAGCGTGTCTCATTTATTTATGTTAATTGCACATAATAAAATTACCATAGTATATTTATTATACAACGTCAAATACCTAATATACATATTTTTGTGGAAACATTTATTTCCGTGATACCTAGTTATTACTCATGTGTCAACGTACTTGGTCATAAAACAGGTTTGACTTTTAATAGACATCAACTATGTGTTTGAAACAATTACCTACCCAAGTTTTAGTGTGAGAACAAAGTTCTCACACATAACATAAGCATATCCCAGGCCGACGCCCTCTTGGTAGTAACACTTTCTTTTCATATCAAAAAGAAAAATAAATAATTATTCTGTTACAAGGCTCTGATAAATTTGACATATCATATGAGATTTGGGAAATATCACGTTGGACGTGCGTCATTTGTTTTCCTTTGCTTTTCATGATTGTCGATTTTTTGACGCAGTCGTTACGCACAACTCCGCAGGTGATCAGATAGCACTAAACAATACTAACTTTGTTTCTTATTCTTACACTTTAGAAATCCATACTTCTGTGGTATTGTTCCAGAATACTGTGCCAACGTAGTCTTTAAAGCAAGCAAAACATAATTTTGATCAAACACGATTATATTTCAACACGGTGCTCATAAATTTTCATATCTTCCAAGAAAAGTTAAAATCATGGTGAAATAAAGAATTTATGATTTAATAACTTTCAAAATGGTGTGTCATTGAGCCTTAAAAACGCAATGATCGTTGTCAAAATGCTATAAAGCAAATTAACATGCTTAATTTTTTGGCGGTGACTCAATAATTTTCAATTTTTTTATCGAGTATTGACGTCTAATCAACTTATCGGCAAAAATATTTTTTTTTGAATGGAGGTAGGTTTTGTGTTTTAAATTTGTATTAAGTAATCTTTTCAACAAGGAATAATATGACAGTAAATGAATTTCTTTAAATGAGACGCCGTAAAAAGCTTTTTACTTCACTTTTAAGACCTAGCAAAGGAAATAAAATGAAATATCATGGAAACTAATTTACTTGGTGACTGAACGTAAACGAGTATTTTATTCGGCAACTTTTTTTAATAAGCCATTACAAAAACTAGCTCAAAATTACTCCTTATATCAGAGCTAGAAATCAGGGTACGCTGTATAAAATTTCGTATAATAAATCCATTTTATTTTGGTTATATTCGTGCAAATTGCACGGCTGGCAAGGGCTAATAAATTCGAATAACAGGTTAAACTCGTAATTTGCAACAATACAAATCATAATGTGATCGCCCTACGTGCGTACCGTCTTTGATTGACAATGCCCAAAGATACGCATTTTAACGATACATTTCTATAGCCATACTTACTATACAAGTACATTGTGTACACAATGACACGCAGAGATTAACCGTGACCGTTATGACCACTCGATTTAGATCGATATTCGTGAGATCCGGGATGTGTTCACAGTTAACTAGTCTTGAAAACAACAATGTCATCTTTGTTCAAAGTACTAATGTACATACTAAAAGATTTAATCGATAAAAGGAAACTTTAAATCGATTATGAGATTGAGAATGCTCATCTTTCATCTGAATGTCGTAAATTCGAATAATGCGATGCAGATGACGATAGAAATTATAATCGATTTAGCTCGTGTAATATCAGAAGATCTGCAAGTAAATAATTTGTCAAGTCTGGAATTAATTACTTGTAATTTCAGAGTAAAATTACTTGAATCGACCGCCATTTTGGAATTAAAAATATTTCATTACGATGACACTAAAGAATGTTACAAACTCAACAGACCACAACTAATATGCCGGTCGCTATAAAAGTTTAACATAAAACACAAACTGAAGTATCTTTTGAATCGTGCCTTTAAACATATCAAAATACAAAGGTATAACTATAATAAAACGTTGGTTTACCGAGAAATTCAAACTCCAGTGATTTGTCTCAAGATACTCGATCTCAGAGATGGTTACAGCGACCGCCTCGACTTGAGATAATAGAAGTAACAAGCGACGCGATGGCAGCGCGTGCGCAGCCGAGCGCGACGCGCGCTCGACCGCATATCCGCCGCTATGCTTCTTCCTAGATTCACTTCATCGTCATTAAAAAAAATACCCTCTTTCCTTGCCTTCGTAATTCACTTTTCAACATAGATAGATAGGCGCTTCGAAAATAATTAGCTTGTTCAAATGCCAGCTTAAATTCAATCAACAAAAGTTAACCGTGCGTTTCTTTCGAAGTTTCAGATAAGTCCTAAATGTCAAGTCAAAGGCAACATAGCGCGTAGTTAATAGGCAATACGTCCTTAGCTTGAACACTAAATAACGTGCTTCACTTGAGGAAACGACTATTAGAATGGTCTGTTCACGTAATTATGGTTCACTTATCAACTCATGACATCAGAATGTTGAGTAATCCTGATAATAACGCCTTAAATTTTACATAGAATCTTTCAAATAACAAAATTAATATTATTATTCATACGTTACGGACCCCTTGGCATTATACTATCAAATTCAGAAAACTTGTGACGCCGTTGTCCGTTTTTGCCCGTATGTGAACGTGTCAATGAACTCAATTTTGAATAGATTGAAAATCCATTTTCTTATATTCTGCACTACTAATACTTTTTTTAACCAATTCTCGGAATTTCGGCTATCGATGAAAAACTAGCTTAAGTCATATAATTTGATTTAACCCAGTCCTAATTCGAGGGGTCCATAACAATAAAATAGTCACGACTCTTATAAATGCCGCGTGCTTAGAAAATAGGGGGCCAGACGGACCATTAGATTATACAGTCAAAGGGTTGCCAAAAACGTTTTTTTTATATAATTGAAAAATATATGACCCTCGCAAATGTTAGAAGCAGCTGTCGAGTTCCACTATGGATTAATATTATTCTAACACTAAACCCGGCTTAGGTGTTGTTAATAGCGACCGAGTTGATCGGATTTGTATATATGCTAATTTGAATACCAATTACATGGACAGAAACCTACATTACAGTATTCAGATTATAATATGCATGTACTTACGTAGGTATCTATACTAATAATTTATTATAGAGTACTTAACAGTTTGTTCTGCGCTAACGATTGACGCCCTAATCATAAGAACTCTATTGGACGGATTTGAGATTTTTTTTGTGTTGGATGGTCCATTTAGAAGAAGGCTACTTTTTATTGAACTACGCAGATTGGATCCCACGGGACGCATAAAGCCGCTGGCGGACGCTAATAATACATCATAAGAATAAGTACATCACTCTGTACATAATAAAACTTAAAACTTCGTTTTGTTTTGATTGTAGGTAGGTATAACTTTTTCTCTTTATTACTAGTAGGATAATATACATAGTTAAAGAATAAAACTTAACTAAAAACTACTATCTATAATTACAAAAAAAAAATATCTAAATTAACATAATTATATATATATACATACACGTCAGGTATGAAGGTTTTACTTATAATTTAGGATTTGCATGCATAAACATATTTTCATTAGATTGGGTGGAAAATGTTGGTTGTAGCAAGTATCGTTAATTATAAAGTGTTACTGTTTATTTTCCTTCAATAAATAAAAACATACGTGATATGTATTTTGACGTTTATTTTAAAACAGATGAAGTCATAAGCTATCACTATACTGTTCCAGTGGGCCGTTGACCCGTTTGATTAAGGAATCATCAATCATGCATAGCTCAACGACTGAGAGGGTATCGTGTTTCACACATTGAAAACGTTTGCTCTCATACAAGCAATCGTTATAAATGGGATTTCGGTGTCATGTTCTGCAATAGCTACAATATTGTTCTAGTGGTTTTATTGAAACCATTACACGTCATACAGGCGAGTCAAGTACCTATAAGTATCTGCTCCACCAACATACTTGATTGAACAACAAAAAGTATTTATTACATAGCAGTCAACGAAGGTTATTCAGAATTAATCAGTTAAAGATCTGTCGCGTTCATATTGAGATTATTTTTTTAGGTCCAGCTGTCAAATCGGCAAGGTCCCGACGAGGTACGTAACCCTTTCGCTGCGATAAAACAAACGATTATTCAAATTGAGAAACAAATGATTTCCGGCTAAGTGAACCGAGTTTATTTAGCGGCATGAAATAATTAGTGCCGTGTACACTACAGTGGCTGACTTCTCGACTATTTATATGCGACGTGTCAAAAAACGGCTGTGACCTTGGCGCCCCCACGCGGACGTGCCGATACATTCACCTCAGGTGAGGCCCGTGGGGTTCTACTGTACCCTGCGTTTATTTGGCAAT
The DNA here is from genome assembly GCA_958496145.1 of Heliothis peltigera. Classification (NCBI taxonomy): domain Eukaryota; kingdom Metazoa; phylum Arthropoda; class Insecta; order Lepidoptera; family Noctuidae; genus Heliothis; species Heliothis peltigera. The sequence continues at coordinate 4,719,525 of OY292326.1, read as the reverse complement.
TTATTTCGTAACCATCGATAGTATAAGTCTCACTCGCTGGTCATTTGGTCATACTCTGATCATTTTCTTTACTATTTTCCTAAGCCTTTGACTCTATAACATACACAATCATACAATACAAGTTTTAATTTGAATGTAAAAAGATATATTAAAGCATAAAGCTCGAATTCCAAGGTAATCTGAATGGGATTCGTTTGGCCTTTCGGAGCAGATAAAACACCAATAGATTCGGATCGCTTACGATTGAATTACGAAAGCGTTGATTGACCCAGTTCATTTCTTACAGATGAATAAGCATCAAGGTGTTAATGGTACCTTTTAGACAATTTAGCTGACTACGTACTTATATATTTTTATTGTACCTAAAAGGTATTCTTTAAGAAATAATCACAAAGGGTTTCTTCAGTAAACAAGATTGATTGTGGGTGTAAACAATAAATATAACTTATTTGAAGATAAAAAAGATCTGTATTGTTACTTAATAACCAAGACTTTTTGATAAAAGTTAATAAAATGGTTGATGGAGTCCTTTTCAATAGATTCAACCGATTTCTGCGAATCTTTACAATGTTGAATACAAAGAAAATAATGAAACGCGTCTGCTTTTTACGCGGTGTAAATTTCAATTTAATTGTAAGCTTTGATTTTAAAATTGTAATTTACAGATACATAATTATAACGCTAACTTAAGCTGGCCGGCAGAGGAACGGAAAACAATATCAGTTTTTATAAATAAAATGATGTAAGTTAGAAATTTTGGCAAAGCGGCATTGACCCAATATAGTACATTATTCAGAAATCGTAACGAAGTAGGCTCTAGGTATACCAAAATACTTGGTTTATGGCCAAGATTATTTATCTGAACATGTAAGAGTTGATGGATTGGCCTCGGTAAGGCTATAATGACGAAGTAAAACGTTATTATTCACTAAGAATCTAATTAGGTAACAACATTTTTTTAAGCCCAAGGTATTAATCTTTTCTCACGAAATATATTACACCAGCAGCCAAGCCTACAATTGTAAGTAGGTAAATTAAAAAAAAAAATGCTTTCAGCTATAAATTAAAATGAAACTATAGGGAATTAAGCCAAGAAAGATGTAAAAGTAGACATCCCCAATAAAATGGCCCGCATAGACGTCATTTGTACCAAATGCGTCAATAAAACTTATTCCGTAGCCTCGGCTTATACAACATCACAGATAACTGTTACATGCGGGCTGTTAGCATAATTATTATAAAATTTCTAAGTACACAAGGGAAACGAAAGCAATAACTGGGAACAAAGGCAGACTGCTTATTTCGTAGAATACAGGGTAAGTATCCAGAAACAGGGGTGACCATCTGGCATTATAACGCCGTAAGTATTGACAATTTTAAAAATTGTCTCAAACTACTTGAACGTTTACAAAGAAGATAAGCAAATTTTAATGCTTCTAAAGCGCATGACATCAATGTGTACCAATTAACGCGGTCACGTCCATATATGCAAGATTTACAAGGAAGGACATTGAGCAAGCTCGCCCAAACTCGGAAGAGACCCTGAAACGCTTGAAATAGCAAAGCACACAATATTATCTAAACAAGACTTACTTTAAAGCTGAGTATTATAGCATACTTAGGTATTAATACTGCGTATAGGAATTGAAGGCAGCTCTTGTTCAGACGGCAGCACATCAAGCTACCCATACCAAACACTATCCCAAACTGTCAAAATTTCCCAATCAACTTTGAATCATCCTACTTCAGCGATGTTTGAAATCTATTAAGGAAATTTGACAGATTGTAGTAGCTTGATCTGCAGGTATCTCCGTTGCTCAAATGTAAGCCCACTTCAACGACACATTACTTAATTTTCTAGAGAGTTGAGTCTGAATAGTTAATTATGAAACATTAGCAATTATCGAGATATGTACCACGTACGTGAAACTTGAATTTATCGCATGGCCGAGCATTGAAGAAAGTGGAAATCTGTAAGGGGTGACGAATTTACACTATCGCATCGCAAGTGCTTCGCAGGTGTATGTTATATCTGATACAATACTTTCAAGAATTTTTCTTTCCTCTTTATTTCTTAGGGACTTTTATCCTACGTACGCACGTAAGCCCCGTCAATAAAAAATCAAACACGTTGTGATTGGCATTAATAATGGAATTATATTTTTCCTAGTATTGATGTACTCGTATTTACCAAACAAAAGCCTCCCTTTTATCACAGAATCTACAAACAATTAATTTTTTGAATGCAACAAAAGATTTAATTTTGTCCAATTCGAAATGACAGTACATATTAAACTCACAAGGCTTCATGAAGTTATAAGTGACAGTAACTTCAACTGCGAAGTTGATTTAAATCGATTCTCTTCGCATCGAGTTCACAATTCGGATTTCCTGCCTTTTTATTTGTAACGTCTTCACATATAGTTAGTCAAAGTATATCTTGTGCATACGTGCCTTGTCAGGCGATGCGATTTACCATCAGAAGTAGTCTTCAAACCGGTTGGACCGGCACGACCGTAGTCGCTTCGACGAACTTCCACCGCAACCAGCTCTCTTAAATTGTTTAATACAGTATTTCTTAGCAAATTGAAATAATTTCAACACTCATTGCTGCTGAGGTTCGCTCTTTATTAAGATGTTTTCCGTGTGCCTTAGCACTAAGATAATCAAGTAACTTCCACGGTAGTAGGATTTACTTACTTAAAATGTACTTTTGTAAATAAAATCTTTGTTATTTCAAGGATTTTTAGAAAATATATTAGAGGCGAGACATTCAGACAGTTAAAATCGTGTTTGCAATGGTTGCATAATTCACAGAATGTTAAGTAGATGTAAATCTATTTTATATGATTAAAATTCATTTAAAGTATGGACATAGTATTTTTGGAGCTCTCTTTTATCTTGTTATTTTTGTAAATAGCTTTGTTACAAGAATAGATTATTTTACTTGTTAGTTGAGAGGGTGCGCCCCTCCTTTCGTTACTCCGCCTTCCCATTTGCCTCCCTCGGCGATTGACGATAGATTAAGCATTATAGCTCGTTTACACAGAAAATATATTTTTAGTGTTTTGTATGATCATACAATTGTCACGGTATTAGTCATCAATTAGATGCATCTAAGCACTATGACGCAAGACATATGCAATATTATGATTTAGTGACTAGCTACCCACTTAATTCGAGTTAGTTTAAAATTAGAATCGTTAAATCAGAACAATGCGGAATCGATACCAATAGAAATCATATTTGCATTCTAATCGGTTCTTCTAAGCTTGCCGACTCTAAACAAACGGTAGGTGTCTTTAATGAGTGGTAGAAAATTCAATTGATATCGTCCATAACCCGAACAAAGACGATATTTAGATATAACGTATATTATGATAAAAGTTGTTTATAGATAATTATGAACTGTTACACCTTACATCATTGTGTACAGATACTAATGACCTTTGTAGAACAACTCTAATTAATTTTCTGCAAAGAATGCAAAGAATTTTATTTCTCGTGCGACATAGTAAATTTTCCGTGGTAACCTTGAATGTACCTCGTCGCGATAAGAATTACTCATACTCGCGTTGATCCTCCTACACAAGCCAATACACGCTAATCAATAACACGTAAACTATTGTTTACTAAGGAGCCTCACTAATTAACATTTACTTATTAAACATTATTATGTAGGAAACAACCAGAACAGGTATCAATACTGCAGTTAACAGTTAGAAACAAATTACATGCGGCACTTTTGGAATCCTCAAGTAGATACCTACCTAATAATGACTTCCTCAAAAAATTAGCACATAATACAGTGCACCTGGATGTCACTGTTGCTAATGCAATACCTACGCGTACATACTAGGCACTGGCATAAATAGATACTCGAGTATTTTTAGTCGCGCGCCCACAGTCGATCATTCCTAGATTAGTCAGGCGAACACTCGCACAAATGTATTGTTATGGTGGTGTAATAAAATGCAATCAACAGCGTGTACATACCTATTACTAGTTTATTTATTTAAATATCCACCTATTTCATTGAGGCACTACCCCGTATCTAAAAATAAAGCGTGTCTAATTTGTTTCTAAGTTTCTTTCTACAGCACTTCGATAAAACGATACGAAATGCTTAGACGCGTAATCTAAACGCTATTACGATACAACAAAAACCTGATAACCCTTTCATTCTTCGAACTGAATGTAGGTAAACAAAATGATTGTGATTGTTGTAAGGGCAAGGAGACATCGGCTCGTAGCGGCCGGTCAAGGTATCCGGGCCAAAGGTCGATGACAGCTGCGGCCGCTCGCTCGCGCCCGTGCGCTACGCTTGCCGCCAAAAAATACACAAACTTTTTCGCATTCTACATCGCAATTTATAAAACAAAAATACTTATTAGCCCCATATTTTTAGTATTTTTTTTTTTTTCAACTAACCTGATGACATTGACTCGTTTTCCGATTTGGGTGTTGTCGGTGGCATTGGTAACGGCATGGAAGGTAGGGGTTGTGTTTGCTGCGGCTGTTGCTGTGGCTGCGGCTGCTGCTGCTCCATGGTGCAGGTGCCCAGCGACTGTGCCATGCTGTAAGTGATGCCATCGTCGTAACCCCACAGCTCCAGGCCGCCGTATTCGGGCGACGCGAGCGATTCCGGGGACATCACCATAGCCGGCGGCAAGCCCAATGCTGAAGACGACGTCACCTCAGACGAGCTCTCCTCGAGCATTCGCAGCGTCTGGAATCCTCCGTTGTTATACCAGCGGCGTCTCATGTCGGCGAGCGTGTCACACGCTCCGGTATCCACGAGCGCCGAGGGACATCCTCCGAAGAAGGCTTTCACTTCACTTTTTCCTCGCACTAAACTATCAAAAGGCGACTCTATGGACATGCACCACTCGTCTACGCAACGCTCAAACCGAAACGAATCGCTATCCACTGTCTCGACTTTCGTGCAATCCAATAGGACTTGGAAGTCTCGTTCGAGCGGCGACAACTTTTTTCTAGTCACAACACAATCCGAGCAACAGGTGAGAAGAGCACGCGAGTCCCACGAGTTCGTCCGGTGATGTGGAGACGGGGGTTAACGCGTTGTTCGAGCAGTAAAAACGAGTACGTTGCGCGCGCGCGACCGTCGTCAGCGGAGTACGTAGAGCGAGCGAACGAGCGACGCGGCCGCTCTCACTACTCACTGCCACGGTCGGCGTGACGTCACGCGCCCCGCACCCCGCGCCGCACGCCCGCCGGCCCCCGCGCGCAACCGTGGCACAGAAAGTCAAGCCACCGGGGACAGAATGTAGCGCGCCGATAAAACACCCTCAATTTATGAAGACTCGTTCTATCAAAACAACTTTGCTGTTTGTTACGCAACTTTTGAACTTGAGAAAGTTATTTGCGAAATTATCTAATGGTAAACATTCTCTCTGTCCTGTTTGTGTGATAGTGTCGTTAGGCGGTTTGTTCATTGAACTCTACCTATACTCTTCGGTTATTACCTTGCTTATAAGTAGGTAATGCATAAAAATACGCAGCACAACTAATAATTTTGACATAAAGACTGTAGCAGGTAATTAAAACAAATCTTATACAATATTACAATGTCATGCAAATGTAACTTTGCAACTTCAGTCACTAGTGCATTTAAATGCTAGCACGTAGTCTCCGTCATTATCCATTTAGTTGTGTAATTACGACTTCACTGTATCAATGGTAAGATAGGTACGTAGGTATTATGTACGGTTATACAAATTCGACAGATAGCTAACGATATTAATCATACTTATAATATAAACATAGACCTATTTTAGCAGACCCTAAAAGATAAACGTAGTCTTTGGCCTAAATCGTTTGTTTTGTCAGGTAGGCTACATGTGTGACATATTGACACGAATCACTAGCTGATGTCCTCCACATAAAATGGAACGACGACCCAAATTGCAGCATTCAGGTTATCTTCTGGCTTTTGAGCTGTACGAAGGTGTGACTAACATTTTTTCTGCGTGATTGCGCCGATTTTATTGGTGTGTTTAGATTACATTTCTTTGCGTGTTCCGCGTGTATAGTGGCGGGTTTCCGTGCGAGCAACGATGTATAACGATTTGTTTGTGTATCGTCACCGGCTAGATTAGATTAGAAGTAAGAATGACGAGTGAGGCATGATTGTGGCGAACGCTGTTTAGCGTCACAGCATCACGTGGCCGCGCAGAGCGTTGACCCGCCATGTTTTGGAAATACACCGCCATCGCCACCGCCCGTGCCTAACCTATCCGTCATGCAATAAAAAAAAACTATTTATCTGCACTATGTTGAAATTATTAATTTATTATTTTTGTTTAGCACCCATTTTATACGTAGGTGTTAGGCGATTTGTCTATTTCGCCTCGTTGATTTATTTTTAAAAGATAGACGTTCTAATACCTAACTAGCTACCGCATTTTTTCTATGATTCAACAATGGCGGCTGAAAAGAATATTCTCCGAGGCAAAATGAAACTTTATTTTGTTGTTTTGACAGAAACGGCATAGTTTGACGTGGTTTTAGTTAACCAATAGTTGATTTCTTTCACAACATTTTCATAACTACAAATTACAAGATACTTGACAGATAAATAAGTAACTATGTAATATTGTTTTTGGCTATTCTTTATCTTTTAACATCCGATTGCCGGACTGTGATGAACGACTCGTGATGACGTCGGTACTGCCCAAATGACAAGCAGTTTTGTTTTATAACTATCCGATTTCAATTCGGTCATGAGATTTTGTACAGGTACACACGGTTACACATCACGCTATACAAAACTAGTATAAGCTGGCCGTTCAATTGTAAAATACAGTGGTGTAAAATAATAATGTCCTTAATTACTACTTTTTCCCATAAAATATGGCCTATATGGCCACCCGGGATAGTGTAGCTTTCAAATTGTGAAAGAATTTTCAGAATCGGTTCATTATCATCATTTCATTAGTTTCGGAGCTATTAGTAGGTATACAAAAACAATCCGCTCTATAATATTACCTACATGAGTATTAATAATAAATTACTTTTCACTGCACAATAGGGAAGATGCAATATTTTTATTTTTGTTTTTATTTTAAAGAATTCCATGTAGAATAGACCACAAATATATAAAAAAATTTAAACACTGCAATTTATTGTAAAAAAATGCAGTTTTAAATTGACAATTTAAATTTTCGCGCCAAAACGGGCCTACGGTTCCGATGACGTCATTCGCGTCTGACACTAATCGTACTTGTTCGTTGCCGGCTTTCATTCATTTGCATTTTTCTCGACTTTCGAGATATTTTTCAGTCAAAATTTAAAATGGATTATCCGTCAACATTAGGGGATCATAACAATACCACCAATGCTCCGAAAAAAATCCGCGTTGACTCATGTTTTGTGTCCATCTACTTCAACAAAGTTTTGACTGGACCTTATGACCCAAAACTAAGAAAAAAGTGGTTCCAAGCTGCGAATGGGAAGGATGGATAATTATTATTCTCCAAAAAAACGCGAAATTCTTGAGAGCATTTAATTCATTCCGTCAGATTTATCCTTATTATACTAGAGACAAACATTTAAACTTTCACATTTGTAATATTATTAAGATAGTACTTGCTGATGAAGAACTGAATTATTATTTCTTTCATGTTTCAGATTCATCTTTAGAGTGTTCATTAATCACAGAAACACATGATTCTGAAAATTTTCAAATATCCAATGATAAGAGTGTACAGGTGTCTATATATCCTCAGAAACGATCGAAACAAGCTCAAGTAGAAATGGAAATACCTCAAAAGACTGTAGCTTTCATCACCTAAAAAAAATCAATAAATCCAACTTCCATTTTAATCTGAAAAACACAATTAATTTTCGCACAAACTAATTACATTAATGTTCACCTTTACAACTATCTATAACCTCAAATAAGTTGTCATAACGGGAGTGACGTCACTGAACGCAGGTCACTTTAATTTTTAATTATTCGTAAAAATCAACATTATGTAAAATAAAAACGTTACAGTAGTCTTTCTTTTATACTTTTTTAAAATTTTAATGATAAAATTTTCAATAATATTACATTTGCATCTTCCCTATTGAGAAAAAAATAGTTTTAATAAAAAAGGTAAGTATTCTGTGTTTGAATTAAGAAAGCTTTTGTTTATGAATTAAAGGAACGCCGCAAAAAATATTCCAAATAAAAAATAATTGACTGTAGTTATCTGCGCTCATCTCGGAGGTATCGCTCTACGTTTCACTAAAAGGAAAAATGTACACGTTCACTTACTTGACGAAGCAGCCTGCCTCGTTTGGAAAACAAACAAAAATCTCGAATGGCCGAAGTCTTTTTTCGTCGTCTGTACCGTGCAAAGTGTTTGTACAGTGGAGTCGTGAGCTTCAATCGTGCGTGCAGTAAAATGCCCGATGGCTCGATTGGTTCCTGTACCCCCTTGCCCCACCAGCTCGTCCTCTTTGCCAAATTGTAGCAACCTTGCCGACCAATTGTTATAAAACGGCCTATTTAAAAATAATTTAGATAGCTCCCGCTATGCATAGAACCTCGCTTTTGTACCAACCACTATAGAATTGTTTTACTCGTTGAAAAGCTTTCCCGAGTAGAAATAAAGTAGAGCAAGCTACTTAGTTGCAGTAATTAGAATAATACTCATAAGTCCCTTGAACTTCACAACACAGTAACGCTTAGTCAAATAGTTAACTTTAAAGCCACAACATATAAGCCAAACGGTTTCCAACCAGTGCTTTGGCACTGATTGTGGCATTCCTACCCTGGCAAGGATTACTAGGCTCATTGCACAAAGGTATGCTAATTGTATTGTTTTTACAAGTCTCTAGAAACCAGGTTAATGTTTCAAGGCACTTTTGATAGAGCCTGATTTAGTTATTTAAATTTTATCGAAGCTATACATATGTAGTTGGGTATGTATTTTTCCAAAATCATCAACAAATTTTGTAGAAGATAGCCATTGATAGGTGGATAGATAATTCCACTCATTGTTTCTTTCTGAACATGTAATATTGTAAGATAAATTTATTATTTAAACTTATTAATACTACCATTTTGATACGAGATTGTAAAGACGCCAGCACACCAAGCTAACCCGAAACTGTCAAATTTTCAATCTTCCCAATCAACTTTGAACCATAAGTATAATTCAGCGATAAAGTTGAAGATCTATAAAGAAAATATGACAGATTGTAGTAGCTCGATGTGCTGGCGTCTATACAGGCATCTATGTGATATGAAAGATATAAGTCTATCTCATAAAAAAGCTTCAATTATCCAGAATTGTAAAACCAGAGAAGTATAATAGATTACGACACCTCTTTAGTTTCATCGGCAGAAAAACTTGTATGGTCTGAAACGTATTCCAGCCGCGATTCGATACAGCCTTGTGGCTGTATTCCGGTACGCAGCTAGCTCTGCTCAAGTATTGCTATTTTTTGCTCTTAGCTTTTCCATTAAATGTAAATTACAGATGAAATTGATCGATCTCAGGGTTGGCTTCAAGGTTATTTGTCACTGCGACGGTGACGTCATCACAGCAAGATCTTTCATTAAATTTACCTGCTCAGGCGTTTAGTTGGTTTTATTTAACGCCCTTTAACAGCTTATTGGATTCCAATTTTAAATTTGTTATAATCAAAAGCTTTTATAGTTATCTCATAAATTGATCGCTAATGGCTAATACTCTTCTGGTTGGTCTTGTTGGTCAAATCAAGTTTTTTTTTAATTATATTCATCGAAATAAATAAAACTTTTGTTTTCTTTTATGTTGGGCTATCATTAGTTGGTATGTACGGTTTTATAAATGGCGAGTTTTACGTACCAAGGAATGATTAATTTAGCCAAATGTTGGCTTCGTGCCACCGAGCCTTTGTTGTGGCTTTCGCGAGAAAGATGGAAATCATCCACTAAAAATTAAATATTTTTACTTACAGCCTTCTCTTTAGGAATTTCATGCGAAAGTATTCAGACAATTTTCATACTTTCTGTCGCATTGTGTGTCTAGAATTCTTACCTAAAACAAAAATGAAATAAATAAGTAAACCATATACATAATTATATGAAAAGTTGCGTTATTTGTCTTTATATTTTATTCGCGTTGCCCTGCCCGGGTCTACTTGAAACTTATGCCATTTCGTGATCATAATAACAAGAAAGTTGATTTATCGAGTAAGATCTGCAAAGGATTCAGAATGTCTAAGTGTGGCTTTCTCGGTAGAGCGCACTTGAGGTAAACCAACTAGTTTGAGGAGCTGTCGACCGGGTTGAGTTTTGTTCAAGTTATTGCACCATTTAGAGCCGGCTGGGTAGGCGTCGTTGTCGTGTTTTTACTAGCGATGTGCAGGCGCATAAAAAGTGGCCGCGGCGGAATGGTCCGAGCAAGCACAATTAAGACCAAGGTCTCCGGGTTATCAAACCCGTGTCGGCGACTCGCGATGCTGGCCGCACCTCGCTGCGGTCGCAAAAAAAATGTAGCGAATAATGAAGTCGATGGTATTAAAAGATAATAGCAGGGTTAACACGCAGGCTGCATAGCTTTAACTGCCCACGTCGCACCGGCCATTCTGCATTACCGTGACATAATAAGACGACAGCCGCGCCTAGACATCTCATTCCTCCCCGGTCGCGTTATTACCTTTAATGTGGCCGGAATGGAGCATGCGGGCGCCGGCAATGCTAATGCGGAGCCATTCTGGTACAAGCTTAAATTTATAGCTGATTATGAGGCAAAATAATACAGGAGTTTCCGAAGACGCGTAGTGGGTCAGTGAATGGTTCTGGCCGCGAGCCATGCTAGCTACTGGAGGAAGTCAAGGCTACGATGCGTCTATTGCATACGCAATGCTAAATCCTGTTCGTTGACTCCTATGCACTTGACAGCGACTGATGTCATTCGCACCAATGTGACCTGCTAAGGAACCATGTTACCGTTCCTCGCAGTCACACGAACACTTACATAATTCAACCTAGACAATGTTAACCAGCTTCAAGTTAACTTGGACTGTTTGTGAAAAGCCTTGGCTTTACTTTCGCTTGCATGCATTTCGCAGCGCGCTGTTTAAGTATTCGCATTCGAATGAGTCTAGAACGTGTTAGTACGAGAAATAGAACCTTAAATTTGTTAACAGAAGCTCTCCTTTACAGTGGCAAGTTATTTTAGTGTACGTCGTTCTTGGTATATTGCTTTCATACCATCATTTACGTGATGTAACTATTGAGTCCGAGTAGTGATATGAAATTGCGAGTTAGATCGAGCCCTGCCGGTTTCCGACGCATTGTATTCCCTGGGAATGGCCTACGAGGTATTGAAGCGTGCTTTGCGCCAGTTACTGTTCGGGTGCTTAAACTCAGGAATGGTTAACTGTTATTCCTTATTACGTAGTGATAAGTTAAACTATTTACGATCACGATTACATAATTGTTTGATAATCAAGTTGCCTTAAACCCTCAAGTTCTGCCGGCGTTCCGTTTATGATAGTAAGCGCGAAGAATGATTTATTTTTAATTTGGGAATTCCCTTAATATCCTGTTTTGACACTGCAGCATGCCTAAACGGATATTAATCACGATTAAAGTCAGTAAAACGTAATAATTGGGTCCGGCACAGCTTTACGAGCATATTTATGAGTTCTGCGCGAGAACATTTTTTGTTTCATGAAAACAAACTTAATGTGAAATATCGATGTTTGTTTAAGGTGTTTGTGCAGGGTTTATTGTGAGTTCGCGTAAACAGGCTCGTTGGCTGCATTTTAAGAAGGCTACCGAAATTAAGGCCGTAAATTTTACTTAGGTAAAGCAGTTAGTAGGGGATGAAGTCTTCAATATTAATATAGGAGCCTTGTTTGCGTAGTTGGTACCAAACAACATTTCCATTTACATCTTTTGTTACACTAATAAATGCCAAAAGTTACTTCGTAAAATTAAATTATTTGTTCACTCAGATGGGTGGATAGGTACTATACCTACAAACGACTGTAACTAAAATTGACATAGTAATATGACCCGTTCTTTCCATGTCTGACAAAAGAACACCAAATAAAGTACAATAGTGTTTACTGGAATCAAACAGCAATTGGGTCACAGAAGCTACGATGCACCGGCGGCTGACCGTTGCTCGGTGCGCGTGCGTCGACTACCGATGCAAGCGCACACGTTGCGTAATGCATTGTCTTCGCTACTGGTAATATTAGGTGCGATGACACAACGATAAAATGCATTTAGGTTGCATTTGTTCCTAAGCGACTATTTATTCAGATCTAAAAATAACGCAAAAAATCCAGCTGGTTTATAAGAGTTTCAATTAAATAGCTCTGAAAATACTCCCATCTGGACTATCGTAGCCAGTAATTATTCACGATCACAGCGGAACAATGAGATTGCAAGACTTTTTCTTTATTTTTAATTCTAGTAAAACATCCTATTTATTTCTCTGACATGAGCCGTGTCGACTGTCAGAGGAATCGTTGACTCCGTGTAGAGGAGGGGCTTATGCCAAAAAGCACAAACTTGTGGGTTATAATAGTACCGGCTTGACAGCCTGTGTCGTCTGCCACTTCCTTGCCAACTTTGTAATTAGAAAAAAGAAACTCGCCTCCACATTAAAATATTATATGACATGTGTGCCGTTTGATAATTTGCACGTTTGCGTTAATTACTTTGAGATCATAGTTTGAATTTAGAACATTACGCCAGATGTCGTGCAACTGTTTAACAAGACTGGAGGCCCAAGGCTCAAAAGCTTTTTTTTACACGAGTTTGTTACAGCCAGTTACCTGATACATATAAAAGGGCGAATTATGCAATAAAAATGTAATTCCGAGCAAATAAACTTCCGCGGTAATCTAACCAGGTTTAATTTGCGAAGGCAAAATAATTGCAGGGAGCTAGTTAGACATCAGTCAAGACCGCGAATAACATTGGTAGCAGCACAAATTGAAGGTAATTATATCTAATTGCAAGTCACGGTCATGGCCAATAAGCACCAATAAGCAATAACATGGGAAGGTAGACCGAAGGTCTGTCGTTACCTCTACAAAGTTACGTGTCCACATCTTTTATCGAGCAGTCATCGTTTTATTTTGTGCTCCGTTCTAGATGGATGGCCAGCCTTCCTCATAAATCCACAGAAACGATGACGACAACGTGCGAACAAGTATGAAATAAGATCTAGATCTTTGATGTACGCTTCAAACAGATTCACAAGAGGTAGTGTGCATTCACGGAATAGCTGCATTTGTTTTCAAGGAGCAACAGCATTTCATTCACCCGTGCTAGTAACTTGAGTAATTTATGAAGGCAACATTGAGAATTCCATATAACCTATTAAGGCGATTGCCAACAAACGGTGTACCGATAGTCACCTATGAGAGCTTGCCCCAGTTGTGCTGGAACAACGCCAAGGCCTTGTCTAGTCATGGCTTTGGGTATTCGCAAATATCTCAATTCGTAAGAGCTTTTCATATCTTAATTCCACATACTGCAGAGAGGCGTCTCTGAGTGAGCTTCATAAATAATGTGATTTAAATATGGCCAGCGCCAGTTCAATTTCAATAGCAGAACCAGACGGGCTCGTTCTTGTACATACAAACTCGGGCCGAGAAAGTTGTAAACATAAAAAGAATAACATTATTTCCATTTTCAGTCACGTATGTGGCCAAAGTAACGTTTATAGTTCTCAATAACTCAATCAAAACGTTGCGAACAACGCGAAAAATATCAAAATAGTGCGTTTTGTTAGCGTGGTGTGTTGTGGCGTGAGTGCGCGCGTTGCCCGGGTCATGGGCACGTCCTGCCGTATTTATAGCATCGTAACTTGCACCAATGATCGGTGGAAGGCAACAAAACCGGCTATATTACCGGCAGGCCTATTGTTCGTACTAGGAATAAAAGTGGAATAGTCGCAAAGGCTCGCGTCGCCAATAAGTGCACTTGTTTTAACTTCTATTCTCATTCGTATTGGTAAAGCAATAATACGCGAGCTTTACTGCCGCATTGCATTGTATACAACTGTGTTCTTGATATTTCCTATATCGCAGATGTTTTGTGTCATAACAGGGCTGTTTGTTGGCGACCGTGTACGAAAAGTTGAGTAACTTTTTAATTGTAAGATTTATTAGTACAGAAAATGCGAGATGTCGTCGAACTGCAATTTATTGGTTGTGAATTTGTAAGAGAGACTTGTAATTACGGACGACCATAAACAAGGCGCGATGGCGAAACCTTTTGACTTTTAATTATTGAACAGGACCGACAATAGCTCAGCAGCGCAAGCGAGCTGCTCGCGGCTCGGGGTGCTGCCCTTTAATAAAGTCTTGTAAATCACTTTGTCAGACGTTTCATTCACCCAATATGAAATCAAGATAAAATTGTTGGCGTGGTTAAACATTCAACAGACGCAAAGAATGGTTGCATTTATTATTGGTCATGCAACTCTGTCTCTGGAATTGTAGCCGTTAATATTTTACCTTAGCAACATTTTACGATATTAAATGTTGTCAAGAGACCCACCCTCGAGGTATAAGTTTTCATTTTATCAACTGTCGGTCATTGTTGTGAATGAAATGACATTTATCGCATGCGCGAGCAGTTTTAAGTAGCCAATCAGCATAGTTTATGATACGTTTAATAGATCTTTATTGCCATACAACTAAATAATAGTTTCCCTTGTAGAAGGTGCAGTCACACGCAGATCACGTACATGGCAAATGTGCTTTTTACTGAAGCTTTTATCGTGAACATTAACTCTGACATTTAAACGGCCACCTATCGCCATAATTACATACTTGCCACAATATCTCCCCTCCTTGTCTTGTCCTTGGTCTATGGTTTTCTGTCCTTGTCTAACGTCTAGCTTCTAAATAATTAGTCTTTGCTGTTAAATGTTAACTCGGGTTTATCAGGTATTGCATTAAGTATAACTTTGATCGTTACAGTAGTCCTAATGCACCTGGTGGGCCTATTAATGCACCCGTAATGCAGGAAACGTCATTTCATACTTGTTAGTACAAATAATGTGCTGTACATTTTTTAGTGTATTGCAAATTATATTCGCAGTTTTTGAAGAGAAAATATTCTCGTTTCATAAGATGTAGGCGTGGAATTTAAAACAGTCTGTAGATAAATATGGAGGTGTACTAAGAACATATTTCATGTCATCAAAACATGCTATTTTTATCACAATATTGTAAAAAGGAAGAGAGGGTGTGCCACCCTCACATTTTTCATAGCTCCGATCCGTATCAAGACATGTTTTTTTTTATATAGAGACATGGAACGCGGAGAGCTTATATCCCCAAATAGTATCAACTACAATTTATAAAACACTGGCGTTATAAATAAGCAATTTCTAAGACATAGATACAAATGTGCCAAAATATCTAACAATAACCAATTGGTGCTCTATTGAAATAACATATTCGCTCGTTTTGGCGAGAGTAAAACGTGAAATTATTATGCCGAAAATAGATCAATGGAAGATGTTGGCAGCGCACACAAATACATTGGATTCCAACAATTTGTCGGAAGCGAGCAGTCATCTATCTTCAAGTATAACCAGTTAGTCAAGAATAGATACTTAAAACCATCCGTAAATAACGAAATCAGTTTCCGAGTTAGTAAATTATCTTTACGTCTTTGTTGTTAGAGAACGTGTCATTAATTCCGTAACAGGAGTTAAGCTTGTTATATTGTCTAGCATCTTATTATGCGCAAAAAGAACCATTAAAACCTCGTTTTTGATTCTTTATAAATGACGTATGGTTAACGAATCGTGGGCGGAACTCGACATAAGTATAATAAATCACTACAGGTAGGTATGCTTATTATGAACACTGACTCTGTATTTTCCATCCAAGTAAATGCATAAATCTGTTGTTCAGAGGCAAACGAGGACTTTTTAAAAATTTTTTGGAGCTAATTTGCGAATAAAAGTCTTTATTTATTAATTTCAAATTTAGTTTCTGTTGATAGAATAAGGACCAAAAAGGTTTATATTCATTAGAAACAGTTATTGAACCCTAAACTCGAGTATCAGTATTGCCAGGCTAGAGATATTTAACAAGCCGAAAGGCCGTCCTTAATCGTCGACAAAGTCAACATTTACACTATCTATGGAATGCACAGCATAGACTACAGATGCTCGTGATGACGACACACTCATGTTCATGTCATTAACAAGTTGCTGTCCTGCGCGGGCGCAGCCTGGCCTTGAATGCGATAACTGAGTGTTTGTCGATAGGCAAGACTCGGTTATGTAACATTGCAACTTGCAATGTATAATATAGTCCAGTACCTACGCTTATGTAGGTATTTTATTTTGACTGCATCACGATGCAATTCGAGAGTACCGTGACTGATGTCTGGCAAAGTGGCTCAATTACGCATATAAATTAATAAAAACTGCATGCGCCAATTGGTAGTAGAGCTACTTATGTGATTGAATGAATATCATCTTGGTTTCATTGTAATTTATGTTACATCTTATTATGAGGGTGGTGATGATTAATAAATGCAACGTAGGTAGGTCCTATGTGAAGGACATAATGTCAATTAATCAGTTTTTTCCATTCTAAAAGTTTTTTTGTAATTCTGATGAAAAAAAATCAAATGATTTTGCATAAACATGCATTATTTTAAAATTTTTGTTTCCAGCCAGAATAAAGCTGTGATGAGCAATAAAATTCATGGAGATTGTTACATGTTTAGTTGTAACAAATTGCTTCTAGAATATGTTTCTACGCAATAATAGCGTGGACTCTTTAGATTATGGCAGTCGATATGGCAACAATACAATGCAACTGTTCTGATAATCTGGCGAACCGTTATGACATCTATTTCCAGCATATACAGGACAGGGATAAATAGAATAATCTTTATTGTAAGATAAATATGTTTCAGAAATACCTAAACTGAACTACTGAAATGGGATCTACAGATAGACAATCTCTCCGCAACGTTTGCATACAATATTTAACATGTATTTTGTATAAATATCAGAGTATTATGAATTTAAATAAAAAAAAACCTGTCAATATGTATGTATATATAAGAACCTAATGATGCCCCTTAAATAAGAGTTTTATTTTGATAGAATTTTTACTTTTAAAATAAGTAATATACCTAGTCAATATTCTGTGAATATTTCAATCTTCTAAATGTTGTTGGCGTTATCAATCTCAAGCAAAACATGCTAAAATATTTTTTCATGCAAGTGGCAACTCTGAAATTTGACAGCTGTCATTTCTGTTTATTCCGATTATTCCATAATTTTATGTTTTTCTTTTGTTAAAGAGGCACTGATCTGATAACATCTTTGATTATAAAATATATGAAATAAGCGAATTATTCTGTTTTTTTAGAAGGAGCGAATTTAAGACGCACTTTGCAACCAAACATTTTATTCATTGTCTTTTTAAAATGATTTTAGCATACTTGGAGGGCTTTTCAGGGTCATAGGAAAATAAAATATGATAATGTTTCAACGAAAAAAGGTGAATATTTGAATAGGGACCTACGTTTGTCAATGCCTTTATTTTGAAAGTTCAATGAAATTCAATGCTTTTATAGAACTACAGAATAAGCCTGATACTAAAATACATGAAGCAACGTATGTGTTCTCTTTTGGGAGAGGAATGAATAGACCTATTGACTAGTCACCGCATCGTCATTCCATTCCATGCGTTTAGGACGGTCTCATAATAAGCCATCGTAGACTTAGCAATGTAGTGAAAAATCTCTTACTGAGTAATCGCGAAATCTCAGATACTATAACACCTACAATCTTGAAGTTTGGGCAGGGGTGTTTCTTATGGGGTCGAAACATCCGTGGTGGACGAATTCAAATGACGAAATCGAGAAAACGAAGAGGCTTGAAAATTTAAAATGTATATCTTTAAAAATCAACCCCCGCTCTCATGGGTGCGTTAAGGAGTTCTCTCTCTCTTCCAGGGTCTTGGGTGGAACCGTAGGAATTAGCTAGGCAGTTTTAAAATAAGAATCGTTACCAAAAATAGGTCATTCACATCAAAATCGGGTACCTAAACGATTCTAGACAATTGCCCCAGTTGGGAACACGCGCTTGTAATCGCAGAGGGATGAAACTAGGTCACGGGTATCATAAATTGCTTGCCATTGACAACTCAGGTCAGATTCAAAACATAGTCAAAGAGTCAACATAAGTCTAGTATTATATGATACAAGGAAAATGAACCTAGCACATTTAGATATAAGTAGTCAAACTAGGCGACCATTTTATAGCCTTTTGTTTCAAAGGCGTTTGTATAAAATATGGTTTATAACTTTGAATATTACCGCGGAAGTCATTTTGAGGGTGAACAAATAGGTATTATTCTTCGTCTCCAGCAATGGCATTCAAACGGTTTATGGCTGATAAAATATCGTAAACAATACGGTCTTGGTACTTGCCTATATCTGCCAATGTTCTTACATAGGCTGATGATGGCCAGAATATAATATATATTTCTTCAGTTTTTAAAATTAATAGAATTATAGCATCGCCATCTTGTAACTGTGAGATAAACTGCGCAGATGTTAAATATTTACCCGTGCAACATGGCTTCAAAGTTTCTAGTAACGTGAATATTGTACTTAAATGGAAAACGAAATATTCAGGCTGCTACGACGCTATTGAACTTCAGTAAAACCGGGACAGAGTTGTCGGGGCGTCGCGTGCGCAGCCTTGACCCCGCGCATGCGCTCTGAGTCAGCGGTGTCGCGCCTGCGCCGTGCACTTCTCGTGCAGCGCCGTCATCGACCGACAGTAGCCGACTTCCACTGTCCAGCCTGATAAGCGCCCACGCGTTGACGTCATCAATGCAACTTGTAATCAACACAAGTGACCTGTTCCATAGACCGTTGTACTATTACTACTATTCCTTGAACTGGTTGGTTTTCCTATTAATATAGCCACTTTAGTTAGCAGCCACCTAACAGATGTCATAGGTTTCTCATTTAGTAATAAATATGTACACAAGATGGCTAGTTCATTACATATCTTGTTCATATAATTGGTTAATCAATACTTAGTTAGATTTAATAATTCATCAGAGATGCAATCAGAGATAATGGTTACAGCTGTATCAAGCGTTAAACATGGAGGACGACTTCGTAAAGTGATATAATCAGCTAATGAAATCACGAGGTACCTATTTTCGTGAGGTATGAATTTAATTTGATGCTACTGAAATTTCAATCAGGCAAACAAGCCGCTAAAAAGCGCATCCTGCTCGAGTCAGTCGCGGTAACTAGGCCGCGTATCGAGGCCAAGGCTGGCGAGGACACATTATTCTATCAAGCGCACTCCAGCTCGCTGCTATTTCTGGGCCTGCAGCGGCCTCCGCTCTTATTTATGGACTTCCATCCAACCTGACTTATTGCTCCATGGGAAATAAATATAAATCTCCTTCAAAGCTTTATCGCCACTTACGGTTTAGTTCAAACTTTTTCCAAAATAAACTACTTTAAAATGTTTTAAAGTTTGACTGCGTCGTTTTAATAATATCCTTAAATGCACACACTCAAGCTATGTCCCAAATTATCATGCGTTATCTACGAGGTCAACCTTGGAGTTCTTTAGTCGACTTGTTTACTGAATATTAAACTGACAAAAATATTGTCCATACATATCGTTCTGATGTCCCACTGAAATAGCTCTTTATTATTTGGTAGAGTTATAACGGATCGATTACTTCCGCGTCCACTTAAGGCCGAGATAATTCTTATCAAACGCGACCTCAATATCAAGGAATAATTTAAAAACAAATGCATTTCTTGTTATCGGCAAGACCTTCCTACTTTGGGCATTTTATATTGTTATTTTTGCCTTGTAAATCTGATAAAAGATATTAATCTACTGTTTACATTTTTGGAAATTCAGGAGCTGTAAGGCTATGTGTACAATAATAACCGCTACCTGTGTACAATCAGAATGAAAGGTCGTGCACCTTTAACCTGTTTCATAATGTGTAGAGTGAACTGTGGCATTCTGACCCATTACGTGGGCTATGTGGCGCTTAATTAAATATGTATAGACATGCCGATTAGAAAAATATGTAATAAAATCAACCAAAATTCGACAAGAAGAATATAATTTTATTTCTAAAACTTCATTGGACGAACAGTTCGTTATGTCCTTACCTGTCAAATATAACCTTACTGAGATTATTATTTTATTTATGTATGCTAATAATGTGATCAATCATGCATATTTGAAAATATTTTTCAAACTGTTGAATATTTAATTGTCAATAAAACCGTTTTAAATATTTTCAATTATATTCGGCATTTATATGAATGTACGGACGCTAGCAGATCCACCTATTCGAATATGTCAATCTTTACCAATCGAATATTTACCTTCCAGTATTGGAAATCTATTAAAGAAATTTGACAGATTAAAGTAGGTTGATGCGCCGGCGTTTTTTTACGCCCTCGTTTTCATTCGCGTTCTTAGAGAACTACCTCCCACATATGGATAGCCTTCATATAATTAAGATAGAGGTATAAACTATATTTCTACCAAAATCTATACATCAATTTAAGTGTTAACTCGTAATAAACATACACAGTTTTAGTTTTGGGAGGCAAGTCATCAAATGACCGTCTCCGCTGTGTTCTCAGGTTTTTTTCTGCTAGGACCACGGTAACTCTTGCGAACAATCCCATAGCACCGGCAGGCCTCGGCCATACGAGGACCCTCAAATTGTGCAGACTGCTCTTCGAACCCAAACACCCCGTTTTTTTTTTTTTTTTTTTTTTCGTGGGAAATCATCAAATGACCCCTCCCGCTGAGGGTGCAGCTGGAGGGAGTGTCAGACTCTTACTGACAACACCCCCTTAGGCCCCCTTACAAACTTTTGCATTTATATTAGGTTGAATACAGTATTATTTAGAACTTGGAATAAAAAACATTTACCATTTATTTTAACAATAGAGGACAACAGTATTATCGATAGTTGGTAAACTTGATCACGTCCCGTACCAGTACTCTAGTGGTATCCTACCGCGCACTGAGAAAATAAATATCCTGACAAACAGACCGTTAGGCACTTTACCTACTCCCCACTAGAACATGCAAACATTCCCACTGAATATTATTAAATAAAGATATAGATTAGCCATATCATGTATGTATAATTCAGTAGATACGTAGAGCGGGGTCAGGGGTCCGCGCTATTAGAGATGTCAGCAACATGGGAGGGGCCCCTTTAGGGCCAGGGTCTGCTTGGGCTGCGGGTTGTTCGTGAGAGATACCGCGGCCCTGGCACACAGGGACCCCCAGAAGGAACATAGTGGGTTTTAGTCAGTAAAAGTCTGACACTCCCTCCAGCTGCACCCTCAGCGGGAGGGGTCATTTGATGATTTCCCAAGAAAAAAAAAAAGGGGTCCGCGCTATCGACAACTCAAGCGGAATTTGTTCATTTTACATTTGTGAAATGTCGATTTTCGCGTAAACGATTAACATTTAATTCAAACATTTGAATGCAAATTAGTTAATTCTAAAATGATTTAGGTAAATTGGAATTTATTGTCATATTAGGGCGAAGCTCGCTTTTCTCGTCAACTCTGGGATATTTATTGCCGTTATCACCGAACTGGGGGGTTACTGTACGGGCATCTAATTGCGTTGTTTAACATAACTAGTGTAAATAGAGGTGGTTGGGCAGTACGCACTAGGTACGGCGAAGTGCACGCTGCGACAACCTTGCGTTATCTGAGTCCAGTGCCCTTGGTCCACTTACAGCGCTATCTCGGGCACATCGTCGCCATCTGATAAACATGCTTGTTTGTTCGCCTGCTGTACTCATCGTAATTCATATTTGCAGTCATGCTGTGATAATATTAAATGTATTCATGTATCTGGTTCGGAATGCAAAATAGATATGCGCTTACATGCAGTGTTGCAACTTGTTGACGAGTCGAATGCATAAACCTAACCGCTTAATGTATGGAAAAGAATTGGCACTTGACCATCATATAGTTATATAATTGTAAATAATAATGTGCTTTATACGGAAATAAAATAAGAAATAAATTCCAATAGACGGCATAAACATTTAGTTTAAACACAAAAACCTATCAACGGTACGTGATTCGATTTAGATTCTTAATGCGGTTTTTTGATCGGCTCTGTCGATTCGACATAAGATATGACTGCCGAATCTTGCGACTAACAAAAAACTCACAATGACTATCTAGCCGCAGATCAAATTATGTACTATTAGGGTTTTTTGGCATAATGACGGGGCGTTGGGTAGCGGTAACTTAGAATGGAAGTTGGCGCTTGTGCGCATTTCCTTAGGACATAAAGTCTAATTCCCCAAAAATAATTACAAGACGATGATTCAACGTAGAACAATGGAGCTTAATCATCAAAAGATTGTCTGACAATGAGAAGTAATAATTAAAGCAGAGGTTGTGCGCGCGAGTGTAGGCGATAGAGGAAGTGTGGTACCGTTTCATCGTTACAATCTGTCGGCTAATGTCTCAAATACGATAGAACCTTGAGCATGTTATGACAAATTTGTCGCTACATTCCTTCTCCGGTTGCATCTAAATTACTGGCGTTCGTTTGTAAGAATGTTATAATTGGTATAAGGAAATAAGCGTTTGTGTTTCCTTGTGAGAATTTTAATATTGTAACGGTGCGTAACCGCACTCTTTGTATAACCTACATGCATCATAAATATAGGTATAGGTAAGTAGTTGCATACTAAATAAATAAATCTACAGAAACAAACGAAGCCAAGCCAACAAACAAATGAAGAGTCAATTTTAGAGATAAGCCCTGAGTAGCTAAGTCCCATTATTGCCGATATAACTAAGCATAAATTATTTACATGGGTTATAAAAACAAACCTTAGCAATATTCTAAATTCATACACAGAGTTATGACAGCCAGTCGTAATCCCAGCAGCAATGGACCACAGTGCAGAAACTCCATCAAACTTGTATGATTAATCGCCTGTGGTGTCGTAACTAGTAAACAAGTGATAAAAATACACAAAGCCTGCAGAGGCTAGTAGAAACTGTTTTTATGCAAACTTCATACGTTGCAGTGGACAATGAGACACCTGCGCCGCCGCCGCACCTGGATAGAATTTATAAATAGTTTCAGCTAGACCGCCAGTTACGGGGAAGTGCTTTTAGCAATGTTTTAGTTGTGTTCATCATCATCAGCCTCTTTATTGTCCCACTGTAGGGTACAGGTCTGTTCTCATACAGGGAATTGAGCTTTAAAGAACAAGTTTCTTCAGGGCAGATTGGTGATTTCAGACTTTAAAATCCAGGTTTTTAGAAGATGGTTCCCATTGTTAACTTTACTCAGTTAGAAGCTTAGTCAGTAGCTTAGAGAAGTTACATTGGTACTTGTTTGACCTGGACTCAAACACACACATTCGTCCTTAAGAGGCTGGTGCTTTGACCATTACCTAGGCGATCACGACTTAGTTGTGGTACTTTGTAGCTATTCTCGATAATTTGGATACACCTACTTCTCTTCAAGAAATTAAATTGGTCTTCCCGAATATTTTATCGACCATTTAGCTTCTAGAGCTGTCTTAGGAAATTCATCGTTTAGTTAGTCGTTAATACCTATGGATAAATTTGTATGGAAAATATAAATTACCGTTCTTGTTTTATAATTATTTACTTATTATTGTATAAATGGTGTTTACAGACCTAAAGTTTAGTCAAATTAGTTGTACATTGTTGCTGTTTACGGGAATCACCTCGATTGTTAGTTCAACTTCTGTAGACTGATCAGCTAACTCTTGAATATAACAACATATCTATAATAAACAGATAGGTACCTACCAGAGGTACCTACTGAACTAAATGCAAGTTTAAATCTGCGACAGCATGTTTACTTGTTCATAAAATATGTATTTCATAAACTTTATCTGCTATGACACTTCATTTTGAACCTACACGTTTAACTTGGCGGTTAATTACACCGCGCTGACCCTGATATTGAGTGAACAAAATACTTGAGTGCATCGGTCAATAATATTTATTTATACATCGGTGTGACTGGCGGCCAACTATGAGGCAGTATGTGGCAGTATGATGGACGATCAGGCAGGGGTTGCCGACATTCGCCTATCGGTTAACACTATTCCACAATTCACTGTGTTATCTATACGAGGTTACGATTGTATACACAACATTATATACACAGTTTTAGATATCACATATTCTATAATGGTTCTGTTTATATACGTGATTTTTATTAATAAATAACAAAAAAGTAAACGATTAACCTTTTACTTCTGTTATCTTACAAAATTTCGTGGAACTCATTCATTCAGAGATTAAAGAAAGAAGAAGTATAAAATAGAAGGCCACAACACTTCACAAAATTACATCACTTTATCAGAAACTTTATAAAGCAAAAATTTCATATCTATCTACAAATATAAACCTACATAGGAAGACAGTAGTAGAAATACGTTAGAATCTCAGCGATGATTACGCAAACCATCGTACAAACGCAATCCAAAATTATAATACCTGAGCCTGGGATATAACGGGCCATAATTACTAGGATTGATGCAATAACCACCGCTCGATAACGAATACACGAGTGAAACAAGCGCAAAACATATGTTTATGGCCGAAAATTACAGAACAAGTTCAGCAAGGGCGAGAAACCATATCAATTAAGAAGGAAGCACGTCCACAAATATCTAGCTAACTAGAAATACAATTATAGACCAGATTATAAATCTAGACAACATTTCAGGTAGCTGAATCATGTAGATAAATTGAAATTGGACACGGATATGCAAACATTTTTTGATAACGTGACAACTAAATGAGGACGACACAAGGACGCGACGAAGAAAGAAAATTTGCACAAACTGTTGCAGTAGCAGCTAAAAATGGCGTCAATGTAATTAAATTAATAATCATTGAAATTAATTTTAGAATATTTATCATCTCCTGTTAAAGATCAATGCATGCAATAGGATTGAGTATTATTTGTTAGCGAAAAAGCTGATATCGTAAGAACGAATAACGTTCAGAGGATTTGATGGGTTGAAAGGTGAACCGATAACATTCAATAACAGTTTTACAACTATGCCATGATAAAACGAAGACAACTTTGTAATACCGATGAAATGAAGCATCGGCCTTTTTGTTTTCAAGTTACATATTTATTATTGTTGGAGCACTCACGCGCAGTTGCTGTGATTTTCAATTTTATTATAAACTTTGTTCCTGACCTAAATATCTTTCAAATGAAACTTAACAGGAAAAATTTTGTCTCCACTGAAATGCTATTAATTTCATATGTGCATGCATACAACTGCAAAAAGTATGTTAAGTTGAGAATTTAATGTCATTGTTGAAGGAAGGAGAAAACTTTTTGAGCCTAATAATGACGCACATACTAACGAAAGTCACGAAATTTTGCAAGTAAGGTGACTCAAATATATTTTTGAAAACAGGTATCGCCACTTAAAGTTAAAGTTTCATAATGATAATGAACCAACAAGAAAAAAAAACAATGAAACATAAACCATTATAGTCATTTCACTTGTTTCTACTTAGTAAACAAATGTATTACAAACGAGTACAAAGTACAGAACTGACCAAGTTTCACAAGTTATTGATGTAACGGTATACATATGAAAGAACGGGGGCACGCTATCCAAATCTAGTAAGATGTAACCACTCACATTGAATTGCGTAGCTATGTTACAACATACACATTGGTGGGTTCATCAGAGAAGCGGTAATTGCTAGGCTAGTGTTTGACATGGCATCGCTTGTGTTGGTCATCGTAACTGTTCCTATGTTTGGACGGTAAAAATTTCATCATCTGATTTTTAGATTGCAACTTTCAATGACAAAGAATCTGTCATATTATGGCATAGATACATACCGAATACACGGGTATAATGCCAATATATACTACAGTGTCTTTCATAAAGACTATTTCACTAAAACAAACATCATTGTCTAAAATAACCTCGATAATAAAGTGCAACAAAATGAGCATTCAAGGAAACGTCCGGAATATTAGGAAGCAATGTTCTGTTATAAGCAAATACTGAGAAGTTCGCTAAAATTTTGAGGTCTTACCAAGTTTGTTCATTAGCATATCACATTCGTCATTGTCGATTTGAGTCACGACCAATAACATCGTCATACTGGTTCAGAAATATCTAGATGATACTGTTTGTTATTTGTATTTGAATCCAATATCTTACTTGTTTACTGTTATCCCAATTCATTTTGATTTTAAGATTGTATCAAAGAACACGTTCCTATTTACAAACATAATTTGGAAGACTTGATGACGTGTTACGAATTGTAACATGATTTGCTCAAGAGGTAGCAACAGCCTAATTGAAATAGATATTCTGTATTGGTGTTCTTAATCCTGAAACTTGTGGATGTTAAATTATACATTGTGACGGTGTTAACACAATTTGCTGTAAACAAGGCAAAGAAATAAAACAAAATGGCTGATCTTGGCTGTGTGAAGCATGAAGTTGCGCAAGATCATGCTTACTGACCCAAACGGCTCAGCCCTCGTCGTTTCGGTCGAACGCTACACGTGGCGATGCCGACTCGGACCAATTGGACAGTCATGATTTGAACCATTTCGAAACTGGGATTTTATTACGCGGAATTTACAAAACTTCAAAACTTATTGAGTGAAACTGTCTTTGTGATTCCACGAAGTAGTTAAATAAGTCGGTTTGTGTTTCTGCTAAAGGCTGACTAAAAGCATGTATGGAGCAAGAATTCCTACTTCGTTCTGAGTTTTTGGAAAAGTAAGAAGTGTCCAAAACAGTAGAGTCAGGTTAACATGAATTTGATACTTAAGGACATTAAATTGTATAATGGTAACTGGGGATCACTCAAGAGTGAAGGTTTTATATGTGACTTTACAGACGCTGATGGTGGTAAAGTAATGGATGGTATCATTTGCATTTCACAAATAGACGTAAATTTTCTGCCATTTTTGGTGAGGACTTCCCCGTCTTGTTCTCTAGAACTTCAGAAGAGGACAAAATTATGCAAACATTGGTATATCATGACGAGGTTTCTTTAATTAATTTTGAAGGTGTTATAGATGATGATGACGATGGACCGGTCCTACATAACAAGAAGTTTGAATTCCAACCTTCAGAAACAAACAAAGAAATTCTGTATCTGCTCCACATAAAGCCAATGAATAATACAATAATCTTTGTTTCAAGCTTTTTATCGGAAATATTTTAACACTGCTTGATAGCGCACAAATGATATGCATTCCTTGTAATTATGCTGAGGAATTTCTTCATAAACACTGTCACAAACTTCGTACAGCTTTTAACGCAAATACATTGGATGATATGCTTTGATTGTAATTGACAGCTACGTAACAACGTCCGCAATGTATGTCAAATTAATGAAGCAAGCTATGATTCGGAGTAAGTGGCGATGCAGACAGATTTATGAGTATTTGTACAGGATGTTGTGTGTACGTCTCTAAACATAAATCT
Organism: Heliothis peltigera; assembly: GCA_958496145.1. Taxonomy (NCBI): domain Eukaryota; kingdom Metazoa; phylum Arthropoda; class Insecta; order Lepidoptera; family Noctuidae; genus Heliothis; species Heliothis peltigera. Next base: position 4,691,988 of record OY292326.1, on the reverse strand, counting down.
AACATACAGCGGGCGCCGCCATGATACCCATCAGATAAAGAAGCGCGCAAAAAGCTGAGATTCTCTTTTAATTACATATTAGGTATGTACCTACATACATTTTCTATAACGTTAACTTCTAGCTATATAGTAGAGATGTGCACTTGTGCAGTACATTATCATTATTTTGCAATTGCCTAGAAACTTATCCAATTACGTAGATATAATAATGTTTTCTACTGTGCCCAGACGTGATTGAGTAGATAGCTCGCAAGGGCAATGAATTTATAATACCCATTTTTTATCAAGTACTAAATCCATTTCGCAGTAGCGTAGGCAGATAGAAAATACATATCAATAATGCATATGTGTAGATAGTAATGTGACATTCGTTGCTTTGTTTGTGTGCGTCTAGATATCGCGTCCGTTGCCCCTTAACAACTCGGTGACATTGGCGGAGCACAAATAAAGTGATAACCGCACATAAATAATAATGTAGATAGATACACCGCATCTCTGTCTATAAACAACGTATGTCATCATTATTCATTCCGTTCGTTTATCTAATTTTCCCATGAACGAATTGAACGATTCAGATTTGTATTTCGACGTTACGTGATATTGTTAGAATATTGAAACTTATTTCTTATTCTACCGGGTACTGTCAAACTTCATAAAAATATAACTTATAATGCGAAACATGGAGGAAATTCGTTCACCGGTGTATGAATCCACCCAAACCAGTTTACATGTTCGCAGTACCAATCGAATCGAATATTCTCGATTGGATAAATCTTGTAATCCACATTCACGTCTCTACGGCCGGAAGGGATCGTTAACGTGTCTATGTTCCACTGATCATTTTAGGCATAATATAATTTTATTCGATTAAAGTGTGAAAAATTTCAACGTCTGGCGCAATAAATATTCAAGAGCTAAATGTACAATTTAAGCCGGCATTCAGCAAAAAAGATAGGTGGTGGTTGTCAAGTGATAAAAACTCGTAGCTTGTAGACGAGGCCGTGGCGTTTCGATTATTAAAGGCAATCATAATCTGTGTACACTCATAAGTTACGGTACGTGTACATGAGCGCGCTGAATAAATGTTGTCAAGGTGCGAGATCAAACTGTTTGTTTTTCACCAACAAAAACGAGTGGGTGCGAACTTGAAAGACGAGATGATTTAATCATGACTAATGTGCTTGATCCATGGTGGTGCAATGATCTCATGACATATCGCAATAAGACAAATCAAACTACAAATCTCGAATATCAAATAATCCAACGTCTTTAAACTTTAGACTTCGGTTAATATGACGCCACACACTTAGCATATAATAAAGGCACTTGGCTAATGTTCGACATAACAAAAAACTCGGTAATATTTAGAGTTGCGATCATAGAACTCTGCGCAGAGGCTATTCATCTAAACACACCAAAATACAAAGTGACGTAATCTGTAAAGTTTAGTGAACGCTGGCGTCAGTGTGCCCGCGCGCACGTTGCCTCGATCTGAGTCTGTGTGCTCCCAAGGTCTGCGCTTGATCAAGGCCATCAGTGGCAGGAAGCTTCCCATCGCGGCTGCCTGAGATTGCTTCGCAATATGTCCATACCTTGTTGCCTTTCACAAACTTTGTCATGATTCACAAATTATTTCTTGGTAAATTTGTAACGTGACTTTTTCTTAAAGGGATACCTACATAATTTTTATAATCTGAAATCATACGTTACCGGCATTAATTTTAGAGGCACGGTGTTTTCGAGTTTCGCAGCACGTAGAGTTGCGTCATTAGAGACTGTAAGGACAGGGACGGATAAAAAATTTAGTCAAATGGCCACAGTGCGATGCCAAAAAACTGCATGGAATGTTGTTTACTCACTTTATGTTGGAGTGAGACTTTTCATGCGGCTTGAGAATAATGCGCGATTGATCGCTTTGTATGTAAATAGGTGTCATGTGAAGAAGCTATTTCCGATAGACGTCCTTATTTAATTTTATTGCAGAATATAGGAATCGTGTTTGAAAGAAGTTGTGCAGTAAGCGATGTGTGAATAACAATGATTTTAGTACAGAAAAAATGTAAAGAACGCTTATTGTTATATAGCTGAAGAGTTTGTAGGATTGTTTGTTTGCTTGAACGCGCTAATCTGAAGAATTAACGGTCCGATCTGAAAAACAATCATAGTTCATCTGGATTAGTAAAGTAGTTCCCTTGGGACGGGACAGGTGACATCGCTGACAGAAAATAGTCTAATATAAAGTAGATACTAGATACTAAAACAACTTTTTTATTCAAATTTTCTCCTACTTATTTATATGCTAAGTAATAATCTGGTTCATTGAAATTTGATTAAGACTGATAGACCATATTTAAACAATAAAATACAGTCGTAAATCTTTTCTTAATTATAGCACTTCAAATTCATGTGGTTCATTCAACCATTTTGTGCGGTTCTCTGATATTACATCACAATTATAATAACATAGAACTTGGTATAGATTTACAGAAGCTAGTTAATAGAATAAAACATTATGATTAAAACAATCTAACATAGAATTATTCCAGTCATGGGAAGTGAGTTTGTGTTTTTGTAGCGTCAGAAACGCAATTATTGTCAGGTAGCGATGGATCCGCGATAATGCATCTTTTTGTTCTTATTTCCTCACTGGAACTAAAATGGGAATAACCCGTGATACACCTTTTCAGTATATCTTTAGGTGAGCAAGGTCACTTTAAAATAACCTAGCATTACATCAAGAAAGTATATTTTTAAAAGTAATTACGAAGGTGAAGTCGTCATTATCTATTTTTATTACTTCTAGTAAAGCAAATAGACTTCATTATTTTCTCTCTTTCCTACCCGCATAATACCTTTCATGCCTTGGAACACATCGTCTCAAAAAATATTTGATCGACTATAGGTACATACTGTGGATAAAACACTTAAATCCTTATTCAATAAATAAAGACTCAATAAATTTCACACATATATAATTAAGGATATCTTTTCTATACATATATTTCTCGTTTATCTCAGAAACGCCCACGAGTGAGCCCAGGCGGGTCAGGCCTTGTTTTTCCCCTTTCATTCGGTTATGTTCGGGTGCCTCGGTACTGATGTGCGATAAAATTGAAACGCCAATAAATACGTAGGGAATGAGCCATCATTATTTTTGCATTTATGTTAAAAGAGAACGAAAAACTCGAGTGGAAAGAAATCGTATATGAATTATGTACTGAGATCGATTGAGAAAAATGTTATAAAAACGTTCCAGACGGTATAGAATACTTTTCTTTTCATCTTCTACTGTAATATATTTATTATCTCTTTAGTTTATTGTGTTACTTGCTAATAGTGTTCATTTTCTATAAAATGTTTGTGTATTTGACAAAAATCTCAGTCTTAAATGCGAACAAAATCTCGTCATTATTTTATTTTGAAATAAATACTTGATTATTATATTCAAGCGAGTAATAAATATTACTGGAAAATATTGAATCATTTGATTAAATATATGTGCAAAGGTCGAATAGACCTGAAATATTAAAACTTTTCTCGTGGATATATCACGGAAATTTGGTACATTAATGTTAGAATGTGTTGTGACATATTGTCGGCAGTTTATGATTGAATAGATAATCTGGATTTTAGTCGTACTTCATGTTAAATTAGCCATGAAAATAAAATTTGTGTCATAAGCGACGTAGGTGTGATATTTCAGAAACTTTTTTATTTCGTACCTTGTTATTTTATTTTTGACTTCCCATCTGATTCACGTGATTTAAGTCACTTACAAAATTAATTTTGAACACTAAACGAAAAATCGTATTTCTTTTGCTCCGCTAAATGGTCCAAAAACACCAGTTTTGAGGGCGTTGCCGTGGTTCTTAGTAATTTATGTGTATTGTGTAGTACAATTATTATTTGCGAAGGATTTTTTTTTATTTTTTCCTCGACGGCGAAGGCCCTACTCCACCTCTTTAAGTACCGTTCGGCTCTTATCTTCGCATTAAGTTACCAAACCGTTACTTCCCACCTCGGGTTAATATCGTTCAGGCATGTGAGCAAATACAGAACTCTATAAAAAAAACTATTGCCTCTTTAAGTAAACTGACCTACCATGCGATGGGAATTAAATTATACGGTAACATCGCTTTTTGTGTGGCAACACAATATTATTAATTCATTTCTTGAAGTTATCGATAGACTTAGCGACTCGAGGGTAATTAGCGGAACGAATGGCATAATAAATTTAAAGTGAAAATATAATAACGAAAAAGGTTAAATAATTTAAAATCAAGAGTAAGCGATTACGATAACGTTAAATATTTTAAAGAGAACCAAGAAGAAATTAGTCATCACTGTTACCTCTGCATTTCTTAGGATGCATGATGCAATTTTCCTTTAACGGAAGAAATAACATGAGTAGGTATTATTAATACAAGTCACATTTTATGAACTGTAATAAATTGCATCACAAAGTGTACTTGAACTCATGTACTCGTACCTACAGTCACCAGCATATTTATGCTGCTTAAAGCTGTAAAATTTTCCTAATCAATTTTGAACCATATGCTTCAGCGATAAAGTTGAAAATCTAATAGGGGTTTAAGCTCTATACCAGGGGCTAAGAAGTTGCAAGGTGGTCATGCTGTCGCAAGCGAAATGTGTTATCCGTTTCTCTTAATCGACTTTCTAACGCACGTTGGACAGAAGGCACGTCTCGTCAGGCCTGCCTAGAGGCGTTACTAGTTCTAGGCGTTTTCTACGGGACCATTTAGAGCCTCTAGTGGTGTCTTGATTGATAGAAAGTCTAAACGTCACATAACACCGCCCCCACTCACCCAACTCGGTCGTAAATGACGTGCCGAACCATGAGGAGAATATTATTAGGAAAATAAGTAGGCAGAATTACGTAAATAGTTTGTACATGAGAAATTTGGGAATTAAATAATATTATTGTTTTAGGTGTCGAAGAAATTTATTCCCATGTAATTTTCAAGCATCCCAAAATCCCTGCGGCATATCTGACATATCAATTTGACAAGCATCGCGGGCTCTAAGCCGATTAAAATTTTAGGCTTTCGGTTGACACACAACTTGTCAACCGGAGATTAAAACTATACACAGATGGAAGGTATACGCATTCCGAAATGAAATACTCATTTATTTTGATGCAGATGTTGTTCGAACAAATAAAACGAGATTTTGTTTTGTGTAAAACCTGTTTCTTATGAGCAAGATTCAGGTGTCCCATCATCTCTAAAGCGATTATTTAGATTGTTTTATACTCCTAAACCTGACAAATACCAAATACAAAACCCTTACTTGTAGCCTCAAAAACTAAAAATACTCTTCAACCAACGGGCTCCTTTAAAAAAACTCTCAAAGAAGCTCTCATGCATGTTTAATAAACTACGCTGTCGGCAATTCTTTAAACAGGACAGGATTCTCTGTTTCATGGTCACACTGTGAGACGGGACCTTGAGGCTACAGATATGTGGTTAACGTTACCATCCTCGGTACGAGTACACCTGATCAAACACATGGGCCGATAAGCGGGACACTTGATGAGCCTCCGCTGATAACAACGCCTTCCTGGATCGAACACACTTGAGCATAACACACTTCAGACTATGCGTTTGATTGTGAACAGACCGAAATGTAGCATTAGTTAATAGTGTTAAGTTTACATTGAACATGTGTGCTTATATGTATATGTTATTCGAACATACTTGGTATTGCTAACCAGGCAGTACAGTTTTTTGTCGCGCACAAATATATAGGCATTTTTATGTCCCATATTATTTCCTTGGAAGGAACAATTTTAATGACTGCGGAATTCTCCAGCGTACCTACTACGATTGCGAAGCGAGACATTATAACAACATTCCACAAAAAAGCAAATGTCAACTTTTTCTTCAATTCTCGGAACAAAATAGAAAGAAACATATAAGCAGGCGTGAAGGCTACAAACATTATGGCCGACAAGTGCAGCGCTTTGAATAAGTCCTATAAGTCCTTGTGTTATAAAGTAAACTGCGAGACGTTGCTGCACAAGTGGTTCAGTAAAAATCAAAACATTGAAAGAGTCTCGTTTCATATGCAAATCGCTATTGATATGTGCATGCGAGACACACAGACGCTGCATACAGCTAACAGCAAACTGCTGCAGCGAAACACAATAACTTACATTTAACAGACGCTATATTTGCCGCACAGACAGAAACATGTAGGAGGAAAACTATAGCTACAAAGGATAAAGATACGCCGAGCTTGAAGAAATAAAACTCACTGGACAGATATGTAAGCATAAAATAATTTACGGCTTAAAGGGCTATAACGTATAGGCAAGTGTTTTTATGATATATTTTAAGTATCCAAGACGTTTTATGACACCTCCGTTCCATAAGTTTGCTGAACTTGAAGCCCGTGTGTTTGTGCCAGAGCAAACTACTTTTTATAGCGGCTATTGTAAGTTATTGTGAGGCTGCTTAGTATGCGGCGAGTCTCCGAGCGCAAAACTGATACAATGTGGACAGGTAAATCGGTAGACACCGACCGACTGAGATAAATAGACAACGGCTAGTCGCCACAACTCGCATGTCGACCAAAAATGCTCGTAAATTTCAACTAAAAGTGTAAACGTTCGTGATCGCTCCATCTAATGCCTTTAAAATGCAGCTATAAAATGAAGAAGATCGAATGGATAATAAAGCGGGATTAATTTACTATTTCATGCTTTAACTTGTGAACGTGAATATAATGTTAGAGCAGCCGACTGGCCAACTTACAGCATTCAATACGTATTTTAATGGCAGAGGAAGAACCTAAATGTCTCCTCCCTTTAATTCAATACGACCCGGGCGGAATTGATGTCCTATTATATGCAAGCCAGGCAACTTGGCCACGGTCAAAATTTCAATAGCCCAGGGCGATTGAGCTGGTCGGCACGTGTAACTTTTTGTGCAAAACCCCTTGGAAACTCTAAAGTTAAAATTCCAAAAAGGCTACGGGTTGAATATCTTATTATGCAACATTTTAATAGGTTTCGGACTATTTTGAAGTTTTTTAGCTGTAAAATTAGTTACATGTTCGGAATTATAGCCGTCATCAATCATCTTTGTATCGCGTGTTGGTATGTTTGTTGTGCATGCTTATGAATTAGGTTATCCTCGCTGATAGCAGCGACAGGTCGGAGACGGAGTCAATGAATCAAAGCGGACGATAGTTAATGTCGTAGTAGAAGCAGCGAGTAGAGCGGTCGCGTCGGCAACTTTCTACGCGACCTCGAAATGCTGCATTCACTTTCCTCACGACTCGACACCGGTTACGCAACCGACACCACGACCGACATATCGACGCTGCGCGTGCGCCGCCTCCTCCGACCTACGACGACACTCGCTATTCAAAACACATAAGTACACTAAAAGACACTTCAATCGACGCTCGACACCATCATTAACGAGCACCTGCTATAATCATTCCCCTCTTAACTTCCAAACAAACAGTTCATTGCATAACATCGCGTAACAAAAACCCCAAAAAAATATGGAAGCGCTCAACAATGAAGGGTCCTGGAACTCCTGGAAGAGTTGTAAAATAAGTTCGCAATTTATTCGAAGGGCAAATAAAAACGCCAGGTGCCATGCCTCTTGCGTCCAAGGTCAGCGTTTCCTAGAGGTGCATATAGGTATTCTTTTTATTCGTTGCATGTCCCTTCGCCGGGACCGGCTAGCGTGCTCCAAACCAGTTTGATGCTGATCTCCATTCCACGGGTAAGGCAGAGCGCCTATTACACTATGAGATTTTATTTCTCAGTTTAATGAAATCTATGTAATTAAACTACACTTTACTGTTTCCACAAGTATTTTAACGACATTTTAATTAGCTTTTGGAATTTAAACGAACCGTACTCGTCAAGACGAGAGTTGCCTTTCTGCATAGTAACAAATTTAACTTAAATCAAATGATTTCTCAAACTAGTTTTGGACATCAAACATGATTTATGATAAGTTATCTTATAACTCTCCATTAAATTCAGAACAAAATACAACATATTGGTAGGTGGGCGTGGAACCTTAGCTCGTTGCCGGTAAAATTGGTTAAGAAATAGGAACAAAACAAAATGCGGCTTGCGAATTTGGCCTTCGACAACTGCAAAGCGCGCCAGCAGGAAGTGGGGACGGACTAAGTTTATGTAACCTAATCACCTGCCGGGACGAGGCCAGACTCGTCGATTCAAAAAACTCAAGGCCACGGCAGCCAGAATGCCAGCTTAGTCCTAATATGTATCTAACCCTCCCTTACTTCAGTGCGTACGTATACAACAGGATGTTGCATAAGCTTTGTTGTTTTGTTATTCTTCGTGTAGAGTCCGCATCGCATTTTAGATTAGTTTTTTGTGCAGACGCGGGTGTATTCATCTTATTATACGAGGCACACGAAATTGAGCGTTAATAAATAAAACTCTAGAACTGTTTTTAAAGCCAGCCACATCTCGAGCGGTGGAGAGACTAAAATATTCACTTCGGAGTTAGTCGCGATGCTCAAACTTTGCTGAGACCATCAAACTATTCTCATTCCCACGTCGAGCGTCGTCGCTACATATCTGTGAGATGCGCTTAATATCTTAAAAGTGTGAAAGTGCATCGTTTTTCATGTAACTTTCCCGATTCAAGAGCGTCTTATTTTGCTCTTTTCAGATATGCGGGTGACTCGGCGCCAAGGGAAGGAAACTTTTAGACTAAATGACCTGGATAGAAATTGAGTGCTTCGTAATGTAAGCTTTGAACGTGTGTGAAAAGTTGAAAACGACCACTGGGATTGGAAAAACTTTAGTTAGAAATTTATGCTTACCAACTTCACCTGAGTGCTGGACTGAGGTATAAAAACGTGCTTAGCAAAATAACGTTGAGTAAAATAAAAAAGAAAAACTCGTGAGTGTGTGTATTGTAAACATGTAAAATTACTATTGAATAACGCATCCATATGGGATTGTATCGTCGAAAAAAAAAGCTCACCGGGGGAATTCCGTGGTGAGGTATTTTGTGGGTGAGCCGAAAAGGGCACCATCCCCCAGTGCATGGGGCACCGTTGCCCCTGGCAACGTGCTCTATCTTTGTATCAATGAACACGGCGTGCTCACACAACGCAATCTCATAATAGAAAATAGACAATGTATAATTGTGTTGCTGTTGACATTATTTGAATGATTTGGGGCTAAAGTGAGATTTATAGTCAGCTGCATCAAAAAATACAAAATTATTATTCTGAAAGAACAAAAATTATAAAGGATATGAGATGCGATGTACAATCGTCTTATTTATTCAAGTGTTTAGTTTAATGACACGTTAAGTCAGAATTTTATGTCTAAGTTTATTTAAGGCATCGTTAAACATGAAATGCTTTATTTTGAAAAAGCATCTGAATGTATTAGGCATGAGGCAGTATTTTTTGTTTCGGATATGCCTTTTTAAAGTGTTTGATGAGACACTCACGCCACAAAGAGTAGATTTTTCACAAAAGTATGAATGTGGATGAAGAGGAAGATTAAGTAGAAGATGTATTAATTGCTTAAAAGATTCAATATAAAATATAATGGGAGCAGATGTAGGTATGACTTCTGACAGAGAGGAAGCCGAAAAAATATTGAGCTGCAACAAATGACTAGGAAACAGGGCAGGAAGAAGACGAGACACTCATTAACAAATTAGTAAATATGACAATTGTATGTGTTTTAACAGGCCTATTATTTTCTTTGGATCAGGTGAAGACTTAGCTCTTTTTGCGTAAAATTGTCATACAAGGAGGTGTCCCCCAGCAAGACTTATAAACAATTTAATAGTTAGTTACCTTTAAAACATCTGTTATGGAGGCACGTAGGTATGCGCATATAATATCGCGGTACAAACAAAAGATATTCAACATACGTGTCCAGACGCAGGTGCAAAACTTAACAACTCTGTACCTATATATTAAGAATTTTCTAAATATAAAAAGACTTTAACTACGTTAATTGAAGTACTTATACATTAACACTATAGTTTTACACAACTTAATTCGGTTTTAGCCAAAATCTAGGATAAAAAGTACTGTTAAGAATCTACACAAAAATGTTCCTTTTATGTGGAAAATTTCATAAGTACATATATGCTAAATATATGTAGTTTATGACTCCAATTAATGAGACTAATAAGCATGACTAGCAAAAATTCTCTCGTATAAATAAAGTAGGAGACTTATACCTACATAGCTTATTTATTAGTTCAAGAAAAACAAAAAAAATAGTGTGGTTTGATCCTTGTTGGTTATACATACGTACTTTTCAGAAATAAAACTTTTTCTCCGATTCAATCAAAGCTCTATTCTATTTATTTTCGACTGGCAACTTTTTGCCGATGTACGCAAGTCTTTTCATTAATTCAACAAGATTATAATCATCTAACTTTTTATCATGTGCTTTATGCTAAATTGCATAAAAAAAACACGTTTATACCGGAGTCCAAAGACCTTCTATACTACTTATTTATTATATTATGTATGTCTATGTATAAAAACTATAAAACCGCTTACTTATAATGACATGGCATTACTTAACGACAAATCGACGTCATACATGTACATTTTCTGCTCTTCAGTAAGGTACAAGTTAAAATCAAAATGGAGACACAAAATGGACATATAAAGAAAGTATTTTGCATAGAATAGCTCATCATTTGTTAAGTAGGTAGTTGTAAGTAAGTAATTAATAAACCTTTTAAGAAGGGACATCTCTAGGAGAGTTCTAATGATATTTAAATCGTAAGAAATCGTGAATAATTTTTGTGTATGACTGTATGGAAGTGTTTTATAAGTTGTAAACTAGTAATGGAACCCAGAAACGTGGATGAGGGATCTCACAAGAATCTGGCGAAGTCTGAAGCTGTTGGTATTTCACTTCCTAGTGAACAAATGTCAAAATGTCAGACAAAATCTTTTAATATACTCGTATCTTAATGGGGTGATGATAACGATAAAATTTTAAATAAAATCTTCATTTATTTATAATCTAAAAGTTTAAAATCTAGATCTTCCATTATAGATGACATTTAAGTAGCAGTTTCTTGTATTTTACCTTGTAAGATTTTAGTTCGTATAATGTAATTTATTGAGCTCACTTTTACTTTTTTCATTTCATATTCTTGATACACCAAATTTGTAGGTTATCTAGATATGGCAGGCTATATGTGCATGAAGGGGATATTCTGTCGGCTAAAGATGTGTTGTTCCACTACGTCAGTTCACATCAGCAGGCTTAGCATGGCAACCGTAGAAACAAGTTTTGTTTACCGGAGATTGGATAAATTGACAGAAAAGTGACAGTTTGTCGTAAGATTTCTTTTGACATTTTTTAAAGTAATTTTTTTTTCTTCGATTGACATAAGGCCACAAATGATTATATGCGAGTTGACAGGTCGCGCCATGCTCGGACAGAAGGCATGTTGACATTGACTGAAAGAGCTTTGTCTTTTCTTGACAGAATAGATATAAAATCGCCATACCAAGCCTGCAGAACACTAGTTCATTTAGGAGCAAAGACTAGTTATTATTTCCATATCAAACCAGTCACTTGGTAAGTTTTTACGAGCCCAGGTATCACGGCAACAGCACAGTGAGTTTAATGTCGACATCTACAATTATAATGTGCCCGCGACGTCGACCATAATATTTTTCAAAAGATCTCCGTGAACCATGAATTATTTATTCCTCGTGTAGACACCATTACAATTATTTCTTTTCTACTTGAAGGAAACGACTTGTGAATAATAAGTTTTGAAACATTTGAAATTGTAAAATGTAAGATAAGGTGGTCACGGAGAAATATGTTGATGCCTTTACATTGTGTTCGCCTTGTCTATGTCAGTGTGTCTTGTATTTTCGTCTGTTTTGGGACAGTATTTTCCTATATGACTTTGAAAGAATGACTTATAAAATAATTTCAATTTTTTTTTATACATTTTGCTGGTGCTCTGGAATTACCATTGCCAAACACGCAATTTCCTTTCGAAACAAGATATAAAATCTCAAGTTTATTAATTTTATTATCTTAATTTTGCAGTCGTTTGTGTACAACTGACGAGTGCACAAAGATAAGTGACCCAAATATAGCCGTCCATATTTAGACTGACAGATCCGTTAATTGCAACTTTTAAAGTTGACAAATTACATCTTCGGCGAGCACTTTGTGCATCAAAAGATCAAAGTGAAAGCCAGTGTGGTCCTTTTGATGCATAACAAAAAGGCCTTTGCCGAGTCACGGAGTGTGGTCGCAAAAGAGGTGAACGTAAACAGTGGGGTCACCGACCTGGGTTCAACTTGACACATTTTTGGTCGGCCCCGATTGTACGGGAGCGCCGACCTGCGTCGCAGACTTGCGCAACGGGAAGCCGGTTGTGCCAAACGACTTTGGGAATCGGAACCCAAATGAGAATGTTTCCTGTTATTTGTTTCGATGTGATGGCTCTTGGGATCACAATCTCACAGCACTTTACTTGTGTTATGCAAATTGCAGGATTTTAAGCTCTGTACAATGCGAATGAAAGATTTAGGTGTGACTTATATTAAATGTTGTCACCGCTGAGATCAAACAAGTAAGAAATGAAAAACAACATATGTATTATGTTTTAATTTTACGTGCATGAAAGTCTATAAAAAATAAACGACGGACTTAAATAAACAAAAATATTTTCTTTTGGCAACAACATTTTACAGTGTTTTTATACAACAGCAATTCATTAATTTGGCAATTACGATTCATTACATTTTACATTCTAACCAAAATAATCTCTAATGTACTGCTTACTTTCCATACAATTTTCGCAATAAAAAGAGACACAATCCGTAGATTTCTTTTGATTGAAACCAATGAGATTTTTAACACATCTGTTAAATCTCTGTATCCTAGATAGCATGACTTGTGGAAGGTAAACATCATTAGAAACTCAGGACTTATTACTTCTGCTGCGAAGAAACCTCTGGGAAGAAAAACAAATGGCTTGTTGTGTTCAAATGTAATATTAGTAATACCGTGTTCGTGTCAATCACCCAAGCATTCCTTCGGAGGGTTAACGTGATGACGCAGAACAGTTTGTTTACCTATAAGGTAAGAATGTGAAGATATTACGACCGAAGATATCAAGAAACCAATTTAAAGTATTTATTTATGCCATATCGTGTGGATTTTGATGAGCAGTTATTATTTTTTCTGAGTTTTCAAACGATGTAAGCTGATCTTAATGAGCCCAGTCCTACTCAATATCTAGGGGGAAGTATACATAGAATATACTTATGTAGGTAGACTTAAACATGTATACAGTAACTGCGCCAAAATAGAGCAATAACATTGAACAATTGTGGAAGTACGTATGATCTAATTGCACGGAACGTCTGACGTAAAATATGGAGCCAATTTGTTTACATATCCTTGGTAACAATACAAGGTTAGCTGTAAATACGCCGAACACAACACACAAAAACTAGACACGGAAGAGTTAGGAACGGCTGATTTGTAAACGAAAGGAATCTATATCCCTTTGAGATGATTCCGCTAATGTCACGAGGGGATGCACGAAAAAATGCAGGTAGGGGCCCGAGCATCGACCCCGGGAGTTTTGGACCATGACGTCACTGCCTTCTGTAGTGCGCTCAACAACACGAATGTGTACCAACGATACGTCACGCGCTTGCTCGGTTTTTTACAATTCAGAAACTTGATTGTGGCTTTGTGGTTCCATATTCTATATTGCGAGATCACGAACATGAGTCGCAATTTGCTTCAAAACAAAAAAGGTGATGAAAGGCGAAAAAACTAAAATAATATAATGGCATTACTGTCCATTCTGCCGAAATGTCGAAACAAGGATAAGCGCATACAAAAATAAACAACACATTCGCGTTCTTGACGGTTCCCTGATATTCTGAGAATTCGACTGAGCACGCATGCGGATCCGACGGCAAAATGGATGTTATTTTTTGCTTTTCCAATGTGTAACTATACAATTTGCACTAGAGCCCCGGTGTCGATGACCTCTCGCCAGCTGTTTGACTATCGTGGTTTATAAAGCAAGGTAAGACGGGTTACTAAGGAATCGTACGCAGTACCGGTATACGCTTTTATTCGTACCGTGACAAAGGAGCCGTGAATAATGACATCATTATTTTCTTAGAATGAGTAGGTCCCACAAACAATGGCAAGCATGTAGCTCAACACTCCGCAGTTTCGGTTGTTCGGGAACATTTTGTTATGGCTTAACGACGTAGAAAAACTCAGACATGAGTAAGGAAAGACGTAATAACAGTCAACGTTGAGGTGTTTAACGAATGCCATTTGAATGTATACTTCTCATTTAGAAGGTGTTTTGAATGGAATATTAAACAGGATCGAGTCATGGGTTTAATGTGTCGCTGTTGGTGTGTAGTGTGTTGGAGCGTGGGTCATGAGGAAGCATAAATTTAGAGGAGCCGATAGCGGTGGCGTGGATTCACAAACCCACAACAGCTGTAGACAAAACGCCACGCTCACCAACACATGCTCGCACCCCTGCAGCACGCACACAACGACACGCTGAACACGTATACAAAACGTAAACACACGCAGGTTTATGTATACCAGATGCCCCGACACCGAGCGAGACGGATGTACTAATAAACTGCATGTTAGAAGAGAATGCAGCATTGAGGGAGTGAGGTTCGGTTTGACAACATGCAGAGACGTCTAATTAAATGTAGTTGAAGGTCGAAAAAATAAGAGGATGTATGATACATTATGTCAAGCACTCAGATAGGTATGTGAGACAAAAACAGTCGAACGCAGCTGTAAGCAGCAGTTGAGTGGGGAGCATGCGCATACGATGAACCGAATAGCAAAGGCCTTAAACAGCGAATGTTTTGTAGGAACGAGCTAATAGAAAAATAAACAGAGCCGGTCCGTGCGAGGCCGTTGTTAATTAACATACAGATAGTTTAATAAAAGGCAGGAAACAGGCAGCGAGGGGAGTAAGCAATGAAGCGGTAAAAATAGAAGCGGGTGCGACAGAGACGCGCAGGAATCGATCCTATGAACAATGCGACGATGCACCGCTTCATGCCAATCAATAATAGATGCTACTAGCGTGCAACAGTTCCGTGTACACGATGCTAATTTGGATTATTGAAATCGTATCCCGTGATTTGTTACTTAGCATTTCATGTCCTTTTCATTGTGAATTCCTTTCATGTCGCTTTGATCAACTTTCAATTTAGATTCGTCTATGAACATTGATATAAATATTCCTCATGGAAAATATTTTGTTGCCAAACGAGTTTTATCTAATTTTGTCTTCCGTTAGTGTATTTTGAACTGTTGATAATTTGCATTAAATACATGTTAGTAAATCTATTACGTCAAATACTACATAATTATCCTCAAAGCTATTAATAAAGGATACAAAAATATTTTCGTAATTACTTCATTAGGGAATACAAATGTGTAAATCGTCTTGACTTTCTTGTTTGTTGTCATGGAACTTATCTGACCAAACCATAAAATGAATCCTTCCCAAAGCACGATATCATAAAATTAATGTTCTCGAACCAAATAAAAAGGAACACTGCAAGGCATCAATTTAAAGTTCCGTGGCGTCTCAAATGGCCAGACGGTGGTGCAACCCCGTTAATTAACAAAACGAATCGATGGCAAGTGCGGAAGTGGTCGGGGACATGTCCCGGTTATTTTAGCCACAACGCGCAACCGCCGCGTACTTGTCGTAGGTCAGGCACAGGAATCCGAGCAAGCCCTAAGTGCTGGGGGAAAATATAGGTCATACAGCAACATGAGACGAACCGTGACGCGTTGTACGGGTTCGCTGCAAATTGGGTAGTTTATCAGTCATGCGGCAATGTTGTGGCAGGTCTGGAGGTCATTCACTTTGATAAGGCTGACTGACGTAATTCAATTAGCTAAATGCTGGTGGTATGAGTAGGTTATTTATTTGTGGGTGTGGATATCGAGCAAACATTATATATTTTTAGCGTGCTTTTGGTATAATACAATACATAAATAAAATACGTAATATGTGTTTTAAAACTAAAGTTAGGTACAGAAGTTGCGATACATTTAAATTTTCTATGAACGACCAATCCAGTATCCACTCTCAGTATCAACTCAAGTCTACTTGTAGTATAAAATTGTTGTCACATTTTTGTTTTTATTGCGATGCCACGGTCCCTTGATTAAAGAAATATTTTTTTGAAACCGCGCTCACCACAGTGGGAACACAGCAGGAGTCTACCGCAAGCTGTACACAAGCGCATCTCGGCGCAGTCAGGCAAAACCACGTCTAGACGCCTCTCTGTATACAAACACTGCCATTATACCCAGACCTGCAATATTCATTTACTTTCCTTTATTTAACAAGGTTGAATTAATACCGGTGGGGCGCTGAGGATCAATTTACGTTGGCTGCCTGATGTTTATTACGAATGCGTTTGCAGTTTTTAATTTGTTTTAGGCTTCGCAAATCGTGTATCTCGTCGGGTGGTCTCGACTAAGATTTGCAAGCGTGTGTCATTTTTTACAGCCCAGCTCGTATACTCCGGCAAGTTTACTTTATGACGTCCTTTTAGCGTGTCGCCTCCGAGCTAGGCATGAGTCAGGCCGTAGGTATTTAACAACCCTTTGTTATGGTCGCTTCGAGTAAACGACCAGTACAAAGGCAGTCGGGCGAGCCGCCCTTCAGCTGACTGAGACCTTGGCTGGATTTAGACGCGGTTCGACGGACTCCCCGACGACACTCGATTTAGTTTTGATGTTGATTTGGACCTTTTCTAACGATTGGCAGAGGAATGCAACACGCAATCTCGTATGGGCTTCGATTTTTTTTTATCTGTTTAGAAAAAAGAATGTTCAGAATACTCGAGGCATTCTCGAATTCTCGATTTGGTTTTTTCGTAACCACAAAGTATAAGGTCAGTGTCCGCTGTGGGACCTTGGCCGATTTTAAACGAAGTTCGACGTTCGGCGTTCGACGTCTGAGGCGCTTGCGTCGGCGGCAAGTGCGTTTTATAACTTTCCCCGGCTAGCGATAAAGTTCATGTTTGAACTTTGTTTCCTGATGATCCGAACCGTTTAAAAATAGAAGCACATCTGCCAGATGGTAGGTGAAGACGGTCATAAAATTGTTTATGGAAATATTTAAACAGTGAACTGAGCGCTGGAAATTGAAAATCTTGCAATTATAGCTCATGATTCAGTGAAGAGTGAAACAAACGACTACAAGTACTTAGCCGATGCTAATGGTTATGTCCAATTAAAACTGGATAATCTTATTTGACAGTAGAATAGCCTTATTTCATAATAAAGTCGAAATTTGTTATTTTCCTTATTTAAATGTGAGTGGTCTATTTGTAAGCAGGCATGGGATACCTGACGTCTCGCCGGTAGACCTTGGCCGAATTTAGCCGGGGTCATCGCACTGCAGGTCGCTTTCTCCTGCGTGGCGCATGCGCGATGCAATCAGTGCCGCCGTCTAGCTGAACTTGGCGCTATTGTGTTGAGTAACTTACGAGATAATCATTGTGACGCAATTTACTATCTTAGAATGAAACGAAAGCGTATATTATGGGAGTTAGTTACTACGGCTTCTTGTGGGGTTTCGAGGGACTATCAAGTTAAATAATGTAAGGGTGCTAACTTACCAGTCACTAAAAGTAAGGGCTAAAAATTTAGGTTATTTGTAAGTTATCATTTTAACTAAGCTTTTCCCAAGTTGTGTTAAGCCCAGCACGGGCTTCCAGACTAACCGTTTGACATGGAGCGATTACATATCTGACCTTCTCAACACAGTTACTCGGGGAACCCAATACCCCTTGGTAAGACCAGATTTTCTGACTTCTTTCTACCCGTAACGACTGCGAACATTTTGTTCAAATGACAGCCGGCACCTATTAATTTAACATGCCTTCCGAAACACGGAGGAACTCATCAAGATCGTCTGTCTATCAATCCTTGTGGCTGATGCTTAGCCGCAAATTCTTGGTAATTTGTAATTTAGTGCTAACATAAATATCTTGTATTAAAACCATCGAATGAATGTAATACTTTATCAATGTTTATAACAATGAGTGCTACACAAATTCCGTACATGAATTAGTACAATTATACAATAGCTTAGTAAACAAATTTTTGCATTGCGTTTGTTCTCATTTAGAACGTATATTGCATAATAATATCAAGCATGTCAGCGCAGCACAATAATACTGAACTAAATATTGCTATCTGCAGGCTAAGCGCTGGATTTCCATATAAAATGGACTAGATTTTATAGCTAAGTAATTAGGCTGAGGTCGACAACCAACTATTTACATATAATTACATCATAAGATAATAATAATGGCTCACTTGTCTTATTTATAGCAAGTTTTATAGGGAAATTATATCATTATTAAGTATCTAAACCGCTTACGTTTTATTGTTGCTTAGATTGATCGCTCCTTTGCAAATAACTGTGTTGATAAATTACATAATGTTTGTACTGGTAATTTATGTCATTTTCATAAATCAATAGCTGTGTTTTGCATAATAATTGCAACTACTTACTTTAATGTATGCATTGACTCGTTTTAGTTATGAACAATTATTTGATGAAATAAAGAACTTATTTCAGTATGTTTTTTTTAAATTTATTTCTCAGAAATCTTTATGTCATGCTTAATGTCTAGATTCTTAGGGCCTGTTTCACCACATACGAATAAGTTCCAGTTAGTTTATTTCGTAGATAATTTCATTCAAATTCTGTTCCATTTCTGAATTTATTCGGTAGATAGCGACTATTCGGACATTGTGAAACTAGTGAAACTAGTCCTAGAGAGGAATGTTCGTTTTGTCAGTTGTTTTTTGACATAAACTTTATAGAGTAAACGTCAAAAATTACCGTCCAAGAGAAACGTTTATTGTTTATGGAAACTGGGCATAACAGTCTATAGAACATTAAAAGAGATTAGAAGAAAAGAAACACAGGATAAAGCGAACAATATGATAGTCACACACTTCCCTCACCATTACATCCGTGATTGGGATCGATTGACGCTCTCGGAATATTGATACAGCCACCAACGATTGTGATCCGATCTTAATCGAATACTCGTGTGGATATCGATATCTCAAAGGTAATACGATACTTATTTAGCAATAAGTAGGTATTAATTGAGGGAGTCGTGATTGTTTCTCGGATTAAATGCGAATGAGTATTTTAATAGTACTATTGTAAATGTGTTTGTTTTGATAAAAGATTCTGGCGTACGGTAATAAAGCTAAAAAAAACGATCGTAAACACAAAGAACGGTCCGTTGAAAAAATAGACACAATCGAGATGGATTTAGCTGATTTCCTGTTTTCTATTTCAGATTTAGCACAACATTTATTGATTCCAACAGTTTCTCTTATTGTTCGATAATAAATTGATACCAATTTAGTCTAACTAGAAAAGTATAGAACGCTAAAGAGTTGGGTTTGTTTGAACGCACTAATCTGAGATATTACTAGACCGATTTGAAATTCTTTAATTTTTAGACAATAAAGTCTGAAATCACCAACCGACATTGAGCAAGCGTGGTTATTAACGCTCAATCCTTCTCCGTGGGAGAGGAGGCCTGTGCCCAGCAGTGGGACGATAAAAAGGCTGTGATGATGATGATGAATTGTTAGAGAGTGTATTTATCAAAAAAGTCTACTTATTATCGCCTTATTGGACGCGCGTAAAATCGCTGCTGACGGAAGCTAGTTTCTAATAAGCGTGGCTAAAGTACAGTTTGCATGGCAATCACATAGAATTCTAATTAAATAATTTAGATCTCTCAGCACAAATTTATTGGTATATGGTAATAATTGGAAATACAGGGATTGCTATAAAATAAATCAGCCGAGGAAACACCTTCACCATGCTAATAACGAACCTCATTAGATATACGATAACCGTCTTTGATTCGTTTGTTGATGGAAATCTACGAAATTATTTTTCGGTCTTTGTGTGTAGCACGTTAGTGAATAATAATATGGATTTACGGACGCAAAAAAGTGTATTTTTTATACCCAGGGCGTTATTATTGCGTGTCTGATGGGATTATCAACCTTGTTTACTTTTAATCTAATCTAGAGCCTTTGCTTAAAATTAAGGGGAAAAACAATTGAACGTAAAAGTAGTTAAAGTGTATCTGATCGGCTTTGTAAAAGTATGGCTAAAGCTGTACCTTGCCTATTGAGCTTTCTAAATTATTGAGGCTAACTGAATTCTTATTAGAAAACTTAATTATCCGCTACCGCTAGCCGTTCTTTGGGTTATCAATTTCATTCATGTTCAATCACAAACTCTAAATGTAAATAACATAAAAATATCTGAACGAGGGACTCATTTCGCGTATTACACATGATGTCTCTTTAAAGCTTAACACGTATTAATACGTTATTTAAACTGTTTAACAAAGATATCAGAAAGGGATATATAGACACGCCTTCCCTCATAAATTGAGCCTGTATGTAAATAATGTTATGCCGATGCCCTAATCCGTTGCTAAAAGCTCGAAATGTTGGCAACCTCTGCCGTATTGCGAACACAATATACAAATCCAATCCATTTATCAAAGTTTACTTTACGGAGTGGTTCGGCCTTGGGAACAGGCACCCAAATTACTTATAGCTACGTTACGTATTTATTAAAAGAGTTCCCTAGAAAAGATCACAGGTATTTAGTGTTTAGATTATTAATTCTATGTAAGTATTTTTTTTTATTCTATTCTTATTAGATTTTCAACTTTATCGCTGTAGGTTATGGTTGATAGTTGATTGTGAATATTGGACACTGTCGGGTCGCGAGATGTGCTGGCGTCTGTACTGTTTTACGTAACCCAGAATACAATAGAAAATTAGTATGTTCGGTGTAAAATGATGATTGATGATACATTTTTTGCATCATTCATGAAGTTTTTGATAAATCATTTTAAACTTCGAATATGTTAGTCTGATGTTAAGTATTTAATTCCTGTTGTTTGACTTGTTCTAGCTCTGTTCTTGGACAAAAAATAAGCATTGCCATCCAACGTAGCAATGCAGCCAGTCTTCTAGGCACGTTTCCGAATGACAGTGACGCGGAGGAATACTTCGATGCCTGATGTATTTTAGTTTGAATTTTACCTAATAAGTTTTATTGTAATACATATTTATATTTTTTACATATTTGATTGCAAGTAGTGTCTTTAATGCTTGGTAATAAATCATGTATTAACAATTAGAGTCCCATAGAGAAATATAATGATGCAACAACGCCAACAACGATATTTTGACATTATAAAAACTATGGAGTCGATTACCATCAGTTTTCAAAATGTCAAGGTTCAAAAACCAGTTCTAAATGATGGAGTTACCTATATCAAATGGCGTTTTAATGTTAGTTTAGATATCATTGTTTCTTTTATTAAATTCTTAGCAAATAGAACTGTATTCATGTAACACAATTTCATCACAAAAAACAATTATGAAACCTGGTAAGTTTTAAGTAAGTTTACATTTTTATTTTCTATTTTTGATATATTTTGATAATATATTCAGATGCTCTAGAAAAGTAAATGTAAAAACGCAAACATAGGTCTGAAAAGTAGGTAGATGTAGGTGGCATGAGTAGTATCTATATAATATATAATATAATAATAAATAAAATCATAGAAAAGTCAAAACTGTACATTGAATATATTTTTTTAAAAGAACAATTGGGACGTGATCCACAATCGATATCGAAGCTAAAAATATAGTTTTTAGAATTTTTGTCTGTACATATGTATTTCCGGGCTAAACTCAAAAAGTACTGCATGGATTTGCTTCAAATTTGGTATGAATACCTATAACTAAGAGGTTGGGTCAACATATAGGCTTCGTATTATCACGCTATCACGTACGCGGGGTGGGCGGGGGTGAATGTTTAATCGCCTAATGCCCACGCGGACGACGCCGCGGGTAACAGCTAGTTTAATATATACCTCTTCAGAATATGCCGGCTCTCCGTTGAGTAATAAATAAACACTTAGAAAGTTGAGAATATTAATGAGGTTTTTTTCGTATACTCATACTAATCTGATAACTTATTCATATAATGCGGTAATATTTGCTTTTGTACGTACGAACGTAAGGTCGTTTCGTGATGATTTTTGCTTTAACAAGTTTTAAAGCAATCGAGACGATAGGCCAATTATAACTAATTTAGAACATTGATTTGTGTGCAAGATCTTAGACAAGTTAAATGGTTTGTTCGCATAGAGTCACATCAACGCCTTCCTATGTGTCTGATTGAAAATTAAACGTTCTAGTGCGATTTTTTTACGAAAAACCTAAAAAAAACATAATATGTTTAAGTACCTACAATGTTCTTTTCAGCTCCTATGTCTCGGCATAACTAACTTTGTACAGACGCCAGCACATCAAGCTACCTGAAACTACAATTTTTCCAATCAATTTGAAACTATATTATGCTTCAGCAGTAAAGTAGAAATCCTACAAAGGAAATTTGACAGAATATAGTATCTGGATGTGCTGGCGTTTGTACATCCTAACAGCTCTTTCATACGTATTCTCTGCTCAGTTCTTTCGAGCGACAACGCTCGCTTGTCAAACAATTGACAACTGACGTTTAAAACCGCGCGTCAATTTTTTGCCGCTAATAATGTATCGCGCTTATATGCTTAATTTTGCTTCACGTATGAAATAATTGTTAACATTCCTAATAAATGCTGAATAAATAAGCTATTGTCTTTAATTTTATATATCTATTCTAGACTTAAGTGTCCGTGGCCGGCGGATCAAAGCCGGGCACCGGAAGCCAAGGAGGTCGAATGTATGACGTCACTTTATGTGTTGCAATAGCGAAACATTAGATTTATTGTGCTGTTCATACTCCTCATTTATCATAGATAACGTTAATTTATTTTAGAAGAATGAGTACTGCGAATTTAAATTTTATAAGTACCATTACAAGGCAAGATTAAAATATTTGTGTTGTATTAAAACCGAAAATATTCGTCCAAAAAGATCCTTCAAAAAAAAGGTTCTCACGATCTTAAAAGGTATAAGGATTCCATTAGCATTATTATTTTATTTGTTATCACTGCATTAATTAATGGAGAACGTCTCGAATCGCATACCTACTAAGACTTTATAATTAACAGCATCCAAACGAGTCACTAAACTATTCGTATCGCATCGCTACATACGCGATGAGCAAAATTAATTAGCATTATAAAATGAAGTAAAAAAAAATACCCATTTTATAACGACTGCATACCAGGATAATATGAAAGAAAAAGACTTCTGTCGTGAACAGTCCGCCATTTTGTTACAAAGGCCGCTTTGTTCAAAAACATTCTCGCACTTTTAATTTCAGTATATTTAATAAAGATAGTCTTCATTACACCCCGTTTTATAATTACAAAGTTTAGCTACTCAAATGAATATTAATAAATTTCCAGCGAACAGTCTGACGATTTTAACTTTTGACATTAATAAATATTTAATTATTCATTAATAACGTTGAAGGAGTAACAACCTTTGCTTGTTGTGACTAATAAATTGCTATAGTATTGTGATAAAGCTAATTTGGGTAACATTATGCAATTAAATTAACATGAGTGCTTTTCACAGGTAAATAAGCAGCTAGGTACATACCTATATAATTTACAGTATTGCTTGAGCTACTTGAAATATGTCAAATTAAATTCTCTTTCATAAAAGGTAATTAACATAGGTAGCCAATGTTAATTACCTTTTAAGAAAATACATTGTATCTTCTATACCTACCTACTAATATAATAATGCTGATTTTTTTTTATTTGTGTGCTTAAACACGCTAATCTCAGGAATGACTGGATAGCTTTGAAAATTTTCTTTCCATATTAGAAAGTCTATTTATCGAGGAAGGAAACTATTTCGTTACCAGTCCAGTTGCAGAATAAGTATAATTCTTGTTGAACAAATTGTGCTCACCACCATTACCAAGTAGTATTAAGGAGTACCTCCGAGAATTGCGAGACTTTGCTCATAAAGCCGTCGAGGTCCGCCACCCAATGAGCTTTAATTGAGTTTTACAACGAACCTTTATTTTTTAATCAAGAAAAATTCTTGTGTCACTAATTACTCAATTCATTGCTCGCACAAAAGGCTCCGTGTCTCATAAATTGCCACAATTCCTTCAATTAGAGATCGACGGATAGCGTCCGCGTACAATTTATATAGAAACAGCGACATAACATTAATCACAATAAGGTCGTTGCAATGGAGTGATGAGATCATTTCGCCAAGCGATCAAATTGACAGGATCTGAAGATGGAGGGTCAAGAGCGACCGTTTAAAGGACTAAGGAGCGAGACAGAAACGTTTCATTAGACGGCCATTAAGTACGAGGTGGGTGAGTCAATATGAGATATTAATAAATCAATGATTTTATCTCTGGACGTTGGAACATGTTTAATTGCGTACAAGCTTAAAATATAAAGAGCTAACATTGGCAATCATCTAAAAACAAAAAAGCATTCCACGTTAATATTAAAACGAACCGGTATGGTATTCGTGTACAGACGCCAGCACATCAAGCTACTGCGATCTGTCAGATTTCCTTAATATATTTTCAACTTTATCGCTGAAGTGTAAGGATCAAAGTTGATTGGGAAAATTGGGCAGTTTCGGGTAGCTTGATGTGCTGGCGTCTGTACATCGTTGACGTCTGGAAAAGTACCTACCTACCTACGTTTTGTAAACCTACAAAAATTTTAAATATAGTGTTCGAATTTCAAGTGGGTTCAAACCAAACCTAAACTAAGCTTCTTACATGCGAACCCCCAAGCATGGAAATAATTGCAATTAAAATGCAAAGAAATCTACCATTCATTCCTTCACGGTTGATCGAGCGGTGGAGGCAGACTGGACGCCTCATTAAGTTATCGAATTATCGATAACTATAATATCTTTCGTACTGTGTTCAGCCCCTAATTACATTGTACCGAGCTCCTTCGCGAATGATTAAATTAAACAATGATTAATTAACTCATCGTGTTATTAATGATATCATGATTGTCTGTAATGGTTCATTCGTGGCCAATGTTACAACTTAAAAGTAATTTTTAGTACAATGGTAGAAATTTGATTTTAGAATGGGTTCGTGACAATTGATTTTTTATATGGCTAGTTCCCATTTAGAGATGTTTAGGGGATTTAAAATTTTTGTTGGAGCAGGTAAGAGATATCATTTATTTTTATGTAGGTTTTGGGTAGCTTGATATGCTGTCGTCTGTACTATAATTAATCAGCCTTTGTAATTTCGAAAGAATTCAGCGAAGTTTAATAGTGGCTCATGTAGTTCCGACGAAGAAAGAAAAACGATAATTATAGTTAATAAAAACGACCGTTGACTCCAGTTAAGAGTCAGGTAAACTACCTTGACTTTTAACTCATGCGCAACCGACGATAAACATTTAGTATGCATGTTTGTAGGTAATGTAATGCTATCACACTTTGTTTTTTAACTTTTAATCATACCGTGCACCCAGTGATATTCTGCAAGTTTTAGTCATCCGACATTTACGACGAGAAGTGAACTGTGAACAACTATTTATAGAATTGCACTTCCACCTTTACAACCAGTTACGACCGGTGACCATAAATAAGCAATTTTTTGCCGTAGTTTTTACATAAAGTGTACAACACGTTCGTGTATAGTTTTCTCGCTCACGTTATGTAGGTATACAACTGTACATTGACTTGCGATGACATTTCCAAATTGTAACTAAAAGTTAAAAATTCACACGCCATTTGCATTTTTCATTGTAGTTGTTCGGTGGTCATTGTAAATAGCAAGCAACAATGAAATGGTTTTATTGAAATTCTTTTATGTCGCTTTTTCAGAATAATAATGTACCATTTTTTTAAATAATTTGACAATTTTACTTTAAATTTTTTCCTTCCTATGTAAAATAAGAATATAATTATTGTCATGTTAAACCCCGGATTTGCATTCAAAATGCGTTCAAGATTTAAATTTAAATATGGAATAATGGTTTCTCACGGTTTTTCAAATCTTTGGAACCCTTGATTTTTTATAAAAAAATTAGCTATCATTTTTGTAATGAGATTTTATCTAATAGGTACCAAAACTATGACACAAATAACTTTTTTCTTTAAGGTGGACGCGAAATTTAGTGCTAAAAAGGTGCCAATTATGCCATTTCCACGAATAGGTAAGTCAATTATAAATCACTAATGTTTAATTGAATGAGCTACAAGTTTTTCGACAGCGTTGCACGTGCCGAGCCCAGCTAGAACGATTTATTGATTAAAACACGCCATGTTTGATGTTGTTGCCACTAATCAATAATAGGGAGGGAACGCTGGGTGCAGCGCCGCCGTTGGGATTTATAATTCGTTTTAATTATTAATTTACAGCACCAAGGAGAATTAAATGCTGAAGTAGGAAACAGCTGTTTAGTTTCAAAGTTGGAAATATATTTCGCAGTGACATCTTTGGAATCATTTAGAAGATAGCCTTTTTTGTTAATAAATCGTTGCAGCCATTTAATTTTGTTCTTTTATGGGTTCCTAAGATCAGAATGTTATTTTGTTTCTGGAAACGAATTATAACATGCTAAAAGTTTGAATTTGGAATGATACAAGTTTTGAAGTAGGTAGGTACAATGTTTATAATTCGAATTTAGAAACATACTGATACCATAGTAAATGCAATTTTTTTTTCAGATTTTATAAAACTAAGTTGAATACTAAAAGGATGTAGTTTTTTATATTGATGCTTATAAATATTATTTAATTTTAAAACTCATTCATTGCGCATAATATTTATTAAGTACAATGAGCATCAATCAACTAATGAGTAGGTGCTGTCAAAGCTTTTGATAATAAATCATATTAATAATTATTTCTGTAATACATATTTTATTTTAATACTGTCAATTAATTCACATGTCGGACATTACATGAGTTTTAAAACTGGAATTTTATTTGCAGGGCATAATAAATTACCTACGTCACTGCCTGTGTAGGTACATATTTATTATGTTGATCTAATTAAAAAAAGGAAAAACATGCCTTATCGCCTATATTATAAATTCTAATACCTCCTTTATTGTGTAGTATTTCACGATTAGGCAATAAACCTCATTCTGCATACCTCCAAGAATAAGTTTCGAATTTAAGTTCATTTTCATTGAAATAATAATTCAATAATCAAATTAAGAACTGTTTGTTGTTCTTCCAAATTGTCAAAAAAATATAACTTAAGTTCTGAGCTAAATTCATTGAAATATTGGGATTAAAAGATTTGAGATCATCACACAGTCCTTAATACTTTAGTCCCTCTGTGGTCAGCACATAAAAATACCTAAGTACCTACTAACGTCTCATACATACCTAAGTTTTTTTATTATTATTTTTACGATTCAATGTCATACCGAACAAAAAGATCGTTATTGCACCATTAATGAATTCTAACACGACTTTAATATAAAAGACCTTTATTATATTATGTAATTACTAAGCGTACAATGCTCGTTTGCTTAAAAGTATTCTACACAGTTTCAAACCGAAACAGACATGGTTATTTGGTACTTTGAAATATTACAACTCCACGCAAAAAATAATGAACGTCCATTATGATAATCATGCAGTACCTAGCTATTGTTTTATAATTTAGCTACTATGAAATACTTATTGGATAAATACTTTTAAAGATCAGTTCTAAATATAACATTATTGGAGATATTATTAACAAGTTACTTAAAACTGCAAGAAAGTATAATCTTATGAAAAAATGTACTACTAGCGCCATCTATCCGTTAA
Source organism: Heliothis peltigera (assembly GCA_958496145.1). Lineage (NCBI taxonomy): Eukaryota > Metazoa > Arthropoda > Insecta > Lepidoptera > Noctuidae > Heliothis > Heliothis peltigera. Next base: position 4,664,108 of record OY292326.1, on the reverse strand, counting down.
TACTGGAACGAAAAATGTATGAAGTATAAAATTACACCACCAATGTTACTTTTTACCGATTCTTCAATGTAGTGTATGTTATTTATGCTTACCTATTGGTTATTTGATTGAACGTCTTTTAGTTAGGTTTTAAACTTCAGATACCGAACAGAAAAACGATAGTAATAGTAATGACTGTAACCGTACCAAAATGTTAAATCAAAGATTTTTACAAAAAAAAAATGAATGAGCAGAAAACACAATGTTATTGTTACTAGGCATGGTAGTTTGTTACGCCATACGCGAGTCCATTCCACGTTCCAAGCCGCTGTTGTGTTGTGTCACGGCATGGCGCGGCGTCGAACGAACTCGAGTGCTCAGTCAAGAACGTTCGTTAACCGCGCACGTCACCCGTTTCATGTACTAGTGCCCCCATCTAGCGGTCAATGTCGACATGACGTAGTAAGGCGACCGAGTTCCACCGCTTCGTAAGAGATGGCGCTAGTTGTATGTTGTATGAGCGAATGTTTGGATAACAGTGTGCTTTTACTTTCTTTGATTTTATTGTTTTCTTTGATGGTTATAAAGTTAGTGATGATGTTGTATTATCAACATAGAATTTATGAAATAAGGCTTTTTGACCTTTTTTAGCTTACATCACCAGGGCCTATACCCTACACATCAGTGCTGTGTCAGAAATGGATCAGGAACATTTGTATTATGTGATCATGGTCATAGACAATGTATGAACCGAAATTTTATGACTCCCGACGACATATTATGTTCCTGTCCCGTCTCTAACACGGCCCTGAAGGGATAGATCTTACGGAATATCGTTGTAATACATATAAACTAAATATGAAGTTATTTGCAAGAACTTGCGTGTATCGTCACGTAGAGCTATTCAGCTGACCTTTGAGCTCCTAGCACCTGTCTTAAATTAAACATCTATATTAAGTAACCATGCTCCATCAGACACAGATAATCTAGTTAGAGACGAAAAATTCTTTGAAGAAAATTTACTTAATAAACCTGCGTTTGAAAGTAAAAAACTTTTTGCCTCAACCACAATTCGACACACCTGTCACCAAGACGATGCAGATTCGCTATCGTGAGTTGTCTAATAGTACTTTCGCCTAGGTACCAAGTCTGGGTACAATTTACAGATGCAATGGGTTTGGCTAATGGCCGGCCGACAACAGAGTGTAACGACTCTGCAGCTTGAAATTAGCAGCGTTGAAAGTGATCTCATCAGTCCACCGCCATTACTCATTGGCTGCCTGCAATCGGACTGGGTGTTGCTCACAAGTCTCACAGAAATAGACGTTTAGATGCGTTAACACACAAATGGGTCTATTTTGATATTGTTTTGCATTCGTCTTCATTGAGTGTTGAGTTATGTTTAGTTGGTGCTGTGATTAATGTACTTGATACTTTAAGAGTGGAATTGGCTGAAAAATTGTTATTCACTGTTATATGTTAGTTTATTGCTTGATTTCTTCCACTCTACAAACAAGGAATACTGTTGGTATAGGCCAGCACATCAAGCTACTGAAATCTGTCAAATTTCTTTAATAGATTTCTAACGTTATAGCTGATAAGCAAAGTTGATTGGATTTTTTTTCAGTTTTGGGTAGCTTGACGTGCTGGCGTCTCTAAATGGGTACATAATTCACCCATTTAGTAAGTACCTTTTAGTATAGGTTTTTACTCAAATTTAGAATTGAAAACAGTTTTCGACACTATTGTGTATTTGAGACACAAACCTAAGATAATGACAGTATGGTTAAAGTCATTAGACAGCGTAAGTCGGGAGGGACCGCGAAACGCGTTGATAGCTGTGTCAACATTCAAAATGAGGGCTTTAATGTGGTGACGTCACACAACCGGTGAAACCCGAATTAAGCCACGAACCCCTTTTGCGAAGGTAAGTATGTCGCCTGATTGAAAATCGTGCGTAGCTTTCTGCCTCATTATTTATTAATCACCTAAATTCGCGTTTAGTGCAATTATTTCAATTCAGATCAGTGATGTGCCTTTGAAATAGGGATCCTCGTTTATTAAAGACTGCAATTACCTTAATTTTGTTTGGCAGTCCAAATGGTACTCGATCATAGCTAAACATTCGTTCAATGACTTTGATCACGGCATTCAGCCAAGAGTCCAAACAACAATCATTTCGGTCAAGTGTAGGTATACCTTACATGGTATGTACATACTTTTATAAAACAGCATGTAATTATAGTATAGCGTGACATTGTGATGAGGTTTGAAGATAAGGCCAGTTCACAATAGAGGGCGCGTCTGCTGCAACTATTGTGTCGCATGATACCGCGCCCTCTGGCGGCGCAGCGGCGCGTGACCGCCAAACAATGAGTCCTATAGCAATTAGTCACCTCTCGTAATTATGTCCGAGTGTATATACTGCCAAAATGGTATGGTATCCATTGGCTTATAAATAGAAACAGTGGTGTAGGTCATGGTTCAGCCAAACGTACGACGAACAACGGAATAAATGCCAATTTTAGATGTAGGTAAATAAAATGAAGATGTCGCTTCTTCGCATTATAAAATTGCGTTAAATATAATTGTCTGTGAAATTGCAAAGTTACGCATAGCGATTGCAGTGAGTGCAATTGGAAAGTATTATCAAGTGAGTTTGCAGATGCCTAGTTTAAATAAGAGGGCGTACCCAGCGGCTAACCGCGACACTTTCTACTGCGATTTCACTGCGTTTTGTGGCTTAGCATTAGATGCAAGTATAGCAATTTTTAGCTTCACCCGACGTAAATTATTCTTCTTTGTTATTGACTTGGCTATATTTTCTTAATGATGTGGGGTAACTCGTTATCTGTATTTATTTTTGTGGTAACGTTACAAGCATGATTATCATCATGTTATGTACTGCATTCGACTTACGTTTCGCTGATTCAGATTGAAAACTTGTCAAATCCTTACCTGTAACAAAAAATATAAAAATTAAATTACAAAGTTGGTTTATAATAAAAATGTTTTCAATGTAATAATGTTATTTAAACTAAATATTATTCTGTGTGCAACAAAAGCGACACGACTAGACTACAGTAACCATAGCAGTAGTTTTGTCATAACCCAAGTAGGTACCTACAGTCAGCTTTGAAAACTGTAGAATACTACACCGCAACAATAGTGTCCCTTAGCGAATAACTGCAGAGTGGCTGCACATAGCTCAATGATTCCCAAAGGAGGATTATAGCATTCTGGAATTGATTCTCTAGAATAGAATAGAAGTAAATAGTTCTCTGGAGAGCGCTATTGTGTTCTATCCTAACAATGGTTTGTGTGCACCAAAGGACTTTTGCTCCTTTTTGTAGTGTTTGCGACCACTATTTATGACGAATATTTTTAAGAATATAATATAAAGGTGCAATTTTTAGTTTGGACTGTACTTGCTAGTTTGTTGATGTGCATTTTCGTGCTATGGAGGACATGCGAGGTACCTTCAGTTCTTTGTGATGTTGGCAGGGCAGAATATTAACATGAAATTATCTTTTGCAATGAAACTATTTATACGGATCATGTCGCATTTAATTTTCAGAATTTTATATTCGGCTTACATGCATGGATATTCGTGCACATTTCACCGTGAATGTGGCCGATAAAATAATGAAAATAGTTTCATTATTATTTGATTTCGGATTATTTATAAGGCAACACTGATAAATAACTCATTTGTTAATTTTTTATCTGTCTTGTTACTGTCAAAATCGTTTTTAATAAAATTGAACGAGAAAAAAAAACGTTCGATTTTCAATTCGCTCTAGTAGATATTCCAATCAGCCAGCAATGTAAAGCGGTGATTGATTGGCACACCACTGTGGCTGCGATGGATGGTGGTTCGACACGTACTAAATAAAATTTCTGCATTTATCAATATTGCTTCCACATGCCCGATAAATGAGGTCTGTCATAATTCATGGTTTTTATATAGGTAGAGATATCCATCAACAAGGTAGGTATGTTAATTGATTTGGTTGTAGAAAGAAAAAAAGTTGGTGTTAGACAGCATAAGTCTGACACCCAGCTGCATTCACAACGGTAGGAGTCATTTGATGATTGCCCATTAAAAAAAGGACAGATTGTTTACCTTTACTTAAATTCTTAACCAATTGGCTTATTAACAATTCTTTTGCTTTTTAAACCGAGTAATATTTTTTTGTCAGACAACTGCGTTTAATTCACTATTCTTGGAGGTCAAAACTGAATATGATAATAGTTTCAACCAGAAGGAAGTCAGCTTTTTTTAGAATTCCACGGTAAAAAAAGTTACGATAGGATAACGACTGTTTTGTAAGCTGATGGACGTCTAGATATTTTTTAGGTTGAACATTGGTTTTATCAACCACTTCTTTCTTTGTAATCTTATGTGGCTAGCACATCAAGCTTCTGCAATCAGTCAACATTCTTTAATAGATTTTCAACTTTATAGCTGAAGCTTACGGTTCAAAGTTGAATGGGAAAATTTTACAGTTTCGGTAGTTTGATGTGCTAGCGTTTTTACATTCTTGGGTTGTTTTTAAATTAGGTACTACTAAGGAAAATTAAATATCATCATTTATAAGTAGGAATATGACAAAAGTAAAAACATTTTTTTTTTAATTCTCAACATACAGAATTATCGAGCACACTAACCGCTCACACTTGACCAGTATTTCTTTTTCATTCATTTACTTTGACCTATGACTACAGACGTCTCCTGTCGAATTGATTGAAATTTATTTTAACCTGTTTTCCATTCAATGGCGTTCGCTTGTGGAAAAAAAACGAGGGCGTTGTTAAATCAAGACGTGAATAATATTGACGTGTCCGTATAGTTGTCATGGTGGCCTTTTGACTGCCACGTCAAAAAAAGACGTGCCCTCAGCGCCAAGCTAAGAATTTCATCCCATGAATACCTATAATATAGTAATGAGTTTGAAATGAAATCGATTAAATTGACTATTAATTTGAACTTAAAAAAGTCTGTCATGTAGTCGTGACCGTGGCGAGCTGGGCACTTTTTGGGTGGTCATCTATACGTGACTGTGGCGGTCAAAAGGTTAAAGCACCTGCCTGTCAAGTAACGAGTACTTATTCGATTCTAGGTTATACATCAATGTAACTTTTCTAAGGTATATTAACTTTCTATGAATATCTTGGACACCAACTAACTGTATATGGTGAACATCGCGAGGAAACCTGGATTTAAAAAATCTGAATTCTCCAATCTGGCTTGAGTAAATGTGATGATTAAAGGTCCTTCTCTGTATGAGAGGAGGCCTGTGCTTTGCAGTGGGCCAATAAAAAAATACTGATGATGAAAATTATAACGTACCTAACTGAGTTTCACGATGTATATATTGCCATTTTTTTTAATAATCTCTCTGAGGGAAGTATGGGAACCATGAATATGGAAAAACAATGGCAAAGTCATAGTAATCATGATCAAGCCAGCACAAAAAACAAAAGGAAGGTCATATTGGAACCCAATTCCAAATTTTCTTGTTTATTTTTTACGAAAGCTTCATAGAACTGGGCAGTATCTTTTACAGTAGTCAATTTATAACTGCTACCAAGGTGCGAGGTACGAAAGCCCTTAAAATTGGACCGACCTCGATTACCCGTGGTCGTTAGCTATCCTCTTTTATGGTCGCTTAAATTGCCATTATACAATAACGCAGGCTTTGCATCATTAGTTATTTTTACGACTTAATTGTGTACTTGCTATTGGGATATTCTAAAATTTTAGGTACCTTGCTAATGATGTTGCATTCTCTTTCGAGGCATTATGCAAAATATGCTCTATATTTTTCTGCCTTCTATTAATTTGAAATTTTCTGTCGATCTTAGCTTTGAAGTATTGTTTTGATCGCTATTCGAACTCGCTAAATTACTAACTACTTTAGTTACTAACATTCAGTGATCTTCCTCCTCTCTCCTACTACTTCTGTTATATGCTGTTCACGACAGGGTCCATAATTGTGACTAAATACCCATAAATGAACAATCTGTATACATATGGTACGCAATAAAGAATTGGGAATTGATCAATATGATTTTTTGACATACTAACAAACTAAATTCTAGGCATATATTATCTTTATTGCGACATTCTAAAAATAACAAAGGTAGTTTAATTTTTTGACCTAGAACGTCACATTAATTTAAAAGATCATGATAATATTTCAGCCCAAAACTTCAGCACATTCGCTTCTCACCGAGCCATATTGCGTCACCTGCATCGTGAGCGCTGTGTGTCGGCTGCAAGCGGTCTATACGCCCTTGAATACGGATGAGCATTCGTCAACTCATATGTTATGCGCACTGCAATCTGCCCTCGATGCGACCTATCTTGTCTTGTCTCTCTCGATTTATTTATTTTGTAATTGCAACCGTACATGTAACTCCTGTTTCTTTTAATTGGGCATTCAGATTTTATTGGTTCTTGTAATCAATTTTTATGTTAGTGCTTTACTGATGTTTTATTAGTTTAGAGATAATATTTGTTTTTTTGTGAATGGTATCTCACAGTTCAGCCTAGAGAGGCTGTTTACTGCTTAACTGGACAATCCCCGTGGATGCCTAGAAGTTAAGGCCTCCAGCGCTAATATTTGTATATTGTATAACCATGGTGTTAGTTTTGTTTTCAAAAACGTATCTTAGAATATGAAAAGTTTGAAAGATGTCTGTCCAAGTTTGAGGGAAAAATGCTGTTTTAATTTTCGCTGAGCTAAGTTTCCATTTGAAGCTAATAAAAATAAGCAAAGATTCAGATTAAAACAGAGAGTTAGATAGACTCAAAAGTTTAGCGTTCAAGTTATTCTTTTATTGCATCTTGTGCAATTTTGATAACGGCAAGATTTTATTATTCATATATACCACGTCAAACCACTCCTGTTCACCGTTTGAGCGCCATTTTCTGACGAATATTGTTTGTCAATGGCCGCCATACGCGTCATTCGTTTAATGAGACTACCAATACTGAAATATTCAATGTGTCTTCTTTAAATTGAATATGAATTCGAATTGGCGCGTTGTGTAACGTTTTTTGATATAACCATTCTGTGTTCCGATTCGTTTGTCCTAAATAAGTTAGCTATAACAGGATTCTTATTTTTGCTGATACAAAATATTCGCGAAATATAATTGACACATTTAGCATTGGTTGACCTAAGACATAAAGTCGTAGTGGCCTAGTGGTTAAAGCACCAGCCTTGCCAGTGTGAGTGTGCGGGTTCGATTCCAGGTTAGGCAAGTACTAATGTAAATTTTCTAAGTTATAGGACTTTCTAAGTTTATCTTGGTCACCAATGACTGATTAAAGGTAAAGGAAAACTTCTCGAGAATAATCTGGACTATAAAGTCTGAAATCACTAACCCGCATTGACCAAGCGGGGTAATTAATGCTCAATCCTTCTCAGTTAGAGAGGAGGCCTGTGCCCAGCAGTGGAACGATAAAAAGGCTGTGATGATGATGATGATGCCCTAAGTATGTCATTTTTAGAAAACCAAAACGTTATTTCCATTTTATTTTGATCTCATATCTAATAACATCCCAGCCCATAAATAAGTTATTTATTTCAGTGCGCTAATAACAAATAACAACGTAGGAACTTGATACTCTATTCATTTAGTCTAGTGATTAGGCGACAGACATTATACTGAATATCAAGTCTAGACGTTCATATAATACCGTAATGTAAGGACGCTATCAGGCTAGTTTCTGAATAGGTTTTACTTATACCTACTATTTAGCTTCTATCGGCACAACAAAGTTACAAATACAAAGATAAATATACTTTTTAATTAAGTTCAGAAAGCGTCACATCAAAAAATATTTAAATAGGACTGATTTAGTCACTGATGACTAAAAATACGATTACCGTACTTTTTGGTTAAATACTTTTCCCAGACACAAAATGTGGCAAATAGAAATGTCTAACTAACGATATGTTTATGACATTTTATAAAGTTGAAGAGATTTTCTAGTTGAATGCGATAATCGGAGAAAAAAATGGTCAAATTACACAATTTTAGCTATATTAAGCTCCAAGTTATTATCCGGTTGCGCGGAATAGTTCTCTCGGAACACGCAAAAAAAGCGCGGTCTGAAGCGAGTCTTAAGAAAATATGTACATATATATTATAGTATGTAGGTATTTCTGCGTTCGATCATAATTTTAAGTTACATAATATTATTAAATTCCATTGTCTAGTTCGCAATAGGAGTTACCAAAGGATCTGTAGCTTTTGGGCGTACGGTAAATAAACCGGGTTACGACCGGGTCACAGCCGGGCTGTCCCGGAACGACACACTGACCCGTATAGACGAATAACAGGAAAATGTATTGAAATGTTATATAAATTAATTAGTTAATCTGTTAACTTTTAAACAAAGGAAACTAAATTAAATATTATCCATGGGAGTAAATATGATTTTATACAAGTATTTTAAGGTCTAAGGATTATTATCTATAACTAAGATATTATACTAACCAGTACTAAAGTAATTAATAAAAGTCTTTATATTTAATTAGGATAAACCTACGTTAAGTACCTATGTATAAAGTTAATTAAAAGAAAACTGTTAATTTTGATTAGTTAGCTACAAGTTTTTAAGTACACAATAACGTAGCAAAAATACATGAAAGAACGATAAACAAATATATTACTACCCGTAATGATTCTCAATCAATATTTAAGCTGCGTACACACCTTCTTAAGACACGACTCAAGTGTTCGCTGGAACAAGGCTACGTATACACGTGCGGTACCATCCCCGTTGAACTGGGGCACGGAGGGAGGCTGAGCGGCCCAATTCGCAGGGTCATACCGCGACCTACCTCACGACCTGTTTGTTGCTTTCATGATCCGATACATTTAGAATTGTGACGTCAAAAGGTATCCATTTTGACGGCTACCTTTTTGCGGTTTTTAATAGGTATTAGAATGGGAACCTTTTTCGAGTATTTTTTAAAAAATATTTTTTATAACCGTTCAAAAACATGTAGAGTAACATTAATGCTATCTTTGGAAAGCTGTACAGACGCCTACTGGTCAACATACCAGAATCGGTCAAATTTTACCAATCGAATATTAACCTTCCTGTATTGTAATAAGGTTGAAAATCTATTAAAGAAATTTAACAGATTGGGGTAGGTTGACGAATATGATGCACATCACTTTACTCAATCTGTCATATTTGATAAATAGATTTTCAACTTTTTCGCTAAAGCATTATGGTTTAAAGTTGATTGGGAAAATATGGCAGTTTCGGGTGGCTTATCTGTACATTCTATTTTAATTTGTTCTGACTTCAAAGTAACTTTTAGACCACCCACGATATCCCCTATATTATATATTATAATAAATATTTATCCAGCACTTTTAAACGTTTCGTTAGCCATTTGTCCCTAACGATACTGGTTAGATACTAAAGTTTAAAAAGAGAAATGTTTTTGTTAGCACGTTTAGCACGCAACATTACGAGATAGTCACGATCTCGCGTGTAGGTACCCTAATGGCCGCGCTAAGGTCGCTGCATACGAGACGCGGGATTTAAGTAACCGTGTGTGTGGATGCAGCTTAATGTGATTTTGTGTTCAGTTAGTTGAAGGATATTTGGTAGCGTTTACTCGTATATGAGTTTTGATTGAAGCGCTTATTATTATATGCGAATAAAGCCTGAATTATATTTTCTTGATGACGATGGAAAGACGATTATTATATCGGAATATAATATCGGGAGGCTTTTTTCACACACGGTCGGTTAGCTCCAAGGTGAGCTATTGATTAACTTTCGTTATGGGTGCTAATACAACTATTATATGTATTTATAAATACATATTATAACATCCAGATCACAGCCAACAAACATGCTCTTAACACAAACGATGACCTATCGGGAATTGGACCCGGGACCCTCAGATCAGCAGTCCGGCATGGCGGCATGGTGACCATTGCGCCAATGGGGGTTATCAATATCTGAGCTAATACTAATTGGCAGTTTAATAGATTAACGGTGGAAGACCATTTGTCAAAAATCAGTAGCGGAATAGCCCATAAGGTTCAAATTGCTATTGAGACTTTGACAAATTATTAAATTAGCAGAATAGCCCTGGAGTGCCATGAGATGAGCGTGTAAATGTTTTATTGTAAAATATTTAACAGTTAATGTAATTGACCAATGATTATTCTTCTTGATGAGTAAATAAATACATAGATAAAATATCAATAAAATATTTAGTGAGTAGGTAGCTGGTTAGCTGCGAATGATGTAGTAGGTATTCAAGCTTTGTAAAAATATAGTAAATATCCTTTTAGGTAGGTATACTACCCGTGTTGCAACTTTATGGCTGAGCAATAAGGTTCACGAAAACATATCACAATTTTATTCTAGTAAAACCTCAGAGTTTTGTAAACACGTTGCCAATTATGTGACGACGCTGTCGATGTCGTGTCGTGGTCGTCCCGTTACGTGTGGTGGGTCTTAGCAAGCAATTTGGCTGATGTTAGCACCATTAGGCCCCAGGTAGCAATCGTGACTATTAACGTACGGAACCTTGTAACGTGGTACTATCCTAGGTTCAGGGAAAGGTATTTACTGATTATCGATGTTTGAGAGCCAAAAGTTTTGCGGTAATGGCTATATTTATATATAAGTATAAAGTAGGTACATGAAAAAGGCCTTTGGGTCTTTGAACCTTTTCGAAATTTGTATTTTGTTTTATGAATTTCATTACTGTTTATTTATTTTGATGCCAAGAGGTCACATGAAAATATTTTTTTTTAAATTGAAAAAGAATACATTTATAAACGACGAAACACGCAACACAATTATTGTATTAGTGTGTTGCTATAATATTAAATAAAGCGTACCCTAATTCGAAAAAGCGAAGCCGTTAATAGAATTAGGTATTACGACAATAGAAATTCTCTAACATCTCTGTGGATCTTGTTAGCATAAGGTCACATGTCAATAGGTGCTGAATTTTAACCTTTAAAACAAGGTTCCAGTTGCCATGGCAACATTGACACACAATATTTATAATGGAAGAAAACTGATATGTTAGGAGAATTTAATGATGTGTTGGCTTATGACCTTTATCATTTTTGTTCGTTTAGAAACAAAATAATGGTTTTGAAGTATATAGCTATCTGTTCCTTGTGGTGAAAACAATCGCCCGAGGGAACTACTTCCTGTACCCGGTTAAAAAGTAGCCTATGTCATGTTTCTCAGACTTATAATATGTCTTGTCTTGTATCTGGCAAATTCTATTTAAATCGGTTCAATGGTTTAAAGTCGCTTTTTTTGATTCGGCAATGATGTTATTTTAATTGCTCATAAAATTAAATAAAATGAGATTTTGTTATGCATTCTTTGTCTCGGCGTTTATTTGCCTGTTGTAAACAATATTATTGATCACATTTATTTTTGGACTCGCACTATATTTTATTTAAATTTTATGTTCCTAGATGCAGCACGAAGGACCATCTAAACTTTAAAATTTTCAACATGTCCACATTTGAATTATTTTTTTAGAAAATTAAACTATTATCTCTTAAATATCTGAAGGTTGCCAAAAAAAGAGATGGCTGAATTAAGTTTCCTGTAGGTAACAATATATTTGATAAAAGAGATTCACCAAGAAATTAGAGACGTCTTCTCAATCCGTTGACTAACGGTCTAAATTGAAACGAACTCTTTTTGTCAAAATATATCCCTGACCTGGATACTTCTAAGTCGAGTGATCCAGATTCCTATTGAATAAGTGCCTCCTTTTGTACTTGGGTGCAAAATAAATTAGACCCTTTATATATTCTTTACAATTTGCGTACTCTCTGCGTAACTTTAGCCAAATTGGGGGTTACATTTAGCTAGATAGGCGTAATTTGATATTTTGAAAATTTCTACTTAGTCATCATACATTACTGTTAATATTTAAAGTGAACATGTTTTAACATAATTAGATTACCTTATGTTTATAGGCTTTAGGTTGCTACTCTATTCATTCAAATTATGTCTACTGTATAACTGGTTTAAATTTTTCAGCTCAAATACCGTGCAGTGGAACGTCGAAGTTTTTTTTTTCTAATCTGGAGTCTGAAAATGTAAGTGTTCATGACAATAACCCATACCAATAAGCCTCTACGTAATATTATAGAGTTTTCACGCTAGCGTATTTTTCGCTCAGTTTTTCCGCGCGAGTACTCTCGGTTCGTTCGTAAACGAGCGACAGCAAACAATTCACCACTAAATATCTGAATCGCCATGCTAGGCCTGCTGCATTCTATCAAGAAAAGACAAAGCTCTTTCTGTCAATGTCAACGTGTCTTCTGCCCGAGCATGGCGCGACCTGTCAACTAGCATATGTATAATCACTTGTAGCCTAATGTCGATCGAAGAAACGAAAAATTTCTTCAAAAAATGTCTAAAGAAATCTTACGACAATTCGTCACTTTTCTGTCATTATGTCCATTCTCCGGTAGACAAAACTTGTTTCTACGGTTGCCATGCTAAGACTGCAGTACAAATGATGATACCTAAAACCGCATGACGAAATTTTTGTCGCGCTGGTTTTACGTATAAGAGCGTAAAGTACGCTAGTGTGAGAGCGCTATAAGTCAAGTATACTGAGTTTACACTGAAAGTGAAAACCGGGTTTGACTACAAACATCATTTGCGTCTAGATGTAATAGTTCAGCGACAAACTAAGCAGAGACGTAATTTCATGCATCAGTGTAAATAAACAATACAATGAATCGCTTGTGTGTGTGTTACGATTGTCGCTTCATGTACTCACCTACCTATATATAGAGCTTTGTTTTATATACTCGCTCATATAGTAAGGTTGTCACTATTTGAACCCTTTTAACATACAGCGGTAGTTATAGAAATAAAGAATTTGTATATGGTTGAATATTAATTAATTTACCAAGCATAATACATAATAATACATAATACAAAGAAACTTTGCAGTTTTAATATATTCTATAAGTATATACGAAAGATACATTAGAAAATAATATTGTCATCATTTTGGTAAATAACAAATCATAAAAATGTGGAATAAGCATTTTATTTTAAATGAAATGATGATAATATCGACTGTACCTATTACTGCTTTTCTTTAATTTTCCGAACTATTTCAGCTATCGTACGAATCAATGTATAAGGTAGTTAAGTAAAAACACAGTCAACCCTACACCAATGTGCAATTGTTCGCGCATCAATTCAGCGCACGATCCCCTACAATGGAATTTGTCGGCAACGTTTGTAACACGCGCGCTAGCCATTATTCGCACTCAGACCTGCGCCTACGCATCCGATCTCCACTTTACAACTATTTCCTCTATTTTATTGTTAAATTAATGTATAAATGGATACATTGAATTCTCGTGATCATGTTTTATAGATTAGCTTTTAATCTTTGGTATATTATTTTTTTAACTTTTTTTCTGAGAACTATCTTTTTGTTATTAACAACATGAGTCTCCTTATTTGTTCAATTTTATTACTTAGATAGAAGTACTTACAAGAACTTCATCTATACTAATATAATAATGCTCAAGAGATCGTTTGTTTGCTAGAGCGAATCTATGAAATTCCTGTAATGATTTGAAAATATCTTGCAATGTTTGATAGCCCAGAGATAGAGGGTACAGGCTACTTTATTTTTTTCATTGGCTGCTTGAAGAAGTCCCCACAGGACGCGGGCGAAACCGCAGGCAGAATCTAGTCTATCACATAACATAGTGTAAAAATATTTTTAACTAGAAATAGGTGAATGTTGAGATAATTCCAGATTCTTCTTCAACAATGTGTGACCTATTTTCCTTTGATATAGCCAAACGATTTTCTTTTATTTTTTGCTGGCTTTTGGTGTCAGGGTAACTGAACACGTTGCTAAAAAATGTGCACATGAAGTTTTTCAAATAAATTATTATTTTTGAATAAGTAAACCTTTATGCCTACTATCATCATCATCAGCAGTTTTATCGTCCCACTGCTGCGCACAGACCTCTTCTCACCCAGAGAAGGATTGAGCGTTAATCATGCTTGCTCAATGCGGGTTGATGACTGCAGGCTTTATGGTTCAGATTCCCTTACACTTACTTACAGTTAAAAGTTGCATTGGTACTTGACTGACCTGGAATCAAAACCACTCTTCATGCTTGAGGGGCTAGCGCTTTAAGCACTAGGTTAACACAACGTTTTTATATATTTTGCCTACTATATAAGTACCTCATAGACATATCTCAAATATAATAAGTTTATAGGAAAATTCATAGGAATACTCATATAAGTGTCGCATTCGTGGGAAACTCAGTACTAAATGCTATCAAATAATTAAACATCAGTCTTTAATTCGTAGTACTCCGCCACGTTGCCGACCTTGATTTAATTCATGAAACTGACTAATAAAATTACCTACTTATGTCTATTATTAGTTCTACACGCGCGTCGCTATCGAAGGCACGCTAGACTTTAAAGAGACCTGAACAGCTGTTCGAATCATTACGTAATGATAAGCGAGTCATCACTGTCTTTATATAACCCGCTTTTATTTGTTTTTACATCATCAATATTATTGAATACATCTTAAGCTTATGAGAGAATATAATGCTGCCGGGGCTGCGGGTTGTTTGCAAGAGTTACCGCGACCCAGGCACACAGGGACCTTCAGAAGGAATATAGGTGCTTTTGGTCTGGCACCCAGACTGTCCAGCTGTACCCTGTCCCACAGGGACGGGAGGAGTCATTTGATGATTTCCCATGAAAAGAAAGGCCATTAATGCATATTGTTATATTGAAATACATTCAGTCAACAAAGTATCGGGAATGGATGATTTTTTTATGGTTCCGAATTCAAATTTTTGTTTTTTTTGTAGTTGTTAGATTGGCACAACTGTTTTCCATTTTGGCGCGGAGTTTGAGTTGCATCTGTTATTTATATTAAATACAGTGCTGGTTTTAGTAATATCATATATAGTGTGTATTGCGAATTTCATAATGGACAAAAATATCGAACAAAGAGTTTGTCTTAAATTTTGCATCGCCAATGGAATTTCGTGTTCGGAGTCACTGAAAATGTTACAGAAGGCTTACGGTGAATCGACTTTATCAAAAACTCGTGCTTATGAGTGGTTCAAAGCGTTCAAAAGCGGTCGAGATGTGATGGAAGATTTGCCTCCCTCGGGTAGGCCGTCAACGTCTGCAACTGAAGTTAACATCGCAAAAGTAAAGAAAATAGTGACTGAAAATCCCCATTCAACTCTGAAAGAGATAGCCGCCGAACTTTCTGTATCTCATGAGTCGATCCGTGCCATTTTAACTAATCATTTGGGTATGAAACATGTTGCTGCTCGGCTAGTCCCAAAAGATCTGAATATTTTCCAAAAACTCAATCGCATGAAAGTCGCAAACACTCAACAAATACCATCCAGCAACCACCATATCCACCAGATATGGCTCCTGCTGACTTTTTTCCTTTTCCTAAACTCAAATTACCACTTCGTGGCACCCGTTTTCAATCGATAGAAGACATAAAGGAGAATTCGCGGCGAGAACTAAACTCAATTCCGGCAGCAGCGTTTAAAAAAAAAATTGATGAATGGATTATTCGTTGGCGCTAGTGTATCGTTTCTAAAGGAGCATACTTTGAAGGTAATAAAAAAAATTGGATGAATAACAGACATTTTGTGTATTATTGATCTTTTCCCGGTACTTTCTTGACAGAGTAGTATGTATAGCTTATTTTCACTGAAACTTTTTTAATGTTATTGTGAAAGTTGTTAAATAAATAGTCCGACTGTATAAAAATAATGACCTCAAAATTTGACGCAAATCTCTCAAGTCAATATCATAAATAAATTTTCCAACAGACTGTATGTACTATCAATAATATTGATGACATCAACACAATGAAAGTACCAACGTACGTGGTACTCGTGGCGGTCGCGTGTCATCCTCCAACGCAAGGTCGGAACAGACTGTCACGCATTCACGCTTCACAATCATACACTATACCCTCCATTCATCATTTTTTTTTCCAACTGGCAACGGATTAATGCTCACCCATAGTGATTTTATCTGTGGCAAATAAACAGCATCTCTCAAAAATTTTGGCACGAGCTGCGGTTCTGGATCAACTGTTTAGCAATGTTATTACTCAGGATTAGGTAGTTGATCTTTCGTTTGAAATGTGAGCAGCTAGAATCTAGAATATCACAGACCAACCTTTAAAACATTCATATTTATGATGTAAGTTTATTTTAAGTGTGCCTAACTGTTCTTTATTCAAAAAAATATCAACAAACATAAAAAAAAAAACAAGTGAAGGTGTCGTTCCAATTTCAAAATATTTTACAGCCAGTATGTTCGTTTTGGGTACTGCCACCAAAAAGTTTTGTCTTTGTCTTTTACAAAGAAATATTTTCTTCCAGTTTTGTTAAAGCTAAGAAAAAGGGCGCAATATCTCCCAACAAGTATAAGATTCGTACGATACGTGGCGTTCCTATGTAAAGATTGCGCCACAGTCGGTTCACACGAGTTCAGACGCGCGATATCTGCGGCCTTGGCCCCCGCGCGATAAACAATGGTAATTATGACATCGCTGGCGAAAGCACGCTATTGATACAACTGATACGGTTCATGTACGATCGTTCTTGAGGTTAGCCGTGTTGTATCTATACTTACAATTACAGGAATAAATAGGACTAAGGGGTTTTGAAAGTATCTCAAACGCAAGTCCCTATAAGTGGGACAAGAAGAATTGTTAGAAAATCCTTGTAGAATACAATTTCAAAATTCAAATTACTATTCAATAGTAGCATTAGCAGCATTCAACTATTTTTGGGATGTTCCGTTTTGAACCCACGAGAACTCATCGCATGACGTAATTTTTCCGTATTCGACCCATTTTTGTACCTCACTCAACCCATCAAAATTATTTGATTTTTAATGCAATATTTACCTCGCAAGTATTCTTTAATCAGCCCAGTTTTGTGTGTTTCAAATTCTGTATAAGATTCGACGCTTATGATAATGAAGTAACAAAACAAAATACTTTCAAAACTGTAATGAGGTTGTATGGCTTGAAGAATATGAATGGTAATTGACTATTCGTGCAGGAAAACTCCAACGTACGCAATGTAAGGGATGTATTTTTGGAACTAAGTTACAGGGGAAACCGTACAAAAATGAGTATAATTTTTGTTGAGCGATGCAGAAGGCAAACCTTAGCTTCGAGGGCGCTCAGTTACCAATATTAAGTAAATTTTCAAGAACAGCCATTTTAATATTTTTTATTTGATTTGAAATATAGACTACCTATGTAAAGCTAGCTATAGAAATTATATGTATTGATATGACATCTTTCAAGCAGGTAAATCCGATGACTACAATCCTATAGCATAAAGACCAGGATCTCAAGATTTTGCAACTATAAAACTAATTCCGTAAATATGTATACTAGGTGTAAGGGACAGCCCTCCACAAACTGATAGCGTGCAGTCAGTCCTTATATTGAATCATATTTCACTGGATTTCTTTTTCGATTATTCCATATTTTTTTCTTCCTTTCAATGCAAAATTACATTCTTTGCACACAGAACTTTTTAAATTTTTTAATAATACCGCAAAAATCAAAAATCCAGCAATGGAATTTAAAAAAATCGTGACGATCGACGCGTGAATAAACTGTAAAATTTTTGTGAGGTTTTAAAACAAATCAGTTTTATTGGATTTCCATAACGTTACAAACAATTTCATGAACCAGTCTTCTTAGTATACTGAACTCACCCTATCAGTCTGTGGGGGCTGTCCTTATACCCTGTATATTAGTGAATGCATCCTTATATGTATTACGTTACATAATAAAACAAGTCGATATGTATGTTCGGTGCCAACTTGGCATACAATACTATAACCCGAATGTTCTTAGTATTTTGACCTATTCCTTCCTACGTATTTATATAATAAATGTGGCATATTAATAACATGCTTGATATAAGAGTTCTTGGGACAGTCATTTTATATTTACGAGTATCTGTTTGTTCAAAAGTGTGCCGCGTCGGTACTTAGTATTTACTGTGATCCGCTACGTGTGGGCCGATTTTTGTGTATTTATTACTAGCTTCGGCCTGCGGTTTCACCTGTGCGAAACTACTTACTGCAATTACTACTAATGCGTTAAGTATAGCCTATTGCCTGCCTCTATCAATGAGCTATCTAACACTGGAAGAATTTTTCAAATCGGTCTAGTAGTAGCCGAGTTGAGCGCTTTGAAGCAAACAAACTGATCAACTTAAATAACTATATGAGTATGTATTTTGTTTAATGTAGAATGATCATTCTTCAATGTACACACGCCAGCACATCAAGCTACTCGAAACTGTCAAATTTTGGCATTCAACTTTGAACCATATGCCTCAACGATAAAGTTGAAAATCTATTAAGGAAAAACAGATTGTAGTAGCTTGATGTGCAGGTCTGGACGTACTTTCTAAGTTATCGCGAAACTATTTAAGTATGGGTATATATAGGTATAAGGAAGCTTTAAAATATTAGGGATGTGGTGAGCAGGGTTAACTTTAGTTAAGGTATCCAATGTTAAAAATAGGGTGACTCAAATTTCAGTGTTTATACACTATCGAATTTCTTTCAATTTTTCTTAAAATACGCACTGAATCACTGGAGACTGAATGCAATTGCATACAATATATTAAAGTAATGTAAGTTATTTTATAGAATAGTCTATTTACTTCTTAGAAGCTATTTCAATTGAAGAGAACTTCGGTGAAAACAAAGCCAAATAATAAAAGTCCGGGACTCTGTAGTCCCGTGTGCATAGCCGAGACATACATAATAATACTAGTATTTCCTCAGAACAAAATAATAATGTGATGTCAGTTGAACGACACACGAACAGAGCAACGAAGTGATGATGGCATCCAGGCCGATTTTCGGCTACGGCGGCCGTTCTCTATCATGGAGATCAGCCAGCTGTGCAGGACATATTATAGTGCAAAAGCATTCGCGCAGACACAAGTGCACTCTCTATTCCCTCACTCTCATAGTCCGATGGGACGGCAATCCGACACGACCGGAGAGAGATCAGGCGCAGGACCGAAATTTACATGCTCTCCGATGCACGGGTGAATCAATCACCAACTTCCAGACTCCAGGCTACTTTATGAAAGTTTCTCAAAACCCACAAAGCGATTTCGGCCCGACCCTGGATTCGAACCCGAGACCCCGTGCGCAGCAGTCGCGCCTTGCGACTACTAGACCAACGAGGCAGTCAACGAAGTAACAACGAAGTATTGAAGATATAAATCAACGTTTTCAAGTTCACAACAATTTTATTACCTTCCTATCTATTGTAGAACCTCATTTAGATTTTCTTCAGCACTTTCCGAACGATTTACAAGTATAAAAACGTCTCGCCCTCGGATGAATAAATATATACAGGAATAACACGCAGAAATCATTGAATTTACAATGAGTGCCTGTAGAAGAATACAGCTCACTTCTCACGGGTATTGTATGAAAACATAAAGGGTACAACGCGATTTCAAGAATGGGTAAACCTTTACTGTGTTGACGTTCACTTGAGTGTAAAAATTATCAATTTAGTTTATGTAGTTATTGCTTAAACAATAATAATGGCGTTCACATCGATTGTTGGACATGGCGGCTGTTCCCTCTAAGGTAATCAGCCTGTTGCGCAGGATATATTATAGTCCACAAGCATCGGCGCAGTTACAGGTGCACTCTCTATTCCCTCACTTTCCTAGTTCGATGAGACGGCAATCCGACACGACCGGAGAGAGATCAGGCACAGGACCAACATTTACGTATTCTCCGATTCACGGGTGTATCAATCTCCAACTCCGAGCTGCGTTTGTGAAAGTTTCTTAAAACCCACAAAGCAATTTCGACCCGAACCGGGATTCGAACCTGAGACTCCGTTCTCAGCAGTCGCATAATACGGCTACTAAATCAACGAGGCAAGCGATTGTTATAATACCTAATTATTGTTACTTAATTATAACTTATCTCGTTGTCTTGCAGTTCAGTGACCAGGCGTTCATAAATAATGTAGATATAATTATATGGACGGAGCATAAAACCTAGTGTTTAGATACATCTGTATGGCGGAGAATGCTCAGTTTAGCCGCTGTAAAATAACACCACTGAAATATTTTATCGATGGCGCGTAAAGCTTCGAGAAAGTTATGGCTATTGGCTTGTCTCGTTGGGCATCAGGCAGATTTTATTTCTTCATGTCTTATTGGTGGTTATTAGAGGAAATTTACTTTTTGTTTGTACGACTATGGCAGAATTATCGTCGCTGTTAAATTGAACTTAAGAACAGCTTAATGTTTGTTGGTAATAAAACAACAATTTTAAAGTGAATTTGTTGAGAAAAGCATAAACGATTTCTCCCTCCTACGCTAAGCGTTCGATGGTCGTTTTAAAAATCAAATTAGGACTCTTTGAATATCTCGATAGCGCTTTCAAACCGCTCGTGAGATATTGTGTTGTGTTTTAGATTTATTTTGCGAGCTCGGCTGCCGTGCGATCGGCATCTTACACAAAAAGACTTAAACACTTCATCAGTGATTATCGTGACTGACATTTTGTTTAATTCATTCTTAACTGATCTTTAATTCTTTTATGACTTTTTATTTAGTTATTTATTAAATGTTTCTGATGGATGGTGGCTTGATATTATCTTGTTCTTAGTTGTCTTTTTAAAAGATTTTTGATTAACTTCTTAAATTAAAGTCGACCCAGAAAATATGTGTAGGTACGTATGTGTTGCTGATGCATGGGTATGCGGACTCTTTTATTTACTTGCGCAAATGTTCGAGCATTCTCTTATGACTCAAATATCTGTGAATAAATTTTAACGAGCTAATAATGAGGAGGACCACACGTTGCAATATGATGCTTTAAGCAAAACAGCGAAACATCATTTTCCCTTCGTGCAACTTATTCTTAATGAATTCTTGGAATTGCATCCCTGTTTTCGTCGCGAGTACCAATAAAAGCCGTGTGAATCATTAAGCTGTTTTTCGTCCGCAGTAGAACGTAATGGCGAATCAAATTCAGGTAGCCGAATCGGCCCATTTCTGTCGGAGCATGACGTCATCATTTTTATGGAGGATCGGTACCGTGTTAACGACTCACGAATTTGTGGAAGCACTTAGATAGAGTTAGAATGTCCCACGCATTCCGCTTCGATCTTCGAATTACGACTGCAGTGTAAACTTTTTTTAAATCTGCAAATAATTTTATTTTGTTTTCACAGTCTGACTCAAAGTCGAGGAGGTCGCGGAAGGTTAAAATATTTAAAAATATCCGTTCGGTTGTAACATAGGCTACAGCTGGAAGTGCGAACGCTCCTGGCGGCGCTAATATTGCGAACAAGCGCCTAGGCCTCATTACATACATCAATCCACGTCTGTTGTGTTCAGACATTCAAATAACGTGTTCCCTAGGTTTGTTAGCGGAGGAGCGCGAACTCGGCCTGACCTCGAGGCTAATTTGACTTCGTATACGGGTAATGGAAAATCTCCGACTTGACGTTAACGATTTACCAACGCCCATAAGAGTCTCATTTTATTTGAATTGTTGCCGGTATGTTAATGGGGTTAGTGCCAAGGAAATTAGCATTTGGTGGCTTTCTCTTGCTTTGTAATGATTCTGTTTGTGAATAACACTTTTACGTTGATAGGAGAACGAAAATATCTACATGACGGCATTGCTATCTAAATCACGCAATAGTCAGGTCGTTGCCCTCATTATCGCTTTGCACGATAACGTGAAACACGGAAAAAATCCATCCTCAGACTGATAAAGATGTCGACCAGTATTACGTGGCCTTTTGCGATTCCCGTCGCAGTAGAAAAATTAGGTCTGGGCGAGGAGAAGTAGAGCGTTAGTTTATAGTTCTACTTAAATTGGGTGATGAATGTGTTAATAACACGAATAGCTTGAGTAAACAGAAGGCTGTCCTTGGTCGCGGTTCGTCAGCGGCGCGGGCGCTGGTGAGGTCGTCAGAGTTCGCAAACGCTATTGTAAATATTTAAACTGGCCACCTGTAATATTTTATTCGTAGACTTAACAGCCTTCTGTGTAAACTGTCACCAATTTTGAAATTATTATTATATCGGTATTATTCGGATAGTTTACACACTTTATTTCTAAAAACGTATGGAACTTACGAAAAATCTAAGTCGCCTTACGAATCAAGGTTTATTAGGACTGGCATTTTAATATCACCCACATATTACTGCTATTTATTGATATTTTGCTGAAATGAAACATCTTATAATAAAGAAGAAACTTATAAATAAATCACAAATATAACTGAATTTTAATTAATTGTGTTTTTTTCTAAAGAGGATGGACACCCTAGGCGTTATATTATTTCATCAAATGTAAGCATAAGTTAGATCACGTAGCGATGGAATGATAACGAATGCGTCACAAAAAATTCCATAATTTCTAGTTAACTTGACCGATAAGAATGGCTCACTTTTATTTTATAGGGTGATAAACGTAATCTTTAAACCTACATAAAAAGTAGGTAATCATATTTAACTTGAACATTATGAAATCGTTTGATTTTGCAGACACAACATGTTGGTTATCATTATTGTTATCAATTTCTTTACCGTATCCGTGACTCAATAGGGACGTGGCATACTGAGCTGTCTTATCAAATTAGACGACCGAAATACCAATGTTTTTGACATTCTTACTTACTATCATAGTTTTTAATGAGAACTACATAAATTTCTTGCTTGAGGAAAGAATTTTACTTTTCTACAGTATTTCCTTAATTTTATCAATTAAATCTCGTAGATAGAAAATGAAGTAAACAAATATGTTTTAGAAGACCACACAACCCAGAGACAATTTAATTTAGATATTATCACATACAATATAGCAACAGAATATATAGTCGAAATGACTTTCACCTAAGCGTTTCAAGCTGTGTCGTAAGAAATCTATTAAAATCTAAAACATTGTGCAAGTACTTATTGCCAATAAGTATTCTCTTGTCTAGAACTTCGGTTTTCCCCGATTGTATTGTAAAATCTCCACAGGCACCTCAAGAATAGCAAGTGAGTGCAGTTTCTATTCATTTATGATCGGTAATACCCCGTATTGTGTCATTTGCAAATAATTAATCATGTAAGGAATTAACGTACGTAATATGTGCGATTTTAATTGTCAAGTATATCCATGATTTCATATAAAACCCATCAATTAGAATGACATGAAGACTTAATTAAGATTTACACAGGTGTTGGCTAGAATGAATAATTTATTTTGGCTTTTATGAGAATGTTACCTTTATGGACATAAACATGTACATACGTATGAGTTCAAAAGTATATAACAAAGGCAACATACCTATATAAAATAAATTATTGTTCAGCGAAAATTATAATAACTACCGAAATGTCATTTTTCATAGATAAATGCCGCGTCCTGACATGTTATTCGACCATCCGAAAGTCTTAAGAAAAATGTCTGTAGAACATAAATCTTAGTTGTCTCTATCGTGTCATCCGATCACTGACACGGAGATACCTTCGTTACCCTGTCATTTCGCACAAAACTGGACCAGATACGAATATGTTACCCTTTCTATTCAGTCCGAGATGTACTATAGAGATATGGAAATCGGAAATACTTTTTTTTGCCCAAATTCACCATCTTTCACTTGTGATTTTGATCCATCGTAGTCCAGTGCTGTCAATTTATCTAATGGCCTCCGAGGCAAGCAGGCCGTTAACATCGGGCATAGGGAACATCTATAACTTTGACTAGTTTCCTCACAATATTTGCAAGCTACTCCACTACGATATAGTTTACTAAGAATTTAGCTAACGTTTCTACTTAGGTTATTCTAAACTTAGCCTGTTCAAGTTTATAATTGAATTTAGAGAATTCTGTTCAGTGGGTCATACGAACATTTTTTCAACTTGATTACATTTAACACTACAAGGAAAACTGGCTATTGTTGCTAGGTTAACAGTAAAAGTGCATTATGTTCTATTTTAGTATACTGCCCTAGCCTTAAGCTTATCATTAATAGCTGAAGGTTGTTGGGAAACGGCGTACTGTAGGTCTTTGTTACGCATGTAGGCCACTCATTCAACGCAGGATTACCGTTCTTCACTTGGCTCCCGGTTACACAATTATGTTCGGTCACATTATGAAAACTAGGCCGAGAGCTGACATTGTTTGTTAAGAAATGACATGTGTTTTACTATGTACATGCATAAATTTATGCCTGTGAGCATTTGTGGGTAATGTGGGGTAACAATTAGTGCCAATCATGCTTGGTAGTGCCTAGCTTGTTGTCTTTCTATGAGCTTTATACTACCTCTTTTAATAAGCCCCTTCTTTCATGGGAGAATAGTTAAGGATAGGATTACATAGGCTGTTAATGATGACGTTAGTGACTAATACCTCACCAGCATTATCGAGACAGATCGATAGCTGACTGTTATTATCAGTAACGTAAAGGAAATTTTATACATTGTTTTCTACGTAATGTGTTAGAAACATGATTTACTTCATAGATGAATGAAAATATATATTTTAATTATTCGTTCTCTTATGTACCTACGCTTAGTGTACGTAAAATTTGGAGTCTTTAAACTCCTTCAAGGCCAATGATAATCGTAATCAGTTGTTTATGTAAGTAATGTCACAATTTTGTATTTAAATTCACACTAGCGTGGGATTTAGTATGAACGTTTTCCTCGTTTCTATCAACGGTGTCTGATTTTAATACTATATTGAGTATTTCGTTAATATTTTCAGAAATTACTTGACTCAAATCATTTAATTTTTTTTTTGTCTTTGTTACATAATGTCTTCGGGCTTTTGACATTGTCTTGTAGATATGTAATTTTTTTATAAAATATAGGTATTTTAGAGAAACATTTTGTCATTGTCTGCCTAACTTTTCGTAAACATCTATGGTCAGTCCTTTTATATATTTTTTTTAAATTAAATATTTCATCAGCAAAAGCCCGTGCTTGGGAGGGCTTGTAAACCCGGCGCAGGCGCCCCGAATACTACTCAGTAGCAGTCGTAACAATTCCATCTTAAGTATATGTATATGTAATAAGTAAGATAAAATTCATGCTGTTAAATGAACTGACCTATCTTTCCATTAGGACTGTAGGGCCCGTAGCTGCCAGAAGACAACGGCGAAGAATACCCGTTCGGCTGCGGCTGCACCGGCGGGCCGGGGGAGGGAGACCCTGCGCCCGCGCCGCCGGCCATCCAGTCGCGCACGTGGCCGTTAGCCGGGTGGCCGTTGTGGCTGACCCCGGGTTCGGCCTTGACCGGCAAGACGCCGCGGTAGGCCACCTCGTGCTTCAGGTCCATGCCGCTGCTACCGCATGCTGTTCCTCCGCCGCCGGCCCCGCTGCCTGCGCTCCAAACTTCTAAGGACAAAGATAGGAACTGTTAGGTAATATTTCTAGAAAAATATACGCTAAATTATAAAAAGTATTTAAGGGATCTAAGTTTTTAATCATTAAACCTGATGATCCATCTTACAAAAAAATGCTTAGAAATTACTTCTAACTGCCGTGGAAATATCGTGGTAACCTTTTTTTTCTGGGGGGAAATCATGGACGTTCTCCTCCTGGGGAAAAGCGGAGGGGCGTGCCGTACTGTTACCGGCTAAATCCACCCTCGTGTCTCCTCGAACGAGCGCACGGGGCCGCGGGAATCCAAATTCTTCCACAGATATCGTGATAACCTCAATCAACCTTTACGCATTGTTTGAAGGTTCACTCAGTTCAATTAAACAGATATTCTTTTTAACAATTAAGGTGCATTTCAGATCATTTAGCGATAATCCAAAGAAATGAATGAGAAGACATAATTCCTTGCTTATCTCTATAGCGGATATATTTCAAGAGTGAACAATCAAATGACCGAAGGGGTATAGTTCCCATAGCTTGCAATCTTTGATCTCATCACAGATACGCGCGGCGGTTTGGCAACAAAGGGATTTGAAGGTGAATAGAAAGTAGACCCCTGTCTGATTGTTTGTTTAGAGAGAATGCAATACGAATACGATGATTGTAGGAAGTAATTGTTTCATTATATGAACGAAACAATTTAAATCGAATTTCGAATTCGGAATAGCTTAGAAGAACAATAAGATAAAGCGTAATAAATTAAAAGAACAATCTTTTTTTAAAAAACTTTTATAGACCGCCATATTTGATTTAGAATAACGTCAAATTATTTTTAAGTCACTCTCAATAAGCCCTTTCATTTGATACCCATATTTTTGAAATTCATTAAAAATAACTACTCCGCCATTTTGTGTGGTCCGCCATTTTGGATTTAGAATGACGTCATATAACATATCTTGCTTTGTCATCCAAACTGAACGTGTATACAAAACAGCTCAATCGGTTGAAGAATATCTACTTCAAAATTGAGTTCAAAGAATCCACCGTAACATACATACACGGCAAGTTAAATAAAAGCTTTTAATAAAATACATACCTATATCTGTGTATAATGTTCTGTTAAGGAGTGGTTTTTATGTCAATGTTACATACATGTAAAATAATCTATAATGTATTTTCTAAACACTGAAAAGTGGAAATCTGAAACTGAAGTAGGTTGTTTTTATTGTATTTCATGGTTTTACCCAAAGCAAAAATTATCACCGTCTGGCGTTCAGGAATCTAGCAAAAATAAATTATCAGTTTTTGTTTTCTTACAAGTTTTTATAAAGTCAAAGTTATGACTACATCCAAAAAAGTTCTTAAGTAGGTAACTTTTCAAACATATAAGAACATACATATCATTGGAATTAGGACAGTCTCTAATTACTTGTTCTTGCAAACCGGTCTCCTTGGTCAGCGCGATTAAATTTCAGCAAACTAGATAGTAAATCTAGTTGGTGTATCAGACGATCGCGGTCATAAACCGCAGCGTCCCGGGATTAACCAGGATCGCTCCGGGATGACGCCAATCCCGGGATGTTAACAATTGCTCGTGCATTGTGAGGATCGTAAAACAGAGACACGGGTTTATGGTGAGCTGTATTTTGGTGTCATTTGTAATGTAGGGTGCTTTATTCTCTTGAACTTTCTTTTGTTTAGTTTTAAGAAAAGTTGATAGTGATATACCAACAATTCATATATCAAGCTACTCGAAACCGTTTAATTTTGCCAATCAACTGTGAACCATAATGCCACATTGACAAAGTTGAAAATCTATTAAGGAAATTTGACAGATTGTTGTAACTTAATATGCTGGAGTCTGTACTTGATCTGAATAGGCAAAGCTAATTCTACCACCTATTTTTAAGCTTCCATAAAAACTACAATAATTATTTATATGCTATGGTAAGGTTCAGCTACAACTTAAAACAAATCAGAAACGTTAAATTAGCAATATAATTTCGACCTTAACCTAACTAGATTAAGGTTGAAATTAGGAGTGCTGTGGGATTATTCGAAAGAGTTACCGCGAATGATACAAAAAGGGCTTCAGAAGGAACAAAGATGGGTTTTAGTCAGAACAAGTATGACAAGGGAGGTCCCATTGCATCCACAGAGCGGGAATAAACACTTAATGATTTCCCAACTTAATAAAAAAGAGTTCGAATTAAGGCATATTACGAAATTTTTGCTAGAACAACAAGACAGTTTGTATTACGGTTTATTGTATTCAGATGGAAGTTCAGTCAATGTGTCCAAACTCTCGATAGATATTGATAAATGAGGTGTCTGTCGAACATTTCAGTGACGTGGGTGTGGTACAATTTGGACATTGTCTGATATAGGTACGGGAATATGTTTTATTTCATACAGTTCATTGGATTGGGGATAAAATAATTGAACCTAGTTGTTTTTCAGAGGTCCCGAATTTAGTATATCATGTGTCCGTTTCTAATAAACAATATAGCTTTCAGTTGTATTTAGCTAAGTAAAAAATATTCCTGATTCCCGTTTTTTTCTTTAGCTACTTCAAAGAACTTCTTAATTATATTATACACTATTATTGTTACAGTGATCATGTACCTAAAGATATATATAATTTGTGAAAAGATTTATTTGACTTCTTAATATCTAGTTTATGTATTTTTTAAAGCATTATTTTATCAACTAGATAATTTAATATCACACATGTTTCCATGTAATTTAAAATGTTTAGACTATTCTATTATTTGTTTAATACGTTACAATCTCGACCAATACATTACGACCATTATTTTGTGTGTAGTCCGGTCATTGACCTCACTTATTTCCATGGTTCATATTTTTTATTGATGTCACCATAAATAGACAGATATCAATACTATAATGAGGTTTTATTCAGCTCCTCTATAATTTAATGACGGCGTTCCAAATTTAAAATAAACGTAAAGTACTTTCAGACAAAAATTGTTGTGTAAATGGCCGGCTCAAAGGGTCCGAGCATAATATAATATATTTGTGGTCAAGCTTTAAGCCGGGGTGTATACAATAGATTATCTAACCGTGACCTTACTCAAAGCTAATCGGTTCAAACTGGATTAAGTTGAACGAATCGGCCTGTGGACCAAGACCCTAATATTATGGACTCAGACATAAATTCATCCAAAAATTTTGTCTCTACATGTGTATTTTAGACTATATTTTATGGGTTCCACAATAAACTTTGTTACTTTAAACATTTTACTGCTAAACATAAAATGAAAATATGTAAAACATACGATTTCACTGAAATGCGGGGTAGCGGTGACTGAAATAATTTTTAGTGCTGTGTATTTTCTGTAAAATATTAAACGAATGTTTTATTGCGCTGCCTTATGAAACTTAGTATGATTGCCGAGTGCAATACTTCAGGGTAGAATATTTTAAATTAATCACAGCTATGAGTATTTTAATTACTTTTGCTTTCAAATTAAATTTTCTTTATTATACATATGTATTTACAAATGTTAATTAATATATTTACATAAATAAACACTTGGTAAATGGTGTTAAAAAATTCTTCCTCATCGCTGCTCACCAGGGCATAAGCATTGCCACGTTGTATGGCAATGCTTATCCGTGCGCCGAAATAAAAGCCAGCCTTTGGGTCTCGGGAAGTGTCAGCGAGTTTCTTTGAGATATCCTTGAAAAGGAAACTAACGCACTTGGACCCCACGGCCCGAGAGTTTCAATCCCAAACGGCTCAAAAGTGTAGTTGCTTATTAGGTTACTATATTTTTTTATTAATTAATAGTTTTTTTTTAATTCTAATTAAATTTAAATTTTTAATAAGCATTACACAAGGCATAAAATTAAAGAAGAAACTGAGACGAGTGCCTAGACGAATGCTCAAATTTCAAACATAACAAAACAAAAGAATATCACTTTTCTTTTGAATCACCATTTCCTATAAATTAATTATCTCCGGTACTCAAACATGATTCAACAAATCTACCAGTATGGCCTAAGCACTACCGAGAAAACTTGCTTGAGAAAGGTAAAAGCGATGGAAAATAATACTAATTAGTAGATAAGGCTGAACCACGCAGTTTTCCTTTCTCTGATGACGTCAGCATGTGGGTAACATCTCAGTAATTAAGAGGGATGTGTATGTGTGAGTAAAATGTTATGGCTTGCTTTATCTTATATACAATTTATTCAAATAAGTGACTCATTGACGACAAATGGCGTTCGATAAGTATGACATAAACTTGGTTAAGTGGATGTTTTTTTAAGTTCTTTTGTAAGTGTTAACTAATTGATTAATTGACATGTTCAAAACAACACGTATCAGGGTGCACTGGCCCTGGTTGCAGTGAGCAGCTCAGCAGCGGCGCGGGCGCGGTTGCACAACGCGCTTGCGCAGAGAAAGCGTGTGACGTCACGACCTCGACACGCTCACCTACTTGCGCGCGCGCCGCCGCCGCCTGCACCAACCCACTTCTGCCGATACCGGCCCAATGTCGCCGGGCTTTCTCTCACCGTGTACCTCTTCACGCAGACATAAACACAACGTAACAGCCATTACTATCCAATGCGTAATACCATGCCATGGAAAACGATACGCAAATGTATTCTAAACACGGGGAAAATAAAAGTAAACACTGACACCGTTTCGCTGCGCAGCCGCATCTTTTTGCGCTTATTATTTCAACAACAGTGAAGCCAGTGAAAGTTGATATTTTTTAAATTTATACTGTACAAAATAAGTATAAGCGAGTATCTAGACGCTGACCTGATATATCACTTTCGCTTCATCAGAGCGAATGCAAGTGTGCCGGTTTAGAAGGCTCCTTAGCGCACAACATCAAATGCACGGCCATTATTACGTACTTGTATTTTTGTTCAAGTTTATATGATTCATTTGTTAGTGGTTCCTCTCTTGTTCGATTTCTAAGTGATAAAAGTTTGTTAAACTAAAAATTTTGAGAGCAAAAATGATTCACTTGATGGCATTAGAGAGCGACGCCATTCCGAACATTAAACTAAATTGCATCCTGTGGCGCGACCTCCTCTAATTTTTCACAAATCGCGTATCTTATAATTCGACAATTGGCACGGACTGTGGTGTGGCGGTGAGAGCTTTGTCTCACACTCGTAACATTAACGTTCTCGCCTCATCGCATACTACCTTTAGTCCCAACGAGGGATTCACTTTTATGACGCAAGTAATAAACTTTTATGACTCATTACGATAACGTTCAAATAAAATACGCGAAAAGCAATCGAAAGAATGCAAGTGCTAGCTCGTTCCTTGCAGGAATCGTTCGGGTTCGTATTTTCCTTTCAGAAAATATTCATCGCGAGGAGTCGCTAGTCATCGCGATTGCGATCGCCTGATTTATGCACGGTACTATACAAGAGCTGGAACTCAGAAAATATTCTGTGAAATAAATCCGGTGCGGTTCGTTGGTTCACGCGGGGAACGCGCGTATAAAGTATCTTGTGCGGTCAGCGCATATACTATCGCATAAAAGTATTATGGAAAGAACGAAGACGTGCTGGCGACGGCGCCCTGAGAACATTCCGGAACGCGTGCAGCCCGCTCCCGGCGGCACTGATGTAGTGCCGGAGCCAGCGGCACCGCACCAAGTATTTGACTCATGCAGGTTGTCGCAATATATATGCAAAGCTTTGTGGCCCTCGTTCGTACTGTGGCATTAAAGAATTGTCGATGACGCGGAAATAGAATTTACGAGTGGCGCGACCCCACCAGCGCCGTGTGATATATTAAGCGAGGTCACTGGCTCGCGGCGAGCTGTTGCTGTTGCGTCACTGCTAGACTAATGGCCTTGTTATAATATATTTATGTAGGCATAGCATATTTCTAGGTGGTGGGTTCGATAACCGTGCCCTGAGGTGGGAATAAACCGTTTGTGTTGTTCGCCGTAATTAGAGAGTCTGTTCGGCGCAGCGGACGGCTGACGGGGTTCATGCATTATTGAGTTGAGCGCATGGTAGGCAGACACCGGGCTCAGGTGATTGCGAGCAAATTGTTATAGTTCCCACGGGACTTATAGCCGTGTTTGTGGGCCGTTTTACGTAATATTAATGAAATTTAAAGCGAGCGCCGCGCTACATTTTCTGTTTACTAACGCTAAAAATGTATACAACATTTTTATACTGTTCTAAGAAGAATTCATGGCACGGCAAATAAATTTAGGTGGACGGAAAATTTGCTCTTTCTGGGACATGCACTATTTTAATTAAACTGAAATATACACCTACAACCACACGAGTTGCGGAGAACTTTCATCACATAAAGAAGTTAAACGACATTCCCAACCAACCCACTTTATATTACGAATGCAGAACTCTTGTGCAATTGAACGAATCAAGAATCGGGACGTCTCCCTAACAAAACTGCATTTTTACTTTATTGTCTGCGAGAAATGAGAATTGCTTTTCAGCTATGACTATAGAAAACAAGAAGCTGACTTCTTCGCAATAAAAATCCTGTGAAATAAGGAATCAAGTAACAATATGTATAAATCTGTTCGCTTTATTCAAGATATTTGAAACTGGCAATACGGCGCTGATATCCGCGAGGGAGTGCTTCAATAATGCGATTTCTAAACTTAGTCTGAATGTAAAGTCGTCGGATATTCCCGCCAGATGACAGTCCGTGTGTTTACTGCGTCTTTTGCTGGAACACGAGACGATCCGGGCGGATGGGGAGAGATGAAAAGATTGGAGGATACGGAGCGGGGAAATCACGTAGCTATTTTATCGGCGCATCGTACCGTCTCGATGGTCCGCCACGCTACCACTACTTTTACGAAAAGGATTCCACTACATGCTGAGATTTTAAATATAACATTTCAGATTTAATATCTGACTGACATGCCAGCTTCAAGGGAGATATTGAAGGAAATTCTTATTTGCAAGGTTACATGGTACTGCAACGGCTTACATTACAGCAATTGAGCTACTTTTAAAATGCGAGTGTCACCTCATCTGAGAGGCGAGTACAAGTAGTAGACGTTCTCAATTCCGTTTTACTTCAATGATCAAGATTAATTGCGTAGTCCATTTTAGGGCAAACCAATTATTCGGCGCTGACAAAGATTTACAGATGTTCACTCGTGTCACGAGTTCTTTTGAAATCTAATGCATATGTGCCAAAGGAAACAGATTATGTCTTAGTGGATGTATGATATAGTTGCGTATAACATTGCCCAACATTGGTTCATGAGTCAACGGCTACAATTTTTGTACGAACAAATATAGGCACAATTTATTATAAGGGGACCAGTTTGATTATGTTTGACAAGAGCTTCGTTAAACATTTCGAAAGTTACAATAAGATAAACCAATATGAAACTAGTATAAAAGCTTAGAGCTTACGCAATGGGTTATGCCACCTTTGTTCGTGCCGATTATATTTGCAGAGGCGTTTAAGAAGAGGCTGTTACATATTATGGATCTACAGATAGCATTGAACATACATTAGAAATAGGATTAAAGATTGACAAAAGACAACATTGACTATTAAGAAGACTTGTTCCAATACACTTCATTCGTCACTAACGCTTTGTAAAATACATTACTTACATACATTTACAAAAAGCTAACTGTATCGTAGTATTGTCCATCCTAATTTGAGATACATTTCCCCAGATTAAGAGACTGCAAAAAAATCCATTATTTATGAGATAAAAGCCTCCGACCCATTTAATTTTAACTTAAAGCTGACACGTGCCTTCATAAAATTCGCCGTTCTCACGACAACGGGAAAATAATAACAACAAATGTAAAACAAAAAGGGGGAATTCGCTGTCAAATGTTAACTCCAATTTTACTTATTACAGTACGAATAGCTTTGTTTTCTTCTACCTTGTCGTTAAAATTGTCGAGAGCGAGGAAGTGAGCGTCCATAAAGCTATTCTATACATGTTTTGAATTGGATCCCTTTACATAAATTTTAGTACTGAACATTTTATATCTAGCTTCAATACACTATAATTTTACCATACCGATGTTAATAGCTGCTTGTGTGTCGTCTTACAATATAGTTTTATTTTCTTTGTTCTCTAGTTACAGTGTGGAGATTTAAATCTGCATAGCTTCGATGTTTGAACACTTCAAGATTATGGTGCTGATTCTGTACAAGATAAGCTTGCTGATAGTTCTGCTCGTAAGGATTATTTTGAACTTAAAAGGTGCGTGTAAACTATCCTTGGTGATGGCTTGTAATTCTTTGTAAATAAAAGCCGTGCTGTGGTCGTTATGACCGTATATGGGAGCAAATAAGTACATACGTATTTTTTATTATTTGCGTTTCAGAAGTAGTTGATGGGTGGTACTTTTGTAAAAGGTTATTGTATCCTTAAAACAAAGGGCCAGGTAATAAATACACTCAAAATTAACGTCAGTTTTTGTAAAAAACAAATATTTACTAAACGTCAAATTCAAAGCGGTAATATTGTCAACAGAAGCATAGTCACGTACTGTTTAAATAGTTATTCTTTTCGATGGAAGCTTAGAGAAGTTCTAGAACATTCCATAGTAGCATAATGGCGAAATGCATTGATAAAGCCAAGGCCAATCAAAGTGCAAGGCTAAGGCGAGACAAGGGCGGCGGGACCTTGCGTCCTACGATACTGAGTACTGAGCTTTTATTTTGTTCTGTTCTCACGCACACAGTTAAATATACTGCATGTGTTAATTAAACCAGTATTATACCCTATTGACGTAAAATGTTCTTTAAAATTTGTTTGGACTGGAACAGTGTTCCAAAATCAATATACTCGTAAAAAACAGAATTATAACAGATTTAATAAAACAAATAATAGAGGCTAAACAGCGCCAACGGCATTAGATATTATGAGCACTTCCAGACAAACCGTAAAAGTATCACATTTTGAGCCAAGTCTCATTGTTCTTAGAACAACGCAAATATAGAATGAAGATAATGCGAATATATATTCGGAATACTCACGAAAATATCAATTTTAAAAGAACAATCATAGAAATAAAAATTTATCAAGATTATTAATCCATACGAAGGAAGATTGAGGAAATTTAGACATCGAAACATCAAAATTTCGCTCCGTCGAGCGACGAAGTTTGAAGTTCTCACATAAAGTTCCAATTGTTCATTGTTCGTACGTTCAAGTTAGACTGTTTGCATAATAGTTCTACTCCTATTTCATGTTCAGCTGCATTCCCTACGAATATTATTGGAAACTCTTTAAATTTCGCTCAATAGTTTATTTTTATGATGCTAAATGGCTTTCGAGTTTATTCGAGTTGTTTGCGAACGATATATTAATTTCTATTCAAGTGTGTTATTTATTGGCTTTCTAGATTTCTAGTTTATTATGCGTGATGATTGATTTTGAGTATTTATTATGAAAAATAGTTAAATCAAAAAGTATAACATTGACAAGAGATTTTTAAAAAATAATCTCGTCTGGCCAGTTACTGTGGCCTTGTGTTTATTGCGTTCAATTCTTCGCAGTCTGTGGATGCCATTTAAAGTACCAAAAAAATAGAATACATCTTAACATCGATGTTATTTATGAGACAATTGTTGTGTCTGTAGGTACTTCTTCGTCTGCACTTTTATAGTGAAATGGATAGACACATACATAATTTTTTGGATAAATTATGAAGTAGAGTTCCTGTAGGATACAATGAAACTAGTCGTAGGTAGATATTGTATATTTATGATAAAGATGTTTAGTCGAAAGGCCTTGTATTTTCCCATAACTTATCAACCTACATACATCTTTATACAATCAGTTAGCAAAATTATTACTAAGGATTGTTTTTCAAGTAATAATGCCATTTGCCAAGGCCTTAATTTGAATAAAGGATAAGGCAGTGGGCAGAAAGCACTTAATAATTAGATTTTAATTATGAAAAAAATCTTTGCAGTCCCTTATTTGGTTATGACGATCATGACTGTATGATAAGTCAACGACACTTAAATTGCTTTAAAATAATGTTCATAAAAAAAACGTTAAAATCACACGTTACTCATTCATATTAGTTTGAGATTTGCAGATTGTAATTACATGGGACTTATCTGGATGATGTCCTTTGTGTATACTTTATGGAGCCCATAAATACACGCCCACTTCTTCATATGTGGATTTATTGCGTAGAAATTTTATTAAGAATTTAATTTTGTATGGGACATGACAGCTGCAGAGACCCATACCAGTGTTTCGGTAATCAATGTATGCGCGAAATTGTTATTTGTAAAAGTAAACAGCGCAAACAATACATAATTATTCAATCTAAAATTAATGTTAAGAAGAGCTTAGAAATCTTTAAGCCTTACAAATATTGTAGCTACTGTATTTATATTTACATTCCAATCTGTCAGGCTTGCTCACTGTCCTAGAGAGACCTCTTTGGTAGGTCATTGTTTAGTGACATTAATCAACTCGATAACAGTTTTCCTTTTGCCATATTCATAAATGTCAACTGTATTTATTGCAGATTCTTAGTTAGAAACTAAAATAAATCGTTTTACATTTAAATAGATAGAGACACGTAAACTCGTGTAGCGTGCTGCGGCGATATTGCACAGAAATGCAGAACGCCACGATAATAGTCGTCTGTAAGCTGATCACATCCAAATGTGCAATTTATTTAGATACCTACTGCACTAGATAGATAGCACTGTACTCCAGTGTCTTCATTCATTGTTTTGTGTACAGCTAAGTTAATAAACATACTCGAGAAATGAATGTTATTCATTCTTGGCATACCTACTTCTAGCTTTAACTTCTGATATTTTGTTGTCCAATCATCCTGTTTATTACGTGACTTTTTTTTATAAAAATTACAATGTTTATATAGAGAACGTCTGTATGAACTTCATGAAGAAAAATACCAATACGGCAGTCTGCTATTATTATTTTCTTAGCTACAACCGACAGCAGATTCTTTTACATGTAAAGAGTCTGTATTTAGAAATTGTGTGAAGTTGGGTGGGTATTGTGGTTGTCGCTCATTACAATCGTAACCCAAACGATACGTTTTCACATAGAAAGCGAGTATGCCATGTGATACGTTATTTGTGTATTTCTAACAGGGATTTAATTTCCTCATGTCGGAAAGTAGGCCGTTGAATGTATCAGCTGGGAGCCGTCCCGTGTTGTTTAAGTCAACAAAGAGAATCAGGTTAATGGCTCGTAAGCCATGCCGATTCGTATGCACTGTTGCTAGTTTTGATTCATAGCTATACAATTCGGTATTTTTCCTTCGCTTGCGGAATTTTTCTTTGTTCAAATTGCTATGAATCAGTGTTTAAATCAGACGATCTACTTCTGCCGAAGAAGATTTAATCGTTACTAAATATAGGACTGAGTTCAAATTCCAACAAAGGACTTCACAAGACAAAGTTGGTTTGTTACCTAACTCTAAACTATAACGATATTCAAGAACATTTCACGTGAAATTCAACAACGATTTTGACTTAGTAAAAGAAAGAGAGAAACAGTCGGCCATTAATCAGAAGATATACAAAGCAGGAACGTTACCAATATTAAAATTTATTGTACGGAACTGTAACATTACCATTACGGACGAGTTATGGAATAAAGCAGATATTTTATCGACAATCTCGCAAAATAAAACTGCTATAAACGTTTGTAATAAAGGAATATTTACACAAATAACAATACTATTGAACCAATATCAATAGTTTGTAGGAAATCCTTATTCAAATGTTTCCTTGTCACAAGAAATAAAACTAACTTGTTTTCGTTTGGATATTTTGGATAAGTTATGTAACTACTAACTATAATACCATTAAGATGAAGTTTCAAAGAGTAATAATCATAAAAATGGTTCTGTGCTGTCATTTGTATTTATTAAATAAACAAAATGAGGAAAGTCACAGTGTTGTGAATGAATTCAAGTTCGAAGATTGATGTTTAGCAGATATTGTATTTACGCAGCTTTTTGTCAATATACATATGTAGAACTTAGAATGCACAATATAGGAAAAGGACGTCTGTCTATATTTGTTATTCCAACTGACGTGGATTATAAATAATTTTCAAACTCAAACTAATTTATTCAAACTTGGCTGTAAAACAGCACTTTTTGAATTCTTATAAACACATAGACATTCTTTAGTGTCGCAATATAATTACAATGTTGTATAAGAGCATGGCCTTTCTATTTATATTTTAAGTGCAAGTGTTTGTAAGCGGAATCGAAGATGTTATTGAATATTCAAAATGAGGTATCGAGTATTTGTATTCAATACGTACAACACAGGTAAATAACACAGCGCGTGCAATCGTCTCCATCCTTGAGGCTGCAAGGAGTCAACAACCTTAAGGCCTTCATACTTCACAAATAATAACGTATTTGTAAAGGTGTTTTCCACAATAATTTACCATAAGACACTCGTTGTTACGCTGTTAAAATAGATTGCCTGCAATAACGTCTTTTATGTTACTAAGCCAATTTTGCATGAAAAGTAAAAAAAACGTGTCAGTATTATAGTTAAGTGGAAACTTGAAACCGAAAACATGTTACGGGTGAAATTGGTAGCGGGCTACCGAAGCGGCTTAATAGTCCTGCTGTGAGGGAAAGCACTAAAAAGAAAAAAATATATGACTGAATAAACGAACGTGTATTCTCACGATACATAAACAAAGTGGAACGACTACCAGAACACATTTTGGATCTTCGCTTTTAGAACCTTCAGAACAATTTCCAACATGGACAGAACATTACACCTTTAGGGTACTTCGGTGCAGTTGCAACTGTTATTTCTATTTCTCCAAATAGCCGTTATCACATAGCTTCGGTTGTTTTGAAGGCTCTTAATGTGTGGAGGGGGTCCTAGACGCAAAATAAGGCTGAGTGCGCGGCCGAACGCTCTGTTGTGTCTGCCAGTCTGCCTGTATCGATCCGGCGCCCTCATTTCAGGCCGGCTGCGCCCACAATAAAGCAAATGTAGCAGTCGCTTCAGGACCTATGTATGCAAGCGATTGTAACAATGACTGCACATTTTTGTATTTGAGAGAACAAAAAAAGTAATTTCAGAACGTGGTTCAATTTGGAAACAAATTGCTTGCATGTTTTTACTAACGAATGGTGTGATGGGAATTGTAAGTTCCTTGTTCTGAATACCTAGTGAATAAATTATGTTGTTCTGGTGAATCTGGGTAGTTTGAACTTGTTCCGGACTGGTGTGTAATACAGAGGGCGCCGGGGTGTCGCTGTCATTGCCAGGAATATAGCTATACGGTTGGCTTACGTGTTTATGTTCACGTAACGTGTTGTCTTTATGGCGTTCGCTTTAAAAGATTCCATTGTGTCTTCTATTCTCAAATAGAAACTTGGTATTTGTCAAGAAATATTTCACAAAGTCCGTGAACACTGGCTGGTCCTTCAGGTTTTCGATTTCCTCGACAACTGTTCTCTGTAACTCGGAATGGTATCCAATTTCCTGAGAGAGCGTATTTATACTTTCTCAATTTTCAAAGGACCTTGCATGTACCATTCTTGTAAAACAACGTATCTATTTTATTGAGTGCTGTTCTTTCATCATTTTCGTCTTCTTCTTTTAAACGAAACTTTCTTATAATAAATAATTCACCATATTTCGTTAAAATGTCCGAACTGAAATAGCCTCTACAAAATTCGAACATCTCGATAAGGTAAAACTATTTAATTCATCGAAAGGGACAGAACTGTCAAGCCACATGTCTAGTTTCGACATAACATTTCACAACGTAGGACAAAGTGAATGTAAAAACTAACTAGACAGTACTTTAGATGTATCATATCTAATTCACGATTAGCCGGGTAGTTACGTGACGGAGCCATGCATAAAATCATAAGCATTACTAATAACGGGTAGTAGAGATTGCGATAGTCTTATTTCATAACCAATTTTGCAATTCCGGTGACAAAATCGCGAGGTTTAGGTGTCTTACACACGATAAAATGGACATTAGATGTACGTATAGATAAAATAGTGCAAAATTATAGATACATTGATCATGAATAACAAGTATGAGATTATGTTCGCTTTGCTATTGTATTCATTTCTTTTTTTTCTAACCAAGAATAGGTATAGTTTAATGGCATGTGATAGGTATGTCATAAAAAAACCTATCATCATTTAAGTTAGCTCGCGTCACAAATTTTTACTGCCATTCATATCCCTGCATACAAATATCTGATGACGCATTCAAATAATTTGTATGAAAAAACTCTCCTGTTACGTGATTCAGGTGTCTTCTTTCCATTGCTAACGTCACTTGCACTTCCTTGTCGCTTAGTCGTGCAATTTCGATGTTATAAAATGTAAATTCAAGATTTATTCAATGCGGCGTCAATGCAGTTGGGTGCCCTGCATTTTTGATGAAGCACTCGGCCATTTTGCCTTCGTGGTCTCCTTCGTTAAGCCGATGAAAGTATGAAGTCGATCGATATGGACGCAGCTACTGTGTTCCTGCCCTACTGTAGGTCCGGTTTTATTACTCTATTTAAGCGAACACACAGTAGTCACAACTCAATTTTGTAACTTCTATATACATTGAAAATGTTTTGCCAATATACAGTTTATTTTATGTTCTAGTTTCGAGTATTGTTTTGTTCTCTTTCACCCGTATTCTATTGCTTAACTCAGGTATTTCTTTGTGACGTAAATGGCTTATTTTGAATACATACCAATGTTTCACACGGTAGTACATTTACCGATAAAGCAAATTGTCTAGATTCTATTCAACTGGTGACTACTGCATATGTGATGAAACGTCCTATATGCTGTAAGTTAGCGTAAAAACCTTTGCAAAGAGCTATAAATAGTGAGTTACCGCAGCCATAGCACACAAAGACCTCCAGAAGGAACAAAAGTGGGTTTTAGTCTGTAAAAGTCTAACACCCACTCCAGCTGCACCCACAGAGGGTCATTTGATGACTTTCCATTCAATGAAGGCCATAAATCGTGAAGTTATATTCAGACAAATAATTTGATAGCTCCGGAAACAATACAACCACGCATAAATCTGTTGCGTTCCTTCCGTCTGCTGCAGTTGATACATTATGTTTACCAGCAGTGTAACGGGTTCAATCTGTTGATTGGAACTCAGCACCACTATTTACATTACCCCTATAAATTCCAACGTCCTGTTTCGCAAAACAGAAACCATTTCCCTAATTGAATTTGTGTTGTTTTTGCTCTTGTGGAAAATTGGCTTTGTGCATTCAAAGTGGGCGAGCGTGAGAAAGTGCATAACTTGTTTACATAACCAACACAAATTTACACCGAGTTTCTTATTTAGAAAATGTGCTGGGATGTCTGGTATGATTGGTTGCGAGATGCTCGGAGATGAATAGTGAGTGAAACATCACGTGCCGCTCTGCTTGCTAGACTATAATCTGCTATCTACAGGTTCCAACAAATAAGGAGCGGGAGGTTGTAATGCGATAATTTCGGATCATGCTTGGAATGAGAAACTCTAAGTGAATGTGGTGTTACTGGATTAATGTTTCAGCCGCATTACATTAAAAAACCTATGCACAGATGCCAGCACATCAAGCTACTACAATCTGACAAATTTCTAATAAATTTACAACTTTATCGCTCAAGTTAAAAAAATCGACAGTTTCGGGTACCTTGATGTGCTGGCGACTGTACTTCTTAAAAAATAAACATTAAACGAGTAGATATTTGCGTCACAGTCAAATCTTAGTTCGTAACCCAGGCCATTACACTCGCCAAAAGTAACATACAGCAGAGCTCTTTCATAATATTAGGCCATTTCCCCCAAATGACCTATAAAACTGCGTATGCCTTCAACCATCGGCTACAATGTTTCCTTTTGATTCCCATACAGTGCGTCTTCGCCCATTATTTACGTTTGTGGTAAAATTCCACTATTCTGTTTAGACAAAGTGGCCAGTAAATTAATATAACATTCTTGCTGCACGTAGGCGCTTACAACTTGGTCTTAGTTTGTGTTGCCGTAAAAGTAGGAACTTAGAATATAATAAAATAGCTTTTGCCAGCTGTTTTGCGCGCATCCTATGTAAGATTACAATGCACCCCTGATAAAAAGTAGATTATAGCTTTCCTCTACGAATGGAGTACCTATCTAATACTGAAACAATTATAGAATTAAGAAAAGATCCCTGATGGCTGACTGGCGCGGGAAGCAAAAAAACCTCTTAAGCTTTATTAGCAGTCACTAATAGCACAAACTCCAACACATCAACCTGACGAAACTGTCAAATTTCTTTAATGGATTTTTACTGGACCTTATCACAATAGTGGAAGTTTCGATTGGTAAAACCGACAGATTTGGCCTTAGAATTTTGGCTGGCTGCTGTCTGTACATTGACAGTTGCAATATTTATTATATAAATTATCTTAAGTGGCGAAAATGTACATGTATAGTGCTGCATATGTATGTATCTTGCTATCGTTCATCGTAATAACACCACTAATGGCCTGCTAGAGGCAACAATTTCAAAGTCTTATTGCTTGTCACTTCAACATGACTATTTGCCGCACTTTTTCTTTAAAAGTCTGAACTGAGTCGAAACTGAGGGATGAATATTTTGATCCCAGATCTTCAAGTACCTATATCTAATTTCTCAAGATGCAGGTGAGATCGCGGGCAGCAACTAGCGATGAATACAAAGTCACACAAGTTCGATCTCAAACTGACCACTGTTCGCAGTTCTGCAGCTACATACATACATTGAACAATGTATTTTTATAGCCACGTTTTACGATCGCGACGGGCGAGGGTATACAAAGGGCGTTGTTGGAGTTGCCAGTCTCCTTGCCGAGACGCGGGTCGTCGAGAGAACTTTGTAGGGCTGTCGCTGTTAGGCTCAAGTCGATGCATAATATTTTTTTTTTTATAAAAATATGGCGTTATTGTCATTGATGATTGATGCTTGATATTTGTAGATTTGATGATTGATATTTGTATTTGATAAAAAAAATCTATTTTTTTTGGCATTTTTATTAGTTTAAACTATTTGAGAAAAAATACCTAATCAGGTAATAGGTAAATAGGTATTCTACCTAACTGTGCAATCCTGATTTCAACGGTCAATGGCTATGATTCGTAGTAAGTATCAACTATATCTTTCAACCATTTTTTTTTAAATTTTATAATAAACTAGCGACCCGCCCCGGCTTCGCACGGGTGCAATGCTGATACTAAAATTATACATATAAACCTTCCTTTTGAATCACTCTATCTATTAAAAAAAACCGCATCAAAATCCGTTGCGTAGTTTCAAAGATTTAAGCATACAAAGGGACATGGGGACAGAGAAAGCGACTTTGTTTTATACTATGTAGTGATAATGTAGATTGTTATATTGCTTAGTATGTCATAATTTTATTGAACACATTAATCTGGAATAATACGCAAACACAACACATGGCCACGCGTCACCAAGGATGCACCCTGCCCAAGGCTCCCGATTGTGTGTCAGCCCTGCCTCAGACTATTTACGTTGACGAGGCTGGGCGAGGTGACCTACCCGTGACCTTTGACCCGCAGCCTGTGACCTACATCGGGAGACCAATCGATACGCACCGCTGTATCTGTTGCCTTCGATAAGGACGCACTTCATTAAAACTTTTGATTGGCCGCCGTCTGCCAGCTTAGCGATAAAACGGTAATGGATTTCGCTTCTATTTTTTCAACTGTTCTCGCGAATATCGAATGAGGTAATCGGGACGAGGAATGCGATTTTTCTACGCGGTCATTGATGCGATTTTCGTCTGATGA
This sequence comes from Heliothis peltigera, assembly GCA_958496145.1. Lineage (NCBI taxonomy): Eukaryota > Metazoa > Arthropoda > Insecta > Lepidoptera > Noctuidae > Heliothis > Heliothis peltigera. The sequence continues at coordinate 4,620,837 of OY292326.1, read as the reverse complement.
CGTTTTATGTGACAGAGTGTGGAAGTGTAGAGTATTTGGCCGTTTGCCTACGAGCATCGTAAGATTACAGGTTCCTTTCAGTAACATGTTATGTCCTGAATAGATTGCGCATCTTTTCATTGAGTAGGTAAATACATAGATTTGTGGATCCGCATATGAATAAGTCATGTCTTTATTTTGAAGCTGTGAATATTTTATTGCCACTATTTAAGTCTGAATTGCTGACAAAATTTTATGACTACAATAATTCAACATAAATGTAAATCATTGATTGCCACTATCAGACTAACCTATTGAATAGACACTACATATATATATGATCAGCTAAATCTATGGAAATTTAACGAGTCTTCAAAACATAAAGGTTGGTTGATAAAAGAAGGTGAACTGAAAAAGCCACAAAGAAAATTAACGAAAAAAAAAACATAAAATATCAACATGCAATTTCCATTTCAACGAACTAAAATTTTCAAACATTTGAAAAGCGAACAGAGAGAACCCTATTCGAATTCTCAAGCTAAACAGACCACCAGCGTTCAGAACTAAATATTTTTAGCAATAATTCATAAGTGGGGCGCACTCAACTGCTTCGCCGACGAAATGTTACACTTTTGCGCAATAAATACCGATTTGTTTGGGAAACAATTTAATACTGCTGTTTTGTAGATGTTACGTGCATGTGTTCGATGTGATTTTGTTTCTTTATTTATTATTGGTAAAATGTGAAACAGGTTTTATTCAGGGAGTTATGCGACTTCATTTAGATACGGGTGACGTCATGAGATAGACATAAATACGAGCAAAAAGCACAATACCTATTTTCCTAAAAGTAGAAATGTGATATTGTAGGTATAAGTTTGATATGTAGACCTACATAGTAATTTTATTATGTCCCTGCCAATATTAATCATCGCCTTTTCATCCATGTTGGGGTCGGCTTCTAATATAACCTGACATGGAGCAATTGTCTATCTGATCTCTGCAACCCAGTTACCCCGGCAAAGTGATATCCCTTGCCAAGACTTTCTGGCTTTGTACTACCCGTAGCGCCTGCTAAACATGTTCAAATGACAGGAGAGACCCACCAATTGAAGGTGCCTTCAAAAACATGGTTATTCATCTACAGAACGACCGCGCCAAGCGTTGCTCAATCTTATGATCGATCGACTCATGTAGCTGTTACTTCGCCAAGAGCTTCTCACGTCACTGTCACTATCAATGGAGTGTTATGTTTCTCAAAGTAAATAATGTTATATAAGTAAGTCTTCAATGAAACTCAAATGTAAGTAGGTAGGTACTTGACATTCATGAATGAGTATTGCAGCTGTCATACGATTGTAAGTAAGATAAGACAGCGATGCAGTAAGGCCCGCCGCCAACTGCAACTTTTTGTCACCGTGATTTTTGTCACTTAGTCAAGTGCAATGAAAACTGTATTCAGTGCGCTCATTATGGTAACGTGATAATACGGTGACAAATAGTTGCAGCGGCAGGCAACACCGGAGACTGGTGACTTTTTGTCATTCAGCCGGCGAATTTCTTGTATATAGAATGCACCCAGTAGCTTTTTTCCGTTTCATTTTTCTTCTACGTTTTTCAAGAGCACAAATCACGGCAACCTCGATGAATTCCATTACAAAAATGATCGCGATTTGTTACTCAAGAACAGATTCAGTGAGCACATGGTGGGTGACAGCAGGTGACAGTAACAATAAGTCAAGGTGACAAAAAGTGTTGCAGTCGGCGGCGGGCCTTAAAGGCGAAAGTTTATAAGTAAAACTGACTGAAAACAAAGTCAAGATTTTCATCCATCACCATTAAAAATTAAGAGAAAAAAGTATATGTACATAATTTTTTCATTGTGCTCAGTTTAAATAAAATATTTATAAGTGTTTCTTTAAAACAAAGTAGCAAGAGGTTAATGTTGAAAATACCTTAAATACAAAATGAAAGGTAAATTTAATAAAGTAAAACCTTTATGCACTAAAGAAAACGTTGAATAAAGCCATATCGGGGTAATTTACCGTTGGATATGCATCGCGATAACCCAATTTTATGCTCGAACAAAGAATATAAAAAAACGCTTTCTCAATTTCATACTAATGAAGTAAAAAGTACTGTTAATATTATTAGTAATGGAGACTGCTCTAATAATTGATATTGAATACTAATTTTATGTTTTAATAATTATTCGTTTTTGTGGCCATTAAAATACATAATTATCCTGAAAAAAAATGATCGCCGTGTTTTGAGGGTGAACCTCACTACAATATTTAAGTCTAAATATTTTACCCATAATATGAGATACCCGTAGCTGAATTATTCCACTATAAACTGAAGCAGATTCATGTAATTAGCACATAATTAATATTGTCCTGTATCGCTTCGCTTTTATTATAGCTGTAACATTGATTCTGGTCACTTCTGATCGCCTAGTCTTCCCATGAAGAGATAGCATATCACGAGGGCTCTATGTTTATGATGTAGCGCATAACTCCAGCACACTTTTTTTACTGGGGGTAATTCTAATGGTCTACCTCCGCCAGGGCGTGCCAGACTCTTACCGACTAAAACTATCAGAATGTCTATAGGCATATGCGCCTGGAGCCGCGGGAATTCCAAATTATTTCATAGCCTCACACTAGTGCTGGCCCGGTCTGTCCGTCCCTTGTCTCCTGTATGCGTATTGAGGCGTACAACTACTTTATGCATCGCCTCTGAGGTGCGCAACTCTAGCACACTAACCCAATCCTTCACTCTATTATCAAGCAATAGTGCAACATTAACGATCCTATCATCAGTTTAATGATATCGTAATCAAGTCATTACGATTAATTTGCACTTACAAACCTCCTTTTCCTTCAGCGATCGCGAACATAATTACGCTGTCTCTCAAGCCATTAGGATTAATTCAGGTCAGGTGGTCGATCTGTATCCTTCGTCAATTGTTGGGAGCCGTAATGAGCGGTTTACGGAGAATAGATTTGCTATTAGCTGAAGTTCGGATAGCTTATGTCATAGACAGTAGTAGCAATTTTACAGATTCCGGAAGCTTCCGAATCTGTCAAATAGACGATAACTACTTATCTACATCCACAGACGCATTATTGCAGAAAATATTCTACACCATAGTTGCGGTCTCACTTCTTTTTTTTCTCACAACTTTAACGTGATCAAAATTATGTCAGCAATATATTTATGTTTAAGAATAGTGTCAAAAGTGTAATACTTAAACATTTTTCTTAAATTCCTGTTATTAATATCATGCATTATTTAAGTGTGTTCCTTTTTCAAAATATCGTATAATATCACGCATCAAACCGCGGGACTTTCTGCCTGAGTCAGCAGCGATACCAAGAAGTCGTTTGGCCGGTTCCCATTTTCCTTAATACATCTTTCTCGGCGAACGATCGCTCCATCCGTGTTTTACGCTCACTTAGATTCACTCAAAAAAGCGTAATTAGCGTATACTCAAAGAACAACTTTAAGGCGTTGAGTACTGTAATTAAAATATTATCCGCAACGTTATCTGATACTGTGTCATTTTTTTTGTGCTAAACTGGTTATGTTGCGGACGGCTTAAACTAGGCAATTAGACAAGTAGTTTTATTTGAAGCAGATAAAATCTTAAATAAGACCACTACTATATTACGAACATGAGCGGAGTATGAACTGAACTTGAAAGCGACGGTAGAATATACTACAGCTATACAACACCCGTACATTTCAGTTACCAAGTTGTACAAACTTTTATCAAAAACGGGACAAACCAGGGTCAAATTAAATGATGTATTAAATAAGAAGTTGGTCAGAAGTTACTCCTAATCAATTGAATAACAAACAACAACAAAGTACTGGAGAATCAATTAAATTCACAGTAGGAACTGATCTGATTGATCTTCTATAAAAGGCTTTCGATAAAGACCTGGGTTATGGCACGCACGGTTTCAAAGCGCACTCTGAGATAATTGAAATGGCTCTTAAAGCTTACTAACAAATTGCCTCCTGCATTCTCTTGAACTTGAAAGAATCAATACCATATAGGTTTTAATACTAAATCGGTTCTCATTGTCTTAGGAGCCGAACAAACCCAACTTAAAAGTTCTAGTCGTAAAATATGATTTACAATAATTGGATGACTTCATAGGCCATTACCCATTACTAGAGCAAACACTTGTTAAGACCTTAATTACTGATTTCCATTAAAAAGACGGCGAAGACAAAGCTAAATAAATACGCAGTATGACAGGCAATTATAGAAAACTTTTACGACTGGCTGCAAACATATATCTTCTGTTCTTTTTTTAAATGGCGTCTATTTTTTAAAGCTTAGCATAGGTGTTTGTCGAAGCTTATTTCAAATTTGATTTTCGAATATCCCCGATATATTATCTTTTTTATTAGATGACACACATAGGAGGCTGCTGGCGGTGCCCGGGGCTGCGACCGGGTCACGCCCCTCCCGCGCCTCTCCCGGCCCGCATCTGCACTTGAACTGGTTCGCGTACTTTCAGTTTCTCTCGCCCGGGACTCGGGAGCCTGACCTACCCGAAGATGTACGGTAAGGCGGCCGTTGCGTAGGGATGCGACTTACTTAACACGTATTGTGCGTTATTGTAAGAATGCGACGCGACGTATTGTGTGCGGTGCAGAATGTGGGTTAGATAATTGGCGTGCTGTAAAAGAAGTTATTGGATAACCGATTTCAAAGGCTTTATTGTATTTAAAAAAAAAACCTAGTAGATATTTAATATTTTAACACATTATTTTTATACGTGTTAATTCTTAATCTAGAGATACATTCTCATTATCAGAGAGTGAAAGAAAGACAGTGAAAAAACATTCTTAACAAGAGTATTTTTTTTACAAACTACACAATACAAAAGCAATCAATAAGGGCACATGTTGTTAGGCGTCACAAAAGGCACTAATGAGGAAGATCGAGCTACAATGCGTTATTTCCTGACATTATTACATGCCTCTATTGTTGGACTAAGCCTTGTCCCCAACGGGCCGTGAAGGCATTCAGGACACTATAATGACCTAAAAATGTGTTAATGTCACTGATGATTCACATATTCAACTAAAAGCAAAATCCTCTATGAGGCAATTGTTTTCCTAAAGTGTACCAATGTTGCCATCATAAAAATGCTCGCAAATTCGCAAGAAACTTGCCTCTTTTGTTTAAGCCTAAACCTTAGCTAGTGTTGCCACAATACATTAATATCTTTCTGTAAGACAATTTTCGAAGAAATGGTTTGCTATCACTCGCAAAATCGTGAAAATACAGTACCAAGAAAATATATTTGTTTAGGAAAAACGATTTCCGAATACGTGTAATATAAGCTATTTTTAACGTACGCAGAAATTGAACTCATTTGTTCTCTGTGGAAAGGGACAGGTTACGACCAATTTAAGAAAATGTCGTTGTATCTTCGTGAAACGTACTCGTACATACATTTATGAAAATGTTTTCATTCGAGTCTCTTTGAGACAATCTCTGACGTCACGGTTTAATTTCATTTTAACAGAACCCGAATGATTCCAAATCCTTACGTAATTATGTGTCAGGAAACAACATTTATTTATATGTTCCTCTCTTTTCAACCTTTTTTTGTTTAGACAATTATAAAGAGCAAATCTTAAAGGAGGTCCAGTACAGGGTTAAGGTATACCCAAAAATAATATATTGCTTGCAATGTATTCAAGGGATAACAACAGGTAATATTTTTCGTCGTCCCAAATATACCCCGCCCTTCATTATGTCAGAGAAAAGAAAACAGAGTAGATATTAGCTTACAAAGGCGTCGACCTTACAGCCTGTATCTTTAGTCAAGTGAGAGGCAACGGGTTAAGGCAGCAAAAAGGTTTTAAAGTAAGCGTAATCTGCTGTATTCCGAAAAATGATTTAATACAGAGCGTTATTAACTATTTGTTCACTTGCACTGTAGTTTGAAACCTCTGTATATAAAAATTTTACAGACGCCAACGCGCAAGCTACCCGAAACGGCAAAATTTCCCTAATCAACTTTGTGCCATAATGCTTCAGCGATAACGTTAAAAATCTATTAAGGTTTGACAGATTTTAGTAGCGTGATGTGTTGGCGTCTATACACAAAATATCTAATAATGGAAATAGAGTATTAGATTTGCATTCTAAATCAAAATTTTGCGAGACTATGCTTTTTTATCATTTATTTGGTGTCGATTGTCATGTTTGTAACGTGTAATGAAAATTAGTAGTTTGATACGAAAATGAGAATATCCTAAATACCATTGAGTTTGTATTCGCTACCACTTTAGTAATTGATCCTTCATACCCGCTCTTTTTAAGGCCACCACATAATATATTATTATCGTTTCGTCACGTTGTACAAAAGGTCGGTCCAACTACAAATTTGTCAATGTATGACAGTACACGTGTAGGCTATAGATGTATTTATAACTAGTTTTTACCCCTGGCGTGGCTTGCGATGACTTTTTTGTGCCAAAATGTCGTTTTGCTTTTGGTCACGACTGATATCAAGCGTCAAAAAACTTTTAGCTTTTTGATGTTTACTGCTGTATGTAGTTCGAAATATAAAATAGTATCTGACCCAGCGAACTTCGTAGCGGCTAAAAGTCGATTATTTTGTTTTGTTTTTATTACTTTTGCAGGCATTTTTTGCATAAGAATCATCCTCTTACTTCTAAAAATATTCTAAAAGAAGAATTAGCGCAACAAGTTCAGCTGCTCTCGAGATTTTCGCTTAGCAACACGTTCAGCGATTCATTTGTTTATTATAAAATGTTATTGTTTTATTTTAAACTGGTTCTAAATTCAAATGCTTCGAACTCAGATTAAAAGCAAACGAGATTTGGGTGTCCAATCTAAATGGTTATACATGACGAAATTAAGGTGAGAACATGGTTTGCTATATAGACATCTGCCTACCCACAGGCAAATTTTATGTAACACGGCTTATACTCACAGCTCTGTTAAAATACTCTGTTTATGATAAACACTTCTGTGTCCGCCTATACTAAGTAATGCGAACACTAAACAATATGGGCGCCACACTATGATTCGAGCTTAAGGGTATAGATTTCATTACTAAGCTCATGTATCTGACAGCTCACGGACACGGAATGATCGGGGTATGTAACGTAATAAATTCTTTTAGGCTTCGTATATTATATACCTACTGAATTTCATATACGTATATATCGGTATCATCGGGTACATAAAAAAATTTCGTCGCTAAGTAATTTATCTTTGCTAAGCAACCGAGATAGGTATAAAGGGAACGATGGGTGAGCAATTTATGGCATGAATGCTTTTATTAGTGATTGTACCCATGATTATGATTATGATTCCGAGTACAAGTTGTTAAGATACATAATATTTTGTTGAGTTTATTTTTTTTCACTGCGAATGTTGGATTATAAAAATAATATCAATGAGTAATTTGATAATGGAATATGTAATGAATTGATACTATATGTATTGATGGGTTGATTCACTAATGAAATCGTGCTTAGAAAAAAAAAATCAAACACATGCAAATTTGAATTAATGTTTGACAGTGAAATATCTGCAAGCCAGCCAGTCATTTATATTGTTTTATAAATGCTATTTTTTGTATTACTATTTTTTATTATTTTTTATTACTTTAGTATCTGTGTTTGTTTGTATTTGTAAACGCAGTTTAAGAGGAATATCACAAAAAGGATTTTAACTTAAACATTGTAATTTAAATGTCTCCAAAAAACATTATTTTGTTCCGCAACCTCCTTCGTTAATTAAAAAGCTTTTAAGCCAATTCATTAGGATAAAATTAAACGAATGGTGGACCCGAGTGCCAAACAAAAGAAGACTTATTTTTTGGTGTATTTCTTTTTTAATTGCTTTTCGGATTCACATAATAATAATAATGGTTACCAGCTCGATTATCGGCCACGGTGGCTTTTTTCGAAGGAGACCTGAATGGTCTCAGAATGGCTGCGCAGGACTTATTATAGTGGCCCTCACTCTCCTACCCCGATGGGTTGTCAATCCAACACGAACGAAGAGAGATCAGACGCAGGACCGATATTTACATGCTCTCCAATGCACTGTTGTATTAATCATCTACCGTCAACCTTCGGGTTGCTTTTGTAAAATTTTCTTAAATCCCACAAAGCTGTTACGGCATAACCCGGAGATCCAATCCAAAACCCCATGCTCAGCAGTCGCGGCATGTTGCCATTAAACCAATGAGGTAACTAAGGCAAATAAGACCAAGGACTCCACTAAAATAATTATACATCTATCGAAACTTGGCACTACATTCATAAGGGTGTTACTACATATCGTAGTGAAAAACGAGTCGGTTTTCTCGGAGAACTTGCTAATGTGTCATACTGATACCATCTTGACATGTAGCCACTTGGATAAATCACATAGATTGCCCCGAATTAATGGTAGCGCCTTTATTAGTCAACACCGTGATAACAGCGCTTTACTTGTTTTACACGTTTTTATTACAGATTTTATATTGAAGCACTTGGCACTTGTGTGACGAATGGACTTTGAAATCGTCCTATTTTAAGTATGGATACTTGGTTATTTATTCCTCTTCTTCCTGCCCTGTTCCCAAGGTATTTGGGGTCGGTGCAAAATGTTTTCCGCTTCCATTCCTTTCTGTCAGCCGGCATACTAAGATCCATTCTCTTTATACATATACCTGTCGTCTAGCAGGTAATCAATCCATTTCCATCTATCGATCCTTATTCATAATTAACATTACATGCTGACCTGTTAATTTTTCTGTCACAAGTGCTAGTTTCGGGCTGCCTCTGACATACAAGTTCCTCACTTTATCCATCCCAGTTTTTCAAGATTTAAGAAATTGCAGACGGAATTCAAATTATCTAATGAAGGTTTCTCAATGCATCTAACTAATAAAAGTTATGCAATAAATCACAAACGCGATGGCTTTGATAAAAAAGTAGCGACTAAATTATATTCGTAGCGTTACAACCAAAAATCAGATAAAGTTAATAAATCAAAATTGTTACAATGCAAACTAGTACGTAAGCACCGAAACAATAGAGGAAGTAGGCAAAATAGATTTGGGCCCATTCAGGAAATGGGTTGGTTGGAACAAAACGATCATTTAGCATTTTCTTTGTGTTCCGTTTCCAGGCGATTTCGTACGCATATATTAATTTGGAGGCTACTGTGTTACGCAGTTGTGTGTTTTATTATATGACTAATGTTCATGAAGTGTTATAATGAGGTTTTTATCTGAGAACAAATCCCTTTGTTCGCCAAAAGTGGAAAATATAGATGGTGCACGTGTATGTACGAAAGCGCTCGTAAGTTAATTTTCCCCGGGTACTGGCAAATTCTCGCAGCATCCTACGAGAGTGAGTTTACAATATTACTACGCTACAAAGCTTACGCATTTTTTTTTGGAATTATACTTTCGCAGGGAGGATTAAGTTCTTTTTTCGACAGTGTTCGCCTACGCCATATTAAGATTCTGTAGCTATGAGTTTTTAAATTCAGTGAAAAGTATTTTTAGATCAATTTATGTTCTCATTTTATTAAAGAAATATTTTTCACTTATCTTTAATCTCAAATTCTTTATATAGAAAAAAAATAAGACCAACATTTCTTAGTCAATTCAAGTGACGAACGCACGGACCGTTGTCCAACTTTGAATATTTCATCGCAATCAAAATTCACTAATACTTTGAACAGGATAACAGTTCCTTACGGAGTGGAATCGATGTTTCAACGAGCGAGTGACGCACTATCCTGCCTCGATGCATCGATTAAAATACATACATATCGATATTTGACATCTGTACTCGTTCGTTCAAACGCAGTGACCACCCAAGTTACATCAGAATATTTATCTTTAGATGAAGCGTGGAGATCGTGGGCGCTGCGTAGGTAGCACAATACGAACCATTTGATTGAGAACACCTGGATGCGCACTCGAAGACAAACGCATATGAAAATCAATGATATGCATCTGAATCTGTTAAAGAACGGGTAAAATGCATTATATAATTTGTTTTTGTGTGGTATATCATGTTTATTTTGTTAGTAACATCCGGTTGTTTGATAAATTGTGCGCATACAAATCATTTAAATAAATAAATGTATGTTAAATGATGTGTTTTGATTGCCTATATAATATTTTTTTATGTTTTTAGACTGACATACTCGTATAGTCAAGTTTATTCAAATTAACGCAGTCAAGTACCGATTGAAACTTGAGCAATTCGCGAGATATGCATGTACAGACTTGATTAGTCATTAATTTGTGAAGCTGAGGTTTTTCCAGTACTTAGTCATATCGTCCACTTTCCTTTAACAACAACCGCATCGTGTTTGAAAATGTTAAATACGTTGTTAATGAGACCCGTTCCGAGGAAACCAGTTGCTGATTTCTCTGTCGACGTAAATATAGGGCTGACTATAACACTTGTAACAAAATAGATATAAGTACTTTTCAGGCTAATTATACAGAAATTCTATTAGGAATTTTAACTCAGTAGAATTTTATGCTAAGCGAATTAAATTGACGTCTAATATTTTTTTATGAATATAATTAGTTTGATATTGATTCTTATCTCGATTATATTCAATGCGAAAGTTTGTGAGTGTGTCTGTATATTTGTTACCTCTTCACGCTCAAACCACTAATCGGATCTTGATGAAACTGGACAGTTATATAGCTTATACATCAGAATAACATATAGGCTACTTTTTACCCGATTGCGGGAAGCGAGTTCACGGAAAGCGGGGGTCCCAATTGCTAGCCGAAGCTTGTTTGAAATAAATGTCTTAAGGGTACAATGATTGAGTACAAGTACGACCTAATTACGGTACTAATAATCTTAGAAAGTAATTAATGCATATGCAAGTTGTGATAGGTCAGGGCACTAGTACGTCATACGTCTAGTAGATAACTAATTATAGCTCATTATACGGAACTTCGAGTGCTTTATGGTTAGGCTGAAAATGAGTTTTGGTCAAAGAATTAAGTGGTAAAAAGTTGACGAGATTAAAACTAATTCACATTTTTAAATGTACATTTTATTATTCTAGATAACGGAAATTACGAATACAAAAACTACATCGATAGGTTTTGAATTTGTTTATAATGATGCTGGCTTACATTCATTGGGGGTTCCAAAATTAAATTTAGTTATGTTCAAACAAGTACAAATGAATTACAAAAAGTAAAACAAATGAATTTTTAATCCTGCTGGCGTAAAATTCGCCCGTATTTTCGGCAACTTGCGCTCAATTTTATTCCTTGCTGATTCAATACTACATCGCACTGTAGGTTTGCGAAGTGCAATATCGAGATAACGCACCGAAGCGTGATGCGAGAAGCGCTGAAGACGCGACTATATACATATATTGCGTGAAAATAAAAAAGCCCTTATCTAAGCACTTATGTAGATATTGGGATCTACATAATGTTGTACGGTTTTAAATAATTTGGTATAAACCTCTAATGTATTTTACGATACGATGCTTCTTTATAAGTAATTTTAATCTTATATATACACGGGGATGTATTTGTCTTCAAAATTCTGTTTTGTATATCAATGGTTAATTCATGATTAGGTGATGTGGCGCCATGTTATCTACTTACCCTTCTCCCAGTACTTGACTGTTCAAATTCTCAATACATTCATATTAAACATAAAAAATATACAACATCTCAAATCAATTTTGTATGAGATTAGATAGTGCCACTACATTAAAGACGAGAAAAAATTGATAAAAAAATATATGAGCAGTTTTTACCTTCGTCCGTTTTTGAAATATTATTTTTATTTATTTAACAGTGTATGAGATTGTGAGAAGAAAATTAGAAAAAACTGGTACAGACGCCAGCATGTCAACCTACTCGAATCTGTCAAATTTTACCAATCGAATATTAACTTTCTGCTACTGGGATAACGTTTAAGATCTATTAAAAAAATTTCAGATTGAGGTAGGTTGATGTGCTGGCGTCTGTACAAAGGCCCTGCTTATTTCCGAAGAAATTTATTCCATAGTCTCATTTATTATTTATATTATCTAGAAATCAATAGAGCGCTTCTTAAAAAGCCCAATAGTTTAAGCCGTATGCATGTTACAAACACATGTAAGTGTCGGAAGTATGTAGGCAGGCGCGTTGGCGAGCGATAACGTTATCTTAGTGGGTTAACAACCTATTGCCCAGCATTGGAATATCGTGCAATCACGACCACTTATCATCTTGTCTTCTAAGGAAACCCTTCGGTTATGAAAGTAAACATTTTAGTTAGTAAATTATATGCTGCGAAGATTTATTGAAACGCAATTTTTAAATAAAAATATTGAAGTAGGTTGTCCATTCAATTGCTTTTTTGGGGTTTTTTTTTAGTATTTAATTTTATTCATAGTCATTGTCAAAATTCAAAAAACCTCTTAGCAAGTTAGTAATTTCTTCTTTTGGTGCTTATTTTTCAATATTAAACACACTATTATTGTTCTATTATAACACAACAATTATAATAATTAATTCCTAAAAAAACTGTTTTTAAGTTATATTAAAAAAAAAAACTGTTTTTGTTATTTTTTTTTATGTTTTTTTGTTTGTGTTCTGTGTGTGCGCTTGCGCAGCATAAATTATTTTTCTTTCTTACTTTTAGGTTGCAATTAATTTACCTACGATTACGATTTATCATAGCATGTTTAGATAGTAGGTATATGAAATATGATCAGCAAAACAAGGTTTTATTACACCATTTTCTATGCTTACAAAGTTACAAAGCTTCGAACATTTTCTCTTTGATTCTTTACCCTTGCCAGCTATCGGTACCACCATCTATCTTTATCAACAAATTGAAATAAACCCCGGGACAGGTGTTCGGATCCGCAATCATCGCTGGGAATATAATAAGGGCACGTAGCTCGGGGTGCTCACGACTTCTTAGATTCATCGTAATAAATAAATATGGTCGTGAAAGTGTTTTGACAGCGGCCATTTTGATTTACTACTGAGCAATATCAAACGTACCGCGTGATAACGGCTAAGGTGTGATGTGATTATTTTAAATTGCAACGTAAATTATTTCAGCCGGCTTAAGATTAAACATCGCTATGTTTGGTTCAGAATATGCCTATTGAATTTAAGAATTTTAAATTATGGATTCGGTCACACATCAAGCTACTACAATCTGTCATTTTTTTTAAATGTATTTTTAACTTTATCGCTGAAGCATGGGTCAAAGTTGATTGGGAAAATTTGACAGTTTAGAGTAGCTTGATGGGCTGGCGTCTCGCGCTTGATGCCATACCTTCCCTATGAAATATAATATAGCAGAATATTCCTCACATAATATAATTACACATGCAATATATTTATACATAGATATTTATTTTATAATAATACCTACTTTTCTTCTGCGAAATTAAATACCCAGAGCATTCGAGATACCACTTTGATAATAATAATGAAAACATTAAAATAAATAGAGAAGGCGTATCGTAGTAATTTGAATAAAACTAAGACGTACGAACATGTCCGCCCACAAGGATTGATTTAAAAATTAGCTAATTATTTTCGAGATTTAAGTTATTTATGGCCATGTGATTTTTCAAGTAATTCAGTTTTATTTCTGCTCTAAAAAATAAAAATTAAATTAAAATTGAAACAAAGTTTTATTAAGAAGCTGAATATTAAATTATAATCTTATGTGAAAAAATAACAGAATAAACTTTTGAAAAAGGAATTTACGTTTGTTCTGTAAATTGGGACCACATTTTTGTGTTGGCAACACATTCCCTATTACGCCTTATTACAGAATAACCTACTTTAATAAATAATATCATTATTTTTTCTAAACATTGTAATATATTGTTTAAGAAAAATAACGCGCTATCAACCTATGAATACTTGGATACTTTATTTAAAGTCCTTATCAAAACGTCCATCGCATTGTCACAGCACATTTTCTAGTTCACTAGAACTATCAACCTCTTTTTTAAACTGATCTTTGTTCCTTTTGGAGTACCAGAGCCGCGGTAATTCTTTCGAATAATCCTCATTTGATCCTTATGCGTATGCTATTCTCGATTATTTGTAGATACGGATACTTGTAGATTGATGGGTGTAATATTAATTAAATGGACTTATTATCATTGACATAGCCTTAAAAGAGTTCGAAAAATGTAATAATCGTATAAAATAAATTATATCTTGATTTCTTTGACCACTTTATAAAAACTTAATTAAAAGAGAAATAGGTTAAACTATTCCGCCTACACTCTACACCCCCTCACTCACACATGCACAATGAGCGTACACGTGTACATGTAGTTCTGTTCGCATTGCAAGGGGTGAGTCAGGGTGCTGTTGTATATTAATTTCTGTAATTATACACGTGGAATGTCATAAGCTGTCGCTGCGGTATTAACGTTCGAAATTCAAAATAGGATTTGGAATTGTATATTTTATTTTGTAATTATGAGGTTTAGTTTATTACTAGGATTTTTTGAGTCGTGTTTTTATTTGCTCATATTTTAAATTGCATATAATATTAAGTATACATTTTTAAATTTTGCCTTTATAGTGAAGATAAGACTAAAAATCTCTGTTGTTGTACAGACGGCAGCACATCAAGCTACCTTAAACTGTCAAATTTTTCCAATCAACTATGAACCATGTGCTTTAGCGATAAAGTTGAAAATCTATTAAGGAAATTTGATAAATGTTGGTAGCTTGATGTCTTGGCGTCTGTACTATAAAGCTATTGTTTTACGTTAAGTAAAGTATTAGTGATATCTTACCACTGGAGGCGTTCTCCGAGGCGAACAGCGGGGCGGCGTTGTAATCTGCAATAAATAATATTCAAGGTTAGTATCAGAATTACATCTCTGGATAAAAGAAACTGGTCTAGATTTCATAAGCCTTGGTAGTAATGAAGTAATCTTAAGTAATTCAGGGTAAACTTTTATTGTTAACATCTGACCAATTTAAGTAGACCCCAAATTACTAGCAGAATACTGTCTGAAAATAATAAAAAAAAAAAAACAATAACGACTCAACGGTCCTAATAAATCCCTATATTTCGATTTTTTTGTAAACATAATATTGAAGTAAATATTTAATCAATAGTTAGTTTAATAAAAATCTAGTACAGATATCTGACAGATTGTGGTAGGTTGATATGCTGACGTCTGTATCTATCTTGGATAACTACATAAGGCATAAAACAATGTCACCATTCCCATGTTAGGAGTAGACTGTCCGTGGGCGTTAGCTATCGTTTTTATGACCGGATAAGCTTATATTGGACTAGAGAAAGACCAAAAATCTTCCAAAGATTCCGTAGATACCATATATCATATTTATTTTAATTTCTGTTTTATATAAACAAGGAGATCCTTCTTTGCATCTTTCCACGTTAGGTGGGGTCGTCTCTCCTTATCCTTCTGCGCCAGGACAATCTGTCCCTGGTTGTCTGGTCAGGCAGTTTGGACTTCCTAACTAGCTTGGCCATACTAGTCCACCACGTCAAGGGTAGCTTTTGAAGGAGTTACAAAGCTTTCATTTGTTTTTATTACCTTACTGAGTTTCTTTTCTAGGTAATTTCATTTGGCCGACTGTGTTCATCAAACAGCCATGAGTAATTTTCTTCTACACCCACCAATAAATCACCGAGACGTATAATCTATTGCAACTGAATCCCTTTTTCATCAATCCAATATGTCTAAAGGAAACCCCAAACAATAATTGGAGTAAGAAGAATTTCTTGACCGAAGGCCGCGGGGTAAACGACACTCGTATTCGAACGATTACACAACCACTGCCGTCCATTTAACTTTGACCTCTATCCCCGAACTAAGCGTAAACAAAACATTGTGCCCGCAGAGGTTTTTATATAATGGACATGTGAGACACCATTCAATTAGGGACCGGCGGCATGCATTTTTTTGTATTGCCGCGAATGTTATTAAGTATTATTAAACGAATTAGCGGCGATAAGAAATAATTGCTCATTTGGGCTATAATAACATCATGGAGATTTAAATTTGAGGTCTTATTTTAAAATATTCAGTGGTGTATCATAAACTTCTTTAAATAAGAGTTATAACCGTGGAAATTTATGGAATTTTCCGTGAAATCCTATTATCAAAACTTCTCCAAAGTCATGTTAGATGTTATGTATCACATTGTAAGTTTGAAAGGAGTTTAGAAACTTCTAACTGACTCCGTCTACTAAGTAAAAGTTGATTGGGAAAATTTGACAGTTTCGCTTTTACTTGTGCTGGCGTCTGTACCTTGCACTTGTTTCTTCTTTCTTGGCCATCAATTATTCAGTAGGTAAATCTTTACTATAAAAGTCTGAAATCACCAAAGCCGCATTGAGTAAGCGTTGTGATTAAAGCTCATTCCTTCTCTGTGTGAGAAGAAGCCTGTGCCCTGCAGTGGGACAATAAAAAAGGTTGATAAAGATGAATTAGAAAGTAAGAAACATTGCCTGATCGAGTTCTGTTCCCAATCAAACACTAATCGCTTAATTTATGTTATATTGATTGCCACAAATTGGATTCGAAGAAAGCATATCCAATGAAGTTATGTTCTTATTAAAATTAAACTAGTTTTGTTTGTGGAGTTTCTTGCTTTGATTAAGATATTATTCAAATGCTTCGATTAGTAATGGCGATAGCTAGTTATTGTCAATGTCTTTTAATGTACAGACGCCAGCAGGTCAACCTACCCGAAACTGTCAAATTTTACCAGTCGAATATTAATCTTCTGGTATTGTGATAAGGTTAAAAAACTATTAAATTCTAGAAAAATTGATAGATTGAGGTAGGTTCATGTGCTGATCTGTACATTGATAAGATATCTTTAAAGTTATTGCATCCAAATACATTAATATTGGAAAAAGTCATGCGTCAAGAAGTTCAGATATTCTATGGTTGTAATGCTGAGCCTGCAGGTCGCGCCATGCTCGGGCAGAAGACATATTGACATTGACAGAAAGAGATTTGTCTTTTCTTGAGAACAGGCATAGAATCGCCATGCTGATCCCACTGATGTGAAAGTTTAAAAAACAAATGAGGTACGAAATCTATATTCCCAAGTACATTTTAACATTTGTGTCATTACTTTCAGTCGTCCGTTCTAACATGGTCGTTATGTCCAACCACCCCGAGGTCATTGACCACATAATTTGTATACTTGCCAAGGTAGAACATAAATGATTGGTAATTGATTTACTGACAGACAGGGTGACAGTCAAAATGGACGTGAATTCATGACGCGAGTAATTTTACAATGACGTATAAAATTATTTGGCAAGCTTATTTATTTTTCAACATATTTTGGATAACTTAATTACTTTTTGAATACGGGGGTGTGATTCTGTAAGACTTAATTCTAACATTCGAATCTGAATCCGCTTTGAGTTTCGTGATTGGCATTCTATAACTCGGTTCATAATTCGAATCTATACTAGAGCTACTTACTCTTGCGAGCGTGTTTGCGAGTTGAACTGAATTGACTTCGAGATATTGACGGATAAAGTAAGAGATGACGTAAAGAGTGGTATTCTGTAACATATTCCTCCGTCACTTCTACGCTCACTTCGCATTCGAACTCGATTAATAGTCTCAAACCTAATGGGAAGTGAGAGCGAATAGCGAAGTGAATGCGAGTTCTTGTTCAAATTTTACAGAATCGACCTGCAGCTACTAGAATTATATTGTGAAGATTAAAAAACTGTCTTATAACTAAGAATAAAGGTTACTTGCATACATTTCAGTGTAATTGACTTTAACATGACATACATACTTAATTCAATTTAAATAGCAGCACATCGAAATGTCAGATTGTCAACCTTTGGATCGTAATTTTGGCAAGAGGCAGTATGTCAGCTAAAAGGTGAGGTTTCCGTGTCAAAGAGAATATTTTTAAATAAATCAAACACGTCACTTTGGCAGGATCAGATGGTTGGTTTATCAACACTATCAGTAACAGGTCAACGAGCAAATTTTTCTAAGATAACACATTGTTTTTATGAAAATCGTCAAGAACCCTTGACCGTTAGAGAACTATTAGCGGCCCATTACGTTCACAGTCCGAAGATTACAACAATCGTTGATATTGTTCAGGAGGAAAACGAAAATTTTAAAGCATAAATTACCTACTTGAATTTTGAAGCAAAAGGCCATGATTAGCGACTACAAGACGATAAGAAAGAGACAACTACATAAAAAACTTCTTTAACATTCATAGTTAGATGACGTCATAGAGTTTTGACAGTTGCTAAGGCACCGTTACATCATCGCACATAGATAAACAAGATTTTTATTACACACAAAAGCCACTTGAATTTGTATACAAAAAATAAGCTAATAGAAGAAAGTATCAAGCATTGATATTGAAAGGAGACTCTGTATCGATGTGACATAATGATCGAGAACCTACTCAGCTATATAGCTTTTTATAAATGTATTGCTGTCTACATAAACGGCATGCAAATGTATTATGTATGCCTCACACAACCACACACTGGCATGTGCCACACACACTGACACAATGTTTACCGAACATTATTCTAATACAGGTTTCGCATGCACACATGCTTGTCTCTGTGTGCGTCGGTCCGCGGCCTCTTTACGAATAACTATAAGTTATTGTAGGCTCAAAATGTAGTGTCAAGTGAAAATAGCGATATTGTTATCTGTTCTAGTTATTGATTACTCATTGTATATTAGAATAGACTGTGTGCAGTAATAGATTTAGTTACTTGATATTTGATACACACCAAATTATACATATTTTTTTTATGAATCAGTTAGGTATTATGGAGGCGATAAATTCGACCTTTTCTTTTCATTGAAAGTGGCAATAGAATCTAGCAATAAAGACTACATAAAAATAAAAGATGGCCGCTCTATAAAAACAAAGTTTTGAAAGTTTATGCCGACTCTACGACATTACTGTAATATTACGTCACGCAATCCAATTATTTCTTTTCATCTTTCTTTTTTACTCCAAGAAAAATATCGTCAAAGTCGAGTAGGTCGAATAAAGATATTTTCGCAAGGTGACTTCCCTTAGACAAAGCACGAAGTCGGCAATTCAATAAATCTCACTCTGCTCCCAGGTACCCGAACGACTCGACCGAGCACTAAACCCAGAAATATACGCGCGAAAATAAAATTTTATTGCATTTAGAAACAAAGATGTCTGTACAAGGCATCTGCATTAAACACACAACGACCCGACATCAAACAAAAAAACACTGTTATGTTTATCAGGAATAAGAAACCCTAAAGTTTGTTCTGGAAAAATCATTCGATATGTCTGGATACTCAGAGTGTTCCCGACCTATGTCACTTAGGAACGATCGCTGCATGCCCGACTGACCGTACACGCGTCATGCACAAGTATACCCGCGATGTACGACGTACAACTGCATGTGAACACGACGCACACGCACAACAGCCCCTATGTATTCATTACGACTCCCCAGTCCTCGCTTTATGTAATAGGTTAGGGCTTGCGCGGGAAACCTAGGTTTTAAGTGATTGAATGTAATGCAGCGTGGAACGTGAAGCTTTACTGCCACTTTTTTGCACTGAAACTTGAATTTTTTGAAACTGGCAAAATTTCATTTTAAATAATTTGTATTTCTTTCAAAGTGATTTTCAAAAAATATGCAGAAACAATGGAAATATTCGAATCGAATACAACAATGGAATGTAATATTAATAATATAAAATGAATGAACGACGCAAACCATAAAACGCAAACCATGCATGTAGCAAAGCCGCTTATACACAACAATATCTATTTGTCTAGACCAGAGTTATCCCCTTGAAGCCTGCCTCAATAACCAAATAGCGTCCCGTCGAGCGTTGCTAACTCAATTTGAAACAGGCGCCCTTGGGAGCTAGGCAACCCTGGATGTGTGGGGGGAAGGGGGGACAAGTCCTGACCACGCACAACCGTCAGCCGTTGCGTTCACCGGCCTATATTTAGCGTTGCATTTCACTGTGCATGTGCGAGTATGTTTACTCGACGGCGAAACTACGTTTTTAGCTTTAGTACTTCAAAAGCGTATGCGTGGTTCCTTCAATTTTGAAGCTTGATTTCAGTTGTTTGATGTAGGGCTGGTGTTGAATGGTATTTAGCGGGTATTACTTGCTTTTGTCTGGCGTTTCATTCAGCATCGTTCTATGTCGGCATTTCATCTTAAGCTTTTAGTTTCTATTTAAATGCAAACGTCTTTCACTTTTCCCCTAATATAAGAATAACTATATGAAAAAGGATAGCAATGAATCAGATAAATACTTAATATGCTTATTATTCAAAAGTCGCATAAGAACACAAATGCCTACTTTCTTGCCGTTTCTAGTTGCCTGCAATTGCAAGATAAATGGCTGTTGCAAGCACGTTATCAATTAAACGCATGAATATTAACGTCGGCCCGGAGACATGCTGCATTACCGATAAATGCGTTTTATACTATGATATATAATGTTAAATTTATTACTAGCTCTAAGTTGCACTTATGAATTAAGCAAGTCACAACAAATTTTACGATGAATTCCAAAATATCGATTCTAATTGTAAAAAGTTTTCTCCTTTTTATCTCATTCGTGATAAAAATTTGTCTGTTCAATGAATTCAAGAAAAGAGGCAGAAAATAGGACTTATTTTGACATACACATACCCAGCATATAAGAAGTCTTTGTTTCAAAGAACTTCTATTCCTTTATCGGAAAACAAAACAAACAAGCTTATGGAAAGTTAGTTTTAAATAAAAGAAAAATACTAGTTCTTATGTTCACCACCGCATAATTATAGAACATAAATTACATGGTTAGCCATGTTGTCACTTTCTGCCGGCTTGTATGATTAAAGGCGTAATGTGAAGAATTTTAACGGTGACTGAGTTTCCGATTACTGGGTTGCAATCTATAACGATGGAGGTAATAATGGAGACACTAAACTAAAAGTATGTTCTATTCTTTTGACGAGTGACAGAACTATGATTATTGTTTTGCTTAAACCTACAGCAAAAAGGCATTTGAATATCTGTCTGTTCCGCTCAATAATGCTGTAGAATGAACGAGTAATTTTATTTTTTCTTCGACCTTTTCATCGTTGGGAAGGTAATATAAATCTTAATCAACTTTTAAAATTAAGTCTTAGGTCGTATATCACAGATTATTTTTATTGTGACTAAAAGCTAAGGCTAATTTAATATCTAACGCTTTGTCTAACTGTTAGCTACGCTTTCTCTCTGTCTAATTTTTGACTGGTTGTTTATCTGGGCTAGGCTGTTCTATTATTTTTGTGACTTTCTATACGTGATTAAGTTTCTGTATCTTATCTTACATACTTTATTATATCATCTTCACATACTTCACAACCGATATAATACTGACTTTTATTTTTTCTTTCTTCAGTATGAATAATTAAACATCATTAAATACACATATTGAATAAAATAACTATGTCATCCACATATAGTACACTCGAGCCGACCAGCGTACGCCTTTATTTGAAAAGACCTGACATTATGTGACACAAAACACAAGTTGGAAGGGAAACTCTAAAGCAACATGTTATTAAGTATTGTAACGAAAGCCATAACAACCATGTTACTGTCGCTACGACATTGAACTGTGAGAAACCAACGCCCATTTCCCCTCTATAACGCAATAAATTGCATAGAAGAGCTTTGTGACGAAAATATTATAGTGCATATGGAGGTTTTGGTTGAGAATGTGATATAGAGGAAATTTAAATCTTTGGGCAACATGATTTTGAGGATTCGAGAACAACCTACGCATTCGATAATGAAGGAATAAAATCCTTTAATGGATAGTAGGTGACCTAAGGTTCACAAATTACTCGTGTCATTTATGGATCTATGTATAAAGTGTGCAAAGATTTGAACAGAAATATTTTAAGCGCTTCTTCAAGTGCATTGGACCAAATTGTATTGTCCACTGTCTGATGAATTGAAATTGAACAATATGAAGGTATTTAATAATTTGCTTAACACAATAATAAACGAAGAATAGTAAATTAAGGAATGTGGTTTTCATGAGACTATCAGCAAAAACCGTTGCAGCTTAACGATCGATACACACAAGTACTTTGGGAAATACCAATAAAATGGTCTAGCATCGTGTAGTCTGTAGTCCATGAGTTATCTATGGCTTCCTACATGAGACAGCATAGCATCCCACATGGACGGTCATAACGTTGCCGGGTACAATAGGCTCGAGTACGCCGGTTATGCGGCTATCTGTAATGGCCGCTCGTCACCTCTCGAGGTGTCATCGCGCGTGTGGGTGTAACCGCAGCCCCCCTCCCCCCGCCAGGCCTCCGCCTCGCCCTCTGCCCTCAAGCCTCGAGAAGCCTATGCAACTTACTACCACATAAGCTGCTTTCAACGTTATTTATTTCTATAGATAACATTGTTCGAGATTCTTATTTGTAACCGCCAACAAAACTAGTCTCCGCGCAAAGACAGACTTGTGGAATTCAGTCATAAATTCCAATACTGTAATTTTATTAGCGCGTACTCGATTGTAGCGATAATGCATTATGATGAGCATTTATTTAATTACATTTTTAATGACCTTAATAAACTTCATCCATTATGTGCGTAATTAGAAACTCAAACCACATGCGAATTCATTAAAGTGATTTAATTGAATTGATATTCGAAGACACTAAATTGCTATATTGCTATTACAATAATATGTACGTGCAGATTTAATAAGCTTTAATGAAAACAGAATGTACCTACCGTCTGTCTGTCTGTGTGTACTGTTCCGTTAAAAATAACACGAGTAATTGCTCAATATGGCATCGATGCAGAGAACACAGTACAGAGTTAACGTGATCGGAACAATATCATGAGTGAAATCATATTTTCCAACAAGTTTCACTCGGTTGGAGCTTTCTGCGAAAGAGAAATTGAGCGCGGCGCAGCGGGAAATGAAGAAAAACTTCATGAAAAACGCGTTAAGGCAAGCGGCGTGACACCACGTCCTACACAATAACATAAATCGATAATAGGAAGCCCTCCGACTAGTTCAGCAGTGCGTGCGAGCGACCTAATACACCCACTACGGCGACCGCATGCAATGCGGGCTAAATATACAGGGACCCGCTGCGTTCCTGCGTTGCAGCGCGTCGAACGGAACTTATGTCGCAAAGACAACGTCCACAATTGCTTGTTCAGAGAAAATAACCGGTTTCACTAGTGCGGCGAACAATTCGCGACCCTGCGGCGTCGGCGTGCGGTCCTGTTTAGAGCGCAGTGGGCGCGGAAGAAGGCCGTTTCGCAAGCCAGCCGCCGCGGTAATAACACAGCTAGGTGCATTCTCGCTGCAATTTCGCTCTCGGTCGGGCTGTGTGTTTGTGGCGCGCTGAAGATCAGGGCTAACGATCGGCGTGCGTGCTCCGTCTCGGTCGCACCCGCGCCTCGGCGAGCGCGTCTCGCAAAAGAAACGCTACAACTTTATCTGACAGCGACGCGACGCGACGCCCGAGAGGCTTTTGTGCGTTTTCCATGTTTATGTTTATAGGAGAGCACGTACAAGGGGTGCTTTGAACGCCAGTTGCTTGCTGTTGCGTGGTTATAAATTCTGCGACGGTCTTGTTTTTATTTCAAAGCGTGTGTTTGTACCGAAAGAAGCTATGGCGGCGTAGTTTTCGTGCAATAATCTTGTTAGACCATAAGATTTTATTATTACGTAGGTATTGAGTGTAGGTGTATCAAATGTGGGAAGAATAATAAATGGAATGCGATGTTTATGATCAATTTATGTCCGACCATGGCGTGTAGACAATAATCCTTTTTTGTTAGCACGCGCAACTATTTAAACGGTTGTCAATAAAAACAATTTCAAAATTACATAGAATTATGTTTGAAAACTATACAACCCAACAGGGGTGAGCAACTTCATCTTCATTCAAATGCGATGACCAGATATTAACATACGAAAATAGATACGTTTTGATCAACGTGACGTGGTCGTGTCATGTTTTGACTATTGTTTAACAATAATATTGTGGTGAAGGTACTATGAGAGGGATCACTTTGCTCATTTATTCCTACTTGTTTGTTTACCAAAGATTAGGAAAGTGTGTTAAGTGTAGATACTAACATACAATAACGTACAGTACAACGCCCGTAATGTTGAATTTATTTTCTGAAGCTAGATACAAAATGTAAACACACTTGTCTACGTGTTTCATTGGTCTGATTGAATAGATTTTAAGCCTTTTTATTGGTGAACTTTGCAATGGATTTAAGCATGTCATCATCATAATCAGCCTTCTTCAAATGTTCCACTGCAGGGCACATTTGCTCAAGGCGAATTGGCGCTATCAGACTTTAAAAGCCCAGGTTCGGTCAAGAAGTTTTCCTTCATATTTACACAGTCATAGGTGTCCAAAATATACTTAGAATGAACATATAACTTATAAAACTAGTAGTACAACTAGTGATGCTTAGAATCCTTTTTATAACTTTCACCAGCTGTAAATAATCTAGAGTAGATACCTACGTAGGTAAAGATAAACCTCTCGCAAGAAATGGGATATAAACATTTCGCAATGGCTGATCATTACTCAAATTCCTTGCTTGCTATTTAAATCTCTCTCGCTTTAACGGAAAAGGATGTCATTCAAGGCCCATATATTTTGCTCGAAGACGTCCCTTAGGTTTTGTCGACGAGAAAAACACCGGTCATAATTACACACATCTATTTTTATGAGTTTGTTGATGCGAAATAATGTTGTTCAAACTTGTAGGCTTACTAGTACTTAATGTGGTAAACAAGATACGGATATTTCAATGAAAAACTTGAAATAAGTAGAGCAAAAAGTTATGTAATTATTCATCGATTAAATAGTTTATTGGATACCATTTTAATGGGGGATCAGATCCCTCCTATCGATGATTAACACATAGAATTGTGTCCATTATAAGCATTGTATCACGTATAATATTATTTTAATAATTCAATAATCCAAAAGGGGAATCGAGATAGATTAACAACTTTATAACACACGTTAAAGTGAAGGTGATAGCATGGGATTTTACCCCCTCTAAATTGAAGGCATTAGGGCATGAAACCTTAACACCAAAAGAGTTTCGTTCATACAAGAGAAATGGTTAACAACAAATGATTCATATCGGCATATATTTATGAATAGCAGCGACGCTATTCGTCATAATTCCACTAACTTATACCCACATAGTTGCATAAAATGGCCGCCTGCCAAGAACAGGGCTAAATCAGAAGTACCTACATTAGAACTAGAGCAGAAATTGTCCTCTATGATTTTGTTATGTAACATTATTATGATATTAAATAATCGGAATAGTATTGACGGTGTTCTATGGAATAGATATTTGATGTTTACCTATAGGCAAAGAGTTTTATCAACGATCTCGCAAATATCTTGGTAACCTTAGAGAATTTGCTAGAAAGGTCTTTAAATTGTTTATTCTATAGGTTTTATGTAAGTATACCAAATATTTCAATGTAGCTGGTGACAAAATATACCTA
This sequence comes from Heliothis peltigera, assembly GCA_958496145.1. Taxonomy (NCBI): domain Eukaryota; kingdom Metazoa; phylum Arthropoda; class Insecta; order Lepidoptera; family Noctuidae; genus Heliothis; species Heliothis peltigera. Next base: position 4,595,255 of record OY292326.1, on the reverse strand, counting down.
AACTGTATTTAATTTTTTGTGCGCATTGCAAGACTTTTCTACATAAGCAAGTACGTCGCGTCGTGCATATCAATAGCAAGTCTGTTACACACTAGACGAACATCCGGTACTAAGTCGACGCAACCAAGCGTCATGCGTGAAGCCAATCGCTAGAAAGCTCATGTATTATTATAGAATCTGGGAAGGTCAGAGTAAAAATTATACCACCGCGCGATTTTAGCGAATTTCGGGAAGGACACCGTTTGGCGGTACGGTACAGCACGATGGCGTAACGGAACGAGTACTATATTTACTTTCGGGCACGTGTTCAGAAGTGAATGGGCGAAGACCTTGCCCTTGAACCCGGGGGGAACGCACGCCGCCCGCGGCACGCACCGCCCGCCCAAACGGCGACCGCCGCGCCTCTGCCCATACGCCCCGCGCCCCGTGCGACGCCCCGCCACCCAAACTGATCAATAGCCTACTTCCTATTTACATCGCTTCCTGCCAACTTACATGAAAGATCCAATTTGTCGACTCTGAAAGGACAGGATTTAATTAGAATTTCATGGAATCGTTAGCAATTAAGAAATACTCGTAACAAAGCTTTTGTTTTGAAAGAACAGCGATATTTAGTCGGAAAACTTATAACGTAATAACAAATTAATTACGTTATTATTTCATGCATTTATTAGGCGATTACATTTTACCGTCCGAATTGTGTGTTCTTCATTGAATTCGCCGTAAACACTGCGGCTTCCCACGAGAATGATTACTTTTTGCATTTATATCGGGCATAAAAAATACAGACTATTTCCGTTTTAGTATAGTTAGCTTGGTGCAAATATACTTGGTCACGCGAGCACGATAAGGTGCAGGGTATAATTATATGGTCAAGTTAGGGCCTACCTTTTATAGCTTAGGAGAGGATAGTGACGTATTGCGATTGCTCTCGAGCCGTAAATGTACTACATTCTTCTACATTCAACAAACTTGCTCAGAATTGATGCTGTGTGGTCTATGCGAGCCATACACAAACTACTTTGTATTAGGAATATGAATACAACAATTTATTGTGCGGTTGCTTTTTGACGTCGCCATTTTGAAATATAACTAATAATGTTCACAAGTTTATATGAACGATGTCAAAAATAAATATTTATTGTATCCTGCCTTACAGTGGTGCGTTTATTAAGAGTTAGACAGAGACCGTAAGATTTCATAGAAGATTTCACAGCTTCCTTATTTTCTGAACGTTTCATCCGCTTAGATCTAAATAGATGTTTCTAGCGATTTCGCTTGGATGACTGAGAAAACTATTTTCCGCAACCGGATAAAGTATTTATAGTACTTCTTGTCCTTACTTTAAGTTCAAACTATTTCTATAAAAAGCTCCATTTATTTATCTGAGCCATAAAATCGCAACTGTCATGTTAACAGATGATTACGTAAGGAAAAACGCAAATGATGATTTCTAATTATATTGCTAATGAACTTTAGTGTAATAAAAACTATGCGTAAAATAAATAGTAGTTCTGTAAGTTCAGACGCCAGCACATCTATCTATTACAATCTGTCAAATTTCCTTAATAAATTTTCAATTTTATCGCTGAAGCACATAGTCCAAAGTTGATTGAGAAAATTTTACAGTTTCAGGTAGCTTGATGTGCTGGCGTCTGGAGATATTAATAAGTTATAACATAGATGCTGTACCGAGGAGTGGTGCGATCAATAGTTTTCCGTCTAGTCTACTCAGGACTATTGCAGGCAAATCGAGTAGGGAAACCATTTGAGTTATGTTCACGTAGGTAATCTAGATTGCATGTAGGCGGTTTTGGATGGCAGTAACTTTTTTATTTTTTATTTTGATCGTTGAAAATTGGTCTTGTAATTCCATAGTCTATTTTTATGCAGGTTTCATTTAAATTTTCAGGTATTTAGTGCATAATTACTTACAAGTATATATTTTATTATCAGTGCATAAATCTGAGATCTAGTCTATCATAAAAAAAAATTGACTAATCCTATGTAACTATCACTATAACGAGAACTGAATTCAGAAATGAATCATCAAAAAAAATATTATACATAATAGGTACTAGTAATCATTTGTTTTTGTTACCACAATAGTATTTATTTATGACAGGATGTAAAAACTTATATAAGAACATCATAATTTTATCTGTCTTCTAAACACACGCGTGATATCAGTAAGAAATTTTCAGGATGTGATCTCGTAACTTCCATATTTAAATAAGTAAACATTATTGTTTATTTAAACTATTTAAATTGCTATACTAATCTTATAGATATAAAAAAGTGTTATAATAAACTTGAATCAAATCTAAATAGGGCAATTATCTAGTGTTACTAATATACCTACTCAATGAAACAACTAATTTAGTTACCTAGTTAACTAGTCCCATTAATTATATTAATGGGACAATTTTAAATGTTTTTATTCTCAATACCGTGTAATAAAACATTAAGTTTATTAAGCAACCGTAGCCTGTCACATAACTATAAATTAGTTCGGACGAGATCTTAGAATCAGGTTAAGTCACAAACTGGTCTCACCTTGGCCAGTTTTCACATCTGCCACTTGTCGCTCCGCTGGACAAATAGGCCGGCCAAGCTTGACCATTGTCAATCGCTGCGCCTGCGCAATCTTCTTGCCTATTGTTTCACGGAATGGAATCGTTGGGAACTCTAAATTTCATTGTTTGTCCGTCAAATGCTTGAAAGCCGTTTCCGAATCAAATTATCGACCCCGAAATTTTGATTTAATTGAATTATGAGTAACATAAACTTGTGCAATATGTTCTTAAAATGTCAAATGTGATGGATATGAAAAGACGATTACACTAGCTAAATAATTCGACGAAACTATTTAAAGACCTAAAATTGTTTCGGAAGAGATCAAGTTAGTGTACACATTTAGAAACAATAGGCACGTAGCTACAGATATTTTTAGACAGGATTTGGTCCAATATAAATGTCAAATAATACAGTTAAAACAGATTTGTGTCAATCTACTTATTAATATTAGTTTGAATGCTCCATAACAACAACTAGATAAATGTTAATGGGCCATTTACTGTCACAATAGACAGTAAAGGTTCTAGTAACCAAATATGGCAGCGATTATCACACTATGTCTAAAGATCATTGACTCATAATGATTATTCTCAATGCCGAAGGCCGAATAGTGAAACGGCCGTAGTTAGGCACAGAGCGCTCACCTTAGAAGCCAACTACACAAATTGTGAGAGTATTATACAAAGAGGTTTGAATCACGATCCAGTTCCCAATTCCTTAGCTCCATTTGTGTTTATTTTTTATTTCGGTCAACGGCCGTGCGCGCGGCCCCATTGTACGCGCTCCGCTGACATCCATTTAGTTCTAGGGTTAGATTCGAACAACCAAAATGAACTACGACTGGTAAGTTCTTTCAAAGAGGTACTATAGGAAGTCTACATAATAGATGAAGTATTTCAATAAACCAACTTTGTCAGTCCTTTCAATCAGTTCAGAACTGGATTTATCGTCTGTAATCGCAAACGGTAGCGTAGAACCGTAAACTCCAATAAATGTTACGCTTTAAAAACTATTACTGTTTTTAACACAAACGACTAAATTATTCCGGCTAGCGTGCAGATTTCAAAACCCACGCGCGGAGTACTTGTTTTTCAAGGTTTTTTTTATTATGAATCGGGCCGCGGCGTACAATCAGATATTCCTGGCAGCCGATCAGTAAAAACTATACAGATATTTGATGAGAACTTTAACCTCACCCTGCAGCGGATCCTGTTAACGTTAGATTGTGTTTTTTCTTAAAATACTTACTGTCATAGTATGATAGAGGTTATTTTAAAAATACAGTATGAAAATTGTGTTTCGATAAAAAACAGGCGTATAAAATGTGCAGAATTTTCTGGATAAGAACTTGCCGTAAATGACTACTGCCTTCCTTTCTCGAGCCTATAAAGTTTACTCATCATGAGGATTTGGCCATAAGACAAAAAACCGTGTCGTTGGCAATACTGAGCAGTACTAGAACCTTTTAACACTGTACATAAAGACAAGAACGACGTGATGTGGGACGAAACAAACGACCATTAACTGGAAATTGCAGGTACAGAATACTTAGTTCACCAACAATGGGAGGTCACCATAAAAATTCATAACCATTCATATATTTATAGTTAGGTCACGGGGCAGTGTTTGGTCTAGAGTCACGGCGAGTCTAGGCGTTGGTATCGAGCGTGTGTTGACCGGGCGATTCACCTTGAGACCGCACCTCGCTTCTTATAACCCCACCGCGGCGAAATACCACCGGGCGGTCGGCACGTGTAGCAGTGTGCAGACGACGTAAACTGGCCGCGTACCACGTTTGGTACAATGCTCAAGACCGGTCCGCTTGCTGTGGGTGACCGAGTCGTGGAATGCACGGGACGGACCGAGACGCAGAGATTTGAAAGTGTGCTCCGCCGCGCCGCCCGCGACGCCTATCGACACACTAATATTCTCAATGCCTATACAATACTTTTTTTACACGGCCATCCCCCAATTTTCAATTCAATACACCGCGTTTAATATTAAATGTTATTATTAAAATCTTCGGTGCGTAAGCCTATATTTTTTCCCCCGCGCTCAGTGTTGGACCCAACAATTGGTTGGTAATTCAAAATAGCCTGTAATCACACGCTGTGATCTTCATTTTATGTTATTACTGTTGGTTTGTAATCAAATTATCATATTTTATACATAAACACACTGAGTCGCACGCGCAGTCAGCGAGTGAAGCAAAAAATTGGGTTTCGTTGCTGTTCGAAATATAATTATGATAATTATCTGTCAACATCTAGCTTTTAGTAAACATTGCGGTTTGTTCACGTAATAGAATAAGTGTAACTAAATTTTATAAACAAATATTCATTCAAACACGGATTTGAGATTGGTAGGTACGAATTTGGCAAGCTTTCAAATATTTTTGATTCAATATCGCTGTCCCAAATAACATCAACTAAACGTTGTAATAAATAAACGAGAGGAAAAAAATCGCGTGTAATCAATCACAATTTCTATGTTCGAGCGTATCGAATCAGACGAATAATCAAGCTACCTTCCTCGTAGATAATCAAGTTTGTTTACCACCTAGATATTTCATGCTTGTGCGTCATGAGTTCGTTAAGAACTACTTACCTAGATACAATACAGAACAGTCACCCTATTATAATTATTTTCGTTAAACTTTATTCTTAAGCTACGTGATGTCGTTTCTCGTTACAACTGACATAATACTTAAGTAGGTGTTAAATAATAATACTAGCTAAGTAGGTATACTGAAATATCAATATTAACAGACTCAGCGGGTTAGCGGTTAAAAAGCTAGAACACCTTATTTGCTTATGGACTGTAACAGGCTTTCTAGCAGGTCCCTCTTCTGCCCAGTGCAGTGGTCTCCTACCCAGGGCCCCGCGTTGGATTGGGGCCCTCTATATAGTTCCTACTCTATTACCAAACGATGAACGATAGCTACTCTACTCACGCCTAAAAATCACGCTTAACAAATGCTTACCGACTATGTTCGATATATTCATTTTTTAATGAAATATCTAGCAAGGAGTAGATCATCTCATCACATAACAACTTCCTAAAATGATTGGTCATATTTCCTTCTATAATTCTTTATATGCCCAGGGCCTCTAATAGGTGAAAGACGGACCTGCCTTCTAGATGATTTGACTCTGAAATACTACGTTAATATCTGAAGGAACTTGTGATGCAAGGAGCGTGTGAATGATTAATTACAACAAGCGTCACTGAATACCAGACGATATCGGAAGCAACAGCAATTAGAACGAATATAAATTCGACACAATAATAAAAAATCGCATCAAACGTCAGATATTATTGGTGACCATACAACGTAGAGCTCCGGTATTCTTACCACTTACACTTTAATCAACCGGCCGTAAAGGCATCGGGGGAAGCGTGGCAGGTCTAATGAAACCGGACACTGTTTTAGTAAATGTAGGCTTGCCCCAATTCCGTTCAGTAGCGTCAGTGACGATGAACATTGAATAAATGATGACACTAAACGTGCTTCGTAAGTGTTATAGGTTCACTTAAATAATACAGTTACATTGTACTTCATTTAACAGACCAATGATGCTAACTAAAAGTAAAAGTCGTGAATAATCTACAAGATGTACCTTCGACGGTCGCTTGAATGATCTAAAGTGAAATTTGTGAACCAGTTTCCAAAGTAACCACGTCCGTGTTTAACTTTCACACGAAAAGGGCTTTTCTTCATCGCCTTTCTTGGCTCTGTAGGAAAGATCTGAAGCTTTGTTGCTAATCAGCTCAATAATCGATTCGAAGAAAAACCTCCTAGTTTATACATTTTTTTTTATTATTTTTTTTTATTGTTCATACAAATACTCCTGTAAGTACTCAATATAATAACCTCATCACTTATGGCATTGTTTATTTATTCATAGTTAAGAAACCAAACATTATTCAAAAGCACAGGCAATCAAGCGTCAAACAAGAAAAAAGAAACTTTTTGTGTCCATCCTTAGGCCCGACAATATCTTATGATTTGGACCATTAATATAAGTCGAGCGTCGACGTGGTGGCGTCAACTTTGTCACTCAATCCTACGCCCACGACATAGAGTCGAGTATCGACTGACAAAAATACGCCCACTCAGGTGTGGCGTGTAACTATTTGTTTTCATCGTACCCACGACTCGGAAACCCCGATGTTTTAACGTGCCGCCCCAATTCAAGTACCGAAATAACTGGGCTCTGTCCCAGATTTGTCCCCGCTCCCTACGACGGACGTGCGATACGCAATGCCCGATTATGCCCCGACTTTGGTCTGGTCAAATGTCCCCCAGTGCATTGCGTTTACAATCGAATTCAAACATTACATTCCGCTTGAGAAATCGATCAAAACGAATAGATATGGCAGAGCGGAGATAGGTAGAAATTGTTAGGTTTTATGTTAATAGACTTTTGAATAAAGGGCAGTAAGTCTTAAGAAAAAGATTATATTTTATTTGTAACTGAAAGTATTAAATGTTGATTTGAAATATCTTAAAAGGAATTCAACCAAAAACACCAAAAAAACCGAAACAATAAATCTCAAAATCGATTCGTGACATCAAATTAGCGAGCAAGTCGTGCTTGTATTCGGCGACATGCCTTGAATTCCCTTTTGTTTCCCTCGCGACACGTGTCAGCGTCGCGCGTCCGAGGCCCGTTATCGTATAGCGAGCTATAAGTATGGCTGGTATAGTATCCGAATATCGGTGGCGTGCGGGGTGAACGACCTCTCAGGCACCTGCAATCGGCCGCTGTTGACACAAGCAACTGACGGCCGTGACGCTTCCAAGTGATAATGAGTGTCAGTGCAACGTACTTGAGATTTCAGTGTGGCTAGGATAAGCTCGACGATTATTGGCCACTGCAGCTCAAATATTTGATCTGATGAGTTTGTGGGTAGTCTCCATTGTGTTTGCTCTTGTTCGGTTTGTTCAAACATTTCAACTTTATTATGCAACATTTAAGTAATTTATTCATTTAAGAGAGACGTCTTATCTTTACTTTCATCAAAATTAATGTTGCCCCTTGCAACTAATTCAGTAATTAAATCGCTAACAATGAATAAATGTTCATGCAAAGTAGGGTCAACAAATGTTAGAGGACACGGGCCCGTGTGGCTAAATAAATAAAGGTCACAGCTAATGTAGCGTTGCAATGAACTTTTACACAAGGTCAATTGTCTATTGCTATGACATTGTTTCATAGCAACTAAAAAGCAGGTTGAACGTTTGTATACATCAGTAAAAGTACATTAATACTTTTCAGTTGAAATACAATTTAACGTAGAGAAAAATTAGGATGGAAAGCAATAGGATTGGAAGTCGAAGCAAAGGTGTTCGAAATTTAATTTTCAACTAAGGTTATAGAGTAGATATATCATGTTACTTTACAGACGCGTATGAATTCACAATTGAGAGTTTATTACGCGATCCACAGTTTTCCCGCGCGGAGAATGAGGGCGCGGCCTTGTCCCGCTTCTCAGATTGGCACATTTTTATCTACTCTTTGAACTATAGCCAACGCCAGGCAGACTTTCGTTTTGATTGATAGAGTATTAGTGTACGGGGAATTAAAGAAGTATTGCTTGTTAATTATGTTACTGATAACTCTTCTTCTGAGCGCAGCTGCGTGAAAACAAATTAGACAGAAATATTTAAAACAAAGGCTGCTGACGGTAAAGTAATTTTTCTTTTTATAAATTAAGGCATATTATGCAATGAACCTGCTACAAAATTTTTCTTCAACGTTTGTGAGAATGAAAAAATTAATTAGAATTTGAAACAGGAGGAACCCAAATGTCCTAATACAACCCTAATCAGAAAAAAAAACATAAAAAAAATAAAGCGAAATTCAGTGGAATAATGCCATGGCAGAGATTTTTTTCAATTCGACAACCGAACTTAACATTCAAGTTAGACAAGTTAAATTCAAAATTTATTACTTAAAATTTGAAGAATCCAAAAAATATTGACACGACATTGAAATTGTTGTTAATACAGACGCTGTGTAATCGTTTCAAGATGGCGATGGGCATACAAGTATTTCTTTTACTATCTTATTGGTATCCAATAAGAAACATTCGTATCTTATTATTCGATTATTATGTCTATTATTTCTAGCATTTCGACTTCAACTCTGAAACCAGCATTGTTATTTGTGCAAGCGATCCGTTTATCCAATGAAGGTATTAGTATAATTCTATTGCAATGGACTTGGCTTTACTAATTCAATTTGCAAAGCTAAGACTAAGCTATTTACGTTGCAAGTTATTGACCTAAGTTCAATATTGGGTTTTAAATCATCTGTCTTAACTGTATTGTCGAATTTAACTCTGTATAATTGTTCTAGCTACGCTTAACTTACTTGTATCACGTCTGTAGTATCAATTTCCTTCATTTGGTTACGTTCAGTAGGTATGTTATGAAATATTTGAAAGCTGCGTGATTTAGGCGTGCTCCAAATTAAGATTCTATTTTTAGAATATTTCTATGCTTACATTTGTAAACGCAATAAATTCGTTTGTAAAGTTAAGTAAGTATAAATTTCAATAATTTCGCGCAGCATAAAGATGCGATAAAGAATGATCTCCATAGAATAAAAAACTGTCCTAAATCATACATAAGTGTACAATGATGACAAATGACGAACTTCAATAAACTAAAATAGCAACCGGTTAACGAAGAGAGAAAGCATCCTGTGGTGAATTAAAATATGTCTGTCATTGCAATGCCGAGCACAGTAGCTCAGCATTAACACGTGTATCCTGTGTCGTGCTACGGCTGTCGACTCTCTCAGCTTCACGCACCACGCACAAATAATGCGGAATGCATTCTACTTAATTACTGAATCACGTAAATGAAATGCCTTCGTAATTGGCCACAATAAGCTCAATTGATACGAGGTGTTCCTGCGTGACAAAACAAATCAGCTGAGCGGCCTGTCACTCGGGCCCGCCTTCAAGTGACCCCTTACCCACAAACAACTTTCCAACTTGTCTGCTATAAATATTCAACGCCGCTTTGCCAGCAGTTCTCACCGGCTACACTACTTCAACCACCCGTCATAAGCCGCGATACCCACCTAAATACAGTTTGGGCTCAATTTTGACGACCCGCTTTCGCACTCAGCCAGAAATACAGTCGAGTTGGTGGTCCGCGCGCACACTGGCCTCTGTCTACTCATCCATCACTGCACATCCGCACGATACTGCGAGACTCACGATTTCACTGTCACAGCACGCGGCGGCCTGTGGCCAGCCGGAGTCACGGCACGCACCAGCACAGACGTTTCAATAGTACCGCGGCTACCGCTGCAGTGGAGTGGACGACACGAGCATCAGTCGGCGCGCGAGGTGAAACCGCCGAGGACCGAAACTGCGAGGCGCGAGGTCGGCGCGACCTCCACGCTCGAGAGCGTGAGAGCCGGCAAAGCCTGAACGGTGGCAGGTGTGCTGCGCGAAGTGCAGCGCTATGCAGAGAGAGCTGTACGAGACGACGCGCGTGACTCGCCGCCGCCGACTGACGGGCGCGCCGCGACGAGCCTCGGCTCACCACCACACGCGCACCCGCGCACACTCGCGCCGCGCCGACGGGCCGACACCACACGCCGACACGGACCGCGCTACACCGACACGCCGCGCCGCCAACCGACCACACCAGATCCAAACATATTTTAAAGTTTCATACCCAATTTGACTTTAAAATCTCATCGGGCCCGTCCAAGACGCGAGCCAGTCTGTCAGCCTGAATATTAACCTGAACAAAAGCATTGCGGTGTCTCGTTGGACGCATCGGTTGCGCAGTGAATGGACAGCGCGTGTAGAAACATTGAGAGCGCATGCGCCACGCACACTCCCTCGAGGCGCCCCTGTACTTACGAAAAATTCGAACAAGTGTGACTGTAGTTAAGTGAGTCCAAAACGAGGCTGGGAAATTGAAAAACAAGCCTGCGAAACTTGGAATAGTGTACACTTAAACACTGCTGTGTATTAATAGAGTATATGATCGTTCTAGGAAGACTGAGTTCAACTGACTTTATCGATAAAGCGTTTGAAATAGAGATCAATGGTCAATTAGTGAAATCAGCTCCGGTTCAGTGTGCGTCGTATACTTATACAACACATATCACCGCATTATGCAGCCCGTGCAGTCACAGTAAGGTCATCGAAATGCTGTACAGTGTAGATGTGATGCTACAAATTGTGCAAATAGATGTTCCAATGAACTCGTTTAATAATAGCGGGCGTAGTGAGGGCGTCACTGAAGAGAAATACTAGTCGAATAGTCACTACTCGACTCTACGTGAGACTGGCCCAAGGTTGTAGTACACGCACGCTTCCGTTGTCATGGAACACTGATCACGAAAACACTGTCATAAGAATATTCAATGGTATTTGTGTTATTCAACTTTTACCCTTTTACATGTCGGAAAAACTGTTTGAAACTGACTATAATAAAAGTGTTAGACATGTGTATGAAAAACACGTCCGTTGTGAATTGGAAGTAATTAAAAATGACATTGCAGATATTAATGAAACAAAAAGAGGAGTGGCCTCATCAACCGGGAGCCGTCACACCACGTCAACTTTCAGCGAAAACAAATTTGTTCTCTTATTGGAGACGACTTGTTATTTGTTTTTATTTTACTAAGAAGTATGAAGTTCAAAATTTGACCTGACAGCCGAAAAATAAAAGAAGATCCAGACTAAAATAAATGTGCTGAACAAATAGCGGAAACAGTGATCCAAAATTCCGCATTAAAAACGAAGTCAATGATGATTGTAAATCTAATAAAATATATAACACAAGAAAGATGCAAGAATGAAAGACAAGCATGCATCAATTCATTGGAATAAAGGGACAACTGAAATAATTTTACGAAATCATGAGTCAAATCACCAAGTTGCCTGTAGTCAAAGCTAAGTATAAAGGCCAGACAAAGATGGGTTTGTTAGCAAGAGGTAGTCGCCCGGGACGCCACTCTTGGCTTCCGCCGGCGCCCGATCATTGCCAGAAACACTTAGGGGGAAAAACTCGAGCATAAAACGCTCCGAATTATATACCACGAAATAATCTGGTACTCTCAAAGCGTGTTGTTTTAAAAACATATTTTCGCTCATATTAAGTTCTTGTTTATTCATACACTTTCAGTTTTCATAATTTTGAATGTATCTTAAATTACTTGCAAGTTAATATTTTGGGTGATGTGCAAATATTTTGTTAAAACAGATATTTCCCTCAGACAAAATACGATCCAATTCAGAGTAAAGTTGAAAATAAAAAGCGTACGCGCGTAAAACTTTCAGTGACGGGATGCGCGCGCAATGCGTGAAATTCCACGTCAGCTGATTAATGCTGCTCACTGGCAGCGGCGCATACTTTTTCTTACTTTAATAAGCGTGACATTGCACATGGAAATATTGTTCTTATTTTGAATTGTTATGATGACGTTCTGACACGAGCAGATTAGCTGGCAGGGGAGATCTGTTTAGTAATTACTCTAAGGGGAGATCATTTGACTGTTTATTTGAAATTTTATAAATGTTTCTCAGCTGTCTGTCAAATATTAAGTTTGAATGGCAAAAAAGTTTTTTAATGCAGCCATATAACTAATTACATACATACATATATCTTTATAAATAAAAGATCATAACTCTTCATTAAAATTCTTCAAAGAAATGGTTTAGAAATGTTAATACATGTGGTGGAATACAAAGCATACAATGGTCGAAGTCTATTACGCCAGTTCGATATCAAAAGCAGACGCTAAAAAAGGAATCGGTCTGTGTGGTCTTAAGCAACAAACAACTTTTGATCACACAAATGTGTACTTGCTTGATGTTTTATAGAACTTTGTCCTTTGCGGAGATACAAGCCGACGTTAACAAAAGCCTTCTGATTGGCTCGAACACATCACGGACCGGACAATGCGACATAAACGTTTGTACATTTCAGTCGGACGTCAAAGAAACATTTTCGCATTTCGTACGAACGTAAACGACCTAACAAACCGTCGTAACTGTGTACAAACAAGCTATTTACACGTGGAACTTGAAAACCCCTGTCCATAATAAGGAGTTTTCACGCGATTGTTCACAGGAGACCCTCAATGGAGGAAGTATGCGGTACCCTTTGCGAAGACACCTTCGGACGATTGACGAAAAGGCACGGCTTCTAACTGATTTAACAACATTTTGTTGTGGTGTCAACGACCGACCGGAGGATGTCCAATAATTTGGATAATTTTTCATAAATGTGCTCGTTAGCCACCTTTTTGGAAGTGACGCATAATGTTCGATACTAAACAGCCTTATTATGGCTTACAACAACAATAATTACCTTTTGTGTATTGTATATACATTCGGTGAAACCCCTTTTCGCAAGACCAATTGGAGTTGCGATGGTGCAATTTACAATTTTAATCATATTTAATTTGTTCAATCGAGAAGAAACATTGGTATTTCAGTAGATCGTATTAATTTAAATTAATTATTTACGCTAAGATATTTCTACGCAATTTACATAAATGCTGTTAATAAACAAACGAGCATGCCAACATTATCACCTTTACGAGGTGTCTTAGTCAATTTACTTGTTTGCTGCAATTTGTCGCCAAGTGACCGTTGAGGCAGGAGGCAATCATTTACCATAAAGGATGAATGACAGGCCGATACATAGCTTATACAAATTGCAGATAGCTATGTCAGGCTGCATCAGGGTAGTTTATCTTTTTTTTTGTCGCAAAAGTATTGCAATTAACACCTGCAGAGGTCGGGTGTCTAATGAGTGGCACATCCCGGCGCCTGCGCACCCACGCGCCTCCCACACCAACGTACACAATGTCAATTGCACGTAAATCAATACGAACGATCAGAAAGCTCGCTTCCATTGTATAATTAACGAAGGAGGATGATTTATGATTGTTTTTTTTCCATCTGCTGGGTGTTGTTAAAAACCTTCATTATTTAGGATTTTCGTAAGTTTTGTTGTTTGTTTTGGGCTCAATGAGAAGGTCGACGACTTTATTTTTAAAATGCCAAATGAGGCATTGACAGGCCGAAAAATAGGTTGAAGAGGCATACAAGAATATTTATATTGGTTTGAATCCTACTGTTGTGATTTTTACTGATAGAAATCTAGGATGGTTGGTGTTCTTTGGGGGTGGTCTATGTTCAGCAGTTGATGGTAATATTATGCTGAATAAAATTATTACATTGTATGCTCCTCAGCACTGATACGAATATTTTGTTAGTAAAAAAAGTTGTACATTATCATTATATACTTTTTATCTACCTTTTGACCCTCATCTATTAGCCAAAATAATAAAAACATGTAAATATTTGACAACTATTTGCGACTGCCAACTTTTGGAATACGCGCTCTTAATAATTGTAATTTAACAATTGTAGTTTATAAATGCGTCGCTAGTCTCGCGTATCGGTTGCTGGCACAAGTAGGATTTCCTTTTTAGACCACACCGTCCATCAATGGGTCAGTATGCGAATACATGGCTGTTGGAGGACTGCTGTACTTTCAAACCACCGTGGAAAATGTTTGTGCAGCTGTAAGGAAGTTTTTAGGATGTGTAAATGTGTACAAAGGTGTTTTACATTTTCGGACAATATATTCAAGGTTTTTTACGGTACCATATTTTTTGGAAGATTGCACTATACTTTGTGGGCAATGAGATTTCTTTGTTTTAAATAAGTTACTTTTTCGTACACTGGTTTCTGGTTTGGGCATAGGAAATAACGCTGCTAATAAAAATAAATTGTATAAATTCTACTCCCGTTACCGCGAAAAAGCGAATAAAAAAATTAAGAATGTTTTGATACCTTCTTAGATACGACATAAGAAAAAAATGCGTGAAACTAACCTACTGATTTCTAACTCTTTTCTGAACTTAGTCATCGCTATAGACCCATTGCCTTAATGTAAAATTGATGCACTTGGCTGTATTTACTCACACGTCTCTGCCAAATGTATATTTAGTAAAGAAACAAGTCTTTAGTTGATTTTATAACGTAATTAATGTGCACATCTCTATCAACGTCAGGAGATACGCGTGTTTTAATGTTGCAATGTCAAAAGTAATCACAATTACAAATGTGTTAGCGAGAATTAGGGCTCTTGTTTTCTTCTGATCAAATGAGCTGTAGGTTAAGTCGCGCGTCTGCTCTCGGGGCAGCTTGGCGGCTCACCGCGCGCGACTCGCTTTGCATGCCATTTTCAACCGTATGTCATAGGAGTTAAAGTTTATTTTAAATTGATTTATGCTCAGTATCTTTGCTGCGCAAGCCCTTGTGTCAGAGTTTTCTCAAATCTGCCTGATGGTCTTTGACGTTGAATTGTAACAACAACTGCTTAGGAATAGCACTCGTGGACGTCTATTGTACGAGTCCACTTACCACAGGGGTGTCATACTGCCAACATCGCAGAGTCTGGGCTGTTTTGCGATAGTTTCTTAAACGCAGAAGATGGTTTCAGCTCGACTTAGGAATCGAATTCGGGGCGTTGTGCACAACTGTGGTTACTGGGCAGTTGAGTAATTGTTTGTGTGTACTTTAAAGGAGTCCTAACATTTGAAGGTGAATTCATGGTTGTAGTCGCAAGAGTATTTGTTTAAGTACAATTTTTTTCCCTTATAGTATCTTTTCATGTACTTTTATTTGGGTCTGGGTCTTAAAGTTAAGTGTTAACTTTTTTTGGTTTTTATAGAAGCAATTTTCAAGAAAAACTTTGATCATGATAACATGCCAACGCCAAATAAAAATTTGATTTCCCGTTATTAACTAGACTATACATTTTTATTACCATCGTCTAGTTTCGTTCTACGGTACTTCTATAATACAACATAATAGTTGTAAACATCTATACGCTTACATTAGTTATTTAGTGTGAGTAAGTCGTCCACATTTCGAACGCGACCTAGAAAGGTGAACAAACGTCCGATATAGTTGAGTTCAACCCAAATTTTTGACCCGATTCGATGTAAAAACGCGCCGAGGCGGGCTAACGACCGCCTGACGTAACATCGAATAGACAAATAAAACAAGATAAGGAATGCAGCCAGTTTTTAAGCCTTCCTCTCGCCGTAACGGGAACAAACCCGCTCGGGGTGTAGACACCGACCAACCATGACCCCACCAAATTGTGTTCCACTTCTCTCTTCTATCACTTATACTCGTACATGTTTATTCGTTTCCAACAGATAACACTTCCAATAGTTTGTTTATATTCTATCAATTAACTAGGTTACGTTACATACATATATTGTTATCGAAATTGACATATATATACCTAAATGGCGTGGCGTAGTGCCAAAAAACCGAAATAAAGGTGACAACTAGCGTTTGCCACGACTGAAATATCCTAATGTGTTATAAATACGAGCCCAAGAATTGCTTGGAGCCTAATTAGATCAAGGTGTCGATTTCAATATAAATACCTAAAAATAATGACAAGTGAATATCATCTTAATCATAATGGCAATAAACTTGCTAAGTAATTCGGATATTTTCCAATTTATATTACTAATATTTTATGGTACAGTCGCTCATACGCAAGCTACTTATCTAATCTATCAATTTTTTTCAATCAAATTTGAACCTTATGCTTCAGCAATAGAATTGAAAATCTATTAAAGGAATTCGACAGATTATAGCTTGATGTGCTGGCGTCTGTACGTTTTAAAGAACGATTTAAAAAAAGTCAAAGAGTTAAATTCAATTAAACATTATCTCCTTAGTTACTTTGTTTCGTTTCCTATAAAATGTTTCTGTCGTATTAATATTTCAAACGTCAAGGTGATTCTACTAACTTAATTTAATTAAAATAATTTACATTAATATTAAGCTCGTCGTTATTTCCATTAGTATTGTATAACGAACTGTAAATTAATTAAAAATAATAATAATTCTTAAACATAATTGAAGGAACTACTGCAACGGATCAAATAACCCATTTTTTCTAAGGATAATTTCTGCCTTACATGCAAAATAGACTTTTGATTTGCATTTGTTTTCAGCAGGCTTAGCATGGCAACCGTAGAAACAAGTTTTGTTTACCGGAGAATGGACATAATGACAGAAAAGTGACAGATTGACTTAAGATTTCCTTTGACATTTTTTGAAGAAATTTTTCTTTTCTTCGATCGACATAAGTCTACAAGTGATTATATGCGAGTTGACAGGTCGCGCCATGCTTGGGCAGAAGATAAGTTGACATTGACAGAAAGAGCTTTGTCTTTTCTTGACAGAATAGACATGGAATCGCCATGCTAAGCCAGCTGATGTGAAATCAGTTTCGTCTTTATTAATAACGAAGGTCCAATACGACTGGTTGTTCAATGGTCTATCATTAAAGAGGGCATAGTGATTGGTTTTATGACTTCTATTCGATATTTAAATATGCAATTATGGCTATGTAAAAGCACCGAGGCAGGTTGCGGACCAACCAAGGAGAATTCTATGGGATTATAAATAGGTTTAATGTTAGTGGAGAGCAAAGATCACATAATACGGCTGCTCTCTCTTTGTGGGAATAAATTGAACTTTGATTGCAATAAAATTATTCAATAATCTTGATTTTAACAAATGTTTTATTATAAGCTGGGGAAGACTTGAAGTCTCCAAAGAAGCATTACTTCTATTTCACCATCGACTGTAGAATAGTAGATCTGTGCTTCGGCGCTATGAAAGTCTTTGACAAGGATCAAGAATGTCCAGACCGCCAGTACATCATGCAAGCTGAAACTGTTAAAATTTCCCAATCAACTTTGAACCATAAGCTTCGGCGATAAAGTTGAAAATATTTTAAGGAATTATGTCAGATTGTAGTAGCTTACATTTCCCCTGTCTACCGCACCAATAACTCGAACATAAGAGAATATACTCACCAACATGTATACGTAGGTACTTTATATACCTATATACATAGTGCCATTCATACCCTTCGCGATACGGAAGTGTGAGGAGGAGTAGGACGCTCTGCATGACGTCATCATAACTTAAGAATGAGTTCAGGGGGCTGTCTTACTCATGTCCCTACCTAAAATATGTGAGGTATGTCCGTAGTGCAACGTTGTATTTTTTTACTCTCTTTCGATAACCGGTTTATGCAGTTTATGGGCTTAAATCTGTCTCGAATTAAAGTTGATATCCTTCCTCATGGTTCCAGAATGGTCGTTGAAGGAATTGCAAAACACATCGCTTTGAATGATCTGATCTAGTATTTTATGTATTTTAAAATACGAATTAAATAATTGTTTAAGTTGCTAAATTAAGCTTTTAAATTTTAAACAATGAGTCTCCATAATTCGCGCTTGACTCTGAGAAGCAATAAGCCTATTAGTTATGCGTCAACAATATTTCTTTCGAAGAGTATCTAACTCACAATTAAAGACCAGTTTTGATACTTTCGCAGGGGTCTGCAAAATTTTCTATATTATCATTTTCGGTTAAAATGTTTTTCGCTTAAAAAGGTAAGTAGATAATGGAAGTTTTAGATTATTTAGTTCTATGAAAACTTCCAAAATACGCCCATTAAAACTTTAGTGACGTTACCAAAACAAAAGAGAGTTATAATGAGTTTCGCACTGGTGGTCCGAAACTCTTTGCTCTCGAAAAACTTTCGCGATGTTTTATCATACTTCATAGCAACTCGAAAACTCGTAAATCCGGAAATGGAAAAAATCTTATTCGAAATTAGTTGTGTTTGCTGTTTATTAAAGATTTTATTAAGTGCTGTTTCTTCGCTGTTACTTGGTTAATTAAGAGTTTTAAGAACATTGCGAAGGAGGCCTTGCAAACATCGTTCAGCTCTTTCGCGGTCTTAACCAAATAGTTCCTTGACGAAAATTCCCCTACTAATGGTATCATTAGGCTGCTTATAAAACCACTCGTAACCCCCTTCAGGTACCGAAGTAATGTAAAATACTAGTATCCGCCTCCGATTTCGTCCGCATCTCAGGGAGCAAATTCTTGCACTCGGATAAAAAGTTGCCAATGTTATTCTACTAAATAGGCTATACCTTTTAAATTTTATTATCTTACAAGCTTTCGCGCATATAAATATTAGTATAGGAATATGTATATCCAGAGTGTTATCGTACTTGTAGAATTCTTCTATACTAAATACACGTATAAGCAAAAAAAGGCCTCCGAAAAATTATTCCTTTTAGTGGTAGACCACTTAATAATATATTCAGTTATCAGTAAGATAATGTGATCCTGACTTTTAAATTGGGCTAGTTCTTAGAAGACTTGATATCTCAGGGCTTCTGGTAATGTTGAAATGTTGAACCTAAAATAACTTTATTTAACAGCATAATATACATATATAAAATTCATATTTTGGAGAGTGAAGAGTCTAAAAGTTTATTTCGGGTTTATTAAACGAACGTTGATTATGTTGTCAGCAAAAATAAAAATAAATAAGAAATTATTTCGTAAGTATATATATTTGATAAAATATACTATTAATAAAAAAGTAATTTTATAAAAATATAAAAGTCGAAAGACTTTTCTCGATTTTACTTCCGAGTTTGCGCTATTTAAAGAAAAAAACTGAGGTCAAAAGCAATTTTACTTTTATTTTTTATACTTCCTAATAAAGGTTCGTAAACGTAATTATAACACTAAGCCTCAAAGGAATAAACGAACATAATAAAAAGAGGAAGCCTTATAAAACTCGAATAAAAAGAAATTTTATTTTGTCGTCTGTAATTCTTTGATTGAGCTTCGTACTTTCTTTATGGATATTGTTTGGAGCTTTGATACATTTTTTCTAAGGACAATGCCCTATTTGACGTGTAAGAAGTGAGAATGTTGTAAGATTTTTCTTCTATTTCAATTTTTTTGCAAAGAATAAAAATACACGTAGGAGGCACTTGGCCTAGTCAGATTTTTTTTTGTCCAATTTAAATTAATCTCTCAAAATCACTTCTCACTGAGGGTGCAGCTGGAGGGAGTGTCAGACTTTTACAGACTAAACACTCCCCCTTATTGAAAAAACGTGGTCTTTTAAAGTACTTGCTTTAGTACTAGTTTAAGACCATTAACTTCGTTCAAGAAAATGGTTTAAATCTAGCACTACAGGCGGCTGATACCACGTTTTATAATAAGGGGGACTATGTTGCTTCTGGAGGTCTTTGTAAGCCACAGCTCTGGCAGTGAGGTAGCAACCTAAAGGTTCGAACCTACAGACATTAAAATTCATACAACCAGAATTTAAGTCTAATAAGATCTTCCTCTTAAACGCCATAATAAGGTAATTTTGTTATCGAGCGATTTCACGGTCTTTATTCTGTTATGCTTCAAAAGATTAAATGTTTACTATGGTATCTTCTGGTAAGGAAACAAACGTCTCAAAAAGTTGATTAGAAATGTTGTATTTATTTTAAGAACTAATTCGAAGTTGTCTGATAAACCTATATTATAAGCTATATTGAAAGTGCAAGCAGTAAGGAATTCATGCCTTCCACTTGCGAGTGGGCCACTGTGCGTGTAATAACCCAGTGGTCAATAAAGAACATGTTTCGAACTTTCTCCTTGCAATATCAACTTTATTAGGTTGTAGATAAAGCGCATTTTTGTGTTTACATTTTCGTGCTTAAGGCGTTTATGTTTTGTGGATAATTAACTATTTATAGAAGGACGAGTAGCAAAACCTGTGCGGCAGGATGGTAGGCATAATGAGAGAAGCGAACTTGGATTATTGCAACAAGTATCCAGTGTGAGTGATGCCTAAACTCGTCGTTGGTTTCGCTAGCTGGTTAAAAGTAAAGGTTTATTTATTCCTGTTTAGTTCTAACTAGAATGCTATAAAGAAACCTCTCAGTTCTATACATTTGCGTATGCTTATTTTTATTTAAGAAAACATTATGCTAGTACTTATGTATGATTGTTGTACGGACGCCATCACATCAAGCTATCCGAAACTGTCAAATTTTTGAACGATAAAGTTGAAAATCTATTAAAGATATTTGACAGATTGAAGCAGGTTGATGTGCTAGCGTCTGTGCTAAGAAATGCAATAGTAGTCAAGCTTAACAATAGAATAATACTATGTTCATTCATTCATGAGATATAATATAAAGACTGGTAGATACGTAGGCTAGGGTTGTTGATAACTTCTAATGGCTACAAAATTTTGGATTCCGTAGGTCCTGGCATTTCATAGTTTCCACCCATCGGAGAGATTCACTTTATGTCTTTATTTTACCAAACATTTAAAAAAGAATACATGTCGTCGCTACAGAATAAATACAGTCTTCAAGTTGTAGTAGGGTTACAAGAGAATGAGATAGAAGAACAGAGTGGACAGTTCAGGCCAAGCAAGCAGTGGAATGCAATTTCTTGTCATTAATGTGAACGTATCGAGCACAGGCGTTCACTTCGATAATAACTGCAATTTAGAAAACTGCTTTCCCTTCACTCCCTATATGATTTGTTAGTCGCCTATAGAAATGGGTTACACTTAGGTTGTTTCTGATGAAGATTTTGTTCTTGTAAACTTAATTTTATAACTACATATTTAGCTACATATAGATTATTCTTCATTCTACACCACGAGAATAAAAATCAAAGGAAACAACAACAATTGCGGGTCTTATCGCTATAAAGCAATTTCTTCCATACAACCTTAGATTATTTATTTACAAAAAAAATCCTTCATAATAAATAGCATCAAAAACTTCCTCCTCATCACTGCCCATCGGGAGTATACCCAATAGGCTAGCAGCATTGCCACGACCTGCCAGCCTTTGGGTCACGGGAAGTGTCAGCGAATCGCTTTAAAATATCCTTGAAAAGGAGGTACAACTTAATTATAATTTGTAAATAAGTATAATAAATTATTCACCGATCAAAGATAAGCTAAGAAATTAATTTCACTAATAATTTAAGTACAAAACAATTGCCTGACGATATGAACAAAAAAGTGTTGATAAAACAACCGAATGCGAAGCCGTCATACAAAGTCACAGAACAAAAGAGATTCTTTATTCATCATATTCAGCAGATAATACTTGGTAACTACCACAAACAACGTATAAGTAAGACATTAATTGAGTTATTTATCTCGATACTAACCCACTTCTGTAATCACGGGTACACAAACACAAGTGCTAATAATTACTGACCTGACAATACGCCTAGTTACGTTTCATGGAATCCATCGTGTATTAGCATAAATGGTACCGTCTCAAGGTGACTCCTCGTGTCAATGGCCGCTGTAGGGCCAATCTCCTCACATATTGTTACAATCATTTACTATTTAGTTGTAAAAAAACACTATGAATGAATGGAATTGGTAGATGATTCCGTCACTATTTGTTTTAAGTCTAGATGATGCACTGAAGGCTGGTCTGGTTTGTGTGGGCCCTCTAGAGCCGAAGCCTGTCGAGTTAAAACAAATACAGCGGCCCTGGTATGCAAAGGGTTCCAGAAGAAAAAAGGTGGGTTATATTCAGTAAAAATATGATACTCTCTCCTAATGCACCCACAGTGGGTCATTTGATGATTTTCGACCTCAAAAAATAAAACAACTGGTTTAATGGTTAGATCCTAATTTGGCATTGTTGTTATATCTACAAAAATGACAGTACTTTCATTATCAACCTCTTTTGCAAACTTTACATTGGATACTTTAGTGGAGCAAGTACCGGAAGAATGGTAATTAATATTTTTACTGTGTCTATAAAGCTAAAGCAATAAAGCGAACTTCAGCTGCTAAAGTAAATTAGACTAAACTTTTAATTACACGCACGGGCAATATTTACAGCTGTCTCAATTTCCTTTATTATGACATCGTAAGTGAAGGTTTACAATACATTGGTGTTGGCGTAATTATTCAGTGCAAACGTACCGCACTATGATCGCGAAGGCCGGTTAGCCCGCGCCAACTCCACTCCATAAAAATTAGTTCAACTTCACGGTGTACGCTACGTAATCGTACACACGACGCTTAGCGCTTATGAATAAACATGGTCTTTTTTTAATATCTATAATGGTCTAGTAAATTTACATAATGTATGATATTTAATATTTTTTATGAATATTGTTTTTTTCTGTATTGAGAGCGCGTATATTTAAAGTTGGCAACGTCGCAAATAGCTGTCAAATATTTACAAGTTTTAATTAGCCGGCCAAAATTATTATATGAAATTAAGAAATATGACTTTGGAGTGCACTCGAAAACTGACTATGAATAAATTTAAATAAAACTTGATGTTGCAAATATTTCAGGTGTTAAAAAGGCATTTGCCAAGCATTACCTGCCTAATATTGTTTTTTAGTTCACTACAGAGCATTATTTCTTATTTTTATACAGCAAAATTGCCAAATTAACTAAAACATGTCAATATTTGACAGCTACTTGCGAAGTTGCCAACTTTTGGAATACGCGTTTTTTAGGAATGTCCACCTGAAAACATATCACTAGACGGTATATGCCGAAATGTTGCTTGGTATTTTTCCTTGCCTTAAACGAAAACTACTTATACATTTAGAATATAGCTTATGGATAGGCTTCAATCATGGAGCACGATAGGTAACAGCCAATTGATAAACCGATGTTATCTTTCTGCTCCCAGATTAGCATGGGCATCACGACTGATTGAAAACAAACCTCTTATTTAACTAAACGATCACGTTTCGTAAATCCTTCATTTTGATGTTATATAGAACTTGTTATTTGTCTTTAAAGCAACATTAATATTAATTTTCTCGGCCCTTCGCTTTATATAAATGAATATAAATAGATGAAAATTAATGATAAATAAGTCATTTGTTCATTGTTGTTATATTGCACTTGGTGTCACATATCAACGTACTCTAGGGCATATTTAGGGCATATGTAGTAGTTTAACAATTAGGTACACCAGAGTATAATTCGATATTGCTTTGTTCTGTTTTTAGAATGCTGTCGAGGGGGCAAAGGCCTCAGAGGCTAAAAACTTTCTTTATTCAGAAACTGTAATGGTTAGTTTGAAGATATAATCGATGACATGATTGATCGCATTGTTTATACAGGGTTGCCGGGGTGACGCGCGTAGCGACGCGGCGCGGGGTCGACACGGTCGCTCGACAATTGCAATATCCGACGCGCCGTCTGCCGCGCCAATTGCGCCTGCCCACCAAATTGCTGCACCCAGAAAACGGCGGCCGAGAAAACTGCAACTATGACCTCATCCTATTGTCAACTGCACGTAGGAGTGACCGCTAAATTAATATAACGTTACTAGCAATTAAGGACTAGCTGATGTATTATGTAGTACGACAATGCGTGACCGAACGCTATCAATTTCGCTGGCAATTAAGAAAAACATTTGGAGCGCCAGCAAGGCCGGGCGTCGACCCGTGCCCCGCGGACCCCACTATTAGCCGTCTGAATTATGAACGAATCTGGTAAACGTAAAACACCAATAATCGTGATTACGTGGTTGTGTCGTGCGACATTGAGGCGTTACCTCATATTCGTATGTAGACGACCTCTTTATCGGTCATCTTGGACGATACGTGCATTTATTATTTAAATTCAAAGTGTCTGTGACTAACAGCCTATAACGTACGTGCTTTGTGAATAAAGTGTCAGGCAGTCTTACTTTTGACACATAGTTGCCAAATGTTTAGCTTGTAGCCTGAGCAAAACATCTCGCAATTATAACTAGTTTACTTTGCTGCTATAAAAACGGACGAAATGCCTTTACTATTATCTAAGTTTTATTACGTAAAAGCTTTTATAATAACGTGGCTTGTTGTTTTTCTTATTTTATATCTCTCGAGAGACATCTAGCGATAAAACGGTGCACATTCGAGGTTCGCTCGCACTGTTTTCCTTTTCTAATGGGAATGTCTCGAAATTACTCCCACTAGAAATAATACATCTATCTGGCTAAACTGTAAGTACTTACTTACTAAGTCTGCCAATAGATGGGAGACCGTTTCCTTATAGTGAAGTGTGAATTATATTTTTCGATTATTTCGAATTGTCATATCATCAGACTGGCTACATCAGACATTTTCTGTGAGGCACAGAGACTTTACTAGACATTATTTTGTAGAAATTCCGTTATATATATGTAAATACCAAATTTCCAAAAAGATGAATTCACAACTTCATGATCTAATAATGAATACGGAAAGATTTATTTTTAGCTATCTTTATAACTTTCCGAGTCGTTTCGACTTTTCTATGCCGTGACATTTTATGTGTTACGAGGAACTTTCTGGAACATTAGGTTTCAACGCGTTGTAATTAAGCTTAACCTATTTACGACACCTAATAAACATGCGTGAGGCTGTGAATGTACTTTCTCGAAAGTTCTCCTACATAATATGACAAAATACGTATTGAAGTTGATATTGAAAAATCGTTCATTTATTTCATCCTTATTACAAACTTCCCTACTTCAATTCAAACAGTCATCAATCAAAATAAAAATTCGATTACAATAAAATATTTTAATAAAAAAATCCTACAGAATTTCAATCTCAAGTCAATCTGTTCTTTTTTTAAACTCAAAGTAATTGTCGATGTTGCCAAAAGTTTTGGAGCAAAAAGGTCGGACATAAAGGCTCGTTATGAGGTCGTTGCAATACCAATGCAGTCGATCGATTAATCGCTGATAATTACAATTATGAGGTTATCCAATCAAGTAAATCTATATGAATCAGTCACACAATTAAGAATCCTTCACAGCAATTACTGCCTTCATGCACAGAAGAACAAACCCACAATTTTTTTTAATTTTAATTAATTAAAATGTAACCTTTGATCTCGATATAATTGCGGTCCAGAGGATGCGATGGGGATCAAACACGATTACTATTCTAATTGAATTCAAATCGATTCGACATCGAGAGGATCTTGTTTATCTAAGTATACAAAGTGAGTGTTTGCTTCGAGCCCCGGATGTTTAAACGAAGACGGGATATATTTTCGATTTCAAATACATATAACATGTAGGTACTTTTATTATCATTTTATTAACTTCGTTTTTAAGACATCATTTTATTAATAGAAATAACAAAGAAGGTGTATGAAAAGGGCTTATGAGAAGAAAGATCTTCAATTATATGCTTCAAGATGCGACTGGACCAGATAGAGCCATTGTTAGAACTACTTGCAACAATGGAAGATAAATGGTTAAACTTGAGAGAGATTGAATTCAGTATATACCTACTGAATGACTCAAATTCTAAGCTTCGAGTTTCAAAATATTTCGATTCGGACTTGGGGTTGATTTTTGCAAACTGAAATGAAAAAATAAACACACGTATACATGTGATTAAAATTGCATTGTCATCGGTTTTGAAGCTATTCTGAAAATTTTAGCCTGCTAGCTTATCGGGAAATGCCTCAAAATGGAGTTAACCCTATACCCCTTGGTTAGGCTGAAGTCAGACTTTCTTGCCTGACCTGGAATCGAATCCTAGTTAAATAATTATAGAATAGAATATAATTACATAAAAAAAGGAATTATTTTTGGTAAGTTTCATTAAATTTCTTATTCAAAATGTTCTTTTATACAATTTGACGACCATACTAACCAGACTGCTGAATAAAGGATCTTAGGGTTCAATTTTATTTATATGTAGGTAAGTATAGATTATAGCGTGCTAAAAACAGTTGCATGAGTTTTATCAGTGTTATAATGTAAAGTTTTTTTTTGCTTTTTTCCAATCGGAGAGTTTTAATGCCACTATTAAATTTCTGAAACGAGTGCTTTTGACGAACGAATGAGTTCAGATAATTTGAAGTAGGTATTATAAACTGTTAAGTTTTAATTAATGAGAACAGGCAAAAAATAAACAAGGCGGAAAATTTATCGATAAAGGACTTCAGTAGCGAGTTTTATTTTGTTGTTTATGAAACAGGAATTGGTAAACTTTGTTGTTTTATTAAAATTGTTACAAATTTTTTGTTGAAAGTTTTTTCTTAGGATTTGTTTTGAATTAATTGTCAACGCTTAATCCTTTTTGTGTAGGTAATTATTTCTTCATTCCGCTAATTGTTTTGTATAGGTATTGATAAAATTCAAATTAGGTTCATTTCTGGAAACTTAAGATAATAAGTAGGTAACCATAAGATTTTAAAATGACTACTAGTTTACTAAATGACAACGTAGGTAATTTTTACAATTTGTTAGAAGATGTGATGTCTTCAGGTTACTGGCATTGTAATTGCTACTTTTTTAATTTATAATTTATATATTTTAAATAAGGCATGAATTTATAGAAAAAAAAGAAAAACTACACACGTCCTGGTCGTATGGATCCAAACACATTTTAACAAAGACAACTATGTGGTGACAACCCGTAACGACTGCCTGACTACAAATGTAACGTGCCTTCCGAAACACGGAGGAACTCGTCATGACAAGATGATCACCTATCACACGAGCTCCTCTGCAATTATTAGAAACCAATGTCATAAACAAATCATGAAAAAATAGCAAACCCCATTCAAAACTACCAAGAGTTCCATTGCTTCCATTCACATCGATCGCTACAATATTAATAACAAAATATCGCGTGCGATTCTAAACCGTGACTGCAAAAAACAACGTGTCATGACCGATGGCAACCATGATGAATGGCACATCAATATTCGAAGCGGATGGTGCCAGATTAACCGACGGACTCGGGAGACGTGACACTAGTCTCAAACAGTGACACGGACAGACTTGTGACAATTAAAATGATATAAAACAACACTGTGGAGCCTGGTCTTGACTTTTTCATCGTTTTAATGTCTAACTTTGCACAGGTGTTGCTATAGTGTTGCTGTTTTTTTTTGAGCTTTTTACTACCTATTATGTTGTCTGTTTTTCAACAGGTAATACGTGAAAAGTACCGTTTTTACCTAGTAGTCATGATCAGTGATTTGATTCGTGTTTCGGAAGGCGCGCTAAATTGGTGGGTCCTGGCTGTCATTTGTACATCTTTGGCAGTCGTTACGGGTAGTTAAAATCCAGAAAGTCTGACATCCAGTCGTACCAAGGAGTATCTCGGGTTGCCCGGGTAACTGGTTTGAGGAGGTCAGATTGGCAGTCGCTCATTGTAAAACGCTGGTACTCAGCTGTATCTGGTTAAGATTGGAAGCCGACCCCACGATAGCTTGGTAAGTATAAGGCTAGGCAGACGACGAGTCATGTACAGTGATAATATTTTTTTATAAAATAATTCCGTGAATCGCTTCAAATTTCAACCAGCACGTAATAAATCTTATCGGATAAAGTCGAGTAAAGTTATGAAAGTTCAAAACTTTTCTTTCATTTTCTTTTTAATTAACGTCACATTTGCCTGGAGGTACCTACTATGTGTTTGTTTTCATAACAATCGTAACAAGAAATTATAGGAGCGATATTTTAAGCATTATTTCGTGGCGTTGGGTTTCTGGTTAATAAGTCCCTAGCTGATAACGTTGTGGAGGTGTCTAGTGTGTCGAACAGGGTAGCGTACCTTATCGTAAAGCTCACCAACAGGTATAGCCTCAAGGTAGTGCAAGTGTACGCACCGACCTCGACACACTCAGACGATGAAGTGGAGGATATGTTTGATGATATATCAAGGGCCCTCCACTTCACTACAAAGACCCATTACACCGTTGTCATGGGGGACTTCAACGCTAAAGTGGGAGTACAGATTTGCGGCGAATCGGTAGTAGGATCCCATGGATTTGGAAGCAGGAATCATAGGGGGCAAATGCTCGTCAACTTCCTCGAACGCGAGGGGCTCTTTTTGATGAACTCCTTTTTCAAAAAGCAGCCCCAAAGGAAGTGGACGTGGCAAAGCCCCGACACTATGACTAAAAATGAGATTGACTTCATCATGACGAACAAGAAGCACATATTCAGAGACGTCTCCGTGATCAATAGGTTTAATACCGGTAGCGATCACCGACTTGTCCGAGGCTCTCTGAATATCAACTTCAAGGCCGAACGTTTCCGTCTGATGAAGGCCAGGCTCCGACCAACACTGCTCCAAACCATGGTAGGATCTGAAACGTTCCAGTCAAATTTGGAGAACCGATTTGCCGCCGTGGAAACCACAACAGACGTTAACCAGAACCACGAATATGTGGTTCGGATCCTCAGGGAGGAAGGTTCGAGATTCTGTAACATGCAGCGTAAGGGCAAGAAATCAAAGCTTTCGGAAGAGACATAAGGGCTTATGAAGAAACGACGTGAAAACCCACCTGTCACTTCGTCAGCTAAGAGGGCTCTAAACCAAGAGATCAACAAGCACGTACGACGCGACCTCCGGCGCTCCAATACTCTTGACATTGAAAGAGCAATTGAGCTGAATCGGGGGTCAAAGGTGTTCGTACAATCTCTTGGAAGAAGCCACTTGACGAAGCTGACCACAACAAGTGGAGAAGTCGTTTCTTCGGTACCGGCAGTCCTTTCGGAAGTGGAAAATTTCTATGGCCGGTTATACGCATCGCATGCATCTCGACCTGATCCCGGAAATGAGGATTCTAGAGCCACATTAACACGCCATTTCACCGAAGACCTGCCAGAAGTCAGCAGTGGCGAAATCGAGATCGCTCTGAGACAGCTCAAAAATGGAAAAGCCCCTGGCGAGGATGGCATTACAACAGAGCTATTAAAAGCAGGAGGTAAGCCCGTATTGGGGGAGCTCCAGAAGCTTTTAATGCCGTCCTGTTTGAAGGGAGAACTCCAGAGGCGTGGAGTAGGAGTGTTGTCGTCCTGTTCTTCAAAAAGGGAGACAAAACCCAGCTGAAGAACTATCGACCCATTTCCCTCCTAAGCCACGTATATAAGCTGTTCTCAAGAGTGATCACGAACCGACTTGCGCGAAGACTCGACGAATTCCAACCACCGGAGCAGGCTGGGTTTCGGAGCGGATACGGCACCATAGACCACATCCACACAGTGCGGCAGATTATACAGAAGACCGAAGAGTATAATCAGCCCCTGTGTCTAGCATTTGTGGACTATGAGAAGGCCTTTGACTCGGTCGAAATCTGGTCTGTTCTGGAGTCCCTGCAGCGTTGTCAAGTAGATTGGCGATACGTCCAAGTGATGAGATGTCTCTACGAAGCCGCTACAATGTCCGTCCAAGTACAGAATCAGCAAACAAGGCCCATACCGTTGCATCGAGGAGTGAGACAAGGGGATGTTATTTCCCCGAAACTGTTCACTAATGCAATGGAGGATATGTTCAAGACGCTGAACTGGAAAAGACGCGGCATCAACATCAATGGCGAACACATCTCTCACTTGCGATTTGCTGACGATATCGTCATCATGGCGGAAACGCTGCAGGACCTACAACAGATGCTGAACGACCTGGCTGAATCTTCTCTACGCATCGGCCTACGGATGAACTTGGACAAAACCAAGGTCATGTTCAATGAACATGTTCTACCGGAACCGATTGCGATACACGGCGCCGTTCTCGAAGTTGTTCGGAAATATGTATACCTCGGGCAGACATTGCAGTTAGGTAGAAACAACTTTGAGGACGAGGTGAATAGGAGAATTCAGTTGGGTTGGGCTGCTTTTGGGAAGCTACGTCGAGTCCTAACGTCGTCGATCCCACAGTGCCTAAAGACAAAAGTCTTCAATCAGTGCGTCCTACCTGTCATGACTTACGGAGCCGAAACGTGGACACTGACGGTACGGCTGGTCCACAAGTTTAAAGTCGCTCAGCGGGCTATGGAAAGAGCTATGCTTGGCATTTCTCTGAGGGATCGCATCAGAAATGAGGTAATCCGTCAGAGAACCAAGGTCATTGACATAGCCCACCGAATCAGCACGCTGAAGTGGCAGTGGGCTGGCCATATCAGCCGAAGAACCGATAACCGTTGGGGTAAACGAGTTCTAGAGTGGAGACCACGCCTTGGCAAACGTAGTGTAGGACGTCCTCAGGCACGGTGGAGTGATGACTTGCGCAAGACGGCTGGCAGGAGCTGGATGCGAGAAGCCGAAAATCGATCTCAGTGGCGTGCACTTGGAGAGGCCTATGTCCAGCAGTGGACTGCGATAGGCTGATGATGATGATGATGATGATGATGATGATGATTTTAAGCATTATTTCAGTGTGAACAGTTTTATAATGGTGATCGTAAACTGTAGATCATATTAAAGGGACCATGTTGCCTATTATTGGCATAGCTTCAGGCTACAAGTAGCCATAATGAGATAGGGCCAATGCACAAATAATGGTAGACCATTTAGATCTTCGCTTGCGACCACGATACAGTCATTTCCTTAAGCACTCAATTTACGCGATCTTAAGTACCTACTAAGGGATCTAATATCTTTGCCTATTTTTATTCTAGTCAATTCTAGTGTAATAAATTTTAAAGCCAGAAGAACAAAAATAAGTTATATGCAAGGACGTATATGACTGAGTTAAGGAGATCAGACAGGCAGTCGCTCCATGTAAAACACTGTTACTCAGCTGTATTCGGATAAAACTGGTAGCTGACCCCAACATAGCCTGGGAAAAGACTAGGCAGATCTTTGGCGGAGTCGGTTAAAAAAATAATAAAAGATTCTTATTAATTTATGACAATAATTATGTATAATGGCATTCAGGCCGATTGGCGGCTACGGCGGCCGTTCTCTTCTAAGGAGATCTGCCAGCTGCGCAGGACATATTATAGTGCACAAGCATTCGCGCAGATACATATTGTGCACTCTCTATTCCCTCACTTTCATAGTCCCATGGGACGGCAATCCGACCGGAGAGAGATCAGGCGCAGGGCCAACATTTACGTGCTCTCCGATGTACCATTGAATCAATCACCAACTTCCAGACTCCAGGCTGCTTTATGAAAGTTTATCTTTATAAGTATATTGCCATATTATTGTCGACATCTATTTTCAGAAGCCTTCCAAAAACTCAGACTAATCAATTCAAACAGTTACCAAAAGTTTCGCTATCGCTATGTAATCACAAAGCAGTAATTTGAACCGTACTAAAACACACAATTGATTTTAATTTCGCTTTTATTAGCAGAAAAAGTTTTGAGCTAACTAAATATAATTTACTACTAGCTTCTGCCAGCGGTTTCACCTGCGTGCCGTGGGATCAACTCGGAGCACCCGGATAAAAATGCCTATAGTTTCTTCGATAAATGGATTTGAAGACCCCCCTGGCGCAATAGTAACCACCCCGGACTGCCGGAGGGTCCCTGGTTCGATTCCCGGTACAGTCGAAATTAGTCTGATAGTAAAGTAAAGTAATCTTTATTGCTTTCATTGAGAAAATACAGGTGTTATAATATAATAGGTACAGCACATTAATCAGCCCATGAGCTTCGTTGGCTGTGGTTTGGATGTTATAATTTTATGTTTTACAAACATGTTTATATGTAAATTATCAGGTGTGTTAGCATCCATAACACCATCTAATCAATAGCTTAACTTGGAACTCACTCGAACACTCGGTCGGTTCCGTGTGTGAAAAGGTAACCCAATATTTAAAAAAAAAATAACTCGGTCCAGTTGTTCCTGAGATTAGACTGAACGAACACAAACAAACTCTTTCCCTCTTATTATAAAACGTGGCCTAAAAAAGGTGCCGACTTTAGTGACTTTAGACTTTAATTAATTTAGTAGGTACTAAAGCCGTTACTTATTAAAACCACGTTTTATAATAAGGGGGTTTAACTTTATAATATTAAATATAGATAGATGTATAAGTAATACGAAAGTTTGGCCATTTATAACGTGTTAGCATAATATTGGTTTTAGCGGGGTGTGTGGGGCGTGTCACTAAGTAAAGTACGTAACGCAGATATTAACGCGTAGGTGTGAAAATACGAATTTTCGGTGCTCGTTCTTAGAATTCCAAAAGCAATTTTACTTGCTTACGTAGGTACACAGAATATCGATTTTGAATGTGATACGATTACAATTGGTATATATAAATACGGTTCGAACTTTCGGAGGCGTATATGCGTAAGTATGTATTATATAAGCGTTGAACAAGACATAAACAGTAATTGCAAAAAGTATAGCAAAATGGCCTATTGATACAAAATCGAAACTGTCAAATTTTCCGATACAATTTTGAACCGTATGCTTCAGCGATAAAGTTGAAAATCTATCATTAAAATTTGACAGGTTGGAGTAGCTTGATGTGTTGGCGTCTATATCATACAGTGTAGATTACTAATTACTTCGCATAATTATTGTTTTTTTTTTTACTTATAGACATCAGGATCATTTGTTAATATCGCGTAGTAGTAATGAAGAAAGAAAAAAAATGCGTTTAATTGCGTAATTAAAACTCTTGTTTCACAGTCTCTTATTTTTTAACCGACTTCCCAAAAAGGAGGTTCTCAACTTGACTGCGCAGGTATATATTTTTTGAAATAGTTTTTAGGTCTGCTTACACTCATTAGTTTTTAGTACATTTAGACAAAGTATTTTTTCTAGGCAATCAAGTAATAATTATTAATCAATTTTAAATAAATATATTGAAAATTGCACATAGCAATTGGTAAAGCTATGAATATTTATTTCCAGAGTGCAACACTTAAATGTATTGCGGACGTCAAATTGCCCAATGGACATAGTTTTAAGGTTTATAGCGTCGTAATGTAATTAACCGACTTCTAAAAAGGAAGTTTTGTACTCGATAAATGTTTAGATTTAATAGTTGGACCCCAGGTAGGCGGAGTTATTATGTTCTATAACTTATGGGTTGTTCTAACTTCAAATAATAATAAAAAAAAACTTTTATTGTTTTTTGGACTATTGCCAATGCCACTTTTAAAGTACTTATGCATATACATTATTTGAAATAGTACTTTCCTAGTTTAACTAAACACACAAGTATTAAAATAACGTATTTTGTTTTACATAATTTTCGATTAGCTACTGACAAGGAATAGGTCGGTTCCAATTTATTTCTAGACCATGAAACATTTTTACAACATTAAATTACATACAAACGACTTGAAACACCTATTTTTAACCTGTCACTACATACTTTTATAATTATAACTAAAAAGGTGACACGTAAATAAATGTGCAGAAAAAAACGTGACAGTCATTTGTTTATGCTTGGACAACGTGTACACGTAATAATAATAAATTTATCGCCATCGAACAACTGGTAAGGGCGCGCGCCCACCGCGGCGCATGCTGTGCACGGACACGCGGTGGATTTTAGCTGCGTGTATTAATTTGCTTGGCATCGTGGGTCTAAGTTTCTTTAGAAGTATCTACACGAAGACCCACGACTAAGTGTAGCAGCACGAAAAGCATGGAGAAGGTACGTTTTAAGGTACTTAGGTACTTACGAGAGCTCAGGACTTGTATTCTTATACATATTCGTGGGTCATATAATTGTGTAGTTCAGTGGAAACGTAGACCCCACGTCGACAGCATTGAGCTACGCAGCCGGCTATTCGAGCAAGCCATGCGTGTATCAATGACGTCAATTCATGCATAGCCTCTCCGTGGGTTGCAGTGGATTTAACTTCATACATTTTCTTACAAGGCGAAGCTTAACACACGTGCGTATTTTGTCCGTTCGCCGCTGTGGGACTGCGCCTTAATGGTAATGGCAGGAAATCGGTAAGTGCGGCCATAAATTAAACAACGCAAATAAGACCTATATCCCTTAACAGCCCTTATTTCGCGCCTATAGAAATATTATTTAAAAAACAGATGACGTCAATAAAGTCAAGTTGAAATAAATGTAATATATTTTCCAAGTGAAAAGAAAATATACATCAGTCTTTACCCGAATAAACAAAAAGGAAATAATTAAAAATAAAACTGTCGTAAAAGTAATTACATTACTCGTTTTTTACCAAAATAAGTTGATTTGATTTGACTCAGTGAATGACTTGGACGATATATACGCAGGATACGACACAAACGTTCTGGCTGACGTTCAAAGATGCATCTTTTATTTCAGATATTTATCATTCTCTTGCGATACTGTCATAGCTGGTTGACAAATGAAGCTTGTTGATCTTCTGAGCCCCGTAACTTCATTCGTCTTCCACGATGTCATCGGGTAAAGTTTCAAAGGGAATATCCTGTGCTTTATATCGTGGACTAAGAATTTGTGCTGAAAATACACATTTTCAGTCCGTAAGTACCTAACCAATAGGTAAGAATTGGTGGTAGAACAGAGAAGCGGTTAGAAATTAATACTAATACTATGAAGCTAAAGAGTTTTTTTCTATGAATGCGCGATTCTTAGGCGCTATAAGACCGATTAGACAACTATATGTCAGTTTTATTGAGGCCATTTATCTAGAAAGGCTAGATATCGGCTTATTTTTTATCAGGGTGCACGGAGGTGTTTCCTACGGGACGCGGGTGAAACCGCTGACGGAAACTAGTAATCACTAGTAAAAATGTTATCTTAGACTTAGGGCCAGTTTCACCGGTTGCTGATAAGTTCCAGATAGTCTATCTGGCAGATAATTTCATAAAAATTCTGTTCCATATTTTTATTTATCTGGTAGATAGTGGCTGTCCGTAACCTGTGAAACTGGCCCCTTTTTTTTTCGTGGGAAATCATCAAATGACCCCTCCCGCTGAGGGTGCAGCTTGAGGGAGTGTCAGACTCTTACTGACTAAAACCCACTATGTTCCTTCTGGAGGTCCCTGAGTCCCGGTGTGCCAGGGCCACGGTATCGACCGGTGGTGTCGACCGGTACCAGCCCTGTGAAACTGGCCCTTAGTCTAATTTGGCCCCTTAGCGAGCTTTATAAATGAATTCCTCAATGAAAATAAATGATAAAAATACAGGTATTGTCTTCCAGGTTTCGTTAAAGAGACGGTGATAAGAGATACTCCTAACCAAATAATTTTAAAACACATCTGACTGACTGACCATCCGATGACCGATGATTGATAAATCATTCAATTCGCGTTCCTTTAATTTAAGTCACAATTTTAGCAATTGTAATTACGTTCATTGAAAGTTTTAAATGCATTATTGTGAGTGAGGTCAGTGAGTGAATTAATTTTCTTTGTCAATATGATTTAACATGGCAGTTAGTCGGTTTAATTAATTTGGCTTTAAGTGATAAGTTGAGAGTGTTTGTCAGCAATTTCATTGATGTAAAAGCTTTCATTTTTAGTAATAAGAGTAGTTCCACTTTGGAGGAGCTCGTGGCTAAGTATAAGCCGCATGGGTCGATCGATCATTAGGTTAAGCAACGCTTGGCACGGTCGATCTGTTGATGGGTGACCATCTTGTCATGACGAATTTCTCAGTGTTTCGGAAAACACGTTAAATTGGTGGGTCCCGGCTGTCATTTGTACATCTATGGCAGTATGACAACCAAATCAAGGGGTATCGGATTGCCTATTGTAACTGGGTTGAGGAGGTCAGATAGGCAATCGCTGTACGTAAAACACTGGTACTCAGCTGCATCCGGTTAAGACTCGAAGCCGATCCCTACATAACTTGGGAAAAGGCTAGGCAGATGAGTAGTTCAATTTTTTCACGAAATGTTTGATTTTTCAACATTATTATATTGCTCTTTACTTCAAAGTGTACACAGTTATTAATTACGCGGCGGAAGAGGGATTATGTTTTTCAAGTGTATAATATGTTGTAGGTATTTACAATTTTTTATAATAAAAATATCTAACCTAATTGAGTATCATTTTTTGTTAGAAAAACATTAACAAATCCGCTGAGCCCAAAACAAATATGTTCGTTCGTCTGTATTAACAAATGAATAACGCGAAAAATATTTAACCCGTCCACTGTTGAACAAACAAGATTATTTAATTACGGCAGCTTCCACGTGAATTTAATCTTATTTAAAAAGGAGCTTTTCACAATGGAAAATCCATTATGCCTAAATCAACTCGGTAACAAATCAACCCTGTTACTATACTAACAGGCGAGTTTTTGGTAGTGTCAACAAAATTACTCGACAAGTGTCATTGAGGCATCGAATGCGCGGCAGCCATCACTGACTCGTTTTTCGGGAGGTCATTGTGCGCGGTGGGTGACGTCACGGATGACCTTGAGGCGTTCGCGCCCGCCCGCTCGCCGCGCGTCTCACTGCACGCATGAAAAATGTCGCTGTCAAAACGTGAGTGTCAGTGTGCGGCCATGTTATTTTTTAGTTCTTTTTTTTAATGACTTTTTTTACGTTCGGCCTATCTGTTAGAGCCTAGAGATAAATGAGTTAGGCACATTTATTTGGTGGGCTATTCTTGCTGTTTAATGAAACGTGGTTAACGCATGCTTACACGTGGACTGTATGTAATAGTCCTTGTTTACACGTGTATCACTCAGTGTATCATGTCAGAAATGATTACGTTATGCTTGGAACACAAGTACATATTCTATTGTGCAGATATGTATACCTATACTTACTCTGTGATAAAAAATAAGCCAATAACCTATAAGGAAAAATTATCAGGGACAATCGTTACCAAATTATTGTCATATTATCAGCTTTATTTCGTCCTCTGCTTACGATAGGATTCTCCCAATAAAGTCCCCATTGTATTGATGCGGTTAGATTACTATATTTTTTTAACTTTTCCTATATTTTTTAGAAGCTAATTTCTTCATTGTTTTTTTCGAAAGTGCTCCAAAAATTCAAGCAAATTTATTGTTCAAAGTATTACATCTTCAATAGTCAGTTTTACTCCGTCAAGAGAACAAGCCGGAGTAAATTCATTTCACTTTTTATCCTTCACTCGTGATAGTCTCAAATTGGCATGGAAATAATCTAAATGTCATCCATCATCATTATTCTATAACCAAAATACGTTTATGTACATAATTCGGAAGCTGTCTGACTGCTTCGAGTAGGTTTATGTTTAAAGTTGTTGTGTTTATATACATTATGTCGTTCATAGGTACGTTTACGACTGTTATGCGGACTTTTTGTCTTTACTACTTGTTCTACGGGACACAGATAGGACCGCTGGCAGAAGCTAGTATAATAGTGCTTGGAGTCAGTATTCCCTCAAGAACATTTTCTATAAGGATCGTATGTAAGACGCCTATGACGAAAATGTTAAGCGCCAAAATGTTTTTGATATTTGTACGCTTTCACAAATGCTTTTCACATTGATGTAATAAGAAGTACCTGTATTTTTTTGGATCTGAAATAGTTAATTTCGCTTAAACCCTCAACTCCCAAATAGCGTCCCGTTTGTTACTCGTTTGAGATTGACTGCACAGCTCGGGCTATCAGAACCGCTGCTGGTACGCGGTTTCTGGCTGTCGTCGCGAAGATTCAAGAAGACAGGTTCATTATCTCTCATCAAATATCTCCAAAACCCTTCCAGCACATGATGGGCCGTCACCGCCTCTCATAACACTAGTCCCGGGAGCATTGTGATTAATTAGCAATTAGTGTAGTAAAGGCCGGGTGAATCAACTGTCTGACATTACGTGCCCTTGCGCCGTCCTCCTGTAAGTTAAACTTAGGGCTGCCTCAAACCACTTTGTGGCTGTCAAAATTGCCTGAACAGCTGTTTTGTAAAGGCATGCGAATTGCGAGGGTTAAAATTATTTTGTTGGTTGTGTGAATTTTAGTTAAATTACGAAACTTATTTGCATGAAAATTTTTAATTTTAAATACTTAGTGGTACTGTTAATAGTATTCATTTATTTTATGCTAAAGTAACTCAACCGTTGAGTATTTTCCAAGAATAGGAACGAAAATAGGAGTAGGTTTAATACCAACATTGTTTTGACAACCCTGTATAATTCCAGCGTCGCACGGAGCGGTCAACCGTGTTGTTCTTTATTTCTATATTGATAAATGTCAAAACTGCATGTTATTGTCCGCACGCAATTCAATAGGTACAGTGTTTTGGCACGAAGTTTATTTTATGGCGCGTTTCTGTTCATTAAATCGGACATTTCCGGCACATAGTGGCCTTAAAGCTTTTCACAGTCGATTTAATGAAATAATTGAGAAAACTAAACGATTTTTATAAAAAAAGAATACGTTAACAATATTTTTTTTCAGTCGTAAGGAATACGAATATAGACGAATCACCTTTCAAAAACATGTGACAGATGACAGTACATGAATATTTTTTTAAACGCATTGTCTAGACTGTGACGTAAACACGTGAAACATCTGTACACATATTATTATTATATTTTGCTGAATAATGCTAAACTAAAACATAGGCTTAAAACAAAAATAACTAAAAAAGAAAAATATTATTCAAATTTCAAAAAAATAAGAGACAAGATTAGGCCAAGTAGGTACTGCCGTCACCATTCTAGACGGTTTCCAAATTTAAATTTGGTTTCGTGATTTTTTCGTAATGGCTATATATTGCGCTAATAACATAATGTCTATCAATTTTCTTACTAGATATAGTTAAATAATGAATATACACGTATGACAAAACTTAATTAAATAAGAAAGAAAATATAACTACGACGAAAGACTAGGCGGTCTGCCCTACAGGCCAACAAAAAAAAAAATACTGGAGATTTTTGACATTGTAATGTCAGATATCTTTTAAGCAAATCAACAATTGGATTATGTATACTCGTAGCAATGCGGCTTTAATCATTGACTTAGCTAATGGCGCTTACCTACGCTAGGTTTCACAATTCCGTAGGTACCGCTTAAATGACTTTATTTGACTAAATAATTGAGTCTTCGAAGCTTTTTATTAAATTTGCTATTTTTGTTCGTTTAGTACAAATCACGCAATTCGAACCTCTGGCCAGAGCCCTAGCGAGAGATTAAGCTGAGTTTTTTGGGTTCATCTCTCCATCTAGAAGAAAAGGTAACATAATTTTAAACTCACCATTTATCAAAGCGAATCCGTCGGAAGCGTTTGTAGATATCGTCAGTATAACACTGTATCTGTTGACAAACAAACAAACATGGTAAGAAACACTCAAGCAAAGGAGGATGGTTGTTATCTTTTCATTTGCAATGTACCTATTTTGACTGTTATTAAGTTCAAATTAAATAATAACATAACTATGTATATTCGGTGTACAGTGGTCTCGTAATTTTAGTCGTAGGACCTTTTTTAGCAAAATCTTGAATATATATGACATAATTTCATTTTTTTATTATATATCTCGGTATTCATCTCGATTTATTACATTTCTGATGACAGTAAGGTTTTAGGTTTTGTTAGTTTGTTACTATGAACGTTTCACTGACAGACTTGTATTGCCGACAGGTGCAATCGACTTAAAATTTCCCCAACTGAAAATGTTTACGATTGTTGTGCGCGAGAACGATTTGCCGACACAATTTGGCTATGAATATTTACATTTTAATAATCGGAATTACAAGATTATAATGTCGTTTGAAAAAGCAACTATTATTTTGGTAGCATATGGCTTAATTCTTAAAAATAATCTCCCAAGATATTAAGGGTCAGCGCAATACATTTTCCGTTTCCATTCTTCTCTGTCAGCCATCATACTGATCCACTCCCTTCTTAATCATGTCGTCTTTTAGGCAATCTATCCATCTCTTCCTTAGTCTACCTCCACCTCTTCATCCATTCATATAACTATTTCAAGTATGACATAATATTTTTGTGTTTCAGAATTAAAAGCAGAATTTTTTAAACGAACATTTACCCAAGCGTGTTTTATGCTCTAGTTGACATTAAATAAATTTCGGTTAGAACCTAATCGAGTTAGGATGTCGTGTGTTAATAATATTTCAGATACATGAGGACGATGTTATAACGTGGCTTGGGGATTTGAATTAATATGTTTGTAATACATATTTATTACAGCTAACGTAAATAAAGGGTTACTTTTTGTAGAAGTAAGATTTTTAAAACAATATGGACGAATTATATATCTATAGAGTTTGTTAATTTTTAAATATAATATCTAAGGTAATTATGTCGTTGGCATGGAAAGGGTTAAATTACATCACGCTGTTTTAAGAGCTCATATTATGGACAGACGCCAGCAGGTCAACCTACCCAAATCTATGAAATTTTAACAATCGAACGTTCTACCATTGTGATAACTTTGAAAATCCTTTAAATCAATTTGCCAAATTGACGTAGGTTGATGTGCTGGCATCTGTACACATTTCCATAATTCTGTTTTAGGCGGAATGGTTACATCTAGATCTAAACATCTTATATGCCATATACATATCTTTAATGCCTTTTTCTATCGATGTTGTATACCAAAACCTCTAAAGTCTTTTATCAAAATATTTATTTCCTTATTGTAGTTAATACTGTTTCTTTTTTTATTACAAAGTAACTGACTATGAAAATCTAGTTAATTATAAATCAAAGTAAAATATTACTTAATTTTATGAAATTGGACTTAATCCACCATATTAATGAGATAAGCAGAACTCATTACGAATCAAAGAAACTAAATTACGATGGATGACGGTAAATCAAATATAATCTTTGTGTAGGATAATATTAACTAGTTAACTATAGGTGGCGCTGAACCACATCAAACAATGTAGACTGGGAACACATTATCTGAAACTGAATACGCTTAATTACTGAATAATAATTAAGCATCATCTCACTATTATTTATTTCACAGCCGGATAGGATAAATTAATAATATTCCTCACACATCAAAAATCTTAGTCACAGCAACGCATGATCGAGTCTACTAGTATATGTTGGTATATTAAACCCTTTTATATTGATTACCTTTATTTACACAGGTTAATACATCTTATATAGGTATACAAACTTAATATCTTATAATATGTACATATATTATAGTAGATTAAGGGTCAGTTTTACAAGTTGCGGATACCAACTATCTACCTGATAAATTAAAAAAATGGAACAGAATTTGTATGAAATTATCTGCCAGCTAAACTATCTCAAACTTATCAGCAACCAGTGAAACTGGCCCTTAACCTAGGAGTAGTAAGATAAATTTAAAGGGGTGATAGATATATATATATGAGTGAGATCGAGTAACAGGGAGATCGTTCTGCGTTCTCGTAAAAATGGTGTAAGTATAAAGAACAACAAAAATAGACCTATGGGATGCAAAGTAAAGCTGCAGTGTCTATTTTTGTCGAAGGATTTGACAAAGCTTCAGCGGACATCAAATGGAGTAGACAGACCGTAAAAGGGTCGCCAGGACACAAAGTATACTGGACAGGGAAGACGCAGGTGCAATGATAATTCTATTTTTTTTATACCTCAACATTGACTTGGTAAATAAATTATTATGTTAGCATGTAAAATGTAAAATTCTCTTCATCTCCTGAGCATTTTCCCAACTAGCCGAATTTAGCTAAGTACCAGTGTTTTACAAGGAGCGACTGCCTATCTGACCTCCTCAACCCAGTTACCCAGGCAACCCGATACCACTTGGTTAGACTGGAGTCAGCTTACTTACTGGCTGACCACCCGTAAGGACTGCCAAGTATGTTCAATGACAGCCGGGACCTACAGTTTAACGTGCCATCCGAAACACAGTCATTGGTGTCCAAGAAATGCTTAGAAAGTACATACAAACTTAGAAAAGTTACATTGGTAATCGAACCTACGCCCTCATACTTGAGAGGTTAGCTCTTTAACCACTAGGCCACCACGAGTCAAATTAAAATACTCTCTCGTACACAGAAATAAATCCAACGAGGCAGGCTTAATTTATAAGACGTGAAATACGTTAAATCAACCAGATTACGGCAATTACACCTTCTTAGTATAAGTTAACCAGACGTTCGCTGTCCGCAGCGAAATAATTAACTGATAATGTAATATATTCTGTGGAGAAGATCCATTTGGGACATTTAAATTATTGATTTATTCGTGTAGGTGTATTTCGTTGTCAACTTATTCTGAACAAGAAAAGCAAGAAAGAAAATTTAATTTCGTAATTGAAGACGCACACAATATTATAAACAGTACAGACGCACATCAAGCTACTATATAATCTGTCAAATTTTCTTGATAGATTTTCAAATTTATCGCTGAAGCATAAGGTTCAAAGTTGATTGGGAAACTTTGACAGTTTCGGGTAGGTAGCTTGACGTGCTGGCGCCTGTACGTATATAACAAAGAAAAATAATAATCAAACTGGAGGAGCAGTATGCATGGTTGCGGATTGTTCGTAAGAGTTACCGTGGCCCTGACATACAGGGACCTCTAGAATGAACATAGTGGGTTTTAGTCAGTAAGAGTCTGATACTCCATCGGAAGGGATCATTTGAAGATTTCCCACGAAAAAAATAATAATATGGGGTTGTACGGTTAGCATGATGCTGGGACCTTACGCTAGACGAGTCCCAGCTCTGATTTTCAGCAAATATAAGGTCAATAAATTGGCGTTGCTTCATTTACTCCGAGTTGAATCGTCCAGCAGAAAAAGCCCTTCACCCTATATTTTACCCATCGTTTTGTTCAGAAAACCATACCAGCATCCATTCGATCATTAAATATGGAACCTTTTAAAACTGACTAAGATGTCGACTGTCTTAAGAATAATTAGCTGCTAAACGCAACGTAATACGTCATGTCGAAAACAAAAGAAACCAAGTGTCTTTATTATGTTAATTACGTTCGTGCCTTTCAATTTCGGTAGAGAATTAACGAGGTAAGTTGGCAACTGCGTGTACTTGCGATGTATAAGATTAATTCTTGATTCTTGAGAAAGAATCCAATTTTACAAGGAGCCAATCTTCTTTGTTATTTGTGGTCAGATTTATTTATATAATTAGCTGTCCCCAGCGGTTTCACCTGCATCTTTGGTTACTGCTCCGCTCCCGTGTGTCTTAGCGTGATGGTATATAGCCTATAGCCATCCTCGATAAATGGGCTATCTAACACTGAAAGAATTTTTCAAATGGAACCAGTAGTTTCGGAGATTAGCGCGTTCAAACAAACAAACAAACAAGCAAACTCTTCAGCTTTATAATATTAGTATAGATGAAGACTTTTTTAGTTAAACACTGTGTAGTAATACTATATCTAAATAATTTATATCCACTGACCAAAAGAAACTCATTTCTAGTATTTTCTTTTTATATTGATCATTAGTACTTCCAGGTCATAAGCAGTCACTCGTTGAAAACTAATTTCAGACTACGTGCAGCGGTCTACTCGAAATTTTCTCGACTTTCTAAAAAAATCCGAAGTAAAGTTATTGATAGAAGAAGACAGAAATATAATTGCATTTTATTATTGCACCAAGAAAAAATCAATGCAGTAGGGACTTTATTAACATAAATATACGTATAATCTTTATGTAAATGAAGTATGTAAAGAAAGTACATTAGCAGATTTGAAAACTTTGTGAATTACGATTTATATCAACGATATGTTTTAAACTGTAACTTCGAATGATAAGTGTTTGTTCGTGTGTTCTATCGCTTTCTCTTGCAACTTTCTTCGAAGATTTATCATCTAGTACCTACTTATATGTTTTGCTCAGTAGGCACATTCTACTTTAAAGGAGAGGTTAACTTATGTACACTTATCAACACTAATAAAACGAATTTAAGCGAATAAGAACGAATACGGCTTTTATTTATTTTATTATAAGTACCACACGTGACAAAAGGACTGATCAATACCTTGGCCAACGAATCAACATTGCCATTCAACCTGGCAATGCGGCCAGCCTTTTGGGGTACGATCCCCGCTGACAACGATGTAGATGAATTTTTTTAACGCATTATTTTATTATACCTACCTATAAGTTTTATACAAAATTACTACAATACTACATTTAAACTACAGTACAAAAAAAATACATGCGTAAATGAAATAGGTTTATATGCACACGTTACCTTCACCAAGCAATTTTAGTTTCAATGCGTGACATAAGCTTATGGAAATTAGGTATCCAAGTAAAATTTGCAAGCAATAAAACAAGATCATTCTCGTAAACTGCAGTCGTAATAAATTGTAGTAGTGCATAGTGTAGTTTTGTAAAGGATTTTATTAAGATCGAGGGTGGTCCAACAT
This sequence comes from Heliothis peltigera, assembly GCA_958496145.1. NCBI lineage: Eukaryota > Metazoa > Arthropoda > Insecta > Lepidoptera > Noctuidae > Heliothis > Heliothis peltigera. Next base: position 4,550,760 of record OY292326.1, on the reverse strand, counting down.
TTACCTTTTCTCAAGCAAATTAGCTGCGTCAGGTTTAATTCGAAAATGGTTAGTATTAAGAAAATTACTAGGTAATAATATTAAAATTAAAATAAGCTTTGTATCAGCAATTCATTTATATGCCAACGTTCATAAAACTGCCGTAAAGTTATTTTACGGCATCTCATTTGAAGTTTTGCGAGAAAAATCTCTTCAGTAAGGAATTTTGACGTTAAACAGGAGGTGCTGTGTTTATTTCTAATGATTAACAATTATGTATTTAATAAATAATAACGGAACATGTATGTCTTTGTGTTATTTACGATATTTTGTGACACAAATGTCTTTTTTTTTATTTTGATAAAATACGAAATTAAGGAATAATTTATAATGGCGTATGTAATACGATTGCATAGTAGAAAGTGAATCTGCCTGCTACCCCGGAGGTCGCGGATTCGATTCCTGCATAGGCAAACATTTGTATGCATGTGTTAGACTTAGAGCCAGTTTCACAATGTCCGAATAGCCACTATCTACCAGATAAATTAAAAAATGGAACAGAATTTGTATGAAATGATCTACCAAATAAATTATCTGAAACTTATTAGTAGGTGGCGAAAAAGGGACTATGTCTGAGTGTTCCTATGTTATAGTATGTATGTAGTTATGTTTTTACAAAAGATCAGTTGAAAGTTCATCAAGAAAGATCAGTTGTCTAGTACCCATAGTACAAGCTCTGCTTGGTTTGGGACTAGATGACGTTGTGTAAGGAATACTACAATATTAATTAAAAACTTCGATATTCTTGGTTTCTGTCTTGGAATGCTATTCAGAGACAGAATGAGAATAAAAAAAATGGTAGTGTTTAATTCCAATCTTACGTAGAAAGCACAAAGTCGAGTCAAGTGTGTAATTGTGTATTACGTATGTATGTGAGCTGTTAAGCATTTGGCTCGCAGTCACTCGCGAATTGTAAAGTTTTATTGGAGTGCTCGCTCTAAATTTAAAGGAGGAAAGGGGGAACAAAGAGTTTAGTGTTGCATCTAGTTGGAAAACGTTACGAAGCGATGATGGCCGACTGCAAATTGTGCGCTCGTTGCGTGTTTACAAACGCTTATTTTGAAGTGTTTTTGACTTTTTTAATGTTGAGGAAAATGAATATGAAAAAATTATGTTTTCAGTTACAAAGAAAATAAAATTTGATGCATTATTTTAATTTTGTCTCCTTTTTAATTATTTTTCTTTGTATAATATAGTTTTATTAAGTTTGTAAATATAGCCAATAAAAAGGTTTTTTTTTTTCAAAAAAACTAAAAAAAATATTTCTATATAGTTTTGAAAGGTAATTTACGGTATAAAGGTTTGTCTACATTATGATATCTTATTTTTAGTATAAATGCTTAAATAATACATACGTGGATGCTACCAGAAACTGATTCCCTATCCTTTATAAATAATCCCAATCAACTTTGAACCATAAACTACAGCAATAAAGTTGAAAATCTATTAAGGCAATTTGATATATAGAAGTAGCTTGATGTGCTGGCGTCTGTATACCATACAATATTGCTTCAGTTTTAAAGAATTCCATCTTAATAATATTTCTGTATTGTTTTATTGGCCTGTTATTTATTAAAAAGTTTTCATAAGACACTAAGAAATGTGAGCTATGTAAGTGATAAGTCGTTTAAAGAAAACATAGCGAACATTCCGCTTTCACTTTTCTACGGGAATAGAAACCCTGCAAAGTTCAAACAAGATTTTGTACAGAGGCGCACAGCGAGCGTCCAACACGCCTTTTTTGTTTTATTTCAGTGTTGAGATTTCGCTCTTGCATTCTTGCCTTTTTGTCTTGCATAGTACTCGCTACGCTACGGTTAGATGCGCTCATACCGGTTTCTTATCAGATTCGTTTTGCTGTTTCTAAAGGATTTTTTGCATCAATTATCCAGTTTGTTACTATGTAGTCTTTATTGATCGGATGTTTGACGGTGACTGTCCGTTTTTTTGTTTTAGGCTTTTTGTTAATTTTGCATACCTACGTCCCTACCTATATATATTTCAATGCGTGTGGCTTCAGATAAGTTATTTTATAGATTGCATTTTAAGCATTATTATTTGAATTTTCTAATTGTAACAATTTAATTAAGGAATAAAACCCACTATTTTGCTAATTATACTTCCATTCTACGAATACAGAAAAAATTATAATAATTATATAACTTAAAAATAAGGTAAAAACTAAAAATAAACAAGTTTGCTCTACATATCACCTTGAAAATTAACGTTCCGTTTTTCCGCAGATCTCCGATAGTCACAATCACCAATCTCCGTAGTTTACATGATATCTTTGTTCTGAGTGTACCATTTGACTGACGAGGGCGGTGGAAGGGCGAGCGCCGGATGTGCGCGCGAGTCGATGTAATCTGCGGCCCGTTTCATTTAGTCACACCGAAACGCGATACATAATAACCCCTTTGATGTTATTTGATTTTCGTCGTACATTTGTTGAGGACTTGTAAATAAACTGTTGTTTGGAACACGCTTTAATTGTTAGACGGGGAATTGAGATGGTGATTTATTTTAATTATTATTTGGAAGATTATATTTTTGCTGACAAGAGATAATTTTACTTTATTTATTTATAAAAAATCTTTGTTCATCAATCGACTTCTTTAAAAAAGGCGATGGTTCTCAGTTTGTAATGTATGATTATTCATTTTTTTTTATTATACCAACGAATATGAATTTTTTATTTTGATAACGACGTTCAAAAATATTTTCTTTTCATTTGTAATTAGGTACCATATTAGACTACGTTGACTGCGACTATTTTGGAATTTTTTGAGGTGCAGCATTTTAGCGCCTCTGAAGCAGTTAATTGAACTACTTACCGCGTAATTACCATCATTACTAAATGCTCATTATTTTATGAGAACAATCTAAGCAATCTACAGGTCGTTAAGATACGTAAAACGAGGATATTATTATGTAGTAGTGAGGGTGGATTGCACCGTAGGGTTGGCTATGATCCTCGTCAAAGTTTATTTTAGTGATAACGATAACTGTGACGATAGAAATTGAAAATTGTGTGGTTCACCATTTTAAGTTAAGACCTTTTTCCAAAATAGTGCAACCCATATCATACTTATCCAGCAATTTCACGGTTGTTTAGAGTTTTTCTAGTAACAGTTGTACTCACCCTAAATAAAAGGTAAAGAAGCCAGCACATCAAGCTAATATAATCTGTCAAATTTCCTTAACAGATTTTCTACTTTATCACAGAAGCAAATGGTTTAAATTTCATTGGGAAAATTTGACAATTTCGGGTAGCTTTACGTGCTGGCGTCTGAACAACGTGACCAAAAAACCTAATAGCCTTCATTTTTAAAATGGGCATCGTAGATATTTTTTTAATGAAAAGATAATCTTCTTTTTTTGCACCGAAAGTTAATACCAGTAGCGGTATCGGCGGTCTTACTTTGGGTAACTTGAACCTCATTTAATTCGCTTGAAAAATGATTAAAAATAACATCGTGTTAACTAAGTGACTGAGATAAATTATGAATTTACTGCAGGCTTAGCATGGCGATTCTATATCTATTCTGTCAAGAAAAGACAAAGCTCTTTCTGTCAATGTCAACATGTCTTCTGCCCGAGCATGGCGCGTCCTGTCAACTCGCATATAATCACTTGTAAACTTATGTCGATCCTAGAAAAGAAAAATTTCTTCAAAAATATGTCAAAGGAAACCTCTCGTCAATCTGTCACTTTTCTGTCACTATATCCATTCTCCGGTAAACAAAACTTGTTTCATGCTAAGCTTGTTTAATGCTTGTTTCATGTTTGTTGCCATGCTAAGCCTGCTGGGTAACGAATTGACTTGTACAAGAAATAACACATCGTGTTTAAAACTGTATCATATTATAATTCACCTTTCAAATCACAGATAAACTTATACCTGGATATAACCATTATTTACATAGCCCTCTCCCATTTAGATGGGGTCAGCTGCTAGTCCATCTACATGAAGCTGAGTATCAGTGTTTAACATGTAACTTATTATCAAACTGGCTAGGTACAACAAGTTTGGCTATAGTAAAAATATAGTGCAATACAAAACTTTCGCTTTTATAATTATTACTTAGAATAAGGGTCAGCTTCACCGGTTACGGATAAGTTCCAGATAGTTTATCTGGTAGATAATTTCATACAAAATCTGTTCCATTTTTTTAATTATAGGGTAGATAGTGACTATCCGTAACTGTGAAACTGGCCCTTATAATAATAAAGGTCTAATATTTTTCTGATATCATGAATTTTCTCTTTGTTTAATTAAACTTTGTAATATTGACACTCGGCTCTGTGTGTTGTTTTATAGATTGGTTTACATTTTCTTTCATGAATTCCAATAACATCAATGAATGTTCTATGAGGCGTATTTTTTATATTACTTTTATTTTTGACGTATTTTTCCCCGAGATTTTCTTTTCTACTGCAAAGCCCGTTTTATTTAACGGGAAAACCTATTTTGAACCGATTCGAAATTTTGAGGGTGACGTCGACGGAAGCAATTAGTGCAATGTAATCTGAGCAGACTGAAGTCCTATGTTGTTACGTAAATAATTAACAAACAAAACTATTCGAAGTTAATCGGGAGTGTGAAGCTTCTTTGACTTTGTTTAAGTCAAACAGGCAAACAAATGCTGGCATTGTGGAGTTTACCTTTATGTAAATGTATTGTGACGAATGTACTTGTATGTAAACATGTTTACACGAAATTGATCCCTTGCGACTTGGAGGATTTCTGTACCAATATGTGTTAGACGCTTACCTCCACATAGCTATGTATTTTGAAAGGACATCGAGTCCAATACAAAGTTTGATTTAGGTTGAAGTGCTTGACAACGGATCGATATTTCTAAACAGAATAAACGTATTGTCGTTGAACTTCGAGAATTTTCTGAGCTCGTATATTTTCCTGTTTACGTCCAAAAAGTCATATGTCATGCTGTGAGCTTGAACGAATCGGTCATTGTCATTCTATTGGGTCCCTGGAACTACTTCAAAGATATAAAGGGTTTTCCTCATAAGAGACTCACGCATTAGATCCATATTAATGTGCAACACTATTGTTGTATCATGTTGAAGATCTAAATATAAACAAGAACACACGCACCGCTGGTTGGACGACCATGATCTCTGCGCCCGCGCCGAGTTCCTTGAAGCATAATGATTTTACCACATATATCTAAGTAGTGCATTAGAAATGACATGAATTTTGTTACGATAAACTAGTCCAATATGGGTATTGTCATGTCTAAATAAAACATGTAATTTGAGCTATTATGCTATTATATAATAAAAATAATATGTATTTATCAGTGCTTTTTTCTTACAAATGTTTTTATTATTAAAGATCAAGCAATATATCCGTCACACGTCACAAGTTGACTAGCATGCGACTTCTATTACGCTTTGTAGGTTCCTGTGGCCGGCGCGCGGAGAGGTTGCGTGTCGCGACCGCCACCGCACATCAATCATCGACGCTCAAACTATTCTAGCGTGCCAACGTGCCAACACATCACCCGCCCTCATATCCCACAGTATTTTACATAAACCCCATATATTAAATTCCATTTGATGTAACGTCACGAGACGTTGCTCTACACTACAACATGAATAAATTATTCGCACGCTGCACAATTTTCAGCTCGTATTAAACACATCAATCATTCCCCGCTTTTTGCTGCACAAAGGAGCAATCATAAAAATAAATTGAAGCTCGTTGTCTGAAACCAAAGTAAAAAGGATAGTTTGGGTAAAACACGGCTTTTATCAGTCCGAGACGGATGAATAGCCCGGAGCGATGCGGGGCTCCTTATCCTGTGCTGTGATCCTCCCTCCCCAGCCTCCCTGCGCTGCAAGTAGATAGAGTGTGCTCGAGCCACGTCGCCGAAGTGTATGCATGGCAAGAACAAAGGTGCACGGCCCTGACCCTGTAATAGTCTCGGGCCACGCCTGGCCTTAATTACGGGCAATTTGTAGCTCTACTTTTTCACCTTTTTTCTTACATTCAGCGAGTTTTTTTATTCAGCAAATGACTCGTTATAAGTATGCCAGTTCGGTAATTCAGTGAAATTCTCAACAACAATAAATGCGTGTGTCTGCGCGGGAAATCGTATGGCACTCGTATAAATCGTCTGAAAATGGACCATAAAGTACATGTTTATCTTAAAGCTGCAAACCTAAGTAATTATATTGGCTATGGGCACATAACTCGACGAGTTTTAAAGTCAATACATTGACGAGAATTTAATTGGGCGACTGCGGTGTTATTTGTTAGTGTAGCTAGCTATAAGTTCTTCGCGGAATATTTATAGGCCATACTTTAGAGCTGGCAGACTGCCTGTTAGGCGCAGCGGTTGTAAATGCCTAGTAATTTTTAGGACGGAAAATTTCAAGCTTGGCAATATTTGCCTGTAAGGTGTCGATATGCTTACTTCTGTACAAGTGCATGCGCATTAGGACTGTTGATCCCGTAAGCTGTGCCGTTAAAATACGAACTTATCACAAAGCAAGACCCTTTCTGACCAACCTTCAGGTTGTATGCAAACTTGAAGGTGATTTAGCCTAAAAATGATTGCTACGCATGATATGACTTCGACAAGAGATCTCATGATCATGGATGAGACAAACTTTACACCCTAGTAGCACTTCCTTATGGCCAGCCGATCACTTTCATCTGAGCCTTTAACCATCGGAAACACAAAAGGATTAAGTAAAAAGGGTTCGAAATACTTCGCACAATCAATGTTGCGTGTCAATTCTCGATACGGTAGTCCTTGAAGGTCAAAATTGACAACTATTTAGTGTTTCTCGCTGGGGAAATCAGTGCTGTATTCGCTTATCTCGGTCCATTAGCCAGCAACCGTGATGCTAGGCTCAGGACAAGGGCACGGGATTAGGGAACTCTTTGGGGAACGAATCGTATGGTAAATCGATTTATTATGATATAGCTCGGATGTCAATGCCTTCTGTAAGAAACTTCTTCTTCATGGGGCTACATTAAATATTTTGGAAATCTACTTTTAATTAGCTTTAAAAGTTACTTCTAAATTGTAAGTTCCATCAAGTTGGTATAAAAGGATTTTTTTATTTCACCGCAAGATTTTTCTTCGCCACCGTCTTAGGACAGCCATTTGAGATCCCTTAGATTAAAGTGCACATTTAAATTGAATGGATACGTAAAATTTCTCCTTTAAGGATTTCGTTGAAACAAAACACTCATCTATCCAATTCAATTACGAAAGAAAATACCAGTGATGGTGCAGCGAAAGTTCCACTTTCTTATTCAAATAACCCTTTGGCTGCGCGAGGAACAAAGCGGGCTATTCATTAAAAATCCGGTGCAACTTGTGCAGTAACCGGGGGTTATAATAATACGATATACATTGCGCGCTGGCGAATTACTAAATGGAGACGCGGTGGCGTTATGCACCGAGTTGTGTAAAACTATTTATACATATGTATCTTTGTTAGTTGAACGGAAGGTCGAGATAGAGAGAAGGAATATAGAGTGAAATGTATCCAATTATTTATGAATAAATACTATTGATATTGATAAGACTTCTGTCCATAAATTAATTATATAAAAAAACACAATACATAATATGTCCGTAGCATCAATGCTTAATTACGTTGAACTATTGAATGCATCAGGTTTAAATCTAGACTTGATATATAAAATAAAAGAAAAATATTCGAAAAATACTCAATTTTAGCTAACTACAAAATCTCCGGATGATATAGTCTATATATTTTTCCAAATACAGAAAGAAGGTTCCCAAAGACACGGGTGTAACCACCTGAAAAGCCAGCTATTTAAGAATCTGTTCAGACTAAAGTAAAAATATTTTTGCAAATTAGTAATTATCTGTTTTGTATACTACGTTAAGTTTCGAATATTCATAATTGTGCAAGGGTTAAATAATTAGATAGACTGTTTAATAAACATTAAGATATGAGTGCTACCACTGCTGTCCCTTTGAAGTTTAATTAGTTTATGTACGTTATATAAACTACGTGTTGCGAGCAATATTCTCATAGAGTTTATTTTGAATTTCTCCTCTTAATTATATTTCTGCGTTGATGATTAGTGATTACGTTGGCCATTGATGGTTTAATTATGTTCAGTCGTGTGCATGACGCCAGTTGCTATGGTAACCATTTCTTGTTGTCAAGGCCTATCTTTAAGATGTTTTTAAATAATGAACGTATGTATAGTATGTTTCGGTAGTTTTTAAATTAATGACGTATGATAATAGTTTTGTGCACCCTATTTATAATGTGCAATTTGTTAATTTCGGAGCGCATTTTAACAAAGAGTAATTACAAAAAAATACGTTGTTAATTTGTTTTTTTTTTGCCAAATAGTAATAATAAATAATCGTAATACTATCGTGAAAAAGGTCTATATTTAAATGGGTGCTTACATAGTTCTAATGGCCATTCTCCCAAAATTAAACATTAAGTACCTAGTCACTAAAATTTTAAGGTTCATAAAAAGCCTTTCTTATAAGCTCTGAACTTTCAGCGAACTTAAAAATAGTCATTAAATATCTTAGAAACCTTTATATATTTTTGTTAGACGCTTATATACTTCTTACAAATTAAATTTTCATATATAAAACATTGTAACGAGCTAGTGCAGCTGTAACGAACCAATGTCATCAAGTCTCCGATCTTCCTTTATGCTTTTATAGCAGTTCCAACGTCCTTCAAGGAGGGATCTCTAAAGCTTATGCTCTATCTTTGAAATTGAGATATTCACGGTTGGCTTCACTAAGTAACTTCTATAATAAAGACGTTGTACGCTGAATTTCTCTGCCCACGATAGAATGATATCCTACGGGGTTGCGAGTAGTTTTAATGTGTTTTTTTTAATATGGCAACTTTAATATTGTCTTTGAATTTATCCTAACATTTTAAAATAAGAATTTAGATTATTTTAATCATGAGAAAGTCGTGTTGAGTTGCACTTAAAAACGATTCAGACACACACGCCAGCACATCAAGCTACTACAATCTGTCAAATTTCCTTGATAGATTTTCAACTCTATCGCTGAAGCAAAATTTATTGGGAAAATTTGACAGTTTTAGGTGGCTTGTTGTGCTGGCGTCTGTACCTATACACATATATACTCGTAGTTGACGTAAAAATTTATATTACAAATATCACAATAGTTTATCGTATCAATAACCAGGTCAGAAATCAGGGAACTTTAATTCACTTTTCCAATTTTGAGAAATAATGTATTGTGAAGTCATGTACAAAATAAACTTGTGTATAAGTTTACCGCCAAAATTTTCAGCATAGACTAAACACGATGATGTGCATAAAATTAGAATATCTAGTTTCTCTCTCGTCTAACCACAAAGTAAAACTAACTACACTCTCCTTGGAAATTTCTCGGTACACTCTCAATGGGTGCAGTCGACGATAAAAGTGGGACTAATCAGTGCGCAGCGTAAGCAAGAGGAAACATTAAATCAATAATAATGTTCTGATAGCTATAGTTATAAGGACTTAAGTTACAATGTATAATATTAAGGTATGTAGATAACTTTATATGTATTATTTTGATGACGTAGAATTTTATCATCATCATCTGCAGCCTTTATATCGTCCCACTGTTGGGCACAGGCCTCCCTTCACACAGATAGTAATCACCACGCTTGCTCCAGACTTTATAGTCCAGATTTCCTCGATATGTTTTCCTTCACCTTTAATCAGTCATTTGTTTCCAAACTCCAAGATATACTTTGTAAGTACATATAGCTTAGAAAAGTTGCATTGGTACTTGCCTGGCCCGCAATCGAACTCGCACACTCATACTTGAGAGACGGGTGCTTTAACCACTAGGCCATCACGACTTACTTTTTATATTGGTTGATTAATATTTCGATTGTGATATACAATAACCATACACTTTTTAATAGTTAAAGTCTATTTTTTTAAACTGGAATCTAAATAACCCACTTTTACTTAAATTCTGTTTCTCATTTAAACACTAACTGTTGCAGACTGTACTTCGACCAGGAGTATTTACCTTGAAGCATAAAACAAACAAGTGAGCAAATTAGTTGCAAGACAATTCACAACACTAGCGCTTTAGTGTGGTACACAGCACTAGCTCGATACTTTTGTGTGATTATGTGGCCGAGAACTTACCGAAGTCGCAGATATCACTGGATTAGCGCTTGGAGACTTAACTTTTATGTACCTAGGTATGATAGGACGTATCTATGTACATATGTACATATAGGTATAATTTGCCTGAAGAATAAAAAGACTCCTAGTTGATTAGGTTATCATTATTGACACTATTGACTCAGGTCGGCCCTTATTTTGTGATAGATGAATTTCGAATAATTCATTGTTGTAGCCTTTTATATCTAGTATTATTATTTATTAAACTTAGATATAAAAAGCTGAATAAAATATAGTAATTCTATCGCCATTCTATGTAATTATATAATTAAAAATGTATTGAATTCAAATTATCACTAGCTGCCCGCCTCGGCTTTGCGCGGTGTTTTTTCGTACAATTAGTCAGTAAATTTATGATATAAAAATCTTGTACTGATATTTTGAAACACATCAAAATTTGCCAAATTAAGTAAACAGTTAACCACTTCAAATAAGCACCTATGAGTATGATTTGGTATAAGGTATAGTTATAATAACTAAATTACAATCGTTAGATATTTACTTACTTAAGGTTCCAGACTTTTAGTTTAAGAGAAATAAAGCAATTTTTTATTTTATATAATATAATTCAATTTTTTCTACACTTTTACGTAGGTATGTTTTACGTATGTAGGTATATACCTTGATAGGTATTGAATCACCTAGGGCCTGTTTCATCGGTTGCTGATAAGTTCCAGATAGTTTATCTGGTAGAGTGGGTATCCGTAACCGCTGAAACTGGCCCTTAATCTATTTAATAAATCCGTTTAAAAATCTGTTGATTACTTTTAAACATCTAAGCATAAAATCTAGCAGACACACAGACAAATATACTGATTTTTTAATTCTATTAATAATTAAGTCATTATATCAGTGATTGTCTCTAATTTATTTATTTGTGCACTTAATGATAAATCTATTGTTTGTAATTAACATTAAATTGACATCAAAATTATAATTGTTAATAAATATTAAATAATTTGATGACAAAATTCTTGAATTTTCTTTGTTTTTAAGTATAACTATTTTTTCTGGTTATCAACCTTTTTCTCGTCCCACTACTGTGCACAGGCCTCCTCTCATACGGAGAAGGATTTAGCGTTAATCACCACGCTTGCTCAATACGGGTTGGCGATTTCAGACTTTATAGTCCAGGTTTCCTCGAGATGTTTTCCTTCACCTTTAATAAGTCATTGGTGTCGAAGATAAACTGAGAAAGTACGTATAACTTAGAAAAGTTACATTGGCACTAGTCTGACCTGGAATCGAGCCCGCACCCTCTTGCTCGAAAGGCTGGTGCTTTAACCACAAGGCCACCACGACTCATGATGATTTAGATAAACATATTTTTTGGATTAGGTACCTACTGTATTTTTCTATGGTTAAATTAGATAGAAGCTAGTATTTTCTACCTTACAGCGATTATACGTAGTCATTTCTATGAATATTAAATTCTCGAATATTAAAACTAGAAAACGCATCTAGAACTTTATAGGATTAGCCAAGTCTTCCTTTAAAACAGTTCAGATTAACATTCGATAAGCCTCGAGGGATTTCGCTTCGGTGTTTGACGGCTTTGCTCACATCGGAAGTCCTCGGCACGCTTCGGAAATCGTCGGAACGATTCGCTAGTCCTCGGAACTCCGCCCACGAACGTCGAAGTTAACCGATTGTAATTAAGAACTGCCAGGTGAGATGTGAATCCAGTGCAGTTAGTTTTAAGCTGGTAACTTTAGTTTATGTGAGGTATGATAGTAAAAACGGAGGACCCTGTGGCTAAATAACAGCTGCATGGGTCGATCGATTATATGGGTAAGCAACGTTTGGCGCGGTCGGCCCTAGTCACGACGAGTTCTTCTGTGTTTCAGAAGGCAATTAATATTCAGAATTCAGAAGGCGTTAAATTGGTAGCTGACTTTTGTATATTGTATGTTGTCGTATTGCATGTACGTCGTTACGGGTAAACAGAAGCCAGAAGGTTTGACAAACAGTCTTACCAACGGTTATCGGATTACTCAGGCATCGGGGTTGAGGAGGTTAGATGGGCTGTCGCTCCATATAAAGCACTGGTACTTAACTGCATCCAGTTGTATTGGACCCGACGAACCCGACTGTCAGATTGTATTGGAGTCCATCCCAACCCTCTAAGGTAAAGGTTGGCTAAAATGCGGACACACAGGAAAAGAGAACAATGTGTTTATTGTACGACATCTACATTACTACTCTTTCTTTCAATCATTATCATCTACTCTTGCTCTTTCCTTCTTATATAAGTCTAAATTCGCTTCCATAAATTTCGGTTATCGTTAGAGAGCCACATTCAAAATGATCACTTTAGGTAATTGATAAATGGCAATCTGATGTTTCCAAATCCACTTTTGTAAAACACCTACACTTAATAAATCTACCCAAACTACTAAATACCCCTTATCTCTATCCCAGTTTAATCTAATTCAATACGATTACATGATTAGGTAAAATCCCCTCTGCCACCCACTGCAAGAAGCAAAGTAGACTATATTTAGTGAGAGACCTTTTGTAACCTTTTTAGGCCATAATTAGAGGAAGGTTGTTGACCCGTTGTATCCCATCTCAATAATAACCTGTTTTCCTTCACGTTTACAATCCTCTTGGGATGTTAATTTTACGTACCAATAACTATTAGTTTTAGTGTCTTTTGGTTATAAATTTTGAGTGAAGTTTTGTATTTAATTACTTTTTCTTTGCTAGTAACATTTTATTTACTAGCTATGATATCATGGATTTAGAGACATACAATCCTTTCAATACTATTTTGATTTAGAAGTTTCTAGGTCACAAATTAAAATATAATGTACATTTATTGACTGCATTTTTTCAACTTCTCTATCAGTATTCTTCTCGATTTTCTCTAACATCACAAACATGGTAGAAACCCAACCCACTTTTTGTATAATTTTATTCGCAGTTCCCTCAAAATGTTTCAGTTTATGCTCGCTGCACTGCTGTAGAAGGTAATTCAGCAAAGTCAAACGGGCGCTTGCCTGGATTTTCAAACGTTACCTTGACCTACATGCACACAGATCCCTAGCCTTCACTTTATTACGAAGTTGCGTTCGGGCCTAAAATAATTTGCAAGCAATTTAAAAAAATAAACAGAAGCTGCAGAACCTTCATTACTTTTTTCATCTCGTTAAACGGTTAGCTTCACACAATAATTATTTAGGAACCAAAAAGATAATTTGCATTCACCTGAAAAAACTGACAAAACCAAACAACAGCCTAACAACAGAATACGAGCAAACAAAATAATATGTGCACAAGATCATCGGGTCATTGCCCTCTAAGCATCATTTTGGTGTCGCCATGAGTCATCCAAATGCAGTTTTGAATATATTCTTAGAAAATAAGAAATAGAACTGTGACTCACACGTCATTAGCCAAGGACTTGCGAACGTAACTCCGACGCATGGCCGAGACGCCGCGACGCGTTATTTTCGACGCGAAATAGATTCGCTGACGAAATAGAAACGTATTGCTGAATACCATGCAAAAACTACGATGCAACCCACACATAAAAAAATCGTCCACATGCCGTTTGTTAATAAAATTATATATATTACTAGCTGCTCCCCGCGGTTCAACCCCCCTATTCTAGTCTAGCGAAAAGAAGCTTATGTCCTTTCTTAGACTATGTGTCTACTAAGTTATATTTAAATCGGTTCAGTAGTTTTGGCGTTAAAGTGTAACAGACAGATATAGTTACTTTCGCATTTATAATATTAGTAAGGGTTTGCATAGTAAACAAAGCTTCAAATAAATCCAAATGTACTTTATAATCTAAAGATATAAAATAAATCAATTTTAATTTTATTATTTTAATTAAATATTAAATACTAATTAAGTATTAAAAAATCGCCGAAAATCGATCTCAGTGGCGTGCACTTGGAGAGGCCTATGTCCAGCAGTAGACTGCGATAGGCTGATGGTGATGATGATGATGAATTTCAGATACAAACCAGCAAATTTTAGTGTTGAAGGCAGCATGATTGGTATTACGCAACAGATTATATATATAACGGATATCCGAAATCGGTCTGACCAATGGAGCGAAGTCGATGCGATCATGCGTGAATGTCGGGACGAAATACGTGTTAGCGTCGCCAGGGGGCATCCGCACATACTGTGAACTGGATATATCTGTAAACACAATGTTAGATATGACAACTACAGTAGATATGGTAATGTACTTTAGAAAATTTGTAGTAAAACTTAACACGTACAAACGTATGAGTTATGCTAAGTCCTAATTTAATATAATTTATAATACCTATCAAATAATGTGGTACGCAGTCCAAAATGTTTCAACACTATCGATCATTTCTTATAAGCTAACAATAATTATACAAGGGTTTACGTCTATACGAATATCAGTTTTTCTTACTTTATTGTTTATCCATACGTTCATGATAATATTTTGACTCGTAGTCATACGTCCAATATACACATACCTACATATAAAGCATCGATTTTATTTTTGAAGTATGACTTATAAAACTAGAGTCATAGTACCAGTTTGGCATAAACACTGGGCACACATAAACAGGGAACGTTTCAACATTCCACGGTATTATGGCCTAAATTCAAATGTAAGTTTTTCAAAACACTAATTTTGACCTTTACTTGCTAGCTACTTACCTAATACAATGATCGGTAAAGAAAATATCAGAGCTAATCTAAAGAGGTAGATGAAATAATTGAAAATGTTACATCAGAAAATGATACTGATTTTCCACCATGATCTTTAACCTGACACGTGAACGTTTGATAGGTGGAATGCATTTGATAATGCATTTCATAATCTAATAGCACTTTCGCTTCTAAACCGCTTTATCGCTAATACTTATGCATAATATATTCGTATCTAAGTATATTACGCACCGCGCGATTGCAATCAATGCGACTGAGCCGGCTGATGCTAGAATTCAAGCCTAATAATTACTAAGATGCATTTGGGACACATGGAGCATATTTTTACAAAAATTGAAAAGAAAATATAAAAAATTATAACAAATACAAAGATTAGTGAAGCTACATATAGTATTATACATACATATGTACATTAGTATAGATAAGACTACGAAATCCATATATTATAATAAAATGAATCCCTATTTCCCTTGGTCACGGCATTACGCGTGAACGGCTGGACCGATTTCACTTTTTCTTTTTTTGTTATGTTTGTTATTGTCAGCAGCTTTTTAAAAAAGGAAAGGAAAAACAGGACATCATCTGTCGTGTCAGCTAGTACTCAATAAAAGTATCCCTCATTATAAAACCTTACTGTCTTTAATGTTCGTCATTGAAACGGCGCTAGCCCTCGCTCCTTCGCTCGAGAAACTCGCAACATCACGGATGAAACACCTCGTTAGCAAACGGTAGATTAATTCCTTTCAGCAGACTTGACCCGACCAGTAGGCAGGATAAAGAGATGTTTAAGAAAAACTCAGTTTAGTCCAACAAGTTTTATGCTGGAATTAACTTTAAGCCTTTGAATTTTGTTAAATATAATCACCGTATTGTCTTTTTTGAGATGTGTTAGATACTGCTTTGTCCATGACTGACTTGGCTTCTTGATTGTCAGTCATAGATATTAAAAATGGATAGGGTTAAGCAATCGGTCGGTGCGTTGATGGGTGATCATCATGACGAGTTCCTCTATGTTGCAAAAGGTAAGTTAATCTGGAGGGTCTCGGCCGTCATTTGAACATCTTTGGCAGTCGTTACGGAAGGAGAGAAACCAGAAAGTCTGACAGCCAGTCTCATCAAGGGATATGGAGTTGCCTAGGTAATGCAGTTGAAGGGGTCAGATAAGCAGTCTCTCTATGTAAAACCGACCACAACATAGTGGCGATACGTACTATTTTTTCTTGTACGTACGTACTATTTTTTCTTCTGTACCTCCATTAAAATCACCCAACATATAAACTTACAGTTCAGTAAAAAATAATTAGAATCACACCCCGTATTGCTTATATAAAGAAGAGGATTATATAATTAGGAACGGTGTTAAATAAAGGAAAAATTAAATGGAATTTTGGTGTGCACATTACGGAAAATTACTAAATTAAGGATGGCTTTGAAAGAGTTAGTTAACTGGTAATTTCGAAATGACACTGAATCATGAAATATGGTTTATATCATTAACTTGATTGGAAGAAAGAAGATTGCTACTTGTGTGATGACGTCAGATTAGGGAGGTATGGAAGAAAACGACACGCTGCGCTTACCCTAAATTATAATAAATATAGAAAAGGGCAGGGGAACGATGACTTGGTTGAAAAAAAGTGATTACTTGTCACTCTTTTGGCAAAGTCGCTGCTCCAATATTTCACAGTTGTACCTTGATAGATTATTCTTTTGTACTTGCCACAAAACTAGATACTAATGATCTCCTTAGGATTTCTAATGAAATAACTCAGAAACACATTGCCATCCAAGCTGAAGCTCTCTTTAGGCCATCAAGGCAGTAAGATATTATAAAAATAAGCATTTAATTCTGTTATACTGCTCTACAAAATGTCAATGTTATAAAAACCCTTTTAGGCAGATTATTTAATGTCAAGAAAAAATAATGGAAAACAAAAGGGGTAATTGGGTAATATTAAAATAATAGAACTTGACCTTTTCTTAAATCTTAACATTTTTTAAATGACAAGCTACGCACCCATACGAGGCAATAGATATTGGTGACTGCGAAGGAGCTACATAAGCGTAACAACATGAAAAAGTCATCAATGTAACGCTAGCAACCCTAAAATATGATATCTTATGATTAGGAAGAAGTATTATCAGTATTGTACAGGCTGTGTGGTCGTCAAGCAAATTTCGGACGGCGCAATTATACTTGGCTGATAACAATTGAACAATACGTTTTATTGCCTTACAAGCACTCTTTGTTTAACGATTATCCTTCATGTCTGGTGTCTACTGTCTGAGGAAATGTCCACCTATCCAGTAGGTAGATAAAAAGCCTACCATTGCGTCAAACGTAAGTACTTACTCGTACATGAAACGGCCATACTGAATGCCTAGACAACAATTACCTATAAATTCTTTGTTCTCTAACGATCAAGCATTAAAAAGCCCAGGAATTCCATTTAAGAACCAATCAACGTATCCTATTAATTTCGATTGAAACAACTTCTGCATCGATATTATTAACGGCTAATTGAATAAAACAAACATTTAGTTCGCTTTAATTGCAGGTGGTATGTTGAGCGCCTGCGTGCGACCTGGTCACGGGAACTGGGTCATCTCACCCCCCTCCAGCCTCGATGGAGCACCCCCCACAGCCTCTATGTGGCCTGATTTAATATCGCTCCCGAACATCATAGAAGGCTAAAGAGTTTTTATATGGATCTTAACATATATTACGATAGCCCATATGAGGTTCTGAGATAGGAAAGTTTCTTTGCCCAGTTTTGAATGAATTAAAGGCAGACGCTTTCAAATCCCCTTGCCTACACGTCATGCCTGTATATTTTCATTGTCTCCTGATTCCATCCAAAAATATAAACGTTAGGTGTTAGCGTGTGTTAGGTTTACTATACGTTCTAATAAGGGCTACCTAGTAAACCAAAGAGCAATAACAAGATGTTAAAACTTGCCTACTAAAGGACATCCATAGACGTAACTGCAATATCGTTTTCTTTTATTGCCATGTCTTTTTGTACTAATAAAAATAAATGTCTATTGGGTGAAATGAAGGGAAAAGACAATTCCCACGCAACTTGTAGTGATCAAGGAGGGTTACTTATTGACTCTCGCAGTCTGGAGACTAACAATTTGTCACTGTTTGCGGACCACATACTGTTATACACTTTATACTTGTATATACCACATATGTGTGCTATTGGAGTAAATAAACCTCCAATATACGCACGTCGAGGCTCTCTCACTCATACTAAATTATCGACGTAGTTTCAACATACAATGGAAGTTTACTATCAACTGATATTCACCTCCTGTATGCATAACGCGCTTTGGATATGGAAACGGATTCAGTGTTTGCAAAATCATACCTAAGACCAAGTTGACTAGAAAAAACAATTTTCCCCAGTGTGTTCTCGACACTCTAAGAAGTACTTGAAGAATTTATTTCTATAAAAAAGTCTAGTCCAACGCCATCTTTAGAACACCTTTGATTATTTTAGAAGTGAGGCAACATTGTCATACTTCACGGTGTTCATAAAACTGTAGCTAACCTTCCACACACTCGTTTGGGATCGAACAGTTCAAACCTTAGGTCACGGCCGCTCTTGACGTGACCCAAATGTCATCAAAACATTGTGGCCCTGCCATGTAAAGTTTATTTTGGATCACGAAAGTTTGATAAGTTTTTTTACTGACATAATGCATGCAATCATTTGTTTTTCGGCCGATAAAAAGTCTAATGCAGAAAATATGATGGTTAGATGGGTAATATGACGGAATACGTTTTCGAGGCATACACTGAATACGCGTAAAGTCCTTACTAAACATAATCTTGTTGAGGTGCTCGCCAGTTATTTGCACCAAAAATTTTCTTTCCAAAGTGCTCTGTCCTCCGGATACTAGGGACTGTATTTAGATAGCAAATACTATATTTTCGCATCCTTCCGCAGCTCGTACGGATTCCGGTTGTATGTCGTGCGATATCTTTTGTTTGACGCCTCTCATCCGCTTTCGCCTCGCTAACGGTACGCCCCCGGACCACCCCCGCTCCGCCTACCGTGTGACGCGGCCTTTATTAAGTTACATGTCGAAATTGATAAAAACTTGTTTTTCTATTTTGAACTATAACATTTTGTTGGCCTAGTCTCGCACAGCTGTGCAAAAAATATTGAGTAATTAAACAAATACATCTGATATTGTTTTTGTTTCTTGTTGCACCAAAGTATGGTGTTTAATTGTTATCTTTGGCCATTTATCGGCATACAAGTTTTTAGCCTAATTAAAATCATTATCATTAGTTTCCCATTCATCGCCATCCAGTTTTTGCCTATCTCTTAGATGTGCTATTGTAATTTTGTATCTGTGTCGTCTATTTTTTGTGTATCTAAACTGAAATAAAGTGTTGTCACTTAGTGCTCAGTTTTTGCATTGACAGCAATCGTTAATTTGTAATCGATGTTTACTGTAATCGAAATTTAAATCGATGTTAAAACAGTAAGTGAAATGAACAGTGTCAACAGTAATTTTGTTGAACAAGTCGAATCGGCCATTTGTCCCGTGAGATTCAGTTTGTTAGTCGTCCCAATAATTATAGGCTCGTTAAAGCTGTCGTTGATGGTAGTCGATCAAGCGGTGAGACGCCGCCGGACTCGAGAAGTGAATTTACGCGGCTCAGAAACGTGGACTTAATTGACGATTATTTTGCTTGTGTATAGCGTTTTGTCGGCTGTTATCGCTGTGTTGGGAAGTTGAAGGCTATTAACTCCTAAATAAATTTTGAAGTTGGAAAGTTTAGAGATAGATAATAGATTATCGCTCTTTGCAAAACCGTTTACGATGTTATAAGTTTCTTGTGATCAAAATCTTAACCACGAACTTTTTAATCGCTGTAGGTATCCTTGATTCTTTATAAAATTCTGGCCTAGGTCATTTTAAACTTTCTCCAACTTTTTTTTTTCTTTATGCAAAATCTTTTTAGAAATAAATTTCTATCTACACATCGAGTATTATAAAACTAAATGTCGTTGTTCATAAACCTATTGTTATTGAATTGCAGTCAACAGTTTTATTAACAGGTAGCAAATCTCGTTATCTCGATGCGCCGTGAAGAAAACCGAATCGATGTAATGCGTAAAGTTGCAACCGGATTCCGATCTGTACCTTCCCATGACAAATGTTGTGGAAAGTATTAAAATGCAATTACTGTCCGTAGCAATATCGTTTATTGGCTAGCATACCTTTCCATGTTTTGATTGTCTATTAGCCAAATTACTGCAGTTTCTTATATCAAGAATGTGTAATTAACAAGAATTTAATTTGGTATTGTGAATTCACTAGGTTAATCCTAAAAATAGATTTTCTTATTCCCCAGTGTAGTTTATATTTACTTGGACGCTTGTAGCCTACCAAATTAATCGGTATAATTAACCCGGCGCCTGCGCAGACCTCAATCGCACACGTACCAGCGTTAGACTGACACGCTCGGCCCGTGCATTTTGTCTACACCCGAAATAGAGTTCGTGCATCTCCGGCCGCGCTCGGGCTAGATCGTTTATCTTTTTCAATCCGCTATAACACAAACAAAAAGGTCAGAAGCCGACGACCTAGTTTCCGAGCGGCGAATCCAAAGGTCACCCAGACATCGGTCCGGGAAGCGTTGATAACGGCTGGCAAGGCTGCAGTGCACGCGAATGTTTGCGCGGGTTATGCAATACTTAATATGATTCAGTTCGGCACGCGAGCGATCAGCCAACGGGTCTAGTTGAATGATCTGTTAGCATTACTTCATGCCGAATTGAAGATTTAATACGTGAACGGTAGCCGGATTTGTAGGGATTGGGCGTTCCATTTCATGAGAATGTTAACATTACTGCTTTATCTAGCGGACTAGGCGCTTAGCTGTTTTGATTGATAGGAACGTGTGTGCTAAATACATAGACGTAGTAAGTACATAAGTGTAACGAGGTCAGTTGAATAAATTTATTTGCTAGTTTTAGAACAGGGATTGCGACCACGTCATTTTGTCATTAACTTACCTATTTTGATCTATTCGGTATAAACTACCGACGCCACATTAGAATCTATTTATTTTGTGTGGAAAAGCAAATCGCAGTCTTGGCGTTCAAAATTGCATTGTAAATAAACGAATTTGTATTCTATAGTTAGGTCAGTTTCCACTTGAAATAATACCATTTCGTGGACTGACAGTCGACAGTGATAACCCCAATTGTGAATCACACAATGCCACCTCGATTTTGATTAAAATGACGTTTATTTAATAAGTTACGGGCGACACAGCTATTACGATTGTCCACAACAAACTGATTTATGTTTCTCTGATCAGCGTGGTTCTGTCCAAATGAAATACTGAGGTATTTTCCTTTCGCAATTATTTAATTAGTTGTGGATGTGAATGATTTATTTATTTTATATTCGTATTATTTGATTTCCTATTGATAATATTCCGCTGGATCGAATATAAGATGGAAGTGGCACCTAAGAATGACGCACCCCAATAGCGAAATAGTAAGCAAGCCGGAATGTCGAGCTGAGGGTCCAAGGTCCGATAGCCGGTATTTTGACATTTGTGTGATGAGTGTGCTTGTTTGCTGTGGTCTAGGTGTTATAATATGTTTAAAGTATATGCAGTTTATCAGTTGTGTTGGCACTCCCGACATAAGCTAGTCAATAGCTTACCTTAGGGCTAACCGACCGTGTGTGAGAAAGGTGTCCCGATATATATTATATTATTTACATTATATTGGCTAGGGCTAGACCAATTTTCAACAAACTATTGTGACATAGATTTTAATTAAAAACGTAATAAGAACATTTCTAATATGCATTACAGTTTCTTCATTTTATTTAATAAACTTTATCTAACTTGTAACCAACGTCTTCTTTAGTCAAATGAAGCTGCTAAAGTAAGTGAACAGGAAAATTCCATTTCACGGATAGATACTATCAGTACACGGATGGATGCTGAGTGGCCCCACATCCTAGGCAAAGCGGACACTAGCAATGAGCTAGGAAATAGATGAAGCGAAGATGTTAAGCGTAAGGAAGAAGAACATTAGTATAGACACAAGAATAAAATGATGACAGGCTATGATAATGTAAATGTAGAACAACATTTTGTTAACGTATTGGGAATATTTCCTTCTAGTCTAGCTTCTAGTCTCTGAAAATGTGACTTTTTTTGGAATAAGCTTCACCTACTTCATTTTTTGTTGGTTCGTCACCGGTGCCTACAGTAACTTGATTATGATCCATGTCATTTATATTTCACCAAAGAAACTTTTACAAAAGCAGTACAGAGTCTAGAAGTTCGGTGTATATCACTCGTGCATCGGAGAGCACGTAAATGTCTGATCTTTCCACGGTCGTGTCGGATTGCCGACCCATTTGGTCTAGAAGAGGTAATAGAGAGTGCATCTGTGTCTGCACAAATTACTGGGCTCGATAATATTTCCTGAGCAACTAGATCACCTTAGAGAGAACAACCACCATGACAATCGGTTAGGACGCCATTATTATTTACCTATACTGCTCTATCAGCGATCATCTCAATGTTAACTCCATTACTATTTTTTTCTTCTTTGTTTATTCTTTCTATTGCTATATCATCATCCATTTTACACAATACCTCCTACTTATCTTCCTAACCTTCCCCTCAAATGATCTATGAGCATACTCCCAAGTTTCAAAGAAGTTACATTACATGCTCGGTGATCTAAGCAAAATGAAAAGGCACTTACTTGTACCAAGCTATTTGTTTACATATTTAAACTTAATACTAGTTGAGAAACTCCTTCGTTTAAAGTCGACGAAGTCCAGGCGACCTTAAATTGCTAATGTAAGAAACATGTCGTGCAAAGTTCGTATCGCGAGACAGAATCTTCATACTAATTTAACACGTAGATTAAGTTCGTATTTAAAATGTTGGTAACACTGTACTAACATGTACTTGCATGGTTTATGTTATCTAGGTATCGTAGCGGTATTTTGTCTAGGAAGTTGACATCAGGTGCAGTTGACAACGTCACAGTAGTAAACTAAGGAGTTAAACTACAATGCTCGAATTACACATATGTATGTATATACACACATAGACATACAGCTTTTATATGTTCTATAAAAATAAATGCTGGAAAAGAAATTAAACCTAGACGTAAGTTTAAAAATAAATTGCATCAGTCATCTAATGTTCTTCTTACGTTGTAAATTTAAATTGTTTTTTTTTTTAGCTTGACCTCGGCACAAATCTCAACTTTTATGTCTGATTGCGGGCTGAAGGTTATTGAGACCTCGCTTTTTATCTCTTAACCAAAAATTACATTAACTTCACCACTTCAACTATTGATAACACGAAACAAAATACGAAGGGTCTGTTTCACCACCTACGAATAAGTTCCAGAGTTCGAAAAAAATCTGTTCCATTTTTGAATTTATTCGATAGATAGATATATTATTAGATAGATATATATTTATAGATAGGCTATTCGGACAATTTAAATTCTATTTGCCCTAAGACAAATAAAGACCCAAGTTGTTAGAAAGCAATTAATTTAATTTTGTCATATCTAATCAATAATGTTGTAAATCGATATTCGATACTTTTCGTAAATATCCGAATAATGAAAATGTAATACAATTTGTCATGGACCTGTTTTTGTAACAAGATATCGTGTTGAAGCTAATAAAGAATCGCCGATTTCAAAAAAAGATGATCCCAAATATTTTAATTATTGATTTATGATCATTGGCTGTATCGATTAAATTGATTCGGTTCGGTATTTTAATATGTTCTGAAGATAATGTTTATCGATTTATATAATTACAGTTTTCAAAGATTTGAGACCAATTACAACAAGGCTTGACAGTAACAGAAAAAAATGTTCTGATGATACTAGTCCATTGTCCATGATTAGAACATGTATTACAAAACAGTGTCCCCAAAGTTTTCTGCAGCTTTCAGAAAAATGTTTTGTTGGAAAATTTCTCAATATGATCTGAATCTGTATGTATGTACTATTGAAACCTGCAGAATACACCACCCAGACCTTTAGGTTTCAATTAGGTAATATGAATCATAATGGGGTCCAGAGCGATAGTTCCATATGTATGAATAAATTGAATTGTTGAGTCTTAAGCTTTCGGTAATTATTTACTAAGGATTCAATATTCTTTGACATTAATATAGACTTGCAACCATATAAATGTGTCTCTCATAAAACATTTCTATCTTTTCATTTTCTATAAATATCTCGCTCCGTATTACGAGTAGGTACGCTTGTATGATCTGTCATCTGCCTGAGCTAACAAACCTTTGTTTCCCCGTCTGTATGTCTGTTTGTTCGCCAACTATTGTCCCGTGGCACTTTGATGAAGATCAGACACTTCGACAATGTACGCAGACAGGAATATTTAATTAGTTTATTCATACAATCCCAAGGTTTTTGTACCTGAATCAATGTTTATTTTTATTAACACTTTATTATTGTTGTGTGGACGCATTTTCGAACAGTTTTTTGTTGCATCTTAATCAGTTTGTTAATACGTGATTTGTGCGATGCAACTTATAAATAAATTACAATAATTAGGTAGGTACAATGGAATTATTGGGGTTTTGAACTCGAATAACAAAACCAGCTAAAGACGGCAAATGAGAATAATATTTTTTTGAACACCTGGTTATGTTGGACGTAGTTATTTTCATGTAATACAAAGACAGACTTGAGCTAACTTTTGGTTTATAATTTTTACTAGGAATCCAAATGACATTTTGTTTTTATTTTTTTTTTAATATCTAATAAATAAATCATGTTTTATTTTATCTCCTACTGAATTCACTTACGTAACAGAGTCATTTTCATACTCTATTTCGGCTAAAATTGATGTAGCCAATATTCTGGTTTAATGTGTTGTAAACTGACATACAGAAAAAAGAAAGAAAACTCTTTTTTTTTAATTTAGTACAGTTTTTCACATAATAAATTTACGTAGGAGTTATTTTATGTTCAGGAAATTATAAGGAGTGTCTATTGCTATATTAATTTGAAACTAACTCGGACTCTGGAGTATTTTTGCATCCATTAATTAATACAGCCTTTGAAAATTATCATAAAACTATCCAGCTAGCATTTGCTACTACATGAATAAAAATATACTAATTTACTTTTAAACCATATCCAATGTAACATCAATCGCGTGGTGCATGTTCCATTTAAATATCTCAATGTGAAGTTATCACATAGCTTTAAGCAAATAAAACCATAATTTTATCGTCACACACAATCTTCGTGAACCTATGTCATTCTGATTCTATAGGGACGTAATATACGAGGGCCATGGTCTAACGGTGCCAACTTTATGAACCCATCCCGTCACCACAAGATTTAAATGAGAAACCCATAGTAAATTCACGTAATATTCATGTTTTATTCGTTTCCCATTAAATTATTTATCGACGAGACTATAAATTAAGTGGATACATAAAATATAAGCCTATGTATATCTGAAAGGATAGGTTTTTGTTAAGCTGCGCTGTAAATTTTATTTTAAGATATCGGTATTTGAGTGTGAAATCGGTTTATTTTATAAAAGTGCTTCATTAAGAGTGCGTGCACCTAAAGTTGGCAACGTCGCAAATAGCTGTCAAATATTTACACGTTTTATTTAATTTGGCCAATTTACTATATGAAAGTAGTACATTATGGCTCTGTAGTGCACTAAAACATTGAATAGGAATTGCAATTAAAACACTGAATTTGATGTTTTACTTGTAAAAAAGGCACTTGGAAAGTTTCTAAATACGTTTTTTACATATAAAACTATATATTCGGTGTTACGATATTAATAATTATTGCATTCTCTATTAACTTTCTTAGTGCACTACAGAGCATTATTTTATGATTTCATAAAATAAAATTGAGAAATTAATTAAAACATGTGAATATCTGACAGCTATTTGCGACGTTGCCAGATTTTGGAACACGCGCCCTTAAGTACTGTAATGGCATACAAAAACAAATGAAATTTCATGTTTCGGAATACAAGTGCCCCTTAGCGCAGTCAATATGCAAATAATCTTTTTTTCCGTTGAGTAAATCTACAAAATCGTGCCTCTGCCGCTTAGATAATGAATATAGATAAAATGGATACGTGAGCAACTCGCTAATTAATCACACCAGGTTCCAGCCGCCCTCAGCTATTTCCTTAATTAAAATACTAGTTGATGTTCACTAAGTACTAATTTGCAAATTTGTTTATGAGACATTAAAATCAAGTTACAATGTTTTTGGGAAGTTGTTAATTGGTGAATAGATGATAACGTGTCACGCTCAATTTAATCATAGCAATTAATATAATGTTACGTAGTCGAGTACATGTCATTGAGGGGGAAATTAAAAGCATTTACTAAACGCGTGAACGTTACAGTGATTAGTTTAAAAAGTGCGAGGTCGTAAGTCATGAATGCTTAGTATATTGTAACTTCGTGGTGTTGCGGGTCACGATCAAAGCATGTCTTTTAAAAGCCGCTGAGTAGTCTAAGGAGTAATGAGGGAGTTTAATTAATAAATATAAATTATTTTAAACTGCTTTTCGAAAATGAGGAGATTAAAAATTCGAATATCGTTTGTGGTCTGGTAAATCTTGACGGTGATGATAATAGAAACAGTGACAATTTAGAGCTGGGCTGATGATGGAGAGACGCCCTTTGCCTTCTACAAGCGAATTCCACAAAAATATGTCCCAACTAAGTCTTCTTGTTTGACTTACCATTGCGGGCTTCAAAACTGGAGACGAAATACAGTTCAGGGAACTCTTTAGCGATTTAAAGTAGCTACCTCATGTTATTATCAAACGAGATCTTTAAGTAATATGTTGAATTGCTTAAAATTATTAATTAGCGGTGTGATGGATCTCACCTGTCCGTCACCGGGGTGAACCCGGCGCTCCTCTTGGCTGCCGTTATATTCTCCACTTTTCACTCGGCACTGAACCGCGGGTGAAACTCTTACTTACACTTTAGCAAATTGACTTAAAACGATATATTTCTACAACATTACTAATCATAAATTAATTATTCGATACACCCAATATTGGAAGCGTTGATGATTTAGACCTGAAACAAAAAAACGATACATTAAAAAAAAAGCAACACACCAGTCGTGATTTTATTTGGACATGATATAAATACAATTTCAAGCGGACCACATAATAAAAATAAATGAAAACATCCATGTCATGCAAGGTTTGTATTCTGCGGTTCCTTTTAATCAAGCCGAACGCATACAGTGTCTATTACGATCCCTCTTCACGAAATATATTGAAAGTGATGACGACCACGAAACAATGGGTTCGACCGCGAATTCATATCGGTTCGCCGACAATAGCGAATAAGTCTTTCAGAGACGAAACGGTCAACAGATCCGAACGAATAATTCGTACCCTTGCCCTTGAGTACGAAATGCACGGTCATTATGAACTGTGAGCTCGGGTATCGAATGCAATCTCCACAGACTGTCGGCTTAACGAAAATAAGCTTTAACACTAACCCGATTTGGGTCGTAATTTATTTGCAAGAATGCCGTGGACCTGCATTTGGCCGTCAAGTGGATACCCCGATGCAATGAGTTAGCTAGACTGTCTGAATGTCAAACCAATGATCGGCAGCGTCTGCTGCACCAACGCAATAAAAAAATAATTTATTTGCGTCTGAGTAAATAACATAATGGCGCGAACAGACGTTTGGACTGAACAGCCATCGCAACTGGAGTCGCGATGTAACAACCGCTTTGTTCCAAATTGGAACACTTGGGAAACAGCCAGAAAAAGAAAAGCGCTGAATTCCAATTCAATTGTTTGCTTCCTAAAACGAAACTGCGAATAAGCTGGAAAGCTTCGAAAGAAAATGTATTGTTTCAACAAAAATCTTCAAAGCGGTACGGAATGTATAAAAGTTCTAATAAAAAGTTCGAGTCATAAATTACGTGAATAACATAAACATAATTCATGCTGTAAATGAATTACGACACAATTTATACAACCGTAGCAAATATAACATCTCAACAAACAAATTATAGGCCATGCCGTGTCCATTCTAAATTGGAGCGAAGACTTTAATGATGCTAAATATTTTATTGAACTCATTTGCATAGATTTATCGTAAGCAATAAATATTTCGAACGCCCTGTACGATAATGAAAAAAAAAATCTACGTTGTTATATCTTATAAGAAAAGAATGGAGGAAGCTTAGCGCTAGGTAGGCATCATCAATCATAAAAACTTTAACTTTTACGAAATATCCGAATATGATCGATGAATTTTACCCATCTACTAAGAGGAAGTTTTTGAGGACAAGGTGTTTTGCACGTTTTAGAAGTTGTATGTCTATGTTCTCAATAAGGACAGGTATTATTTAAGTAAAGAATTACCAGATAAGTGATGAACTAAAGCATAATTTAATTAATGTACGTATCATCAATTTATAATTTCGTACACAATAAGATTACACGCTTCAATTGTATATAAGAGCTCGATTCATTCTATATGAATCATCGTTAGTAGTTTTAAAACAGCCCAAAATTAAAGCCTCTAAAACTTAATTCATTCTCTCGCACTCACATCCTGAAAGAGACCATGAAAAAATAATACGCACCGCCTACCAATCACGAAATGCTATTACGACATCAATGACCGAATTAATGCAAGATCATTTAATAAAATTCTTTATTCAAGTCGATGTTTCTAAGCAACGTTCTTCCAGCTTTTCATTCAGACACGTCAATGGAGTTGGAATTAATGTTTTTCCTCGTATTTGTTATGTTTTTGTGTGCGTCGAATGTGATGAAGGTCGTCCCAATGGACGTAGATCTAGCGAGGCAATGAACTATGAAATATAACCGGAAGCGGGGGCCGATGACTGATGAACGTTAATATGCGAATACTAGGGCTGTGTATGTACGAAACATGTTATTCACTGCGCTTTACGACCACTATCAATGCGTATGAATATTCATTGCACAAGGTTTACGATTCCTTAATAACAATCTTACTTATTACTAATATTTTCATTATTTTTTTGTTTGATTCCATTGTTAGTTCTGTTAGCTTTTATGTTAAGTAGTTCCGTTAACAAAATGTTATCCAAGTTCATTTACTTTATTAGGTCAATGACAAGGCTGGTTTTTACTTAGCAACAACGCGAGCCAGCCCTATTAGCAATTTTGTTTGTGTTAAACTGAAAGGAATTTGAATATGTAAGTCATGATGTCAGCGGTACGCGTTAATGTGTTTCAAATACATATTAAACTAGTTTCCGTACACGGTTTGGCCTGTACACCTAAGGAACTACTTCCCTAACTGGAATGGGAAAATATTCCAACTCATGTACATAAGTCCTATGTCCATCTCCTGGTTTTAATCTACCTCCCCACCAATTTATAGCCTTTGGATCAGCCAATCTTGAATTGAGTTATAAAGAGTGTAACTAACATGGCTTTCTTAGGTATATTATTTTTTGATTTCACGTTTATCGAATAAAATGTATGGGAATGAATGTGATTTCTTCTTTTACTTATTTATTTGTACCAACAACAGCATTCGCTGCAACGGCGAAATTATGCCCTTCAGGTTGTTCATGATCAATAAAACCATTTTTTTAATAGCTCAGCTTCGAAACAGGAGCGGCAATCCTTATTCGTGATGTTGAATCAAAATAAGACGTAACACTGATTTCTGACCGGATCGGGCAAAAACCCCGCTTTCCGAATATCTTGGGAACGTTGACCGCAAATCTTTTATTTTTGTTAAGAGCGAATTTATGTTCGTTACGAAAAAAATGGTAGCTCACCTACCTCGCGCGTGTTGTCGCACAAATATCTCAGGTACGATGCGGAGTCCTAACATTTCTCGCAGAAAGTGTTAAAAGCGCATTTTTCCACAAAGACAAAAGGAATGTAAAGTATTTGTGCTTAGTTGTGACTTGTGACCAGTTTGTAGGAAAATGACCGGTGGAAAAACTTCACCGTCTAGTGTGCGTAGACGCAAGCTTACATGTACGACTGCCTTTGTCGGTAACATGGATAATTGGTTAAGAGAAACAGGATTCAACGTAGGCACTTAATGATTTGATAGATTAAATAACTTGGATTGTGATGGCAACTTTAATTCCACGACCAACATAAAGCTAATAATATAGATGCTAAACTGAGGTTATTATGGTTATGTACCTAATGTTAAATAGAAAATCTCGATTTCATTACAAACACCGCTACGAGTCTAGTGAATGTGCATGCACTCGTTTGAAACAAGTCCGTTTCGAAGTTTAGGTATGAGGCTGGACGCAGAACGTTGCATTAGGTCAGTGAGCTATCTTTTGGCGCGCTCGGCTCCGCAGCTGTGTAGGTGGTACGAGTGCATTTTTTCTGCCAGGACGAATATAAGTCAAACCTACAATTACAACGCAGAATCACGTTTTAGTTGTTGTGCAGGCTCAGTTGACGCAAGCCTACATTGTTTTAAGTATCAATTCACCCGAAACGTAACCTTGACGTTAAGTTAGAGGACGTCGTGTATATTTTTTTGGCGTTGAAACTTTTTGCCGGATACATATTGTCTCACAATGGGGCTGGGTTTTGAAAGGAATACATTAGCTGAGCGGTCGATGGCTCCAGCCGTAGCGAGCCTTCTCTTGTTTAGGTACCTACAAATTGGATACTGATACCGGCAATGCCTCAATACTAATGGCTTGGGATTCAAGGCAAGACCTTTACGGGCATAGGAACTTGTTCGTGTGAGCATCCATGCGGTCAGTAAATTACATTTAGGCTCCATCTCATTGGTCGAATCTAATTTACAAACGGACCGCCGTAATTGTGTGCAGATTAACGTGGAGATCTCGCCTCCTAAATCAAATAACAATGAAGAACAAGATAATTAGCGATAATTTAGTACAAAGACGAGCGGTGTCTTCGTGACGTGAGTTATTGCCGCAAAATTTACAAATGGAGAAACATTGCCGGTAAAACACTGGTTTTAGTGTTAAGTTTTTATTTAATTAGCTGGTCCTGTTCGTTTTTATTTTCGTTACTTGAAGGCTGTGTTACTTGGTTTTTGACAGTTTTCAGGTGCTAGTTTAACTTCAGTTGGAAATTGATACTTTTGATATGCATGGAAATATCATGGGAAATCGGACAATAAATAACTCCTAATTCAAACTAAATGTGTGTTTTGCTGGGAAGAAGAAGTGGCCTTACAAATTCCCCAGCAACACAAGTCTGTCTGTTAGATCCCAAGAACCAGATTTATACAATAAATAACACATGTTTGATAACACAGCTTGAGGTACACAAGACACGAATAAAGCCACACGAAGTATTTTTTATTTAATTTTAGCATTATCTTACTAACTCAACCATACAAATACGACGATAGAATTATTTTTTCCTGTCAGTTAACCCGCCGCAGAAAAGTCACTCACTGTCCCGAACACCATGCACGTGCTCCACATGTGCCCAAAAAATCCGTAACTCAAGGAGTGACACTTTCTCCCTGAAGGTCAGGGTCACGTGCGATGACCGCAAAATCCAATCAAGTTATACACAGGAGATTGATGCCACCTGAGTTTATTGGATATGCCTTTATTGGAGTATTTGTCACTGTTGATAATTAATTCTTCCTGGAATTTATTAAGGATCTGTTTACATCAAAATTGGTTAAAAAAAGGAACTATAGATTTTCGGACGAAATACAGCAATACCTAAATATAGCTAATAGGGTTAAGGACTATACATTTTCCGCCGAAATCCGGCAATACCTAAATATAGCTACTAGGTTTCGATTTAATTTTCATATTTTTCTAATAGTTTCAACAACCCTGTTAGGTTAGATATGGTGATGAATACATAACTCTTGAATAACCAATTACCAGTCTTGTTTTCTTTATTGCTCATAAAATTTTGTACTGTAATCAAAATTCCTATTCGGATATGGGGGTTACCTACAAATAAATGTTCTTTGTACACGTTCCCGCCCAACGTGACTACAAAACCTCTATGGAAATCCTATAGGAAATGAACTTAATTTCTAAAGCTTTAAAACCTTGAACCACGGCTTTGTATTATTTCCTTTGAAAGTCCACAATAATTGTTAACAAAGCAATCGATATTAACTATATAGAGGGCTTCCTATTAAAAGTTTGCCGAAAATAGCACCCTTTATAATCGTGGACTTGAGGTTAAGGAGCCCGTTTCAAGGTTTGAAAACCGACAAGTTCTACTGTGAGTCTTTCAAAGTCATAATGTACATTCACACATACATATACATACATATGTGTATAGAGCCATTTCATCGTTTGACTCTAATATGACCACCTAAATAAGTAGAGCCTTTTTCACTGTGGGAAATCATCAAATGACCCCTATCCCTCTATCAGTGCAGCTGGAAGGAGTGTCAGACTCTTACTGAAATAAATCCACTTCGTTCCTTCTAGAGGTCTTTGTGTGCCAGGGCGAAGTAACTCTAAAATACGTAGTGCTTTGAGTCTTGATTCCCTGATGTGTCTTAAAAACAACCGACAAGCGATGAAGAAAGACTGTGAAGTGGAGGTTTCTGAGTAGCATTGATGTTTCGTCCAATGTCTGTGCCTATTCTAACAGGTTGTGGAAATTTAGGCATACAACTAGTTGGAGCAATACGTTTGTTGGCAACTAGTGAATGAACTATCAAACGGCTAGGTACTCTATGCAATTTGTATGAAAACAAGAACTACGAGTATGACGTCACAGAATTTTCACATCAAGCTGTGTGCTAATTTTGCTATTAACGAAAAAAAACCAAACAGTTTTTCCTTCAAAACGATGAATGAAAATTACATTATTTTGAGAAGTTTTTCCAAAGGAATATGATAGAGGATTTTATTATTGACCTAGTCAACTACCCAATTCTGTGGCATTTCGCCGACTGCAAAGAAAAAACCTATTACTTCATAATTTGTACAGAAAACCCTGCTTTCAACTAATTTAATGCTAGACTTAGTACGACCAGGGTTTAGCCATTCAAATGTAATCGCCATTCGGAAGGGCTGCGAAGGAAATGGATCTAAGTCTTTGTCTGAAATTAATTCGCGTGAATCTTTTTGTCTGCATTTACATAAGCGTTAGTTGGAATTAATTCTAGCTTTTAAATAGATTGTTCTAGGGAAAGTTAGGGGGACTGGTCGTGTAGTGGTAGTTTAATTTCCTAGTCTTTGTACTTGTAAGTTTTGTGAGGACTCTTTATTTGCGTTTCATGAGAGTCAGTTTCTGCATTGAAGCGAAAGCGCTTTTATCCTTTTATCAGGACGCCAGCACTATAATCTGTCAAATTACCTTAATAGATTTACAACTTTATTGCTGAAGCATACGGTTCAAAGTAGATGTGTGAAATTCTACCGTTTAGGTGAACTTGATATGCTGACGTCTGTCTGTACAAACTAATCTGTGGTATCATTCAAAAGAGTAATTTTTTTACTCTTTATTCGTTTGCATGTCTATAAAGAAGCGCCATTTATACAAATATCAGAAATTAAAATAAGTACCTTATGTATGATCATGGAACTAGTGCACTTTTCTTCTATTCCTGAAGACGATATTATATTCAACTACATACTATATAGTCAAAGTTTAATACGGAAAAAAGTTACTCTGTATTTGTAGGCACGTAATTTTGGTTGGTTTTTCTACCGCCCACTGAGGGGACGAAAACTTGTA
The DNA here is from genome assembly GCA_958496145.1 of Heliothis peltigera. NCBI lineage: Eukaryota > Metazoa > Arthropoda > Insecta > Lepidoptera > Noctuidae > Heliothis > Heliothis peltigera. The sequence continues at coordinate 4,517,078 of OY292326.1, read as the reverse complement.
GGCTCTATATTACGCCGGGGGACCTTTCAGAAACATGTCGAATAAATACATCAAGAAAATATATACTGATAGATATTTTATTTAAGTTTAACGTAGTTTGGTAGTTTCTTATCCCTTTTTGGTTTCGAGAAATAGGATAAGATGGTTCTATTTACGATATTTTGCATGTAAAGACCAAGAAGGTAAATATGATATTGTACAGCGTATAAAATGGTTTCAGAAGTAAATGGCGAATATCAAAGTATTTTATTTATTCTCTCAAGTTATTTTTTATAACTTATTTCTCGACTTAACATCGCGCTCCTTTAGTGGAAATATAATGTAGCGCTTAGTCATATTTTACTCGTAATATTTAATTAGTATAATATGTTTAATATCAGAATGAGAAAATATTCATTTAAAATCAAAATAATATTTAATGAGGCTAATTTAAAAATATTATGTTCTGGTATGCTAGTCAAAATCAATAGCATTCTTTCAAATTTACTGTCAATATAGGAAAAAAAACAGATTCGCTCTCTGTTTCTGTTTTTGAATATATGTATATTTTTGATAATTTTAATAAATTGACATCAAAGAACCATCATTTTACACACAAACCACATCCCAATATTTAATCATGGAAAAATCCGCTTTTGTATTCTTAAAAACTATCAAAAACTAAACTGGAATAATAATTTATGAATTTTAAATTCGACATCTGACTTTAGTAACAATGAAATTATAAATTGAGGTGATTTCCATTGGTGCGATTATGGAACCTATAACAATGTGACAGTTTTCAAGGTAAACACGTTAGTATAATGAGTACAGACGCCAGCACATCAAGCTACCCGTAACTGTCAAATATTCTTGATCAACTATGAACCACATGCTTTAGGGATAAAGTTGAAAATCTATTAATGAAATTTGACAGATTGTAGTAGCTTGATGTGCTGGCCTTTGTACATTATCATAATTTATCGTCCACTAGCTTAACCACCTGACGTCACTCGTAAGGACCTAACCAGGAAAATAACAGATTTTAATTAAAAATGTGACTGTTTCATTTTCATTAGTCGAAACTGTAAATATCATATCTTGATTTGGAAAATAATTAGATTACTTTTAATATATATAAAAATGTGTAGGTATATCTTTTGTTTACACACGAACAAACAATCCCATATTTTGCACTAGGTATATCAGTAGTAGAAATCTATTAATTATACATGATACTATAAAAATATATCGGTTTCTGTTGCTACGGGAATTTTGCCTAGTCTATTATAAACACGTTTAAGTATCCACAATACATTCTTGTAAATGGAAATAAATATAATAGAATAATTTATGATCAGCAGATATAAATCGGTTAACATTTTTATTTAGTGTATAATATATTATGTAATGTGATGGAAACGAGAGGAGCTCGTGGCTAAGTAAATGCCGCACGCGTCGATCGATCATAAGGTTAAGCAATGCTTGGCGCAGTCGGTTTGAGGATGGGTGGGCATCTTGTCGAGACGCGTTCCTCAGTGTTTCAGAATGCACGTTAAATTGGAAGTTCCCGGTTCTCATTTGTACATCTTTGCCAGTCGTTACTGGTAGCCAGAATCCAGAAAGTCTAAAAACTAGTCTTACCAAGAGGTAAAGGTTGCCCAGGCTACTGTTGTGGAGGTTAGGTAGGCATTCGCTCCGCGTAAAAAACTGATACACAGCTGCATCCGCTTAAGACTACCCGCTTTAGACCCCAGCACAGCTTGAGAAAAGGCTAGGCAGAAGATGTATAATATGTAATCTGATCATCATAGACTCTTCGATAGCGATTCTAAATGTCTACCGCGATCACATTTCTACAGCATAATGTTAACGTTGAAAATTATACGAAACTCGTTATTGAAAGCTCTTACTGTATCATTTTAGGGTGTCCATATAAATAAGTTTTGAAACAACCCACAAATGGGAATTAAAAAAAATATAGTTCACTAGCTGTCCCCAGCGGTTTCACCCGCATCTTTGGTTACTGCTCCGCTCCCGTGTGTCTTAGCGTGATGGTATATAGCCTATAGCCTTCCTCGATAAATGGGCTATCTAACACTGAAAGAATTTTTCAAATCGAACCAGTAGTTTCGGAGATTAGCGCGTTCAAACAAACAAACAAACAAACTCTTCAGCTTTATAATATTAGTATAGATTAACATGCCTTCATGCTTTCATGCCAAAATTGTAAACACTTGAATGGTTCAGTCAAGCAATAAACTCGACTTGACTGTCTGTTTAATTTTCTATGCATGCACCTTTCTGCACTTAAAACCTGTGAATCTGATATGCATTAGTTTACAAGGCTGGGATGGTCATAAAGTCAGTTTTATTATGTCTGGTGACTACTTGATCGAAATGATTAGGTTCCTGACTTTGTTTACGTCGATATAGCGGGGGGACTTTCTGTTATGTCGCGGAATATCTTTACTTTTTCCCATACAAGAAATATCTTTACTCTTTCCAGCAGTTTAACTTAGAATCTCAATTTAAAGTATATGTGCCGATTGAAAGTAGGCACATGTACAGACGCCAGCACATCAAGCTACAACAATCTGTCAAATTTCCTTAATAGGTTTTCAACTTTATCTCTGAAGCACAATATGGTTCGAAATTATACAGTTTCGGGTACCTTGATATGCTGGCGTCTGTACTTTCAATACACTAGTCTTGTTTATAATATTAAACATAATATTCACAACAGTACTTATATAATGCTTTGATGGAAATAAAATGTGCACAGGATTAATTAATAATTATGCTAATTAATAAATGAAATTTTCTGATTATTGCTCCATGTTTTCCTAGTAGTTGATTCTGATTATACTATAATTATTAACCAAACTTCAAATTAAGCAAAATTTTATCATGGCTGTGTCAATTAATTTATCTTGTATCAATATACTTAAATGTATACGAAGTATTTTCATTAATTATCTGAAAAAGATTATCGTATAAAAAGAAAGTCATCATCTCCCGAGCCTTTTCCCAACTATGTTGGGGTCGGCTTCCAGTCTAACCGGATTCAGCTGAGTACCAGAGTTTTACAAGGAGCGACTGCCTATCTGACCTCCTCAACCCAGTTACCCGGGCAACCCAATACCCTTGGTTAGACTGGCATCACTACATAGTATAAAACAAAGTCGCTTTCTCTGTCCCTATGTCCCTTTGTATGCTTAAATCTTTGAAACTACGCAACGGATTTTGATGCGGTTTTTTTTAATAGATAGAGTGATTCAAGAGGAAGGTTTATATGTATAATTTTAGTATCAGCATTGCACCCGTGCGAAGCCGGGGCGGGTCGCTAGTAATAAATATATCACTACATAGTATAAAACAAAGTCGCTTTCTCTGTCCCTATGTCCCTTTGTATGCTTAAATCTTTGAAACTACGCAACGGATTTTGATGCGGTTTTTTTTAATAGATAGAGTGATTCAAGAGGAAGGTTTATATGTATAATTTTAGTATCAGCATTGCACCCGTGCGAAGCCGGGTCGCTAGTAATAAATATAATATAATAAAATATAGTATAATAAAACAAAGTAGAACTTTAAAATCAATCCGGAAGTTAAGGAAAGTTTCGTGAATAAAAACTTGACAGCAAATAGTAACTTAGGTATTGATAATTCTTAATTTTTTTTTAATTTTTGTTGATCAAATTAGTTCAATTTTTAACGTGGCCCTGGGCGACCGAGTCTTGCTGCAAGCCATATTGCCTATGAGTATGGTAGGTCCCGGCATCAGCTAGATTACCAGTATTAATTTACCGGCTTTCATGACCTCAGTTCAGGATACTGAGAAATTAACCAGGAGTATCCTAGCTCCAACACTGATTGATTTTGAGTTACCGTACATAACCGAGGCTATGGATGCCTGAAAGTCATCAACCAAAGAGGTTGAGCCGCTCTGCAGAGTAACCCGGAATAAATTAATTGAAACGGCAATTAATTCTGCTGAGCGACCACGCCTACTCTAGGTCGATGAGAGTCAGGCCCATGGCTTCAGACACTAACGTCGTCAAACATGGTGCCAATGTTTGACGATACAACTTTCCGCTTCGTTACCTGCTCAGGTTTAGACGCTCTTTATTGCTGTGAGGCTGAAAACAGTCTCGGACACCATGACGGCATGCAAACATCAACGACATCAAACATCGTGCTGTGGTTGCTGTTAGGCTAACCTAACGATAGAACCAAATGTTTTAGCACGCGACTATGCTAAGAAGTTAGACATGTCGTTTTTCAGTTGCAAGATAAGTAGGTCTTTAGTGTGGGATGTGACCTATGTCGATAATCTTGCACTATCCCATCCTGCAAGCTTTACGTGCTGTATAGCTGCAGCTGCGGAAAACCTCAAGCAGCGGAAGTATAGTATAGTTGACATCGGCAACTATATTTTATGTTTCTAATCGTTTGGGGTTTCGACCCTCCGATTGTGGGCTCCGAATACTCCAGGGCTTTGCAAAATATACAGAATGCCAATTGCAACGTCCCATAAGTTCTTCTTTGGTTGCATCTACATTAATAATGAAGTGACTTTTACTTTAGGGCATTTATTAAGCGCCAATTAAAACACATTTAAAAATTAAATACACAAACCTAATTAAAAATACGGATATTTTATTTGTGTAAAATTATCGATAACTTAATATAAGCACCCACCGTAGCCCCGGACTGTAATTATTCCGTGAATTTCAGTCGCACAAAAACCTGAAATTCTGTTATTGCTTTTCGGAAATTCAAGATAGAGGTTTTTCACAATTTATCGCACGAGAGCCATCGCAGCGATAAAATATTTTCGATTTACGTTCCCTGTAAATAACGTCAGAAACAAAGGAATAAATTGATTTATATTTTTATATATTTCAGAGAGAAACTGTGAAAGGCTATGTTTAATTAAATTTTGTTCTGAGTTATTGGAAAAAGTATTTTTAACAAAATAATAAACGTGTTTTCTTTTGTGAGGGTGACACGTGATTTGGTGCTGTAAAAAATAATTAAATTTTCACTTGACTTACTTATTCTGATTCAGTAATAAGAACGACAGCTTTTGTCCGTTTGTGGCTATACTCAATAGAATATAGACTGTCTAAAGAAAGAAAGTAATAATAAACGCCTACATACAGTCAATAGAAAGTCTAGATTTGATCACGTCGGACTGTCGAAACCTAATTTCTACTGTTATAGTTTTTATTGGACAAGCAAATAGGCGACTTCTTTTGTTTTTATGAGTTATTGAAGAATTCTTTATTCGAATGAAAGTAATCGATGTTAATTTTATTTTAAATGGAATATTCAATAATTCCATACATTAAGCAGCTTACGAAGACCAATATGGAACAATGTGGTCATAAATATATCGGTTCAGCAATTCATTACTTAAAGTTAAACAAGCGAATTGACGGTATTTGTTAAATGTGGCGCTAACAAGAGCATTGTGCCCGAGGCTCGAGCTATGACGTGCTTCCTTGAAATAGCTTACGAGCTGCATCGGGTATGACGTCACCGCCTAAGAGCTTTTATTACGCAGAATTGTGCATTAGGTACAGAAGGCTAAAATGCTTCATATTATAAGCATCATCATCTCCCGAGCCTTTTCCTACTATGTTGGGGTCGGCTTTCAGTCTAACCGGATTCAGCTGAGTACCAGTGTTTTACAAGGAGTGACTGCCTATCTGACCTCGTTAACCCGGTTATCCGGGTAACCCAATACCCCTTGGTTAGACTGGCGTCATACCTGCTGGCTTCTGACTATCAGAAACGACTGCCAAGGATGTTCAATAACAGCCAGGACCTACAGAAGCTACATGCTTCATATTAAATGTAATATCGGGACTTAATATCGAGACACCTTTGGTTACTCACACGGTTGGTTAACCCCAAGGTAAGCTATTAATTAGCTTGTGTTCTGGGTGCCAACACAACTGATACACATATATTTTACGTATATGTATATTCTCATATACGTTCATTAGTCTGAGGTGGTAGTTTAATATGCTGGCTTTTCTATGCTATTTTTAGACATTTGATTTGGTTGCGTGCAATTATGATGTATTTTCTTCAAGTATGTTTGTTTCCTCTATGTAGCCATGTAGCATAATTTAATCCTTCTGTAGTTTTTTGCATCATGTCGAAATTACTCCGTTTTCTTCTTTTATTGAGTGAGCTGATTTAATAACCCAACAAGCCCGTTAGTGTCAGAGTTTGTCAAATCCTGCTGACATGTCAAACTGTATCAACAACTGCTATGCGCTTATAGGATAATTTCCTGTTTTTCAATTGTATTCAGAATTTTCACAACGTGTAATTTTATAATCAACCAGATTTTAACATTTTACTTAGGGTTGTTCTGCATAATAATTGTTTAAACAATTTATTTTCCTATACAGCAGAGGGCTGCCAAATCCTTATGTTCACGAGTTATGATAGACGTTCGTCGGAGGCATTAACGTAGAACATTTGTTTATACGTAAGTATAAAAGTGCTTTGTTCTAGTTACACAATATTTTTATTAAACAAAAATCGTTGTTTGTGTATATCTGTAATGGGCATACATACAATAAATGCTATTATACTGTGTGCTTAACGTATCTTCCAATAAATATGTACTAAATAATATACTCAGCCCCTAGGTAAATACTTCTTACAATCCTTATTTCTCTTTCTAGCATGGCAATGTAATAATAGTTCAACGTTAATAACAATATTAGCCCCGAACACGTTATGCAGTGCGCTCCAACAAAACCACTTTCACAGACTAAAATAGATTCTTTCAATAGAATAGTTCCTTTCATAACCGTAACTAGATCGCAATCTTTTCATAAAAGATGACAGTAAACATTCGTAATATCGGCACCAATTTGTGGTTCGTTTCAAACTTGGACCGGTTTATAAGAATATCGAAAAAGTATGTCGGAAATAAAGGGTATGCACTCATTGGGCAAGTACACCGGTACAATGGTTGCATCGTGAACTTGGCCCATATTCTCACGATGCGAAGGGCAGCCCACAAAAGAATGAGTGTTATGCATAAACGACATCAGTTTTATTGGCATACAAAAGCTTGCAATCGTGTGCGCGGTGCACTGCGTCCCATGCATGCTCTTGTGTTTTATTGTGCAAACGCAGAGGGGAGAGAGCGCGGAGAAAGTCATTATGCATTTCATTTTTTTTTTTCATTATTATAATATTGAATTTTTCTGCCTACATTTTTTTTTAAACATGCCTCTCGTTTGCTATTGTTATCGTTGCTAATATTAATATTGAACTCTACTTACCTATTCATTTTAATAAGGACATTCAACGCGATCGATAAATAATAATAGCGCTGACTTATATTTAGACTCTTACATGACCGATATTGGTATGAACTAGATTCCAATAAGTCTTCCTTAATAGAACACAACCCACGCCGCTCCGTTTACGTTAGATAAAAGTAATTGGACAGAACTATTTTAATGACTTTAAAAATATTATATGTAATGTGCATACGTGACATACCAACTGAACAATTTGGTAATAAACGAGCACAACCTAACGATGATAATTAATTAAACATTCTGAGAGTTCAGGCATCTGCTATACAATATTGGGTCTTTGATTATAATTTAATTGGATACACACGGTCGGAGAAATCGAAATTGGCCCCTGTCTTTTACGAATCGAAGCTGGCTCCCTTATTTGAATCGTTCAGTGCAACCTATGGTCGTGGAATCCGCATACACCGCTTAAGGCATGCAGTACGGTAGCTAGTTATTCGCCAAGTTTTCGTAACACAACCCATTACTATTGAATAACTTGCGACACGTTTTAATACTATATCAACTGTTTGTAAGTCGTTACTGCAACCGTATGCTGCATACTCAGTTTGTTGTGGTGCATTTCTCGCAAGATAAACTCTTAAACAATCAGCATGCGCAGTAACACGAACATCTACAGATCTGCATGTGCGAGTACGTAGGTACGATGTTGCTGAAACGGCGCGGTAAAAAACGAAGTTTATTTTAGAGAGTGTCCTCATACCTGAGCGCGCTGCCCAGCGAAAGTAACCACTCACATGCGCTCACATTACCTAGATAATACTTTCCAGATACCCCGCTGCAAGTCTCGGCACATAAACAAGCACAGGCTTACAATAACAGCACTTGGTTCGTTCACACTTACCGTTTGTGAGCTTCGCGACGCCAGCCCGATTTACAGCACCATCAGGAAATAAGTGTTTATAATGTAATAATAAACAATAACAGCGGAGCTCAGGCGAGGGAGATCGCCTGTTATTGACGTAATCGTAACGCCGTTTTAGGTTAAGTTTTTTATGATCGCGCGCGATGCTGTATGGCAAGTGACGCGAACGGACGCGTCACGCACAGCATGGGTTATTGAACAGGGATTTAGATAATTTTGGAGGGATTGTTTTGAGGAAGAAAGAAGTATTTAGATGGCGTAAATGCAGTATCGTCGCGGGGCACGGAGCGTGCGCACTCGAGTCCGGGTGAGTACTGGCGGCGGCCGACAGGCGGCGCTGTGCTCGCCGCCGTATTGATAAAAGCGCAAAGGGCGCGCGGCGGCCTGGCCCGAGAGGATGCGAGCGCGACCGTGCGGTGCCCGTGTAGCGCCCAGCGCTTTCAGCGCGACCAACCTTGAACCCGCCACATCGTATATTATCTAATGTGGGATTAGATAAAATTATGCCGTAACAACACGCGAACCGAGCGGAATGTCTACGACGCGCCTCTGTTTACATTACAGTGCGTTCGCGTCTGACTATTCATGTCGACTGTAATGCGCTTGTTCCCGGCCAAAGCACTGTGTATGGACGATGGAGATTAATGAACTTGGCATTTGTATATTATTGGCTATTTACGGAGCGCAAAATGAAACACACGATTGCACGTTGCATCTAACTTGCGGCCGTTTTGAGAATAAACTGTGCAGATAGCGCTCTTTACTTGGTTTCTAAGCTACGAGACTAGTTTGTACCTACCTAGAGAATATTAGATGTTTTTCGCAGGGATTTGGTGGGACTAGCTTGTTTATTATCCTCGGTGTATAAGTAGATTGTCAGACGTCAATGACTTACCGTTTGAATATTCATACGCATAGGTACAATATAATCTTTCATGGAGGACGTGACGAGAATTAATTATGATAGCGACTGAATAAAACATCGCTAGGGAATTTTGTAAAAAATGTAATCTTTGTTAGCTTTGTAATTAAGGCAATTTCCCTTTTATGAGGTTTAAGACAAAAGTTTTGGTTAAAGCATTATTATTAAAATTTAGCATTACTAATTTCGAACGCTATTTTTTTTCTATATTAGTTTAAGAAGCTGTATAGTATATATCATATATATATAATATATGATAAGGTATTTTAAGGGTTCCGTCCCTGAAGGGAATTGGGTAAAAAGTCACAAGGTATTTCATAAACTGTTTGTGATGCCTATAGTAAAATAATTAATTAATCAGTCACTTTGCAGCTAATTCTAAACTTGGTATTAAATTAATGATCCATTGATGCATTTTGGGTATTTTGTTGTTTGACTTCTCTTAAAAAAAAGAGAAAAAGCTATGATTCGAAATGGAAGTACGTACTATTTATTGTTTCATTGACTTATTTTACATTTAGAAATAACCCTTTCCGGTCGTGTAAAAATCGGTAGTTGAGTAAAAAAGATATGAAGATTATACGTAGGTATATAATTTTCGGAATCAGGAGTTATTCATCCATATTACTCCATTATAACACACATATAACAAAATCACTTAGGAATCAGGGCACTTGTTGCCACCGGTCGTCAGTCGGAGCTGTGCGGGCAATCCGCGCGCTCAGGTCGTGACCAGACTCACAATACTTTTAGCACATCATTCGTTCCTCGTTACGTCAAAATGTACTTAATTGTCGTCGATATTGCTACATAACAGTGTGGGAATTTTAAATGAGTGTGGAACTAGAATTCCGAATGCATTACTTGTAGTAGGCAGTCTCGCGAACTATGATAGCTAGAAAGTTGAATTTTTTACTGATGATGTATTTCCGTATAATAGTGAAAACTACAATAAAATTAATATTTTAGTGGGCTCCCACACATTCGTCATTTTGGTGCCTTTTAGCTCGATATTGATAACGGCCACAGCTTGACATAATTACAGAATAATGAGTATATTTACTCACTTTAAATATATGTCATTAAATATATATCAAAATAAAATTAATACTTGTTGAGGCCCTCATTTTGTACGGAACCTAAGTGTGCCATACCGAGTCGTACTTGGCCGGTCTTTTTTTAATTGCCGATGAAAATGCAATCAATATGCGCTCGCTGTTAAGAGATCCTCAGCTCGACTAAGACGAGATTTTCTTACACTTTACAAGGTAAAGCCGAAGTTGCAAGTGTTGCAAAAACTATGATTTCGATACGCAGCAAGTGGTATATATTCTTGTGGAGAAGGTATTCAAATGAAGGGATTTTTATCTATAAGCCTAAATAGTAGACAGACTTCTAGATTTGTTGTAGAAATAGATTATACTGTCTCGAATATAGCAACCACAGTACACGTAAGTACGCATTAACTCGGACGCGTTACAGCGTTGGCATTATCGAAGTACTCCAAGAATACTTGCGGAAGCATTATACTTACCAAAAACACCATTTGCTCACAATACCACTTCGCTCACACGTCATCCACTTCAGCACACCCGGAATAGCGGTGATATTATCTTGCACACGCTATTTTGTTTTTGGTTTCAAATTATTTATACCCTAGTAGGTACTTTTATAGAATTTCGTAACGTTTATTTGTGTATATTTTCATATTATACCTAGTTAATATTGTAATATATGTATATGGAATGTTACTTCTAACTTCATAAATACATTTTATACAAATTATATTAAAAATAAAACTAAAATCGCCTCTAAAAAATATTATAACTTGACAGAACTTCAAACGAACAAACAAACAATCAAATATTCCCTCTCTATAATTTAAGAATATAGCTATAAAGACCTGTATAATACCTATTTGCCTAAATAAAATTACATAACACTAGTAGGTAGGTAAGGTACACCTCTGCACATCTAATGTCTAGTTGAAAGTGCGAGTACGGCTCACTAATGACGAGGTCCGCTTATCGGGTCGCATCGTCCGGCGGCGCTGAATATTTGCATCGACTGGTCTACCCTGTACCTACTTACTTTACTGAATACTTTACTGAATAATATAAAGGTACTTTACTGAATTCTGACTATTTTAGAAGCTGAGTATTTTTTCCTCTCAACATAATTTGCTAATTTACACTGAAATTTTTCATCTACTTACTGTTCGCAAGAGTTACTTCGGCCCTGGCTCCCAAAAACCTCCTAAAGAAACATATAATGGGCATTAATCAGTCAAAGACTGGGGATCCCTCTAGCTACACCCTCAGCGCAAGAAAAAAAAGGTTTTTCAACCAACTGCGAGAGGACACAGGGCTGGCCAGGAGGTAAAAAGTAGGCGTTAATTACCACACTTTCTTAAGGTGCATTGAAGTTTCAGATTTTTCAACTCCAGATTTACTCAACCAAGTTTTCCTTCACCGTAAGTCATATGTGCGCAAGCTTGCACTTGTACTTGAGAGGCAGGTGCTTTAACCACTAGGCCACCACGTCTTCACATAAACAGTACCTACGCATAATAGTTTCATTATGGTGAAGTTTCCATCGAATGGGGGTAAGGCTGTCGAAAGTATCTAGAATTATTAACATCAAAGTACCATCGTGAGAGATCCAATTGGGCTCAATTCATCATAATCCCCCTAGCCTTTTCCCAACCATGTTGGGGTCGGCTTCTAGTCTAACCGGATTTAGCTGAGTACCAATGTTTTACAAGGAGCGACTGCCTATCTGACCTGCTCAACCCGGTTGGGCTCAATCGATAAGATAAATATTGGATAGGTTGGGCGATGGGATCCTGAATGCTTACGTCATTTTCACCGTTAGAAACACCAAGAGACACTAAACATATCATTCATAATACTTGCAGGATGAAGTTGAGTCTAGACATACTTTCTAATAATATCAATAAAATGAAAGTTAATTACGAATACCTTTGTGTGCAAATAATGAAACTGATTTGGCTTTTGTTGGACAGGAAAAGATCGATTTAAATTGCATATTATAGTATGTAACTAATGATGTTTTCCTCAGAGAGAAAGTCTAGACCCAAAAACGAATAAATAAAATAAATAATACCTACTCAGTACTACAGTAAATGTTCAATATTTGATGAAATGTAGACATTGTACAATGAATAATTTAACCAATTATAACAACTTAATCTTATTAATATTATCAAGCAGATAATATCCACGAAAACCGTTGATTCTAAAAAGATTGGAATATAAATAATTTTCTTAAATGTATTATGTATAAGTACTAAACATTAAATTGATTAAATTTAGAAAAATACATAATCTAAATAAAATTAAGTTTCTTCACTTCAAAGGTAACCACTTCCCACAGATGGATAAGACTTATATGTTATTCTGATATACGTGCTATAAGCTTTATCATTGCCAAGTTTGATCAAAAAACCATCCTGTAGTTTTAGCGTAAAAAAGTTTTGATACTTTTCCATTCGTCCATATTTACAAAATTTTGCATTTATGTATGGATTTGGGATATCTTATATTCGCTTAAGTTAATCAGCTTATTTACATAAAAGTCTTCTACTCCTTAAAACTAAACCAGTCCCCTCTTAAATTAAATATTCAATTGAGCCGACATTTCACATGTCTATTCTGTTTTAAAAATAAAATATTCTATATCTTTAATATTCTAGTGCGTAGCTGTCCTTTTTTTTTTTTTTTTTTTTTTTTCGTGGGAAATCATCAAATGACCCCTCCCGCTGAGGGTGCAGCTGGAGGGAGTGTCAGACTTTTACTGACTAAAACCCACTATGTTCCTTCTGGGGGTCCCTGTGTGCCAGGGCCGCGGTATCTCTCACGAACAACCCGCAGCCCAAGCAGACCCTGGCCCTAAAGGGGCCCCTCCCATGTTGCTGACATCTCTTCGAGGAGCGCGTGGAACAGAACGCGCCGCCGACACGGGCCTGTCGTCCCTAGACGTACGGACGATGAGCTACCCACACTCACCGCCCACAAGCCCGCGCCTACGGTGGTCGGGAGTCATCCCTTGACACCCGGCGCCCGTGGTGTCGACCGGTACCAGCCCTGCCGCGACGGCTGGGATGAGCGGTGCGGTCTCTCAGCCGCTCCGCCGCCTCCTTCGCTAGCATAACGGCTTCACAGAAGGAGGCGACGGCATCCCATTCTCCCTCGCTCCGGACCATGGCCTGGATCAGGGCCGGACGCGAGAGGTCGCCGCCGCCAATTGCCGCTGTGAGGACACGGCGGTGCTCCGCCCAGGCAGAACACTCCTCCACCGTGTGCTCCACCGTGTCCTCTGGCTGGTCCGCGCAGTGGTGACACCCAGGCGTCTCCTCCCGCCCGATGCGATGCAGGTACCTCCCGAAGCATCCATGTCCGGTGAGGACCTGCGTCAGGCGGTAAGAGAGGGTGCCATGACTCCTCCCAATCCACTCCTCGAAGAGGGGCACTATGGCCACTATTGTGGCGTGCCCTGCACGGGGTTGCGTGAGGCGATCTCGCCACTCCACCATGAGATCGCGCCGGAGGACTGCCCGCTGCGCAGCGACTTGCCGCGGCAACGGGGACTCCCCCCGACGCAGTGCCTCCTCGCGCCAGTCGTACAGGCGCGAGAGGACCCTCGCCTCCAGATCCCACGGTGGCAGTCCGGCAAGGAGACCCGCTGCCTCGCGGGTGATAGTGCGGTACCCCCGCACTAGCCTCTGGCTAGCTGCCCTTACTGCGTGTTTTTGTATGCATCGATAGCAATCGACAAACTTCCACTGCAAGCGACGTTGTAGGTACGTTGTAAACCGCTTAATATATATTTTAATGTCTGATATAGAGGTTCAATTTCCATATTTGTTGCTTACAAAAAGTATATAAAGGTGTCAGATTCTTATCTCAATGCATTTGTTATATATTTAATTAGGTATTGATACTAGTTCATATACCTTTTTTTAAGTATTTTTAGTACTTTAGATAATGTGTAGACCAGAAAGTAATGATGGCTTTGCAAACTCAAAAATGGAACTTCAAAAACATTAGCCTGGTATTCACATTTGAAACCAGGGATTGGCAATCCGCTTATAGAAAAAAAAGGAAAGACTTGTTTTCCGCAAAAGAAAACTGTACTCAAAATTATGACTCATTTTATTTTCTCAAACTTCGGTATAATTGACTTCAGAGAAAAACTTTATTAATTGACTAAAAACTTATTCCTTAACTTTACTCTCAATAATAACACTGCCATTGATTAAATAAAACATCGGTCGTATTAATACTGACGTAAAATATCTAATACATGAATATATAGGTATGCTGTCTGTGTCGGAAGACGGTACGTATTTTCCTGTGACTCAATGTTTTGGTTGCATCATGCGCTGCATTCGTGGGTGCATTAATGGGAAAGAATGGGGTGACCCGTAGTCATACTACCCCACACTTTACCCCCTTTGCAACTGCGTAGAACTGGGTTGATTACAATGGGTTTTACCGACATGCGTTGTCTAAGGAAGGTGATTGATAGATTGACACTCACCTACATAGAATACTAAAAAATATATCAAACTTAAATCATTCTCGATATTTATGTGCCATTGCTAAGACGAAGCTCGTAGCTAAGGAACGGGTCGATCGATCATAAGGTTAAGCAACGCTTGACGCGGTTGGTCAGTGGATAGGTGACCATCTTGTCATGACGACTATCTCCGTGTTTCGGAAGGCACGTTAAATTGGTGGGTCCAGGTTGTTATTTGTACATTTTTTTACATTTTTATTTTATTCTTTGACAGTTGTTACGGGTAGTCAGAAGCCAAAAAGTCTGACAACCAGTCATACCAAGGGATATTGGGTCGCCCAGGGTCAGACAGGCAGTCGCTCCACGAAAAACACTGGTACTCAGCTGCATCCAGTTAAGACTGGAAGCCGATCCCAATATAGCTTGGGAAAGGCTAGGCAGATGATATGCAATTGCAAACAAATATTGGGAACTTTATGTTTCGTATTTCGTATTACGTATATTACCTTGAACTTTACGTGTAAACAGTAGCAACAAATAAAGGGATCACAATTAAGGAAGCAAGTCACGTTAATACGTAACAAACAAACAGGATCGCTGTACACGCGTAAAATCTTAAAGGCTCCACTCTCAAAAGATTTACGAAGTCATTATCAAAGTGATTGACAACATTCACAGTCCTCATTAAAGTTCCGACACGAACGCACTAATCCTTAACAACATTACTTAATCTGTGATCCTTGAACTTGACATTTGACAATCGTCCACGAATCCCTGTGAACTGTGTAAATAAAGAAACGTATCTATAAGGACGATTGGCGCAATGGTAACAACACTGGACTGCGGAGCTGATGGTCCCAGGTTAGATTTAAAGCTTGTTGGCTGTGGTCTGGGTGTTATAATGTGTATTTATAAATATAGGTACTAGCTGATCCCGCTGCACGTTGCTGTGGCTTTTGGTATAATAAATCAAAAGTAACTTGAAATAACATAATATAAAGCGGTTGTAAATTAACATGTAAGTCCTCTTTCGAGTTGAATAAAACTGCACACGGTGTGAAAAGTTTATTAAAATCGGTTTAGTAGCTAGAAGTCCATCGCGCACATACAACGTGCCACGTAATTTATAATGTAAAATGTATATTATGTATTTTATCAGTATTAATAGCTTACCTAGGGCCTAATTGACCGTGTGTGAAAAGGTGTCGAAATATACATGTATTACATTATTAAATATAAAGGCGATAGTGTAAAAACCATTACCATTTGTTACACGTGCAGAGCGTCCGTATATCCGCCGATACATATCTACTTCGCGGCACATGTAAAACGTGGAGCCAGAGTGGTACCGGCCGAGACGCACCGACCTTGAGATGTTGCACTTCTACAGTCCCGACCCCGCCACCCCTACTTCTCCCCCTTCCTCCTCCTTTCTCTCCCCGCCCCCCTCCGCCCCCTCTCCCCATTTAGCACCACGCTCACAGCGCTTTCCTAGGACTTACGATTGCCCTAACTTACGCTTAGCCTGCTATATTTACAAGTTTTGTAATGGACATCTACAACGTTGGTGCTTGGATTCTCTTTAAATTCAAGAACATCTCGCACGGTTTATTTAGTTCACTATCTTTAATATTATCTTAGTAAAGTTAAAGGTAGCAATTTCTGCAAAAAAGCTGAAAGATCCCAAAGAAAATTTATAAGAAATGTCTAAATGAAAAGACGTCGAAGATTAAAAAATTCGTTCGTTTCAAAAATAAGTTAATATAATAATCTAGAACAACATTAAAAATGAAGAGTTCGATTTATTTGCTTAGAAGAGCTAATCTCAGTAACTTCTGGACCAATTTGAACAATTCTACAATTTTTATCCAGTATAAAGAATTCAACAGCGCTGAATCATTGTTATTTCATTACTTAATTATCAACATCTCCAGGTCGAGCAAATAAACGTGTTCAATAACAGGTACAGTCCTAACAATACCTTTATATCGAACGGATATTATTCATCTTCGGACCCGACCGTGATTTAACAAGATTATCGAGTGGACATTGGCGGCGCGTTGCACTTACCTACGCGAATTTATCAAATTGATGAGGGTTCAAACTCACGGGCGACGGTGGAACGGCCAACCCGTGCACACCACAGCAAGATCATTTTGAAAACATTAGCGTCCAATGATTAATTATAATGAAAAATAAGGCTTGAAGGATCAACGAGAACCCTCAATTTATCGCCTCCCAAGATTAAAATTATTTTTATTTTGACCGTTAGAAGCACTGAGGTGTACAATCGGTCATGACAGTCTAAATAAATGAAAGTATGTTCTCTCATGCGAGATAAGATGCTTACGGTTAAGAAAGAATTTAGATTTTCATCATTTTGAAGTGTTAATGTGGATTATGCTAAGTATGCTACTATCTGATCGCAATACATGAATGTTCATGGTAAAACGATCCGTATTTATTTTTATATTGTAGCTTAAATCCTTAAAACTTTACAATTTTTTGCTAGTTTCAAGAACATCAATCAAGTAAGCAAAAACACTGTATTTGCATTAAAAGCGAAGATTTTTCAAGCAAATGTTGTTTTTATACTTATTATAATAAAACTTGACATAAAATCGGGCCTCCGAAATGTAAAATCGTTTATTAAAATATGAGGTCTTATTCCTCGGTACCTATAGCTGTCGACTGCGCAGTGGAATGCCGGACAATTTGTCAGTCTGGCGGTCTGACCGACGGATAGTCTGCCCAATACTTTAGGCGTTGTTTTCGCCTTTTACGTTTTATTTTTGGATACGTTTTGACGACTAATGGTCGGGCGGACCTCGCTGATAAACATGAGACGTAAAACTCGCAGTTTTTAGGGATAATACCCTCCCATGATAAATACGACACCTCATAATTAATATGCTTTATGCTAAATATGATACAAGTACTTTACAGTCGTTTTTCATTCGCAGAAAGCTCAAGTGGGTGGTTTTGTTATTATCGTTTGTTATGCGTAAAGTATCGTAAATAGGTCTATATATAAAAGGGCATACAAGCATTAAGTGTGTTCTCCCTACGTCAACATTTATTTTCGAGATAAAATAACACTATCTACGCTGTAACTTTATCGATCTTGTATACGTACTAATTGAATTTTGCTCCTTGCCAGGAATGTCGTTGAGTGTTTAACTTTAATCGCAAGTAGTTTATTCGCTGTAATTATATTTAAAGGTGTCGAAATACGTCGGAAACAATATTTTATGGCTATAATGATGGACACACGGAGAGAAAGATGGAAGCAGTCCAAGGCAAACCGTTTTGCGAGAATCGTCAAATATTTATAGAGCTGTTATTCCCTCCGCTGGGGGAACTTCGAAAGATTGAATGAAGGATGTTGTATGGTTATTGAAGGCTCATGTTATGCTGGTATGTTGGTGTATGCAAGAATATGCAACGAGTACATCGTTGCTAATGGCTGTTGATTGATATTTATGAGTTGGGATACGTTGGTACGTATCGCATGACACGGAGCCAGTTGCACGCTTCAAACAGCCGAGAATGACTTAACTAAAGACTCATTACTTTAGGTTAGTGATTAATTTTAATGCTAGCGAGAATAATGTACGCTAATCTTTATTGATGATTAAAGTGATGATCGCGCTGCGGAATATGGTAAGTGCCGCATACTTAAGTAAGTATCATAGTCTGTCGTTAATAAGCCCGTAATTTTCTCGTATTAAGCTGCATTTTTATAATAAAGTGGAGCCCCTATAGTCTATACAATAATTTTAATAATTATACTATTTTCTCGTTACCTATTCAAATTGATCGAACTGTAGATGAACTGTAGTCATATACATATAGGTAGGTATCTAATAAAATGTCTCAGGTAAGCATTTCAAAATCTCCCGAGCCTTTTCCTTCTATTAAGTACCAGCATGTTCTTATGTTCTTACATGAAATTCTCATGTTCTTACATGAAACAACTGCCTGTCAGAGCTCGCCAACCAAGTACCATGGGCAACCCCAACCACGGTGAGTCGTGTTGTAAGATTTCCTACCTTCTGACTATCCGCCACGTCTGCCAAAAATATTAAAGTGAAAGCCGCCAACAAATACTTTAATTTTCTTCAATACTCACACTAAAGTCACCTCTATTTGTCATCGGTATTCGTAAATAAACTAATGAGAAACCTTATAATGCGAACCTAATTTATATGCGATTTCAGTAGGAAAAGAAATATTTATCAGAAAGGGTAATTTAGAACGATCCAATTTACCTTTAGTAAGGTATGGAAAAAACAACTCAGATTCATTCAAAACGTCAGACGACCAAAAAAAGGAAAACATATGAATAATCAAATAATCTAACTTAATGATATCCCAATAATGTCACTAATTCTGTGTAATGTAAATCATGTATGTGATTTGTTTCTTTAAGTAGCTACAAACGCCAGCACATCAAGCTACTACAATGTGTCAAATTTCCTTCATAGATTTTCAACTTTATCGCTGAAGCATAATGGTTCAAAGCTGATTGGGAAAAACTTGTCAGTTTCGGGTAGCTTCATGTGTTCGCGTCTGAACAGTCATGTTTTATTTATTTAGTGGAAAATTTCGTTTCAATTCAATAATTGTTTAGTTACCTCATTGCTTCTCAATTTGAGAAGAGCCCTGCATCTTGAAGCGGGATCACAAAAAGTACTGATGATGATAATTCACAACCTCCACAACCAATATTACAATACGACGGGATAAGTAAGATAATAATATCAATCATTAAAAAAAAAACAATCTGAAACACAGCTGTTATTGGTGAAAAATTTGACACCCTAACATACCGCCCCTGTGGCCTAATGGATAAGGCATCGGCCTCCTAAGCCGGGGATTGTGGGTTCGAGTCCCACCAGGGGTACAACTTTTCTTTTCTGTTTTACTTTGAAACATCGTTGATGACATGGTAATAAGGTAATGATTTTCTTAATGTTATTAGTGATTAGAAAGTCAAAATAGAATTTTTGTTTTGTTTCAGATCTTTTACTATTTTATGCATCATCGAATTAACAAGACACCAATTCAATGATAAAATTGAAGTGTACAATTATTTTTATATTTTTAGCGCTATCCTGTTTTTTTTTTACTGAAAGATTTCACTATTATTTTCAGAATGTTGCCACACCATCTGGTTTCAGTCAGCCACGGTATAAAACTTCCCTCAGAAGGCGATGTTTAAAAACTGCAACGTCGGGGATCTACAATGGACCGTAGACAAGAAAAATTACGGTTTTTAAGGGTCTATTTCAAAGTACCTATACCAGTTTCACGATGTCTGAACAACCACTACCTACCGACTAAATTCAAAAATGGAACAAAATTTGTATGAAATGATCTATCAAATAAACTATCTGGAACTTATTCTTAGGAGGTGAAACAGACCCTCAGTAACCTGTTAAATGGTAATAATATCTACAATGCTTTCTAAATCGGACTTAAATAATCATAATTAAAGATACTAAAAATAGCCTGGTAAGGTCGAACTAGACTTTGTTTTTACCAACTTCAAAAGGAGGAGGTTCTCAATTCGACTGCGTATAGACATACATATGTCTGTATGTATGTTTATGCATAGTTGTAGTTCAATTGCCACCAGGATCGAGGAAATCGAGGGCAACTCTCGAAAATTGCAGGCCAAGATCGATTAAAATATTTATATTTATCGGTTCTTAGTATCACTAACGAAAAATCATGAAGGGTTTAGATCAAACCTGATGAGGGAGACGACAGAGATTCGACGGAACTCCTTAACGGTATGTACTAAGTACCTCGTGCTTGGGGTTATTTTATTTGTATTGATGAGTACTTTACAACGATTATGAGCTTTCATTGCCATTGTGGGTTCAATGATCGACACGAAGTACAGTTCAAGAATCATTAATGATTTTAAACTTTCGCGATTTTTACATATTTTGAACACAAAACACTGGTCTTACACACACTTACATACACTTACAGGTCGGTGTAATTCGGCCGAAACGACGGGAGAAATAGAGGTAGCATGACATGCCTTTATAACTTTTTCATCGCGAGTAAGACCTGTGTGTTGTGTTTGAAATTCAAGAATCATATCTTAATAATCAATATTACGCAGGTTTTAATTTGCTCAATAAATTGCCTGCTATAGGAAAGCGCGAGCGCAGCGGCCGAATCCAAACGCACACTATTGAAACAGATCGCTGATCTTTAATTACAGTAGCATGCGCCCACTACTGGTATCAGTTCAAGCCTCACGGGTAGTTAATGGATACATATTTCATAATTACTTTATGTTAATAAATCTGGGCGCTTAACGCAGCTGCTTGCACTTTGATATGTAAATTATATTAATAAACAGGTTTCGGTAGCTAGCTGTAAATTATTTGTAACTATTTTAATGACCTTTGAAAGTATTACAATTATAAGTACAATTTTATGCAGAAAATATTAAGCAACGTTTACTTTTACGTATGTAATACGGAGAAATGAGGATCATGTTGTGAGGAAGTTTTTGAGATGAGAGGATAAAAGAAGGGGACAACCAAAGAAACGATGGATGGATTGTGAAAAATGTATGAAAGAATGTAACTTGTGAGATGACGGCAGATAGAAGAGCGTGGAAGACAAAAACATGCTACGCCCATCCCAAATAAAATTTAGGATAGGGTCCGGAGGATGATGATGAATTCCGTATGAAACCCATCTTGATGTAAGAATCGTTGTCTCAAATGATGAAATAAAAAAATCTCCCAAATCTTCTGAAAACTTGATTTGCTCTCACACACTGTCATATCTAATCTAATCACTAAATATCATCACTACAAAAGACAAACTATTAAAAGCCTACCAATTTCTAGTCTTAATATAGATCTAGGACATTTGAGTAATCAATCAGGCTTAGGCGCTCAAAGCCTTATCGCGAAACTAGGGTAATCAAAATTAATTTCATTCCTCAAAGTAACTGTCAAATTCTATCGACATCGCCCTTTGTGAGACGAAATTATTAAAGGAATTTTATTGCTAATCTGAGAGCGAAATGTATTTTAATAATGTCGCTACTTTCCATTATTAATGTTTTAATTTCAGGAGGTAAGTCGTGGTGTTCTTAAATAAAGCTAAATTTTACTTACTCAGACAGAAACTAGAAATCAACAATAGCATGGTACAGACGCCAGCACATCAGGCTACAATATGTCAAATATCCTTAATGGATTTTCAACCTTATCGCTGAAGCATAAAGATGCTTGAAGAGGAACGATGCGGGGAACAGCTAGTGAGCCTCGTTAAGGCTGACATAGCAGAGTAAATGATTGATAAAAAATAAACTATATCTCTTTACTGATACTATATAGGTATGTGACAATAATTAGCCATCGTTCTAGTAAATCGAAAAAGCTCTTTATTAATATTTATTATTCTCTTTGAATCTGCATAAAAAATCAATACAGTTGTATTGTACGTCACTTAGGTACTCTAAAACGACTGAAATTCTGCTGACTTTTTATATCACTCGGATTCTAACATTCACTGTTTGGTCGAAAATAGTTCT
The DNA here is from genome assembly GCA_958496145.1 of Heliothis peltigera. NCBI lineage: Eukaryota > Metazoa > Arthropoda > Insecta > Lepidoptera > Noctuidae > Heliothis > Heliothis peltigera. The sequence goes on along the minus strand of OY292326.1, from coordinate 4,494,837 downwards.
AAAACGAATGAAAACAGAACATGAAATAAAAATAAAATAATAGTTTAAAAAAAAACTAAAAAAACACGCTTTTGTAGCAAATCGAACTAAAAACTTTAAAATAATTTTTGATAACAAAGAGTTTCATATTACCGTAGCAGATAGTTAAACAATCAATCATAATTAATTACATCAAAATACAGTGAAAAGCGTGGGGTGCATTTCACTAAGTTTCCATATTATGTCAAGCACCCCACGCTTTTCACTGTATTTTGATGTAATTAATTATGATTGATTGTTATTTTTTATTATTTTATTATTTTATTTTATACTTTTTAGTTTTTTAAACTATTATTTTATTTTATACTTTTTAGTACGATTTTTGTGTTGTAGTTTCAAGTGTCATAATTGATTTTCGTTAGTTGAATTTCGACTTTTGACCAATTTTAGTGCAAGATGGGTTCGCGCAAGAGTATCAACACAAATCGCGTCCCACACTAAAGGCCTACCCATCTTCCAAGGGAATAGCGACATGCCGTCTGCTCTCTAACCATCGTCGTGTGCCAAGCCATTAGGTTCTAGTACGGCAGGGACCCCGACGACGACAAGAGCGCGACGAATGATGTCGTTGATATTTGCGTGCCGTGCAATACGGCCCCCGCTGCGGCTGCACGACAGGCCGTGGTGTTCGAGGCTGGTTACAGCTTCACCACAGTGGCAGCTATGAGGAGATAAACAAGGAGCTCCTAAACGTAAACAAGTAGAGAGGCGGAAAGTGGTAGCGGTAGTGCCTGAAACCGAAGCCCCGACTCCCACCTACTCACAGAAAGTAAGCGCGCTCACTCAGCAGGAGTGATTGCCGTTTCTATTAATTTATCCGGGTTACTCTGCAGAGTGGCTCGTCCCACTGTCTCTGGGAAGATGGGCTGATGGGTATATCTATGTTCGGGCAAGTAATTTTCCAGGCATCCATAGCCTTTTTTTTACACACTCTTAGACTCGGCGAGCGTGTGTTGCGCCGTATCCTCCCCGCAATGGACGCAGTGGTGGCACCGAGCGTCCGGCTCCCTGTCTATGCGGCACTGGTACTTGCCGAAGCAACCGTGCCCCGACAGCACCTAAGTCACCCTGGACGACAGGGAGCCGTGCCTTCTCCCGAGCCAGTCGTTGAGTACTTTCCGGATCGCCTCCATTTTTGCCGCCATTCCGCCACCAAGATCTGACGGAGCTCATCTCGAGCTCGAACCCCGTACCCGCTTTTCCTCGGGCCATCGATATAATGACGCGAGTACTTTCGCCTCTAGGTCCCAGGGCGGGGATCCGGCCAGGACGCAAGCCACCTCGTAGGAGATCGTGCGATACCCGTGGACGACTCTGACGGCCATCGCCCTCTGTGGTTTGCGCAGAATGGCAACAGGGCCCCCATACAGGGCCATGGATCGCACGATTCTCACGTACAACCGAACACTATGGCCTCCGACTTGTTCAGGGCCACCACCAGGCCCAGGCCCACCTGTGACACCGCAGCCGTGGCTATCAACGTCGCTTCCCTGTGCAAGCTCCCCCGAGCTGTGACTAGCGTGTCGTCCGCATAACACGTCAAGTCGGCGCCCGAAGGCATCCATAGCCTCGGCTAAGTACGGTACCTCAAAATCAACCAGTGTTGGAGCTAGGATTTTCCTGGTGAACTTCTCAGTATCTTGAACCGAGGATATGAAAGCCGGTAAACTAATACTCGTAATTTTGTGGACGCCGAGATCTCCCATACGCATGGGCAATGTAGCTTGCAGCCAAGCTTGGTCGTCCAGAGCAACATTAAGAATGGAACTGAGGGTATGGCGATTAATTTTGTCAAGTTGGTCTATGTTTTCAGAGATGAGAAGAACGGAGAAAATATGAAAATTTTTGACCAAAACAGCGGTAACGAATAATTGTGATGACCGAATGCATATTAATTTGTTGTCATCATCATTACAGCCTTTTTATCGTCCCACTGCTGCATAGTTAAACAATCAATCATAATTAATTACATCAAAATACAGTGAAAAGCGTGGGGTGCATTTCACTACATTTCCATATTATGTCAAGCTCAATGCGAGTTGGTGATGTCAGACTTTATAGTCCAGGTTTCCTCGAGCTGTTTTCCTTCACCTTTCAATCAGTCATTGGTGTCCAAGATACACTTAGAAAGTACGTATAACTTAGAAAAGTTACATTGGTACGTGCCTGACCTGGAATCGAACCGCACCTTCTTAACCACTAGGCCACCACGACTTTATTTGTTGTAATCGTTCCGAAATGTGATTAAAATTTTATTTTTTTTCGGTTATAAACGAGGAAAAATATTGTTCTAAGATAGGAGATCCAAGGAGGCGGAGAGAGTGCTTGTCTATGATTTTTATCTGTGGAGCTATGGAATGAAATTTGGCAGTTGTCAGTCTGTCTTGTCAGAAATAAATAATTCGAATTTTGTAAGTTTGAGTTCTAAACCAATGGAATGAAATGTATGCTTTAACTGAAGTAAATCCTGAAAAACAGTCTCTACATCACCTCCAAGACTGCTCTTACTCTATACTCTTTCGATAAAGAGTCTGCCGGCTATTCGAGACGGCAGTCATGCGCAGATCGCACACTAGCTCTGTCCCTTTCACTCTCATAGAGGATCTATGAAAATAATAAATATTAATCCTGGCGGCCCTTACAAGGATAATGGAAAATTGTTAACGAATTATTGCATTGTCATCGGTCCTTGAGGTATATGCAAAGTTTCAAGTTAATCTGATGTCTAGAAACCGGTGAAAATCGTGCTCAAAGATTCCGTTACATACATACATACATACATACAGCCCAAGCTAATAAAAGCGTGTTAATGATTCAAAAACAGCCTATCGATTGACCTGAATCCGTTCTCTTTGAGTAAGGGATGCACGAGGCGAGCACTCTTCATTGAAAACCCTTGAGAGCGCTTGCATCTGCCGTGCAGCCCTGATGACGTCAGCGGCCGATAAACCTCCCCTTGACTTCTTGCAAGTTGATTTTTTTATGTGTTTTAAACTAGCGTCTAACATTTTTAAGGTTGAGTTATTGAATAGCATACCTTTTTACGGTTTTATTCTAAAAACAGTTGTATTTTGGCGGTTTTGTTGATGAAAAATCAGCGACCAATGGATAGGCTTTCCTTTTAACTATTTTCTTGCCTTTTGAGTTAATGCCGAATTGATTATTGTCTCTGAATAAGCCCCAAATCAAAAGTAATCAATTATTTTCATGTTTTGTTAAGGGTTTTATTTTTATAAGAAGTAGAAAATTCACTCAGAATTTCCTCTTGACTTGTAAAATTTTAATCGTGAAATTGTCATAAAAACTGAATTACCCAAGTGTCATGTTGTAGGAAGGGATGTAATTTTGTAGGCGCGTGAAAATTTACTTAGATATCTTGTAGCCCCTGTGGCCTAATGGATAAGGCATCGGCCTCCTAAGCCGGGGATTGTGGGTTCGAGTCCCACCAGGGGTAAAAACTACTTTTTAGATCATAGATTTACTTATTTCAATTTTGGAATGGAAAAATACATATAGAACTTTATTTATAGGTAGGTTTTAATAAAGAAAGTCTTATCTGTATATGTAATAAGTCTAGCTTAGTAGCTTTACCGTTGTACTTTTATTTTGTTTAAATCCTTTGAAATGCGCATGGATCCTTTTTCTGCGGTACAAATGTAAAAATGGTAATGTAAGTAATTCGTTAGCTGGTCTCGCTACAAAGCTTTTATATTTAGGATTCACACTCAGACGACTCGCCAGTTATATTTTTTTCGCCTAAAAATATGACAACATAGACGGTTTAGGGATTCGTAGATAGCAAAAACATAATGGAATATTAAAAGTAGGTACCTATATTTATATTTTGAACTATAATAAATGACGTGCTAACAAGGGGTATTGAGTTGCCCGGGTAACTGGGTTGAGGAGGTCAGATAGGCAGTCGTTCCTTGTAAAACAGTCTGTTGAATCCGGTTAGACTGGAAGCCGATCCCAACATAGTTGGGAAAAGGCTCGGGAGATGATGGAATAAATGACGTGCCTTATTAAATTCAGATTAATCGAATATAAACATAGCTCCAAATTCTATAAAGGATTATTCACACTAAACTTTTTGGGAATAACCAAATCCCCGTGAATCAAACTCTAATTCATTTCATATCATTTAATATTTGAACGTACGAACATATTGGACGTTTTTATGTTCTTTACGACTTTATATTAACAAAATCCCTTTCATCGTGCACACACACTATCAAACTAACAGGTACACGTATATACCTAAGTGTACAATAATATTTCTACCTAAAGTTTAATGGCCGACCGCGTGTAAAGACGCGGTGCAGGTATCGGTGCGTAAGTGTGCGTTAGTTGTGCGTGTGTGCATAGGCTGTCTGCGACCTTGGCGAGGGTCGTCTGAAGCCTGAAATTCTGACTGAATTACGGCGTGCGATGCGGCTGGCGTGGGAGGGGGAGGGGGTGGGTGCAAAAGAGATGGGCAGAGGTCGATATTCAAATTTTAATCACAGAACAATGCGTCGCATTCAATATTTCTGTTCAAATTTTTATATCTAAGATTGATTTGGTCGTTTCTGGGAAATTTTAATTTGAATTTTGTTGTGTGTTTTTTACCACGGTGAAGTATTTTTTCATCTTCTTCCATTCCGCCAATAAAAGTAGTAAAAGTAGGTACGTGACGGATGGCTCGTTATTGTATCAGTTTTCTAACTTGTCTATCATTTTGAATATCTGCAAATCTGTTTTTCTTAAGAAAAATAATCTCAGGGGAATATTGATTACCTACTATTTCAGAGAAATAATGCGTAAAAGCCATTGGCTTACTTTAGCTAACCACTTTTATAAAATTATTGGCTAACGTGTGTCGTATTATAACAAAAAGAAATCAGAGCATGAACTACTCGGTACGTAAATAACTCTTGAATGATTTTCAAGTTAAATTTTAATAAAATAAATAAATACGACCCCCAATAATACAAACACTAAGAATCCTTCTAAATGCGCCCTTTGTACGTTTACACTGGAAGACTCAAATTTCAATCACGAAACGGAGTTCCGCAAACAATTTCAAAAACCCCAATCAAACGCCAGTTTATCGATTAGTGACAAACAAGGAAAACGGCACGTTTAATATAATACAAAAGATCCTTCTTAAAAATATTTACAGAAACATAAAATCGATTAAGTAAAAATATGTATTTCAAAAGAAGAAAAAAAAAGTTAACTACATTCCCATTCTAGTCAGTAGACCCATTTTAGATGAGAGTGCTTTGAGCTTATGTTTGGTCGTTTGAATTGACCCATTCTAGATGAGAGTGCTACGAGTGCTAGTCAGTCTTTATTTATTTGCTTGATCGAGCTAATCTCAGGAACTGCTCGTTTTAGATGCCCATTTTTCGAGGAAAGCGGAGTATATCCCGCAGGTCGCGGGTCAGACCGCAGACAGAAACTTATATAAGATCAGAAACTCCAAAAATGATGTTTCAGAAACAAACAGCCTTCCAAACCTACACCATAGGTTTACTTACCCAGTAGTAGCTTGCCTGAGCCTTTCATGTCGTCCAAATAGTACCAAAATGGATTCAAATAAAATTGATTAGGTTGCGGTCCCTCCGTAATGGATCCTGCAGATCCTCTGACCATTAAACGGTTTAACACGAATCTAATGGTAAGCCGTTAAAGTAAGCCCATCGGCCAATTTATGTTTCCAATGGCATGGTGGTAAATTGACTGGAGTTTATTGATACCTGCCCTTTAAAAGTATTATGATACAGGTAATAAATATTTGTAATCCATAGAAAGATGATAGATACAAACTATTTAATACCTACGGAACCTTTATGTTTTTATTGAGTTTATTGTTAAATATAGATTTATAATCAAGAAACTAGCTAAACAATTCGCCTGTCCCTATTAACAATGTCGGATATGCATTTTTGCCATTTTCTGTTTATTTCACGAATCACTCTCAAAAAGTCCAATCTTTTAGTAGATGAAACAAAAAAATTCAAAATATGTATATTTTTCAAAATAGCCACGTTAACATTGTCGGATATAGCCCGATTGCCAGTTAACAATGACGGATGTCAAGTTGTGACAATATTTGCGGGGCGCGCGGGATGGTAGCGCGTGCGGTTGTGCCAGTACGGACATTGTTACACGGGCGAACGTACACTGCATGATATTTTGTTACTAGAAATTTGATGCTAGAATTTGTAGCTGATGAGGATGAAAAAAAGGTAAATTTTGATTTATACTTTATTACTAATAGAGCTTTTCTAACTTGATACTAATTGATCAAGAATTAACTAATTTTAATATTTACTTTTATTTTTTTAATAAAATATTTAAAAGTTCGGTTAAAATTGCAGGATGTGACATAACCGACATTGTTAATTGGTTTTAATGTACTAAAATATGTCGGTAGTACCACAAGCGACATTGTTAATCGTTTTTTGTGAGGTGGATTATGTCGATAGTGCCAGATCCAACTTTGTTGGTCGTTTTATTGCTTGTCCAATTTGTCGGATGTGGTACTTCTTACTTTTTAAACGGTAAGTATTTTGAAAGATTTTGTTGGATGTAGCACATACTGCTGTGTTAAACCTTAAATAATAAATGAATAGTGTTGTTTGTGATACCTATATATTTTTTTATATTGCTAATATAATATGAAAATGTATTTTGACGCTTTTAACTTATTTGCTTACACTATTATCTAATATGTACGTTGTCGGGTCATAAGTTTTGTCGTTCTGTCATATAGGGAAAATTTCGGATTTAGAATGCTAACCGAGGAAAATGTTATGGGAATTCGAAATTTGAATATTTATTCATTTTCAAATTGCAGTAGACGCGCAAAGAAGCCTGTGTCGCAGTCATTGCATTAATCGTTGCGGTCACGCGCCAATTGAAATTTTCAAACTACTGAAAAAATTGAAAATTCCATTAAGATTAATTCATTGTACTATAAAACGATTCAAGTAAGATTCAAGATTAGAAGATAAACAAAGGAGCGGTCGACCTCGTACTTTTAGGACGCCAGCGGTCATCAGAGCAGTGAAGGCGCGAATCAAACCGAATCCTGTCCGCCAGCAAAAAATTTTGGCTCCGTAGATGGGACTAAGCAGAACTACTGTTACAAGGGTGTTGAAGGAAGACTTCGTGCTTATAAAAAAAAACAGCACATATTCTTAACGCACGGCTAAAGAAAATCAGACTCAAAACCAGGTTATTGATAAGGCGGTACGCGGAAAAAATAGCGCTAAATACTTTTTTCAGACGAAAACATTTTTAATGTTGAGGAGAGTTTCAGCAAACAAAGTGATAAAGTTTACGCAGACTCTAGTGAAGCAGTGAGCAGACGTTTGCCACATGTTCAGCGTGGTAATCACCCTTCAGCAATCATGATTTGGCTTTGAATGTCCTATTTGGGTCCAACAAAGGTGATTGTTGGTGAAAAAGGAGTGAAAACCAGTGCCCTCTTATAAAAACACAGTTCTAACAAGCATTTTGAAACCTCTTTCACAATTTTCGAAAACACTGGCTATTCTACTTACTGGATATTCTAACAGGATTCTGCGCCGGCTCATCAGGCGAAAAGCACCCAAAACTGACTTACGACCCGTGGAATAGGTTTTATCAGGTATGGCCCTCAGGTATAGTAGGATTGGCACTCAAACAATTCAGACTTGAATCCCTTGGATTACAAAATATAGCAGCATTTAGAGGAGAAGGTCTGCGCTAAACTCCATCGCAACTTAGAGTCACTCAAAGCATCTCTGATAAAAGCAGTCGCCAATATTGACATGAACGTCATGCGTGCTTCGATTGATGACTGTCTTTGCAGTTGAAAGCTTGTATCGAAGCAAGAGGGGGGCTATTGATTGGATACTGAATAATTTTAATATAGTTTAAATCTCTATTGTATACCCTTTCACGAGTAACTCTTTCTGTAGTTTAGTAACTTTCCATTTATCTGAAAAACTTATGATCAGACTAAGTATAATTTTCACACTGCAAGGTACAGATGCCAGCAGGTCAACCTACCCGAATCTTTAAAACTTTACCAAACGAGTATTAACCTTCCAGTATTGTGCTAAGGTTGAAAATCTATTAAATAAATTTAACAGATTCAGGTAGGTTGACGTGCTAGCGTCTGTACACAGAATTGAGCTGTATTTATTTATTGCTAGTCTATTTGAGTTCTTTTAATTATATTAATGTTATCAGCTTTTTGTTTTTAGAGGGTAATCATAAGTGAAGCCGTTCAAGTTGTAAGCTGCTGGAGTCTTGTTTTGATTCCGTTTATGTTTTAAAATAAATATCTGATTACAAAGATTTCTCTAAATGTGTTTTTTTTATTAATTTCACGTTTGATACGACATATTTGGATCTGGGAAATACGGTATACAAATGAGGCATATGGCACTTCCAACGAATAATTAATAAGTTTGTGCACGTAACATTGCAGTATGTGACACTTCCCACAAAAAGTAATTTGGTTTGAACAGATAACATTGTCATATGTGGTAGATCCGACAAAAATATTTGATTTAGTACAGTTAAAAAAGTCATTTCTGACTTTTAGGATATTAAAAAAAACAATAATAACTTTTTAGTACCATGTACTTAAGCTCATAAGCATATATTATAATTCAGTAAATTTTCATAAGCCTAGGTCGTAGATTAAAAGAAATATCTGCAATTCAAACTTTGAGTCGCTCTCCTGTAAAGTTGCTGATTTTCACATCCGACAATGTTAATAGGGACAGGCGAATTAATCGTTATTATCAATTTATCTGCCATGTCAATGTCACTACTACCAAGGATCTCACTAAGACCATTAGCGCCGAACTTAGGCCATATCTAGCTTCAAGACCTACATCAAAACATTTCTGTCTGTCACTTCAGCTTTTCAATGCATTTATCATTATAACAACATTGTCTCTTTCAATTTTCCGTACCCACAACGCAAAACGAAACCTATGTCTTATTAAATAAAGTTTAAAATTAAATATTATTGGATCTACAGCAGAATATTGGTCGACTACTAGAGGTAGGTTCAGTCGACCTCTGACGACGGCCAACGAACGCCTATGACATTGGCCGGGACACGGGTAGGCCCCACACCCCCTAAAATATGCCTCTAACTTGCACTCCCTTAACGATCCACCCCCCCTTCGGTGGGGGATGAATTTCAGAAGAATCGCCGCCAGCAGACGCATTGAATGCGTTGAAGAAGGGGGTGGGGAAATCACAGCCCGTTTAGTCGTATTTCACGTCAAAACTACATAACTTTGTGCGTATGTACTTTTCAATATAGTTAGGTACTTATACATAAGTATACCTGTCTACGTCACCAGATTAGTATATTATAACTCTGGTTGGACATTTTTTAACATTCACCAGCGTTAACACGCGTTATTAAATTTATTAATTACACGTAATGAAGATAAATGATGTTCCATTTTGATTTACAGGGAACGCTTATTAAAGGTATGAGGTCGTTCAACTGTAAAGTTTTTGGTGTGATAAAAAAAAAATATTATTTATTCAAATTAATTTATTACAAAAAATATCCGTATAGTTTAAAATTGGAAGGTGTTACCTTATCGTACGAATAATGTTGTTACTAAGATGTGGTTATATTTAAGTTGACAGGGAATGTATATAATTGGGCAGAATTTTTAAGCGTCAATTAACAGCCTATAGCACCAGTTTTATTCTGCTTAAGTAATAAATAGATGACTTAAAAATAAATAACCTCCTCTTGTTTGAAGTCGGTTAAAAATAACTTAAGTGTTCGATAGCTTAGCGGGACCATTGAAAACATTATACGTATCTATGTATTCTTAATTTTTTTATATCAGAAATAATATAAGTAATTAAATAAAGCTTGTAGAATAGAAAAATAATATACATCAAAGTGCCTCCTATCAGACTTCAACAAAACTACATAGAGTGTAACAGTAACGCCCTCTACTGACACTTTGTAGAATTTGTAGTGTTGTACGATCATTCCCGCTTTCTCATTTTTCTGTCTGCTGTACTAGATGGCGCTGCCGATGAATTATATTTTAAACTATTTTCGCAACCTTAAAAACAAACTGTAAGTAGTCTTATATTTCTAACGATAGATCGAGAGATAAATCTGCATGCATTATCTAATTATAAAAACGTCACGATATAAAATAACTACTCTTGAAAAGGATTCAAAAATAAGGAGGAAGTCGGTGGCAAACTAAAATGTTCTTTGGCTTCGAGACACCAACTTCTAGAGCCATGAAAAATAAAGATTTTCTTTCTTTTAAGTGTTTTGTAAAGTTGGTTTCTATTTTGTTGTTAGAAATTCAAAAGTAAAGCAGAAATAAAGTAACTATGATATAAAGCTACTTCAAAATAAATAATAGGTAAGTCAGAGTAGTCTTTTCCCAACTATGTTGGCGTCAACCTGGCAAACCGCTCCGGCTTCACATGTCTATTAATTATATCATACTCATGAAAACTACAATATAATGTCCAGTCCATTTTACTTCGTACGACGAAGACGAAAGTATACCTAATATGTCTATCGGCATCAAAATCCATTGCGTTGATTTAATAATATATGCAAACCTACTACACAGAGACAGATAGACTGCGATAGACAGACAGACAGCAATTCGTTTTATACTATTTTGGTATGAAATGAAATGAAGAGAATGTCTTTCTTTAAGGATTATTCTCTTTTTAATTTGAATATTTAAATATCTATTTCAAAATTGAGTTCAAAGAATCTACCGTTACATACATACATATATTGCAAGTTAAATAAAACCTTTTAAAAAAGTGACCATGACCTTTCTCGAGTTATGTAAAGTATATTTTTTGATACCAAACAGTACATTATCTGAAAAGGAAATGAAAGTGGTATAAAAAACTTGACCTGGTAAAAAATATAGGTGTACCTATTAGAAAGTAGCATAGAACTTTAATAGTACCTACTAATTAGAAATTAACATAGAATTCTACCTTTAAAGCCTAAAATCTCCAACATCATGAACCTCATAGTCGGATTAAACCTCGGTGATGTAACAGCGAAGTGGCGTTTCGCAAACGCTCGTCAGTAGTGCGCGGGCGCCGAACCTTATGTAACGTTGTCTTTAGAGCAGACCCGATTACCCCTCATGTTAGTAATGTACAGTTTATTTATTAAGGTCAACGATAAATACCTGAATTTAGAAGTTACTGATAAACTATTTAGATTGCGTTTTGTTTGTCTGAGAGCAGTGAAAGACGGAAATGACACTACGAATGTATATTTAAAAGATCTTCGGACTTATTTGTAATACTAGGTAATAGATATGTATATATATAGGTAGGTATAGGTTGTATCTTTATTGTTATACGTACACATAATGTTAAATATTATTATATTGATAACTATTAACGTAAAGTACAAATAATTATTCAAGGATGTTACTAATAAGTTTTTAGGAATCAATTTTGGACTTATAATATATATTCCTCACACATTCACAAATCGAATCTAGTCCCAAACCAAACAGAGCTTGTACCTACTATAGGTACAAGACAACTGATAAACATACTTATATACTTTTCTTTTGTAAATACATACAAAGTATACCTACATAGAAATACCCAGCCTAAGTCAAACACCCATGTTCATGCACACAAATGTTTGACTTGTGCGGGAACCGAACCCGCGACCTCTAGCGTGGCAGGCAGGTGCACTAACTAGTACGCCATCAGTCTGGTCGTCATGAATTTGACCAATTGCCGATATGAACTGATAAACACACTCCCCCGACACAACAATGTTATTATTATTTATCAATTAGCGATGAAGACAATAGTTTCTTCTGAATCGCTGATAAACTTTTAAATTATAACAAATTCTTTAGAATCTTTATCACACACAATAAGCCTGGGAAAACAGTGTATTGTGTGTGTTATTCTGAGTTTATTTTGTAAACATTGACCCCGGCTATTGATGCTGCCTATCAGAGAAATGAGCATATCTATTAGTCGCTGTCATCGACACTTACATATATTATAAAGAGGAAAGATTTGTTAGAATTGAATAGGCTTCGAAACTACTTGACCGATTTGAAAAATGTTTCGCTATTGGGAAGCTACACTATCTATGGTGAACAAAGGCTGCGTTTTATCCGTATATGGGAAGAAATTCCCCGGGAACATGGGAGAAACCGCAGGAAATTGCTACTATAAGAGTATGTACAGACGCCAGCACATCAAGCTACCCGAAACTGTGAACCATATACGTACTTCAGCGATAAAGTTGATAAACTGATAGATTGTAGTCGCTTGATATGTTGGGGTCTGTACCTACTTCATAGTCTAGTTCATAATCAAAGGATCCGACCAATAAAGTAATACAGCGATGTTGAACACGAGTTTACAATTGCAGGATACTCTTTCAAACTGCTGTGTGTGACATTTTAACAAATGTTCCGTGTTCGAAGTTCAAGCTAACCATGTTTTTTTCCTTCGCGTGACAATCGAAGACGTTTGTTTGACAACGGGAAACGAATCCAATGCCTTATTTTAAAGCCGTCCTTGCGACTGTATCAACAAGCCAGTCAATTTTAGTTAATTAACCGAATTAAGTCTCAGATTGCGGACATGTGTAACATCCCGGTTCTATTAAGGTTAACAGCGCATTACGTGTCTCGTGTTGTCAATGTTAACCAATTTCATTTCATGAGTCAAGTACTTAATTCCAAAAAGTGATTATCTTGTTAAGACATCAAGATTGGAGGAGGAAATTAGTAAATTAGCAGCAGATAGAGGATCGCAGTCGTGTTCGCGATAGCGTCGCTTGGTAAAGCGGTTTTATGTACGCCCACTGTCTATGCTTCCTTTGAGAGTAAAAATAGACCAAAAATTGGATCACACGAAAAGAAAAAACGAGGAGTTTCATGGTGATGCTTCACGAATAGTTTTTTTACTAAACTCTTGCATTATACCGTGTTTAATTCTAATATTATAAAGAACAAAAACTGTACTTGTGTGTAACGAATAAACTCATAAACTATTATGTCAATTTAAAAAAAAATCTTTCGCCATTGGATAATTATCTATATAAGGTGCTATAAAAATGTCTGCCACGGCTTTAATGGGAGGTAGTATTGTGTTTATAGACTACAATAGTGAAGAAATTTCGTACCCCAAACAGTTCATTCAATTTAACATTGGCTCTACACTGCATAACTTGGTTCACAATTCATACGTACATTTGTTTGTATGAAAAATAATTATGACAAATAATCAATAATTTATCTTCACTATTGTAATCTATAAGCTCAATACTACCTCCCATTAAAGCCGTGGCATATATTTTTCTTTAAAAATTAAAGAAAAAAATCGGGTAAAAAATACATGACACATTTGCCAATTACTGAATCCAGATCACATAGTAAAAAATATATAAAGAAAGTACTTAATAAATCCACTCAAGAATTATCACGCTTTGCACAAATCTCGTGCGGCGATAATATGGGCTATTTCTGTGTTTATCATAAAACACGTGTAAAAACTTAATAAATGAACATTTCGCATTCGCGATACATAATTTGAATTGTAATTAATGTAAAATTGTTGTATGTTTGTATGGATTTGTAAAAATAAAAGACAAAAGACAACTACTAATTTATTTCTTTAGCATTTTACATATTGCAAAAGACATACTCGAAAAACCTATTTTCACACTTTACAAATGGTTTTTGAAGAATGAGGGGTTGCTGCAGACAAAATTGTCCCGTACGCAAGCTCAAAAACAATATTCACACTTGGCTGCAAAACAGAACTTTTCCAAAAGAAAGCCCCCAGAAGACCTTCCCTTCACCACTTCCGATGTGTTGTTGCTGAGAAGAAGTAGCGGAACAGACCCCCCAGCAACAGCACTACATATTTTAACACTTCAACCACATCATTATAAAAGGTAGTCTTAAAAAAGTACCAGCTTTTGGACTAGGTTTAACCAGTCACCTTCAACAAAAGTTAATGGTCCAAAACTAGTACTACACCCATTACTTTTTAAAACGACATTTTATGTTCAGGTGATAATTTATTCATCATCTCCCGAGCCTTTTCCCAACTATTTTGGGGTCGGCTTCCAGTCTAACCGGATTCAGCTGAGTATCAGTGTTTTACAAGGAGCGACTGATGATATCAGGTGATAATTTATTAATAGTTTGTAATATTTTCACTGTGAGCCCTCTACATCGCAACCTTTTTACTGCGCTTCGAGAACTTAATGTCAGACAATAAGGAACTGAACAAATGCCATGGATCTGTCGTTAACTACATAAGGCGAACTATACACGTATGCATTATTGGGCCCGCTACGTACGAAGTATACTACAAATAGCGGTGATGACGTAACACTATCGTTTGCTACCCGCTCGTGAACACATAGTCTTAGTATTAAGAAATGTTTCGTTTATGTAATCGATAGAGGTTTTAATATATTTTGAAGACAAATATTTTTTGTTGAAAACCGAACTTAAACAAAGTACAAAGTAGGAGACAGATACCTACAATAATTAGGTTCCTTCAAGTCATAGCATTAAATTAATACTGATCTAAGATAACCAAAGATAACCAGTTACTGTACAGGGATTTAATATCTAATTAAAAATTGTAAGTTATACTATATAACACGATATTTTCAAGGCCTATTATGTAATTCATTATAGAAGTATTTGATGTTATATAATCAATTGGTTACATAATAGCCCTTGAAAAGGAATTTCGGCCATTAACTGTATGCTAATGTATGTTCATCTACGTAAGTTGAACACGTGTCATAAGATGTTCACTTTCAATACAACCGGTATGATCACTTTTATGGGTTTAAATAAAGGTATATATAGCTTGACCTCTGACACTGATAAAAATAACTGGCCAAGAATGAATAGGCCCCCACAGTTCCGTTTATTTTTATGAAGTATTTCAAATATTTTTAATATCGTGCAGACCGATCGTCTGTTGTTCTCTCGCATCAGATATAGAGAAAGAGAGATCTCATGCTGCGCAGGACAAATTAAAGTGCACAAGCATTTGCACGGGCACAGGTACAGTATCTATTCCTTCACTCTCATAGTCCGATGGTACGGCAATTCGACAAGAGGAGGAGAAAGATCAGGCGCAGGACCGACATTTAGCGCAGCTAGTTGATTTCTTTGGAGCAACAGCAGCTGAAATCGACCATCAGTCTAAACGCCATGTCACACTGACAGGACTATTGTAGCCAATAAGCTTGATATAGTGGTAATATATTGATTAATACGCCGCACGATGATAATCCATGTTGCCCTACCGCATGACGAGAACCTCGAAAAAGCTAAGAAAGAAAAACAAATGAAGTATCTCGACTTAGCGCACGGCTGTCATCGTGCCGATTGTCGTTACGGCCGATGGTCTAATAGCCAGCCAAGGGCCTCGATCATTGATTTCCTTGGAGCAACAGCAGCCAAAACCGACTATCGGTCTGAGCGCCATTATTACTATGTAGCTACGTTGCTTTTATTTATTTTATTTATGGTGTGCTCATGAATTACTTTATCTTAGTAGAATTATATGCTCTAATGAATAATTTTCTCATTTCCATAAAAAGTTTTAACTTGTCCTTACCCAGTCCTTTCCTCGTTCGTGACATATTCCAGCATATACTTTCACTTCCCTCTGATATCGGCCACAGCATCGTTATTTAAGCTACTTACGGCTACTTACAAAGACTAAGGCTACAAGTATCAGTGTTCTATCTTCGAATGCTTGTCTGGCACATTTTGCATTGTCACCTTTCTCCTATTATGTATGTAGGAAGCTGAACATAACGTGTTTGCTATTGCATTGTATATTACAGATTTTATGTTAATGCATTTCTACCTTTATTACAAAGGTGTACGATGGTGTCTCTAAAGAAAATATTTATGTATCTAGTACTAGTTTTCAGTCGCGTGTGTACCCGCTGCCCAAAGAATACTTCCCGCAACCATATAAAAAGGAGCCTATATCCTTTCCCTGACCCTAGTCTATTTGTCTTCCAAGTTTTATTTAAATCGGCCCAACCATTCACGCGTGACAGCGTTACCAAAGGAACTAGTTTTTTTTCTACATATACATATAGACAAGCAGGCCGCGCGTTTTTTGGTTTAGTATTAGATAAGTAATTACAATAAAATACGCGAAAGAAAGACAAGTTGGATCAAACTGCACAAATTGTGGTAGTAATAAATTGTGCTAATTTGTTCAAAATCGGTTAAGTTGTTTGGAAGTCAAGAAGCAAGATTTCAAATATGAAAGGTGCGGTTTTCTTAATAATATAAATACATACAACGCCATTTATTTATTTTTTAAACATATTAATTACTTTTTAAATAAAAAGAAACATCTAAAAATATGAAAACAGTTATCCACCCATTAATCTATGAGTTATTTGACACATTATCATGGCTGCATATGACAGCATAGGTCAACTTCAAGAATCTTAATTATCGCATATATGTACATATATCTGATTATTTAATCACAATGGCTTTAATTACAGCATAATATTAACTCGATTGCCACTTATCCGAATAGTTTCAATCGATTCAAATAAATATAGTCACCAGCACATCAAGCTACTACAATCTGTCAAATTTTCTTTATAGATTTTCAACATTATCGTTGAAGAACATGGTTCAAAGTTGTTTGGGAATAGGACAGTTTCGGGTAGCTTGATGTGCTGGCGTCTGTATTTAAAAGTTGAAAGCAAAAACGAAAAAAAGGAGTCATTTGATGAAAGCAAACTTGAATAAAAAAAAAAGAACAAAAGTTGATGTGGTCAGTTTTCGTCAAAATAAACTATAATAATGTTACGTTTTACATAACCAAGGGCCGGCTTGCGGTCAGTGGGACAGTGCGCTCGTTGACGGAAATCTTGGTCGACGCGGATCTATGTCAGTGGGTGCGGAGTTGCGCGCGCGCAGGTGGACGCACAATGCTGTGGCGTTAGATAATGTGCTGACCTTTGCAATGTTTGATAAAAGATATGGGGTTCACGTTGATTGGATAATAAAGGCATTATTTTTTTACCATTAGAACGTAAATCTACTTATTGGTTTAATTAACTTTTTGTTTTGATTTTTTAATTAAAAATGCCGTTATTTATTTTTCAAGATTTTCTACAAAAACATTCTCTTTTGGATTTTTAGAAGTAACTTTCTGTATCAGAGAATTTTAGAATACTTTCGCAATAAGGACCTTTGTCATGTTCTACGTTCACAACATACGTTGCCAAGTGAATATAATAAAATCGATATCGAAGCCAAAAATATAGTTTTTAGAATTTTTGTCTGTTTGTCTGTATGTACATATGTCCGGGATAATATCAAAAAGTACTGCATGGTTTTACTTCGAGTTCGGCATGAATATAACTAAGATGTAGGGTCAACATATAGGCTACATGTTATCACGCTACCACTACGGGGAGAGGGGGGTGAATGTTTAATCCTAATGCAACAGCAACAGCTAGTTCTTTTATAAATGTAAACAAGGTCAACATCTTCCTAGGAAGTCACTCAGGGCATAATTAACAACAAAGTATCCCAAAAATGTAGGTGTATCTAATACTTACACACAGATTGAACACTTGACAAAAGTTTTGTCATTTTGTATACCCGTAACTAGGGCAATATAATCACAGTTGTGAAAAGCCTTCGATAAGAAAATAAAAACATCACTTCAAATTATTTATCTGAGTTTCATAAATACATTTTTGTTGAGTCATTGTAGAATGCATTACTTTATTGAATGCAATTACTTGGCCTTATGTAATCTCAACCAAATGATGAATATTAAATACATAAAAATAAATGGAATAATCTAATCTTTGTACGAAAGTAGGACAGTCCATTTATTGCACGAGAAGTATTAAGTCAACAGTTAATGGGAAAAATAGAATTTTGTTTAAAAAAAAAACACAAAATTATTTTGATCATCTACCGAAAATCGCGCGTTTGTTTAATCCAGCTTCCAGTGTTATGTAACATTTTACATTATGTACAGTAACAATAAAGTTGAAAATCGTTTAAAGAGATTTGACATATTGTAGCAGCTTGATGTGCTTGCGTATACCGTACCGGTAGTTAAAGAAGTCCGGTATCAAATAAAGAAGATTTTTACTCCTCAGTGCCAACTAATTTACGTCTTATTCGCAATAAGCAGGAAAGGAAGGAAATAGGAGTAGCAAGTAGCAGCTCTAAATTTTTCAGCAACGTCATTTTCTATCCTTGTAAAGATTGTCCATAACATAAACAAACCTTACGAAATCTAAACTCTTATCACGTTCACTACTCATTTACCTATCTGCCTATCAGCCTTCATCGTCAAAGCCTTATTCCGATCACAATAAAACCTCTTGAATAAGGTTGTACTTTTACAAATTAGATAATTATTAGATATGATTCGTATCAACGTGGAAATCTCGCAGCTTAGAACAATCTCCGTAATAAGTAAATGATTATAATCATGAGTTTCTGGTTACTCAACTGTT
Organism: Heliothis peltigera; assembly: GCA_958496145.1. NCBI lineage: Eukaryota > Metazoa > Arthropoda > Insecta > Lepidoptera > Noctuidae > Heliothis > Heliothis peltigera. Next base: position 4,476,236 of record OY292326.1, on the reverse strand, counting down.
ATATTCAACACTGCAATATAACGTAACTGACATCCTACAATCACTTTCTTTTTAGCAAGCAATGGATGAACTGCTTCGAGCTGTCAACCGCATGTCAAATTAATTCATGCCTTTCAATGAACAAAAAAGCTCTTTAGCGTGTCAAGCGTTTTTTCATCTCTATAGATATACATATTCATAGCTCGCTGGGTAAGAACAAATAGGCCAATACTTAGTATACTGGGTGTATGGGACAGCCCTCCGCAGACTGATGCATTTTGAGCTTCCTATTTTGAATCATATTTCACTGGTTTTTTTTTTTACCGATTATTCAATATAAAATAAAAATCAAGCAGTTTATTTTGAAGTAGAATGAACCAATCTTCTTAGTATGGTATACTGAACTCACCCCATCAGTCTGCGGAGGGATGTCCCTTACACCCTGTAGTTAGTCAGGTTTGATTCCTGACTCGGGCCGTAAATGCTTTGTGGGTTTTAAAAACTTTCATAAGGCGGATCCGGGTCTGGAAGTAAAGCCGGTGTACCAAAATGCCACTCAATAGCAGACGTTTATACTTTTTTATAAAAAGAAGAGTAAACAGGGACTTCAAAATTGGTCAAAATACCAAAAACAACAGTTCTAAGAAAATCTATAGCCTTAAATGGGATATCGGATATCGTTGAAGGATTTTCCTCAACTACGAAGTGGCGCAAGAGTTTTTGATTCTCATGTGTGACGTGTTTCGTGACAATTGACGTCATAACATTACCTGTTACCGTCGGTGTTGCTACATATCAGTAATATTTTCAAGCTAAAGAGCTTGCAAGTTTGTATTTTTGAACGCTTAGAGCGTCTCAGGAATTACTAGATCGATTTGAAAATAATAAAAATGTTAGATAAATAATTTACCACCATCATCATCATCTCAGCCATAGGACGTCCACTGCTGAACATAGGCCTCCCATTCACACATACCTGTTGGAAGCGACCTGCATCCAGCGTATTCCTTCGACCTTTATAAGGTCGTCTGTCCATCTTGTTGGTGGACGTCCTACGCTGCGCTTGCTGGTCCGTGGTCTCCACGGACAATTAACCGAGGCCTATCAAATGGTAAAGTCAACTTTTTATCCAGGTGCACGGAATAGTTTCCACGTGACGAGAGTGAAACCACTGGCAATATCTAGTGTACCATAAAGGTCATTGAATGACTGAGATACCATCACTATAATTAATTGTAAATATCGTAAAATTGACCTGGTCATAACATTAAATATTATATCATTGAAATTCACGACGCATCGACTTTTTATGTACATTAATTTAATATAACAACAGTTCAAGGTATAATGTAATGTTTCAACATTGTGATTCTCCTTGCATACTTTGTCAAGTGTAACCTAACCTAAGCAGAGTTCTACGTGATGCACATGTTAGTAAGTTGCCTTAATCATTTAATTTTAACATTCTTGAAAAGTCTATTATTTATTATGTCACTGATATAAAAAAAGGCTTTTTTTACATAACTTGACCTCAGTTCCATAAATATACATACATTATATTCTTCTCAGTCGTAACACTCCTTGCAGAGCGGTCGTGGTCAACTTTTAGTGTCAGCTTTAGATGTCACTCGCCGCACTATCACTCGCCATTTCTCACGGTTGGCAGACACTCTTACACAGTCGTGAAGGGGTTCGCCCAACGCAGTTTTGACATTACATTTTGCTTGCACAAATATACATTATAGCCACGGTATCAAATCTATACTAATACTAGCTAACCCGACAGATGTTGCCTCGTTTTTTTTCATAAGAACCTTCTTCTTAGGAAAAACACAACAAAAAATAGTCAAATCGGTCCAGCTGTAAAATAATATATAATTATTGAAACTTACAGCACGCTAGCGAAGCTAGTGCTTCATAATATATGTACCTACGTATGTATATCAACTTCGCTTCTTTTGGTCTTATGGCATTTAATTAAACAGAGGCTGGCCTTTTTAATAATCAAATGGATAATTTCCATGCAGTTTTGTGCTAAACTCCATTTGACCTACATAGCCGTTAGGTAGTTTCTAGATTTTTCCGGCAATGTACGTATAAGGTAATTGGCCTGAATGCTTCCAAAACTTGCATGCCGATCCGGAGGTTTCTACTTCATTCCGTTTCAAATTTAATGTCGTAGTACCCAAATAAGAGTTTACAGGTTGACAGCGTCTGATTTATAAAACAAATTTACAGTCTATAGAAGCCAAGCACCACCAGCACATCTACCTAGCCGAAACTGTAAAATTTTCCCAATCAACTTTGAACTTTAGCGAGAGAGTTAAAAATCTATAAAGGAGACAGATTGCAGTAGTTTGATGTGCTCGCGTCTCTACAAGTGTATCATAAAATTATCAGACATGAAATAAAGTTAAAGATTTTTAATTGTTTATTCATGTTTATAATTCAGAAGAGAACTTAACTCATATAATTAGCACATCGAATCAGTAACAGGCTAATACATCCACACAAGGCCGCACGGCCAAGCAATTGGTACGTTCTAATTAATAACATTTACTTGCGAAAGTCCAATTTCCCTTGCATATGATTATTGAGGTTAGATAGCAGCTTCTAGTCAAACCAGAAAGACTCCTAGACTAGAGATTAACATAATATAGCCACCACACCTAAGAGTTATACACCTTTCATGTAACAATAAAAATAAATCGGAACCAGCTTCAAGGAGTGGACTTTGACACAGTTTTTCATGTAAGCTTGAGAGCCATGCTCCCAAACTATATTTCGATCTTAAAGCTCTCTTCAGCTATCGTTACCCTATGGTTAGAATACGTTCCACTACTGGCTTTATTACTTAAGCCCAAATCTTGAGAGCAAGTGAACCGAATTCGCTTATCTATATGTTTTTTTTAATTCCTTGAAGCATGAGGTTGGTTCTTACGGCGAGTTCTTTTTTTTATTGTAGGATAATTCTACAAACAGCAAGTTTCAATACTCCCACTCAATCAATCCCTCCGTTTTGATTCGGCGTCCCGGCGAATAGAATAAGTATTAAAAATGTACTGTCAGCTGTACCTACTGTTTTTAGCCTAATCTGACTTATTTAATGACTCATCTCTCTATGATTAGATAATATTTCTTGCCGTGAATCTTAAATTGCTAAAAATTTGAAAACTAAACGTAGTAGTTACCGCGTTACACTTCATCACCGTCACTATCAGTCACAAATATTGTTGTCAAAGTTTTAAAATATAATGTTTAGTTCAGAAATACGGTGTGTTACGTTGTGATCATTAGTAGTGCGTGTGCGGTTGCAGATCTTCGGGTTTCGTGCGATGTGCGAGCCATCGATCGTGTGATTATATTTGAGAACCTTAATGTAATCACATTTAAGGTAAGCCTAAAAATCCAATAAGTACTATATTTAGAAGAAGGAAATAATTCTACAATAAGGGTACCCAAACACACATATTTTTATTTAAAAAAACTTCATTTAAAAAGGGCTGACGTCCACTTTCAAATCTGATAATAATTCTCAAAGCAAATTTTACATAGATATGATCGGTAATCATAGCTTGAAACCCTTTTTTTATTTATATTATCTACAACCTAATAGTTATTTGAAAAGAACAACTGAAAAGTGGTTCTTCGCTCATAATACTAAATGCATCCCGTATGCATCGATTCGTACAGCTATATTTTGAAAGATTTTATGAGTATTCGTATATAATTACGAAAGTATCACTTATTTATTTCAGATTTTATATTTTAGGAACATCTCGCATCCCCGGCCTTACAGCTTAAATTATTATATGCCTTCCGTTTATTTTTTTTACTATTATTACATCCGCGGTAATCACGTGAAATATTAGTAAAGTGATATCTACGCACGTGCTATAAAAAAGTCCATAAAATAAGCAATTAAAACTTTCCTAATTAACGCACGATAAACATTGCAATTTGCGCTGCCATTTTCCTAGCAAAATTTACTTGCAATTATGCGATTTTCCTCGTGAACAGAAGTCGGCGACCTTGTGTGTCTTTCTAGGGTAATATATAAAATGTAGTCTATAGTCTTTAGGTATTTATACATGACTAGCGCGTATACAGGCCTCTTTACAAATACAAAATTCTTACTTAATACTATGAATGAGAAACTAAGATTGTTTGTCTGTCTGTTTGTCGGGACTTCACGCCAAAACTTTTGAACCGATTTAAATAAAATTTTGTAGATTTACATATAGTTTAGTCTGAGAAAGGACAGGGGCTACTTTTTATCCAGGTGCGGGAAGTAGTTCTTTTTAGTATTTAGCGGGTGGAACATGAGGGTGACATCTAGTTGTATATATTATTCATCATCATCATCATCATCATCAGCCTATCGCAGTCCACTGCTGGACATAGGCCTCTCCAAGTGCACGCCACTGAGATCGATTTTCGGCTTCTCGCATCCAGCTCCTGCCAGCCGTCTTGCGCAAGTCATCACTCCACCGTGCCTGAGGACGTCCTACACTACGTTTGCCAAGGCGTGGTCTCCACTCTAGAACTCGTTTACCCCAACGGTTATCGGTTCTTCGGCTGATATGGCCAGCCCACTGCCACTTCAGCGTGCTGATTCGGTGGGCTATGTCAATGACCTTGGTTCTCTGACGGATTACCTCATTTCTGATGCGATCCCTCAGAGAAATGCCAAGCATAGCTCTTTCCATAGCCCGCTGAGCGACTTTAAACTTGTGGACCAGCCGTACCGTCAGTGTCCACGTTTCGGCTCCGTAAGTCATGACAGGTAGGACGCACTGATTGAAGACTTTTGTCTTTAGGCACTGTGGGATCGACGACGTTAGGACTCGACGTAGCTTCCCAAAAGCAGCCCAACCCAACTGAATTCTCCTATTCACCTCGTCCTCAAAGTTGTTTCTACCTAACTGCAATGTCTGCCCGAGGTATACATATTTCCGAACAACTTCGAGAACGGCGCCGTGTATCGCAATCGGTTCCGGTAGAACATGTTCATTGAACATGACCTTGGTTTTGTCCAAGTTCATCCGTAGGCCGATGCGTAGAGAAGATTCAGCCAGGTCGTTCAGCATCTGTTGTAGGTCCTGCAGCGTTTCCGCCATGATGACGATATCGTCAGCAAATCGCAAGTGAGAGATGTGTTCGCCATTGATGTTGATGCCGCGTCTTTTCCAGTTCAGCGTCTTGAACATATCCTCCATTGCATTAGTGAACAGTTTCGGGGAAATAACATCCCCTTGTCTCACTCCTCGATGCAACGGTATGGGCCTTGTTTGCTGATTCTGTACTTGGACGGACATTGTAGCGGCTTCGTAGAGACATCTCATCACTTGGACGTATCGCCAATCTACTTGACAACGCTGCAGGGACTCCAGAACAGACCAGATTTCGACCGAGTCAAAGGCCTTCTCATAGTCCACAAATGCTAGACACAGGGGCTGATTATACTCTTCGGTCTTCTGTATAATCTGCCGCACTGTGTGGATGTGGTCTATGGTGCCGTATCCGCTCCGAAACCCAGCCTGCTCCGGTGGTTGGAATTCGTCGAGTCTTCGCGCAAGTCGGTTCGTGATCACTCTTGAGAACAGCTTATATACGTGGCTTAGGAGGGAAATGGGTCGATAGTTCTTCAGCTGGGTTTTGTCTCCCTTTTTGAAGAACAGGACGACAACACTCCTACTCCACGCCTCTGGAGTTCTCCCTTCAAACAGGACGGCATTAAAAAGCTTCTGGAGCTCCCCCAATACGGGCTTACCTCCTGCTTTTAATACGTATATATTATTGAGTCGTGTGTTTGTTTCCAATTTCGTTGTTTAGCAATTTGTACAGGCGCCAGCACGCACAGGCTACCCGAAACTAACAAATTTTCCCAATCAACTTTGAACTTTATGCTTCAGCGATAGGGTAGAAAATATATTAAGGAAATCTCTGTGCGTTAACAAATCATTTATACATGAATAACACAATGACATTTAAGATACCTATGGTTCCCATGGGATATCTGAAACATTTATTTATTTTACTTCAGCATTCTAGGAACACTTCTAATATCTCGCGAGTACTTCAAAAGTTCTGAGGCTAAGATGCAAGCTATAATGCCACTTATAGTAAATACATAAAACACACTTTTGCATAGCACAATTAATTTAAACAGTGTGATTATGCTGTCAACAGCAGCTTGTTATCATTGCACTTTGTAACGGATATATCAATAAAACTATAGGTTTAATTAACCAGAACAAATGCTTGTCCCTCTTCTAAGAATGGGAACTCGTTGATTTAGTCCAGTTATATAATCACTCGTGGCTAGGTACAGCCACACGTGTGACTAGAACATAAGGTCAAGCAACGCTTGGCTCTCCGTGGTCTTGGCGCTCTCCGTGGATGGGAGAAGAGTTCCCAAGTGTTTTGGAAAGCACGTCCAATTTGTGGATCTTGGCTGTCATTTAAATATTTTTTTGCAGTCTTACCAAAGGGCATCGGGTTGCGGAGGTTAGATGGGCAGTCGTTTTGTGTAAAACACTCTTACTCAGCTGAATTTTGGTTCGCATGAAAGTCGACCCCAACATAGTCAGTAAAAAGGCAGATGACATAATCACTACATAGTTATTTTAAAGTAGATTAGCATCATAATTACGTAAGATGTCTAAATTAGCAACCATTGCTAATATGATTCATGCATAAAAAAGCATTTGATTAGAAAGTCATAAATGTATTGCATTTGACAAGGAAATAAAATCAAATTGTGATTTCACGTGTCTTACAAAATGATGTATTTTGTTGTTTGACTAGAAAATAAATGAACTAATATAGTCATGGGAACAGACTGTGCTTAAAGGGCAAAGCAAACTTTTGATGATCTAATAAAGAGGATTTCTTCTGACTTTCTTTTGACTTTCGGAATGATACTTTCACCTTGACTAATAAAGGGTATATTTTATCCGGGTACGAGTAGTAGTTGCTCACGGGACGCGAGCGAAATTACGGGAAAAAACAAGTGACAAATGAAATCAAGAAATCAAGACTTATAAAGAGTAATATATTAGAAAGAATTATTTATAAGACTTTATAAAAGCGAACAAAAAAGAACAAAGCAAGTGGCATTTTTTTCAATTGCTTCATTTACAGACGCGCCAGCACATCAAGCTACCCTAAAATGTCAAAGTTTCCCAATCAACTTTAAACAAAATGCTTCAGCGATAAAGTTGAAAATCGATTACGAAAATTTGACAGATTGTAGTAGCTTGATGTGCTGGCGACTGTACCAGTTTAATTGAAGATGTATCAACAGTACAACAACAGGTTTATTGCGATGCGAAATGAAAGCTAAAGTCATTGCAGATCCTAAAGGGAAATCGTATGTCCACACCACATACATAAACGTGAACTGGAAATGTTTACTAAAGGTTTTCGACACAAAAGGCCGAGCGAGAAAGAAATGACGTCATTCAAGCTCTTTCCATTCCAGTATTAAAACATACTGTGTCTCAGGGTCACTTTCACATATAAAAATATACTTGAAATCGTGGTGGCCTAGTGGTTAAAGCACCAGTCTCTCAAGTATGAGTGAGCGAACTGAGTGAACTTTTCTAAGTTATATGTACTTTCTAAGTATATCTTGGACACCAATGATTGATTGAAGGTGAAAGAAAACATTTCGAGGAAACCAGGATTATAATAAAGTCCGAAATCACCAACCCGCATTGAGCAAGCGTGGTGATTAACGCTCAATCCTTTTCGGTGGGAGAGGAGGCTTGTGTGGGACGATAAAAAGGCTGATAATAATGATGATACTTTTTTAGGTTCGATGGGGTCTTTTCACGGTTTAATTTATACCAATTTTCAGCTTTCTGGGAGTTCATGTAAGGGGTATATAGGTCTAAGTCTATAAGGGCTATATATGAAGGCATAGCACATATATATGAAGGTTACAAGGTTAGGAGCTTGCAATCTGCCTTTGTTCTGAGCTCGTTGTTATACTGCATTTTAGTTGACATACCAAATGTTATCACCAATACCTACGTCTCGTATCGTATGCATTGGTATTGAAGGTACTAGAACTCTTCAATGAGAAGATATATTTTCTGGCACCGTGACAACTGCGAGGATTTCTCCATAGAAAAACGCTTCTTAATTTTTTTACATAGAGTCTATATTCACTTAAAGAAAAATCACAACGACAATATAAAAAGAAATATGCTCAGTTTTCTAACTATATACATATATATATTAATTGGCATACCAATACATGTGTAGATAATTATAATAACATACCCACTTAAGTACGCTACCTATTTAAACTTTTAGCTAAATGTCTACCAACTAAATAAAACGCGATAAATTACAAAGATTAACAAAATAGAGGTGTTTTGCGGAGAGTAGTTACTTGTGGAATTATGTTTATTAGTTATTATGAAACATACTAAGTAATAATAACAATCATAGTCTTGAGTAACATCTTAATATTTTGCCGACATAAGATGGTCCGGTATCGCTTCACGTAGTAACCTTATAAGCAACACTGTAAACACAGTAATTTTTAACAATTTAGTAGGGAACTCGTTAATTCAGACGTCAGCACATCAAGCTACCAGAAAATGATAAATTTTCCCATTCAACTTTGAACCACCTGCTTCAGCGTGGATAAATTGTACGTAATGCGTTGAATAAATGGTTTTTCTTTAAAAGATTTTCAACTTCATCTTTGAAGCATATGAAGCATATGATATACTAATAACATTGGGAAAATTTGGGTAGTTTCATGTGCTGGCGGCTGTACTTTCTAAAATTTAAAGTATTTAAAAAAATTAAAATACTTATGTATAAGTAAGTAATATTGTATTGTAAAGTAAGTATTCTTTAAACGTCATCAAACGATTCTTCGCCTCAACTAAAATCACAAAGTTTATCATTAAGACATGTCGAAACCGACATTTGCTTGCAAAATATCCGTTTCCAACAAGGTTTTACTAACAACAAAATTATACCATTTTTCAAAACACTCATAATGATACATTAACCGAAAAATTATTACCAAGGAAACTTGAGTACCTACGATTAAGTAAGTTTTAAGTAACACATAAAAAAAAAACTCACAGGCTACTCAATATACGTACTATTTAGTTTTAATTTTTTGAAATACGTGCAATCACCGCATTTTTTCATGTGGAAAATCATCAAATAATATTTTGTCTTTCTGAGGATTGTTTTAAAGCAAGGGTAGGTAGGTAATAGAGTTGCTAACTACTCAAATTTATTTTTTATTTTATCCTAATAGTTCCTTCACGATGCACACTTGTATGTCTGTTTTCTTTTAACTTTTTTTTCTTGTGCCAATTCGTGGACAATGGTTGAGTTACATGTATGATAACATAACTAGAAATAGATTATGTATCAATGTATATTTAAGTGTTAATTTATAGTTCGTTTCTTAAGGTCTTGCATAATGTAACTGTGTTTCGTCCCTAATAAATAAATAAATAAATAACCCCTCCTTTAGCGGGTTCAGCTGGAGGGAGTGACTTACTGACTAAAACCCACTATGTTCCTTCTGAAGGTCACTGTATGCCAGGGCCACGGTAACTCTTATGAACAACTCGCAGCCCAGTTCAACCACGACCTTGATTCGTAAATATAGACCTTAATTCAGATAATTGAAATATTTAATTAGATTTCATAGTAGAAATCACGTTTGTAATAATTCGGTCGATGTAAGTTGGGCAACCCTGCAATGCGCAAGGGCATGCGCACTTACTACAGATAACGAGTATCGGTAACCTATACGGTTATCGCTTTGGTTCTAAACTTTGTTTCGTTTACTTATGATAGAGGGGTGAGCAAGCTTTTGTTTATATGCCATTAAATGCGTTTGTATTCATACTATGTATATACCTATTATTATATTGTTGTCTCTCAATGTAAATTACTCAGTAGGTCCTTTGTTTTTACATTTTACCTGGATGCCTGGATGAGTTAATATTATCAAATTGTTCTTGGAAGTTTCACAAAAGACTACTTATTAAAAAATGTCTTCACTGAAAATTATAATAATACTTCCACATAAATTAAATATCAGTATAATTATTTTTTTAAGCAACAGTCACAATTTAATCATATTATTATATGTACATATTAACACACTATTTTTCAGTTTTCTACAGACAAATTCTTAAATACTATTCAGAGAATAAACCGTAGATTCTATATAATCACGTACTTATGTGAAAACGATAATAAATATAAAAAAGAAAAAAAAAACTTACAGGACTCCACATAGAAGCCATACTTAGCCCACACGCACATCCATACCTACATGCCGTTTATTGCATAAACTTAACAAGGCTTATTTAATTAGCATTTCAGCCTAAAACACACAGCTGCGTAATAACTGTTATTATTTATAATATGTAGGTACGTACTTACGTAGGTCCATAATTTATATATATACTGACATCTCTGCAATTATATATGAGTAATTAGTGATTAGGTAGGTACTTGCGGCTAGGCCTTAATATAAGTTATAATTAGCATTAGTTTTGATTATTTTGGGAGTTCTAAAGTGTTGAGTTCAGAGGTCTTATGAATTGAAAACTGAAAGTATAGATTCGAATATTTTTAAGTATACAAAGTTCTATATCAAAAGGTCTTTTGGGACAACCCTGAATCGTTGTCTAATGAATAGAAACGAACTCATTATTATTTCTAAAAAGCCTATCTTGCTAATGGTTTAACTCATTTACTTGATCGACTTCCAGGGAAAACAATCTATAACTAACCTTTTACTAAATGATACAAGCACTGTTAGGTACTGTTACTAATAGTTTGAATCATCGCATGTGTCTATTCATAGCTCATCATATCCCGAGCCTTTTCCCAACTATGTCGGGGTCGGCTTCGAGTCTAACAGGATTTAGCTGAGTACCAGTGTTTTACAAGGAGCGACCGCCTATCTGACCTCCTCAACCGAGTTACCAGGACAACCCGATACCCTTTGGTTAGACTGGCGTCAGACTTACTGGCTTCTGACTACCCGTAACGACTGCCAAGGATGTTCAATGACAGCCGGGACCTACAGTTTAATGTGCCATCCGAAACACAGTCACTGGTGTCCGAGATGTACTTATGAAAGTACATACAAACTTAGAAAAGTTGCAGTGGTACTTGCCCGACCTGGAATCGAACCCACGCCCTCATACTTTAGAGGTTGGCTCTTTAACCACTAGGCCACCACGACGTCATAGTAGTTTCATAGATGACCTGCTTTAAATATACAGACACCATTACCTTTATAAAGAATATATTATGCGACTATTGACCGCAGATAAACAGTTACTTACCTACATTTGGATATGGCTTTTAAATAATATTTACGAAAATAATTATAGTAACAGCGTGAATTTTATTCGATCTAGCTTCTAGATCTAGCTTCCATTGACCTCACCCGCGTCCCGATAGACTTTTCCTACTGGCTGGTTGGACCTGCTGCCTGTCTGACCTCCTCAACCCTGTTGCATGGGCAACCCGATACCCCTTGGCAGGACCGGCTAAAACACATTCTTGCTGCTAACTACCTATAACGAAGCCAAATTAAAATTAGCCCCAACTCCTCCTATTTGTCTCCTATCTTTAAGCAAACAACAAATATTATTCCGCCCTAAATCGCTTCTTCCCCGTAAGGTATAGTTAATAAGAGATACCGTGGCCCTGGCACACAGGGACCTCCAGAAGGAACATAGTGGGTTTTAGTCAGTAAGAGTCTGACACTCCCTCCAGCTGTACCCTCGGTGTGAGGGGTCATTTAGGTACTGATTTCCCACGAAAAAAAAGGTAAAGTTCTTGTTAAATTTATAAGCTCGTTTTGCCGCCAACTGACGCATAAAAATTGTATTTGCGTAGCGACTTGTGTGTTTCACGGAACCGCCATTAAGTTTAGCATGAGCTATAAGTACTACACTTTTCTCCACGCTGCTAAACGCCCTATATCTATTTCGATCCATCCTCCTATTGCGATGTTATATTAATATATTTGTAGCCTATTCGTGTAGGTACTTATCGTGCCCACGCTACGCCGGGCCCCGAGGGGGTCCAAATTGGCGATGTCCGCTCTTTCTAATCAAATTGGGCACATGTACGGACAAAACCACGATACTAAGGTCGTAGTTGAAAGTAATAAGCGTAGTATGGAATGTAATACGCAAATAGTCAAGTAGTCTGTTTCGACAGCTTGCCTGATTAAATCTAAATTAGTAGATAGATACATTTTGTATTAGTGAATGTGTCTAATTTTTAACACGCTTATTGTGATCCTTTCAAAACATGCACCCGTGACTACCGTCGATGTAATTCGGCCGAAACGTTATGAGACCTCTTTTTTTTTGTTATGACGTCTTGCAGTTCAGCCTAGGAGGCCGTGTACTGCTTAACCGGGCTTTCCTATGGATTCCTAAAGATTTTTAGGCATCGAGCCAGGGGCAGGAGAGCTCTTTGGTATCTTATACCCTTATATTGACTTCGGGAGTAGGACCCGTTTGTTGAGTAAAATCTATGTAGGTGCAAGTCGCGAATGCTTAAATACTTAATGTTGACGGGATTGTTTTTTTACCAAAAATGTATACAATTCTCATAATATCCTAAAAAGAGTGTCTTTATAAATGTGTTTGTTATGCACAAAGTTTATTTCAATGCCACGGATAACTTAAAGGCAGTAAAGCAATAATACTTGTAGCTCGCCTTCCAACACGACTGATACAAATTCCTACATTAAGAAACGTGCACGCCCAGCATTCGCATAACTGCACGTGAACATGCGAATATCATACCAAGGGATTAAATAACAGAAAATATAGGTATGTAACTAAAGGAAGTAAATTCCGTTGGTAACATAACTAAGTACACTTGTAAATAAATCTGTTACTAAGAGTGTCGAAAAACTTCGAAAATAAAAGTATGAGTTGTATTTCGGAACACACTCTATGATAAGTGACAGTGCATTATAAAGACATGTCTTCTTGTCAAAGAGTACGAAATCTATGAATGGATATACCTATTGTGTACTTGTACAGATCCACTGCATTCGTTATATACTTATATAGCTTACAAATACTTTCTTGCTGACATTCAACAGGTTTTGTTGCAGTTTCCCAACAAGGAAGTAGGCAAAATGATTAAAATCCACAAATACACACACAGACGCCAGCAGGTCAACCTTGCCGACTCTGTCAAATCTTATGATTCTAAAATTAACCTTCCGTTATTGTGATAAAGTAGAAATCCTATTAAAGAAATTTGAAAGGTTGAGGTAGGTTGCACGTGAAAAATACGAAACGTTTAATTTCTCAAAAAAATCGAAGAAGAAATGTGAGATTCGATATAATAGTCGTAACAAAATCATTTCTACTTGGTATGTATCTACATCAGCCCAACATATTTGGCGTGATAGTAGCGGCACGTCAATCACAATCAAACGATTTCACTTATGACGGATTTACAGCGCAAGCGCACGTCAAAGAAAAACAGTAAAATTTAAAGAAAAATATGGCTGCACTAATTAGATAATAGGTAGCCATATCAATGAACCATATCAATGGCTGTCATTAAACATCCTTGGCAGTCGTTACGGGTAGTCAGAAACCAGTAAGTCTGACGCCAGTCTAACCAAGGGATATTGGGTTACCCAGGTAACTGGGTTGAGGAGGTCAGATAGGCAGTCGCTCCTTGTAAAAACACTGGTACTCAGCCGAAACCGGTTAGACTGGAAGCCGACCCCAACATAGTTGGGAAAAGGCTCGGGAGATGATAGCCATATCAATAAAAAAGATAGTCCGAGTTCCTCCGTGTTTCGGAAGACACGCTAAATTGGTGGGTCCCGTCTGCCATTTGTACATCTTTGGCATTCGTTACGAATAGTCAGAAGCCAGAAAGTCTGACAACCACTTTTACCAAGGGGGCCCAGGTAACTGGGTTGAGGAGGTTAGATAGGCAGTCGCTCCACGTAAAATACTAGTATTCAGCTGCATCCGGTTAAGCCTGGAAGCCGACCCCAACAGAGTTTGGGAATAGGCTAGGCAGATGATGATGATCAATGAAAAAGGTACAGGTAAATAAGTGACTAATCAGCTGACATTGGTATCGATACGAAACAGATGGCCGAAATGACGCAAGCGCATCGACTTCACGCACCAATGAGAATACGGGCCAGTGCATCAACCGAGGAAACTTGCTGTTACTTTAACTTACAGTATTATTTATTTTATCAGTCCATGATATTATTGTTTCTTAAACAAAGATCGTTTTTTGAAGCTTGGCTGCAAAACAGCACTTTTTGAACCTCAAAAATTGCAAAAGACAGCCCCTAAAACGCCCACCCTTTATGTGTTTTTACTGGGTAGAAGAAGTGGAGCAGCAATCTCCCCAGTAACACATGGTCTGAAGAACATTTAAACAATATTTTCTTAACATACAATTTATATAATTATTGTATCACAATATTTATGTATAAAATAACAATTAAAAGTCTAGAACATACTCTTGCAAAGTTAATATTATTACAACACAGACAACATACAATTCTATAAATAAATGTAAACCAATATCTTGATGTTTAATAAAATAAAACTAAAGAGTAACATCATAATAAAGATGAATTGTTAGAATTAAACAATCTTATACTGAATAACTTATCACATCACATCTCATAAATGCGAAAGTTTATGAGTGTGTGTGTATGTTTGTCACCTCTTCACGTCAAACGGTTGAAGGAATTTGATACAACTTGGCAGTAATATAGCTTATAAATCAGAATAACATAAACCAATTTGTTATTTGAGGTCAGTGCAGCATTTTTCTTTCTTCCATACTCAAACTTAAAATCATTTATTCTACCTGCACTTGAACGTCAAAAATTATGAAAGCCAGTCCCCAAAACGCCCACCCTTCACCACTTCCTACATGTTTTTGATGGGAACATACCATACCATCTGACGTCATCTCTCGAGTAAAACTATTTGCAGCCACATCATCTTTTACTCATCTTGCATGCTGTTCGTATATTTGTAAATAATAATGACGTAACGTTGAACCGGTAACCCCAATAACCGCATATTTGTTAATCTCGAATAGAGGTAATATATACATTTCACCATTCTTTCAAAGTTGTTTGACGCGTGTAAAAATATTTTGATCTATTTGGTTTTGGCAATTCTGCCTCTGTTGTCTATACTAATATTATAAAGAGGAAACCTTTGTATTTTTGTATGTTTATGTTTTGTATTGAATAGGCTCAAAAACTACTGGACCGATTTCAAAATTCCTTTTACCATTACTTAGAGGGATTCTTCCGAATCCATATAGGCTATATTTTATCCCGGTAAATAGATAGGATTTTTCATGGTAGTGAAAATTATGGAGTAAGGCGTCGAAAAAACTACGTTTAAAAAATAAATGTCCACCCGTGCGAAGCCAGGGCGGGTCGCTAGTATTAATATGAAGCAAGCATAAATAATAATGTACTAATTTTTATTTTAAAACTGGTATTTTTTGTTTGTTTTCATTTATTTCGATAATCTATATGAGAGACAATCTACAGACGTACATAAAGCTACTACAATCTGTCAAATTTCCTTAATAGATTTTTTTACTTTATCACTGAATCATATTATGATAGATAGATAGTACATTTATTCAGTACAAACAATAACAGACACAAAGACTGATTGACTAACAACATAAAAAATTAATGGGTACACAATACAAATTACCACGACATTAAACATATCATTCAAAGTTGATCGGGAAAATTTGACAGTTTTGGATAGCTTGATGTGCTGGCGTCTGTACTAAAGTAATCTTTAAAATCAGCATCATCTAGTAAAACGTAAAATCGATACTCTTCGCAATATCGTTAAATATTTTGTGCAATTTCCGATAATGTCGGTTCTTTGTACATAATATTAAGCTAATGAGATCATGATCTACGTGTATATTATCATCACAACAGACCATTTTATAAATATAGTGGGCATACGGTTTTATGGTAAGAAACACTAAAGTATAGACAGTTCGCGCATGCGCGTGAATGCACTTGTAATCGAGACGCGTGCGCAACGGCGCGTGCGGCGACCATTTCTCTACTCTAATTCCTATTCGTTTACTTTATAAATAACGTTTCATTTTTTGTGTATTAAAACATTCTTGATAAATTATTCAGTGTAGAGTACATGCATAAGTAATAGTATAGTAAAGCTAAATATTCTAGTAAGGCAGGATTTTTTTTTAAGATAACCTCAAGAAATAGGTTGTAAAAAATTCATCTAAGCATTTTATCAAATCATTTTTTCGCTTCATCTGGACCATTCTGAAAAAAGTACATCAAGCTACTACAATCTGTCAAATTTCCTGAATAGATTTTCAACTTTATTGCTGAAGCATATGGTTCAAAGTTGATTGAGACAGTTTGACAATTTCGGGTAGCTTGATTTGTTGACGTCTGTACATTCTTACTTGTTTCAGGACGCCACAACTTCTGTAATACAAGTATAAGTAACTTACACTCGCAATTTTCCGAGTATCATTTCCCAACACACACAACCATTATCATTTACCATTTACCCGTATAAAACAGTATGTAGCAACACTCCATCATATACAGCGTTCAAGACATTCCGCTTCCTCGTGTGTTTTCCCTCATATTGCTGAGTTGCCACCTAAATAATAATCATTTAACATATTGCAATATTCAGTGGTGTCCCAAGTGAAGTGACCATGTTATTCTGACAGCTAAATGAACAAGTTTCATCGGTGCATATACCAGGATTTTCCTCGATCACTTTCACTGTGCGGTTGTGTGCGTGCGCGCAGGTTGCAACAGAATCCGCTGTATCTCGCTTGATCGCTTGATTGTCATATCAACCTGTTGGGGATGGTTTGTAATATCCGTCCGTGTGTAATCTTTGGTGTTTGTTGGGGAAAAACTGTGTTATTATGAATGTTGATGTCGCTTGCGTAAGATGGGTAATTTCGAATAGTGTTTGGAAAGAAGGAAAGCTTTAGAAAATCCATTTTTAATATAAATTATTTTTGAATAATTAAAGAATGTCTCTTTCATAATAAAATGTTTATTTAGGAGAAATCGAATATTCTTTTGCATACTCTGGAAAAAGTAACATTAAGGGCCAGTTAGATAATTTCATACAAATTCTGTTCCATTTTTTAATTTATCTGCTAGATAGTGGCTATCCATAACAAGTGAAACTAGCCTTAAATAATAGGTTGAGTTCATAAAACAACATCAAGCATGATCAGAAAAGTACAGAAGCCAGCACATCAACCTACCTCAATCTGGCTAATTTACACTAACTAACTTATCACAATACCGGAAGGTTAATATTCGATTGTTAATATTTTACAGATTCAGGTAGGTTGACCTGCTTGCGTCTGTACATAAATCATGACCAATTACCATCCTTAATCATCTATAAACGTTCAAAAGCTAATAGACCAGCATTCTATACGTAACCGCTCTAACATTGCTAGTCCTTTTAAAGCGCCAATTTAAACGTCCGTCACCAAAAAGATTAGGTGTCAACTAGCGCATCGTTATAGAAAATTCTACACGTTGTATGTCCGTGCGCAATGCCACCGTCTAGAAACTTCGTCCGATGCAGTTTGTCATTAGAGTGCGCACTGACTGAATGATTTAGTTCGTAACACCCGTCTTGCTCCGTGTTATGGACGATGCCTTCTGTTCCTTGTAGCGAAAATGAGTGTAAAAGTGAAGGAAAATCTAGCTATTCTAGATCGGATTAAGAATTAAAACTGTTCACACAAACTTAGGCTGATGATGCTAACGTCGTCCAATATGAACTTTCTAATAATTACACGAAATATGTATGGTTGAATTTCAACAAGTGCCATTCATATCCTGTAATACTGAAAACCCTACCTGTTTCACCACCAATGAATAAGTTCCCGATAGTTTATTTGATAGATAATTTCATACAAATTCTGTTCCATTTTTTTATTTATCTGGTCAGTAGTGACTAAAACCATCAATCTTTAATTTAAGAGTTCCGCGTTCAGCAATCAAACCTTCACAGTTACATACAGTTAAATTTTTATTTTATTTGACTTTCGTGGAAGTACAAACTGTGAATTCAACGTGGGTAATTCTATAACCTTCCTTTAACGGTGATTGCTGATATAATTGGTCCAATAAGGGCTTCCCCTTTTTTTGCAAACACCTCGACGTACATGCTTTCCATTTTGCGAAAAAGTCCCAGATCTAAGGGTAGGGAACTGCCAACTCTCCTCCTTGATTATTGTACTTATCGTAAACTCCCAGGAAACCATGTCTTAAAAAAAAAGAAATTGACGATCGGCCTTGAACAAGGGCACTGACCAATGTCTTCTCCAAATAACACAACAGTGTGACAGTAGGCCAATCTCGCTAACAGTCGGCCGTTGTTTGGTATGTCGCCGAGAAAAATGTCGGTCACCTGTGAATATGACCTTGAGACTCTAGCACCAAACTGCAGTTATGCTCACAAACCAACAATTACTTTCATAACTCTTCATGTAATGTAGCGCCCAAAATAGGACGAACATTTCTCCATAATGACCGTCGCTTGTACACTAATGAATCAGCCTCGATAGGCTATCGTTCGCGCCATTTTCGTAATCCTATTACATAAAGCTGCCTGCGGTAGTGTGCTGACAAAATATGCTGACATAACATCGTCCAATATGAACTTCATAATAATTACACGAAATATGTACATCGAGTTACAATCTGTCTAATTTCCTTAATGGATTTTCAACTTTATCCATCAAGCGTAAGGTTCAAAGTTGATTGTGAAAATTTGTCAGTTTTTCGGGTAGCTTGATGTGCTGGCGTCTGTATATTGAAAGAGTGAAGAAGAATCGCTTGATATTTTTTCAAAAAAGTCGATACTTTTTTTGGCAGTCATGATGAAAAAAGGCTGTTATTGAACCGGAATGGTACAAGGATTTGTGTACACAGTGCAATGACCTAGGGTCATTATAATAAACATTACAGTAAGGTAAACTAGGGTCATAGTCATAAAAAGTACGGCGAGTAATTCTAGTGTGAGGAAACTAGAAACATATATAACATTACCACCATTACGACCAAAAGTTAACAAAAAATATGTTTTTTAATTATTAGCTAGATACAGTTTTAGCCTGTTAATGAATGAAACGACTTCAAACAACTAATCGTTTCCTTGGTTTTAGGTCCTTCGTGCACAAAATAGGTCAGTGACCTAGAGTACACAGCGCATGTACATTGTACACGCAGTGTGAAAACCTTTAAATTTCGAATGCAACAAATTTGTAAAAAAATAAAAACTGACGCCTAACAACGCGCAATGTTTTTGTATATAGGGTTTTTTTTATTATATTAGTTTTGAGTAGTTTTTAATATGTATATGAGTTTCAAGTATTTTATAAGATTTTATATATTTATTTTAATTGTATATACATAATATATAGATTTATTCAATAAATAAAAGGTAAAAATAATAAATCGTTTAATCAGGCGTTGACCTGCAGAATTTGGCATCGACGTAACATTCTGAGAATGTGAGGCTCTTGAGTACCGTTATTGAGAATCGATTGCAAAGATGCATACCTACCAAACAAAGGATAAGAAAATTAACATACAAGGACGTTTTTGTAATATTATTTCATTTCAAATTTTTAGCTACTCCTTTTAACATTGTCATTTACGATGACACTTTAATAGCAATAAACAGACTCTGTATTTAGATAATATGGAACAGACGCCACATCAAACTACCCGAAACTGTCAAATTTTCACAATCAACTTTGAACCATAAGCTTGAGTGATATAGTTTAAAACCTATTACGAAAATTCGACAAATTGTAGTAGCTTCATCTGTCAGTACATTTTTTTTACATTTGACTTGCCTCCAGGATAACAATACTCACCTAATTCGAAGCACGTTTTGGACTTTATCCACTTCAATTTTTTTCGTGTTTTCTGATATCCAAAGTGCACACTACTTATTTACATCGTAAAAGAACAGTAGTGCCAGACAACCTTGCTTTTTGACCACTCTAATGATCAAAATTTCAATGTTCATCAAATAAGCTAAATAGCTATATAAAACTAAATTGTTTGTCCGTTTTTGTGAAAAATTCTGACTGCATTTTATTTTGTTTTTTTATTTGGCTCTAAGAATTTATGATATATCTTTGGTCGACCGAAGCCAGGATACACAGTAGTGTTACATATTATTTATTGCATAGACTGTCTAAAGTGAAGGCAAGATCATCGCAATAACTTGTGCAATTCTTTATTAGATGTTACAATATTTCAAACGAATGCATCAATAACTAATTTAGCAGTTGCCCCATTCAGAGTTTATTTTTATGACAAGAAATATTATATGACAGATTTATACATGCATTTATTAGCAGCAATAAATTAATAGCATTAAACATATTTGCAGTTAGAAAAGAATATATATATATACATAAATATGTATAATCTTTACAAAACGTAACATTTTACAAAACCAAAAACTGAAATATTTTTTGGAATCTGTTGAGAAATAAGTAATTTATAAACCTTTCAAAACCAGTAGAAAGTCAAACAGTTAAGTGACAGAAGAAGGATGCACATAGGTTTTGTAAAATGTTACTTTTGATATGAGTAATTAAAAAAACAAGTCAAATACCCTATTGAAGCAATATGAAGGAATCCCTCAAATGATTTACCTAAATCGTGCAATTGCAGAAAATATTAAGAAGAGATAGCGTAGATTCCAATTATTCACCGAGTTATAGAATGCCAATCAAGAAACTCACAGCGGATTCAGATTCGAATTTTAGAATGAAGTGTTACAAAATCACACCCCAGGTCGGAAGAGGTCAAACGGTCACTCAAACTAGTGTAGTAAGTAGTAAGAGCATACGTTGGATGATGTAACATGACAATGCGCAGTCGCCGCCCGGAAGCTGGTCATAAGCAGATAACTAAATAATCGAGACTTCGATGATGCTGCCAGGATTCCTACTGGCCACAGACCTCTGAATCTAGTGCAAGGTTATTGCGAAAGTATTGCTAAGTATAACGTCTGATATTTCAATCGCCTTTTATTAGTAATTCTGTGGTGTTATATCAAACGAAGCTTCCGGCTAAATGTTATGCAAAATGATGAATAACATATTTTTCCCAAAATGTTTATAGTCATAGTTTAATAGAAAGAAGCTGCTTTTATATTACGTGATATGTAGAATAAAATTATCCTGTGCTCCTGAAGTGATCCTGAAGTGTATTCTTATTATTTCGTAAATATTCTCGTATACGTATACGTCTTTTACCTATTTCGCATTTTATTTTTTTATACAACTTTTGCTCAGAATTTTCGAAGCGTATAATAATATATTATTAAGGACCATTACAAATATTCTGATATTTTGCATTATAAAGCTTTTACAGAACTATTTAAATTGAAAGAACTTTTAGAGTGGAACAATGACATCAAAAATTACTTTAGAAGTACATTATTATCGCGAATTATAACACGATCATCATGTTAACTTAAGTAAAATATCAAAAAATAATTTTATAATTAAACCCGCACCAGTCATGGCATCTACCTTAATATAAATGTGTGCAAACCTTAGAAATTAAATATGAACGGGACATCGATACGCCCCGATTGCTCGCCATGTTACTTGACCACTTGACTGTGAATAGTATATATAATTATACTAATATATATAAGAAACGCGAATGACCCACTTTTATACGATTTATCTGGTTAGATTTTATTTTAACGAGAATGACTAATGGTTACTACATAAATTATCCGGTACAGTAATTTATATTCCTTTTGAAAAATATACACTCACACTACCGTAAAAAAGGCGTATTTTCTATGTATTTGCTGCGTATAATAATATTGGGACACCTTTTCACATACCCGAGGTAAGCTATCGATTAGCTTGTATTATGGACGCCAACACAACTGATGAACTAAATAATATACTTTAAACATTTATTTTTAGAAATACATATTATATTTTTGCATAAATTCTCTACTCCGAAACTTTCTTTGCACAAGCTGTTATAATCTTAAGACCTACAAAAAAAAACAATTGACCAAAAAACCTACGACTTTCTATATACAATTCTCAACAATACACTACTCGTAATTTTTCACAACTAAGTAAAGAAAAGGAGACAATGCTTATAATCAGACAATAGCTTAAAAGATAACAAAGTAGAATTAACTGAAGTGTAATCTTTTGTTATCTTTTGACGTCGTGGAACCTCTAAGCTTCCATACTCTATGGCACAAGTTTACGACCACGCCGAGTCTACTCGGAATTAAGATAATAGTATAATAGAAGTCCAAAACGATGTGTTAAGGGCTATATACAATGTATATGTAAACTATATGCCAAAGAGAGGTAGAAACATAATATAACTATATATGTAGTGTATTGACTGTTAAGTTTTAATTTATAAAAATAGTAATATATAAATTTATAAAAAGTCTTTCTTTTTTTTTCAGTAAAAGCTGGTTACTTATATATGTACGTATTTAATAAAATATGCAGGTTATGAGATTAAAGGTATTTGTTATTGCGAGTATTGGTGCATAATGTGCATATAAAATATATAGTTACTGTAGTAAAGCATAATAAACTTTATATTATTTCTAGAGAAAAGAACGTACACATTTTTATGGATTTCTAATGCAAAAAATTATAATTTTCAATTTTATTTTATCCGTCTTGCAATATTTTGTAACGTACGCAAATCTATACGGTTAAATCACAATTCCGAACATTAAAATATTATTTTTTGCCAAGTTTGAACACCCATCTTAAGACTCCACGTGGGTGTAGCGACCCTGTACACAAAATATTAAATATGATTCAACGATTACAATAAACATTCGCACATTGTCTCAGTCAAGGCCAGATCCTGTCTCCTGGCAATTCCACCAAGTGGGAAGGTCAACCTTCATTAAATTCGCAATAACTGTTACCTAGTGCATTTGACAGAGTATGTCGGGAAGGAAGCATTACTTTGATAACAAGCAGTAACTACCTTGAATTATTTTAATTTTATTTATTAATGTCCGCCAGGAGGTCCTCCTCTTTCTGAGAGAACTATTTCCTGCAACTGGATAAAAAGTAGCCTATATGTCATTCTGGAGTATAGTCTATAATTATGACTGTTATGTATCATCAAAATACGTTTAGCTTGTATGTGATGTTGTCAAAATTTCGTCTTTTAATATTAGTGTGATTAAGGACAACCAAAGAAGCATACACCAAAAAGTACATGTTAAAGAAGTCATTTTAAAGCATAGCCCACATAGCACAAAGCGTAGTTCTCGTGAAAGAATTAAGCCGTTCTGAAGTCAACATTTTCATACCTCGCGCGTATACAATAATATTTTAATCAAACATTATCGCCTGCTTCAGAAAATAATAGCATATAGTTTCCAATAACCGTATAACCTCCTTTTAAGAAACAAGACTGCAATATTAGGACATACGTTGAACTCACAATAGACACCATAATCCGTTAGTCTAAACTAGCTGTCATAAGTTTTATCTAAGTTCGATCTCCGAAGTTGCCGACACCGATAACAACGCTTTTTTTACCTGTTTTTGTCCTAGAAAAAATAAGCGTTCTAAGAACTCATGATGAAATGAAGCGTGTACCTCAAGCCTATACTAGTTTACCTTGTTTATGCGCAAGTACTTCTAAGTAAGTTACGTCTCCACCGTGGATCAGTGGGCATGTAGAGCGATATGGGTCACATAGTCAGTAAACTAGAATTCAACGTAATCGGTTTCACGTAACCACATTTTAATAGAAGTCGAAGACACGACTGTTTGTTTTTATTCGAACACTTAAGACTTTTTCATTTAATTGTACACTGGATAACATAACTTGTCGAAGGCACTTCAATTCATTTCCATTTTTATGACCATCAAAGTGGGTTTGAAGGGCTTAATATTGTTTTTATTTAAATCACGGAGTATTAATCTCGTCTCTCATTACCATAGCATAATAATACCATAAAAATAAGGGCTACACTTGAAAGCCCGTATGGAAACACTAAAGGAAACATGCTACAAAGGGTAAGTATCTAGTTTCCATTAAACGAGCTCTTGATCACGTTCCGCATTTTCAAGCATATCTTTATTAGACTCGATTTCCCAGACTCAATTCTATGATATCCCTTTGTCGTGAAGCGGGATATGACAAAAGATTAATGCATATAAAGAACCTTTTGACCAAAACTCATGTTTTCTATTTCCACAATCTTAGCCACTTAGTATATCGTCACAATAATGGGCCAGGTAAAGTCGTAATGCATTTCGAAAGATTGAAGGGGAATACGTAGAATTCCACCGACAATGATACGACAAAAAAATTGTGTGACAAAGTTCATAGACTCCTCTCCCGTCTCATAAAGGATTAGGGCCCTCGCAGCGGGAAGCGGTAAGTGGAGGTGGTCCTTATCTGAGTCTGTTTCAACAGCGCAGTCGACGGCGTAGTGGGGTCCTCGCGCGCCACCACTTCGCGCTCCAACGCGACTGACGCAAGCCGCGCCCGCGCAACACGACCGCTACTTTCAAACGAGCCTTTTTCGATAATCAAATTTTAAAAATGTATTCGAATGAAGTGAGGTGAATCGATGAAAACTGTTCAGTGAATTAATAATAAGGTGTAAAAAAATATACAAGTGTTTTGGAACATATTTTAGTGAAGGATTTATTTTTGTTAAGGAGCAACCCTCTACAAATACAAGGTAACTTTCGTTGTTTTGTTATTTTAGTTTGTCCGTTCGTGTGTTGCGGCAACAGCAACGGTGTCGAGGCGACTTATTGCATATTGCAATTTCGTTGCGGCTACCTATTTACAACATACGTCGTCGGAATGTCCGGTTGTAGACAGACTTTCTCGCGGGTGTTTGGCGAACCGTTCTCATATCATAACAAACATTTTATAGTACCAAATAGGCTTATTTACATCCACACTGAAACTTTTTTTTAATAAACTCAGATCATGTTTTATAGCAAATACATTTTAGTCTTTAATTAATAGCAAAGCAGTTAAAAGAACCATTAATTAAAACCCTTCAATAAAATGTTATCGAGCAAGAAATGAGGATTTTATAAAAGCAACTATGTTTCCTGAATTTCCTAGTCTTTACGTATTCCTTATTGAATTTGTAGAATAATTTATTTCTTAGATTCACTTAGATAAATATTTTTGTTCAATTTGTTACGGATGCTGACACGCTTTCTTGAAAGTATAATAATAAGTTTTTTACAACAAATAAGTTATATGGACTGTTGAACAAGTAAATTGTGTCCCTTTGTGTAAGTAGTGTCACCTACTCTACGCTGGGTTTCATAAGTAGGGTGCTTTTGCGCAATTTTGTGTTATCATAAATGGTTTATTTCATCTTTTTAGTTTGAGCAACTAGTTCAATGGTCGTCGTTTATTCGAAAATTTGTCCCAAAAATCAATAATTTTCGTATTTTTTTAGTAAATATTAGAAAAATAAAAGTATTATCATCATCTCCCGAGCGTTTTCCCAAGCACATTTGTAGGGGTCGGCTTCAATCGTATTTTTGTAGTAAATTTGAGAAAATAAAAGTATTAATCCTTTCTTAATGTTCGATAACCTTCATCCCTATAAGTACATACTGGTTGCATTCCCAAAGATTGAAGTAGAAAACACTAGAAAAAAAAGAATAACGTGTTCTCTTATTTAAATTAATCACACAATGAAGATGAGTAATGTGTGGGAAAATAGAAACTAGATTGATTTCATAAATCGCATTTTTATTACCGTCACTTATCTTAGGTTTTCCATAATGTGATGTGTAGGTAAAGTTTCACTGATTTTCTAATGCGCACATCGCCACGCGCGTCCTCATGCGACATAACTATGTGGATATTCCTTACACTACCTATATTTCTTTGATGTTTTTTTTTTTACAAGGTATTCTTACAGCTATATAATAGAAATTTATTAAGCAAGCTATATAATAGAAAAAGGCCAATTACAAGTTATCACGTATGAACTATTACAATATTTAGTTATTAACAACCTAGTAGATAGCTAAAGGAGAAAGAAAAACTCATACAAATTTTTCTGCAGTTCAGCCTAAGGAGTCTGTTTACTGCTTAACCGGACAAACCCTGTGGATGCCTAGAATTTAAGGCCTCCAGCCAGGGACTAATTTTTGTGACTTCTTTTCTTCTACATAAGTATAGTGTACATAAGTAGAGTATATAATTTGTCGGTTTTTACAAATGGTGATACTAAATATTATATCTATTTAGCTGGTAAATAAAATCTTAAATTTTATTTAGCAATCCTAGAACTCTTTTAAATCCACTGCAATAAAAAGTGCAGAATTTCGGGTTTTAGAAAACTTCGCTTACGCTCTACTGATTTCAGCTAAAGAAATTCACAGTTATATTTTTGAAGACTATTCCTGTTCGAATAATTTTATTTTCTTCACATTTTTGACTTCTATTTTTGCTATATCACCTCTACTCAAATAGTATCAGTAGAGATGTTCTTGTAATGGCTGGTGATTTTGTACAAACGCCAGTAGGACCCGAATTTGTCAAATTTTCAAAATCGAATATTAACCTTACAAAATTGTAATAAGGTTGAAAATTAATTAAACTTATTTGACAAATTGAGGTAGGTTGATGTGCTGGCGTCTGTACAATATTATGTTAACAATTAAAATCTCGTGTTATTAAAATATGTTATAAAAATACATGTAAAATGATTATTTGGAAGCAAATCAATATTTTCTCTAAAGTCAACTACAGTCCAACTTGTAGTCAGTTTTTATAACTTTAGAAGAATCCAGTCTATTTCAACATGCAACATTGATACGTAATATAGACTTGATATGAAATCTGAGATCTCGACACGTAGTTCTATCCCATATGTCAGATAATAAAGAAAGTAGGTGATATCAAGTACGATCCGTGAGAACGAATTATAAAAAAAAAAACAATCGAAGAAGACATCGTGTTCTACTTTTGAAATTATAGTTTTTTATTATAAAGTTCGTTCTTCATTTGCATTTTATGGTTACAATGAATTTTTATAAACATGTACGCATGCTGTGTGCTTAGTCAAACGACAATTTTATGTAAAAAAAGTATAGGTATGGTTTACCAATTTGTTTGAAAATTCTTTTTATAGCATGTTTTACATTTTAAAAGTTTAAAATTTTAAAAGTATACTCATATCTATAATAATATTAAAGTGCTAAAGAGTTTGTTTTTTTGTTTGAACGCGCTAACCTCAGGCAGTACAGGACCGTTTTAAAAAATCCTCAGTGTTAGATAGCTCTTTTCTCGAGAAAGCGTGTATGCTACTTTATCCGAGTACGCAGAGTAGTTCCCATGGTAGGCGGGTGAAATCTTTGGCGAAATCTAGATTTTAACATTTAAGAGTAGCTAACCAAGATATTTTTGCCAAAGAAAGTCAAAGTCAAAGTCAAAGTTCTTTAATCTGTCAAGGTCAAGAAAACTGTGTCATAGTTGAAAACAGTGCTAAGTGACCGTAAATAGTCCCTCTTTAGACACTAATAGCAAAGCCAATAGATGCTATTGACCAGGTTTTGGTTAGTCAGATTATTTTCTTATAAATTTAAAGATGAACCTATCCCTAATTATTGATTTTTACTACAAATCCAAATTCATTTCTTTCAATTCTCATTATAACAATTATTAAAAGTAATTACGATGCTTTCTTAATAACATATTATTGCTTCTATTCATAGAAATATATATTAATTTATTTAATTATGCAAAATACTAAAATGTATTTATAATAATGAAGGCTTCTAATTAATCTAAATTAATTTTTCAAACAATATGACGTTATTTAGCAGTATTAAATTATTAATGTTAACAAATTTTAAAAAAATCTATTAAATAACCTACTTGTTCTATAAAAAAAATACCGACTCCATATCGAATCCAGAATTTACAACAGGGGAATCCCTATAATGAGCCAAACAAAAAATCATCCCTTGGACATCTATTTCAATTTGACAGGTACCTGTCGAACAAAAGCTTTTTTTTGTACGACATTTTAAGGGTAGGATAGCACGTGGTTACCTGCAAAGTCAAAAAAGCGCGGTTTAAGTAAGAAGTATGTTTTTGCTTTCAGCCTTTTGTCAATCCACAAAGGAGTCCAAAGTCTAAAAAGTTTTGACTTCGTGTTAGAAACAGTTGTTGCTTTTCGTGCCTATTTTACGTTGGAAAGATTTACATAACAATAGTTTAAAATATGGTTGATAGATTAGCGAGACGTTGTAAGAATTCAGGGTGCGTGCATATATTTTTTAACAAGCTTATTATTTTTTTTAAAGTCATTTAAACTTGTCACTTGTTATTTTTCGAACGTTCCATTTATGAATTATTCTGTCAGATAATTCTTTTTTAAATTTAATCATGATGATGGGTGTATAATCTTCTCTTTTGTTTTAAACACTACCTAGTATTATTAAGTTATTTTGGTACTTTGAATAAATGGCCAAACTTTGATTATTTCTGTCCATTGTATTTACTCAGAAACGTGTCATCATGACGACCTATATTTTTTCAGGGTCTTAAATGGAATGGAAACTGCCTCATTCTGCCTTTATGTCCAGTATTGTTTAATTTCAGCATGTCCATAAAATTTGACTATTTTATTAAGTGCTTAGCTCCAAGTCATAATATTTCTAAGCTAATTAAACGTAATGTAGTTTTACACCAAAGATGAGGTAATAATGAGATGTATTTTGATAAAGAATACTTAAGGCAGACAGATCAAACTGCTCGAAAATATCAAATTTTCGCAAGCAAATTTGAACCGTATGTGCTTTAGTGATGAGGTTGAAATTCTATTAAAGAAATTTGACAGATAGTAGTAGCTTAATGTGCTGGTGTCTTTAGATGATTTGTATGGACTACAAAACTTTTTTTCACCTACGCCTAAAACCTTTTGAGCTTAACAAAATGACATTTAATGATACTCGTGACTATTTCATTAACAAGAATGTATGTCCCGAAGCCTATAGCAATGGTTTTGTTCCACTTGATCGACTCGTACCGACTTGGGTGGAATTGATGAAGCATGAAATCCGTCAAAGAAAACATCTTGTGTGACTCGTTGAAACTAATTATGTGGATGTGAAACTGTCAAATTGTCCCAATCAATTTTGAACCATTTGCTTCAGCGATAAAGTTGAAAGTCTATTAAGAAATTTTGACAAATTGTAGTGGATAGATGTGCTAGCTTCTGCACACTATTTTAGGTGGACAGAGGGTACATTGGTAACGTGGTCTTGTTACACCGCTCATTGTTCTAAAATAGACTGTGCTATGTAAATACCCATCTGACAATCTGTGACAGGTCATACGTAAAAAAAACCTATCAGGTACAGACGCCAGCACATCAAGCTACGACAATCTGTCAAAAAAATCCTTTATAGAATTGCAACTTTATCGTTGAAGCATATGGTTCAAAGTTATTTCCAAAAAATTGCCAGTTTCGGGTAGCTTTTGTACCACTAACTAATGTAGAGTTATACATACATATGTTTGTCATCAAAAAATTTGGCCTAACTTTGTCTTTTCTCTTATTTAGTGCACAACATAACAATTTAACGCAACAAAATGTGATGTAATCTCTTAAGTTACATCTCGGAGAACAAGGTCAAGGTCACCAGGATATAAATTGTTGGTTTTAAGAGCTGATTAAAGAAGTGAAGAAACACCTATATGAGAGCTATAATCAAAACCAGAGCAGAGGTGCCAAACAATAGGTATAAACGCCTTGAAAAACAAAAAGTCAATCAATACCAACTAGTTCTTAATTTTAATAGCTATAACGTAACAATACAAATACGTAGAGACACCATAATGGTTTGTAATGTCCCATACAATTAATGGAACAATACATCAACATCGGTGCCCGTGTCACGTCCTCTTGCATAAATTGTGATTGGTTAGTTAAGAACACGCACACCTGTTTCGAAAACGTTAACTTCGCGAATCAAGGTTGGTGTTGTGAATTCGAGAGAGATCGTCTTCGATATTTACCGAGCGTTTGGAGCATCTGTTGCCGGAATAAAAACTCCTTTTTTAAGTAAAAATGGGCCCACTTTTTATAATATTGTCCATACGTTTTTTTTTTGTTTTTGAATAAAGCACAACGAGTGTAAAATATGAAATGAGCTAAACTTCGATTTAGATTTAGATTTTTTTAACACTTAAATAACAAAAATAACTTTTTACGGTTCCGAAAACCGCACAGTTGAAATGAAATCGTAATTAATTTGACGTTAGCCAGTCAAAGTTTTATAATAGAAAAAAGGCTTTTTTGAAGACGTTCTGGTTTTTATAATGTCTCATAAAATAGTAGAATAAATCTGTTGACCAGAAATAACGCATCCTTCAGATCTTAGGCATTGCTTACATACTTACGAAAAAATATTAAAAAAAGAGAATTTCTCGATAGCTTGTTAATCAATAATACATATTTATTAAATATTCAGATTACTCGTACGAGAATAAATAAATCTTACATAAATAATTTCAAAGTGGAATAAACATCAGAGAGTTGTATTTAAAATGCATTTTGTTTCATTCTATCGTTATGCAATTTTGTAAAAGTGAATGAACTTTGCGACGGCCTTTGGCGTGGGCTTCAGGTAACTTCGATCGTGGCATAAATGTAAATTAAGTAATAAGCTTGTGTTTATAATAAGTATTCATTTTAATCTTTAAACCAATCGAATTGTTTCTTTGTCCCCACATTTCTCGTCCTCTAAGATGATGTTACACACATCTTTACTCCTTTCTAATATTATTAATACGAATATAACTCTGTGTTGCTGTCTGTCTGTCACGCTTTAACGCCAAAATTACTGAAATGATTAAAAAAAAAATTGGTGGACATAAAGTCTAGAGTCTGAGAAAGGACATCTGCTACTACACTAGACAGCTCCTTTTTGTCCGGTCGCGGGAAGAAGTTCCCTCGGGCAGCAGGTAGAACCGCTGGGAACAGCTAGGAGCACAATATTTATGTTATATCTGTTACATACGTTCATCAAACTCTTGAATGAATATCTCAGTAAAACGAACTTTCTCGTTAAGAAAGATTCACGGTAAACTATATTCCCACACTCTTTTTCTTATTAACCAATTACATACTGCAAGATATGATGTGAGCAAAGAGAGTTAGTATGAGATGCGAAGTAACATAAGCCACGTTTTTATCGTTCACCTTTTCAAACCATTATGGTGATATTGGTAAAACATTATATCGTTTATTGTCCCATTCACTACATGCATTTATCTGCTACAATCTCGCAAATAAATATCAAGCTATACAAATAAGCAATACCTGGCAGGTAACATTTTAAAAGACTTGTTTATTTGCAACATAGTGAACGTTGAAATTGCTAAATAGCGAAATAAGATCACAAAGTCCGTCTGCCTGACACTGTTTATTTGATCTATCGTGCGAAAAGACTAGCAGCCATAAAAATTTAAGAGAATATTCTTCAGATTTTTATTGAGTTTGAACTTCGAACTCAGAAATGACAGCTTGGAAAACCTCTTTGGCTTAAAACCTTTTTTTCCTGTACAAGCATTGTATTTTTTTGTTATTATTATATTGGTAAGAAGATTTTACTGTCAAAGTAGGTTCAAACTTTTTAGATATTAGATACATTTGACCACATCTATTAGTCATTCATTGCCTTTGGATGATGTTTTCTAGCCTAAGATAGGGTTGCTTTGTTAAAACGAACCTAGAATACGTACCTAATTCTCTTTTTAAAAGAAGCTATAAAATCCTTTTAGGTTTAAATACCAAAATGGGCTATTCTATAAAGTTAACCACACAACTGACCCCTAGCTACTAGGTTTATTGTCTATAAATCAAATGTGCTATGCATGATTTCCCGTTAAAGGAATCTTCATATACATACCATTTGATCTTATTGAAAATCATAAATAAAGTGAATGTTCTCAGAACCCTTTTATTTGCGAGTAACGGTCGTGCGATTCCGTTTCGTATCAATGTTAATTCAATCAATACGGTACTTCGGGGTATAAACTTTTTGCATCGCGAACTTTTTTCCATAACTGCATGACTTGTGTTCATTTCCCATTCATTGATGATACAAATACGAATAAATAAATGTATTTCCCATTCATTTCTCTTGATAGTGTATGAATTTCACACATATATTATTATTTTCAGTAATTTTCTTACAGTTGAAGTACCTGCTAAAATAAGAAATTATTTTATGACTATTAGAGTGTCGAAAGATTCTTGATCTTGGGTTTTGAATAACACCTCGTGTTTAAATATGGGTGTTCGAATTTTCCCTGCTGGTAGCACTAATTCTTACTCTTTTACTGACTTTTAAATTAAGAATCTAAATTAAAATCTGCCTCAGATTCAGCCCGCACGCGTACTCATACGCATACGTGAGATTCGCAAGTGTTATTTCAATACTATTTTAGTATTTATGCGCTGAATACTACTGCGGGTCGCGGGAATAATGGCAAGCAATGAAATCTGCAGGATTTTTAAAGCATCCTGAAATATGAAAGAAATACTAGCTACGCTTTGACCTGACCGTTCTAAATGATAAATTTATTTTCTAAACCGGTCGTACTTTGTTAAAATTCGCGAGCAAAACCAAAGTACAGACGCCAGCACATCAGGCTTACCGGAACTGTAAAATTTTCCCAATCAACTTTGAATTTTATGCTTCAGCGATAAGGTTGAAAATCCATTAAGGAAATTTGACAGATTGTCGTAGCCTGATATATCTACAGTATAACGTTAATACAAATACCAGTGAATACGTAGAGCGTACATAATAGTGCGTTCTGTTCCGTTTTGTTAGCGTACAAGTGCCGTACTTTACGTCTAAATACGTGTAACTCATACCGTTAGGTAATATCGCTCGCTGTAATTATGTAACACTATTGTTTTTGTTTTAAATCCGGATCTGCATTCGCATCCCAGAGTGCATTGTTTGATGTAATTTTTATCTTAAGTATGTATTGTGTAAGGTGTCTCGTTGTATAGGAATACGAAAATTAAAGTGTCGTTATTTACTATTTGTGAAACAATGTTGAATACACTATAATACCTTAAAAATAAGTTATAGGCAGTTGAAGTACACATGCCAGCACATCGAGCTACTACAATCTGTCAGATTTCCTTAAAAGATTCAAAGTTGATTGAGAAAATTGACAGGTTCTGGTAGCTTGATGCGCTAGCGTCTATACCTATTGTCTATATAAAGTCCTCGAGAAAACTTGGAGTAATAAATTCTTATAACGCATACATTTATGTTTTATGGAGATGACAGTTAAATATGAATAAAGTAATAAACCTTTGTTTATCAAAAGTTTTTTACAACAGAAGTATCACTTAGTCATTTTCGAAGAATTGAAAAAAAAAATCGCATTAATTTTAATGTTACGCGGAAAGCTTACCTACTCACATAATATCCGTATAGCACCTTTTTTAAATATACCTTAAGTTTAATTCGTCAGGTACTTACCAAAAATAGTACCTACCTACTATAATAACCACAGAAACAATAAAATGTTAAATATATTTTTCATTTATACAGACGACAGCAGGTCAACCTACAAGAATTCGTCAAATTTAACCATTGCAATATTATCCTCCCAGTATTGAGATAATGATATGGTTGAATATATATTCAAGGAATTTGACAGATTGTGGTAGGTTGATGTGCTGGCGTCTGTACAATGCAGCCAATCGGTATTTATTTACGATATATTAATATAAAGGTACGATACCTTGTTCTTTTACTCGACGTCTCGGCCGATGCAGCAACCCTGGTCATGTGTTGACTGAAAACAGGTAGCGGTATCTCTGTGCAGTGCAGCGTTTAAGAATAACCCTCACTTGGTGATCACAGTTTTTTATGGTTTCTCACTGCCATACTCCCTGCACACTTCACTATCGACGTCCTTATGTGTCTTCTTTGCGAAAATGACAGAAAGGAAGCGGTAAAATCCTCACGGTTGACTACAGGTATGTTAAGTCGGATACTGGGCAGATCAAAAGGACAATCACTGAAACGGTCAAAGATCACATCACACCTGTTAAGAACCGTCAAATAAACGAGTCGGATAATCACAGAACACTTGCTGGAGTCAGACACAATTCACTGGATCGAACTACACAAATCTCGGGTGTTATCTACAAATCTCCACTGTTAATAAAGGATAGTTCAAGAAGCAGTTATAATCAGTAAATATAAAAAAATAACAACCGTGAAGTTGGATGGCCTTATCATCATCGTGGAATCCTGTTATCAGCAAGTGTCATCGACAATAAAAGATGTCGGCGATACAACATCTGTGTGTAGGGTATATTATGACAATGCAAATCCAAAAAGTAAAATTTGTGACGATCAAGTGAGGGTAGTTTTATAAAACCCTGAGCTTCATGGAGACGCCGCTAGCTGTCATCTGCATACATGTGCGCATGGTCGGTGCGATTCGGCCGAAACGTCGGTTAAAGAAAAGGTTTGTGTACGAATACCAGCACATCAAGCTACCCGAAACTATAATTTTTTTTTAATCAACTTTGAACCATAACCTTCGGCGATAAAGTTGAAAATCAACTACGGAAATTTTACAGATTTTAGTAGCTTGATGTGCTGGCATTTGTACAAGTCGCGAAAGTTAAAAACCTTTTTTACATAACGCACCTTAAAAAAATATATTATGCATTTTTACATCGGTAGTTTTTTCCTGATTATAAAATAAAAAATAGATAACCGAAATACAAACTTCCAATCATAAATCAATCAAAGTATCACCTTAGATATAAATTGAAAAAAAAAGAACAATATCTACCTGTAAATAATAATCTTCATAAAACAAAACCATACAATAATCTGCATCGATGTACATACTTTGTAAACTGAAACAATTCCGGCCATTCGATTTAATCTCGATTACGTGCCGATTTCGCCTCAGCTCGATTGCTCGTATTTATTCGTTAAATAAGGACGACTAGTAACATTACTGCGTAATCGATATTCATTGAAGGCAAACAGGACACCATAGTATGATTCCATGAAGTATAGTATTCTTACTTACCATTAATATCCGCATTTCTTTACAATCATCTCCCGAGCCTTTTCCCAACTATGTTGTGGTCGGCTTCCAGTCTAACCGGTTTCGGCTGAGTACCAGTGTTTTAACAAGGAGCGACTGCCTATCTGACCTCCTCAACCCAGTTACCTGGGTAACCCAATATCCCTTGGTTAGACTGGCGTCAGACTTACTGGTTTCTGACTACCCGTAACGACTGCCAAGGATGTTCAACAGTTTAACGTGCCATCCGAAACACAGTCATTGGTGTCCAAGATATATTTAGAAAGTACATACAAATTTTGAAAAGTTGCCTGACCTGGAATCGAACCCACACCCTCATACTTGAGAGATTGGCTCTTTACCCACCAGGCCACCACGACTTCTTTACTAATTAACGCGAAAGTGAGTTTGTTTGTTAAGCTGTTACGGTACAACGAACCGATTGAGATGACTTGTCACTAGTTGCTAGAAACAGTCCTTTCGGAACACAAGCGAAACCGCAGGAAACAGCTAGTTTCAGTATATACGGAAGCTCAAAACAGTAGGAAGTAATTAATGGGCCATAAGTTTTCATATAAACTTGTAATTAATTGTCCCCAGTTGTTGGATACTACGAAGGGCAACGCCTTTCGGTAATTTGACGTCATAATTAAAAAAAAAATCGTGAAAGTCGCGGAATAAAGTTCGATGCCTAGTTTCCATGACCTTTAGTTAAGACAATTTAATATAGATAATGGAAGTAGCTTTCACT
Source organism: Heliothis peltigera (assembly GCA_958496145.1). NCBI lineage: Eukaryota > Metazoa > Arthropoda > Insecta > Lepidoptera > Noctuidae > Heliothis > Heliothis peltigera. The sequence goes on along the minus strand of OY292326.1, from coordinate 4,440,270 downwards.
CTGATTTCCCATAATTAAGTCTTAATGTCACAATTGCAGAAGGTCCCTCTTGATGTGTACTTATGAGTTTAAATTCATTCTCGTTGGCCTAGCACGGGGTCTCAGGTTCGATTTCCAGGTCAGGCTGAAAATGTTTTGTGTGTTTCAAAAATTTTTCACAAAAGCAACCTATAGTCTGTAAGCTGGTAATTGATACATCGGAGAGTACGTAAATGTCCGTCTTGAGCCTGATCTTTCTCCGACCTTGCCGAATTCAGCTAGGAGAGTGAGAGAGTAGAGAATGCACCTGTGTCTGCACAAATTCACAAATATCCCTGTTCTATAATGTGCGCTGCGCCGTTGCCCGATTTCCTTAGAACAGCCACCATGGCCGACTCGGTTGAGACGACATTATTATTATATACAAAAATCATATTATAAACTACATTTAAAACAACGGTAATATGAACGTCCATTAACATTTCAAACGACACAATTTTTTTTTGTTTTTTTTTTCATTTGTCCTTTTGACATCTACATTAATGATAACCGGCAAAAATATCCATATATACCATGAATATCATGGTCCAATTTCACGCTTGCCTACTCTCTGATCGTAGTCGGATAAACATGCGACGTAGATCCGAAACAATAGCAGATCAAATTAAGATATCCGATCAATATAGGTTTGAACAATCACTTTTTTCATAAAACACGCCATATTGAACATGCGATCAAAATAAAGCTATGAATGTTTTGGCTAAGCATAGGTATGTTATTGAGAGCAATTGCTATGAGTAGTCATTGCGGATATGTGAGAATGGTTGTTTTTTCCGTATTTGTCAATGCGGAAAATAATTTTAAAATACCTTGGATATTGGAGAAAAATTATGCTTTAAATTGAAAATGAGGTTCCAATGAATCTTCGACAACCCAAACCCCCTTATTAAACGTGGTCATAAAAAGTACCAGCTTTATTACTAGATTAAGAGCCAGTTTCACAGGTTACGGATAGCCACTATCTCTCAGATAAATTTAAAAATGGAACAGAATTTGTATGAAATTATCTGCCAGATACACAATCTGGAACTTATCAGCAACCTGTGAAACTGTCCCTGAGACCATTAACTTTGTTCATGAAGATGGTTTGAAGCTAGGCGGTCCTTTTTAAGATATTATAATAAGAGCGGGCATAGATCCAATCCAGGAAAAAATCGGGACATACGGAAAAACCTTTGAAGATAAGCGCAGTTTCTTAGATTGTTTTTTTATGGCTCGGTAAAACAATATAAACATATTATTCTTTTTAATTCAAATTAATTCAATATTTGTTTATCTAACAAAATACTTTAACAACATTATCGAAGGCCTTTCCGTAATTAAGAGAAACCCTTCATCTAATTAAGATAACGTTAAGTTATTCACCGTTGAGAATAGTGGAATAATAAGCAACCAGAAGTAAGGCTCAGGGTGACGACTGACCTGTATCTTGGTGAATTGTGTAATATGTTATATAGTAAGCATTCGTTCTGCCGGTATCACTACCGTGTACCTATAACATATGATATATAATGTAAAAGTGAGCGTTCAGCTTTATATGGACTTTGACCCCTACATCCTTAGCTTTTACAAAATAAGAGTCGCTTAATTTAGGGACGCCTTTTTTATAATTTGTATATGTATGTTGCAGCATGGTACTTTAAGATAGACAGTATTGCGAATGTAACCAATATTGATTCTCTTAGCATATACTTAGTACCTAATGACGTTGAAAAATACGTATTGGTACAAGTATTTTTGTATATTTACTTAGGTACAGACATGGATGACACGTTAAACTGTAGGTTCCGACTGTCATTGAATATCCTTGGCAGTCGTTACGGGTAGTCAGTAAGTCTGACGCGTCTAACCAAGAGGTATTGGTTTGCCCGGGTAACCAGGTTGAGGAGGCTTCTTGTAAAACACTGGTGCTCAGCGGCATCCGGTAAGGACTGGAAGCCGACCCCAACATAGCTTGGGAAAAGGCTAGGCAAATAATGACAGACTTTAACATTTCTAGGTTCAAGTGTCTAAGTACTAAATCTCAGGAGGCAATTTAAATTTAAATAGACAAGCCAAACTGCATCAAGATGAATGACCTATACGAAAATTTATAGTCTCCTTTATAAATATTCATGGATGTAGGTACTACTAGACAGAATGTACTCAAATAATTTGGCATTCACGATGCGGCTATCGTAAATTATGTAATCATTGTCGGTTTCAAATGCAAATACTCTTTATTATAATTATGCTGTCTAGCCCTAGCTAGGTTATATTTCGTAAACACATAATGTGGTTACCTAAATACATAAGAATTGTACGTTACCGTATGTACAGACAGACGCTAAACATTAAGCACATAAGCTGTCAAATTTCGTTAATAGATTTTCAACTTTATCGCTCAATTATATGGTTTAAAGTTGATTGGGAAACTTTGACAGTTTCGGGTAGCTTGATGTGCTGGCATCTGTAGAAGGTGGAGAACCTATCTGGCTAGCCTTTGCCTAAGCTGTTTTGGGGTCCAGTGTTTTACGTGGAGCGACTGCCTGTCTGATCTCCTCAACTTGGTAACTACCTGGGCAAGCCGAAACCCCTTGGTAAGACTGATTGTCAGGCTTTCTTTCTTCTGACTACCCGTGACGATTGCCATATATGTACAAATGACAGCCGGGATCCACCAATTTAACGTGCCTTCCGAAACACGGAGGAACTCGTCATGACAAGATGGTCACACATTTACGGAACGACAGCGCCAAGCGTTGCTTAACCTTATGATCGACCGACCTGTGCGGCTGTTATTTAGCCACAAACTCCTCACAAGGTGGAGTAGGTGCCTGTCCTATGTTTATTTTTTATTTTTTAATTTTTTCAATTTGCACGTACGCTGCCGCGGTATATTGTTAGTATTATAACAAAGGTCGACGAGTGATCGGCGTAGCATATGATCGGTTTCCTGAAAAATTACGCGAATTAATTTGGCGTGTAAATTGCTTAAGTTTATAGCTAAAGTATCGATGATTCAACTGATTTAGTGAGCAATTATTTAGTTTTTCTGTAAAGATCTTATATGTACTAGAACTGAAGCGAATATAATCGATTTGTGTTGAAAATCGTGCAAGATAATAATTATATTGAGGCATATTATCATTTTGGCGCTTCCTAAAGTTAGCACCTTATAAGACATAAGTAACTACAGTTTTTATTGTTATACTAGTAACTTATCTAATTTGAACTCTAGATCAAATAAATTGAAACCTTTATAATACAGACGCCAGCACATCAAGCTTCTACAATCTGTCAAATTTCCTTTACAGATTTTTACTTAATGATATGAAGCATATGGAAGCCAACCTCAACATAGTTTGGAAAAGGAGAGGATATAGGTTTAAAGTTGATTAGAAAAAATATTCATTTTTGGGTAGCTTGATGTGCTGGCGTCTATGCATAGGTATTTGTATGTTCTTGACAGACCTCGTTGCAATATAAAATCATGTCAATTAATAAAATATATCTCTGAAATTGAGCGTAGGTTTAATATTTAATACTAGGGAATTTATCATCAAACGCCTATATTGCATACGTTAGATAAGACTAATTAAGAACTTGCTAGAAGTTGGTACTAAATAGCATATGCCCTTTTTAGTAAAACCTGTCTTATCATAGATCAAGTTATCTTGATCTCTCCAAGTTTAAGTTACCACTTGATTGAACCGATTAACTTACAAATTCAGAAACTTGTTTATCTATTTCGCAAGCTTGGCAAGCGAACATCTAGACGTGACAGTGTGTCAAGCCAAGTTCGGTTAATGATGATTAGATAATGACATAATAAAACTTCCAAGAAAGTTAAAGAGAATATTTAAATAGAAATTGAGGTCGCTTACAAAAATCTGCACATCACAAAATTAAGTCAAGATTGTTCCTGATGATGATCATCAGCCTTTCTATCGTCCCACTGCTGGCCTCTAGCCTCCTCTCACACAGAGAAGGCTTTAGTGTTGATCACCACGCTTGCTCAATGCGGATTGGGGACTTCAAATTTTATAGCCTAGGTTACCTCGAATTTTTTTCCTTCACCTTTACTCAGTCGTTATACATATTATACTAAAATAAAATTTGATGGATAGATAAAAATAATAGCTAAAATTAGACAGTTAGCTTAAACCAATAAAAGTTAAATTGGAACTTGCTTAGCCTGATATCGAAGCCTAGGATGGTCACCTACTAGGAGACCGCGTAAATGAAGTGTCTGTGATATAATATTTGTAAAAACATATGTATTTTTATTTAGATTTATAGTATTTTTAACTCAAGATTTTTTTATCTGAAATTATTTCCACGAACTTAATGTCACTTGGAGTCATGTAACGAGTTCAATACAAAACTGGTAATAGATTCTTACTCCTACATCCAGAAGGGTAAACTAAAAGTAATTCTCATTTCGATTTAATTCTCTAGAAATAATACATTGTGGTTACCGTGTTTAAGTGAGCGATTAGCGACCAAGCGGTGTTCACGTTACATCACTGTATTGCAGTGTCGGCGACGGTGTCGACCGCGGCTTGCAACACCGCTTATTAACCCTCCCGCCGACAATATCTTCCTGGACAGCACAGTGCAGGGCCGCATCTTATGTTCAGGGGCCTTAGATACAAAATATTGGCTCTTGAAACCTTTATAATCGAAATCATTATGAGTTGATCGTGAGGAGGTTGTCGATCCTGGATATTGTTTGGTTCTCAGATGCGACTGGTTGAGAGTGAAAGCTAAATTCAGAGAATCTGTGATACACTATCTAATATTAGATTCCCGTACATTGGTGAGCACGTAAATGTAGGTCCTGTGCCTGATCTCTATCCCGGATTGCCGTCTCATCGGACTATGAGTTTGAGGGAATAGACAGTGCACCTATGTCTGCGCAAATGCTTGTGCAATATACTATGTCCTGCGCACCTGGCTGATCTCCTTAGAGAGAACGGCATAGCTGACAATTGGTATGGACGCCATCATCAATAATAGATTGTTCAATTTAAGGAATGAGAAAATCGCACGTATTTTGGAGAGGCATCCTGAGCGCAATGCACCTGAAGACTTTGTTACCAATTGGAGCCAATACCTGACAACGCAGTCAACATTACTTACTCACCGCAAGTGACATCGTTATGTTAATTAGTCACAGAAATATGACCGCTTTTGTAATACAGAAATACCGGGAAAGTAATAACAAAGAAGCGGCTAGCTGTCTCATTGTTTTTGTGTAAACTGTTTGGTAAAGTCTTGACAAACTTAATGACAGGTACTTTTGAAATTCTGAAGTCGCAATTGGGTAGTTGACTAGGTCAGAAATGAATTTATCACATTCATTTTGTAAAGCATCTTAAATAATATCCATTTCATATTTTACCGTTTTGAAACGATGTTTTTTTTAATGATAATAATATATTTAATTGAAATAAGTTGCTTGATGTGAAAAATCTGTGACGTCATAGTTCTTGCTTTCATACAACTTTCATACGAAATTACTTTTGACAGTTCATAGTAATTATTGAATTTGATAAGTTGTCAACTACCGTATTTAAATATATTTTTTATGTTATGGCATAATAATAACAAGATCAAGCTTTTGTACACTTAACATGCAATGTTGAAAAGCATTTCGAACAGTATCGTTAATATTCTCAAAATATTGCATTTATTGTGAAGGAAATGAACGGAAATAGAACGTAGTTTGACGTGCTGGCAAGTAACAAGCGGAAACGCTTGGTGGATCGAATGTGCTGTAACCAGAGTTATCGCAACGCTGCTGTTGCAATCGACGGCACACATAACCGATGGCCGTAAGCTTCACATTCTGCAACGAAAGGCATCTGCCAGATTACACATAAATATTTAATAGATAACACAGCAGCCGATGAAATAGATTGGTATGCAAAAACTGAGAAGCCTTTCAAAAGTTTCTTTCGACGACACAAACGACAGAACTATATTGATACAAATCATTACATTATTTAATTTACAACAATTGGAACACTACTAGATATCATTATGGAGACTGTAGATAACGCCGCAACAAAACAAATAAAGGTACAAGTAACATACATAATGGAGGTTATCTTACATAACGTATTACGAACAATGGACACAAATTCTCTAAAGTTCGGGTCACCACGTCTTCTTGGAATCGCGTGCGCCGGTCGTAGGTCAGACAGGACGACTTTCATTGTGGGCGTAGAAATTCCACTACACGTGAACAAAGGCTAATAATTGTTAATTGTGTAAACGTTGGACCGAATTATGAATTAAGGACCGTTTGAATACGAACATAGTTGATGGAGGCATACGCATGACTTAGTCGAAACCCGACATCTTTGTCCGGTATTACAATTGTAGACACGTGCCATTCTAGAACGTTGCTACTTTCATAAAAACAAACATTGATAACATCCAATAAATACTTTCATCGCTTAGTTTGTGTAAAGTCTATAATAACTTAGACATATTGTACATTATATCGTGGATAGAAAGCGACTGCATGCATGCGGTGTAGCGCGCGTCGACACGCGACGAGCGCGGGCGCATCGCACTATCGCATCGCGATTAAGAATAATTGCAGCGAAACAAACAAAGCATAATCATCGTATGTCAGCTACAAACTAACGAACATTCCTCGAGACAATAGAGTTTCTAAAACAACAACGTTATTGACACACATAATGGGATCTCGTTTGGACATAGTAAACAGATTCAAAAATATGTCAATGAAATAAAATATGAAAGCGCGATACTTTTCAATTATCTGCGTCAATTAGAGCTACTTTTATGAAAGTTAACAGAAAGTGACCACCATTATTAATCCGGTTAGCCTTCCAAGTACCCTGTAAGTATTCAAGATCATTCGAAACAGACATACCTACTGAATATTGCAACCTACTTGGAGAACCTGTATATTTTTGAATATGAGGAGGATAAACATTAAACTTTAAGGAAAACCGAAAAGAAAATAACGACTTCCATATTTAGAAAAGGACACATGGCAACATGGCTAGCGGAGCATATCAATAGTCTACAATATTAGTGTTACGGAAGCGGTTGGTGGATGAGGAAAGCCCATCACTGCGGAGCCTCGAGGCAACCTCGTGTACTCCATTTGCCTCGAGTCAGACACGACCCAGCCTTGAGGCGGCCTCGTTCCATTGACTGTGCCGTCATTAGAAAATTTAGGTGTCGATGTCGCTATAAAAGGCGCGAAAGTAAATAGTTGAACAAACCACTGCATCCAAAAAAGATAATTGCAAAGCGATCTCATTGTATAAAAACTTTTGTCGATTTTAATGAATTTTCCACTAAAAATTACATCGACTTTGTGTAATATAATGGAATAGTTACTCGCGTAGAATAATTGGATCACTTCGTATCGAAGCGTGAGATTAAGCAATAAAGAATCAATAATATTGGGTTTTTAAGGCTCTAAGAGGCTGCGACCTTCCACATAACTATCACTTCGCTAATGGTAGGTAACGACAGTGCAATACTTAACTGCCGCAGATTACCTGTTTAATGCTCTTGCGCATGCAATACTGTGATACTGTGACTTCTGTTCAAATCCTTCATGATACAAGGCCGAAATTAAAAATGACATGCTTGGTATAGGATGTGCGTGAGTTGCGTGAAAATTCCGAGTGTTCTACGTATATGTTATTGTTATTATACGTTAATGTTTGCTGTTGGTAATTTCATGACTTGTTTGATATAATGTTAATTAATATTATTAATCAATTTTATTTTCATATGAACATTTTCTCATAACGATATTTACGATTCGCATTCGAAAATTAACGAAATGTCTTCTGATAATTTTTACCGACGAAAACATAAATTATATGCTTACTTATTACGAAGGTATGAAGTGCGGTTTCTTGCGTGACACCGTTGTGTGACAAGAATCATGTTCTTTACAGCAGATTTCTTTAAGTAATAATTGAAAATTTAAAAACGTTTTACATCATGAAACATGCTGCCAAGGGGCGTAACATGGCCCAAAAACAAGACCCTTTTGATGTGACATTTTGTGTAAATACCTATATGAGTATGGTACTTAAATATGTACGTAATTGCTGATTACTATTTTGAGAAATACCACTACTTATTTTTAATCCGCGTGTGTCTCAAATCTTTTTTAAGGTAACAACAACTGATTATCAAAGTCCTAGCCTATATGATAAATGAAAACTATTTAAAGTTTTAAGCAATAGCCTTAATCAACGAAAACTGAAGCTTTATTTGTTTTTTTTTAATTTGTAATTTAATTTCCATTATAATAATAGCTGACACGGTAGATCTGTCCTGCTTTTTTTTGCATAAAAACCTTATCCTGACAAATTTTCTCCAACAAAACAAAAAGTGAGTGTCATTACACTCAAAAATCTCACTGATCACGCGTGATGGCGTGACCAAGGCAAATAGGGATTCACTTTTATATACCTACATAGATTTGATATCAACGCTTAAACCTTCTCCATGTGAGGCCTTTACCCAGCAGTGGGACGATAAAAACGCTGATTATGATGACTCTCAATCGAAAGAATTATTCCATAACTCTGATATCATCGAGGCTTACCAGATTTGAGATTATCATAAGAGCAGTGGTTATGATTAGAACTTCATCTTAACAGCGAGTTCGTTAATATTGCGTGCGTATAATACGCGTTAAGACAGACAGCCCTAGCCGGTCGGTAGGAACGAGGTAACATCGCAGATGACACTATGACCCTAATCTTACATAATTTAGTTATTAAACCTGTTAGGCATAATATTTTATAACTTAGCTTCTTTGCTGGGTAATAATGTGTGTAGATTTGGTTGTGAGTATATTTTGTACAATATTTTTTTGAGTGATTCGTAGTGAGTTAAGCTACAGCCTCTCAAGTACTCTGGCTCGATTCCAGGTCAGGCAAGTACTAATGTTAATTTTTTGAGTTATATGTACAGACGTACGAATCTGTCAAATTTTACCAATCGAATATTAACCTCTCGGTATTGTGATAAGGTTGAAATTCTATTCAAGAAATTTGACAGATTGAGGTAGGTTGATGTGTTGGCGTCTGTACTTAAGAATATTTTGGGGAATTGTAAGAATATTTTGGACACCAATGACTGAGTAAAGGTGAAGAAAAACATCTTAAGTAAACCTAGAATTTGACACTGACACTCCCTCCAGCTGCACCCACAGTGGGAGGACCATTTGATCACTATCCACTAGAAAAATACTGTTTTCTCTACGCAATGATATAATGAATTTAGGATTTACATGATTCGGTATCATGTAAGCATCGAATATATAAGGTGCTCTAAAAATATCTGCCACGGCTTTAACGGGAGTTAGTATTATGTTTATTGATTACAATAGCGAAGTGCTTTCGTACCCCGGAACAGTTAATTCAATTTAACATTGGCTCTACTCTGCATAACGTGGTTCACAATTTACACATACGTCTGTTTGTAGGAAAAAAAATATGAAAAATAATCTCTAATTTATGTTCACTATTGTAATCTATAAACACAATACTACCTCCCATTAAAGCCGTGGCAGATATTTTTATAGCACCTTATATTATGTGTGTAATTATATTAGCCCTGATCTTTGTTTCTCCACAAATAGGCAACGAAATAAACATAAAAGTGAACACTGTTTAGTAGCTACTGGCTATTAAATAATGATGTGTCAATATGTTTATTAGCTCACGCTTAGATTTGTTTAACCTCAATAGTGTTTAGTAATTAACAATAGCATTAAATTATACGCACTAAGTGCTAAGTCCTTGTTTGTTCGGAAAATTAACAACTAGACGATACATTTGTATTAGACTTTACGATCATAGACATAGTCATAGTTTTGTAATACCTTCATTAGAACCACTGTAAAACTGTACTTCATCACAGCCTTTTTATTGTCCCACTGCTGGGCACAGGCCTCCTCTCCCACGGAGAAGGACTGAGCGTTAATCACCACGCTTGCTCAATGCGGGTTGGTGATTTCAGACTTTATAGTCCAGGTTTCCTCGAGATGTTTTCCTTCACCTTTAATCAGTCATTGGTGTCCAAGATAAACTTAGATAAACTGTACTTAAATAATTTCAAATATAAATAATGTACAGACGCCAGCAGGTCAATCTACGCGAATCTATAAAATATTACCAATCGAATATTAAACTTCCGATGTTGTGGTAAGGTTGAAAATCTATTAAAGAAATTTGACAGATTGAAATAGGTTGATGTGCTGGCAGCTGTACGTTTCAAATTCAATACTTTTGTTTAACTTAGCAATTTAATATATATTTAATATTCAATTTTATTCAAACTCAAAATAATTTATTGAAACTTGGCTGCAAAAAAACACTTTTTTAACGTCAAAAATTACAAAAGACAGTCCCCAAAACTTCAGTCAGCACCAACCCTTCAGTCACCAACCCTTCACCACTTCGTATGTGTTTTTTCTGGTTTTAAGATGCGATATCATAAAGGATTTTATTTTCTCTGAGTCACAACAATAAACACGTATTAGGCACATTTATAAACAGTTAAAAGGTACCTAAATATACTATATAATAATATAATTTATAGTTTTGGTACTATTTATAGAACTCTAATTTTACACATGCAAACCAAACCAGTATGCCAAATTAGGTAATCTATTTACTATTGGGCTATTCTAAATCATTTTATGGCTTCATTAAAATCGAAATGCTAAATTATAATTCTTGGCTATACAGTTAATCCTTGATATATGCAAATGTTTGTCTAGCATTCAATTTTTAGACATCCTTTAATTAGGTCAATAACCTCGAGAACTTGTACTTTTTATTTGCAAGGCCGTTCTTGTTGTTGCGTTTTTTTGGCACTAACAGGTTATAGGTAAAAGCTAGAAACAGTTGAGACATACTTCTCAATAATTGCAAGAAAATAACAACCTAACTGCCTGAGCCCTTAAGAGCGCGTATTCCAAAAGTTGACAACGTCGCAAATAGCTGACAAATATTAACATATTTTAATTAATTTGGCATATGTACTAAGTAAATGAAAATAAGAAATAATGCGATTTTCGCTTTTTTTTCTACCACTACCACTACCTTCTGCTCATTTCACCCGTCATTGGTGGAATCGTCGACGCTGGTTTGACGTCGTTTGCCATAAATAAGAATAGAATAGAAAAGAAGAAATAATGTTCTGTAGTGTTTAGTCATGTTGCCAACTTTTGGAAATTCGATTGTCTCTCGGCCAAATTTTTCGCAATCTTTTAATACACATATATATTGGTACCTACGTACATATTAGAATCTACCTCCATATTACGTAAACTCGTATTTTACAGTTTCTGAAATCTCTTGATAAGGAAAACCAAAGAATTTGTAAACTATGCGGAGAATTAAAATCGTATAATGCAAGCTACGCATGAAATCAAACAGTATCGCGATAGAAAAACAAAAATAACTGCATTCATGATTTTACAACTGTTTCGCAACTCCGTAAGAAATTCGTAATTGCGAAAATGTCGCCGACTAGTTTTATAGTCTGCGATTATTTCAACCTGTGTCAAGGTCTAAAAATCTGACAATGACTTCTAACTCGTAATTAATCAAATGTTTTACGCTGAAAAAATGTTAATGGTGCCAAAATGAGTGTCTGAAATCATAAATCCATTTGTAAAGGGGTCAGGGAGATCGATGAAAATTGGTTACAATATTAAAAGGTTACATCCTAACCGGCTATTAGAAGATATTTATTTTGCAAACCGATTGAATTTATTTTGAAAATATTTTTTTTTAAACGAGATAAGTCGACATTTCCTAACTTACTATCTTAAGAAGAAAAGCCGAAACCAACTCAAGTTTCAGTCTCTTTAAAAGTCCAGACATAAAAATAAATTATAATACCCACTTCAGTAAGAATAAGCAATGAAGGCTGAAGGCCCTTCAGTCTGAAATTACATTAAGAAAAATTTAGGTGAAGCGCGGCTGGCAGGACTTAGGTAATAATGATGTAACTATGTAAGTATACTGTTTATGTGGATAGTAGATGGAATTTTTTCATGTACGTGATCTCATTTTTAGCTCTACACCTACGTGCAGCAATTTGTAGAAAGTCTACAGACTTGAGCGTCACCAACGTTACCAGCCTTATACATATACTTATATTATAACACTGAAGAGTTTTATTCAATGTTCTTTTGCTTAAACCTGTTAATCTCAGGAACTACTAGCCCATATTGAAAAATTATGTCAGTGTTAGATGGCCAATTTTTTAGGAAAGGCTGGTTATATATGCGGGTGCGCGAAAATGTTCTTTCGGGACACGAGTAAACAGCTAGCGCAAGCTAGTGTTTCATAAACTGCGGGTGACTAACATAATCTCTTGAACTTAAACAAGTTATTAATTCACAGAAAAAAGACTGCTTCAAGCATACAATTTCCTCTGATTTGCATGCGTCAGAAGATAGTTATATCACTGAAAGAAACCTATCTATACCGTCGTAGTTCAAAAAGTATGTTACGTATACACACAATTCCAACCATAAAAATGATAGAACAGAATTCATACAATTTGAGGAAAAAATAATTGAATTAGGTATTGTCAGTTTATCAGACAACAGTACCTGAGCATTTGCAAATCGATTTGGATGGTCTGAAAAATCGTTTTGTAACACTGCTAACCGGCAAATTGGAATTATTGTGTAAGAGCAGTATCTATGTCTAGAATAATGTAGCGTCAAGTGCATTGAGCAGAACTAGCTTTAAAAACACTCAAAGATTTATCGCTAATTGTAATTACATTAACATATTATCTTCACCATCAGCCTTTTATTGTCCCACTGCTGGGCACAGGCGTCCTCTCACACAGAGAAGGATTAAGCGAAAAGAAACATATCACACAACAAAAATCTGTTTTGTAAAGTTTTCAATTACCATGAATTACTACGGCCGGGTCGCCCCCGTGCCACTTGGAGGCGTTCAGTTGAGAAGGTGGCTGCCTCAACTGGTCTAGGCTGGAAAGATATCGAACTTGCTGCTCAAGATCGAAAAGAGTGGAAAAATCTTCTGAGCGAGCCCTATTCCTGATGAGGGATAACAGGATTTTAGGATATCATCATCATGGATTACTAAATAGTTACGATTTAACCACCAAACTTAACAAACCAAAAATAGTTTTATCTTTTTATCTTGGTGCATCAAGAAAGCTTTACAGATGCGAATGAAATAGCTAACAGGGGCCTGCATTGGCTATCTTCCAATCAAACGTCTTCATTTTATAGCATCTTCTCTCCGGATACATATTTCATTGTATTTCATTGTTGTGAATATTTACTACAGAAGGATAAACAAACCCAGGACAATCGGTTCGCTGCCATTGATTGGACACGTGACGTAAAATGCCGTTGACCGCACTTTCACAACCGACGGCAATCTACTTCTATAAGTAGTTGCAAATAGGTTTTTACTTAATACTTAGTAATTATTAAGGTGGTGAAAAGTTTTCCGTGAATATTACTAATAATATGTAACTGTGTATTTGTAATTTGAAAGAGATTTTGCATCTTAGTTGCTTTGACGGTGCATACGAGATAGTTTGATGACATATCCAAACATGATCGAAAAAATAGCAGAGTATGAGTGCCACTGACCTCAAGCTTTAACAATATTTTTTTTATATTAATCAAACCTCATGTTAGTGAAAAGTAATGTTTTAAAAAATCTTTTTTTTTTATTTTCGAATACATACAAGAATAACAATAGACAAAGCTAGTGCAATTTTATCTCATTATGTAATGCCGAATATACTGTGAAGAAATTGCACTAAATTGCACAGTGCACACCCTTTATTAAGACTAATCTTTCATTAAGTGTAAGAGTGTTATTACTCTCATATATTTATAATTAGCTGTTCCTTGCAGTTCCACAAGCGTCCCTATAGAACAACATTCCGCAGCTGGATAAAGAACCTATGTATATGTGCTTCCTCAGTTTTATCTGTGTGAAGTCCTTTCAATCGTTTTGGCGTAAAAGCGCAACAGACAGACAGAGTTTCTCATTTATATTATTAAGTGAGGATGACGGTTTAGGGTTATTAGGCAAACTATTACCAAGGAGCTAGGTACTAGGTACGTACCCAAAGCACAGATATTATACAATAATTTCTATTTCCAATAACTCATTAAGTGAAGTCATTAGTCAGCTATGTTATACGTCAGTGAACCAAAGAAATGTTTAACGAAGTACTCATGCTATTGGAGTAATATTATCAAAATATTTTGTCATATTATTTCAATATTTATAACTCATTTGGATAGTCGTTCTATAGAAAATTCTTACTAACTACCTATTGTAAAACGTCTAGTTGATTCCAGATATTTTTTTTCTTAATTTCTATACACGTGGGAGCCGTGATACGCATTCTTATTACCTACCCGGGTTCTGTTACTTAAAATATCAATATACATACATAATTATGTTAATGGAAATTAGAGATCAGCTCAAGTCAGTATTTGTCAAGACTCTTCCGAATAGAATAAGACTGTTCCTTCAAATGATTTGTCAGTGATAAGCAGAAACCAACGTTAGAGATTCTCGATGATAAGTTATTTGCTAGACTTTATAATACGTGAACAAAAGTAGGATGGGGATGGTTGGTTATTGATGAAGTTTGCGAGCAATAGGCGCGTGGGACGCAGAAATAATTTGTGGCTCCATAATATCCACTTTCTGGACTTTATAACACGTGAGCTATAGAAGTAGGATGGGGATGGTTGCTTGATGATGAAGGCTGCTGCTAGAGAGACGTATGGGTTGCAGAAAGAAATCGTAGCTCCGCAATATACAGGAGTGGACGGGAATAGCAAGTGCAACTCAACTGTTTCGCCACGCTCAAGACAGAGTAGTTATAAATGCATTGGAAGAAAAATAAGAATAGAGAAAGGATATGCATATATTCAAAGATGTTGCAAAATTTAATAGCCAGACAGACGGACACAAATTAGTCTCAATAATATTTCTTAATGAAGACAGATCGAGAAACATTGAGCTATTCACTTTTTATGTTACGACCAAGTCACTACTTACCTGTTCGCATTTTATTAAGTTTTACGCTATATAAACGAAGTATATAAGTGAAAGGTAGGTCCGTGCGGTCGGTCAAGGAGGTCCACACGATGTTCTACATACATACTTATCAGATTTATGTTTTTTAATCAGATACAGCGTAATTACCGTTCGGATTCATGTTTGAGGAAAATGTATGATTAATTGTAGGTTCTTGCTAATTTCATTTAAATTATCTTGCGATTAGCTGACATGATACCTATATTTTCTTAAGGTGCTTTGAGGGTAAAAATGTTTTATTATTTTAAACCAATTTTAGTCTGAATACTTTCAGTAACATACTTACGTTAGCTTAAGCAACACCGGTATTAGGTCGTGGCTAAGTAACAGCGGTACAGGTCGATTGATCACAAGGTTAAGCAACGCTTGCCTGGGTCGGTCCGTGGAAGGGTGTCCATTTCGTCATAACGAATCCTCCTTGTTTCGGAAGGCACGTCCATCAAGACCTAAAGTCTTGACTTTCATTTGCTCATCTTTAGGCGGTTGTTACTGGTCAATAGAAGTCTGACAACCTGTCCTACCAAGAGGTATCGGGTTGCCCGGGCAGTTAGGTCAGATACGCAGTCGCTCCATGTAAACACTGTTACTCAACTGCAGCCAGATAGCCTGGAAACCGACCCCAACATATGTAGTTGGGAGAAGGCTAGGCAGATATCAGATGACTTACGTTAGTTTAAAAGTATAGTATATAAGATATTTTTACGATTAATCCGTAGGTCAAGTTGGTTGTATATTTTATTAAATTGAATGGAATCTATAAGTTCTTAGTGCCTATTATAAAAATCTGAACTAAGGTAAGGCCGACGAGTAAGGCCATATCTAATTGCCTAACTACCTAAGCTTATACAAACTAGGTTGAAAAGAAGATAAACATTTAAGGCTTTATAATTGGTATTAAGAACTTACTGATAGACAACTGAACTAATTTTATGAAAATGAATTTATTGGTAAATTCAGTTACCATTTAAATGTTAAATCTCACAGCGAACCGTAATTGTATTTTTTGCTAAGTAATCACACGACCAAAAAAGCGATGAATGTGTGAATGGCGATATGCGTGGAAGGATTGTTACTTGTGAGATAACGCAGACAGAGAAGTATGAAAAAACATATTGCACCAACTCCAAAGATAACTAGATCACATGGCGTAGAATTAAGTGAATCTGCCTACCACGCTGGAGGTCGTGGGCTCGATTCCCACATAAGTCAAACATTTGGGTGCATAAACATGGGTGTTTGACCTAATCTGGGTGTTCCTATATAGGTATATTATAGTAATAATGTATGTATTTACAAAATAAAAGTATTTAAGTACGTTTATCAGTTGTCTAGCTCGTACAAGCTCTGATTAGTTTGGAACTAGATGACGTTATGTGAATGTGAGAAGAAGTGTATAATAAATCAAGCACAAAATATTACGTGCAATGGGCCCCAATATTGTCAACAAAGTTTTTATCCTTGACATAAGGTAACTCAATCTATTCTTACTATGTTCTATCATAACTAGCTACAATTTGGTGTAGAAAAACCGCAATCATCAATGCCGCCGACAGCTAAATCACTGACCATAAAAGATCATAATTACGAGACCCCTCTGATATAATGGATTTTTTTTCATAAACTTCTAGTACGGAGCTTTATTTGAAATGTGTGCCTAGGTTGATTTGCCTTAGATTATTAAAACTAAAATTAGTAGTACCTTTTTCCCTTAAATAATCAAATGATCTCTGCCGCTGTGGATGCAGCTGGAAAGTATCAGAACCCTACTGAACAAAGCCCACTATGTTCTTTCGGGAGGCCTTAGCGTGCCAGAGTCGTGGTAACTCTTGAGAATAACCCGCAGCCCCGGAGCAGAACCAAAATTAGTATCTAGAGAGTTGTTAATGATACATTATTTTTATCAGAGCAAATCATTAACAAATTATTTCCCATTGATCTATATATGTGTCTAAATTGTAATAGATAAAAAACATGCGGTATCAAACAATAGATAGATAAATAATTTCATCTCCTATATGATACGACTTGCATAGCAAGACGTGGTTCGACTATGATTTAAACTCTTAGTTACGAATAAACAAATCAATCAAAGAAACGGCCCAGAATCTGATGAGTGATATAAAGAGTTAAACGATATTATCATTTGGCAACGATTACGTCTCAATGTCGCAACAAGTCTGGCAAAGAAAGTCAGCGGCCGTGAGATGACCTCCGAGAACGGATTAATCACGGTCTTTGCTATAAACGACCATTTTTTTGTTTATATTTTTTTCAATTAATGTAGGTAACTGAAATAGAGGTAAAATTAGAACTGTTGACTTTTATTTCGATACGTAATCAGCAGTTATAAAAATAGTTTGCCTGTTGTAGTACCTCTAACTATATTGATCAGCAATAGTTGTGATTAAATGTTCTATTGGCTAAATTCACGAATATTATCAACATTTTCAACATTCTCCACATCTATTCTGTCCATATGACCTAACAAGATCATCATCAGCCTTTTCATCGTCCTTCTCCTGAGCACAGGCCTCCTCTAATTATGGGAAGGATTGAGCGTAAATTACCACTCTTGCACAATGCGGGTTGGTGTTTTCAGACTTTATGTGCAGGTTTCCTCAAGAGGTGTTCAAGATATAAAGTACATACAAATTAAAAAAACATGCATTGGTCAACAACTGACCTGGAATCGAACTTGCACACACAACTTGAGAGGCTGTTCCTTTTACTACTAGGCCACCACAACCAAACAAGATATCTTCAAAAATAACGCGATTTCTAAAGACTGTGTGGTCTGGCACGCTAAAACTAATTTAGACTTTATGACTACTAGTTCAATGAGACTGTAAATAAGTCTTACGGTATACACGATCATCTAGCATAGCATAGCAAGTGCCTTTGTACCCGTTGTGTTGTAAACCACGCTATAATGAACATCTGTGGTATGACCGCAAGTAATCACAGTTATTGCCGTCTTTAGGACTCGCCGTAAATTATAATACCTGCTTACTCTTAACGAGTACAGCTTAAGACTGTTAAACTACGGTTAAAGGTTGTAACTCATACATGGAGGTGTTGCAAAATTTTTAAGTACGATTGTCTTAGTTACACTTTGTATAAGTTCTTTAAGCTTATAATGTATGATAAGATGCTGTGGTTGTAAGACATTCAAAAAGATTCTTCAGATTATATTTGCCACGTTACGATTTGATTTTGCGTTCGAAGTTCGAATTTGATCTTCGAAAAAGTTTTAAGTAAATAGGTATTATATGTAGAATGCTAAACATATAGCCAATAATAAAGATTGCTGACTGCAAACTAAGAAACATAATAACTCCAAAGATTTAAACTTAAGTGCATTATGAGAGAAACGCCAGATTACCTCGCAATATGAAACCACTCTGATGCGGTAACACCAACTATGTTTCGAATTGAGAGAGATTACGCACTCTTCTCAGAGTTTCACACATACTCAAACTACAAGTAAATGGTATAAATACTATTTCGTATTACGTGATTCATAAAGCAATTTTTCGTTCCTAATTCAACCGTTCCGTATATGAAATGTTTGTTCCGGAGACCGTTCGTTGACGCAAAATTTTATATTTACTTACATTAGTATTTTCAACCGACTTCAAAAAAAAAGGAGGAGGTTCTCAATTCGGCTGTATGTTTTTTTTTTTATGTTTGTTACTCGATTTTAAGATGAATATCTCAAAATTACTTACGAACCAGCTTAGTTGGGCAGGTTTCTTTGAAACATACATATGTAGTGTCTTTCGTTACCTACACACAGATAACGTGCGTGAACAAAATTTAGGTTGAACTCTTAAGTACGCGGTTTTGTGTGACAAATGCATTGTCAAGTGAGTCATGTTATCATTAGTAGATGACATTAACTAAAATGAAGTCCTCAGTGTAACTATTTGAAATAATTAGTAACTTATCACAATAGTCGTAATAGTAACGCAAAATATGACTCGTATTTACTCAATTATTTACTTAACCTAATTATTATAAGGTCTTCATTACTTAGTAAGTCTCTTTTGAGTCATCGTTGCATCTAGAATATAAGCTCATTAATATATTATGGTTAATGAACGTAGACATAAGTTTCTAACCGATAAATATTTTATAGAACCAGACTAATAATTACAAGCTTGTACACACTTATAAGAATGCAACAGTATTAAAATGGGAACAGATTAACCGCTATTAAGCACTTGCTGAGTACCCCACTAGTTAGCTAGTTATATCGAGTAATCTTAAAGAAACGAGTGGTAATTAGAGCAATTATTATCAATCAATTTAACATTTAAATATCGCATAATTGGGTGTGAATACATTAGTCTTACGTTAACCTAGCTTAAGAAAATATGTCAAACGATTTACTTAGTAATATAGATTTTTCTCTACTGCTTAACTAAAAGAAGAATATTGACTGTATTTAACGATTTCCCAAAAAAACAAGACAAATTTTAATAGGTACGTGTTTGCTTCAATAAGGATTTGTTTTATTTCAAAAATAAACACTAAACTAGTGTAATACATACAGCCTAAAAACTGTATTTGCATACGGCCTAAAAACGCGTGCTTGACCGGAAAACATAAGCACTATAGTTTTATTGTCACGTGTTATCGACCGCTACGCTCATTCAAAGAAATGCCTTCGAATTGTTAACACAACCATTCTCGATAAACCACTATTACTCACCGATGACTTACACTTAGTGCAGTTAATGCAGGCATGCATTTTCACCGATTTCACTCGTAATTCAAAAGTAGAGGCTGCATAATGAAAAGAAGTTAAAGTTAGGCCTTCAATGAAAAATGCAATAAAAACATTATTGGACACGGGAAGTTATTGCAAAGCGAAACCCATTATCGACAATAAAGTAAACCGGTAATTCAATCATCACAAGCCTAGAGCAAATTAATGAACCTCGCATCACCAGTTATTTTTACTCTCTCACTAAAGGGCACAGGTCTCTTTTTATATAAAAAAAGGATGAGCGTCAATGCTCACTAGGGATTGACGTTTTCTTTTCTCAAGACTGAAAAAACCTGGAGCTCATAAGGAGCTCAGGTGATTTAACCTTACATTTATCTGAAATGATACTAGAAGAAGGCTGGTTTTATTATTAATACAGTAATTACTAAACATAGGCTAGATGTGCTGTTTTATGTGTAATCTAACTTTATTCCTTTCTTCTTGTTGCAGATGGGTTGCAGGCTCACAATTGTGGACGATGTCCTCAATAAATCCTTCTACAAACTCGGTTTAGTCGTCGGCAGGCAACCCGGCTACTTCATCATCATCCCCGTTCTCCTCTCACTACTCATGATCACAGGGTACCAAAGAATTCACTA
Source organism: Heliothis peltigera (assembly GCA_958496145.1). NCBI lineage: Eukaryota > Metazoa > Arthropoda > Insecta > Lepidoptera > Noctuidae > Heliothis > Heliothis peltigera. The sequence goes on along the minus strand of OY292326.1, from coordinate 4,419,730 downwards.
TGAAATGGACCCAGAATACCTTTTCTCCCCCGTCAGTGGACAAGGCAAATACGAAAGGAGAATCGTCGAAGAAAACTTCAAAGTCAACTATTCACACAGGTTTAACGTTGGAAGGATTACGCGGGCAGGTTGGTACAATCATATATTTCGTTAAGATTAAGACAACTCTTTGTTCGGCAAACAACAAAAACTTTACAAGAAACCGGTCACATTACTCATTTGAGTTGACACTCTTTATTGAGGCGTTTTGGCAATTATTTGACGAAACGTTGAACTCAGCAAAAAATCCTGGCATTGTATTATCCGCATTCAAGGATCTACGCCTTCTTTGCGATGGCGACCTTGTTAATTTCTTAAAAATATTTTTCGCAGGACGATTTGGCAGAGTAATAATCGTAGCGAAAGACAATAACACGAATATGCTGCGAACAGAAGTTTGGAAGGAACTCCGACAGCTGGACGAGCTGGTTCAAAACATGACCGTGACGCTACCGAGTGGAGAGACCTTCTCTTATAAGGAAGAGTGCGCGCGCTGGGAAGGACAATGCTTCACCAACGACATTCTCAATTTGGACAAGATTATTGGCGAGGTAAGGACAAGCTAACTACTTTCAACGCAACATATCGAGTTCACAAAAAGTCATGTACATGCTTAAACTCATAATCGATGTCAATGTCTAGCATCAAACTTTCACGCGACTAGGAATTTCCATCCTACATCATTGACCAATATTCACCTATTTGGGAAACTGTATCAATGCTAATAAATTATTATAAAAAATACATGGACATCACTGGCGACCGAAAACTCAGCAAACAACGATAAAAACACGTATAAATGTTAGATAGATAGTACATATTTTTATTTTTATTGGTAGACGAGACACCTTTGTGTAGGATAGTAGCACAAAGCGTCTGACACCCACCGAACCTAAACTTCTATAGGTAGCAATCGTTGTAGTTCGTCGTAACAGAATGGCGGTCTCGCGACACTCATCGTAAACAATCTTCTGCGTCATTGAGACTATCAGTAGCGTCCCCCTACTATAATTCTAGAAATATCTAGAGGCTATTATTGTATTTAAACGGGGCATTGATTCAGATTTGTTGCTCATTTGTCCTTGTGGTAACCTGTGAACATCCTTTGGGCCTCAACCAACTAAATGAACTTGATGATCGCATTGATGCTGGCAGTTGCTTATGGTACATAATGTATGAAAATAACGAATGGTTCCTAATGTTTCCAACAACTGCATCATATCAACTTGGATCCATACATGAAATTGAGATGATCCATCCAAAAATATATTAACGCTAAAAAAAACTCTCCACATAGTCGACTTATATAGCATTTGTTTTTCACCACAGACTTAAAAAAAAACAAGTGCAAATGTGTCAAGTAAAACTGAGACTGACAAGTGTCCTATTTACATACAATTATTAATATCAACAATATGCTTTCGATTTCTTTGGACTTTCTCTTCGAAAACAGGTGCGCATACCTTTCTTACTGGCTTTTCAATGGAAGGAGCGTTATGGATAGCTCTGACTTTACTGCCATTATTTTACGGACAGCAAAAAAAGACGCCAAGTACTTCTATGATTGTATATGTACGATACCAATTTATGTCTTGATAGCAAACCGTACCCACAATATTATTAGGTGCAAGCAATCTAGAGTCCTGATTGGGCCCACGCGGCTTATCAACACGCTATGAAAAATGGGATTAGGACACATAGCAAACTGTCACGATTTAAATTGCTCACAAGATTGCAAATGGAAACTAAAATAAAATTACGTCAACCACGACGTTGAAATAAGAGTTCTCACGAACGCGACAATTTTATTGAAATTCAAATCAACCGAATTGCTTTCGTGTTTCGAATAAGTAATATGGCGTCTCAAAAATCTTTTTTATTATGAAACAGACATACAAGTACCGACAAATTCTTTCTGTTTTAATCGCCGAACAATAGAACGTTATCATTGACAAGGCATGTTAATGACCTTGTTGCTATCAGGAAATTCATGTCAATACCATGGGTTTTTGACACTTGATTTACATTCAATTCGTACGGGTTCTCACACTGACTCAAGGCAGTCGCGGTAAGTCACAGGGCATACAATGAATCACTACAATTAAACCTTAAACTTGGCTATACAATAGCCTGTTAGACTTTAACAGTTTCGACCACATGCATTATGTGATTTAAACCGCAGACCGCACGCTGAGCAGTATCTAATTCATTATTCTAATGGGAATCGGTACCATCGTGATAATGCGCACTGATCCATAAATAGTCCTCGAATTTCTTTAACGGCGTGCTATTTAATTTACAGTAACAATCAAGGCAGTATCTTAATACGTACCTGAACTATGCACCAACAAAAATCCTGAAATAAGACTGTCCTTGTCCGCTTTTTTTATAATAAAATTATGGTTAAATTCACACGAGATTTCAAAATATTTTAGCTGAATACACCAATTTAGGATTGTTTTCGTCGTCCATATAATTACTTTAAGTTCATGATATATGACGTGAAGTATGTAGGTAACGATGCACAGAACCCACTCCGCTTACATCATACCATCACATGTCTCCTAAAAGAGAACAATGACAAATAGTAAGTACCATACGCAATGTTACGGTATACTTTTCAGTTACTGCAATATTAGGCAAATATAGCTACGCTTTAAGATTACACATATACCATTGTGGCTACCTTTCTATTGTTATTAAAATTACAATAAAAACAGCACAACATAAAGTACATTCAATTAGTCTGTGACAAGGCACAACAATGTGTCATCCGTCATTTATATTCCAAACATCCTTCTCAAGAGATCTTGTACCCACAAGGATTTGTCATGTACCTCAGTAATGGAAATTCTTTGTAAGTGTGATTAGACTAATGTCACGCCTTCACTAAACATGCCTGTCCTTTGAGCAACTTGAAGAACCTTTACCTTTGTATTGGGAAGTACTAAAGGCTTGGAGAGCCTGTTATAGCTTTGTAAAGAACCACTACTTCCTAGCGCATTTCCGGTGTACTACCAAGGTCAGCAAGGTACCAACAAGAATTGCTTGCCTGTTAATCGTCATTAGAAATGCAGAAAAATTACTTGCACACTTCTAAATGTAATAAGTGCTTTTTACATAAGATTTTGGCAATTCGATAGGCTACACAATTGTTTTCAGGAGGCTAATATTAACAAGCTGACAGGAAACACAAGGACCTTTGTACACAAAATTACTCCCGCATCAATAAAGGAGCCTTATTTCTTCCTTCAATACCTAATTCTTTATTATCATCCCACAGGTGGAGCGAGGCGAATTAAACCTGACGTTTCCCATAATGTTTAACCCTGTAACATGGGAGGCCCATGCATTCCCGGTGTTCTTCGGTGGCTCTAAGGTCGTGGACGATATCATAGTGTCGGTGCCCGCGGTGCAGCTCGTCTGGTTCGTCAGAACGGATACGAAAGCACAGCTGGATGGGAGGTTAGAAAATATTTTACTCACAATTTGTATTGATATTTTTCGTATCTAGTCACCTCTGGAACGTCTCTAGACGATAAAAAACAAGCGTCAGTTGAGTAAATCATGGAATCGTTTGCCAGCAAATTAATCATAGTTTACAGTCAAACAGATCGTGCGTAGATCAATATTATCTTACACGTAATGGAGGATATCCTTTAAAATAACTGTGCGTAGGTACTCAAAATAGGCAAGCATGCAAAAACAAGGAAGAAGTGATTGTAGCGGTGATTATGTTCTTGAAGGAAACAATAAGCGTTTCTATAGTTTCTGATTAGTATTTATTACGTTCACTCTACTTCATTTAGCTTTTTATGACTAGTTTTGAATTTCAATAGCATTACACTTTGTGTAAACATTAGACGGTGTATCTTAGATAATAGGACTTCGATCTTGACCCGGTTTAAGAAATCGTTTCGAATCCTAAACACTGCGTAATATTCGACAAGAATACGAATGGAAAGGCGAGTGGAGAGTTTCAGATTGCCTCGGTCAATATTTCGAAAGGTATTAGTTTCCTGCTTAATATATTTGAAGAAATATGTTGATTGTACAATCTGGATGAAATAATATGTTACCTACTTTAATGTAGTTACTTAATTACTTAACTAGCAGTTTACACGTAATTAAGCATTATATATGTCAGTGTAACAAAATCTTCTTTATGAATTTCAGAGGTGCAGCATGGGAAGACGCCTTTTTGGACACCGTAGGCATAGCAGAAGATACAGGCCGCTTCAAACACATCTCCGTCGCACGATTTGCCTCACGTACCCTCGACCACGAACTTGAAAAAAACACGAGAACGGTCATACCATTCTTCAGTTCCACTTTTATTCTCATGGGGATATTCTCCATCGTGACTTGTATGATGGGCGACTGGGTTCGTTCCAAACCATGGCTGGGTTTGCTGGGCAACATATCGGCTGTTATGGCCACGGCAGCAGCGTTCGGATGCGCCATATATTTAGGCATTTCCTTCATTGGAATCAATTTAGCTGCACCCTTCTTAATGATTGGTAAGTTTTTCATTTAATTACTGAACCTTCAAAATATAACTTCTATGTCACGACCCTTGTCTGTTAATTAAACCCTTGCAGCACGCATCATCTAAATAGATATATTCCTGATGATGATCTATAAAATTACTCAGAAAATCTAACCATTCGTTTTATTACAAACGTGCAATTTGTTTCTGTCACTTTTTTCCATTATGTATACACCTACATTGTGTCACCCATTGAAAGACCACATGTTTAAAATGTTGGTAAGTTTTTATGGCCATGTTCCAGGTATCGGTATCGACGATACGTTCGTGATGTTGGCGGCGTGGAGGCGAGCGTCTCCCAAACTCCCGGTGCCGGAGCGAATGGCCATCATGTTGTCTGAAGCAGCGGTGTCTATTACAATTACATCTGTCACAGACATGCTCTCATTCTTCATTGGTATTTTCTCTCCATTCCCGTCAGTACAAATATTCTGCATGTACTCGGGTAAGTACATTTTTTTTTTAATTCTTCGTTCTCCATCCAATCCCTATGAACAAACAAATGCTACCTCTTTGTATCTTCATTCACTTCTCTTTAAGCGAATCTGCATGATCTACGACGTCTAATAATTTCATGTAAGCTTTAAGTTTAAAAAATAAAAGCTCCATCGTATATTGCAGGTCTCGCCGTTTGCTTCACATTTGTATGGCATCTGACATTCTTCGCTGGGTGCGTCGCCATATCAGGTTACCGCGAAAAGCAAAATCGACACACGATAACTTGGATGAAGGTGCTGCCAGAATCCAGGGCCAGAAAAGGTGAGGTTTAGTTATGCATATACATTTGTTAATGATCTCGTTATAAATTTTGAAAAAAAAAACAATTTCCCTTTTACCATATTGTCTGAATTACCATTTTATTTTTAGAAGAAAAGTCATGGATGTACAGAATATTCTGCAGTGGAGGTATAGACGCAGCCGATCCTGATAACCCCATCGACAACAAGGAGCATTGCATCATGGCTTTCTTCAGGACCACCATGGCAGATTTGCTGAACAATGGCTACGTGAAAGCCCTTGTTATCGTGGTGTTTATAGCGTACCTTGCAGGAGCAGGGTACGGAGTGACCAATCTCAAGGAAGGGTTAGAAAGAAGGAAGCTGTCCAAAGTGGATTCATACTCTGTTGAGTTCTTTGACCGTGAAGATCTGTATTACAGAGAATTCCCATATAGAATTCAGGTATTCCATTTTGGATATTTGTACGATATTCGAGTAGGATTAGCTACCAAGAATACTAAATTCTGCATACTATGTATTGCAAAAACTTTGAAATTCCGATGTTAACACGCATGATCACTTGCATGCATTAAGCAAATTGTTGTATGTACCGACAAAACTCAAACGTTCGTTCTTCATTGAACGTTACGACTTGTTTAAATGGTCTATTGAATAATAAAGAAACATACAGTCATAAAACGTGTCCACCAATAAATAATGTAGGTATACTAGAATAATAACTAATCGGCTTCATTCCTTCAAGGTGGTTATAAGTGGAGAATACAATTATTCTGATCCAAAAGTTCAAGACGAGGTTGAAGCTTTGACCAAGAGCTTGGAGAATACTTCGTATATATCCAACTCGCTGTACACAGAGTCTTGGCTTCGAACCTTCGTCGACTACGTATCGAGAAACAACGACTACTTGAACGTGACTATAGATAATGAGGATGACTTCATTCAGAATCTTAAAGAAGTGAGTATCAAACTAATAAATTAATTATCATTAGACCCAACAAAGCCGTAACTGGATCGGAGTCATAATTTTTTATGTATTTTTTTACAGTTGTGGCTGTTCCCAGCAAACCCATTCTCTCTAGACGTGAAATTTAACGAGGAAGGAAATCGAATCGTGGCTTCAAGATTTCTAGTTCAAGCAGTTAACATCAGCGGAACAAACCATGAGAAAGAAATGGTTCGAGCACTAAGAAACGTCGTTGCTCAGTCTCCTTTGAATGCCTCTGTATTTCATCCTTATTTCGTCTTTTTCGATCAGGTAGGTTCAAAGTCTTGTTAAAGTAAAATTTATATCTGGATTATTAGAAAGAAAATAACCAACGTAATAATATTTCTGTTTCAGTTCGAACTTGTGAGGCCGACTTCACTTCAGAATTTATGCTACGGTGCTCTTATGATGATGATCACCTCTTTTGTATTCATCCCTAACATTCTGTGCTCTTTGTGGGTGGCGTTCAGTATAATATCCATTGAAATCGGAGTAGTAGGTTACATGGCTCTTTGGGATATCAATCTCGACTCAATATCCATGATCAACTTGATTATGTGTATCGGCTTCTCCGTTGATTTCACCGCGCATATCTGCTATGCTTACATGGCTTCCAAAGCCAAATCACCTGACGATAAAGTCAGCGAATGTCTTTACTCCCTCGGTTTGCCAATAGTTCAAGGATCATTCAGTACTATTCTCGGTGTGATAGCTTTGCTCCTAGCTGACAGTTACATTTTCTCCGTATTCTTCAAAATGGTTTTCATGGTTATATTCTTTGGAGCGATGCACGGCCTCTTCTTACTCCCAGTACTTTTATCTCTGTTCGGGCCTGGTTCTTGCACCAGAAGGACCGACGACGTCAAAATGGCCAAATTAGAGAAATCTTTCCCCACCCCTTACTGTATGCCACACCCGCAGCTAGTTCTCAATGATCAAATATACAACGGTAAGAACTTGAACCCAAATGGTATTTACAAGATTTATGGCGATGACAAAGATCTAGGAATAGGCACATCAGGCGAAGACACAAGCGAAAGTAGTTCCAACCAGTCGCAACGCCGGCAAATAGGCGACGATGAGAATGGCCGGAAGAAATACGACGACGGGTGGAAGCGATCTAGTTATTGCCAGAATTCTGCTAGCCAGTTTCAGCCATCCGGCGAATTAGATCTTTATGGTCACGATATGGATCGTAATTGGCAACGACAACGCTATGAAGACAATCGCCGGGTTTTCGACAATTACCGGAAACCTCCGGCAGTGGCGAGGACGCGCGATGATGAGTGGGTGTCATCAACGCGGAAAACGAGCGACGGAGGGCCGCGGCGTGAGGGCACATACCGCGTCATGCGCGCCCACTCGCACCACAACATCCATCGCTCGCGCGCACCCCGACGGTCCAACTCGCATCACAACTTAGAACATTTAGACTACGTCGCAGAAATGCGTTTTCCCTGACAGTGACCACTTCTGTCTTAATAATATTTAAAAATAAATCGAGTGCTCAATTTATGGACCAAAGTATTTTACTACCTTCGTAAAAACGAAATCGGTAGTCTAATTTCCTAGAAAGTGAAGAACAATAAGTTGATAGATGAACACTTTTTTGAAAGTGTCATGTGTTACTTGGAAGTGATAAAAACTGTTTATCTTCAACATGTAGTTAGTATAAATGGAGCTTTGTATAAAAGCCTTATGCCAAAATCAAAATAAGTAGTCCTCTACCAGCCTACTTCTTATTGGTGTAGTTGTGGGGGGTCATGTGAAGATTTTAGAAATACCTTCTTTTTTTATGTATTTCTTGAATTTCTTGTAGTATTTCCAATAAGATCTTTACAAATAACATGAATTAAACAACTGCATATAAGATAGGCTGGGCTTTGCGTTCTCGTCTCTATTTAAGATAAATTTTGGTATGTATAAAAATAAAAAAGCTCAGTAGTACACCAAAGTACGATCGGTTCAATAACAATATTATTATGTAAGTAAGTTATTGATTCGGGAGGCAAAATTATGTTATTCTTATAACTTTAGTAAATAACTAGTAATTTAATGAGTATTTCGAGATTTTGGTACAAGGCTGTATGGTACGTTATGATTGTTTATTGCTAATTGGTTAGAATACTGTGTAAGCCTCCGAGAATTATTATAATACATGTAATACTGTATCTACAAACAAAAAAATGCTGACATGAAAAATTATTCTGCCCTTTCTGAAATGCTAAAGACTGTCCGCTAATAGGGAAGTTGGCATCCACAAAAAGGCTAACGAAATACACTTTTAATGAAATACGTAACATAACAAATATTTAAAGGAGCAAGAAAAACATAATTAGTTTTTTTACAAAATAATTTATTACAACATAACTAGTTCCTACAACTTAACCATTGAAACTACTGATTCAGTCAGTGCACTTGCTTTCAACAATCATACCAATTTTGGCTTCCATAGAGTCTATAGTCTAAGACATCTATTTAGTGTGATAAAAATGGGATGGGTGATATATAAGAGGTGTGTAAATAAGTATGTAAGGTTTAGGCGCAATAGAAACTTTTCCTTTCAAGAGAGATTCGCTTCAAATTCCTATATTTTTGCTAAGATCATGCATAATTAATTAGTCCAAAGCAGACTGTACCCTCTTCTCAAACAAAAGTTTCTATTGTGCCAACATCTGAGACATTTTAAGTCTTCATGTTATACAAATAAAGCTTTAACCATTACCTGTCTTTATGGGTTGCTGTAAATATTAGTTGTGATATTATATCTCGATGCCATGTTCCATCCCTATCTTACGTTTATGTTTACTGCTACTCTACAACTAATATTTTACTCTATGTCTTACAAATACAATATATGTTCTGTCTGACATGTTCTGTCATTGCATTTCGTGGTATAACAGCAAGTGACTCTAGTGTTTGTTCCGTGTGCTGTGTAAGAATTTATTTTTGTGATCGCTAGCGGTCGCTCATCATGACTGAATAATGTAAATATTACCTGTTTTACATTAAATAAAAATTAGTTTTATTAACTATTGTTTATTATTTAATTCTCTTTGAATTCAGATAGTTCTATCACAATAAGGTACCTATGTGGATTGACTAAAACTAAGATTAAAACATAACTCGCATTCAACGAAAACTTCTTGATTTTAGGCACATACAGGACTTATAGAATACAGACATATCAACACAAACAATTTTTACTGAATGTATAATATAAAACAAACGTAAATATAATGAGATATATAAAATGTACTGTTGCCGCCTGACAAACAATCACGCGTCTTAATGAGATAATACGATATGAAAAGTATAATATGATCAGTCTGAAATAATAACATTTCAACCAAGTATGGACTCCGTGGATGATTGCACTCTCTCTACATCTTAACACAATCAGTCAAACGAACCATGTAGTTCGGTAACCCCTAGTCCATAACTGGGCAAAATATAAACAACTCTACAATATTGTAGAGTATCTTTAACAAGGTGCAGGCCTATCATACACCGACTTCAGCACTTCACTACAGAACAAAATCAAATCTTTGGGGTCAAACCTGTCACACATGTATTCTCGGATGAATGATAATTCTTTACTTCGGCGCATATCATCATTCTGGTCTTTATTCCATTGCTTCTCTAACACTCTGTTTAAGAGAGTTTTAGCGTCAGTAGTCGTGACCTTCTTCATTAACACGTCAGTTATAGCACTGAAAGGCAATTTTTCGCTAATCTGCTGGATGGCCGACTCTTCTAATTGTATGCCAACTTGTTCTAAAAAGTCTGATCTCTGAAATAAATAAATTACATATTCACTAAATGATAACATTCGTAGTGACATTTATTGAAAACTATAAAATTACGAGTGTTGACTTACCTCTGCTAAGCCTGATTTAACAATATCAGCAGTAGATTTACTGCCCGATTCGTCTGTCTGCGCAACTGTATCAACAGTAGAAGTTGTCTCAGTCTGTACGAACGTAACAGCAGTAGGTGTTGCCATGGTCTGCATTTCTGTCTCAACAGAAGCTTTCGAGACGGTCTGCATTTCACTGTCAACACACTCAACGCCTTTTAGCTGAGGGTCAGGCAGAGGCTCGTCAAAGATTGCTTCATCAATCGTCACCATAATATCACAAGATGGCTTTTCTACTCTCTTAGAAGCGTAATCTGACAATACCTTCTTTGCCACCTTGACTTTAGGAGCCTTGATACACAACCTGTTCACTTCAAGTTCTGTCATCTTTGCCAAATCCCCAACCGTTTCTACCTTACCAACTAATTCTTTAACAAGTAACGACTTCATTGCTGACGAAGATAATTCGCTTGCTATGTTGTCTATGGGATCCTTACAATCGACTAAGTCTGGGCATATGGGATCACTGTCATTTAATTCACTAGCTCTGACAATTTCAACAACTGGCGTCTCGTCGAGAGAGAAGGCTTGAGTGTCATCGGGAGTGGCAACATGTTCAGTTTCTGTGAAACTTTCTATGGCTTTATTTAATACTGTGTCAAGTTTGAAGGCATGGTCTAATCGTTTGGGAGACTTTAAGGGCGTGTGCTGTCGCATTTGCCTTTCCAGACGTTTTTGCGCCGAATTTTGTGGAGATCGTACGCCGCCCGGTTCGATGTACTTATGAACTGATACTGTAGTCGACACTGGTGGGTCATGGAAGCTTACTCTCTTTCTCTGAAAAAAAAAATAGGTTTAGTAAATAGTGCTTTACTTTTTATCAATTATTAGTAGATATTATGTAAATTATAATACTCACTTTACTGGCTGGTGATACCGTAGCCTCATCGGCCATCTCTACAAGCTTTCTCTTGAGTATGGGACCTGATGGACTGCTATCGACGGCAGGTAGTGATCGCCGGAATCTTAGGAAGTTTTCACTGTCTTCATTTTCACTAGGCGGCTCAATATTTTCACTTGCAGAATTGTATAACATTCGCAAGTTTCTTCTCGCGGGTGTGCTTGTCGTACTATTCTTTTTTATCTCTTCTGTTTCGAGCTTTTCTTGATTTATTATAGCTTGTACTTTATCAGGTACGCAGCATAGACCTAACATTTGCGCGGCTCGACCTCCAGAGCGCACTTGGGGTCTGTTTTTCTTTAGAGACAAAGAAGAGCTGGGACTAGTATTAGTCACAGTAACTTCAACTCTAGGCGGAGAGAGATCCCTTTTGTCAGGAGATACTTTGTCTTCGGTAAAGACTTCAGGAGACCCGCCTTTTTCATATGGTTCACCATTACTGTGCACAGGTGATGACAATGTGATCACCACATAATCACTACTAGTCTCAGGTGATGGTGATTTTTTGCTTCTTTCGGGGCTCATATTTTTAATCGGTGATATCTCTAAAGTATTATTTAAGAAATCTTGTTTTCGTTTAGCATCGTCCCCAAACGATGAAGGCGATGAAGACCCGTCCTCTTTTTCCAACTCCACACAGGCTGACTCTGACAAGGTTAGTGTTCTATTATCAGAAGGATTAATTAGATTTTCGTCTGCTTGATCTTTAGTCAAAGATTCTTTGTCTGGGTTGTTGCAAATGTCATTGGTGATATCTACAACTGTCAAATTAGAAGTATCTTTCTGTAAATTGTCCACCTCCATAAAGTAAGTAGGATCTGTAGGTTGAGTATCAGCTTCAGCTATTTCTTGAGTTTCAGGCCCCGCTTCAGTTTCCTCACTACTAATCGTCACTGGCGCTGGAATATCATCGTTTATAACAATCACATCAGAAAGGTCCTTGTCATCAATTGGCTCTGTATCCATATTTTCAGTAAGATCGGATTGACTTTTATCGTCTGGAACAGTTTTGTTCAAGGGAAATTCTATATCTTTACTTTCATCTTTATTCTCTTGATTGCCTTTGGTTGATTCTTGTGCTCCAATTACAACACAGTCTAAAATGCTCTGAGATTCAATTATATCCTTCTGTATATCTGGAAACAGATTTATTTTCTCTAATGTTACTACAGGAATCTTTTTGGAGGACTTTTTCGTTGATTTTACTGATATCGTCGTAATTGTGGAATCTTGTGAACTTTCAATGACATCTTCGGAGTCTGGCAGTTCGTCTGAAAACGAAGTTTGATCTTTTATTTCGGCATCCTTTTCCTGACTCTCTTCAACAGTTATTGAGGAGTTTGCGGAACTGTCACTATCTTTGCTTTTCTCTCTACTTTTCTTATCGCCTTTGCTAGAACTCACTTCAGATTTTGACTTATTTAACTTCTCTGCCAAACTCTTTCGTCGTCCAGTACCGGTGGATTCAAGAGCTTTTCTAGTAAGCCGTTTCTGAGATTGCATTTTTAAGAATGGGTGTCCTTCAACCATGTCTATTGCTAGTTCCTTCTCGATCCTCGATTTTCTAACGGTTTTCTTTTTGGTAATTGACTTTTGCTCTTCATTTCCCATAGTCGTGGATACCTGTGGAGGTGTTGACGACTCTACTACATTCTCCGTGCTTGGACTCATTTCCTTACCACTTGTGTTTTCGTTGATGGCTAATTCATCATCTTTATTTTCTAACTGTTCACCCAAGTTTCCAGATTTTTCATCATTCTCAACAGTGCAACTTTGGGCCTGGACTACCCGGGGCTTCCTACCCCTTTTGGCAGGTTTTTTTTCTTTATTGTCAGCACAAGTGTTTGCTTTATTTTCACTCGAAACTTCTATTTCTCTAACGCTTTCGACAATGATATTTTGAGAAATTTGCTTTTGATCATTTGGCATTGTATTATTTTCGTTAACATCCATACTGTCATTTACAACCAAGTTTGTAGTGCCTTTTCCCGATTCTTCAATTTCGGTCCCTTTTTGGACAGTCTCGTTAGTTTTTTCAGTGACTTGTTTCTGTGGATTTTCATCAATCTCAACAGCATCGTGGACTTCAGAAATAGCCTGAATTTCTGGCACTTGTGAATCAACGGGCTTATTTTCATCTTTTTCAGATTCGGAAACAATTGGAGGACTGAGTTCATTAATATTATTATCAGTTTTTTTATTTATTTCTACGGCAGTAGCTATAGAATTTGCTTCAGTGTTGGACCGTTTTCCTTGATCTTTCGACTTTAGGTCTGGTAAGGACTGACGACTTTTTTTCGCATTTAACAACATTAACTCTTCAAATTTCTTAGGCTTTCTTTTAACGCGTGAAGGTCTATCAGCTGATAACATTGGAGGCGCTGAACTAACAACACTTGCTGCTTCATCACTTTTAGATTGTGTTGGAGTCTTGGAAATGCTTTCAGTTTTATTAAGATCGTCAGCTGAGTCTTTATTTTCTTTTTGGACGCCCGACTTTTCCATTAGATTTCTCACGTTGCGAAAGACGCGGTCTTTCAAAGCCATACGCGGTGACTTTGTATTTTTGGGAGTAACAGGAGGTTCAACTTTATTAACAATCTTATCTGAAGAGACAGTTTCCTTTGCATTATCCCTCTTAATATTTTCGGAAAAGAAGTTTTCCAGTATTTTAGGTACAACATTAGAACTTGGTAAATTGGAGAGAAATTCAGTTGCAGTTTCATTATCTCCAGGTTTAGATTTACTTTCTGATTTACTACTGTTGGATGTGTCTTGTGAGTCTGTCTTCCAGGATACCAGTTTAAATTCATCTTGAGATTGAGATAGATCTTGATACAAGGCCGGAATATCATCTCTTTTCCTTTGCAACTTCTCTTTTTGATTTTCAGTTAGCTTCCTTGGATTGAATTTCCAGTTCGATTTCACCACCTCATATGTTTCACCGTTTTCAACGACTTTGTTTACTATACTTGGCTCTTTTTTCTTTGCCTTCTTTGGAACTTCTTTTGTTTTTGGTGTAGTAAATTTATTTTTATCAATGCATACAGTTTTGTTCTCAATATCATCTATTATTGCTTCAATTCTTTTATAACTGGTATCTGTTTCGTCAATTTTCGACATTATTGTTTTCATGATAGTAAGAACTGAGGCTTTAGTCAAAGGTTCTTTTGATAGATATATACATGAATCACTTAAATCGTCAATCATAACTGGAATGAGGCTGCCATACGACTCAACTTGAAATAAATTATTTAAAGACTTCAACAAACTTTCAATAAAGGGCAGAATGAGGGAGGCCTGAAAAAATAATTGAAAAATTAGCTCCAAATATACATGTTTAAAGTAGGAAAATTTAATTAAATATTTCTACATACATCAGTCATCTGCTTGCAGGCTTGAGACATCACCTTCAATGTCTTCTTTGTACTGAACAATAAGTAACGAGCAGCAGTTTCACTGATGCTTGATGTGATAACAGTTATTGTAGACAAAATTCTATCAATAAGTGTAGGAAATAGAGCCTCATAATTTTGGTAATTATCAATGTGGCTGGTCAAGTTGTGTAGGAGTTCCAGTTCTTTCTCAGACGCTTTTCCTACATGAAAATAATTTAAAATATAATAGTACCATAAAAAAGAAAATATTATTTGTATAACGCTTTGTAGAGCAACATCATATTACTAAAGAATCATCAATCACCCATTAAAGTAACAAGCTGAACCCAAGTTGCCACATTCGGTAAAATATTGTACAACAGAATTATCTAACTCTAATTTGCCTTTACATTAGACTTTAAGTATGGTTACTTGTTGCTAACAGAAACAAAAATATTGCATTGTATGTGATAAGTAACTTAAAAAAATACTGAATTATATTTTCAAAAACTATAAAGAACAGTAATTTTACAGTAATGCAATAATTTTGTTTTCATAAAGTTATTTCTGTCTCACTGACTTTACAATGATCAATAGATTGAAGCTACAGTCACCAAGATTACAGTGAGCGGGTCTTGGGCCGAGTCTGAGCTTAGTTAGCAGTTAATGGGACTTTATGGATGCCTTTTCTAATCATCTGTTGCTCATAGAATTTATCATAAACAATATTTAGAAACGAGATGTAGACTTACCAACTGCCAATTGTCGCTTTATAACACAGAGTGTGACACACAGTTTAAAATATACTACTGGTGGAGTCACTTCAGTGTCGGCAAACATAAAAGTTGATATTGCCTCTTCTAGTGCCTCATTCTTATTGACTTTTGAATAAAATGCATCATACATTGTATACCACGTCATGGCCGGCGCTTTTACCTAAAAAAATATATATTTAAGTTGAATATTTTAAGTGTATTTATAACATGGTCCAATAAAGACAAAATGACAAAATATACATACTTGAGTAAATGTGTCAATCAATTGCAATGGCCACATCAAGATACCAGATAAACTCTGTACACAGAACATGCTATGGTTCAACTCACAGACCGACTCCGCAAGTGCAGTCCATACAATCAAAGATATATCACTTGTAGTAAAGTTCTTTAGCATGTAATGTATGGCAAATGTAGGTGAGCCGAATCCTGAATCTAATATAATCTTTATGACTGGCGTCAGTGTTGTTACCATTTCTTTGAAGTCACAACTGAAATTTTAAATAATAGTTATGTAAATGACCATGAATGTTGATATTTATAGAGGAAGGAAATGACCAGAGAAACCATGGAAGGATTGCGTGAAAGTTGATATGGCTAGAAAGAATGTAACTTGTGAGATGACAGCAGATAGAAGAGCGTGGAAGACAAGACCATGCTGCGCCGACCTCGAATAAAACTTGGGATAAGGGCAGGATGATGATGATGAGTTATGTATATGACTACAAAAAATTGTGAATATAATAATTTAAAACAGAAATTACCTTTGATAAGCAAGATGCAATGCAGGATCTAATATACAAGTTATAACTTTGCATAATGAAGCATTTGAATCATCCCTGGTCAATAAAAGTTGTTTGATTCTTATATCTTCATCAAATAAAGACAGGATCAACACATTGAATACTAAATCAGCCAGTTTACTGTTGAGTCGACATTGCTAGAAAAATAAATATAATTTAATATGAAACCGCTTTTTCTTCTATCTTCAGGAAGCAAAATAAAATGTTAAAGAAAAAAAATACCTTCACAAGATGTTCTAATATGGACACCATCTCATTGAAAAGATCTTTCCTTATATTATTTTCAGGCAATTCACCAATAGTGAAAAGGTATGACTTCCACAAACACATCAGTTGCTGTTTAGTCAAGCCATTATCAATATTTGACAGCATGATGGTTGATGTCAAGGAGAAGATCCAATGATTCCAATTGTCCACTAGATTTTTCGTGTTGATCAATTTGCCTTTTAGCTTAGGTAAGTCAGTGCAACCATCACAACCAACATGGCCAACCATGTCCACCATTGCTTGTATACATTGTTTTTTCAATGCTACAGTCATTTGTCCGGGTACCAAAATTGATTTATCAGTAGAATTGTGTCTTCCAAAGCAAAAGTGCAAAAATGAAACAAGAATGGTGTCAATGAACTTGTCCACTTTGTTCTGGAACTTCTGAATTAAATGCCACCAACATTGAAACTTAGCTAAGGCAGTAACTTCCGCTTTAGCATTGTTAGACTTAAGCGGGATTATGAGTAACTTAATTCTTTTATTTATGTTGCTTTCATTTGTTTCAGTGGAGAAACTGTCAATGAGTACATTCCAACACTCAAATGCTTTACATCTGTTGGCCACATCCACTTTGAATGCAGCCTCAACTACTGGCAGCATAGAATTTATGGGAGTTCCTATGTTGCCTAGTGATTGTGTCACTTGATTTTTAAGGAGTCTAATGAAAACAATCCATATTCTGTGCCACAAACTGCTTCCTTTTTGTAAGAGACCTTTCATCACACTTGGGTACCTAGAAATGGAATGTTTATTTAGAAATGGAATGTTTATTAAATGTGGGAGATAAAATAAAATTGTTATTATTTCAAAAGCAACTGTCTATTATAAACTGATTAAAAATGTTATCTGTATTATAAACTCAATTTTAATTAAATTGCAAGATTAATAATTGATAATTATTAATCTTGCAATATTAATAAGACCTTTCATCACACTTGGGTACCTAGAAATGGAATGATTGTTTAGAAATGGAATGTTTATTAAATGTGGGAGATAAAATAAAATTGTTATTATTTCAAAAGCATTGTCTATTATAAACTGATTAAAAATGTTATCTGTAACATAAACTCAATTTGAATTAAATTGGAAGATTAGTAATTTAAGTTTGGTACATTTTCTACTTACTTTTGTCCACTACAAATACACTCTAGAACACTGTGCCACTGTTGATTATCAGTGTAGTCTATAGTTATAAGTTCTTCAGCCAATTGTTCAAGTACTTCTACAACCAAATCATGATCTGTAGCCAATGTAGTCAGGTGAGCCATTATGGTGGGAATTATTTTTGAGAACCAAACTGATACTCCTTTTGCTATGAATTGTCTCTTTTTTTCCGGTGGCAGGATTTTCATGTATTTATGAAGAACTAAACATGCCTGCAATATGAATAATGGATCACATAAATAGCTGTTCCTGCTATGTTTTAAAATGTATGCTAAGACAAAAAAGAATAGTAAAATATGTGCACATATAATTCTTTACTGTCAACAAGTCCAACCTATTTCCAGATTGAATACCTTGCAATGTTGATATTAACAATAAAAAACAACTTCTGACACAACTGTACTCAGAATTGATTATTAAACTCATACTTTAAAATAAATTTTTTAGCCATCCTTTCTAATTCAATGTCTATTTTCAAAAGACAACTTAAAACATTCAGGGCTAGTTCCAGATAGCCACTATCTATCAGATAAATTAAAAAATGGATCAGAATTGGTATGAAATTATCTGCCAGATAAACTATCTGGAATTTATCAGCAACTGGTGAAATTGGCCCTCAACATACTTAGTGAATAATGCTGTTAGAGGGAAACTATAATCATCCAATACCCTGTTTAAAGATTATGCATTGTCTGTAAGTACTCATAACAAGCTCCAGAAGGATCTATACAAGTTTAAAGTTAGTAAGTACCAACTTGAGTCTATAACATTTCCTATATTTTATGAAAAGTTCTTAAGTGCATTATCGCTACTTGAGTGCTTATTTAGTCATGATTAGTAACTAAAAACAGCAACATGTACTTTTTAAAACCTTAATATAGACAAAAATAATGTGTTACATTGTTTGTGTGATTTCTAAACTACATAACTGATTTTATTAAAATTTGAACACCATGTGCAGTTTGATTCAACTTGAAAGATAGGATAGCTTTCAACCTAATTCACACTCGCAATATTATTTCATTGCAAATTATTTATTTATTATGATAACAAAAACCTTAGACACAACAACGCATGGTGGGGTCTGCTAGTAATATAGGAACATCATACCTGCAATCTTAGTTTGTGAGGTATCCTCATGTGGCAGTAAAGGTTGAAGATCTCCATGATCTCTTCGTGATGCTCTGCTGCTGCTATAAGTGTGTCCTTAGGGTATGACAGAAATGTTTCATAGCACAACAGCTTCAGCGCTTCCACTTTACTCATTAAAGCTGTCGTTTTTATCACATGTATCACTGCTAAGGCTGATGGCAGCAAGTCTGGACTCTGTTCATATTTACCCTTCTGAAAATTGTTTACAAACATCATAAAGGCAAGTTATAGACTGTACAAAAAACAAAAGAACTCATAATATTGTTAATTACCAAGATTCTGGACAAAATAACAGGTAATATGTTCATGATGGTAGCTATGTACCTCATGTCCTCTTTCAAGTCATGTACACATATTGCCAGTAACCTCTCAGTTTCTTCCAAGCTCAAGGTTTCTCCAGCATCAAGTGTACTTTGTATTATGCCGTAATTCTTGCTTCTTGACATATGATTCTCTAAACTATAGTGTTCCAAACCTTCCAACGCCGACATTACGGCGGTATTTATATTTTCTTCCGGCATTTCTGAAAAAGTATTCCGATAAAGATTGCTTAGTAAAACCTATATGAACGCAAATTAGTTGCTACAAACGAATTAGAGTATATATTTGCAAGAGAATGAACTCGTTGACATCAAAGCTACTATACATTCGTACAGCGTTCTAAAAAAAAGATACAGCGGGCGGCCGCAGATAAGTAGGAAACAATACCACGCCAATGTTCACACAAATAAATATACTAAAATCGCGATATAAGACATGTAACAATTTACGTTATCAAAAACAAGTTTGTCTACGTACTTGGTCACGTATATTTTACGTTAAAATAAGTTATCAGAATATTTCAAAATCGAAATAAAACCAACACATTTTGACATTTATCGCATTTCTGGCGCGAAGTACGACAGCTAAATTGTTGCCATTCTACAGATTATATATATAGTCTGGAAATTAAATTAATTATTGCCAGTAAATTAAAAAAACCCGTAATAATATGCGAGATTGTGTATGGCATGATCAGGGC
Organism: Heliothis peltigera; assembly: GCA_958496145.1. Classification (NCBI taxonomy): domain Eukaryota; kingdom Metazoa; phylum Arthropoda; class Insecta; order Lepidoptera; family Noctuidae; genus Heliothis; species Heliothis peltigera. The sequence goes on along the minus strand of OY292326.1, from coordinate 4,400,034 downwards.
CGGCCCGTCCATACGGCAAACGGAGCAGCCGCTCCAGGCGCCAAATCCTAGGGGGCGCCAAAATGGCAAAGGATTTTTTTTTTTTTTTTATGCAAAGAGATGATATTTATTTCGCGTGCAAATAGAATGCGCGCGGGTGGCGCGGTGGGGCACCGGGCACCAGATAACCCTACTAACCTCACCCCACGCTAACTTCGCAAGTTAGCTGGCTCCATCAGGAAGGAATTTGGTGTAGACATATGTGAGTTGTATGATATGATACCTCCAGATGCATGGGTATTGCAGAGGGGCTGACATGAAATAAACATCACAGGAGCGTTTCTTTGGGCGCCTGAATAAGGTTCTTAAGGCCCGGCGCCCACTATCGGTCGGCATCGGTGCGGCTCGGTAGAGCTCGAGCGCTTTATGCCGGCTTCGGGTGGCTTTGGGCGCCTAACAAAACAAAAACAAATACTGCTTTCAAAGTTTGCGTGTGAACCTCAGTTCGTTTACATTTCTAATATCTATTGCATCTTCCCTCGCGCTCGTTGCGGTGTCTCGCACACGCCTCGCCATTTGAAGACAAGTGCCGCGGCGTGCGCCCGCGCATATGTGCCTCGTAACTCTCCCGCCGATTGCATCGTTCGTTTGTCGAATGTCCACGCGATCCGTGCTGAGCATAACAATCAGTTATTCCAAGCAAAGCATATAAATTACACACATCACCATATCTGGATGGTGCGCGCGAACGTGTGGTGATAGTTATGTGTCCAAATGACTGGTGCTTCAGTGTGCAAAACATCCTAGAATCGTTGTGACGGCTCAAAACACAGTGCTAGTGATCACTTTTTTGTAAACAATGCCAGGACATGCAGGCAGCCCCTACTGGGCTGCTGTAGACTTTGACAGCGAGGGTGAAGAGGCTCAAACGCCTCCGAGTAATCACCGGGTGTATCTGGACCCCTGGGACAATGAGGCTTACGGGATGATGCAAGCGGAGACAGCGGAGTCCAGCCAAGGAGATAACTTCAATTCGTTTGCCGGCGAGCCAGTCAGTGCTAGTTTTTATTATGTCCCTACAAAAAACTATGATTCTGGAGAAGAGCCGCCGCTGCCGCCGCCTAGGTGGAAAAGATCTCCACCTGAAGAAATAATTGCGCCGGAGTATGCAATGTATGGACGTAAAGCATCACGAACAATTTTACCAGAGTTTCCTCCTGATGCAGCAATATACGGAGAAAGACCGATAAGTAAGCACTAACTTGTTTAATTCATCAATATCAAATACCTATCATTAAATTATATCTCGCCCTGTAAGCAATATAGTGTCAGACGTTAATTATCTCCCACAAATTATAATATAATGAATGCAGGATTTAAAATGACGAATTAATTGATTTCTGAATACAATTTGTATCTACTTTGAAACCTCACTTTCGTTTAAACCAAGGCTCATTAAAATATTTCTTAATTTATTACGATTTTAATTACACGTATTTTTGTTAATTAATTATTAATTAATGTAAATATAATTATTTTGATCGTTAGCAGTCTTAGAAATGCAACATACAGAAAAAAATATTAAAAACTTCTTGAAGTTATTCAAACTCAATAATGATATAAGAAAAAACTAACTATTTTTAAATTCAGAACGCAGTTAGATCCGTGATCCTCCAGCCTAAATTAAGCATTACCATAATATTTTATGGATCCGTTATATTCAAAGTTATTAAGGTATGGATGACATCAATTTATTATTCCTTATAAAATGAACTATCCATTCAATGCAAAAGAATCTGAATTACGTTATGATCCTACAATATGAAGCATTAAAAAAGCAAAAATTACACCTGTAAGTATCCAACTCTTTGGATATACCAGTCTTTGGGACCCTTCTGTTATAAGCTTTGTATTAGGAACACGTCTTGAACCAAATCCAAGACTGTTACTGTTATCACTTAATTTTTTTTTTATAGTAGGTATTCTAACTTCTATATCTTCACGCTCATTTTCATTTAGATCGATATCGCACTGCGTTAATAACCTTCACATACATGAATTATTTAAAAACTTCAGCAATGCATTCTACAATATTATATCCGATTAGCCTTTGGAAGTGTAATCTTGGTAACAAAGGGTAGTTATAGACGCCAGCACATCAAGCTACTAAAATCTTCAACTCTATCGCTGAAGCATTAAGGTTCAAAATTGATTGGGAAAATTTGACAGTTGCGGGTAATTTGATGTGCTGGCGTCTGTACGATACTTCGGTGTTACGGTTTAACTAGATGTAATACCAGTTGATCAACAATACAATTACGCAAGAAAACAATTTAGTTACGATTCATATCCATGACTTGGAATCATGACACGTCTCTCAGATGTGTAGGAGATCAAAACCAGACCTGTCGTTAGTCGTAGGTACTCGTGATGTAGCTAATGCCGATTTTCTTACACACACTGACTAAGTCATATTTTTTGCATTTCAGGGGACCGAAGAAGGTCAATGTTCGTGGAAGAGCCGACATACGTCCCTCACCCGATGCTTTATGAGCCACTGTACGGTGGTGTGATACCGCCGGGATACATGCCTCCGCCCCCAAGAACCCGCATGTCCCTCACACATCCTCCCGAATATGTGATGGCAGGTCTTGGATACCCCAACAGTAGGAGACACTCCAGGTAGGAAACGCTTTTTCCTTAAGGCCAAGGTAGATTAAATGAGAAAGTTTTGTCTTATATTTTTATTCATGAAATAAATGAGGGGTTTAAAATATGGGATCGTAGAGTCCCACGATAGATTCCTGTTACAATATCTATTGAACGAGAAGCATTTTAAATACGAGCAGCACAAATCGTAGACCGCAATTTTTTGTACTAGTTTCAGTAAATAAAAAGCAATTTTTATTAGCATGGAAATTATACCTTACCACTTTCCCATAAGCAAAACGAAATGGGGTGCATGTCTATTTATAACCTGCCTTCTTTGAAGCACGTTCAAGGTGGGTGATTACTTCATTAATGCGTATGTAATTATTGCTCTCCGTACTCGAAAGTGCATTAAAAAAAGGTAAAAACGTGAAGACGTAATCTATTCAATGAGAACTTGAACGTATATTTACATAACCTTTAGCAAAAGTGAAGTTTCACGACACTGGCATTTACCAATGCGAAAATATCAGATCAGAATTGTTGATTTAACTTTTGGTTTGTCCGAAAAAAAATGACAATTAGAACTTTAGTTCAGCATTTGCTCCTTGTAAATCACTGGTACTCAGCTGAATCCGGTTAGACTGGAAGCCGACCCCAACATAGTTGGGAAAAGGCTCGGGAGATGATGATTTAGTTCAGCATTCGACCAAAATAATACCCTATATGGATAATTAGATCAACAGCTTATCTGCCGAAGAAGCCAAAGTTAGTCAGTCGGACCAAACGTTCTTGTCTTTTCATAATTCTGGAGCACTGTTAATGACAGTTATGTTTTTTTTTAATCACTGAATGATGAGGTCTAGCCATGAAGAAGAATATGCATTAAGCATGTTCAATAAACTCTCGTTACTCATCGATCAGGGAGATACGATGTGTAAAAATATTGTAAACAGCAAAGTATCGAAGAGTTACGCGTTGTGGTCACGACATCGCGTCACTACAGACAACAGCCACGGACTAAGCACGAAGACGTTTTCACACTAATGAGATAAATAATAGACATGCACGGGTAACATCTGCGGATTTCTACACTCGTTGCTGCATTTAATTTCTATCTGCTATACAGCCAACGGCGGTGTGTGTAATCATAGTAAATGCTCATACTCTCCTGATAGTGAAACTGGCTAATAGGTGCTACTTGAACACCCAGTTTGACAAGATACGCTACACAATACGAGTATCAAGTGCTTAATGAGCACCGCTTATAGCGTTCATTACAGAGTCATTTGATGAATCGACAGTTCATTCGATATTAAAACAGGAACTAACCATTGACAAATCAATAGTAACTCAAAAAATTGCATAACGAAAACAGATGATTTAAGATCGAGATACATATATCTGATTTGGGTAATCTTCACGTGACCTTGCTAAGTTGTAATTAAACATGACCATGGTGTAATATATAAATGGGTAGTAAAATAATGTCTAGTCGTGTTTGCCACTTGCCATTTCAAACTGCATATCTGTGAATGGGAAGTTCGCGTTCCCAGCGCTTAAGCGAGACTAGCTTCCACGGAAAGTTCAACGGCAAAAACAGCAATCGTTGGTAAAGGCGGTGTGAGGCGAGCGATTCTGTATTATAATAACAAGCATTGTACATCCGTCGTGTGAACGCGCACTAGTTTTTTGTTTCTTACAAATGAAAGTTGCACTTGTGAGAATGTAGCTAGGCTCATGTATGTACATATATAGGGAAACTTGTTCCTAACATTGACCTTAGTGTAGCGTATTTGCGGTAATCACTCATGGTGTCTGTACACCCACGGCATTTAGCATAACAATAAGGAGCCAGTAACCTTGCATGATTGCAGTCAAAATGAACGACTAGATTATTAATTTTTGATATAGTTGACTGTTATACACTTGGATGTTGGAGGCAATGCTATTGCTAATTTATGTATACATTCATATCGTGCAAGGCTTCTTTTGTTTTAAGAGTTTCGTTTGCAGTTTTAATTTTGGCAATCCGTGCAATTTTACTTTCCATTCCGGTAGTTGCCAACAGCTGTTTTGTATGCACTGGCTACTGATATCAATGACGTTACGTATGCGCTAGGTGTGCGTTTCCTTATGCGCTCAACAATTAGATTCTTATAGAGAGCAATTACGAAATGGCTTCTGTTATCGACTACCGAATAAAGCTGTACAGACTGGCTAAACCGGGGAAGGAATTCGTAAGACAACATAGTTTACCTTTTAAACAACAGGCATTTGAGCAATTATTCGGGTAGCACACCACTTTCTAGTCACGGATTACGTGAACACAAGCTTTGTGAAGTAAATTTAGCGGACAGCTAGAAAGTCAGTCATGCCACTCATGATGGGCGTATTCTTCATAATCGTCATAACGTGAAATAGTGCGAAGTGACGACTCTAGGAAATAGTCCGATTATCTAATCCACCTTGCAATCATAACACTCGTATTGACACTGATGAGAGATCGCGTGCGTAACATTAATGGTGATTTTAACATTAATCTGTCATGTTCATGAATATTTGATGATCTCTCTGTTACGCACGATATTATAAGTTATATCTACCTACACCTACTTCTACTTTCAAGACATGTTTGCCATAACTGTCCAACGGAGCAATTTCATGATGAATAATGTAAATCTTTTTGTTAACAGAATGACCGATGCCTACGAGCAGTTTGCTTACGAAAGCTTGTCTCCAGAATACGAAGATTGGGCGCGACCCTTCCCAAAGACTGCTCCGGATAACTTCCATCTGTCCCGATACGGACACCTGCAAATTGACTACTCCTGTAGCTGGAACTCTCTTGACAGGCTTATTCGTAGCCAGCACCGAGGGTAACGCAGGGAAACGGTGACAAAATTTGACTGGGACCTGGGGACTGGATACAATGTTACTTTGGTATTTATGGACTCGTTTTAATTTTGCGCATGCATGCCTCTTCTGTGTATTTAGAAGCTTAATTATACCTAGTTAATTAAGGTATTCAAAGCATGTTTATATGTTTCGGTAGCGGCAAGATCGTGCACATTTTTGTAATTCATAGTTACGATGGAACTCATGTGCTCGCTGTCAGACACTTCGAAAGTTAACCAACTTTCCGGATTCTCTAAAAACTGTGAACGCATCCCTGCGCAAGCATATTAAACCCACATTTCCGGATGCAATTGTGTGGAAACCCGTTATGTGTAAGAGTATATCTACTAATATCTTCCGCGCTTACTCGAAGGTAAGTAACCGTATGTATTCATGTATTCGGTCCCTCAAAATTTATTTTAACGGACAATTTACCTAGTTGGTTATAAACACTCTTTCGTAATTAGCTATGCTTTAAGAATGTTACTTCCGCAATTTTCGCTCTGTTAATAATGAAGATCAATATGAATATGTCGGTTTACTTTAGATATTTTAAATAAAAATAGTGAGAGGCTTTTATGTAAGAGAAGTACAAGATGAATTGTTTATTTAAGGTGCTAAATATTACCTATGTATATTATCTTTTAATCAATTAAAGAAACTAAGTGCTAGCCAAAGAAAATACATTATTATGCCTAAGTAAAATTGTTTATATCTATAGGTAGACCTGTATAATAAGTTTTTTAATAATTATGTATGACGCTGAAACCAAGAAACACCAATGTTGGTGTACAACCGTGTAAAGGTGTTCTTAAGTCTTGTGTTTAAAAAAAAATGCATTGGAATGATTATAAATAATTGAAAAACTAAAACATTTTTCATTGCATATCACGGAACCGAACTTTTTCCTATTAAAATGGTTAAACGAGTAGGAAAGTCTTAAGAAAATGTTCATCTCATTACATGCTTACCGGACTCATTATAATGGAGCTAATATCGCGCTTTCTTACGGCACGAGCTGTCGTTTATGTTGTATTGACAGCAATTTGTGTTTATTATCTTATGGTGTGGTTAACTTTCAACATTTTCATTAAATCGAGAGCCTAGACCAGATAAGCTTCGCTATACATCCATCTCTCTGCACTTTCACTGTTAGACAGCATAGTATTATGCCTATTTGAACTGTATGTCTACATTTGTATAACTTTCCCATTCGTTTACCCAGGTCTACCTGTTTTATAACATTTGTTGTTGTAAATGTGTGCATATGTCTTTCAACATAGGTACCTAATACTGAATGATATTATCTTGGGTAAAGCATAGGTAAATGGAAATACTGATGCTTGATCTGCAACATTGTATTAAGTTTTCATTTGCAAAAGATAATTGAATACTTAACTATTTGATGTATGGATACCGAAACTGTATATTTTAGAGCATAATTGCATATTATACGGTTTCCCTAATTTAATGTAATTTGTTTGAAAAATTCAATGAAGATTTGAATCACAAATCGCGTGTCCAAACAGTTTAGGTCGCACAAATATTTCGTGCACACATGTAATTACAGGGTATAAATGATTTCTAAACAAATAATGTGGCTAATAAAGCAATTCACGCTTCAGGGGAAGTAGGTAGGATTTAAACGACGATAATGTGGGTCATCTCGTGATGTAACTTATGAATATTTACCCAGTATGTAGTCATGTAGTTATTTTCATAACCGCATTCTTATTTGTTGTAACAGGTATCAGATAAAGCAACGGCTAAGCTAAATTAGAGAGCCACCGTAGCTAACATAATTGCTATTTCGTTATGAATAGTTATTGTGGCGAGACTGTGCGTAATGAAATAATATCTGGTCATTTTGTTCTTAGATTTATAATGGGTTACTGTGTTTAATGTCGAAAGGTTTATTAAAAAATATCAGTCTAATTGTTTTGATATCTTTAGATCAATATTTGCCGCATCATTCCGCTGTATACGTAACTCCTTCATATTTCTCTACAGGTACCTACATAATAATGCTGAATCATAAAAATAGTACTACAACTTAATTTAATTATATTATGTAGGTCCCAGGGTGGATAGGTGTAATTCAGGTCTTGTAGGTCAGAACATGTGAACAGGAGAAAATAAAAAGCGGATAAAACGTGCAATTTATTAGCAACAAATTATAACTAAAAGAAATTACACAAGAATTAAATTAAAACTCATGAAAGTCTTTGTCATTGTAGAGTTTCCTTTTCTTGGTTATATGAAACAGACCTTTTTTCTCGGAACTTTTCAATTTAGGAGTTTTTTCGTTATTGTTATCGTAGTAAATTACTTGCAAACTGTTTGCAGTCTTCGGCGCCTTATTTTGAGAAGTTGGCAAAGGATATTTATTTGTGTCTTGTACTAAGTTTGTGTCAACATTATGGTAGTCTATATACGGTTCCCTGTTAGCGGAATACGGTCTCTCAACGTGATTTTCATACTGAGATGAATAACTGCTCTGTAAGTATTGCTTGAACTGACTCTGTTTTAGTTTCTCCTCAAGTTCCTCCAATCGCTACGAAACGTTGTATTTATATTAGTGAAAGCGTTTCATAATCTTATGTTATTGCTGTCTTTAAGCACCTATTTACAATGATGTCATGTTTATGTGCAGTTTTAATGGCCAATGTCGGTCACAAATATGTAATTATATCGCTACGAGCTAAAACTATGGTTTATTACGTTGAGTTAAGTAGTAATAAATGTCTGTCAGTCTGTGTTACTTAAGTGTAGGGGAACGCCGGAAGCTGATGTAGCCAGTTGAAGAAACTGTTGGCCTGTCTATTTGCCCCGACAGCGTACCGCAACAAATGCAGGATTACACGTTATTATGTATTATGAAATCCAACCCAGGCAGGTATACTAAAATAACTTCTAACACAGAATACTAAAATATCGTTGGTAAAAATATACGATTTGCTTTTATTATTTATCGTAATTCATGTTATTCGTAACCATTGCCCGAGCAAGACCTCTTTCCCAAAGGTTCTTCCCAACATACAAGAACTCTAAGGCCTAGGCCCCATTAACTATTGACTCCAAAATAAAATACGATACCGAAAACAATATTAATAGGATTTGTGGGTATAAAAGGATTGCGGGATCGATACCGAAAACAAAATATTTGAACTTCATTCTTTGGACTACATCAGCAAAGCCATACCAAAGAATTTTAAATATTGTTCTATCCCAAAGGCATAACATTGAAAACTAGCTTCCGCCAGTACGTCCCATACCCGGATAAAAAGTAGCCTATATGTTATTCTGATGTATAAGCTATATTGTGGTAAAGTTTCATTCAAATCCATTCAGTAGTTTTTACGTGAAAGAGTAACAAACATCCATACATAGGGATGTATGGATGTTTGTTAAAGGCGAAAGTTTGTATGTAGGGCATACAAACTTTCGCCTTTATAATAGTAGTAGGATTAGTAGAAGGTAAGTAGAGTTTTTCGATAGAAACTAAAAAGTCAATATAGCCCACCCGTCTGTAAGCATCCATGTTGAGATCAGTGCGCGCAGTCTCCCTCGTGAGCTGCTCCTGCAGTTGCGTCGCACGCGCAGCCTCGCGCTGCACCTTCTCTTCATATTCCAGCACTACCATGTTGATCTGTGATATTTGTCAAAATATACAAACAAGACAACTTCCAGAGCGATGTACTGTACCTACAGTTCTTGATAGGTATCCAACAGCCAAAAAACTCTAGCTAAGTCCCTAATAATTAAATTTAAAAGAAGTCGGCAAGTGAAGAGTTGATAGGTAGACAAATCTCTTAAGGGTAACTATATCGAGATAGGTGTTACGAAAATGAAACGTTTGGATTACTCTTGATAAGAAAGCATCTATAGCATATGGTATGATTCGTCGCGTCATGGAAAATTAATGCTTCCATGAGTCAAAAAGCAATATATGCTCGATTTTGTACCTACGTACCTACATTTACTTAGAATACAACAGTCTACCCTCACAACATAATTATCTTAAACGAACCTTATCCCTATGCTCATTTTCCATGTCTCTCATCTTAGCTCGGAGTTCCTCGATGACACAAGTGAACTGAGCCACCTGGGCGTCGCATTCATGCTGCATCTGTTGAACTTCATATGATATTCTGGTTAGACGTGCTTTTAATGATTAGTAGATATAGATATAAGACACTGCCGCCAGAATGGAAAGATTTGGAAGAGACATACACTCAGCATTGGGTGACTAAAGGTTGAAGAAGAAGAAGAAGAGATATAGGATAATTTTCTACGGAAGATCTTAGGTAAGCATGTACGTGGGTGTATTAGGCAGCTCACGCACTACATAATTATGTATAAGTTTCTTTAGTAAATCAGAACTGTGCGCGGGGTGCCTTAGGGCCCTCGCCCGCGGCGACTTTTTGTAGCGATTCAGTCGCGATACTGTCGCGTATAGGCATCGATACAGACGCACACCTGTGGCTAACTGTGTGCCCTCGCCCATGGGACCAGATTTAGTCGCGATGTAAACGCGATTCGGTCGCGCTGCAATTACACTGATGTTCGGCACACTCCCTCCCCCCTCTGTTATTTCTCCGATATCGTCCAACGCTGTCGCACGTTTGTATCGATACAATCGCGATGCAGTAGCGCGTTGTAAACGCGACTAACACGCGTTAGAAGCGATGCTGTCGCGCATTTGCTAAACGCGCGACTGCATCGCTACAAAATGTCGCCGTGGGCGAGGGGCCTTTTTTTTTTTTTTTTTTTCGTGGGAAATCATCAAATGACCCCTCCCGCTGAGGGTGCAGCTGGAGGGAGTGTCAGACTCTTACTGACTAAAACCCACTATGTTCCTTCTGGAGGTCCCTGTGTGCCAGGGCCGCGGTATCTCTTACGAACAACCCGCAGCCCAAGCAGACCCTGGCCCTTTATGGGCCCCTCCTGTGTTGCTGACATCTCTTCGAGGAGCGCGTGGAACAGAACGCGCCGCCGACACGGGTCTGTCGTCCTTAGACGTACGGACGATGAGCTACCCACACTCACCGCCCACAAACCCGCGCCTACGGTGGTCGGGAGTCATCTCTCGACACCCGGCGCCCGTGGTGTCGACCGGTACCAGCCCTGCCGCGACGGCTGGGATGAGCGGTGCGGTCTCTTAGCCGCTCCGCCGCCTCCTTTGCTAGCATAACTGCTTCACAGAAGGAGGCGACGGCATCCCATTCTCCCTCGCTCCGGACCATGGCCTGGATCAGGGCCGGACGCGAGAGGTCGCCGCCGCCAATTGCCGCTGTGAGGACACGGCGGTGCTCCGCCCAGGCAGAACACACTTCCACCGTGTGCTCCACCGTGTCCTCTGGCTGGTCCGCGCAGTGGTGACACCCAGGCGTCTGGGCGAGGGGCCTTAGGTGGATACAGAGAAAGGTGACCAGCAAAGAAAGAGTATTACTTGATAGAATGTAAATGACATGAGGTCAGACTTAAAAAAAATGTAGGTAGGTAGCTATGCAAAAAAAGGGTTAAGGGCTGGAGAATGAATGAATGATGATGGAGTAGATAGATTTATGATAGATGGATGACCCGCAGTACTGGCACTGATTCTATTAGTAGGTATATTATTTAGACATTGATTCCAGGAGGATAGTCTGAAATAAAGTAGGTATACCTATTTATTTAAACGAAAATACTAACTTTCCCTTTTACCTTCTGCTTTCATCTCTTCAATCTGTGTCTCATAAGCATTCCGCAATTTCATTATATTTTCGTTTTGTTTTTGTAAAACATTTTCTTTGTCCTGTAACGTTTCCCATATAGATACATAATACATTCCGTGACAGGTAAACCTCGCCAGCGTCTACATTATTCAAAATTTGTACAGAATACCTAACTTAAATACCCCGCACAAAGCCGAGCGAGGTGCTTGTGCCGAAATTAACAAAAAATATACACCTACATATTGTATTTGTACAATGTAATACATACACCTTAAGTAAAAACAATATATTTTTAACCGACTTCCAAAGAAAAGTCTAGTCTATGAGTTTTAGATCTTACCTTTTCTATATCCGCAATGTTGTTAGCTTTCAAAGATATCTCTTCCTTTAACCTTTTTACGTCCCTTTTGAGATAAACTAGCTGCGACACGGTGTTCTGAAGGTTCCCGATCATCTCTCGTGATGTTAACAAATGGTAACGATGGGACTTTTCCATTTCTCGAACTTCTTTCAATTCAAGTTCTAACTTAGAATTTGCTTCTCGTAGTTTTTTGCATTCCTCATTTTCGTTAGCAAATTCCTATTTTACGCGTAGAATGATTAATTAAGGTGTTAACTATTAATATATCTAAGTAAAGGTATAGGTAAACATTCTTACAACTTTGCATTTTGAAAAAATCTTCAGGATATTTTGAAGTCGACCATCTAGAACAGTAATCTGTTCTTCTTCTTCTTGTTTAGATTCCATTTTATAAACTAAGGTTTAAATAAAACTAGCCTATTAAAAAATACCTACTTACGAAAACTATTTTGTATTCAAATCCAAAAAAAAACATCTTTGATACGTTTTGAAATCCCGCTCAATTGTCTTTTTTATGCAAGCGAAACTTATATAGCAAAGGCAATAAATTAATTACAGATGTCAGTTAAAAAAAACAACTGATATACAAGTAATCATGTTTTTTAAATAATCCATTATCAGTATCGAGTGTTTTATGCCCAATATTTATTTATGTAATTAATAACTTTTATCACAATAATAATTATTATTTATGTAATATAAACTGGCTGATTGATCAATAAATCATCCTGCATTGCCATTAGATATAAAAAAAGATATACTTTTTTTTATTTTTAACCACTTTTTATGGCAGACAACCAGCTATGTTGTTAATATTTAATTTTATAACTTCTATTTTTGTCTAATGTATTTTATGTTAAAAAAGGCACATGAACCATCGATACCGTTATGAACGATTCAAAAGTGAACAATCCTTAAAATGAGGAAAAAGGTGAGCTCAATTTTAAACTTGGTCGCGGCCTTTTTTAATCTGCAATTGCTTGACATGTGCGAATGTGAAGGAAATGTCAAATGTCAATGTCAAAAATATAAATGTGTTTGGGGCTTGAGGTTGTGTCGGTATAGGTTATATTATGTTTAAAATTTCAATAATTCCTGTGATTTACTGAATCGAAATCTTCGCCCTGTGATAAAATAACATTTTTTCAAATAAATTATTTTTAATACATAAAGCCACGATCTACCGATAAAATGGCTGCAGCATACGGAATACATTTGGGAAACAGTTCGGCTTCCTTAGCTTCATATTCCAATGGTGCGCCGTTAATCATTGCTAATGATGCTGGAGATCGAGTGACTCCTGCTATTGTAGCACTCAACGGCACAGAATGGGAGATTGGACTGCCTGCGAAATCTGGACAGCCCTCATCCAAATCTATCATAAAACATAACAAGCGCCTCATGAACAGTGACTTCAATGCTGATGACCTCACATACGTTGAATCCTCCTCATCCTGCCGCATACAGAATGACGACAAAGTGGTATACGAGTTTGAAACAAGTGAAACTACACTCTATTCTAACCCTGACAATATTGCTACGAAAATATATGCAAAATTGTTTACCATTGCTAGTCATGCAATGAACAATGAAGGTGATTTGAAGTTAGTATTGGCTGCACCGCTGCATTGGACTACTGCAAGTACAGAAAGGCTAATAAAGTGTGCTGAACTGGCTGGTTTTGATGTATTACAAGTTATCAGTGAACCTGCAGCTGCTCTCCTTGCCTACAACATTGAAGAGAATACTGAGGATGTAAATGTATTAGTATACAGGCTCGGAGGTTCCTCGTGTGATGTTTCTGTAGTAAAAGTTTCTGGTGGATTTATGACTGTTGAGAAAAATATCTATCGATCAGACTTAGGTGGCCAGTGCTTAACTAAAGACCTAGCTGATTACATTGCACAGGAATTCAGACAAAAATGGAAATTAGACCCTCAAGAAAGTAGACGGGCTATGGCAAAATTACTGATACATGCGGACAATTGCAAACATGTTCTATCAACACTGAACTCAGCGCATGTGTTTATTGAATCACTGTTAGACGGTGTTGACTGGAGTCAAAATGTGTCTCGTGCAAGGTTTGAAAATGTGATTTCGGCAAAGATAAACAAATACATGGAGCCTGCACAGCAAGTCATTCAAAGCTTTGATGGGCCAATTCACAAAATAGTTATATGTGGTGGTAGTATGAAGATACCTAAGCTACAATCAGCAATAGCAAATTTGCTTCCTGAAGCTGAAGTACTTTCTGGGATAAGTCCAGATGAAGTAATTGCAGTTGGATGTGCCCGTGAAGCAGGATTGTTGTTGGATATCCCAGAGTTTTCACTGAATGATTTGAACACAGAAGTAGAATTTTTGGGAAAAGACATCTATCTAAAATATTTAGATCAAACTGTTCAACTGTTTAAGGAAGGAACTGCTCTCTACGCTCAAAATGTCCAGAGTATTAATGCAGGAGATGTGACCAACATAAGTTTTACTCTGCATGAGAATCCTGACAGTGAAGAGTTTGCTATGGAAACATTTAATGTTGAAAGTTTAAATAAACCATTCACTTTAAAAGCAACATTACAGGAATCAAATGTAATGTTACAAGTAGAATAAAAATGTTGTAACATGTGAAATTAAGTATATTTGTCTAACAATTATGTTGTTTTATTTTTAATTCTGTGGATATAATTGTATTTAGAACCACTCCATTGTTTATAACAATGCTGTATGTATTAATAATGCTATTCGCACGGGTGCAATGCTGATACTAAAATTATAAATATAAACCTTCCTCTTGAATCACTCTATCTATTAAGAAAAACCGCATCAAAATCCGTTGCGTAGTTTCAAAGATTTAAGCATACAAAGGGACATAGGGACAGAGAAAGCGACTTTGTTTTATACTATGTAGTGAAGTAAAAGTCGATCTTATGCCAACAAAGATCCACTTACACTTCTGCTTCTTCTACTGCAGTTAAAACTTTTGTTAAAAGTGCTTTAGTGGCCTCTACAGAGATACATGCTTCTAGACACTCGTCAGTCATACAGCCCGGATGGCTTTCTGAATTCGTTTCTTAAAATGAAACTGAATTCCGGACACTGCCCTAACAATCATATCCCCTCTTTCAACAACAGCGCTGTGTGTGTAGTCATGTCATGTTTTTATACCGACGAGATATTCTAAAAAAATCAGAATGCGTAAGGCAAATAGGTAATTTGTGTAATAGGTATTCCGTGCTGTTTTAGTAAATATTCTTCTTAAGAATCTGAATTCAGAATACATATTCTTATGAAACTCCTAAACGTATATGGTAACGTCAAAAAGTTGTTGTCAAACGTCATCCGTCAAGTCACATTTTTATTTATTTTGAAATTCAGTCAAAAACATAACACAAAATTTAAAGTGCGTGTTAGAATAATGTTATAAATTGAAATACAATGAATGTGTTTATCACGGTTTTTATTTTAGCCTTAATATACAATATAATTGAAGTAGGATCTATAAAAACAAGCTATATTAGAAATCATTTGAGTTCACGCACACCGTACAGATTTAGGTCTAATAAGAATGATTCAAGAATAATATATCCAAGTAAGTATGAATAAATTTAGAACTTACTTCTGTAGGAGCAGGTCAGCATCAGCATCACTTAAAACTTTAACTTATCAATTCTCCTACGCTTTTAGAAAATGGATGGTATACCCATTTTTGGAATATAATGATTACTTATTACGTCGTTTGTTTATGTTAGTGTTGTATTGCTAAACAATGCTATTTGATTGAGATATACTTCGTCTGACATTGAAGTTGCGAAGAAGGTGGCTAAGAATGATTTTGACATGTATTTCAGATTGCAAAGACACAAAAATATGGATGGTGATTCGTCATGGTACCAGGTTACCTGGTCGCAAAGACATAGAAGCAGCTGCAGCTCTTGTTGATTTAAAGAGTGAAATTCTAATGCAACATGATAAGGGTAAAGGTAAGTCCAATTTTAATTTTTTTATGACTTCAGAAAGTTGAGTTATATTTTAAATAATCAACCAATAATTTTAAGATAAGCCCCATATCATATCCTATATGTATATTATACCAAAAAATAATCTTAGAGTTTTTATAAAACTTTCAGGTCAATTAACAGAAGAACAATTAAATGAGTTACAAGACTGGCATTATGATCTTAATCCAGATGAAGAGAGATATCTAACATTAGAAGGCAAGGATGAAATGATATTGATGGCCGAGAGGATGCAGAAAAGATTTCCCAATGCTATTCAACAGAAATATAATAATAAGACATTTTTGGTAAGATAACTATGATAAAAATAATTAGTTCCTATAATATTTCTCTCCGAAGTAAATTACTTAAGTACCTACTGAAGAAATTATATAATCAAATAAGTTTAAATATTCTAAGATGGTAGTTGATATGAAGTATAATTACATATAACATTAAAAATATTCATTCTCTTTTTGAAATTTATTTCAGTTCCGCTACACAGCAACACAAAGGGCACAGCAGAGCGCTAGGTACTTCACAAATGGATTGTTTGAAAAAAGAGAAGCTCAAGACATAATATTCCAGCCAGCCACAAGAGTTGACACAGTTTTACGAGTAAATCAAAATTATAATTTAAATAGCATAAGAATAAATACACAAAACTCGGCTTATCTTAACTCTTAGCTTCTCTATCTTCACTCGGTTGCAATTTTTCAGTTTTACAAACACTGTGACAGGTGGCAAAAGCAAGTTAAGAAAAATCCACAGACTTACAAGGAGACTATGTTGTTTTCTCATAGTCGTGAAATGAAGAAGACTTTGGAGTTTGTGTCTAATAGACTGGGTCTGAATAGAGTACTCCCTTTGGGTTTGTAAGAATATAAGTGCTGCGCTATCACTTCAGCTTGCTTTGCTTTGCTACAATGTCACAAAGTTTTCATTCTTCACAGTATTAGTGTTTATTTTGTGTCATTTTCCTATTTTACCTTGAGTTATAGAGTAGCGTGTGGCATTATCTGTATAACTTAAAGTAATTATATATAATTACTTAATTAATATAACTTTTTCTTTCGTATTATGCCTATTATAGCTAGAGCTGTGGGTTGGTTTTAGTAAGTAAGAGTCCGACTCTCCCCCCTGCTGCACCCTCAGCTGGAGGGGTCATTTGATGATTTCTCGCGCAAAAAAAGGGGTTCTGAAATTTGTGTCAATTGCTTTAAAATGTAAGCACTGATATAAAACCCAGATAAGTTTTCCAAAAAATGATTATTGTATTGTCTTCTGTTCATCCTATCTGTAACAATTTTGTGGGGTTATTATTGTGAGCGCCACATGTGCACATTTTGAATAATTTTGAATTACTTCCTCAATGAGGGGCGCCTACCATGTTATGGTAATGATTTGTTTATGAACAAGCCACTCTACTTATAAATAGATGTATTATAAGTTGATACACCCTGCATTAATTCAGTATGCTGTATTTCCATGCTTATTTGAATATTCAAAGTAGTTATAGGTCCATTTATTAAGTCCTTGACAATTTACAGATGTTGTGGAAATAATCTACAAGTTTTGTGGGTATGAAACTTCGTGGGATAAACATCACATATCGCCATGGTGTTATGCATTTGATGCGAAGAGTATAAAGGTAGCTTATACATAACTATGTACCGAACTCTGTGAGCAAGAGTAGGCTAGCTGACATTATTCTAGAACGATATCCTCAGCCGCGTTTGTTTGTACCTATGCGGTTTTTGCCAATAAATAGAGTGATTAATGAGGAAGGTTCAAGTATTATACTAAACATCTGTAATATTAATATTTCGCATTAAAAAGTTTATCGGTTAACATCTGCATTGCAAGAACTTATCGCTACCAGTTGTCGCATAAGCAGCGATACATTACATACATTTGCAGATAATCCGTTATCCAGGTACTCACTGATTACAAAAGCCGCCGTATAATTTAGTTCAGTGCTCGCCACTGTAGCGCTAGTTGTGTTTTGTCAGAAAGCAAGAAGGCTAGAAATAAAGTCGAAATTATTAGGACGCTTTTTCGCTAAGACGTTTTATTAAAATACCTGTCTGTTACAAATACTCTATTCTAACCCCCCTTTACAATGATATGACAATCTGCAGGGGTTGACGATGTTCTTAGCTTAGATAATTATTTAAATTTTCTTTATTACTTTAAAAAGTAATAATTTTTCAGATGCTTGAGTATTACAATGACTTGAAAGCATACTGGGTCGATGGTTATGGACATGAGTTAACGTATCGCCAAGCTTGCATGGCCATCAAGGATATGTTTGAAAACTTTAGGTAAGGAATTATTTTTCGAGTTCCCAACTTAATACAAAAAGCTCTAGGTACAGACGTCAGCACCTCAAGCTACCCGAATCTGTCAAATTTTCCCAATCAAATTATTCTTCAACGATAAGAGAATTTGACAGATTGTAGTACACTGTACACTCTGTCGCTACTTTGAAGGATAGCAGTAGTTATCATCATCAACCTTTTATCGTCCCTCTGCCGGGCACAATCCTCCTCTCACACAGAAAGGGGTTGAGCGTTAATCACACCGCTTGCTTTACGCGGCTTGGTGATTTCGGACTTTTTAGTCTAGATTAGGTCTAGGTTACTTCGAGATGTTTTCCTTCACCTCTAATCATTTATTGGTGTCCAAAATATACTTCCAAAGTACCTACGGTTGCATTGGTACTTGCTTGACCTGGATTCAAACCCGCGCACTCATAAATAAGGGGCTGGTGCTGTAACCACTAGGCCACCGCGAGGACTATAGTTAATCAATAATTATTTTTCAGCAAAGAGGATGGGTTTCGTTCAATATTTCTTTTTACTCATTCGGGTACTATCCTTAAAATTATAACGCATTTGGAGCTGTACCAACCGCCGTCGCCGCTCAAAGGTGACGGTATAGTTAAGGACAGGAAGTGGAACTTGTCTAAAATAGACTGCTTCGCGGCTAACTTGGCGTTTGTACTGTTCAAGTGAGTAGTATTCATAAGTTCTTGTTTTTTTTCTTTGTTTGAAAATATGTTCCTAGCGTTATCCACTGCAGGAATCCCGTTTCCAGTTTTTCGCAAGAGTTACCATTGCCCCGGCACTCAGGGGTACTCACCAGCTTTAGTACTAGGTTAAGAACCGTTAATGCCAATTTCAAAAGCTATAGCCAAGTTCTCTCTTTTATTGATTCCAATAAAATAAATGAAATGCCAATAATAAACTGTAATCAGCGATAGACTTTCGTTTTCCTTGCTTCGTTGCCCTTTCTGGAGTCATAATAATTGGTTGCATTTTATTTTTAACCCAGGACGCAAAAACCAGTTTAACCGCTGTTTGTCTGTTTGTTTGTGGCACAGTAAGAGCTTAAAAGTATTAATCGATTTGGTTTCGATTTTTAGTTGAAAGCTGAGTTTGCGGTGGTTCTTAGATATGATTCATAAAAATTGGTTCAGCTGACTTAAACTTCGCGGAAACCCTATGGGAATATACTCGTATTATTTGTAATTTTCGGCCTTTTGTTTTAAATAGCGACATTTTGCGATTTATTTTTTCATTTTAAGTTCTAATTTAACAAGTGTAAGTAGCTAATCAACTTACCACTGAAGTATTAGTGAAGCCCAAACGAGAAATCTAATCAAATTAAATAATGTAATCAAATTAAATAATATAAATAATAATTGAAATAAGAACAATAATCAGTACAAATTAGTCATCACCGTCATTATATAGTACAAGTACTTAATCCAGATTTTCAAGTGTTACCACGAAATACAGATTAATTGCCACTCTAGCGCGCTAATGTAAGCAACAGGTCATAATATAAATCTCGGGCGAACAAAATGGGACCACAGTTTTATTGTTGAATGGTTTGTATCAATGTTATGTACCAAATAAACTGTGGTTACGAAGAAATGGGTTAATATTTATTTTGTTTTCATCTGCATTGTAACCCAAAGAAACAGGCCGGTCATGTATGTATTTGTTTCAGAACGGAGTTTTACACTTTTCCAAATTCAAACTGTTCTTTGTATAATTATGTTTCTTTATTTTTAACTTGGTTTCCTTTGGGAACCCAACTGAATTCTAAAAGGTCAATATCGGCATGTTGGTTTTCCTTTTAAAATTTGTTTTTTTTTTAATGGAACGCTTTTCCAAATTCAAACTGACATGTTTTTGCATAATTATGTTTTTTTTTTAACTTTGTTTTTTTTGGGAATCCAATTGAAATTTTAAAGGTCAATACCAGAGTGTTCGTTTTCCTTTTATTTGTTTTTTTTTACTTCTTGTAATGGAACTTTAATAAAAAAATATGTAACGATTTTCCAAATTCAAACTCACATGCCACGAGTTATAGAAAATCTAAAAGGTCAACGTCGGCATGTTTGTTTTCCTTTTAAACATATATATTTTTTTCTTTTAAAGGAACTTTCATAAAAAATATGTTACGTAGGCTGTTTATTGCGCGTGTTTTATGTTACTCGTATAAAACATCTGTTGTTGAATAATACCGACTTGCTTAGTATGTATGAGTGAAAACCTCGGAAATGCATTTTGCCCAAATTTATTTTCTTGCGTGTCTAGGCAAGTGACATCGCGAAGCAGATACTATATCTTCCTTCTGAGAAGTTACATCATTTGCTCTTACGAGATTTTCACTCTAAGATGTCGGTATGTAGTCTATGTAGGACCTTCTTTCCGTTTTTCCGGTATATATTTTTCGTACCTTCTGTTTACATGAATAACGTTAAACACAGTACGATGAGTTTTCCTTCCTTCAAAGATATGAAATAAAGCGTATTTAAATAATTAGTGTTTACATCTATCTATGCAGAGTTATCGTTAAATAGTGCAGACTTTTAAAAGCTACAAAAATGCAATGTGCTGTAATGTTTTATCCTCAGATGCGACGATGGAGAACACGTATTGACTCTACACCAAGAAAAGATAATCAAGCTCCCGATGTGTGACCACGAACTATGTCCACTGAAACATTTGAAGGAATATTTCCACGACACCATATACAATTGTGACTATAATGATATGTGTAAGCTTGATAAAAACGTTACTGGCAAACACTGATGCGATTTATTGCTATCATAGGCTTATTCAGTAAATAAGTGATATTAATTAGTCCATCTTTTAAAAGAATACCTACAATACATAGGCCACATATTTTTTTTTATGTATTTGTTAATACTACATCTTATAGCTCATTAATGTCGAGAGATGGGGACTTGTGACATGGTCTTTCGTAAAAAGTATCATTTTACAAAAAAATACGTGTTTGTACGTAGGTATGTGAAAAAAAAACTTTTTGGCTATTCTAGGAGATGGATCATCACTTTTTTACAGGCAACAGGAATACTATCATAGATGATAAAAAACTTTAGTACCTAAGTCTATTCCAGTTATTTTTTTTACGGATTAATTGATACCTGTGACAGTAAAGTTGATTTTTTAAGGTTGCCAGAACTGGCTGGAGTGTTTTTATATATTTTATCTAAGTTAACATAAGACATGAGGCGTAGTCTGTCTTTCGCGGACATAATATAAAAACCTAAAGTTCATTCCATTCAAATATAATCCTATAATATTCCTCACACATTCACACAACGTCATCTACTCCCAAACAAAGCAGAGCTTGTACTGTGGATACTAGACAACTGATAAACATACTTATATACTTTTTTTTTGTAAATGCATACACATTATACATAGAAACACCCAGACGAAGTCAAACACCCATGTTCATGCACACAAATGTTTGTCTAAAAACTTTTTTAAATTTAAAGAACAATGATAATATTGAAGAAAAAGATGAGAAGATTGAAAGAACTTTCAGAGTTCAACAGGTAAAAAAAAAGAAATTTATTATTGAATTTTCCGCATCTCGTGAAATCCGCCATGTTGTCAAAAGGCAACAGAGCCATTCATCGTTCATAATTTCATCTTTGTCTATTAATATAACGACTGTTACGATTCGTATTTGAACACAGATACTAATATTAAAAGAATATCAACGGGCTGGACTGATTGTTATTAAAAGGCTAATAGCTTAAGTTAATATGTCCTGAACTGCAACATATAGAAACTTAGGGCCTTACTACAAAAAAGTTAGACAGACGTTTGACACGTATAATAATTTTGCATGCAAATTTTTCTTTAAGCACGTGTCAAACGTCTGTCTAACTTTTTTGTAGTAAGGTGCAATCCCCTATGGTGCAATCTATGCATGTAGGCGATGGACTTTATATTAAAAGTATTTACCGACTGAGCGAACATGAAATAAAACAAATATCTGAGTTTTTCAGATAATATAGCGTTAATTCTTAGTGTAGAAAAGTTTTATGTTGTTGAAAATTGTATCTAAAGCTTTACATTGATAAGCTAGCGCACAAACAATTGCACGCGATGCTTAAGCTACTAACTATACAAGAACGTAGCATACTTATGATTTAACATACTAACCTCAGTACATGTAAGTACATTATCTATGCTTATGACGTCACTATCCAGTTAATTTGTGTAATTTGTAAGTACCAGTGAGATTTTAATACATGATTAACCTTTTTTTTTTACAAATGATCAGTATTTCAGAAAAGGTACGATTAAGAAAAAAATAACAATTGAGAAAATTTTGACGACAAGTCGCAGTTGTTAAAAAAAAAAATTGAAAAACATGCACTTATGAATTTGTTATACGCGAATAAATAGCTTGAAGTTATTGTATTTTAATAGTTTTAGAACATTTACACTGTTACATTGAACTGTACAAATGATATTGTTGAATTGGTCATAATAAATGCTACACGCGCTTTGAGTAAAATATCGTGATTTATTTATCTCCTTCATTTAAGCTTGAATAGGCTGTCTAGACCTTGAATAATACCTAGATCTATATATAAAAGAAAACATACCCTCGAATTGATAATCTCCTCCTTTCTGAAGTCGGTTAAAAAGAATCCCAATTTCACTCGCTGAATCGTAACTCAAGTCTAGAGAAGGTACTTATGGCGGAAAAAAAGAAAACAGGATATCATCTGTCGGGTCAGTTAGTTAATAATAGAATAACAGGCTATTGAATAATATCCATACATAAGTAGGCTACAACAAAGAGATCTTATTTGCAACTACAGAATCATGTTGTGGGTAAGATTCACCTACTGATGTGTCTCGAGCACATAAGTAAATTATTTCTGGCTATCGGACCAGCAAGCGCAGCGTAGGACGTCCACCAACAAGATGGAGAGACGTCCTTATAAAAGTCGCCGGAAGACGCTGGTTGCAGGTCGCTTTCAACCGGTATATGTGGAGATCTAAAGGGGAGGCCTATGTTCAGAAGTGGGTGTTTATGGCTGAGATGATGATGATGATGATTGACTAAACACAAGTTCCACCTCTAGACTATTGCTATCATTCTTCAAAGGTGATAGAATCACCTCGATAAGAAGGTGGAGTAACCAGTAAATGTATCTAGAAGCTAGCACGTTTGTAGGTTTAGTAATTACGTGTCAGTTCGAGATGTGGAATTTGTAACAACTGATACATATCACGTCCCGGCGGTATTACGCGCTCGTGTGATTTACTCCACTCTTAAGATTGGTATTCACCAATAAAACCGTTTCAAATTAGGTATGTCTTCATCAAGATACCTACTGCTGGAGCTCCAATACCTACTATAAGTAAGTAGGTAATACTCTAATGAAACACTTAATACAGTTTTACTATGTCCCTTGTAGTAGGTAGGTACTCTATGTAAAACCATAACCTACGTGAAACCTAGGAAAACGACTAAATAGTGAAAAACACAAAATTAAATGAAAAAATATTGTTTTTATACTTGCATAATAAAGAAAAAAATATTTCTATGAAATATCAAACCCACCTTCCTACTCCTACATATGTATAAGTTTTACGCTATTTTTTAGGCACTGCCCAACCCACTTAAAAAGCTAGATTAAAAGTTAAAATTACTTTAATTAAAATCAACAGGTCTTAAATTTCAATAAAGTAGCTATCAAGCAAGTACTAGGTACCTATATGTAGTCTTATAGTCTTGTTTATGTATGTAGTACAAGAGACGAAGTGATAACGGCTCGGTAACTCGACGCCGAACTTCAATCAAACTTACGGCGCTGTAGTTGAAAGCTTTTGATGGACTCCTTATTCTCCAGTTTATTGCTTCGAATTTCACCCAATCTTGATCGCACCACGGATCATTGGTTTCGTGACAATTGGTTTATTCATAGATCTTGTAGACTGCAGTGCCTACCGCCCGCGCCCGTGGGGTCTGATTGTTCGCCGAAAATAAATCATGATTTCGTTCAAATTGTAAATTTTATGCTGATTGAGTGCGGTTTGTGGGCGTTTGGTATAATAACCCCAGCCCACTGCTACACTTTTGTTTAATGTCACTCGTACACAGAACCTTTTCTGGATAACGTTGGCAGACAAAAACGTGTAACATGCGCAATATGCCAAAAAACATGAATAGAAACGAATACCTACCTAACGAAGTAAGTAGGTGTTGATTCTTACTCCAAAGATTAGGAAAGTTATTCGGGACCATCTACTTATTTTCATAAGAGTAGTTAATAAGACATGATGATAATAAAAGATTATGGAAACAAGTGTAGACATTAGAGCACGTAGGTAAGTTCAATTTAATCTTTATGTAACATGTTAGACAGACTATAAAGTTGCATTTTATACGTGGCCCATGAGATGAGATCAGCACATCGCACGTCGTTCGTACAGAATGGTATGTTAACAGCCTCTCCGCCACCGCCGTAAAGAACATCGTTGCTACAACAAGACACACAACATTGTTCGCCGAACAGAGACGGGATTAAACGTCCCAAGATTTTACAGCCCACTTCCTTGTAAATATATCGTTTTCAAACAATTTATAGGTACATAATGTCCGAATTTCCATGAAAGCTTTATGAGTCATTGTTAGTAGCTTTAAATGTGCAAGTCTTTTATGACATTATGGCACAAGTGCAACATCCTTCCTACAAAATATAATGTTCGCTCTCTAAGCACTGTTACCTAAATGTGGAAATGTTGCCTCTTAACGCTGTAAAGGATCTGTGAAACCACTAAACTTTGAATAAAGCAAAACAATTGTACACCCAGAATGTACGTAACTAGGAAGGTATATAATAGGTAGGTAGGTACAATATCTCAGTTTTGCTTTGTGTGTATTCGTGAGTTCGGTTCAGTCAATTACTATTGTGTCGGGGTTATTGAGTATTTAGAATGTTTGCATGTACAGACGCACATCAAGCAACCCAAAACTGTCAATTTCTCCCAATCAACTTTGAACCCTAAGATTCAGCGATAAAGTTGAAAATGTAAAAATGGATTTTGACAGATTGTAGCAGCTTGATGTGCTGGCGTCTGTACAATTTATCAGTAGGAATATCTATATAGTAGATATGTTCTACCTAGCTTATTTGTTTGTCTGGTTGATAAAGGACTATACAATATTATATTACATAGAAAATAAGCGTGATATGTATGTAAGTAAATGCTAATACATGTTTGGGTACCTACCTACCTAATAAATAATTTCTCAAGGACACATAGGTAGGTACGTCCCTGAAAATTAGGGCCTGTAGGTACCTACTTAACTTTATAGTCGGTATGGAAACTTAAAAACAGTTTCGACCAAGCCTACTTGGACTTCTTTTCATTTTATGTTACGAGTGTTCCATTTCACCCACGCAGATTTCAGGGGTTTTTAGTGTTCTAGAACATGAAATTCGTACGAACACTGGCCATTTTTTCGTGCACACCGCACTCTCCGATGCAGGCACAAAGCCCAAACCTTTTCGTACAAGCTTTGAGCTTTGAGCTGTCGAAAATAATTTGTTTCTTTTTCAGCACATTGCCACTGTCGAACGGTACAATTTATAACTATTTCCTTTGCACATTTTACTGGCAATTAATTATTTCTTCTTTGTAATGCTGATTCATCGCGTTAA
The DNA here is from genome assembly GCA_958496145.1 of Heliothis peltigera. NCBI lineage: Eukaryota > Metazoa > Arthropoda > Insecta > Lepidoptera > Noctuidae > Heliothis > Heliothis peltigera. The sequence continues at coordinate 4,374,417 of OY292326.1, read as the reverse complement.
TGATTAAATTCTCCGTATTCATCGTGGAAACAGCTCGGTGTGATACGTAACGGGTGATGGAGTGAGATATATGTCTGTGCATCTTGTACGGCAACGGGTGTTTTTGTCTGTAGTTAGTGTTACCTATTTTGATTTTACTTATTGTTTCATGAGTAGCCAATTAGGCACTATGGTAGCCCAGTAAAATTTAAATTATAAATACTTGGCACTAATGTCTTAAACTTTCACTCAAAAGATTATTTTCTTAAAAATGTTTGATCTTTTTGATATTTCTACGTTTTGAAAGTTTCCTCTTACAATTATTTGATATAGAGCACGACATTCAAGATATTTATGAAAACCGATTTTTGAGTTTTTGTGACTCGAACTCAAATTGTGATGTGGCCATCTGCAGATCTTTTGATACTTTCGAGTGAAAGTTTAGGATGTCAAAGTTAAGGTAACCAAATAAGGTACCTACACACAATTTTCCAGCTTATTAACTTTAGCTTTTTGTTAATTTTACTGGGCTTCATTGCAAGTTGTGATTTGGAGCATTGTAACAGGAAACCGAAATCTCATTATATGGTTTAATTTATTCTTCGCTTAATAATGATGTTCTCTAATCTCTTCCCGTTTTTCTTTCTCTTAATATTTAGGTATAGTCTCAATTTCGCACATCAAATCAAAATTATTTGTTTAAATATACCTATTTAGTCCATGTGTTAGATTATTGATGGATGCCACAAATAATAAAATATATATACATCAAGTATTCATCAATATATTCATCAAGTAACTTTGTATAGGTACCTTTGAAGCCATTTCACTTTGATGGTATGTTACAATAACAACAATACGAACCTACGCTTTATTCGGGTCATGAACATAAGTATTTAAATCTTTTGTAAATCTGTTTCGTAAAGCTCCATGAACAATGCGCGTTATTTTATGACTCATTAAACGAACACTGTACAAAACTGAGTAGGTAATAACATTGAATAATTTCAGAGGACATATTTTTAGATCTTGGAACCTTTGTAAGTTGTGTTGAAACAATAAATTGTATGCATTTTGTCATATTAAGTATGTATATAAACTCTTAAATTTTCCCAATCAATTTTGAATCATGTGTTTCAGCGATAAAGTTGAAAATCTATAAAGGAAAGGACATTGCTCGTCGTCCATACATAGTTTGCCTAAGAACCAACAGAGAAGCGTATTTACTTTTTGGGTTTTAGATAATGTATATATTCGATTGAACCTAAATTAAAACCACGGACACTTGTGAGAATTCTGAAAAAATCAAAACACTTTCGGATTTTGAGGTTATAATTACGTCAATAAAAACATTCGGTATATGTAGCAAATGTCATCTGTCAATACATCAGTGTCGATATTGCTCGTTTCAAACAGCGAGCGCTTTCAATCGAGTTTTTTTATAAGCCGTAATATGGTTCTGCGACATCATAGCGGACTGTTTGTAACTAAAAATCATTATCTTTTATCAAGTGTTGAGTATACTGACGCTTGTTTGTGTCAAACTCATATTGAGTGCTGTTACAAAGACTTGGCTGTATGATTTATAATACCTTTGCCTATTAAAAACCTTGAATTGAACCAAAAAAATAGTAAAACTATCACCGAGGATTATGACGAAAGCTAAGGACGGAAGTGAATACTTTTTAAAATGTTTTCGAAATTATGAAGTGTCCGTTGTATTGAAATATGTGTAATGTATATTATTAAAATAATTAAGAATTATGGTAAATGTTTCATGCGTGTTGATTCATAGGCCAAATTTGAACAATGTCCTTTGACAGATTGTAGTAAGCATTTCAGCTTAAGTTAGATCTACGTTTCGCTCGGACTTCACGAGAACGAGGTAAAGAAATGTAATCGAATAGGGCATAACATAACACTCAATCTCAATCCTTCTCTGTACCAAGGTACAAAAGTAAAATAGGTAGACATTGTTGTGAATTAAAATAAAAATCAACTAGGTACATAATATTGTTTCTTTTTATATGAATTTTATTTTCGAAATTATTACGAAAATGTAGAAATATACATACTTCTTCAACAAGTTTGCAAATAGACCCCGCGATTATGAGAAGTTGATATACATTGCATTGTCAGATACAAATCAGTGACATATTTTGATTGGCTGGTAAATCCAAACCATTTCAGTAATAAAAAACCTATATCGATATTGTCACGTTCGTCGGTCAATACGAATCCGACTCATGAACACATGACGAATTACTTGTTCGCCGGGAGAGCGGAAAAGTCAACGCGAACCTCTGTAATCCGCTTATTAGAAGTAGTGTGGTAATCCGCAATCGGCTCAAACCAATTTCGCGATAAAATGAGTAAGACCCTTATCCTGGATCCTAGTCCATGGCCATGGAATGTCACCAATAAGACGTTAATTCGATTAGAAATGGTATATCAAATATGTGGTGCGAATAGTTTCAATTCAGACCCTAATTAAACATGAATGTTATTATGCAAACGCTAATTAAGGTCTGGCAGGTGCCACGTTCAGGTGTAATGCATACCGCTCCTATCTCTAGACAGTAGACATGTTGCTACAGTTCTGATAAGTAGGTAAGTACCTACAAGCTATCTTGCAGGCTACTATGACTGTGTAAGTAATTTACTGATAATTAACGCATTCGTGTTTAGTTCTTAGTTAATTAGCTGTAAGAACACAAATGTGCAGGTCTAAAGGTTTTCATTTTACCTTACTTTTATCAGAATTCAAATAAATACTAGATCTCGATAAAGAATTGAGTAGATATTTCGATAAGATAGCTAAATCTAACAAAAGTCATAATTCAAGAAAACCGATTTGTGATCCTAGTGTGTTGCTTTTAGTTGTTTTGTTAAATCTATTCTTATAGTAGGTACTGTATCGATCGATACAGTTAAATATGCAGATTTTCAGGCCTATCCTCTAACTGGTAGAACCATTCGGTTCCCGCACGATGTCGCCGCGCCGATGACTGTATTTGGTTCGTTAGCCATTTATCGGCAACAATTTGGATCCCGACTCGAGTGTTCACCGAAACAGTACTTAATTGCTTCACCATTTCCATTTTCCTGCCACGTTCAAGATAAGCTTCATAATCGCAATATGCTAAACAAGATACAACAGAAGCATATTGTTTTTTGGAAAAGAAAGTATGAGTTCCATCAGTTAGGGAAAACAGAGAGGATTAGGCCATATTGCGAGTTGTTTTTCACACGAATACGCATACCGAAATGAAATTTCTAGGTAAAATACTGTTGGAATATCCGGAACGAAAGCGATTTGGTTGGACACTCGTTGCGATCCTAAAATGACTATGTAGTATGAATGGCGATCGTTCGGTTCGAACAATAGTGTGTGCAGTTGGCACGCCCGCAGCGCAGTTATGGTGCCACGGTGTTGGCAGCGTCCCGCAGCGCCATGGGCATCGTGCCACAGTTCAACGGCACCGCACTAGCCCAGTTACTTTGAACGAACGATCAGCAATTGATTAAAACTTCCTAGACAAGATTTATTACACATACTTACCTATTTTTGTTACTGAGATGTTATCTGAATTTAAAATTAACTGGATAGTCATCGCTATACGTCTGCTAGTTGTGTATCTAGTTCGGATAGGTCATTCATAATGTACCGATATTTTTAACAGCAATAAATCAGGTTTTGACTGAGTTGTTTAGTCACCAGAACGAAACAACTAAGTTACAACATTATACCAAAAAACCTATAACTATCGAAATATGTTCTAACGTAGATAACGGAGCTTTAGATTACGAGCAGGTAGAAGAACTGATAAGCACATAACATAAAAAATAATAGATACAGACGTCAACGCATCAAGCTACCCAAAACTCTAAATTTGACATCCATATGTTTGGGCGATGAAGTTAAAAATCGATTAAGGGACAGGTTGTAGTAGCTTGATGTGCTGGCGTCTGTACCTACTATCAGGAAATATCAATGATAGACTTTTATGGGACGGACGGGGCGAGGTGTTAAAATTCGCAGACGAAATGCCAGACGGGCTCGGCTATAAAGTCTAGTTATAGATTGGATTGCATTGTGCATGACTGCGGGTAGTCGTATTTGATACGACAGGTGGGATAACCTATGCAGTAACAGATTAGTAGGCTGCATGCTAGTTGCCAATATCGAATGTAATTTGACGAGTGCCAATGAGTGAGAAGACTCATTTTATACTGCAAAGTGTTGAGGTTCACGGTGACACTTTAACGGTTTGATTATTTGAGGTTTTTTAATAGAAAGCTGATAACCGAATATTATTAGTATATGAAGTTTGTAATTAAAAAGAAAAGTAGTTCTGATCTGCAAATTTTTTCATTCTATGTCTATGTCTTTGCGAGAAAATAAATTTAAAAATTGAGTTATTCCTATCACCGGGAATACAAAACAAATATTTGTGCTATGAACGTTTTCTCTCCAATTAATTGCCACCCCTACTGGCAGCCACGCAGGGGTAGTAAGATGATGGCTACTATCTACTCACAAAGGAAAGCTTCTAACTATACCTATAGTCGTATTTTTATTTAAACGATACAAAATGACGTTTACTGTGTTGTCAGTTTTTGATGAAACAAAAATAGTGTTGCGAAAAAGTGAATGAATGGAAAAGTTCCTGAATTAATGAAATTACTTAGATTGATTAGTGAATAATTAGTGTGCCAACCTACTGATATCTTTGGTTAGGATAGGTGCTTAGTACATACCAATGAGTTTTAGACCACTATATGTTTCTATAGTATTCTGAATACTACCTATATTGAATAGATTGTTTTCACAAAAAAATATGAAAACAATGCCAGGAAACTTGTAGGATTGTCCTATTTTCAGTAAATCATGTAGTTGAAACAATAGATGTTTAAAATATATCAATAATAGGTACTAGGAAGGTAATAAAAATAAAAAAAAAACAAGGCTTATTACATAAATTATTTTTAATAAGCGGCGCTTTTTAATAAGCCGACCTAAAACGGATTGTATTTACATATATACTACTAGTAACTTATATTAGAGCACTTTTTCACTATTTTATTTTACACATATTATTCTTTAAAATTTTCAAATGTATAATTATGGTTCACTCATAGTTCATTCATCTGATTGAACGAGAACTGAACCCATCACTATTACTTTAAATGTGGCCACATTATTTTACAAAGTGACATTAGCTACTGTCATTTTGTATCGTTTAAATAAAAATACGACTATAACAAAAAAAGTTCAGTGACTGTGTTCGTGAAACTTATCTTTTCTTTGCGTGCAACTGTGCAAAGAAAATAACATAATATAATATAAAAATTGGAGCTGCACCAAGTTTGACATGGAATGGATTTCGCATAGGTTTTGGCTAAAAGTTAGGTACTTGCATTTATTTTTTGATGGGCGCCATTTCTTACCATAGCAGTAAAATATAAAGGCATAAAATTATCAATGGATTATTAAAAAAATGGATATTTGATGAATGTGTAGGTTGTGGTTTCACACGGATGATCTGATTCATAGCATACCATTATTTTAGGGATGGGAAATCCTTAGATGAGTGTCAGACTTTTACTGACTAAAACCCACCTTCGTTCCCTTTCCCGCTCATCTCTTTTGAACAATCTCGCACCTTTGTGTCATACCTATAGTATATTATAAGAGTCTAAGTAAAAAAATCTTTCAATGTTAGTCCATGTGTCGGTAAATATCACATCCTATAGCTGTTTGGAACTCCATTGATAAGGCTCCATTATAATAAGGCTTTGTCAAATATCTAAGTATTTCCAGGTAGAGGTTCTGACTATTTTGATTGAGTACACGAGTAGTTCCACGTGCCAGCCATTTAAGCGTGACTCGACAATTCAAGTCACCTTTATGTACATATATGTATATCAGGTAGGTACTGTCTAGTGAAGCGTGGTTTTAGAGGTTCCTGCTAGAATAGCTTATCTGTTATTTGTACTTGAATGCTTTTTATTATAAACTTGTGACATGTTTATGTGTGCATTTTCCTGCAGCTGTGATCATGAATGGGTTGTTCAGAGCCCTGTTGTTGTTTATTAATAAAACTAGAAGCTTTTCACCCGTATCCCCAGGGAACTATAGGAATAATGATGATGATGGCATCCAGGCCGATTGTCGGCTACGGCGGCCGTTCTCTTTTATGGAGATCAGTCAGCTGCGCAGGACATATTATAGTGCACAAGCATTCGCGCAGATACAGGTGCACTCTCGCTAGCTTCCCAAAATGAAAAAATATCTAGTCTGTCGAGAGATTTTGAAGTCTATTCAATTCAAACAAACAATTAAGATTTCGTCTATATAATATCAGTATAGATGACAATTCTCAATTACTATCGTTTCGTTTTTCTAGCGATTTACATTGAAAGTAATGGGGTAAATTATATTCATCATAGTTGTCTACTAGTATGTTTACTATTACTATAGTTCTATAAATTGAGCCAGTTCTAAACAGTAAAGCTTTGGAATCTGAGTCAGTGCTGACGAGAACAACTAGGTCTTAGCTGAAAACCTTTACGTTTTCATTGCCTCAATTCCTTTGAGTTAATTCCTGCCTTCCTTGAAAGCGATGACACCGATCTTAAATGAAATTCTACTATAATGGAATCGGGTTTATTATTTGGTTTTAAATACGCTTTCAAACATCGTAAAATTAAAGAAATAAAATGTGAGAAACAAGTTACGACCTTTCCGAACTCGATGAAAGTTAAAGTACAGACGCCAGCACGTCAAGCTACTATAATCTGTCAAATTTCCTTAATAGATTTTCAACTTTATCACTGGAGCATGTGGTTCACAATGCATTGGGAAAATTTTACAGTTGCGGGTATTTGACAGTGTGCGTCTGTACATATCTTTGGTATGAAGAATATACATAGAGACGTGCTATTTTAATTTCTTATTAGGTTAAAGTCGAAACTGTGTTTGTACCAAATTATTACAAAGGGTATTTTACCTTTGACTCGTTTCTTAGTAAACAATTATTTCTTAGCTTGAACGTAGATTCTACCTCGTGTGCTTAACTATCTTTGTAATTAGGGGAAAGTAGTACGAGTTGATCCCTCGGGGTTAGTAAGATGATCTTTAGTGTTTGTGCTGAAACCCCTAAAGCCATAGTTGATTTCACTGGTCAAAATAGGTCCCGACACCTCGCCTCAAACAAATTGCAATGGCGACAAGCAAGAATTAGATAAGCAAGCATTGAATTAAGAAATAGGGCTTGGGCAAGACGATTGCTCTCTATACGGACGATCCCTGGGGACCATCTTGCACTAATAGAAAATTTTGCCGATAATGTTATTGAAACGGAATGCCAAAGCGAAATTAAAGTAACTGCCAGTGCTCTAAATTATTTAGGAAGAACAAAAAATTTTGTAACCAAAAAACAGAAGAATGAATTCGTGGACCACACAAAAAAAAATATTAAGTACCTAAATTAGTAACTTCAGACAAGGATAAATAAGACTGCTTTAAATAACAAGTTTTTTAAATTACTGTTTTTATAACACATTTTCTCATAAAAAAAATTATTTACTTATATTCAAGTTACATATGTAGAGCTAATAGGGGAAATAATCATGTTATCCATGGGGATATGATTGGTCATATAACTCCAATCATTCCAATAAATCGAAATCTGTTCACTAAGAAATACTGATATTTAAAATTATATTTGTATATAGTGACATAATTGAAGTTAATTCATACAAATTTCCAGACGGAGGGTTTTTTATAGTAAATAGTGAAAAAGTTAAACTGGAGCCTAGCTGTTGTTAATGGAAAACATCGGGACGTGTTTAACGGCGTGTTGCTGTTTCACGTCATTGACTTTAACGACACGCTCAGACATTTCATTAGTATTACACGTACGTTATATCAACTCCGCTGTTAGATTGTAATTATATTCACTAAACAGAGCTTCGGCCTTTTATTTTATACTTATGTCTACACCTACTCGTTGTTTGTCCGTCTTGTTGTTTTTGATCATTTCGAGGCTATTGTTGTTCAATGTCCTACCCACTTGAAAGGGAAATTACTTCTCAAGTAGACGTGTATACAGGGGAACGTAATGACATTAGCTTTTGTTATCTGTGACAAATCTCCACACTTGAACGCTAATGTAAAATTCCTACTGGAATAGCTGTAATGGGAGTTAAAGAAACGAGAAATAAAGTACGCGTTCAGGTCTCCGTGGAAAGTTGATGTTGTTGATGACTTTCTAATCTCCTAATATTTTAAACATTGATTCAACAGCTACCTAATATGATAAGGTGCCATTTATATCGGCTTACAAGTCCATTAAAGATATTAATACACTCGATACATCAAAGGCATTCCCTTGCCATAATAATTAATCAACAAAGTGCTTCCCACAACGCATTGATGATAACATTCAACAGTAGGAACATTTTTCACCGTAAATTCGACCTACTGAGTGATTTAATCTAACACCTCGGATATTAAAATCGACGGAAAGCCGTCTTGCGAATTTTCGTTTTTAGCGAAATTCTTTTATACTCAGCATGTGGTTAGAACAACCATAAAATTGAGATCTGGAAAGCATCAGCTGCTGATATTTACGCAGCAGTGATTAATAGCATCATTGTTACGGTGTCTGGTGTATAAGGAACTATAGTTAGTGTAGCTGTCGAGGTGATAGACTGCTTATAGGGATTTACTCGTTTTTTTAACGAGCGAAGCAAGCAAGGCGTGAATGATTATGCAGTGGCGTTAATCCCGTCTGCAGTGTAGTCGTGCCGGCGTTTCGGTAATACGCGCACACGCACTCCGCGATCCTTGTCTTGTCGCGCTCGCAGCGACATCACGGCTGTGAAATATCAAAACCCAGTATCTGCATAAAACCAAATTTTACAGGAGAGCCGAAAAACGATTTCATATCTTTGACAGCTTGCCGTTTCAATAATATTAGTCGTATCTTCTTGGGAGTGGTTGCAAAATTTGAGGCACATAACAGGCTATAAAAGAAAATAGTTTTAATGCGTCTATTACAAACTATGTACGTAGAGGAGCAGTTACTAATAAAAACATTGTTTTCTTAGACCTAACTTTGTGAGTGTGACAATTTCAAAACCTAGTAAGATCACTTGCTTTGTTTTCATCTGGGTTTGAGTATACTGAGTGGGGACTAAACGCAAATTAATAGGCTTAGTAAGATCACTTGCTTTGTTTTCATTTAGGTTTTAATTTACTGAGTAGGAACTAAATGCAATTTATTTCACCTATTTAGTAAAAAACAACAGAATATATTCATTAAAACCAAACAAGACACGAAACAAAATCTCGCCAGTTACCAAAAAATCTTACATGCTTGTGTTATTATTTTGAGGTTATGCATTTTATTCATAAAAAAACATTGAAAAAAATATCTTGACATTATTATACACTGAAGCGTACTTACATTTCACGTTTTTCGTGGGAAATCATCAAATGACCTCTCCCGCTGAGGGTGCAGCTGGAGGGAATGTCAGACTCTTACTGACTAAAACCCACTATGTTCCTTCTGGAGGTCCCTGTGTGCCAGGGCCACGGTATCTCTTACCAACAACCCGCAGCCCAGGCAGACCCTGGCCCTAAACCCCCTCCTATGTTGCTGACATCTCTTCGAGGAGCGCGTGGAATAGAACGCACCGCCGACACGGGCCTGTCGTCCCTAGACGTACGAACGATGAGCTACCCACACTCACCGCCCACAAACCCGCGCCTACGGTGGTCGGGAGTCATCCCTCGACACCCGGCGCCCGTGGTGTCGACCGGTACCAGCTCTGCCGCGACGGCTGGGATGAGCGGTGCGATCTCTCAGCCGCTCCGCCGCCTCCTTTGCTAGCATAACTGCTTTACAGAAGGAGGCGACGGCATCCCATTCTCTCTCGCTCCGGACCATGGCCCGGATTAGGGCCGGACGCGAGAGGTCGCCGCCGCCAATTGCCGCTGTGAGGACACGGCGGTCCTCCGCCCAGGCAGAACACACCTCCACCGTGTCCTCTGGCCGGTCCGCGCAGTGGTGACACCCAGGCGTCTCCTCCCGCCCGATGCGATGCAGGTACCTCCCGAAACACCCATGTCCGGTGAGGACCTGCGTCAGGCGGTAAGAGAGGGTGCCATGACTCCTCCCAATCCACTCCTCGAAGAAGGGCACTATGGCCACTTTTGTGGCGTGCCCTGCACGGGGTTGCGTGAAGCGATCTCTCCACTCCACCATGAGATCGCGCCGGAGGACTGCGATTTGCCGCAACAACGGGGACTCCCCCGACGCAGCGCCTCCTCGCGTTCTTTTAAAGCATTCAAGATCAATTTCGACCTATAAAACTGATTTTTCTCATTTTTAGAGACAAAAACACGCACTTGCAACGAGTTTTTCTCACTTACTAAAGTTACGCGGGAGTTTTGACGTTCATTTCAACCATTTCATTCACTTAGTATCTACATGAACCATTTTATAACCAAGTAACTACAAGCACTTACTAGGTTTTTAAAATGGTTGATGTTAGATACTATGTTTTAATCTTGTAATTTTTGCATTTTGAAAACGTTTGCTGTAGATACTAGGTTTCGGAATTTCTGTAACTTCGTTTTGGAGTTATTTTTGGGAGTTTTTACTATCCTAGTATGTGGAGAGTGGTCTATAAGGTCGAAAAATGCAAAAACACGTTTTTTTTAAATTTGTCAGATACTAGGTTTTGAAATTGCACAGCCGATCACTACTATCAACTAGTCTGTGTTTATGAGTGACAGGTGTGATGTTATAGCAACTTATTCCATATTCAAATATTTCCCGCGTGTTTTTAATATTTTTTTGGAACTGTTATCTTTTCTAATTTATTATTGTTTTGTGTTTTAGAACCGAAACAATGAATCTTAAGCTGAATAATGAAATAAAAGGATCGGTCACGACGGAGAAATCATCAGATTCTCTTGTCAAGGTAACAGATAACGCAATATTTTGATGAAAATGTTGTGTATAAATTATTTTTACTAATTAATTAATACTCTTACCTTTGACTGTAAATTAAAAGCTTAGGTAAATGATGAAAATGTTCAAGATTCCGTTTCGTGGTATGATAGCAACCAGTGTTATTGATGTTACTAGTTCTGATTACAACAATGACAGTATTGCTTGTAGCTAATTTATACAGCTAAAGTAGATCAGCACAATAAAAGCAGATATCTAAATATTGTTTAGATAATTTATTAATTTGATCGATGTTGACAATTTGACACAGTTTTATAATGACACTAAGTAATGACAGATAGAGGGGTTTCAGATAAGGTCCGTGTTTCAGTTAAGATTTGTGATTTGTAGTTTCAGTGTAGTGGGAAGCTATCAGAACAAACTATGTAGATGTGTATATATCGTTAAAATACCACAGTACCTTTTTACAAATATACATAGATAAACCATTGACTAAATCCGCGTATTCTACGCCGTGTGCGCACATAAAAATTGTTCAAACAGCTTCAAAGAATTTGCCCTTTACTGATTGTTGGTCTTGTGGTCGCAAAGTGCGACTGCTGTGCATGAGCTCCTGGGTCGGGTCAAATCGCTTTGTGGATTTTAAGAAATTATCACAAAGCAGTCCGTAATATGGAAATTGTGCCTCGTGTCTCGGAGAGCATGTTTATGTCGGTATTCCGCTGGGCCTAGTCTCTCTCCTGTCGGCGATATTGTCGGATCTTCATCGCATTGCGTCATAGCAATTACTACACGCTAGTAATAGAGAGTGCACCTGTCTGTGCAAACATATATGCATTGTACTATGTCCTGCACAGCTGGCTGACAACAGTGCCGCCGTGACATAATTTCATCAATGATGACAATCAATGTACAGACGCTAGCACATTAGGCTGCAACAATCTGTCAAATTTCCTTAATGGATTTTCAACTTTATCGCTGAAGTATAAAGTTCAAAGTTGATTGTTAAAATTTGATAGTTTCGGGTAGCCTGATGTGCTGGCGTCTGTACGTGCTGAATAAATTGTTGTAGGTTAGAATTCATGCAAGCAGAATGTTATGTACATATGCTGTATGTATAATGAAATATAGGCTGAATGCTATGTCCTTCTACACTCATAAACTTTGGTAGAAGCGTTAAAATACGAAAAAAAAAATACATTAGGACCACGTGATTTATTGATTACAAAAATGTCATTGCCATAAATGTATTATTATTATTACATTGTAGAGAGACAGCTAACCCTGCTGTACAGAATAAGATTTTTGTATTTTTTTTTATACTAAATAGTTAATTAAATTTTCATTTCTCTAATTAAAATCAAACTTTCGGTTTTAATTATTATCATAAGTGTACAACGCTCTTGTTTGAGTTTCCAAACAAAGGTAGCAGACAATATTTACAATGCGTAGTAGATACTACATTTTATTAAAATGAAATTACTTGTGTAGACTTTGATTCCTAGTTTTTATTTTATTATTTTATTTAATCGCTCCAATGCCTTTCTTTCTGATTGTATTATTCCCACGCCGATGTTTTAGCTTGACCTTCGATCATTAGCTTTTTAAAGGTATTTAACAGAAAGAATCCGTTTAAATAATAGCTAGCAATCAATCTTTTTCATGTAGTAAGTATTACTTAAAAAAGGAATGATTCTAAAAGGACTTTCAGTTCATTGAATAAAATTGTTTACACCGTTTACACTAATACGAAGGTTTGCACTAAAACCAATATAGCCTACAATATTTATTAAAACGAAATAAATTAAATTCCGATGTTGTTGTCGGATATTCAGAATAGTTTCAGGTTCTTTACAAGAAAACTCGTTTGGGCTTCATAAAACTTCGTAACTATTGTAAGTACGACGAAAACCATTAGAAAACATTTCTTGTTAAACTCCTGAATGTTGTGTTACTACGGAAACTTATTTAAATTTCTTTAAGATGTCTTTTATTATAATAATTTAGCAATTTGAACGGAATCAATGATTAAGTAGGTACCTAAAGCTAATTAAAAAAAATTAAACAATTTTAATTTATATAAAAATACACTGAAAATAATAAATAAAGTATAGTATATGTTCATAAGCAATCTATATATATAAAAATGAATCCCTATTTCCCTTGATCACGGCATCACGCGTGAACGGCTGCACCGATTTAAATAAAATTTGGTAGACGCATAGTCTAGAGTCAGAGAAAGGACATAGGCTACTTTTTATCCGGGTGCGGGAATGAAGTCCTCTCGGGCGGCGGGTGGAACCGCGGGGAACAGCTGGTAATAATATAATAACAAAACCTATCTACTAATAGCGTTACAGATGAACACATATTGAAAAAATGTATCCACCCAAAATCCCCCAGCTTCATATTGAATCGTATCCTACTTATTTAAAAGAACCACGTTTCAATAATAAATAAACTAAATAATAGCCTCTTTTCCGCCGCAAATAATAGCATAGTGAGTCAAAAACATTTCAGGGGTCGCATAAATATGGCGGTAGAAATATGAGGGTCTGTTTCTCACAAAACAGAAACGAGAAAGTATGTAATATAGGGTATAAGTTCCCAGGGTTCAACACTAACCTTTCAGTCTCAAGGGAATAAGCCGTTATGCTGTCTGTCCACGTCTGTTTAGGCAGTGACTCGAGGGCATTTTCTGAACCAGATAATTATGAATAATATCTGTCGTTTGTTTTGTGTTTAAAAACATTTATAAATAGGACGAAGCCCTTTGAATGAGGTTCCTCAGTTATGAATTTTTTGATTTTAATTCTATCAGTACGTATACATATTATTCAGGTATTTAATTCAAAAGAGTTATCATGGTCTTTGATTATTTTTCGCTCGGCAAAGTCAATTTTTAAAGTCAAAGGCGACCTTTACAATGCTATTCTTGAGTTATTTTAAAACTCAGCTTTTTATTAAATTTAAAAGCTAATTAGGTTATGATCCTCCACAAGCAAAATTTTATTGGCATTTAAACACAATATGGTCAAAATTCCCGTGAACATACATTTTCATGGTGTCGACCTTGTTATCTGTTGTCTGTGTTAAGAGCTTACAGCGGTGTGCGTGCGAGAAATGAACGCACGTAAAAGGCGCATTTAAAAAAAAAACGCAGACGGCTTTACCTGCAATTCGTATATTAACGTACGAGCGTTGATGCGCCTCCAAGCTCAAATAAGCGACAGTCTCTGTAACTTCATCATCAGTTTGAGTGAACACACCGGAATATGCTTGTCTACGAGCGTGAAGTTTTTTGTAGCGTGAAATGTGGCTCGCGTCTATGTAAGTTGAAAGGACTCTACAGCACAAAAACCAGCTAGTCTGTAATTGCAATTATACGTACCATAAAAACACAGTTACACAATAATTTCATAATGACTAAAATGACATTGTTTGGTAAATGGTTATATGATAAAAAAATTGATAGAGATAAAAAGTCATTTGTTCAAAGTAGGCTGAAAAAACGCATTTTTTATTGAAGGTCAATTTTATAAAAGGCAGGCCCCCGGCCTTCGTCACTTCCTATGCCTTATCGCCGGGAAGAAGAAATGTTGGAAAGAATTCCACAGTAACACAATTCTGTCTGTATTGTATGGTATGAAAATAAAAGCCATTTTCTCTTTAAAAAATATGATTATTACTTCTATTTCTTAAACACTGTTTATGCCGTGATGACAAAGTTTAACATATTCTACGCTATTGCGGTCTTGTCTTACATACAATATAGTCGTCTTATCGTTATTGTGTCGTAGATATAATATACATTATATTCTCGACCCAAAAACGTACTTTGCTTAATACGTAAAAGGTCATAAGTGCGGCATGTAGCTTAAAAAACATTATTCTTACATTTTCAAATGATTTATAGGCAAAATGAATCATTGTGCACCTGAGCTGATAGGACATAAAATGATTTACGCTAGTATACAAAACCTATTAATAGTATTCTTACATGATTCCTTAAGGAGATTGAGACTGGACACAAGAGAACAGAGTAAACTTGAATATATCGCTTTGCTCTTCTTTTGCAGGATGAGCAGGACGCCAAGCGGTCTCAGCGAGAGGTACGTCAGTACCACATGCTAACTCACACGTTCTAACTGTGTCAAAATTCTATTGTAGTGTAATATTGTATAATATATGCTAATAACAATTTGATCAAACCTATGCCTCAAAGGCCGTGGTTTGAAGTTCATAACATCGCTTGATTCTAAAATTTTCTTTTCTGGGACTTGGTTCACATACAATGTTAACCTCTATTTGGCTATTTTAAAACATTCGAAGACTATCACCAGAGGGTTAGGTTAGGTTAGGTTAGCAGAGAATTCAGTTTCTGCGACTGTAGTTCTACCAACCTGACGAAAAGGACCCAAGGCGTGGGAATTATTGTCTTGCTAATCACTGTTTTCTAATCTAACCAAGAGGTCATCAAAAAACTTTACCTTCTTAATTTTGGATTAGCTTTTCAGCGTGTCGCTGTCAGATAGTAAGTGGGGAACTGCGCTTTGCTGGCATATCATGTAGTTTGGATCAAAGAACTGACTTGACAGACCCTCTGCTTACCAGTTGGTTTCTCTCTGGTTAATGTTTTCAGTATTCTGGATTCTCGCTCTGTGAATGAAATAGTACATGCTCTGGCTACCAATTCGAGTAAAAGCAGTGTTTATAAGTAGATAAATATGACACAAAAGCACAGCTAGAATTTTATAGAAAATAACATAACTTCTGTTTTTTCTGTTGAGAGTAGATAGATGACTTGGACACTGAGTTTCATAATAAAGATAGATGTTTCATTGTCGTAGTGGACGAAGGCGATCCGTTATAAGCAGCGGTAACACAATATACCCACTCTGTAAATTAACTCATGATGTAATTAAAGTTTGTATTGCTTACACCAAGTGGCACTCTAATCATGCGATTGTTTTTAAAAACAGTGTTTTACTATGAAATAAAGTCTTTTTTGATCCATTACACGTAACTTGTCAAGATTATAATAAATAGAAGTTGAAGTATGCCCATCAGGGTCCATGATTACTACCATGTTATTTATATTATCATCTTATCTTATGTACATTGTGGGTTCGCAATAAAGATTATGATTATGTATAGAAGTCGAAGATTCATTGCAAATATATTACTATCATGGAGAAGGTATGAACATTAGTTAATAACAAAGTGAAAGTAGACGGAACAGGGTCTTTCTTTTCAAGAAAAACAATTATTTCCGAAGTTGCATTATGCGTCCCGCAGTCCCTTAATCTGCGGTTGATTGAATCAGGGCTCCTGATTGATAGCTGATGCGGTTCACGCGGGACCCATAGAGCCCCAGGGCCGGTCGCAATCTAATCACAGCCGTAACATTGTTACAGGCTATATCGGCCCCGCGTTTACATTATAAAGGGGTGAGGGCCGCCGCCGCTAAAAATAGATCACGAGGTTCGTGTCGTGGTGAATGAATGAATTAATTTATTAAGCTGCGGGAGGCTATGGGTGTCAAACAATATGATTTCACGCTGTTTTCGGAGTGTCAGCAGGCAGAAAATGAGCATAGCTAAAAATATTGTTCGAAATACATATTTTTGACCATTTCAGCGATATCTGAGATAGTCGAAGCAGAGTTTTTGCTTTTTATTTAGATTCACACAAAGTTTACGTTTAATATCGCATACAGTAAACATAAATTGCACAGTTTATAGCTTTTAAAATGATTAACAACGTTTACAGCTGAGGCAGGCATGTAGCACTTTAGATTTCCTCAATTTTCAGTATCTATTATTATCGGCGTCGACTAATCATAAATCCATCAGGAATCTTGTTGATGTCTCGTGGCATTTTTGTTTGATCAATTTTCTTCAATTTAATTCATGGACGTAGAAACGTTTTGCACTATTTTAAAAGCGATTCTCGTCAGTGAAGTAAAAAGGGATAAAGAAAAACATCCGACGGCACTCAGCTCTAATACATGGTATCATTTCATATTTCATTTTTGTCGTGCGCTTAAAATTCTTTTCAATTTGTCTACTTCATGTTGTAGAGGAATCAGCCGTGCATGTAAATAAGCGACTCAAAATTGTAAACTAGGAGTTTTAAGCATAAATATAATATCAAATATGGAGTCTTTGATATCGTCACATATGTATGCTCAACTTCCATTTCGTTTTCAACACGACTAACAATAGAAAGAGTGTGGGTGTGGTTTCTTTAAATTTAAATATAAAAAATCTACAAGATGAAAAAAAACGCGTGGTACTGGTTTAACCTTTAAAGAAGTTTCAAAACTGCTTGAAGGGTATTATTATTATAGGGTATTATTAGTATTATCTCGAACTTGTTCTTAAAAATTTTATATTTTTTTAAGAATTATAAATCTTCCATTGTGGCAGGATCATAATATTTTGTTGAAGTTGACGTAACTGGACTTACACGTTATTACTTACATAATTTTTCAGGGTAGTAGTTTTATTACTGTGACCAAGATTTAATATTTATACTGTTTTACACTTTTCTGTCATTATGTCCATTATCCGGTAAACAAAACTTGTTTCTACGGTTGCCACGCTAAGCCTGCTGGACTATGGAAAACAACATGGTATAGCTAGCTAGCTCAAACATAATATTTTTCTAACTCATGTGTGTCACACAGCAAAATTACAGTCTAGATCTTCATTTGTTTCGGTGCTAACCGCCACCTATAGTACTTCTTTAACTAGATGTGCCGACATCAGGATGACAATAATATTTTAGGACATTAAAGCACTGATCATCATATCATCTGGCTAGCCTTTTCCCAACCTATGTTGGGGTCGGCTTCCAGTCTAACCGTATGCAGCTGAGTACCGGGTTTTACTTGGAGCGAGTACCTATCTGACCTACCTAACCTAGTTACCTAGTCAACCCCTTGGTAAGACTGGTTGTCAGACTTTCTGGCTGATTACCCGTAACGACTACCAAAGATGTACAAATAGCAGCCGGGACCTACCAATTTAATGAAGCACACAGGAATGCATCATAGAAAGATGGTCACCTATCTACGGATCGACCACGCCAAGGGTTGCTTAACCTTAAGATCGATCCGTGCGACTGTAACTGACCACCACAAAAAATATAGAGGTAATATTTAAAAATAATCCTTTGTATTTTACAGGAGGAGCGTCGTCGCACTGGCCGGTATATGGCCATACTAGTGGGCATCTCCCTCTTCATCCTTGCGCTCTATCACGCCTGGGTCCGTCGCATCCCCATAGTAGCCAGCCTCGTAGTACCAGCCCTCATAATGTTCGTGTACGTCGCCTGGATACTCTACACCGCCTCCAGGGAAAAACACAGGGTAATTATTTATGGTTTCAACGGTCTTAACTTTACCTGGTCACTTGATATCAGTGTTGCTAGTGAAGATAATAGTAGCTACATCTTTCAGGTGGTCACAGTGCTGGTTGTGGAGTTAGATTTTTTTGCAACATAAATAATGTTATAAATTAAAAACTGCAAAATGCGTATGGAATTATTTAAATTTCAACACCAGTTAGTGTGTTATAGCATATTTTTTTCAATTTTGGTAAATACCGATTTTTATATAAAAACATCTAGAAGATCTACCATGTTAAGGGAATTGAAAATGGAATCTTATAAATACGTATTCAATTTTCCATTCACAATTTCATGAGAGACTTACATTCGTTGTTTTGATTGTAAAATGCTGAAGGAATCATTAGCGCACTGAAATATACGAAACAGAAATGCATTAAGCTTTCGTAATTATACTCTTTATTGCTTTCAGGGGTTAATAACATGCTCATGTTGAGATCAAACTTTAAAGACAAGTCTAATAAATTGCGAAAATGCCAAGAATATATGTACATGTATTAAGTGACATAATAGTCTCACTTCAAGTTTTCTGAAGTATTAATTTATCATTTCTAGTAGACTATAAATATAGACGTAGTTGACTTTAGATGAGATGTGATCGCGAACGTTTTGTTACATTCACGTAGAAATATTGTCATTTATTATGTTGATAATTCAAAATATTCTATTTAATAGAACGACTTATATTGTGGAATATAACCAAACAGGTGATTGTGTAGAACGATTCCCGTCGTGGGGACAAAATTTTGCGCTTACGTAGAACAGGCTTGCCGTATCACACCGCATTCAATTCGTTTTGCAATCGCGTTCGCTTTGCTTTGCCCTCTCAGGGCTCGGCCTTAGTTTAATATAGATTTTTAATGATTGCATATACACAGAGAAGATAATGTAATATTGCGTTCAGCTTTTCAGTTCGGCCGGATGCAGCTGCATTTGATATTCTATACAAAACGAATGTGCTCTCACCGCAACCTAATTATCGGATATGGATACCGATATCCCAAGTGTACCGGTTGTCAGAATTACAGACTTACGAATGACTTTACCAGCAGGCTTAGCATGGCGATTCCATCAAGAAAAGACAATGCTCTTTCTGTCAATGTCAACATGTCTTCTGCCCGAGCATGGCGCGACCTGTCAACTCGCATGTAATCACTTCTTGACTTATGTCGACAGAAGAAAAGAAAAATTTCTTCAAAAAATGTCAAAAGAAATCATATATCAACCTGTCACTTTTCTGTCATTATGTCCATTCTCCGGATGACAAATTTGTTTCTACGGTTGCCATGCTATGCCTGCTGCTATCATTAACAACATTACGATCTATTATTACCAGAGCGCCCTTGCTTACGTTGAACTGCTAAATTTAATGCTGATTATAATTATAGCGATGGTTTGCAATGACCTAATAAAAGATAAATAGGGACAAATAACACAGGCAATTCGCATGTCTAGGTTACAGTGAGATCATTATTTAATTTGTAAGACGTAAGTAAGACACGGTTATGGACATAAGTGAAGGCCTTGTGGTTAAAACACCAGCCTTTCGAGTACGAGGGTGCGGGTTCGATTCCGGGTCAGGCAAGTACCAATGTAACTTTTACTAAGTTGTACGTACTTTCTAAGTTTAACTTGGACACCAATGACTGATTAAAGGTGAAGGAAAACATCTCAAGGAAACCTGTATTATAAAGTCTGAAATCACAAAACCCGCATTGAGCAAGCGTGGCGATTAACGCTCAATCCTTATCCATAGAAGAGGAGGCCTGTGTCCAGCAGTGGGACGATAAAAAAAAGGTTGTGATGATGAAGCAATGAATAAGACTTAAAATGTATTTTCTATACTTATGCTATAACTTAGAGTTCAAGAAACTGGAAAACGTTTTTGGACGACAACAATAAAAATGGTCGAACTGAAAGGATTCGTCCAGTTTGATAAAGCTGACATGTTTACGCGACTGAGTAATACAGGCGGGCGCGGGTCACTACTCGGTACATTACTCAACTTGTTTTCAAACAGTGACGTCACATATTATCCCAGAGGTCGCAAACATTTTGTTAAACGGCAACTTTTGTGCTTCGGCTCATTTTTATTACGATTCATCATTTTAGTGGTCTCGTGTTCCCTCTTGTTCGTTGCGGCGAAGTTCTGATGTCTTTTTTGTAAATGTCTCGCCAACTTCCGCGAGACGGATGCGGAATTGTGTTTATGTGGAGCGGTTTTTACATATTTTTTGCACAGGCTTTTTATTTCCCTGTGATGTAGTAATGTACATTAGGAACATTGTGTTTATAGGAGTAGGTATCCTTGTGTTATTTTGTACTTTTAAATCTTACTTTTACTGGGTTGTAGCCCTATTTGTTAACAAACAAAAATTCGTAGCTTTCTCAAGAGCTTTACGTAATGCGTAATAAAAGTGAAGTACCAATGATACACGTGTGTCCTACTCCGTAATGAAATGTGGGTGTAAGTAAGAATTTGAATTCATGACGTCATTACAAATACACAAAAAAATAACAAAACAACATCAAAGTATGTTAGTACCCGAGGGCGAGATATGCCGCTGTGGGCCGCAATAAACGTTCGCTGAATCACCCGGAACCCGCTTACCGTAACGCAAACATCTGCTGCGTAACGCTAGTTAGCGATTGATGGTACTTTGACAGCCTGTTTACAATACGGGGTGCGAACGACTAAATTGTGAACCAGTCAAAGTCAAGAACGTAGTCGATGCCTCATACTCAGAAAGTAAATAAATTACGCAATTATCACAAAATTAGACATCAACAACATCATCATCTGCCTAGCCTTATCCCAAACTATGTAGGGGTCAGCTTCCAGGCTTATCTGAATGCAGCTGAGTACCACTGTTTTACATGGAGCGACTGCCTGTCTGACCTCCTCCACCCAGTTACCTTAGCAACCTTGGTAAGATTGGTTGTCAGACTTTCTGGATTCTTCTTCTACCCGTAACGACTGCCAAATATGTATAAATGACAGCCGGGACCAACCAATTTAGCGTGCCTTCCGAAACACGGAGGAACTTGTCATGAAAACATCCTGTAGCCTTATGATCGTGCACCGTGCGGCTTTTACTTAGCCACGATGTCCTCACAAAACTAGACATTACCTAGTTACCTAGATACAGAACATCATCGGCTTTAAGTCTATTCTGAGCTTGCAAATTACCTGTTTGAAGCAAGACTGATTTTTTTTTTTTAGAACTGTTGCAATTAGTTCGTGGTTGATTTCTTTCAGTAGATTTACGTCAGTGCATTCTGCATGCTCGGTTCAATTGAAAAGGTTTTCCTTGTTAAAAATTAAGTGAATTTCCTGACTCACTAGTTCCTTCTATTTTAGTCAAGCTATTATTAGATGCTATAAGCCCAGTGTAATATAAGTATTATATCAGTGAAGTAAGTTTATGAACTGAGTCAATAGCAACTAAATGGCATTTGATTCCTCTATCGATACTTGGTGATATAACATTTTTAATACTCTATAAACAGTTTTTATCCGGTCCAAGCAGCAGTAGGTAATAAAATAGATTTTATGTCCAATGATTTGTCAAACAGCTATAGACTATTATGCCCAGTGCAGCAGAAAATTCAATTAAAGTGCACTAAAACTTTTGCCAGAAAGCTGTGCATTTAGACATCTGCAGGCTTAGCATGGCAACCGTAGACACAGGTTTTGTTTACCGGAGATTGGATATAATGACAGATTTACGTAAGATTCCTTTTGACATTGTTTAAAGTAATTTTTTTTTTCGGTTGACATAAGGCTACAAGTGATTATATGCGAGTTGACAGATCGCGCCATGCTAGGGCAGAAAACATGTTGACATTGACAGAAAGAGCTTTGTCTTTTCTTGATAGAATAGATATAACATCGCCATGCTAAGCCTGCTGTTGTGACATCTTGGTGAAATGCAGTCAACTTCAACTTTTTTATTTTTTAAGACGAAAGTGTGTAAAAGGTCTTATATTACAAGAAGTTAAAGGTTTGTCCTCGTACCTGCATCTAAAAATATATCTCCCTACCCAAAGGTTTCGAAAATTAAAGAATGAATGCACCAAAGCTTATGATTGCAACAGTTCACCGCATTTAGAACATGTGTAGGTCAATTAGCGTTGAAACCAACCCAAATCTGTTCTCCAAACATTCTCATGACACAACAAACGGCTATACAATCTGAACAATAACACTGGAATGGTCTAAAGGCTCAGAAACTTGCACTGTTTAGTCTGCGTCTATAAATAAGAATGCGCCGAACGTCATAACTTGCAACGTCTTCGATACGTATTGACAGTTAGGAGCCGCATATCCTCTAAACATACTTCAATCGAACAAAATATTTAGAAGAAAGTTTTAAATGTTCTAATCAACGTAATTCTTTATACATCCGCTGAATACTGGCTTTTAAAACAAACGGAATGCCTTGTTTATTTTAAATTTTCGTAATGCATGCACGTAAAATGTACATGATTTATGTGAATTGTATGAAAAGTACGAAATCACTTTTTTTCTAAACTCACCGGAGATTGTTTATACAAAGCGTGCGGTGCTGAAGTACTGCAAAATATTGTTGGTATCGATGGATGGTATACGTCATAAACTCAAGGCCCACGGCCACAATTATAATTGTTTCGTACATCACCACTCAGTATCGGATCTGAGAACATTTTGACAGCGATAGTAAAGTTTCGCAGACTCCATTGATGAGCTGGAAGACGATGTTTATTTACCTTTTCAATGCGCCGTTGTTAAAACTTAAATTATAATAACTCACCAAGGTTACGTCAACAAAGTCAAGAGCGCCATTAAATTGGGTTGCTCTGTAAAATTTAATGTCAATAAATTATGAATAAAACATTTTCTGAATTATGAATGCAAAATTGATTTGTTTTTCATAAATCTGGCGGTATTGAAAATAAATAGAATGTCGTAATAAACAAAGTTTTTAGACGTGCTACGCAATGGCCTAGGTATTTATAGGAGCTGAAAGTTTGTGGTATCAATATTTTCAGAGATGGTAAACAATGGAACAAAAGAAAACATCTTATTTGTTTGAAAGCTTACTTACTTGTTTTCGTATTTAAGCAAAATACCTACAGATACCACATTAAGTGGCTAGGTTTATTCATATTTCAAATTTTATGGCTCTATATTTGTGTATAACAAAATAAGAAAAAGGTCTGCTTTTATGTATAAAAATGTAAATTCATTGCAAAAATATGAAAAAAAAAGAATTATCTCTGCATACTTTTCATTATATAGTTTCTTCAGGATGCTGGTGAGACAAGGTTTATGCTCGTATGAAGGTACCTAGTACAAAAAGTATTTAACAGCTAGTAAAAAGAACCACTTTGAAGTGAGTCTTATACTAAAACTAATTAATCTCTCTACGAAACATTTATTATCACATGTCTATTTGTTTTGTATTTAATGTGCATACCTGTTCGAGTCAAAGAAATGTTTTTCTACACCGTAACGTAATATGTACAAAATCGATTACATTCTTAAGTGTTATTTATTTATCTATTCTCTTCTTGTGTTTTGTTAAATAAACACTAATTTGTTAATTTGGCGTAATTACAAAACAAAAACAGAACATAACTAAATTGATCTTATCTAAGTCATCTGCAAAGTATCTGCATTAAGCTGAGCAGAGCAGGGTATAATTCTAAACTTCTGTTTTATGTACGGGATTGTGTTCAAAATGGACTGGACAGATTATTCTCAGATTCAGTTTCTGATTTAGGAAATAAAAATATTTAACCCTTAACATCATATTTTTCTAAACTCCGCGACCTTTCTACATATATTAAAATATCCAAACGCATATGCCACGTGTATCTTAAAGCGATTTTCATAACTGCATACCTTTCAACGGAAATAAAATGTAGCTTTAACTGAAAGATTTATTCGTCATAATAGTTACATATGGCGAAAGAAGGTGTCGACAATAAGTTGCAATATAACAAATCATGTTGTGTGTAAATCACTGGGCTAAACCAAGTTTATTGTAAACGTGAGGGGAAATTCAAGTAGCTCATTGTCCACACGTCCAGAGCACGTCTAAGGACGACAGGCCTGTGTCGGCGGCGCGTTCTGTTCCACGCGCTCCTTGAAGAGATGTCTGCAACATAGAAGGGGCCTATTTCGGCCAAGGTCTGCCTGGGCTGCGGTTTGTTCGTTAGAGATACCATGGCCCTGGCAGACAGGGACCTCCCGAAGGAACATGGGTTTTAGTCATTAAGTGTCTGACATTCCCAGCTGCACGCTTAGCGAGACGGGTCATTTGATGATTTCCCACGAAAAAAAAGAGGAAATTCAAGAAGGGCCGAAAAACTACGGACTGTAAGCAGTAAGTCACGGATCACAAGTTGGCTTGATGCCAGGACTGACCGTTACTAATCGTTTCCCCTCATTTGTAACCGGTGACCAGCAGTTAATGGCTGCTGAATATCTTTTCGAAACGTTTAGCTTTGTGCTTTATACTCGTGTTATGTAGTTGGCAGTCATACAAAGATATTAATGTATTTTTAATTATTTATTTAAATATCATTTTAACAAATCTATACTTCTATTATGTATAATATTTTAAGCTGAAGAATTTGTTTGTTTGCTTATATGAGCTAATATCACGAACTAACTGGACTGGAAGGCTAGTTTTTATCTGGATGCGTGGAATAATTCCGACGGTATGCAGGTAAAACTTGCGGAGGCTAATATTAAAATATTTTTGTTACTATGGATACCTACTAGATGAGGTATAGATAGGAAAATCAATGTATCTAGTTCGCTTTTGGTGCGTCTTCATAATCAATTAAGATAAAACTGATCACATTAAATATTAAGTTTACTTATTTATATTGGTATAAACCAAAATTATTGTGTAATTTTTAATTTACACGTAGACAACAATTTTTGTGTAGGTTATAATTTTATTAAATTGAAGTAAATTTGCTTGGGAACATATGTACATAGTATACCTAGTCTATAACAAAATGTGAGAGATCATAATTAGTGGTTAGAATGCATCATGGACGGCCTAATTGTACCCGAAGCTGCCAATTACATCATGACAATGCATAGAATGAGATTATGTAAGATACGATTGCCCTTTGATTTCTGTATGCGGGTTCGTTAAAATATTAAAAGACCTAGTCTACTGCCTATTTCTGAATACTAGGCACTGCCTAGTATTCAGAAATGAATAAAGTGTCCATAAAGTATCTGTAATCAGTACCTAGAAAATGGAATAAGCAAAAATTGAGCGGTTATTAAATGTGGATAATACCAGATTCTATATTACTACATATACTATTATTAAAAAATACGAGTTTGCACTAAATTAACGATTACGAAAAACATCATTATTGAATGCGTTACAACTCTCAAATGTACCTCGAGACATCTCTTGTCGTCAATGAGACGTCTCCCCTTGACCACAGCTCTTTCGTAAATCACTTAAAATTGTAAATCACTTAAATCTAGGTACCTACTCACTCGTTTATCGGTCCTTTGCCCCCTCCTCCCTCACCATCCCTACATTCCCGGTTACGCAAAGAATTCTAATACGCTAACAAAAAGATTAGCTTTGTAGTGTAAAATAACATTTTGGCTCTGTTTTAGTCATCATGATGTTCAAACATCATCTCCCGAGCCTTTTCCCTTGGTTGGTATGTTGGGGTCGGCTTCCAGTCTAACCGGATTCAGCTGAGTACCGGTGTTTTACAAGGAGCGACTGCCTATCTGACCTCCTCAACCCAGTTACCCGGGCAACCCAATACCCCTTGGTTAGACTGGCGTCAGACTTACTGGCTTCTGACTACCCGTAACGACTGCCAAGGATGTTCAATGACAGCCGATCAAACATTTTTCATTCATCACGATGTTCAAACATTTTCGCATAATAAGTACATATACGTAAGAGAATATTTGTATGTTTAGATGTGCAAAACGAAGTTGTACCCCGTTTGTTTGCACACAGTTCGACAACAGAATTTGTTGGTGAGCAATTATCGCCACAATGTTACTCCTTGTGCTCTAAATATAATCTGTAATGAATTTTCATTACAATTTACACAACGCGTGTTCTGGTTGCCATTTCGATTTATTTTACAGTAAATATTGTTTGTTCTCAATCTACATAAAGTTATTTTAAGCAATGGGTTATTAATTTTATATTTTCAAGAGGTTTCGTGTTTAAATATTATTCTCGTCCTCATGAAAAATATTTATTTTACCTTGCGCCCCTGGTTGTTGTATGTATTTTAATTAGCAAGCGGCAGTATTACTTTTCCTTATCTTCATCATCATTCATTCACCTTTTACTGTCGAACTGCAGGGCACAGGCCTGTTTTCATACAAAGGACAATGAACGAAAATCACCACGCTTGCGAATTGACGATCAGACTTTTAAAGTCCACGTGTCCTCAAATGTTTTCCTTCCTATAACTACGTATTGTTGTCTGAGATGTACTTAGAAAGTACCGACGCAAGCACATCAACCTACCCGAAACTGTAAAATTTTCCCAATCAACTTTAAACCATAGGCTTCAGCGATTAAATTGAAATCTCATAAGGTTTGACTACTTATAGTAGCTCGATGTGTTGGGGTCTGGCCCGATGTGCTGGTGGCGTACATACACAGATCATAACGTAGAAAAGTTATATTGATAGTTGTACGACCTGAAATCGAATCTATATACTCATAATTCAGAGGATAGTGCTTTAAATATTAGACTATAGGTCATTATTTTAGGTATTACCGTTACCAAAAACAATATTGTGGATTTTACCATATGCCACTAGATAGCCCTTACCTACCTGTAGATTAATAATGTAATTAATCTTTAAACAATTACCGTTTCATTTAATTTTCACTTTGTAATTCCAGTTTCGTCTATTCGACGTGGAAGTGGGTCAAACGGCGCCAGAGGAAGCCGACGGCGACATAGCCATTACAGAGTTGACACAAAACAACGTCGAGGTATCTGTCGTGTCTAACAAGGAGAACGACACTAACTCTCCCGAGGACATCACCAACTGGACACAGATCTCCACAGCTCTTATGAAAGGAGATAAAAATATTCACGCTGAAATCGAACATAATCGTCTGCCTATAATACTAGTTAATGACAAACCTCCAGAAGATTTAGATCAAAAATGGCAAAACATTGTAGAATTAACAAACAACGATAAGCTTAGAGTATTTCACACTAGAAGAAAGTATAAAAGAAGATTTTGTAGAAGCAGACGACATGCAGCGTTCAAAAGATCTTACTCAATCGGCTGAATTAAAATTTGTGTATATCTCGTAGTTATGTACTGTGATTGTATATCATTTAAGTAAGCCAAGGAACTGCCTATTGTTATATCTAGTACTATTACTTGGACGTTTTGATTTAGAAGCGATAAGACGTAAAATAGATGACCCCACTCGTTATAATATACTGCGATGTAGATAAGGTGCTGTAATAGAAACGACTGATTGTATTTTTTTTATTACATAATATTGAATGTAGAAGTATCTTTCACTCACGTGTTTGTAGTACACCTGGGCTTTTTTTATAATCTGCACATGCATGTTTACTGTAAAGGGACTCGAACCCAGGATCCCTTGTTCGAGAGTCCGGCCTGGTGACTATTGCGTCAGCTAGGTCGATAAATTTGTTAAAATGTACGTTCTTAAATCCCCTGTGTACTCCTATTTGTGTTCCCATTTACATGTAACAGATAAATATAAAATAGCGGAAATTAAAAAAAAAAACTGTAAAGGTAAATTTGAAAAAACCTCTTAATTTTCCTCAATCGTAGGGATACGGAAAAACCTTAATAAAATTCATTATATAATGAATTAATACAAAATTAGACCATATTGAATTTGAAAGTTTGTTAGAAAATATTTTTTTTAAATATTTACACGTTTATTTTTTGGGGAAATCATAAAATGACCCCTCTCGGTGTGGGTGCAGTGGGAGGGAGTGTCAGACTTTTACTAAGTCCCATCTTTGTTCCTTCTGGAGCAATTTATGCACCATGGTTAGGTTAGGTTAGCTCTTTCGAACAATATCGCAGCTCCGGCAGGTGCAGGCCAAAATGCCTCACACATGTTTGAACGTGCCTCAACAAAGCTATATGGGTTATGGCACGTTCTTGTACCAAAGGCAATTCCTGCACCAACCAAATAATATTTTTAGCTTCGTAACAACAGCATAGCATACCTATTGTATAACTTTATCCTACAAGCACTAAGATAATAATTATTCGACAAAACGCAATGAAGAGTCGTAAGTTGTTTGACTTGCCTCGGCGATTTTTTTTACGGTTAAGCTGCCTTTCTGTTGACAAAGAAAATGTATGTATGTAGCTTAAATCTGTTTATAACAATAAATTCTTCTTAAACTTAAATAGTTTCGAAAACATTTTAAAGGCGAGCTTTCGTAATTACAAAATATTTACTACAACGCAACGGAGGCTAAATTTAGAACATTTGCTTTTCAGATATTTTAATGAAGAACAACAGCAGCATGATTTAAGATGCCTATTTATTCTATAATTTAAACTAAAATTTAAGCCTTAATTTTGAAATTCTATGTGTTGTCAGTTTATGTAAACATACATTTTATTACTGTAGGAGTACATTGAATTGCGGGACTACAGCTAATTAATATTAAAGATTGAATTACTATGAATGATGCAGTTTTTATTAATCAAATGCATGAGCAGAATTTAAATCTGTAGGTATCTAAAAAGAAACCAGAAAAATAAACAGCTACCAATGAATGTATTTAGTTCCATGAATAAAAATGGGAACCCGAATAGTTAGCGAGTCCGGACATTATTTTCAACACAATATGAGCTGTACTTTTACTTCGCTGCTACTATAACAGAACAAAAGAGACTCCTATTTGTCCTAAAACAAAAACTAATTACGATAATTAGCCAATCAAGTTTACAGACTGGATAAAGGTCACGTAAAACAGACGTGTCTAATTTGCACCACAATTGTCCATAGCTTCATATCTTAGAACACGTATTGTCTTATAGAATAGTTTCATTCACTTTGCCCTTGGTTAGATTACAATCAATTTGCTGGAGTACAGTGTGTACCGTAGAGAGGCGTGGTCGTTAGAGCGCGCCAATTAAACCCAGTGTACGTCGTAGCCCCACGAGAGAAGCTTTGAACCCGTTAACCCACGCAGTAAATACACAAGCACGGCACTGTATCTTCTAGAGCATAATGACAGGTAATAGGTCTGCCGTTTAGAGGCCACTCCACGTATTTTTATTTCCCCTGCGCCAACGATTACAGACTGAATGTTCCAATCGTAAACAAGTGCATAATAAATCAATTGGGTTTGTTAGTGGAACTGCAGCATATTTGGAATACTGCAGGTAACTTGGAATACTTCGATATTTGAATATATATAAATGCCATCTGTGTTTTTATGCCGTAAACATAACGTCAAACGATACACGAAGCCATACAGCATTAAAAACAGGACGCCATCTTGACATTCTGGCTACCAGCCCCCAGCGAACGAGACGCCTGTTTTGAAAACTTTTTCGGTAAGAATGCAATCAGTGGTAATCATTTGCTGTAATCCTCTAAATCTTTATTGTAATTTTTTTAATGCTGAGTGACCTTGTTAGTTTAAGATATTACTATGATTTTGTGAAAATTTTTAGAATTAAAAATGTGACATGCAATTTTAGGTAAGGTTGGTGTGTTGTTAATTTGGAATACCGAGAGTGAACATAATTTGGAGTATTCCAAATTTTATGCACATTTTATAAGTAGATATTATAATATCTATTCTATCCCCTTATATATCTATATCTATTCCCTTTTTTTTAAGAAGTGTCAGCATCTCAAAATTACAAGAAGAGATAAAGGTGGGACATGGAGGAAATGAACGCTGCTATTGTCGCTGTTAGAGAAAAGAGAATGGGATACTTAAAGGCAGCTAAACAGTTGAACGTTCCCAGGTCAACACTTTTTCGATTTGTAAATGATAAAGACTGTCCGATTGAATCAATAACAAATAAAGTTATTGGTAGAAAGCCAGTTTTTGGTCAAGATATTGAAAACCTGTTGGTGGAGTATCTAACTAAGAATGGTAAACTGTAAGTTCAAACTAACACGATCTCTGATCATTGTGACTGATTACTTAACAATTACATGTTATTTTAGGTTTAAAAAAGATCGATTACCTAGAGAGCTTAAGACTAAAAAACTATTACAAAGATTAGAATTCTATTAGTTTCTAGGAAAAAGTGTTAGCAATTTTCAAAGAAAAACTGTGAATATGATTTGGAATACTATATTCCAAATTATCTGCACCCAAAGTCAAATCACGTTTTTGGAGTATTTTTAGTTTTATAAACATTTTGATAAAATATCTGGTATTTATTATATTTGATTGTTGTCATTATTAAAGTTTAATATATTGACAATAATTTAATGTATTTTTTATTGAGCTATCCCGTTTTTCCTTCAATTAAAAAAAAAATACAAACTGGTATTCCAAATATGCTGCAGTTCCTCTACCTCTGAACTTTGGCGGATTTTATGCCGATTCCGTTGATTGCGATTAATTTAATAAAGCTCGGTTTGATGTCGTTTTGATCAGTGCGTAGAATAAATCTACGTTTATTTGGTATTCAGACGTATGTATTTACGTAATATGTATTTGATAACATTGCCGGTCGGCGCAAAAGGTATAATTTTTCTCATGCGGCTTGAACCTCTATTGGTTACAAGGCCTGGTTCTGATTTGGCCAATAATATCGGGTGAAATGTCGATGCTTTCGATCTGTTTGATCCGCAAATATCAAGACACCACCGATATTTTGTTACTTATTTGAATTCCGAACATACTCCGGCGGGATTTGGCATCGTGATCGTGATCGTTCACTCAGAACCGTACCACGAATATCAATGTTTTTTTATCATATCGATTCAGGCTAGGTCCTGAGTTAAATTGAAAGCCGCTTTATAAAAATAACACGTTGCGCGTCGCCTCTATTTCTCAAGAATGGAGACCACGTTTTTTCATTTAAATAGCTTTAAATGAAATGTTTATACAGATTATTTTGTTAATATTAATATAATTGATTATAATTTAAATTAGTGAGGTTGTGTCGTAGGTTTTTAAATTCTATATTCCCACGTATAAACATTTTGTTTACACACATACAAACTGGTGCGAAATATCAAAAAGATTAAAATCTTGTGCAGTATTTTCTTTTTCAAATGTCGGAGTCTCTTGATTGGTCCCATCTGAATAAAAGGTAAGTTGACCATTAGGACCATCAGGCTCAGCTATAAACTGTTCTCAATTATGCATTCTTCTCTCAAAACGCTTGTCAAATAACTTAGGTTCGTCCGATTTGCATAAAATTGTTTTCAATAGCATTACTTTGTCATAACGGTTGGCTGTCAGTTACATGTAGTAATATTGATAAGAAAATTAATTCAGTATTGGCCAATCTTTGACGCACGTGGGTTGGGCGGAAAATAATTCAAATAATGCTTTAAATAAGGAAAATATTTTACAACATGTAAATATGCTTATTTCGTCTAAGATTTATATTTAAAGGCAAGATCAGCTTATTGGTGTACGCTAATAAAATGTATACTTCACTAATCACTAAATAATATAAAACAAAGTCGCTTTCGCTGTCCCTATGTCCCTTTGTATGCTTAAATCTTTGAAACTACGCAACGGATTTTGATGCGGTTTTTTTAATAGATAGAGTGACTCAAGAGGAAGGTTTATATGCACAGTTTTTCTGTAGTATATTGAGTATCAGCATTGCATCCGTGCGAAGCCGGGGCGGGTCGCTAGTATATTATAAAGCGGAAGCGCTTGTATGTCTGTTTCGATGAGCGCGCTAAAGAAAAAGTGCACGAACAATTTTGGTGGATTCTCGTCACAAGTTGCAGAAATGATCCACATTTCTGTTATTGTTTTATTTTATACGGATTTTCTATATTTAGTAATTTAGAGGATTTGTAACAATTATAAAGTATACATTTTGTATTAGGTAAGTATAAAATAATGTAGAAGATCTGAATGAAAAGTTGTATTTTCGCAAAAAACCAACTAATTAATAAAGTTTATCATGACCCGTACAAATCAAATGAAACGAGCTATTATTTATTACAGTTTCAAACAGTTATAATGGTAAATATATTTTTAAGGAATCCCATTTCACAGTAATTATATTTATTTTATGCCCTGCATTGAGCTGTTTGGTGAAATGAACGTGATATTTCCGCCACTAAATGGAATGTATTTCGACAAATGTATGATATATTATTCAAAAAGTAATTTTATGTGAGCCTTTATTTTAATAATTTGCATAATAATAACTTTTTTAATTATATATAAAATGAAAATTGTTAAGAAACTACGTATTTTGAGAAGTTCTTATCATCACATTAATCACATCACATCACACTTATCACATCATCACACTTCTATCTATAAATGCGAAAATTTGTGAGAGAGTGTGTGCGTGTATGTTTGTTACCTCTTCACACCCAAACGGCGGAACGGATTTTAATGAAACTTAGTAGTAATATAGCTTACACATCTGAATAACATATCTAGGCTTTTATCCGGCATTTTTTATCCGGGTGCGGGAAGAACTTCGCTCAGGAAGCGTTTGAAACCGCTGGCGGAAGCTAGTTGACAATAATTTATTTAATACGAGATAATGACCGTTGATTCTGTAAGTCTATTTCCTTTTGTCGGCTAAAGTCCTTTGTTAAGTGTGAACTTGTTTGATGATTGTTTATTTAATACTAGTTGTTGCCCGCGATGTCGTCCGCGTGGGCATTAGGCGATTAAACATTCACCCGCCACCCCCGTACGTGATAGCGTGATAATATGTAGTCTACATGTTGACCGGACCTCTTAGTTATATTCATGCCAAATTTTAAGCAAATCCAAGTAGTACTTTTTGAGATTAGCCCGGACATACATGCAGACAAACAGACAAAACTTCTAAAAACTATATTTTTGGCTTTGGTATCGATTCTTTAAAAAAAATGTTCAATGTACAGTTCTGGTTTTCTACGATTTTATTATAGGTATAGATAATTTTCTTTATAAAAGCAAATAACGAAAATAAAATCAAGTGAGTTCCTACGTAATTCCGCAGTTTACTATCGACAATTAAGATAAATACCGAGCCTCGTGGAGCGATTATACGAAGTCTGGCGAGGTGTTAGCTCGCGACTGAATATTCATCAAATCCTGAACTGCGTAAGTCGTAATTAACCTACGCAGATTATATACTCCCACTTACTAAGAACTGAGAATTATACACGGTGTTACAGGAATAGGTAAAAAATACAAAATAATTTATCAAAGCCAAAAACATCGTACACCCCAGCTAATTATCCTGTCATTGAAAAGGAGTTAGGATAGATAAATTAGTGACAGAGAGGTTACATAATACATATTTTAATAGTTATAAGTATACCTACCCATTTCTTGTTTTTGATTTCTATTCAGATTTTTTTACAAACTCCTTAGGTACTAAAATCACATTCTACTGTACTATAAGTTTTAAAAAGAAATTGAACTGTAAGAGTCGGATGGTTTATTTTTTCGATAGTGTATGTATGTAGTTTTGGTAGCTAAATTACCAAGGTTGAATATAGTAAATATTCATCTTAATTTGTAATAACTTGAGTTCTGTTCATTTGGTTATTCTCATTTTATATGTTAATTAACTCTTTTTAAGGGACCATTTATCCCCCTTTCGCCTGTGGGGTATTTTTGTAACACGCTGTATAAAATGATAGCATAGTATTCATATATTATAATTTGAAATTATAATCTCATTAAAGGGGATGTGGTAGAAACATACGCTCTGTTTATTTTTAATATTGCGTCTTGCTTCGTGTGGATAAATTACGTAAGAAAAGCTAATTAATTGTGTAGTGTCATACCAGTTAGTTATCCTTATATAAGTGAAATTGTATCTTAAAATCTTTTTAAATTGTTTTTCTAAGTTATCTAAACAAAAAAGTATGATTTATGTCCACGACGAGGAGGAGTACTTCGACGCCTGAGAACGCGCGGTATTTTTGTATATAGGGTTTTTGTTTAATATTATTATATCTTGTATGTCTCTACTAGACCACGGGACTACAGAGTCCCGGATTTTTAGAAGGCGAACGTGGGGCCGAAGCCAACACGCTGAAGCCCTTTTGAGACAACTTTAATATATGTAATGGTGACACAAAACCGACGATTATCCCTGTATACACTATAGAAATGTACCCAAGGACAACCCCCGGTTTGTGCTAAACTATTGCTAAGTATGGAAGAAAATCTACTTGGGTTATTGTGATGGGATGCTAGTGGACTAGGGAAGGGAAAACTATGGGGACTATGACCCCTGCCGATAACAATGTAATAAATACATGTAAAAATGGCAGGAGGAGACTCGCCAGCTCACTTACCGGGCCCCCGGGAACTAGTCGCTAAGTCGCAACAAGGGGGCAACGGGGACGTGAGCGGCTGAAGGGTGAGGTTGCCCCGGCCGGCTTTCTACCCAGATCACGCGCCTTAAAACCGGCATCAAGCCAGGGTCCAGCATCTCTGTGCCCACTCGCCACTTACCCGTGGCATTCACCCTCCGAGCATTGCTCTAGCGACTCCACTCTGGACGGCCAATGAAGGCAAGCCAGAGGTGGGAGACCTATCCCCCCTCAGGGTTCACTCCGGCGAGCCGGAGGTGAGGGACAGTATCCTCTCCCTGGAGCACTCGGTACCCGCGGGGTCGCTACTCCCCGACATCCGCCTCAGATTATTATTATCCTTCGACAACAGGCAAGACAAGGAAATCGATCGCAGGATCGAAAACGCCTGGAAGAGCTACTGGTCCATGAAGACGCTCATGAAAGGTGACCTTCCTCTATCACTGAAGCGAAAACTAGTCGACATGTGTATCCTCCCCGTCCTAACTTACGGCGCTCAGACTTGGTCTTTGACCGAATCTCAGAAGTCCAGACTAAAAGTATGCCAAAGGAGCATGGAGCGCAGCTTGCTGAACATTCGGCTCAGTGATCGGGTACGCAACACCTTTATCCAGTCTAAGACGGGCATAGTCGATGTGGGCAATAAGTCTGCAAAGTTGAAGTGGGATTGGGCGGGTCACATCTGTCGAATGCACCCTGATAAGTGGGCTAGCATTACCACCCATTGGAATCCAAATGACAGCAGACGATCGAGAGGAAGACCGAGGAAGCTCTGGAGAGACGATTTAGACCGTTTCCTCGAGGACTGGCCTCAAAAAGCTAGCCATAGGGATAAGTGGAAAGATATGGGGGAGGCCTTTGCCCAGCAGTGGGACAGTACAGGCTAATAAAAAAAAAAAAATATTATATCAATTTTTAAGTAGTTTTTATTATAAATATTAGTTTTAAGAATAAATAAGTCTTAATAGCAATACACACAGATGCACTATTGGGCCAAACTCTCAGTTAAAAAAACTATTCACAGCAATTCATTGCAAGTACAGGAGCACACGAGCTCCGGACTCGTCTTCAACATTTCCGACAGCCTACGACTTATGAAAAGAGGAACGAAGACGTCTAAGTAATTATTACTTTGAAAGGGCCCCAAGCTAACTGCTACAGGCCCATCATTAGTGAATTTTCTACGAAGCGGCCCTACTCGACAAATACGTTTGTCATTGTCACTGCTACGAAAAATGCTACGGCGGCGGCGTAGCAAAAAACGTAGAAGTATATTTTATTAGAGTTAAATGATATTAATTTAGTACCCAGTTAACAATGCTTCATAAAAGAGGTCCTCCAAAAAGGTAATTAAATTATGAAGTTTGGAGTTTCAAAAATAACGCGGTACAAATTATGTTTCCTTTGTTTCTGGCGAAGTGAATGAGTACCTATATTAGGGAGAAATTATTGAAAGAGTTTATCAACATTTCAAATTAGATTTTCTGAAAAGGTGGAAAAACTTGTAAACATAAACAGTAATATTATAGGCAATATTGAAAAACTTTGTAAACATATGTTTAAGTAAACGCTATTTTCAGATTGACACTGTTTAAAACAGTATTTTATCGTTGCCTATTACAAAACAATGCTACATCCAACGAGAAATGTAAAGTTTTTCCATTTAAAGTATATGCTAATAACAATTAGACGACGAAAAATTAAAAGTTGAAATATTGTGTAATAATCCTGGAAGTGTCTAACAATCTACAAGATTGCATAGCAAATAAATAGCTTGAGCGTAGCGTAAACTCGGTAGGTAATTTAGTTTGCAGTTGGCTAGCGAAATATCACCGAGCTAAATAATTGTGTTTCTACTGCGCTGGCCCTCAGTTAAGCGCAAATATATTACGAGACTGTCGGTGCACGCAAAGAGCGCATCAGATTTCTGACTGACATGTTCATTAAGTCCCGCCCCGCCCGTCCTCTACAACACTCATTACGGAGCACCCTCTATAAAGGAACAGCGAGGAAAATCCCCATCTGAATATTTGGGTCACCAGTTATACATAATATATATATTCACAGTTACGTTGGCGAAAAAGAATTACTCATTTTAGTAAATCCTTTCTTCGGCCCAGAAAATTGTACAGATCTGTGTTCAGTCAAGGCGATTGTAAGGTTCCGGGTAAGTTTGAACAGATGGCTATATCAGCTTGAAGTCCTTTCAGACTTTTTGAGAACTGTGTCACTTTCATTATGTGACAGCTCGAGAAATAAGCTCTTAACCTAATCTTACCGTTGCGTGAGCACGCTTGATATACGAGCAAACCCGAACGCGGTCTATCGCTTAAACCACTTACGTATTTATAATTTAGGCAGTTAAATTGTCTGGTTAAGCGAATTTATGGAACTCCAAAAGGTTCGGACTCTTAATCTATTTGACTACGCACCGAAAATAACCGTGAAACGGTCCTAGGATACTTATGCATATTTAAAACCCACGGGGCTTTATTTTGCGGTACTTTGATGAGCAAATGAGCGTATCATACTTAAAGATTAACTCAAACGTGGATTATGTTACAATCAAGCAAATGCGCGATATTGTTTTAGTTTAAACACTACATAATTGAATTATACCGTCAGAACTAGTTGGCTCTATACTAGAAGGTGTAAGGTGACCCCACAAAACTCTCCATTATTTAATGCTCCCAATCAAGTGTCCACAATCACGTGCGTCTATGAGTTATCATGATCTTTAATGTGTTGTACACATAAAAATCTATTGACTACCTGCATGGTGCTTGACAGTGTGTGATCCGCCTAACTAGTAACATATTGGCAGTCGTTAATGAAGTCATCAAATACAAAACGTGCCGAAACAACGATGCCATCTACTGATAGTATACCAGTATAAACCGTGTTTGGAAACTTCCAAATTGTTCGACGTTAATGAATTCAAACTCTGATTGCAAGGTAAATCAGAACGTTAAAGCTATTGTTTGTTTATAGAGTAATTCTATGATTATAGAATTAATTATACATATACTTATTGAAAATGTACATACAATTGACGACCCTGAGTGCGCAATGGTTCGATTCCCGGCATGGTCGACATTTGTGTGATGACCATGTCTGTTGGCTGTGGATAAGTATTTATAAATATATATGTACATATGTGCAAAGTATATGTAGTTTATCAGTTGTGTTAGCACCCATAACACAAGCTAATCAATAGCTTACTATGGGGCTAACCGACCGTGTGTGAAAAAGGTATCCCGCTATACATATATTTATTTATTTATTGTATATAAGTCCCATAACTTAGCTTATCCAAAAATGTAGTTTAAAAATGCACAACGGTTGAATTGTGCTTTAATACAAATGTAAGTTTATAAAATATAGTCTTGTAGAACTTCTGATAAATTATTATTTTAGAATTTGAACCAAGAATTATTAGTCTTGACCGAAATAATTGAAGCCTTAATTACCGGTATATAATTTAAATATTTTATAACCATACACCAGATGTTCATCTTTGTTATACATATAATTGTCACCCCCAGCGTCTTTATTTTCGGTATCCTGACTCAGCGGGTCAAAAGCCACCAAATAGCCATTGTAATAATTTAATTT
This sequence comes from Heliothis peltigera, assembly GCA_958496145.1. NCBI lineage: Eukaryota > Metazoa > Arthropoda > Insecta > Lepidoptera > Noctuidae > Heliothis > Heliothis peltigera. The sequence continues at coordinate 4,335,905 of OY292326.1, read as the reverse complement.
ATGCTGCCATAAAACTTCGTATTTCTCATTACGATATTGCGCAGTTGTTGTTAGGATTCCTCGAACGAGATTCACAAGTAATATTATTTCATTAAACTGCGGAGGGACACCGAGATTAACTTATTAGGGGGCGGAGTTTGCTTGCGGAGACTTCGAAACCAAGCTGTTTGTGCGGCGCCACTGCGGCCAACGGACGCCGCAAATAATTAAGCTATTTCAATTTTAAATGTAGAATGTATTCCTACGAATTTACAACTTTTGTAAAGTAGCTTCAAAGTTTTTGAATACAGTAATTCCTTTAAAGTATAAAAGTCTTTAGTTGCCAAACAAACGACGTTTTCACATAAAGTATTTTAATAATTGTAGCAAAATATTGCGTACGTAAAAAAACATTCTAAATGCTTATAAATGTCATATCTAGATACAAAGGGCCTTGGCTATCACAAAAGGCAATAATAAACGAGTCAGCATTAATATTATTAATTGCCGCGCCGCCGGCCATTCGTAAATGTCTAGTAATTCGTACGTCATTCTACAAAAAGCTGACATAAAATATTCGCGGATAACGTTTGTGAATTTCACATATAATCTTTTCAGCTGTAGCGCCCGACACCCAGTTACAGAATGATGAATACTTGCGTGCTGAGTACGTCCGCGGACGCTGCGAGTTTTCTCTTTTAACATAGGGATTGGACAGGCTAGAATAAGCCTTAGTGCGTCGCCTTATGGTACGTAATGCAATGCGCGTAGTTGGTGATATAACTGCTGAAAAGTTGACTATGTATACGTTAGCCTAGGAGTAAACTGGCTCAACACCGCTAATGTACGATGTACCCGCTTGTAGCACCTTCGTCACAACTAACAATACATCATCTAGTGTGAAACAGTCCTTAGTGAGCACTGGCAACATTTATTATTTCAATAAGATGATCCGTTTGAACTTCAAATGATTTTAACGCCTTTTCGTGAAATCGAGTTAGGCAGCCGTGGCAAGAATTTCCAATTGCCGAAGACTCCTGCAAATTAATTAAGCAGTCTTGATTTTCAAATAAACGAATTGCGAGTCGTAGATTAAATTAGCTCGTTTCTATGTAATGTTATTTAAGAAAATTTATTAAGAACGTAGGAGCCCTCTGAAGTTTGTTGATTTCGTTATTTCAACGTTACAACTTGCTAAATGTCAGGTGAGAGTAATTGAGTTATTAAGTGATATTTATACTCTATTTAAGTATAAATAAAAAAATATTCTACATGCTGAACGAAATTCTTTTGAAATTAAAAGGACATAATATATTTTAGTAAAGTTATAGTTAATTTTAGAAAATACTATACCGATATGATTTTTATTGACTCGGTTTACCCTGTCTGTGTCCTACAGTTAGACAACATTGGCAAAATAATAATAAAAATCACACAAAAATCTAAACACGCAAGTATCTACAAAGAAAAGTAATTTAAATATTCCGTTTAAGCGAAAAAGTCGTGTTCAAATTGCCGCAGGTCTGAAGGAAATCAGGTCGGGATTACTTTTTGTATAGGTTTTTTTTCGCAACGAGTCATGTAGAAATGTTGAGTGCTTATACGCGTTATCTGAGGGCTAAAGATTCTATTGTTCACAAAGGGTAGCTCTAAGATACTCGTGCGGTTAACTTGGCGAGTTAATTTGGTAATGTGAGGGTAAATCGTAGTCCGTAGCGCGTAGCTCGTAAACCGTTGTAGTAAACTGCGTAGCTCGTAGCGTCTGTGGGACAACACGAATTCCATTACCTACTGATTTATCACCCTACTTTCAATTTAGTTTAAATTGAAAATAATATATTATACTCTATTTGAGTAGGCATTCAACCAAGTAAGCATATTTTTTTTAATGCTATAGGTGCACTGTTTACTGACTAAAACCCAGTTTTATTCCTTCTAGAGCCCTTTATGTGTCAGGGCCGCGGTATTTTATTTTTCAACAAAGTTTTTAAATAATTAGTCATATTAAGATTGATTATCTATAGTCGTTTTTCCCAGCTTGTAATATGATATTCAGTACATATAACATCCCGACAGCTGTATACATGTATAGATACACATATAACAACTTGTAATGCAAGTAAGTAAGCTAAAGCCGTCATAAACATTCGTCCGATAACCGATCAAATATTTAACTAAACCGTTACGTTTGATAAAGTTAAATTGAACGATTTAATGCTATTACTAAATTATGGCTAACTTGTTAACTATCCGCTTGCATAAATAATACCGCAGTATAAAGTTTCTAATTGGTATCTTAATTACATAATCTGTCTTGAGTTGGCAACTTTAGGCAAGTTAATCCCAGAATTACCGCGTCCGGGCGCTGACCTCGCAAGCTCGAGCAACTTCTGCGTCTTATTATAATAAGTTGTTTACATTAATTATTTATGTAAAGATTTTGGGAAGTTATATTTACGTCTCAATTTTGGTCGAGTCGTGGTAGCCTGTGGGTAAAGAGCCAACCTCTCAAGTATGAGGGCGTGGGTTCGATTACAGGTAAGGCAAGTACCAATGCAACTTTTCTAAGTTTGTATGTACTTTCTAACTATATCTTGGACACCAATGACTGTGTTTCGGATGACACGTTAAACTATAGGTCTCGGCTGTCATTGAACATCCTTGGCAGTCGCTACGGGTAGTTAGAATCCAGTTAGTCTGACGCCAGGGTTGAGGAGATCAGATAGGCAGTCGCTCCTTGTAAAACACTGGTAAGTACTCAGATGAATCCGGTTAGACTGGAAGCTGAAACCAACATAGTTGGGAAAAGGCTTGGGATATGATGATGATATTAACGTCTCAATTATCTAAATAAAAACCTATTTAGTAAATGCTTTTAGTGATTGTGTAGTTTGGCCTTATGTTATGAACTCATGTTATTGTTCTGAGTGTGGGTTAAGAGATTTCTCTTGCTTGCGTGAACTGTGTGTACTTAGCCTTAACTTAACCCCCGTCGAGTTATATAAAAGTACTCTGTAGGCACTCTTATAATAAAAGTCTAATAAAATGAACTGAAATAACACAATCTTATTATTATATATATTGTCAAAAAGTGGTGTCGTAATTGTGTTATCATTTTGGCTTAGTCACGCGAATATTATGTTTGATATTGGAAACTTTAAACATTTCTAAACACAACTGTGAAGTGTTTTTTAAAGGGGCCAAAGTATTTATGTACCTATATAATCAAAGGTTTTAGGATTATAACATAAAATTGAAATATTTTTTTAATTAATATTATTCTGAACGAAATGTATCATAAAACTTCGATATTATCATATAAATGTTACATTATTGACTATTCATTAACAATACAACACTATCCTTTACACCAACCAAAAACAACTCAGCCCATAATGAGACTGAAAGCCAGCGAACAACTCCATAATGCGTTGTCCCTTGCGCTATTAAGTTACATTCCCTTCGACCGGCCATTAGCCAGTAGACAGCTCCGGCTATTTATTGCTCGGACAAACATTATGGCCGCACCGTGTGCTACTTAACAAACAATTGTACCTCTTACACCGTTGATGTACAAGTCTGTCAAAGAACAAAGTCTACGGCATTATCTCCTGCAGTAATGGTAGAAAGTTTTGCGTAGACTTGTTTACTCGGCTCATGTTACCGAGTCTAGGTGTCTAGGGTTTATGGAAAATTAATCTGAGTCTGACAGTCTATTTCAAAAATAATTAGAAGGGCCTGTTTCACCACCTACGAATAAGTTCCAGTTAGTTTATTTGGTAGATAATGGCTATTCGGACTTATGAAACTGGCCATAAATCGAATAAAAAGGTTGCAGTTAGTCGAATTTCATGTATCAGATATATACGTATGTATAGATGTAGGTATGTGAAGGTACACTCGTATTGCGAAAAAATGCTAAATTCGAGTGGAAGTGGGCGTCGCGTATTGCGCACAGGACAGATAGTAGGATGGCCCGATAATTCTTTTGAGGCAACCGTACATAGGTATTTATATAATAATTTATATAGACACAAATTCTTAATATTTTTATTTCACCCTAAATTCGAACAAAGAGCATTTCTATCCAGTTTTTACTATACTCCTTCATTAAAATCGTTATACAATTAGCGGTAGGAGAGATCTTTATTTTATCAGGGACGTGAAGTGGATCTTTCGTGGCATAGGTGAAACGACACATAACTTCTAATCCAGTTCTAATTACTTAAAGAATAAAATAGTATAGGAATGTCCGTGACTAATGCTAAGCAACATCTCAGTCACATTCTGTTTGAGACATACCCAAAAGAAAAACGTAAAAAACCAAAATAGACCAAATAAAAATGGCCTTTTCTCGAAAGGTCGTCGTAAGATTTGAACTAAAGATTATACTGTACTCACTAAGAATACTAAACTCTCCTGGATTTAAATTTAAATTGTTGTTTCAAGTAATCAAATTTACATTTAATTGCGTTTAAAACTTTTTAAATCGGTGAATGTAATTAGTTTTTTCAGCTCGTCGATATGAACTGCACGGTAGGGTCTAAGGAAAAAGTATTTCCATCCAATAAATCTTTTGATCGGTTCCCAAAGACTTTTTCCAACAAATTGATTTAATCCTGTGGGGCGTTCGATCTCCGGGTCTCGTCGATCTCACCGCGTGATACCTTAGAAAAACATTTTATATTCCTTAATACATTTTCCCTATGTGAAGGGCCCCAACCGTTGGGGCTGGGCGTTTTTCACAGGATACAATTATAAACCGGTATAGATTGGCTGCTCCTGACAGGTAATAAAAGGGTTTCGATTATCGTTTTAAGTTTAGTTTTCCTTTATTGGTCTTGTTTTCTTTGGAGCTTAAATAGCGCGATTATCCGAAAAACAATTAATAATTTTCCCCGGTATACGTAGGTAATTTTAGCTATGTTTATTATTTAATTCGGCGAACCAACTATTTAACAGTTTACGCTACTATAATATATATTTATAGGTACAAATATAACAACGCCAGTGGTACAGATATCACATCACACTAATTATAAAGGCGAAAGTTTGCGTGTATGTTTGACATCTCTTCACGCCGAAACAGCTGAATGGATTTTGATGAAATTTGACAATAATGTAGCTTAGACACCAGAATAACGCATAGAGTCCTTTCTATCCGAGTGCATTAAGTAGTTTTTAGGACGCGGGTGAAACCGCTGGCAGAAGCTAGTAATAAATAAATACCTAGCATAAACGCTTGAAAAACAGACTCGCACTATTCCTATGAAAAATACATCGCTTTTACCATTCTCGGCTGCTCAAAATATAACCAATACCTTTCTCTCAGCCTCCACACCTCCACATCTCATCTGTAAAGATTTATTCAGCTCTGGTTTGCGCTAGCGCCATTTCTTCCCATGCATATAAACACAGAAGAAAATTGTTTATTTCCTGTCTCACCGGGTTTTGGCTTCACAGTGTTCTGTCAGCTTCTGTGGCACGTTTGTATTCGTCAACTGTATATCTTAGCCATTAGTTACTGTACGAGGACATTTGTTTTAGGCTTTATTGTTCCAGATTTATTAGACGCACTTCTTTATTTTTAAGGGAAGACGCATATGTAAGACCAAAGAGGCTAAATACATGTCAAGCGCTACTTACTTTCAAAAAAAAATTGGTGAGCCTGAAAGTGAAAAACTTAAATAATTTCTTAATTTTTCTGTATCGTCAGTTAGAAAACCTCATTATCCATTACTACTCAGTGAAGTATAAAATTGTATATTCCAAAACGCAAGGCCTAAGAAAATCGAACAGACACCAGCACATCAAGCTACTACAATCTGTCAAATTGCCTTAGTAGATTTTCAACTTTATCGCTGAAGCTTATGGTTCAAAGTTTATTGGGATTTGACAGTTACAGGTAGCTTTATGTGGAAAGGCAACCTGTCACTTTACATAGATATATTATGTAAAGTGACGCAGAGTCCTCGATATGCGCATATAGCGGAGGTGATCACACAAGCGGAGGCGACGGGCTGACGGCTGTCTGCGAGCTGCGAGTGGCGCGGACAACTTGCGTAATTGACTTGTCTTGCCGGCCACCTCACTTCGTTACTCAAACTGCCACTGCTGCAGATGCACTACGAACACTTTTATCGATAAAACTGATAACATAATCGATTGTACTATAATATAATATTCCTCACACATTCACACTACATCATCTAGCCCCAAACTAAGCAGAGCTTGTTCTATGGGTGGTCCTACTAGACAAATGATAAACATACTTATATACTTTTCTTTTATAAATACACACATATTATACATAGAAACACCCAGACTAAGTTAAACACCCATGTTCATGCACACAAATGTTTGACTTATGCGGGAATCGAACCCACGATCTATAGCGTGGCAGGCAGGTTCACTAACCACCGTGCCATTTAAAATTCGCGTCCAATACTGTTCCTAGAGCTTCTGACAATATCCTAATCCTAATCCTAATCCTGATACTATTATAAAGGCGAAAGTTTGTAAGTATGGTATGGATGTATGGACGTATGGATGTATGGATGTTTGTTACTCTTTCACGTAAAAACTACTGAATGGATTTGAATGAAACTTTACCACAATATAGCTTATACATCAGAATAACATATAGGCTACTTTTTATCCGGGTATGGAAAGTACTTCCCTCAGAAAGCGGGTGAAACCGCTGGCGGAAGCTAGTACTATTATAAAGGCGAAAGTTTGTAAGTATGGATGTATGGATGTATGGATGTTTGTTACTCTTTCACGTAAAAACTACTGAATGGATTTGAATGAAACTTTACCACAATATAGCTTATAAATCAGAATAACATATAGGCTACTTTTTATCCGGGTATGGAAAGTACTTCCCTCAAAAAGCGGGTGAAACCGCTGGCGGAAGCTAGTCCTAATACTATTATAAAGGCGAAAGTTTGTAAGTATGGATGTATGGATGTATGGATGTTTGTTACTCTTTCACGTGAAAACTACTGAATGGATTTGAATGAAACTTTACCACAATATAGCTTATACATCAGAATAACATATAGGCTACTTTTTATCCGGGTATGGAAAGTACTTCCCTCAGAAAGCGGGTGAAACCGCTGGCGGAAGCTAGTTGCATATAATATTTCATTATTACTAGAAATACCAGCGGATTATTACCTCCTGCTAAAATACCGAAGTATCCAAGGATTTCATGTTTATTAATTACCGCTGTGAAGCGTTCAACTTTCTACTCCTAATCGCTGTGAAAGCAGAGTATTAAAACGTAAAGGGTGGCTTATGTTTTCGCTTTGTATGAAAATTACCTATTTAATTATCCTCCTTACTTACTTACATGTTTATAAAAATTGACTAAATTACTTTTTTGGCAGATATTTATATTTTTTTATATATGTACTGGAGTTAAGTAGGTACTAATATGTTTACATAAGCAAGTGACTACTAAAGGGCGTCAAAAAACTCATCCTCATCGCTGCCACCCGGTAGTGTGCCCAACAGGCTGGCAGCATTGCCACGTTGAATGGCAATGCTTAGTCTCGTTGGCCGAAATACAAACCAGTCTTTGGGTCACGGGAAGTGTCAACCAAGCATTTGGAAATATCCTTTGTTAGGAGGCGAGCACTCAGTACCCACGTCCCGTAGGTTTAAATAGCTTAGATTCACATCAAAATATCTGAAAAATACTATTATTGCAATTACTGTATATTTTATCATTAAACGTATTTACAAAAGGTTGTCGTAAAACTAAAGCTATTAATATCGCGTATTTTCATAATAAAGTTGATGATTGTTGAAAATGTTTAGTCGCAAAATGTCTATTAATTAATTATTTTAGCGATGCGACATTCGTGGTAATTAATCATTGCAAGAACTTTAGGAATAAGCAATTAGTGAAGCGCACTTGTAATTTAGTTTGTATTTCTCACTGTCCTAATTACCCGTGGTTGCAAATGGAGTATGGACCAAACAGAATATCTTAGTCGTTAGACTAGTAATTTCCTGTCACGAAAGCGGACAAAGGAGGATACTGAGGGCCAGTTTCACGATGTCCGAATAGCTTCTATCTGCCGAATGACTTCAAAACTACAACAGAATTTGTACAAAATTATCTACCAAATAAACTAACTGGAATTTATTTTTAGGTGGTGAAACTGGCCCTAAGAATCTAAATAATTAATTTTGTTAGCTATAATATAAGTACATATTCAAAAATTTTTGTTAATTCATTATCTAACCACAATTTTATTTCCTGTGCCATGTGGTATTATGAAACATTATCAAAACCCACAGCTCAACTGAGTCATATGCCTATTCCCATTTTTATCATTGTTTTAAATATCACCTTTGTTCCCCGGGTTTGTCTGATGGAAGACTTTTATGATAAAATTACCAAAATTGAAACAAAAATAATCTACGTGGTGTACAAGTAGTCGAAAAGAACCAAAACATTATCAAAACACAAAACTTTGGCATACCCAGCAACTGTAGTGTGACTGAGGTCCTAAAGAACTTATTATTACAGGAGCCAAGATAAAAATAATTATTATAATCATATTCTATACAATAGAACCGTATAGGTCATGGAGTTGAGCAGTGCCATTTTACCCAAAAAAAATTGATATTAGTTTCCGAAGGACAAAACAGACCCTAATTCATGCATCAGTTTATTGATTCGTAACTTATGTTTGCCAAAATTAATCTAAGCTGTTGCTAAAAATATTCGCAACATTAATCAAGCTAGAAATAACTCCGCGTAGACAACCCAAACCTCACGCTACACAAGCGCCCCTAGCGGCGATTTCAAATCCACCATTTCCAATACGATATTGTCTTTTTTTTTAAATAACCCACGTCCTTGTATGTTGTTGTTCTGTTTTCTTCTTGTTCCATTAACTGAGTTAAATAATAAATATAAATAATTATTTTTCTATCATAGGTTTTACTGCCACGACATAGTTACTGTAGCAAAAAAATATAGAAAACGAATTAGTACGAGTGTATATTAATGTAGTATTATGATGCACATCTTTATTGCAATCACCAGGATGTTCGATAGTTTTATCTTAAAACACAATAAGCTATATTGTATTCATTGAATATTTTTTTCAGTTCATACATCAGTGTGGTCGTTGTTACTCGTTTTTATTAACTCTAAAATGTTAAGATACTCTTTAATCCATCTTTTTATTATAGGAGTATTTTTGATAGTCACAGTGCAATCCAGAATATGTCGTAAGGAAGTTTAGTAAGTTGTCTTGTTTGTTTATATATTGCATTTTTTTATCAGCGGCAATGGTAGATCGATCAAAGTATTACAGTCTTAATGCAGACGGTCCATCCCAACCTATTGAGGCTGGAAGCCGATCCCAGTATATGTAATTTCTGCCAGGCCTGCGTGTTGTTTGCAAGAGTTAACGTGATCCTGGCACACAGGGACATCTAGAAGGAACATAGTGGGCTTAGTCAGTAAGACTCTGACATTCCCTCCAACTGCACCCTCAGCGGGAGTGGAGCATGGAGTGGAAAAAAAAAGTGTATGTACATATGTCGATTGATAGTCCCAGTACTTATTTTTTTAAATGCGCCTCAATGTGTTGAACCTACTATCAGGTACTATTTTTAATTCTGTTTTTCTAGTAGGCCGCGTATTGAACGTGTTCCTCACCAGTGGAATCACAGGACTCCAAATAGATTTACCAGATCAATGACGCGGAGTGTAATGGTATGTAACAAAATGGTACTGCGCTCATAAAACCTTGAAACTGGTTGTAGCAATCAAATCCTTGTATCCCTAAAACTGTGCAGCCGCAAAAATCCTATCTTGGTCATGCACTGACGAATGATGTGAGTACCAACTGTTGTAACTAATAATTATTGGCAAATTGAGGGGTGAAAAACGCAATGGAAGGCGTAAGAAATCTTGGTTAGAGCATATCCGAGAGTGGACAAGTATTGCTAACGTTGCAGATCTGTTTCGCTTGAGAGCATCTCCAGTCTGATGGGTCATCACGACCTGCCAGAAGAAGAAAAAGAAATGCGGTCACATTTACAGTTTTTAATGGTATTGTGCCTGCTAGGTAGTAAAATAAAATGTTCACCTACTTCTCGCCATTGCTGGGGTGAAGAGATTTTTACTGAATAGTCATTATTTAAAGCACTGAGTAACAGAGTATTTTCTGTTTCAGGTAGCCCACACGATAACATATTGTTGTCGAGAAGAAGATACTACGGAAATCAGGTAAAAAAATTACATTGAATATTAAGAAAACTATACACCCGAGATGGCCTCTCTCGGCCTTTATTCGGAAAAGCAAAACGTCATCAGCTCTGCTCAATGCGTTCATTCGGTGTTGGCTGATGGCTAGGGGAGATAATAATATGGCCAATTCATATAAACCAGAAACACTTCTTTTGCTCACGGCAATAGTTTTTAAACCTACTCCTCAAAAAGGAATTGAGATCTCCTAAATTCGGATCTTTCTTTTTATGTTTTTTTTTGACATTATACTCATATAATAAAAATCAAATAACCCGAAAGGTAATCGAATGGTTTCTTATTCACATAACCCGCTTAGTGCTACGAACATTTATTTGGACATATTATGTAGATGCTAGAGCTTTCACCACACCCCGAGGGAATTAAAAGCCGATTCTATTCATGTCATATCTCAATACTCAATCGGTTGAGAGTTACGTCGTAACAAACAAATACACTTGATCCTGCATTTAAAATAAAGTTTTCTTGTGCCTTTAATTTTCATGTAAAATTTGTAATTTTCAGTATAACAGAATGCATAAACAACTGCAAGGAAAATTGTATGTATGGACAATGCGATCAAGGAAGGTGTGTGTGTAGCTATGGGTTCCAGTTAATCAATAATAACTGTGTACAATTCTGTGACCTGTGCAGAGAAAGTAATGGGACGTGCATGGCTTTAATGTTATGCCAATGTAAATCTGGAAGTTATTTTGGCAGAGTATGTCCGCCTTCTAATCAAATTAGTACTACTTCGACGACTAAAAGCGAATTTGAAGATTTTGATGACTCTGACAAGTATTTATCCGTAATTAAGGAAATATCGAAGTATTTAGATAACGATACTATACCAACAGGAAATATAGAGGTTAACGATAATGATGGTATTAAAAGTTTGAATAATTCCCATAACCCCACGGGATCTTCAACACCTAGGGTTTCTGTGAATATGACGAGAGCAAACATTCATGATGAAACAACAGAAAGCCTGAGAACCACTACACCATCTTTGAATAGTACACAAGTTACAAGTGGCCAGCATACTGAGGCCCATCATGTGGTAACGGCTATTCCAACAGAAGGCATTGTGAAAGGTCAAAGTAACTCTACTGAATTAAAGCAGGGTTCAGCAACATTGAGGTGAGAATACATGTTAATACAAGTACCTACTTACTAAACATTTCTTCTTAGTAGTTATTCAGTTAAAATATGTTATTTTTGAATATTACTTTTTTAATTTTCACACGTTTAAGCATTAGAGTATATGTATATTTCACTTTTATAGCTCTTTTAAATGCCGAAAATACTAGTTTTTATTTTAACAATCTAAACGTATTATGATTTATCGATCACGGGATTAACTTACAAATAAAATGCACTAATATATACTAGGATATGTAAATATTTATAATATTTTTTTTTCTATTTTCAGGGTGCAGCAAAATGGGGTGTCTATATTAATATCAATAATATTTGGTAATCATACGTGCGGGAATCAGAACACTTCGGTAATTGATGCACCAAGTAGTAATTAACTATTTAGAGAACATAAACAAAGGTTGGTATGCTCAATAGCTACACTCATGTAATAAAACTGTAAACTGGATATTTTGTATGTCTGTTTGTTAACTTGAACACGCTTATCTGAGGATACACTGGACAGACTTGAAAAAAATGGTTTAGATAGGACGAATAAGTTCCGCCCAGGAACACGAGTTGGAACATGCATAGGCTTGATTCAGACAAAATCTGGCATAAGAACTTTTTAGAAATATTGAGTACTCTTTACTGTTAATACCATCTGAATAACGCGGTAAGAAGGACATTGGGATTTTGGTCTTTATTTTCTCCGCAGGAGGAGCTAAATTAAAACTAGTGTCTATATATTAAAAATATTCCCACTCGAAAATACGGACTTTGCCAGTAGCTTCTTTTTGTCGACGTTTTAGATTACTCGGTATACAATTAACCTAAAATTGTGTACCTACTAAAACTCCTATTGCTCCCCAAATCACCTACATATCTTATCACACACCTTTCCATAATACCTTCGTAACCCATTCAGGAGAGAGGATCAGGCATACCATAAGTTTTAACCCCTCTCCCTAATGTGTCCTTAAAAAAAACTTTATTAAATTGTTTTTAAGACAGTGTTTATTTTCAGGTCATTGTGATGGTGTTTTGGAGCCTTTGATTTTTTTAATATAGTGTACAAACTATACATAATGATTTTTTAATAAAACATCCTTAATCAGAATAGGTGTATATTTTATAGTGAACCATAATTCAATCACCCACCAAAAACATAAATAAATACCTATAAAAAAACCGGCCAAGTGCGAGTCGGACTCGCGCACGAAGGGTTCCGTAATATTATTTATATTAACTCAATATTCAGGGATGATTTCAAGCGTCTGCCTCTTGCCGTTATCAATATCGAGTATAAAACTAGCAAAAAATCATGTTTGTTGTATGGGAGCCCCCCTCAAATATGAATTTAATTTTAATAAAATTACTTATTTTTAAAGTAAGTAATACATTTCATATTCTGTGAATATTTCAAGCATCTACCTGTTGCCGTTATCGATATCGAGCAAAAATTACCAAAAAAATCACGTTTGTTGTATGGGAGCCCCCCAAAATATTTATTTTATTCTAGTTTTCAGTATTTGTTGTTATAGCGGCAACAGAAATACATCATCTGTGAAAATTTCAAATCTCTAACTATCACGGTTCATGAGATACAGCCTGGTGACAGACGGACGGACGGACGGACGGACGGACAGAGGAGCGAAAACAATAGGGTTCCGGTTTTACCCTTTGGGTACGGAACCCTAAAAAAGGGCAAGCCAAGTTCAATACCAAAATTATGCTTGGCTGTAGGCTTTGCCATAAATAAGTACGAAGTTCTATGCAAAATCGAAATTTATGTGTTATAGGAACAAAATAACTTAATGAAATGATTTTTTTTGTTGCAATATATGAGTGATGTGTATAGTAGATTATGATACTATTCTATGCCTAGTTAGTCTAATAGTCGTAGAGCGCCACTAGACTACATGCTCAGAAGTCGATTCCCGGATCGGGCCGTAATTGCTTAGTGGGTTTTAAGAAACTTTCACATAAGAAGTCTGGAAGTTGGCGATTGATTCACATGCATCGGAGACCACGTAAATGTCGGGCCAGCGCCTGATCTCTTTCCGTTCGTGTCGTATTGCGGTCCCATCGCAGCTGCCCGATTTTCTAAGAGGGCACAACCGCCATGATCGACAAGGTTTGGAAGCCTTTATTATATACTAGTGGATGTCGGTTTTCGCGACAAAAAGTAGTCTATGTATTATTCTGATGTATAAGCTATATTTTGGTAAAGTTTCATTCAAATCCATTCAGTAGTTTTTACGTGAAAGAGTAACAAACATCCATACATCCATACTTACAAACTTTCGCCTTTATAATAGTAGTAGGATAGAGGTTTTTTTTTTTATAAAATTACATTAACGTGGTGAAACAATTAGTTTTTGGATACATGCTTATGCTATAGGTATCAAACGCCAGGATGTTAGATAGTTTTATCACCAAAATATTTAACACCAAAATCATTTTTAAATTTTGTGCAGTTCTTAGTTGAGTGTGGCCGTTGTTATACGTTTTTGCAAACCTTAAAATGGCAAAAATTTCCTTAATACATATTTTTATTATAGGAATATTTTTGATAGTCGCAGTGCAATCCAGAATATGTAGTAAAATAATTAAGTAAGTTTCTTTTTAATATTTTTTTTCATCATGTGTTAACAGTGTTCCAAGGTCTTGATATGACCCGGTAGGTCCGTGGTTAGGTTAGAATTTGTCTTTACTTAGCAGCATCTGCACTGGCTGGAAGACGATATTATAATACTAGCATAGATATATTTATACACAGCTGTAATGAGCGCGATGATCCAATCGCTGGCCAAGGCATGCTAAGACAGACCTCGGAGGTCTAATTGTGGGCCTAGTTTGAGAAATTTTTGTATATTGTAATATGAGAAAGAGATAAATAAATAAAAAAATAGAAATATTCGTTAATATTATTCCGGGTAAAGTCATATCTTTAATTAAATTTTGCTAGTAGCATTTTTGGTTATATTTTTATTCCTTACTAGCAGATTTCCTTATTTTTCAGAAAAGGCTGGCGCGGCAATGTGCCCAAAGACACCGATGTTACGTACACCACTCCAAAATCACGGCATGCCAAGGTGTTTACTGATAATATTATTTACACGTTTTTATAATAAAAATTGCGATTCACAGTGGTAAAATTAAACCTTTTTTATTTTTCAGAAAACCCACATGATCACGTATTATTGTGGAGATAACGATGACACGGAAATCAGGTAAGCAAATATTTACAAAGAAACGCCAACAATGAAGTTTTGTGTTTGTAATAAGTACGAGAAATAGTGGTCGAATTGTATTTTATGAGATTAAGCAAACTGGCACCAGCACTTCAAACTGGCTCAGCGACGGACCTGACTGTTTTGTTGGAAACTAAAGGCAAAGGCTACAACAACTACTAGTACACATGCATATGCTGCATATATGTACATATTATACACTGACTGACTCCAATGAGACAGTCAGTTTCATTGTTACACTTTCGCGGCATATCTGCTTAACCGATTTCGGTGAATGTGAACTTCCTTTTCAAGGAAAGTAGGTGAAACTGTGCAAAAACTGCATATTATGTGCATGTATATGCAGCATATGCATGTGTGCACTGAAGTGTCAGCTAAAATTGTGCACGTCTACTAAAATACTATTCCCCCTCAAACTACCTATCTCATCATTTACACAGCTCCGCATTTATAATTATAAGTATTTTCTGTGTAGGCGTTTGTTATTTTCATGAAAAATAATAATTTATTATTTTCAGTGAAGCAGAATTACAAAAACGAGATTGCGAATCCAGATGTAAATTTGGACGTTGCACTAAACGCGGAAATTGTGATTGTGGCTTTGGGAAGATATTGATAAATAACACCTGTGTCAATTTTTGTGACCAATGCAACCTTAGTGGGAAATGTATAGGTGATATGATATGCCAATGCAAGTTTCGAATGACTATCGGCCAACTATGTCCGCCTTGGGATAGACTGGATTTTTCAGAAGCAAGTACAAACAAGGATTCAAGCAGTCCTACACCTGATTTAACTAGTGACAAAATTGACAATGATACTTCTGAATCCAGCACAGAGCAAGCAGAAAGCAGTGAGGTTAACGACAATGATTATTTGAAAAGTTTCAACAGCTCGCCTAACTCCATGGAATCTTCAACAGCTAGAGTTTATGTAAACACGACGGGAGCACATACTTATTACGAAGGAACTAAAAGACCTTTAAACAACACAGAAATTACGATTGACCAGCCAACTGCTATTAATCATATTGTGAAGCCTATTTCAACAGAAAATGTTGTCAGTGACCAAAGTAACCCTAAGGAACTGGAGAACGCAGCAGTTACATCAAGGTGAGAACAAATGACGTTAAAATAAGAACTGCACATTTTTTGTTGTACTGATCAATCAAATATAAAAAAAATAAGAGATAAATACATAATCTATTATATCGAATAAGACCCGTGTGCAGTTGTGTATAATATATTGTGTACAAGTCGCGAAAATCTAAAAACATTAATACATTATCTGTAATTTACTCGGGTTTAACATTTTCCAGTATAAAGAGGTTGTTTTTCTTCACAGTATCACCTTTAGTTATTTTTTTATAATTTTAAACAAAAAGTCACTTCACTACTACGTGTTCACTAACCGGCAAGTGAGTCTCTAAAATAGACAAATTGTTTGCCAGTATTGGCAGCTCCATAATGGTCTTAGCTTCAGAGAACTCCTCCGTCAAAATGCTCCTAGGTCTCCCCTATTGCTACTAATTCTGATCACTAAATTTAATTTTATATAGTACCTACAGACGCCCCAGCACATCAGGCTACTATAATATATCAATTTTCCTTAGTAGATTTTCAACTTTATCGCTGAAGCATATGGTTTAAAGTTGAATGAGAAAGTTTGACAGTTTCGGATAGCTTGATGAGCAGGCGTCTGCACCTAAATAAATTATACTAAGAAACATACATATTTATAACAATGTTCTTATTTTTAGGATGCAGCAAAACGGGGTGTCTATTCTAATTTCAATAATATTAGGTAATTACAAGAATGGGAATGAAATCGCGTTGGTGGGTGATTATAAGAGTGGTAATTAATTTCCAGTGGAACCATGAAAAAGGTTGGTATGTTCTATTACTGTTCATATGTTTAAACAGTAGCGTAACTACATATGTGGCAGGATTGGCAACATGCCACGGGCCCCTGACCCAAGAGGGCTCCGGACCAAGAACCGCTAGCTCTGTTTTTTTTTTAACATAGTACCTACCCTGATTTTTTTTAGTTCAGCTTAAAAACCTCACTAAAGTGAAACAATTAAAAACCATAATACAATTTCAATTTATTAGATTGTTGTGACAAATTTTACTGATGGTAACGTTACGCCACATTTAAATTCAAATGTAAATATTAAAACCTGTCATTATGTAGTCATTATGGAGTCATCACATCATCAAAATATGGACATAGAGGAAAACAGTTGGGATCAGCTTCAAAGCGGCCTTTAAGGTCGATGTCAAACGGGACTGCGAGATTTTTGTATAACATCGTGGCCATGACACTTGAAATAGAAAACGAATAGGTGTTTTGACAAAAAATATGGTATTCCTGGCTGCTTTTCTCTTAATCCCTAGTTAAGATTAAAAAATTTAAAAGGAAGCATGCACGGGAGCAAGCATGCATGGGCCCCTTAGGGACACGATCTGCCTGGGTTGTTCGTTCGTAAGAAGGAACATAGTGGGTATTAGTCAGTAAGAGTCTGACAATCCCCAGCTGCACCCTCAGGATGGGGTCACTTGATTATTTCCCACGAAAAAAAAACCTATAGATTATGCCTATGTATGTAAAGATTTACTATTCTTGTTCGCAATTTATGTAACTGTAATGAGGATAGGGATCCTCCTGAATGATGACACGGTAAAAGGGACATTAATTATATTGATTGATGTAATGCCTCTTGTCCTAAGGAACTAAATGACGTAATATTTTTAAAGCATTTATTGTTGATTTTATTTTCAGGTAACTCTGACTGCAGCATTGGGATACATAAATTTCAAACGAATATGCATGTATAGATTATGTCCACATAGGATGTATTTTTTCAATAAATAAAACTATAACTTAAATTAGATCATTATTTTAATACTTGTTTTGCAGCCTGACCTTAGCACCCCCATTGTGACCAAATAGACACCCTTGTTGAATAGACTACCTTATCTAGTCCTTTTCAATTGTTTTTGATAGTTCTACTTATTTCAGCCAGTTAGTTGTCCTGTAATATTTTTCAGTCCATATATCTGTATTTGTTCATGTAAGCAGGATTTTTAAATATTTTAGTTAATTAATTAACTATTTTTTTCATAATATTTCTTTATTTTAATCTTTAAGTTTTCTCTCAACTTAAGATTTCTTTAAATGTTTTAAGTTTTCTTGATACTTATAGTTATTTGATGATAAATTCAAAATTGAAAAATTCACTATTGATATTTTTATATTAATTCAATCTGTTTTAGCCGGGTACAATTATCACTTTAAATTTCACAAATCTAAAAAATACATTTGAACACCTATACCATTTTGGATTTTTTCCTTGATAATTGTCGTAATCCATTCAACCATCTTGAAGATATGAGTTACCAGTTCAAACGACGACATCTAAAACCTCACGATACATTTTTTGCCGTACAGAATGTGTGTGTGGTAAAACTGAGTATACAGACGTCAGGACATCAAACTGCCCGAAACTGTTTAATTTTCCCAATCAACTTTAAGCCATTATGCTTTTGCGATAAAGCTGAAAATCTATTAAGGAAATTTGACAATGACTGTAGTAGCTTGATGTGCTGGCACCTGTACATGCGCGACAAAATCCGCTAGTGTGAAAGCGCTGTGATTGTTACAGTACTCGTTCATAGGTATACAGTTGTTAGTGTTTATAAACTCTTCAATGTTTGTAAATGCATTCATGTTTTATAAGAAATTTCTTGTCTAGTGTAATTTGTTATAAAAAAAAAAACTATGTAAAAAAATATAATAACAGTAATTCCTGAACAACTGTTATACGAAAAGTGGTAGATATAAAAACTAAGGACACCATAGAATATACATAATGTACCTATTTATAGCGCTGGTAATAATACTTCACGTTATCGTATACCAACGTTTTTAACGGATGTCTGATTAATCATAATAATTCCCTAATGAGTGTTCTTTTGTTTTAAATTTTGTATAGTTCACGATTACTCGCTCAGTGGCAGTGGAATTTGTGTGTAAAATGGGATTTAACTATGTGATACGTCTGTTAATCATTTTAGTGATCACGTTGACTGGAATACACTCTCAGTTATGTGTAAAAGTTACATAGTAAGTGTATTTTCGAAAACTTTTCGCTAATTTTTTTAAATATAACCTGCACAGAGTAGCTAATTTATAGTAATACTGGACTTTTGATTAGACAAGCTAATGAAGCTATGTATTATCTCAAGTGGTGGCAGTTGGCACATGTTTGTTCTTTACCTCTAGAGAAACTAAAAAATTGTAACAATTCAATTATTGTTCGTTGCGCCTTTATACGGCTATACAAATAGGTGTACTTTAATATACTACTATAATAGTACATTAATATTGAAATAGGCCTTTTAAAACTTTTTTTTTCTCTTTTGATTTTTATCACCGAATTTTCAGTTTCAACGCCGGAGCACATTAATAAGCTAGTGACAACTTTTTTCAGTGTGACAAGATTAGTCCCGAAGACATTTATTACTTACGACCTTAACGACGAACTCATTTTAATTACCAAGAAGAAATATGAAACGGTAAATATTTATTTGTTATTAAAATTAAATGTAAAATCTGAACAATAATAAAATGTGAAATTTTAAATATTTCTGATACAATCACTATTTATAGGAATACGACATTATAGATCATAAATTTTGTTGCCATGGATACAAGAAAGAAGACGGTGAGGAAGCTAGGTAACTATAATATTAAAATAATTATAGACTTGTTAATAAATTATCAATTTCGTAATAATTTTGAATATATATTATATGTTTAAAATATTTTTTAGTGACTTGACATGCAAGCCAATTTGCAACTCAAATTGCACCAATGGCTATTGCATAGAGCCGGATAAGTGCGCGTGTAATGCTGGGTACACACTGCGCGATGGCACCTGCGTGCCACACTGTGAGGATTGCACGCACGGCGCCTGCGTCGCTCCGTACACCTGCCAATGTCTTCCTGGATACAGCAAATCTACAAAAACATATTGTTATTGTTGCAATTCTACAATTTGTGAATCCAGTTTAACCTGTAACTGCCAAGCAGGTTTACGATTACGGCAACAGGAAGGAGAAACTGACGAATGCGTTCCTAAATGTAGACGTTCGTGTGGACATGGAACCTGTGTTTACCCAAACCAATGTGAATGCTTTCCAGGGTACAATGTGAACACCTTGCATGAGTTCGACCCTTTAGACAAACCCATGTGTGTGTCAACGGACGAAGCAAGTACACACCCAAAGTTCAACACAACGAAACCATACAAACATACCGAATCAAACAGCAGCATCTCTTCTACTGAGTCATCTTTAAAAAGTATAAATTTTACTAAACCAGAAATGTATAACTCTACAACTATTGACGATAATAATTATTTTGAAAGTACAGCAACTTCTAATAGTAAATTATTTACGAATGTAAATGCTACAACAATAATATACACAGATATAACATTGAAAAACAAGACAGAAGACGGATCTACTACTACCACCATGTCATACTTTGAAAGCAGTATCAACGTAACTGAAAGAGCACAAGATTCTGAAGCAAATCTTGACAACACAAAGAATGCAATAATAAATGAAAAGTCGTGGTGAGTAAACTGATCTATGCGATGTCTGATAACTCTGTATTCACATCAAAAGACATCTTACATACAGACATTGCGTACTTACTTAAGGCCGTACCCACACCAAAAGTTGAAAATAACTGATTTTTAGCAGCTTCTACTCCTAATTGTAACATATAAAAATTATTTAAAAAATGTGCTAAAAGTTTCACCTTAAAATACCTCGTTTAAAATTTGTGTTTATTGGAATTTATAATAACGATATTTGGCTTTAAAAATTCGCTTGCAATCAAATATTACATGCATCTCCTTCCTAAATATATGTACGTTATTATACTTTCTGGTTTTCCTCAATCGATAGACAAGAAAAAAAACTATAAATTAGCCGAATAATTAAAAAATAATGAATTAACCGGTTTTAGACTTTTCCTGGTCATTTTTTTTTATCAAATTTCGGCTAGGCTTTCCTGTGAGGTGTAGCGGAGGACAGTATGTGAGCATTGCTCAAGGACATTCGGTTGGCCTTAAGATAATTATAGTTTTCAAATATGTACTTTAGTTTTGTTAAGCGAATTCGCAATATTACGAGTAACAAAAGTACTTTATTTAAAAAGAAAATACTAGCAAACAATTATAGTTTCCAACCATAAATAATTCGTCACTTAGGTACTATTACTTTTTATTATATACATATTTGTAAAAGTTACCACAAATTAATAATAAAAATTGTGTCTCTTTTTCAGGATGCAACGGAATGGACTATTCGTTTGTATACCTGTTGTGTCACTAGTAGTAGCTGGAACAATAATATTACTGGTTTGGCGACGGATACCAATGAGGATTATGGATAGGTTTAGAGGAAGGAGTTATTATGTCTACAGATATAATAATGCAGACCTATAAGCGCAGTATTATGTAAAACTAGCTTCATCCAGTGGTTTCACTCGCGTGCTGTGTTAATATCCTAAAGCCTTCCTCGATAAATGGGCTAACTAATATTAATACTTTTTTTTTTAAACGTACCAGTAGACCCTGAGATCCCCTATGATATTATGTTAGTGTGGATTTAGTATATTATTATTAATTATTTTAAAATAATGTCATTGGTTTCAAATAAAATAGACTACAGGGCCGTGTACAAAATGATGGGTCATCTGAATCATCGGGAGACCTTTGTAGAATAATACAGGGGCATCAAATAATAAGGTTCAACACTATGCCTTTACTTGTAAGCTGTCCAACTAGGTGCAGGTGAGAATTCAAAAGCTCAGAGCCCTCCCTTTTCTTCCTGTCGCATGATTTTTGTATTAAAACGGATGTATTAATAACTCAATAGCAGCAAGCTCGTCAAAAGCTAAGCCGTGTATGATACGGCTAAACTTATATCACTATCAAACGAAAAATAATGATCTCACCTCTTTAGTCGGGGTGCGCGCGGATGCGAGATTTGTCGTCGGAAAAGCTCTTAAATATTTGTAGCGCTTCCAGATTATCAACCTTTGCCCTTACCAAACACGGATAAAAGTAATTTAACTTGTATATAGAATGCAGACAGAAATAAATACATATATTATTATAATTCGTTATTCCAAATTATGATGAAACCCTATCTAGATTTTTTTACATATTTCATTGACACACGGAATCAAAAGCCTCCGTTGTGCAGTAAAAAATTGATTGGCACTATTTTAAGTTTAATTATAGGTACGTGTAAAAGATGAAAATGTGAGTTGTTAAGTTTAATAATAGCACAATTCTTATACAATTTTTGTTTAAGTAGTTGTATAGATCATATCTTTTTAACATAATTGTATTAAATATAAGTGCATGGCTAGTTTGTGGTATGATTATATAAAAAAAAAAACTATTGTAAATTGATTAAAAAACATAATTAAACTAACTAACCTGCATTATCTCAATACTAACGCATAGCGGATATGTTGCATTGTCGCTAGTGATTACTGTCGATTAAATATTAACTGATCAATTAATAGTTCAATATTACATGCGTTTGTGCAAACACGTTAGTTGAAATAAATATGTTTAATAATCCTGTGATTTACGTGTTGATTATAATGTCTGCGTTACTCGAAGTAAAGGGTCAGGTTTGTTTCAAAGCAGTTCGAGGAAAATATGCTACGGTATGTATTAATCGTTATCCATTTAAAAATTGTCATCATCACAGCCTTTTTATCGCCCCACTGCTGGGCACAGGCCTCCTCTCCCACGGAGAAGGATTAAGCGTTAATCACCACGCTTGCTCAATGCGGGTTGGTGATTTCGAGATGTTTTCCTTCACCTTT
The DNA here is from genome assembly GCA_958496145.1 of Heliothis peltigera. NCBI lineage: Eukaryota > Metazoa > Arthropoda > Insecta > Lepidoptera > Noctuidae > Heliothis > Heliothis peltigera. The sequence goes on along the minus strand of OY292326.1, from coordinate 4,313,336 downwards.
GATCAGTGATTGGTGTCCAAGATAAACATAGAAAGTATGTATATCTAAAAGTTACATTGGTACTTGCCTGACCTGGAATCGAACCCGCACGCTCATACTCGAAAGGCTGGCTTTAACCACTAAACCACCACGACTTTTAAAATTGTAATGTAAATAATACCTTGTTTAATGCCCACTTTAATTATTATAACTATTTTAATCAGAATATCCAGCTCGTAATTCTGTATATAAAATGTAGAAAATGTCGCATGATAACAAACCTTTTTTAAATTCCTTGTGCAATTTCAGGGAAATAAGTTCATTATTACTCGAATCTGTTGTAAAGGATACGCGACAGAGCCGGGCACTAAGGAAATCAGGTAATTAGCAATTTATTCCGCATGGTTAATTCAAATTTAAGTGACAGATAGGGCATGCATATATCAACTATATAGTTATGTACAGACATCGATCGCCAGCACATCGACCAAACAGAAACTAAAATTTTTCCAATCAACTTTGCACCATATGCTTTAGCGATAATGTTGAAAATCTATTAAGGAAATTTGTAGTAGCTTAATGCGCTCGCGTCTGTGCATATTTTTAAGTTCTAATTGTTGAGTCTGAATCAAATCCAAACAGGCTGTCAATCAGGCAATCAAAGCCTTGATTCAGAGTCGGTCAGCGGGTCATTTTAAAGATGGTTTAACTATTTACTATCACTCTGGACTCTTTTGAAAACAATTGGAGAATATCATGTGCGAGCTGGCTAGTACATTACATTATCATTATATTCTTAATTTCCAGTGTGGATACCTGCAAACCGATTTGCTACTCGAACTGCACGAATGGTTATTGCAAGTACCCCGGAGAATGTGCGTGTAATGCTGGGTACACACTGCACGATGGTACCTGCGTGGCGCACTGTGAGAAGTGCTCGCACGGCGCCTGCGTCCCTCCGGACACGTGCCAGTGCGACTCCGGGTACAGTCTTGTGAACGGCACGTGTCAGCCAGTATGCACGACTCCTTGCGTCAATGGCACCTGTGTATCCCCAAACACATGCCAATGTCTCCCCGGATATGAGAAAAGTCATTTGAAGGAGACTGATTGTGAACCAATATGTTCTAGCGGATGCATGTATGGTGTTTGTGAGGCTCCAGAAACATGTACCTGTTACCCGGGATGGAGAAACAGTAATGATAAGAAAGACGCTTGCTCACCTATATGTAAGATCTCATGTGGCAATGGCTCCTGTATTTTCCCAAATGTATGCGCGTGTTTCTTGGGGTACAGGAATAGTATGTTAAGAAGTTGGGGTGTAGCTGATGCTCCAGTGTGTAAGCCAATCTGCAATAATTGCAGCGGCGTTTGCATTGCTCCCAACAAATGCCAAGAGGAAACTCAAAAAATTACTACACTCGCAACGGCAAACGCAAAACGTAAATTCATTATTCTAGAAGACTCTATTCCTGTTACTAAGGGATATTTTACATTTTACTGGAGTTCTACGGAAAATTTAGTTGATATCGAAAACTCTAATGTCACATTGGAAAAATCTACGAATTATTCATGGTTGGTTCACAAATCATTATATTGTTTATTGCGGCAGTGTTCCTAATTTTTTTTTCTTTTCAGGATGCAGCAACATCAAATTATTCTGATATCAATTGTGGTGATCGTAACAATTGCGATTATAGTGTTCATTGTTTGGCGTCGAATACCTATGAAGATCATATATTTCTTCAAAGGCAAGAGCTATAACATCAAAGGTAGCTACATTATTTAATATTTTAAGCAAGTTACATGCAACAATGAGGCACGTCACGCAAATCTGATTAATCCCTTGTTGTTTAGGTTAAGCTTTGATGAAGCGTGACGCACATAAAACTTAAATATCTGTTGTTAATATTTTGAGGAGCTCGCGGCTATATATCAGTCACACGGGCCGATCAATCATATATTAAGCAACGCTTGGCGTGGTCGGTCCTTGGATGGGTGATCATCTTGTCATGACCAGTTCCTCCGTGTTTCGGAAGGTACGCTAAATTGTTGGGTCCCGGCTGCCATTTGTACATCTTTGGCAGTCGTTACGGGTAGTCAGAAGCCAGAAAATCTGACAACCAGTCTTAAAATTGGGTAACTGGATTGAGGAGGTCATATAGGCAGTCGCTCCATGTAAAATATTGGCACTCAGCTGGAAGCCTACCCCAACATAGCTCGGGATAAGGCTAGGCAGGTGAATATTTTGGACAGAAGTGGTATTAAAATAACGTTCTAGGTATCGCCTCAATAAGTAACAGAACTTTTGTTTCAAATTGCTGTCACGTAAGAAAATATCATTTAAAGAAAATCGCTATTTTTTTTGTTTATTATCATGGCATGATTATACCTCGGCACAGATCTGGAGATTTTTTTTTTGTTTAATGTTATATAACTTACATTTTATTATTTCCAGGTGCCAGTTTAAGAAGAAATGTAAGCAATTCATTTGTGAACATACAGTTCTTGTCACGAGTTGAATCACGGGGATAAATTATTGTCAATTAAAGATATGTACGTTTATAAACTTGGCTATTGTTTTATGCATTTAAAAACACTCATCATCACAGCCTTTTTATCTCGCACTGCTGGACACAGGCTTCCTCTCCCACGGAGACTGATTGAGCGTTAATCACCACGCTTGCTCAATGCGGGTTGGTGATTTCAGACTTTATTCTTTCTTTCTTTTTCTTTTTTTTTTCTTTCTTTCAAGATAAACTTAAAGAAGTTTCTAAGTTATACGTACTTTACGTATAACTTAGAAAAGTTACATTGGTACTTGCCTGACCTGGAATCGAACCCGCACCCTATTACTCGAAAGGCTGGCTTTAACCACTAGGCCACCACGACTTCAAACTTAAAAACACTATTCAGTTTTAAACTGATTACGTGCAGAACGTGGTTCGTTGTGTTACTAAGTAGATCGTGAAACTGAATAATTTATTATTATGGCCTACTTAGGATTGAATTGCTACGCAATCTGAACAGAAAGGTTTTCCGTGTCCTATTGCATATAATTACGGTAATGGTTTCTTTGAATCGCATGATTAAATCGGAGGAGATTCGAGAAGAGAAAATAATTTTGTATCGCAAAATGATGGTGATAATGACGTAGGTATAGACGCCAGCACATGAAGCTTCTACAGTCTGTCAAATTTTCTTAATAGATTTTCAACTTTATCGCTGCAGCATATATGTATGTAGTTCAAAGTTGATTAGAATTTGACAGTTTCGAGGTGTTAATTAAGTTTCGAAATTACTTTGATATAATGCAACCATTACATAAATAATTTTATTATTATTTTTCATCCGCTTTTCATTATTGTCAGCTATACCAGCCCTGTCCTAATCCGGTAATCCTCCCTCCCGTTATCCTAATATGTAGTACATATTTATCAAAATGTCGGCAATAAGGAAAGCTCCGACCTTATCGGGGTGCGATTCTCTTCCTAAAAGAGGTCGTAACAAATGAGAATCTTATCGTTTGCTCTCCAGTGAATTACCTCTATGTTGCAAGATATTTATGAGAAAAACTGAAGTTAAGCATACATAAATATGTATATGGACTTTTTTTATTTATGTTTGTAATATTTTTTTTGGATTCTGGAAATAATCTTTTTTAAGCGATGTTTTCTTAAGGTTTTTTTTTTCTTGTAGTTAAACCTCAATAAATGCAATGCAAGTCAGAATACAGTCAGACTGCGCGAACAGATACAGTTATTGACATAGATACCCGAGCCCATTAGTATCTAATACCATTGTCACGAGTACAGTTGGGAATTTCCTTCAACACGTGTTACAAGGAATTCTCTTTCAAATACCTCTGCATAATTAAACGTAACGTAATAATCTTGAGTAGGTACGTACCTACCTACTATAACAAAGGTTGTGTACCTAATATTAATTGGAATATGTGTTGATCTGCGCTGTGTGAATGACTGTTGATTGATTACTGTATTTCAAGTCAATATTGTACCTGTTTTGTAATTAATAACAAGATGGCTACCCCAGTAGTTGCGTGATCGCGAGCTTCATTGCTATCAATGAAGATTTTCGTAGGTCGAAGTTCTCTTGATACTTGCCGAGGCCTGCCGGGGTTGCAGGTTGTTTGCAAGAGTTAGCGTGGCCCTCGCACAGAAAGATCTCCAGAAGGAACATAGTGGGTTTAAGTCAGAAAGAATCTGACACTCTCTCGAGCTGCACCTGATGGCCCGCACTGACGGACCTTGAGACAATAATTTATCTAGATTATTCTAACGGCCGCCACTAGTGCCTGGTTTTAGAGGCGGTTGGTGCATTTAATGCTTTCTCACAAAAAAGGTCTCCTGATACTTAGAAATTCCTCAAAACGATGCACTGTTTATATAAAATTATATTATAGTCTTGAAAACTCTTAATTTAAGAACTCAGTATTTCATTTACATTCAACATTATTTACCGAGGTAACGAAATTTAATAAAGATTTGGCTCGGTCGTTTTCGGGGCAGCCCGATAAATAAAGGTCTTGTAAACAGACTTGACTAATGAGGGCAGCTTGTTCGGACGCGGGCAACTACCCGACTCTGAATAATGATAACTACATATAATACATCATCATACAATACTGCTCAATCAGGATTTTCATAATTAGATAACATACTGGCATTATTGACAGCGTCCAAGTGTGTCAAGCATTATAATTATGAAGCATATATTGTCCTGATAATGAACACTTTATTAATTATAGGCAACTGATCAAAGGATGTGTGTCATTTCACAATACCTACACATGACTAACCGAAGTAACATATACCAAGTCGTTTAGCGTTAACGTTGCCTTTATGGAAGACAAAAAGTTAATACATTACAGTTCCCAGATACTTAACACCTTGTGTATATAATGGGTGATTGACGGAGCACCGCCCGATCCCTTCCAAACAAACTATATAACCTCAAGAAGAAAGGACTGATGTTTGCTCCTGTTCAGAGCCGAGGGTGAAGCAACCTCGTGAAAACAAGTCAAGTATGTCCCAAAAGGTTGAAATGAATTGAAATGTTCGATAACGCAGAAACAATTTTATTCGATTCCGTTTCATAATGTAGTATTAAATTGCTGACGATCCGTTTCTTCAATTTGAAGTTCTGCCAACTCACGCTTCAGCAATTTTAGAGATTTTATGCAGTATCTCCATCGCTTTAGGAAACAATAACGCTAAGTATACGGTATCAGTAATATAATTTGATTTTAAAATCCGCAGTTATTATCTACTGTCGGTGCTCGACCGTTAAAATAGACTCGCTACACGGGGTTATTTCCAGTAACACGCAAGGCACAAAATGGGGAAAAATGCTTTACATTTTTTAATATCTTTCTATAAACGACCATCATAAAAATGTTTTATGGTTCTATAGGTGTATTGTAAGCTATTTCAGGAGAAATTGCCGAGGTTTGTTTCACCCCGGACACAGTCCCTTTTGTCTCACACGTAATGAATGTGGGCTACCCTTCGTATATTCAGAGGGTATTTATCTTCGTGATTTGTCTTTTAAACAATGTCATTTCACTAGTGGTTTTGATGCGATTAGATCGGTTGGTGCGATAGTTTAAATAGTAGTATGGTAATATGACATGTTTGTAGGTTAAAGGGGTACATTATTCAAAGCTTCGTACATCACATTTCCTGAATAACATAGTTATGAAGCGGGCCGAACGCCCACGCAGAGAGAGGTGCAGATGTTCATTAGTTCACGGCCGTGCGTGGGATATTTTAGCGAAATGGATTTTTTAAAGAGCCACCTGCATGTATTAACTAGTTTACTATTAAGTTTTTTTCCTGGAAAATACCCGTAGCAGCGTTGTTTATATTGAAATAGTAAAAAGGATACTAAAGAGTAATTCTGTGAATTTAAATCAGTTAGGTACTAAGATTTTTTTTAAAGGGAAGTCAAAAACAGTTCAAGCTCCGTTATTTTATTTATATTAATTATTATATTTTTCAATTTTGAAATAATATAATCACGAGAATTAATCTAGACACACATTGCATCTGTAAGAATATGGGTCTGAGCATCAGCGCATGATAAGCTTAGCTAAAGATATTCCAAAGTATAACAATGCCGTTCAGTGTGTACCAAGCACTAATGTGTGTGGGAATTAAAGTTGCTAAACGCGTAACTCTTCCTTTGAAACGATAGTAAACAAACTGTGTTGTAGTTTGTTCATCATCAGGTGGAGAGTGGTACCGCAATGTAGTGAACTAAACTTTGTTACAAACGTAATATTCGCAAGTTACTGCCGAGACCCGGGGGCTGGGGGATGTGGCTCGAACATTGGTTTTATGTAACTCGCTAAAATTGGAACTAAACTGAACAAAGAATGTTACTTAAACCTAGTGTATCGCCGAACTGTGAACACAGTTTGGAACACAAGAAAATTACAATCTAACGTGAGTTTACACACTTTGGCTAAGTTGGGCAACAGTATTTATTATGTTTGGCTGTGTGATTGACTCGTGTTTTCCTTAACACTTCGCTTCCAGAAATATTTTCCTTGTTTTTTTTTTTGGTAAATTGAAATGTGTTGGGATTGGCAACTTCATGGAAAATCAAAGAGATAATGAAAATATTTATTTAAAGATCAATATTGCAGGACTTGACGCTGATGATGACAGCGAAGTAATTGATGGACCTACGAGGTTAATTTATCGAGAATCAATGAAGGGGTCATCAATTTGACCATTATTTACATCGTATTGACACCTACTCTTGCATGAAGGTGTTACAAGTAAGAAGAAAAAGCTCAAAGCTCCGTCAATGGTTACTAGCCTAAAAAGCCCCCTTATACGGCATGATTCATTGTTTCGATCAACCTGACTACTAACGATCGCACTTGAATTAGATCTTCAATTGCACTACCAATTCGTCGTTTGGGATCGTAAAGATATATCACACCGTATATGGGAGCCTTTAATAAACTGATGGATTTTTAAAAACGATACTACGATAGTGGATAATATGATAAAGACCACCAGTCTCTCAATTTTATGAGTTAATTCAGGTCGTTAAACAAAAACGTGGATGAAACTTTTCGATGCGAAACTATCGTATGTTTGCTCAAGTGGTGCTTAAGGCTAAGCTTAGGGCTAAGCACACTTCACTGAGACCCGGCATTCAACAGGAGTTTGAACTAAGTATTGTATAATTAAAACCAGACTATAAACTAGAGAAATGGTGTATCGAGATTATTCAGCTACTACCAGTTTCTTAACATTAGGTTAGGATGTAACTGAAACGTCTCGTTTGACCCTTTGAAATTTCATGGAATGTCTTAACGAGCTCCTTGAAACTAAGAAGTAGTTGAGGAGGTATCTCAGGGAAGTAACAAAAACTTATTCTGATTAGAAATGGAAGCTTTATTTAATTGTTTATAGCGGTCCTTTTATAGTTTTTTTTTTTTAATATATGTATATATACTATATGCTTATAGACTAATAATATTATAAAGCAGAAGAGTTTGTTTTTTTGATTGGTTGAACGTTTTTGAATCTTAGGAACTACTGGTTCGATTGGGAAAATTCTTTCAGTATTAAATAGTTCATCTATCGAGGAAGGCTAAAGGCTTTTTATCTATTAAGTTGTTCCTACGCGATGCGGTTGGTAAGATATAAAATAATCTTGAAATGATGTAAAAGTCAGGTAAAACGCTCACATGATAGCAGTAGTTAAGTGTCCTTGCTTGAACTATGCACTTAAAGTGGACTATCTTATATGTATATATTTGACCTTAGGTTTTTTCGCATTTATGACATCTAGCTGTGTTAAATTGAACGTGAACGTAAGAACCTCCATGTTTTACAGATGAGAGTTACCAGAGGAAAAAAAATATTTTTAATTTCTAGACTACATTTAATTCTATGATTAAAAAAAAACTATTTCAATCGATGCTTAGCTCCTAGCTTTCTGAATAAATTTCGATACAACACTTCTAAGAAATATTAATTTACTGAAAGACTATAATTATTATCCTGGTTTACTTTTTTTTTTATTGATGAAAGTATTCTGTATTTTCGCTAACAAACGGCTAACAAAAGCATTTTTTATGTGAGCCTTATTCTTAATCCTTATATCAGTTTTAATTTAAGACGAACACGGAAGAAACTTTAAACAACAGAATCAAAATTTCCGTAATTGTTTACGTGTGATCCCAAACACAGCAGGTAACAATTCAAACATGACCCCCGATGAGACATGATACAGTCTAGTTATAAATTTCTAATTAACAATAAAAAATGAACACGATAAAGCTTGGCGATATTAAAAGCAATATTGCCCGACAAATAGATCACAAAGCGTACATTCGTGAAAATAAAATTTATTGTTCAATAATTCTGAACAATTGTGTCCCCACGGCGATTATACGTTGATGTTGGTAGCCCCGCTCGCTCTCCCAACTACTCCAGAGATTCAATTACGAGAAAGATAAACTATTTGCATGAAGTTTCTTGTGATAAAGAAGTCTGATACTCGGTAAGAAGTAGTTGTAGAACAACTGGGTACACTCGTTGCTACATCACGGTTTGTTCAGGTTTGCCAGTCTGCAGCGAAGCATAAAACTATAGCTGTACTTTCTGTTATCTCATCTGCCTAGCCTTTTCCCAAGCTATCTTATCTTAATTATCTTTCTTACCTGGGCAACCCGGTACCGCTTAGTAAGATTGATTCTAAAATTTTCTAGCTTCCGACTACTCATGTACAAAAAATGTACAAATTAATACTCCCAAAACATGGACGAACTCGTTATGACAAGACCCTCGTCCCATCCCGACCCGACCGTGCCACGTATTGCTTAACTCTATTTATGAACGATCGACTGGCTTAAAACAATAGGTATACAAAAGATGACTATATTTTATATATTGTAGGTATAAAATGGCTTGACAATTGGGTTAATCTCGATTGATGTCATTCCCGTATGATGTTTCACTTCGTGCAGAATGGAATTCAAAACCTTTTATGACAATCACTCTACTAGGCTTTTCAATATAAAACTTTCAGCATACATCAGCCTTTCCAAAAGTTTTCCTCTTACAGCAATTTTATTTACAGCAACATATATCGCGCTTACTCATACTGAAGGCATAAATCTCCAAAGACATTTCCCCCTTTCGGGAGTGATTTAACACCACCATTGGTATGTAGTTTCGGAACGCATCGCACGCCCGTCCCCTTGTTTGTTTGCGAACTTACTCTGATTCAACTTGAAGGTTTCTGAACGCGTCGTCTGGTACTTGCGTATAAAAGGAAAATAACAATTTCTTTTGTTTTATAATAATATGAGTTTTGTTTTACTTAAATGTCAAAAAATACAAGTTACATTAATTTTGTTATTTTTTAAGAATAATCTGAAAGAGACAATTGAAATCGGATTTCAGTTTCTCCAGTTTCTGTCGTATTAGAGAAGCCACTCAAACAAATGCCGAAGTTTTTTAATTACAAAAGCTGTAATGAGTTTTAGAAAAGTAATAAAAACATAGAACGTTATTACGTTTGCTGGATGAGAATAAAAGCTGGAATTACGTCGATACCAGAACGTCGCTTCTCGCAATCTATGGATCTACGAATACGTATTCTAATCGAGATCAAAGAACTAGGTCAATCACATAAGATAATGGCGTCCAGGCCGAATGTCTCTGTAAAACAATCAGCTAGCTGCGCAGGACATATTATAGTGCACAAGCATTTGCCCAGATACAGATGCACTCCCTATTCCCTCATTTTCCTAGCCTTTTTTCGGTAAATGGACTAAACAACACTAAAAAAAGTCTTTTAAAAAACGTCCGTTAGTTCGTGAGATTAGCGCGTACAATTAACATACAAACTCTTCAGTTTACAATTGAACAATTGAAAGAAAGAAAGAAAGAAAAAGTGTTTTATTGCGAACTTGAACGCATACATAACACAACACACAAACATAACATAAAGAAAAAGATATAACAAAAAGAAAAAAATATTCAATATTCAATTCAACAGCAAATCGATACATACATCATAATTACCATGCAAGATTTGATTATCGGCCAACAGGCATTGTCATCAACTGGCATCGTCATAATTACATTTTATACAAGCATTGATGTATAAAATTATACATATAGGTACGTTGTACGTTTAGTTCACCCGTATCTGTTCCGAGTCTGTGGCCTCGAAGGGTTAGTTCCTCACTTGTTGAGCGCTATTTTTCGCGTCTAGCTGAGCAGGGCACCCCCTCCCCTCCAGTCTGCCTCACGAGCCTAATTTGCAATTCTCGGCCTCAAGCGTCTCACCCCACCGTCCTCATATGACCACTTGAGGAAAACACCTTAATTCACTTGTTTCATCAAGTACTGTATGACAACACCTTCAAATAAGCGAGCGTTTTAATTGTTTATATAGGATCAGGCCGGGACTTTGATTTAACGGAAGATTATTTAATTACGTCGTCAACATTGTTTCCCAACATGTTGTGACAGATGACTCTAATGCCAACATTTGTGTGTGTATCGTGACCTTTGCACCACAAGTACCTACAGGGTGTTGTTTATCAGTGGGGGCGAAATGAAGAAATTCTATGAATGTTAAGACCCACGCTGAACACTCGGGACAAGCACAGATAGATAAAAATATCATTATCATAAATACATCGGTACCTGAACATAATGTAGCAAAAAATAAATTCGCTATGGTTGTGGTCATAAATATTTAATTCGTGAGGTAACAGAGAAATATGGCCGGTCGGCGTATGCCTAGCTCTCCTATTTATTGTTATAGTTATGATGTGAATCTGTGCGTTTCTTGAAGATTCGTATATTTATTGTTTAAGATGGATTTTAGATCCTAAGCGGTCTTAGTTCTGAAGTCTTAGTAGACAGATTAATTAGAGCTAGCTAAGTGTGACTTTACTGTTATTTAAGTGGTCAAAAGGATTGCATGAACATACAAAAAAACACAATAGCGATCCACACGCGTATTACGAGTACCTATGCAAGTATGTAACCCACAGAACCCTAAAAGTGAAACATGAAATTGTTCACAAGCGTGAAAACGGTTGGCTCTTTACAAAAATATATCTTGAACTTTTTTGTCCCTTTTCAACACAAGGATTTTAACATATTGCGAAACCAGCGACACATAAAATTACTCGTTATAAATCTTATGATATTGCTTATCGCTACGTTTAACTAGTAAATTATTTGAATACAGGTTGCGTTGTCAGTATCAAAAAGGAATTTCTCTGAATTAAGATTGTTGGAACCTATCGCTAAAGCAAAAATTTATCAAAGTATAACTTGATAGCTTCTCGTACCAAAGCAGTTTTATAACGCGAACACACTCATAGAAAATTTATTTCTTTTCTATTATGATTCTCGTACGTTTGGAAGTTTGCAATAAAAATCCAATCTACTGATGACAATAAGAGGAGAGCCTGTGTAATATATTCGGGAAGGCGTTTCGCGTGCGTCGATGTGCCTACTTCGCGAACACTTTATCCACTTAGGGTAGGGCGCCGGCCGCGCAGCAACAGGCGACCCTGTGTCTACGTGCGCGCTACAGGTACCTTAGGTGCCTACTTATATTTTTCTTCGCTATAATGTATTGTAAGAAAAACTGACAACATCTTTAACGTTTTCATTACACGCTTACGTGAATAAAAACAATAAAGGGAATATTTTTTTTGCGAGCCCGTTCGTGTAATACGTTACAAATCCTTTATCGTAGTGTCACGCCACGATCTAGTGTTTCGTTTATTGCATATTGATTGGCTGAATGCTATCGTTTCGTGCCAAACGATATGCTTTATTGCAATATGAATTGAATTTTGATTCGGCCTTTACCGAAATTAGTAACACAAAATTCACTTGTCCACGATTTAATGTTCAAAAACTCGCTTTGAGCGCTTAGGATTGCAATTAACGGTTTAACCAATTTGATAATTAGCATTATTCGGTAATGAAATTTGATTTATAAGTAGTGGAAAATTGAATAAATAGTATATTTTGAGTAGAAAAGCGTTCGGAACTGCTAGTTATATGGCGCGGTGCCTGGCGGCTTAGCGGCGTGGCGGCCGGGCAGCGGCACTCGTCCTGCGTCCGCCCGGAGCTGCGCACGTCGCGACGCTTGTCTGCCTCAGGCGCTATCGACACACGCACTCAAACATTGCGTTGTGCACTAACTCGAACTGTACCTAGTATGTGCTAAGTGAATTAACGATTGCCAATATGAAGGGTCGTCACCAGTTCAGGCGCAGATTCAGTCTGCAACCGTCTTTTATGAAAGAGGATCATGAGGAGGAGCGGAGACCGCACAGGTGATCATGAATATGCATTAAATTATATTTAAAGAAAATATTATACTTATGTTTTAAGTTATTTCATACTTGGCTACTAACATTGTAGTTTGTGGTAAGTTCGTAGCAGCGTCTACGACGGCGGGCGCGTCACGTAGCGCTTCGTAGCTGTTTTGTTTGGGTTCGCTATCTCAACTCAGAAAATGTTATTATAATATTACTCTCAGAAATTACGAGCACAATATCAAGGTACTACGAAAGCAGAGGACAGAACTTATTATATCAAACGTTTGATATTAGTTCGTGTTATAAAAGAGGGTATTTGCTTTGAGCTCTTAAGCTCATAGTTTGTTTAAGATAATCTAATGTACGTGTTCACTTTGTATGGCTGATAAAATATTTAAATAAGCGGCGTGTTTTCACGTAAAATTAATAGCTTTCTTATCGTTTATCGTTCGCAAATGCGTTATGTTCACACAACAAGCCTCACTTTCAGGGAACTCGTTATCTTAGAAAAGGGAAGGCAATTTTCTGCAATTTACCTTCGGCTCGACTTCATCTCTACTATGAATATTCTGATAAGATCTCGACGGGTAAAGAACGTGATTTTTTGTCACATAATTTCTTAAAAAGGTTTTCCTTTTATTATTTTGCGGGATAACTTTATCATGAGTGTTGCGTTTTGTAAATAAAAATGATACGCTTATTATTATTATGCATCGTTGTCCTTTAGCCTGGAGTTCGTAGATTTAAATATATAAACAAAGAATAATAATAAATTAATGAATATTTCAGGTTTTTATTTTGAAGTCCTGGCTAATAATAATAGATTATATAGCCAATTGTATTTGGCATTACGCAATACAAAACATATTATTAAGAGACTGAAAGTATGAAAAGACAAGAAAGTACAGAGTGTATCGTGAATCAAATCGTCATGTCTACCTTCAACTTTTTCATAGGAATAAATAATATAAGGATGTTATGAACTATAATTAAATATCGAACTAGGTCAAAATATGTCCCGTTGCGCATAACAGTGACAATTTATGTTTATAGAAAAAGGAAATTGAAGAAGTTTCAGAAACAGCACTACTTTCAATATTTATATTGAAAGTTCTGCAAGAAATGGTACAAATAATATAAAATATAATAGACATGATTTATATAGTAGCAATACTTTTTCAAGGATTTTAAATTTGCTTCAAAGATAACTTTATTTTATGTAAACTAAAAAACAAGAAAACTGTACATATCTATTCAAGATCCGACTGTTTCCAACAAGAAGAAAACCTATAGTCTCCGTACAGATGGTTCTAGAATATCTGGAGCCAGTTTTATTTTGTCTGATTCGAATAAATTTCCGAACAAATCCCTGCGGTGCGCACTTTGCATCTGCATCGACTTAACAAGTCAATTTTATCGTATTCCAAGATAGCTTAACAAGATTGTATCAATTTTCTCAGCCGCCTCAAGTATGGCATTTTATCGTAACAAAAATCTGTCGCAATAAATTATTTATTAGATTTTATCGTAGGCCTATTTCTTTGGAAAATACTACATAAACCCCCACCTCTTTTCTCTAGGCTTTGTCTACATATTTCGGTAACTTAAGAATCTGATACAGAGGGCGAGCCTTTTCCATCCGTTCATAAAAAAAAAAACGAAATACTCCTAAGAATTTTCACATAGCGAATTCTTGCGTGACCCATGGTTTGAACTCAAAACCCCATTGTCAGCTATCGCACTTGCAATACGAACCGCACAAGGGAGTTTTTTTTAAACCGTGCACAATATACGCTATTCTTTATACTTTATAGTTTATTTTTATAAGGAGTGTGCGAAGTCTTTTGACCTGGGTGTAACCTTTCACAGTACAATGCACGATGCGTCAGCGTTTTGTGCATGGAAACTAGCGGTTGTATGTGAAGAAAAAGCGGCGCCAAAGACGGCGACACACCCCCTTTCTGATAGCGAATATTTTGACAGTTATTTATTGGGCTGAGATTAATTATATTTTTCATACCGTGTAAAATATTATTGAGTTGCCTCTTCTATGGATAGTCCAAATATTGGTATGAAATAATGCGTTTTCAATATGGTGTTCCCAGTGAAAAATATTCTGTAAATTTAACGAAATTAAGGTGGCACAGTAGTGCTCAAGCCTCATGAAATAAAAGATTTAAAAAAGCAACAAAAATAGAAAAATGGACTCATTGAAAAGGTTGCTTTATATAAGTAGTATTTACATATACATTCGGTATATTTATAAAAGAAATATCTCGTATTTCTTGTTGGGACCATGTATGTATTTGAAAATCTGCCACCCTATATATCTCGACATAAACCAAATGTTCACGTTACATTGTTTACCAAAACGTCAGACCATATCTGGCACGCCGTATGCCCATTTTCCTTATCGCACATAAAGCGCTGTATTTATTACTTTCCACCTTTTCTCATACCGAATAAAGTTCCAAATCCTACTTACGTAATGTGTAAGGGTGCCACTCAAATGCTGTTACATCTATCGGATTTAAAAACACTATAGTGTGATAGAGGTTTCTTGGCTATCGACCGACATAAAATTACCATTTATAAAAATAAGTAATTGAACCATGTTCTCGGTTATTGCTTGAGAGGTGTGGCGGAGCTTTGGTACGCCATAAATTGTGAATATTATAGCCATTACTCGCCAGACGTATTTAAATCTCCCAGGGTCGGTAAACCTGTTCAAGAGTGACTGGAAAGAATTCAGTGTTCCACAATTTTTCGGTACCTAACTTATTAAAATTCGATGATCGCAAAATATGTTATTTTTGGCGCACCGTTGTTTTTTGTTTTCCAATTAAGCTTATCAGATTAATCAGATGATCTTAACCAAACAAAAATGAATTCTATTAATCCTCGGTTTATTTTTCTGAACTGAATAATTAAATTATAATGTATTACATGAATCATTAGTTAAATGGCAAATCTATTTTGCAATTCAAGTGAAAAAAGAATGTACTCAATGATACAACAGTAATATATCATCGTCTCATTGCTTAAACAAACCAGGTTGTAGTAGTAATAAATAATTATTGACATACAATGTAAGCCCACGAGTATTAGGTATTAGATTCCCTTAGCGGTTTCACCCACGTCCCGTGGGAACTATTCCACGCATCCGTATAAAATTGTCTATAGGCTTCCTTGATAAATAGGCTATTTAACACTGAAATATTTTTTCAAATCGATCTAGTAGTTGCTGATACTAGCAATTGTAATTTAATTAGCAAACACAAACTTTCACTAGCGATTTCCCGAGGCAACTTCTTCCCGTACCCGTATAAAACATAGTCTATTGTCACCGGGGATAGTGTAGCTTCCCAAAAGTGATTTTTTTTTTCAAATCGTCAAGTTGTTTCGAAGCTAATTAAAACAATAAAGTAAATTAGATGTGATAGACATTTTATTGCGCTCTGATGTAATTTTTGCTTATTGTTGAGATAAAACCTTAGATAAACATAAATACTTTTTATAATATGACAGATGTCTGCGTTTTCTTCGTTATGTTCTGTCTTTAGCAATAAACCGTTCGAACCAGACTACTAAATTATTTAATTTATTTTCCTCACTTATTTTATATCACTACATTGAGCTATAAATATATCAAAGCTCTTTTTCTCATTGTGCAGAAGCCATCGAACGCTCCAGGCGTTATCTACTTACACTATCGTTCGATGCGCGATATCGATGATAACAATACACTATCACATATCCAGATATATGTATATGTAAAGTACGTACCTACCACAGGTCCTTGAAACATTAATTAGTGCTCATAAAGTTCATTTCAGTGGAATTAGGTATAAGTTTATTTAAGTACGAAGGTTGACCTTTTCTAGACGAATACTATTTTATTAAAAAGCAAAATTCTTTTGTAAAAATCTCTCGCAAAACTTAATTAAGAGAAAGTATTATCAACTGCTTCTGCAAACACATGAATTGATTATGATATTGCTATTTTTAGGAGTTCTAAAAGCAGAAAACCCAGTTGTAAAATAAATTCATGAAAATTTTTGTTATGAAAGAATAAAGAAAATTTCGCGAGTAGATAAAAGCTAAGAGAAAGGAGGTGGACTTCGACGATACTTCGAGGGTATTCCCTGAGGCCGTGTTGTACATGATAACGTAACACGCACGCGTTGGCATTTCATACATGAATTAGCCAACATAAAATAGTTTTACAGCCCGTTTGCGATTCTAAAAGATCCAGACGACTCTATATAATGACTAAAGAAATTAGATTCGTAGGTGAGGATTACACGAAATGATTCTATTAGTACATGCTCCAGTTATTATGATTAAATTTAGAAAATATTATAGCTCTAAATTGTGTATACCTACGTACACTTTGTTATTAAGTCACATCTAGATCAAGTTCAATCTTGAAAGCTCTCAAACAACAATAATTTGATATAAGTAACGTTCATAAAACAATAAGTTTTATGGATCATTATTCCGCAACATTACATAGTCTGGCTGCTTTATCTTGAAACAACACATAGGTTTTTTCGTATCTCTATATAATAAATAGCTATTGGAATCGACTCACACAAAAAAGTACATTCATTTTGTATGACGTATATACAAATCGATTTTCAACTGTTGATTTCGAGTTGCAATAATAACTTTGACCCTTGTTTTGTAAATCTACATTACCGTCGGGTTTGATAAAATATATGTATTTATTGCTAGAACATATGATATTTATACGCGTAGGCGGTTATGTTGGCTTATTTGTTTAGCGTGCATTGTTTTAGTTAGTTATGTATGCCGGTAGCTTTAATTAACTCCCATGCTTATTGTGTTTATTCTATTGCAGTTAACTATTTATCAGGCATAATTAATTATGAATTGGTTTGTCTTTATATAACTGCTGTATATTAAGGTACTCGTTGCTTGTATGTGCTTCGAAAAAAATACCATGTCTATCATGTTTTGGCTTCACAAGGCTTACAGCGAATTCTAAAACGTCGTCACACTAATAAACATTGTCACATTTTAGTATTACTTTGCAATTACCAATGTAGTTATTACCTATTGTCTTATCCAATTTATATTTCTCCTTTAAAAACCAATAAACCAATCCATCGGATGAAATCGTTTTAAATTGACACATTGTTCACGATTCCACATTGAATGGCTCAACTACGACGTGTTTGACTGATCGCAGCCCTTACTCCAATTTGCCACTAGTAGAACTTAAAAGCTTTTAAGCCCAAAGTCAGACGTGAAACAAAATTGTCAAAAATGTAGACACAAAAATGTATTGTGTGTAGCCGTCGCATGCCTTTGAAAAGGATTTTTTTGAACGCCCTCTTCTTGGAATGGGAAAGGGAAAATGTTTATCAAGAATAAGTGGTAGGAAATCTTTTATCTTTTTTATTTGAACACCCTCGTATCAGTTTGATATCTTTTTAAGAATTTTTATGTCGCATTTCGTAGCTACTACTTAGATAAATATTAAAGAAGTCATAATATAAATATAAAGACGTAACCGCACGGTCCCAAGTATCGATTAGGGAGTATCCATTATTTATACATACTATGACATATTTCTGTTTAATTTTCATAAGAATATTAATCAAATTTAATTTTGTTCAAATGTTCAAAAAATCATTGTATATAAATCGAATTGATATGAAAATGTATAATACCGATAAAAAATAATATTATGCCTAAAAGTATATATTATGGGTTAGTCCCCTGTGAAGAAATTTTATTTATTACATAATAAATAACGCAACACATCACATCACTAAAAACAAAGCTTCTTCTGCTATCTCCCATTTATCTAATCAGCAAGATACACTTGATGCACATTGTAACAAGTTCGATAGCGATAGGTATCCGCTAGTACCTACCATAAGTTTTATACACACAAAAATAGAAATAAAATAAACTATCCCAATTTATTTCGCCCACGGCTACCTTGAAATAAATTAAAAGAAAAATCTTTTTTTAAAAAGCTTTTATAGTCCGCCATATTGAATTTAGAATAACGTCAAATTATTTTTTAAGTCACTCTCAATAAGCCCTTTCATTTGATACCCATATTGTTGAAATTCATTAAAAATAACTACTCCGCCATTTTGTGTGGTCCGCCATTTTGGATTTAGAATGACTTTGTATAAGATATCATGCATTGTCATCCAAACTGGACGTGTATACAAAATTTCAGCTCAATCAGTTGAAGATATCTACTTCAAAATTGAGTTCAAAGAATCCACCGTAACATACATACACGGCAAGTTAAATAAAAGCTTTTAAAAACACCATCAATATCAATGAAACTTCAAGAGTCTTTAACTTAACTCAATATAAATTGGTATAATAACGAGATTAATACGCCCTTTGACACTGATGGCTCATCAAAGTCACTTGCACTTACCCCTTAACTTTCCGATTAAAGGATCGTAATAATTAAACATGGCCTTCCTTTTATCTACCAATAAATTGTACTTTTCGCGGAAATTATTTACTGTTAGCTATCGAACTAGATAGCTCGGATAATTGGGTAGTTGACTACCTCAAAAATACAATACGTTTTGACATTAATTTGGTAAAGCATCTTAAAATAATGTCATCTTCTTTTTTTGTTTTGAAGGACAAACTTTCTTTATTTTTTTATTAATGCTTTAAGCAAAATAAGTATATGGCTTGATGGGAAAAAAAATTACAAAATTTGTATTTTCATACAAATTGCATTGAAAATAACCTTTAATGACAGTTCAAGAAAAGTAATAATTTTGAATAGTTGACAATTACCGATGTACAAGATAGTTATCCGTATCGCTATGTTGTTGCATCTAGCATTTGTTTCTAGCTAAACCACTTTTGCGAGTTTTGTAATACGCATCTTTCATTATGCTTCTAAATTAATATATTTTAATTCATGAAAACACGTGTGTATTTGGTATGTTTAAAGTTATTTACGAAATACATTTGAACCGATTCTATTCATCATCAAAAGAGATTCTTTAAGAGTAAGCTTTTGAACCTACTCTTTCGTTTCTGTTTTCTTCAATAAAGAGATACATTGAAATCTTTAAATATTATCTTCAATAGAAAATAACTATATAAAAATAGTCTTGAAACCTTTTTTAAAGTGCTTTACGAGTCAATCCTATGATTTTCTATTTTAATAATTTAGACTAATGTTACGAGCAAAATTACCAACGATTATCGCAGACTGAAAATACCAAGTTATTCAAATATCGACCCACAGTGAGTCTAATATTTTAATTCTGAAAATGTATTGCTTTCTCATTATATGTTCTCAACATTTCAATAAAAGTATTTACTAGTATGGAACCACCTACACACAGAGTCTAGATAATTTTACACTTTTTATAATAAATTTATAAATATATTTCCTGAAGGTAAATGAAAAAGTCGTGCTTATTGTTAACATCTAAAGCAAAAATGAATAAAATAGAAACAAACTATAAAGGTTACATCTCTAACATATTAGATACTACTTAAATACATACAACTAAAGCATTTATATTCTCTACAGAACTTACACGACTTTGTGTCTCTAAAAATTCTTAGATAAAGCGCACGCAGTCATTGCCTTACCCTAGCATTCCCAAAGAAATTCCAGGATAATAGTAACTCGCAGTGAACGACTGAAATGAACGATCTGTGAACCAAATGAATGTTGGGTCTGTGGGGCGACGTGACAGGAAATCTCATTACTGACAACTTTCCGAAGTATTGTAGCCTACAGTGTATAGAGCTGAGTTCGACCCTAAATAGCTACAGTGTTGTTTAGTACCTACTTATTGATATCAGTAATTTCCGAACCGGCTATGGCCAATAAATATCTAACAAAAATTTTCATTCTGTTCAAGGAACTGGAACAAACTTATGTAGCACATTGTTATGGTTTTATTTTGTCCCTCTAAAAACGAAACGGTTTACTAACATTTTTTACTTTGCCTCAAAAACTTCACGTTCAAAACTATAATTATAAATATAAAATATAATTCAGAGTAAAAATCCGGTACCATTCCCAACATTTCTTGCTAACAAAAGACTTCTTTATTTCTTACTGGAAGTGTGTTGAAGAGTGAAAAACATATTTCTTTCAGATGGATAGTCACGCGCTGTAACGAGTCTATGTTCTTATAAAATTATATTATTTATTTATTTATTTATTATGTATGTCTTTTTCCGACCACGGGACTATAGAGTCCCGGATTTTTGGAAGGCGAACGTGGGGCCGAAGCCAACACGCTGAAGCCCTTTTAAGACAACTTTAATATTATGTAATGGTGACACAAAACCGACGATTATCCCTGTATACACTATGGAAATGTACCCAAGGACAACCCCCGGTTTGTGCTAAACTATTGCTAAGTATGGAAGAAAATCTACTTGGGTTATTGTGATGGGATGCTAGTGGACTAGGGAAGGGAAAACTATGGGAACTATGGCCCCTGCCGATAACAATGTAATAAATACATGTAAAAATGGCAGGAGGAGACTCGCCAGCTCACTTACCGGGCCCCCGGGAACTAGTCGCTAAGTCGCAACAAGGGGGCAACGGGGACGTGAGCGGCTGAAGGGTGAGGTTGCCCCGGCCGGCTTTCTACCCAGATCACGCGCCTTAAAACCGGCATCAAGCCAGGGTCCAGCATCTCTGTGCCCACTCGCCACTTACCCGAGGCATTCACCCTCCGAGCATTGCTCTAGCGACTCCACTCTGGACGGCCAATGAAGGCAAGCCAGAGGCGGGAGACCTGTCCCCCCTCAGGGTTCACTCCGGCGAGCCGGAGATGAGGGACAGTATCCTCTCCCTGGAGCACTCGGTACCCGCGGGGTCGCTACTCCCCGACATCCGCCTCAGATGCCCTGCGGGCTTTATTTATTTATTATTATTAAGGCACATCAACAATGTAAACACACACACATTTAAAAAAGACATTGATTAAAAAGACATGGGCTAGTGTTTGCATCAATTATAGACGTGCACAACATTCACATAAAACATTTACGTTACAAGATATTGTATAATTCTATCATCATCATCCTAATTATTATTATCAAAACCTGTTGTTACCCCTTAGCATACCACTCGATTATACGGAAAACCCGTTATAACTTTGCTATCATTAATGGCTAGTAAGCTGATTGGATCGTAGACAGGCATAAAAGAGAGGTATAATTTAAAATAAAATAATCTTATTGTTACTATATAAACTTAAATGCTTTATCCAAATAAAGACCTTATTAATACTCTAATACTTATTGAAATACGAATTCATCACTGGAAAATAAAGTAAGAAAGTTAATTTTAAGCTAAAATTGAATGTTTTGTTTTGTCATTATCTGCAATCAAAATTATTTACATAACCATAAACAATATATAGCTCTAACATTTGGTACCTTAAGCTTGTTTGTCAATTTTGGATTCTCGGTAATCTTATTAGTCCGTCGAATCAATCTCTCCCGATCACATAAACATAACTGCTATATCTGTAGCCTCACTTGGTTTGAACACTCGGTCGAGGCAGCCGCTGTTATAATCAAACTAAGATACACTGGATACATCCATCACTACCCTTCAGCTAAACCTAAGTAAACTTCACTCGAAGTCACTTATGTCTTTTTCCTTAGCAGTTAAGAAAATGAAAAGGTCAGCTCTCCGAGTTGTAAATGTTTAGTAAACTGTAGGAACAGTTTGTTGGCGGCCCGAGTATCGTAGATCCGGTCATCGGACAAATAAATGGCTCGGAGTCTAGGTTTCTGCTTTAGCTAGGTATATATCGGAGGCTGCGGGATCGTTCGCAATAGTTGGCTCCTGAAGGAACAAAAGTGGGTTTTGGCACACCCAAAGTGGCCCCCCCACTTTCAGCATAAAAAAGCTAAGTAAATATGATTTTATATAGATATGTATAGAATTCAAATCGAATAGTTAGAACCATAAGTTGACTTCTTCATAAATTGCAGGATCTAAGTTTATGGATTATTTATGCTCAGGCCTTTTTTTATGGGTAATCTTTAAATTACCTTTTCCTGCTGTGGGTGCAGCTGAAGGAAGTGTCAGACTCTTACTGACTAAAACCTTCTATGTTCCTTCTGGATGACTTTATGTGCCCGGGCGATGGTAAGTTTTGCGAACAACCCGGAGGTCCCGGCAGGCCCCGGCCATACAGACAGACACATCCCATTTAAATTTCATTCAGTTAAGTTTAAAGTCATATATGTACATTAAAATCAGAGCTTAGCCTTCCAAAATACTGACAGGCTTATCCTTGTCATCTGTAATGAAATAAATCTTCACAACTGTCGAAACCCTCGCCTGATCAAATATTAAACATTTATCTAATAACTTCGAAATGCAGAGTAAACTTGGATAATATAATCAAGTGAATAACTTAATCACTAGATTGTGAATTCATACAGCTATGTCAATGTGAACCTGAATTTGGAAATATTTGATTGCTCCGTGAAATGGAATTATCGTTGATGTCAGAACAGATTTTCCTTTGTTACTTTTAACAGTGCACGGTTAGACGCCTTCCAATGTAGAATATAACATACACGTCTTTTTCTAAAACCTTTCTACGCCCACATCGGTGTTTTTTACCGCTTGCCCGCACTAATAGAACTTAATGAAGCGTTAATTAACGATCGTACATTAACAAATATGGGCAAATGTGAACGTTGTGTTATTTCTAGAATTTTTAAGATTAATTCCATGTTTTGTGCCTTACGTTGAAGTGACTGTTAAATAATCTGCAGATAATACTATATTCAAAATATATTATAAAGATGAACGGGTATAAGTTCACAGTACACACAATAGAATACACATTATCATGTATTTTTCACATTATTTATTTATATTTTTCTTTAAAAACTGTTCAGCAGACGATGCAGGCAATAAACATACCTAGTTGCTTTGCAGACAGTGCACAGGGTATTGACCGCAAAAATGTAACTGCAACTCTTTGAGATAAAGTTTGCGAACTGGCAGTAGTTCAAAAGTTGAATACAATTTATTTTATGTTTGCATTACTATCTGTGTACTTCCTAGCCAAGAAAGCATTTTACCGTTTTATAATGCCGGCCTTTATAGGCTTTTATTTTAAAAACTTTGCACTGAGCAATTATTTATGTTCCCAGTATTAAATTTTGTTAAAATAACAATGAGATTCACTCTTTTAAGTCGGAAAATTATGATTGTCCAACATTTAATCTGTAGAAGGAACAAAAGAAATACGTTTACGGGTCGTGTGATTTACACGAATTGAGATAACATTGGCATTTGAAGCGTCAGGAAATATGGGACTCATTTATTTCATGTGGATTATCAAACATGTAGTAGTTAGACAGTGGCGAGCATAAATAAATACTCGTTTCATACGTTTGAAATGTTAATGTATAACGATGTTTTTATGAAAGGAGAGGACTGGATGACCGTCTCTTGGTTCAGGTGGATCCAAAGATAATATTATATTTTGCTGATAAAAAGTGTTTTATACCTTAATCTGCGTATTCTCCAAATATGAAGCAAGCGCTGGTTGCCCGCGTCTTCTTTCGCGTGGATCCAAAGTTAACGTTATATTTTGGTCACAAAAAGTGTTTTATACCTAAATCTACGTATTATCCAAATATGAAGCAACAGAAATTATTTAAGCTCAGTATTTTTAAGAAATATTCGGCAAATCTGAAGCCAGTCAACTTGCTATCTTAAAACAGAATGAAACCGGGGCTGCGGTATTGCTGGAAATTATATACATATTTAATACATATTTTCGTTTCTCCCATATACTAATAATGACTAGGATACAACATATTAAAATCTTCACTTGTAGGCACAAATTTTCTTAAATTTCACGTTTACATACTCTCGAACTTTAATGCTTTTTACTTTACAAACTTTTAAAAGTTATGTTTGAATTTATTTTGCTAAACTAGAAGGGGGAATAATAAGAAGCCCTATTTTTTATCCTTGTAGTAACCCCATTCACTAGCATTTGAGGGAACTGTTTTTATAAACCAGGATAGAAAATTTTATTTGTGCCATTCCAGAATGGCACAGAATGATCTTTTAAAAAAACTATTCAAGTTAGTAGTTTAGTTTGTAGGTACCTACTACACAAGCATACAGCCGACATTACCATTTGGTCTGATTCTAGAATAAACCAACGAATATTTTACCCCTAAAAAACATTGCGGCACCCGGTTTTCGACGAAACCCGTCACAAAATTTTGCTGAAATAAAAATTCTGACTATTCTGCCTCGCCTTTTACTTTTGGCGAAAAATACGTACGCATATTTAGCATTATTTGTTGTATATTTTCACAGCAGAGTGTAGGTGAGCAACAAGAATTCTTGAAAAAGATAATAAACCATAAAATAATGTGCATTTTTTGTAAGCAACACCATTGTTAAACATTTTTACAAAAAACACCTTTTTGGTATTCTTACCGATGAAAGCATTACTTAAAGAGGGTATGAAAATGTTTGTTATCTTTCAAGACATTGTTGTCGGCGGTATGTATAAATGTAAAACATCCATTCCAGCTCCATGGAAAGTCTCTGTCGCGACATTTACTCAGTGTTATTACAATAGACCAATAAAATTAATAATATGATGCCACCCGCTGCTAAATACAGCGGTTCCATCGTAAAGTGCCAATAAGCACGTCTGCGCCGCTAACGCCTTGCTCGAGGTAATTTACAACAGCTCTGCTATCGTGTCTTCACCATTTTATTTCTTTTTACGGCTTGTCAAGCGATACTAAATTAATATTCAAACAACACCACATGCAGTATATAAGGTCTAACTAAAATAGTGCACAATTTTTTTACAGGTCATCCAGTACATGCTCAGTATCACGACGAAAAAGTCATTAAAACAATAACACATTTAATTATCATCATATTCGTATTTATCATTATATATATCATTCAAAAATGTGTTGTGTGTTCTTACGCACAACGTCACTATGAACGCGCTCGATCGTAGACGCCTAGATTTTTTTTTGTGGTATAAAATGATCTTTAACATATACTAGATGACCTGTAAAAATATGGTGCACTAGTATTGTGAGACCTTGTATAGATACATCAGGTACTGTTTTGACATCATGTTAAAATGTTTTGACATCGAATACTTACAATTAGTTTTAGATAACAAAAGAGCCACACGTATTATTTAGAAATATAAAACTCACACTTGAACGGTAACTACGTTCCGTTCTTTGGAACAGGTGTTCAGTATACCTATCACGAGCATAACCAGAACTTGCACAACTGTTTTTAAACTTCCAATATTGAAATTTTTACAACTTCATCCCAAGTAACTTTTATCCGTAGTTCTTCGGATCAATATCAGACAAAAGTCACTCCGTATAAATGGGAAAACTTTTATAACACATTATAACACCCAGACCACAGCCAACAAGCATGCTCATCACCCAAATGTCGACCGTACGTACCGAACGCCAACCGTCAAAATCTATGAGGCTAAAGATACCTAAATATGTCAGCGAAAATTATCCTTCTCTCTCGAAATCGCCATGTGAATAAATTTCCGTACCCACTTTCACAATATTGCCTTTAACGACTAGGGAGCTATATAATTGCTCCAAACAATCTTAACCAAGCCGGGGTAAGTGATCTTAAAGACTTCCAATGCAATAGCCTGCGTGATCTACGCTATTTATTTCTAGACGTGTTCCCCTATTTACGTAATGAGTCTAGGCGCCCTAGCCTAGTAATCGGCCCATAAGAGCTGTTTAGTTAGCCGATTAGTCACTCATACTTTTATGCCTCATTTGGAAATACGTGACTAATTAATTTTATTACCTACACAGCGAAGATCATTAGTCTATGATGAAGGCAATGTAGGCGTTCGCTTCGCCTAATTTGAAATGAAAAATAATTTTAACTTAATTAACACTTCTGTTAATTAGTCCAGTTCTTCTTGAGAGGTATTTTGATGTGCGGTTTTTCTCAATACCTATTAAGAATTAAGTATTGTAGGTAACTAAAGTTAATAATATTTTTCTCTTGAAATACTCACTAACAATATAAATTTTCCTATAAAAATAAATGTGTATCCAATTTTCCATACTTGAACAATTTACTGTACTTTAGTTCATATTCTAGTGCGTGGGTGCTTCTCGAAGCTTCTAGATACTGAAATTCGATGCTGCGGTCTGTGTAGGTTGAACGCTGAACATTACCTAGCCTGCTCTCACCAAATACTCCGAAAAGTTTATATCTGTTGAAAACGACCCTTAACGATGCGGCAAGCCACGTATTATCCCCACGACCAGGATGTTTTTTTACTGGGTTTTAGAGAATTTTCCAAGGCTAACCCAACATTTTTCTACGTTAAAACACAATTTGAATGTTATGAAATTGTACCTTTATTCTTTTACCCAAATCCACATTAGTACCTCGATTTAAAAACCCCTTAAAAAGAATGACAATCCTTGTCATTCTTCTGTGTATTTATGTATATGTACGCCGTGTACAACCGTTATTTTAAAGCACCTAGATATAAAAGATATTTTCCAGGGATCACTTTTGTTCAAAGGTACTTTGAAACAATTGTGAAATACTTTGATCGCCGATGTTGCTTGGATGTCCTCTTTCTTATTTTTTCTTTTTAATCCTGACAGTTTTATCAACCCTCTATAAATGAGTGTGTGTGTCTAGATCTGAAATAAGACACTACAAAGACATTCTTCAACGAAATACAAAAACGCGAAGGAATCTTTGACTTCAGCTTTTTGTTATTTCGAAAACCCATCTATATATATAATGTACGTACCTATATTTGATACTGTCAGGCGGATATTATTGCATAAAGCTTGAATATTGCTTGGTAAATATCTAAATAATAACAGATATTACGTGAACGAAATGGCCAATGACAATTTGGTGATTGGAACGGGAACGGAAGCGTTCCAAATTGGTTTTTAATAGGTAGCTACCGATATTTTAGCAGTATGGATGTTTACTTTTAGTTAAATTATTATACTTACGTAGAAAGGATATTGAGAAAATGTGTTGTTATTTATTGAAATGTATTAATAATTTCAATATTAATATTGTCGACAGACGATGCGGATGAGTTTTTGGCGCATTATTTTAATTTGCCCTTTTTTAATGTCAAAAAAATAAAATCTTTGTATACCTAATTATGTTAGGTTATTAGTTAAGTAAGGTTAAGTTATTAGTATTTGTGTTACAACCTACTTCTATTCTTTTACCGAATTTACTAGTTATTTTCATAAATCTCTATGGATTGTAGAATTCTGTCACAATCATATAAAATATAATTGAATGGACGTCGAGTGACGCAAATAGCAATTAAAATTTTATCTCCCGGTCTTTCATTCCATTGAATTGTTTCTGAACGTAGGCCGTTCATCATGGATACATACATGCATGCATGATAACTATGTATGTGTAGTAAAACAGAATAAACCAATAACACTATAATCCTTTTAAAGCAACAGTAATTAACAATATACATAATCTTTTGAACGAATTCAGCACAACCCTATAGTATAAAATATGTATAACCCAAATCAAAGAGAGGTCTACCAATATCTTTAACCCATTAATCAGGTTAGGTAAAACTATACCCCTCAAATTGCAGGTTGAGAAATAATAGGAATCGGTCCAACAATTTATGAAGGGGCGCTTAGAGGGGTAGTTTAGTTAACATTATCGACCTAAGTTTTGTGAAGCCCAAAATATTGAATTACCTTTGTATAATAATAGTAATATTTAAATAAATATCATCCTGATCCCGGTATTCTAAAAAAAAATATAACTAAAACATTGTTGGATTAAATTAAAAACATGCATTTTAACATTGCCTTTTTATGAAAACCTTTGCATTTTACTTTGGTAGGTATTTAAAGGGTATGTTAAGTAATTCAAAGTATACTTAGATTATGTTCCCATAGCTTTGAAAGTTAAAGGGAAAGTTTGCCCAGTGGTAAGATAAATCCCAAAATAGTGCGGTTTGATTACCGCACTATAATCATTTTGTAATCTAGATCTCTTGTTATACATGTATCAATTAACTAATAAATTGGAATATAAAAAAAGAAATGAAAAAGACGGTTTCTTTATTACATTACATTCCTCACACATTCACACAACATCACCTAGGCCCAAACTAAGCGGAGATTGTGCTATGGGTACTAGACAATACTACTACTAGACTGATAAACTTACTTATATATAGGTACTTCTATTTTGTAAATACTTACGTACATATTATTATAACTAAGAACACCCAAATTAAGACTTAATCAAACACCCATGTTCATGCACACAAATGTTTAACTGGTGCGGGAATCAAACCCGTGATCTCCGGCGTGGCAGGCAGATTCACTTGCTACAACGCCATCAGCTGTTCGTCTACTAAGAAAACGCTTTACGTATTTTCATATAAGATTGAAAATAAATAATTTGATGTAAATTATAAAGAATACTCTGTTTATGCGCTTGTAACGTTGTTGGCTCACTAAAGTATGCATAATCTTGTCTTTTATGTTTGTGGCGTCTTATTTTTCTGTTCAAATATTTTCTAAATTCACTTAAGATATAACGCAAATGTATTCATGCTAGTTGATTAATCATCCCACGCGAGTCTTGTCATGTGGAATAATCCTGTGCGCAGTGATATCTCTTTTACCTTCTAAATAAAAATACTCAATTTACACATCGTTACATTGTAAATAAAATTACTGAAGATATTTTATCTCGTGTTAATACTAAGTTGAAAATATTTCGCAGGCATTCTTTGTTGTTGGTTTATTTTTGGTATGAAATATTTGACGCTCATCTTTGTATCGTGTGGCTTTTTAAGGATTATTAAAAAGAGTTGCTAAAATATACTCCAGAGCTAATATAATATACTCCAAATAATGATAATGAAATAAATAAGTAATAGTTGATCCTGGATTATTTTTAATGAAATATTATCAAACAGGAATATTAACACTAAGATATAGAACTGTTGTTTCACTATAAAAAAACACGTATAAACTAAGTACAATAAACACGCAGTAAATGTATAACATACCTACATGTATAACAACACATGTATGCACATAATCAGACTCGCCATAACAGACTGGTTGCAGCTGAAGTTAACACACGTAGTGGTATCCTAGTTTCTATTTTACCTCGATACTTTGCAGCAACGCAATTTAAATTCCAAATGGAGTTTGCTCTGTGCTCCTATTTTCTATATATAAAAGTTAGTCCAATAAATAAGTTGGTCTATGGTATTATGTTTTTAAATTGATGGCCGTAAGCGAATTTTTGTTATAAAACTAGCCAGCGGATCCATTCGCTTTCTGAGGGTACTAATTCAGGCATACGGATAAAAATTCTGTATGTCATTCTGATTATAAACTATATTACTTTCGAGTTTCGGCAAAACCGATTCAACCGTTTGCGCGTGAAGCATTTGCAAACATACATACACTATAACTTTAATCATATTAGTGTGATTAAAGTAAATGTAGATAAAATAACGAAATAATACCTAAAGGAGTAGGCATTTAATTTATAATTTAGTCATTGAATATTAAACTCTTATCACTTGTTTCTTATATATTTGAGATCGGTACATGATAATCATTCTCGTTCTTTCTTTCTCTATTAAATAACATTACGCCAAGTTAATAAATTTTGTTTATTCGATACATCTACATCTTAATTATCATTGTAATTAAAAACATAAATCACCATTTAAATTCATTTAACAATAAAATTATTACTCAAGGTAAAAATTAATTAATTTGTTATCCAAAATCACCTCACATTTACAAAAAGTGCATTTACCTGTATAATTCAGTATTGTTCCAAAGAACCGATCATAAGATAGTTCGGTCCATACTCTATCCCAGGCTCCGGGACTCCACTGTTTAGATGAAGGTGTGAACACAATAGGGCAATCAGTACGAGCGGAAATATTCTGATAGTAATGAGCGAGTTGACTCGCCGCACCGATTGAAAGGATATAACTGCTTAAGTTATTGTTACCGGTGACTAATAATTCACAGATCATGCCAGAATCAAAGAAATACCTCCTTTTTTTCTGGGTAATTATCAAGCCACTGGGAGTGTCAGACTCATTAAAACTCACTCTGTTCCTTCTACGTGTGCAAGGCTACGGTAACTCTTGCGAACAACCTGCAACCCGGCAGAAAAAAATACCTCCTTGAGTAAAGTTCGACTGTCCATCATCTCCCGAGCCTTATCCCAACTATGTTGGGGTCGGCTTCCAGTCTAACCGGATTCAGCTGAGTACCAGTGTTATACAAGAAGCGACTGCCTATCTGACCTCCTCAACCCAGTTACCCGGGAAACCCAATACCCCTTGGTTAGACTGTCATGTAGGGAATTAAGTACTTAAACACATACACGATCTGCAACAGTTTTTAAGAAGACCCTTTTTTAAAAAGGGTCCTTTTATGAAAATATAAGCATGTGAGCATTAAACTGACGCACATGTTCGTCTCTACATTAATCTATTGGCCGTCCCACGCAAGAGGAAGAGCAAACCCAAGGAAATGGGTCAATGCGACGTAGATTACGGGTTAGAAGCCGCAATGTCTCTGTTGAAACGGCGTTTATACTGTTTGAGCATCGTTGCGAACGCTCCGACAGCTTGTGTACCTATATACCTGACTTGATCCCCGTCCACAAGCTTCCAAGTACCGATAAGTACTCGTTACTATAATAGCTTGTCAATAAACAAAATTCAGTTCGCGCCATTATTGATCGATTTGTTTCCCGATAAGCCGATGTGATGACACATCTAATTTATATTAATGACACACGTCGATGTTGATATTCCAGATATCTAAATTTAGATAAAAAATCATATCACAGAATTTTCCGTTCGGTATTCCGAACATATTGTACAGCACTTCACTAGTTAGCAATGCTTACCCGATCTGTTTGTCAATTAGCTGTGGCATACACGGCCAAGTTCCGTTGATAAGGGGCCTGGTGCCCTCGCTAGTTATCTACCACCTACATGAATGTATTAGCTAACCGACATGTCATTCATAAGGTTGCCTATATCAAAGAACCGATACCATTAGCCTTAAACTTGATTTGCATTATTATCGTACCGTTAGCAAAATACGTCCCACGCATCGTCGTTAAATTTATGATACGATTTATCTCGCCAGTTAAATTAGATCCAAATTCGGTGATTTGCTTTCATGCAGGCAATAACAGTCACTTGTATTTAACATAATAAAAGCAGCTATGTAGACCGCTCGTAAAATTGATTTTATATAAAATCTCGTATTTACATAACAGGTAATATCATTTTTCGAGATTGTAAGTACTTTCGAGATTCTAAGTACTTTTTTGTTTTCAGAACTGAGCGGACGGAGGATACCGTGTCCAGCAGTGGGAACCTCACCAACAACGCCGTGCGACATAAAATAGTAGTTTTAGGAGCTGCAAAAGTTGGCAAGTCGTCGCTCATATCACAGTTTCTATACAACACATTCTCGCCAAAGTACAAGCGAACCATAGAGGAGATGCATCATGGGGACTTCAATGTGTCGGGCGTGAGGCTGACCCTGGATATATTAGACACGTCAGGGGCTTACGAGTTCCCCGCGATGAGGACTCTCTCCATGCAGTCCGCCGACGCGTTCATATTAGTCTACGACATCACTGACGCGAACAGCTTCACCGAAGTGCGGACTCTGAGAGATCAAATCCACGAAACCAAAGAGAGCACGGCCGTTCCTATTGTCGTAGTCGGCAATAAGGTAGACCTAGCGGAAACTGGCGCCAGACAGGTAAGCGGTTCTTTTCTTCTTTAACAAAAGCGAATCGTAATAACTAGGGATGAGAATTTGGTTCAAATCACACGATAATCTCGCGACATATTTTCTTTGAGCACATTCATAACTATTGTATTGTGTAGGACTGGTCCTCTGCATTATGCTCTTAGGTTTTGATGTTCAATATTTGGCTTTCACGTTTGGTGACTATGTACTCAGTACAGCAACACAGTTTAGTGTGATGAAGGTTGGATAACAAAGTGACGCGTGAAGCGGATCAAGCGGGTGTCACGTATCACACAGCCCCGAGGGATATACATACACAGTTCAAATATGCACAGAAATCTATCTGCTGAAAACAGAAAATCCTTTCATAAGGCCCATGCAGTGCAAATACATGAACAAAGAAAGATGTTGATAAAAGCCCGCCTTTTCGGGATTTGTTACAAAATGAATTCATAAATCTTTTATCTTTAATATATGTAGGAGCTATAATTGGAAATCGTGAATCACAAGAACGTGCTTCTAAAATACGATAACCGTCACAAATCTCTTAAACCAATCTAGAGCATTTGACTGTGCATTTACTATGAAGTCGTTTCCAACGTGTTGTGAGGAAAATTGGATTTCCGCGATGTCTGAAATTGCAATATGTGAGCGAAAGGCCGCTAGCAAACCTAACAACCAACATTTGTACTACTGACAGTATACGAGTACCTACAGGATGTCACGAAATTCACCAAAATGTTTCTCACTATGTGCTGTAGTGCATTTATTTTGTTAATCCTCTGACGTACAGACGTTAGCACATCAAGCTATCTGTCAAATTTCCTTAATAGATTTTCAACTTTATCGTTGAAACGTATGATTCTGGAAAATTGAATGAGAAAATTTTACAATTTCGGATAGCTTTATGTGCTGCCTTTCTGTTTCTGTACAAACATTTCTTCAATAAATTTTATCATGCCTTTAAATAACAGATAAAGGCATACAAAGAATATGGAAATGTTATAGAAATGCCTCCATTTTCGTCTTTCTTCCATTTTATCTTATAGTTACGGGCATTATTTTAGATTAAATGGAAGCGAGTATTAAAATCAGCTACGTTATGCGCTATCAAAGCATCACAAAGTGCCGGAATTGGTACATTTAGTAACAAACAATCGTTTGTTTATGTTTCTAACAAAGGATTTATACTGTTTGCAAAGTGATTAAGCTGACATGAATCATGAAGTTACAACTGCGAAGCAGAAACTGGAAACTACTAGTATACTATTTAGCAGTCTAGTTATACATCTACAGGGATATAATAATTAGATAATAAACAATTTATAACTATTTCCGAATTATATTATAAAATATTTTATCTTGTGATAACATATCACCTACTCGTAGAAACAAAAAGAGAAAAGCTTTTTTTTAAAAAAAAAAAATGCCCGTAAGTACATCGGTCAATCATTAATTAGGCATTCATTTTGGAAAAATGAAAACACAAATCCTTCAACGCTTAGTTTGATTGTAATGATTCTAGCTTAATAATAGTAGCTTCCATATTAAATCTCTATTTTTTATGAATATACCTTATTCCCAATCTACATACACATAAAACTAAAACTCGCAGACCGCAAAGGCTAATTAATTGTTCTACGCTTTATCTAATATCTAAGAACAAAGCTTCTGTACAAACCAACGTAAATACCTTCGACGCAGTATTTCTCTTCGGCGCTAGAACAAACGAAGCTCTTCCTTTCACTGATACAATACCAATTAAAAAATTAAACACCGTGTGCACAGCTAAACATTTCCTAGAAATTGTTTCATTTCATTTTCCTTCACGAGTACAATCCAAAATAGTCTTTGTGTTCCTGGAAATAAGTAACATTTTAAGTTTACTCTTTGTAAAAACTCGTTGTGAAAGATACTTTATGGGATAGATTTAGGTTTTAATTAAAAAAATGTTGCACTTTCTCTCTATTTTTCCTCTTAACAAAGAGCAAGACAGCAGAGACAAGAACGTTTTGTTAAAAAAACCTAAGGTTATTGTTTAAATCACCATCGGGCTATAAGAGTGAGGAAATAAAGAGTGCAGCTGAGTCTTCGTCAGTGCTAGTAAACTATAATAGGTCCTGCGGCTATTTTCCTTGGGTAAAATAGCCGCCAGAAACGATAATTAGTCTGGACGCCATTCGGTTGTACGTAATATGTGTAACGTGTGTTAACAGGCTTTCTCGTTCTTAGCTAATGAAATTCAATTCACGACGTGACGTTACGGTTTTAAACAGCTATTTTCGTAACACAATATGACATTCCAATCTAAACTCAGACTCGCTAAAATACGAATTCTGAAAACAATTTTCTAGTATTAATAGCAAAATCGATTAAATTCTATTAAATTTGTAGGTACCTACAATGAAATCAATTTTATTGATACGGCTTTCCGCTGAATTGCTACGAAAATTGGTCTCTTTTATATCAAAAACGTAAATAATGGAGGGAAATCGGCTTATATGATTTGATACCAGCAAAGTTTGCAACCGTTTGTGTAGTTATGTCTAGGAAAGTAGAGCAGTGTGGTGTGTATGTATGTATGTATATTTCATAAGCTTCGTGACGAAGTTAGTCCCGGAACCGAAGGTGTCGGCGCGATAGCTGTGTCCGGGCCGGCGCGCACAATAGCCCGGGGCGCGCTGACTCGCCAATATCCGCCGCGAGCCACATACATAAACTCGTTTTTATAGTAACAGAAGTCTAATAAAGATCCCTTACCGAATATCTTCGCTTTTTATTGGCGCTTATTGCAGTAACTTTTCGTCTTTCTTTTGTTGCAACAGAGTTGTTCCCCTATTCAATTTTGAACTACGCAAGTACCATAAATTCAAATTGGAAGAAATCTATACATATAATAAAACAGTAAAAAATCCGTGTCTGTACAAATAATATATTGACAAAAATAATAACTGAGGGGGGTTTAGAAAAAGCAATAGAACACGAATCCGAAAAAAAAATTATGTCTGTTTGTCTGTATGTCTGTTTGTTTGTACGCGCTAATCTTCGGAACCACTGGACAGATTTGAATGATTCTTTTTTTGTTGTATAGGTGTTAGGTCGGGGCAACATATAGGCGATAAATTATCTTGGAAACTTGAACACCTGATGCAGAACAGCAACAGACCAGCTTAACTATAAGAGATAGAGAAATGCTGCCATAGCAAAAACTGTTCCACGTGATGAGCATTTTCTTCTGCGAGATAAAATTTGAAGATCTGGAACAGCTGTTTTGGACCTCCTAGAGCCCAGCTACACCATTACACATATAGAAATGGCGTCTTAGCAAAAGTTGTTCAGCCTGATGAGCACTCGCTGTTGACGTATAAAAATTGAAGATCTAGAACACCTTCTATGGAACTCTAAGAGCCCAGCTACACCATCAAACATATAGGACTGACGTCTTAGAAAAAGTTGTTCGGTCTGATAGGCATTTCCGGTTGACTTATAAAAATCTAAGATCAAACACATTTGATGTGAAGAACCTCCCTTTTTTGAAGTCGGTTAAAAACAACATCAGCTGAAAGTACCTCAGCGCGGTGAAAGCTGTAACAGTTTAGGACTGCGTTTCGTATAGACGCCAGCACATCAAGTTACCCGAAACTGTAAATATTTTCCAATCAATTTTGAACCATATGCTTCAGCGATAAAGTTGAAATTCTATTTAGGAAATTTATTATTATTAATAATTTTAACAGATTGGGAATTTTGACTTTGGTAGCTTAATGTGCTGCATCATTGAAGATTCCGGCCAAAACTCCCATTTTTTTTTATTTTATCGCATTAATATTCCTTTGCATTTACGTTATTTCAGTTTTTAATTTTCTATTGATTTTTTGAATTGACACGGTTGCCTGCCAGAGAGTTTAGATTTTTAAGGATCAAGTATCTTCACAACAAAACTATAACTATGCTTACAAAAAGTTAAATTGTTTCCATTGTCCAAAGAAGCTAAGATTCATCGGATCATAAGATCCCTAGAATCCAACGAAGAGCTAATTTAAGTGTGGAGAGGCTTGATGCTGTTCGAGGACAAGGCTGCAACTCGCACCGTTGAAACCTTTTCGGATGGAGAATTACGCCCGCGTGTTCAGCGTATTTACGCTTCCACATCCAGTTCTCTATAAAGAGATCAAAGAAGGGTATGTTGCGCCACTGACCGCTGGTTCGGAGAAACCAATTACCGATACAGAATTATGCTTGACTTCTCAGCGTATTCGCACATCTACTAACGCTTATGAAAGCAGTAATTAACCTAATGCACGACTAATTTCTAATCGAGATTATCATACATTGTCCAGAATGATGGCATCCAGGCCGATTGTCGGCTACGGCGGCCGTTCTCTTTTATGGATTTACTAGCTTTCGCCCGCGGCTCCGCCCGCGTGGATGTCGGTTTTCGCGACAAAAAGTAGTCTATGTGTTATTCTGATGTATAAACTATATTGTGGTAAAGTTTCATTCAAATCCATTCAGTAGTTTTTACGTGAAAGAGTAACAAACATCCATACATCCATACATACAAACTTTCGCCTTTATAATAGTAGTAGGACAACTTTTTTATTCATTTATCAAATTTAAAAATTTATCAACCAGCTGCGCAGGACATTTATTTTAGTGCTCAAGCATTCACTCTCGATTCCCTCACTCTCACAGTCCGATGGGACGGCAATCCGACATGACCGGAGAGAGATCAGGCGCAGGACCGAAATTTACGTGCTCTCCGATGCAAGGGTGAATCAATCACCAACTTCCAGACTCCAGGCTGCTTTATGAAAGTTTCTCAAAACTCACAAAGCGATTTCGACCCGGGAATCGAACCCGAAACCCCGTGCACAGCAGTCGCGCCTTGCGACTACTACATCAATGAGGCTGTTCAGAATAAGCACATAACGAAATATTCATAAGCAGTTAGAAAGTGGAAGATACGTATAAAATTGAAGATCTGGAACAACTGTTATGGTATTCCAAGCGCCCAGCTACACTGTTAACTATTGGGATTGACGTTAACAAAATGTTCAATTTGAGGCATTACAAAAAGAAATCGTCTCGCGCATCCTGTTGTTTTCCCGTCCTCGGACTCATAGAATTCGATATCAGACGTTTCAAATCGATTTTGACGGCCCTGTAGTCGCTGGCATAAGCGACTGGATCCGCGTACGAAGTTGCGGGCAGAAGCTAGTATCCCAATAAGTATAAACAGTTAAAATCAAACATTAATATTTGATATCTCATAAATTATAGCTAATGAAATATTTGCAATTCTCATTATTGGTAAATACGACACAGTCCCCGAGAGTTAGTCATCTCACGCGTAGTTTAGGGGCACATATTTGGAGCATAAGTGGGTACGTGAAACTTAACTCATAAAACAAAACTTAGCATAATAAATCAGTCCGAAACTCATTTGGGTTAACTAAAACAGAAGTCGATTTCCCGAGAAGGATATATGCTAATTACTAACGAATTCATTTGTTAAACTGTTGATGAGCAGTAAACACGTCTAATACACAATTTACGGCGGCAAGTATACGTATTAATTTTGACGAAAGTAAATTAAATTATTTCAACACCAAATTAATCATTAAGTGAAAGCTATTTCTCAATGACAATCGTGCTTCAATTTCAATTAAGTACTCTGTTAATGAATGGAGTTGTTTAGCATCTCGGATACCTATCCTGAATTTAAATAAACATTATTTATGTTGTGTGAAAGTTCTAGGAAAACGAATATTCCATCGTTCACGTGTCGTTCTGCTGAAAATGTTGGCAGAGGAAGCTCGGAAAATATTGACACAGTAGAATATAGACTTCAATATTTAATAATAATAAAGAAGTATTGAATTATGATTCAAGAGATTCAACTTTCTGAATGACATGCAAATGAATAATTTGTACGTTAAAACAAGATACCGGGCTATAAATTTTAAGTGTCACACAGTCTAATTAGCCACCACACGTTTTGGTACTGTGAAAATTTTGCCGTCGTAGAATTGAAATAAAAATACCTTATTATTTTGTCAAGGCACACGTAAGGTTCGCTGGATA
Organism: Heliothis peltigera; assembly: GCA_958496145.1. Lineage (NCBI taxonomy): Eukaryota > Metazoa > Arthropoda > Insecta > Lepidoptera > Noctuidae > Heliothis > Heliothis peltigera. The sequence goes on along the minus strand of OY292326.1, from coordinate 4,275,061 downwards.
ATAAGTTACACGTGTACACTGACAACTCAGTACAAAAAGAGCGCTGTTTATTCTAAAAATGAAATCTTTTTCAGGTTGAATTTCACACGACGGAGTCTGTAGTAACAGTGGATTGGGAGAACGGGTTCGTGGAAGCTTCTGCGAAGGATAACCTTAACGTGTCTCAGATCTTCAAGGAGTTGCTGGTGCAGGCGAAGGTGAAGTACAACTTGTCGCCAGCGCTGCGCCGGCGGCGGCGGCAGTCATTGCCCACGGGGCCGCAGGGCGCGCCCGGCTCCAGCCCCACGCCGCCCGCGCATGCGCCACACGTTCCCTCGCCTGCGCAACTCGCGCACCTCCAGCAGATCCGCGAACGACACAATAACAAGCGTAACTCTTGCGTCATCTCCTAGATCAGCGCGGTGTCTCGCGACTTCGCCATTAGTTAAGGACTTCGGGTAACTTTCGAATTTTCTATACGTACCGATAATACAACTATTTATATGAAACTTCCATTAAAGTGGACTTTGTATTAGATGTTCATTAACATTTACTGTCGTCGCTATTCTCTTCGGCCAGCCTCCTAAATATATCACAGTGAAAACTTTCAATCTTCCACGAGATTTTGTGCTTTCCAAAATGTTTAGTTTTAAAGATTTTAAGTATTTGTAATCAAATTATCACTAATAATATGGGATAATATTGAGAAAGGTTCCAAGTTAAGTCCCATTAGCAATAGTAACACGTTCCCATATCATGAGGTTTGTGATGTGGTGTCCACAAGCATACGTCATCTGTGTCGTCCCCGCCCACTTCATGGTTCCACTAATTTACGATTATGCTAGGCAATAAAACGTTTCTTACGTGATATACTTAGATCCATTAAGATTTGTCCATTCCTTCGTGATGTTTCTACTATATATGTGTATATCTAGATAAGTAGTGGAAATAACGCCAACATACTAAATATACCTTTAGATTTAAGTCATAGTGTACTACAGCGTGACATTGTAGGGAAAAGTGATAAAGTAGAAGTGACGGGTATTCGTGACTGGTTTATACTTTAGGTTTATAAAGATTTTCTAACTTATTGGTAAGATATGAAGACGTAGACTTGAGTGAAAGAGGATCCATGAAATGACTGAGTGTTCCGCAAATATATCAAAACAAACAAAAGATAATAAGTGTTGGTATTGGATCTGTATTCGATAATACGTATATGTGAGAGGTGTGTTGGGCCGTGGGCCGTGAGGGTACAATGATCTCGTTACACAAATTACTGCGGAACGAATAATGACCTAATGAGGGTACGAGCCACAAATGTGGTAACAAGAGCTATCCGATTACCGAATAAAATTATATGAATCGTCTACATGTACCTAATAGCAGTTTGCCAAACAGTATTATTGAACTTCTGGATCGTATATCAATATAATATGACTAATTGATAAAACATTATTTCCAAGTGTATTAGGATAACGTGACTTGTAAATTGTATCTAATTGTTCAAATAATGTTTACTATTTTCTGACATAAACTGAACGTGTAGGAATAACTTTTATCATAACTTTGACATTAAGACATAAGTTTGTCTCACAACCAGTTGAATGTAATAGGTAGAGAACTTATATAATTTTGTCTGAGAACATAAAGTCGTGCTCAGAAGTTATTCATAGTTATATAGAAATATTTTATTTAGTCGTATAATGAAATAATGTATGTGAACGTAACATTAATGACACATTCTTCGGTAAAATAATAACACATTTATTATGAAGGGTAATGAAATAGCAACATCTTGTTTTTAGTTTTGTAGTTTTTATTTATCTTGTTTTTAATTAATGTTTAGTAGTCAACTATTTGTTTATTTAACATGACCAGGGCTTAAATTTTTTTATACAATGTCGGGAAAACATTAAAAAAAAATACAATTTCAAGTGTATCTATTTTATTATTATTATTATATCTATGACTAGTTTTATTACGATTGGAACGTTAGAGACGAGGGTTGACAAAAACCGCTTAAAGACTTTAACATGTAAATGTACACAATAATCAAAACATGTTAACTAAATACATTTCCGTGTAACACCTACAACCCTAATCTCACCCTAATCTCCTCTACGAAGTAATTCATTATTCAGATACCTAACACTTCTTCTGTTTACCGTAATAAATAATACATTATTGTATTTCTATATGAGATGAATATGATTTTCTGAAAATTTATATATGAGATGTATAAAAAATTTAATTAATTACGACTCTAATATTTCAAATTATATGGATGTGCCTTTTTTAAAAGATTAGTCTTCTTAGTTAGTAGAAAATTGTAGATTTTGTTGAACGAATTCAAATATATTTATGTATGTTTGCTTACTTCTATTTCGTTTCAAATACATATGTAGTTTTAATGTTAGTTTAATAGAGAAAGATTAGATATAAATCTACATATATTTATAATTGAGTAATATTGGATAACATTTAAAAATATGTGGTCTATCAATGTTTGTACTTTGACGTACTTTTAGCAGCGGTCTGTGCACATTTACTTATGAAATTAAACATAGTACATATATATCTAAGAGATTTTTTATGATCCTTTGTATAAATATAACGGAACTGTTCGTGAAACTTAGCACAGATGGATTTGACATGTGTAGTGTGTGTATAGGTGTTAATTTTCCACTCAATTTAATAGTCACGTACTTATCTATAGTAAATTACTTTAAATGTTTATATATGTTTCAAATACAGGTATTTACTTCAACATTTGTACCGATGTAATAAAATTGTCTCTGAATAAAATTAACAAACTTCTGAAAAGTGGTGATTTTCAATCCCGTAAATACTTATAATTACTTTTGCAGCAACCTGTCCCAAAAAAAATAAAAGATTTATTCCAAAACGGTCACAAAAGGCAGATTAACTTTAATATATTTAGTTAAAGACAAAGTGGGGCCATTTCTAAAGTGCGTAGCTAGAATTCATTCCAAGAAAAATTAATGGCCTTTTATTTTTAAGCGTTCTTCGCAAACTCAAATTCATATAATTAAAACGTTCTGCCCGAAGAATCGCCAAAGTTAAAATTGGAACTTTAACCATCGAACCGCAACTGTTGCGTACCTACTATCGATAGGATGAGGGTGTGGTGATGTCCGCATTTCCTTTACAAAATATACTTTTATTTAGAGTAGCGTGCGCGGTACTGTGACCAGGTCAAGCTTCATCTTTGTTACGTAGATTGGCGTTCGTTGTTGCATGCAGTGTGGTGGAGTGCACGCGTGCACGGCGGCGCGTCGGCGGCGCGTCGGCGGCGCGGCGGCGGCACGGCGCGGCGGCACTTGTTGCGCAGCGCGGATCGATACCTCCTCGCCGCGCCCACCTGCCGCTACTCCCGCCGGCCCTACGCAGACACTTCCCATTCAGCGCCCAAACTCTCCTCACACCCTTTAAAAAGAAACACGATTTATTCACGCAAAATGACGTACATAAAAACAACAATAAAAAAGAAATAATGATTAATAAAATAAGGCGACAAAAACAGTAACTTAAACTAATGGCGATAGACTGTGATATTCCAGAAAAACTAAACTTTTCCCACACAGCAAATTCACCTAGAGACATTAAATTTCTGAAAGCATTTGAAAAAGTACAGGAATTGATGATAAGGTTATCAATTGTTACGAGGAAAATCTTCAGTAAAATTGCTTACTGGCGTTATCTGGTAATACCACATCGCAATAATTTATGAAGCTTTCGCTTCATACCACTGAGAAACTATTTTATATAATTCAATACTTCATGAGAAGAAATATTGATTTTAAGTATATATTGATATACATATATAATACAGGCAATCTAAAGCGTTCGTATATATAGCCCAGCAATAATCGCCTCATTACGAAACTCGGCACGAACTGCGGTTCGCGCGTAATATCCGAACACATGTGCTACAGGCGATTAGCGCGCAAATCCGTAGCACGGCGTAGCTACGTAGCGCGTGAACAATGCCTCCCACATTTCGAGTCATTAAACCCCACCGCTCGATACCACGCGCTGATAACTGCTTCTAGAACCACAACAAAAGACTACTTCATTCAAAATATTGCACTTGTATTATAAATCTGGCATTTCAAAATATTGTCGAGTACTGCGCGTCTCCAGTGAGACTCTTTTCATAAACTTGCATGCATAATAAACAGCGAGCTTTGTGGTGGATGACAACGCCATACTGTGCGCTTGGTTTTACTATTTATAAAGGTAATTTATCTCTGCCAAGAATACTGTTGTACTGTGTGACAAGTTGAAATAAGTTCGGTAATTGATTCAGTAGAGCCGCCACCTTTACAAAACGCTTTCAATCCTCAGAACGCTTCTGCAAAGTTGAGTATTTCAATTCCAACAGTTAATTGTGTAAAGCTTATTCAAATGCCATAATAACATTCGCTCAGAATTTCCCTTAAATACACGTCTTATATAAAGCTTACACAAAGGTCGTAAAGATTGTTTACAGCAAATATTCGGGTACATTATACTCATAGAAATCAAAGAAAATTAACGAACAGTTCGAATAAGAAAAAGTTCCTTTGATGTACCTCAAAGTTTTGTATTGGCAACAAAGTCTTACATTGACCACAAACGGTGATGTTTATTTCGTAGCTTTTTTAATTAAATGACCCTTGTCAGTGGGTTCCGCGGAAAGTTTTCACTTAAGGATCGGCTGACACAACACAAAACGATGTAAACAGAGCTCGCTGTTTCAATTAATGTTGCCATCAATTCTAATATTACGACGTTTATACCTTTTATTTAATAAAAATACGTGTAAGAAATATTTTATGAGACAGAATAATCTTTCACACAAAATGGCTGTACTTCGTACCTTAGGATAGTGAATCGTTGGATACAACAAATTAGACTTAAAAGGAATGTGATGTTACTATTCTCAAAACTCTAACAAAAACGAACTGAATAGACATAATTTGAAGAATTGATATTTTGGGCAACGAACTCAATATAACTTACAACAGCTACCAGCGTTCAACTGGACGCTCATGGCAAATTAAACGCTTTTATTAAGTCATATCTAGACTTCAGTGACAAGAGTTATATTATACAAATCAATTATTTTCAAAAGACTATATAGAAAGGGTTTTATGATGCTCAAAAATAATAAACAAGATTTTAAATGGATTAAGTAAATAATAATTTATTTGTTTGCAGAAAACACTTCATTCGTCTATTTTTTTTATTGGTGTGACAACTCTTCTTTCTTCTTCTTTCAGCCGTAGCATGCTTAAGCCATAGCTTTGTACCATTACTGTGGCTTTAAGGTAGCATAAATCTTTTTAAATGTTGACGATTGCCAAAATGCTTCAAAAAAGTCTGTAATCTGAAATCTGTCTCTTGTAATTAATATCTGGATATTCCTTCTCCTCTCTTCGTTGAAACCGGTCGTTAAGTTCCAAGGATTATGTCCTTAACTGTGACGGTAACTAATCGCTATTATTATATCCCTTTCAATTAATGTTCAAGGCAAAAGGTAAGCAACAATCGTACGTTTATAAATTAATATCTTCTAGTCGTTTACATTTTGAAGTCAGATAAGCATTTTGTTTATAAATGACTGAAGAATTTAATTACCTCAAAGAAATCATCATTATCTCCCGAGCCTTTTCCCAACTTTGTTGAGAAACTAAGAAATAAATACAAGCAGACAAACTTTTTTCTTTGATATTGCCCGTTCATTATTTACAGTATAATTATATGTAAACTTTTTCAATGCGAATTGAGAATTGGGAGTTGCAATCCCAGTCAGCGTTATGTACAAAATATTCCTACTTTGTGTGGGTGAGTTGGGTCATTCATATTCAGGCAAAGCTTGACATATCGTTATGGTTGGTTGCTATCATCAATTATGTTTACGACTTGATTCTACATCATAATGCTACTGGGTACCGTCATAAATGTCTAAATAGGTCCTATCTGTATGGTTTAGCATAGGTCCATATATGTGAGGTGTATATGGTGATAGGATTCATATGTATTACTCATACTGAGTCCATAGTATATTGCTATGGGCGCAGTTACAATGTCTCCAATTTATTTAAGAGTGAGCACGTGCATATTAAAAATAATACAGACGCCAGCACATCAAGCTAAAACAATATGAACAATCCCTTAATATTTTTTCAACTTTATCGCTAAAGCATAATGGCTCAAAGTTGATTGAACATTTTTTATAGTTTCGGGTAACTTGATGTGCTTGTGTTCGTTACTTTCAAAATAAGAAAATTCATTCACAGTATATTTTTAGGGCACCTCAAGGTTCCAAACTGAACTATTTTCCAAGATGACTTCCTTGTTCCAAAGAGTCTTTCACTGTTATTACCTTATTTGCAAGTTTGCATTGTTTCTCGAAGCTTCTCATCGATGCGTACTGTCTTTTCAGCGGCTGTTACTGACATAAAACGCTCCACTTGGCCCCTCCACTCCCCTTCACCTCCCTGTACCGTAGCCCCTGACATTAAACTCTGATATCCAACGTTTCCTTTTCACCTTACACCCAAAAAAAACTGAACAAATCTAAAATATGTAGAGAAAAAATATAAAGGAGAGTTTTTCTTTGATACAGGCGCCAGCGCATAGAAACTGTAAAATTTTCAAAATCAATTTGGACCATATGTTTCAGAAATAACTTGAAGTTGAAAGTCTATTTAGCAAAAATAGATTTTAGTAGCTTGATGTGCTGGCGTCTGTACCATAGAAAATCTCTCTTTTATATTTTTTCTACTCCATGATATTATTCACTTTAATGTGCCTATAAAACATGCAACTATGGAATGTTTGGTACTCTATAGTATTTCTCGAATTTATTTAGAGACACAAAGTCCATTAATTCCTTTAGGTACGTGTGAAGTTTGTATTGTGGATTTTCAGGATCCTTATTGTATTCCTTACGAATTACTCAGCTTCAAATAACATTTTTACTACAATTGTCCATTTCATTGGGCCTATAGTACTTCTCGTGAACGCGTATAACTTCAGATCTCAAGCTTTTGTCTCTCGATTGGTTTACAAAAAGTTTTCCTCTAACAAAAGAGCAATGCTGAGATCAAACAACGGGTATTAGTTCAATTTATTGTACGCTTTGCTCCTTGCTGACAAATAACGTGAAATGGAAACGTCAAAGCGTTTACGAACGTATTATATACTATCTACATACATATTTGTTGATAATTATGACTTCTTGCAGTTCAGCCTAGGAGGCCGTGTCCTCCTTAACCGGACTTTCCTTTAGGAACCTAAACATAAATTTTAGGCCCCCAACCAGGGGCTTATATATAGGCTTAAAACTAAAGGACAGCTCTAAGGACACCCCCAGTGGGGTTAGAACCTCGGCTCAGGGCGTCGTTGGGGGGAGGTCAGCAAAGGTACGGGCTAGATCTTTTGGTAATTATTTTTACGGACTATGTTTAAAGCTACTGGCTCTCGACGTGCTAGGGACAGGAGGACTAGACTCGTTATTATCGGTCTGACGCGACGGCCCTCAGCGGCGAGGTTTGTACGAATGCGGTTTGCGTAGCGTGCTGGTAACTTTACTACTCTCTTGGAGGAGAGTTGGCTGTAACGTAGAAGTAGGAAGAAGATACTCTACGAGTTAAAATTTCCCAATAACCAAAGTAAATTTTCTCATTCTCAGCAATAAACAAGATGTAATTAAGCCATCAATTTGTCAGCAGATAACTGAAAATGATTGGCATAATTTTATAAATAATCTGCATCACATTATTATATTAAATTACAAATAACATGAGTCTCGCGTGCCTGATTGCCTAATTAATTACCGTTTGCTTATTATGGTAAACAATACAGAACACAGTGAAAATACACCGGATACTTGACTAATACAGAAAATATTTTACTCGCTTTATGTGTATGTACATGATGTAAAGTTATATTTTAATATTATGCAGCTGAAGCGTTGTTTTTCTTTGCTTGAATGCGCAAATCTCCGGAACTGCTGGATCAAATTGAAAAATAATATTTCAGTGTTAAATACTTTTTATGCGTGTTCGCGAAGCATTTCCCACGGGGTACAGTGACAGAAACTAGTTTAACATTAAGATCATCAAATGAACCGATTTTCAGAATATTGTAAATGATCCCAATCTTTGCCCTGAACGATATACGACGTATTAAGGGTGTAACATATCTACAGCAGCATCAGCGCCAACTCAATGAAGTTTAAGACTTTCCTATTCAAGCCGGTGTAATGAACCATGACTCATTATCAAGTACAGGCACAATTAGATAAGCATCGTATATTAGTGTCGCAATTATTTGCCTTATCGGGCACAATCGCGTGAGGCATGCAAATAGGGTGTTAGGCGCAACCTGCCGTGCCCACCCGTCGCCGGCGCCGGTACCATGCGTCATGTTTATACGAGATTAGCACCATGTAGGACATACACGCCTCTTAAAAGCTATTTATGAACGATGACCTTTCAAGGGCATGTCATACTCTGCCGGGGCTGCGGTGCCCTGGCACACAGAGAAGGAACATTGGGGTTTAAGTCAATAAGAGTCTGGCCCTCCATCCAGCTGGACCCACAGCGGGAAAAACTAAAAACAACGCGACGCCAGGCGTACCGATGCTAGTCCCCACGACGCTATGCGTTCCGAAGCCAGTTACCGCGACTAGGCGTCCCGACGACGACCAAATACTACAACTACTGGAAATCAACCTCATAAAATGTTGTGTTTGTAATTGTTATTTATTACCCTAACTTCATAAAACAGTCACGAAATGTTAAAGTAAACCTTCTCTACTAATTCTGCGAAAGTTGAAACTATTCTAAGAACATTTTTCTTTCAAATGGTTTACGGGTAAATAATACAAAATTTACTCACAACACAAAATTCAAATTAAGAATAAATTCTAATTACAAATTAAGAACGGTATTAAAGATCTCGATGCTCAATGCCTCTGAAGAAATAAATAAAAAAATAAGTTGCTAGATCGCCTTCTAATTTTTATTCAATTCATTACTTGATAACAATATGGTTGGGAACTTACGATTTTCTTTTGGCGGCATCAAATTAATATGAGAACACCTTAGCATAATATAATAGTATATATTTAATCACTTAAGCTTACTACTAACAATGTCATCAACGACATGTAGGCGTAACACCCACAACACAACCTCTGCCGAAACCTCTAAGTTCAAACGACGTGAAAGTTTATATTAATGATGTACAGACACCAGCACATTAAGCTGCTACAATCTGTCAAATTTCCTTAATAGATTTAAACTTTATCGCTGAAGCATATGGTTCAAAGTTGATTGGGATAATTTGACAGTTTTGGGTAGTTTGATGTCCTGGCGTCTGTACACGTTACCAACAATATCAATAAATCTAGTTATAGAAAGGATTTCATATAGATGAGAGTTTCTTGAATTAAAAAAACTTTATTCAGGATACTTAGTGCTTATCACTGTTACCAAACTAGAAAGAAGTAGAAGTAGAAGAGACATCAAATGCGCATCTGGTAAAATCAAAAAGAAAATTACCTTCTGGCGTAAGTAAAGTGTAACTAAGTAAGTACATAATAGAGTTTTGAGAGTTTTCGAACTATCGCTAACAGCAACAGCAATCCAAGTTCTTAATCACCTAACAAGCCCTAGTCTCAAATCCACCCGGCGATCTCTGACCTGGAATTTTAACAACGATGGCTACTGAGTAGCATTAGGAATAGCCGGTTTTACTTACCTCCCCAGGCACGGGGGTGCAATACCGTCAACTTCTAGGCTCTGGGTGGCTTTGTGAGGGTTTCTAATACCAACTAAGCGATTTTAGCCCGACTCAGGAATCGAACAGCTACGAATGAGCAGAACGAAGCAGTTGCTAATGAAATCAGATCATAAAATGATATATTAAGTTACGATATCAGTCTTTATACAGACGGAAAAACTTATTTGTTCCAAAAAAAAAAATACACTTATTACATGAACCTATCGAGCCTTATCACAAAAGTAAACGCGAAAAGGTCCAGTAAAAGCTATTCTTTATACAAAAAACCTTAGTTTCGTATTCATGTGAGAGTTTCCTAAAAGTACAAAGATCTGCACTTACTATGTATGTAGGTACAATGCTCCCTCACTTGTTGAGCGCTGATAGGCCACAATCGATACGCTGAGCTGTCGCACGGGACGGCTGCGGTTAGCCGTATTAATTCACGTTTGCACCGTGCCCAATGTAATTATTTCTCCTGAGTTACTATATTCTTAACATAAATGTGTATCTGTCCTAATATTATTGACAGGCTTGTCTTAAAATGACTTCATATGATAGAAATGATAAAACACATAATTTTTATAAACAAAGATAAAAGATAAAAAAGTTATTTATTCAAAGTAGACTGAAAATGATCACCTTTTGATGAACAATTTTACAAAAGACAGTCCCCAAAAAGGCCCGCCTTTCACCACTTCCTATCTGTTATCGCTGGTAAGAAAAAATAATGGAAAAAAAGTACCCAGCAATACAATTCTGTCTGCATGAACGTTAAACTGTGCTTGAAAAAATATATTTGTGTGTGGTACACACAAAAATTGTGGAGTGTTAAAGTGCCTCTGCATTGCAGTCTCACACACAAAAATTACTCTAGTAGGTACTTTTTTACCTAAGTTTCCAAATAGTTCAAGAAAAAAGTTTGAAGCACTCTTAACGTGTTAAGAACATCTGCAATAAATGTTGTCGACCATATAACGTTACCTCGAAATACTTTATAGAGAACTATATAAAGCAATATGTGTTCTCTTTACAGCTATTAAATAATAAACAACACCGCCGACAAGACGTATAGTCACTATCGCGAATTTCTGAACACACGCCAACGATATTGTATCGACATTAATAACAACCAGTAAATCGGTGAAGTGAAACGGCTCGAGGAAAAAATATTGCAGAACAAACAGAAATGACCTAAAAATTCACTGAAACAAGAATTGCAATCTAAATTAGAAGCAATCTTGTAAGTTTGAAAAAGTTACTCAAGTAGTTCTTTAGAAAAACTGTTTCTTGAAGAGAAAAGTTTTTAATATCGAGCATTTTACATTTTTGTAGTCAAGAAGTTGGTTAGTGACTGCTGAGGTTTGTGCTACGAGTTCGATTTCTGCGTGAATCATAAACGTGGTAGTGTTTTTGTTAGGAAACGAAGTAGACTTTTAGTAAGTAACTGACTGGCTTCTAGTTCTACACCATAACTGACCCGTTTTACCGTAATTTAAACAAGGTACGCCATAACATTTTCATCCAATCAATATAATTAGCCAAAACAATATCTACCAACCTAGCAATGTCATTACATTATGCGGCCTAAGAGTGATTCCACACTACCAGCAGGCTTAGCATGGCAACGGTAGAAATAAGTTTTGACTACCGGAGAATGACAGATAAGTGACAGATTGACGTAAAGTTCCTTTTGACACGTAAAAAAGTTTTTTTTCTTTTCTTCGTTCAACATACATAAGTCTACAAGTGATTATATGCCACTTGTCAAGTCGCGCCATGCTCGGGCAGAAAACATGTTGACATTTATAGAAATAACTTTGTCTTTTCTTGATAGAATACATATAGAATCGCCATGCTAAGCCTACAGATATTGTCGAATGCGCGCCTCACATTCTGTGCGGGAAAAAAACTGGCGCGTAGTTTCAGGTGGGCATTCTTTGTACCGGTAGTGGCCAATTATTGTTTGTTGTAGCTCCTATTCGCGCCACACGTACTATCCTATTCGCGTTTCCTATTCGCACAAACCAAGCATTGCCTCGTGGAAACACCATGCGAAGAATCCGTTAGTGTGAAAACTCTCTAAATGTCGTCAACGTGTCTAATAGCCTGTTCTAAAAAGAAAATAGAATAATTACAAATACATTGAATGTATAGGTAAATTTTCGTTTGGCACACAATTCCCGCTAGTCGTTATCGGCTATTAAGCTGACTCGGGATGTGAACTTGCCTGAATTGCCTCAACTTGCCTCAATATACGTCTAAACTTCGGCTAGTGTTAAACATCAGTTCGACAGACTTACTCTAGTGAATAAATCCGTCTTACATAAACTATTTCATGTAGAAAATTACTTATTCTGCCTAGTGTATCTTCGGGTACTAATAACAAAGATAATTGGTAGGGAAAGCACTAGTTATGAGAAGCTTTACAAAGCAGTAACTTAAGAAATATACTCTAATATATATACATAAAACATTTTTGTACCTAAATGTTGTGTATATATTAAGGTCCACTGTGCAATATTAGCACAGGACCGACTAATGAATTATCTGTTTTATAATGAAAAGATTCTTATTAAATATTTTCGTATTTTGAAATTATGATGCTTTTGCAGAATTAGTTTACTGTTTACTCGTATCAATTGTGTCGAAACACAACAGAAACATGGACTTTAAAATGAAATATAATCACCAATCTGCCTTTAGCAAGCGTGGTAATTTAACGCTTAACGCTCGATCTTTATCTTTATGAGTCACTAAAATGGTTGATGATGATGATGATTATAGAAGTAGACAGAAAACTCTGTTTTTATTGAGATTAATCAAATGATAACATTTATAAGTAAGAACCTATCCTACCCTTCTTAGATTTTAGTTTTTTTTTTTATTAATATTCAATAGATCCGAACTGTATTACTTCCTTATAATAGTTCCAACTCAGGATCTAAAGAAAAAAGGACTCAAATAATAGCATGTGTCGGGTCACGTCACATCGGCCGCATGCAAAGCGATGTCGAGAGCAAAGTCTCCACACAATGGGGCACCTAAAGACCCCAACGACCCCGGAAAAAGTACCCATCTGGAAGAAATATTTTTTAACAGCGACGAAAATGTCACCTCAATACACATAGGTAAGACATTTGGGTCAGATTAAGGTCGAGTTTCACAATATCCGAATAGTCACACTATCTACTGAATAAATTCAAAAATGGAACAGAATTTGTATGCAGTTATCTACCAAATAAACTAAGTGAAACTTATTCGTAGGCGGTGAAACAGGCCCTTAGAGTAAAAAAATGCTTACAGTGGACTGCAATGTTCTACTTCAAACATCATCTGCCTAGCCTTTTCCCAAGCTATGTTGGGTTAGCTTCCAGTCTTAACCGGATGCAGCTGAGAACCTACCAGTGTTTTACATGGAGCGACTGCCTGTCTGACCTCCTGAACTCTATTACCTGGGCAAAACCATACTCAATCAAATGCTTCAAATCAAATTCTTCTTGAAACAAAAACTTGTGCAATAGCAATATAGGTTCCTGTTTGGCTGTCCACCAACCACTAAGTTAATGATTCTTCTCTCACATCAATCTCTAGGCTTCCTCAAGACACATTGGCAATCAATAGGAGTTCATAATGACAGCAAAATTATGCAAGTAATTAGATATACATTGTGCATATACATCCACCAATGAGCAAATCTTACCGGTAGCACCTGTCTACTTCACATATCTACTCAAATTAGGTTAACATCTCCGCGATCCCATTATACTAAGAGGCTAAGCCCGATTATACGCCGTACGAAAACTATTTGAAAATAATCGGATTAAAATCGCACCAACGGTTTTGAATTATAAAGCGATAATACCAGTTTTGTTTTTTTTTGACAACAGAGAATATTTTCAGGTTGGCTGGCAGGCTAAAAACTTCAGATAAAAGCATTATCCTTTACAATTTTTAGGTTTTTTAAACTAGCAGTCCATTGAAAACTTTTTATATAAGACAGAACCAGTACCTAAGTGGAAATAACCTAATAATATTGCAGCATTGCTTTTCTAAGCTTTAAACTTTGTAAAAAAAATCGTACCTACTCTATACTATCAATACTCTGTACTATAACATATCTAAAAGTAATACATACATATACATATGTTGCTTATGTTATGTTCTTGTTTGCTATACCAAAGGAGAAAGAAATACAAAGCTACGTGGACATTTTATATCCGTTGTATTTATTGTTACTGTCTCGTAGTTCTTTAAAAAGCTAAGAAAAACGTCAGTGTTCCGATTTATTTATATGGATGACCTATATGCAGTAGAGAACTAGAGAGCACTTTAATCCAACCACTTCACGTTTTCAAATTAAAGTTTCATGAACAAAACCATTATATTTCAAGCGTCAAATTACCCTCATAAAGTCACAGCCAAGCTCCACGTGAATATTATCACCAGTCCGGAGTATCTAGCTCGTCTGATTTATAAACATAAAGTTCTGACAATTTCCTTATTTAAGTACTTGCGAAGACTTAAAAGTCAAGCGTTTTTCGCACCAAAACATTTGTGTTTCAAATATAAAGCCGTCAAAACTTTTGTTAGAGTAAATACAGTTTTGCCTTCCTTGCCAAGCGGGGAATTAGGATTCTCCAAAAACTTAGAGGACAATTCGTCCAAGTGTTTGTACACGCCCTGTCGACCTATCTAAATTATGGGAAAGGAGAAGTCATATTGAAAGTTGATATTAAAAATGCATTCAACTCGGTAAACAGGGACACTTTGCTGGCAGAAACTAAAAAAGAATTACCCCAAATTTACAGTTTTATTTGGCAATGCTACAGACAACCATCTAAATTATTGTACCGGGACAACCTTTTAGAATCTGCTGTTGGCTGTCAGCAAGGTGACCCCCTCGGGCCTTTGATTTTCAGTTTGGCTATAAACCCCATTATTCGACAGCTAAATTCAGAATTCAACGTTTGGTATCTTGATGACGGAACCTTAGGAGGCAATGCAGACACAGTTTTAAAAGATCTTTCATTTCTCCAAAATAAATTCAAAGCAATAGGTCTTGATTTAAATTATTCCAAATGTGAACTTTTTATTTCGGACAATACTGACAGACAAGACACATTTCTGAAATTTAATGCATTAGCCCCCAACATCACATTAATTGATAAAAGTTCTCTTTGCCTCCTCGGTTCCCCAATATTTGAAAATTCTTTTTCGGATTTTATTCAAGACAAAATCCAAAATTTCAATCATATTTCGGAAAGGCTATTCCAAATTAATATGCACTCAGCCATCACAATCATCAGATACTGTTGTTTTGGTCCAAAATTAACCTACTTCTTGCGTGCTTCCAGCCTCTGGAAGCACACAAAACTTTTGGAAAAACTTGATGAAATTATTCGGAATACATTAACATCAATATTAAATGTGGCTATGGACGACCGGGCCTGGATTCAGGCTACTCTCCCCGTTCGTTTGGGAGGGCTCGGTGTTCGCAAAATTTCAAGTATAAGTTTACCGGCCTTTATATCCTCCGTCCACGGTACTGAAATATTGACCAGGAAAATTTTACCAATCACACTGGCCAATTTTGAGGTTCCGTGTTTGACTGATGCTATAGAGGCCTGGAAAATCGCCTGCCCGAATACCGATATCCCCGCTAACCCATCCTTCCAGAGACAGTGGGATGAGCCGCTCTGCAGAGTAATTCGGAAAGAATTAGTTGAAACATCCAATACTCCTGCTGAGCGAGCGCGCCTGCTGGCTGTGGGGGAATGGGAGTCGGGTCTTTGGCTTCACGCACTTCCGTCGTCAAACATCGGCACCATGTTTGATGACACCACTTTCAGACTCGCCGTGTGCCTGCGTCTGGGTGCCCCATGTTGCTCCCCTCATCGCTGCCCCTGTGGTGAAGCTGTCAGCGGCCTCGGGCACCACGGCCTGTCGTGCAGCCGAAGTGCGGGCCGCATAGCTCGTCATTCGAACATCAATGACATCATCCGTCGTGCTCTTGTCGCCGTAGGCGTACCAGCTGTATTAGAACCAAATGGCTTGGTACGCGACGATGGTAAGAGACCAGACGGTATGTCATTATTTCCTTGGAAGATGGGTAGGTCTTTAGTGTGGGACGCAACCTGCGTCGACACTCTGGCGCCTTCCCACCTTGCTAGGACGGCGTGTTGTGCTGGCTCTGCCGCTTCGGAAGCCGAAAACCTCAAACGGCGCAAATATAGTACCCTAATAGGCAACTATACCTTTGAGCCGTTTGGGGTTGAAACTCTGGGGCCGTGGGGTCCGAGTGCACACCTCCTTTTTAAGGATATTTCCAAGAGACTCGCTGACACTTCCCGCGACCCAAGGGCTGGCTTTTATTTCGGCCAACGATTAAGCATTGCCATACAACGTGGCAATGCTGCCAGCCTTTTGGGTACACTCCCGGCGGGCAGCGATGAGGAAGAATTTTTTGACGCCATTTATTAATAAGGTTTTTTTTTTTTACTTGTATATATTAATTTATATTTTATTTGTAAATATATTGTAAATATTTATGTGAATAAAATATGCATCTACTAGTGTTTGTCAAGTTGTTAGGGTTAGTCGCTAAGTACCAGCTCCCAGATCAATCATAAGGTTTATAACAAAGTAATGCAAATTAAAAATTCCGTGAATGGGTAAACATCTAGTTCCTCCTTCTATGAAAAGGCACTTTAAATTGGTGAATCCTGGCTGTCATTTGAACATTTAGCAGGCGTTACGTCGTTAGGCAGAGGCCAGAAAGTCTGACAATCAGTTTCATCGGTTTGCCCAGGTAGATGAGTTGAAGAGGTCAGATAGACGGTCGCTCCGCACTAGTACTCAACTGTATCTGGTTGGTGGTGGCTGGTGGAGAAGAGGCTAAGCAGATGTTTGTCAAGTTGTTATATGCATACGAAATATCTCACTTGGAATATATCAGATTACGCCACGTAGTGCCCAATTATGCATGTTGCAAGTGTGCATACGTTTTGTGTATGCAAATTGTGCAAATTCACGTATGAATCATGTCTTAATCATAACGTAAACAGATTTCTCAGACGCGAAATTAATAGTTAGTCGGAGAGGAAAGTAGAACCACGCTTCTAGTTGACTTATCAGGTTAATTTAATATTCATTTTTTTAATTTTACAGCTGCTTTTAACCCACAAGACAATATATGTATATACAACATACAAACTTTTATTGTAACAGTAATGTTTGTGAGTTGGTATATTTGTGTGATCTAATGCAGCTCACTTGGCACAGCAGTGCTTAATCCCCATCAAATAAAACATAAAAAAGACACATAATTAATGGGCAATCGCTAAGGGTATCACGGTACTAGGACGGCACTAGGTAGTGATAAACACTTTTTATCCAACGAAGAGTTGAAAGCGCTGAATTTAACTCTAAATGGCTGTCAACTGAACCGTATTTAATAATAAATAGCGTTACCCGTTACCAAAAAGGTTGTTTGATTGATATCATGAGCCGTGTCAAGTATTCAGTAATCCATTACCTACGTATGTAAATATTTTCACCAGAGATGATTTATTGCTGTAGAGGCTGCAACCGCTAGCTTCGGTTAAGTCACAGTTCATTAGTCAAAGTGTGATGACGTAATATAGACACACGTGTACCGTCAGCAACGATACGCTATCGACGGACGCTCATTATGTCAAGCCGATGAGAAATTAAAAGCTATTAACTGTACCTGACCTACCTTTTTAGCATATTGATACCTACACTGTTACCTGCCTAATTTGGGGCGGCCTTGTAACAAGTTATTTAGAGTAGACCAAAATTAATAGTTTTATAACAAATTGTATTGACAACCCACTAAAGGTACTGCTAGATTACTTATAATTATTATGAAGAATTTCAAACAGCCATTAATAAACTATATCTAAATAAATGGATAATAAGACATACATAATTTGACTGACCAAACAACAATACAATATACCACAAAAGAGGCCCGTTGCGGTAACATTTTCTAGAATATACTCGTGCCCCTATCTCTAAAAATGTATTCTAAAAGCCTAGAAAGTCTGTAACATATACAAAATAATATCAGACTGAAACTAAAAGGTAATATTGAGATAACGAGACCGTCTATTTGGTATACAGGCTCCAATAATGAGACCATAATGTTATGTTAACATTATAGGTTAAGGGTTAATATTATACTCGTAGAGGTTTTATTTCAATATTTTTTAAATCATAGCTGGTTACAAATCGAACAGTAATTTAAATATGGAATTATTGAATTTTCAGTAGCACGATTTAAATTTTTTCTGTGTCAATATTCTGTCAGCTCGTAATGAAAATAAATGCAAAATAAATATTCAAGAAGGATTTGTATTAGAAGACTTAGGGCCAGTTTTACAGGTTACGGATAGCCACTATCTACCAGATAAAATAAGAAATGGAACAGAATTTGTATGAAATTATTTGCTGCTTTGGCCCTCACCTTCATCCCCGGAGCTGTTCTACGTATTGAGCTCCCCCTGACTACAGTACTTATCTTACACTTCTGTTTCATATATTCTACTGTTAAATTGAGTTTTAATAAAAACTATTTCAGCCAAACATAGCCTTATACTATTTTTTCAGACTAAATGACTTCTAACTACCGTAAAAGATCTTCAAGTGGGAGCCATCTGCACGGTTCTAAAAGCAAGTAGGGGCTCGGCACAAAATTGATTGTCCACCCACGGGGCGAACGTGGTTTACCTAGATTGATCGTCCAATATGGATGTTGCTGAAACACGAACCTATACGACCTACATGAAACTAGACTAACATACCTTATATGTAGGTAATACGAAATATTACTATACCTAAGAAGGGACGTTATGTTCTATATGAAGACAATGTTTCCAGGTTATGATGATCAGGATCGATTCTATAAGAAAAACACACATTGTTAATATATAAAAACGACCTACTTATTTTTTATGATTCCATTTTTAAACGATTTTGTTTCTTCATTAAATTAAAATCATAATGAGGTCAAACCTCTGCAGTAGGTACGTACAGATATTCTTTTTTCAAAAAATGCAAACACTACTTTCCACTACGAAACTATCTCACAAAAAGTCCATCAGAACAAACAAAGCTTGCTAACTCGCGTGTTTGACAGAAACGTGCCGATGCGAACGACGCCAGAAATTCTTTTCAACACACCAAAGGGATATTGCAAAAAGTTGTAGCAGTAATCGTCCTCTTTTTTGTTTTTGGGATACTCAACTTATTTTCTTTCATTTTGTTTTTTCAAAGAGATTGGAATAGTTAATAGTAGGCTTTAGACATATCTATATACATTTTATCCCTAAACAACTTCGCTCATTGAGGAACGTACGCTATTTACCCGACCTTTCCTCAATAAATAACTGTCTAAGACTGGAAAATCATTTCAAATCAGACCTATCATTCCTGAGATGAAAACGGCGAATCAAACCAACGAACAGACACTTTATAATATTAGTATAACTTTATCATGAAATAGGTAATTACTTAATATGCTTGGAGAAAATTTATTACATTTACCCACACATTTAAAAGATGAATTATGTTTATTAAACAGTTCCTATTATAATATTTGTTTGTAAGAACAACACAGTGTTCCTATTAATTAATACTGCCAAGTAAATGACAACATTGTTTAAAAATACTAAGGGAAGGTTCATATCTGACGTAAAATACGCCGAGCGTATTATCAGTCGCACTAACGTATCATCGGTTGAGTGTGAACGGTGAAGTGTGTTTCTATACATTTGTCTGTTCTGGCGTTACGCGACCGATAATACGCAACGTCTGATATGAATCTTCCCTAAGTACATTCATATTTTACCGCCTCGCAAGATTTGGAAACTTTACGCCTTAATTTCAGGTGATTACCATTGTTTACGCCTTTGTTTTGATCTGCTCACTTATATTTAATGCTCCATGAAATGTCAGCGTGGGTGGCGCAAATTAAAACACATTCACATTTACGGTGCTGAATTTAAAACGCAAAATTATGTAGCAAATTATTTATTCTTTACATACAAATATAAGGGGCTAACGGGTCATGTATTATTTTGTCATATTGTTAAATTCGTCGCCTATTTAAGTTCAGAACAAGGACTTAACTCGTAGACTGGAAAAAAGGCAGTTAACCGATATTCTCTTTATACTGACATAAAAGGTTATATACTCTATGGTAGCTGCGCTTGAAGTACTAAACTTTGACAAGGCACATAAAATATACGTCATTAACTTAACGATGCTCATATATTTTTTTAAGGTTTACTTCACTGGTTGATTGTTTTACCGTATTTTCTCGTCTAATTTTAACGATCTTTAAAACATACCACCAGTACATATATGTAACAATTTCTTCTCTTTCTATAAATTAAACCAAACATGTAGGTCCTGATTGATTGATGTACAGACAGATGTATTTCCTAAACCACTTTGAAGATGAAACTTGAATTTCGATACATTGTGTTCTTGGCATGGTGAGAGACAGGTGAAGAGAGGCTCAGCGGCCTTTGCCATGTAATGAAACGCTATAGGCTAAAGCAATATCAATATTGGTCCTTTCTGAGCTGATAGGAGGTAGGTAAAGCTATGGTCTTGATGAGATTGATTCGAGACTACAAATCTTGAATAATATAAAACTTTAGATGCAGCAACTGGGTGCAGCTGTACCTCAAAAATTGAAAATGTGCAACAAAAATGCCTGCCTAGTTTAACGTGGTTTACTTGTTCCTATTTAAGTAATTAATTTTTAATAATGCTAAGGCTCTCTTTAAAGACCTCTTTTTATAAAGAAGGTATAATTTGAATTAGGTACTCCAATTTTTTAAAAACCTTCATTGCACCTTTATTTTTATTGTTATACTAACAGCGTCGCACTACCCCTTCTACGATATTATTGTAACCTTTTTGGTTCCGTGGGCAGACGAGCAGAACCAATTAGTTTATCTTCCGCTTCCAGATTAAGGCTAAGTTCTCAAAGCCCGATGAAAAAGGTAGGTTTAAACGAAAAATACTTATGAAAATTTAACCCAAATACTAATCCTAATTAAAGGCCCGTTGTAATCTTTTTTAGCTCTAGTTACGGTCGATCCTTGTTATTGTAAGTGGGATTTTGTTATTCAATAATTCCTGCAAAATCTCGTTTGAGGTAGCTTTATAATTTAATTTCCTTTAGCATATAACACGGTATAAGGATTAATTCATAGTGTTGTTTTGCCGGTTTTGCATTTTTAAGGTGTATATCGATGTAAAATAGTTACGGGTAGTCAGAAGCCAGTAAGTCTGACGCCAGTCTAACCAAGGGGTATTGGGTTGCCCGGGTAACTGGGTTGAGGAGGTCAGATAGGCAGTCGCTCCTTGTAGAACACTGGTACTCAGCTGAATCCGGTTAGACTGGAAACTGACCCCAACATAGTTGGGAAAAGGCTCGGGAGATGATGATCGATGTAAAATATGGACCTACAGCAAACAGATTCATTACTGTTTTGTTAATTTTATCTGTCAGTAAGCAGATTCTATAATAAGCGTGATATTTTCTTCAAAAATAGTGTTTAGCTACTCGATTTTATCCTCAAAGATTCGATGAATAAATTTTCATACTATCCGGCTCTTTACAAAGCCGATTTACTTATTTACCTCCTGAAAATTGTTTGTGTTGGCTTTTGTTATTTCTGTCAACCAATTTCCTTATATCTACCTAACATAAAAGACAACATATTAGGTACTTATAACAGCCATTATAAATAAGCCTTTGACAAACGGGGTAAAAACTGCCGGAATGTTTCATCAATATCGATGGGTTATCGTTTCGGTGTTCTGTCAGCAACATTTATCAAGAAGCGATTTCTCAAGAGAATATTTCACGTGCCAGTAGAAATAGAAGCGCTATAACGCAAAAAAGACATAAAACAGAATTTAATCTGCTACAGCATTGCAGTGAAATAACCCTGCGGATAATATATTTCATTGACTTGGAGGAAGCAAGCTTTGATATTATAATTCTGTTGCTTTAGTGCGAGGAGTTGTGTTGGACACTATCTATACCATGATCTATACAATTCTAAAATATTCTACAACAAATCTTCAACAAGTCATTCATATCAGGATTGTGTAAAATAACATCTGGTTATTGTATTTTCACATTATGCAAAGTTCGCAAACATTTCAATGGAAAAAATATAATATAGCAATATGAAACTGAGAAAAGAACGAAAAAAAAGGTTGCATACAATTAACAAAACAAACAGGTCAGCTATACCTACGACAAAAAATCCGAAAGGCCTTTTAGTTATTTCAAAACTAAATAAAAAAATACATCCAACGTCAAAGATTAAATTTAGAACAAGTATTACTTACACCCATACACGGTACGTATATTCACAGTCTATGTATTCTAATATAGGCTAATATACCTAAACACGAGATAAACTATGGTCTACAAAATTATTACCTAATGAAGACTTAAAACAGCCCATACCTTATCAAAGGACCAGCATAAACGATCGTCTGTATTTACGTCAAGTCATAAACATTATGCTGAAGTTAAGATAAGCAACCCTACGGATGTATGTGTATTTGTAGCCGTACCTTTATAATTGACGCTGAGACTTTAGCGGGAAATATTTTATTAAAGTTAACATCTGATACGAGGCGAGATGTTTCGCGCTAATAATAAACATTAAAGTCCTCGAGAAACATGTGAATTGAAAGAACTTTTGGAGTTAAACAAAAGCATCAAAAATTTAATTGAGGTACAGTCGCCAGCACATCAAGCTGCTACAATCTGCCATTTCCTTAATAGATTTTGAACTTTATCGCCGAAGCATTTGGATCATTTGATTTAGAAAATTTACAGTTTCGCTAGCTTGATTGCTTGATGTGCTAGCGTATGTACCAGTCTGTACATTATTAATGCGAATATAGTTCATAGAGTACCTAAAGATAGACCACGCCTCATATCTGATGTTAAGTTAGATAAAATATGAAAAAACCATTTTATTTTTAAAGTTCTCGCTCCCGTCGGATCCTCAACCTTAAAACAAATGTTCGAGACAGAATGAACGTAGTTACTGTGACTATGTAGGTAATATGTTTAGCGCCAACGTCATGGTGTAGATTTATATATAACAATATTACTTCTCAGCGACGTTGTTGTGACATTTTTACTATATTATCCGACGGTATGACTTTGACGTTATCCACTCCTGTTGGTTTCCAAGCATTCAGATCTAATTAAAATATTAATTGATTGAGACCTGTTTTCGCTCGTAAAATGTTTTTGAGTCCCAAGAAATTCGTAAAAAAGCATACGATTAGGTTCGTTAATCAATATAAGGTTGTCTAATGGGTGAATTAAAGGCTGTCTTTCTAAAAAAAACACAAATTGATTTACACTATAGAAATAACACTGTAGCTTACAAAGTAAACCCAATTTCTATTTCTTTCACGTTTTCCTTTGCTCTCCGCAAAATTTCTTGTACCAATTTCAACTCAGGTTGTACCGATAAACATAAATCAATGTTGTTTGCCCACCCTCAGCACAATATTGAATTAAATATTACCATTCCCTAAAAACGAATCAGGGTCAGGTTCGGGTATAAACTGTATATGAGATGTCTAATGACATGTATACGTACAGACGCTCACAAAAGGTTTCTATAAAGGTGCAGACTCCAACGGCTAGAAATCATAACCAATATTCCGTTGTATATTACAATACAATAAATTCTCTTCAGCGACCCTTCTTTTGTTCACAAAATATATATTCATTATTCCCAATAACTTCTTTTGTTTCACAATACAATGATCTCGGCTGCTGTTTTTCTTATCCGTTGATTTATTTCCTTTTTTCAACCCTTCTGACAAAACCAGGCTGAATTGATGAGCTGTCTTTGATAATATCTTTATTTTTTATGCCCTATAAAATTCTTGAAAAGCGAAATATGAGAATGAATAATAATACAGTTTTGCTACTAGATTTAGATAACGGGTGGCCATATTTAACAGCCTATACCAACATTGAAAATGTGTATGAAAAAAACGTAATTAAGTGTTTAAAGTCCGAGGTCACGTTCTAGACATTTATATTAAAAAGTTCTAGACTTATTGCTTAGGTACTTATTTTTAATAAACGTTCCTTTTTGGTTTCCAAAACTTCTTAAATTAAATCACTAATTTATTTAAGTCATTCTTCAAAATAAATAAGTAAAATTTTACACTTTTCATTCGCGAAGAGCTCATGGCTAAGTAACGGCCGCACGGGTCCATCAATTAAGCAACGCTAGGCTCGATTGGTCCGTGGATGGTGACCATCTTGTCATGACGAGTTCCTCCGTGTTTCGGTAGAGACGTTAAATTGGTGATGACAACTTTGGCCGTTGTTACGGGTAGTCAGAAGCTAGAAAGTCTGACAGCTAGTCTTATTAAAGAGTATCGGGTTGCCCATGTAACTGGATTGAGGAAGTCAGATAGGCAGCCGATCCATGTCAAACACTGGTACTCAGCTGCATTCGATTAGACAAGACGTCGAACTCAGCATAACTTGGGAAAATGCTAGGCAGATGATAAACTTTTCAAAATCGTACTATTTCACAAATCATATTTTCATCTTGTAGTCCATTTTATTAACAGTTTAGTTTCCTATCGTTAATTCACATACTCACCTATCTTGAACTATTTAAAAACAAATATATTTGAATGTATTTTAAATATATGTACATCACAATTGTATGGTCTAACAAATAAAACTATTATAAAAAAAGTTGTTGCTTTTATTTTCCATAAATTAAAACTACAAAACCGACGTATGGCGTACGGGGTAGGTACACATATTATTCATTCTACAAAAACTCCATTTGACAATCAAACAAACGGTATGGAACGGTTTTATTTTTTGTTTTATGTCGCAAAATGCTAAAATACTGCGTCACAATAAAGGAAACTGAATGAAAAGTTTTTATTTAGAAAATAGATGTAGTTCTGACGTGTGATACGTGAACAATACTAGCTAACGATGGACTGGGGATGAAACTGGTGGGTTTGGACGCACGCCGCGCTGCGTCGCCTGCCATGATTCCACCTCGTCATCCTCTTTTGTTGTATTTTACATAACATCATACCTATATTTCTTGAAGGAGTATTTACCTAGTCATGCTTGTTTCGTGTGAATAATAACCTTTGACTATTCCGATCAAAAAATAAATACGAGTATGTGCTGGAATTATTAAAAACATGATAGTGAAGAATAGTAAAAATGCGATTTATGCTACAATCTACGTATTGTCGAATTGTCCTCTATTCTCCTTTTTAATTACTGCGTAACCCAACAGACTCAATCAAGAGGTGAGGTTTTAAAATGAGATAAAAAACAAAGTCAAATGATCAAACCGCAACCGTGGTCATTAATAAAAAAATCCTGCTTTTTGTTATTGAAGTGTTTTTAATGAAACATGTTTTTCAGATACAAAATAAAACAAAAGAATAAAAAGATTTCTGTTGCCTGTGTGAAGATTAAATACGGAGAGCCACGTTCGCCGTTCAGGATTTCAATAGGCTGAAATAAAATATCAAAGGCGAAAAAAATACGAAAGAATGAAACAAGGAGCTTTTTAATAATCTTAAATTAGCAGGTGCGAACAAATAATGACTTTGTACTTCATTTTAATCTCGACGTGACTTTTAAAAGAAACGCTTTGTTGTTTATTTCAAATGCATACGTGAATATTGCAAAAGAATAGAATAGAAAGTTTCTTTATTCAAGTGACCATGACTCATAAATGTTAGTAAAAGACTTAATTTTAAGTTAGTAAACAAACAAGACATACACAAAAGCAGTACTCGGTAGATTTTGTTTACATGGATCATTTAATCTTTACCGTTCTTGCTTACATTCCTTAGTGAAAGGTATTACCTCGTATCATCCAATCAGTCATACAAATCCATATAGTCCCTTGATTAATTTCCGTATGTCACTGAAAATCCGATAACACTTTTCCCAATATGATCACTTATCCTAGCACCTCATATTTTCTACTTAACTGGCGAGTCTATTTTTCTAAATAGGTTATTCTCTAACCCAAAATTTACCTGCAATAACAAAAAATATACTGTATACGAAGCGGCGCGGCCAGTCCAGCCGTCCATGATGCAATTAAAAAGTAAAACGTCAAAGAACACAGTAATACAATTTTGCAAAATTTTATTATCGTTTCACAGCCCTATTTGTACGCTTTTTCATTTTTTTATACCTCTTAACTTAATGAAATGTTTTAGTAGACTTAGGGTACTTTTATTTGAAAACGCAAGGCCTTAAAAAACTAATTTGTTTCATAATTACGTATTTTATAAACATTTAATATTTTAAGATGTCTTTATTTCGTCCATTCATGGATAGATGACTTCGGGCCGCCCATGATGGGGATGGTTGGCCCTCATTGAGGGAAGCCTATATTCCGCAGTGATAGGCCGATTATGACGATGAGCTCTTTTTCTATATCACACAAGACACCTATACCTACTCGTTAGTAGGTACAACAATCTGATTTCTTATAAAAATGATACATGCAATTACGTAGAATTTTTCCAACTATGAATCGAATAAAATCGACGTACCTACGTTTACTAATGAGCACACTACTTTTCATATAGGAACGCGGGACTTCGAAATAGGCCGGGAAAGTAAAGAATGGAAAAGAAAATTAATGATACGACGATATGGCATCCATCATATTCTTCGTCGTGCGGGTTTCACCTCTGATGAGGAAGCTGGGGAAATAATCAGTTTTTCTGTGAAAACTTATTAAAATATTTCCAAAATAAATTGTGGTCGTCGTTTCTCCCACAATATTAATTACTACGACCGAATAAATACTCAAAAGTTTGACATGCACATGTTTCTATGCGACAAACTACAATGCATTGAATAGTATCCAAAAGGCTCGTAGTCTCAAGCAATATAAAGACTTTTACTTCATAAATTATACCGGAGAACACGTTAACCAATTAGTCGCTCTACACTCCACAGGTGGCTTTGTAATTGGGACTTCATTACACATAAAGTCCTGTTCACTATAAGTATGAAGAGCAAATCGGGTCACTTTTGTAATGCTAATTAGGTCATGAACAGCTAGTAATTTTACCCAGAATAAGGCTACATTCTTCATTAAACTGACTTGAAGCCATTTTGAAATAAATAAAAAAAAAAGAATAGAATAGAATATAATTTACTAGCGACCCGCCCTGGCTTCGCACGGGTGCAATGCTGATACTAAAATTATACATATTAACCTTCCACTTGAATCACTCTATCTATTAAAAAAACCGCATCAAAATCCGTTGCGTAGTTTCAAAGATTTAAGCATACAAAGGGACATAGGGACAGAGAAAGCGACTTTGTTTTATACTATGTAGTGATTGGCATAAAACATGGTAAGTATACAAGATGGTAACTTAAAACATAATTGACGAACATACATGTGTAGGTACACAAAACAAAATATTTTTCGCTAAATATACGTTAGAGAAAAAAAAACTGTGCACGTCGCTGTAATAAAATAATTCTAATATCAACAAAAACGCTTGAGCAATTACGTAATTTAAAAAGTTTCCGACCTCTCTGTCACAATTACTCTCTCCGTTGAATTTCCGACGTTATTATACGACAAATTGGTTACATTTTACTGTTATTTATGGTATTAATTGCGAATAAAAATAATATTTGTATTAGCACGTAAGAAAACACCCATAAAACTGCAGCCATGTTGAAGTTTCGCTAAACTCGAGTTTAGAATACCTAGTCAGGGAGTTTCTTGCAAGTTCTTGTACGTATTACCGTATTACTTACTACCTGATGCGAAGCATCTAATTTCAGCATTTCTTAGACTATATTTTCAGAACGTCTTTTTAAATTGGATTTCAATTTAAGTTTACAATAACAAAATACAATTTATAATTATTTATTTTAATACATAAATTATTTTGAAAAGCGCAAAAAACATGGCTGCGTTCATTGCTTCATTAAGAAATCCCTTTGCCCTTTCACAAAGGGCTTATTAATAAATATTAAGACGTTGAGTTAAATTGTGATAATTAAAACAGTTTTATGACGAAGCACCTTATTATTCAGTACTTTAATACTAGACTATACTGCTTAAAAATATATTAAATGCCATTACGTAGTCCATTAAAACAAAAACTTTTAGTCTTGTACATATACATAGTTGCTTCGTAATAGTACATTATTTTCTTATATGCATATGTAGATGTATGCGCGGTCGATCGTTCCGTCGATCGGTGACCATCTTGACGTAGTGAGTTCCATCGTGTTTTGGAAGGCATATCAAATTATTGTCCCGGCTGTCATTTGAACATCTTTGGCAGTCGTTACGGGCAGAAGGCAGAATGACTGACAACCAGGCTTACCAAAGGGAAATAGGCAGTCGCTCCATTTAAAACACTGGTACTCAGGTTAAGATTGAAAGTCCCCCCCAACATAATTTTTGAAGAAGCTAAGATGATGATTTATTGATCCCCATTTTCTAAAAAATCAGTAAATAAGCAGTCTTATCATCTTTTAATTCGGTCATTGCTACTAAACGTTTTAGAGATCCCGACGTTTTATAATGTTATTGAGCAAACTCAATTTTAGAACAAATTAGTTTTTGCCAAGCTAACCCGATTCATCTGCAGCGGTTTGGAATCAAAAATTTAACCGAAACCAATCTTATTATGGCGTGAAAACTGTGTTGGATTAAATTACACAAGTTTGTCTGTTCGGGAATTATGGAAAATGAAAGAAAAACTTGAGTAACAATACTTAAAACACATCTACACAATGTTGTCTCGTCCCAAACTAAGCGGAGCTTGTACTGTGAGTACTAGACAACTGAGAGACGTTCGTATATACTTTTCTTTTTTAAATACATACATATGGTACATAGGAACACCCAGACTAAGTGAAAAACCCATATTGATGCACGCAAATGTTTGACTTATGCGGGAATCGAACGGCGTGGCAGGCAGATTCATTTACTACCAAGCCATTTTGTCATCTGGGAGCGACGAGACTGTATGTCTTAGTTATTATCCATAGTTTTAATTATCCTATATAAAATAGAGAAACAACACTCTAAAAAATGCGTCTTAGTAATTCGTGAAATGCTACATACGTAAAACTGACTGAGTTATAATTAATATGGATCAGCCAGACTTTCAAAGCCGGTCGCACTGATCCGTCAAAGGATACACACGATTTTCAGTAGAAAAACGGACGCTTCTGGGAATACATTTCGTACGATGCATATATAGACCACTACCAATCAAGACTTATCTCCTGAATCCTAGAACAAAGCAAAAGCTTTTTCTCACTTTGAAATTTGAAATCGTACAGGGACTTTGTAGGTTTTCAGTACCTATTTTAAATTGATACCCGAATAGTATTCGTGTTTTAAGATAGATTTGGAACCAGTTAATTTGCTGGTTTCCATTTTTAATGCCGTCTTAAGCCAGAACTTCCTGCACTTATCCTATTAAATACCTATTACCCCAATTATTAATATTTTCCTTAAACTTAAAATAATATGCTTCTCAACGTATCATAGAACGGAGCTACCAAGATTTGCTCGTTCACAGTCGAGCGAACAAATGTTAGGCGGCTGTGAATGTACAGTCAGCCCCGAAAGTTACTATACACATAGGTAATATTTTCAAAAATGTATTGTTGCTTGACAACTAAAAAAAATAACTTTATATTTTAAAGGTTTAAAAATAGATCTCTTGAGCTCTAATTCTATGAAGTAGTAGTAGGTACGTAAGAAATCGACAAGTGCCTTGCAAGACTGTGATACGGAACGTATAATTGTGAGGATATTTGTCTAAGATGCAATGTAACCTACCTAACTACTCGTGTTACATTACACCTTATTACTGATATATGTAGGTGGCTATTTCATACATAGTGTATAGTGACTTTTGGGGCTGATTGTACCTATGTGGAACTGAGTCGTACCATCAAAGCCGGCTCCTATTGACCTTTACGTACTACTTTACGTCTATGCCGTAAAGAAATCGTGGGAGATTGGAGCCAATCCCAATGTTTTTGCTCTTATTTGATGTACCTGAATTTTATATATACGAACGTATTCTTTGAATGCTTGACATTTAATTAAGTAATGCAAAAGCTCTAATATGAGTTCAACGTATGTAAAGAATAATGCCATTAAAATATTGTTAAACATTTACGTAGGTATAACATGCCTTTAGTATGGAAACGAAAAATGTTTATAGGATATAATTAGCATAATTATATGTTAAGGCACTTTTCCTCGGTCAAAGGCTTTGATGTCAAACGATTTATCGTTTAAAAACTCACCAATGTAATTGCTTAATTTGTTTTTTTCCTTACAAAATGTTGTTTGGCACGAAATTATTTTTCCTACGGTTTCCCAGAAAATCCTTCTCGTGTTTCATTTATCGAGTCATTTATAGACTCAATCTGATACACCTACCAATGCAGAATTGACGTCATCAATTTCCTTTCTTTCTATATATTTCTAAGTAGGAAACGGGAAAATTGACTCACAGTTGTGACCTCGACTTTGGCTATAATAATTTCCTGAGTGCACCAACATTTGCCACAAATTACTGTTATTAGTTATCCTTAATGATAACAGATCCATCAACACTACTTTTTTTTGAGCCGTATAAAACAAGGTAAATTTCTATAAGTAGTACTGTTTTGAAATATCATCACGATTATATTATGTGATAACGATCGCTACTAGGTAAGTTTTAAATTAAGTTACCATATTATCTCGATCCTCCTTCTGAAACTGCTGAGCATTAAACAAAAGCTCTTCAGATTATTAAGAAGATGATCTGTAAAATTTTCGCTTGACGTGACATCGCACTTCCCACACCGCAGAGAATGACTTTCGACGCCTCTTCAATTAATATTACTTACGCCTTGATAAATTATCTCAGCCAAGTTAATTACAATAAGTTATAGGCACACAAGTATGCTCTCAAGTATGTAAATTCCAGTATCTACGAGTAAATATAGAGGACAGTCGTGTTTGTTACACTATTTATGAGTTAGCTCAACTGAACCCAGTACGGCCGAATTGATTTGATTGGAATTAGCTGGGAGGTAGCTCAGTACCAGGAGACAGATATGTATATGACTTCTTATACCCATCTGGGTACGGCAATAAGCTTCCCTGAGTCGCGGGTCAAACCGCGTAGGCAAGCTAGTATTCTAATAAAACTTAGACGTAGTGAATTATGATATCATGCGTCTTGTACATTTACCTTACATCTATTAACATCCATAAAACCGCACGTAAAAATATTAAGAAGTTATATATCTATAAAAAAAAACTAGATACCGCTATTTATGTTATTTTATAGGTAGATTAAAATTAACAGAACTTATGTTATACTCGTATCGAGCATTTGCGTAAGCGGGATTTAATATTGCTTTATGAATTTGTAAGATTTTTTTTTTTCACTTATCAAATTCTTCGTAAGAAGTGAGGTCTAATTCACGTGTAGCCAAAAATGCATCCATTTTATGCACACACAGAATTATCTATATCCCCGTTATTTACCCATCTGACCACACATGATTGATAATCCAACAAACCAGTTGTGTACACAAACGTTTATACATAATCAGTGGCATACGTCCGCTGCAGCACATCGGTCTGCCGCCGACCGCAGCCGCAGAATTGATTCGTAGTAACCCGGTATAGTATACAGGAATGATAACACAATCTACGATAGTATTTAGAACTAGTATTTAGAATGTCCTAAATATTAATCAAACTGCCTATTAGAAAGGTACATTATTTTCTTTTGCCTGCCATTTCTACATCCATTTCTTTCCAAAGCGGTCGTTATATCGAAGATAACCCCGGTTAATGATTTTGTTTATGTTTAAAAATCACTCACAATATACTCAAGTGAACGCTATAGAAGTTAGATATACAACAAGTATATCCCTATGTTATTTAAATTATGATATAAATTAATGACCTCACCTTCACCGCAATATTATTATTCCAATGTAAAAGATATCCGTATCGAAGTTTAGCAGTTCTAACCCTTCTTAACAGAAACCTCACGAGGGCTGGCGAGATCAATTACATACTTGCCGTAACGAACACATTTCACTTGCTTATCTTATAAACTTGAATTATGACCAAGATCTTTCAATACTTATATTAGACTGAGACCAGTTTTAAATTGCTTTTTCACAATTTCTATGTCGCTTTTATAAAACATAAAAAAGTGTTGCAAAGTTTGAGGAGACATTAGTGTCGTTTCCTGAAGATTCTGAGCTTGGCCTAAGTATTAAAAGTTGGAGCCACCCTGCTGAACGTCGAACCAGATAAGCTGAACCACAGGAGGTAATTCTTTTAAGAAGTTACTGTTGTTCCCATTCAAGGCGTGGGCTGGTTTTATTGAAAATTCGGCCGCCTTCAAAATGTAATTTGCATGAAGAGCGACTACTGAGCGTACTTCGATAGGTGTGGGAGGTTGTTTATTTGAATTGCGTCTCTATTGTCTTTGTTTGAACGACTTTTCAAAGCAGAATCTATCTACCAAAGTGCTTATAAGTACTTACGCTAAAAGCAAATAAACATTAACATTGTGACGAAGTCTCATTAGATCGTCCTCTATTTCTCAAAAATCAGTAATGTCAGAGGCTGTCAGATTAAAACCTGAATGCTTCACTACTCCCATCATTTGAAAGCTAGAAATATTCTTGATAAAACCTTTTCTAATTCCAGACCTGAATGTGAAATTTCAAAGGCTTACAGGAGCGTGCAAGCTTATGAAAAGTCAATCAGTATTTGTGGCCTGAATGGATAAGGGGTTCAGTAGTTGTGACAGTGGCTTTCATCGGCGAGCTACCGACCGCCCGGGAGCGTAAATATTTGCTTGCCAGTGTAAATTTACGCCGGCCACTCGGAACGCAGCAAACTGAACAGCAATTCGGCTGGAAACTGAAATTATACGAACATGATCAACAAATATTTTGATGCGACTTCACAGTAACGTTCGCTTTAGTAGTCAGTAATAACATGCAACATCGAATTGTATACGTATATGTAGTAACCGATTTACATTTGAGCATTTAGTTTGATGCTTACATACGAGTGTATATTTTGTAGTAAACATATCATCGGCCTTAATAAAAAAAATACTTAATATTCTATTAATAATTAAACAAGTAGCTAATTTAATTCAGTTTATTTGTTAAATTAATAACATCTTTTGGTAATCATTTAATGGAACGAATTTAACAACCTAATATATGTTTAACGTCTTAAAAATGGTAAATAATAAATATATTTTTTATTAAATAATTAACATTTAATAAAAAATATGCTAATCAGTAATGTCTATAAAAGTTAATTATTAGTTAATGCCAGAAACGATGAACATTCTTCCAAGATGTTCAACTGTTTTTTTTTTTTGCTAAACGCCATCTGGTGGGAAAGTTTAATATCTCGGAGCTAAGAAACGCTCCGTTCATATTTTCAGGCATGAAAATTCGTGGAAAGTTGCTTCACTAAAGCCCTGAGTGTTATCTTGCTACACATATAGAGGGCGCTGTTAGTCTAAAAGTTTTGATCAGTAACTCACTTTATTATTATTTGTTTCATTGTAAAATACGCGTTAAATTATACAAGACAGACATATACATATAAATAAAATATTGTCTACAATATAAAAATAAATAAAATATTCTTTTTTATTTGCACGTTTAAGGAGGGTCATAAGGTTTTAAAGGTAGTATTTTTGACATAACATTATACAAGCTTACTTGCAATCCGAAGTAAACCCTAGAATTTGAAAGAAGCAAATTAATACAACGTGCATGCCAAACTATGAAACGAATACACAAAAATATTAAATATTGCAGCTCAAAAATAAACAACAATATTTGTGTGTGATGTTGTAATTGTTGTACAAAATAAATACTATATCCATACAAACGGTGCTAGAGGCAGCAAAAAATAACTGGTGTATCGAAAGAGCCTTGGACGTGGTCACGCAGCGCAACTCATTAACGAATGTCCTTGAGCTCCTATTTGGCGAAAATCACACGCAGCCTTACTGCCGAAGTTTCTTCAGGATTCGCCTTCACCCTGTATAACAAATGCAAGTTATTCCAAAGAGGCTTAGATAATACCATCTTATCATAAAACGTGGTCTTAAAAAGTATCAGCTTTAGTACTACATTTAAACCACCATCTCGAACAAAGTTACTGGCCTAAACCAAGCACTAAAGCCACTTTTTAAAACCACTTTTTTTTATAATAAAGGGAATAGCGTCGTCTTGGAGTGAAAACCTCGGACGTACACTTTTGCGGACATTAATTTTATTACGTTTCTGGGTAGATAACTTCGAATGCATTATTCTATGTCATCCTAATAAGTTATTATCTCAGTCTGAGCCATTAAATACAAACCGTACTCAGTTTGTGGCTCAAAGTCAATGTAAGCATGATGTAAAGTTACTTTGAGTTAGTACAAATTATTATATTGTTTATTTTTACATATCTAATACTTACGTCATTTTTCCTCTAAGGCGTCAATAAATATATTTGGAAAAAGTAGCTTGTTTTATGAGCCCCAATGTCATTGCTTTAATGCCTGTATGATAAATATGTAAACACTATTTTACGCTAAACATTAGTCAAACTCATGCCTTGGGAGCCATAAAACCCTGACCTACCCATGAGCTAGGTGAAACTAATGGATAATATAAAAATAGAGCATGAAATTTATTCTATCTGTTCGATGACAACAGCTGCTGCACATTGTGTTTTATAATTATTTTTATCAAACCTTAATTTTTTTCACAATGCAGGGATCATCATCAGTCTTTTTACTTTTTATCGTCCCACTGCTGGGACAGGCCTCTTCAAACACGGTAGGATTAAACGTTAATCCCTACACTTGCTGTTGGTGATTTAAGATTTTATAGTCCATATTTGCTCGAGATGTTTTCCTTCACCTTTCTCCAATCATTGGTGTTTATGACAAACTTAGAAAGTACATATAACTTATAAAAGTTCTTTTGGTACTTGCACTTGTTCTTGAGAGGCTTTGAGGTACCGCCACTAGGCCACCAAGACTGCCAATGTAGGAATACCATTGTCAATCATAATGATAATCAATGAGCAATATCAGAAGCTGAGCGAAAAATGTTATGTTCTAATTCACACTTTCGTTCAAAGACAATTTTATTAGTAGGTACTTCGGTGAGTATTTTTTACACAGTGAAATTAAAAAGTATTTGTTCCGCACAATACTCGTACTAGTAGTCGTGTTATGCCGTGACTTGGTCTAATAGTAACGTGATCACCATTTGCCGGTAGTGCTTTGCCCTCTAGCGTACATTCCTTTAGATAATGCTGGCTAAATTTTTTTTTTATGTACATATAAATATTTACACATTAAAAATACATTTATAATAGATCAATTTATTCACAATACATCGATTTATTTTCATTACAGGATAGTTTTGTTAATTTACTTACACTAGTGGTTAAAGGACATACAAATAGTACAATGGGATATAATATTGTAATGTTACTTTTTATCCTTTACTTTTTTCTGCACGCACATATCTGGATCAAATCAATGCATGCAGTAGTTCGATGAACAAGTAAGCAATTGACTTGAAAGGTTTACTGAAGTTTAAATATTCAGTATTTTCTAAAATGAAACAAAATCAATAGGTTGATGTAAGCCACGTGTCAGCGAGATGTCAGGTAGGCGACTACCATAGAATTTTAAAGTTCAATTTGGTGAATCAATGCGGGTCTGGCTTCCAACGATACACGAAAGGTCTACCTTTATTTACCCATGAAGTAATATGAAACTTAGTTTGAAGAACAAGGTAGTAAGAATAACATTGATAACATGATTGATATTTAATCATTCTTACCGCAAAATATTTCATAAATAGATCAAGAGAAGTGATAGAAATGTATTGAGCTAGAAGACTGATGCAACAAAATGTCATTTAAAGAAGCTTAAATGTCATTAATGCTGGATTACTGCTTCAAAAAGCGTACGGGTATTACATTTTTTTTCTGGATTCTTGGAGCCTCAAACCTCGACCTCAATACTCTCTTTACAAACCTAGACAACTTACTAATATGCCTATTTCAACATACACAAGTTATTCATCAGTTAATTTATATGGGCAGCGTGGGCTTAAGTTAGAAAATTCGAATGTAATTTGAGCGAGCACGCGAAATGGTTCAAATACCAGGCATTGTCAAGGACGATACAGTGAAGGGGTTCGAATCGCGATGAGTTACGTCACTGACGTGCATTTGAACGTACGCATGACATCTGTTACCTTTAGATTTTATTCCAAGAGAATTTACCCTTATTTAACGTGGCTGTGGCTGTGGATGCGGCTGGAGGGTGTGTCAGACTAGAACTCATCCTGTTTCTTCTGGAGGTCCCTGTGTTCCAGGGCGACGGTAACTCTTGCGAATTTCCCGCAGCCCCGACAGACGTAGAACTTATTGTAACTTTCAAACTTATGACAGTTGAGTCTTTGTTCATTATTATCTCGAGCCGTGGTAAATGATAAGCTATGTGACCAAATTACCAAATTTAGACGACATCAAGAGACCCATGTTAGGGTATAAGCAGAGAGTACAGAGTAGGGCTTATATGATGTTAAAAAACTAATATTTATAATAATATTAAAAATCAAAGAATTCTTCTTCAAACAAAAGCTTGCATCCTATTTACAATATTGGTATGCTTAACCGCTAACCCGTGACCCAGTTACTTTATGCGTGAAAATTCGGCGTCCTTACTCCTTGAAAATAACGTCACCATCAACTTTATGATCATGCAATGTTGGCTAACAAGTAGCGATGTCTGATTCAAAGATTTTATCATGGCACAATATTGATTTTCAATTGGTACGGAAAGATAAGCAGTTTACCTTAGTTCTCTCTGGTTTACATAAACACTTTTTGCCCAAAACTAAGCCTTATTATAAAACGTTTTTATAGTACTGGATTTAGTGTTCAGTTTGGACCATTAGCTTTGTTCAAGATGGTGGCTTAAGCCTTGTAGGTACTAAAGCTGATACTTCTTTAAGACCACGTTTTATAATAAGATTCTTTTACGTGCACTAAGCGATCGCGGCTACCCATCGGCATCTATCAGTAACGGCACTAACAGCGTGTATCACCTTATCAATAACGGCGCTTTGTGGTCCCTAGATAAAGTAATGGCTTTTATACTTATAGAATTTCATGTTGTGCCACTAAATATTACAATACCTATGGAAATTCAAATGACTAATTAGAGTAAGTGTTAGGATACAAAGTTAGGAAGTTATAAAAAGACATTAGATTTTGAATTATTTCGCAGAATTAAGTTTAATGTAGATTGTTCAGATTGTATGCCTACGATTTTGTGTGTCTTCAGAAAAAAAATAGCTAGTTTGTTACTTAAATACTAATTCAAGAGCTATTCCCAGCCAGTAGTAAAATAGTTGCCTACGACTGGTAGTATCAAAGGCAAAAGTATTTGTTTCGAATGCTAAGTATTGTAAAGTTTGCAATTCGCTGCATTTCAGTCACGCGATCTTAGCACGGACCGAGTTTGTATTTCATGTATGAACTAGCGTCTGCTAGTGGTAACATCCACCTTCCGTGGAAACTATATCACGCACCCGGATAAAAAATACCCTTTTTGCTTCCTGAAAGAGTGTCTAACATACATACATACATACAAACTGAATTTGCTTATGCATATGTATCATTTAATAAATAAGACTGAATCAATCAATCAAAAGCAATCAACGCCCACTGAAATCCTAGTCTATTTAAAATGGGGGATTCAGAGTTGAAGGTGTTATCTGTCGTATATCTATCCGGTTCATACCGGTTAGCGCCGAGTCGCAGTGCGCTCGCGCATTGCCCGGGCGAGACGCGGCGCGGCGGGCGGCGCACACTGCTGAGAGCTGGCACACACTCGCATGCCGGATTTATTTTGATCACCCGCTACGAACACCCAAATAATTAAATTTTTTGAATACCAGACAACGTTACGCTAGTTCAATTGACACTGCTTTATGTTCTTGCGGCAGACGATGCGACGAAATGGCGTACAAAACATTAAATAAATCACGACTAAATAAGCAATCCAATTTTGTTGAATTTTATAACAACATAATCTAGTTAAATTACATTTGTAACGGAGCTTATTGAAAAGTTAACGAGTGGAAAAGAGTAATAGCCAGATTTGCATATTGCAATAAACACGATAACTTTAACTGAATAACTGAAACAAAGGACGTGCAATTAAGTGATGTCGCTAACCTCGACTGAAAAACAATGCGATGTAGGGTATTAATAAATTCAACATTGACAAAGACCGCCAAAACACCTGGACGGCCGCCAGACGAGAAAAAAACCGGCCTACGCTCCGCGCCGCGTCGTGATAATGTCTGTGACGTGACACGACAACGACTGATCAAAAACTATCCTAACAAATAACAAGCGGAAGTAAATGCTTAACATTATTTTATAGTATCTTTCATCATTTATATCAGAGAAAACATAGCCATTAATTTTTTTCTGGTCTCAGGCATTTTGTTGCTGACGAAAGTTTTGGTTTCTATTAAGAGGGAGTGGAGATCTTCATCGTTCGGTTAATTTATCATTTTACCAATCAAGTACTGGCCTAAATAAAGCCTGCACTTTCATTTGTATTTCATTTTCATGGAATTTAGAACTAGCATAATAGGTATTTACTATCTACTGATATTTTTAGTAGGTATATCTCTGGTATGCCTATCCCTTCTTTCGATATAGGTGTGATTTTAAATTCTATAATTTTAAATGTCAGTTCTACCAATACGTCACGACGTCCGGACGCGCGACCTCCGTACCTCTGTGACGACACCGGAGGAAAATACTTCACGGCTATTTATAGTGGCCACCGCACTAAATCATCTCCATACTAAATCGATACGGCGTACTGCACCGATATAGGAAAATTAGGCACTAGAATCAAGTACTGAATGTTTGAAAATGTGTTTCCTAACAAAAAATATTTTTCGTCAAAAGTGGATGAAGCGTTTTGAATTTTCCAGCGTATAAGTAAATCACCAACCTTCAATGTATGTTTACAGAATACCTTAAAACAAAATGGAATATCCTAATCCAGCATGCGAAAACAGTTATGTTTGATACTCAGCAAACTCTACGGTAAACGGTTTCATCTTTTTGGAAGTCACTTATAGCTAGCAGCACAACGTGGTAATATGGAGCTGTATTTATACTGACTTTCAGTTATTCTAAATTTCTACAGACACTCGTATCAGTTTTCATAAGCCCTTCAATATCTACACACAAAGACTACGTTTCAGCGGTCACAAACCACGCTGTTCGTCGCGACCGTAAACAGGCCAGTCACAACTTTACGAGCGCCGTCATTTGGCATGCAAATCTATTTATTGTTAACAAATGCATGTTATATAATCCGCTTATCAACGAACGTGAAACAAATGAACAGTCGCTATCTTGATGACATTGGTAGTGGAACAAATCATAGTGTTTTTCAACTAACAACTCTTAGAACTTAATGATTTACTCAGTGGAACATGTAATTTTTTAAATTGACGCTACTACAATATGTACATATGTCAGATTTCCTTTATAGATTTTCAACTTTATTGCTCAGGCATATAGTTCAAAGTTGTATTAAACGGGGCTGCTAAGAGATGAATGGAGGAAGACCACTTATGATTATAAGTTACAATGTCTTATAATGATGTGTTTATCTAGAACTAGTTCTTTCCTGCTGTTTGTTCATATGCTTAGAGCTAGTTTAAAGAATTTTTCTTTACAGATCATGAAATTTGCGCTGCGTGTCCTGTGGGAATTTTTCCCTACATTCGTAACTCCAGTTTCACTTTTGTAAAGTGGTTACTATGTGTGGTACTAAACAACAGAAAATGTGAACAACTAGATGAAATATTAAAATTTATTTCCTTAGTAGGAAACCTATCACATCCTCACATCACATCACATCACGACATCAAATCACATCACACTAAAATATAAATGCGAAAGTTTGTGAGTGTGTGTGTGTATGTTTGTAACCTCTTCACGCCCAAACGGCTGAATAGATTTTGATGAAACTTGGCAGTAATGTAGCTTAGACCTTACAATAACATATACGCTTTTTATCCGGGTACGGGAAGTGGTTTCCTTACGAAGCGGGTGAAACCGCAGGCGGAAGCTAGTAATATTATAATTGAATGTGTAGTATATAAATAAAATCAAATGTAATTAAATGATAACCATAAATATAAAAATAATGCAAACCTTCATTTTAAGCTATAAGTATTAGAAATATAATTAAAATCCAATATTTAACAAATTAAGATTACAATATCAACAAATTAAAAAGTAATTAAGATATGGTTATCAACAAAAATAAAATAACTATGATAGTATGCTCATCATTTTGTTATCATAATAACATAAGGTTGCCACTTGTTCATTTTAGTCACTTATCGATTTTCATAATTATTTTTTAGTAATTTTGGAAAATTGGTTTGCATATGAAATGAATATGAAAATTTCAAAAGTCGTGGTGGCCTAGAGGTCAAAGCACCAGCCTCTCAAGTATGAGTGAGCGGGTTCAATCGGTTTACAGTGGGAGAACATCTCGAGGAAACCTGGAGTATAAAGTCTGATATCACCAACCCGCATTTGGCAAGGTGATTAACGCTCCTTATCTGTGTGAGAGGAGGCCTGATGCATATGAATATGTAAGATTGAGAAAGTAAAGTTAATGAAATTAGTTGATTCCAATAATTGGTTTAACTAATTAAGATAAAAAGTCATTTATTCAGCACTTTTTGAAGGTCAATTTTACAAAAGACAGTCCCCAAAACGCCCGCCCTTCACCACTTCCTATGTGTTTTCGCTGGGAAGAAGATGTGGTGGAACAAACTCCCCAGCAAATTTTAAAGAAGTGTTCATTACTTCTTAATCCCTTAAATAAAGGTATATACAATTCTTCATTCTACGTTGTACATAAACATAGTGTAGTAAGTGGATCACACCGGAAAATATCGAGCACCGGTTATCTAACAGCTAGGACGAAGGGAATCCGATCAAGTGCAAGTTTACACCACCAGCGGTACACGCTCCGCTGCCGCTTAAATAGCTCGTAATAGCTACTTGTTTCGCAACACTACTTATTTGCGTTCACGTTTAAAAAGTGAATAATATATTATAAGGATAAGTATAGTGACAATAGATATTGTTACATGTACAGACGTCAACAAATCGAGCTACTTCAATGTGTCAAATTTCCTTAATAAATTATGGACTTTATCGCTGGTGCATAAGGTTTAATGTTGATAGGGATTTGTTAGTTTTAGGTAGCTCGATGTGCTGGTGTCTGTAGATGAGAAATATTGAGGCCAGTATTGTCTTAAGAATAACAAAACTAAACTATTTTTTATGATAAAATGAAATATCATTATAATACCAAACTATATTCTGTACTATATAGCAGATTTAATATTAGGTAAGTACTTTGTTCATTCACTCACCGGTAAGATACGTAGAGTATAATAGATTTATTATTAAACTAAACCCATATGGTGTGCAGTTCTGTGTTCAATATAGCAAGATTATCTCAAATAAATAATAATACCGAATAGGATTGCACAGCTCGTGTTGGACTGACTCCAAGCATGTCAGAGAGAGTAAGGGTTCTACGTGATTATGTGCTTATTATACCATGTTAATATACGCGTTTACCATTTATAACAATGGCCTAACTGTCACTATGGCTCGAAGTTTTATTTTCGAAAAAGTACCTTCTTTAGGGTATTTTTCAGTCACGGATTTTAAGATCTAAAGGGTATAGTGCAATTAACTGTATCTAAAACAAACATGGTCGTTAATACATAAATAATATAAAAACTAAGTCACGAAGTAAAGTTAATTCGTTTGACCTAAAGAGGCTTATTCGTTTTGTGTAATATTCGAATCAATTGACCGTCGGTAGAGGCGGCGTCTCCTTACAATCCACTCTATTTGCGTACCGCGACTGACGTTGCGAACAAATTAAATAAATCCCCGATGCTGCACGCAAACCCCGGCCTGATGACTACGGCTGATAGCTTCCCTAATTTACCGATTTTACTCCGATGCCGTTTATGTGAAAGTTCTCATCAAAATATCGTAACACTGAACGGCCTACCGCATTTGTATTTACAGTGTTTACTGGTTTTGTTTTTAGCTTTAAAGTTAGGGATACCTACAACCAAGTGTACCGGAAATTATATACTTAATTAATTACATAATTATGTGTATCATGTGAACTAATCAACATTCGCAGAAAAATACTCATAGAGTTGCAACTTTCATGAGCGGAAATAAACGCGATAAAGAACGATAAGTGCGCGAGTTGAGAGCAGCGACGATATTTATTCAGCAACATACATCTTCAATTTACGAAAAATATACCATGGCGTTGCTTGCGGTTATACGTCCTTGGAAATTAATATCTTGTTAGCAGTTTATTCGCTTTTGTTACAGTCACTCCGAGTAGATTTGCGAAGTCAAATGTTGTCTAACGATTGGGCACGGCAGGCGCTGTCACGCGAACTCGTCACGCCGCACAACCCGCAGACACATAGCATCGGCTTTGTCAACATTATACTAAGTTGCAATTACTCGCGCAGGTTTCATATGTAAAATTAGTTATCACAAGTGAAGCACGTGGGTCAGCCACGTCACGGCCGACGTGTCCGGTCAGCACTCAAATATGAATTAAGCAGTTAATGATCGCTGCATATCGTCGCAGACGCCGAACGTTCGTCTCGTAGTCGGTTGCGTAGCTATACTTTTTCTCGCGTCGCGCGTCAGCCGCGTCACAGGGTGAGATCGCGCGGAAGCGAAGGTTGCGCCCGTGACCGCGCCCGCCCGCCTTCGCCGCGGTATCGGCCACCCGCCGCAGTCGCGCAGTATCGCGCCGCGCTTGCTGATCCCCGGACCTCGACCCAGCGCGGACTGTGTCTGCAGCACGAGGACCGCCAGCCTGTGTAGTGATGTGCCGTTCATTCCGCCGATGATGTGTAGGCGGCGAGTGAGTGAAGTGAGAGTATGCGCGCGAGGTGACGCCAGGCGCCGGCCGTCGCGACCGTAGCCCGACATGTGGACACTGCTGCCACCGCTGCTGGCGGTGGTCGCGCTCGCCGGGGGGGCCGCCTTCACGCCCGACAGGGACTTGCTGGAGTGTGCGAGGTTCGTTTATGATGCCAACATACATACCTATACACACTTACCTAAACAAACAAAGCGTACAAAAATCAGCAATAGCGGAACTTAGCTGGGAACTAGAATTGAGCTACAAAAATAATTTTGATCGGCATGCGATGTATGGCGTCTGCCCATTGTTATCGCGTCTACTAAATAACGACCACAAAAAACATTGTAATTAATTCAAAACATTGGAATTAATTAAATTATGTGACTAATT
This sequence comes from Heliothis peltigera, assembly GCA_958496145.1. Classification (NCBI taxonomy): domain Eukaryota; kingdom Metazoa; phylum Arthropoda; class Insecta; order Lepidoptera; family Noctuidae; genus Heliothis; species Heliothis peltigera. Next base: position 4,231,672 of record OY292326.1, on the reverse strand, counting down.
TGGAACATTTATGAAGCAAACCATTTCAATATACGCGTAATTAAAAATGGATATTAAGTAATGTTTGAACATATAGAACCATGTTATTTTATTTAGCGCCGTTTACTAAGGTTTACTTAAACATAGATAAACTGCCAATTTATAAAGGAATCAACAGTGTGGGAAAATAACCCTTTATCAAGTCTAGATTAGTCGGTGAGTACCTAGTCAAGAAAATTCATAAGAAGAACAGTATCCTTCATATAATACAAGCCCAAATGTCATGGAGACCGATAACACGACAGCATAGCGATACAACTACAAATTGGGCACATGTAACTACATCCAATCTAGCGGATAGGTCACAGCTTATCCTTCAGATAGTAAAATATTCAGTGTTCCCATATAAATATACCGTGTACACACAAAGTATATGTTGGTATAAATCTGGCAAACGCGCGAGACGCTAACGTGCGTGCGCGCCGGTGTCACCGCCACGGCCGCGTCGCTTGGCAAGGCTGGCTGGCCGCTAAGTAAACACTAAACACCAACACATCACGCTACTCCTCCAGCTGGAAACATAGGAATCCCTCAGAAAGACACCATTTCACTGTCAATACTATTGATCAGGTTTTGTCAAACCACCAAATTAGTTAGGACCTTGAATTTCAACTAGCTCAAATTACTTTCCTGTACATCTCACTATTGATTTAATCAGTTTAACTCTGTAGAATAAAAAACAAAAGACGTTGTTGTACCTCTACATGCGCACTTAAAGAACGCATAATTTTAGTAAGTAACAAATATTTGTTAACAAAGATTAATTTTAAATAAATAGTAATAAATTGATGTTGTATATTATGTATACTTAGTTATATCAAGGATTAAACGCTATTACGTTATATTAAAGTTCTGGTTACAGCACTTAGTGATAGTTGATCATATTATTATGTTATGAACAACTCCAATCATTTGTTTCATATTAGTATACGAGTAATAACGGCATTCAGACCGATTCTCGCCCATGGAGGCTTTTCTCTCTAAGGAATCTGCCAGCTACGAATGAATAATACAATTAAGTGCACAAGCATTTTTGCAGACACAGGTGCAATCTCTATTCCTTCACTCCCCTATCATATACGTTGGCAGTCCTATACAACTAGAGAGAAATCAATCTAAGGCAATTCAATCATTTACGTGATCTCCAAGGCATGGGTATACCAAGTCACCAACTTTCATACTCTGGGCTGCGTTTTCTTAAATTCAAAGCCAAGACCAACGAGGCAGTTCAAGTTCTACATGAGTATTTTTACAACAAACTCACTCTGCGAATTATTAACGTTAATTTGAAAAGATCTTTTACATTTGAATAATATTTCTAAATTCATCTTCATTTGTTTAATGTACATACTATGGTATTCCCGAATAACGTGGTTTTCTATTGCTTAAAAGATATATAAAATCCAGAGATCATCACACAAAATGAATTATCACCTCATTATATTATTTATCACATCGTTGTAGATTTTGTCTCTACGTTCTTTATGTTAGTATAATATTGTACCACAGTAAATGTATGTAATAGGCAGTCAGCTTTCCATTTAAGATATTGACGCTCTTCCTGAAACGCCTCGAAACCTAAATAAGACGGAAACTTTTATTCAGTATCTAGCTAGAGTAAGCATAGCTACGACACACGATTGACGACTGACAACTGCACCTCTTTTAGCATTTTAGTATGAACCATTGTTGTATCATCCCTAGATTAAATATTAGTATAAAGACAGCGTAACAAAAATGTGTACGTACTTGTAAGTTACCCGTGTTACCCGTAGTTATGTATATGTACCTATCTTCCGTATTTTTAATTGAACCGTGAACTATTGCGTGTAAGGGCTAAAGTCTAGATTGCTGAACGAACTTACACTATGTTGTATTAGTAAACATTTATAATCTATTAATAACCTGCACGCTTACCAAAGCAGTGTTAAACTTAACTTACAACAAACAATTATCACCTATGTTTTCCAAACAGTCCATGTAAATGGAGGTGAAAATAACATTCTTTGTTTAAACTATTAAAGCGAGTCACTAATTATTTAAAACGCTGAACGTGCCAAAAATAATTTCACCCACACCTCCATCTGTCCGCTGAAAGATTATTTGAATATAGATAACAATAGCAAACACTTACTGATGCAAAAAATCGACATTCTCTAAGCTGAAAACTAGTCGAAATAAAAGCACCAAAGTAACAGCCAACAGTAAATCCAGGTTGGACATAACCAGGCAGCCTCGGTGTCAAATGCATCTGAGAAATGGCTTTACATTTCACCCGGGGTAAACAGCATCAAATACATCAAAGGTAATCCAGATAGCCAACCTTGCCGAACAAGACACTAATGACCTATTGACAACAATAGCTTTTGGAGAGTGGCGCGCCAAAATTAACCCCGTTTATCACAGCTATTTGCGTCACTAATAACCCAAATATAACCCAAGTGTTCGGTTGCTGTAACTGTGACAACAGAAATAAACCCTTGCTCTGAATACCTCTTTGCAGCGGCTAGCATTGCGTCTGTCGAGCGTCGGAGCTACTCTGTGCACACACGTTCGCTTACACGCATCGCATAATGTACCTCACACAAGTCAGACGGTATTGCCGACCAATATACATAATTCCACATCAAATTATCTTCACACTACTAACACATACTAACTTTATGTGATTGGCGAAACGTGTCTAAATCGTATAAATCGTTCGATAAATAAATAGACTTTAATTTACGGAAGCTCATTTAGTGGCGGTATTTTTAATTATTGATTTTTATTAGTAATTTGCGTTCCACACACACACATTTTTATTAGTAAAGCTTTTGCAAAATGACGTAAAGGTCATAACAGTCATGAACCAGTAGGACACAGCAAAATAAAGTTAGTCTTACATTTAAAATTATTGGAGCCATCAAAAAATATATTGAAAATCAAAAAACAAACCTAAATACATATTTATAACATTCAAATATATTCTGTACATAATTACTAAAATAAAAATAGAATGAGATGGGAAAGTGTGAAGTGTTTTTATTAGGTATTATTTTTTATATGGAAAATATAAATTATTTATCATTCATTATCATAGGATACTTTGAGTCAAACCGTTTAAAGTTTCAGTCATCATTCATGATCGTAAAACGTAACACCGGACGTGACACACTGTAATGATATGCCATTTACGTTGTCGGAATACTATATTATTTTGGAATAGGATTTAATGGGGCTTGTGAGACATCTTAGTCTTTCACTCAGATATAATTAATAGCATTGAACATACATATTATTATGTACACACGCCAGGAGATCAAGCTAACCAAAACTGTTAAATTTTCTCAATCAACTCTGAACCTTCCACATTCTTCAGCAATAAAGTTGAAAATCTGTTAAAGAAAATTAACAGATTGTAGTAGCTTGACGTGCTGGCGTCTGTATACACAATTTTCTGGCATGGCAATGAAACTGTAATTAGCCCATCAGTTTGGCTTAGGTACAGGCACCAGCACACACAGGCTACCCGAAATTGTCAAATTTTCCCAATCAACTTTGAACTTTACGCTATAAGGTTAGAAATGCATTAAGGAAATTTGACAGATTGTAGTAGCTTGATGTGCTGGCGACTGTACATATGCTTTTCAAACTGTGTTCCCTCACATTTACCACAAAGTTTCCGATGCCATGTTTCCGGCTCCAAAGGCCAAAGTAAATATTTTTAATCGCTCTGCATCAATTAATTAGTAAGACCGGTAGGAAAGTTTATAGATCTCAATTGTGTCAGTTCAAACAGGCGCTTCAAGTCAAGAAGTCTCCCAAATGGTGAAGCTATGTAATCCTTACTAATCATCACTACATAGTATAAAACAAAGTCGCTTTCTCTGTCCCTATGTCCCTTTGTATGCTTAAATCTTTGAAACTACGCTACGGATTTTGATGCGTTTTTTTTTAATAGATAGAGTGATCCAAGAGGAAGGTTTATATGTATAATTTTAGTATCAGCATTGCACCCGTGCGAAGCCGGGGCGGGTCGCTAGTTATTATATATGCGAAAGTAACTCTGTCTGTACGTTGGGCTTTCAAGCTAAAACTACCGACCCGATGGAAATAAAATTTGGCAGACGCATAGTCTAGAGCCTGAGAAAGGACATAGACTACTTTTTATCCGAGTATAAGAAGTAGTTTTTTATCCGAAACGCGGGGAACAGCTAATAACATATACATACATATATATTTCCTAGACTATGTTATACGCTGTGAACAATTTAAAAGTATTTGATTGCGTCAAACTTTCCGGCTCAAAGGTTAACATTAATTTTCTCCGAACTACACATTCGTTTAAACCTATAACATACAGATAGACAGCTCAGTGACATTAACAATCGATCTTTAGACTGTTTTCTTTGCTCTATTTAACGAACAACCAAAATCAGTTTTATAGGACCCTTGTTTGAAGAATAGAAGACGTTCTCTACAATTTAAAAAAATAATTTCGTGTATTTTTGTGCATTGGCTATCGATTCTGATAGCTGATCAATAAGATAAATCATTATGATAAAGACACGCTTCAACCTAAGTTAAACGGGAACATATTGTAAAGAGATTGATTGATGTAAATAAGTTTCGAAATTGTTATAAATTATCTCTCTAATTATAATAGAGTAGGGCACAACCTATGTAGATATTCCTGCACTATCCGTCCTAGCTCGGCCCGCTGTGCTGCCTCAAACGAACGTCAAACGGCGCAAATATAGTAGACTCATGGGCAACTATACCTTTAAGCCATTTGGGGTTGAAACTCTCGAGCTGTGAGGTCCAAATGCTCCTATTATTAAAGATCAAATCGGCTTGTTGACCATTCAAGTGATATATATTTTATTAAAAGCCTTTATTTAACTTGCTGTGTATGTATATTACGGTGGATTCTTTGAACTCAATTTTGAAGTAGATATCTTCAACCGATTGAGCTGAAATTTTGTATACACGTCCAGTTTGGATGACAATGCACGATATGTTATATGTTAAGTGATGCATTTTCAATAAGATGATGTTCAATTACTTACAATCTGCAACTATCCCCGCCTCTTTTAAACTAACTGGTTAAATCTGGTTATTATGAAGAAATCGTTACAATAAATAAACGAACCTTTATGAATTAAAGGAACAATGATTGTCGTTGCTTCAACCATTAATCACAATGCTTTTTAAAGTTTTTGCTAGTCACATCATGAATGACGGTTATCAGTCGGAATACCTAGTCGCTAACAAGACTTGCATGCCCGTTCTCCCAAAATGATGTGAGATAATAGTAATGCTATAATGATACCTACTATAGATACCTAAGTACCATTTTAAAAGCATTGTGATTAAACCCACGCCCCAGCTAGGTCTATATGCCACAAATTCGAATCATGCTCAGAACAGTAGCAGTGACTACTACCAGGGAGACAATTAACTCTCTTTCACAATGTTGTTATACCTATTAAACACAAAAAAAAACTAATATTTACAATGGCTTCGAATACAGAATTCTTAAGACATGTGTGTAGTCCGTCAACCCCGTGACATGAGCAACAATGTTGATATTTTTCCATCACGCGATAGGCCACGGCTCCTAATATATGGGGCGTGCTCCACAGACGGCCTGGACGTTCGCCAGCAAGACGCCGCCGTCGCCACATCTCCGACCGACACTCACAACACGCAATTATCAAACGAATACGTTTACCTCTGATGTTCACCAGATTCCATAAAATTCATGTTTCCGATCCCCGTAATAGAACCTGATACATCTTTATATTGCATCTTAAATTACTGTTACATACTGTCTTACTTAAAAGTGAATGTTCGGGTCATGAGATGCGGAATATATCTAGCAACTTTTGGAAGAAAAAAGGTTCAGCTGGCTAGCCTTTTCCCAAGCTATGATGGGTCAAGCTTCCAGCAGGCTTAGCATGGCGATCAAAGATTATACAATATACTACGTAAGATGGCGATTTTATATCTATTCCTTATCTATTCTATCAAGAAAAGACAAAACTCTTTCTGTCAAAGTCAATATGTCTTCTGCTCGAGCATGGCATGGCACGACCTTGGGTTGCCATGCTAAGCCTGCTGTAAATAAGAAGGTAAAGGAAGAAAATAAGTTATATAGGTATTCTTTATTAGTATAACTAGTGTCGTAGCGATCCAAAATGAATAAGTGCGTGTAATAATACGTTGTTAAATTGCGTGTTGCTATTATTTCTTCCGTTTTGGAACCCTAACTTTATGGTTATGTTCATAAAATACACTGTCATCATGAACGCTATAAAAACTTCCGCATTGATTTCGCAATTAAAGTATCATATCAAAAGGTATCGTAATGTATATGTGTATTGTGATATAATGACGTGTAGGTAGTAAGTTGATTTTTCCACAAAGAGATATTAAGACGAGAATCCACCGGTGCCCAGACAAATGATTCTTCTATTCTACTCGCTCTAGAAAACAGTAACAAATTGCGTGCAATTTCGACGTTTCTAAAAGTCTTTTCAGTCTATTTTTATTTATGGCAAACAACGTCGATCCATCTTCGACGTCCAAAAGACTTTGTTGAAACTATAGTTGAAAACGATTCGAACGACATGAATATACTTGACAAATGACAGATTTAAACACATACAAGCCATAACTTTTTAATCTCAACGAATTATGGGTTTGATGTTGCGTTGATTTACGGCTGGCTTCGGCATTGCCAAGATATGCCGTTGAAACTGCAAATAATTGGAATTGCCTTTTTCAGTATATATAGATTTATACAAGGTTATACCGTAAAGTCGTCTTAGTACCGTTTATGTTACTTTGGATAACCTTAAGTGCATGCGGACGAAGACGCGGGCGAACAACTAGTACGTTATAAATAACCAACAAATCATAGTCAATTATGATCCCAGAACGAAAATAGAACAATTTAGTAGTGAACATCTTTATAAATAGCTCTAGTAATTGCTCCTAGCGCCATAATGAGTCTGATTTGAGACACATCGTCAGTAGGCAAACAAAAATTAATCTTGTAATTGAAACGATTGAAACAAATTGTAATTCAGCTGCCTTCGTGATTGTGTTTTGTTTTTTGCAACGCTTTTGTATTGCAGACTGAATGTTGTATGGGTTGACGCTCTTCTGGAATTTATCACTGTTGCTTATGTTAAACCTTTGGTGAATGGTTCGAAATGTTTCGCTTATTATAAGAAAAATGCGGTATGACGAAGGTGATTAATGAGCCTTGAATTTTAAGTGGAAGCTGATCCTAGGAAACGTAATTTTCTAAAGTGAGGCATCAATAGTTTACAAAAACATCATCACAATAATGCTTTTAAGGAGGGAAAAGAAAAAACGTCTAAATGTAGCTTTTTTAGGACTTTAACTTTTAAGAGAAACGAACCAAGCAAGATAAAAGGAGTCATTATTGCAAAAGAAATTAAGAGGCAATCAAAATCAAACTGTCGGATCTGAAAATTTGATCAAGGAACTTATTCTCAATAGCTTAACCTAAGACTAGAACTAGAAGAAGACTTATATTGAACATCATAAACAGATATAGAAACTAATGAACCTAGTAGTCCGCAATTCGCAAGCCAAAACGTTAATGCTCTAAACATTTCACATTCATATGGAAACAAACAAATAGACGCACTAACAACTGTTTTGATTTACTACCAAGGGAAATCTTTGATTAACTTCAAAGACGGCTATTTCAACCCAATGTCCAGCCTCGGGAAGCGTTGTGGTGGGCATGGAAAAGATGTGCATGGGATGTTTATGGAATAAGTTAGAGCTATGCACAGGCAAAAAGTGTCTGCCGACAACTCGGACCCTTTCAGTATGGTTATAGGCTTACACCAGGAAGGGTCAACTTTGAGTCCTCTGCTGATTTTGGATTCCTAGACAGAAAAGAGACAGACTATGTTCTTTTCGTCGTAATGTAGGTACTTGAGATTGGATTGACAGATTGGAGGTTTAGCAATTTGAAAATTGAGAATGTTAGCTTGAAAATCAGTAGAACCAATACTGAATACATATCTCTCATCTGCTGCGGTTTCGATCGTCTCTCCGATCCTGAAGACATAACGCTTATTAGCGGCCGCCTTTCGGCATCTCGGTTCTCACATTCAAGTTGATGGACAGAATTAACATGGGATAAATAAAATGGCGGTATAAAAATAAAGTTACGGGAGCAATCTGTAACGCCCACATTTCCCTTAAATGGAAGTGGAAGATCTATAAGACAATTGTGATGTTTTAGTCATTCTGTTGGGTCACAAAAGGGTTGAACGAAAGACAACTACAAGCAAAGGAGATGAAAATGTAAGAGGACTGTGTAGTGTATCGATAGTGGAAATCCATTTTGATAATGTGTATTTCTTAAAATACCCTACTCTTTCTTTAAATACTCTCTTCTCTTTTAAGCCTTTTTTTCGTGGGAAATCATCAGTAGGCAGCGTCAGGCTATTACTGACTAAAACCCACTACATATGTTCCTTCGGGAGGTCCCTGAGTGCCAGAGCCACGGTCACTTTTGCGAACAACCCGAAGCCCGGGCAGACCGTGGCCTTAATGGGCCCCATGCTATCTCCTTTGTTGCTGACATCTCTTCGAAGAACGCGTGGAACAGAACGCGCCGCTTCTCTTCTGAGCCTTTAATTTATATTCAACAATATAAAGATAACCTTACTGATGATTATTTCAAACAAATAACACAGACATTATCTCCGTTCACAAGATACTATACATCATAAGGTTTGGATATTGTTGGTGCAGGCGTTGACAGAGTAGGATAAATGATTTCATTAATATTGGCGAGGTGCGTTATCCGGATTGCACTTTTGGCTGACAAGCCGTTTTATCCCAAACACTTGACAGAACATGTACATCAGTACGTCGGGTTGTTACTCAGAATGCCGGCACAATAATATCATCATCTATGTATAGATAGGTAGTAATATTATAAAGCTAAAGAGTTAATTGGTTTGCTCTTAGGAACTACAGGACTGGTTGGAAAAAATCTTTCAGTGTCATGATGATATCCTGATATGATGATAGCCCGTTTATTGAGGATGTCTTTAAGGTACTTTTTATCCGGGTAAGCGGAGTAGTTCCTAAGGGACGTGGGGAAGCTAATAGTTTATAATATTTCACTATACTATATGAGCCAAACACGTATGAGTAGGTCTCTATGTATCTGTCTATATAAATATCGCAGAAAATGTGAGTTGTTACTTCCTAGATTGAATCCCTCGCCTTTTCCTTTTTAAAGAATATTTACTTTTTATATTCTTACCTTGCCATCAATCATTATTTTTAAAGAAAATAAATCTGAGTAATTAAATTACCTTTTTACTTACTTACAACAAAACGTTGCGTGACAATATTAACCAAAGGATATTATTGTTTGAACACAAAAAGTTGCAACGATGACCTAGAACGATAACATATTCTGTACCTTTAATTATATTATTATTCATCTTTCTTTGTTCCGGGTTACGTTCTAAACATGCGATTTTCATAAGGCGCTATAATTACTTACAACCTAGTTGGTAGCTAATGCCCGCAAGGTTAATTCGAAGCCTGTGCAGTTCAGTACGGCTTTTCAAGGAAAGTCATTATTAAAAATGTCATAAAAATGTGTCGTTAGAATACTAATGAACATAATGTTAGTATTAAAATAACAAATGAACTACATTTTATATAAAACTTAGCTTATTATAAAAAAAAACAATACACCTAAACTAACTCGGATCCTAATCAGAACTTAAAAACAGAAAATGAATATTGAATGCATAATCATATACCATTCTAGTCGTTAACAACCTACGTTAGTTAATTTTGAATCTAAGGTACCTACTCTAAATACGTAATATGCACTTGGAAATCTCATTGATCATAGTCAGTTTATAAACAAACACCGCATCGAATACGTTTCATTTCTATATACATAATAATATACAGCTGGTATAAGGTAATCGAGCTACAACTCCGGCCTTTATTAGGTCAAATATTCTGTGCTCATGCCATAAGCGCCATGTGCTACCAACAAATATTTCCCTTTGCGTATAAAAATCTCACAAAGCTATCTCTTTAATAAACCAGCTTATTTATCTGGCGCTTGCTACCAGGTGAGTAAAATTCAATCCCCAATAATTAAAAAAGAGATTTTATTTGAAATCCGTTATTATCTTAAATCTTTCAAAACTTTCAATCTAACAAATCTATCCTATAAATCATGTATTAAATCCTTATTTCTTTTTTAAATATAAATGCTTGTAAATAAAGCAGGTGAGAAAATAACTCAAGAATATAAAGCAATATTCTTGGATTTGCATAAATTATAAACAAGGATATGCGTGTCTTTCGCTAGTACCTACCTATATATTTCAAGAAGACTATTTTGTGTTGTTTGAATTTACGTTCAACGTCTTGTTAAAATCATATTTGTAACCTATCTTAAACCCTAGCTATTTTACCTATTTTCGAACAGACTGTCGTCAATTTTCTGTAAAACTGCGATTTTTTGTACATACGGACCTTTTTTAATTTTAACGACATTATTTAAATAAAATCTTTCTCATAGCTCTACCTATTAAGAACCTACCATATAGCATGACACAAGTGCAGAAATAGCTACGCATTATTCTTTAATCGCAGGCACTTGTTATTCGTGAATTGCATCGGCACAAATAGGCTTAGCTTACCACCTGTATCGGCTATAATCCATTCGCGCAACGCAACTACTTACCTTCGTCCTAATTGTATTAGACCTCGCGATGTACACTTTATTGTTGTAATATGAATTAGCTAGAACATGGCACGATAGCCTGTAAGATGTTTAAGTAGTTAAAGGTTGTAGACTCCAGGTTTTTTCCCTTAACATAACAATGAATAAAATAAATGTCTTAGAAAAAAATCCTTTCCCCTAGGTATCAAATTCAATCATCTATCTAGCCTTTCCCTAAGCTGTGTTGAGGTCGGCTTCCAGTCTTAATCGGATGCAGCTATGTATCAGTGTTTTACGTGAAGTGACTGTGTATCTGACCTCCTCAACCCATTTACCTGGGCAACCCGATACGCCTTGGTAAGACTGTTTGTCAGACTTTCTGGCTTCTGACGACCAGCAAAGACCGCCAAAGATGTAAAAATGACAGCCGGGACCCATCAATTTATTGTGCTTTCCGAAACACGTAGGAACTTATCATGACAAGATGGTCACCGACCAGGCCAAGCGTTGCTTAACCTTATGATCGATCGATCCGTGCGGCTATTACTTAGTCACGACTTCCTCTGATATCAAATTCAATATGCTGTTAAAATGATGTAGCATAATCAAACTGTCAACTTGAATAACACCTTTTCCTGCAATCACGTAAACCTACATGCAAATAATACTTACTAGAAATTGTATTCACGCAGAATATCAACGACATTGTTGCGTTGAAATGTATACGAGTATAAGTTCTTAGATATTATTCATTTATTTTTAAATTTTATTCAGGCATCCTTCTACCCATATCACTCGAGGAATTCATTACAATATTAAAACTGAATCTCAACCTCAAACATGGTAATAATACTCGTACTTTGATGTATTGTGATTTACTCTGATTAGGTACACATCCCTTTTTTGCTCAATATTGATAATGGCAACAGGTTGGTGGTTGATATATTGAAATATATTCAGAGAATATTGAGTACAAAAATATTATATTACTAGCGGTCGCCCGCGGCTCCGCCCGCGTGGATGTCGGTTTTCGCGACAAAAAGTAGTCTATGTGTTGTTCTGATATATAACCCATAGAGGACCCCCGCGGCTACGCTAGTGTGGATGTCGATTACCGCTACCAATGCCTAACTGTTGTCGGGATGAGACCTCGTTCCTCGATGAGACTCGGACCTCCCGCCTTATTATATACTAGCTTCTGCCCGCGACTTCGTACGCGGATCCAGTCGCTTATGCCAGCGACTACAGGGCCGTCAAAATCGAAGATTTGAAACGTCTGATATCGAATTCTATGAGTCCGGGGACGGGAAAACAACAGGATGCGCGAGACGATTTCTTTTTGTAGGTAATGCCTCAAATTGAACATTTTGTTAACGTCAATCCCAATAGTTAACAGTGTAGCTGGGCGTTTGGAATACCAACAGTTGTTCCAGATCTTCAATTTTATACGTCTCTTCCACTTTCTAACTGCTTATGAATATTTCGTTATGTGCTTATTCTGAACAGCCTCATTGATGTAGTAGTCGCAAGGCGCGACTGTGCACGGGGTTTCGGGTTCGATTCCCGGGTCGAAATCGCTTTGTGGGTTTTGAGAAACTTTCATAAAGCAGCCTGGAGTCTGGAAGTTGGCGATTGATTCACCCGTGCATCGGAGAGCACGTAAATTTCGGTCCTGCGCCTGATCTCTCTCCGGTCATGTCGGATTGCCGTCCCATCGGACTGTGAGAGTGAGGGAATAGAGAGTGCACCTGTATCTGCGCGAATGCTTGAGCACTATAATAAATGTCCTGCGCAGCTGGTTGAAAAATTTTTGAAATTTGATAAATAAATAAAAAAGTTGATAAATCCATAAAAGAGAACGGCTGCCGTAGCCGACAATCGGCCTGAATGCCATCATTCTGGACAATGTATGATAATCTCGATCAGAAATTAGTCGTGCATTAGGTTAATTACTGCTTTCATAAGCGTTAGTAGATGTGCGAATACGCTGAGAAGTCAAGCATAATTCTGTATCGGTAATTGGTTTCCGAACGAACCAGCGGTCAGTGGCGCAACATTTCTTTGGTCTCTTTATAGAGAACTGGATGTGGAAGCGTAAATACGCTGAACACGCGGGCGTAATTCTCGATCCGAAAAGGTTTCAACGGTGCGAGTTGCAGCCTTATGTCCTCGAACAGCATCAAACCTCTCCACACTTAAATTAGCTCTTCGTTGGATTCTAGGGATCTTATGATCCGATGAATCTTAGCTTCTTTGGACAATGGAAACAATTTAACTTTTTGTAAGCATAGTTATAGTTTTGTTGTGAAGATACTTGATCCTTAAAAATCTAAACGTCTGCTCTATTGCACAACCTGGCAGGCTACCGTGTCAATTCAAAAAATCAAAAGAAAATTAAAAACTGAAATAACGTAAATGTGAAGGAATATTAATGCGATAAAGTAAAAAAATGGGAGTTTTGGCCGGAATCTTCAATGATGCAGCACATTAAGCTACCAAAGTCATAATTTCCAATCTGTTAAATTTTCTAAATAGAATTTCAACTTTATCGCTGAAGCATATGGTTCAAAATTGATTGGAAAATATTTACAGTTTCGAGTAACTTGATGTGCTGGCGTCTATACGAAACGCAGTCCTAAACTGTTACAGCTTTCACCGCGCTGAGGTACTTTCAGCTGATGTTGTTTTTAACCGACTTCAAAAAAGGGAGGTTCTTCACATCAAATGTGTCTGATCTATAAGTTAACCGGAAATGCCTATCAGACCGAACAACTTTTTCTAAGACGTCAGTCCTATATGTTTGATGGTGTAGCTGGGCTCTTAGAGTTCCATAGAAGGTGTTCTAGATCTTCAATTTTTATACGTCAACAGCGAGTGCTCATCAGGCTGAACAACTTTTGCTAAGACGCCATTTCTATATGTTTAATGGTGTAGCTGGGCTCTAGGAGGTCCAAAACAGCTGTCCCAGATCTTCAAATTTTATCTCGCAGAAGAAAATGCTCATCACGTGGAACAGTTTTTGCTATGGCAGCATTTCTCTATCTCTTATAGTTAAGCTGGTCTGTTGCTGTTCTGCATCAGGTGTTCAAGTTTCCAAGATAATTTATAGCCCATATGTTGCTCCGACCTAACACCTATACAACAAAAAAAGAATCATTCAAATCTGTCCAGTGGTTCCGAAGATTAGCGCGTACAAACAAACAGACAAACAGACATACAGACAAACAGACATACAGACAAACAGACAAACAGACAAACAGACATAATTTTTTTTTCGGATTCGTGTTCTATTGCTTTTTCTAAACCCCCCTCAGTTATTATTTTTGTCAATATATTATTTGTACAGACACGGATTTTTTACTGTTTTATTATATGTATAGATATAGATACCTACCGGCCGCCGATATAACAACACGGGGCGATGGCTGATTATCGTATTTTATGTATAAGTTTGGTATTTCTACACCGATTTCTATGATTCTTTTTTTATAGAATATGTTGTAAAATTATCTTTTGTTAATTAGGCATAAGCGAGAATATTATAAACATAAGAGTAAACAAATCAATAACAAATAATCAGAAAGCTCCGAACTGGTAAACTATCGGGAGTTATACGTGTTATTGTGAGTCAACCATTAAAGATAAACATATGCTGTTGTGGAATATTTTTTAGATAATTTTATGTAGAACATTTCCGTCATACATGATTTCTATGTAGCTTTAACCATTAAGGCTGCACACGCGACGAAAGCTTAAAAAATGGTGTAACTTGTCCCGTTTTCCCAACATTTTCCTTCACTGCTCTGCTCCTATTGATTGTAGCGTGATGAAAAGTATCTTATAACCTGCCCAGGAGTATGAAGAATAATTGTACCAAGTTTCATTAAAATCCGTCCAGTAGTTTTTGTTCCTATTAATAACATACAGACAGACAGACAGACAGACAAAAATTTTACTGATTGCATTTTTGGCATCAGTATCGATCACTTATCACCCCCTGATAGTTATTTTGAAAATATATTCAATGTACAGAATTGACCTCTCTACAGATTAATTATAAGTATAGAAGAAGATTATATTGTACTCGTATGTTGTTCGTTTTATAGATAACGGTACGGAAAGCCTAAATTCGATTCGATTGATTCTGACAATTTTCGTGGATTTTAGTAAAAACACTCCCTTACAATTCATACAATAACTTTACACAAACAAGAAACACTATCGATAGATAAGTGTGAAAAAAGTAAAGGCAATTATCTTCACAAGACGTGAACAGGATATTTGTCTAATTAATTACTTCGGAGCGTGTCTCACACACAGCAAAGACACGTCATAGCAACAATTACTGGAGATTACATCCATTATTGCGATTACCTGCCGGCTGTGTACCTCTGACATGTACGGAGTGTTACTAGATCAAAATTGACCTTCGTTTGCTTTCACAGGAGTTCTGCAGGAGGTTCAATCTTACATTATTAATTGATAGTTGAAAATGACAGCTTTCTTACATCTTTGTACCTTAAAGATATAATGAATATTTTTTTTCATCATTTGTTTTTTTTATATAGGCTTTTTTAATTTTTCCATTTAATCTTTTTATTGATTAAGACAATTATTGAGTTGGCTAATTTCCATCGTATTTTTACAATACTTTAGCTTACTATGATGGTTTAAACACACATTCTTTTTTTTAGTAGCTTGATTCAAACAAAGTAAGCTTATAATTTTAAATCTTACCTTATTCGAAATTATGGCTAGTTCTTAAGTGTGAGTTAGCGATTAACCATTAAATTTCCTTAATTAAGCTCTGGACTCAATTGTAAGGCTTTAGCACATAGGTACTTCAGTATTATTAAACAACTCATACCTACATCATTTAGTATCTAATAAGCGTTAATTACATATGAACCTAGGGATATACATATATACAATTATTAAAACCATGTCTCAACTTATTATAGTTTAGCCCAGAAATCCCCGTATCCTTTGTGCACAGTCAACACTAAAAAAAAATGTTGGAATAAAAAACAACTTCTCTCACTTTAGGTACAGAGAACCCGAACGTTCGTCTTTAAATACTAAGCCTTTTTTTTAATTTACATGTTCTCAATTTATTTGCAAACTGATATATTTAGGTGTCTAATTTATCGTAACTTTTTTTCAGCCAGATCCTGTACATGGACCAGCATGTATACGATATTCCAAAAAGCTACAACAGAAACATTCCACCCGGTAAGTGTTCCACTGTTTATATTTTTCTAAGTGTTCAATTAAGAAACCAAAACATATTGATTCCGCTATAACCCTGCATGAAAAATTTTAGAGGAAAATAGACTATTCCTGGCGTCTTCAAATGCTATCCGATTAATAGCTAGAGTCTCCGTATAGGTAGGGTCTATTTTTAAAAACACTTTAAATTAGATTTTTAGATAGGTCATATTTTTATAAAGTCGATGTATCAAAAGATATGAGGTCGGCCCACTCGGCTATCCACTTAGCACCGGACATTATTCAGCACAACCTTGCCAGGGCCGGTGCTGGCCGCAAACCCAATCATTAGTCAAACTATAGGTGATTGTCGTACGTCAACAGTCGCTTCTAATTATAACCAATCTACCTTCTTACTAAGCAACTTAGAAAACCTTATTGCAAAAAAATAACACTGGCCAAAAAAAAAGTTAACAAAGTTATTCTATTTTCAAAATTATGGTACCGATTTCTTTCGCATCACTAATTTTGATGAATCATTTTACCGAATCGGAATAATTATCATATTTTATAAGCGACGAGACGTTCTGTGTCTGAAACAAAAGTAGTAAACCTGAAATCCAGTAATCCTAATGGTTTTGCATCACGAACATTCACGGACGTTCACCCATAGATACGAACAATATCTAGGCGTATCGAACGACGCTGACGACGACTTGCTAAATCTATTTAGAAATAACATTCGTAGATATGTCATGTTCATAACATAGCTCAGAGATATAGACAGAAAACAACAAATTCTAGAACAACTCTATTTTCAATTTAATCAGTAAATGCGAGGTATTCAGCCACCCTAAGAGTGGCGAGGTTCGGCAGTGTTCTGGGAATGCTGATGCATACAATAATATAGAACGAACTATGAAAATATAGCTTATAAAAATTGCTTGAAAATATAACCTTGTCATTTGAGTACATTGGCCTATTGGCTTGTTGTCGTTATTTCTCTAAAAGCACTACCTAGAGCTACACCCAAGTGTGAAATCCGAGGGGATTAATTTAATAAGCAACTATTTTGTAATAATTGTTTAGATCGAACAAACTAGAGTAAATTGTGGGAACATAAACATCTTACATTAATACATTAGTGTTCATTTTCATATATTTTTAGTTATTTTCATGCTTATTCTACTCATCTGAATATCCGTTACAATTACTATCGCTGAAACATGGCGACAGCGTAATTTAGTTTCCTACACGGCTTGGATAGTATCAATGTTGCAGGTTTAAGGTAGTGATATCTCCGCGGCCGACCGACATAAACTCATTGATTAGGCGCTATTTCTACTAACAATGTATCATTGTTTCGAAGAACGAAGTGTACTAATGTTTGTTGTTTTTCCAGACAAAAACACGACGGTTTACGTGGGGGTGAATGTCAACCGGGTCTCTGGAGTTGATGAAAATAAAGAGGTAATGTCAAACACAACTTTCCTCGCATCCGTAGATTTTATCATCTCCAATTGCTAAGTTGGTGTTCGTGGTATCATTACGCTTTCATAAGAACCATTTCATTATTTTTTGTTATTATTGAGTTACCATTTATTCACGTTTCTATACACGCTCCAATAGTCCGCATGGTCTCCGCAGGAGATAACGCTGGACGTTTTCCTGCAAGTGTCGTGGGCAGACAGCCGGCTGCACGTGCCGCCCAACATGCCCTTCATCGACCTGCCGTGGGAGTTCCGCGCGCTCATCTGGACGCCAGACCTGTACATCTGGCAGCTCCAGACTATGAGGATACTCTCCGTCCTCCAGGAGATGGCGTCGTTGCGGCTCTACTCCAACCGCACCGTCTCAGTCAGTATTGGGTTCGTCCATCACTTTATATTTTATTCTCCCGCTATTTATTTTTCAAATTAACGTCCAAACCTAGTCACCATAAAACTTTGCCTTGAAGGTTCATCTTTTTATTTATAAACTGTATTTATTCATCTCGTATAAAACGCATGGTCGACAGTAACTCGTAAATTGCAGACTTGATAAACGACGTCTAATTTGATAATCATGATAGAGCCAAAATGACACACCATTGAGCACCAGTAAAGACAATATTTAATAAAGATATAGATACAGCTATTCAAAAAAACATGTTAGACAATTAAATTAAAATATTCTAAATCTGTGGGATCTCGATAAGGTGATAGATTATAAACCAGTCAATATAGATGATAAAGTAACGTATGAATGCTGGTGATGGATGAATGAAGTTTCAATGTTCGCAAACATGCCGAGTCAAAAAGAGTCATGTTACTATTAATGTGTTAATTGACGGGATATTATTTATTGTTATAATTTGCTTTTACAGCGCCACAATAACAATCAAGTGCGAGATGGACTTCGTTCTGTATCCTTTGGACGTGCAGAACTGCGCCATCGACTTCAGTAGTTGTAAGTTCATTTCTGTCTCTTATATACTTCTACATAGGTCCCTAATTAAAGACGCCGTATAAATTAATAGCCTTTAAAAAGAATGTTATTTTAGTCTATAAACAGGAATATTTTCTAATAGCTCCTTACACGCGATTTAGCTATCTCGGTCATTAGCATCAAAAAAATTAACCTACTTGCAAAATATCTTTAAGAAACTCAACACAAAAGTTCTAGGATCATAAAAAGTGTTTTGATTTCTTAATGCTAGACAAAATTACATGTTTTGTCTACACGCCAATTGTTCGACTTTGGATTCTCAAATGTTTTTTATAGATTTTGACGTAGATTTGCGAGTCAAATCGTGTGCGATGGTCGATTGAGACAGGTTCTGTTGACTTTTCAGATAAATACACAACGCAGGATGTGCGTTTCGAGTGGCGCGAGGTGGCGCCGTGGCTGGGCATCGGCCCGGTGGGCAGCGAACAGCGCAGCGAGTTCCGACTGCCCAAATATGTGGTCACCTTCGTCACGGACAAAAGTAATCATATTCGCAATTTTGGTGAAGGTAAATGTATATTTATTGCTTTGCGCTTGTGTTTGCGCCTCGTAACTAACTACGTACCTATTAACGCTAATGCGCTGTTGCTATACGCTGGCATGTCGCCCGCACTGCTTGGCGCGGATGATCACAATGGATCGTTATTGAACAAGTTTTAAATACAGAAAAATACCTCAATATTTCACAAAAATTTAAATTGATTATTACATCCGTGCCTCGCAACATATTCCTTTCCGTGAACGTCTGTGACGCACTTTTTTTTTGTTATAAAATTGATGTCGAGTGTTTTTGATGTGAAGAAATTATAGAATTGTTGCTGAAACTCTTCTTTACTCATTAACTGCATTAATTAAATATGAGAATGTGACCAGAACCACCCAAATAGTGACCCGATTTGAAACATAATTTGCTCCTGATGCAAAAGTACACAACACACAGGGAAAAGCTTTGGTAAGTGTAGAAATATAGAACACTGTGTTTAGTACTTTGTAGATAGTTATTGTCTTAGATGTTAGGTAGGTACTTGCACTGACCACTAAACACGTAGGCGTAGGACAACATGAGGATGGTAAAATGTTCAATATGTTTGACGTCGCCAGGGGAGCACTCTGCAGCGCGGCTGCAGATCAAGCTATCCCGGGAGTTGCGGAGCTACTTGCTGGAGAGCTACCTGCCATCGTCGCTGTTCGTCATCATCTCGTGGGGCAGCTTCTGTGTGATCCCCGAGATCGTGCCCGGCAGGATGGTGTTACTTGTCACCACACTGCTCTCACTCGTCACCATGTTCGACACTGTCAGGTAGTAAGCATTACCTTGTGTGTATGTTTTATATGCATAAAATGACAAGACTTATATCTGTCCATACATCTCTATGAACAATCACGTCTCCCTTTTCTGTTTGTTCTCTACTTTAATCAGGAAACTGGCCTCACACAGTACTTCAAAACCTTTCTTATCATATGTCCTTCATCTCTTTGTTTCTCCTTATCATATCTACCATATCCATCATTAAAATCAAATCTCAATCAATAAAACTTCTAAGGACGATCATAAAAACTAAGAATTATATATTGGTCCATCTAGCACAAACTCGCCAGACGCGCTTGAGCTGAAGTGTATCGAAGTATGGTTGATCTCATGCACGATATTCGTGTTCCTGGCGCTCATGGAGTACTTCGTGGTGCTGTTCGGCATCCGCTACGACAAGAGCTGGAGCCGGCGGCGCGCAGACCTGCGTCGTGCCGCCTCCGCCGCGCAACTCGCGCCGCCGCCGCTACATATCAATCACTCACAGGTCAGTTCCAGTAGACCGAACCAAGAATCATTCCACCACAATATGAGCCACTTGATTATAAACGCCATTAGTCAAAAAATAAACCTTAAGAGCTGGGCAACACTAAAGGGCGGGTGTTTGCCTCCACAGAGGCTGAGCACGCCGGTGACGGGCACGCCGCAGGGCGGAATGTTCTCGCCCACGTTGAGCGTCGAGGAGGACGGCTTCAAGCAACAGATGGAACACCAAACCATCCAGAGGGTAAATACGCCGCCTGAATTCGCTCATTACATAGAATCCATAACCGAGTACAGTGTAGCATTACACTGCATGTAAAATACTTGACATACCACGTATTATTTAGGTGCATTATGTAATTTTTAAACTTAGGCCACCAATTTCTAGTCTGTCTCGGGAAGGAATTGGAGACAAAATAAGGTCGGATGTGAAACAAGATCAATCAGCAAGGTAAAATATGAATTTAAAGCAACAACACCGCACAGTGTGGCTAAAGTAAACGCTGCAACACTACTTACAACAGTAACTAGTTTAGACTGTATTTTCCTTACAAATCTAAAATTTGGTAAAAACTTACAGGCAAGCATAGTGCATGCCAGTGATAAGTACTTTATTGGACTTTGTTGGTGGTAATCTATTGGTGGTGGTATGATTTGTAGAGTAATTAGATATCCAACTCACAGCAGTAAACGTAGTTAATGATATTCGGCTAACTTAAGCTAGTAGGATAACAACAAGGTCGTAGGTAACTAATAAGCATTTCGCACTGCTTAAAACACTGTTACAACGGTAGGAGTATGTAACTTGATGTGGAACTATGGCTACAGAACTCTAGAATGTGTGTAGACCAGTTAAAATTGAGAAACATAGTTGTAATAATAATGAATGAAAAAGGTAAGAAACTATGTGAGTGATTAGTGTGGTTGTTGTTTGAAGGATTCTCCGATACTGGAGTCCATGCCGTCGGGGAATGGCGGGCCGAGCGGGTTCCTGGCGCGGCTGGGGCAGGCGGCGGACCGCGGCGTCATGTTCTGCGGCGCGCAGCACGGCGCGCTGGACAAGTTCGCGCTCATGGTGTTCCCCATGTGCTTCTGTCTGTTCACCGTCATCTACTGGACCACGTACCTCAGCGAGGCGCATCGGGCCTCGCGCCTCAAGTGAACTGAACCTCACCCACTTTGTGATCATAGTGCCTATGCAGACCGAGTGTTGTGTATATATTAGACGAATTACTAGTCGAAATATAAATTTAAACGTGTGACCCTATCATTTTAAGTTTAATACAATCTAATTAACGAACAATGTTGAACAGTTTTAGCGTTGCGTTATGATGTTTGTAAGAATTTTCTTCGTACATACGCGATTGTTAAGTTTGTTATGAATTTTTATTTCAAATATTACTTATTTCATGATCTTATAGAACCTAAATATAGAGCTGTAAATGTGCCTTTTAAGAATGCGGTTTCAATCCAATGAGATTGAGAACTGCTAAGCTAGTAAATTCTAAAATTAAAAGTTACTCTAGGAATGCTCAGAAATAAGAAATCATTTCAGAGATTTATAAAAAGAAAAGTGTTTTATTATGAAAACAATAATATCGTTAAGTACGTAAGCGGGCAGCATGGGGACCACAGTTGAGCTCAATAGTACAAAAACTATTCTAAGGAAATTAAATGCCTTTCTGACTCGGGTGCCTTTTGCCTTGTTAGTTCAACGAATTTTATCGAAGATAATTTTCTCTATCTACTTAAACTCGAGGTAAATAGCCTTGTGGATCTAAGGTAAGTACAGCTTACATGTACAAAATATTTGCTATGGAGTGTTTCTACATTGCTTTTCTATCACATCTTCTAAATAGTCGTAATTGAATAGCCTGTTTCTATGAATCTTTATTGTTTCTGTTACGAACCATAGTCCTAACTTTGTGATCCTTGTTATTTGTTTTTATTTTTCTGGAAGCCATTTTCTGTATAATGTAAGATCATGTCCGTGATCCCAAACTCGTTAATGGCATTTAGACAAATGCCTACCAGTAGGTACGCCTACATTGTAATAAATAAAGTTATGTAAGTTTAGCGAGTAAATATTACCTATGTATTGTATTAACTAAGGCCTGAGATAATACCGATATCATAGAGATTGTAGTGCTCATTTAGATTTATTAACTTATTATAAAAAATAGCTTGTAGGTTGTCATGCTAAGATAATTTTATACCTTACATTATGGAGAATTTTAATTTTATGAATCATTCGACATTCGTTATAATAAGAAATTCAAGAATTATACGAATTTATAACGAATTAATTTCCTTAAATATAAATTCAGACTTCATTATAAGTTATAAATGAAAACCGGAGAAAATTTTCATTTGATTTAGGCTAATCAGCTTCGGAATTTCTTAAGAAATTTAGTAAAGTCTTGTTGGTTGCACTGGGCAACCTATCAATCATATAAAACAAGCATAATAGTAGGAATCCAAACGATATTTTATAATTGATCTGCCCAAACCATATAAATCATTTCATGAAATTATCGATCTTTTCATGAAGGGAGCGAATCTACGATATGGTTATGCTACGGTGTGTTATTATGGTGGTTATGCTATTGAAAAAATACAATAAAATAAGGTCCAAAATAAAAAAAAATCCGGAGCCGAAAATAAGTTTTCAGTTCGTACTTTTAAATTAAACTGCCAAAAGCAATGACTATGAACCATGGCTAAGAAGTGTGGCACTCGTGAAAATGTTGTACGTGAAATTCTTGCGCTCCTTTATCAACAGTTTCGAAATACAAATATAATAATTGTTTGCTTCTGAAATGCAAAGTGTGACCAACATTTTAATGGCCCATTTTTATGTTTGCTTATTTATTAGTTATAAAATATTTTATTTATCTCGTCTAGTCATCTGCGGTTATGATTTACGATAATAGTTGAATTGGCTGCGTCATTAACTCATTATTTACTTTACAGTTAGTCATCAAGACACCATTATATTATACTAAGCACAAATCAGTTTTATGCACAAAATGCTTGATGAAATCATTTTAGATGCAATCCCGTCATAAGTCATAGTCTAAGAATTAAGCGTTGTGTGATACCTAAATGAATAAGGTGTAAACATTATGTGATCTGTGCGTCTTTTATCCACCAAAGACGATTCTATGTTACCTAAGACATCAGCAGATTAGTCTTTTGTATCCCGTTAACGCAATGACACTGAAGCTATAATTCAGATACCGGCAACGTCGGTCGCGAGTCATGCGTCATTTGTCACAGTAAGGACATGTTATTAGCCCCGCGCGTCTGTCGCATGCCTAAGAAACGGTTTCATACTGCCTATGCTCTACTAAGTTGCAATTTCCACCATCACCGCAGCAACGGCTGCCGCTGAGTGTCGACGGCTACAGTTTGCTTTCCAGTTAGTAACATGCTGGCTGTTTGTGCAAGTCATAACACCCCCCTAACGTTCTTATAAAAGATGACGTATGATACCCCCACGAAGGCAGGGAGAGCACGGATAAACGGGTTTTCGCTACAATTTATCCTCTTGTTCAATACATATCCCAGATTGCGAAAACTCGTTTGTGCACCTTCCATGCCAGGTCTGCTGGTGTTAGCTATGAAACAACAAGAGCTGTTTGTTGGTCACGAAACCCAATACGTACCTACCTATTGAAATAAATTAACTAAGAACTTTCTTGTAAGCAATAAGTAAAGGTTACATTGATCATCACTTGGCGGATAAAGGGTGAACAGAGACATACGATCAATTTCATAGTATGTATAAACTTTTATCATCTACTGAACAAAATTTGTGCCTTTTCATCATTTCTTGCCTAATTAAGACATAGTGTTACGCTTGTGATCAAATCATTCTGTTATCTGAACGAAACTGTGGAAAGGCAGTATTAAAAACCTTGCAAAACTTTAGGCAATACATAATAATTAAGTGAATAAAGAAAATAATGAAATAAAAGACATTATTTTAAATAATTTCCAATTGTTTTATTTTGTTGCCTCTTTTCACTTTATACATATTTATAATGTTACGCTATCTACAAGTTTTCTACATAATTACACTTTCTTTAGATTTCTCTGATCTCATCTTGTCTATTCATATCCATAGTACGCCGCTTCCTTGAAAGCACGCAGCATATCATCCGAGTTCCTTCTTATTCTACGTCCTAATGGTTCAAGATCGTCGTAGCATTTCGGAAATACCTTTTCTATGATATCTACAGCTTCTTTCATACCTATTTGTCGTACAGCGAGGACCGAATATAGCGCCTTGGTTTTGACACAATCCTGTAGAATAAAAAATATATCAAAATATCCGTATATGCACTGTCTCTCACGACGAGATGCGGAAAATTTAAATAGAAAATAGTTTCTGTAAATTCCATAATAGTCTAAGATTTGGCTGCAAACTTGGTACATGTATATGTAGTGTAGATGATCTAATTGACTCATAGCGAAAGCCACATAAAGGTCTTTTTGTCACGCCCACTAAAACCTTTGTTTATTTTTACCACTAGTTTTATAGTAGGGCTAGTTGCGACATAGCAAATCAAAGACCTGTAAAAATAATAAAAAATTTGACAATAAAATATAATTTGTTATTATACAGATGACACACCACGGGTATCATTTTGATAAGACTTCCCAAAATAATACTCATTATGTAGCAAACATCTCTCTCTAGAAAACATCGAATTTTTACCTGATGTGCTTTCTTGATCTTGCCCCATGATGCATCTCCCTGTGACCATGCACTCGCAAATGAGCAATGCGTGAGATTAGCAGCTCTTATCTCCGTGCATGCTAGATGTTCCATGTTCTTGAAGTCCAGCTGGTTCCGGCAGTAGTCAAACATATGGATCATCTCATGAGCTAGAACTCCTTGGACCATACCTTGCCGAGTCGATACATTTTGGCACACTACTATCTATAAGAATTGATTTATTTCCTCACATTTTTGAAAAATAATAAAATATATTATGAAAACACAAATGGTGGTACTTATAAAAGTTTTGTTCAGTCAAAAATGACAACTTTTTAAATTTAAAAGATAACTACAGTATAAATACATTATATAAAAATTGCTCATCAAGAGTGAAGTAATTTAAGTTATCTGAAGACTTTTTTATCAATGTTTTTAAACAAACATTGAGAATGCCATAATAATGCTACTAAACATTATTTAATAGTAACCCAAGCTTTGCTGAAGGAACTTAAATTACGACTCCACAACTGAAATATTTAACTATTAATAAATTATTATTAAACTATTTGGTGTAATAAATATATAAAAAACTGCTAACAGAGACTTCTGTTATGTTACCTGATTCAATTCTGGATCATATCCACCGCTTACAGAGTAGTCACATACTTCACATGATATATGTCGCCGAATATCAATAGGACTGAAATAAATATTATATTTTTTTCATTTTTGGGTAATTTGAATTTTGATTTTTTTTTAAGATTACAGAATCAAGCACTTACCAACCAGAACTTCTAAGAGCTGCCATCATAACCTTAACGATAGAACCTATAAAGAAAATGTTTCCACATAATTTTTATCATATTATTGAAATATAATTAATAATTTTGAAACTAGAACGGGTACTTACTGTTTTTAACACATTCATAAACGTTCTGCTCGCACTTGAACTTATCAATATTTTCTTTTCCTTCTTTACCAATTAGAATATTACTCAACTTTGCATTAAAGGTACCGCGTCTTTCTGGATACAAGTCGTAACCCCATGCTTCCTCTTTCTTCGGTTCGGTACTTGTTTGGCTTTTATTAGTATTGTCTGGTTTAGTTTTAGGTTCTGGTGCCGGGTTTATATTATCTTCAGTCATTTTATTACAAAATCACAGGAGATTTAGATACTTTGTAAGGTTATCTTATCTTTTCTTTAAAATTATCAATGAAAACTTGATTTTTCTCACGAAGTAAATATTGTATTTACTACCGAGTATGTTACAGTGACTTGCCTGATTTATAACTAAGTATATTATATTGTCTGTAATTGAAATTACACAATACTCCAGAAAAAATTGTAATGTTATTAAATTGTATAATTTGACGTACCTACTTTGACAGTTTACTTTCATGGACAGTGACAGAAGAGAACATGGCCAACTGGACACATTGGGATTTAAGCATAAGAAAACATTATGAAAGATTTTTAGTAGGTACTAGAATTGCCTAAGCACATAAGAATATTGGATATGTTTCTTAAAGGACATTCGAACTATCTTGCACAAGTACAACATAAATTCAAATAGAGGCCGTGGCATCAAAAGGGATTTCCCATGTCCCATGTACCTAGATGGGACTGTCCAGTGGACAAACACAGGAGTATATTGTGTTCCAGTTATTTTATTTTTTACTGCCTCATTGGTCAAAAATAGTAGTAGCATAGCACAACTGCTGTGCACTGTTCTCGGGTTCAATTTAAACACATCACTTAATTTAACTTTGCATTTATTTTTAACAAACATTTATCTATACTTTCATCCCATTTTATTAATACACTTTTTACTAGTTGTATTTTTTCATACACCAGATCCATATTACCTGAAAAAATAAATTAGGATTATTCGGTAAATAATTCGGTAAAGAATTTATGAATTTTAATTAAAAAATTTAGATATTAAATTTCGCAATTAATGCTCACCCAATGTTTTCAAGAAAAGATCAAAGGTTTCTTCATTTCTAATAACACTTGCTATATACACTTCTAGGTGCTTATTTCTAATACAAAAGGTTTTTATAACATTGCATAGTGGAATTAGAATGGATGGGTCATATACTATATCGGATCCAATCACTACATCTGGTATTATAACATTCTCTGGTAAATCATCTATGGCATTCCAGTCCAGCATCATCACATCTTGAAAATAGAATGTAAAATTAATGAGTGTATTATTTTTATATTATATTCTAGCAAAACTGGCCAGTTTGAACAAGTCAGTAAAGATTTAAATACTTACTCAAAGATTTATCTTGATCTTTGAACAAAGTGATATCATCGGCCATCTCTGGTTTAATATGTTGGAAATTTATTTGTATATTTTCACATATAGTCTTTAATACATCATTATGACAGTCAGTGAAAGTTAGAGATTTAACATTGCATAGCTTGCTAATTGTTATTCCAGTGAAACCCACACCAGAGCCCAGTTCTAGGACATTTTTATCAGCAAATATGCTTGGATTGCAAAGCGCCCAGTCTGATAACATCAATGCAGCCTGCAAGAAACATTATATAATTTATGAATGGCATTTACTATTCCTACCAATATAATAAAGGCAAAAGTTTGAAGCATGGATGGATGTTGTTACTCATTGATGTAAAAACAACTGAATGGATTTTGCTAAAACTTGGCAGTAGATTATAGCAAACTCAAACTCATTTATTCAAACTTGGCTGTAAGACAGCACTTTTTGACTTCAAATATTACAAAAAACAGCCCCCAAAACGCCCACCCTTCACCACTTTCTCTGTTTTTGCTGGTTTTAGCTTATCCAGTAGAGTAATATACAGTAGTAGATATTCTGTATTTATTTAGGTTTGGGAAGTCATTCCCTCAGATAGAGGGTGAAACCTCTAGCAAAAAGTAACACAGAATATAATAGTGCCAAAAATTGTCCTTTAACAATAAAAATATGTACAGACGGCTACACATCAAGCTATATAAAGCCAGTTTAGTCTTGGATTCACAGCATATGGTCTTTCTAAAAATTGAACAGTCAGCTTCTACTAGTAGTTGTATAGCTTGATGAGTAGCCGTGTGTACACTATTAAAATTTTAAATAAGTATATTAGTTAAAATAACAAACCTAAATAGGATCAAAATACCTCCCAAGTCTTCAGCCCTGTAGTTCCATTGACAACCATGTTCCTTGTTTCTTTTATAGTTACAATATTATTTGTATCATTTCCAATCAAATAATGTCTATAACTAAAACCATCTTGATTTAGATTATTCATTGATGTACACAATTGCGTGTAGAAGTCATCATGGACTTCTTGATTAGGTTCTAAATTCTGAATTATTTTCTTTAAATATAAGCTAACAAATTTACTACTTATTGGGTATACTTTTAATAATTCACTGTTTACTGTAGCATCCAACAATGCTTGCTGGAAGTCCCAATTCATAGTGTTGATATTGTCTGTCTGGAATGGGGAGCAAAATTAATATTAGCAATGAAATAAATCTATCTTATCTAAAGGAATTAAAAAAGATTAGATGGTTAGGAATGGAAAAATCAAAAGTTGTGCTCTAATAGCTACGAAGTAAAATAACTGAACATAAATATTATATATTTTCAATATGATAGATGGAAATTGAAGTTAGTATGCGTCCCAAAAAACTAGTATGTTCCCAGAAGTATCGTGAGAAGTCTAAAATTGAGAACAAACTTCCTCACCTGTAAGCAAAAGTTAAGATTCCCATTATAGAAATGTTGTATCAACTGCCTTAGTAATAAATCATTTATTCCAGCTTTAGAAGACATCTTTTTATTGGGTTTATAAGATAATTAATATTAAACTAGAAATAACTAAAAGTTAAAAGTTTTTATTTTCAAACTGTTCATAAAATGTTCAAGCATGACAATTTGACATTCACATAAATGACACACTGACAGATTGATAATCTAATTATATATTTTTTTTAGAGTTTCAGACAAATAATTCAATCCACAATTAGGCAAAATATGGTAAGAGTAGAATTTGGTCTAGATCTAAAATTAGTCGAGTTTGCACTGGTATTTCAAAATATGGGTAGCAACCTGTTTGAAATCTTGTTTTTGGATAGATGTCAATGTCATAAAGTTGTTTTGTGAATGTTCATGTCTCTTTTTGTGGCGAACTTGGTGAGAAACAACACAAAAACATAAAATGGTAAACATAAGATGGCAAGTATGAGTCATCACTACACTTAATTGCGAGTCTGGCATAAATTGCCGTAGTCTTCGGCAGATTGCCATTAAAAAAAAAAAAAAAAAAAAATGTTCATGTCACATTTTCAAAACAAGTTCAAAACTTAAATAAAAGCACTTGATTCATTCGCTAACCGCTCTACCACTATTACTAATTTTGGATATGGAATCTAGTGCACCAAAACTAAGAAAGCGAAAAGCTGTAGAGTATACTGAAGATGATGATATTGATAATACACCGAAGAAAAAAACTAAAACCGTAACGAAACCTAAAACTGTGCCAAAAGTTAAATCAGTAAAAAGTGCGAAAACAATAAAGGATGGCGAAAGCAGTAAAAAGTTGTCGAAGGCGAAAGAAACAAAGGTATCAAAAAGTAAAGTGACCAAAACAGCTGTAGAGAATAATGAAGATAATAACATGTTTGTTGACAATGAAAATGTATCAAATGACGTGTGGAATGAGGCTGAAATGTTGGCCCAGGTAGAGAAAATCCCTCTTCAATTAGCACAGAATCTAATAGGACTGCTCACAGAAGGTTGTACACTTCCATTTATTGCCAGATATAGAAAAACGGTTGTGGATAATTTAATGCCTGATCGGTAAGGGAATCATTGAAGCATTACATTTTTATTATACAACAATCAAAGTTAGCAAGCTTTTTATATATATATTTTTTTTTCAATTTCTCTTCTACAGACTACAAGAATTACATGAAAGTTATGAAAACATTACACAACTAAAGAAGAAAGTCAAGTCTGTCATAGAGACTCTGAGGAAGTCTAAAAAGCTAACACCAGATATTCAGAAAGGTATATTGAGTGCCCGTAACTTATCTGAACTTGATTTGATAGTAAGTGATATTTTTTCTTATTATTCACTAATTATTATGATGCAAGTTGCAGTTGCTAAGATTTTAGCAGCTTCTCAAATTTTATTTGATTTTTTTTAGGTTTAATTAGGTCCTTGCTTTTTTTAAATTGAATTCTTTCATAATGGTGCTACAACTCATGGTGTTCTAATCAACAAATATAAAGTTAGCCATTTGTAAAATTTGCAGTATAATGAACTCAAATAAATTAATTTGATGTCTATTACACATTTAGCCTACCATCTTTTTCTCGTGGGGAATCATCCCGATAAGGGTGCAGCTGGAGGGAGTCTCAGTCTCTTACTGACTAAAACCCACTATGCTCCTTCTGGAGGTCCCTGTTTGCCAGGGCCACAATATCACTAACAAACAACTTGTAGATCATTTGTGGGCTTGCCTCAACAAGAATATGAAACAACAAGATTGTTTGTGAACTCATTCTTGCTTCTGCTAAAACGTTTTTGTATGTACTATGTGTGCAACATAAATTCCATTCTCAATTTTAGTATGCACCACTAAAATCACATTCATTATCCCTCGCTGAAAGGGCCCGCAACCTTGGGTTGGAATCCCATGCTGTACAGGCATTAAATGGAGAGTACATCAACCTCAATATGCTTTGCAATGATAACGAGGAATTGGGAACGGTTGATAAAGTGGAGTCTCATGTCACTCATATTATAGCTGATATAATATACAAGGATACTAGAGTTTTAGAAAATATGAGAAGCCTGTGAGTATATTAATCCTGATTAACTATTTGATTTCTTTAAGAAGGATCTTTATGTTCGTCGGATTGTTGAGCTCCTATGTTACTGTTGAGTTCAACGAAGACCGACAAATGCTTAACAGCTGATTGGACAGGTCCATTCAAACTTGTATGACACTTTCCTCAAAAGGTCATTTCAGACACAAGCCTACATTGCTCATCCATACTTAAGTATGTAATCTCTTTTTATGTCTGCAGGCTTAGTATGGCAACCGTAGAAACAAGTTTTGTTTACCGGAGAATGGACATAATGACAGAAAAGTGACAAATTGACGTAAGATTTCCTTTGACATTTTTTGAAGAAATATTTCTTTTCTTCGATCGATATAAGTTTACAAGTGAATATATGCGAGTTGACAGGTCGCGCCATGCTAGGGCAGAAGACATGTTGACATTGATAGAAAGAGCTTTGTCTTTTCTTGACAGAATAGATATAGAATCGCCATGCTAAGCCTGCTGGACTCTAAAAGAGACTGTGACCCTTGAGTTTGTTTCGGCGTTTCTTCTCAAGGTAGTCAGTTAGGAAATGCCGACCTCATCTCGTTTTTATAAAAAATGTGTTGACGTGTAAAAGTGTTGATTTCAACCTATTTGCAAAATAAATATCATTTATCATTATCATTCAAGGATATTTGACTAAAAATCTTGACAATCCTCAATCATATTTTTTTTTTAGTAAAGAAGAAACTAGGTTCACAATACAAAGCAGTAGAACAAAGAGTTCAACTAAAGAAAAGGTAGATGATGATAAAAAGAAGATGGACACTAAATCAGACCCAGACACATACAAATTGTATTTTGACTGGAAATGCCCCATTCAGTTTGTGAAACCACATCAAACTTTAGCATTGAATAGAGGAGAAGATGAAAAAATACTTTCAGTCAAAGTAGTTGTACCTGACTGGTTTTATAATAAACTTGAAAGGTAAAAACTTATAACATAGTCTTTAGAGTGAAAATATTGGAAATGCATCTTTGCTCAAATTTTCTAAGGTTCCAAAGCACATCCTGTCTTCGTCCAGAAAAGAGACGTATTTGACACTTACAAGGTTTATACTCTAAGGCCCTGTCCAGAAAGGGCGAATTCGCAGCAATTTTTGAACGCGTTTTACTATTCATTGCTGCATTTATCACGCTTAATAGAATAATGACGCATCGTAAAGAAGCAATGTAGTCGAATACGCGCCAAAAACGCGCTTGTTGCTGGACAGGACCTAAGGCTTCGATAGTTTTATGGTCAGTTGATATTTTTACTGACCATATTTCTCTATTAAACTTAGTTTTTTTTTCAGGTACTGTCTAACATTATGGAAAAGTGGTTTCTGGGTTCGCAAAGGCTTGGGCGATGCGTATAATCGCCTGATCAAACCTTGGTTGTCGAGACATGTCAGGTCTGACCTCACAGCCACTGCACAGAAGGAAGCAGTCAAAACATTTACCACAAATTTAGAAAAATATCTTCTAACAGAACCTATAAAAAATAGGACGATTCTGGGCTTAGATCCAGGTTTCAGAGCTGGCTGTAAGGTAACATGTTACATTCAATAGAACAATTTGGTACTCTATATCGACCAAAGTCAATTTTGGGTTATCTGTTATATCACTAATATAAGATAGTCATTTGTTTGTTATTAATTATTACAGGTCGGTATAATAAATTCGAATGGCGAGAAACTAGACGCGTGTACTATACATCCGGATTTGAGACAACATAAATCATTTGATCCCGCTGCCAAACAACTAAAAGATCTCATTAGTAAATATAGGTAGGTATCTTAACATTAATCTATATTTTATGGTTCTCGTACTCAAAAAACGTGGCATTTCCACCTTAATATAAACCGTGGTTCTAATCATTATTAAGTAGGGTTTAATTGCTAGGCTTGATTTTGTTCAAGATGATGGTTTAAACCTAGCAATAAAGCTGATACTCTTTTAAGACCATGTTTTATAATAAGGAAGTCTTTTGAAGTCGTTAATGAAGCAGTTCTTGAAAAAAACAGTTATAGACTTCCCTTTTTTATATCTTTATTTTTCCAGTGTAGAATTAATTGGATTAGGTAATGGCACGGCCTGTCGTGAAACCGAGTTATGGCTCAAGAAACACAATTTATGCGAAAATGTTCCCATCATTATAGTGCCTGAGCAAGGCGCTTCTATTTACTCCATAAGCAAAGAGGCTCAAAAAGTAAGTTTTTAATGATTTAGTTGGTCTATACTCCTTCTTTCTTAATATCATGATTAATTATTCAATGGAATTCTAAAAATTAAAGTTAGCAAGCAATTCTTATCAAAAGGCGTAAATAATTATTTCTTTCAGGAACACCCAAATATGGACCCGAACTTAATTTCAGCTTTATCAATAGCTAGAAGAGTATTGGATCCTTTAGGAGAACTTATAAAAGTGAGTACTTTATACTCTCTAAAATATAGTACCTACTCTATCTACCGACTCACTTATAATTATGTTCACTTTCTCAGGTTGATCCCAAAAATTTGGGCGTTGGTTTATATCAGCATGATATTCCGCCAAAAATGCTAGAAACTGCCTTAGACAGTGCTGTGGAAAAAGTCGTCAGTTTAGTTGGTGTTGATATCAACACAGCATCCCAAGCAATGTTGAGGTATATGAGTACTGCAATTACTGACGTTCTTCTTCAGTGTATAGAAATAGGTTTTTACTTCCATACATTTTTTCAGGCGCATATCAGGCCTGAATGAGGGAAGAGCTAAGAAAATAATAGAATACCGCCAAGAAAATAGTGGCTTCCAGTCAAGGGCAGAGATCATGAAAGTTCCAGGAATTGGAAAAATTACGTTCCAACAATGCGCTGGATTTCTGACGGTATTAGATAGTTCAGAACCTCTGGATACCACTATCATACATCCTGAGAGTTATAAAATTTCCAAATCGTAAGTTGCCTTTGCGCCAGTTTCACAGGTCACGGGTAGCCATTATCTACCAGATATATTCAAAAATGGAACAGAATTTGTATGAAATTATCTCCCAGATAAACTATCTGCAACTTATCAGCAGCCTGCGAAACTGGCCGTTCACCTTTTTAAAATCACATAAAGTATCAAGATTGTTCATCGCAGCACTTAAAAACACTAATCATTTTAGGTTTGCAAAAAAGATAAACGTCAATTTAAAAGATCTGACGAAGCCCCACTTTCCTCAACTAGTCGAAAGTAAAGTAATAACCATAAACATAAGCCAGACTAGTGAAGAATTATCTACTGATGTCTGTACACTGGAGCTCATCATAAACGCGTTTAAGCAGAAGAAGTATGAGGACGATGTGATCACGTTTTGTAAACCTGTGTATTCTGTTGCCGTCCTGAATGCGGAACAGCTGAAAGAAGGCACATCATTGACAGGTAACTACATTTTTAACCTTTTCACCGCCACAGTCACGTACATATAGATGACTAGCCATAAAATGCCGAGCACGGTCACGATTACATGACAGACTCAAAGTTCAAAATTGATAGTCAGTATTAATCGATATAATTCCGAACTCACTCTATTTTGTAGGTATTAATGGATGAATTTTTAGCTTGGCGCTGCCTGAGGGCACGTCTTTGTTTCTTAGGTTAAAACTCGCCCTTAAAGCCACTTAAGTTTTGTATGAATCTCAATATATAAATGTGTACGTAAGCTGTTTATCCCATCCCATTTGCAAAAAATGAATGCCAAAACATTCCTTTATGTCAAGAACGTTAATGTTCCAGGTGTTGTTCGGAATGTAGTTCCCTTCGGATGTTTCGTGGATTGCGGCGTGGGTGACAACGGCCTTATCCATCGCAGCAACCTAGGAGGCAACCAGACGCCGAAACTGGGTGACAGAGTCGCCGTCACAGTGATCTCGTCTCCAAAACCCAAGAAGATACAGTTGAGACTTGACAAAATACTTGACTGATACCAGTAGGTAACAAATAATTTATTGAATAATAAGTGGATTATTATTATTGAGTAAAATCATTTTCCTTAATAAGGTTTTATTAATTAAAGAACATACTATAAAGAACATAAATGACTATTCCGCGTCCAAGATTGCAGACTGTTTAGCATTGAGGCCATAAATGTGGAATACCGCTTTGTTCACGATAGCGTCGCATATCCCGGAGGTGACCCTAAAATTATAAAGAAAGAAGTTATAGGTTATAAACCAATAGGAACATCTTTTTCGTATTCCAATAACTATCATTTATTATTATCATACCTTCGACTCAATCTAGGTCTATGATCTCGGGTGAACACTTTCATGACTTGTTGATATGTAGGAATCTCTTCCTTCGCGTAATATTCTATTTGATGACGGAACATCTTGCTGTGCATCGCGTCCCTAAAATTCAATTACCAAAGACTTCTGTAGTAGTAGATATAGTAGGTTCGCATTTGTTTATTCATTGTTTTGAGAGAATTAATATCATACCACAAAATCCCGTCTAAAATCCTAAGAATATCAGTCAAAGTCATGCTATTTGCACTGGAGGGTCGTTGACAAACGTCGTTTCCATCCGACGACATCAAATCGTATGGTGGAGGCTGAAAATTAATCGTTCGAATATTATGTTGTTTTTGTATATAGCATCTCTATTAACACTTACCTGTTCCCACATTTGTCTTATAAGCATTCGTGGATATCCGTCTCGCTGGCCTTTAGAAGATATAGACACCGTCATCGCCAAATACAATGGCTGCGGTTTTTCTATATCTTCCACGTAAGGCGGTGAATCGTTGATATCCTGTAAAACTCGACTGTTACTCTGTCATAACAAACCTAGTAATCCAAATAGCAAAAACTAACCGGATGAAAAATGCCTTCTTCGGTGATAATGAACTCTTGATTGCATTTCTCAATTTTGGTTCTTCGTAAAAGTTCATTTTGTTGGAAGCGTTTACGCTCAGTCAAATCCAAAATTTCGCAAGCAACCGTCGTCCTGTTGGTGTTTTCAAAAAATGTTGCCGTAACTTACGGTTTTTAAAAAAAAGACTTCTTGTTAAGTTAAAAAGATTTATCTCACGTGAATGTGGCTGGCTCTTGCAGCGTGTAGACAGTCATCGTTATCCATTCTGAGGTCTTCGGCTGAATAACGCCCCAACATGGAGTCATCACGACATTTAGAATATTGGCTATTCGTTCTCTATATTCGAATTATAATTAGAGAAGGACTTTAAAAGTATTTTTTTTCTCTTTGTTAACAATAAAAGGCTTCAAAAGGAAGCGTACTTACGGTAGCCAAATGAATCTGATTATATGGTCAGTGTCGTTGCAGATGCTTATTATATCCCTGGACAAGGAATGTGTCGGCATTATCGGTAATGTCAGATGTTCCGTTGACAAATATACCTGGGAATCGGAACATTTTTAGCGATGAAAAGGTATTGCTTTTAATTTTTTTCCCATTATGAAAGTTAGAAAAGAACTATTTCATACCACTTCTCTTCGGTAAGCCTCTCTGATGACCTTTTCAGTATAGAAAGGTATATCCAGTCTTACTTCGACGCAGTTTGGCAATCCTCCTTGTCCTTTTACTAATATTTTGACGGTTTCAAAGCCAAAGGAGCAGAGGAATATTACCTATATAGAAAATAAAAAATACAGCATTAACTCGGGAATTAGCCACTTATACATCAATGGCTCTCCAAAATCCAAAAAAAACATACTTTACTTTGGTAGGTAAGTTTTGGCTACTTTTCTTTAGATACAAGTCAGTTCAGGGTCTTACCTCATAATCAATCATTTCTGAAGGCATGAACGCAAAAGGTATGGCTAATTTTCCGAGAGGAGGCACTTCGGCAAAGTAGAGTAAACAGCGAATCACAGAATCTGGAGAAACAGTGTTCCCTCGAAGCAATCGCCAGGTTGTGAATACATCTGTCGGGTTGTAAAGCCAGACTATCTGGAATAGGTACAGTGGCACTGAGGAATTACGTTATGCACTGAAAGAAGTATTACATTGGCTATTTTTAGGTACGTGATTTTTCTCGAGATACCTGTTAGAAAACTGAACACAGCTCATATGCTATTCCATCACTTTCGGGGGTCATCTTCTTTAGAAGTCTAGAATACTTTCTTATTTACCATGCATCAGCTACTTCTAATATTAAACCTAAATGTAATCGTCTCTTTCGGTGGCAACTCACCCTTATGACAGGATCTAAATTATTAATAGGCACACGTCCACAGTCGAGTACAGCCAAATACTCATCTACTCCTATTGGCCGACGCAAAGGTGTCAATAAGCCCCGAGTGTTCAGAAAAGCTAAAATATGTATGTAAATAAAAATCGTTCTTTGATTTGGCATCGTCATTATATAGCATAGTGAATTTAATCCTAATTTTGAGTAACTAAACTTCAGAAATAATAAGTTGGGATTTTCTGGCTGAAAAGAAATGATTTTATTAAAAAAGAATTAGTAATCCATCCAAGTGTGGACAATTAAGGAAAATAAAATGAAATACCGAAACAATTCCATTAAGAGGATACAGCTCCACCAAAGCTCTATGGACGCAAGTATGTCTCATTTCATACAAGGAGGTTCCAACCTTCACCTCAACCATGTCACATTCACAAATCTTCTCTCGACGAAGACTCCACGGAACAGGAGCTTGGTACACACAACCCATGACAAATACCAGTTCAACATGGCCGGTTCGGACGCATAAATCGGGAGCGAAAATGTTAACGGTAAGCGGAATATTTGGCCGACAATCCTTTAACGCCTGGTTTAATCTGGAAATTAGATTTTTACTTTTATTCTGTAGAGATCATGGGAGAAACTCAAGATTGATACGAACTCTGATACGTTGACGATGTTCCAAACGCAATGATTGCTCAATATAACTGGACATTTGACCGATATTGTGCGTTTAACCTGGAAAAAATACGATTGCTAAATGACATTTTCTCTTATATGGTGATATGATATTGCTTTTTAATTATCGTAATTAATTTGATGCTCGGAACTTATATTGCGAAACATACCAATTACAAGTTAACACCATTAACCAAGCAAATTCCAAGCCAGTCCTTTCTCGGCAGCATAACAATAAACTCACCTTGATAGTAGGATAAATCCCATCGTACCAAATAATACAAATTTTCTTCTTGACCGGCTGTATTTCCTCAATTTCGTCGTACTCCGTACGGAAGAGCACTGTGTACCTAATAAACAGTTGACGGGACCCTGCCCCATCTGGTGTCACAGTCATTCGAACTTCACAATGGTTTGATGGTCTCAAACTGTTCTGAAGTCAGACAAATAAAGACAATATTAACAAAATACGAAAAAAAAAATGCTAGAGAAGGAAGAGCCATAGCTATAACTAAAAACAAGTTACCACAGAAGAATCTATTTCAAGTTTATCACCGCTGAAGTCATCTCCCATGCCCTCGATGGAATGATACAACTTGGACGTGAAGAAACAGGAACCATTGTTATACAAAGTCACGGGGAACGTGAGGCTTTCGCCAACAACAACGTCGTGGATATTATTTGTTCTTGGTAATATCTGGAAATAAATTAAAACGTTAAAAAACAAGAGATCATCTATAAACACATCAAATGATGCGAAAATTTAAGGAGAGGCTTACTCTCAAATCAGGCAGTTCCGAAAATCCAGAAATTGCAATATATACTTCTGATGGCTCTCCAACTGGCCTGAAAGCATTTTAGGCTCGATTTTCTTCTGATCAAAAAGAAAACTGTTGATCGAGTCATGAGTCAAAAGTCGGAAATCTCACCTGCCATCGATCAAGCAAACACAAGACAGAGTGATTGTAGTTTCGTAAACTTTATCAAAAACCTTGGGGAAGAACCACCAGTGATAGTGTATGATTTCTTTGGGAGGCAGTACTATGGATCCACATTCATCTGCGCCCAGCCAGTAAGCACTACTTAAAACCCGTATGCTAGAATTTGAATTAGTAAATTAGTATGCCTTAAGATACACCTAAGATATATCTTTTCCGAGAGTGTGGTCCCCGACCTTTTTTTAATGTTTATAACTTTGCCTTAATATATATCTAAGCTGAGGTAATAAGTATCCTTCTAAAGGAACTAAAATAGGTAAAGCCATTGCATTTATGCACATACTTCATGGAAATACCACAACACTCGGAGTTTGTCCTCAATCTCTCGAACTTCTACGAATGTTTTTCTAATAAATGAAGGATCTACAAATCAATATCACCGTACTGTATTTCCATCCTTGTGAGGTTGTGAAGGTAGGAAGTGCAGTAGTTGGTGCAGCCAGTGATGGTAGGAGGGAACTCGAGCATCGCGTGTGTAGCTGGGTGGTAGCCGTGAGACATCACCTCTATTTGGCTCATTTCTGCGTTACCCGTGAAGCTGATACGTGTCTGGTAAAGATAGGTAAGTTTAAAGACGTCAACTGTCAAACTATCTCAATCAACTTTAAACCATATGCTTCAGCGATAAAGTTAAAAATCTGTCAAGAAAATTTATTGTTAGTAGCTTGATGTACTGGCGTCTGTACCAACTTTCTCATTAACCACGATACTACATAAATTGATCCTTTAATATCGTGTTCAAAATTTAACGGCATCTACAAATGGGCAATTCACAAAAAATGCAAGGAAAACAAAGCGACCAACTTTTTGCACTTTGTTTATAATGAGATCCCACGCTTCACAATAATCTCCGAAACACTTGGGTTCTAGAGCTACCGAAATTATCTGCCAACCGCGGCTTGGGACAATTCCACAAACCGGCATCACGACGTAATTCCTATAAAAAATATTTTAGTCAATTAATGCCGATATGTGAAAGAATATTATTTGGCATTTAATATAACAAATAAACTTACGTGCTATACGGTGGATCGAATTTAAAATGCATAGGTATTTCAAATTTATTCGACAGCATAAAGTTTGCGAAAGTTGTTCTTGTTGGTACTGTCGGTGGCAAAATTACCTGCACAACATATATTACGTAATAATCTAGGAATTATTTATCTGGGGTTGTTTCCAACACTAGAGTACTAGATTTCAGTCACCTCGATAGGGCAGTCCCATTCAGTGATCCATTCGGTGCAAGGCATCCAAGTGTTACCAGTACAAGGTATGCGGAACAGCGTATGCCGTAACTTTAGCTCGCTTGTTTCATTATCGAAGTTTTTAAATTGATAGTCCCCACACATGAGATAGCCGTAAACTTCATTTTCGATTTTCGGCCTGAAGATATTTAGAATTTATAATCTTTATTCTTAGGTTCCTTTGGTACCTACTTAGTTACTCAGGTGAAAAGAATTCCTCTTTTTTTTCATGCACTTATTGGATTTAAATAATTTCGCATTTCTTACCTGAATCGAACTGTAAATAGCCTTGATTCATTTGGAGGGATAACAGAAGCGATAGGGTCCACTAAGAATATGTTATCTGGGTCTGAAAATTTGGCATAATATACTGAAAAGTTTCTAACAAAACATGTAATTCTAAATACAATGTAGGCAATCCATCATGTGTTGTTTCTATGTAACAAGTACTGAACGGTGCTTGAAAAACATAGTTTGAGAAGTCTGAAATAGCTACGTACTAGATACGCATATTTCTAGGACTAGGTCAACAAGACTATCACTTAATACAAAACCAAACGAGCAAACATTCTTAACAACAAGCAAGGTGTTTGTAACTTCAAATCTATCAGCAATACTTTTAGGTAAGTACCTACTCGCTAAATAGGGTAAATATCCTTAGGCACTTCGATATCTCACCTTCAAAATCTAGATCACCTAGGTCTGCCTATATGGAAAACATAACAATTTGATGATAATTATGTTGATCGCTACAACGAATGTAGGCATGTCCACGTTCGTTGAATCCCAAACAGTAGTTGGCGCTCATCGAGAGAAGCGCGTTTATCATGCAAGCGCCAGTTTGAAGTGCACGCTTCGAATACAGCCTAGTGTGTTACAGAGGAACATCTACGTCTTCAAAACAAAGGTCTGCAGGTATCTATTCAATATCTAAGCAGTTCTAAAAGATACGAAATTGCAAGAACAGACCTGGCATCCATTGTATATACCCCTCCTGTTGTTCATGGTTAGAAACACAAAGAGTTTGAGAAATATTCCTTGTCACATCCGAAACACTTCCAGTCCCAAAGTCTAGATACCTCTCAAACACGGAAGCTGAAGGTATATTACTCAAACGATTAAGACTATTCTCCATCAAGTGAACAAAACGGGACTTTCTTTTAAAATTCTTCACGAAAACATGCTCTTGAATACTAAATAATGGATTGCCAGGTAATATGACCGTTGCAAACACGTTCAAGAATAAGGGATCCTGGAATTACGCGTTAACTGCATTGACAATACAATAATAAGCGCAAATTGGCGTCGCCACAATAGACGAGAAAATTGCACCGTTTTATTCTAAGAGCCACTCGAAGCTCGCAGCTGCCATCGCGACAAGCTATGTAGCAATTTTTTTAACTTATTTTCACGGTGAATTTTACCGTATAATGTCCTTAAGCAATTTTGTTAAATGCTATTGAATTGGTGTATAAAATGTAATACCTGATTTAGTACCAAGCAGACTAATTCTGCCGTATAAATTCCAAGAGCAGTCCCAGTGAATACAACTGTTGTGGTGATAGTCTCGAATGCTCTAATAAGGCCACAGTTGCCTGTCGATATCTGAACATAAGCAGTTATTTGCAAAAATCAATATTAAATCTTTCTTATTTATTTATTGTTTAAAATGTTAGGAAATTGTCGTACTTGGAAGCACCCCTGACCAGAAGCCGGCATGTACCATTGGTAAGTGGTGTCGACCGATGATTTATTTACTATATTAATCACTTCTTTCCTTTGTTCTGATACATTTCGGCATATTCGAAAAACTAGTTTTCTTTTATCTAAAGAGACTCTTGGTCCTGAAAAAAGACCATAAAGCCGTAGGAAACTTCATTAGTAAAAGGCACAGTTTCAGTTTGTTTTCAATAGCAATTTTTTCTTGATATCTTATATTTGTTTTGAACTAAAAACTGATTCATATTACCATAGCACTTTCCAGTAACAGTGAGTCTATAAGTATTGCCACCAGAATCATCTATCAAATAATACTCAGTAAAGGACTGCCCAACAATATTAGGCTTAAACACAATCCTAATACGGGCGGAGTCGCCTGGCTGTACATAATCCGATGTAATCGATACTTTGAAAACACGATCCACGCTGTTCAAAATATATATATTTGACACCCTGTATGTAAGGCTTTTCTGAAATAAAATTTTAATGCTTTAAATTAAAGGATATACTAATAATAATATTATAAAGAGGAAAGATTTAAGTGTTTGTTTGTTTGGATTGAATAGGCTCCGAAACGAATTGCCAGATTAAAAAAAAAATTTCACTGTGGAAAGCTATCCTATCCCCCGTGGACATAGACTATATTTTATCCGGTTACGGGAAGAGGTTCCTCGAGGACGCGAAAGAAACAACGAAAAACTGCTAGTCTGTGGATAAGATAGTAGCTGCGTACAGTTCTCACCAAAACTCCATTACGATTCACAACCAACTTCAACCAACACCTTCGCGTACATGAAGAATAAAGCTCTCTCGTGACTAACTAAAACTAAAATATTTTTGCTTATCCGATTAGGAGTAGTTTCTAAAATTAACTCGTTCAACCAACCGAACAAACAAACTCTTCAATTTTATATTATTCTATTAGGTAGTATTTTATTTAAATAGTATCATACCTCATTAGTATTGTCAACGCAAACATATTTTTCTACAGCGACGTCTACGGGTATACCTCCAAAATCTATGACTTTCACTTCAGCTATACTCTCATCAGAATAGTTCTCCAACATTGGATTGCATTGCATCGCAGCATTTGCCATTGCTTTATTATAATTAAAAGGCTTCGTTAATGAAAATAATGAATTATTTCTTTGTTGTTCGGGTTCGTGTCAGCGTGTCAGTTCGTGTTTATTATTGACAAATTCGGATTCAAGAATACTTTTTAAAATTACCGCGTTATCAATTTTCCATAGACAACCGTCATTAAACAGAGTTCCCAGAATAAGACATGGCAAGCCAGGCCATGAAACTGAAACCGATCTTAAAAACTATTTAGGTATATATTTTATTTTTAGCTCATTTATATTATAAAGCATGTAATAATATTGTAATAGGCATATATTATTTTTTTGGTACAGACTCAGCCCTATCGTTTTTTTTGTGTTGCGCTGAATCTTGGTCATTGAAAGGTGCAAACCGAAAAGGCATTGATGATTTCGAGTTGTGAAGCTGGAGATAGATGATTGTGATGTG
This sequence comes from Heliothis peltigera, assembly GCA_958496145.1. Lineage (NCBI taxonomy): Eukaryota > Metazoa > Arthropoda > Insecta > Lepidoptera > Noctuidae > Heliothis > Heliothis peltigera. Next base: position 4,188,479 of record OY292326.1, on the reverse strand, counting down.
ATGATGGAGTGATAATGATTTATTTATTTTTCTTTTTGTAGTAACTTAAAAACCAAATAGATTTATATCGTTAGACTTACTTTTAGTCGATTATTGCCAGTGTTACAATATTGCTACTCGATTTATGCAGCCTTGTCGCCTCTATTTTTAAGAACAACAAACTGTCATTCACGGGTAAATATGAAATAATAGGTGTCTCAATCTCAGTAATTTTAATAGTTTTCTTCGTAAATGTGAATATGTCGAACATGAGTTAAGCATTCTGTGTAATGAAAGCATCCATTTATATGTGACTGAATAAATAGGATCGCTATTCAATAAGTTTTACTGGATCTGCACAAAAACTCGTAACCACAATTCTGGTTTGTGCAGTAACAGCCATTCGGACACACATCCTTTGCAGCAACTACTTCCTGCTCGAGATGCGTTTATTTTATGTTTACCCCAAGTACAGTGAAGAATAGACCAAAATGGATTCGGGGACAGATTGGCTCTGTGAGATCCTGCAAAATGTTCAACTGGAACAATTTTATTTACCAATCAGAGATCAGTTGCAGGTAAACAATAACTATTTATTATGCACTTAAACTCCATGCATATTGTAGCCTCAGTTCAGCTTGTAAGTTATATTGATTATGTTCATGCTTATCACCACCAGGTAATGTTGATTTTCAATAAATCAAACTTTCTCGATTATTCATGTTTTAGATAACAAGGCTAGCGCATTTCGACTACGTGCATGCTGAGGACCTTGAGAAGCTTGGCATCAGCAAGCCTGGAGTGCGCAGGTTATTTGATGCAGTCAGAAAAAAGAAGTTGCAGCTATGGAACCGAAAGTTTTGGAACAAATTATTTGGTTCCTCATCTAGTTCAGTTTCTAAGGAGAAAACTGATTTAGCAGTGAAAACATCTCAGGCAGACTCAAGGACAACCTGTATTATATTGGAAAAAGATATTGTGTGAGTACTCAGGTTGAATATCTGACTAACACAAATTATCTAGAAAAACCCCTTGCTTCATTTTCACCTCATGAGTAAGATTAAGGAGAAATTCAACAATACCTTGTCTGCCCTTCAACAAGTTATTCTGAACAAATTTTACCTGTTTCCTTATTTGAAAATGTAATTCATGATCAAGAAAATCAACTAACAATCAGACAATGAAAGTTGCATAATGTATTGGTTCTTGACATAGAGGCCTCTTGCTGTTGAATATTATGGATAAGTGCTCTCACATAGATATTGGGTCTCTATTTCTTCAGATGCCAGGACATCAGCTACCCGACACTTTTCCAGTTATCTTTGAACCATATGCTTCAGTGATAAAGTTGAAAATCTATTACACTGTCGTAGGCATCTGTATATGGAAATTATTTATGTATGTGTTTATACATATTTTAAATTTATATATTATTCAAATGTATATTTCTCAATATATTAATGTAAATATCGTATCAACTATATCAAAATTATTGATTTGCAAATGCCAATGTTGTAGGCAAATTTATGCATCAAAAGCTAGACCATATTAGCAGGATACAGGCACTTACTAGGTAGCGTCAACTGCCAATATCAATTTTGCTGCGTGCCGGTTCATAAATAACTATTTGTATGTCATATTTAAAATAGAATAGTTTGCTATAGCTTAGTCATAATAATCTACCTTCACTTCTTCTTTAAAACTTTTTAAAAATAAAACAGAATAGCTTCAATATTCATAAACATATTTATTTACAGATTACATAGTGAGATAGGCAATGGATCATTTGGAGTGGTCAAGCGCGGAGAGTGGAGGGTGTCAGAACACCCCTCCCAAACAGTTCCTGTAGCAGTTAAAGTTTTAAAGGCTGATGCATTCTCGCAGCCAGGAATCTATGATGACTTCAGAAGAGAAGTGGAAGCCATGCACAGTTTAAAACATCCAAATTTAATCAAACTACATGGTGTAGTGTTCCACCCGTTGATGATGGTGTGTGAGCTGGCAGCTATGGGCTCTTTACTAGACTACATTGTAGCACAGAATGGCAAAGTGTCCTTAAACTACATTTACAAGTGGTCGGAGCAAGTGGCTTCGGGCATGGCACATTTGGAGAAGCATAGGTTCTTACACCGAGATCTGGCATGCAGGAATATATTGCTCTCCACATTGGAGTTGGTAAGTAAATGTTTGAATTTTTTTTTAATTTTTCACATCAAGCTGTATTGCTGCTTCATCATCTCCCGAGCCTCTTCCCAACTATGTAAGGGTCAGCTTCCGGTCTAACCAGGATTAACTGAGTACCAGTATTTTACAAGGAGCAACTGCCTATCTGACCTCGTCAACCCAGTTATCCGTGCTACCCTATACCCCTTGGTTAGACTGGCGTCAGACTTACTGGCGTCTGACTACCCGTAACGACTGCCAAGGATGTTCAATGACAGCCGGGACCTACAGTTTAATGTGCCACCCGAAACACAGTACATACATGGTGTTGTACAGTAAATAGTGACTAAACTATCTTATGGGAAGGGCAAAGCCTATCCTTTATTTTTTGTTTGCACAAAACTGAATCAGACATATTTATTTTGTTCGTTATTTTTAAAGTTTATTCTTTAGGTTGGGCTGTGATAACTTTGAAACTGTTATCATTAAATATGTAAGCAAATGTGGGACAAACATGTTAATATGTTTGCATGTAACTGTTCTAATATACTTTCACATTTTAATTATAATAAATATTTATTACTAATTACAAAAATCTTACACTATATGACCCAAGTAAATGAAATTCTGTATTGGTTTATTGATTGTGCCATAGTCATGCATGAGCTTCTTTTTACATTTAATATGACTCAAGGCTTTATTTCTTGCAGTCACCTTGACCTCTATGGTGTTATACTTTTTGGTGTGTCCATTCTTCTAATGACCTAGAAAGGCCCCATTTTTGTTGACTAAAACCTCTTTCTTGACCCCATTTGTGTTCCAACGTCACTCATAACAGCACTGTAGCCCTAGCACGAATCACTATCGAAAAAAGATTCGTATCGTAAACGAAAGCATTTTGTATGGGAATTTGGTACAGCGCCTCTGGTGTGCGTAAATTGAACTAATTTGAGAGCACGAACCAAATATTGTAAGTTTCGTATCGTCATCGTATCGAATACGAATCGTAAGTTGAGCCCTTTGTATGAAAATACTTAGCACGAACGCATAAAATGACAGATAGTATCGTAATTGTCGAAGGCTGGCTTTCGAGTTTCACGAACGTTTTGTCACTTAAAATTGTACAGTGAGAAAACTTTCGTCGAAGTCTATTTTAAGCATTTAATTATAATTAAAGTGATTAAATTCTTATATTTTGTTACAATTATGTTAAGATTAACAAGAAGGACCCCACGACGTAGTACGTTGTACTACTATCTTGCAGCGCGATTGATTGTTGAAAGTAGTAGTAATGTACGGAGAGAAACTGGGTGAGTAATTTACTTGAACTATGCTTTTTATAAATTAAAAAAAGTTATCTTTTTAATTTATTTTTGTCTTTTCTTTATTTTGAAACATATTTTCTTTTTTTTTTCATATAAAATATACATACATATTATGTATACCTATACTTATAAAAAAGAGGTGACCGTGTAGATTTATTATCATTACATTTACAGAGAAATCTCAAGGAGGGTTCTATTAAGAAAGAACTTTGCCTTAATTAATTTAGAAGACCTTAGCGACATCGAATTCAAAAATCGATTTCGTTTAAGCAAGGAAGCATTCTTGTTCCTGTGTCGCGAATTAAAGGAAAAATCCGGTTTACAATCAAGTAAAAGGGTCAGCCTGGAACACAAAGTAAGTATAAAAAATTGATGCGAAATTTAAAAATACATAAACTTTAACTAATACATACTATGTGGGTGTAATATAGGATACACAACTAACTTTTTAATATTTAAATTTCTAGGTGCTATGTGCTTTGACATTTTATGCCACAGGCTCCTATCAAAGGATAGTAGGAGAGTCTAAATATTTAGGGCAGACTACAGTGAGTAAATGTGTAAGGGAAGTTACTGATGCTCTAAATAATCCATTGATATTAAATCAATTTATAAAATTTCCTACAACACGAGAGCAGCGAAATATTGTAAAAAACAAGTAAGTTATAATTATCATAACTATGCCAATAGAATAACCACTACTATAAAAGCTACCTATTACTAGAAAAATTTACTTGCAATACATTTTATTTACAGATTTTATACAAAGTTTGGCATCCCTGGAGTAGTAGGATGCATTGATGGATCTCATTTTCATATATTCACACCCAAAAGAGACATAGAACATTTATTTTACTGTAGAAAGCATTTCTACTCACTGAATGTGCAAATGGTGAGATAATACTCTACTAATTTATATTTATGTGTTAAATTGAAAATTTAGTATATGGTTATTAATTTAAAAATATGTCTTTCAGATATGTGACAGTGAATGCAGAATTTTAAATGTTAATGCCAAGTTTGGAGGTGCCACCCATGACGCTTTTATTTTTGAAAACAGCCAAGCCAATAGGTACATCCAAAACTTACACCAGAATAATGAACAAGTGTGGCTATTAGGTAATGTTATTTACATGTATGTTGTTCTAAGTTAATAAAGTTAACTATTTTAAGATTACTTCTCATTATTAATGATACATTTTGTTGCAAGATTATTTAATTTGATAAACAAAATAATATTTTCAGGGGATTCTGGATATCCACAAAGGCCTTGGTTGATGACACCAATTACAGATGCTACAGAAGGCACTCCAGAGGCAAAATATACCACCATCCACGGAAAGGCCAGAGTAATGATAGAAAATACGTTTGGACGGCTTAAAAATAGGTGGAGGTGCCTTTGTAAAGACCGGACTTTACACTACACACCTGAGAGGTGTGCTGCCATTATAATGGCCTGTAGCGTGCTACATAACATAGCGTTAGATTTTAAGGTGGCTGATCCTGAAGATGATATAGTATATTCTTCAGGATCTGGCGTTTCGACATTCTCTTCTCTAGAAGAAACTTATCATGACAGTGGTTCTAGAGACGATTTGATACGCGGTAGAGCCTTAAGAGCCGCGTTAGTATGTAGGATGAATTCACTTCATAGTAGGGTTTCGAACTAAGGTATAGAATAAAAAATATAGTATAATATCAAAAAATTTAATAAGTAAAATAAAAAATTTTATACCAAACAAACACAAAATGTTTTCTTTTAAAAAATAGAAGTAATACCTAATGAGAGAAATTCACTTCTTTTCCCCCAATAAATAAGTTTTAAGCAATTCTAAACCCTCTTTCATAAAACTCAACCATTCAGCTTGCAACCGAAGCTCTACATCACGCTGCCGAATCCTCTCTCGTTCTAATTCATTTGCCATTCGATCACGCTCTATTTCATAATCTCTAGCATTCCCCTCACACTCCTTAAATATTTTTAATACCGAGTCTTCGGTTTTTCTTTTTTTTTTCGGCGGTTGCCACTGGGTTTGCACTGGAGCTGGTGGTGGTGTGCGCGCCGTTGGCTGCGCCGTTGGAGAAGGAATAGGTGGAGAAACTGTAGGTTGACCACTCGTCCCCGGAGTATTCCATTCATCTGTAAAATTGAGATTTTTTTCTTTTTAAAATGTGTTTTTATAGATACCTTCTCAAAGATCTTATTTTAAAATAGTCTGTTATTTACTAGTAGTTATATTATTAAAAATACAATTATACTTTAATTACCTAAACTAATGATTTAGATATAAAATATGCTAACCTTCAGGAACTGGTGTATATTCATACGGTAAATCAACTATGGTCAATTCGTCCACAGTTTCTGCAGTAGCCACTTGTACACCCGACAAGCAATTATCCTCTCCAACATTCTATAAAAAAACAATAATTGAGTTACAATAGTAAACAATAGTTGAGAGTTACTTTAAATCTGTGAATAAAGGCTACACATTTACTGTTAGTATACCTAATGTAGAGTATCTAGAATATCCCTACAGAAATCATCAAATTGGTCAGTTGGTCAATCTGATGTCATACACACAAGAATTTTAAGTGTCAAAATACTAATAAGAACACAAGTAGTCACCCTTTTTTATTACTCATAGACTTAGGTAGGTAAGTTAATGACAAGTGAAACTTTTGACCATATTTTGTTCCATTATGGAATTAAATATTCTGATAATTTTTAAAACAATTTTTTCACTTATTACATTCTTTGAAGATTACACCATCACCATGAACAAAAATGATAAAATTAACTATTATTAACCAAGCAAAAAATCACACCTGTACAAATCCAGCTTCTAATATAGGCATCCCAGTAGCAGCTTGCACTCCAATTAAATTTAAAACCCGGTTTTCCAGGTCTGTTAATACCAGCTGAGTTGCTGGCCCACCACCGGTACCCTGAGCAGACCTATTTATTTTGGCCCACTTCTTCTTAACATTATTTTTTAAGTCACTCCAGACCTTTACAAACATAACAGAAAGTCCATCACCAATGATGTTATATGATTGGGTCATCAACATAATGCATGCATGCATTTTGAATCAGGATTTAACGACTTACCTTCCGCCACTTTTCCTCTGTCCGCGAATCCCCAGTGCCATCACTATTGAGCATTAGTACTAACTCCTTCCATTTTAGCTGCACATAATGCCTACCACGAGGACCCCCACTGGGTTTAGATAAGTCTCCATGCCTAAAATAAATTTAACGTAAATTAAAACTTAAGCAGCTCAATTTCATACAATTTATTTTTTTCAATTTTCATATAACTGACATAATATTTGACGAGTATCCAACAAAATATACAACTTTAAACAACTTCAGCTCTATTAAATTTATCAAAAATAGGTATATATTATTATTAGAAAACATATATTCAAAGATCCCATTGAAACACTAATATACATTAAGATAATAAAACCCAAACTTACTTTTCCATAAATTCTATCATCATTATGTATTGCGGGTGACTGGTTCTCATTGTTAAATAATAAAAAAATACTGAGAAACTTTTCACAAATAAATTCGTAACGATACAAAATTCACTTCAAAAAGTTGCCCTTGAACGACGTTCGCGCCTTCGTCGCCCGTGTTTCGTTTAGGAATAACATCAAATCAAACAGGAAATTTTAGTTAATCAATTGAAATATTATGCCATTTTTGTAACAGAATATTTACTTTTTCAACAATTTCTTTATATTGCGTTATAAATTGAACCGTATTAAAGTTTTAAATGCCCTTAAATCAGTCATTTTTTGTATTAATTTAGTTGCCAATACAGTTTCTGAACGAATTGTTCGTTCATTGTAAGATCATTCGTTCTATTTTTCTCATCCTTACTTACGTTAGCATGACGTCACTAACGTTTTCGTATCGAGCTCTCGATACTAATTCGAAAGTGCTTTGTGCTACCCACTTTCGTCAACCTCTGTTATCGTATCGACCACTCGATACGTTTGCGATACGAAACCTACAAAAATTCGTGCTTGGGCTACTGATTGCCATTTTACTAACGGAAAAAGCTCGGGACCCTAATGTCTAATATTTCCTATAAAACTAGGTCAAAATCGGCGACTTCGGTCTGATGCGCGCCCTGCCAGACGCGGATGACTGCTACGTGATGAGCGAGGGCCGGCGCGTGCCGTTCCCGTGGTGCGCGCCCGAGTCGCTGCGCAGCCGACAGTTCTCGCACGCCTCCGACGTCTGGATGTTTGCCGTGGCGCTGTGGGAGATGTACACATTCGGGGAGGAGCCTTGGATAGGTAAGGTCTAGAAGCCGAATAAAGTATTATAGGTAATTCTCAAGCTCTTTTTTGGATGTAAAATGTCTAATGTTCTGTTTAAATAAGGTGTTTTATCCTATCCTAACTTGTATTCTAGAGACAGTTTTTGTTATGTTTTCACGGTACGATTGCTGAACTAATTTTAATGATACTTTGCAGGAAAAGTTTTTTGTAATCAGGTGCATAGAAACCTGCTACATAAACTTGAAACTTTTAACTCTCCCCAACAAATAAATCGATCACATAATTCTTTATTTACTAATAACAATAACAATAACATTCGTTTCTAGTACAGACGCCAGCACATCAAGCTACGGAAACTGTAAAATTTTCCCAATCAACTTTGAACCATATGCTTCAGCAATAAAGTTTAAAATCTATTAAGGAAATTAGCTTGATGTGCTGACGTCTGTACATGTTCGAACTCAAACCTCTTGACCTCCTTCAGGTTTAAACGGTTCCGAGATACTCCGGCTAATAATGCGTGAAGGTCAACGCTTGTCCGCGCCGAATGCCTGTCCCCCCGACGTATACATGTTGATGATGCAGTGTTGGGACCTCAACCCTAAAGAACGGCCAACCTTCGCCGGTATCCAGCGGTACATTGAGACCAATAAGTTCGAAACGGCCATCGCTGCACTCAGGTAAGCAAAATTGGATGTCAGTTTGACCTTGTAATTTGAAATCAGTGAATTGATTTCGTAATTGGTTTTGTTGTGTAGATGTTATGCCGAGTCTTTGTTGTTTAGTTAGTTGAGGTGGAATAGGATTATAACCTGTTGCACATATTAGGCTTCATGTTATATATTATGTATTATTTTATGTTATTGTTTACGTCATTAAGAAAAATATGATATTATTATGACAAAATAGCTTCCGCCTACGGTTTCATAGAGAAATTTTCAAATCGGACCAGTAGTTCCTGAGATTAGCGCCATCATCATTACAGCCTTTTTATCGTCCCATTACTGGGTACAGGCCTCCTCTCCCACGCAGAAGGATTGAGCGTTAATCACCACGCTTGCTCAATGCGGGTTGGTGATTTCAGACTTTATAGTCTAATGTTTTCCTTCACCTTTAATCAGTCATTGGTGTCCAATATAAACTTAGAAAGTAACAAACTCTTCCGCTTTATAATATTAGCATAGATATAAAGATAGGCCAATAAGATTATTATGTCCATTGCAATAATAGTTGCCAATAGCCACAATACCATTGTTACCTCTCACAAACAGATGTGTAATGTTAAATAATAGTGTTTACAAACATACAAACAAACTTGTGACTTTGTACAGTTACCGGCGGCCGAGCAAGATGGCGATCGACGCGGGTGACGCTATCATATTGATAGACAAACGACCCGAGCTGCACTGGTGGAAGGGACAGAATCAACGAACCTTAGAAGTGGGACTGTTTCCTAGGTAATGTCTTACTGTTGCTATACAAGGTGACTTCGAATTCATATTTGATATTTCTACCACGTGTTCTATTCAAATCATACTGTATATTGTCTTACTTTTGAGAAAGAAACTGTCTGTCGGTTCACACTTACCTACAAAATGGCTGAACATAAAATGATGAAATTTAGCCAGAAGGATAAGGTGATAAGCAGACCTGCTAACGAAACAGCTTCATTCTACCGGGTACCCGATGTATCTCTCATTCAATGTAACCCCAGGATTCAGTTACTACGCCATATAAACCCATGCACCAAGTGATAAATAGGTATTTAATTGTGTATTTATGTATTAATATTTTTTATTTTAGTACTCTGGTGACGACAAGCTTGAAAAGTAGCAAAAACAATGCAGCCAAGAAATCTCTGACTTTGTCACCAGTACAAAGAGGTAAGTTCCTATTGCCCATTTGAATTCTCTATGTATAGCAAAAACTTACCAGGTAACCGGGTTGAGGAGGTCAGACAGGCAGTCGCTCCACGTAAAGCACTGGAACTCAGCTGCGTCCGGTTAAGACTGGAAGCCGACCCCAACGTAGCTTGGGAACAGGCTAGGCAGATGATGTCTAGCAATAAATTGAATCATGATTGCGTTTTGTATGGATTTTGAAATAATCGTGACGATCTACGCGTGAAGTCATCTGTTATTTTTTGAGGATTTAATACAAATTAGTTTTATTGGATTTCCATAAAGTTCTTGAAACAATTTCATGAACCAGTCTTCTTAGTATGGTATACTGAACTCACCCTATCAGTATGCGGAGGGCTGTCTCTTACACCCTGTATATCAAAAGATGTATACAAGAACACAAATAAATAGAAATATATGTATATTCTTTGTAATTTTACAATAAATAATACACTTTTTTAAAACTAAATTCATTAACCATATTAATAATCACGTTCGCTTATGATACGTGCAAGTAATTGTTACGTGTCTAAACTTTTACTTTCAACGGAAAGTAAAACTATTGCACACTTCTACGAAACATTTACGTCACACGACATATTAATTGCGTATTGTTCGCCAAAACCGAGTGCTGAGTTATATTATCGTTTTAACTAATCTTCGTAAAAAACACTTTCCTGTTGATTGTATCGTAAACGCTTTTGACTTAGTGCATATTGAATTGGTGGATACTTGATAAACAAAAAAAAAATTTGTTCTGGCTAATCTCTGAAACAGCTAGACCGATTTTGAAGGCACTTCCACTGACGTATAGCTCATTTAACAAGGAGTAAGTAAGGGTATTTTTTATCCGAGTGCAGTATGAAGGTTTCTTTGGACGCGGGTGGAACCGTGGGGAACAGATTTTATTTTATTAAAATTAATTTATAATTACAAAAGGCAAAATATGAAAGTTGGTTCACAATTAAAAAAACGTACAACAAAACCTCCCACGTGTATGGGGTGTTCACGACGTCGTCTAAAGTAGATACGCCAGCACATCAAGCTACTCAAGACAATCTGTCAAATTTCCTTAATAGGTTTTCAAGTTTATTGCTGAAGCATATGGTTCAAAGTTGATTGGGAGAATTTGACAGTTTCGGGTAGGTTGATGTGCTGGCGTCTGTACCTCCTATCCTAAGCACTACCTTTTTTATACTATAGCTATAGTATACGTATAACCTTTCACCATGGCGTCTAAATTATGATCATATTTTTTATTTCACCCATAACATACATTGAGCACCTATGAATCGCTCTAGGATGGACACGTGCTATGCATATTATGCACTCTAATGCCCATCGACTAGGAGTGCCACGTAACATTGTCGTTTAAGACGCACTTGGCATTGACTATCGATAATGTATGTATTATGACTAACTAGTCCATATATTATCACGTGTGTGTCATTTCTCAATGGTTAGCTCAAATGTGCCGCACCTGGGTATACATACTTACATACATATTATATATATTATAATACTGCAAGTTTCGTTACACAATATTATAAAGATTGGCCTTGTTTGACGTTTACAAATAAACGGAAACACATTTTATGTTGATAGTAATATCGAAATATTTAGTTTAGATAAAGTTATTCACGAAGTGTATGGTAAAAAACACTTTTTCCTTATAAAGGACATCATAAGGTTGAATGGGACGAAGAGGTCAGAAAAAGTAAGGATTTTTTTTTTGAGGAAATTATATTATTGTTGGAGCTGCCGGTTGTTTGCAAGAGTTACCGCGATCCAAGAACACTCCCACTCCCGTTCTTATAGCGAAACGGGTCATTTGATAATTTCCCACGGGTAAAGAAGGGAATTGTATTATATTATAGTACACAAATCACTTTATTACATAAAGGATTAATATAATAATAGGACTAAAAATCGAAAAAGACAGATGGGCAAAATATTTTTAAGAAATCTTTATTTTAATTTCCCCTATTAATTCCTTAGCCATGAAAGAATACTGTGAAGATTGTACTTAATTAAGAGTTAGATGTAGGATTCTGTATCAATCTAGCTTTATTTATTTACATAAATTAAATTAAATAAATAATTCCAGCCCAATCTTCAACCCCATCATCCAACGGTGTGTCGGACGACCTAGCAGTGGTGCTGCGCAAGCGCCGCACGATCGAGTCGACGCAGCCGCCGACCACGCGCGCGGGCAACACCGGCAGCAAGCACTTCAACTACAACAAGCTCACTAACGATAGGGTAGCTTCGTTAAACCAGGAACGAGCTAGGACTAGGGAAGCTCACTCGAAGAGCTTGAATCAAGGTGAGTTCTAAGATTTTTGGAACATGCAGACAACACAGGCTGGCGTGTATTCGTAGGTGATGGCATCCAGGCCGATTGTCGGCTACGGCGCGGCGACCGTTCTCTTTTATGGAGATCAGCCAGCTGCGCAGGACATATTATAGTGGACAAGCATTCGCGCAGACACAGGTGCACTCTCTATTCCCTCACTCTCATAGTCCGATGGGACGGCAATCCGATACGACAGGAGAGAGATCAGGCGCAGGACCAACATTTATGTGCTCTCCGATGCACGATCTCCGATTCGTAGGCAGCTCATTAAGCTACTACAATCTGACAAATTTCCTTGATAGATTTTCAACTGTATCGCTGAAGCATATGGTTCAAAGTTGATTGGGAGAATTTGTCAGTTTCGTAGCTTGATGTACTAGCGTCTATACTAATTGAAATAGTTAACACCTCCAATCTTTTACTATAGTTTGTGTGTGCTAACAATTAGTGTTTCGTTTGTAGCTCTGAATGGTAGCAACGAACTGACATCTTAATATATTCATAGATTCGAAAACAAGTTAAATTCAATTTTCCAGTTAGTTAAAAACTAATTGGAATACATAAGCCTAAAATTGAGTGGAACTTGGATTTTTCTAAAATTGATATTTTTACCTAAGTGCCGAAATCACTGATTTTATATGTCGATGTGCTAACGACGTTTTGTCCAACTCATACATACATATAATTATTTACCATGTATGTATTTATGTATATCTTGGTTATGATTAAATCTCCAAGCCAGTTTTGAAGGGTCGTTATATTCATAGTAATTATTTAACTTGATGCAAAGAATATCATATACATTTTATCAATGTCAGTTTTCACAAAATTCTAATTTCAATGATTCATATCATATTTTTGGTGAAAACATATTTAATAGACATGTAAACTGTGCCCAAATGTGTTATCGACACGACAGTTGGGTTACGTCATTATATTCAAGTCGTGCATCGCATCACGCGAGCCATTTTGTTCGACAGTGTCGTGATGAAATAATATAGTTGCCTTATTGTCACAACTGCTAGTATTATTGTGTCTGTCTGTTCAAAAGTCGATAAAGTAATATTGTATTTCAATATGTTTAAAAGAATTATGTGATAGCGGTGAAACATAGGTACAAAATTTGAAAGATTAAAATTTAGTTTGTATTTGTGGATGTATGAAGGTGTAAATACGATAAAAGAACTTTGTTTGTTTATTATTTTATTAAGGCTTACCAACTTAAAGATACATACAGAAAATCTTAATAAAAATATGACAAACAACAGTTAGTGTTATGCTCTTCAATTAAAGGTAGGCTCAATATTCTTTTTCGTGGGAAATTATCAAATGACCCCTCTTACTGACTAAAACCCACTATGTTCCTTATGGAGCGAACAACCCACCCGCCATCCTGGCAGGCCTCTACATTGAGCTCGGCAGGAGCGATTAAAGAGCTAAGATAAACAGTGGTCATTGAATCAATTTCGGTATCTGATAAATCATAACCGAAATTTAAAAACGACATACGAAATATACTTAGAGCCAGTTTCACCGGTTGCTGATAAGTTCCAGATAGTTTATCTGGCAGATAATTTCATAAAATTCTGTTACATTTTTTAATTTATCTGGTAGATAGTGGCTATCCGTAACCGGTGGAACTGGCCCTTACTCACCTAAATCCGATCATGTTGCCGTCAGAATCGTATGGTTACAAAAACTTGACATGCTAAATCTAGTCTTAGTGTTATAAGGAAAAATGTGGGGCTATGTTTCATGTGCCAGCATACTAATACCTTATATTTGTGTTCATGTTTCAGTGAAAGAAGACATTTTGATCGATCTGGATCTGCCGCCGGCCACGAGATTGAGCACACCAGTCAAAAAGTCTTCACCAAACAGTCAGAACGTGGTGTCGATACTTGACGAGCCAATTGATGTGCCAGAAATAGGTAAGTCACTTATTCATAATATAAAAAGTAATAAAAAAAATATAAGCTTACAGTTTGAAGCAAAGCGCAAATTATTATCTGTTGTCAGTTGTTTTTTATTGTCTTTGTTACTCGATTTCTCGAAGCCGCCTGGACCGATTTGAAAAATTCCTTCTTTTTATGAAAAGGTATACTTGTCGTATGGTCTCATTGTCATCAGGTTAGAATCTGATTATGGAAACCCTGAGATATCAAGGTAGCAAACTAAATAACAGCCTCAAGCCCAAACCCATGACAAAAGTAAAGCTTTTTTCCTCTTAAGTGTTTTGTGAAGTCGGTTTCTATTTTTTTGTAAGTTTTTTATTCACGTTTATTTGTCGTCCTATCTTGTCGGTTTATTAATTAGGCCGGAATAATTCAACTGTTTTGATGTATTTTCAGGAACAGACAGTGATTGGGGTGAGCAGAGCATAGAGAGTCTGCCCGGTCTGTCCGCCAGCTCATACAATATCCAGAGCTACACAAACCTGTACGGTGCTAAGTCCCTGGACAACCTGTCCACGCCCTTACATTTTAGCACCTCGCCGGCGGTCACACAGCCCGACCCCTTCGACACGTCACAGTTCTGGCCCAACACGAACACTTCTAGATCTAATTACGATATAACTGTAAACGAATCTAACATAAGCCAACCACATGAATCTCACAGGTACTCTACTAACCACGCATCTACCAGTGCGGAAATATCACATATCTATAACAATACGCCGTCCACTAGTGCCGCGAACAGTAACAACACTTACGGCAACGTACCAACGTCTTACGCGATGAATAATGCTCTCTCTGTAGAAAGAAACGTGTACACACCAAGTGTGACCGCGTCCCTAGCAGAAATGTCGCTGGACGACAGAATTTCTGAATCTCTCAATCTCAGATCTAAAAGCAATAACAGTGATTATTTGTACGGCGATTCCACGTACAATGCGCCGTCGACGTCCGCGGCCGCGAATAACGTCACTGAAGATAAAAAATATAACGACATTCCTCTTTACAAGAATTACGATATCACTCCTGTTCAACAGCAGTTTATATTAGAAACTAAAGACTACTATACGAAGTTGTCGACGCCTTCTAAAGCTAACACTAGCAATGACTACGAGAAGAATATTTATGTTCCAAAATACGAAGAGGAGGGTGAGAAGTTACGGAACTTTAGCGATTGTGTGGAGAATTCGAAGAATTACTCCGCTTACAAGTATCAGAATGTCGATTTTGGTAACTATGCGACGTATGGAAGCTATGGTGGGAGTATCGCGTCGACGTCGCGTGGGGAGGCGTTGTACGACGAGGTCAATGACACGGCCAGTAACTTCTACAGCGAGATCGGAGAGCCGTCTGTACGCAGCGTGTATGCTACACAGCCTGTCTACTCCAACGCCAATCTGTACGACGAAGTATACGAAGAGTCCGCGCCGCGGCCGCACCGCCCCGCGCCCCCCTGCCCCACTAAACCTAAATAACAACTTAGAATACTCGTAGCTCCCAATACATCCGTTAAGATAAATGCTGTATAACAAACTACTGTTAAGTTACCAAATCACTTGTTATCTTCGTGCCTTCTAATACATAGGACAGTAATTTGACTGATTAACAGGTTGACATTTCATAAGACTTGTATCACATTTTTTACATTTAATTGAAATGTGAATTTTAATTTTATCTGTATAGAAAAATGCTTTTTAGGTATAATTTTAATTGCATTAAGCACATTTAGTATTTGTGTTATTGTAAATAATAATTAGGTAGTCTTTTGAAATGTCAATTTATATAAGACTGACAGCATTTCAAAATCGACCCCAAGAATATCGAGAGATCTGTCCTTTCGAACGTTTTGTGTATTTATCGTGAAACCTAGTTTCATCCAGTGAGTCATGCAATTTTTTATAAAAAGTTTTAACATTATATCGCAATTAATAGTTCTGTATTATCGAATTGTACACGTCACTATCAGGGTATGCAAAACCAGTATTAGCTGACCGTTCATTGTGTGAAAATATCATTCAAAGAGATGCCAAGATAAACTGGTTTTATATAGCTTGACATGTAGCTGTGTGTACATGCAACATTATTGTAACTATATATCGTTTACGTAACTCGAATGTTTATATGTCTGTACATACATAGTATTATGTTATAACAAAACGATTTATACTGCGGAGTGTTATTTTTATATGTGCGATTCTATTTTCATACTATATATCTTATATGCTTATATTGTTTCACGCAAACGACGATTTAGGAGACTTCCCACTACTTGAAAGTCGCCATATTTTATTTAACTGGAAAACAAAATACAGAATCTCTATGAATCAACATTATGTTCTAGAAAATAATAATTTCATATGCATGCTTCGTAGCTCTATAGTTATTTTGGTTTTAATATTGGCAGCATGCATTATCGGCTAATTGAAATTAGTTTTATTATATAACTCGCAGCGTTTACAAGTTTACAATTTTTTTGTGTATTCCTCGAATTTTTACTAATTTTATTAGTTTTATATTTGCCTTCAATTTTGATTGCTTATACAATTTATATAAACCAATTTTTTGCAGGTTATCTAGAACATGCTAAGGATCATGCTTACCACAAAAAAGCCATGAAAACAAGAACACATTTCACAGTCGCCTAATTGTACGCATAACGCAGGTCTCTATGAAGGCGCTCAATCATTGACCCTTAGGTCATACAACTTTTTTTGTGGTAAACATGATCCTTAGCTTGTACTAGATGAGCAGTAAAAATATGGTCCACTAGTATTGTTAGACACTATGGGCCTTACTACAAAAAAAATAGACAGACGTTTGACACGTGATTAAAGAAATACGTGTCGAATTTCTGTCTAACGTCTTTATAGTAAGGCCTTATATATTGTATAAGCTTTCAAAAGTTGGATTTTAGTGTGCTATTTATTTAGTTAAGTGTAGACGGACAACATCACATGGTGCCTCACCAATAAGTACCTGCTAGTTTAGTTAGTTTGACGGAAGCTAAGTTACTGCGTCATTGGCACGATATTAAGTCATATTTGGTAACTATTTATTTGTCTAGTGATTTAAGCTTGCCTTTATTGCCGGATCGTTGCGTCACTAGTTTAGCATTGAAATTTGAGCATAATTTGTCGCAAATGCAGCTGTAATTTATAGTTTTTTTTTTTTAGTAGTAGTAGTGGTTAAGTTAAAAACATAGTTATATCACGACATCTGAAGTTTTTTTTTAATATTAAACTGTAATCTAAATATCTTTACTTGATATAGTATTTTAGTATCTCATATAATGTATAAACTGTTGGTATATTCTAAATATCTATGCTTGTATTCGTATATGGGTACGAGAAAATAATACTGCCCTGTATACTCAGCTGTGAACGATGGATCGCCCTATATTTGTTTAATCGTGCAGATCCGGCTAAGAAATTTTACGATTTTGATAAAAATGTAGATTTAAGTGTAACTAAGGCAAGTTTGTCCTTTTTTTTTTAATTCCAAGTGATAATTGGCGTATTATTGATATTAAGACTTCCTAATTTTGAGCCTTTAAAATTGATGTTTTCATTTAGCGCTGTGAACATTGGACATTCGCGTTAGAATTAATTCACGAACATTTTGTTCGTTCGCGGAACACAAAGTATTGAGACAAGAGATTATTTATTTTTAACACGAGAGCTTAGAAAAAAATAGATGTTTGCGTTCATAAAACTAACTGTTGACTTTAATTGTAACATTTTGCCGTCTCCAAAGTAGAAGAACTCTGTGTATATTGTATAAGATTATAATACACACATGACTAACACGTCGGAGTGTGTGAATCCTGTATAAATGTACAGTTATTGTATATAAGCTTCGGCATCATCTAAGTTTACTTAGGTGAAATTAATAAATGATCTTGTTGGCATCCTAAATGTTGTGTTTGATTTATTCCTTGAACAAACTTGCTTATAAATAACAAATATTATAATATTTATTAGTAGCTGTTCCCCGCGGTTCCAACCGCCGTCCGAGGGAAATTCTTCCCGCACCCGGATATAAAGTAGGCTATTTCCTTTGTCAGACTCTATGTTCTGTAGACTACATATCCAGCAAATTTTATGTAAATCGGTTCAGTAGTTTTGGTGTGAAAGCGTGACAAGTGACTGCAACTGTGCCTTGGAGCCCACGTTTAGAAGGTCGATCCTGCATCTGATATCTGGTCGTATCGGGTTGCTGCACGCTCGGACTATAACAGTGTGCTTGTGTTCGTGTGCGCCTTAATACGCTTTAAAAAAAATATCCGCAAATCCAGGGCCGATAATCGGTCTGTTCGGTATTTTATTTTATAAATACCTTATATATAAACCTAGTTTTCATATGAATGAATCGTCGGAAGCTAGGTACACGACCACGAATTTGGTTTCATGAGGAAGACCCGAATAGAAATTCCATCTTAAATAAATTAACCAGCATCTATCACGTCAGAAAATGTTGCCAGACGTTGTAAAAGAGACAATTAACGTTCGTGACAAAAAAGATACTGTCACCTTGTTAAGATCACACCCAAACTCCGAACCACACTTTGTAATTGGACCCGCTTATTATACTCGGCTCTAAGGAAATTGCGGTCGTTATGTTTAACCACAATAAAATTAAGCAAGGCGCAGACCGCGCAGATGATTATAATGAGTAGCGTTACCGCTTTCACTGTAGAATATAATATCTACACAGCTACCTACATAAGAAATATGTACTTATAAATGCTAGTTGGCATTTAGATGGAGTTATTTCTTAATGTATAGACTTTATTTCGATGTATTGATTCCCATACCTTTACGTGAATCCATCTCCCGAGCCTTTTCCCAACTATGTGGGGGCTTCCAGTCTAACTGGATTCAGCTGAGGACCAGTGTTTTACAAGGAGTACGACTGCCTATCTGACCTCCTCAACCCAGTTACCCGGGCAACCTAATACCCCTTGGTTAGACTGGCTTCTGACTACCCGTAACGACTGCCTAGGATGTTAAATGACAGCCGGGACCTACAGTTTAACGTTCCACCCGAAACACAGTCATTGATGTCCAAGATATACTTAGAGAGTACATACTAACTTAGAAAGAAAAGTTCCATTGGTACTTGCCTGACCTGGAATCGAACCCACGCCCTCATACTTGAGAGATTGGCTCTTTACCTACTAGGCCACCACTACCTACGTTTACGTGAATATAAAAGTTATTTTTTTAATATCTTATACCTTCCTTGATCAAGATATGGGTCGTTGAATATGTGAGTGCCTAAGTTCATACGTAGCGATAGTATGTCTCTGTCAATGGCCGACGATATTGAATATCTTTGAGCTGCAGTAAGCTTATCTTTACAAATAGTGCATCTATATTTATCTAAGCTGAAGCAGTGCTTATTTACACGGAACTCAGTGGATAAACCAATAGGTTTTGTATAAATATTAAACACATAAGGATGTGTACATACCTATTTAACATAGGCAATAAAAAGGTGAATTCAAATATAGATACAGACGCCAGCACATCAAGCTAATATAATAGATTTTCAATTTTATCGCCGAAACATACGGTTTAAAGAAGATTGGGAAAATTTAACAGTTTCGGGTAGCTTGATGTGCTGGCGTCTGTACGTAAGTATTTTCTTAACTTTAAAGTAAGTATATAATAATATTATCAGATAAAAGGGGTAATAAGAAGCATTGTTGCTTGAAGCTTTTATATGCAAGTGGAGCCGGCATTGTGCGTACTAAGTACTAAATGACATTACAACGACTGTAGGACTTAATAAAAATGCTCACAATGGAAATGCGCATAATAATTCCGTCCCCGTCGGACCCCACAGCAAGTATAACTCGATTTGACTACGAAGTAAGTACACTAGACGCTATTACAGAGTGGAAAATATTAAGTGTGCCGTTCTTCCCTGAACCTGATTATGGACTTATAAACCAAGTTCTGAATTAAGTAGGTACAGTAATACAATATATTGGGAAAGACCTTTGACGTGTAGAAGGGAGACAAATTTTTATCGCACAATATAAAAAAAGTTCTAGAGTGGAGACCGCGTCTTGGCAAACGTAGTGTAGGACGTCCTCAGGCACGGTGGAGTGATGACTTGCGCAAGACGGCTGGCAGGAGCTGGATGCGAGAAGCCGAAAATCGATCTCAGTGGCGTGCACTTGGAGAGGCTTATGTCCAGCAGTGGACTGCGATAGGCTGATGATGATGATGATGATGATAAAAAAAGTAAGTAGGTACCATGGACAATATTAAGTCTATTGTAGGTACT
The DNA here is from genome assembly GCA_958496145.1 of Heliothis peltigera. Lineage (NCBI taxonomy): Eukaryota > Metazoa > Arthropoda > Insecta > Lepidoptera > Noctuidae > Heliothis > Heliothis peltigera. Next base: position 4,168,210 of record OY292326.1, on the reverse strand, counting down.
TAAATGGATTTTTTTAATATTTCATTTGTCAGTCAGTTTTTTCAGATATAAACTTGATGTCGTAAGAACTGTTTTACTTAAAAGAAATCCTACTCCTGCCTGATTGTTATTATCTGCTACCTGGAAGCATTATCCCACCGGAGAGAGCGTTTCCACTGTAATGCAGGTACCTATTTCAAAGAATTTTCTAGTTCGTAACAGCTAGCTAATACTTTTTTCATTAAACTCGTAAAACTAGTCGTGGAGCAATTTCATTAACTTCGGACCCGCCTTATTTAATGTGGTAGCATTACTCTGCGATCTATCTGTCCAACTAAAGACCTTATAGAAGTATGTCATCGAATTATGTATGCATGTCACGGCGCGAAACTGTTTTGTATATCTGTATTATCTGCTCCATTTATGTTGTAGACTAAGTTCACTTGTTTCTGACACCATGCCTTGCATGTGTTAAGTAGGTACATTTAGTAGAAGAATTTGACAACCGTAAACAAATGCTAAGTTGCACATGTTTCATTTTCTATATATTTAAGCAAAGTACCTATAAATATATTTGAGCGTTTTGTCAACTTTTTTGTCAGTTGTCGTGTTTTTGTAAGTACCTACGCATGCATACCCATAGCTTTAGTTATCAGCCATATGTATATTGATACTAGCTTCGCCAGCGATTTGACTCCGTCTCAAGCAAACCACTACCTGTACATGCATAAAAAGTGGCTTAGCTATATGTTATTTAGATAGACCTATAAGCTGCCAAGTCTCATCAAAACCTATTCAGTACTATTGGCGTTAAAAAACTTCACAAATAGTACCAAACATACATTGTTACAAACTTCGTGTTTAAAGTATTAGTAGGAAGTAGGATTATGGTCCTCGGAGCTAAGCTAATTCTTCGCCCTAGGCCAAACTGCTCCCTTAATTCAAATTGATTATCTAGTTTATTGATTTCCTATATAACTGGTTAAAGAAGACTTACGAACAGAGACAAACAAACGGCACATAAATTAATGATAGCTATTGTAGCGGTAGGAGTTAGCGACATTGCTGAGGCCCGAAGCCGTGTTATCGTAACTACGTCATTTACATGCGGGGTGGTGGCGATAACTTAGCGTGGGTGAACACCGCCTCTAGCCGACACGTTCGTACATACTCAAACGTGATACTCCGATTAAATTGTGTGTAGCTCTAAGTGCATAGCTAGCCCTAGATCTAGCCTGGAAACTACTGTTACGTAACACTTGAAAGTTCCAAATCTAGGTGTCCCAGCAAAGCTTTATCGATAAAGTCTTAATTATTGTCCGAGTGAAGTGGCTGAAGTGGCAGGTCGGAGGGTCCAGTGCTAATATCGCGTTATCTAATGATGATTGGTGTGTAACGGTGCGTCGGTGCGTCGTTATGTAGGCGGCGAAGTGGCAGCACGTGAATGGACGGGCGCAGGATCGATAGAGCGGAGTGCGCAGGCCCGCTCGCCGGCACACAGCTGGTGGCTTCGCACCCGCTCGACTCGCTCAACCTGTGCCTCAGTGTCCACACTGAGGGGACTTAGTGTATCAGCTCTATCTCGAAAATGTTCCAGTGTTATCGTCGCCTCTAAACGGTGCGTAGAACTATCATTACATATAGCTCAACCGACTCGCCCTTTTCAGTTAGATGTTTTCAGTGGCCGTCGCCATAACTGCATATTAACGGGAAACCTGTTACACGAGTTCGCATAACAATTCAGACTGTGAGTGTTTGTTTATAAACTAAAGACTTCAGTGAGTTCCATAATGTGTTCCTTGACTATTACTATTCTCCATGTTTAATTTTAGCTACCGTAATCGATAAAGTGTTCAGCCGTGGCGGCTCTTCGCTGCACTGTCAGTCATCTTAGTAATTATTGAACGTTTACTTTGTTCCTTTTCCGGAAATATTTGTAGGCAAGCTATCTGATAAAGATAATTGTAGTTAATGTACAATAAATTCAGATCCAAGCAATAAAATGGTATCTTGATACATTTCGCGTGGGAGGTAAAGGGCATGAGTGCCTACGTCAGTGGTCCGACATAACAAACTATAGAACGTTGTATCTACGATCTGCGCAATTTTAGCTTTTATTCCAATGTGTTGGGGTTGATATCAAACAACTGTTCGTGGAATTACATTTATAAAATATGAGTGGTAAATATAGAATGATAATAATTGTTTTCGACATAATAGTTGTGTAGACAATTAATAGAGGCCATTAATTTCTACGCTCGTATAATATTTATATATAAATAAATAAATAAATAGTATAAACGCATGCATTAATGATTTTAATAATTATAATCAATTAAAATGCACTTTACTATAATTTCTCGTTGTAATTTTTTATATAAAGGTGTCTTTATAGCCGTGATAAAAAATAACACAAATTGACTTTTTACGAGTAGATAATAGAATTTCCTTTCACGAACACAATATTATGAAGCTTTAGTTATTGATCTATCAATAACTTTCCTTTTAAAACAATTATAGCTTGAAGGGTTTTCTTCTCGTTGAAGGATTTTCTATGCGGTAGAAAAACAAATAGCAAAATTAAAGTTAGATATAGGTCTATGTATTATTGAGGAAGGGAATGTTTTATATCCGTAACATTCATAAATCATAAAATGTAAACATAAGGTAACAATAATGGTTCTATACATGCTTCTATTATCTCATAAACAAATGAAGCCAATGTGTAAAATCAGAGATGTTTCATGACCTCAAGTTTTGGCTGCAAGCTGTGGCTGCAAGTAACAACCTACCTTTAAAGAATTTATATATTATACTTAAATAAGTAGAATGATTATGTAAACTATTCAACCTGTCACAAACAGATTTATTTAGATTTTTTTTTGCTGGTTCAGATACATTGCAAAACGAACCTAAACTTTTAATAATTTGCACAATACATATGGAATTTACAAATACAAAAATAAGTTTTTAATACAAGACTGTTTTCAATATTAATTAAATATTTAAAAACGTGTGAGAAGTTATCATACAAAACAACTTTGCCCGTACAGGGCAAATTGACTGACCTATTGTTAAATAGTATTTATTAGTTCAGCATAAAGTAAATATCATTTATTCTTTCGGCCAATTTGGTATTTAAACTTAATCAGATTTTTTTTTCATTTCAAAACAAATAAGTGCATCTTGATTAATGAAAATTTAACGAAATATCTTTTCATTCAAATATATTTCCTAGATTTCGGTTTGTTACATACCAAAGTAGATCTTAACACATGCCACATACATAGATCGGCCTTCAGGTCAAACATGCAATCATATCAATATTATAGAGCACGCCTGCACTCTTGATATCGATTCACAAAGTTCTTAATAATTTATATGAGCGTTTTCAGCTATATCGAACCCACTTCGAATTGGAGCCGGTGGTGTATTGAAAGCTCGAAGTAGGGTCACTTCCTACCTATTCAGTGTTATTGCAACGCTTTTATAAAGCTCTGTAGTGTTCTCAGTTGAAAAGCTTGCTATTTATTTCTAAAGCTTCGATAGTGAAGCCATTTTTATTTATTAACAATCTAAGTGGCAGTTGCGGTTGGTATTATGTGGAGTTAGAACTCCATCATACTTACCATCCATACTTCCAACCTTAACCTAAATTTTATTTGAGGTCGGCGCAGCATGTTTTTTTCTTCCGCAGTCTTCTCTGCCGTCATCTCACAAGTGAGATTCTTTCTAGCCTATCAACTTTCACACAATCCATCCATCGTTTCTTTGCTCGTCCCCTTCCTCTGTATCCATACACGTTCATGCTCAAAAACTTCCTAAAACATAATCCTCATTCCACCATATCTACCTACATGTAGGTAACTGAAATGTATTTACAACTAGCTTCCGCCAGCGGTTTCACCCGCTTTCTGAGGGAAGTACTTTCCATACCCGGATAAAAAGCCTATATGTTATTCTGATGTATAAGCTATATTGTGGTAAAGTTTCATTCAAATCCATTCAGTAGTTTTTACGTGAAAGAGTAACAAACATCCATACTTACAAACTTTCGCCCTTATAATAGTAGTAGGATGTGTAGTCCAAGTTGAGGCCTGCATACTCGTAGGTAGGTACTGCATAATTGGGATGACGACTAGGTCAAAAATAAAATACTTCATCATATCATCAATTTGTAAATCATCTTAAAATAATGACAGTTTCATTTATTGTTTTGAACTGAAAATTGTTTACATTTTTTTATTGATAAGATAACCGAAATAAGTACGGCTTGATGTGACAAAACTGTGACGTCATAACTTAGTGTTTTCATACAAATTGCATACAAAGTAACCGTTTCTGAGAGTCCAATAAAAGTAATGAATTTGACTAGTTCTCATCTACCGTATTGTCTTTTTCTATTCTCTGTTGATAATGTCCACTGTTGAACACAGGTCTGGCTAAGTATGCCGTAGAGCTCTGTCGACACTCATTTAGTAAAGACGCCAGCACATCGAGCTACCTCAATATGTCAAGTTCCTTTAATGGATTTTTAACTTTATTATAATAGTGGAAGGTCAATGTGCGATTGTTTAAATTTACAGATTTTGGTGCATTGACCTGCTGGCGTCTGTACCAGAAATAATAAGATAATTTTTCAGTTAAACATTTAAGCTTATGTTATGTGGGCTGGGGTACAATTATGGCGTCCACTTTCAGTAAGGTTGATCGTATTGAAGAAAGCGGTTAGGGTTACATTGTGTATAGCAGGAATACTTTTGCGAACATGAAATATTCAGGAATATTGACCAATTTAGTATAGTATCATTGGATTAGCAAAATTTACGGGAGTCCAGGTCAACCTGTAATGTCTATAGTCGACCCACGCATGACCTTTTCTATTACCTACAATTGAATTCTTTCAATCCAATCTACTGGATTATTATTACGACCGCTTGCATGTTAGGTACTACTTACGAGTAGTTCACATAAACCTTTATAGACTTCCCAGTTCCGTAGTTATCTCTGCCACATAACATTACCTGCATGTTAAAAATAGGTAGGTATACCTACGTCTTGGAGCAATAAATCGAATTTGTAAATGGAATCATGATTCTTTTTATTTAGACTCTCATTTGTTTGTTACTTATAAAAAGGGCCAGTTTCACGATGTCCGAATAGCTGCTATCTACCAAACAAATTCAAAAATGGAACAGAATTTGTATGAAATTATCTACTTACCAAATAAACTACCTGGAACTTATTCGTAGGTGGTGAAACAGGCGCTTAGACTAGAGACTACACCCACAATAAGACACAATATACCTTGACGCTAAGTAAATAAGACTTATTTTTAGAAGCTCTCAACGCTGTTATGGCTTGGAAATCAGATATAGAAAAACGTGGCCTGTAGCTATTTTAATAATAACTGGGAAAGTTACAAGTAACAAGTATAAACATACATCCCTTTTAGGTGAAGCACATACAACGTTGCAATAAGTAGGAAGGGTGGGTTCTAGCACTCAGGGTATATTGCATTGGGCATTTCTTGACGGTTTATGGCCGAAGCAATACCGGGTGGTTCTATTTTATAGCGCAGTATCGAGATTCTCTGCTGCCTTTTGCTTACCACGTCCAACATTGCCTATTGTTCATCTAAATTAGAGATTCTAGTCAATGAACAAAACATTTTTTATTGACATGAATTATTGAAGACTAAATTGTAACTTATTTTTTTCTTATGCGAAAAGAATATTCTGCCCTGTCTATTATAGTTGCTGTCATAATTTATTTATAAGCTAGATATTTCTTGTTATGGAAACTTCTACTCGAACCTACCCGCATAAAATATAGCCTATGTGACTCAGGGTGAACGTAGCTTTCCAATGGTAAAAGAATTTTGAAATCAGCACTGTAGATTTTGAGTTCATTCATTACAAACATATGTACTCACACACTAAAATACAAAATTTTCTTCTTTACCATATTAGTGTAGACAGAATTTTGACTTAATCAGGAAGGATCCAAAATCTCGCACTACTTTTGACAATTTACGTAACGCACTTCCAAAGTTTTGTTTACCTATACACAAACTTTTGGGAACTTTGTGTTTGTTCGCAATTCCTTGCTCGATAATTGGGTTTGATTTTGATGGTAAACTTACATCTTACATGAATAGACTAGAATATAAATATGAGGCACAACATATAAAAAATTGTCCACCTCCATACATCTAATTAAAATAGCAGAAATCAATAAATTTTGAAATATTTAAGCTCATTCCTTTTCAATAAAAATAGGTACTTAAAAATTCACAATCGACGCAAAATATTGGGTTACAAGAGCAAATTGACAAGCTCCTTGTTTTTTAATGCCTTCTAATAAATTATTCATGCGATATCTAATTTCCCTCCTACACAATACCTGGCGATAGGTGTCCCTGTAATAAATAGCTCGTGCTTCCAGAATTTAATTAGTTACCTGCAGCTAGCTGTCAACTGCAAGTTCGCCACCGCCCACGCGCGCTTGTTATTCGCCTCGCGTTCAATACCGAGCTACGAAAGTACGACTTTAATTCGTTAATTAAGATGCAAACAATACCCTTTTTAATTAATTGTTTTGTAAAATTTGAACGTAAATAATGCGGTTTCTGAAACAGGTTTCGACATGACCGTAACATTGGCAGATCACGCACAGTCATTGAGATAAAATAATCATGACTTTTGGATGATGTTCGTATCTTAAGCAGACAGATGGATCATTCATGTGATTTTTATTTATCTGTATTCCATAAATAAACAGTCTTGTAGGTTTATAGGTCAAAAATTAAATAGGCAAGGTACCTACTAAGTTTAATCATAGGAGCTGTAGTAGATATCAATGAATTTTCTCCTTCCCAGAGAAAACACGTAGGAAGTGATGAAGGATGGGCGTTTTGGGGGCTGTCTTTTGTTTTGGCGTTGGAAAAGTGCTGATTTTGTCAGCCTAATTTGAATAAGTGATTTTTGATTTGATTTAATTTTCAATTTCAAATTTATTGCCAAAATGGAAGGAAATCTCCGTCATTTTGTGTTCTATCTAGGTTTGTTTACAAAGCTTTTATGGAAATTAAACAAATTCCCAAGTTTTTCCAAGTAGCGTTTGAACTGCCATCCTCTACTAACTAAACATTCTTGCTTTCCAAAGACGGCTTGTTATATACCTACAGTGTGGAGTACTTCGCGTCTCCCACGCCCCGAGCAAACGCCCACCTCTGGCCAACGTCACGAGTCAATACTAAGTAGAATCGGGAAAATGAAATCAAATAGAATCACATATGTAGGAGTCCTACACATACGAGTACTTTGTAATGTTATAAAGCATTCAATCGGAATTTAATTCCAGCAAAAAATATTTATTATGGAATGGATTCATATTCAGATTGTGTTTAGAATCAATAACTACGTTAATCTTTCAGTTTTATAATTTAAAAACATGACATGGATACACACTTGGACCATGTCAAATCATTACCTAGTGTCATGGACCTATAAAGCAACACAAAACATGATGTATCCTATCGTTACATATTGCATATTTTTCCGCCAATACAAAAAAGATTATAATATCCATATATTTTTTTCGTCGTATCTTTAACAACCTAAGACAGCTATAAGCCTGTGTTTGATATGATCTGATTTATTTAGAAGTTTTACCGGTAAATAAGTTAGCGATATGAACGAAACAGGTCGGGAAAGCGTGTCGGTGTTTAGACCATAAATAAAGACGCCTCCGGTCTTGTCTCTGGTCCCGTCGGAATTAATTTGTCGGCGTGAGGTGAGGGATGTGGGTCGTGTAGCTCTAAACAAAGATGGATGGCTCGAGGGCTTTGTATTTATCACATTGATTGTAAACACGACCCTATATGTTTTAGTCACCGTTGCATGTAATGGATGAATTTCATGTTATTATAACGTTCTTATAAGGTTTTAAGGTTTATATACGCTCTTAGGTTTATTATTAGAGAACCCAACTCTGGGTTAAACTCGCCTTTGTATGTACAGACGCCAGCACATCAAGCTAATACAATCGGTAAATGTTCCTTAATAGATTTTCAACCTTATCGCAATACCGGAAGGTTAATATTCGATTGGTTAAAATATGACAGATTCGGGTAGGTTAACCTGCTGGCGTCTGCACATTAACCTACATGTATGTATTTTGAGAATGCAATAGAGTATAAAGAAAATCAGTTTTTTTATGCGTGATGGAAAGGACTCGCAGCTATTTTCCAAGTCTTTTGGGTCATTCAAATGTTCCTTCCCGCTATAGGTGCAGCTAGAGGGAGTGTCAGACTCTTACTGACTAAAACCGACTATATTCCTTATAACAGAGCCGCGGTAACTATTGCGAACAACCCGCAGCACCGATAGAAATACATATGTTCTCAACTACTTCTCTGCTAAACTATACGCTTTTAACCCTCAAAATCTGTAAACTCAACAAGATTTTCATAACATAGCTATGTAAGCTGCAAACTTTCCTTTTATACTGCTGTCTTACCGAACTTCATGCTATCGATGAAAGCCGTACGTACATGTCGCTAACGACTATGTGATACATAACACGTTATATACATCGGAGCTGGCACCGATCGAATTCTCACATAAGCGTTCCTAGCAGAACAAACACGGTACTGCGGCGACAAACTTGCATTTACATACGAACTTACATACACGAACATATAGGCTAAGACTGCCCATTGTCACCGTTACTTTTTATTATGATATTTTGTTTTTTTTTTTTTGTAGTTAATTTAAATCGGTGTACATAATAAAGAATATTATGTTCTTTTGTTTTCATTTTCGATCTTTAAGAGTACGTTTACACATGGGTTACACGCTCAGTCTGGCGTCAGCGTCAGTTCAGTCCATCAGTTGGTCCGGCTAAGACTAATGCCAGATGATAAACAGGATTTAAAATATTAAATTTTCATTAATCTGGATCATCAGTCCAACAGTCAACCGGTTACACGATAATTCTCCCGTAATTCTAAGCAGACTTATGGACTTACTCCGTACTCTTAGGATAGGTGTTGTATATGTAGCTGGTTGTTTGTTTCCTTCTTTAATATCATGTTATATGCATCATCATTGCCTTTTTCCCATGCTATGTTGGGATCGGCTTCCAGTCTTAACAGGATGCAACTCAGTACCAGTGTTTTACATGGAGCGACTGTCTGACCTTCTCAACCCAGTTATCTAGGCAATACCCCCAGATAACTCTCCCTTGGTAAGACTGGTTGTCCGTAATGCCTGCCAAAGATGTCCAAATGACAGCCGGGACACACCAATTTAACGTGCCTTCCGAAACACGGACGGAGGAATAGTAACCATATTTGCTAAGGGATGAGATAACTTCATATTTATGTTATTACAAATTGAATTGCTATATAAAGTAATATGTTAAAAATGCTGAATACATCATAGTTTTATTTCGTTGAAGGCTATATCTTTGTTATGTTAATAATTTAGAATAAGCGCCGTCATGATAGCTTATTATTCACCGCTTGGAAGTTTTACAGCCCATTACAACTTTCACGCAATAATAGGACTAATCGCTTTTTATTGCTTCACAGGTTTAAGTTTTACTTTAATCGTTACTGTGACCTCTACGGACTATAATAGTTTCTCTGTTAAGTCGTGGGTAGATATTAAGTAGTAAATTATAATGTGAAGACATTAAGGTGCCCATTCTACAGATGATATTGTAGGTGGAGCTTAGCTTTTAACAAACAATTTATAAGTGTCAGTATATAAGTTTCAAAGCGACTCCAGCCATTAAATCCCAATTTGCAAAACAAAAATAAAAGAACTAACATGTGGATTTTCAACCTTATCACAATAGCGGAAGGTTAATATTCGAATGGTACTTTTAATGGAATTGTTTTTTAAATGAATAAAACTAGTTTCTAAAAATTGACAGTACACAATGTATGATGAATTTTGTGATTTTCATTTTCAGATGTAATGTGCCGTCTGTCAATACGACAGGCTTTATGGGCGCTGGCGCTGCTCTGCGCGCTGGCGCCCTCGCATGCCGATGGGAACATAGGTGAGCGCCCTTCTCATAAATGTCAACTGTGAGATCGTGACGTCATGGCGATAGGTCAACAAACGCATGGGAATAATACATTCTACCTACAGACTTCTAGACTTCTTAAAACAATTAATACATGAATATTTAATGGAAAGAATACTTACTTGAAGGCTGTATTAAATATTACAGGCCTGTAATTTTCTTGTCGGTATTTTTTATAGAAAATAATTAAAGGACAATAATCTTCAGTTTGACAATTTGACCTTATTGATAGCATCTTTGTAGAGATAATATCACTCGGGTTGTCGCTACGCGGCTACTACACTACGTACACGCGTAGCACGTAGTACTTGTGTAGCGTTTTCGTAGTTTCCTGTTACATCTTAATATTGGTCGCGTAGTCTTCGTAGTTGCGGCGTAGTGATGTTTTATTGTTTGTATCGTTTTTACGCAACCTTTTTTTATGACAAAGTAGCTGCGAGACGCTGCGGTGACGAAACGCCTGAAACCAATTTAACAATTAAATAGAAATAATACAAGTCAAAAGTTTTAGTAGTAAGTATAAATTGTAATTATTTACTTACTGGTAAGAATGAACTCAATGGGCTTATTGTAAATTCGCAAAGAAACCTTCAAAGAGCCGTGGGGCGGTGGGTAAAACTTTTCCCTGCTTGTTGCTTAGTATTATTCCCAGTAAAGACCAACTTTGTAGTCTTACCAGTATCGATTTCCTTTGTTGTCCTTCCTGTAAAGTTCACAGTAAACACTGAATATACTTGAAAGGATAATAAAAATGTACTCGGTTTATTTCATGTTTATTTACACTCAATCGGGTGCTTCTAGATCTATACTTGGGTTTGAATAAGATAGCTATAATAACACACACAAATAAATTCACATATGAATTAATAGATGGTCTTTACATCAAATTGCAGAAAATCTTAACACCGCGATATAATCTTGTAGAAAACTAAATACAGCGCCATCTAGTTTAAAAAAAGGAATTAACTTTACAAAATATTATACAGAATTAGTATTTATACTTACAGATCAATTGAAATTAATTATGTTTTTCCTCGATATTTTTAAGTTATTAACACAGTATTTCTTGTTCAGGTTGCTTATTCAGCGCATCATTATGCGTGGAGGGGGTGGAATGGTGCTACGACGGTACGTAACCTTGCAATTGAATAAATTTTTATTGTCAAAATTATATCGAGATGTGGTCAAATTCTAAATTTGAAAAGTGTTTTACTGATTGTTAGTTCCTACTAGAATAGTGTTTTTTTACCGATTCGCATTTGTCTTCATAGATTTCGCCTTCGGTAAATGTATACCGGTTTATGAAAAGGAAGTGGAGGAGGGGTCACTCTTTCAGTAAGTTATCTCCAATCGTTATCATGTCGGTGTTAATTAATATTGTATCGATTTCAACATTGTTGTATTTTGATTTCAAATCGCATGACAAATCTTATGAATTTAAGTGGTTTAGTTTTTGCAATCCCTTTTAATATCCATGTGCTGTTGTGTTAGTATCCTAGTTACGAAGCAAATATGAAAAACTAGCCAGCGGTCTCACCCGTCTGTGGCAACTAATCCGCGTACCCAGATATAAAGTGGCTAAAAACCTACCTCGATTAACAGGCTTGAGGCTTTCTATCACTGAAATAAATTAAAATAAGTCCAAGATTCAAACAAACTAACAAATTAAAAAGCTTTATAGTATTCTACAGATTTACCTCGCCTTCTATTCGAGAGATGACAAGACTTCACCTCAATATCTTTATGTGGCAGGTATGACATGAGCTCGGAGCAGTTGCAGTGGTTCGAAGGCGAGCTGCAGCGGCTTGCGTCACGCGGCTACCGCTGGGAGCATGCGTACACGCAATGCGTGCTACAAGCCATGCTATACACGCTGCGACAAGACCTGTTAGTTTCTACACATATAGTACTATACTAAATTACTGTTATTTGTTGTAGACGTGCCCAAACATGTCCACAATATAAGCAATCGATTTTAAGACCTTAATAATCTTGTCCTTTTATTCCAGTGACCCGGCTACTGTGAACACAAAAATATGTGACCATTTCGCTGACCCGAAGTTAAGCACCACCTCGGAGGACAGCTCTGAAGAAAATGCTGAAGAAGTATGTCTCTTAAATCGTAAAACGGACTGGCTATTTATAAAAATAATGCGATTTCTAATAAACAATCGTATGAGTTACAGATGGAACCTGATGAGACGGCGTATGTCCGCTTTACTCCAAACTCGCCGCTCTCAGATTCGAACTTCGCGAATGAGGTTTACAGCCCTCCACTAACACCAGACGATGACCCGACTGCGTACATAGCAAAAGGTAATTATACAAAACATGTACAGCGTAGGTATAGGTTATACTTTTACTGGAGTTACTAACATACTTGCTTGGTTTTCTTCAAAGATAATGAACATCCCGACTCCGAAACTCCGAGTGACAAAATACGTGACCTAATGCTGATGGGTGGAAACGAGGAATCTCCCATCATTCTACCATTTTCAGAATTCAGAGAACGAATCCTCGCTCGAAAAGAAGCAAAACCCATGAATGACGTAAGCTCTTTACCTAGAGTTTTAATCGACAAAGAGAAGAAATCGGTTCTTGGTGAGAATGAACCTAACATGGCGTACGCCGACGAAGAACGTTTAGGCGCCCATTTCCGAAAGTACAAAACTAAGGCTCCGCCATTCACTGCGGAGTATATCACGAGCAATAGATTTTCACCCTTAGATGAAGAAATTCGATCCAATGCTTGGAAGAATTATAAACATAGTTTTGCTGAGAAACACTTCCCATTTGAGTATGAAAATCCTGGTGAATTACCCGAACCCAGGGTCTACATTGATGAAGATGGTCTGGACGAGTTTCCAATTGATGCTGGTAGTGGAGAGCTGGATCCTTACCATATTAAAGGTGATCTTGATATGTCTGTTGAATATGTGTTTATAAGGTATTTTAATTACTTATTGCTATAATGTTGCACTGCAGATAACTCACCGGCATTAGATGCAAAGCATTCCAAACAAATGGAGGAATATTTCATGAAGTACTGGCGAGATGTGATCGATTCTAAACAAAAGCCACAAGGCGCCCTGTACGCTGAGGGCGGCCCGCTCCGCGCTGACGAGTTGCAAGGTGAGTCCGATGTATCCCCTCACTACATAGCGTGAACTCCGTGTAAAGACGGCAATTTGTGTTGCTTCCTGCTTCGTTTGCATTGTAGGTACAACAGCAACATTATCTCACTCATTCTGTTAAAGTATTGACGTACTAACATTTTATTAATTTTTCTTATATTTTGTACTTCTCAGTTAACCAATGTGTTGTTTTAGTTCACGGCTATTTTTTTCACTTAGGCCCCATTGATTTCAAGAACTTCGACCTGTAAAAGAGATTCGAATCAGAACAAGGGTGTTACATATACCGACAATGTTTCAGGTGAAAATCCAAAATTTTATCCCGAGGATATTCAAGATTTGCTTAATAACGAATGGGGCTTTAAGCGTAGGGAAAGAGACGATGTTAAAAAGCCTGGGCCGCGCCTGGACGCAAAAACCTTAAAGATTTTATACCACAATAATTCAGTGACAGGTTAGTGTCACGGCGGCCTGAGATAACTGTTTTAGATATATATCGATGTTCCCTCGAATAGAGTCAGGCGACAGGCTAGAGCTGCATTGAATAAAGTATTTTTTTTATCTATAAGCACTTCCACGTCTTGTATAGAACACCGCACTAAGTGTTTCCCTCAGCACATTTTAATTTATTGTAAGACACAAAGCATGGGCTGTTATAGTCCTCTGTATCTACGTGTTGGCTAAGTGTGATTACATCTAAATGTTTTATATTTTTAGTTCTTCCTTTGTACTCTTCGATGTGTCGTTTCTGGGCTTGCTTCCAAGTAGCCCACCTTGTATTGTCATAATGTCAGCTTCAGTATCTACACAAATATGTTTTGTATCATGTTATCTGTTTTCAGTGTTTACATTGTTTCCATAATATTTGATTTATGCGCTTCATTGTCTCTAAATAATTGTTTATTGTCAAGTCCTGCTTCTGACTATAATCAAATATTTTTCTATTTACCTGTCTTGAATTAATCTGCTACGAGTAACTTTGGCAAATGGATAATACCTATGTCAAAAATGTTCTTCATTAAGCGAAAAACTGCATGGTTTCAAGTTCTATATCGGTGTTGTATGAATACATTGTTGTTCTTTATCGCTCTACTTATAACTTCGGTCTGATTTGGTTTTTCAGCTCATGGCGTACAACCTGTGGAAAAAGAAGAAAAGTCTAGGGACCACGATCATAACGATTATGATTATGACCCGTCATATGCTTACGTCGAGTTCAAGAACAGGTGAGAACATTCACAATTTACAAACATAAAATTATAAAAAGAATAACTGTTAAGTTACTTTCCCATTGATTTTATAATCGGTTTGCCTCAGGTTCCTAACTGACTGGGAGAAAGGCATCTCATTTATTTCAAGACTAGAAGAAATGCTTGGTTTAGAGAAAAACACTTTTACAAACCCCCGGTAACTTTAAAGTCTTCTTGAAATCTGTAGTTTTGACTTTTTTTATCTCTTTCTAAATTTTATCATTCCTAACCGGTACAGAATAATGTTAGAACAAACTGACATTTTTGTTTCAGAGTTGATCCAAGCGAAGTTACATTCAAAGTTGAGAAAAATAACAAGGGGTATGATGCGATGGATGTAGCGCATCAAGTTGGTAAGATATTTAGAGGCGCACAAAGATACTGATTTCTATAAAGCTTGATTGTGTTACAAATACTTTGTACTCGAATTACAATAGTTACTTATTGCAGATGAAATCAAGGAGGATTTACGTCGTCAAACTGGAGCTCAAATTCTGTCGACTGGCATTGGTGACAGGGTTAGTATTCAAAGAATATTTATCTCAACCTTTCATAGTGTTAGATGTTAAACTTAATTGGAGTTTGTGGTTGCAGAGTAAGCGCCCAGTAAGCCACCATATGGACGCACCAGAACCGATCCTTGGCTTGGACTTACCTGTACTGTCAGCTCTTATCGGAAGTTTGTTAGTGCTGGTGATAGGAGCTGTGGTTTTCGCTGTACTGTTGAAGCGAGACATGAGTGCTAAGAGGAAGCTTAACGGCCTCTCCTCTGCTGCTGAGATTGATGCTGAGGCTACTAGAGACTATCAGGCAAGAACTATATTTTTTGACCTTTTTTGTTTTTAACTTTAAAACAATATTTTATTTCTAAGACTTCAAAAAAGTCATGAATTTTTAAAATTCGATCATATCATGTGCCTCAGGAATTGTGCCGAGCACGTATGTCTGGAAAGTGGACGGGTCAGCAGACAGCCGCCGCTCCCCCGCATCCCACTGAGCCCCCGCAACGCATCACCTCGCTCTCCAAAGAACCTGAAGGCAATTCGCCCTCAACTCGATCCAGCACATCGTCGTGGTAAGAATTTCGATCTATACATTTCATGGTCAAGAATCGTCAGATATAATTTTTGGTTTGCAGTTAATACCTATGTCTAAAATTGGTATCTGCAAAAAGAAAACTCTTACGTTATATGTTTTACGTTACAGGAGTGAGGAACCAGCTCTAACCAACATGGACATCTCCACGGGACACATCGTACTGGTAAATGAAGCAAACAATATAGCTAAAGTCGAATCTAAAGCTTTTTTATCACCGTTTTCCTTTGAGTAACAATGTTGTACTCCAGGCTTACATGGAAGACCACCTGCGCAACAAGGACCGTCTCGAGCAAGAATGGCGCGCCCTGTGCGCGTACGAGGCGGAGCCGTGCGCCACGACGGCGGCGCTGAAGCAGGACAACACGGGCAAGAACCGCTACGCTGACGTACTGCCCTACGACCACTCCAGGGTCACGCTGAATACGCTCTCCAACCACCTCGGCTCTGATTACATAAATGCTTCGACTATTGTAAGTCCTTTCCTATGAAGCCTTTTTTGGTTAACCTATATCGTATTATTACTAACCAGCCTTGGTCTTTACTCTACTGACCGCCACTCAAAAAAAGAAAGACGTGCCCTCAGTGCCAAGCTAAGAATTCATCCATAATTTACGCAGCCGTAAAACTGACTATTCATTTTGAACTTTAAAAGTCAGGTAGTTGTGACCGTGGCGTGCTGGGCTTGTCATCTATACGTGACGGTGGCGGTCAAAAGGTTAATTACCTCTATTTCACATTACATGCCTTTAAATATTTTTTTTGTATAACTAGGTATATCAAGACATCTCCGACTTGCTTTTCAGACTGACCACGACCCGCGGAACCCAGCATACATTGCGGCAGCCGGTCCGATGGCCCACACGGCGCCCGACTTCTGGCAGATGGTTTGGGAGCAGGGCAGCGTCGTCATGGTCATGCTGACGCGCCTCACTGAGAACGGACAACAGCTGTGCCACCGCTACTGGCCTGAAGAGGGATCTGAACTTTACCATATCTATGAGGTTTATTTTTGTTCATTAAATAATAGAGTTGTTAAGGTCTAAAATTCTATATAATCAAATTGTTCACCAGGTACAGGAATAAAAAATGCAATTTATTTCATGTTATATATTACGTCAAAAATCCCCGTTAAAATATTTCAATATGTATAGTGTTTTAAAAGTGTATTTCTATATGTATTTCAGGTGCATCTGGTAAGCGAACATATTTGGTGCGACGACTACTTGGTGCGCAGCTTCTACCTGAAAAACCAGCGCACCGGCGAGACTCGCACTGTCACGCAGTTCCACTTCCTCTCCTGGCCTGAAAACGGCGTCCCATCTTCGACCAAGGCCCTGCTGGAATTCAGGAGGTGAGACTTTACCTTGTTACTAATTTCATCGATTGAGACATATTATTTTAATATAATCCAGTAAAAAAATGTTTTTGTGTTCATACTGGTCATTTTACTTTAAAATGCTGTCGAATAAATTAAAAACAAAAGTATTTTTTTTCTTCTATTTATTTAATAGCATTACGAATTTTGGAACGTTTCTATATTTAAATTTTTTAGAAGTGGTGGGCGCTGTACCATAAAAACCTTTTATGGAATTAATTTTTGTGACTATAAAACTTAATTATTTAATATTATTACAGAAAAGTGAACAAGTCGTACCGAGGAAGATCATGCCCCATCGTTGTCCACTGCAGGTAAAATAATAGATAAATATTTGTTGTGTTTTTCCGTCTGTAGACTAAAATTAAGCCTTTCAAATCAGCGGCAATCTGCCTTGATGATAGTCATTATTACGCAGATACGTACGTGAGAATTAATCAAATCACCTTGATTGTAATTATCTGAATTTATCAGTGCTTAGACCAATAAAAAGAGATTTATTTAAATTAGTCTATATCAATTGGTACACGCAAAGATTAAATAACGGAAAATCATTGAACTTTGAATGGCCATACTAACAACGATGAGTTGGTTCACCCTGAGTACTATCAGTGATAAATAGGCATACAATCAGTTTATCAATCAATTGATCTGATAAGATAATAAAAATGACCGTAATGAGGTCTTTTGGCATATTTTATTGACATATCTTATTTATACATTATCATCATGATTAAAACGAAAAATAGCAAATGGCGGGCTTTTTGTTTCAAATGTGCAATTGCAGCCTAATTTGATTTGACTTTTTATATGTAGGTACAGATGCCAGCACAGCAAGCTACTACAGTCTGTCAAATTTCCTAAATAGATTTTCAACTTTATCGCTGAAGCATATAGATAAAACTTGACAGTTTCGGGTAGCTTTATGTGCAATCGAAAAAACCTTTCAATAAATAATTAAAACCTCCTTGTACGTATTCCAGTGACGGAGCCGGTCGGTCAGGCACGTACTGCCTCATCGACATGGTGCTCAACCGCATGGCGAAGGGAGCCAAGGAGATCGACATCGCCGCCACGCTGGAGCACATCCGCGACCAGCGCACGCGCACCGTCGCTACTAAGCAGCAGTTTGAATTCGTACTTATGGCTGTTGCTGAAGAGGTAATGCATAAGAGGTTAAAATCCGTAGGTACATATTTTGTAAAAGTCTCTTCTGGTATTGATAAAAGGGACAAAATATTTTCTGCAGTAGGTATAGTAAAAGTAAGTAAGTACTCGTGATTACAACCAAATTATTAAGGAGGTATTTTCCACTGAAGATCATTGCTCACTACCATTTTCCTCTAGCGAAACCCATATAATGACAATTTGAACTACCATGTTTTCTTCAGCTGTTTAAGTCATCCCACATAATTATATCAGTAGGTAATGCCTTGCCTGTACCTAGGTTTTCCGCATAAGGCAATAGATTCGTTAGTTTCATATTTAGATATTAAATAATTTATCGTGTATTTTCCTTATCCAAAGGTCCACGCGATACTTAAAGCTTTGCCGGCACATCTGCAACAACTGCAAGAGAAAAAAGACAAAGACAAGGAAAAAGAAAAAGAAAAGGATGGCAGTGACAAGGAAAAAGAGAAGCCTAACTAAACCGCGCACCCAACAGGAACACGTTACGTTATATTATTGAACCTATAATAAGTATTCTATCATTGTGGAATTGATGTATTTCTATCAACTCCGAGTTGAGAATTTCGCTATGTAAAAACGAAATTAGAGGCGACATCACTATTTAGTATGAATTTATACCTTTTTTTAGTCACTTTGGCTGTATAATAGGTGAACCCCAACATGACATCCAGGATAGCATTTTTTCATCACAATTGGAAATTCTTAACTTCGGGTTGTCTAAGCTTGACGATACTTACCTTACACAGGGAAGTTGGCAAAAATTTACATAAGGCGAAGATACTGACTGTGTCTACATGAGGTGTGCCGCTAACTATGGCATTTATTTTTCTAAAGCTTTTAATATTTTCTTAAGGTAGCTTCACAAGAGCCTATTTATTATATTTAGAAATTAATAAACACAAACTATTAAGTTTCTTTGTTAAATAGCAGTTACTTAAGCTTTTTATTGGAGTGTTGGAGACATGGTCAATTGTTAGATTATCAGAACTAAAAGGTTTATCCTGAGTTGCTTACCTTTTAGTTTATTTATTACCGTAATAACTTAAAAATAATTATAATTCTAATAAATCGAATAGCTGATTTAAATTAATAGAATTTCTAATATACCTAAGCTACAAATTATGTTTTTAAACTGCGTTCCTTAGTTTTTAGTTCGTATTATAATTTACCGTCGTGCATAAAATGCGAATCCTGTGAATTGATCTAGTCAGTTACAAGTTATTTAAGCCAGTTTATAGTCCGTTTCTATGTAATAAGTTTATTTAATTCGTTATTTTAACAATGGTCAGGCCTGTAGCGTTAATTTTAAAAGTTTTATTCGAGTAGTTAATTTAAAATATTGTTAACAATATACGAGTAGTGCTGCTGACCATAGTTAAAATAAATCGATCGTAATTAATTGCTTTCTGTTAGGTCATCGTGTCTAAAGGTTTTTAAGTCATATTGTAAGTACATTGTTATATGTATAGATCTACATTTTGCAACGTATATACCTAGAACTTATAACAACAAAGATAAGAGATTTATGTCTTTCCCAATCATATCCTGAATCAACGGAATACCTGAGAAAAATAATCAGATTTAAAAAATCAAAATTAAATATTTACAGAATGTAGCAAAACCCTAGATACATACTAATACGTGTTATGTACGAGATTTATATAAGATATATTTATTGCATATTATGTGGAAAATGTAAAAAAAAAATTAAAACCTACCCACGAAATTATGGATGTAGTATTTAGATTTAAGAGAAAATATATTTAACCGTATTTCTGTATGAAATTATATGTAGTTTTTATGTGAATGATTGAATATTGGATTTTGATTAAATTGTTTTAGGGAATAAGATAGAAGTATCCTAATTTCCTAAAAAAGAGATCCTTTCTCATACACGTATTTGGAACCTCCAAGCCGCGCTGATGACGTCAGCGACCATGTTGCCTTCGGATATATTTTCAAACCCAAAAAGCAAAGATCATTTGATTAAATTTACCATTACCTTACAGTTGTGAAGTTACTACCAAATCATAGAACATTCTACGTTTCCAGCAATAAAGAATTAGACTGATAAGTGATGCCTATATATAATTCAATTTGTGCATCGAATCCGGGAAGTTAAGAGCAAGGAAGGTAAGAATGATATCACAAAGACGTAATCCCCACAACCGTTTTGCTGTGGACTGAATTTCCTCGTATTTTTTGTTGGAATGCATTTCCTGACTTTCCTGGTACCTGACTACGCTTATTAGACCTCAGATTGGTACAGACGCCAGCACAACAACCTACAATCTGTCAAATTTCTTTAATCAATTTTCAACCTTATCACAACATTGGAAGGTTAATATTCGATTGGTAAAATTTGACAGATTCGGATAGGTCAACCAGCAATTGTCTTTAATGTTTTGAGTTAGTAGGATATAAGAATAACACAATGGTACCTATTCACAAATTGTGCTGCAAAGCTTTGCCTAATAGAATTTTAAAAGTACCTACTTATATAAAAGAGTATTCTGTTTATCATGGTCCAAATTACTGCCTTCACACTTTTTTTCATGCGTTATCATCAAATGGGCCTTCCCGCTGTGGTGCACCTGGAGGGAGTGTCAGACTCTTACTAAATAAAACCCACTATGTTCCTTCTGGAGGTCCCTGTGTGCCAGGGCCACGTTAACTCTTACAAACAACCCGCAGATGGCATTCACACTAAGCTATAAGAGACTGACGTTGCGTTTAAATACCTAATCAAATCACGTCACTGTAATCAAATATCAATATTATCAGATTTACTTAGATATTGATAATTGTCGAAATTAGATATCCTAATAATGAAGATATCTTTTGACGTACAGCACCTTAATTGGTCAGACACCATCAAATACCTTATCCTATAATGTAATCAATAGTACCTATTCCTTTTGGAGATCGCTCAATGTTGGAGAAACTAGCGGACTTTACAGGGGTAGGTATGGTTGAAAAGTGGAGTTGCTGTTGTCTAGGGTAGGAACGTCTACTTATTAGAGAATGATCCTACTAACAACCAGTGAATACTAGGATACGTGAATTATTACGTGAATATTGACTTCCGAAAGACCTTCTTAAAAGTTATCGTTCGCTATCCTGCAGCTAAGAAGGTTGAAACTTCATGAAATTGATTTTATAATTATTTTTTTCCTAACTGTACCATATAACATTCCTAAAAAGGGAAACGGCAAAGTGAAACAATATATATTTTTTATCAATTAAACAATGTATTAATATCTGAGATTTATACGTATGTACGAAAGCATTGTATTTGAACCGTGACCAATCAACCGGATCAACCGATAAGATTTGCAAAGATCAGTGAGATAAGTTTCGTGCCTATTTTTTTTATTTTCTATGCACCAACCGACCTGTAAATGATGGCGATAACGCTCCAGTATTGCCATCTTATTGTAACTTCTCACGCTGAATAGAAAAATTGAAAGATGTTGAGTGTTTTTCGGATCAGGATGAATAAAATTAGGTAATACAATTTCCATTTCATCTTCGTCACACTCATCTTTAAAACTCTAATTATTCTTCAACAGGGCCTTAGCGCTCTTGCTAGTTCCGAGCGACGAAATTAATAGCTACCCTTATTACACAGCATATACTAGACATTGCGCGTGATGCAGTACAGCAATGAATATTAACCTAACTGGTAAAGGCCCACTATGTTCCTTCTGGTGCCTATGTGTACCAGGGCCACGGTTCGGTAAAACGATCACGCAGTCTCAGTAGGTACGTGCACGATCTAGGGACCGCATGCTGTAAGCCTTTATGTTACAGTCGACACTTGGACGCAGACTTAAGAAGTGCCCGCACCATAGTGTTACACCAACTGGTCACTTTCATGCGTGGATTCCCAGTATGTTGTATCACTATTCACTACTGATATAACAACCAATGAAAATAAGCCCTTAGATTCGTAAATAGTTATATACTAGAATCATATAGCCAGATAATAATATTACCACTCACAATATCTTATTTATTTCCGTTTTAGGATAGAATTTCACAGCTATTATATAGAATTTCATCAGCTGCTTGTTATCATTTTTATGCAACTGTTGGCAACTCTGGGTTTGCACTAGGCTGGCATACGTAGTATATTGTATACTCTTTGGCTGGCATTCTTCAGTTGTCAAATTGACCCGTCAGTCCACGGCTGATAATCTTCGTATATCGAAACGCTCATCGTACTTACCATGATGACTGACAGATGCCTGACGTTTCTGCTTGGCCGTGATTGGCCGCCGCAAGAGCAGGTAGGCCGCCATTTGCTTTTTTTTATAATTTGTCATTTTTGACATTACAGACGATTGACAGTTTTGATTATATAATAACGTACTCTGTGGTTTTGATCGATTGAAGATGGATTGAAGTCTTTGTGTTTATCCTTTCCGCTCTATTTGTAATAAATCTACGATATTTACGATTACTTTTGCTACTTGCAAAATGTATTACGAGTGCTGTGTTTGCAAAACTTTGCGACAGGACGCTATTTTAGATTTTAACGAGAAGAGACTAGTTGTGTGGTAAAAGTGTCTAAACCGTGATGATCTGCAATCATTATTACCTGAACAACTTTCGAAGCATTTTGTTATTCAAAAGCACTTTGAAAAGAAATTCATTGCGTCTAAATCACGTCTCTTTGTGCAGTGCCTATCCATCTCTATTTAATGAAGATGAGATTTTGAGTGGAGTACCAACTCGGCATCACACCGGTATATATAATGATGATATATCTTGTTTCTCTATACTTTTTGCTTCTTGCATACCTCTCTTCAGAGTATTGGATTTGCAATTGCATAATTATAATGATAATGGAAATTATCTGATTTCAGAAAATGTGTCTCCTCTGGCTGAGAATTCATTCTACCATAAAAGACATATTGACCACACATACTCCGTAGAACCACTGAAAGGTATTGGCATAATTTTGTGTTATTACCATAATTAAATTATGTATAATTTATTAGAATAACAATAGTTTCCTGTTTTGTTTTATAGATTCAAGCCGTTGCTTCTTGCACCACTGGATTTCCTCGGCAATACCCACCACAATACCCACAATCTAGTCAAGTTTCAGGTATTGCAAACTTCTTAGATTATGTCAAATATGCAAAATGAAATGTTATCTCTTAAAATTTTTCTTTTACTTAGATTTTGTCTATTTCAGATGTCACTGCGGCTAGCAGCTGTATCCTCAAAACATTACCAAAAGTCCGCTAAATCCACTAACTATTCATTAGTCAGGTAATTTAGATTTTCATTGTGCTTCTCCGTTAATAATATCTTTACTTGTAACTTGCTGCAGGCATTATGATTATTTCCTGGTACCAATATATAAAAGAAATGTTTTGCATAGTATCATTTAGTATTCGTTTTCGCCTGCATGGTAATAGTTTTATTTACTTAAATTATGATACAATCTTTTTAATAAATTGTTGTAGAGTTACATTACCGTTACATTATATGGTATGTATTATAGAATGCATAATATATTATATTTTCTGTTTCTGTTAGATAGCCCATTTATTGGGGAAGGCTATTAGCTCTTTAGGTCTAGTAAAGCTACCTTATCCTCCGAATGTTTTTTTTACTACAAACCCTAGAGTTAGCAATACCAATTATCCTGTTTTGGCTAATTTACAGTAAACTAATTTATTATCGCATAAACAACACTCACGAATCGCTTCGATTTTTTTTCTGTTCCAATCATGCGATCGGTCTCTCTGGTAATAAGCAGACATGGTGAATGAATCTCTTCTATGACCATAATATTTTGTAAAACTTAAACTACTTTTCTCTTTTCCAGCTCATTATGCAGATGGAAGACCAGGGAGTAGCACACTGCAAAACATAGCCGATATGGTTTTATTTTTTGACCTAACTATTTGACAGTCTCAATGGAGCTGCTATCCTATGGAAAAATAAGTGAGGGAATATCCTGAAAACACCATTTATGTACCATAAGTTGTCTTAACTCATTTCATTTATTTAGTTGCAATGTTGTCAACGAAACTTGTCTTCTTTTTTGTAACAAATATGTATAATTTATTGGATAATATTTGACACTGAATCGAAGCTTGGAACATAAACTTGCTCTAGCACATCGGGATTTAAAGATATACCAATATGAAAATGCTGTAAACGCGTTTTATTAACGATATTTGAAGTCATTTTATAAGGACAGCTATTTTTTTTTCGTCATTTTTAACTAAAGCATCATTTAGTACTACTTTTCTCTATTCAAACCCACTTTAATTTATATCAGTACAAATCTTCTTTCTTTATAAGGAAGCTTGAACTACGGCTTAGCTGAAAAAACATATCATGACAACCCTAAATCGGTGTGAATTCGGAAGAATAGTACACACGGCTCACATCAAGCTATACAAAAATAGTATAAGCTGACCCTTCAATTTGTAGAAAGACCATATAAATAAAGCGAATCCAAGATAAACTGGTTTCGTATGGCTTGATGTGTAGCCGTCTGTACTGTATGATGATTAAGTTATATATTAGGAAATAATACTGTCCTTAGTTTTTGCTCTTTAAGGGCGCGTGTTCGAAATGCTGGCAAGGTCGCAAATAGCTGTCAAATATTTACATGTTTTAATTAATTTCTCAATTTTATTTTATGAAAACATAAAAAAATGCTCTGTAGTGCACTAAGAAAGTTAATAGAGAATGCAATTATTAATATCGTAACATCGAATATATAGTTTTATATGTAAAAAACGTATTTGGAAACTTTCCAAGTGCCTTTTTTGCACCTAAAATGTTTAAAACATCAAATTTAGTGTTTTAATTGCAATTCCTATTCAATGTATTAGTGCACTACAGAGCCATATGTCTTACTTTCATATAGTAAAATGGCCAAATTTATTAAAACGTGTAAATATTTGACAGCTATTTGCGACATTGCCAACTTTCGGTATACGCGCTCTTAAGATTGTTATATATCCGGATCCCGACGTGCTAGAGCAATTTTGAATTCTGGACTGCGATTCAATGTGAAATATTCTACAAGAAATTATATATTTCACTTTGGTGGCAAGAACGCTGTCGACCAGTATAAAGAATTAGTTCAATATAATTTTAAAGGGCACGTTTTTAGGAAATGTCTATTTGCCTGAGATGCAAGCGTTGGAAAAATTAAAATCCCTAAATTTTTTATTATTCCCTATTTATATTATTAAGTCTGTAGAGAATTGTAAATATTTCAATATGTAAAGAATTTTCATGAATAAAAAATATTTAATAAGTCTTTGTTTTAATTATTTCTTCCCAAAATCAATAAGCAATAAAAAAAAACGAAAATAGTATCAGGCGGGGTTTTTCATACTGCATCCTATTGATGCCTTTGCCACAGTACCAGCTTTTAAAAAAAAAAGAAACGTCAGCTATCATAGTAAATCGACGAAATCTGTGGTGAGAATTTTTGTTCGGCAGTTGGCAGTCTGATACGTAGTATCTCTAAGTAGTCTGTGCGTCAGTCAAGATCAGTGAGTGAGGCAAGTTAGCAAGTGGAGATTATTATTTACTGTGCGGTCATAGTTGATAGGTGTTCCGTGGTACAGTTTGTAATTTAAAATAAATAAAATAGATACACGCCCGTAGTAGACTTCAATCTAATACACCTCCTCACATACAAACATACATTTTATTAAGTAATCTCAATAATTTATAAGAAACTTCACGATGATTTCTGGCCGTGCTTTACATTTTGTGTTCAAAGTCGCCGACAGGACATTGACTGCGAAATTCTACAGAGAAATCTTGGGAATGAAGGTAAGATTTTAAAATATATTTTAGATTCAGCTAAGATAACAAATTAGACATGTTTGGTGTGCAATTTAAGGCCATAATAACATAATTAAAGTAGATAGGATTAATTATTATATTGGAGTTAAGACAACGCCTGAGGCTTGACCTTGGTCATATGTGAGAATAGGTCCCTAACGCTTAATTACCTACTTAGCCACACTACATACATACAACTTCATGAATCATTATTTTTAAACACTAAACTTCCAGGCTAATGAGAGTGACATAAACCCTGAAAATAAGCATTCCTTTATACAACTAATTACCTGCTAATTTAGTTCTAATACTGCTTAAGTACATAATTAGGCGCTGTATTTTCCTTCAAACATATTTTTAGAGACATGATTAGTATATTTTGTATAAAGAAACATGATATTAATTTATAATATCATATTTATAACCAGCCAAAATATATTTTTAAGATTTTAATTTTCGCAAGAATAAAATGACACTATTTTTTTTTTAATATTTTATAGATGACATAAGTAAAAAAATATTAGTTAAATTAAAGCAATCAACAGCACACCTTAACAAAATATGCCAATCAAAATGATAAATGACTATTAGCAAAGTGACATAGAAAAACATTTCAAAATTAAATGGTTCCTTTGTTATTTTGTTAACAGATGTTATATTTATAAGTATAAGAAATACCTACCTAATTGCCTATGGCTATGGGAACTATTTTTCTTGCAACCATACAAAATGAAACATAAAGCCTACCTCAATAAGAGGACTATTTTAATACCTAAATATTTGTTCATATTGGAACTAGAGTTCTTAAGATAAGTGTGTTCAAGTAAAAAAACAGACACAATACCTGTATCATTTGTATAGTATTTATTTAAGCTCTGTGCAGCTTCCAGGTCTTTATGCTAAGAATATTTAATAATGATGCCCATATCCACGGTACATAAAGCTTAATGTGTAATAGTCAGTGTGATTACATTATTCTGAATAGTATGATTTCCTTTTCTCCAGGTCTTAAGACATGAAGAATTTTCCGAGGGATGTGAAGCTGCCTGCAATGGGTAAGTTAACTTCCCCTTAAAAAGAAAATATTAATAACCACAACTTGAAAAGCAGCATTCAAATACCACATTTAGATCAGATCATTGTAAGAGCTATAGATAGACATAGCCATTCAACTTACACACCCCTTATTTTGCTTTGGGGGTTAATAATAGTTAAAGATGGAATCTCCCATATTTCACCTGCCATTTTAGACTGGTATAGGAAAGTATATACTCTACTATACAATTTTTTAATTATAAATATTTGTTCTAGACCTTATGCCAACCGATGGAGCAAGACTATGGTCGGCTATGGACCGGAAGACTCACACTTCGTAGTTGAGCTAACATACAACTACGGCATCACACACTATGAAATGGGCAATGACTTCATCGGTCTCACAGTCCAGTCCAGTGAGAGTCTCAAGAGAGCTGCTGCTAACAACTGGCCCATTAAGGAACAGAATGGACTCAAATATCTTGAAGCTCCCGGTGGTTACAAGTTCTTCATCGTTGATAAGCCACAGCCTGTTGACAAAGGTAAGTTCTACTTAAAACTAATATTACAATTCTGACATGTATTGTGAAACCTCTTTAGTCCATGGTATTATTATATTATTAGCCAGCACATCAGGCTACTACAATCTGTCAAAATTTCTTAATAGATTTTCAACTTTATCGCTGAAGCATAAAGTTCAAAGTTGATTGGGAAAATTTGACAGTTTTCGGTAGCCTGATGGTATGATGGTAGGCATCATGGTATGCTCAAATAAAAAAAAAGTCCACATGCAGACCAATTTTTTTTTGAGGCCATATAGTTTATGAATGTAAACTCATGCAGCTGTAGACATGAGCTTGTTTCAACTTGTTTACCATACACAGAAAATCATCATCAATGATAATAATTATTCTGAAATGATAAGATAACATTTATCAATACAGACATCGCTTTCTGAGATGTTTTATATCTGTTGATATGATTGTTTTATAGATAAACTAGGCGCTGTAAGTAAGTGTTTCAAATGCAAATCATGTGACGACTGCCTGATCCATTCGTTGAGGATAATTTTTCACGCAACTATTCATGCTTACATTGACATTATCATGATTCATTCATTCATTTGGCACACACAACATGCCTATGGCAATGCGCCTTTTTACACCTTGTCTTCTTAGCAGAGGTCGAAAATACTTACTGAGTTGGAGAAAGGCAAATTAAATGAAAAATTGCATCATCTTAGGTACATGCCGAGACTAAAAACCGTATCTAATAATACATTAAAATGCCACTTTACGTCCGATACGTGACATGAATTTCTTCATGTAACCAAACCAATTTTATGTATAGTCGCCGTCAAAATATGTCTTGCTGACTGTACCTAGACCTACCATCCATATACAACTACTGTATGCGAATTATAATTACATATAAGTAGTTCTACACTACTAGATACATCATCAGCTTCCGCCAGCGGTTTCATCCACATGCCATGGGAAGTACTCCGCGCATCCGGATAAAAAATTACCTATATATAGTCTTCCTCGATAGATAGGCAATCTAACAAAGAAATAATATTTCAAATATGTCTAGTAGTGTCTAAGATTAGCAGTCCTCCGCCGCGTTGTCCTGTTTCTCTAATTGGTCCCGATAAACTCATTATTTTCACAGTCTTATTCGGGCATATTTCTCATTACTTTTTAATATTCTCAGATCCAGTGGTAAAAGTGTCCCTCGCCAGCTCAAACTTGGAGAAGTCGATAGACTACTGGAACGGCTTGCTCAGTCTCAAGGTGTTTGAGAAGACTACCAAGACTGTCACCCTTGGCTTCGGCGACAACCAGGCTAAATTGGAATTAGTCGATATTGGTAAGTACCTACTTGCGCTCCACCTTATTAAAAAACGAGAGTGGGTTGCCATTTTTCAAAAGCTTCCTATACTATATTTATTTATTTAATGGCAAAGCAAATGATTTCGTGTACTCATCCAAAAACCTTGCCCCTCCTCCTCCCCCCAAACGTCACGAGTTCAGAGTTGTGCAACAGTGTGCAATGATTAGCAAGTTTCTTAAAACAATAGCAACTCATGATAATCAAGCATCTTTAGAACCGGATGAGTGTACTCAAAACCTTTCAGACACTGATAATTTGATTAAGAAAAACTTTAAAAATACTTAGTGCCAGGTTCCCAATGTTCGATACATAGCCACTATCTACCAGATAAATTCAAAAAATGGAACAGAATTTGTATGAAATTATCTGCCAAATAAACTATCTGGAACTTATTCGTAGGTGGTGAAGCAGACTCTTAAGTTTTTAAAATTGAGAAGTTTCTTCTATATTTCATTAAGAATTCATGGCGCACCCTATGAATAATATTGCTGAGTCATATTTTAGTCGTAAAATTGTGGTTAGTCAGAAGACCGTAGTCGGGAAGTAGGTATGTGATTACCTTAAACGGTGAGGTTACGCACTAAATTTTTTACTAGACGCCTAAGTACCCTATTATAAATAAATAGCCTAGTAATGATGCCTAGTCGCACCCAATAAAATAAATTTCCATGCGTTTATTTGGAGAAGTGACATTATCTTCATACGTTATCAGACGTAAGTTAGACTACGTGTTAACAGAAAGTAGATAGTTTTAAATCTATTTGAGATGATGCACCGTTGTTACCTACGACCACTATCTCGGTGCGTGGCAGGCGTGTGACTCTAGGGCTATCTAACGCTGACAAAGGAAAAGATTAGAAAGCGACATGTAATTTAGTATGTAGGTACAAAGGTACTTGAAGGCGTGATAACATATTGCACACATGTAAGGTAATCCATGTCAAGTATTTGCTAAGACAAGCGTATCGTCTACTCTACGGTAACTATTTTTAACCGACAGCCAAGAAATGTTGTGTTTTTCGCGCGTATCTTGTATATATGCATGCGTTATTCTTTATCACCTCATATCTAAGAAACGGCAGGGCTGATTACGTTAGTCAGGGTATACTTAGATTCGTCTCGTTTACCCAAATGTTCTTAGATATGTGACGCTAAATAAAAACCAACATGGCGTAATCGACATGGTGCTGGTACTCAGCTAAATCCGGTTAGATTGGAAGCCGACCCCAACATAGTTGGGAAAAGGCTCGGGAGATGATGATGGCGTAATGGACATGCTATTGACAAAAAAGTAATAAAAAGCAAATCTGTTTTGTTTTCTACTATATGAGTATCAAATAAAACTTATAAACTTGAAATCACTAATATTATTCAAGTTCGAATGTTTGTTATTCTTTTGAAGCTAATGTAACACGCCTCATTTAGCAAAATAGCATATATTTATTCGGGTGTGGGAAGTGATTCCCTCGGCACCCCTTAATTAACGCGAAAAAATAATAATGTAAACGTTTGAATTTCCAGGTGAACCAGTAAATCGCGCGAAGGCGTACGGTCGCATCGCCTTCTCGTGTCCCTTCGACGAGCAGCCGATCATCGACCAGAAGATCCAAGCGGCCAAGGGGACCATCCTGACCCCGCTCATCTCTCTGGACACGCCAGGCAAGGCCACCGTCAGGGTCATCATTCTAGCCGACCCCGACGGTCACGAGATCTGCTTCGTGGACGACGAGAGTTTCCGACAGCTGTCGCAGGTCGACCCCGCCAGCGACGCAGACCTCGACAAGTTCATTAAGTCGGACAAGTCGCGAGCGTAAATTTAAGCCTTCAATTTCTCACGTATCGGGCAAGGGTATATTATACTTTTTTACGTATATAATTTTCTAGTACTTAAATTATTTCGCGCTTAGCGTCACAATCATATTATTATATTACCTCTTTATGTATACTATGTATGCACACGCTCATCGTCATTGTTTTTCGTACTCATATATAGCAATGTTAATAGATATGATGTTATTGTATAAATTATCTTGCTTCATACAATGTAAGGCTACAGTCTCAGTTTGTTTGAAGCATTTATGACATTAAATAGTAAGCCTTATGTATTTGCATTAAAGTTTATTATTCAGTGAGCAGTATGTTATAAAGTGCCACTTCATTGTTGTAGGTGTTTCTTAAAATACCTTTTTCAGAGTAGCATTCCATGTGATTTTAGAATTGGCACTAAGTACCAAGTATTATTTTAAATTCTGTCCAACATTGTTGTAAAGTGATATGTTTATTTAATTTGTGTATGTTTATTATCTATTGTTGAACTTAAGTACAGTTTTAATGTTACATAATATAAATATATAAGAATATAATATAAATTAAATAGCAAATACTTTTTATGATTTGTCGATGACATGACCTCAAATAATATTTAATGTTAAGGAGTATTTTTTATTTATGGAGTGTGGATGTTATGAATATTTCACAATAAGCACGTCTTTGTGTGACCAAAAGAACACTGGAAACGTAAATTACTAGTTTTTAGATGCGTTAAAGACTACTATTGTTAATATAAAAATAAATGAACACAGACGAACATACTAGAAACCTTACCGAGTCGCCATGGCTGAAGATTTGTCCGCCGGTTAGGGCACTCTACGATTCTCGCAAAACTTTATGGCGGCCCGCAACTAATTTCCGAGCACAAGTACGGTTAATGAACATCTGGACTAATCGTTGTATCTTAAAATATTGTCTAGAACTCGCGTATAGCCTCTTAGATACTGTTGTCGGCCACATCCTACCGGGAACCGTAGACACGCACTTCAATCCCGTTGTGAGAAATCCAAATCAATGCCTCGGCTATGATTAAAACAATATTCGTTTAAGACAAATTCGAAATAAGTTTGAATGTTCTTCGCTAAACGTTTTGATGCGCAAAGGCCATAAAAATCATAATAATGGGTCAGTTACAGAAATTTCAATTTTATGTATACTAATATAAAAACGTCGGAAAAATGCACTAGATTTTATACAATAACAAAATTTCATAACAATAATTACCTACTTGTTCATTCAAAATAAGGACCTGTCAAATTCACTAAAGTAGTCAGTCTGACAACTCGAAGGTCCACTAGTTTGCGTGTTATATCCTCCTCATTATTGTTTTTTGCTAAGAAAATAATAATGAGGAGTAATTTATTTAAATGTATGTACTTATCCGATTTATTACGTACTTTTCTGTCTCTGTCTGACTTCCCAATGTGGTGGAATTAAAGTATTTGTCATGGAATATTCAAGAGACCTATTTTAAAATTTACAATTATTATTGTTGATATATATCAATCAATTACTCAACGCAGCTGGTAAAGATATTACTCAAAGTTATTCAAAGCCGAAATCATCATCATAATCACTTTCTTTTAAACTATCAGGTTAATAAAAAGACATTGGGAAAAGAAAAATACTCATATTACAGTGTCTGGTTGGTGTCAAACAGATATGTTGTCAATTTGGTCACAATAATAATATAATAATATATTTATTTGCCAGAAACACGGTACAGAAAGTTGGTATATCATAAGGTACAGTTCATCATGTCTCGTCGACACAGCGGCATGCAAATCAAACAGCTACCTAATTGAGGTTTAATATGTTTAAAAGCAATTTGTTTTTTAATGAAATTTAAATTAAATAAGAAATTAGCATAATACATAACAAGTTACAACATTATATACTAAATTTAACAAATTACAAATTTATAAATTAATATGAGCAATCACTTATGCCTGTATTTTGATGCAAGGTCAAGAGAATAAAATTTACAGGGACATTTTACAAAAAACTCCTGAATTGAGTAGAAACATTCCTGCAACAACCACTATGATAACCACACAATATGATAAAATATAGGAACAGTTCTTGCCAAACTGGATGCCGGCCTGCAACTTATCCCGGAGCACAAGTACATGCATGTGGGACATACCTCCTCCGTTTATACGACGCGCAATGTAGCCGCCCTCTTTCATATTTTTAGGACGTTTGAAAAACGTGGGTTTTTTAGATTTTATTAATTTATAATTTTTATCTTTGTTGTTTTCTATTTTAACTGTAAATTTCAGCCTGCTAACTTATTGGGCACTACCTCAAAAGTCAAAGAAAATCAATCCAGCCGTTTTTAGTTGTAAATTGAATAGTCATCAGATTTGAAGCTACTCTGTAATTTACAGTCTGATTGATAGTTTATCGGGAAGTGCCTCAAAATTGAGTTACAAATGTCCAACCGGAACGACAAACAAACAAACCAGAAAATTGAGTGTATAAAAACGTGGGAAAAATACGTCGATTGGCGTCATAAAACTTTTTACTATTGAACATAACTCGCACCATTTAAATCTATAATGTGGTTGTTCAAGGAGAGTTAGGTTATGCCGATCTCATCTCGATTTTTATAAAAAAATGTGTTGACGTGTAAAAGTGTTGAGTTCAACCTATTTGCAAAATAAATATCATTTATCATAAGATCTTACAGAATCTGATGGAATTGTTGTCAAAAAGGTCGGTCACTAGACTGTAAGTAAACCTTAAAAAATAATCTATTTTCGTATTGTAGTTTGCTTTCAATCATGATGGGGGTAAATGAGGAAAATATTCTCCACTTCCAATCCTAAAATTTATAACGTTTCAACTTGTAGCAAAACTTTATTCCTACTTGATTTATTGCTCTATACTATATTCAAGCCATCATTCACGCGTCTGTAACAATTACGTCGCTATGTCCAGCCCGAAAGTCGATTAGCGTGATACCGGCTACTTAGCGATAAACGGCTGGATATAAATCGAGAAGTGAATCGCGGTGAGCGGTTAGCGCGCCAAATGACTTGACCGTATCGATCAAATAGCTTGTGGAGTTACCAAACGGCGAGATCGCGTGACGCCGGTCCAATGTAGCTGTGGGCCTCGCCTACACCAGAGAAATCGGGAAGTCTTGCCTATCTGCATTCCGATAACAATCGATTTGCATAACACCTACCTACTACTGCAAGTAGGTACTAGAAGCATATTTTGTGTGCCACTTGGTCCCATTTTTTCCCTTAAATAAGAAGACACTCTTTTATTCGCGTCTGAAGTTTTACTGAATTTTTGTTTTTGCAGGAAGTCTGAAGTTTTTTACATAATATGTCTTTAGTATGCTTATAATGTTGCATTGGATTAGCATACAATTTCGCTTCAACAATAACTTCCAACTAGAGCTTATTGGTATTTAAATTGTTGTAATAACTACTAATTTAGATTACTTTTTATAAGATGCAAATTTAATTCCGGTAACGCATCAATTTCCCGCCTCTGGTGCTGCAGAAAATTTCCTTTCAATATTATTCTTCACCCTAGAATTCTTACAAAACTACTAGGTGACGTTTGGTGACCTATTCCTGTGCCTATTCTTAGAATCGACTCGATAAGAAGTGAATCGGGCTAGAAATACGAAACTGAGATAGAAATGTATTATTAATCCGAAAATGTACTTTGTTAAGAAGCTTCCGTAAAACTAAGCAGGTTATTAGAACACTTAACTCTGACTCGATATGAAAGAGACTATTCTGGCTTAAAAAATATCCTTTTAAAATAGTCACAGGAATAATATGTTTTCACGTAGGAGTATCTACTTACTGAAAATCCGACGAATGCATTTTCTCAAAATGAAGACGACGATAAAAATATTTTGCATTAAAAAGTTTATACGTTACTCGATTTGAATTGTAAGAACATTTGGAGTTAAATAAAGACAAAAATATCAAAGTATATTGTCAGCGCGATGTTATGTAAAACTTCAAAAAACCTTTACTATCCCGCTACTAGCCTATATTACGGAACTGGAATGGTGTGTGTGTTTTTTTTTTTTAATGTTTTTGTACAGAACTGAAGAATTAAACTTTAGAAATTGATGATAAGAACATCCAATGTATCAATCGGACCGAGAAAGTAAACAAGGACACGTAGCTGGGAGTAGGACGTTACGGTGCGTGTTCGATTCTAGGGAGAATTCATACATTTTTCTATGTACGGTTAAGTAATTCATACCTGTCTATGCAGGAGAGACGTGGACTACTCAAACGTCTTTACAATTAATCAATAAGTACTACAAACGTATAATGTAATTGACAGGCGCCAGTACATCAACCTACTACAATCTGTCAAATTTCCTTAAAAGATTTTAAATTTTATCGCTGAAGCATATGGTTTAAAGTTGATTGAGAAAATTTGACAGTTTTGGGTAGCTTGATGTGCACTGTCTATAACATGGACTGCATCAGGGTTTCGTAAATCATACAAACTGAATATTTTCCACCTTCGTTTAAATGTATGTATGTACGTTAAACCTGTGACAACCCTCCTTGTTGTTAAAATTTGTTTATGTTTGTAATAGCGTTCGTTCGTTGCCTCTGTTTAAAGTCTTATAAAATAATTGAGGATTTCCTACAGGGAGATTGGATTAGCAGGCTGTTTCTGAGCACTTTTTACCTGTAGGTATCCTTAAAAAAATAAAAGATAAACCGCCGATAAAGTCGTTCAGAAACGAGAGGTTAATCAGTTAAATTAATGTTGTGAATGATTACTTCAAGGTAGAGTACGAAGCTTATTCGTATTAAAAAAAAATAGTAAGCATTGGAAAACACCTTACGTTTACCAGTTCCGATCAGGAAATCTGTTCAGTTATCGTGCTGGCTGCAATTGTTATTCGCGGCTTGGACCGTATCACGTCGATAATAGATCCACGACCTGTCATAAATTTCATTGCAATCGAGGATCCGGCTGATCAATTTGAGTCGGCTGGGCGGGCGGGGGCGGCGCTGGGGCGCGTGCGCGGGCCCGGGCGGCGGCGGCGGGCGCGGCCCGGCGGCGGCAGTGCGCGAGTCGTCGCCGCCTGCCGCGCCGCCGCCATGGCCGCGCCGCGCCGCGACCGCTGACCGCAGCGACCGACCGCGCCCGAGCCGCACACCGCGCCGCGCCGCCGTACGCACAGTGTCCCGCGCGACCGGTGCTCGCCTCGCCCGTAGTGCTGGGCCGCGCTTTGTTCCGCGGTGTCGGCGCCGGGCCCGGGCGCCGTGCGCGCCTCGCCTCGCGCCCCGCGCGCGTACCCGCCCGCGCCTGCTTCATGACGATACGTAGGTAACATTGCCGACTACGAAAACAGTTGTTATAAAATCCTTGCGGACTGTAGCTCAGCACGCCGCCGCGCGCCGCACTATCCCTGCCACTATCTGGACTCTACCTGTCGTATTCTACCCCGGTGTGCACCCGCATCCGACGGTCGTGTGTTGCGCAGCTGACTGCTCCGATGTTCTATCGGTTAGTTACATATTTTTTTCCTCACTTTAGGTTCCAACTTCTATATTAGAGCATTGGTAGAGGTTCAAACATCATAAGCACAAATATATTTCAAGTCGCTAGATACGTTGTTAAGTTAGTGCTTAAGTAGCGGACCTTAGATGGGTGTTACATAATGAGATATCGGTCGAGCGAGCGCGCCACAGCCACTACGTTACGGCACAAGAAACTGTTACGGAACGCTGATTTTCTTCACGCTGATTCGCTGCCACTGTTTATACACGTTGTTCATATTTTTATAGGTTTTTATGTTTTATACATAAATGAAACTAGCTTTGTCTCCGCCAACTCAGTTTGACGTTGTTGCAGTGACAAAAGGTTCAGGATCAAGTAGTAATATCGATTAAGTCCTAGACAGTTAAGATGTTAGTCATAGAGAATAGAGATACAGCTGCTTATTATTCCCAAAGGCAGTCGAAGAGATGCACACAATGGAGACACACAGAGGTCGAGTTAGCGGTAATCAGTGTTAATTGAGTGGTACCGAGTCGCCCGGGGCCGGGTGTAGACATGTGCGAAAGTGTCCATGGGAAGAGACGTCCCTCTCGTCCGGCGCGTGTCGCTCTGCGGGATCGTTGGCACCCCTCCCAGATGCGAGGTACCTACCACATATTACTTACAACTGTGTCAAATTGTTCCTTTCTTCTCTCTACCATTATCTATGACACTCATCTGCTTAAGTGTTCGCTGTGTCTGATGAATGAATGTAACGAGTAGGTACTTGCGGCGTTTTACTTATCATACAATCACTGGATGTTCGATGTGTATAATATTGTATTCGGTCTCCATACTGTAAGTTTCAATGTCGCTCAATGGACTTTATGTAAATCGCTTCAGTATTTTGGTAACAGAAGTTAATGGGCGGTAGATGTCCCCGTCCAGGCTTTAAACCTTTTGTTTATGTGTGCATTTAATGTGCTTTGTGTAATGCCAAGAAAATTTTATTGATAGTTTACCGAAAGTAGACTCCTACCTACCGATGACGGAATGGTTTACTTATTTTAGGTAATTCTATAAAGATGATTGTTGTCTTGCTTGACTTGCAAAACTTGCAGGTTTCACTAACTTCGAATGAATGACATCTGCAAATGAATCTATTTGAAAAGTTTTCAAGCGAAAAATCCTAAGAATGTCAGTGAAGCAAGTGCGAAGCCATCTATCTGTAGTCCGATTTATTTATCAAACATTCACTGCAATATACATATGCAGTTAAAAGAAAGTGTTTATTAGGATTATTTACGGTTTCCACAGCTACACGCCTGATTTACCCATACGTAAACATTGTGTGAATAAACACGCCGATGGCCCCGCAGCCGCCGCCGGATCCAGTGCCCACTAACGCAATCTATTTTGCAAATAACTAAACATTTTATTATCCGGTTAATAACATGCTCTTTTTACGAGTCTCGCTTAAGATTTCCGGTGATCAGCTACCAGAAATATTTTTACTTCACGTCTGCCGACGCTGTTTACAAGACACTTATACAAGTAGAGTAACATTTAATTTATTCAATTTGTATACCAGCATAAATTGCAACTAAAAAAAATATAATAGCATTGTACTATTGTGGGATGAATCCGGTAGTACACTTACCTAATTATTTTTTCACGAATTCAATTTTACTCATTGTCACAATTCAGAAATTCATTAATTAAAACTCAAAACTAAAGCAATACAAAATCCTTCAATATTCAATCGATTGTGATAACATTCTCGGTATTAATTCTTGCATAGCATCTTGATTTACGGACTTTACTGAATAAGTAAGTAAATATCCATTGAGGCGTGGTTGTTCTTTCACTTTCTATTACCTGTTTTCATGATAAAGTGTAAATAATGCATTTAAAACAGGCAACGGTACAAATATAACTTCAGGAAAAAGTAGGTGGCTAGTTATGTAACATTGATGAACCACTGAAAATGTACGTCACAATTTTCCTAATTTTCGCGCCAAGTGCGAGTAGAACTTACGCACGAAAGGTTCCATACAATACATATCTATAAAGTGAACAAAAATCATGTCGGTTTAACCCAAATTAACTTAAAAATATATGGTATTGTTGTCATTTGTTGTGATACTCCTGACATTATATTAGAATTTTCATAAACCGAATTATAATTGAGGGCGTTTATTCTCAAAAAAAGTAAAAAATGATAGGAATTAATATAAAAAATAAAAAAAAAATAGAGTGCGTCTATATTGGTAGGATATTGTGTTTATGTTTGTTTATGTTCACTGCAACACCTCTTGTGCAATAAAGTATTTTTCATTTTCATATTGAGTGTTAGATTCGTTTAAGACATTAAAACAATTTGAGCTCATCCTCTATTGTTTTTTTATTATGTGCCTACTAAGAACTACTTACTTACTCTTTATGAGGAGTTGGTATCTGCTTAGATATACACAATCACTTCCTTAAAAGTCAGAGTTATGATTGCTGGGAATGACGCAACTCTTATGGCACCATATAAGACAGGCTGTTATTGATTGAATCTTTAGTACTTGTATTACTACTTCCGAACCATATCCGAACAGTAGGTGATTGTAACTCCTAGAGATATCTTGGAATCCGTGATAGTAATCATGTACCTATTCAACATTGTATAGGTATCGAGATAAATATAAAAGACGCAAATTCAAAGGAGAATTTGTTACTAACTTCCGAGAGGTGTTGCGTAGTTATACTAATGTGTAACATTATCTGAGTCATTCTTAAAAAAATATCAGCTACTTAATTACCAATTGGAAATAAAACCTATTTCTATTCAGAACTATAACATGTAAGTTAAGACATCCACCTATACGCTTAGCACGCATGAAGAAATAAATAATAAACAAGGCCTTGATTTCTAATGCAATGTAAACGTCAGATGAAATCATGAAAATGTCGTGGAAAACTGTACTGTAGCTAATATACATAAGGGGTGCCTCTCGCGTACGACGTCGGCCACTTATCTCACTTATCTTAAGGTGCTTAAGCCTCCCAAAATTCCCGTATGACTCTAAAATTTACGACTCGAGGAGAGATTTAACGGACGCAGCGTTATCTGTTTTATCATAAGATATTGTGAGTCAGTCGGCGTCTGTCGGTTGCTAAACAATAGCGAGTTGTCGAAGAGCGCGACTCAGCCGTCACAGATCTATATTTATGTCAATCGTTTAACTCGAACGTATATAAACAGGCAGTGCACATGTTTACAACATGGCTGTGGTGCCGTGGATTTGTGGGCACGTGTGTTTAGATCCGATCAATGAGCTCTATCACGGTGACGCACGATGCGCCATATATTTATGATCCCAATTGTTGGATGAGGTTAGTGATATTTTTTTGTATATGTTTCTATGAAAATTGAATGGGTTTCACTGTCAATGATTCACACATTTTAATTTGAAGATAGATTGTGTAGTTTAAATGTTTACTATCAGTGTTATTTTATGGAATTTGATACGATATGATTGCTCCTTCGTG
Source organism: Heliothis peltigera (assembly GCA_958496145.1). NCBI lineage: Eukaryota > Metazoa > Arthropoda > Insecta > Lepidoptera > Noctuidae > Heliothis > Heliothis peltigera. The sequence goes on along the minus strand of OY292326.1, from coordinate 4,128,467 downwards.
AATTCTAACAAAATAGTAAAGACGTTATAAAGTGAAATTATGATTGCTGCCTACTAGTACCTAATAAAACCATGCCGAAATAACTTTTCAGAAAAACCATCCAATGAGTTCCATAGACGAGTTTGTGAATTCTCCGGCTTGGCTCGTCAAGGTACTACGTTACTTTATTCAGCTCAAAGATATCGGATAGGTATCGTTGGCTTCGTAATCCGTGAGTACATAGTCGCATCAGGTAGGTGCAGTGTTTGTAAGAGACCTACGAGCACCTACTCAGGCTGATAAATGATGAATGTCCACTTGCTTCAATTTAATTAAGAACCATCCGGGATGTCTTTGATTGGCCAGTAGACGAATCAAGCAAAGAACATTGTTTGGTTGGGACATTGGTCAGAAGACGAAATAAATATTGTATTGGACTTTTACTCATAGGTACTCCAAGCATTGAAACTCTTAAACAAAATTTAGTACGTAACATTGAATTTTGTATTTTTTGTTATTATTTACATATGATATGAAATATTTACATGTATTTACAAACTTAATAACTGAACAAAAAATAAATAAAAAGGCCGAATTCAAATAATACACCAATTTATTGTAATTTAGTATAAGGTGACATCAGTTTATCTTTTTTAAACGCAAAAATGGTTAAAAATAAGGAAACTTATTGCAAATTCTGGGCCCACATCAAACTGTACAGCGTCGAATAATCCAAACGTTGACTCATTAGTTTTATATCTGGCCACTAATGAGGCTGGAAACAATTAGAACACTTGAAGCACGCAAACATGCCTCCGTGTCCATCAGCTAAGTTTAGACGATGTCGTAAACACGCACTTGGCCATGGTTTATCATTTTTCCGCGTGTATGTAAGTACTAGGCACAAATCTAATTTGGTCACATACCGACATGCCCGACATGTGTAGGTATGTGCCCACTGTTAAATAAACACTGGTTTAATTATAGGAGTGAGGTATGAGAGGTAAAGGAATGCTGAAAAATATGAGCTCGGTAGGTACATACGACAAGGTAAATGCTACTAGGATAATTTGGTGACGTTGGAGGGGACCTTTTTGCAGTTACTTTTGCCACATGAGTAGATAACACTCATGTGTATAGGCTGCTAACAGTTTAATACGCATTGTTATAGAAACAAATGACAGCCGCTATTATAGCAGTTGTCAAATATCTGTTATACACTATAGATGTTGCCTGCTGCTTTTCCCGCGACCTAGAAATTGTTGGAAAAATCCTGAATGCCAATCCTCTTTAGACATAGTTAAATAATATTCATTCTACTTTGACGTCGTAAAATGTTAGCAATGTATGTATGTTAATCACCACCATCACAATATGCACAGTAGTTAGACACACAAATAGACATAAACACTGAAATCTATTTTCTGACTTCAATGTTAAATAACTTTACATGTGAACACCCTGTAGAGTGAGTACAGTTTAATAATAACAATCATGTGGCAGATTACCCACTAAGAAAGGAAAACATGTACACCCAAGGTTCCGATTAATTGCTTGTAATTCCACTAGTATCATCGTGATTAGCATGACAGTGCTGTAGTCACACGGTTGTACAATCGCTGTCGCTGTGCCTTTGCTAGTGCCTCAGCTAACGAGCGCACGTACATAATTAAATGCAAGTGATCGATGCATTTAACGGGCTGATCTCATCAATCGGATGGTCGGGCCGCGCCGTGGCGGCCAGTGACTTGCTGTCGGCCGCACGGAGAAAGCTAGTTTCATTTGGCTATGAGTGTATGAGTTTAGTGTCCTGGGTGAGTGATGTCGCTTGTCGGTCGTGTCTAACGTGCAGCGGTGGCCGTCGTGTGTTGGCCAGGTGTCGGGGGCGCAGCGCGGGCGCGAGCGGCATGCGGCCCCGACGGCAGACGCCCATGGAGGTCGGCTAGCGGCGCGCGCGCACCCCCCGCGCCCGCTCCCCAAGCCCCGCCCCGCCGAAGCCATGGATCTCGCTGACGTGCCTCGACACCGACCCCTTGCCTTCGATAAGGTTAGTATGCCAATTTTTAACGTTTATGTTTGTGACCATTTAAAGAATGTTATTTTTGCAATGTCCCACTTAAATGTTTCTCTCGCTAAATAACTTTCCGCGTAAAATCTTTTAACAACATACGCGTACCCGTCCACGGTGCACGAGAGAACTCGTAATACCGAAATAACGGCAGTTACATATTAAGTACGAACTGAGTTACAACAGTCGTTACATTATGCAGCGTGGGGAAGGTAGGCAGTAGGCAGTGCTTTACCCCGTTTTATTTTTAACACAATCGTCGCCGGGGCCGGGCGCCGGGCCTACTGCTGCTGCCTGAAAATCGATAGGGTTTGCTTCCGACGGAGCAGGTCGTAGCTCAACGCTCGCTACACGATACGTTTTATAAGATAACGGATGGTAGCCCTGACGAGAAAGATAAGCGTTCATAATTATGAAACTAATACTACTACTAGTAAATCCATAGCGTAGACAGAGAGACAACATACTGTGAGCAATACAATAGCCAGGCACAAGTAGGAAGTCTTTAAATTGACGCTATTTAGAACTCTATTACCGAAAATACTTTTCAATTAGATCAACACAGCAATAGCATCAAAGTGCGAACGTGCAATATTTACAAACACTTATGCTTTAAGCACTTTCGGAGATACACAGATGAACGGTTTATATCCTCTCGTAGTGGAAAACATAACGATATCATGGAATATTCAGCTAAAATAAATCTATAAATAGGGAATAATTCCAGCGCTGAGGACTGAAACCGTTTTATTGGTAGCGAATGGACTTGCGCGTGAAATTATTGAGTTGTATTTATTGGTCACATGGCAACAATAATAGTTACTGGTGGTAATGACATTGATGTACGTGCTGAGTACGTGTACAGGCGATTGTAACAGGAGCCTCACGCGCCATTATTCTTTGTCACGGCGCGGGACGCCCCCAACAATACAGGGTTAAATAATAAACAACGGCTTGATTCCGAGAATCACATTATTCGTCGCTAGTATGTTTTCCCCGTAGTTAAATGTTAAAGGCTCAACTCCTGGTAACCTCACTGTTTGAAGTGCTTCTAATGAGCCATAATGTTGTTGTTTTATTTACATACGAGTATGTACGAGTATATGTAAATATTTATCTGTTTACAACTACATTTTCTAGTCCGCAATACACTTACAACATTTCAAATGTTGCACGCAGGTACTTAGAGTTTTGAAATAATCGTGTGTCATGAATATGCGTAATTTGGCGACACATATGGTTGTGCAAAAACATTTTAATATGCTATTGTGTTAGGGCCTTACAGTTTTGGCGCGCGTTGGTTTTTTATTAAGGATTTTGTTCTATAACGTGAAAATATTTTATTAATTGAACAAGACTCAGCGAAAATGCAAAAAGGCTCGGGCCGCCCTCATCCCGCCCGCCCACACGCCGCGCGCCCTGCGCTCCCTAACCCTTAATGCATTAGCGTGAAAGTGCTTTATTTTTATGTCACTCGCTCAGCTCTTAATATAAAATATAAAATTCTTATAGTAAACTTTTAAACATCGAACAGAAAGTAAATGTAGTAATATATTTATAGGGGAAAAGGTTTATATTTGTAAGCGAGCTTCCTACTAACAGCATACGTCCCAAAAACAATCTGTAGGTGTAATGAATCGAACGTAAACCCGTGGCGAAGGTGGCCGAGATGCTGACGAAGACGCTCGGGTTCGCGAGATGTGACCCCTCCCCTGTCCCCCGCCCAACCGCGCCGCACCTCCTCGGCGCCGGGGAATCGATCGCGCCCGTGACGTCACCGACTTAGCCTTCCAGCTCCCATCTTCGAGGACGAACGGACAAATCAAAGTCCACCCGTCACCGCTCCATAACAAATATTTTGTCAACTGATTGCCCGTGTCTTTCGTCGAGATGATCTCTATCAAACAAAAATATGAGTCTTATATAGGTACTATTTATTACTGACAGATAAATTATTTACTTGCGACGAGCGTTTCATGATACCTGATACATACGTATATACTTGGTTAATGAAGTATTAATGGCACGATAATTATAATATAATGTCTTGTATCTACTCATGCATATGCAACCCGCACCTCTATCATGATTAGAAATCCTGTACAGTCGAAGTCTTTTGCACAATTTGATAATGAAAGAACGAAACTTCTATTTTTATTTTTTATAGTTCTTGAGTTTTTTTCTACTTTTCCAGCTAAGAACATTTAATATGATATTACAAATTTGGTTTCGTCGATTTTTATTTATTTTTCCTAATTTTGAAATCTCAGCTAGCATCACTTATGCAATTTATGTTTTCATTATTTGCTTTCGCAAAATGCTATTTTGATCGCGGATATTACATACAAAGAAATAAAATTCAAGGAGCGATTCAAATTGTGCAGTCACGACGATGTCCAAAATAATACGTGACAAGCAAAATGTTAATCAAATGTACAATCAGCATCAAAACTGTCTAAAAGCATCTGTTTTCTTAGTTTTAGTGAACTAAAAAATATAAAAAATCCGTTATAATTTATTTCTAGACCCGAATAGTCGTTAATTTTAATCAATGGCTCAAAAAAATAAAATAACAGCGCTGACCAACTTATTTAGCTGACCGTATCTAAACTTCGCTATTTTAACCGTTAACGACGGTTTCGTGTCATATCTTCTGCATCGTGAAATTGTGTGGATATAAAATCAATCTCGGTAGGCAATAAGCGCCCTCGATCGTATTAAATTGAGTTAAGCGTGACTGCATTGGCTTTGTCCCCGATGGAGGCGGCCCTCACAGCCTCGAGGGGCTCTCGGCTCCTCTCGGCATTCACGGCAGGGTCAGCCACTCGCGACATGGACAGCCCTCAACGCCCCTACACACCAGCTCAAGTGCACGTTGACCTAAAAGGACGCGAATGACGTCATCAACGAGTGATGCTTTAAATCTTGTTACAGATTTAGCTTTTGCTGCATATTCAATTTTATAAGCAGCGAAACTCGAGCTACTCTTTTCTTTGTACCTATATCTTGTTTATTTTTTAGGTTATATATTTATCACATAAGTTAATAGAAAGGAAAGTTTGTAGTGAATATTAATCAAATAAATATGTTAAAATTATCGGTATAGCTCCAACTGTATTTACGCAACACTTTGTAAATAAAATTGATGACTTTTGTATCTTAGAACACAACAATATTTTTTAATAAAAAATCACATGAATACGACAATGAAAAACCAATCACTTTTGTTCCCCGAACAATGTAGATTATCTTACTTTGAAAAGTGCTGTAACTTTCAATCTCTATTCTGAACTATGAAACGGGATCATCTGATTGAGGGGAATTTCCTCAAATAGTACAAAATACTTTATCATATAATACAAAAACTATATAAGACATGTTATAAATGTAAGAACTAAAACATATTTTATTTTGTTTATTAGTAGCGGGGAATTAATGGAACATTTGGTGTTTTCAGATGGAAAACTTAATAAAAGAAATGCAAGATCCAGAATCGGGGGTACCAGTTCGGTGTCAAAAACTTTTTCTCAGCATTATACCTTCTGCTTTTATGGGTAAGATGATTTTTTTACAAAGTATGTACAGACACCAGCACATCAAGCTATGTACTACAATGTATTAAATTTCCTAAATAGATTTTCAACTTTATCGCTGAAACATACGGTTCAAAGTTGATTGGGAAAATTTGACAGTTTAGTAGCTTGATGTGCTGGCGTCTGCACAATCTGTCGTTATTGTTTCTTAATTTATTTCGGTGTTGTTACTTTAAAATTGTTACAGAGATAAAGTTCGTTCACTTTGTTTTACGCCTAACATCTGGAACCGAAGATATAAATTCATATTTTTTTATAAATTTTAGCTACATCAGTGAAACACAGCATATAATTATTTAAATCATAACTGTCTCATAAATGAAAAGCCATAAGTGAAAATTATTTCAAAACGATAAGCGACGTTCCAAACGTTAATTCGATTATAATCTGAATCGATTTTTTGTTGGTAGTGGACCCCCCAACAATAAACTTCAAACTTCATAATGCACCTTCAAATTAAGATCAATTTCAATCAATTAATTCAGATCATCGATAAATCAGTATAAGGTAGCATTTATAAGGAGGAAAATTTTTAAACAATGGATGGCTCAAATATCAATATGATTTACTTTCCTGTTATCAAATATTTATTTCTGAGACTACTAGGTACTACTATGAGCACCTGAATGAAGGTAGCTGGTAACAGTGGAGGAAGACCATCTTCCCTTTTTATGATCTTATAATTCTCCAAGGCCAGCTACCCTTCCTGTCTCAATCGTACTTTTAGTACGGTTAATTTAACCGTACTTTTAATACTTTAGGGCCTTACTGCAAAAAAGTTAGACGGACGTTTGACACGTGCTTAAAAAAATATATGCAAAATTATTTTAAACACGTGTCGAACGACTGTCTAAATTTCTTTGTAGTAATGCCCATAGTGTTTACATTAAAATGGTTCATAGTCAATTTGGTTGACCGTGTCCAGTTTCACATTCATCTGGCCGAGATGATGCGTCACGATCAATTCAAACTACTTACTAAATTATTAACCTTTAAACTGCCAATAATGACTATAATAATTGTTTCTCTTGAATAGAACATTGTAGCTACTAATGTGTTTAATCTGTGTTGTAAATTGTCTTTCTATCACCAAGTTACATCCTAACCCTAAATTATTTCGTTATCTTCTTCATTGTCCACCCTACCTCCCATTTTAGGTCGAGTTGGGTCTGCGCCAGAAAAATCTATTCTCTGGTTCTTCGGGTTGTGTGTGTAATCATTATTTAGCTGGATCTGTTTCTGTTAATTGACCATCAGATGGCGTGTGTACTTTCTCTTCGTCGTGCACGTCCACGAGTATCCATAAATATGCTCTGAATCCATAAATATTATATTAGTAAATCGGTACTAGGACTTACCTAAGTGACCACTTTTGTTGGCATTTCGCTAAATGATTTTGGTCCCACTTCCATAGCTCTGCTTCTAGCGTCACAAATGAACGGAGCGGCAAAGCATTGAACCTTACTTAAAGCAATTGATTGCCAAAAATATATTTGTTGTCATTTGATGGTATCAAGTTTGCTACGAAATTTGAATTAACTCGAAAAGCTGAAATGATGTGTGCGCAACTCCAAACAAAATCGATGTATTTTCGAAGCATAAGCTAAATGGAACAGCAGTCATTGTCCTAACGTTTAATATAATTTTTTGGTTTCAGGTTATGATCTTATCGAATGGTTAATGGATCGGTTTAGTCTAGAAGAGTCAAGTAATGGTGAGTGTGTCATTAGCGGTACCGGGCCATGGCCGTGGACCCGCCGTCGCATTCCAGTAGAGAATAGCTCTAACGAGAAGCCCAAATCTTACCCAATGCTGTTGATATGTATGATTTTCAAATATTTCATTCGCATGTCGGTGTTTTCTGCTACCTTCCCTTCATGTTGCTTTAAAGTTGTTCGCTAGTCGGCCGGCGGGGTGGTGTCAATACGGTGTTGTCGGTTAAGAAAACATACTCAGTGTAGACGTAGTTTGAATGTGCTTCCATTATATTCTACAAAGCTATAACTGTATACCCTATACCTACTCTATATTAGAGGTCATTAGATTGTCGAAGCTTGGTAATGTTTTCGTATCGACCAGCCGTTCAAACAACACTCCGTTGGCTTACCAGGGAACACTTTAACTATATATCATGGCTGTTAAATCAAAAGCCTTAGATGTTGAAATGAATGAAATACTGTTTTACTGTTGAATTAATTACTAATCTTACCTTTATATACTATTTCAGTTGAAGCAATAAATTTAGGCAATCTACTTTGCCAGTATGGTTACTTCTTTCCTGTGAACGATTTGAAAAACCTTATATTAAAGGATGATTCTTCTCTTTATAGATTTCAAGTGAGTATCAAAATTAACTTAAACATTTTTAAATATTCAATCTTACAGCTGAATTTGTGCGTCCTACCTGACTTGGTAACTTTTTATAAATAAGGGACATCTGTATTCTTGATCAGTCAAACTAGCGTCATTCGGATGGTGCCTGAATGACGCAAATATACAACTCTGTCTAATTAACGTAGGAGCAGTTACATCAAAACAATGTATAATGAAATATGCACATGAGAAATAAAAATTGTTTCAGAGTCCTTATTATTGGCCATGGCAAGCGCCGCGCGTGGCCGGCAGCTCGAGCGCGCCAACGCTTGGGCCCGACAATGTCGAGTACGCCATCTATCTGGTAAAGCGAACACTGCGCAACAAGCAGAGACACGGCCTCGAAGAGTACGAGCAGGAGGCACTCGCAAACCTCAAGAAGAACCTCGCAGCGAAATGGGATTTTATTACTATGCAAGCCGAGGAACAGGTGACGATACTTCCTTATTTGCTTGCTGTCCCCGATCTAAAATGTTTTTCAGAGATATTTACCTTGAGTTACATGGCATGAGAGATACATAACGAGAGAATGAGTTACAAGGAGTAAATACTTTTGTCAAAGGACTTTTATATAAAGAGATGTCCTCGATATAAACCTAATCTGATGGAACAATAAATAATCAAGCCTAAAAAGGGACTGTAACGTAACGAAACATGGCGTAAGTTTTATGTCGCAGCTTGAATATTAAGTTCGCATAATTTGTTGCGTATTCTACCTGATTGAGATTAATTTTAGTCCAGTCTGTATCAGTGTGCTAACGCTTGGACAAAAGACTATCGCCTACTCGTGTCAAATAGATTTTAATTATGTATTATTTATGTATGGTATTTTCTATGGGCCCTAGTTGCCTGAAATAAAGGAATAAATAAATAAATAAAATTATTTATCAGTATTAGGAGTTAAAATTATTAGAAATCCAGTGGGTACCCATTAAGACCCCCTTAATCTCCAACCTTATCAGGGCTTGGCACTTTGCACATTCTGATATACTTTCGAGCTTGTTTTCTTTATCTGCCGTCCCTTGTAGTGCAATGTGACACTTAAGTAAGCAATTTAATCATATATGAAATCTTGGGTGACATAAGTCTTGTAATATACTAGTTTATGATTCTCGAAACCAGGTCCGCCTAGCAAAAGAGAGGAAGAAAGGCGATAAGATAGTGAGCGACAGCCAGGAGCGCGCGTACTGGCGCGTGGCGCGGCCGCCGCCCGGCGTCAACAGCGCGCTCGAGCCCTGCCCCGTGCCCGTGCGCGCCCGCCACCTGCGCGGCAAGAAGCGCTCCATGCACCAAGTCATGCGGGAGGTACCTGGATCTCTCCCCTATTAACAGTAGCTCTGTTGTAGCCAAGCATCTTTCGCTAGGACACCAAACGTCCAACTTGTTAGATTCCGTTGTAAAGTAGATGTCTAACTTCTAGTAGCATCCACACTTTCCGTATTTAGACATGACTAAAAATCTTCTTATTAACTTTCTACTTCTAGATTGAGCAACTAAAAGCGTGTCTGGACCGTACGAGAGTGAAGACTTCAATTGCCCTTGATGCCCTCGTGGCCTACACGGAGACCTTCACTCCCTACGATCCCTGGCTCACCCAGCCGCAGCCCTCCAACCCTTGGGTCAGCGACGACACCCTATTCTGGCAAATTAACAGCCCTCTGTGAGTTCAGTACTACTCCTGTAAAAAGTAGACACTACCTACCTTACTGCTTGAGTTCTTTAGATTTCAGTATGCTATCTTAAAGTTGTATGTTTTATTTTTGCAATTATGAACTAAAAATCTATCTTCCTAGTGAAACTGAAATCTCTATGAAATGTCATTCAACATATCTTGGCGAATTTTAAAGGATAAAACTTTGGATTTTTGCTGTTAGTGTGGAGGTGCCCAGTGAGAAGCGAGTGCAGCGGTGGGCGGTATCCATCGATGAGTTGGTGTCGGACCCCACGGGGCTGCAGGAGTTCACGAGCTTCCTGCGCAAGGAGTACTCGCACGAGAACATCAGGTTCTGGCTAGCGGTCATGGATCTGCGACGGAGCAGCACCAAACAGATACCCAAGAAGCTTGAAGACATCTATGAGTACGTTCTTACCGTTGTTTACAGCTAGCTGTTGAAGGATGGCCCACTGAATAGGGTAGTTGACTCTTTTTATTATTTTTTTCTTAAAGTAACAATATTTTCGAAATCCCTTGAGAAATAACTAATTAAGAAAAGTTTAAAATCTATTAAAAGAAAAAAACTGATAAGAGGTAAAGATAAATTCATTTTGTAAAAACACGGGTACCTATATGTTTACAAAAAAGAGGCAATTTTCTGGTCAGCGCCATTAGGTTACACGTGCAACAGAGAAAGCGAAATATCCCCACCCTTCAAAATACGAATACCAGCAATGGTAATAATGGCTGTTTCACTTCAATTTCCAAAGAAAGAAAAAGTATATTTTGAGAGATTTTTGTTTTGTTTGCAAAATCGGTGACAGGAACGTATCGTGTGTTATCAGAGAGTTCCTGAAGCCGGGCGCGCCGTGCGAGATCAACATCGACGGCGCGACGGCCGAGCGCGTGACGGAGGGGCTGCGCAGCGGGTCGCGGTACGCGCTGGACCACGCGGCCGACCACGTGTACGGCCTGCTGCTCAAGAAGGACTGCTACCCGCGCTTCGTGCGCTCCGACCACTACCAGCGCCTGCTCACTGAGGGCCGAAACGTGCACCAGAAGAAGGCTAAGTTAGTTGGACTTGTTACAGACGAGGTTCAAAAGTGAGCAACACTACTTGTAGTTACATATTTATGTATTAAATGTATGTTACACCCTTTAGGCACCACAGCATGCACGTTATGGACGTCGAAGCTTAGACCAGTCAAAAAATACATAAATACTTTGAGGTCATTTATTAATGTAGTATCCACCAACCTCATCATCATCAGCCTTTTTTGTTGTCCCAGTGCAAGGCGCAGGTCTTTGCTTTGACAGGGGAGAAATGAGCTTTGATAGCCACGCTTGCTTAAGGCGGGTTTAAAGTCCATGTTTACTCGGGATGTTTTCTTTCATACTTACGCAGCCATTAGTAGTCAGAAGATACTATCAACCTATAAATATAAAAATAAATTTCTAAAATGTATGCAGTGAAGTCCACACATAACTTACGAAAGACTAAACCAAATTGGATAATTTATTTTCTATTGGCTTTCTGATTGTCAGGTTCAGGTTTGTATTACAGTTCACTTCTAGTAGTTCTGCTTGTGCGAAGTGAGCAACTAGTGACAGCATGACAGTCGAAATGTTTTCAACAAAACACTACTACGCAGGCTAACTTCGTTCTACTAGATTACGGTTGCTAATACTCTAACTCCGGACAAGCAGAGTTATTTCAGGAGAACTGTACCAAAAAATATTGAATAAATAAATGTACTCAAAGATTTTTTTTTCGTGCGTAGCCAGGACTGGTAGTTAGTAATATATACATGAATATATATATTTACCAACGATTTGACAAAGTATGTACTGACGCTATAATATTGTATGGCAGATTTTTCAATTTCGGCGGACAAGTGAAGAAGAAGCCGGCATCGAGCGGCGCGGCGCTGTCGCGGCGGCGCGGCTCGGACCGCTCGCTGTCGGGCTCGGCGCACGAGCTGGCCGTCTGCGCCGCGCAGCCGCCGCGCGCGCCCGACGCGCCCAGCCACAGCCACAGCCAGTCCAACCTCTGCGACATCAACACTTTTCGGTAATACGCATTCTTACATCTAAGTTTGATGATACTACTGCCAGGCAAGCAATCCGTGGTTTTCTAAAACAACGCAGAAGTAACAGTTTACAGTAATTGTACAGTAACGCTCTAAGTACTAAATTACTTGTCACATTTTTGAACAATCAGAAATTTGGGACTAAATAGTTGAGACTACTCTTCGCAGCACTCTTGATCCAAAGAGTAAACTTGATCCAAAAACGTATATACTCTTGCTTTGACGACTTTGGCTGTGAACCATGAACTGTCAAGGTTCCTGATGTTAGCTCATTAGTATAGATATCAAATTTCATGGTTACAGGGATCCTCTCGATGACGACACTGCCGACGTGCTGCCGTGGGAGTGTTCGTCGCGAGAGGTCGTGTACGGCGGCGCTCACCGGCGGCGGCAAGACTCGGCCGCCGACTCGGGCAGCTCGTCTTCTGACGTGAGCGCCAGCGTGACGGGCGAGCGCCGCCGCCTGCCGCAGCAGAGCACGCTGGACGGCGGCTTGCGCGGCGCACCGCCGCCGCTGCGCCGCCTGTCCGCCGTGGAGCCGCGTCACCTGGCGCCGCTGGCGTCGCCGCCGCACTCGCCGCGGCCGCCGCGACCGCCGCCCGCGCCCGCGCCCCTGGCGCACGCGCCGCACCCCACGCCCACCATCAGCGTGAGCTCGGCGCCGGACGACGAGTCGCGCACGGCCTCGCCCGATGAGCCGCGCTCCATCGCGCACTCGGACGAGCCCTCGTCCGTGTTCGCGTCGGCGGACGCCACGCCCACCGAGCCCGTGCGGCCCGTGTTCAAGATCGCCGAAGAGCCACCTGCGCCCGCCTCCGAAGTGCTGCAGCCGCCGGCCGACCCAGGTTGTGATAGTTCGCAAAGAGAGGCGCCGCACGATGCGGCAAAAATCAGGTCCGTTTTAGAGTCGGGCGTCTGTGCACCTTCGGTGGAATCTTACGATGACTCGTCCGCTTCCGGGGCCGTGTCTGACTCGAGGGATTCCGACCGAACGAAATCGTCCGAAGACGACGTCGTCTCTGTACAACGAGTGCTGTCCCGGGAATCGTCAACGATTAAGGAAAACAGTCCGGCCTCAAGTAAAGATACGAGTAGCAAAATCGGCGATCTTCCGAGGAATACGTCGGAGAGTGAGGACGCCAGCACTAGTGCGGCCGGCGCACAGCCGGCGAGCGAAGTGGCGACGCCGAGCCGACTGAGCTCTGGCGCGGAGCCAGTGCCGGGCCGGGCGGGCTCCGGCACGGAGACGGCGCCGGGCCGGCCGAGCTCCGGCCCGGAGGCGGCGCCGCGGCCGCCGGTGGCGCCGCTCGCCGTCTGCGAGGACATCGGGGTCGACGACGATAGCGTAGACAAAGTGCCTTCGGCGCCACTGCAAAGGGTCTCGGGAGATTCCAGGGCGGCGTCCGACGACGCGACGAGAAATATTGCTCATACAGACGAACTGACGTCGGTCTCACAAACCAATATTGTTAAGCGTGATAATAAAAGCGGCATCGGTGAGCGTAAGCAGCGGAACGACATATGTCCATGGGAGGACGAGTAAGTACTCGACCGTTCAGTTAGTGCATCGTATGTCGCGGTAGTGTGTATGGATGTTGTTCCGTTTGGTGACGAGATGCAGTAGCAGCCCGTAACTGCACCCTCGGTTACAGATGCATTGGATGGACAGTGTAGCTACCGCGTGTCGTGGTTCGCCGGCTGGACGATGTCGCGTAGCGTAGCGTGTGATTGTGTCACATCGAGACATGCTTCCGCATGACGTAGATGTTCTGCATGACAATGTTTGCTAAAATTGGGAAACTGTTTTCGTAGTGAAATTATTTCCAAAGCTGCGCACACTTTTATTAGAATTATATTACCGTATCTAACTATAATTTTATTCGCTTTATGTTTGTTATTTTTTATTTACTTTGAACTTTATTTGTATATAGTGAGAAGTATGTAGATAAAAATTAAATTAAATATTTTTTTATGTACACTATGATTTTAGTTTGTATTATTTTTATTAAGTAGCACGCACACACATTTTTAGTATTGCTGTATCATTTAATTAACCTAAAACAATCACGAATTTTATTTATCATACCATGACTTACTTTGTAAGACTCGTACAATATGAGCTACTATCGGCTTATAATGCTCTAGGGAACAGTCAACTATATTAAGAAAAAGTTAAAAGTTAAACTAAGCTTATGGCTGTATCATGACCGTACCATTTCATATAACAAAAGTGGTACCTATTCTAAAGTTGTGTGACATCTAAATGAGACGAATTTGTTTAGGCTACTGGCAAAAGCAGTTTAAACTTTTATAATTTACGACAGTCAATTGAGATTCATTGAGTAAATTATTTTCACTCCCTATAATTTTCCAGTTTTTTCCGGTTTGAAATACCTGTATATATTTTTATAATGTAGGCTAGTGAAATTATATTCCGGGGCGCAACTAACCGGCCCGTCTCGTCATACAATTTTTCGATCTGATCGATTGATAGTCACATGTTTTAACGTATAATGCGCGACTGTGTTTGATCGATGACAACTCCCTTCTGCCCAGTGACCCGGCAGGCGCAGCGTGCTAACGTAATTCTTATTTTCTTTTTCAGAAGTTCCTGCGAGAGTGATGCTCCATTTGTTAAAACTTACGCAACCCTCGGTTATTTATAATTTTTGTAGGCGAATATCAACAATATTTTACGATGTCAGGGTTATAGGAAGAAAAATAATATTTAATTTTTTATCTTAGACCCTATGTTTTAATTATCACAGACAGAGATAGGTCATTATTATGTAATTATATGAATATTTTAAAGTAAATGATCGTTAATTATTAGTAAAAGTAACTGGGTTTTATTTGACATCACTTTGTTTGAATACTGTGGTATATGTTCGCAAGTCTGACACCGAAAACTAGAATGATTTTAAAATTATCAAAGTGAAATTGGATAGAGAGAAATGCAAATTGGGTGGTTCATATTATTTTGGTTATTACTTCGGGATTCCGTAGCAGCCATCATCGCTGAGCCTCGGCACGTATCCACAGTGAAGCTTGTGGCGCCCTCTGCGGGACTTCGCTAGAGACAGCTTATCCACATTAATATCAACGACACATCAGCAACTCAGACAATATCATCCGCCTTCGTTTAGCTGCACAACAAAGTAGAAATATAAAGATTCGTAATAAATAAAAGTAGGAAAATTAAAACGTTTTTTAGAATGACCTTTTCTTTACTTGTATATTTTTTTAGGTTTCACCAGTTATTTGTGTTTAAAACACTGTTTATTTGAAGGAAAGCTGTCACCATCTGAATGACAAATGTAGAAAAGGAAAACAAATCCTGTACCTAAAGGATTGTACGGCAGTGTTTGCTTCGCGCTCGACTTGGCGTTACCTCTGCCGTGCCCCCCGATTTTGCTCCAAATTCAATAGAATGTTTTGACGACTAAAATCGTTTTTCTAAATAGAACGTCAGTCAATTAGAGGTTCTGAATAGGTGGTCATCGTGCGCAGGCCAAGCACGATCATAAGATTGATGTACTTACAAGCTCAACACGGCAATTGAAGCTCACGTTTTTCGCTAACAATAGCTTCTATTTGGTACATTTTATTTTTTTTAGAGTTTTGTGTCTAATGACCCCGTTTATCACAACTATTCAAATAATGTTAATTTCCTTCTTTATTATTATATCTAATGCAAATACATATTCAAAAGAAAACCTTTAAAATATTTGCAAAAACTATAGTATTTTTTATAATGGGTTTAAACGTACGAATAACGAATAAGTGTGAAGTAATAGAAGTGACTATACCATACCTACCCACACCAACAAAATTAAATACTTAACCAGCCATACCTACTTGAAAAGTAGTCAAAAAAATGATCACTTCTATGGGCTGAAGAAATAAAAAAGAAAAGAAAAAAAAAAGACCAGACGACATCTTCAACCGTTTAAAGATCGACATCGAAGCTGCTGAAGATATGACCCTCCGAACTAGTGAAACAACACAATTTTTAAATTTCAAAAATTCTCTTCATAGACCAGCAATGGTTTTGCAACAGCCAACAAACTATGTCAATGACCCCACTTTTTTATTCTAGCACTTAACTTGCCCACAATACTGCGTACAATATAATTATTATCTTTACGTCTTTGCCTTTACTTTTCTAAGAAAAATCTCCGTCCCCGCCCACAGTAAACTAACCGCATCCGGTTACGTCATCTGTCCTATATCTGTGACGTCAAGATCAATTTAAAAAATCTTAACGGAAGCCTTGGATTTTAACAAAGTTACATATACGATACGTAAGTCGTAGTGGCCTAGTGGTTAAAGCAACAGCCTTTCGAGTATGGTGGCGTGGGTTCGATTCCAGGTCATACAGGTACCAATGTAACTTTTCTTGTACTTTCTGAGTTTATCTTGGACACCAATGACTGAATAAAGGTGAAGGAAAACATCTCGAGGAAACCTGGACCATGAAATCTGAAATTACCAACCCGCATTGAGCGAACGTGGTTATTAACACTCAATAGTTTTTCCGTGCGAGAAGAGGCCTGTGCCCTGCAGTGGGACGATGAAAAGGCTGATGATGATGATGATACATATATTACGTATAAGGATTCCCCTATCCCGTCTAGTATTTATTAACGGTGGATTTCAATAAGCTATCTTTCATTTGCCTACTAGAGATAGGCGTTTGACATTTTTCGTATGAAGCTAATGTCAGAATTCTATTTACAGTATACAAGTCTACAGATAGATAGGTTATTGAAATTGCAGTAATAGGTGTTTATTTAAGTAGAGATTAGAGAATGCTGTTATCAAAGTAAGTACATCTTAAGGTAAATGTCGACTAAGTATCTACTTACTAATAATCTGCGTACAAGGTAAGTCATTATAATGCCATTATGATAATTATAAAATCATCAGCATTGTATCTATAAGCTAAGTAGGTTGCATTACGTCAGTAAAATCAAACATCAAGTAAAAGAAACAGATTTAAAAAAGTCACTCATTTTATTGTTGAAAAAGTATTGAAAAAAAAAAACAGAACAACACTACGCAAAAAAATATATAAAAAAAACTTAATCTAAACAACATCAAACACAATACGATTCGACCTCAATAATACTGCTCTTATAACAAACTTTCCGTAGTTTTTCTAAAAAGGTGTTTATTCGTCATTTTATCAGGTAAAAAAATCTTAATCCTAAAGGAATAACTCCTGGGTTTTATAGCTGCTGCACATTTTGCACAGACGCTTAACTATACTAAAAGTTTCTTAAAACTAAAACTCCTACATTATGGATTTAAGACGTTTTTAGTCAAAAACTTCACGGCACACGCCGTCCGCCCCCATTTTGTAGCCGGGGGGGCAGTTACTGGGTACGGTGATCATGTTCCTCATAGTTACGGAGACATCCTTGGGCACTTCGACGTTCTCCACGCTGTTTGAGTCACCACCCGAGGTCTTGTCAGCGGCAGCGGCGGCGTCTATCGCATCAGACTTGGCCGCGGCTACCTCGTCAGGGAATACAATGCGGTTGGAGTCGGCCATTCTGTAATATTACATTGTACTTTAGGACACTAACGTCAGACCTTTCATCAAGTTACTTTACGGGGACCAAAGGGGTAATTTAAAGGAAATTTTAAAACAAACAGCCTAATTCAAGATAATTTGGTTGTCCTGGCACATTTAAAGGCCCTTTGACACACAGGGCTTTGCCCTTAGTAAGTATTTGGTTACTATTAACAACAGTTACAAATGAGAATTGATACCATAGAACTTAGTTACTGAGATCGTTAAGCGTCATAGATATGTAGGTACTCCGAGTTTAGTCACGAAGTGTCTCAATTTGCATTTTAGCGTTCTTGAAGATATTTTGCTAACTATTTAAGAATAAAAATAACATAATAGATTATGTTAGCGGGTTTGCAATTTTTAAATGGTCCAAAAAATGCAACCATGCATCCCAACTGTACTATTCGTACGAGTAGAGAAGCTTTCAACAACTGCTTGTTTTTTATTAAACGCACTAATAATATTTATAACAGAAACAAACGTAAGAATCAGTGGTCAACATTAAAAAGACTTACGATAAGCTGTTAAGCATAATTAATTGACATTAACTGATTATCGAAGTAATCTTTTAGAAGTGATGGTGAGAATTTGATTAATGCACTTGACATGCAGATTAATTATATTATTGTTTTGCATGACATCATTTTTTACTTATCTAGTAGACCGGACGCATGGCAAAATTTGTGTCAAATGAATATTCCACTTATAAAAAAACACTGAATAGACTACTAGGTAAACAGCATAAAGTAGATATCTAAACAAGGCATAACGCGAATACCAAAACTTATCTAAAAAATATATCGTCACGACCTCTTAGCAGACGGAGGCCAAACTAACCTTGAACAGAACACTGAACTTGCTATAACAATATAATTTAACTGGAATATGCCGGAACGTTAAACCCTTTTGACTGACTAGAACTAACGAAGGTAATCAGTTGTTTCGCGTAATATTTTTTCCTTCAAAGTATAATAGCAAATAACACTTGCAAGAAGTGTTATAAAAAACTAAACATAGGAAGTCAATACATTCTTAACACAAGGTTCAGTAAAGTATTTGATATCATCTCCATCAAGAGAGACACTTGTGAGGTAACATTTATGTAAATTACCTACGTACGGTATAATTGCTATACAAACATTAAAAAATACCGAAGCTTACTAAATGCGTCCTGAGATCACTCGTATGCTTGACGAATTTGTTTAAAAAATATATTTTATAAGCTCCCTACTCCGTTAGCGGGTTTGCAGTTTTTAGATGTCCAAAAAATGCAACCATACATCCTAACTGTACTATTCGTACGAGAAGAGAAGCTTTCAACAACTGCTTGTTTATGTATTGATATACCTTAAGGTATATCTCCGGTTGCCAAACTTAAACTTGATCAAATGCCACTTGTACTCACATTATATTTACTGGATTAGATGAGAATACTCTGAAGTTGATTTACACACGCGCACTCGTGCAGACGTAGTCTAGAACTGATGTGGACAGCCGGCCGGCAAGCATTTTTATACAAACTATCCACAGCTTTATCAGACACACGCCTAATGACGCCGTTTCGCCGTCCGCCATGATTCACTGATTACACGAACCCCTCGAAAAATATGTTTTCTCCCTCGAAATGATCTATTATCAATACTTTTCCAATAACTATCGATGACGGTATCTTATCATCCCATATCTTTACAGTTCGAACAGGCTTCAGTCAAAAGTGTAGTTTTCCGTGAGTAATTCAATTATACAATAAACCTTGTTGCTGATATTATCTATGTGATGATTTATGATTTTTTATTAGGGGTATTCAGTTTCTTCCCGTACAAGGCAAATACACATGAGTCATACTCGTCTGCGTATAGGTATATCTATCTATCTATCGTGTTCTAGTATGAAAACCCATATTACCTAACGTGACAAATACTTACTTAAAAAGTAACACGCTGCGTCGCAAAGACTAGCCCTCTTAACAATAAATTAAAAAACGTAAAAAAATATCTCGATAATTCAATGCTTCTTTGTGCTAACTGGCAGACGCCATGAGGCCTCAGGAATTCTTTATTTGCATGTTAGATTCGCGGAATATCTAAAAAAACAAACTTAACTGAAGCAAAATATTTGTTTAAAATATAATGTGACACTAAAATTCGCATGTGATTATCTGTGTCTTGAGATCCGCAGTCTCTTCTGGTAAGTACCGAAGCCAGCAAGTCAACCTAATCGGTCAAATTTTACCAATCGAATATTAACCTTCCGATATAGTGATATGGTTGAAAATCTATTAAAGAATTTTGACAGATTGAGGTATGTTGATGTGCTGGCGTCTGTACATTATAAGTGCGTAAGGTGACAATGCTAGGAGTACGTACAAGACATGTGCCGTGTAGGTAAGGTAGAAATTTTGGTCAAAAAAGTTAAAAAGTTTCAAAGAGTGCTTCTATTTCGGCTGCCTTAATAGAACCGTGCCGTAAGATCACAGGAATTCTAAATTTGGATTTCAGATTCTCGGAATGCTGGCTGGCTGGAGTTGAGTACAAAAATTATTAGGATCACATTTCGTATGGGAAAAAACACACTCGTTTTGTATGAAAAAAACGGAATTTCAAGAACACAATCAATAAAATAACATAAAAAATCGTTCATTTATTATTTATTACAATATTATAAAAAAATAGAGAGACGTAAGTAAAATCTAAAATTTACTGCAATTATTTATTGCAATATAATTTATATACTCGTAATTAGTTTCGTTATAAGCTAAAAACGTTTTTATTCGTTATTTAACGATCGTCAATGGTATCTTTACAAAAACTTTTCTCCTGTTCAGGCTGATTAGCTGCTGTACAATGTGTACAGACACCAGCACATCAAGGTACTCGAAACTGAAATTTTCCCAATCAACTTAGCACAATGCTTCAGTGATAAAGTTGAAAATATATGAAGCAAATTTGGCAGATAGTAGTAGCTTGATGTGCTGGCGTCTGTACAAAATAGAGGCTGAACTATCAAAGTCTATGTAAACACTTAATCCTAGATCACACGTGTGGATTTAGGAAGCAAAGTCCTCATCTTTGTATACATTATAACAGACACCGTTGTTAGCCCTATCGCAGTTGCTGGGGACGATAATCGCGTTTCTCATAGTGATTTCACAAACTTCTTTGGGCCGTGTCTCCACTTTTTTGGAGTCACCATCTGTGGTCTTGTTGGTCTTGTTGGGAGGGGCTGCAGCATCTACCATGTCAGCCTTCGCTTCGGCTAACTCGTCAGGGAATACGATGCAGTCGGGATCAGACATTCTGTAATAACACAAGATTTTTCATTTACATAAATTGGAGTAAGTTATCGTTATAAATTATAATTACAGGACATTTTTGACAAAATGAATTTTAGTATGGAATACTTAAAGAATGAAACTTAAAAAATGCCAAAGTAGATCAGGATATATACCAATACTGATCTAAGTCGTAATAATGAGAGGCGCCGATCTTAATGAAATTATCATTCAATTATTCTAATTTAGCTGTTCCTCACGGTTCGTCCTGCCAACCGAACGAATAAGAAATTACCCGGATCAAAATTGCCATTGTTCTTTCTCTGACTATAGTCTAACAAATTTTATTTAAATCGGTCCAGCTGTTCACACGTGTTGGCATAAATAGCGAGATTGCACTAAAATGCAAATTAACTATTATCCATGTCTACATCATATTGTGATTATTATATTATTACGAAAACTAAAAATCAGAGATACCGCTTTCGCAATAGGTACCTATACCAATTTATTTCGATAAACATGCTCCAGACAGGACATTATGTGAACACCAAAAGGAACAAACCTAAGCAAAAAAGGAATGCATCGCCTGATCTCATGGCAGACGAAGGCCAAACTGACCTTGAAAGCGAACAGAACACTGATCTAACTATAACTATATCTACATTTTACAGGAATGGGCCAAAATATAAATGCAATTACTCAAAACCCAGAGATTTACCGTTTCCTTGGTTATGCAAACAGTTTTGCTTCCAAGAACGCTATGTTAATGATATAACAACTAACAAGAATTACAAGAAAAAACTTCACATAGGAAGTCAATACATTCTTGATTCTAAAGTTGAGTAATCATCACCATCGGGAGCAACATTCGTGAAGCATTTGTTTTTTTTCACATAACAGGATATTTATTAGCAATGGATTGCACGGAAAATGGAACGTTTTACTGTAGCTTACCGCTGTTCTTTGAAATTACTATGTAAGTATTGTTAAATGAGACAATTATAAGTCCCATATTTTATACTTTTCTGTTAAATAATTCTCCACTAAGTTACATAGCAAATATTTATTATAATATACAATTAAGGTCTACCTACAGCTTCTGAGCTCTACAGTAGAGCTTAATGTATGTTTTATTGTGTCTTAGACTTACCTACAGTGCCGCCAGTTACGGGTTAACCAACGTTCACAAATCAATGATAAAGAAGAAGAATATGAAACTTTAATTAATTGAAAATGAAATGCTTAGATATACGGTATGACCCAAAAAGTATCGAAGTTTTAACTTAATGGAGAGTAGTATCCTGTACCAAACCTATAGGTATGCATAACCGGCCACTTGTACTCACTTTGAATTCCAATACGAATGAACAGGATTACTTTAAGGTTTGCGCACGCTCACTTGTAAGGATGCAAGGCAGTACTGAGTGGCCACCCGACTGGCCAGCCTTTTTATACAAAGGGCTCATTTATTTCATACGGGAAATTACGTTTCTTAAGTCAGTACTACTTACATTAAAATAAAATGGCCATTCTCGTCTTGGTAATTAGGCGACATATGGCAATGGCAAAACTGTTAACTAATTGTTATCTGTTCACCTATTTAATACTGATATTTGTTAGTTTTATGCGTATCACATTCGCCATGCTATTCTTGTTCATAAGCAAGTAATGCAGACACCTCACTCAAGCAATGTTAATAAATTCGACCCTACAATTATTGTAATCGATCGACCAGTGCCTCGGTGAAGCATTGAATATTTAACGCATTTTACTATTAGATTTTGCGGTAGCTAGATAAATAAACAATTGCGAACAATTCACAATGAAACCGAAAGACTAATCACGTCTACCGTAAGGATAAATTAATAAAACAGATCAGCACTAAATACGGGTCAGATTTTATTCTTTGTATTCCTGAGGAAATTTTGTGGATGACGATTTCTTGCAAGATGAAATAAAAGAAAAAGCCTTAGGAAATTCTATGACAATAGCAACAGCATCGATAGAGATAGATTGTTAGTCAAGGGATAAATTAAACATGATTGTCTCACAGCGTGCAATTCGTTCCTATAAAAGTTTTATCTAGAAAGTTTGTTATAGAAAGCTACTGTAGAAAGCGACTGAGCTTTGCTAAGTTCAATGATAAAGCTCCGAGCAGGTTTATTGTTTGATTTTCTCTAAACATGGGTAAGCTCGAGCACTTGATAAATTGATACATAGTCAATGATAGATTGATATACGGTCAATTTGCCTTTAAAAATATCTCTTTAGAATACGATGTTGATTTTAATATTTTGCATATGTTAACCACATCATATATAGAATTTATGACATGTTCTTTATTTATTTATCTAGGATCATGTGCACACTTACATAAAATAATTAAAACTTATATCTATAACAAAAACTACTTAAAACGAATGAACTATAACTAGTAAACAAAACACTAAAAAGCGTCGAAAAACCCATCCCCATCGGTGTCTACTGGGAGCGTGCGCAAGAGGCTGGCAGCATTACTGGCAACATTAGCGTGACCAAAGTAATATACAGCCTTAGTTTAGACTTTATTTTTATAAAATACCCACAAGGAAAAAATAGTGTACAGTCATATATTTCGATACACAATCTTAATACCGAGCCAGACAGTTAACTTAGAGGCCTGCGATAACGAATCAATGAATTCCTTGAATTACATATAATGTTTACAAATATCAAATGTGTTTGTGCAATGATAAGCTGAAAATTTGCGACGCTATATTTTGTGGGTGTGCTTACAGCTTTATAATTGTTTTTGACTGCCTCGTTGGTCTAGTAGTCGCAAGGCGCGACTGCTGTGCACGGGGTCTCGGGTTCGATTCCTGGGTCGGGCCGAAATCGCTTTGTAGGTTTTGAGAAACTTTCATAAAGAAGCCTGGAGTCTGGAAGCTGGTGATTGATTCACCCGTGCATCGGAGAGCAAGTAAATGTCGGTCCTGCGCCTTGATCTCTCTCCGGTCGTGTCGGATTGCCGTCCCTTCGGACTATGAGAGTGAGGGAATATAGAGTGCACCTGCATCTGCGCGAATACTTGTGCACTGTAATTAAATTGCAAGTGTAAAATGACTTACGTGTAATTCCATTGATATTGATATGATCGATTGTCGCAGTAGTATTCTTGGAAAGGTATTACTATAAAAACGTAAGCCTTCTACGCAGTCGGGTAAAAAACGAAGACTGCTCAAGTTCTGACGTAAGTGTTAAATGGTCTTTGTATCCTATTACCATTTATGGTAAAGCTCCTTTAGGGTAGGGAAGACCATAGAATGCCCCGATAGTAAAGGGAGGATCCTCCGACCAGACGGGTGTTGTGACTACTGTCGCCACAGTTGTTGTCGAGTTCTTCTACTTTTGGAGATTGTTTTAGAATGCTCAGTTACTACACTCCTTTAGAACTCGACCTACTTTTTGTCTCTCTATTTATTAAAATTTCCCTACCAAAATATCTTAGAGGGCATTTAATCAATTTCATTAATCATATGAAATTGATATTAGATTCCTAATTAAAATACATATATCTTGCTTTGCATAGTCCAAAGGTTATATCTGGCTACTTTTTTACTGTATTAGTATAGCTAATACATCCATGGATCGATGTAGTTTGTTCGTATTCTTGAACGCGCTTCTCTTAGCAATTACTGCACTGATTTGATTTTTTTTTTGTGGGTGACAAAGGTAGCCCATTTATAATTTTATCCAAATGCGCGGAGGAGGTGAAGGTAAGACTTTATATATGAAATCTGTTTTCCCCCTAAAGGGGAACCATTTCGCCAGTTAGATCCAACTAATATTAATAAACGTTTTATTTCGCGGATTAAGACTGTGTTTCTTAATCACTTTTAGAAGGGTAAACGAAAAGAGCTGGGTACGGGTAGGGGATGCGATGTAGCTCCCTTGGGATACGGGTGAACCAGCGGAGCTGACATAGCCATAAAAAATAAGGAGCAATAGACTAAACCTAGTGTGCTTTCATAATATGTATAATTTGTACGTTATTACATAGTGTTGCTTTCATTTGGTTCATTAATTATTTTACTAGGAAAACGTATAGTCTGCAAATTGGTGGGTGTGAAGTTATCACCGGTACTTGATTGATCGAGAGGAAGGACACAGCCACTTTACATGACCATCGATAAAGTATTGATAAAGAGAAATCTCACCATTCAATTAATTGCTTTATTATCTATACATACATATTCGCATATCGTACATGTTCTTTACATTTTATTGCGAATAAACAAATAATTTATTAGTATGATAAAGGGTAGGAATCACAGAATACTTTGTAATATTACGCATGAATTATCTTGAAATGTGCAAATTTATAATGAAATATCAGTAGGCGCCTAGTCCAATTTTTTTTGCGAAATTCCAACTGGCTAATTAGTAAAAACGGCTTTATTCGTTTGCTACTTCTCGGCACACCCCGTCAGCAGACATCTTCTGCCCCTCTGGACAGTTTGTTGGCACTACCACTACATTGCCTGCTGGTCCTGCGGGCGTCGTGGTGGGCGAGCCTTCAGTTGTTTCCTCACTTGGATTCGGTAGCGAGTTGACGCAGCTCTGAAAACAAGAAAATACGGGAATTCTCTCTCACTCTCTCTCTCTCTAAAGTTTGATTTGAGACGATTGCTTTTAAAAAAAAATATAACGTGGGAGTCGTCGAAAATATAAAAAAAACATGCTTGAAATGTTTGTGAAGGAATAATATACCTAATATAGCAAAAATAAAAGCTTCGTTAGCAGTCTAGCTCACAGTCTAATGAAAAAGAAGAGCACTATTCATTGCACTTGGTCGTTGGCCGGAAAGCTATTAAACTTTCGCGACTTGTACCAATATTTTATACAACAAACGGGTCTTATACGGTACATCTTTTCTCCCGACGCCGTAACCGAATTGCATCGGCCGTGGCCACGGGACCGGCTTAAGTCTTTTTATTTTGTAACTTGATTTTTTATGCGCATTTCACAGGTTATCGAATACGAGCCAGCAACCGAGTGTAATTTCCCCATGCAGCTTATTGGGAATTCAAGAGGAAAATGGTTTGCTTAAATAAAGTTAGAACGATGATGATAGATAGACCCTACACTATTTTAAATTAAGGGTCTTTAGGTATAACCCCGGATTATTTGTTGTGGTCTAGTAGACGGGTTGTAGACGCACAGAGAGAAGCCCCAGCTTTAATGTCAAAGTTGTTATGTTGGGGTTGGGGAGAGAGGATAGATAGATAGCGAAACTGCGTGGTGGTGCCGTCACACATCACGTTGTCATGTCAACGTTTGGAATACTTTCAAGCTTGACAAGACTTCTAAAACGACATGAACATCAACTGTCAAAAATTTTAAAGGAGTCTTGGGAATTTATAATAAACTTAAAAACATTAGTAGCTACAATATGGTTCATGTTCCTGTATTATTTGTTTAGTGTATTTGCAATGCAAAGAAGTATTAGTTTGGAAAAAGTAAGTAGAAATATCAAATAAACACTTACACCGACAACCAATAAAATTAATGTGACGCAGGCGAACTTTTGATCTACCATCTTGGTTGATTTTTCTGAAATATTTTGAATCAAGTGTTTCACGTTTGCTTCGCTGCAGATAAATGATACAGAAGTGGTGTCAAATGCAAGAAATACTGCACTCAGGCATAACTCACCAGAGTAAGTATCTATTGTTGTACGAATTAATGGCCTTTTTAATTTATTTATTCATTCATACGACATCATACAGTTCATAGTTTTGTTAGAAATAATTAGTTGCAGTTGTCCTTATTCTTTGCGACGTTGTGTCGTCTAAAGGAATTTCTTACTGTGATAACTTGGTAAGGATAATAGCAGAATGTATTGGATTTGAAAATAAGGAAAATCCCATTAAATTGCATTGTTGAACGGAAAGTACAGTTTGTACTTTAACTCTTGCTCTTACTCCTACTTATTATAATTAAGGTATACAAATCTCCCTTACTGACAATATTCCTCATAAACTACTGAACTGGAATATGCTTAATGATCTAATTTATAGAATGGCCCATAAAATAAGTAAATAAGTCATTAATTTTTAAGTTTATTAGCT
Source organism: Heliothis peltigera (assembly GCA_958496145.1). Lineage (NCBI taxonomy): Eukaryota > Metazoa > Arthropoda > Insecta > Lepidoptera > Noctuidae > Heliothis > Heliothis peltigera. The sequence continues at coordinate 4,101,745 of OY292326.1, read as the reverse complement.
CTCTTTCTTATAACTGTTCTACAATCAACTTATGTATTTTATAGTTACTGATTTATGTTTGTAAGGATAAATTTAAAGTTAATATGTAAAGCTGTTGGACGTGGGCCAAAAATTCCTTATGGATGCCTTTACAGACGCCAGCACACCAAGCTACTACAATATGTCAAATATCCTTAATTGATTTTCAACTTTATCGCTGAAGCATATGGTTCAAACTCGATTGGGAAAATTTGTCAGTTTCTTTGCTGGCGTCTGTAAATTATGAGAGGTGTGCGCGGCAATATAATGTGACGTCCTAGGAATTCAGGTAGTGGTAATCCAGTGCGAACTAACATTAGCATATCTTCCTCAGCATTGTCATACCACAAAGGAGAAGGTTCAGACCGGTGGGGAGCATATTTGAACAATATTGTATAACTATTAAGCCAAAACTATACAGGAGCAGCTCCCTTTCAGACCTGACTGCGCATTCAAGTGATTTCAGTGAGTGACCTATTCGTTAGTATTGATTTCTTTGTTTTATTAGGTAGGTGAATAGGGAAGGCTCACTGTGATGACACAACACATCTGCGTAACCACAATCCTAAAAAGTATATCCAAATGACTCTCATCCCTTGTACAAGTCTGCCCATTACACATTTACGTACTGTCATTAAGAATGTAGTATTTTGTTTTACATTGGTATGTGTTCAAATAATTCTACTTACCCATTTAATTCTTCAAACTATTACTGAAATACCGAAAGTCGACGAATTTATAAAGGCTTTTAAAAGTTTTCTTAAAATAAATGTAGTTCCCTCATTTATCAGGCCTGGTTCACCTAACGAGATTACAGACTAGGAAACACGTGGTGGAAGTAATGTTATACATGAATGCTTTCAGCACTAGATTATTTCAAGAACAGGGTTAGAGCTGCAAATAAACGCAAGGATTATTTCAATAGCTCTGGCGACGCTGTCACAAAACACTGCAGAATACATACCGACACATTAATGTCGTGGAACTTTAAAGGGAAGTAAGTTAATTTAATCGTAGTCAGTTATAATTAAGCTTCAAGTTGTATTTTATTTAAATTCTTATACAACGTGTAACGTTAAATGCGCAAAACCTGAAAATAGTTTGATCAGAATAACGAGCAGTATTAATTAAATCACTTTTTAATATAGGTCACCTTTTTAAAAAAATCTTCACTTAAAACGTTGTCCTGTCTATTAAATTGTAGGTCAAGCCAATGCTCAAACCAAATAAAATAGGTAAACAAACACAAATTGTTGTTAACCAATTGAATTTTTCCCATTCGCGGGACAATAATAGCTCTTATTTCAATGCCAATACGAATCTCCCATGCAGTAAATACCATGAATTAGTTAAAGTGAACAATATTTTTTTCTCTGGAACTCGTTACACGTTGTATAGTGTTTTAATTAATCTTATAAACAAAATTATCACCAGAAAGCCGAAGAAGAAAGCGGACATGTCTCCTGAGTCTTACGCGTCCAAGTTCGCCGTCGAGTATTTAAACAGTTTTCAGAGAGAAGACATTGACCCAAATGCTTCATCTTGCGTAGACAATTCCAGGTAAACTAGGCTTATAAAAAATGACTAATAATAGAACTCGTAGAAATTTCCGTCCGAAACACCGATAATGATGATGTGTTCTCTGCGTATTTTCCAGTAACGATAGCACAGACCAGTTGGGAATTCAGAAAGGTGCTGCCTTTCCCTTTAAATCAACCCCCAGCGGTAACCTGAAAGTCCAATCGAACCAAGTAAATTCCTTTCATTATTTGTAAATGTGTTTTTTGTTTTTCCCATTTTTATTTATTTTTTTATTTCCTAGGTAGTATTTCAATCTTCCACGGTAGGTGTTTTATTAGCGGACCCCACACAAGCTAAGGTGAAGGTAAAATTCGAAGGGAAAGCAGGAGGCGAGCCTGACGATGAAATATCACAAAACTACGTTAGTAATTATATTGAATTGATATGTTGATTCAATGAAGGCCTATCTAGTGTAATGTTTCGTTTTCTTTGATAAGGACCCTGATATAGAATCAGAACCACAACTACAGTTTGGACCAAGAGAAACGGTCACCGCGAATATTCAAAGCTCAGCAAAAGGTCCTCTTGTGGCTGATCGGAGCGCTCAGAAGTCAAAACCGTCATGTGTCAGAGAAGATAAAGGCAAGGATTTGGGTAGCCTTGGTTACGCTGTAGGAGAACCTATAGACTGGATGCGAGTGCAGCTACCTAAGAAACAAGATCTATTTCAAGAGTTCTATCGAAGAATTCATAATTACATGTAAGGTCATATGAATTTCCAAACATTTATATGTTTATTTTACCTCGATGAAATCTTCAAAGGTTTATTTTGTTCGTAAAATAATTCAACATCCCCCATACAGCATAATAACATGATATATCGCAGTAGTGCATGCAATATTCCTTGTAGCGATCGTGTTTATGTTTAATCAGATAAAGCTATACGGTATGTGGATACTGTATCTAACGCTTTATTGATTTATGTAGATATAGCAACACGTGTCCGTCCCTGTTTCCTGCAATAAAGATTATGATTTCCAGAAATACTGACACCGTGATACACATCGGCGATGAGGAGTTCCATTGTCACTATATAGTGTTACAAGTATACTCTTCGTTCTTTGACATGAACCCCCATAGAGAAATCGAGCTGCCTATTGTAAGGAATTTTGTATTACGTATGAATATATCCATTCATGTACTAGCACAGAGTTTAAAAGTACGCTTTTAAGTCACAAGTTTTTTTTTTTTTGTAAATAATATCATCGATATATAGTGGGATTGGGCAGGTCATATCTGTCGGATGCACCCTGATAAGTGGGCCAAGATCACCGCCCAAAGAATTCCCGAGGATGGAAGACGGCCTAGAGGTAGACCACGAAAGCGATGGCGAGACGATTTAGACACTTTTCTCACTGATTTGCCGCTGCACGCTTCAAATAGAGATAACTGGAAGACTTTGTGGGAGGCCTTTGCCCAGCAGTCGGACAGTATAGGCGAAGAAAAAAAAATAACATTGATATATACCGTTAGAAACCAACCTACAAGGAAAAACTCCGAATCTTTCTGAAACGGCATTTATGCACAAGACATGAATCATCTTACAAAGAAATCAGTCCCACATTTCGATGCTCATTTAACTTAATAAACTACTTGTTGCTAATTTACAGAGCAATGTGACACCAGAAGCTTTTCAGACGATTTACGAATGGATGATATTCAATGGTGTTGAAAGCAATAAACTTCTCAAAAGAGATAATATTCTCGATTTATTTTATGCTGCACAATTCCTTGCTATCAAAGGTACGACAAATAATGTTTGTAAACTAGTGTTTGCCCGTAGCTTCGCTCGCATTAAGAAGTATTAATATTGATTAGGTATAGTTTTAACTTTTATCCTTTGACGTGGAATTTATCAAAATCCTCTATCCTCTTAACGGATGCCTTCATCATTATAGCTTTATGCATGCAAAGTTGCCCGATCGTTTAAAAATTCACAAAGTTTCATCCCCTATTTTAAGCGGATGCCACCGTCATAACATCCACCTGCATGCCAAATTTCAGCCCGGACTGTCCAGTGGTTTGATAGATCACTATGTCAGTCAGTCAATCACCTTTGAGTTACATATATGTATTTAGACTTACATAGTAGAATATTGAAATATTAAAGGATCTTAATTTACTTGATCCAAATCCGTTGACAGATTTAGAAGACCAATGCTGGTCATTTATTGTGAACGAAAACCTTTTTACTGAAGACACTGCATTCGCCTTATTCAGGGAAGCGAGGAAGAAAGGGATGACACCAGTTATGGATTTAATGGTAATGAATTTACAACAATTTATCAAGTCGGTTAATTACATGTCATGTAGTTTGTGCGTGATGGACTTTTAAATTCCTAAACCGATTCTAATAAAATTTGCACACCATATGCAATTATCTTGAAAGCTAGGATGGCTTACATCTTAATTTATAATCGTAATATTATCTAATTGCAAATTACCCATTTGTCTATTATTATCACAAAAACCTTAACCACAGCAACGGGTGGCCAGGTCCGCTAGTATCATATTATATTTCTCGACTATATTCTTTTCTAGGTCCCTCGCGTTATGAGATTTTTCCTACCTCTGGTCGCGTCGAGAGATTTCATCGATCTGGACACTGAAGAATTGATGATATTTTTAAAATCGAACTACATATCTGTCACGAGGTATGTAATAAATCACGTTTATCGTTTGTTCTCTTTAGTCCTGCTATACACGTGGCCAGTATTGTTATCTTTTCAATATCTTAATGGGTATTTGCAAACATGTGAATAGGATGCACATTCTGAGTGCATAAATCGTGCTTATTATATGTATATATGTAGATGCGGTTGTGTTAATTGGTAGTTAACATGACGTATAGTGAAGGTCCTTCAGTATTTTTCCGATTTGTAATCGATATTACCCACTATCACCGGATTTAACATCATTGTTCTTATGCCTAGTTCCTGAGATCTGATAACGGATCGATTTACAACGAACAATGGAACATATAAACTGGAATCATTTTATATTCAATTGTTATTCGCTTATTTGTTAGTTGATCTACATCATATTAATTTGATAATGAAATACTCATTAATATATGAGATTCCTCAATGTTTCTCCCTCGTCACATATGAATATGCACTCTCTACCCATAAAAATAGACAGATACTATTGTACCCATTGCATTGATTCTAATTTGGCCTGCATTATCACACAATAGTTTAAACTTATTTTAACTTAAAGTTATTCGTCTAGACTAGCTTTCAATTGAACTGCATTTCACAAAGAATCGTTCGTGTTAGCAACACGATCGCACCCATCCTCAGATTAAGATGTTCACCATTCATGATGCAAACAAGTTTTTACCATGACTTAGATTTACCCACGGTAGAAACCACTTTTTCCCCTAAAGCATAACTAGGAGCAATTAACACACCGGTCTCGACACTCCAGACCATGTATGTCGGACCTATTACTGGTTTAGACTAGTACATCATGTAGAAAAGTGCACATGTTATGGTCATTTCGATTTCTTGCAACTTTTCTATAAAACCCTTCTTTTTAATCTTGAATTCTGCTTTGGTCTCACCATTATTTATCCTGGGTTTCTCAAAATCAAAGGAATCAATGCTAAATCGGTAGTAACTCTAGCGTCACGAGGACCTATTGGAGTTTGTAGATTAATTAAAAATAATAATTAAATGATAGACAATGTTTACCCTTTAACTATGGGGAAAGTTTCTACAGACTATTATTTTTTTTTTAATGGCAGCTACATGTATCCATGTCATCGCATGAGAAAATCAAATGTAGGTTATGGTGAAGGTACTCAGCAGGATGCAACCATTCTTCCGTATGTTAATCTAACGCTCTCACATTATACTTTGTGTAATGGTTTTTCTGTGTCCTGGGGTTGGTACATTTTACATTGTAAACTGTTTGAGCCCTCAAGTAAAGCAGAAATTATAGCCTAGGAAGTTGGGACAATCTATTATGGAATGGAATTACGTTCCGTTTCCCATAGCAGGTTTTTTGGCAACAGCAAAAAAGCTTGCTCCAAATATAAATGCTATTTTAATCGAGTATGATCAGTTAGTACAATCGATATCTACATTAAACCTGTTTGCTTACGCATTGGGTTACACGAGATTCGGTGTTATTATTATTGCAGTTAACCTTCGCAGTCTGAGTACTAATAATAATGTCAATTGAATGGTTGTTTGTATCAATTTGTATATTGGGTGAAAGTAGACCGGCTTTTTTTTACATTTATTTGAATACTCTCTTCATCGGATTACTAATAATTGTAATTAATTCTACACGTAATGTATCAGAAGATCTTATACCTACTAAAAGGAAGAATAAATCTAAAACAGCAGCAATTCATTTTGCCTAATAAAATTAGAATCATACTTTATGTCATGTACAAAACAGGTAGCAACTGCTGGATTGCTAAAATGATAACCCTAGAACGCCAATACCAATCTAAAAGTTACGTATATTGACTTAAAACACACCAAGAAGATTCATCTCTAAATATTTCAACCCTAAAAGTTTCTGTATGATTCTAACATTAAAACAAAATGATTTATTTAGTGAAATTGAAGTCCTAATGGCTGGCGTGCGGTGGCTATACGGAGACTGGTCAGCTCGCCGTCGGTACGCAGTTGAGGTGATGCGATGCGTGCGCTTCGGCCTCATCTCCCCATGGCAGCTAGTGGACATCAAGCGGAACCCTGACAACGCCGAGATATTGGAGATCGTCAACGAACCTGAAGTACAGCAGATGGTTGATGATGGACTCGCGTGAGTATTCTGTACTATGAAACCAATTAAGTTGTCAAGCGCATTTGGTGGGGTCGAAAATAACAGCTTTTATTCCTGGATGTTGTGAAATTCAATGTTCTCAAAATGTGAATTCATGCATACATACATAAGCATTTTTTAGGACATTTTTCCTTCATAGACACCTAAGCTCTTTTATTGTTAAAGTTTCCTAAAAAAGTGCATATGTGTGTGGTCGAAGATATGTAGACAAACATGGTTTAGAGGTAAACATTAACTTGCCTATTTGCAGACATATCGTCCAGTAATAGATAACTGGTTTACCATGACCATGTATTACCCAGACGGCTCTGTAATCACTAAACATACAAAGATGATGTGCTTTAAATTGACATAAAATTTAATGAGAATAATGCAAGTATAAAACTTGTACATAAAACAGTAACTTGCCATCGTTCTCCCGTGTCTTAGAATTTATTATATGATAATGGAATTTGCATATTCATGAAGTAGTTTATAAGTAGTTAATATCTATTAAGTACAATATTCAATAAAGCTTAGTTTCTATTACGGCTGCGCTTGCGTTGCTGTACGTGAAACAAAACCATAGATGTACATAATTAAGAAACTTTAAATGAAATAAGTTTTATAGTACTAAATTAAAGCAAGAGTATTTTCGCAAGATACAAATTGATTCATGTTTAACTTTCTCAGAAAGTTAAAACTACTTAATTTTTATGACTTAAAGATAAAAAGTTGCAATAAAGAGTAAACAGTAACAATAAAATGTTGAATCGTATTGATTACGGCCTGGATATTATTAAGATGGAAATTTACACTTGACAGGTTCCTGGGAAACCGATATCAAGCCCACGACGTCACACAAAACGAGATTTTTATGTTTTGTATCAATGGGAAAAACTTGATAATATAATAAAAGATATTTTGACACGGTTACGGGGCTTTAAGTACTTATGACTTAATGTTGGATAATTTCCAAATTTATAAGTGTTACTGGGTTACGCCCAATTCTCCAAAAAAAATGAAAATCTCAGCTGTACTCCTTCACACAATCGGATAAAAACGTATCGTTTAAATATATCCATCAGAAAGCTTCCACATACTATTTATCGTTACAAGTCTATTCTAATATTATAAAGCTGAAGTTTTTGTTTGTTTGTATGTTGATTTGCTCGAAAGTGCTAATCTCAAGACCTTCTGTTCCGATTTGAAAAAATATTTTATTGTTAGATGGCCCATCAATCGAAGAAGGCTTTTTATCGGTGCTTGAAGTAGTTCCTACTGGATACGGGTGAAACCGCTAGAAGAAGCTCGTAAAATAGAATATTTTTTTACAGGTACGTAATAATAAAGTATTGGTACGGCAACAACTCAAAGAACTACTACCATTGGATCGATGTGCTTGGACTATCAGAACCCGCTGAGAGGAACTGGATCGGCGAGGAAAAGGTACAACAGGACTACTAGTTATTATTATCATTTAATGTCAAGGATATACAAAGTAGTTGTGTTTACTATTTACTACGAAAATATCGGGTAAACACAATTAACTCAAAAATCGATGCACCATATTTTTCTCTTTAATCATCTTGTAAGACAGAATTGTATCAAATCAGTCTGTAGATTAATCCATGTTTTTTTCCTTAGCCAGTGGGTTATCGTAGGATGGCTTCTTTTAAAGTTATTTTATGACAATGTTGTAGAATCATGTCACTTACAAGGACTTCCTTAATTATTTGGAGCAGTTCATGGTTCCCAAAGACCAGATGTACCAACAGATGGCTATGCTGCAACCGCCCCGCAGGAATGACGACAACATACCAGGTAGAGGCGTATAGAACTTGATTTTCTAACCACAATCACACAATCATTGGTGTCCAAGATGTACTTAGAAAGTACATACAAAGTTAGAGAAGTTGCATTGGTACTTGCCTGACCTGGAATCGAACCCAGGCACCACGATTTTACTCTATTTACATAAATATTTTTGACACAAGAATGAGGAAGGGAGATTTCGATTTACCTTGAAAAGTCGTTGTACCTAAGATTTTTTGCAATAAGTATATTAATAGCATCCAGAACACGAAATGGCATACCAAAATATCTTTGTGTATATGTTGGTACTGTTGTTTATGCTAATTGCTATTATATGGTGTAAACAAATTGACCAGATTGGAACAACTGCAATCTTGGGAAGATATATAGGATGTGAAATTAGAATTTGCACATTATTTTGGTTAGAATTACCTTGAAAACCACCGATTGCTTCCAAAAATTACTGATGCTCGTTATTTTTAATCGTTTTCAGGAAGTATGCGAGGTATGGAAAGTGACAAAATGGAAATGAGACGGCCCAAAATGGACTTTCCATTGCCAGCTACACTGAAAGGCCTTACCGGCGACAAGGATAAATCTTTTCCAACCATGAGTGAATTCTTTGAAAATCGAAGAAAGGTTTGATTTAAAAATTTTGAAAAAAGAAAAACACCTATCCCTCCAGGATCTTTTCCATACGTCATTAATCGAGATTTGTTTCACGAGGGAAAATTTTCTGATCCTTTATCTCTGTTTTAATAAGATTGCCGAAAGCCTGACAAAAACCTTATAGAAAATATTAATCAATCCCTTTCAGAATCAAGAAGGGCCACAGTCAGTTTCTCCATCGAACAGATCACCGCCGTCAGTCGATGTGGACATGTCTTCGCAGATGCCTATTGTTACTGAAGCCAGAATGAGGGGTCCCGAACTTGCTTGCAAACATCAGAAGCAATTCGAGGTACCTTCAAATAAAACCTTTTTTAAGAATTAAAGTTGTTTGCGTCTCTTTTTGTTTTTTTTTTATGTTTATATGGCGTTCGATTGTAGGAGCAAAGGAAACAAATAGAGCATCAGAAGCAGCAGTTGGAGCTTGCTCAGCAACAGCGACGCAAACAAATCCAACAGATTCACATGTGCACCATTGAGCAAGACGCCGTAATGTTACTTTTACTTATTTTTGTTTTATTTTTATTACTTAGAACGATAATTATCATTTAAGTAATATACTTCTACCACGTAATACATAACTTACAAGTCTTTATAAATTTACTTCTTACTGCAGCACTTGTTACTTTTAATCAAATTATAAAATAGCAATTAACCGTTAACATCTACATACCGCAGCATTTTCTACAGGCAGTAAATGTCGTATTGGCCGTCCATAATAAAAAGTATTATTTTGTACAGACTTCAAACAAACATGATCAGATTTACGATCCACCCGAGAAGGACTCCGAAGACATGAACACGACCAACAGTGAGACCAGCAGTGAAACTATTGAGACCAGCGTCACTGATAAAGTAAGGAAAATACATTCAAAAAATATTACCGTATTTCGAATCACCTTAAAATTTATAGGATACATTTTGGGTGACTGCCGTAACTACAGTACATTATTTTGCTTTAGATTGATGTTCAATTATTGAAATCAATAAAGAAAAATAAAAGAAGTGCTTCATTACTATTTTACAGAATCAGTTTTCAATGAGAAGATCTGAGAAAAGACACAGCGTGGCAGCCTCCTACCTCGCCGCAGCCACTGCTGCGTTGGCAGGCTCTAGAAGGCAGGTTTTCACAGAATTTTAATTACAGCAAAATATATTCCATCCACACAGTTTCTAGAGGAAAATTTGCTCACTTGGGATGATCCTTGAGAATCAACCAGCAGATCGTAACTCCAAAAAAATACAAAGCTAACCGTCTGTAATTCCACAGCCCGACATCTGGCCCTCGAGCGCAAACGACTACAAACGCATCCCGGTCAGAAGCGACACCAAGGGCCAACGCCCCTATGTCGCAGAACAACATCGGTAGCCCGCAGATATCACTCTTCAACCAGTCCAAGGAATCTCTTGCGAAGACTAACATGTGAGCTCAATTATAAAAAGGAGATCCATGACCCATAAACACCGATTGCTTTTTTTTGTTTTTGAACACGCAATACGTGTTTATGGATACATATTTTGCAAACCATAGAGGGTACAAGAACCTGGTGTTTTTTTAATAGTACGTTCGCATCTTTCTTTGTTCGTTCTTTAATTATATGCACGTCTATTATAGTTCCTGAATAAAAAGTAAATGCCCAAAACTAAAGACTAAACTTCCTTCATGTTTTTTATTTGAAAATCTACTCCCTAATATTGATTACGCAATCTTCAAATTAAGATTATACCTAAAGATTATGAACTTAAATAGAACAACATATCAATGATATGTTATAGCTAAATTATAACTATTACACACAATCTTTCATTTAATATGCACCAAGGAGATACATTGCTATAATTTATTCTTCAGGAACAAACTGTCGACGTCCATACTGGGTCCTTCGAATAAGAACTACATCGCTGAAGGCTCCTTGTTCAACTGGGATAGAGAGACTGTGCTGGTATTTGGAGGAATAGATCTCCTCACACCTTACGGATTCGGAGGAAATACTGGGAAATACATTTACAGGTAAGATTAACCCTTTATTGCATACTTATGGACTTAAAACAGATCTAATTTGCCTCTGGGCTACATCGTTAAAATTTCTCGGGCACACTACGATATCTTCATCCAGCAGCCCGAACCATTTCAAAGAATCAATTATCGCCAGTCCTCATATTCACATCTCGTTTTATTTATTGTGGCGCTTTTCTAGTTGTTTATGATCAAAGTTACATGGTTTAAGGTTCGATCCAGTGACCAACGTGTGGGACTATGTAGGGGACCTGCCTGAGCCTAGACATCACCACTCGGTTGCGTTCTTGAGGGGTCGAGTGTACCTTGTGGGTAAGTTAACTACCTACCTACTCGCTATTCTTAAAAAAATATCTAAAGGCAACAACAACATAGCCTACTGTTGCCGACCACTCTACCGAGACCACTAAAACTGTGTCGACTTATTTTTTTACCTATTAGGTGGTGCAGATCCCCGCGATGACGACATCAGAGGCAAATCGGCAGTAGTTTCCACCGTGTGGAGCTTCGAACCGGTGTCGCGCTCCTGGTACAGTGAAAGTGGCCTCATGACGCCCAGGAAAAACTTTGGTCTGGTTGTGCATCGAATGGCTATGTATGCTATCGGTGGACTGGATAAGAAGGGCAGGTATGTATGTACGCGAGACGACTGGAAGTTTAAGCGCAATGATAAAATTCCATCAAGCATATTGATAGAAGCTACTTCAAGCATCTGGTTAAATAGTTGACGGATTCTAGGTCCATCTATGTCTATTTCAAATTTTATTTCAGTGGACTATATACTGAAAAGGACATAGAAGAACCATGAAGCACCATTTAAATAAAGAACCACATCTGTAAAGGCTGAATGTATAGTTTGATTTATATTGCATGCAACGATTAATCATCTGTTAATCCTTCTTTTAGAGTTCTCCGTTCAGTAGAAAAGTTTGATCCAAAAACGGGTTCTTGGACTGAAGTGCGTTCAATGAGCGTCTGTCGAATGGCCGTGGCTTGTGCTAAGTATCGCGACTACATCTGGGTAGCTGGCGGCATGACTGGCGAAAAGAAGAAGCCAGTCTGTAAGATTGTGGAATGCTACAACTCTAAGACTAATGAGTAAGTCCTATTTCTGCTTTTAAGAATAATGTTATAGCGCATGGCCCCTTAGTTCTTTTGCTGTTTAACGAAAGACGTGCCCTCAACGCCACGCTAAGAACTCATAAATAAATACCTACAATAAAGTAGTGAGTTCGGAATTATATTATTTAAATCTGACTATTAATTATTAACTTTAAAGTTCTGTCATGTAGTCGTGGCCGTGGCGTTCTGGGCACTTTTTGGCTTGTCATCTGTAAGTGACTGTGGCGGTCAAAAAGTTCATAGCAAATACACGTTAAAAGCTTTCGTACTTTATAATCCAGATCATGATCCTTGAGCATTGGCATAAAACCAAGATAAATACAAATTAAACCAGAATTCGTATTAACCCCATTTAAATTCACAATGCGTTGCAGATGGACAGAAATACACAGTCTACGGTTTCCCAGATGTTTTTCAACGATGTTTGCGATGAACGATAAATTGTATATCGTTGGTGGCGCTGGCAAGATTTCTGATAAGGTACTTTACTTTGCAAGATGCGTTATAATAATTAATGAACAGTTTGGAACAATAAAGTCACTAATCTACATTGATTTGTATAGGAAAAGACAGTGAGTAGCGTGGGTGCGATAGACGTATGGGACTGGCAGCTGCGCAAGTGGAAGCAAGAGACGGATATGTCGATGCCCAGGCATGGACATGCACTGGCGTATCTCGGCACACAGCTCATTATTATAGGTACGTAGAAAATCGAAATGCTAAGATCACTACAAGCTTAGCTGGCTATACTTATGGTTGTTGAAGCGACAACGAAAGATGTTAAGACTAAAGTGTACTGCCTGGCTCGGACCTCCAGAAGTACCATAGTGGGTTTTAGTCAAGACAAGCTACGAGTCTGACTCTCTCTCCAGCGGCACCTTCAGCGGGAAGGGGTCATTTGATGAAATGCCACAAAAAAAAAATTAATGAGCACCAGCTCTTAAGATCTCCTGTTTGACCAACGCGTTTATTAATACTACACGCTCAAGCGCTCACACAAGTACCTACCTCAAACTATACACCATACTGTGCTTTCGATAAACTGGTACTCTTGACGCACTGCCATTTGATTTCTTCAAACAAATATTCGAGTTTTACATCATTCATCTTCATCGTGAACCCTTTTTTTCGGCAATCTTTTACTATAATGACGGCCGATGGCACGTCATTACCAGGTCATTAGCGATAATAGACTCATTAAAATCAGCAAAACATAACGATCTATAGCTGTCAAGGAAATTGATCGTTTCTTGTTTATATCAGATTGTATAGGCAAATGGTATATATATCGAAACCAGCGGTTGCCCGTGGCTCCGACCGCGTGGACGTTGGTTTTTGCCTATGTGTTATCCTGAATTATTAAAATAAGGGCCTGTTCTGACCTACGAATAAGTTTTAGTTAGTTTATTTGGTAGATAATTTCGTACAAATTCTGTTCCGTTTATTAATTTATTCGGTAGATAGTGACTATTCGGACAATGTGAAACTGGCCCTTAGTGTTCTTAAATGTTCTATTTTTTTTTACTCTCATACATAAGAACCTTCTCTTGAATTCTCTTAAATCGGCTAGTCGCACACGCGTGATGGCGTGGGCCAAGGGAATTCGGAATTTATTTTTATATTATATCGGAATTACACAATAAGTTATCTTCCGCTGTAAAAAAATATTGTTCAAAGTATGTACCGATTATGATCAGCACTTGTAACAGTTACTCCATCATGTAATAGTTAAGATTCATAACAGGTAAAAATATAGCGATGAACACTACAAATTCTTAGTAATGAATAATTTCAACTAGGTCAGGCAAGCATGTTAGTAAAACTATTAGAAAAATGATGACTAGGCGACTAGGCGTTATCATAGGCAACTATACAAGTCCAGCAATTCTAAGAACGCGATTCTGACGTTTAAAATTCACATTCCAAACCTCATTTTTTAATTTTCACTATGTCAACAATAATCACAATGTTATATCATATAAAAAATCAAATTATGTTCGTTAGTCCCGCTGGAACTTGTAAATGGTTTGACCTATTTGGCTTATTTTAATATTTTATGGTAGCCCGTTTATTCAGGGCAGTTATAATTTTATTTATTTCAGACTTTATACTTAAACCGTAGAAGCAAACAATTTTTAAACAAATAGAATCTATATCGACTACTTATAAAAATTGGTTATGTACTGAATATTTTAACTACAGACGCCAACATATCAAGCTACTACAATATGTAAAATTTCCTTAATAGATTTCCAACTGTATCTCTGAACCACACATGGTTCAAAGTTGATTGGGAAAATTTGACACAATGAGCTTAATGTGCTGGCGTCTGTACATCCCTATCAGACACTTTGATATCTACATAATCTACCAGAGTTGCATTCTTAATTTGAACAAGGTACAGACACGTCAACCTCAAACGGATTTTCAACCTTATCACTGTACCAGAAGGTTAATATTCTAATGATAAAATTTGACAGATTCGGGTTGGTTGACCTGTTGGCGTCTGTACTAAAGATTTATTTGACTTATTTTTTTTTCCCTGTTTACGTATCTTTGTCGTAACAAAATATGTGCCTATGTGCTTGAATGGGGTTTTGGTTGGAAGTTATGTCAATATAAACGAGAGGAAAACGAGACTTTTTTACTTATTAACTAATTTGAACAACGGTTCTTAGAAGAGACCGTTGAAGCACAAGAGAATTCTAACTTAGAAGGAATATGTCCGTATTGATAGTTTGACGTAAGTAGTATGAAGGGGCATGTCCCTATTGACAGTCAATAAACGTCATTAAAACCGCAATAGTGCAAGCAAGCATTTTACATAATTATATTGACTGAAGACCTTTTTCTTTTAAGTTACCTACCATCAAAAAATATTCCACAGTATGCAAATTTAGTAAACATGAATTCGACTCGCAGTATTTTTAACTAAAATCGACTTTGCACTTGGTTTTTATAGCGTTTACATAAACATTGCAAATAAACTTCGCGGCCATACGATATTGCACTCCGAAAATAGTTTAATGTTCAACACACGTTGAAAGTAAATCTATAGACAGGTACTTTACGAAAATACATTGATACTAAATTTATATTGACTTAAGTATACAAGGCATGAGATGAACACTTATACAGATACAGACGCCAGGACATCATGCTACCAGAAACTGTAAAATTTTCCCAATCAACTTTGAACCGTATGCTTCAGCGATAAAGTTGAAAATCTATTAAAGAAATTTTACAGATTGTAGTAGCTTGATGTGACGTGTACATTAATGTAAAAAAAACAACTTTTTCGAAATCTCAAGAAAAAATAAATAAAAAAATATTTAGACGTTACTTAATAGTTTAACTTCTACATAGGTCTAGGTTATTATTTCAAAGGCAGAGTAGACCATATTATCAGAATATTCTAATTTTACTTCAGGACTCATCATGAATTTGTCATTAATAACTTTGTTTGGAAAGGATTAACGCTCAATACCTTTCTGTATGAGAGAAGGCTGCTGGGCACTGGCCCAGCAGTGGGAAGATAAAAAGGTTGATGATGATGATGATGATGATCATTCAAATGAATAAATAGGTACCAAAAGACCTTTTAATAATCTTTATTATTTTGCATCTGGTATGGCAGGTGGTGTGACAACAATCTACATGAGAGCTCTAAACAACGTGGAGTCTTACTGCTGCGAGCGTGGTGCCTGGATACGAGGAGTAGCCACGCTGCCTTCGCCGCTGTCAGGTCATGGCGCAGTCACATTACCGCCCGCCTCACTGATGTGACCATACCTCTATATTTCGGTAAGTGCCTTCAATTAAAATTCCTCAATTTACCAAACACTAAAATAGATTTTCAGCTACGGCGGCTGTTCTCGAAGGTGATCAGTCAGCTGCGCAAAGTGGATTAAAGAGCAAAGGCTTATGCGAAGACACAGATGCACTCTCTATTACCTCTCTCTCTCTCATATTAATGTAACAGAATCGTAATCTGACACGACTGAAGAGAGTTCAGGTCCAAAAAGGCTCGACGTGCTTACGTGTAACAAAAACTGTCTGACAAACAAAATTAATCCGGAATCTAGAAAAGAATTGTCACTATAAGGGAAATATAATGCATTCTGGTATTTAAATTTATTAATGAGACGATCGTGTACCCATTTCAGCGCCCGTGGCTTCTTAAGCCCTTACCAGTAATTATCAATAAAGATAGTACCCAGGTACAGACATAACCTTCAATGAATTCAGAAGTTTCTGTAGCAGGTGGACAGCCTCGTCAGCGGAGAAGACTTCAGCTCGACGAGATCTAAATCGCTTTAGTTTGTGACGTTGATGATGTCTGCCGTGGACTATGTAGGGGAATACTTTAAGTGCACTTTAACTGTAGCGTATAGAGAGTTCGAGACTTAACCAAAAATTGCCAGTTCATTGTGACGTATTGTAGTAAGTTAATGAAATCGTGAGTGTTTTGTGAATGTTTACTAGGATAAATTTTGGTACGCGTTAAATTATTGATTAAAAAAAATATGTGTTCAATCATTTTGTGATAATAATAAATATTCGACTCATTTCAACTTGTTATTTTTGTTGTCAAATAGACTTGTTCTGATTTAATATAATACGATTCAAAACCCAAATTGTGTTGTATTACATTTTTTATTTATATTACAGTATCTCTCAATCTCTTATCCACTAGAACTTAAATTAGGTGAATCTTATTATATAAGTTCGCTCACATCGCACTGTACAGTATAATGAATAGTTTGGTCATGCATTGGCCACTTATATCACAGTGTAACACCATACAGCTATATGTCACGAGGCGTGGGCTGTTCAACTAGACAGGCGTGACCTTAGTCGAAGATGCCTTCATTTTCCGAACAACCCTACAGTCATTTAAGACTATCAAAAGCATTGAAACTCCGTACAGGTTACTCTGTGCTTTTTGTTCTTTTAAATCTTAGTCCCAGACCTCCCTGCAGACACCGAGGAGGTCGCGCTCGAAGCCCTCATCACAAGGAGGATACCTCATGAAGAACAGCACGTTGTTCACCGGCACGAAGCGACTCGGCTTTATCTTTCGGATGACTTCCTGCAAAGGAAAATTTTTATAAGTACTTAGAAAGAAAATAACAAACCGCTTGCATATTTTGATGCTTTAAAATTCCAAAGTTATCTTAAATACGGTGTCAATTTTGCGATAAGAGGTGTTAGGTACATCATTCAAGATCTAATATCTAATGATAACAGCTTAGTTAAAGGACAGATGCATAATCTATAAAATTCTTACAGTCATGAAGGACAAAAAAATATAAACACGAATGGGAGGGAGAAGTATATATCTTTCAGGGAATGACTGAAGGTTATCGCTGATATAACTATGATGAGGAAATACTCGTCCAATGTAACTTTTTATCAATTCATTCTATTGTTTATCTTAATATGGAAACATCTTTTTATAGATCAGGTGGAAGAAACCTACGCACATGATTTGGATACTTATTAATTCCGTAGCTTTTAGTCTGACAATAAAATTAAGCCTATTATTCCACAAAAAAATAAAGCTTTAATTCCTATTATTTTCGGAGAAGTCATGGTATTTTTGGGATGCATTATCATCCTTTTTAGTGTCCCATTGCAGGGCACAGGCCTGTTTTTAAACAGAGAAGGAATGAGCGTTAATTTCGCGCTTGCTCAAGGCGGTTTGGCGATTTTAGAGTTTAAGATGTTTTTCGTCATCTTTACTAGATGAGTGGTATCCAAGCTATTCTTAGTAAGTAATATATACGGCATTACTTAGAAAATTTACATTGTTAGGTATCTTTCTTACCTGGAATCAAACCCGCACACCGGTAATGAGAGTCAAGGCCACCACATTTGGGGCTGTATTATTTACTTTATCTACTACATTATGCACTTGCTTACTGATCAATATTTTACGCATAAGTCAATATGAATACCATAATTTGTATAGTACATACTTATACAAAAAATGTTGTTCTAGACCAACTTTGTTTACAAATTAACCTGATTTTAGCCGCCACTATGATATGCAATCTATTCCTTTAGATATTGGTTCATTGACTTTTAAACGCAGTCTGGAGTCTGCCTTCAAGATCACCCTAACTCAGTCCGATTGTGATAAAACTTCACATACTGGTTCAGCAAAGGGTTCCTGGTCAAAAAAAATTTATAAAGTACTCACAATTGGCATGCCATCAATGTCTGTAGATATCTGTTCTCCGTCGTTAGCTGAGTCTTCCAAATCAATCGTATTTCTTGGGTGTATGTGTTTGGCGTAACTGACAACACAAATGGCCAACAACACTACTAAAAAGAAAAGCTTTGCCATTGTTTTTAAGAACTTATTTCTTTAATAACTCGGACGTGTGTCTCAATCAGACGCTCTGAAACTGTTGGGTGCTCTCAATACCCTTGCAGCCTTATAAACCTTGTATTGTTATCTTTTGGGCTCGTCGTTTTACGTCACAGATGCGCAAGAGTCAGGCTGGCTGGCCCGCTATTTGTTTAGACGTGGCATAAGTAAACAGTCGCTCGCCTATACTGCTGCATAATACGTCACAGACGGCTTCCAAAGTCACTATTCTCCTTTATATTACGCAATTGGGATCGGTTGAAGGAAGAATACCCCAGATAAATATTTGGTTGATACGTGCAGATATGCATGTCTGTCGATCACTGACGTAATTTTACGTAAATATTAAAAACATAAAATTAATATTACATTTTAATCTACTCAAGTTTGTAAAACGTTTGTTATGATAAATTTTCTAGAAAATAATGTTTAAATTTCTACCGAAAGGACATAAAATCAAATAGGGCAACTAACCTCTATTGAATAGCTCTATAACCAGAACTAGAGCTCGTATAAAGTTTATTACCACTATCATAAACAAGTGCAATGTAATGAGAAAATTACCCACATGAAATGGTGGCTGTTAAATCGAACAAGGGTGGAAACTGGATACTATTAAATTGCGCAGCATAAGACATTGAGAAGCCACATGCCACATAGATACAGACTACCCGAAACTGTAAAATTTTCCCAATCAACTTTGAACTTGATGTGCTGGCGTCTGCACATGTAGATAAATCTCTCTCTCTCATAAAAACGAACCAGTTTTAATTTTATTTATATTCGATCTGTTTATCAACTTTCAAGGTAATTCACAGTTGCTTCTGGAAATACCTGTATATTCTATCTGCTGATTACAAGTAACCCTGTTATTATCCAAAAATATCGAAGGCTCGTAATTATTTTCCATTGCATGACCCTTATGTTAAAAACCAAGTTTTAATATACTATAGACTGAAAAATCCAGTTGGCTTCGGCTGGTCTAGGAAGACACGAGACCACGAGGCACTTTATTCGTCGGTACCATTCAATAATAATATAATATCGCGTCCCGACCGATTGCAGGTTACAGCGGCCGTTCTCTCTAAGGAGATCAGAGATCAGCCACCTGCGCAGGACTTATTATAGTGCACTAGCATTTGCGCAAACACGGGAACCGTCTCTATTCCCTCACTCTCATAGTCCAATGAGTTGGCAATCCGACAGGACTCGACAGCAAAAATTAATACAAAACAAAACCTTGTAAATAATCTTTATTTTTTCCGCGATTTAGGCGCTTATTCTGATTATGTTGTATTATACACCATTATCTAGGCAAGTAAAATAGGTTACTGTTCTACTTATAACACTAGTACTTTCTCAATCAATCGATGGCTATCTACATGCAGCAACCAGTGTATCTAATCAACCAAACTGCGCATTTCTACATGATTATCGCTATCCAATGTGAATTCTTATGAAGAATACAAGCATACACTAGAAATTTACGAGGAAGGAACCATTTATTTTTATAATATTCTAAGAATTACAATCGCGCCATATATTGTGGCGACAAAGCAAATAAAGGAAACTTTTGTTACCACGCAGTTACGTCATTGAAAAGTCAAAGAGCCAGCACGGTTCCAAATGTAGAGGAATTCTAAGAAATAGATCTTACAGCCATGCGGCATTTTGAGGAAATCATCTTAAGACATTCAACATTTGTATTGTTTCTCAAAGTGCAGACCAGCCAGCACATCAAACTACCCGAAATTGACATATTTTCCTAATCAACTTTGAACCATATGCTTTAGCAGTAAAGTTGAAAATCAATTAAGGAAATTTGACAGATCGTAGTAGCTTGATGTGCTGGCGTGCGTACTACCTTAAACCAATAATATATTGTATGTAAATTTTCTAAATTTCTCGAGCATTTTCAGACAATCAGGCGACAAGATAATCTTTGATGAATGCTGGAAGTGGAATTTCAAGTAGGTATTATTTTTATTTATAGTCTTTTATCTCCTTTATCACCTAAATTCCCTTTCCTAACTTGCGCGAGCTTGTGCAATAAAAAAATGCAAATATTACCTGTTCCTACCGATGTTTGAGGGATAAAAAGTTCTGCCGGGGTTGCTGCGGGTGCGGGTTGTTCGCAAGAGGCCGTGGCCCTGGTACACAGGGACCTCCAGAAGGAATATTGTAGGTTTTAGTCAGTAAGAGTCTGACACTGCAGCTGCACACTCAGTGCGATGATCAGATTTCCCATAGAAAAGTTATAAGTCGTGGTGGCCTACTGGTTAAAGCACCAGCCTCTCAAGTGTAAGTGTGCAGGTTGGATTCCAGGTCAGGCAAGTACCAATGCAATTTTTCTAAGTTGTATGTACTTTCTAAGTATATCTTATATTTTTTCTAAGTATATCTCGAGATGTTTTCCTTCACCTTTAATCAGTCCATTGACTGGAGGAAACCTGGACTATAAAAAGTCTGAAATCACCAACTCGCATTGAGCAAGCGTGATGATTAACGCTCAATCCTTCTCAGTGTGAGAAAAGCCTGTGCCCAACAGTGGGACAATCAAGAGGATAGAATATATATAAGAAGAGGATAGATGATGAAAAGTTATAAAATAATAGTAATTAATTAATGAACATAATATTTATTCTGGCTATGACGTCTTACTAAGGCTCGTCGTAAAATGCCCAATAAGTCTCGTTGACTTTAGGGGCGTGTGTCCGAGTAATGCACTGCAGATTGGAACCCAGGAACTCGCCCACTGGACAAGTAGGCTTATCTGAGGAAAAAAATATTTTTACTGTTACACGAAGTTAATCTTGTACAGACGCCAGCACATCAAGCTACCCAAAATTGTCAAAGTTTTCAATCAATTTTGAACCAATATGCTTCGGCGCGGCGATAATGTTGAAAATCTATTAACGAAATTTGACAGAATGTAGTAGCTCCATGTGCTGGTAAAAAACTACATAAATATTGGATGAATTTAAGTATATCTGGTTAGTTTATGAAGCAGTACAAAACTCTACAATCTAAAATTATATCATTATCGTGAGGCCTTACTAACACGAAAGGAAGTTTCAAGGGTTTAGTTTACATGTTAGAACAAAAGAAAACTGCTTATCGATTGATATGAAATACTATAGAGTACTCGTTTACTATAATGTAAAGCATGAAATATACCTACCTCATTTATTTGTATGTATATAGATTTGGTAATCAGAATTAAACAAATTGGCAGAAATTAAAACAATACTTTTGTCATTCAATCATTTATTTACTGGGTAAAACATGAAGTGCAAATAAGAAGTAGTATATTGATTATGTAACTTAACACTTTTAAACATGATACTTAATACATTCATATTTTAGCTTTGGTCAACGTCTTACGAATGTCTTTTTCCCTATAAGCCGCTCCGGACGTTACTGGAGGCGATTGTTCTGCGTAGGTACCGGACAGTGCCCCGCGAATTATATTCGGAGAACAGCGCAATAGTATCGGTATAGCACAATTATTGGTCGCTCCAGGATACACAGCTGTTACAGAACCCGTCCGCTGAGCCGGCTGTGGCACCTGATAAACCGAAGACCTCCCAGCTCCTCGGACGAACGGCACACTCATGGTCGGCAGAAGATTATTTAACATCGCATCGTGAGCTAAATCTTCCAAATAATCACTTCTTGAGCGAGTTATACGCAAGTTTGGAGGCATGAGCTCAGAATTTTCAGGATTCAATACATCAATATCATAGTCAACGCGAGACTCCAACGAGGACACGGTGTCATCAATCTGTGTAGCGTAGACTGGTGGCAAACTGTTTATTGGGGGCACGGAGTTCAGTGCCGCGGGTATACTGGTGTGAACGAATGGATACAAATCTACTTCGTATGGGTCAGCTTCTACGTTACCAGTTAAATCAGTGTTCAGTCCATTTACTTCGTAGTTACGTGTATCCATCACGGGCAAGTATTGATTGTTCCACACGACCGGTGATGGTACGTTCTGGGTATTCAAGATATATTCCAGAGGAAGTGCAGCTTGAATTCCATCTTCAAAATAAGTAGATTTTGGTAAAGAATCCACTTCCAGTTCATCAAAGTCTTCTGATGCAGGAGGCAGCCTGATGATATCGTCACTCTCGCCGTACATACGCTGTTCACTTGATTTACTGTTCACCTCTATAGGTCTGAGTAGCAATTCCGGATCTCTGTTCAGGATAAGGTTGCGTGTAGGTCTAACCATCTCGTTGTAATCGACACTATCATAATTAGGGAAAAATGGATCCTGGTATGCAAACGGTGCAGTCTGAATTACACCAAAGCTGACACAAATTATACACATGCGCAACATAGTCACAAACGATGTTCAACTATAACTGAAAAATTTAATTTGTTTAAAATATTTGAATGCGATTGACCGTCACATAACTACATCAGCAGATATTTAAAGTCAATGCATTTTAATGAATGCACGGTTTCATGTTACAATTTGTAATGATTGATATTTTTTTCGCAGACTTGATTTAAGGTATGATTACAAAATTTTAAGTTGATGTATGTATTTCTTATTATTATTTACTATCTGTTTCACCCGTGTCTCGAGGGAACTGCTTCCCATACCAAAAAAATAAAGCCTATGACACTCGTAAGTAACGTGGCTTTCTATTGGCAAAAGCGTTTTCAAAATCCCTTCAATATATCCAGGGACTACCCCCTACAATGACGTTACAAAATCGTATATCTAGTTCAGTTTAAGACTTAATTATGATCTACTACCATCTACTACACTTCTTACATTACTATCAAAATATTTGAAGACAAATTTACTCATTAATATACGAGGATGAAATAAATAAGTAAAGTAAAAATAAAGCGATTATACTTATTTAGCCAAAGTGATTCTTTCACCATAAAATAAGCTATTGATTGGTATTAGGAAAATCACCTAGTGATTCTTCTTGAGGTAAACATCATCCATTAAATACTACTTAATTGGTCACCTCTACATTACAGAAAAGTTGTTTAAGACTGTATGATTCCTGCTTGAAAATGTATATTCACACGAGTTAATAATATTGTCTTAATGTTTTAAAAGGTTTAAGTTGCTCATGGTGGGCTGGGCCATTGGTTAAAAAACTAGCCACTGTGTGAAAGGTCTATGCCCAGCAGTAGGTTTTGCCTTTTAAACCTCATCGCATGAATTAAAATAAAACAAACTTATTTTAAGAAAATGCTTTATTTTTGTGATGTTTTATAAACATAAGTACAAAAGTTGAAATAAATAAGTATAAAAATGTCATTGTTCTCGATGTCCGTTACTATACAAGGCTTAACGCAGCATTACAATTTTTTTTCTAGGGTCTGTGGAGTCTTCTGTTTAAGAGTGGTTGGTGTGCGCATGGCGGTTGTAGTTCTTAAATCGTTTGTACTCTTAACATCACGCTTGTTGTGGAACATGAAGTCTTCTTCTGTTCTGTAAGAAGGAGCGCTGTAAGACGAAGGGCCGGCTGAGGCTGAGGTGGCCTTAGCCAAGCTGCCCGACACAACTGATGGTGAGCAACTCAGCAATAAGGGGATGGCGCAGCCTCCTGTATTCGCGTTCGGGAACACGCCAACCGCACCAGAAGAGCCGATGGATCCTGACAAGCCTGAACCGTAAGCGCTTCTAGCGGATTCATGAGCGGGCTTCCAACGGAACATGTGGTCCGACCCAAAACCTTCCATTGCGTCTCTCATGCTAGGGTGAAAATGAGAGTGCATAGCGCTTCCCATTCCGGTCATCTCGTGCATTGATGAATGCATCATTGAGTTTTGCTGGAATCTTCCAGATTTGTAAAGGTGAGGTTGAACGTGTCCTGCTAATTCAAAGTCGTGAGTGGCTCCCATTTTGCTTGGCATCTGACTATGTCCAGCTAAATGCGCGTTCCTCATATGATCCATGTTATTTTCGGTGATGATACCATGACCATGCGGCAGTCCACGGGTCATCTCGAATTCCTGGTCAAAATTGTCAGCAGCTTTCATTGAAGACAGATGATCCAAATGTGTATTTTCATGAGCTAAGAGTCCAGTGTTCATATGTTGTAGGTGATGTAAATGTCCTTCCGCTGCTTTCATAGACGGGTGACTTTCAATGTGAGACAACTGCGCGTGCTGAGTCATGTGCTGGCTTTGGAGATCAGGAAGTGAAATATGATCGGCAGATTTTGACAACATCAGATTTTCATTATGTCTGGCAAAAGTGTGGAATTCTTTGTGTTCAGCTGGTTTAGGTGCATTGTCGAGCTGTTTGAATGCGTGAAGGGAACCGTGAATGGCTTGCTTTGGCTTCATAGCCCAGGTTTCGTCAAAATTCTCAGCAGCTTTCATTGAAGACAGATGATCCAAATGTCTGTTTTCATGAGCTAAGAGTCCAGTGTTCATATGTTGTAGGTGATGTAAATGTTCTTCCGCTGCTTTCATTGTCGGGTGACTTTCAATGTTAGACAACTGCGCGTGTTGAGTCATGTGCTGGTTTTGGAGGTCAAGAAGTGAAACATGATCCGCAGATTTTGACAACATCAGATTTTCAATGTGTTCTGCTGATTTAGGCGCATTTTCAAGCTGTTTGAAGTCATCGTTTTCAAGTGCAGCGTGTTCCTTGACAACCTCCTCATTTTCAATGTTTCCATGTGGTAATGAAGTTGCAGACTTTGCAAGAAAATCAATCATATCATCAGGAGCTATCGTGTCATCAGCATTTTTTTGGTGATGTTCCATTTTATCATCAGTCACTTTTTGTTCCTCAAGGACGTCTGTGTTCAGGGGTTGAATAATAGTGCCTGAAGTAACAGAAGTTTCGGGAATATTTTCCGAAGTTTTGAATGCAGTTACAGTTTCTTCATCCAATTTGGTTTGAGTTCCTTCCATAATTGGTTTTGTAGCGGGTACTTCAATAATATGATGTTCAGATTGGCCAGTTGCCATATCTGTATTAAGTTCTGAGCTCTTGCCTTCATGATGATGATCAGCAGTGGTGTCTTGATGAACTAGGTTATTCTTTTCATTTTGCACATCCAGTTGTAGTTTAGTATCCGCACTTTTTTCTTGTTCATGAATTTTGTGATTTTCGCTCATTAAAGGTTCTTGAGTTTTCATATTATCTAAACTTACTTGAATCATTTCAGAAGGGGCCATATTCATGTTATCTTCGGAACTAACTTTCTCTCTAGCATTATGTTCAATCTCTTGAATTTCAGCGGTAGCCTTGTTCAATTGCTTCTCTTCGCTAGCTCCATGTTCAAGATGATGATTTATCACAGTATCGTGGGCAAGACGCATGTGGTTCACCTCGGTTGATGCCAAATTAGACTGAGTAACTCCTTCAATGTGCTTGTCACTTTTCAAAGATACGTCTTCTGATTGATCCAAGTGCAAAAAACTGTCCTGGATGCTTGCATCTTTAAAGCTATCTTCAATATTTCTGGCTATCTCAACATTCTTTTGAATATTTGCGACGGCTTCTTTCCACTGCGCCATCCTCTCTTCTTCCGTTTTTGCAATCGTGACATGAATATCATGAACGGCGTCAGAGTCTCTTGCCGAAGTAGCATGTAAACTCATCGATTCTAAGTTGCCAAAGTTTTCATGTATATGTTTCAGAGCTTGTCTAGCTACTTCAATATCTTCATGCAACTCAGTGTCGGATTGGGATTCATGTGCCATTTTCATGGAGCTTTTGAGTTCCATTTTCTTCAGATCTCTTTGTAAATTCTCCACAGCTTCCTTGGCCATCCTGATACTGTGTTTCACATCATCTTCTGTCTTGTGAATGTGGGTGCCTTCAGGGGTAGAGCCTTTCAGCGTAGTTCTCAAATTTCCTTCACCATCGCAGAGTTTGACCTTGACTTGACGCCCACATGTTTCATTGGAGTCAGCGTGAGCTTTTTCTTCTTCAGAATCACGATATACCTCGTATCCATATTTCTTCTTTACAATTAGCGGCTTCTTCAAAGTAAAACTTCTTGCCATGGGCGGTGATACTCCGGTATCAGTGTGAACATTTTGAATCTCACTATGAGGGACTTCAGTATTTTGAACGGGGTTGGTGACGTCCGAAGGTGACTTCTTTTCTCTCTGAATATCAGGCAAACTTGACAACACTTGAGGATGCCAATTCTGAGCCACCAAGCCGTCCCCGGGTTGAGCGGGGGCCGCTATGGCTAGAGCAACCAGAGCAGATACTGCTACAAGTGTCTTCATCGTGCCTGATGCCACGATTGATGCTGTGTCGGAACTGTATGGTTAATTTATACTGATCTACCGTAAGGAGAATCGTTCGATCAGTCGTAAAAGAAAACAATACGTGCTCATACTAATTGGCGCAGAAATGCTGAGACAACACCTTCCGGTTCGAAGCATTCACGCTTGACATGAAAATTCTAAGTAATTCTCCTATGTCTCAAAAATTGTATCTTATAATAGGTACACTATTTTTTTTTTAACACATGAAAATAACAAAATCCGTAATACAAAGGTCAACATTCCAAAACTGTAATGTAGGTGATTTTTGGTAAAAACTAACATGAACTTATTATCAATTAATATTTATTTGCAAATTGAAAGAAATCATCAAATATTAGTACTACTTACTTATGTTTTATCAAATAAATCCCTCTTATAGGATAACGCTATTGACGTACTTTTTGAAACCTCTATTTAAGATAATTACTCTTATACTTATATTGTATATAAGGGCTGGCCAATACCTTGGCCAACGAATCAGCATTGCCATTCAACGTGGCAATGCGGCCAGCCTTTTGGGCACGATCCCCGCTGACAGCGATGCGGAGGAATTTTTTGATGCACTATTTTAATTTGTCTCTTTTTTATTTTCTTTGTATATAGTATTATCTTTATTGTATTTACGTACCTATATGTGATAAACATTTTTTGGAAAATATTTAAATCCTCAAAGACGATATGTAATTGTATGGTTAATTATACTTTGTGATTTTTTTAGAAGAATGATTTTGCTGTAAACCCATAAATTTATATTTTTATTTAATTGGATCCAACCGATCCAATACCAACCGGCATTGAACAAGCGTGGTGATTAACGTTCAATCCTTTTCGGTACGTGAGGAGCCCTGTGCCAAAAATGGGACGATAAAAAGGCTTATAATGATTTAAAAGGCACAAAGGTTTCAACACAAGAACATAAATATTTGTTGTCATAAAATTCGAACCCGCAACGTTTCGAATGTTCCAAAAGATGAAACTGTCAACAGGTACCTATTTAATAATACGTGAAAACTGTAGATTTCAAGAAATGATTTTGTGGAAAAAAGGATAGTGACTGTTATCAAAATACATCTGAAATAGTAAGTAGGTATATCGATTTAATAATATTTTAGAGGTAGAATTTATGACGACTACTGAGCAGATAAAAAATAATAATTTGTCAATAGGAATCCGTGACTGGCGTGGTTATATTTAATCTTGGTACGGGATGTACATAGTTCCTTCAGGATACGGGTGAAACCGCGCGAAACAGTTAGCATAGTATATAAAGCTACAGTTAGTTCGATTTGTTTAAAGCGCTAATCTCAGGAACTGGCCTAATTTGAAAAATAGTTTTTAGGTTGTGCGAAGAAAAGTTCACTCGGGACCAGTGGCGTAACTTTAACATCTTGGGCAAGTGGCCATTTCTTTTGATTGGGCCTATCAGTGAAACTCGTTATTACATTCTAATAAATTTAAATTGTATTATGATCTTTAAATTGTGTCCCTTTATTAGATTTTGACCATGATGAGAATGGCTACAATGTTACAAAAATAATTCTGAGCTAGTGGCCTATTAGGGCCAGCCCTCTCGCGTCAGGGACCCAGGCGCTTCTTTTATCAATGCCTTCCACTATAGTTACGCCACTGCTCGGCACGCACGTGAAACCGCATGGCAACAGCTACTTAAATCAAAAGTATAATTTCTAAGTCAAATCTGTAAATGAATTGTTGTCATAGCAACAGTTAAACAAACATTTTACAAAATTTTCGTACAATTCTCATTATCTGCATTCCTCAACGATGTTACATATCAACGTTATTTTCACGTCTTGTCGAGTTAGCAACAATAACAACTACCTAATTAAATTGACTAACTTAAGACCCCGGCTTCGCGTGATTCATAATTTGTAGTATAATTTTAGTTCCAATTTCTTTATAAAATGAATTTATTTTTTATAAAGTGTCATTCTGAATATAATATTTTGCTTCAAAAAACTGTAAGAAAAGTTAAATAAAACATACCTGAAGAATAAGATAATTATGAATTTAAATAATTGATAACTCTAGCATAAACAATCGACATAAAAATCGTGGTTAGGAAAGTTCCTGTATATAAAATTCCTGTATTTAATTTTGTAATCTAAAACCATGATTACTACGCCACAAACAAACATAATAATTTTTAATGAAACATATCATAATAATTTATTTGAATCTGCACTACTGTGCAGTCCATACGTAATTAAAAGATGATTATGCATTTTGAAATTCCTTGATTCGTATACAGTACAATTTTGTTTTAATCAACAAATAATGATGTCAGATGTTGTAAGCATTGTTTCCGTGTTATAAACAATGACATTTACACATTTTCATTTTTCTTTTCAGTTTTTTTTTTTACTATAATATTCCTCACACATTCACACAACGTCATCTAGTCCCAAACTAAGCAAAGCTTGTTCCATGGGTATTAGACAACTGATAAACATACTTACATACTTTTCTTTTGTAAAAACATACATATTATTCATAGGAACAACAAGAATAAATCAAACAACATATGTATGTGGGAATTGAACCCGCGACTATTAGTGGCAGGCAGGTATACTAACTACTACACCATCTGATCAAAATTGCGTCAAATCCTACTAAAATTATAAATGTAAAAGTTTGTGAGAATAGATGTATGTTTGTTACTCTTTCACGCAAAAAGTACCGGATGGATTTTGATGAAACTTGGCAGTAATAAAGACAACAGAATAACGTAAAGGCTACTTTTTACAAGCATTTAGGAAGTAGGTCCGTTAGGAACCGGGCGAAACCGCTGGCGAAAGCTAGTATACTATAAGTAGGTATTGCCCCTGTGATTAGCGCACCGCACTATTTGACATTATCTAAAGTCAAAATACTCGCGAGGCCTATTATCTAATTTCTACTGAATGCTGTATCGTGTAATCGATAAAACTGTTTTTAGAAATGTACAATTTATTTTCAAGAACTATAGGTATAACTATACTATAGCTATATGTATAAGTACGTGATTTTAGTAGATAATCGAGGGTTTGTATGTTTTTAACAAACAACACAATCCAAAGGCAAAAGACAAAGGGGTCCAGGAGGGACAAAAGTAGGTTTTCTGCACTACAGCTTATTTCCCACAAAAAAACTTGCAAGATGTTTTTGAAATATGGTTACTTGTAGTTATATGAATTTGAAGTTTATGTTTTAATGTAAAACAACAATTATAAATTAGTAATGCAGCATTGCTTTTAGTTTTGTAATTATGAATAATAAGGAAGAACCCTTAAAATCTAAAATACATTATATAATTTCTGTATATTTTCCGGCAGACTGTCAGTACCGATATTCAAGTTGCCGTATCCGAGAAAAAAAATGTTAGTCAATATGTAGGAATTAGTAAAGAAAATAGACAATGAAAAAAATATCCAAAAATATTTGTCATTAGTTTATTTAATAAAGTAATTCTTTTGAGTTAGTGAATAACAAAATATTAGCTATGTTTATGAATTTTCACACATTGTTACTCTCACTAGATTTGGCTCGGGGTAGTCCTTAGAAATTACGTGATGATTTCCTTGGTGTAGCTTGGGATAATCTTGCGACACTTTATAGTGAGTTACAGCATGTGCTGTATCCAGCCAAATAGTGTCTCTCCTCTTTATCGAATGATCTGGAACTTTCGCTAGCAGTCTCAGATTTTCATCTGGATTTTTGAAGGCATCTGATAGTGCGTCCTTTTGACTTGAAATATGTTCTTGGTAATTTATTGGTACGCCAAATTCAATGGATGAACGATATGTCCTATAAGTAGGGGACATCATCGCTGGTCCCATTAATTCCACATCTGTAGCCGTGAAATGGTCAGCATCCCTCTCTAAAACGTCTTCAGTTTCTTGAATAACATCTGAAAGATCGGATGCACTTGATTCTATTCCAGAAGCAGGAACAAAACATTCTTCGTCAGGCGATGAAATTACGTCATCACGAGTATCTGTTCTTCCTGAATTTAGAGATGTAACCCCATGAACTTCCACTGAGTCTGTGGTTGGTGCCGTAAAGGCCGATCCGATAGCTATAATGAATATGAGTGCTATCTTCATTTTGATTTAATGTTAAGTAGATAATGTGTTAGTAAAATCGATAACACGCTTATTTATAAACTTTTGTAACTACATGTTTTGCAAAACGTGTCTAGTTAAGCTCAAGATAAGACCATATTAATCTTCAATCTGTCTGTAATGTAATAGCGTAGCATATTTTTATGTACTTTTTTCGAGGTTTCCTTATGGTCAACTCCTACTAGCCAGAGTCAAAGGGAATCGAAGGGTCAGTCGAAACTTAACAGCAAAGTAAACCTTATGTCCACAGCGTAATGCTGAAGGAATGTGCCTACTTCAAAATTCAATCAGCGTTGATAGCTCGAATTGCGCTAAATGAGCGCAATTTCTTTCTTTTTCTATTAAAGAATATAGGAAATTCGATGAAAAGATAGAAAAGGGTAAATCTAAATTCAGTTTCAGACTAAAACTGCAAATGTGCAATTACGTTTTACTTAATCGGCCAATAGTGACCCATCCAACCTGGTTATACGACTGGCCGATTAAATTAAACATAATTGCACAGTCGCAGTGTCAATCTGAAACTTACACTCCTTTATTATAAAACGTGGTCTTAAAAAGTACCGTCTTTAGTACTAGATTAAGACCATTAACTTTATTCAAGAAAATGGTTTAAAGCTAGCACTAAAGGCGGTACTTTTTTTAGAACACGTTTTATAATAAGAAGGATATAGTTTATGGTCTACGTCTGTGGGGCGGTAGGTTACGTACGAAGAATGAATAATAAAGGTGTCATAATATAGGGGTATAACTGTTTATTTAAATAACTTTACACTATTGTAATACTATTTGATCTTAATCTAATACACTATGCAGTTCACTTATTGGTGCGTGATATGACTGGTTTCGTGGTTCTGGCTGATGTGCTCATTGGTAAGCAGGTCTTCATCGTGCTGTTCGTGGGAGTCCACCGCGTGTTGCATCGCCTCATCCACCAACCTGTAGGAGCTAGCTGCGCCGGCCCCGCCGACAGCGCCAGCCGCGCCCACTGCGCCGCCGCCGTACGCAGAGGATGCATGCCCGTAAGATTCCGCCATATGACCCGACACTATGGAGGGCGAGCAGCTGAACAGCAGGGGAACGCTACAGCCGCCGACGTTAGCGTTGGGGAACACTCCAAGCGCAGTCCCACTAGTCGCCTGTGTCAGTATCCTGCCTCCCGCAGCGGAAAGAGCAGGAGACACACCTCCAGATGAAACTGCTCCATATCCTCCCAGCCTGGCTGCAGGCATATGCCCCTGCATGACCTGGTCCATGTCGGAGAAGCCTAATAGCTCAGGCTCTAGCTGTTCATCCACAGAGCGATAGTGCGGCACGGCGTATCCATATTGCGGGACAGAATACGCTTGGTATGACGGCGCGGCGAAGGCTGCCACGGGCACGGAGCTGACAGGAACCTGGATGGAGTTAGCGGCTGCACACGGTGACACGAGCTGAGCGGGGTAATGCGAGCGGCGATCCCGGGGATACTCTTCTATTTGTTGCTGGTTCACATATCGTGGTTGATTCCCCTCCGAATATGCAGGGGCTCCCGCAACAGCAAGCGCGACGACGGCGAAGACACCAGATAAAAGTATCACCTTCATTGTTGTTATTGCTGTGTTCTGTGCTGTGATTATTGAGAGACTAATATTTATATGCAATGTGCAACTGACTTTGTGGCCGAATGTTACTACTTAGGTTGCAAATATCTGTACTAAACAAGTACTTGACCAAGATATTTCTGCACACGCAGAAGTTTCACATCTACAAAGTTCACTAAATTAGGTTAATCAATTCTGTACTACATTATTAACTTAATAACGTAACTATTATCAATTGACAAAATATGTATGACCAAATTCTTCAACAAATGCGTACAACACGCATAAACAAACGCATGGAACAAATCCTTTGTGAATGTTATTGTATACATTCTAAAGTATTTATCTGTAAAGCTTTTACCGTAAATCAACTGAAACTAACTGACACGTTTAGGATGGAGATAAGTGATAACCTCGAGAAGGTTATAGGCTTTCATCCGGGCCCAGGTAGTCGTTCAATCGATACACTCTGACAACGCCGTAATTAGGGCGGTGCCAGCGGAGCCCACGCACAGGGCGCAGACCCTGGGGGCGCAGAAATGACCAGACCAGAGCAGACAAGAGCCTGGTTACAACATTTTCAAGGGCGCAGATTTGAAAAATCGCACCGGGTGCATATAAGCCTGGTTGCGACACTGCACTCTGGTCAAACTACGTACAGTCCTATCTAGTTATCAAAAAAGTTAGCCTCTGCCCGCGACTTCAGCTGCGTCCCAGGAGCCGTTTCGTATATGTTATATAGTATAATATGAGGATGTAGGTAAAGTATACTACATATGTATATAAAAAGATGTTATGCCAAAAAACATAGGTAACCCTTCCTATCTTAGCAGACGGATAATAAAAATACCGTGTGCATGCATGTAGCTTGATCAAAGCATGATCTTCGTCGTTAGAAACCTGTAAACTCTATCTGTATTATTCAAATAAGGCTGATGAATCAACACTTCGATCATCAAAACAAAAGACAGCCCCACCCAACCCTTCACCAATTCCTAAATGTTCTCGCTGGGAAGAAGTGGTGCAACAAACTCCCCAGCAACTCATGTACCGACGCCAGCACATCAAGCTACTACAATCTGTCAAATTTCCTTAATAGATTTTCAACTTTATCGTTGAAGCAGTTTCGGGTAGCTTGATGTGCTGGTGTATGTACCTAAGTCTGTTAGGTTCTAAAGACTTTAACGCTGTATATGGTAACTGTCAGTCACTGTACGCATGATTTTCATCTTATATTATCAGCATTCAATACTATTTCTTTGTTTGTATTATAGATATAGATAACTATAGATAATTTAGTACAAACTATCTATAGTCTACGCATACGAATATTTCATGTTAGTCACGTAGGTACAGAGAACACGGAATCAAAGAATCAGCAAAACTTAGTGAATGTATAATAACAAAATTATCCATACATACATATAATAAAATCGTAGAAAAGTCAAAACTGTACATTGAATATTTTTTAAAAAGAATAATTTGGGCGTGATCTTAAATCGATATCGAAGCCAAACATATAGTTTTTAGAGTTTTTTCAGAATTTTTGTCTGTTTTTCTGTATGTATGTCCGGGATAAGCTCAAAAAGAAATTCATGGATTTGTTTCAAATTCGGCATCAATATAACTAAGAGGTCGGGTCAACATATAGGCTACATATTATCACGCTATCACAATGGAGAGGAGGGGGATGAATGTTTAATCCTAATGCCCACGCAGACGACATCGCGGGCAACAGCTAGTGTTTAATATTTTTACTCGCCCTACTTTTCTAGTGTGCCAGTTATGGTTAATATAGAATTGTATTGTTACTATTTGAAATACGATGTAAGCATTATTAGTCGTACAAGGTCCGTTCGTAGTATTTTCATCTAATTTCCCGATTGTGTTTTATTTAACTTAAGCAAAATGTAAATAAATTAGTCCCGAAATGATTATTAGGTATAGCAACGAAGAAACCCAAGTTAGAAACTATACTTAGACACATTAACAATGCTGTAGGTAAAATAATATGTGCACATCAAGCTACTGCTACAAATAATAGATTTTCAACTTTATCGTTGAAGCATATGGTTCAAACTTGATTGTTAAAATTTGACAGTTTCAAGTAACTTGATTTGCTAGGCTTGTACAAAGGCTTGTACCAGCATAACATTATGACCGGTAAATTAAAATAATTACGGACAAAATTTTGTAAAAAGAGGGGTGGGCCCATAACTGTATCGGAACGAATCTATGCAAACGGTTTGCTCCTTATATTTTTTTTTATAAACTCTGCATTTTGCCAGTATTGCTCTATGCACATGTAAATAGAGAATATTACCAGGACAGTCCTGCACGAGGACACACTGCTTAGAGTACTCGTCTCTAATGAAGCCTGCTGAACATCGGCAACCGACGCGGCAATCCCATGTCGACGGACACAAATCTAAAACGTAACACAGGTAGGTACATTTTTTACTGGCACACAGGGACCTCCCTGGCACACAGGGACCTCCAGAAGGAACATAGTGGGTTTTAGTCAGTAAGAGTCTGACACTCCCTCCAGCTGCACCCTCAGCGGGAGGGGTCATTTGATGATTTCCCACGAAAAAAAAAAAAAAAAAAAAAGGTACATTTTTTACAACAAAATAAATTCAAAAGGACTCAGGTAATTGCATAAAAGTTATCATTGTCAACCAATATTTTTAGACCTGTCCTTAGCATCGTTAAAAGTCAAAAACAATCCAAGTGCGAGTCGGACTCGAGTATGAAAGGTTCCTATCTATAAAACGTCCCAAAAAGACGCTTATTTATTTATTTACGGATTTATGTACACATACGATAGAGAAATACAACAGAAAAGAAAGAATTTACAAAGGTAATGCTTATTTCTAAAGAAATCTCTTCCAGCATACCTGCGAAAGGAAAATAGGAATAAAAGAGAGAATAAAAGAGCTTATTGTATAGAAGTCCCCTAAAATAGTAACTTCATTCTAGTTTTCAGAAAAACATCACATGTGAGAACTTCGACGGTTTTAGAAAGGCGAACAGCGAGTTAATTTTACCCTTTGAGTATGGAACCAAAAAACTGTTCGTATAAAACTCAGAAAACAATGAAAATTTACTGGGAAAGGTAGGCACCGTCCTTTGCATTCTATATATATGAGATCCGAGATAAGAACCAATATAGGATCATCTTCTATCTCCTAATAGGTACCTAGGCCTATATATGTATTCAGAACAAAAATACTCAGAAACCTTGGGAAGTTATTAGGTTACCTGTAGGCAACAACCTCAAGTTGACGCAAGTAGCGGGACATCTCCACCCGCAGAGGGAAAACTCCTCGTGTTCCCGGAGACAAGTGGAAGTCCTGAACAATACCACACTCCTTGCACAAAGTACTAACACAATGTATGATGTCAGCATTGCCATAGAAGTTATCAAATAACGAGTTAGGTATTGTTAGATCGTAACAGATTTATGATTTAATAGAAATGCGAAAAAAACTGCTTTGGCTATTTGTAGAATGATTACCTTACCTACATGAAGGTCGGTTATTCCTGTGAAGAGCTCCAAAAATATTGTGGGAAATATATTTTCTCTATAATCATTGTGGTATACCATGTAGTTATGTTGCTTCCAATAATAAAACGTAGCGATTCCAATAGCCCAGTGGCTGGTAGGCAGGATTCGAAACACTGAGCCAGCAGTTAGATTTATGCCTATATTTAAAACGGCTAACTTTTAGATATATTATTACTATTCTGAACATGTCTGCCTTCCTATGGGACGTTTACAAGAGTTACCGTGGCCCAGGCACACAGAGACCTCCATTCATTTGACCTCCAGGTCATTTGATGATTTCCCAGGAAAAGAAAGGACATCTGAGCATTTTAATCATTCATTTAAGCTAAAATAATAAGAAGCTAAAAATATCATGATCGTAAATTTCAATATAGCTTGAATAACCTTGGTCAAACGTTCCGCAAAATATGTGTTTACGTGACATAAAGAAATATCTGAAGAAGTCCGCTTTTACACGGAATGATTCGTCATCATTGTTTGTATAATTACGAGTACAATACGAATTTCTCAACCATGTTCACCTAAATTTACAACGTATAAATGTAATTTGTGCTACATAATAATTGTCGAATAGGTACATATTTAGCCAAATAATGTTATATTGTTTTTTTTTTAACTAATTACTTTTGTTAGAAGATAATAGGAAAATAATAAAAAGTAAAGGTATAAAAACTGTTTCGAGGCAATTTCGTAACCAGCCTTTTATGCGCCCGGTGCGAGTTTTCAAAACTGCGCCCTTGAAAATGTTCTAACCAGGCTCTTACGTTCAGTTTAAATTCAAAATGGATGGATGTTTTTGAGACATGCTGTTTGTTGTAGCGTGAGTCCTTAGCGTAAGCTATTTAAACATTTTCCGTCGGTTACCTTACGGTAACCGAACTAAGGTTTCCAAACTAGTGTATTAACGAACAAAAAATCAACCTGCTAGCTAACTTGCATGAAACAAAAACTAGATAGTACTCGTGTCTGGTCTGGTCATTTCTGCGGCCCCCTAGGGTCTGCGCCCTGTGCCTGGGTGCCGCTCGCACCGGCCTATTTATGGCGCTGTTTCGAGGGATACTACTTCAAACCCTCAAACGAGGGATACTACTTCAAACCCAAACCCTCCAAAATTTGACTAGGACATAAAAGGTTTCGAGCACTTCATCATTTCCACATCATATTCAAGGAACAGTACAGAGCGTATGTCTCTAGGTTAGGTACATAAAAATGTTTTATCTTAATAAACATTATCAAAAACAAGATAGAGCATCTTCATGCGACCCTTATCGCCACAATCAGACGAGATAACCAAACTTTAGAAATAACACAACTGTACGTGCTATGCTTGAGAAAAATGAACACGAACGTATGATTAATTATGATTATTTTTTCCACCACCTTCCTATGGCATTCATTAAGTATATAATGGACCACAAAATACTAAGCACCAACATTCTTCGACATCAATCCTAAATATCAGTAGGATAATATATTATTGTTAAATTAAGTTAAACATGCACGCAGTCAGTGCTGCTTTCTTTGGTGCCTTAGTGGTTACCTGTGTGAGTGGATACCCAAACTTATGGAACAGCAATCAACTGACTCCAGTTCACGGACTCTACGTGAAGCGTTCAAGTGACGGAGCGACAGGAGATCTGTTCGTCGCTGCCACAGAAGAAAATGGAGTGAAATCTCAGTGGGCCGTTGATCAGCCGATCAACTTCTTACCCGTCGCAGCTGCTGCTCAGCCTCATGCAGCGGCGATGCCAGTTGCCTATCCTGCTAGCTACACAACCACACACGACGAAAGTGCTACTCAAAAACGTGCTGTGATCCCGAGCGCACCAGTTCAGTACGCCTACGCTATGCCTGTGCAATCTGGAACACCAACCGAGAATGGACAGGTCGCGTCATACCCATACGCATATACAATTCCATCGGCTACAACAGAAACGTCGGCTCCTAAATGTGAGCATCAAGCTAACGTTCCCCAATACCCGTACCAGTTTCCCTTCCAGATGTTCTATCCCCAAATGATGTCTGCATATACTAATGCCATGAGTATACTGAAGGATGCTGGTCTAAGTGAAGACTCAGCGAACACCGTGATGTCTCAGGCTGCGCCGACGTGGTCGGGCGCCTCGTACGCCTATCCCATGTATGTGATGGTAGACCCCAGTGCTTGGGCCCAAAACCAAGCTACAACTACAACATCAACTCCTGCAACACCCGCAGCTAACACACAATCCGAAGAAAGCAACAGTTAATTAATTTGTTAAGATTATAAATGTAACATAATTCTATTTATTTTTTTAGCTAATAAAATTTTAACACTATCTGCCAATGTTTTAATTTCAACTCTCCAGTGCTATTTTGTTCT
Source organism: Heliothis peltigera (assembly GCA_958496145.1). Taxonomy (NCBI): domain Eukaryota; kingdom Metazoa; phylum Arthropoda; class Insecta; order Lepidoptera; family Noctuidae; genus Heliothis; species Heliothis peltigera. Next base: position 4,063,454 of record OY292326.1, on the reverse strand, counting down.
CTTGGTTTCGAGCCGAGAAACGATGTTAGATACATTCAGTCACAACAATCACTTAAATATTAAGATAATAACAGAGGCATTTTCTGTTTCAAATAAAGAATGTACAACTTAATAATCATTCCTCATTTGACCAAGATTTTTCATGGAAAATCCGAATACTCCCTTATGCATGTTTGTTTAAACAATGTACCTTGAGTTGTACCTAAACCAGCGCCATCTACCTTAAGGAATTATGGAATAATTCATCATCAAAATCAGTATAGACGTTAAGATAATAATCGTTTAAACGCCTGTACCGGAAAAGCGTGAACTGATGCCACACACTATCACAAAAATCTTTGAGAACTAAGAAGCATTACACCACGGAACAGAGAATTTCTCTGTATTAAACATAGAGCGACAAACTAGACTAAACGGTTAATGGTAACATTATACACATATTACTACTTGATGGTTACACTATTTTGAAATGTCACTTTGACAAGCAAAGCAAACCAACATGGTTTTGTAACTTTGCATTTGCTTAAAAATATTATTTTTAAAATACTAATTAAGGAGTGAAGTGATAGTTTAGCCATCAATCAAGAACATATATAAAGCAAAATGGTTTCCAAGAAAAAGAAGAAGGTATGTGCATAAGTATCGATCGCCATGACAGGACACGTGTTTTTATTATTGCGTATAACCAACAAAATTGCTCTTTTCACAGTACTCATCCGGAGAAGGAGCGCAGTTTATGACCAGAAAAGCTGCCCTTAAAAAACTTCAGTTATCACTCAAAGACTTCCGACGAATTTGTATATTGAAAGGTATTTACCCACGAGAACCACGCAATCGTAAGAGGGCGCAGAAAGGTGCAGGAGGTATCAAAACTTTGTACCACACAAAGGACATAAAGTTCTTGTTACACGAGCCTATAATATGGAAACTCAGGGAATTGAAAGTAAGTGGTTCCCCTACTTGTTCAAATTATTTAATACACAATGTCAATATAAAATATAGCTTCAACCGTTTGTGATTTTTTCTAGGTGTATCAACAAAAGATCCGCCGTGCAAGAGCGATGAGGGAATACAAACAGATGAAAAAGTTCTTGCGGGACTATCCAGATATAAACATAGATCACATTGTCAAGGAGAGATATCCTACATTTGTAGATGCATTACGAGACCTGGATGACTGCCTCACATTATGTTTCTTATTCAGTACCTTCCCCTCTCTAAAGAAAGTACCCAGAGACCAGTCTATGCTTTGCAGGAGACTGACAGTTGAATTTATGCATGCTGTAATTGCTGCAAAAGCACTCCGGAAAGTATTTGTATCAGTCAAAGGCTACTATTACCAAGTTGAACTAGAAGGACAAACTATAACATGGATTGTACCACATCATTTCTCATTCCAGGTTAATATTTTTATTGTTTTTGATATATTGCTTGATAACATTTCAAACATTTTTATTGTCTTAAATAAAAAAACTTAATCTTTTTTCTCTTACAGCCTCAAAGCAAAGATGAAGTAGACTTCAAAATCATGTCTACATTTGTGGAATTTTATACAATGATGTTGGGCTTTGTTAATTTCAAGCTGTATCACTCACTCAACTTAGTTTATCCACCTAAACTGACCTCGGCTTTCACAGCTGACGACAAAGAGCTTATAGACGAGCAATCTTATGTTGCTGAAAGAATAGCAGCTATGAACTTATCCTTGGCCCGAGTAGCAGGTGCCAATGACGGTGAAGAATTACCAGAAATGGATATCTTCAATGCGGAGGATGAGGATCCTAAGAAATTGGAAGAAGCCAAACTTGAAGCAGAAAAGGTCAAGAAACTAAAAACAATGTTTAAAGGCATTAAATTCTTCATAAACAGAGAGGTGCCCAGAGAGCCATTAGTATTCATCATCCGTTGCTTCGGAGGTGAAGTGTCTTGGGATAAAGATCACTTTGTTGGTGCAACATTTGATGAAACAGATGAGAGTATTGCATACCAAATAGTTGACAGGCCCACAATGGATAAGCAATACCTGTCCCGATACTACATACAACCTCAATGGGTGTTTGACAGCGTTAATGCAAGAACACTACTGCCCATCAACAAGTATTTAATGGGTGCTGTGTTGCCACCTCATCTTTCACCATTTATTGACAAAATTAAAGATCAAGTTTATATTCCGCCTGAAGAGAAGGCTCTCATTGATCCTAACTTTAAACCCCTCGGTATGTTTTGTAATTCCTACAATAGTAGTAATTCATACAATATTTGGTGGTGACAACCATTAAAATATCTTTTTTTTTACAGATGATGATGAATCTGGTTCTGACATTGAAGAGGCCAGTGATGAGGACAAAGAGGAGGAAGAAGAGGATTCAGAGGAGGAGGATGCAGAGGCAGCTCTAGCCAAGCAGTACCAACAGGAGGTGGAAGAGGACTCTGACTCTGGAGATGAAGACGATGGTACTGAGCCAGAGAAAAAGAAACTGGCTAAAGAGAAGGTAAAACTGTTGCTAAAGTCTAGAACTTCTTAATCAAACTAAGAAATGTTATATATTCATTTTTATGTATTGATACCTTTTCACAACACTATTTAATTTCAGAAAAAGGCAATGGCTGTGACAGCTGGAGTACCCCACAAAGAACATCCCTATCAAAAAGAGATAGAAGACAAACAGGCGTTCAGGTTGAGGGAGAAGCTTGTGCGCAAGAAGCACAGGAACCTTTACAAGAGCATGAAAGCTGGACAGGAGAAACGCAAGCAGGAAATATGGTTGCTAAGGAAAAAGAGACGTCTGCATGACGAAAAAGCCAAGGAGGAAAAGAAGGCAGAAAAACGCAAACAGAGAACTGCAGCATTGGAAGCTTCTGTTTAAACAATAAATAAAACATATTATCAATCATTTGTAGTTTTGTATTGTGCTAATTCATCTATAGTATAATATTTACATCACAATATAAAAACATTAGGATATTTCCTTTGAATAACAATAAAACAAGATGAATCATTATAATATTAGTCATTTGAAGCAAGCTATTTACTTTGGTACTATTCAATATGGCTTACCACACTAAGTTATATTTTAGTACCAATACTATTAAATCGAAGTACAAGACGTGTTAGATAAAAAAAAATAGTTTTGTAACGAAATAAACAACTGTCTTTGAATAATAAAATATATCGCGCAACATTTGTTCCCAACGAGTAACACCCTCAAATGTCACACTGTTACTCGATGGGATTTTTTTCTGAAAAAATTCCCAACCGGTCACACTACCAGTCACACTGTTACTCGATGGGAACACACTGTTACAGAACTTAATGAAAATAAGAATTAAATCGTTTTTTTTAAATTTTTATTAAAATCAACAAAATAACAACATTGGTAAATACAGTTACTTAATTACGGACGTTAAACGTTAACATTCGTCATATTGCTAGTAATTCTCATTTTAATGTTTTAGTCATAGTAACAATATCTAAACACAATCGTCTATACATAATTTTAATTGTCACAACATACTTATGGCTAATTATATGTATTTGGAAAATTGTTTAAAGTTCAAATTAACATTAGAAATTAGAACTGATAATTGTTGTAAAATGTGATGATTTACTCTGATATATTATATAAAGCTGATTGTATTTAGGTACCTCCCCCCCTTATTACGTGGGACTTAAATATAGATGGCGAGATGTGGGTGTAATATTACACCTCTGCCTAGCCCTTCGTGGATACAGGCGTGAGTCTATGTATGTATGTATGTATTTAGGTATTGTAATTTTATTTAATTATTTAAGAATAAAACGTTCAAAGGAGAATCACCGGCAATATGACGAATAAATGTTTTTAAAGTAAAAACCGATTTAATTCTTCTTTTCATTAACTACTGTAATATTGTGACTGGTTGGGAAATTACTAATAAGAAGTTCCCATCGAGTAACAGTGTGACTGGTTGGGAATTTTTTCAGAAAAAAATCCCATCGAGTAACAGTGTGACATTTGAGGGTGTTACTCGTTGGGAACAAATGTCGCGCAAACTTGAGCAGATCAATGTGTTTTTATTTTTTGTGGACATGTCCACAGGAATAGTTATTATTATATTATACATTCACATCATATTCATAAAATGGTGGCTATGAATATTTATAAATAAATACTTCATCTTAAATTCTGAAGGAAGCATTTTACATATAAATAACTAATCAATAAAGGTATCTCACTAAACAGGAGAGGTAAAGGTATACACAATGTGAATGGACTTGAAACAATAAATAATATCCTAATCGGAATCACTATCGCTGTCACCCTCAGCATCACTGTCCTCCAGCTCTGGCATGGGGAAACGCAGGACCGCTGCAATACCGGTCAGCTGGTCTAATTCTGAAAATAAGACATGCCTATTTATTGCAAGTATGAAAAGTCAATACTTAGCACCTGCTAAAACTTATAAGTTTGTGACACTACGTCATTAAGTTACATGTTAGCTTAATTTATGGGCAAGAATGCCAAAGCAAAAGTTATCCAGTGGCTTTTTTATTTTTCCTTTTTTCAATGTTATGATCAAAATAAAATCCAAAACAATACATACGTTCGCCAGACACGTGCATGCTAGAGAAAATCCTCACTTCGCCGCCATTGTCGCGAACTGAATCTACTATAGCTACATACTCTCTCCGTTGCTGTATATCTTGACACCTGGCAATCAAACAATTTATTGAAATTATAGAAAATAAAGCTTTTCATATGGGTCGGATGAAATTATGTTCGAAGATTGAAGCCCATCAGAAAATCTGCAGAGCAGGGTGCAGGACTGGAGGATGTAAGTGCATCCTGATGTTCAGACCCTGCTTAAGCATTCATACTTGCGAAATAGCGGGAAACTATAGTTTTACAACAAACTAAGCAATAACAAAAGTTACCTAAACAATTTATCAGAAATCATAAGTGTCTCGATAGCTTGCGCTTCGTTCGCACGCTCAATATGTTTCTTCCCATAGAATGCTTTGGCTGGTTCTAGCTGCAGCATTGTGTAGAAACTCTCTAGTAGCTTCACCTCACTTGCAGCTTTCGTGTCAGATATTTTGGCAATGACTGCTTGCTCTTGCAAAACCTCTGAAAATATAATAAGAATTTGTTTGATTGCTTGAAAATGCAAATCTCAGGAATTACTAAACCATTATTTAAAAAATTCATAATAAATTACTGAGGAGAGGAATACAACAGAATAACATAAATATGCTTTTTATCCAGTTGAGTAACATAATTGCCTCGAGCGCATATAGTATAGATATAAATGGATAATTACATAATTGTAGGTAATTTTATCAGGTGAATCCATACATAGTATTATAAGAGAATTTGACCATGAAAGAAACTAATATGAAGAGCATGCAAGTATATTAGCACTTACTTTAAAATTATATCAGTTTATATGAAGTTGGTGATAACAAGGCAAAAATAATAACCTTTTAAAGAATGTTTGAATCCTGATGAAGCTTTGACCAATAGGAACTTGCTTTTATTATCAATGAGCAATTTATTATCCGTTTTTACGGCTTGTTGCATCATGTACTCAAAGAACTGGTCCTTGACAAATCCTGGTGATGCAATTATCACGCACTTGACAATGCTGAAGTCCACATGCCTCAGAATACCTTGCATTACAGCATCATAGAATTTATTTAGTCCCTGAAATTGGAGAACAAAGCTTATAACACATGTTTTATATAATTTGAGTACTTATTTTAGGATTTTTAGAATTCATAGTCATGGCCATGCATTATCTGTATCTCTTCATTATAATGAATGTTGTTGATATTTAGTTAAAATAACCATTTGTTCCCAACGAGTAACACCCTCAAATGTCACACTGTTACTCGATGGGATTTTTATCTGAAAAAAATCCCAACCGGTCACACTGTTACTCGATGGGAATTTCTTCAGAAAAAAATCCCAACCAGTCACACTGTTACTCGATCTTAATTCGAACTCGATCGAACTTTATTTTGCTATACATAATTTTAATTGTCACAACATACTTATGGCTAATTATATGTATTTGGAAAATTGTTTAAAGTTCAAATTAACATTAGAAATTAGAACTGATAATTGTTGTAAAATGTGATGATTTACTCTGATATATTATATAAAGCTGATTGTATTTAGGTACCTCCCCCCCCCTTATTACGTGGGACTTAAATATAGATGGCGAGATGTGGGTGTAATATTACACCTCTGCCTACCCCTTCGGGGATACAGGCGTGAGTCTATGTATGTATGTATGTATTTTTTTTATAGGTATTGTAATTTTATTTAATTATTTAAGAATAAAACGTTCAAAGGAGAATCACCAGCAATATGACGAATAAATGTTTTTAAAGTAAAAACCGATTTAATTCTTCTTTTCATTAACTACTGTAATATTGTGACTGGTTGGGAAATTACTAATAAGAAGTTCCCATCGAGTAACAGTGTGACTGGTAGTGTGACCGGTTGGGAATTTTTTCAGAAAAAAATCCCATCGAGTAACAGTGTGACATTTGAGGGTGTTACTCGTTGGGAACAAATGAAAATAACCAAGTCAAGATTTTTGCAAAGTCAAAGCATATTTATTGTGTGTCTTTACTTGTATCTTTACAATGTAACTTTCAGTTGTGCTTATTTTTCATGTTTTGTCTAAAAAAGTTATACCTTTTCATGTTGTTGGACAAATCCTTTTCGCTTCCTAGGTATTGTGATATCAATTTTTGATCTCACTAGCGTCATTGAAGGTGTTATTAAACAGACATGTGCCAGGCCTTCTTGCATCACGATGGCAGCTACATCAGCATTGGCAGCTGGGTCACAAGCCATCTCCACTCGCTCTAGGGCCACGGAGTCCCATAATGGCTTTTGGAGTACAAACTTCCTATTTAGTTCTAAATCTAATGTGTGGTAGGCACCCATCTGTAATAGTTAAATGCATTGTTCTACTACTATTCCTCAAAGTAGATCATAGACATGCAGCTTGAATGAAAAATAGAATAAAGCCAAGGTTGGTTTGTAAACACAAAAAAAGAAAAGCTCAGGAAAGACCATCCTATGTGCAACAGGTCAATTATTAAGCATTTATAGGCTATGATGGGATACAGTAGGTAAATTGAAATATGCCATACCTTAACATACTGATTCTCCACAATGTTGCGACCCTTCAGCCTCAGTACACATGCTTGTGTATCAAAATCAATGGTTTCCACAGTGATGGTGAGGGTGGTTCTCACTCGACTGCTAGTCGATGACCCTGTGGAGGACTCCGTCTGAACCTTACGCACGGTGGATGCTGTGACCGCGTCCCCCACGGCGACGAGGTTGTATGCATGCCACATATCCTCCGACTCCTCGGGGATGAGCCCGATACTCCTGTAAGAACAAAACCCTGCATCCTGGTTACCACTGCAGTAGAAAAATTGGGCGCTAGACGGACTTTATATAAGTTTGTAATAATAAAACAAGTCTAAATCAAGCAATATGTTCTCAAATAGTTCAAAATCATACGTACCCGCAGCCATCCCTTTCGATATTTTTGTAAACGAGCTTCATGTTTCCTTTTTTATGATATAAGTTTTTCACATTATTTATTTAGAGACATAGCTAAAATTACCATATGTACTTTTTCTATAGGAAAATGCATCAGCTCGATAAAAACGAGCGTAATTATGGTCTTGGAATGGAATGCAATTCTTCGATGTGTATTTGTCACTGTCAAACAGCCAAATGTCAGAAATAAAAATCCGTATAGGTATAAAGAAATTGTTAATTCATCTCCCTTTTTTGAATGATATATATCCGCAGTTTTTCGATAATTTTGACTACCTTATACTCTAATTTAGATTAGACTGTAAAAAAATCAAATGTAATAACATAAATAATCACAATCACCATTTTCTCAATTAAAAATCTAGTATTGTCAATACTATTCAAACGAAATTTCTTCCTTTAGTGTTAATTAAAATATTACGTAATAATTATCTCTACACGGGCGGTGTTTTCGTACATTTAGGTGTTTTATTTTGAACAAATAAACATAACTAAACGTAATTTCTCTATGCTTGATTCGTGATAACTGCGAGCAATTAAACAACAACGAAACGTAACTTTGAAGTTTTGAACGACGGGGACAGGGAGGACGGATGAGTTTATTGCATTTGCAACGATATAATTTGTTTTGTGTTAGTTAACAGCTTGTTTCATTTATATGTTTTCTTAATACCGTGTGCTGTACTTTATGGTTGGTGTAAAAATAGCACATTTATCCATTAAATGTAATAAGATAATGTGTGTGTAGTGTAAGTGATAACGTCAACGGTCAAGCTCAGCTGGTCCCATCCGTCGAGCGGTAAAAATCTCGCGAGTTTTTCTTTGCCTTTACACAGGTAGCACTTTTCGTGCTCCATTTCATCAAGGTATGCCGTTATATTTTTTTCTATATAACACGCTTGCTTAGATACACTGTAACGTAAAAAAAATAAAAATAACACGTAGAACTTATGGTTCCTGCTGTAACAGAGGTTTATTAGTGTTATTATTTTACATTACACGTGTTAATATTACCAAGACGCTTATATTACGTTAACGGTCTAAAAACAAAGTCGCGAATATTTTGTTTATCTTTATTTACAACGAAGCACTGGCCGTGATCCAGATTACGTGTCGTCTTATTGCGCGGGAACTCGCGATATTTTTAGTATACTAGTCGCACGATGATTTAGAATGCGTCGTGTAACTAATATTACTATAAAGAAAATTGTTTTTCAGTAAATAATGTAGCTTGACTCAAAGTGTTAGTTATAAAGTGTTTCTAAAGTGATAAAAAAATGAGTGAGACCCAAGAGACCCTGCCGCCGGAATCGGCAACCGCTCCCCCTGCACCACCGTCATCAACGTCTTCAGAAAATGCGTCACTTGCCAGCACAGCAACCTCCCCTGTCACTAAGCCAGCTGACTCCACACGACCATCTTCTTTACCCAAACCGTCCGGCTTGAAGCCACCCTCCAAGATTGGTCGACTCTGCTCCAACTCTGCGCCTAAACCTGCTGTGCCCATATCTCCCAGAACCGGTGAGTTAATATTATCAATCCATATTACCTTATTAATAGTACATTAATATTATTATCTGACCTAACTATGATGGTATTACTGCTGCTGACTAAATTGTTGTAATTATCTTGAAGATACTAGCACACTGTTATGCTTGATAACAAACTGCAATTGACAATATTTCTAGTCCTGTTACATCAATGTTCTAAGTGGTAATTGCTTGTAAGCTGATCTTAATTTATGTATTTTAAGCGATTTCATAAATCATTAATGTAATGTAGAGTTTCTAGGTCATTTTTGGTAAATCATTCATTGATAAATAGCCGTATTACATGTAATTATGTTTAAGAGGGACACAAGGCCATTGGGGAATGGCTAAATTAATGTCATTGCTCAAATCCAAATTGATCATACACAATTAAGCTGGTAATAATCTCATATGTTGATGATATTATTATTATTATTTTATAAACAGTATCAGGAGAGATTGTGTTTGTTGATGAAGTGGTTTGAATGCTCATTGAATGTATTTGCTATTCATGTAGCAATGCGCCTGCCCCAGTTACTGCAGGCGCATATCACGATAATGCGGCGCAGTGTGAAGTGCGCGTGTGTTGATTACATTAAGCCATTTAACAAAGGATTATTCAAAAAGCAGTCCAATACCTTTTTAAATTAATTTTCCCCAAGTTATGCTAAACCCAGTACATATTTTTCGCCGTATTTCGTTTAACTGGGAAGAAAATCGTGGCACCCAAAAAAAGGAATTTCCCATTGAAACGTGAAAGTCTCAAGACATGGCTTTTCGATTTGTTTACTTACATCATTTTACAATGATATCATTCACTTTAGAGAGATAAGAAAGGTTTATCTGTTTATATCCATTGATTATACTTGCCAGTATGTTATTTGTATGGTCATTATCAATAGCATAATAATCAGACGAATAGTAAAACAAAATTGCTACACGATAGCGAAAGTTCGCAGCTCATTGTTCAGTCGTATAGCGTGTTGCGTTAGGTCGTCATCGCTTATTATATCGATGAGATGCAAAATGACCTCAGTTCTTCCAGTATCAACGGATTATCGTGAAGAGACATCGAAAATGTTGGCCTTGAACAGAATAACACCAAAACCTGTATTCCAATAGTTGTTTAGCATCCGTGACGCGCAACACTGTCGATTAACGAATCAAATTAAAATAAATCGACTCATCGTCATCAAATATCTATTAATTAATTAATTGAGTTGTTTGAAATATTTAAATGCAAATTAAAAATTGAATTTTAAATATATTTTAGTAAATGGTTTGGTTGAAAGTGAAAATGTTATATTGTTTAGTATTTTTTCTCATGCTATGATAAAGCTGTCGTTTAGTTTCACCGGTGTTATGTCCGATGGACGATTGGCGACGGCTCGTGACTCCGCGCCATCAAGCGTCGTCAGCGGATTTGTAGCAGTAATAACTGGTTTCACTTCAAGATGCATGAGTAAGCTTTTTAAAAAGACGGGACCGGAATACTATTCTGGTAACAATTTTCGGACTTTACATCATTCGCCAAAACTGGATAACACTTTAAACATAGACAGGCATCCAGGATTAATGGATTCAATTTACAATATGTCATTTGTGCCGAATAACATCAAAAGGTGACCTACTTGAGCTAAATTAGAAACCATAGCACATCCTTGCCAAAGCTCTTACAATATTGCCAATTTCTTTTACCCTGCGAAAAAAAAACAGAATGATAGTTCATCCTTGAATAAACATTGAATTAGATTGAGCAATTACTTAATGATTCTGTCCTGATGACAATTGAAAAAGGTTAATTAAAAAATGCACTCGAATTGTTCACAGTTGAAGGTAATCAACTGGAACGTAAGCAAAATACTCAGTAAATACTTACTCAATGCTATCAAGCTGAGTTCCGGTTAGAACTTAACTATACAGGATTATATTATCAATTAAGTACCTCATTGGAATTCTTGAATCAATAACTACGTTTGTTAAAAAACCGGTAACTAAGAATTTTATTATTTCCCATAGTCGTCCTACATCAGTTTGATATAACGAGGGAAAGTTAATTTCAGTCGTTACTTCTAACTAGTCCTCATCATGTTTTTAACTACTTACGAAACTAAGCAACCGAGTAAAAGTTAAACAAAACACCTTTAATCTGTTATCAGATATATCTCATTTCAACACTAACCGTGACACACTTGTTAAACTTGCTGGTTTGCCGTTAGTCATGTCAGTACAGTACTCAGAAAAAAAAAATGTTTGATCCAGTTTTTAAAAGTAAACGGCCAGTGTTTATTGTTTTTACGACGCTGCCGAAACTACAATTCTAAATAGAGATCAACAAAAAACGATTCCTGTTATAGCATTACCGGTTTTGATTATGACCTTCACAGTTAACTGTTAAATATACTTAAGTTTTGGACCTTTTGCAACGGTTCATTTTACTGCAGTTAGACTAGAAGGAAGCTTGCAAAACAATTATTCTTTTAAACCTTTTGTCCAATGTAAAAACTAATTGTAATATATTATTATTGTTAATGAGATACTACTCGATTGAAAACTGCTATAAAATCGATTTCGATGAAATTGCGTTACAGGCTGTAAATTGCCTGTAAACGACGAGTGCACAAAAACAATAATTAAGTTCTGAGCACATGACCAATTTCCTTTTTTATTAATGTACGTGTCAAGGATGGTAGTTTCATCAGCTGAATAGTTAACGAGTATTATAGCATCGTGGAGAAGCGTAGCATTACCATGTTTTGTTTGTTTCGGTCTTACAATTCGTCTTCCATTGTCCGCGCAGGTCACTTTCACCGCTGAGTGACGTGCGCTTGCGCCGCGCTTCTACTGCTGTACATTTGGTGCTTTGTTACCATACTCCAAAATGAGAAATGGCTTTTAGAGAGGTGTACTAACGCAACAAACGTGAGAACATGATTAAATTGATACATAACATTTTGTTATAATAGTTTCAAGAGCCCTCGTGTAAGTTTTGTTTAAGGATTGTGTATTATGTTACTGGTGTTTAAGTCGATTAGCATTTATTTATTCGTCGTGTCTTGCTTTAAAGATGAAATATATCAAACCAAGGTCAAAAACAAAGTTGAAGATAAAATTCGCTTTGCCCAAGCAGTACCGTTCCAATTTCAATCTCATTACCTATGACCTTATTCGACACCCGCAGCGCTGTAACGACATAGATATATGAGCTGCCATTTTGCTATTTTAATGCCAGTTTAGATTTTGATTTCCAATTATCAAAGTAATATATTAAAGAAAACAAACAACATGCACAGAACTGACTCTCAATAATGCACAATCGGTTTTTAGCACCCTAAAAAGACTTGAGGGAATTGTTTGTTGTGTAGAGCCGACCTGAAAGTGCATCAGCCTATTATTATTCCACGCAAGTTGCGATAGGGTTACCGATTGCAATTGTCTTTAACGATGCACTATTTGTCAATTGCCAATCATTACGTATGCACTGTCGCAGCCTTTTGACCGTTAACATCGTAAATGGCTTCAAGTGATAATCCATTTGTTGACGCTCTTTGTACCGGTTTAAGTCTTTCCACTCCACTTCCTCGGAAAGTGGAACTCATTGTCGAAGTAGCAACACCATAACGTGCGCAAACAAGGCTATGTAAAGTTTAACAAATACGTCACATGTCGTATTTTCTAGATTTTACATTTTATTCGAATTCTGTCGGCTTATCACATTAAACTTGCTCACAAATGTTTATAAAAATAAAAGTGTTATATGTTTCAGTTAAATTCTTTACCTACTATCTAATCTTGACAGGTTCAAAATAAACTCGTATTCGCTTGAGAGATAACTTCGGAACACTGATATTTTGGACAAAGTTAATGAACGGTATGGTCCCACTTTCTTAAAAAGTAATGCTTTCCAACAAACTAGGCAACCTATTGTTCAAGGTGTCGCATCAATCAAATGCCTTGACAGACAGCTGGATGCCCAAGCCCCCAATCACGCCGTTGTCGGTAACAGAAAATGCGGGATGGCAATACTTTTATCTACGCAAAACTTAGTCTGTTTATGACGTGACTATTTATTTAACTTGAGCAGAATCATGCCATAAGCAGTTTATTATTAAACACGAACTTTAATATTAAAGAGCTTGTCCCAAGCAATAAACCCAAAAAAAAAGCAAAGTATTTTTTCTAATACACTACGTACATAGTATTTTTATTCACGCCCAAATTCCAGATACACTGCCGGCCAAAAGTTTGAGACCACTTGTAAAAATCTTCTTCACCAACAAAATATTTCAAAAGTGCATATGATAAAGAGCTCATTTGAATACCTGCATATTCTATTGTTATTAAAGAAAATCAAAGAGTCATACTTTTTGTCTATTTTTAAGTTATGACGCTATAAAAGTCTATTTTTACAAAACATTAATGAGTGCCGCGTAAGGACCAGGTGGTAGAATCATTGTAATATTTTTATGATCTGCTCATTACTAATAATTTTGTTCTTTTTCAAGTTAAAAGCAATTCAGGATTATTTTAGCTTTCTAAAACATATTTTTTACCGGAGTGTTTATAAAGATTTTCTTTAATAAAAATCTTGGTTAGTCTGAGCTCGTCATTGTTAAAGTAAAGACATTAAAATGGGTAAAGTGCGCGAAATTAGCAGTGAAACTCGTTGTGCCATAGTTGTTTTACATAACGAAGGCAAATCTGAACGTGCGATTGCCTCTCAACTTAAGTTGTCAAAGACTTGTGTACATAACACAATAGCCCGATACAAGGAGACTGGCAGTTATCAAGATCGTTCGCGATCGGGAAGGCCGAGAGCTACCACTTCTAGCGAAGATAATTTTATCGTCGTTACCAGCAAGCGCAATAGACGCCTAACAGCACCACAAATCCGCGCGGAAGTGAACAAATCCCGATCTAAACCTGTGTGACTGACTACAGTAAAAAGACGATTGAGAGATGCTAACTTATTTGGTCGCGTTGCCGTTCGAAAACCACTACTTAGGCCACAAAACAAAAAGAAACGGATGCAGTGGGCCCTTACCCATCGAGACTGGACTGAAGAAGACTTTAAAAAAGTTCTTTGGACAGATGAATCCAAATTTGAAATATTTGGATCAAAAAGACGAATTTTTGTTCGACGTAGCGCCGAGGAAAAGATGATGCCAGACTGTGTGGTGCCAACCGTCAAACATGGTGGTGGTTCCATTATGGTCTGGGGATGCTTCTCGGGCTATGGAACCGGAGATTTGGTACGAGTCGAAGGAATCATGAAAAAGGAGCAATATAAACGAATATTACAACAAAATGCCGTTCCGTCTGGTGTAAGATTAATTGGAAATGGTTTTTTTTTCCAACAAGATAATGATCCTAAACATAGTTCAAAATTATGCAGGAGTTATTTAGAACGTAAAGAAACAGAAGGGGTGTTAAAAAACATGGTGTGGCCCCCTCAGAGCCCGGATCTCAACCCGATCGAGCTTTTATGGGAAGAGCTTGATAGAAATGTACGCAGTTGTTGTCCCTCCTCGCAAGAAGACATGTGGAAGACTCTACAAGAAAGCTGGAACAATATTTCACAAGAAACAATCGACAAATTGATCAGTCGTATGCCAAGACTGGTGAAAAAAGTAATAAAATGCAAGGGAGGGTTTTTTGATGAAAAATCTGTTTAAATATTAACGGCATTTTTAATGTAAATTATTATTTTTTTCTTCTTGAGGTATGTGTAGGAAGTATGTATAAGTATGTATAGGTATGTTAATTATTAATTAAACCTCTTGCTTCAAATTTTTTTTCGAGTTTTATTTCATTTTTATTCTTTGATGAGGGTGGTCTCAAACTTTTGGCCGGCAGTGTATGTCTGTACACTTTTCCTCATGATCCGAAGGAAAACCCTAATACATATTAGCATTGTTACGTTGGGTTCGCATGCAAATAGTCAATACAGGCGGTCTTATTTAGCCATCATTAAGCGCCACTTATTATCCGTAACGATTATTAGCATCCGTAAGGATGTCGTAATCAAGTTCCATAAACCGATGCCGCTTTGATCGTAACCGACCGACTTATATTCCATCATGTTTCATACTGCTTTATTTATTTACATTCCTCGCGGACTGGCACGCATACCCAATCGAACTTCGAGATTGTTAGTTGGTTTATAATTAAATTATCTATTGAACGGTCTACGGCTGCGGTGCGTGCATGCTATCATAACAATATTGAATCTGCAAGCTGTCTGCCTTGAGCGTAAACATTCTAGGATTGGAACGTTTAGTCTGACATTTCCACGAAATGTCAGCAAATACACTTAGGACATCATGGTTATTATTATATTATTACATACACTTTGGTATTGCAAACCAATTGCCATTAAGTGTTATCGTTAAAATTTGGTTACCGATGTGGCACTGTTTTATCGTCTTTCGAAATCTATTAAACGGCACACAGCACTTTGCTTCAACAGTTCTTTATCGCTAAACATTAAGCAAGATAGATTTTTTGGAAATGATTATGATGTAAATGAAAATAAAGTTCCAGTTAGAGATGTAATCTATTCTGATTAATAACTGAATTAACTGATCCACAGGGTCAGCTCAGAATGTTCTCGCATTGTCAACTTAATCACCTTAAGAACAAAGTAATTTATTACAACAATTATGAGTTAATTGCGAAAATAGAATATTAAGCAATTAAATGAACTTGTTTGATTACAATGCAGATGATGCTGATAGTGCAGTGAAATAACAATGATCTCGTGACGGTGACATAATTTGATGCGATTGCTTAATTTTAGTGAGAACAGCTGAATAAATAATTATTTCACAACAGAACTGTACCTACAGATAAATGTTACTGTAATAACGTCAGCGTCGCGTCATCATTACAAATCAATTACCTGGAAGGAAATATTTTCTCTTGAGGTTACATTGCTTGGTAATGAACGTGCTCGGTAATCCCGATTACCTTTTAAAGAAAAACACAGGAGACAGCACATGGCATCAATAGATAAATCTTAACCATTTAACGCCTTGACTATTTTCACGCCATGTTTTGCGTCAGAAAGAGTATTGAATATACTCGTTCAAAGTACATAGCATAGAAAATTGTGACATTAGTTGATCTTAGCAATTCAAGGTCGTCGTTGCATTATTCATGTCCGCCAGTGATATCATACTCAATCCTACATAATATTCATTGTAGAATTGAGTGCCTATATTTATTTGGTGGGATTACCAGGCAAAAGTGAGAAAGTAAATCACTTTTCCTGTCGAAATGGGTATTTCTAGGGTTCTGTACCTCAAATGAAGTAAAACGGACCTTATAAGATCACTTTGTTGTCGGTCTGTCTAAATTCAAAACGTTAATTTGTGGTTCACAGGTTACAATGATTTTTATTAGAATATCTTCATATCGTGGTCCGCCAAATAGGACATACAAATTAGACAAAACGATGTCTAGTGTATATACCTACACTATTATATGGGTGGTTATTTGGGTGGTATTATTATATTAGTGGGCGAATCCGACTCGTACTTGTCCGCTTTTTTTTATTTGAAATCTCTAAACCGGGATACTTTATTTCAAGTGGCTAATATGTAAGAGTTCAATGATATCATAGACACGTCTTAGTATTTCTCAATTGTATGCAATGGAGACTGGTCGTTATTTAACTAGTGTAAGCTAATTCTGCGTAAGAGTTGGCAACATCCTGGTGTTTCACCGAGTTGGGTGTTGCCCGCAGGTGATCTGATATTCCTGTAACTCGAGTATGTTGAAACCATTACTGGAAAGTGTTCCGGTCTGCCGGCCGGCGTCGTCAGCGATGCGCAGGCGCAGGTGTGGAAAATCGTCACAAAATAACCATATTCAGATTACCTATAGTAGCTTAGACATAGATATCTAAATGCGCATAATTTTATTGTTTAGACGACTGTGCGGCGGCTGTAATAGAATTTTCATGAGAATGAACAAACAAGATAGATTTTAGAATATACCTAGTGTTATACATGTCATTGTTTCAAAATTAATGTAGGTATTGTTGTGTAGCATAATCTGACTGCTTAAATAAGTACCTACTTACTTAAAACATTTTGTAAAGAGATCTCAACCTTAACATACATGCCATATTATCCAGTAATTACTCTGCTATAGACCTGCAGATGTACACGCCAGGAAAGCTGGGAATTCCTTACGTATTTGTAAATATTTATAATTGAACAGAATACGGTTACTTGTTATGATGGTGTCATACGATACACTGCTTCATTTAAGTACAGTAGATTTAATTTTGTAATAAGCAAAACATTTAATACGGTGTAATTAAAAACGACAAAACAATCTTCTTATCCTCATGATATTTACACGTGTATTTTTTTTACTCAAGGTTCTCGTACGTGACTTGGAACAGGATATTGACGGAGGTTATACTTCAATGCACGACTTGCCAAAACTAATTTAATGTAGATACAGTCCCACGGTAATGCGACACTTTGAACTTTTCATTGGCGCCTGCCAACAAATTCTCAGACACTGCCTACGAAGAAGAACTATTAATTAGCTCTAGATTGCTAGGATGGGTTCTAACTTTGTCAAGGACCTAGGAATTGTGCAGTGCATGTGTTAATCTAGGACATTTTCTATTTGTGTGACAATAAATAACTGTATCCGGTACGTGATGTTTACCATCTCTTTGAACAGTCGGCATCCTTTTTGCAGTTAGTTATGCCGACGTAGATTTCAACAACGGGTTATAAATTAATCCTCACAGGGCAAGGAACACGAGTGCTACGTGCCTTCCGCTGTAAACTCGGTCCATGAGCCATAGCTTGCGGATTGTTTGGATTCCAATCTATCGGTCAAAGCCCTCTCTTTAGAGTCAATAATTAACCACACAATATTTACTGTCTTACTTCACTCATACATAATACTTCGGGTCTGCTAAATATTTCACACTGAACACAAGTACACATTTTTGCATTATACATTAGTTCCATACGTCATTCGATACTTCTTATCGCGTTTTCTGTTTTTGTCACATATCGTGTGTTCATTAGTTGGCGAGTTAACATTAAAACGTTATGTTGTAACCATATATGTAGTTCGTTTAACGTCTAAGAAATGTCTGGTTCAGCCCTTTACTTTTACACGATATAAAAACCACGCGATTGAACCCCTTTATTATTGTAATAAATATACACAAATCACATAAAACTTGAATGTGGTGATCAAATCATATTTATTACGTGTCATAAAATGTGTCGAAAGACGTTCGCAAGTTTGCTAACTCAAAAGTTCTGGGCGTGCCTCAAGGGGCGAATAGCTCGGCCTCCTAAAACCTGAGTCAGCTCTGCCTCACGTCAGTTCGTGCCTCCGGGACGTGGGATAAAATCGCTGACTTCCTTTTAAAAATATTAATTCTGTTTTTGCAATAAATTGACCTTCCCGCGAATCGCAGCAGGTCATTCACGTTTCGGATTGCTGCAATTTTCAACATTACTCGTGAATATAATCTAACAGATATTAGTAAGGTATGGAGAAAAAAACTATAACTATAACCAATTATAGAGTACGATATGATTGGATTTCTCAGTCAAACCATGGTGAAAGGAACTTTATTGTCTACTTGGTGTTGCATAAGCTTACTGACCGTTCTAAAACATGACTGTACCATAATTCTTATTTTATGGTTCCTCCGTTTTGTCTAACTTTGAATGTAAATAATTTTAATGTTAGGTTGCTTGCAGGCCTGTCAAGTGAAAGGCTGGTTGTTTACTGAATTGTAACAATCAATTGTCTTTTCAGACAGGTGTCTTGGAACCACAAAAGACTAAGTATTATGAGGATGCAGTGTCATGAGTGAATCATTTGACCTCCAGTCACTCGCTTTCTTTGACCTATTAGAAATCGTGGCTCTTTCAACCTTCATGTAGCTTACTGCCACGATGGCCGTTAAGTTTATTAGTATCGTCACATCTATCCCTTTCAGTTTCTCAGTCGTGGAAATCTATTAGAGGAGAATGTAACAAAGCGATCAAATGACAAGATGTTAGCATAGAGCATTCCCTGTTCTAGTGCGTGGTCGATGGGCGATGAGTAAGAATTCGCAGCACGCACGTCTTATCGTACCTTAGTGATACGTGCGTTATCTTATCACTATTTATAGAAAAGACAAATAATTTCATTGTTCCTTTTATTACATTCGCCCATGTCCATATGTGGATAAAGTAAAATGAGTTACAGATAAGTGCTACTTTGCTCTACAAAGAAAATAAAGAACACATTGAGATATTCCTTAGAATTTAGATGTTTGTTTCAGTTAATTAAAGTGAAGAATATGAAACAATTAAAATAAAAGCTACTACTAAACCTAATACTAGGTTCAACATTGAGTGGGGGTGACAAATAACAAATATAAAATTTCAAAAAGTTCAATTAAAGTTCAAAATGAGCCTCAATTACAAAGTCCTCGACTAGTTAAGCACATGTCTTTTCAAATTTTTTCCCTTTCGATCTTGATAGCAAAAATCAACAAAAAACGATTTTCCGTTTCCATTATTTTCCAACCATTATTACTCTTCAACTTAGGCAACTTAGGCATTACAATTACCCAGAATAACAAAGGTAATTTATTAATTTAGTATTTTAAGACATCCGTCCGGGTCTTGGGGTGGCGGGTGCGCGCCGGGAAAACAAAAACAATGTAACGTAGAGATAGGTATGAGCGAGGGCGGCGGGCGGCGCGCGGCGTAGGCTGGCGCCGGCCGACAGTGCACGCTCGACGACCGACCCCGACGCGTGTGAACACTACAGCCGCGCATCTGCAACGCGCAGAATCTCCAAACTTCCAATCACTATCGCTTCTCTCCCGTCGTCCACCTAGGACACCCTGAGTTATTCAAGATATAATAAAGCATTGTGGAACGAAGATGCCTGTTGAAACAAAAATTAGCTTTTCGGGTGAGTCTAGTCTTCAGTTACCTTACCATGGATCTAGCTAGGAGAACATAGGCCGAAACTTCGCCAACTTACATAATAATCCCATGAAAACAGGTTATTATATTCAAGACTTTGTATTACAAAAATGTCATCTTTGTTTATTTTTTTTAACTTCAGCTAATGGTTAGATAATATGGCTGTTTGATGATAAGAATTGAAATCTATGATATCATCCATGTATTAAGTTTTCGAACCACACATTTTTATTTTGGAATTGATATTAAAATAAGTACCTAAGTGCTGAAATAAGTGCTATCTGGCTTCGCAAACTGTAATATAAGCAATTTTAATTTAAGTCCAAAGTGTTCCAATGTCTTAACTATGCGATGTGCGCATTAATTTTATGCAATTTCAAATTCCTTTTACGCTTTATCTTGTTTGTTATGTTGGAATCGTGAACTGTCCGCACGCTAATAAGAAGGTGTTAAGTGCAAGAAACTATAATAATAAACGTAGAAGCATACCAAGTAGCAAAACTGTCCCAGGATTATGGTTCAATTGGGATAGGAATAGAAGATCCTTTTGATCGAAGGCTTTTTGGTATCCAAATCTACACATTTAAGTCTTATTGTTTGTAATTAAATGTAAATCAGAGTCATCGAATTAGCAAAAACTATAAAAATACTTATAGCGTGTTCAAAAAATGCTTAAATATCACTGAAGGATTTCCAACAAACCTGAACCTAAAAGCAAGATTAGCAAAACGCAAGACCAGCTCCTTCATCGATTACTTTGTATACAAACATTATCGAATTTGTGGTAACAGGGACGTCTAGACGTGGATTTTAGAATCCAAACAAGTGACAAGACTACAACATTACACTCAAAACAATGTGGTTTTCATATTCAGATTTAAACAGGCACACCGCTCGTGCTTCGTGACTTTAACATGATCTCATGGATTTGTTGACACGTAGCAGTATTATAACTACTGTTCACACACGGTAGGTAGGTTCTGGTGGCATATTGGGGTCTTTACGCAAATTTAGAGAAACAACTCCAAAATAGTGTTAATGTTGGCATTTGCATGCTTGTTATCGCTATTTATGGTCATCTTTATTACTAATATTACTCTCAAATTGTTGTCAACTTTCTCGATTTCTCTACGATCCTTGCCATGTTTAAGTGAACCATTTATATGTGGATACATTTATTTTCTTGTTTGTTATATTCTAGAATTATCATCTTCAAAATTCCAATATTATGTTACATTACAAATATTGTCATCATAATTATGGAAAAAAGTTATTATGTAGGGTGGTAAAATGTAAATAGTCCATAATTTCAACAACGAAAGACAGGTTTTGTACTAAGAATATTTTATTCATGCGCAGAGGGACGATTTTCGGGAGGCGTCAGAATATAATATACTAGATACTTAGTCTAGAATTTTATGGCGATCATTTTCGTAATAAGTATCCTTAGCTACAGTTATTCGATAGATTGTAGTTAATGTTATTGCGTAATAGCTGAAATATTTTTGGGCATTAACCGTGGGGTTTAAAGGCGTGTCCGTGTGGTAGCCTCCCTCAAACTCCCCCTAGTGTTTGCCCTTGCGACCCCCCAGTGTAGCTGTGAAATACTAGCTAGTAAACTTCTTAAACAATTTGCATTTTTAACTCAAGCAACTGTTTCGTGCTCAGTTGTTTTTCTTGAGTATAATAAATTGGTAAATAAAGTACTTTTGTTACATTTTCGCTGCAACAAAAATCATAACGACGCATTATAATGCCTGTGTTACCATTTATGAAATCAATGTTGGTGGTCGGCATTATTTTCCCAAGCGTGTGTTTATTGTTAGACGTTTACCATGACCGCTGGTCCGATGCACTTATACTTGTTAGTCACTTAATGATTTTACTATTGCAATGTCGCACGCACTTAACCTTGTTTGGTTAACTAGTTGACATGCCACATCGCAAACCATACTTGCACCCTGGCCTCGTCGGGGCCACATACAAATCATATCAACGGAGCGTCGTCGCTGTAACCCTCAACAGCACCAACCTAGTTCTACGATAGACTTTATTGTCTAAATTATCCAATTGTTTCAGTACAGGAAAAAGGATATGTTAATATCGCGTACGTTACATGTTTTATTTTATAAATTACTTCTCATTCTAAAAAAAATGTCAGTTGTCATGCTCCCCTTTTGTTAAACTAATTCAAAGCCAAAACGCGCAAAATGCTGTGTATTCTATTCATCGTGTTCAGCATATCTATTACACGACAACCTTGTTAATAGTTGCGTAATAATATTGTTTTCTTTATAATTTTCTGTTTCATAGCGTGTGACACGTCATTTCCCTCGTCTAATGAAACGAGCTGTACCTTACCTTTCAATCAAAGTGGTTATTGGTCATGAGAACATTAGTAACCAACAGTGCGATATAAATGATTCCAAGTATCCAAGGTCACATATGTAGGGCCTTAACGGACTAAAATACTAAAGATACAATATGAGTATGTGTATAATCGATGTTAATTAGTTCGCAGTATTTGTTATTCTACAGCGATCCAAGCTACAAAAGTAACATACATGTTTTACCATAATAATAATGATTTATCGTCAAGATATTGTGCTGAATACTTACATTAGTTTACTGTTTGTCTTGTTATTCCCATCATAGTAGTTGATCTTTCCAAGAATCTTCCTCATTTCGCATGTCGGGTTTTCGGTGCGCTGGTCACGTCCCATGTGTTTGCGACGATAACATGTCAGCCTGCGTTAAGGTAAATGAAGTACCTGCCCTGTCAACATCCTGTCTCTTATCCTTATCGGAGATGTGCTCTTCGAGACAGAATTGCTCAATTATTTAGCTGGCATTGTTGTCGGTCAACCGTAGCGAAACTGCGGAGCAGGTGTGACCTGCACTTCGCGTGATTTCCTTGCATAGCAAATAAACGTTCATCGTCTTGCATCCATGTACTCGAATGTTCGAGGCTGGTGACATTTTCCTTACTTTGTATTCAACATTAAATCCTTTTACATATTGTTTTTGTCGTCGCGTCTCTATAAATCAACCTGTCCAGGTGCTGCCTTGAACCACAGATTCAATTTCGCCCCGATAGCGATGCTTCTCAAGCGTATCAGACCGAGCCAAACATGTCTCGGTAATCAATCGACACTCAGCGGCTTGTCTTACATGATATTTTTATTATGAAATTGAGATGTATGCTTAATCGTAAGGGAGACATCACGCCTCCAGTATCCCGTAAATA
Source organism: Heliothis peltigera (assembly GCA_958496145.1). Lineage (NCBI taxonomy): Eukaryota > Metazoa > Arthropoda > Insecta > Lepidoptera > Noctuidae > Heliothis > Heliothis peltigera. Next base: position 4,040,131 of record OY292326.1, on the reverse strand, counting down.
ATGAATAATAGCCTACTCTCGTTATATCATCGTTTTGTTTAGGATATCGCGTAATACCAGTACCTAACGGGACTGTGTCCTCCATCTAAATCTATGTTGCTAAAGATACGACAGGATATCCCGTTTTTGCTTAGCCATCGTTACCATGACCATGTGGACGGATAAGTGTTATTGTTTGTGACGGGATGTATCTCACGTAGCATTATGTATACTGGTGCTACATCTTTTAACGTAATTTAATTTTCATTATTTTAAATTCCCTCTCGGAGCGCTCGTCAATCACTTGACCAGTTTTTTGCTGTCAGCGGCGCCACTTGATATTATTAAGAAACACTACTTAGTCAGCCAATTTTTATTACTGTTCTGTTGTGTGAACGCTGTTACGAAATTTCGCCGGACTTGGATATTCATTGGTAAAGTTAGTAGCGCGAAACTGTTACTGAGGAAATTGAATTAATTATTTACTTCCACTAGTTCTTCGTCATAGTAATTAAAAATACGCTTTGACACGTTTTATGTACCTAAAAACTACGCAATGTATTATTTAAAATTTTATAAGTAAGGACTTTAGTTTCAAGAAGGCAGTTGACATGAACCGCGTACCTAACTAAAATCTAAACAACACAGCAAAACATGTTTTTGTGCAGTATTGTACTTACGTAAAGGCTGAGATCATAGGTATATGTCATGTCTATTCGCCAGTTGACACTGTTTTAGAGAATACTCTTATGGAGCAACCAACTTGTCAAAAGCTACTAATGACTAAGGTTTTCGTACCAAATGCGCTTACCAAAATAACTTTTTAATTGCGCTCCCAAATATTGAGTAAAAAGTGTTCTTGTACATTTTAAATTGTAGATCTGGAGTTCAGCCAAATTTGACTCTATATTTCTAGATAATGCTTTACAGTATAGCACTTTTATAGAGTAGGTCGGAGACGTTCGGATTATTTATAGCTGCCGATATCGGCGCCTGCCTGTCTAGACTATCCCGGTTACTTGACCGGGATTTCCTCTCATCCTCATCCAAAATTGCATTTAACCATTGAGAAATCTACGAATAAGTCTACTGACCAATCTAATTCATATTTTAGTAAGCCCAGAGCTTTCCAATTGCGTTAGCTTTCTCGTCTTAACGAGTCATAAGTTTTGCTTAACAGCCGATAACCTAATAGTAACAAACTAGAGCACTTTATCTACACTGATTTATTGCTCTTCCGTCTTTATCCCTATGAGTCACAGCTCATGGGCTGATATTCTTATCTGGATTGTTTAGTTGACGTCCATCTTAGGAAATCGGTTTTGGGATAAGAATGATGTGAATCAATTTTAGATGTTGGTCTGATAAACTACATATGTAATATATTAGTGTTCAAAATATACTAGGAGCTATCTACAATCAGTAGGTATCCTTGAAAATTCAAATAAATTATGTTGTTATGAGTTACAGGTCAGGGTTGCATATTTAAAATTGTCACTAGTATTTAAGTATTTTTAGCAGAATTATAGGCAATAGGTCGGTACGATACACACTATGTTTAATTAATCAGCCAGACGACTGAAGGACAGACTTAACGGTCGAACTATCGTGAACACGAATCGTAACCCATTCAGTTGTGTCTATTTGTAGCACAAAAATAATAAATATTTTGTTGTTGAAGCGTTAGGTACGTGGCGCACCATTAATAAGAATATTAACAATCCATGACGCAGTGCATGCCGTATTAAAATAGTAATTATAATTTGAATACATAAAGGTTTTATTAATTATTTAAATGACAACTATTTATATTATAATAATTCTAGTATAGATCAATCTTTCAGAGTTGATAAATTGGCGTATACAGTTAAATCGAAACAATTCCGAATTATCCTTTCCAGACATTTCTCTAGAAACTGATTCTAAAAGAAGCAGAGGCGTCATGTTAATTATTCCATCGACGTTTAGCACACAAGTTTACCTTAGCACGAATTATAAGCCATTTATAGGTAGGACAATACGCCCTCGTGGCTTATTGTCAATATTGGACCAAATATATGAAATTCATATCGACCGTATCGGAGCGTGCATTGTGTGAAACAACGTACATAGTTCCTCCTTTATTATTTCAAACGTTTTTCGATAATTATATTTATATAATTTAACTAATGAGTTTTTTGTTTATGGTATCCATTATTTGCTCTTGGTCAGTGGTGTTAATAGAGTTAAGATTTGTTCGTTCAGTTCTCTACAGTGAATATGGTATGTTGGACAGTACTGCAGATGCTTACCTACCAATGCAGAAAAAAAATATTCAAGCATGTAATTTGAAACTTTTTACACCCAATTAGCATCTAATTTCAAATTTCTATAATTCTTATTTCTAATATTTTATTTATTTTGTAAAACGTATGCAATTTATTGATCAAATTATGGAAGTAGAAGAAGTTATACAAAACACAATTTGTAATAATTATAGACAGGTGTCTTAGCTTTGGTATGATGATTTTTGTAATCTATTATCTATTCGTAGTGTAGGCGGCAGAACTCAGGTAGATACGACAGTGTAAATTGCTCTATTGACAAAGCACTTACGTCAGCTGTGTTTGAGGCGCACTCAAGTTCAAGGTGATTGGAAATTCCAATTTTCTTATGAGATTTTTCTAATGAAGGATATCGTTGCCATTAATGTTTATAAGATAATATATATTTCGCACTATAATAATTCTCAACTTGACACATAACTTGCGCTAGTTTGTGTAAACAGGTGGCAACCGAGGTTTCAATTCCATGTATCCATACCACGAGCATGTAACACCGCTGATTCACCTTGTTTACCTGCAGTACACATACGCTAAGGATGCTTCAGCCATGGATAAAGGGTTTGCCCTAGAATCTGCTCCGGTGAAACAAACTTATGCACACAAAGTTGATGTCATCATCCAACATCATGGTTTGAAAATTGACACGCGGGCGATTGTTTTTTATAGTTACCAAAATAGTAGTTGTTAGCACTTGTGTGTTAATAAGTAGCCTTACATTATGATAAGTTGATCATAAATCCAAAGTGTAGTAGTAGGTATGGCATCGCGTGCTATCCAAACCTTAATATCGGTGCCTTAATGGATACGTTATCTGGCGTACAGCACAGTAAGCAAAGATAATTTAAGTAATTTCTACGCCCTGCAGGCTTAGAGTTATTTGATGCATTTATCATGGGCCGAGATAGGCATCGGTATATCTGCAGCCGTGAGAACTTCGTGACTAGGCCCACACCTAACTGTTTCGTTTCTTGTACTACCAATGCCAGCTACACTACAGATATCAAGCTTAATGTTACTATTAAAGGTTAGTAATGGTATCCGCATGTATTGAATATCTACTACTGTTTTATGCCTTTAAACTATCTAAAATAACTGCGAAACAGTTATTTCGGCCATCCTGACAGTAATTGAATTTCAAATATTTGGTCACGTTTGGTTTTGACAATATCTCTACCGTTACTTTGATTATATTTGCAGATCCCATGATATTATACATATATTCTTGGGTCGTTGAATAGTTTTGACTTTTGTCATTGTAAACCTGTTTTTCTATACATAGTTGTTTTTCCTTATTCATATTTTTGGCGACAACGTATCTATGTTGTAAATAATGTTCCTTAAGCAAATGTAACCTCATATATACGAGCATTATTTTCCCTGATACACAAGTTCCCCTTGAAGTTGCCATTGTCATGTCAAAAAGCACTTTTTATTCTTGCTGTTCGACCTCAAAGCTGTGCTCTTCCGTTATTTCATTACCAATTGATATTTTCATCTCGTATCTAGAGCAAAAATGATTTGGTGAAACCACATAAAGATTTAAACCAATTCTCAAGTACAACTTTCCAGTATTTATGAGTTTTCGTATGGAGCGAAAGGCTCGAGCTTCATTGCCGGATTGGTATGCCTTACTGCACTCCACTTACTGCTTCTTTCGGATTAATTATAATAATTTAGCGTAAGTGACGATCCATAATTAGCATGCCAGGTGCGATGCTCATTACTCGCCATTATAGTAGCGGGAGCGAACGTGTCCTGATTGCTGATCGAATTTCATTCCATACGCGCTCCTATTATAGGAGTCCTATGGGCGGCGGTCTCCATCAATCTTTAATATTACATTATTCATTGTAATAGAACTTAATTATTTGTAATGGCTATGTTGATCTATTAAATAGATAAGTCTAAACGAGCCACGTTCCGTTTAAGCTAATCAACCGTGACAGTTGCATTCTATGTAAACACTAGATTTACATTCAATTATTGTATATCTATGCTATCTGTTAGCTGACCCACTTTGATTTGATACGACCACGAGTCTATTATCTTGCCGCAGATATCGCAAATACCTGCTTCGTCTTTATTGATATCGTCATCTCCATCATTGCCAATTACCAAAATTAAAACAATGGTTAATAAATCGTGGAAAAGTCTCGGGTGGTAATAAACATCACTGCGTTGAGTGACATAACTTATCTGTTATTTTGGTCAGATGTAGGGTCCTCTTTTAATTCGTGAAATACTGCTTTCGGCTCAAAATATACCGTATAAGGTACGAACGGTCTTTATTGTCATTTGCCAGTGAATACAAATTGGCGGATCACGTCTTTCTGTTTACGCGTCTTGTTATTATTCGCGGCCTGCTGGTATTATATGGCAGCACCAACATGTCTCCACTATGTCCCCCATACCTGATGGTGACTCATGTATCGATAATTGCCCACGCCATAATTTTTTCTCATAATGTCTTGCAGTCAATAAATATTTCAGTTATGATAATTTTCCGCTATTAATTGCTTAAAATATGAGGTCGATGATTCATTGGTGTTTATTGACATGGTTGCATATACGATCTCGTTGCCATTTCTCATCGTTGCGTTATACATAGCTGGGATAGCGACAGCAGTCTGTACGCCAACTCGGTCGGATTGAGTATTTTCGTTGCAAAGTTTAGTGAACTTTGTCTAATTCACTTCCGTATAAAATGATGTAAGTAATTGACAGATTTTTAAATTCGTCAGGCGGTTTGCAATGAATTGACGCAAAAGGTTTTCACTCGCTAAGAGAAAGGTAGGAAATAAGAATATGGAATGATACCCGATCATCACGCAACAATCGGCTATTATAACGTGCGTGAGATATAAGCATGAGTAAATGCATTATTTCATCAATGAACCGACCGGTGTACGTTGGAGAATCAACTAAAATTTCGATCCTACATGGCAGATTACAATTAATGTGTTCATGTATCTTAATTAACGTGAAATCTTTAAACGAGCGTCAGATTCACATGTCCTATTAACTAAACCATGTAATTGCCATTCCGAATTGCATCTGTCCTGCAACAGCTTGTTGCATCAATTGCTAGGTCAACTCTCATGCAGACCGCAAAATTGTCCTTAATTGACGAATTAGTGCCTATTCGGCGGGAAAGTGTGATAGCTACACATAGCCCGATTAATTGGAACATTGGAACACTTGATGGCAACAACATTTTAATTTGCGCCCCGACCTGACGAGTGAACTAAAAACATGTGATAAAACAAAAGTAAATGGCTATTCAACTGTTGTTGTAATTTAGACTATTCAGATACAAAGGTATCGTCAGTTGTTTTAGTTTGTGGAGCTATTTTTTAATCTTCACACGCAGGCTGAAAATATCATGTATTTCTAGTATTACAGTGTGAATGGACAGTTTCTTTTCAATAAACAACCTAGTTGGACTGTACTCGTATTCTTTTATAAGCACTTGCCACATTGTCAATTCGCCTTGAGTTTTATTTAGGTACCCCGTCACAAGATTATATGTACGTGCGTACTGTACATACATCGGTACAAAAACTTCACGTAATTAAATAAATATTTAATTTCTAATCTGCTTGTTTTTATCTCGTACACGAGAACGTCAACTTGAACTTGACCACAAAAACCAATGTCGTGGCATAAAGTTTTTGGCGTACAACGTTGCCTACCAAGTAATCCGAGGTATGCTAATAAAATGGATAAATAATGACGTTGCTTATTATAGCAGTTACATCATATTCTCGAACCGATGTATTCGCAGCACGGATGTTTATATCGAGAATAAGGTAGGTAGGTAAATTATATTGAGTATTTTCCATAATCTTGGAGGAAAACGCGGACATATCCCAAAATACTTAATATTTATTAACATAATCAAAAGAGCCTCTAGGTCGCCGGAAACCTTTGGTGAAGAAGCTTTTTATATCTCTCTTGTAGCGCCAAGCTCTTCTCCATCAGATCAAAGTTGTCGATGATATGAAATCACAACGCAGTTAATCGCTTGCAGAGTTCAAAGATCGCATAAGTGCAGTATAGACCGGTTGCCGGTAGCGCCTTGGTAACACCGCTAACCCGTTTCCCTTACTCGAGTCCGTAAATTGCGAGAAATTATAAACCCTACATGTAACGTTAGCATGAACACCTAAGACTTCGCAACAATAATAAATCACCGAAAGATCGACACCAAAAACTATGATAAGGGTCTTGAAACGTCCATGCATGATGGATAACTTTTTGTATGAAACTCCAATAAATCCGGAAAACCGTATCGAAGCCGTTAATAGTAGTAATTGCTGATGAAATGACAACTACTATACCTACATGATTCACAGTAGGGGAATATTCAGAACTAGATTAGGTCGCCCCCGCAATGAAGTATGGCAGGAGAACACGAACATTAGCGTGGGATCAAAGTTTGTCACATAATAACACCTGCCACGATACCATTGTGTTATGAATAATATGGTTGTTTTAAAAAATGCTATCGAGAGGTTATCTCTTCGCTATTTACGCACGAACATTAATTTGGATGTTTTATCCAACTGTTTCTTATCTACTTCAGAATTGTTCGTCCTTGCCACTTGAATCACTAGCTGATTGTCGCAGTATGGAATGTATTCAATAATAATGACAAATAGAACTCTTTGCATGACAAAAGAAGTCCGCCATTTGTCCGACAAACATGAAAAAAAATCCTTCTTGTTATGTTAATGCTGTCAATTAAATTTAATGTGACGACGAAATATGGACAAATAGTTAAATGTAATGTTTCCGCATAAACGCCGATGATATGGAATTGCTGCCACGTTTTTAACAATTACGATTTTATTTTGTTATCGCGATGACCACGTTCCATGAGTCTTCAAGCCACAGAAGCGGTTAAACTGCGTCCTTCCGAAGGTCATGGATGATAAATCACTTGTTTTTATTGTTATTGTATACGTTCAGAACGCAATAAATCGCTTTATCATTAAGAAAAACCCGCTAAATGTCTTTACTTATACTAAGATGTATTTATAGCATATTGGTTCGCAGTAATAATGGGAAAATGTGCAACTGTGAATATTATCGAAGAAACCCCTCGACGCAGTCTATTAAAGACTTAATAATTTATTACTGTCCGCAGTGCACTACATAATTTGTCTGGAACAAGTTTCATTTCCATTAATTACACCAATGTCTGGGACATTGTGTTTTATTATAGCCTGTACAATTCGTAAGAAAATTAGTTTCATTACTCGTGATATACTTGCATGTAAAATCGCCAATCTATTACATTATAAACCGACGCGGAAAACCCACTTGGTGTACGGAATAGGTGCGTGATGATTGCATTTTATGCATATTTTAATTATAGCATGTGGTTTGATTGATCACTGTTATTGATTATATCATAATTGGTCGCAAATTGCTCGAAATTATAGTGTACACGACATTTTACTTATCAATTTAACGTAGAAGTTTTTATATTGCTTTGTACTTTATAAAGATTAACTTTGAAAGGGTGCAATAAGTCTTCCTGTATCCATAACATTCTTTATGAAAATGTTTACTGTATAGATTTAAAGCAAGTCTGAAAAAAGCAAGCTTGTTTTCATCGTTAGTAAATCCCTGCCATATTCACTTTCTAAAGGTATATAATACTTCCTCGTGTAGTGCGAGGAGATGAGCCACTTGTCACACCATTCGGTTATGATGTTTAGCCCACGCGCGTAGGCAAGGCCGCCCCGCTGCGCAATTGTCTCTGATGATTAATCAGGCTTCGGACGATCAGTGCCGGACATACGCTACTACCAGTCGGCCGGCTTCACACGTGTCTAAGCGTCTCTCAATCAGTGCAAGTTAAGTGTGTGACAACATCGGGTATCGATCCAACCTAACGTAATATTGGAAAATCAACTCAGTCTCTGCCGCTACTTAATCTACTTATGAACCAGTCGAGCTAATTAAACAACTTAATGAAATATCTTAATTTTAACGGTCCTATGAATAGCAAATAACTAATTGAGCATAACAAACCGAAAAGCTAATCAATTTTCTTGAGTAAACAACTTCGAAGTTACATTATCACCCACCACAATTTGTGAGCCTACTCAAATGTGTGGACGTAGATACCAGTTGTGCCTTGTGTTTATAGTTAGTGGGTGTTTCACACGCTCCTAGATTATATGGATTTAATAAACTCTGCCTAAACATCGCATACCATCTCTATGTCTTCAATTTTTATTATTTTCTTGTCATCGTGTCTGAAGCGCAATGTACATACTCATTACTCGTGTAAACAAATTCTAATCCATCTGTCTCAACATTCTACATCATCTATGTATTTTTTGTCGGCATGTTTTTATTTTTTGCTTTATGTGTCTTTGTTTTTTGTTGACATAGACGGCAGTTCCTCGGACACGCTGAGGAAGCTAAGCGACGACTCTTCGAGAAAACATTTATCAGGTGAGTTCCAGCATGTCCAAGGTTACTACAATTATGAAAATTATATCTAATATTTGTGATTGCATGAGAGCACAGTAAGCGTGCATGGTCCATGCTTCTCGTGTATGAACTTCAGGCACGCACAATACACGATATCATCATCTTTCATTATCTAACTGTACATAGATTATTTTCACTGGTTCATAATGATCACTGTTCTGTCTCCACGAATATGGGCAGATTTAATTGAAGCCGAGGAAGACGAAGTTTCTAGCAGTCTGCCGGAGAGACCGCGCTCACACCGCAAGGCGTCTAGTAAGTTATCTATAACTAATACCAGTAGACTAATTGTGCAGGTGGAGGCATGCTCTGTAAATAATGTGGCAAGTAACACGTGACAGGTGATGGGTCATTTGAAAGCTAGAGATCGTCGGTGCTGCAACAGTAGAAGTTAGCAAGAACGATAACTAGAAGTAGATCGAATTTATTTGACACTACATAACCATTAGAAAACGTAATTCCGTAACATTGCAATTATTTCTGGCCCGAATTTTAATCACGAGTTAAATAGGAATCCGGCTCTGTGCATGTCGAAGAGAATTAAAAATATTAATACCTAGGCAGAATGGAATGATGAAAGCTAATATTGATCAGTTACTAATGAATTAATGAAGGTAGCGCCGTTTGCGATGCATCCATAGCACGTGAGGACTCTGGTTATCGGCCATTAACAATTTCTGTTTCCGCGTATGAAATGCCTCGCGTTTCAATCGCATTGCAACGGTTGCGTGTCAACAAGTAGGGGCGCTCGCCTACGACCAATTAGTGACATTGTTCTACAATCGATTCATAATTCCTATCTTTTGTTTAGCTTTTTTCTACTACGAAGCGAGTCTCATACTTCGTAGACAAAGAAACAACAATTAATTACTTAACAAGAATAATCTAACATGACATTGGTTATACAAAAATAACAACGGCTCATTTATTTAAAATAATCATTACATAAAATAATGTAATTGACACGGTAAAATTTATTCAGACGTTAAATCATCGACATGAGGCTGACTACTGAAGTGGAGCAAATAACATTAGAAGTAGTGCACAGTATTCAGAAAAGAAACATAATCACTGTTATAAATCGTATCTCATGTCAGTCAGATGCATGTACGAGAAATCTATTTATTGATGTCAAAATTGTCATAATGAGAGGAAATATTACGAAACGTAGTGAACGTGTAAATTAGGAGCACTCGTCTAGTAATAGTTAGAGGCTAATGTGTATGTGTGTGTCGCTTGTGTGTATCGCAGCCAGCAGCACGTTCAGTGTCACCTCCATGGACGCGCTGTGGGAGAAGCACCCGCGCCGCCTCAGCGAGGCTGGCCTCCGCAGGTCGTCAGGTAACTAGCACGGTATCTCCGGCCAACCTTACTCCTCCACGACAATACGTGACATTCCCATAGCTGTATTATAGCTATATCTGTAATGTGATCAAAGTTCCAATCCCCAGCATTTTATAAAGTTACGACACATCACATCTCACGGTATTGTCGTGGAAACTAATCTTGGCTGTGTATCTTAAGTTTCACTTAGACTATAAACTCATGCACCATAGAACGCACCCATCACATGCTCTTTAGATGTTCGAATATTTTGAATTTATGTGCTTGCGTGGTGTTTGCGCACATTTAGGATGGTTGAAAGCATGAGCTTTTTGTTCTTGGATTTCTATTACAGCGCGTAGTGGATGTCCTCAAGTCAACTGCAGTTTGTTCAGTTTCAAACGAAACGAAAGTCCGCTACGTTGATGTAAGATATGCAAACGAGTTAGCGAGTCACCTCGGTGGCCGCGCACTTGCATTCAACGGTACATATTCAGTTCATATGCAGTACGTGTGTTCGCAATTGTGACGAGGGCCATGCATATTCAAAGTGCTATATTTCAATCCTCGTTAATCGTAAACTTTCATTTAATGGTTATTGTCTCTAGAAACCATAAATTCTGCCAGAAAAAGATTTTTTTATTTGCAGGAAAAATGGAATTACCCCTACATACTTGTTAATATTTTATTTAATATTTCAGATCATAGTGTTATATTAACAGAGGATACTGACAGCTTCATAATTGGCGAACGAGTTTGGGTGGGCGGTACCAAACCTGGCCAGATCGCATACATCGGCGAAACACAGTTTGCTCCCGGTGACTGGGCAGGCATCGTGCTTGACGAACCTATTGGTAAGGCTATTATAATGAGACGATCTTAGATACTGGATTTTTGTAAAACCTTCATCTAATGACTGATGACTTTTACAGGCAAAAACGACGGATCAGTAGCTGGAGTCCGTTATTTCCAGTGTCCAGAAAAGCGTGGAGTATTCTCTCGACTAACTCGCTTGACTCGCGTGCCCCTTATCACACACGCGCCTCACGATGCATCTCCGATCTCAGACGCAGGCAGCGTCTTCGAACGCCCTCCTTCCGGCACCAGACAAAGACGCGCACTCTCGCCAAACGGTAGCATACGCAGCATCGTTAGCAGCAAGATGAGTAAGTTTTATCTTAAATCCCTAACATAGTCCTGAATTTGAATCGAATTCCTTTTAATCTAATACGAGTACATAAATCATTCTCACAGACGCATCTATATCGACCACGACCAATGGTGACGTCCGTGTGGGCGACCGTGTCATCGTATCTAGCAGCCGAGGCAGTAAAGCTGGCACATTGCGCTATGTTGGTGTTACCGATTTTGCTACTGGTGTCTGGGCGGGTGTAGAACTCGACGATCCACTTGGAAAAAATGATGGCTCAGTAGATGGAAAGAGGTATAGTTTCTCAAATAAAGCAGTAGCAGCACAACTTTATCGCTGCTCCGAACCTAATCCGAATCATGTATCTATGAAAAACGTATTCCAGGTACTTCGAATGTTCACCTCGGTTCGGCTTATTTGCCCCGGTTTCGAAAGTCTCGAGATCGCCCTCAAACCGCAAACCAGGTGCCTGCGCCATCCACAGCAATGGACGCGCAACACCTTTGCGGCGCTCTAACTCCCGGGAATCGCTGACGTCATTGGGCACGTCTATCGCGTCTTCCCGCGTGGGGGTGAGGCTCGGAGTGACGTCGCTGGGCGCTCAGGTAGGCTAGCCCCGCGCGCGATCGGCTGAACCTCGTTCCCCGCGATCGCCGCCGCCCCCGGCCCGCGCAAGGCCGCACCGCAGCGCACCAAGTCTGCTCGACAAGACGCTGCTCGTCAAGCACGTCGAAAATGATCGCTGCGCCATAATCGCTTTGCCAAAGCCGCGAGTATATTACGATATAGTATTTAGGTCAAACGATAAGAGTAAAGAACTAAACCCTCGACGTTGGGCGAGCGAGACGCTGCCAAAGTCTTGGCGGTGCTCGGAGAGCGTGCTGAGCTTTGACAATCGTTCAGAGCGGTCACGGCGCAGCGTGTCGAGCGGCAGCAGCGCCAGCGGGTCAGTGTCGCGGAGTGCGCGGGGCGGGGGCGGAGAGGTGGTGCGGTGGGGGGGTCGGCCGGCCGCCGTGACTCGGGCCAGCCGCGGGGTCGCCTCAGCTACAAGTACCGACATATTCGTGGAGATGCCGCCGCCGCGCACACACTTTTCAGGCTTTGGGAAAAGCTACCATTTCTCTTGCGTGTCTCCCTTTCAATTCACATACCCTTATGTGGTGTACATTTGAATTATAACATTGTCAGAAATCACGAGTTCATCAACTGAGTCAGAATCAAGCTTAGCTTGTCAATTTCGTTTGTCCGTTTAGTAGCTTATTTTTATTATTTTGGTCTTCGTTGAGAAAATGGAAAATAAAAACGACCCAAGGCCCATCATGTTGGGGTTACCGAATAGCCAGTATGTAGGTAAGCGTTGCATGCATGACATGCATACGTAAGTTAATTGTATAAATTGCACTGTTATGCAGCGAATAGTCGACGTCACCATCACTAAGGGGACGAGGCTCTCTGTTCAGAGTTTCAAGAACAAATTACTATTTGAAACAAGTAATTGTACTTAGACGTAAAGTACTAACGTACGTTCTCGTCGCAATGACACGCAACAGTGATGGTATCTATTCATCTAGAAATTGCTTATTTTTGCATGTCAATTGGTTTGAGTTTATGTATGGACTGTAGCTGGCACTCCTTGGTTTGGCCCTTGTGTTAATATTATATTTTTACTGTTTTGTTTTTATTTCATTTTCGATTCAGTATCGTACTTAAGTTTTTATGAGTTTCATCCGACTCTATAGTTTGTTATTTCGTTTATTTTTTATCTAAATAATATTGAATCGAAAACTTGTTTGGACGTAGTGATTCATCCATCTCATTCGGCTTATAGTTTGCCCTTGTTTAGTTACATAATATAATTTCTAAAGACTGCAATAGTCATATCGTAACATCTAAAAATATTTTTTCTGACTGTGATATTATTTTTAAGAGCATTTAGGACTGTACTATACGACATAGCTATGTGTTGTGTGAATTAACAATTGTTTTGCATAATGTGCTCATTAACCCATTTCATGGTGCCTTTTATTTTAAGAAGGCATGGAGCCTGCCAAGAGTTTGATCACTCGGAGCTCCAAAACATTTTCAAAGACTTATGTATCCAAAGAATCCTATGTCTTAATATGCAACCTACGCATTTCATTTATCCTAGTAGTTTGGTATGCTATAGTCAGTAGAAACGTAGTTCTACTTATCCTAAAATATTCGGATATTAAGATATACCTACCTATATGATACCCCCTATATACGATACATATTTTATACCTATACTAGCACTCATTAGTGGCATATCTCTATCATTACTTCATTAGTTTTAGTTTTTAGAGCTTTTTATAATTTGCTGATACGACAGTTGGTGTGGCACACACCATCTATCGTATGGTTTTGTTTCACTTCGTGGTGTATCAGAAAAACCAAACAACTTTTATAATAGTCAAGGTTTCAGCTGTACTGGCAGATGTCATTCATACGGATTTTGGTCAATTGGGACAAACAGGATCTTGCTCTTTGTTATTGAATTAATTGTACTGATTGTCCAAATTGGCTAGTGGCAGAGTGGTCTATGTGCCGGTACAGCGTCATACGCCATGAAGTGTTGAGTTGAGTGCGTTAACGCGTGTTGTTTTCCCTCATGTTTGTTGCGCATTCGCACTGTCACTAACGGCACGGCGGCAGCGAGTTGGTGGTCCGCGAGCTTCCTCCACCCCGGTTTCCGCGAAGAACGCCCTCCAGGTACAGTACCCCACTATCGCCGCGCGGTAGGCTGATACGCGCGCGCCGCACATGTGCTAAACGTCAGAACTTACTACAAACGACTTAATGGCACAGTCTAGTACAGTTGACCTTAGCCATGTTCTGAAGTTCAGCACACGTGCGGAGTCGGTGTGTAACAGCCGCGCCGCCGGTGACACGGGGCTTTCTTTGTTTTGAACGTTCAAAATATTGAGCAGCTAATTTAAGATTGTTTCTTTCATACTAATGAAAACGACAACGAATGTACGTAATAGTAATTTATTTTGTGTTTTTTTTTTACATTGTTTTGTATACTTACAAACTAAACTCTTAACAATTAATGATGTTAGTGTCCCAAGCCGTCCTGTTTCCGAACAGGGTCACTGTAGTTACATAAGAGACAATATTTGTCAATTATAGCGCACTTCTAAGTACAAAACTCACTTATTTTTATGATGATCATGTTCCGACTATACACCAGCAAATTCTTTGCAAGTACTCGCAATGTTAGATACACGCATTGTATACATATTTGGTACGTAGATATCAAAATGAAAATCCTTTTTATAATAGCAAAGCTGTGATACTTTTTGGTTTATTTTATTGAATATTTATTTGAATGAAAAAATCATGAATAAGTTTCATTTATGTTTTAGATGCATTTTATTGTCTACATCCTTCTTAGTTTTAAATACTGACCAGTGCCTGTAAGTAATGATGATATTCATAAACATAAAGACTCAGTAGAACACAAGCATTCCATTGCTACTAAGATAGGTTTTCTCTATTATTAATATATTGTTGTTATAACTAGTAATTAAAAAACTCTGCTAGGATTAAACTTAACAAAAATTAGAATAGGTTCTTAATATTAAAAACCTTGTAAAACGTAATTTTTGTGAGAACGAATATAGTGATTAATAAACTTAGTTTTAATAAAATATACTACTTTCACTGTGTATTATTCTCCTACCTTCACTATCCCTTGTTTTGGTGATAATAAATAATGAGGTCTTATTTAATTGTTGTTTTATTGCATCTTTAACGCTGTATGTTTGCCTATGGCTTGTGTGAGGCATGCGCGTGGGAGATCCAGGAGGGTTTGCAAGAAATATGAAACAACTTGTAACACGGTTGTTGTGACTGCCTCGGCTCCTAAACTGCCCCAGACCGTGTCCTTGACTGGGGTATTGTGTAAAGTCATTTGATATTCACGGCCGATACGTGATTTTCATGGCCTAACTCGAGTAGAGTTGCGGGACCAACACTCGTAAATTATATCGATTGATGGCTTATTTTTATTGTTTACTCTTATTTATTGCTACACGCCTACAATCGTAAAAGTGAAACCTTTTCTAATTGCCTCATAATGCACACGTACGTACGTGTTGTTGTTTTGTATCGCTAGTCTATTTGGTCTTCGCATTCCAATGATCTTATCAATCAAATGCGCCATCCTATCCTAGAAGTTCGCGATAAAGTGTGTTATCTTGATGATAGTATGTATAATCAAAACACTTTTGCAATAAAATTTTCTTAGAAACAATTAGTAAGAGCCTCCTTATCTAGGGACGAGGACGGTAAATAAAATTATGATTAAGTCTAAGCTGTAAAAATAGAATAAGGTTGGCAAAAAAGTATTTATGAAAAAAATATTAATTCATATCCTAAAGAAAACTCTAGAAAATTAAAAATAGTAATAAAAATGATTTTCAACGCTCACGCGCTTTCTAACCGCGTCTCCAATTAAGATGGCTGATTATAGCAAGTTGTTTCATATTAGCTGGCAAGTCATATGATATGCATGAATGGAGGTGTGGCTATTAGAATATCTTTGTATGTAAATATGGGTGCCGGTGCGGGTATTCTCTATGTAAATCTTGTTTGGCATTTATCTGATTATTGACGCTTGTTCTACAAGGCTGCGTGTATATCCGTTACTCTTATAGTCTATGGTCTATTTTTATTCACCTTTTCTCATTCTTTTTGTGAATCTTGGGTCCATTATTAACTTTAAATTCCAGTTAATTCATTGTTATATTTAGTGGACCAATGATCATCATACTAATTATTTATTGCCAGACAAAACAAAAACAAAAGAATCTAAAATTCAGTGACTCAAAGTGCACACATGCTAAATATGGAAGTAGCATTTGATGAAACTAATTAAATGGACTACGAGACCACATAATATTAGTTTTATTTTTACTTTTGACTGTACGATATTCATGAATCACTACTAATAGGAGTTTTATGACTACGATACGATAGGTGTTATATCTATGATTCGCGTAGGTAGAAACATACGTACATTACACATATTATTTGGTATTCCATATGACATAGGCACTCCCAGTTGACAAACGAGACCACATTAATATTACATGTCTAAAGGCTACCATTCCACATCCTAACACAACAAATGCCCCCCTAGGGATGCCCCGAGTTTCAAATGAAGGTCATCTACAACTTTATATTTATGACTTGTAGTTGACACACAAAGCACTAGGTACCTAATATTATATCTGGACCTATAAATATTTCTGGGTAGACTATAATGTTAACTTGGTACCTAATTACACACCCTACATAAAGTCTTGTACCGGTGTCCTTAATGGGTAGCGACGATATCCATATTCATTATGTTGAATCAACATAGGAATGCTAAATTAACGAAACGCCAGTTTAGCCACTCCGCCCCGCATATTGCATCCTTTATACGGAGATGGCATCTACTCAAGTGAACAGTTCGCATTCGGAAATTGCGAAGCCGTTTCGAGACAGTCCCTAGCATTTCCGCAATCGATAACACAAATTTCTCTCATGCGGGTGGTCCGGACTCAGCCATTTCGCTCTCTCAAGTATGTAGCAGTAAAGTCGGTGTAGCGTGCCTTATTTTCCCTTATTATTTTGAGTCAAAACTTGAAATGAAAGTAAACCATTATTTGCTTGTGATGTGGCCAAATTTAGATAAATAGCATGATTTCTACTTAAGTAGCCAGAGAAGCCTACGCGAAGAAATATCATAAATACCAATTTAGTAAATGTTAGTGTCATAAATTGCAGTTATTAGTACATATTAGACGAGGAGTGGACATGACGTGACTGCATGCTGCCTACGTGATGTTAGGTCATGCTAAATCAGCGTCACCGTCACCCACAGCCTCTGGAGAATACCTAACACCTCGCAGACCTTGGGAAGGGACTGACGCAATTATAAGTACACTGTTCTAGAATAAGCGAGAGACTAAATGTCTAAGGCCTACGTAGTACAAAGTTATGGTAAATAAAATAATCTAAGTTAGGAGATGATTTCACACTCTTTCACGGAATGGTAGAAAAAAATGATAACCGTGCGAAGTTTCCCCATTAAGGATTCATATTCGCAGCCTCACGAGTCAACGCGTCAGGAGGGGGCGATTATTTTCCCGAAATTCTCCTTTGTTTAAAACTTGGGAGGGCAAAATACACAGCCAAACCAAATTAAATATGGTGAATCTTGCTTGCAAATATTTTATTCACAAGAAAGCAATAACATATGTATTGACATGTTAATTAAATGTGCCGTCGTCGAGGCCACAATTTGTTTTGTTCGCATAAAAATATAATAGCTTTGCCAGAGACTAAAGACGAAAATAATGAATGTATGTATGTTACGTAGCTACGTTATGTTATAAAATGAACCATAAATACATATCCAAGTACTAAATAGTGATGTATTTATTGACTTGATAACTTATCGCTATCTTTATTCGATATTTAGGTACTTGTACTCTTTCGGTTGAAGTTTATATGCATTACGTAGGTAATCAATTTTCAAGTGTATGTGAGCACTCACAAATATAATAGATAAAGGTTAATGTATGAAGCTGAAATAGAAGAATTCTAATCAAGAAGCTTGAATTTTACTAGACTTACTTTATCCAATGAATTTTACTGCTCCCACTTATATGTACACTTCTTACATAGGTACTAGGGAGTTAGTAAGCACTGATAGGTATAAAAATATTTTTATTCTTTATAAATTTAGGGACTTTTAAAACGAACAGCTTATGTAAGTCCCATCGTACCCTAAGACAAGTTATGAGCTAATATTCAGATCAATGGATCAGGGTCGTAAAGTCGAACAAAATCCTCGCATCATCATCATCATATATTTAATAGTATGCAGAATTGTCACGTCTGATTCTGAAGTTGAATTGAAATGAAACGGTTGATAAGCATACGAACTGGAGCGGATAATTAGATATTACACCCTGAAGGCTTTGTCCTGCTACGTTAGGGACGCTACCTTATTTCTTGCGATAAAATGATAGCTCTTTGTATTATAGTATGTAGGCACGCCTACGCAGACATAATATTGATTTAGCTGGAGAACTTGTGCAGTTGTTAGGTTTTTTATATGTGGCTTTACTGAATAATTTATGGGTATAAGTCTCATTCTTAGGATGGTTTATAATAACTAGTTTTTCTACTGTTAATATAATACGCTCTCAGAAGGAATAAATGCTTGCATCGGTGATGTCGATAGACATAACTTTACCTCCTTATAATTTTACTAGCTGTTGCCCGCGACGTCGTCCGCGTGTTCATTAGGTGATTAAACATTCACCCCCCCTCCGTACGTGATAGCGTGATAATAAGTAGTCTATATGTTGATCCGACCTCTTAGTTATATTCATGCCAAATTTAAAGCAAATACGAGATTATCCCAGACAGACAAACAGACATAAATTCTAAATCTTACTTTTTGGCTTTGGTATCGATTGTAGATCGCACCCCAATTATTGTTTTAAAAAAAATATTCAATGTACAGTTTTGACTTTTCTACGATTTTATTATACACCTGTATAGATATGTACAGATAGCTTACCTATCTTTCGTTTGTAAAAAAACATAAATACAAGCAGTGTTTCTATAAGCACGTTCTCAAAGGTAAGCCTGGAGCTAACAGGGACCACATTGTCTACTGCTCTTCGCACCTTCGATCGGCGGCAGTTTGCAAACCTATCGTAAATGCTATAAGTATTTGGAAACTGACACTATGTTCATAATTTTCTTTTTCTCTGCTTTTAACAAATCTGAAAATACGCTATAGATATAGAATTTTCAAATAACACGTAACATACAGTTTATTAGTTATTTTTTTCAGTTTACGGACAATAAATGGCGATGTCTTTCAAGAAGAATGGCGCCAGAAACCTGTCATCGCCAGAAATGGTTCACGAACAACCTCCTTCGACAAAAATTATTATACGTTTTTAATATTTATACCTAAGTTAGCAGAATTGTTTGTAATGTTATTCTAAACAATTTATATGTAGAAATGACCAATATGGATTTTGCGGTACTGTCGATGTCGTCCATATAAGGTATTGTTTTGTAGTAGCTTTTATTTTGAAATCCACTAAGTGGTAGTACCTAAAACTGGTGTATAATCGAACAAGATCATTATTTCTTTATGTAAAGGTATATTTTAATGAAAAAAGTATTTTAAATGCTTTAATTTTTATGTAAATTTTGAAGAGCATAACATCAACTAAGGATTTTCATAATAGGAACTTCTCCGAGAGAAGCAGCAGCATCTAGAGCGGCTGATGCGCGAACGCGAACTGGAACGGGCTGAGATGGCCAAGATAACGCTGCAAGTAGACCGCGCGGAGAGCGCTCTCACGCAACTCAAGAAGGAGAGCACACAGGTATTGATTGCGTTTTGATAGCCCCTCATAAATATTTACACCAAATTAACCCCTAAAAAAGGCACATAATAAAATATCATGCATAAAATGGCGTCCAGACCGATTGTCGGCCACGGCGGCCGTTCTAAGGAGATCAGCCTGCTGCGCCGAACATAAAATAGTGCACAAGCATCTGCGCAAACACAGGTGCACTCTCTATTCCCTCACCCTCATCGTCCGATGGAACGGCAATCCGACACGACCGGAAAGATCAGGACCACAGGACCGATATCTACGTTCTCTTCAATGCACGGGCGCATCAATCACCAACTTCCAAACTCCGAGCTGCTTTGCGAAAGTCTCATATAACCCACAGAGTGACTTTGGCTCGACCCGGTAATCGAACTCGATACCGAGCACAGCAGTCGCTATATGCGACTACTAGACCAACGAGGCACTTTTGTATTGTAAAGACAATTAATGTACTTACTAAAGAAAGCAGGAACAAGGAAACCATACACTTTCTAGCCTATAACACCAACATATTGGTGTAGTTAAATCAGCGCTCTATAATATTAATACTTCCTTTAAATAGTTTCATAACTTCTTTATGGACTGGCGTTTAATTTTTTAAGCGCTCAAATGAGGAAAACACTAAAATTATTAGATAAAGAAAATAAATAACAATAGCGTCCACATAAAACGATAGTATTAAACCCAGCTTTTTATAACGCCTGGGTTTCTACAGAGATCAATAAACTCTCTCGTATAGCGCACTCAGGGCCGGCCCGTCCATACGGCAAACGGAGCAGCCGCTCCAGGCGCCAAATCCTAGGGGGCGCCAAAATGGCAAAGGTTTTTTTTTTCTATTTATTTTATGCGAAGAGATGATATTTAAAATAAAGAAAATAAATAAATAATAAAAAATTATTTTACGCGTGCGAATAGAATGTGCGCGGGTGGCGCGGTGTGGCGCCGGGCACCAGATAACCCTACTAACCTCACCCCACGCTAACCTCGCAAGTTAGCTGGCTCCATTAGGATGGAATTTGGTGTAGACATACGTGAGTTGTACGATATGATACCTCCAGATGCATGGGTATTGCAGAGGGGCTGACATGAAATAAACATCACAGGAGCGTTTCTTTGGGCGCCTGAATAAGGTTCTTAAGGCCCGGCGCCCACTATCGGTCGGCATCGGTGCGGCTCGGTAGAGCTCGAGCACTTTACGCCGGCTTCGGGCGGCTTTGGGCGCCTTAGAGCGCCTTAGGGCGCCTGAGAGCTGCCTCGGCAGTTGTAAACACGCCTAAGGACGCCGTAGCTGATTTTGGGTAGCCTAAGAATAGTTCTGGCTGCAGAAACATCGCAGAGCAGTCACTCCTAACGTTCCGTGAAAACAGTTATGTGTGTGTTTTATAAGTATTTGTTTTAGTTTTGGTCTAAGGCGTTCTAAGGCGCTCTAAGGTGCCCCGAGCCGCCCGAAGCCGGCGTAAAGCGCTCGAGCTCTACCGAGCCCCACCGATGCCGACCGATAGTGGGCGCCAGGCCTAAAAGTTTCTTGTCTTCAATGGTTGTGTCATACCAGTTCTGATTTGCTGCCGGTCGTGCATTGTCAGTCGTGGTGCGGAGGATGGTCGGTAGCGCAGAGTCATGGGACGCGGTGGTGTCCTTCTGCGAGGACGTGATGTCACAGAAGGAATCTGCGGAACGGGGGAGGGAGATTTTGACTCCCCTTCCCTGGCCGAAGAAGAGCACTGGGCGCAGGAGCGCCCCCTATGAATGGGTCCAGGGCCGCCCCCTATGAATGGGTCCAGGGCCGCCCCCTATGAATGGGTCCAGGGGTGAAGGTCTTGGGAAACTCCCCGCCCCTATTCGATGGATCCGAGGCGGAGGAGCGCGCAGGTATCGGCGCGCACCTCTGAGGCGAAGCACTCGGTAGTTCAAAACCTCACTACCGGGCCAGCACTAGTGCGGGCCGGCTGCGGAATAATCTGGATTCCCGCGGCCTGCGGAGTTTTAGCCGATAAGCGTCCAGATAAGAACGAATGCATCACCCACGATCGTTGGTGGTGAGATTGTACATCCCACGGAATTGTGGAGGACCAGGCGTTTTTAATGCTAAGACGCTCCACAACCGTGAGGTTTACAATATCAGGGAATATTTCCTTGAAAACGACGATGATCTGCATCGAGATGTGGTAGCAGTGGACAAAGGGCTCACCCCGCTATCTTTGGGTAATGAGAGTGGCGAAAAACTGTGGTACTAATAACCAATGAGCAAGGAAAGCAGCTACACGGACACTTTTTCGGAGCTCTTCATGGCCCCGAGGTAGATTTCAAAGCATCCGTTTCTTGGCTATGATTCAATGATCTTTTTGGAGAAACCGAAGGGTATGTCTATACAATTATGGACGAATTTATCTTAACTAATAACTACCGGAGATATATGTATAATGATAGATGGGACGGTTAACAAATGTTGGGCATGTCACCATACGAGGAAATCAATTCTTGGCCGGCTAGCGGGGAATACTTGCACATACATAACCAAGTGGCCAAGATTATCGACCAGCAGCTTCCTCTGCAATACGAACTTGTGGATCTTGAAGTATCGTACTACTCTACTATCTCTGGAGTCCACCACCTGCTGCACAGCTTGGACCCTATTCACGATATCGGTGGTAATTTTATATTTTTAAATGTAAGTGTGATCTAATGCCGACCGAAAAGAGTTTGATACGTGACACATTAAAAAAGTGTCACACCAAAAGCCACGTCCCCGTAAGTTTACGAGTACGAAAAACTTGACAACGAATGCACGCTTCCTGCCGAATGGCATAGCTATCCCCTGGGGGAAGATGAGAAGCGTACGTTCCCGGAGCACTCTCACCGTCCCCTATCTTCGTACTCCAAGAAAGTCGTAGGGAAACCAGCACTTTAGTAAACATATACAGATCGCAGTCGTTCCGAACCGTCGCATTCTGATCACCCCCCCCCCCCCCTAGAGGCCTTAACTTTTAGGCATCCACAAAAAAAGGGCGCCATAATTTGATCTCGCTCCATTCTAAAATTTACTTCGGGCCGGCGCTGCGCACTTATGTTTTTTATTGGGTTAATATCTCTTAGAAAGGTGAGGAACACCAAGTCAAATATTTGATTTTACTCCCCTGCCCCTTTGGACCGACTCCGAATAAAAAGGTCGAGTGGTGAGCGTTATTGCCTCCTTTGAGAACTTTACTCTTTGCTTTCAAGAGTTCTAGACCGACATACATATATCCTAGCGGTTTACATAATAAGGACCTTTTTATGGCCTGAACGAGATACTCCACCGGACTTTCAATGTGTGCCTTCATATGTTTTTAGATACTTATCAAAGTTTTAGGGTAGTCCCTTTTTAAAGATAAGTTGTTTGAACCTACCAGAATCTGTCAAATTTTGCCAATAGAATACTAACCGTCCGGTATAGTGATAAGGTTGAAATTCTATTAAAGAAAATTGACAGATTGATCTACTGGCGGCTGTACATAGATAGGAAACCACGTTTGATTATTTTTCAGGCGACGTCTGAGAACAGTAAATTGAAGGCTGAGTTAGAAAAGATCAACAAACTGCTGGAAGACGAAAAGCAAAAAGTTGAAGATCTCATGTTCAGAACTGAAGAAGAAAATATTAACAGAGAAGATTATAATGTATGTCAAATTAAATTCTTAAATTAAACTAGTGATTTGTCCATGCTTCTGTTTAAATGATATTAATGACAAATTGTTTTTTTTTTAATTTTCAGAAATATAAAGAAGCAATGGAGGTAAGTTCTAATGGAGTAAATGTTTATGCAGTTGCATGAAATCTGATGTCTAGTGATGAATGATAAAAATCCGTCTTTATAATTTTCTAAAAAAAAATTCTTAAACACTTTATAATTTTCTTAAAAAATATTTTTGATACTGTAGTTTCTACTCCTAATGTAAATAATTGTCCAACTTTAACACCAAATTTAGCAAGAAAAAGCTGTTCGGGAGCAGCGTATCCGCGAGCTGGAAGCCGAGGCAGAGCTGCAGTCGGCGCGTGCTGAAGCTACGGCAATCGCGCTGCGAATGCACGAGGACCAGCGCGCTGCAGACATCGCTGCTGCTAACCAACAGCACCAGGAAGAACTGGCTGCTGCCCATAGTGAGTTTAGCTTTAAGTTAACATCCTATAACGAATATATGAAAAAAAAGTCGAATGGTTTCACCAAAACTAAAGGAAAAAACACATAATTGTCCTGTATGATAATATGTTCCTGTTATTATATTTCAGCTTTATCGTCGGAGTTGCAGAAACTGCTAGATGAAGCTTACGCTCTCCTTAAAGAAAAAGAGAACGAGAAAGATTCGCTAGGGAAAAGCATGTCAGAGGAACTTACTCGACTAAAGACTGATTCCGAAAAAGCTCTGAACGAGGCCAAAACAAAGATGGCTATCGCTCAGACTGAATTCGAAACACAAGTTTCTGTACTGACTGCGAAATTGCAACTTGCCGAGTCGAAATTGGAAACTGAAAAGCAGAATTTAGAAAGATTAAATAAGGAAAACAGCCAAATTATTATAGATCTTAATACTAAGTTAACTCAGCTGCAAGCAACTGTAGACGATAAAACATTAGAATTAAATAAAGGTAAGCACCAAACAACTTATCATTATTCAAACATTATAAAAAAAATATATGATTTGTGCGTGTGTTTAACTCTTCTAATGTCATGTTTCAGTTGTTGGAGTGAGTAAGGAACACGAAGTTAACCTGAATAAAGAAATCACAAAACTGAAAATGGAACTTAGTGCTAAAATATTAGATTTAGAGCAACTAGAAGACTCGAAGAGGAAACAAGAAACAGTATTCAAATCGTTACAGGAGGAGTTAGGACGTGTTAAAGATGAATACAATAATAAAGTAAACGAATATGAGACTCTCTTAAGTGAAGTCTCGCAACAACATGAAAAGAATAAAACAGATATGCTTGAGCTACAGCAAAGTTTGTCTGCTAAAACCAAGGAGTATGAAAAACTACTTGCTGAACTAAGTACATCTACAAACTCATCCGAGAAACTTGTCAGTGAATATAAGGAAACTATTCACGAAAGAGATAAGGAAATTATAAAACTTAAAGAGGATTATGAGCAGGCAGCTGCTAATTTCAATATTAAACACAGCAAAATTGCCGAAGAGCATAAGAAAGAAATCGATGACCGCAACTCTAAAATAGAACAGCTAATGAAAGAGATTGAAAGTCACAAACAAACTTTGGATCAAAGTAAAGTAGAATTCGAAGCTCTCAATTCTCAATTCACTCTTAACGTAGACGAACTTAAGCTGCTTAAAGAAGAAAATGAAAAACTGAAGCAGTCAATCATCGAATTAACACAATCCAACAATGATCTAAAAGCAAAAATGGCAGCTATGGAGCTAGAAGTTGGGGAATATAAACGACAGTTCGAAAGCGCTAACGAAAAGTGTGCTGAGCTCCAAAAGGCTAAAGATAAAATTGAATCGGAGTATATGAACCTAACTGGTCAGACAACTGATTCTAATGAGCAGTTCAATAAGTTATCACAACACTTGAAGGAAACAGAAAAAGAATTGCAAGATTTGAAGGACAAGCACAGAGAAGTCGTCAACAACCACGCACGAGCGGAACAAGAATTGAAACAAAAACTGTTTAAGTTGCAAGAAGACTTTTCTGTTGAACGCGGCCAATTAGTAGCATCAGTAAATGAAAACATTGAAAAACTAAAAGAAGCAGACAGTAAAAATAGAGAATTTGAATCGCAAAGTGTAGAAGTTAATAATCGTTTAAGAAATCTCCAAACTAACAATGACAAACTTCTGGATGAAAACTCTATACTGAAGAGTGAAATAGAAGCACTTAAAGTAAAAGAACATGAACAGAATGTCGAACACGATACCATTTGCAAAAAGCTTGAAATAGATATAGACAGGTATAAAGAAGAAATATCTATTTTGAAAGCAGATGGTGCAACTTCGGAAGTTAAACTTATGGAAAAAGTAGATCAACTGACAGAAGCACAGAACGATTTGAATAACAAATTGGAAGAAGCAAGAAAGCATGAAGATAGTTTGCAAAAAATATTAGATGATATGACTGCCCAGTTGAACAACCAAAAAACTAATTTCGAGAAAGAAATATCACAGTTGCAAAATAGTTTATCTACTGTTACAGAAGAAACCAATCAAATGAAGGCTGAAGAAATCCGTCTGAAAGAAGTATTGGAACAAAAGCAGAATAATGTTAAAGATCTCACTTTGAAATTAGAAATGCTCGAAGTCGATTTGAAATCCAATATAGAAATTGTTACGGAAAAAGATCGGCAATTAGCACAGGTCAACGAAGAACTAAATAAAGTCACAGAAAGTAAAAAACAATTAGAAGAGAAATTAAACGGTGCTGCCTTAGAAACTTCTGCACTTAAACAAAAATACGAAAGTCTAGTAGCTAATTCTTCAGCGGAAGAAACTGTATTAAAAGAACAACTGAGCCAGTTAGAAGTGTTGCAAAAAGAAATGTCTAGTTTAGTTCAAGAAAAGACTTCGTTGGAATCGAAGTACAGTGACACATTGGCCGAATTGACAGCTGTTAAGCAAAACTACGAAGACACCGTAAACAAATTGAATGACAACTTAACCGTTAACAACGAGTTAAAAAAATCTGTGGAAGAAAAAGATAGCATACTGAAACAGCAGAGTGAGAAAAATGTAACCGATTCAGAAAAAATATCTAAACTCGAAACGGAACTAAATCAGTTGAAACAAGTACTTTCGAGCAAAGACACTGTTATTCAAGAGAAAGAGTCGCAGCTAACGAAGATGCATGATGCCTTACAGTTAGGTTCTAGTGAAACACAACAACTAGTTGCTCAACTTCAACTCGAAAACACCAAATTAAATGAAACATACAAAACCGAAGTAGAATCTCTTAATAGTACGCTAAAAACGCTACAATCTCAAGTGGCGGAAAAGGGTAAAGAGCTCGAAGAACTGAAACAAGCAAATGAAAAAGTGGCAGACTTACAGAAACTAGTAGATAAGTCTGAACAAGACATCAAGCAGCTAACGAACATCAACGAAGCCCAAAAAATTAACTACGAAGATTTGAACAAACAATTACAAGCACAGTTTGATGAATATAAGAAAGAAAGCAAACGTGCTAGACATGACTTGAAAAATACACTGAATGACTATGACAAAGAATTGAAACAATCCAAAGAGAAGGTGACAGCAGAAGTAGACAAACAAAATCAATTGCAACAGAAATTAACAGAAGCTGAAAGTAAGATAATAGAATTGACACAGAAATTAGACTTAATAGCAGTGCAGCAGAGTAGTGACGTAGAGAAAGATAGGCAGTTAGAGAAGCTAACTGTAGAACTTCAGGCAGCTAAACAAACTTCCGCTGAGTCTGTAGCTAAGAGTGAAACTTTAGTCAAGAATCTTAAAGCTGACATTGAAAATAAAGTTAAAGACTTGAGACTGAAGGAAGACTTGATAGGCAAATTACAAGAAGAAGTTAAGGTGAGATTTTTAAATTAGAACATTCATAAAATATTTGATGTTTTCGGTCTATAAATAACCGTGTCTTGTTTTAGAGCCAAAAAGCCAAAGTAGAAATCGCGGAACGGGAAAAGCTTCTTCTGCAGAAGGAGATGGCGCTAAAGGGTAAAGATGTTCGTGATAAAAACGACAACAGCGCTATGGGTGTTTTAGGGCAGGGCGACTCTGCGTCCGAAAAGTAAGCAAAACTTACAATTGGGACTTTACTTTCTAATTAACCATTAAGAAATGCACAAATACTATTCAAAATTCTTTCCACAGGACGACAGACGACAAGGAAATGATTGACGGTCAAGTGAGTTTCCTGAACTCCGTGATAGTGGACATGCAGCGTAAGAACGAACAGCTCATGGCGAGAGTGCAGGCGCTCGAGGGTGGTACCGTAGCTGCAGAACCTGTTCTTTTGTAAGTTCCAATACGAGAAATTACTGTTATGACTAATTTACCTTCTGTCAACAGAATATTGCTGAAAATGGTAGGTGATGTAATGTAGTGGCTAATTCCAGATCAGGGTAGCTATTTGACAAAGCGACAACAGCAACCCCATATCGAAATACCGAACGTCCTTCTATAAAGTGATCATTTTATTTTTGTCCTAAAGTAATGGGCGCAAAGCCCGCGCCGTAGCTCCGCGGTTGTTCTGCGACATATGCGACGTGTTTGATGCGCACGACACCGAGGATTGTCCGAAGCAGGCGGGCGAGCCCGACGCGCCACTGCCGCCAACCAACCGCCGCGCCGCGCCTCCTCCCAGACCCTACTGCGATATTTGTGAAGGTACATTTTTATACACATTTTACGGCCTGTCTGATACCTGTTGCAATAATTATCTGTATTCAAATAATATGCAATTAATGTCTTGCTTTTGTTTGCAGTATTTGGCCACGCAACCGAGAACTGTGATGAAGAGGAAACTTTCTAATTTGCCTATTTATTGACGGATTAGTTTTAATGTTACCGTTATTGTTGTTACTCGTTTTAGTTGGCTATTATTTATTATTGTTTACCATTGCGATGGTATCATTTTATAGCTAATTGTTTTTTAGCTAATATGTTAGGAAAATGTTTGTAAATAAGTACCTTTGATCTTTTATATTACTAAGAGAATCATTGCATGTTATATTTTTAATAATTAGGTGATTGGTAAATCAACTTTTCATATGCATTATCTGGTCATAATGCATATTGAGAAATGATCTTTATGGCACAAATTGGTCTTTCATCACAATCATGTTTTTAAGTAACTCTATTGCATCCTATTTTAATTTATTTGAAATATAATTGAACACCAAAATATAACAGTTTTATAACAATAAATAAATAAATTTAATTATGTATTTGTTTTATTTTACCCAATACTTAAAAAATATATTTAAAATAAGTTCCTAAATAATAAGAGTATATTGAATGCTTAGTGTTATATTTGAATAATGAATGATAAAGGATGACTACTAACATTAACATAAAAAACATCATTAGACAGTATTATTATTTATTTATTCATAACCTTATTCTATGTTCCCTTATTTTTAATCTAATCCTTCTTTCTTCTCTTTTATGGCTTCCTGAAACAAAGATAATATGTTTAACTATTTAGTTTTTGTACATCAATTGATTAATTCCAGAGTTCTATTGAAGAAAGGAACAAAATACTGTTTGTTGTATGGCATGTTGATAGTTGAGTCCTATTTCATAATCAAAAATATTCTACACTATGATATGCCTTTTGACAAGTCATCAACACTGTTTCGACTGCCAACTACAAAACATAGGTCTCACATACTTGTAAGTGTATCTGTATATGTTGTTAGTAATATAATATGTGTAGTCATGTAAGTGTTTCACATAAAGCATTGTTCCTCTAGTTTGTGTTGACTGTCTTAATCAATCTCATTTTTCCATAAAATAGCTTCTGCTATTCCGCATACCTAATTCGTTAATTAAATTTATACCTATGTAAATTCTAAGTACATCTTAGACCCCCATGGCTGATTTAAGATAACGGAAAGCATTTAGAGGAAACCTCGACTTGGAGTCTAAAATCACTAATCCATATTAAAATAAGCATGGTGAATAGCACTATCCTTCTGTGTATGAGTATACCTGTACCCAGTTATAGGATGACAAAAAAAAACATAGCGGCCGAATTGAGAACCTCCTCTTTTTTTTGAAGTCGGTTAAAAAGGGCTGCTGATGAGTACAAGTGTATAATTACATAGCATACCTTGAATCGTTCTTCAAACAGTGACAGTTCCGAGGTTAGGTCAGTGATGGCATTCATAAATGCCTCTTGAGGAGTGTAGTCCGAAGTTGTCTGGATTCGCAAAACAAACTTATGTTCTAGAGGATGAGGCACCTTATATCCGGCGAACAGTACTTTTGGATCCTTCAATAGCTGGCTGGAAAGAAAAAAATTATAAAGAAAATAAAACAAGAAATACCATAGTAAACAATAGGGATACAATACATACTGCCTTATCATGTTTCCGAGTGTGTGGTCTTCCTTATTTACTGTGAATATAGCTGCGTTGGTCACCTTCGTGTCTTCTTCTTTCTGAACCCTAAAATTAAACCCGGTAAGTTACACGTAATATTACAAAGTAGCGTGGGGTAGCTTTCTTTCTACGTACTTTTTCTCTCCATCATAAAGAAGAAATGACTCGAATGTTGGAGGTGCGTTCATTTTAGTCTGCTAATGTTTCTATATTATGAAAAATAAAGAACAACCAAGTAAACAATCAACTTTTCTGAATACAATAATAATTTATGAAGAGAAAACTGTCACTGTCAACAACAGCAACGTAATGACGTTAAGATCACAGACTACTTAGAAATACGTATGTTCTGTTGACATTGACACCCAACTTTTTCAGTAGCAGTCGGTAATATGAAAACATATCGATGATGAAAACCATATAATATGATATATATAGGATAGAAGAACAGAGCAATAGAGATGATTGTACGGGGAGGCCCTCTCTTCTTTAATCAAACATGCATGCCACGAAGGAGGGCCACTCCGTGCAGCGATTTATCTCCGAACGAGTAACAGTTCAAAGAATCGGGTAAGGAGAAATTGGCTTACTCTATCACTACGGTAAATGGAAACCAGTAACGAGTGAAGTCTGCGATGAAAACAGCTGTTATTGTGTGTAGGAAAATGTGAGTAACTATATGGACTGAGCGGTACTATCGGGTTAAGTCATTCCAGAGGCATCAGATTTTTAGATAAGACAATAATTATTTGCTGCGGATTGTCCTCCGGTCTCACATAACATTCCTCTTCAGCATCCAAGCTAAGTTCATCATTCAGCTGTTATAGTTCCTACAGCATTTTCGCTGTAATTAGTTACACATTTTGGTTCCGGTGCGGGAATTGAACCCGAATCCTACCGTTTCTAAGACCGACTGATGAGCTTGTCATCGAAAATACATTGAGTAGATAGGTACATGAAATACTCTTGACCTTAATCTGGTTCCTGCCGTGCCAAGAAGTCTGGTATTAATATCGATTTAGGAAAAGGTTCAATGAAAAAACATGTACAGCAGAAAACACCGTTTATTTTATAATTATGAGAGAATTTCAGATTGATAACCTACATACAGAATATAATATGACTATAAAACCAATCTAACTTGAATTTTACATTGTGTCCAGAATGTGACTGTTAATATTCGTAATACAAGATTTGGTAGTTGTAACATGTAACAACGAGTTTAGGTATTCAGTGTTCCTTTACAAGAAGATTACGAGACAATTTTGTCATATGGAGTACAACTTTAGTATAAATTCTGAAATACTTATATAGGTACAAGAAACATCCGTAAAACGGTACTAAACTATTTTAACATTTTTGTCTAAACTAAATTATGAAAAATAACATGATTTAAAATAAATAATAAACTCTAATACAATATTATAATAATGTTTCACATCATTCAACGCCAAGCAACATCAAAGAGTCAGAAAGAATAAAGCACAATTGTGGAAATTTGATAATTACGAACATTTAACTACAAATTGAAGTCTAGCGACTCTACTGATAAACAATATAACTTGTAGAATATAAGTTTGAGTGAGTGCCCCGCGTGTCGGACGCGTGGCGTGATCCGCGTCGTGGTACATGACCGGGCACCTCTATCTCTACCGGCAGGTAGCAAATTATACTGGCGCTAAGATAATAGCTGTTCCCTCGAGGAAGTGAACACTGGTATTGCTGCACGCATGATATAAGCGGATCATGATTGTCATGTCTGATCGACAATTCAGTATATTATGATGTCAGTGAAAATATGTACTTATTAATTAATTTAGCTGAACCGATATTTAAGTTACTAACTCGTTATCTACTTTGCTTGGCTTGGACTTGCCGGTAGACATTTGCTTCTCAAGGCACCCTATAATTTATTTGAATATCTAATGAATTTTCAGGAAGAATATTCACATGACACAGACGATATCCAATTCTGTTATTAAACAAGTAACATTAGTAACTATTAAGAAAAAACGTTGAAGACTTGAGGCGAAATCGTTTTTTTTTTTCAAAGTTTGCATTCATCTTTGGGATCTTAAAATTACATTTCAAAATGTTCGTTGTTTCACAAATTCATATCATGCATTACTTTGACGCGTGAATTGATTTATATTAAATACGGGTTTTCTATGAATTACATTCAAGATTGATCTATTGCTTAAATGCTGTTTATTTTCATAAACTCTGATACAGTTACATATACATACAAGATTGAAGGATACAAGATTAATCAAACATGATTCATTAAAACAACATAAAGTAGTTCGAATAAGCTTAATAAACAGCACTGCAATCATTTTGGATTACGTTTAACACTTACTAGCTATCGTCTGTTATGTAATAAAACGCTATGAGAATTGACACATAAGTATATAAACTATACTAATTGTGTACGTACTTATACAAAATTAGCAATCCAATCAACAATATGCATACTATTGATTATGAAAATATCTATGCTTTACGATAATATTGAGTTTGTTAGATCGTACGTCCGGACGCGGCGCACGCGTCGTGCGGCCGGCCGGTACTTGAACACGAGAACATCACTTATATGTACACTAGTAACAGAAGATACAATTGCGATATTACGATTGATATTATTAGAATAATAGAGATTATTAAAAGCTGACTAGAAGTTCGGTTATACCTACTCTAACGATTTATTTTATACAAATTAGGATAGGACGCGACGTGGTGACGCCTCGCGCTCCGCGTCACTTGTGCGAACTGTTCCCGTGCGGACTGCGGCGCACTTGTCTACCATTAACGTTAGATTGGTGTCAGGTACGCGGCCTCGCTTCGAGACCTTAATATAATACTTATACTAGAGATACGATGAGATTAGATGCAACTAGCTGGTGTCAGCGCGATGTCGGACGCGACGCTGGCGTCGCGGGGAAGACAAGCGACACAATTGACTGGCTAGTGGAGAACGCGGCTGACCTCCGTGACTTTATTATGAAGCTACTCAGAGAAAAGGTATCACCTAATTTCTCTACTGTTACGAAGGCAACTAGATGAAATCCTACTCTTAAGGATAAAAATCTAATTATGCTAGAAATGTTAAAATTAACATTGCTTCATGTTCTTAAATATTGAACTGCAGACAGCAGGCGCGCGCGAGCCTGCGCACTGGGCACTGGGGACAGAGCTTGGGCTCCGGGCGCTGGGCACTGGGCACTGGGCACTGGGCACTGGGCAGGGCACACTCGCACACTCGGTGGGTTACTTAGTGCCGTTATCCACTCGCGCGCCTCTCCTCGACACGTTATAACAATATGCCATAATATTTTACGACTAAGTACATAATAATCCTTCGCGATAATCGTTTAATAATAACTTTATTTTCTTATAGGAAAATGCTAATACATGTTGGTGCTTAAATTTTCGAGTGACACTCTACAATTTATTATTACAAACCGAAAATACTGCTCAATAACTATTCTTATATTGCTGAAGACTGTACTTCAAATTTATTAAAAAAGTTACCCTAGCTAAAACGGCTACATTATGTTTAACTGTACAACGAAGAGCTTAAGGTATCAAACTAAAATTATTATTCACTCAACTATAAATCTGATCGAAAAGCGCCAAAAATTTCAATGAGTCGTTTATACTATGTAATTATTTGAAAAGTTCAAAGTACTCTTACTGTTTATTAAAAGTTACATTCACAATAACAATTCATTATTATAAAGTTAACTAAACAACAACTGCATCTACTATCACACATTCGAAAGTTTTAAACAATTTTACAATTGTAATCGAACTTTATTATTGCTACGGCGACGGCTCGCCGGCGCGATATGCAGCGTGCGCGTGACGTCACACGGCCGCTGGCGCGGGCGGCGGCGCGGAGGCTAGACATCTAATGGTGAGGTAGTACCTAACGATATCCCGCGTTACACTCCACCATTCCCTCTAACCTATCAACCAGGTTAATAAACTATTCACGATTAAACAGAAATTATTTACTGACACTTAATGTTTACATGAGAGAGGGTATCTGTCAAATCTTTGTATCACTTTACTTATACGTAAACTATATTCACACTATGGCGTCTAACCGACCATACTGTGAATATTATTTTTAAAATGCCCAATTTTCACTGGCTAAATATACTTTAAAATATAGATAGTAAGGAATATTATAGTGGAAACCGAGATTATTAAGATTCTAAATACTGTTATGCGTGTAGATACTAGTTTATAATGTACGTATAACTAACATATGTATATTCATTGATTATTGCGCACTAAATTATTATTTAGTTTTATTTCATAAATAAATATTTTGGTTTTTGTGTGATCGCTATAAAACCGATTTTAGAGCCAGCGGTAATGGAGTGGTTACGGCCAATAAATTGTTACTAACGACGATTATATCAAACATTTTGTTCCTATGACGTATCTCGGATGATAATTAATTGAATATAGTTTGAATCTTACAGACGAACTTCTAACAACAAATAAGAGGTGTTTATACGTGTTGATGATTCGCTCTGTTGCTGAATGTTGATTGTTGCCAGGCGGGATGCAGGCACCGATATATGCACGACGATTTTTCTTTGCATGCCGGTCCTGACAATCAGAATAATACACTTAATTCAAGATAAGGAATGCATTACAAAATACTAATAAATAAAACTTACATAGATCTAAAAAAACAGCACGTAATAAACCGGGAGGAACCATGAAGTTCTAAAATAGTTTATTTTGTAGTCAGCTTCGTGGCGCTACGAGCCTACGACACTCCTGGACTATCACGCCCTGTTCTTTTTACACTAAGTACCTAAATTCTTGCTACATAAAGATTTGTATATAAAAATATGAGTGATTTTCCGTGTAAATGTTATGTATTTAATGATATTTAATTTTAACCGAAAATTTTACAGGTCGTAATTTTTGATTTCATGAAAGAACGGATGTTTAAAAGAACAATAGAAGGGCGAAAAAGCAATTGTCGCTTTATATGTAAGGTAAGGAGATAATAGAGACGTTTTCTCAAACTTAGGTAAGAGGGTAAGAAAGAAGGTATTAGGTAACATAGGTACGATCTAACCAGCGTACCTAAAGTAGATTGTCGCTATTACAGTAACGACAGTTGTCTCAATTTTGAAATCGATTGAAATATTTTGACAATCCAATGAAATGTATGCGTAATGATGACACTTGTTGTTTTTTGAAACAATAATGATACTTAAATAAAATAACATGAAGTGAATAAACCTATTGATAGAATAGAGAGAAACCTAGGTAGGAGTGAAAACATCGAAACGATACAAGGTGCCAAAATATAAAGAAGTGCTTGGATAATAAAATATAATAAAAATAGACAGAGAATTTACTTTATTCAAGTTCATGCATAAATTAGAAAATTAGCGGTGTCATATTTTTATAAGTAGTGTAGTATTTGTATCCTAATGAAAGTATTTTCTAAGGCGTCGCCATATCCCGAACTAGTAGCAAATACTTAACTTACAGCAATATCATGTTCCGAGTATCAAAATATAAATAATTAATATTCTATAGTATATGAGTACAATGGTTATCTTATAGCCAAATATTGATTATGCAACTGGCTCATGCAAATTTTAAACCCCAATTCCATTGAATATACTTTGGTTTTGATTCGAATATGAGATCGTTTTCGATCGGCGTCTAAGTAATAAAGCATGGCTTTATCGAATGATAATCTACTCAAGTCTCAGTAATCTAACTAGGGATGCGGTCTATAAAACCCATTGAAAGTTGCGCATCAAACCTGCCCCCGTTCACCCGTTTAGAAGAATGTGTTATACACGTAGCCAGTCGCAATGAGGCCGAGCACGAGCAGACACAGCATTATCATTATCTTCTTCTGCACAGTGGACAAACACAACACACATTAGTGGCTAGCGGCGACGGCGAGCGGCCGCGGCAGCCGGCGCTGCCCCGCCCGCTCGCCCGCACGCGGTGTTACCTTTGAGCACGTGGCGATCGCAGTAGTGTGGCCGCTCAAACCAAATAGCTGGACACGTAGCCCACGATGACGATGCCCAGTATGAGCAGGCACACTAGGATCATGATCTTCTTCTGTAGGCGGCGAATGTCGAGTGAAGTGGCGAGCATGCAACAGTACGCTATACACGTGTCGCGCCGGCGGCCGGCCGCGCGGGCCAGCCGCCACAACTCGTTACATATCAATATTACCATGGCACGACAATATATGCTGTAATCATGTAGTTATGTACTCATAGGCTTCGTCCGATACAATAAGGTGGGTGCGTCATTTGCCTTGCACATAAACACAAATAAGGTGTAAAAATAAAATAAAAATATCGAAATAAATATAAATGTAATTTTTGAAATTATAAACATATTTACAACATGAGTAGTTTTAAGATTAAAGAATTAATAAACAACTTTGTAACACGCCGTTTGCTGAATTGGCGAAAAATTCTAGTACTAAAGATATAAGAAACAAAATAAATGTATAACTTCTATTAAGGTCTCAACATAATTAAGTAATTAATCATCAATAATTATGAAAATGGCATTAAATTATATTTCACAGTCTTTTGATTAAATAAATAAGTGCGCAAGCTAAGTTGACGTGAAGTATATCGGTGAACTTGAGCTAACGTTACATACTCAACTATAAGAATATTACAATGCAATCACAGTAATCGTATTGTGCTAATCAATATAATATAACACACATAGTGCTATAAAGTAATTAAGTATGCTATTTGTTTAATTTGTGAAAATATCATCGAAATGCTAACATTAAATGCAATAAATGTACAAGTAAAATGATAATCAGGTGCCATATTCATTGTTTAAATCAACAGAATTTCAAAGTCAAACCGAACACTATAACAAAACCAAAAATAAGTTTGCTAGTAACAATCCAACGAGAGCTGTCTGCATCACAAACCGAACAAACTCAACAATGAACAGATCAACTAAATAAACACTTCAAAAGTATTAAATTAGAAACATATCGAAGATATTCACAAACTCTTATTCAAGGTAGTGAAGCCTGTAAGGAATACTAGGACGCACAAGTAAAATAACTTATTCTAAGTAAAATACTGGTAGATATTGTTTCTGGACTCAATAGACGCTGTTCTTGTACCATTATAAATCGTCAAAATATTTTCACCATTTATATTTGCGAATACAATAATTTTAACAACTGTGATCTGGGGGTACGGTAGTGCCTCCGCCAAGACGATATAAATTCAAGATTATTAATTTCAAGATAATATTTGATAGCTAGCAAAGAGCTAATTATATATAAAGAGCAAGCAATATTATATTTTATCAACGGCATTAAATAAACTTTAATAAAGTAGTTAACAAACCGCGTAAAGCTATTAAATATATTATTTAGATATATAAATGGGCAGAAAAATGGTGAAGTGAAACGACTGTCCACATAATTCAATACAGCCCTGTATAATGATTGTGATGTTTTGACTAATAAATTTAAGAAATGAGTTATATAGGGTCTAACAATACTAGAGCACCATATTTTTACAGGTCATTTTTACCACAAAAAATTGAATGACCTAGGAGTCAACGATCGAGTACCTTCATCGAGACCGGCGTTATGCGTACAATTTGGCGACTGTAATGATAAATTTAATATTGTTTCTTTTGTCATGAATTATTTTGTGGTAAACATGATCCGTAGCATGTTCTAGATAACCTGTAAAAATATGGTGCACTAGTATTGTTAGACCTTTTGTAATAATTATATACAGGCATTAACATTAAATATGTGTATATGATATAAGACAGCCTGGTAATACCAGTAAAGCTATAATTAATATTAAATAACTTATAATTCTAAAGCACAATCTATCTTATTGCACTTTACACAATATTGTCTTTGAACATCTACCATTACGGTAAAAACAATTATTATTATCTGTTTGGTTATATTATTTTACAAGTTGTTTATTTTTCAATAAAGGCTGTATTATAAACCCTTCGATATTTAAAGAAGCTTCCTACAGATGGCGCAGCGTATGTCTGGCCCAATTTTTTTTGTAATGGTTCGGTGCAAGGTTTTTTGCTTTTGAGCATTATACAAATCCTGTTATGTGTACCAGCTTCATAACAATACGATGCGCTTGCAACTCCTAATATTTATCTAGACAACCTGTGCCATCAGATATTAAAAAATAACTAGTTATAACAAAAATAATATCATAATACAGCCTTTTTGAAACGATCTAAACACAATGCACTTGCTACATCCATGCATGTCCGTTGTGACATTACAATAACAATGTTTGCTGTAATTAAATAATCAAGCAACAACATTTAGATATATCGTGTTAATGTAGCTACCGTCTACATTTAATTCAATGGTATACAGGCGAATATCAATGTTGGATGTTTGTGGTCACAAACCAACTGAATTCATTCACATAGTCCATGGGTGGCCGACGGTGACGGTGACGTCATTAGCCTGTTGTCTTCGCACGAAGTTTAACTCAGCACAATCGCGAGCACAATTGCTAATATAATCAGCGTTACAGTCAGGCATATTATGATGAAGATTTTTTTCTGTAATGATAAAGGAAAAACAAAACGAAAATAAATCGCTGCTATGATTATAATTAAGCATGATCGACATTATGTAAGTTATTTCGTCCAATAGGATTATACACCGTGATTTTTTAGTTGTCTTACAAAAGCAGCCCAGTTAATGTATCCAATGACTAGTAAACGTTCATAATAAAAAAAAATGAATTTATGAGATTTGAATAATAATAAAAAAAAAAACATTATTATGACGCAAGACGTGGTTAGAAACACCCTTGTCTTCTGATAAATCTTCTGATAAATGGAGATGAAATGATCTGCTCGACTCCTGCACTGGGTAGGTATATTTCTAATGTACCTATTTAACGATTATTAATGATAAAAAATGATAATCGCGTCTTAAGATATTTTATGTCGGATACATTAAGTGGAACACTTTTGAAAGACGACTAAGTCACGGTTTAGAATCTAGAATCTTATATGTATTACCAATACAATTTAAGCAATAACACGAGCTTGTCGATCATACTTGTTATAGACGGATGTTTTTATAATGTTATAAATTATAACGTAGCTATTGATTTAAATCATGCTCATATTCAATTCTTTTTTTTATAAATTAAATACTACATAGGTGATGATAATCGATTAAGCAACAATTTAAACTGCAATTGAAACGATTATATATTTTTTCGATACCCTGTCAATTAGGTTGTTTGAGAAAATCAATATATATTTTTCTATGCAAGGAATTTAACAATCGCAGAACTATGGCACAAATTGCTATCTACACCAGCACCTAAAGCAGTATGAAAACTATACACATACGTATATGATCACCAACACCGCAAAGGCCGAATACAAGCCTTCTCAACTTAAAAACCATAAGGGCCAGTTTCACCGGTTGTTGATAAGTTCTAAATAGTTTATTTGGCAGAAAATTTCATACAAATTATGTTCCATTTTTGAATTTATCTGATGATAGACCTGTGAAACTGGCCCTAAGGCTTCTCAATTTGAAAAAAAAAAGAAAAACAAAGTTTTCTTTTTTTATGTTGCCAGTATACGACCTTTTTCACAACAGTAGACCATAACAGTAAGCTGCAAACTAGATTTATGCAATGCAAGCTTCCTTCGTTCCGTTACATAACGTTTCATGCGGCCTAAATGCATGTTAATGGAATGAATGTTTTTACACAACAAAACGTATACGACATTTTATGATTTCATGTCAACAGGTTGTAAAACAGTTTCTAGGCAGTGTAATTGATAGGTTTGCCTATTTTTAGCCTTTTTTGTTGTAAAAATGTTCTAAGATGGATGTTTTAAATCAAAGAACGAAAGAAACTATTTTTCAACAAAACATTCTGAAATTATTCAGCACATTTTGTCAATATAATTATTTATTTTGAAATTAATGACAATGAAAGCTCATGAATTTTATATTGATAATTAAAGTAATTGTATTTTTAACGGTGCAGTGACTATTACATATATTTCTCAGTGCTGTACTGACATGCATCTTCAGATATATGTACAAATATGAACAAACAGTACATTTTTCACAAGAAGCATAGGCTAGAAATAACTGCAAGAATTATTTTAACAGTTTCGTGTGTCCACAGATCAGTTTAAATATAAAATCTTCTTGAAAATATTGAAGTATCATAATTTTGGCTTTTAAATTTAGTTCACCCCAACAATCGGAATTGAATTCGAATAATTATGTTACATGCGCAAAACATTATCGGAATATTATGTTTTAAAATTTCCATCGTGCAGCATGCTTTTATAAAAGATGCAACTTTGATAGCATCCTGCTTCGTGCGTTATTTATGCAAATTTTGATTGAAGATGGAAATGGAAATAAATGATAAAAGAAGATATTGTGGTTGATAGTCGATTCAACATTAATGTGTCGAAGGATGTTGTTTTGAGAAGTTCATCTGTTAAGTTTCGCCTCACCCCAGTGATAAAACGTTGTTTTGTAGTTTAGTAAGAGGCGGCGGCCGAGCCGTGGTATAGTTATGTGGTGCGTTACCTTCCGCGCCTTGGCCGCGTACTCGCCGGCCTTCCTGAGCTCGACGCGGCCGTAGTCGACGTAGTCGGTGGCTTGCGTCACATGGTACTCGATGCGATCTATCAGCTCGCCCTGCAGCGCTAAGGGTACGGCGCGGGGAGGGGAGGGACCACACGACAGACCGCGGCTTACACCGACAGACGATTGGTTCATACGATTTTATAAGTCCCCATAGACAATATCGTGTTACAGCACCCGATCGAGTCGGAACTGCAGTGAAACGTTAATAGATAGTCAGAGAGTATTATTATTATTAATTATATATTAAACCCGTTTAGTAGCCACAGTAAAAAAACCTATGGAGGAAGTTAAAATTAAATGTTTAAAACTATAAGCGAAACAGACACAAGTGTTACAATGTATATGCAATTCAGTGTTAACCTAGTTATAAGACGATATGTTATACAGTAAGTTTTTGAAAATAATTATTATACGATACACCAAACATTTGTTACATAATAACGTGTTTCAAAGTATTAGTAATGTTGTAATGTATGATACAGTTATTATATAACAATGACCACCATATACAAAAGGCAAATTACGCACACACCAATGAAGTTAGATATAAGTGATACACAGAGTCAAGTACAAGGTTAGATTAGAAGCCCATTTCAACCGTATATTAGTTGAGCCGTATGATCACAACAGTCAAAGCATAAGTGTAGACACATGAATGGAAGGAATGAAAACACAACAACACAAGTGTGAACCAATCACCGTATCATCAATAACAAAATGCAGGGTTCAACGAATCAAATCATCCACAATGAAACATAACGGGGTAACGTGGGATACGGGATAAAGGTGGGACGGACGGACAAGGAGAAACAAAACAAAACAAAATTAGTTAAGAATGAATCGTCATTGAAATGATCACTCACCCGTCGAGCTTTGCTCTGATATTTTAGGGCCTTCTTAGTGTCTTGTGTGGCAGTTTGGACATAGTCCACAGCGTGTTCTACATGATACTCAATGCGGTCGATCATCTCTCCCTGTATCCATACGAACAAGTTTAGTTTCCTACTGGGAATACTACGGTTCTACTCGCTACGTGTTCCTCATTTGTTCAGTGTTGTGAGTGGCTGTTAAGAATCGTGTTAGATTCCTGTTTCTGGAGATTTTGATTTGTCTTTTTATACTACAAACGCATTAGAATCCTTCGAAGGATTCAAGAGTCTGATGACAGTCACCGTATTAATCGCGGTCTTGTCAACTGCAACCATCAAGATTGTGCTAAAATGAGTAAGAAATGGTGGTATCGTGTGACCTGGCTCTCGACAAGCATCGCCATGTCCATGAACATGTCGTGTAGTTCGCGGATGGAGGTCTCCAGCTTGATGATGTCGGCGTGCCGCGCCTCGATGTCGGCCAGCGTCTGCTTCGCCTGCTGGGTCTCCATTATTATCTGGAAAATTCCGGTCAGTATACTTTAAATAAAGTAAGGAGTTTGTGTCTTAGTATTTCAAAATTTGCCTGTTAAGTTTTGTATCAAGCTGAGTGTCATGCTCTAAGATGGACCGAGAATCAATAATCCGATGGGATGATTTCATTTCTATACAGACCGTATTTTTTTATTAACTTAGAATTGGCATCATAATAATAAGTGCAGCTTGTGAAAGTCTATCAAGATACAGAAGTCATTTATTTTATAACCTAACACTCATACCAGGAACATAACATATCCGTTACTATAATAAGGTTATTTATATAATTTATCAGCCGCATAGCTGAACACACAAGTATCCGGCGTTTTTCAGTTAACATTATACTGCAATGCACGCTATCGATTGTATGTATAATTACGTTCGGAGTACAGCTACTTATCACTATGCAGTTACGGCTAAATGTTAGCAGAATATAGAACTGAAATGCATTATATAATATCAATTTACCATTAGAAATAATTCCTCAGGTTAAACTTCCATGAACCCGAGTGAAGGTTCAAAGAAATATGAAGCAATTTATATCTATAAGGTGTAACAAAACTAGTGCACCATATTTTTACAGTTTATAAAAGTCAGACAGACAGGTAAAAGTCATGAAAACAACAACATATTTCTTTAAATTTAATATCACAGTCGCCAAATTGTACGCATAACGCCGTTCTCTATGAAGGCGCTCGGTCGTTGACCCCTAAGTCATTCCACTTTTTTTGTGGTAAACATCATCCTTAGCATGTACTAGATGACCTGTAAAAATATGGTGCACCAGTTTTGTAACACCCTGTATATAGCACTACTAGTCTTACCTAGTTTTATTTATTTAATATATCGATTGTGAAATATAAATAGAATTTTATAAACATGGTCGTATGTTAATGTGACAATAGTGTCTGTTACGGCCATTCGTACTGAGGATGACTTATTGAACTGCGCTACAATATCCGGAACAGAACTGCTACGGAGAAATGTATGACTATTGCATTCAGAAATGATGATAGAGCAATTTGTAAAATAAATTGTATTTGTTAATACATTTTGTATGGACGCCAGCAGGTCACCTGAATCTGTCAAATTTTACCCATCGAATATAATTAACCTTCCGATATTGTGATAAGGTAGAAAATCAATTAAAGAAATTTGACATATTGAGGTAGGTTGATGTGTTGGCGTCTGTACATTTTTGTACTCAAGAATTTCGGTGGGCAAAGTATAAGTTTGATGATTTTAGAACTTGACGGTGTAGACTATTGTAGACTCGACAATGTGAGCACGTTGCTCAACCTTTTCAATATACACCTGCATGGTACTAATGATTTCCTTTATCCAATATCGTTCTCTAAGTGTGGCGCAGGCTTGGCAGCGTGTCGCGTATCTCCCGCAGCCAATTTGTCAAGTTTTGATTTAGTGCTGCAACTTGGCACCAGTTACAATGGTAATCCGTAAGGGGTTAGTAGCGCTCAAAGTTTCGAACATGGCGCGTGAGTTTTAGTACCTTTTTTTCTAAAAAATATAAAACATTTTCTTGATAGCGAAGTTGATATTTTTATTAGAAGGGAAGACAGAGTCAGATAAGGTACCTTAGCAATAAAATCAGGACAGCAAGTGAGGCAGGATAAACCTCAAGTCGCAACCATGGCTAAACGTCAAGCAGCAAGATGTGATTCACCTATTTACAGAAGTGATAAGAAGATAGTCTATGATATACTGACCCCCTGTGTGAATACTGCCGAGTTGCCTTGCTCGAGCATCTCTTCAAGCTCGTCGTCAGTGGTGGCACGGCCGGTGATCTCCAGCTGCCGCTGTATCCTGCTCTTGCAGCGGTCCCGGTAGTCCGTCTGCGTG
This sequence comes from Heliothis peltigera, assembly GCA_958496145.1. NCBI lineage: Eukaryota > Metazoa > Arthropoda > Insecta > Lepidoptera > Noctuidae > Heliothis > Heliothis peltigera. Next base: position 3,996,387 of record OY292326.1, on the reverse strand, counting down.
CGGTTGTACTCCGTCATCACCTCGACGAACTTGCGCGACAGCGTCGAGTGCTGCGTCTTTCTTATCCTCAAATCCGCTGACGATTTATTCGAGTGCTCCTCCTGCTCGATGTTCTGCTCTATATCTGTAGATTTGTTTAATTACTATGTACAGCTGATCTCGGATAGTGCTGCGACTAAAATGTAAAACAAAGAAAAGCACTAACGCTTAGCTACAAAGTTCACTTACGTTTTAACTTTCCTCTGACTTTGTTGGCAGTTTTCTTAACGTCAGCCATGAGATCTTCCAGTTCATGCTTTGTTTCTGTAACATTAAAAGACTTTATTCAGTAAATGTTAACAAAGGCAGTTCTAAATGTCAGATATCACGAAAATAAATCATCTCTATCAGAATTCGTATAATAATTTTGAGTATGAATGTGAAAGTGCCGCGTGGGCGCTCTAATTGTCTGACCAGTAATCGAATTCGCCATAACGATCGATAGTTTTATATAGCAGAAACTGGTTTTGCACCGCTAGATAAATATTTAACACAATCTGCAGTATGCAGTGTGTGCGAATGATTTTCAGCAACTACTAACTAATGCTTTCTACTATAATGTAAGGTTTCTTTGAGGTTTTTATTCATGTTTATGATTTGGTGAATCTGCCAGCTTTTCACCGAAGATGAGGTGTTTAAAGTCGTATTCATATGAAATGCAAATTAATAAATCAATTTAATACATTTTCTGAGAACTAATCGTTTTCTCTTAGAAATTATTAGAAAAGGTAATATTAAATTTAGTTCTATTTAATTGCATTTAAACAATTCCTAGAGTCAACCGAACACAGAGGTGTTCTAAAAATAAACGAATCAATAAGGACTGCGACCCGAAAATCTTGTACGAGCAGTTATTTGGATATCAATCACAGTCAATGTTCCTACGTGATAATTCTACGTGAGCAACGTTTCTTCAAGAGGTTAATCGACTTAATACCCGACGTTCTCGTCTAATAGCTGCTTAGAGGGAGGGGAGCAATACAATTAGCAGTTTACTTCATGGGATAAGTAAACGATCTGTACAGTATTGGAAACATAATAAAGACAGAAGATAACGACAATGGGATATTGTCGTCAACGAATAGCTGCAAAAATTCACTTGCTGTTTTATTAGATTATTGTGATGTACATATATGTTTCTTTTGTCGATCATAATTAAATTTAAGTTTTAATTTATATTAGTAAAACTATTTTCAAAATGTCTGTACCCTCCCTTTTTCGTAATAGCTTCTTTAAACTTACTAAACCCTATCTCAAACATATATCATGATCGTTTCATACGATGTCTCTCGGTATCGGGAACCGGAACGATTTCCTCAGGCATCACCATAACGACTTTTCCTGTGTATCACGTCCCGGAAATTGCACTTCCTCGAACGAGTTGGGGATTTGAATGTTTACCAAAACTGTAGCTAATGGATAGCTAAAAAATAACACTAAAACAGCGTTGATAATTGTGCACGCTTTCATATGCTGCGGCAAATCCCTTGTGCACAGGATTTGGCTTAATTCGCTGCCTATTTGCATAATCTATTTAGTGTGCACGTTCGAAAACGCGCAAATACATTGTCCATGGCTATGTAAACTGAATATTCAGTCAGCTTTTAGTTGAATCCCAAATTTCCCGGGTATAACTGAATAAACATATGGTGCAATATACAAATTGTCGCGTGTGGAAGGCACTTCCCGACAATGTTGTTTTAGAGCGGATTCCCTCTCGGGGTATTATCACCTGCCCGTGCCTAGCATTATGTTCAGAAAGTTAACGCCTCAAGCTCGGGTCTCTTTCAATCTCAAAATCCGGGTCATTTTTGCAGCATTTAGCCGCTTCTTTGTGAATATTTAAGACTATGGGTTATATTTTAGTCTGTGTCTTGAGTATGTTATTGAATAAAAATTTGATTTTAAAGATTATAGGATATCATGACATAGGATTATTCAAAACGGTCTCTTTCTATTTTTGCGGGATGTTCCTACTCCCTCAAATAATAGTTATTAAAATATGCAACTCCCCATTAAGAGTAAAATGCAAATCTGCAACGTCGACGAGGTCAGTATCAGTGAAGTTGAAAAATCCATCATTAAAATATTCACATTTATGTCTAGGTTTTTCCAATGTTACATTTTGCACACATATTGTTTTTTCAGAACGTGTACCGAGCTACACGGCTTATAAAACTACTAACACAATGTAGCGCGATTTCCAGAAAATATGCTTACTGCAAGCTAGACAGCAAAACAATATAATGCAGGGCGCAAAAAAAAAATACTAAATGCTTTTTCATTGAAGAAAGAATTCCGTTGAAATAATTTACCTGGCCCGACCCGAGTAGACAACGTAAAAAATGTTCCTAAAAGAAAATCCAATTTTTGCTATCGTCGATTCTTTCAAGTTGATCCTTCTATTCAGTAGCTTTTGGGAAATATTAAATAGCTGCTATCTTATCTAGACGTGGGCAAGTTTATAGGAAATAATAATTCAAGCTATTTTCGTAACCAGTTTCTGTTTAGGTCCTTATTTCGCCTATTTAATTAATAGGTTACTTCGTCTAGGTACCAACCGTTGTTCGGAGAAACACGAAACTAAATTCGCTTTCTACGTAATTTAACTTAGTGGAATCTTAAGTGGATGAAATACTTAATTGTTAATAGTGCTGTAAAGAAGGGTTGTTTACTATAAACACAATATTATAATTACTGTTTTACATACCTACATATTACAAACCGGGGTATTATTCTCAGTGTGTAATTACTTTTTTTTTACTAATGACGCTGCGACGAGGTTTTTAAGCGTATGTCGTAATTAAAAGTGTCGGGAAATGTAAAGGTTCGTTAACGCGATAAAACATGGAGGGTGACGTCCAACATGTATGTATCACCCACAGCTAAGCGTGTCTCGTTCACAAATCGATTTTTTTCACTGAGCACACAACTCATTCATAGCCACACCATCAATCGTGACTTGTTTGTGTCTTACATGCGTCGACAAGTTAATTTTCCTTCAACTTTCATACAAAATGTTCGTAATATTTTAGCAAGTTTATAAGAATATTTATGGCAACATTAGCATATTTACGTTGTTATGAATTTGATATTGTAGAAATATTTCCAAATGTATGCAGATAACAGGGCACACAACTCTCAAATGTTGCCGACCGTGCAATGCGCGCAAGATGCGAAAAACATGGAGCAACATAACGTTCCCACGGGTATCTTGGAAATATTAAAACAAGGTGGTCTTTGAGCTTCTCGTTCCGTTACATATCGTTTAGATGTGTTAACTGTGGTCTATACATCTATACTACTAAGTAAATAAATTTGTATTGTCTGTTTGTAATACTTAAGTATCCACTTTTAGGTTTTTTAGTTTTCGGAAATGGTTTTAGCGGGGCTTTCGCTGGCACACAATTCATATAACAAGGAGTAACTAAGGCAAATGTTTATTCGAGCGCCGAAAATTCCCTTTTGATACGGATGAAACGCGGAAAACAGCTAGAATGAAATAAAATACAAACATATTACATAGAAAAAGCCAATCGTATTAAACGCTCACTTTGTGCTAAGCTTAATGATTAACGCATGAATAAGTTTGGAGTGAAAAGGTCTCGTTACAAAGTTTCAAAGCACAAATTGGATCGTTTTATTACAACAAACGTGTAAACTGTTATCGTGTGCTTGTTCGATATTAACGACAGCACCGATGGCTTATTCGGGACTATTTAGGTCGGGTCAATGGCTAATCGTGGCTATTCGTGACGCTCATGCTGAGGGTCCTTTGTTGTTAGCTCGACTTCTAAAAAGACTCCAACACCTCAACACTGTAAAATATTATAGCCACATATTTTTATGAAACCAGGATGCCTTTCCATTAACTTAAGGGATTTTCAAAGATCAAGTATTTTTTACAATCCAGTAAACCTCTTACGCTTCAGTGAAAGGCACACGGAGGAATTCCAAGTAATTAAAACAAAATATGAACAGGGTGAAGCGAGTAAGGTATTTGAAGTCGAGCCAACGTCACCTGAATAAATTCGAAGTAATCTTTCAACAAAATCAACAGAGCTATCGCCAGTAATTCAATGGGCTACTACCATAAATAGAACGAAAACATTTTAGGTTCAGCGTTATAACTTTTAACAACGGTATTCATTAGTATGGAAAATAAATCATTACAATGTTCTACGTAATGTGTATATTTAATTAAAGTACTTGCAATAAATTTAAACAACAACGATAGCATTGACCGTTTAACAGGAAACAGGATAACAAAATGTTAAAATGTACACTAAGTGCTACAGTTTTTAATGTCGAGTCTTTGACTGCTGCATTCATGGAATGACGTCAACAATAACTCAAAGAGAAATGCCACGATTCTATAATAAAAGCAGCTTCACTTAATCTGAAGTATCCCCCATGAAAGCAGACAGACAGACCGCCCCCACGTCTACGTAAATGCCACCAACTTCGCCCTTTCAATTAGTGTGTGGGTATTCTGCGAGCTAACTTGAAACCTACCCACGCATAGCAGCTACAGACAGCAATACCGATAACCATGGCGTAATCTATGGAGATACTTATTTTTAGACGATAAACTTTCGAAGACGAGTGGGTTTTTCGCATATTCTATTAATAAAATGAGATTGGTTTCATAAGTGGGCGTATTTGCGGGGACTATCACTATTCGAATACTAAACAAATGCTAAGATGATAACTGCAATATTTATTTATAGTCATAATGCGACATTAAATACAGCCTAACGACATAAACGCATGTATTTACGCTCTTCTGAATACGATCACAATGGCTCGCCTGGCAGCCCGTCACGACTTAATGAGAGTTAATAAGACCCTTAAGAGCTGTCATTACGACCACTCATTACTTCATTTATTCCAGCTGAGTAATCTCAGTTTAGAATAGCTACATACAATAGTGAATGCATTACAACCTGCCTCAAGCTTTTGTGACTGGGTAAAAATGGAAGCAATTGCTTACCCCGATGTAGTTTATACACTTACATTTTTAAATTTGGGAAGGTTAAACTTACTTTCATCTGATTGCGGTGCTGATAAGATGGCACTGTGCTTCTTCTTCACTTCTTCAACGTTCGCCTGAATCTTGTCTATCATCTCCCGTATCTCTTCAACCTGAGGAGACAATAAAAACACGTTTATCATCTATGAAATCAAAAAACCCCTTTACAGAGCTGAAAAGGTAGAAAACAAGGAAAACAATCGCTGTTGGGAGACCTCATAGCTAGATATATCTCTATATAGATAGCTCCATATCATAACAGTAATACTCCATAAGACAACTGAATTATTTTAATCATTTTAGTTTTCTTAGTGAAATATTCAATGATAAATATTTTTTGAACTCTATCTTAGCCGAAAATTTATCACTTTATCTACCTATAAGAACATGTTTATTTGGATATTAAAGATAGCCATTTTGTAAGATTTTTTTTATATGACAATAATAAATATCATTTGAGAATCCTCATGATGAGCCTTCTAATTTGATACCCATGTTGTAAAGAAAAATAACGCCATCCCTTTTTAACGTCATATACATATCTAAGAATGCTTGGGCAATCAAGACTAATCCAACGATACCCCGATTTTCGTAATCCTTTCAGCGGTTTCGAAGATATGAGGTAACAAAGAAAGTTACATGCATACACACATAAATGCATACAAGATATGAAACCGAAACAACCCTTCTTGGCAGTCGGGTAAAAATATGCCCAGACGTCTGAAGGTTGTTTTGCCTGTTTAATTATCTTAATTGTAGCTCTACATAGATCATTTAAATCATATTCTTAGAATTTAGCGTAGATTACTTTTTTTTTTAAATAAAACCATAAACAGAAAGATTTGTTTATTAGTACTTCTCGTGAGTGTTTATGACAAGATATCATATCAGTCTGATAACTTATCAACACAATGATATAAAGGTTTCTTTAGCACAGCGCTGATTGTTAGAATACGTGAGAAATAAAACCTCATTCCGAATTATGTAAATTGATATTTTATGTTTTTGCTCCGATAAAAAGGAACCGCACGTGTTTATCAAGACAAGTCAAAATCTTTATCCATAGCATCTCCGTTTGAAGTACATTATAATTCATGAACTGTGACCAACCTTATCGCTCGAAATTTATGACTTAAGACAGAAAAGAATGAAAATTTTAAAGAAAAATGCGCTCCCGAAATTTTATGTGTATAATAATTTTCTAACCTTTCACAGAGAACTTTGGTTCAGCTCATTAATACTTTAACGTCGCCTGACTAGCCATCTTTCAGCACGAAGTTAATTACCTACTCATCAGGTTGGGGCGATGGCAATTTTTTTCTGTAGCAGTGCAGTCCGCCGTTTATCTCTGTATCAGACTTGAACGTCTAGAAGTCTAGCCGTGGCGGCGCGACGTTGGTTTGTTGGCAACAAGCCAGCTGATACACCCTGACCTAAGCTACTGGGGCTAGTCTTCGCGCAAGATAGGTATGTTATATTATAACAAAACTTAGAACAAGAACTTTTAACAGTTATCATAAAAACGTGCTGTGCTATGCTATAAATATGTTCCTGTACTGTTGGTACATAGTTACATACTATGTATTTACGAAGCAGGCCGTAAGCACAAACTTCTAAATTAGAAATATTGAAACTGTTCACTTGGCATGTTTTCAGAAGACACGGTGTAAGTTAAACAAACGACCTTCTCCTAACCGCTTCTGTTTTTTTTTTTGAGGAAAATTCCACTTTAATTAAGGAAATCATTTTTGTTGGCGAACATTAAATATACAAACCCTGCTTAATTAGCTGACTGACATTTCTTCGCGCCTCTTTCCCCTGTCATTAATTAAGAGTAAGCGGAGGGCAATGAAAAATGAAAATAAACAATGCTATTTTCATTTTGCGACAATACGTGACAAAAACGCTTGGGGAAAATTCTAGATTAAAAGTTTAAAACAATTAACACCGGCTTTAAACTTGTTTAAGCCATTTGGTTAAGATAGCTAGTCCAGGCCATGTTCAGTGTTAAATTTGCCTTAGAGAGATTACTGGCTATGGTCCAACCACGGAACAAATGCTCTCGCTAGTTAAACTAAATGCAAGGAAAATAAATGTTGGGGAAATTTATTTGCTACAAGTACAGTCAATACGATAATTCGAAGTGAATAGACGATTCATCGTGGAAACATTTTATCAAGATTCAATCGGTAAACACAATGAGCAGTATTGAATCACCGGAAAGTCTGATAAGTTATTCAAAAGAATAAATCATTAACCGAGAACTGAACCAAGGGAAAATCGTTTATTAAATTCAATATAATATCATCATCAGGCTTGTATTTGCCTAGCTGATTTTGAGTCAAGTTCAATTTATTTTATGTCAAGTTTAGTTTTTGTTATGCTGCAACGGGCACTTTCTTAACCTTCGCCCTCATATAATATTAAAAATAAAACACGGCAACACACATTCGGGTGGCAAAATCTTATCAGTTGTTATTTGAAACATGTATTTTATATGCTAATAACATTTTTGTAACACAACTTATCGGTTGCCGAATTGGGCACATTGATAACTCAAAGTACGGTTCAGGGTCGGGAATGCGGTTGCGCCGATAGGAGGACGCCCGTGCCTGGGTCGAGCCACACTTCACATCATGACTCACCAATTAATCAGATTAGCCCGATAACCGATATCGTCCGGCCGCCGATAATCAACTTGACGTCTACGATACCATTGTATTGTTTAATAAACTTTACTCGTATTCTAACGACGCTCGTCTAGACTACAAGCTACACCCATTAAATTTGCCGTCACGGTAAATCGAGACAGAAAATCTCAGACACTTTCCACTAAAAAAATACGATTTCGGTAAGGCAAAACATGAAAATTCTATTACCTACAAAAACAAGCATAGAAGAAAGGCTAGCTTGTGCATTCAAAGCAAACAAACAGGACCACAATTATGCAAATAAGGATTTTAATGACCTGATCAATGTCATTACTTTAATCCGTTTCGTTATTCCGACTCCACTTTCTACTTTCGATTCGATTCGTAGAGTAAAAAGGTCACCGCCCGCCGCCACCAAAGCAAAAACGTGATCCATTAATTCTGCGAGACTCGCAACTGCTAGAAATAGGTACCTATATGTAAGCTGAAATGAAGTTGCAAATGGGGCCAACTACGTAGGCTTCACCTAGCTTTAGTACAAATATGAGGCATATTAATCATTAGGCTGTTTCTGTACGTACATATGTTATGTATCAAATCTACGAAGTGTTCCGGGTGTAGATTGCACAAACTTAGCTAACTACACAGAATCACAAGAACGATTTAGGAAATACTGCTTAAATGGAGGCCATATCAATTTGGGTTTATTTAACGCGACTGCAATACCATGACAATACCGAATTCAAAGTTACGCTTCACAGTACATTACCCTCCTTTCTCAATACAATCAATGAATTTTATCGAAGCTATTCCTGAAGAAACGCAATGGAACGTGAACGGAAACTCGATGCTTTGTGTTCCTACATAAAATCTTTGTTTGGTGTATTGGTAAAAACCAAGAAAGAACGAAGTTACTTGTCATGATCAGGCAGCACTTCTTAATCAATTGATGTCCTTTATCTTGTTTCATAAACAACTTAAGAGCGCTTTACAAGATAAAGATAATTTGTTATTACAAATATTACGAAAACTTTTGATATTATAAGAAATGCATAATGAATCACCCAACATACATAAGTCATACATGAATAATCGTGAACGCCGGCAATAAGAAATGTATGTGAATGTGGTAATGACGTAATTACGGTGAGTGCACAGCCCCCGGTCGGTCGTCCACCACGAGCGACATGTTCGCACATCCCTCATCCACACATAATAACATGTAAATGAATCTCACGATTATGATGAATACCAAGCACAGCCTGAATATTTATGCCACAGTTCTGTGTTATGTTGTGAATTAAATGGAAACGCGTGAAGAATTCGCGTCACGAATAAAAACTGGCGACGACTCGTATTTTTATTGTTCTGTATCAGGGAGAAAAGTTAAGGACGGGAAGGAAAATTAGATATCTCCCCGGGGGCTGCGGACTGCTTCATTGAGGACGACGCCGTTTTAGAATAAAGTATTAGCATTTTATTTTGCTCTAGGTGCTATATTTAGAATGGATTTAACAATTCTTTATTTCTCTTGTATGTATTTTCTATAGCTGTGTTAAAAGCTACATAACACAAAATTAAGCAAAAGAAAAAAAACAAAAAATCTTTTTTTACGTTCAGTGCCGTCAATATAATGTACAGGAATTCCGCAACATGCCTGTTCCCACCATTTAGTCTAAGTATAGTTGCGATAATATCGATTGCAGTAATGGTTCACCCTTTGTTAAGCTTAAATGTGGGAGTTTGCGGGAAATTACCTGACTGCTTCAGTACTTAGTGATTACCAATTAGCTGCAGGCACGACCTATTAAGACTATCAAGTCTAAGTATTTTAGTGGCCGTAATTGGTACTGTAGGGGGCTGCAGATCACTCATACAAAAAAGTATTTTTATTGCCAAGTCTGTGTGTATTTTTCTTACATAATATAGTAGTAGACATTGACTGATATTTCATCTGTTTGAGAAATGACCTTCCATTGTTAATAGATATTTGCATTTTCTGTTAGTAAATAATTTATGCAGTCTGTACGAAGTGTATGCAAAAATTGTATTGCTACTGCAGACTTATAGAAACGAACCTGAAAATGGCCGCACTAGAAAACATACAGGGGATTGAAAGGATCCACAGGGCCTTTGTCCAGCAGGGAAACGAAGCCAGATATATTTTTATACTGCTTGTTAAAATAACGTGACTTGTTAATAAAAAAGAAACATTAGAAATACACATGTTTAAAAAGACCGCATTTTTATACCTGCGTGAGGATGAATACAACGAAACGCTTAACAACACGTGTAAAAGTTACGAGAGTCAATAAAATTATAACATGACAAATGATTAAACAAATGAACAAAGACTACAATTTACTTTATTAAATATTTTAAGAGATAATGTAGACATATCAATTTATGCGCCACTTAACTGAGGGAGCCTAGGTTTTGCCGTCGCTCTGTGACAGTTGTGGAATGAATGGGGTGAAAATTAAGTTCAATTCTATTCAGTTTATCGCCATTTGACGGACAATGACCTCTCCCACAGTGTGCTAATGAATATAGCCACACACTGGGCAAGAGAGCTTGCCAAAAATATACGACCCTGTATAATATTCGCGTTAATACAAAATATAAACCCTACACATACATATATTACACTACGGATATTTTATTTACGAAAGCAAATGGCGCTCCAAAGCGGGACATATTTGCGGGTACCAGATTAGCGAGGATTATGTAGGCGTTAGAACATTCACAGTTCATCAACTGAGGTACAGAAATTAAAACCCGACCAAAACCCTTACAGAATACTTCAAAGAAAAAGTTTTTTCCTGCGTAACAACGTAATAACGAGACATAGGCTCTGGTTCCGCAAGTAACCAACTTTTACGAGTATGAGTGTAACTAGGTACTAACTTTATTGTAACTTTCCCAAGTTTGGCCACTTGTATATTCTGGGAGATAACTAAAACAAGATTGTTATTACGTAAGTAAGAAAGAAGTACAATATACATTTTACATTGTAATTTAATAGCGACTCGCCCGGTTTCGCACGTGTACAAATTATATACAACAATACAAAATCTTTATGAATCCAGAATCCTTCCTGTTGAGGGGCAAACCGCATCGAAAGTTCTTGCTTTTATCGCGATTAGACACCCGTCTTACCATTACCTTCAAACAGAAAAAAAGCCTTATGGGGTTGCGAATCTGTACCATAACCCACGCACTTTAATAAGTAACAGGCAGACAGCGCGGGCGCGACGGGGCCGTGGGCGGATTTTTTCTTGTAATTTTGATTAGGTAGTAATATCTCCTGAATTTAATATACCTATACGTGTTACCCCCCCCTGTTATAAATAATTTATCCTAACTCCTTTTAAATGACACTGTGTTGGCGTATTTTACTGTTTTTGATATTTTTTTTTCTTCCAGTTCATCACTCTATTTATTTAAAAAAACCTCATCAAAATCCGCTACTTAGTTTAAAAGATATTTAAACATTCTCAAATACCGAGAATCTATGTAGCTATGTGCGTAGCAGCTACGCTGATTTGTAGCGCTACGGCTACGACGCTACGCCAAGTGTTAAAATACACAGTAAAAATTAATAAATAAGGGTATCATTTACAATCTCTACGTTTATGTTATTACTTATTTCTATGACAACGTCGCGTGGTTTTCTATTGATTGTTAGGATGTCTGTAGCGTCACGTAGCCTTGTGCTCAATGTCTATAATGTGTCCTTATTGGCGCCACTAACTTAGTAACAGCTTTACGTGCCTCCCTGAGACCCAGTAAGACCAATATTCAATCTTACGATAGACGATGTAACTTACAAAGATTGTTTATATCACTTAAAAGCTTCTAACTTGCGATATTAAGTATTGATACTGAACGCTAATAGCTTTTACAATTTTATCGCTTTCATGTTAAAGTATAAAATATATGGAAAGTAGGTCACGCATTATAACTAAATTATCAGAGTGTTATGACCACGTTTCCATTTACTCGAGAGTAGGTCTGCAAGCTAATAAAAGCTTTAAGTCTACATAAATATAATTTATATTTTGTTGTTTTCGCAAAAGAGTTTACAGGCCGTGTTTGTGTGCTAACAATCTTCCACGAAAACACATGTAACTGTTAGCTACCATCCATACATTAAAGGGACAATAAAATGATGTATGTATATAAAAACATAATGAAACAAATGCTAGTGAAGTTTAAGCTTTATGCCCGGAATGTCGCGTTGTGCTGGCTTCATAAAATACTGGCTACGTAAAAGTGAAATAAAAAGCGTTTGCCGTAATGTCGCATTTCAGTACGAAAGATTAATCACAAAAATGCTGACACTAGGCCAATGCACCATTTGGCTCGTCGCGGAATTGTGCCATTCATACTATGACATAACAACAGTCGCTACGTGTAAGAACGGAACTAAATTGATACGGGCATTATACATCTCCGGGGAGCTTGTCGGAATCAGCTTATTGGGGGCGAATTACATTATTTGATAAAGGTTCTGCTTATTATGTTGATATTTGGTATCGGCGGCCAGTAATATTACATTTTATAGTGATTCAGATTCCATTGCGAAATACTGGTGGGTGGTACTATTCACTCTGTATAAACCAAACTCATTTGTCTCGAATTTCTATTCCATTATAGCCCTAAGATCCTATTGAGGGGATACCAAGGAAACTCAAATAACGCTTGTTTGCGACTTGTGTAACGTAGTAACCCTGGCCTTCTACTATGTTTGTCTAATACAACAGTAATTTATTCAAAACTATTTTAGATGATATTCAATATGGCAGATCGATTAAAAAGTGGTTAAGGACATAATTTGATATTCAGTTGTATGAAATAATTTCCAAAGGATGAGAGTGGAGCAACTGAAATATGCAGATACAGATTGAGCTTATACTCAGGTCCGTATAGTATCAATCTCAGGTCGGGCTCGTTGTTTAAATAAGTTATGCAATAGAACTAATTATGTGACGGAACCAAATAAAGCAGTATAAGATCTTTGCGAGCGTTCTCTTTTACGGTATTCATCTGATTCTTTATATTCATGTGTCACCAGGAGTTTTTATGGAAATAATTCAATGACTGATCTATGGTGTAATTGTAAGAATGGTAATGATTCATTTAAGTAGGTACTCGTTCAATACGATTACAGAGATTTTACTCCTACTATATATTCATTGGCGTTTATACATAGCAGAGTTTCTACTATCTCATTCTGGAAAGCCCTAATTCGAATTAAAAAGAAAGTAGGTAACAACTGAAATACACTTTGGTGAAATACGTATATTTATCCTAGCTAAAATCGATCGATAAAAACTGGATTTCAAGTTCACCGTGCGATAGCTCCAATTAAACAGTTGACTGGGCATTAGACAACCGTGCAAGTACGCCTTTTGCATGTACCTCTGTATTTAAGGACTAGGCACAAGTGTATACAAAAAGGGTAACTAAATTAACAAAAACTTTATGCAGATTGTTTAAACTTTAAAATTGGTTCAAGCCATGAGCGCTGCGATTTGTTAATGCAAATAGGTTTAGAACATAGTAGGGAACATAAACCGATAATGTCGTTGTAAGGTACCATAAAGCCGGTTTATGGACGTTTTACAGTGCATGTACATGCCATAGGGCATGCTACGGACACGCGAATGCGTTTATCTTACACGCGCAGGGATTTCATTTCATACTGATTCTATGATAATTTTCACTATTGCTACAAGTTTATTATGACGTCACCTGTTTTAGTTGCAATATGAGTCTATGCAATACGTAAATTGTCTTCAGTTCCTATTTTTAGTACATTTTCACTACATAGGCCATGATACGGACACGCGAATGCGTTTATCTCACACGCTCGTGGATTTCATTTCATACTGATTCTATGATAATTTTCACTATTGCTACAAGTTTATTATGACGTCACCTATTTTAGTTGCAATATGAGTCTATGTCCTAGTTCCTATTTTTAGTCAATTTTCATTAAAGGCTAGCATTTTGGTTATACATTTTGATTCTTCTTCAGTTGTCTAATAAGTTGGCCAATGTTTTTCGATTCTAGATCAAGGCGCCATTAGAACGCGATGAAGGATACCCGAGTATAAAGTAATATCACCTGCACAAAGACTACATCCGAAATACAAAATTCGGAGCTTTTACAGGATATTATGATGTCCGGAATACCTTTGAGGGTGGATGTAATTATATACCTGTGTCGACATGCAATAACGTTACACACACTAGTAAAACTAACAGAACAGCGCTTATGTGCACGACGCGAAAACAATGGGGCAGAACACGCTCAAACTTTTGTACAACTATGCTGATTGGAAAACTCGAGCAGACAGAATAGCCGCGTGTCAGTGGAGCTTGCAAAATGGAATTGCAATTTTTTCTATGAAAGCATCACAGGTTTGATGTAATGTTACGATCTTTCGCTATTCATGAGAGAAATTCTTATTATAGCAGAATATTTAATCCACTCCGCTCCGCTAACGCCAAATCCAGCGATAAATCTGCGAGCGCACAAAGGATTATGATTCTTCTTTGAGAATAAACATACCATGGAATTCCTTTCGGCGTCAAAGAGAAAAATTCTGCAACGTTAAGGTTAAAATTTTAAGTGCAAAGAAAAATAACGTAAGCAGTAGATGCTGAGGGAATGCGTCATACTATCACGAGTTCATTATACGTAATTGTTAGAGCTGTAGAAGCGACAAGACTGACACGGCCGCATCTTTGTCTTAATGAAGTCACGTATGATTCATATTTTTTTAAGTATTAGGACATATTGCTTACAGCATAACGACGGCTAAGTATCCAGTTCGTAGTCGTGACATAGTCGATATTAAATCCTAAATATGCAAATATCATTGGTTTTTGCCAGACTCGCGCCGCTGAGATCATAGTGTCATTGACCAACTAGAAACCTGTTTTATGATGTTGTTCCTTATCAGATGGTGTATTAGGAACCAAAACACTCATCGTCCATAATTTTAAAGGACTGTCCATATGTATTGTTTTTACTCCAGAGTTGAATATACATAGTAGCGACTATCATGTTTAGTATGTTTAAACAATTTAATAAAAAGAGCTGAGTAACCAAGTTAGCTCGAGAATTTGCACTACAGCTGTAATTAACAAAGCCTTCAGAATATTATGGCCGTACTAAATAGCCAGTTAAAGAGCAGTAGCAGCTCGAGGTTAATTAAAGACTATTAAGTGGATTACACGTCGGCGATGGTGCGAAAACAAAAGAGTCTTACCTCACTGAAGAATTCATCCATAAAGCCTCCTTCGACGGCGACGTTGACGTCGTCGGGCCCGACATCGTCATCGTCGCTTTGCGCCTGCACACAATAAAACGAAAATATTAATCAAAAGGAACAAAAATTCATCTAATTATTACCAAACTACTTAAAACTATAGGTGTCAAAGAAACTTAAACGCATAATAATCATCCTCCATTTGCGCTTACATACGACATTTAGTATTAAACTAATAAATTAGGAATGAAGCCGCAGTGGGGCGCATAACACAATTAATCGTAACTATATTAAGACGTTAGTTAATTGTAATTACACTTTAGCAGTTGTGGAGTAAGAAGAAATAATGAATCGCTCCTCGGTGTCGGGGACGGTCGACACTCCATTTATCCACGTTGCACTTGTAACTCAAGCTGACGTGAGGAGTAGCGCAACATGTTGAGTTCTCAGGACTTCTACACTTAGACGACTCGCATACTTTAGTTTTATTTTTTGAAGAGACTGTATAGAATTCTACCATTAGCGCTTTTTTCTTATTGTTATAAGGAAATTATAGGAACCGCATATGTCCTTGTCAATTGTATAACTTTGGACTTTTAAAATTTTCTGTACAAAAATGTCCAAAAAGTTATTAAGGAGCAATTTCCAATATTTCCCTCCATTGCAGTTGCAATTGCTACAACACACCTGTTATCCTTATATGACTGAATCCGAAGATGACACATATCCGTTCAAATCATCTCTTACGAACGAAAAATTCCTTCCCTATTAAATCATTATGGTATCAACTTGCCTCTACAAAAAATACTTTACACGTCGCTAATGAATTTGTGTAGTGAATGTGTATGAAACTCACACATACCCAAAAAAACCAAAGGAATAGTAAATGAACCTGGGGGCCAAAAACGTAGTTGTTTTAGTAACTCGTGACGTAAGCAAGGGTCGACATCGGACGTACACGAAAAGCAAAATAGAATCCACTTAGTTGCGGCGAGCTAGCTATTATTCAATTTATACGGACAGTCCGTGTAACAAAGGCCTACAGTTGCGCGTTGGGACTTCACGGAGACGGTACAACTAGATAAGCTATCACTCACTTTTTATTACGTTATACTAATTTGTGGACATAATGTAATAGCATGTTTATTTTGAGAAATGAGATTGGTCTTATCAATTGACGGAAATCACTTGTGTTATGTGATTATGCCCCAACAATGTGAGATTACAACCATTTCATTCGCGGATGCCTTTGTTATGTTGTTATCTTCTGACATCGCCAAAACATTATTTTCCCGTATTATGACAACAACGGATGGAACATGTGGATGAAGGTGGCACATTGGCGGTCAGTATCAGAGATCCGGCAGGTCGTGCTATGGCGATATAGGTCACCGTGACACTGTAATACGGACCAAATCGTGTCAACGTTAAAATATTTATTTAGATAAGCTTAAAGGTCATCATGTACTTTCATTAGAAAGCTTCTCGATTACATCAATTCAGCTTAAAAAAATAATTTACTTCCGTTTTGCGCCCAAAGGTTGCCGCATCGGGGACATTATTTTTTTACGTTATACTTAGTATAAGAAACCCACTATGGTTTATATAATTGTTGTCAAGCCGTGTATACTATTCATTGAATAAATAAATGTTAGTAATGCTTGCACGCGATTTTTACTATTCGCTCAAACGAGTAGACCGGAAAAGTAAATTTGTGTGCGTCTCAGTGGCGCATAACCATTGAAATCTCGCCATAATAGTTTGACCTTATGACATCGGTATACATACAAGGGATACATTGTGCGCACGTGTGCACTGTAACTCAGCGTAATAATTGACACCTCGTCTCGCAACGCGCAAAAATAAACCACGCTTACTTCGCACGCATACGAGCATAAAGAGGATTTATATTTACGATACAAAACGTAATTGTACACGTTAGTACCGTTCGTCGCTCGTGCACTTATCCTGATTTAATAGCGCAGGAAACGACCAATTGTTTGCAATCATTATGAACCCTCCGGACGGATTACAGTGCTAAATCACATTTACGAATTGTCTCTTTATTATTTTACCATCATTGAGATGAAATAATAAACAACTTTGAACGTTAGGGCGAATTAACAAAATATAATATTTGTTGTAGTTATATCGTTTGCATATTATCTACTTGACAACTCAATAACTTTGTGAATTATTATCATGCTCTTGTTCGTAAGATAAGATAAAGAATTCAAGGTTTTACGATTCTTTTTATGATCTCATGGAAACGTTACCTCAATTATGACACTTTTTAATCAGGTTCCTACTTCAAAACTGGGCCAAGACTCCGTTGATTCGAGCCGACTGAAGAAAATGATGTCTAGGATATATTATGAAAACAGAATAGTTAAGGAGCGAATTAGCGATCCTGTAGGTATTTATAATTATGATGACTTCTCGCGTAAACTTCGGTATCAATATCGAGAAATCAAGGAAAATTGTGGGAGAAATTCGTAACATAAAACAAATGGAATAATAGAGCTAGGAGTTTAGTAGCGACCTGATTCACAATTTATTGAAGGTCCTATCCCAGTCGCGTAGTAACAGTAAACAGGCGGCGAGTTAATTTCGAGCCGAGCCGACGCGGTCATGGTCACCAGCGGCTCAGACAAAGGGCTCCGGACGACCGCTTTAAGTAGCTACGAAGTACTTATAGCAAACCTAACAAAAAAATATTCCCTATCGGTTGGTCGATATCTCCTCTGTGACCTTTCAACGTCTCAAAAATGTGGGTGTAAGCTCTTACATTTTATAGACGCACAAACATCACAGACGGCTTTTATAATGACCAGCGTCAAACCCACCCACTCTTGTTGTTCTTATCGTAAATGGATTGCATGCTCATTAATCTACCAACTTAGTGTCAGAACTATCTCATATCCACCTGACAGCAGGAAAAATAATGAACCTAGCTAACTAGAAGTTTCAAATTGAGTACAGAAAACAGTGAACATTTCGCAGAATTTAAATGAAAACCACAATATAAAATGTTCCGTTAAATGGGCGCACACAAGGCTTGTACTATTTTCGTGGCGTGGAGTGTGAGGCAGCGAATTGGGAGTCACGTCACGTATTTCAATCGAACCAGATCTGATAACGTCAGCTGTATTGGCTTCCTAGCATAGGTCGGACTTGTAGCGATTTTATTATATGAGCTACATATGTTTTTTTTTCATCCACTATTACTTTTCCTGTTGCTTTCACTTTAGGCCAGTTTAAGATTTCTGAATAGAACCAAATCCTCCCCCCTCAGATCCCCTCAGATATTGGGGCGTGATGAACGACCTAATTTATCATTATTGTATTAGTACTTATCATATACCTAAGCATGTTTTTGGAAAAAATTACTGAAGTGGAATGTATAGTATTATTGCAAGATACATAAATGCATCCCACATCATCAACATATTAACTAGATTCGAATTGTGTTCAAATAAAATACATTTAATTGAAATTCGAGCCAAATTACTGCTCGAGCCGAGAAACCAAAGCAAATTCTGGTCAAAACATGTTAGGTTAAAATATTTAAAAGTTTAATCAGTTAATTGTAGCTGTTCGCGTTTAAATTTTAACAAAGTTTAATTAAACAGCGTCAAGCCGCGTACGTATCAAAATCCGGGCACAGCATGAACCGAAACGTATTCCAAATTTAATTGCAGGGGCTACGCGGCGATTTTCCGAAACCCTGTGTATGGACAACGTATGTTTAATTGGATCAAGAGTCCTAATTGGTTATAACTGTTTCGTGAATGTGAGCTGAATACAGATTGATATGATTTTTTTTTATTTCAATGCATCTCCGCGCATTCTATTTACGTATCCAACATAAAGTTTCGTTGAGTCACGCACGAAAATCTCGTCTCTAACCCGCCGACTAGACCACTATCAGCCTGGTCATTTAGACTTCTCCAGGATAATCCAGACTTTCAAAACCAAATGCAGAATTTACTATCCTCTATAATGCCTTTCGGCAGCTTTTGCAATATAAAAAAAAAAACAAATATAAGTCGGAGACTAATGAATTGATACTTATGAAATGATTTGAAAATTAGAACAGAAGTTTTTGTAACGGAATCAATATTTTCACGGCCTTCTGAAGAGAGAGCGCTCGACTGCACAATTCACAGTACGCACAGCTGATTTTGGCTATTGCTACTTGTGTTTATTTCTAGGGACAAAACATGAGTCACGTTTCTGGCTAAAAAAATCCTTTTGGTACAAGTCGTCAAGGGGATTATTTAAATCTGGGTCAATTCGAAGCGGCATCCCTAAATCTCGGCACATAATTACGAGCGTGGGACGCGTGGCCTGGCATCTAGATCACTCGACTCCTCTCACAACTTTTTGACCCCACCTAATAGTTCGTACTTGACAATCTCGGCGAAGTAATTAATTTTTACTCATATTTTTCTAGGCATTACTGATTAAACCACACAGTAAATGCCAATTAGTTATTATTTACATGAGGTAATCTGGTTACATAGATTTGTATAATTATATGAATGTCGAACACTAAAATACTCACGGGTAAAATCTAAACTTTCAAATTATCGAAAATATACATATTTTTAACAAAACCTGTTATTCTTGAAAGCGAATTATTCAGTTGCTTTAGATCTCTTATCACATAACCGACCTGACGTATTGTATTGTTTTCAGTTAAATTTTATGAAATTCAGCAAAACATTGTCATTTAGCATTTTAACAGGTTTTAAAAATGCTTTTATTATAAGAGGACAAAAAAAACAGAATTCCGTCTTTTACAAAGTACAGTTAAAGATTATTATTACCGACGAGAGTTACTCCGACAGCCCGAGAGGATAGGCTTACCCTCAGGCTACTCAGAATTGCGGCATTAACAAGTTTTTCCACTTCTAACAGTCTCGGAACATGACGCTGCACCCCAACCACTCAGTTCACTTCAGTCGGACACACTTAAATCTTCTTTGAACACAAATTTTACTTTACTTGACATAGTTTTACTGACTTAATTTTTATGCCAATATTTATTTTGACATATACCAAAAAAATGGGAAATGTTTTTTCTTCGTACATTGATCCATATTTTGGAACGGCCTTTTATATAAAACGATACTATGGCTACTTTAACGCTGTATCTACATACACACAATCAATATTTCAGTTAAGTAAAGATCTAGAAGAATGTTTCAGGAACAGCTTAATTTTTAGCAAGTTGTCCGAGACATAAGACTGATTGAGCGTGACAGTGAGCTGTACAATTCTACACAACTGTGTGGTCACCATAAAAGAAAACTTGTCTTAGTGAATATCGTATTATTAGCTTTCTGGTTTTATAACATCAAGTTCAACATAAAATGATTACCTTGGCTTTATTACTTTGCAAACTGTTCGACATTTGTCGTCGAGTTGAAAGCAATTTATAGATTCGGAAAGGGTATAATTCAAACTCTTGAATATTTTCCTTAACGACAAACGGTCATATTACCCTATGTTCTCAAAAAGCACTTCAAATATTAATTGAATATTTATTGGACAGATTGAGTGGTTTGGCTTATTTGCTCAAGGTCACGAATCAAAAGGCGCTGTTTCACGCAGCTCACGACTTTACAGGCGGTTGGTCATAAAGCCTGACAAGGGATGCCCCTGCACCCCACCGCTGAAGCCGCCTTACGTTTATTTACGACCCGTGAGCCACATCTGAGATAATTCTCGAAGCTCTTCTAATGCGCATAAATATTAAAAGAGAAAATTACGGAGGTATCTGGCTTATTGTCATGGTGGTATAATCAAATCATACAGTTAATGCTTGCTGTTACATTTATGTTTGTTTGGCAAATTAGTTAATGACAATCCCACGGTCCACGCCAGTAGTCTACAAGGTCGGCGCAAAACGGTGATCCGGTGCCCGCAAAAAATATATCCAGTGTGATCGACGACAGAAATATAATCAACCTCGCTGACCACCATCTGATCTGACTGATCACCATCGAATCATTTATTTAAATATGAATAGATGATCGGAAAATCATAGTTAATTTAGGTCTTGCATATCAGTACATAAAAGTCCGAGTATTGTATATGCAGCAAGCAATAGAACAAATATTGTAAGTCCCGCGTAAGCCGGTGAAATAAAAACTTCATTGCAATGACGAACAAGCGGGACGTCACTGTCGTCGTCGCCAATAAAAATGCAAGCAAGCGTGTGAGCGACAATAGGCACCACGACTTGCATTGACGGCAGTGAGAGAAGGCGAGGAGCGTTGCGGACTTGCGGCAGACCTTACGTAACCACCCCCTTTCGCCCCTGCCGCACCCTGCCTTGACACTTCCGAGAGCGCTCGTCACTTGGTCGCATGTGTTTCGTTACAACTGACATCGAACTGTATTTGCAGAAATATGTTGCTATGTAAAATGTTGAATACCCCTAAACTACTTATCTAGATTTATCAAGGCAATTTTATTTTGCGGCTGTTCTCTCAGTATTATCTCGTAGAAAATCGTACGTATGAATCGAGCGAGACCGGCTTGTTCGACTTTTCATTCCATTATTTTCTTTAACCCAGTCAGATAAGCCTGAATGTCTGTATTTTACGCACAAGATAATCAGCCAAGTGAAAGCGAGACGTGCATGATTGGTGTTCCTATCTTATTCCCAAATCGAAGATCACTGAAAAACACTTTATGTTATGCTAAGTTATGAAACATTGTGGGATTGCTTCTAGAATATATATCAGCAAAAGGAAACTGAATAATAAAAACGGTCGTCAGAAATGCTGTAAGTCAACTGGAAACAGTCTCCGAGTTGCGTATCTCGCGACAAATGAGCCGAGAAGGGCTCTCGGCCATCGCACGTCTTATGTATCCTCAAAACTTACTCGACCCACATATTGAAAAGTCTTTGTCGGAAAATGCTGCGTCACTGACCGCTTTTCGAAACAACACTAACTATTCGAAACATTTATGAAATATTTACCCCTACCTCAGCATTAAAGTAATGAACTTCTCAAATGTAGACGTAGCATTAGAATACATAGCTCATTCTGATATGTGGTCGTGTCGCTCAGCATTATTTTCTTTATAATTAAAAATACCCAGATATATCAATATTGATCAATTCAGTATTTTCGAGGTATTCTTAGTAGATACGAGTAACAGTTACTGAGATAAGAGTACCAAGTCATTTTGAAATCCGTTGATTGAAAACTGAGCAAATCTAAATGTAACAAATAGTCGTAATCTTAGAAGACAACAGTACTCCTCGTATTTCATAGTTCAATGTAATCGTCAGTCACGGGTTGAGTCGTGCGATAATTTGAACGATAACGGCGGAACAGACGGGGCTTGTTTCAGCATTCAACCCATGTTACAATATTGCGATCCCCCAAGACCCCCAGGCGAGGTCGCAGTGTTTACACTAAATCAGCGGAGAAACCCCGTCATATCGGTTATCGGAATGTGCTGAATTGTTCCGCGTAGCATTGAGCTAATGTTATTACAGAAATGAGGGTCTAAGAATCCCTAGACAAAATCACGGATGTAATAATGTTTAATGTATTGTCTCAATCGTCAATGTAGCTGTTTCTTCGAAATTATAGGAAGCATCTAGCTTGTTTGTTACATCGTAATAATTAGCCGATTTATTATTTTAATATTATTGCTTGCTAGCTAAAATACGTGGCAATAAGTTCATTTTATGTGTTTTTTAGGTTTCCGATTCTAAGGCAAATCTATTTTCCTTATATATATCCAATAGCGAGCCAAGGAGAGTTCGAATGAAATGGAAGAATTTTGTTGAGCATTTTTCCTTTAAAAAACTCTTCTTGCATACATCTAAAACATTTCGTTAGCAAAATAATGTTTCCCATTAAATTGCTTTTACCAAGTTTTGAGGGTAAAGAGAAGCGTATGTTAATATCTCGCAGCAGTACTAAAAATTCTGTCACATTGCAACAAGGAGATTTTTGGAAACAATGCCACAAAAAGTTGATACTGAACTCAAATTTTTGTCCCACAAAGTCTGGAAGTTGAACCCAGACGTTTTGGATCGAACTGTTTATTAGTATGCAGCGGTTCAGTTATGTTTCGACTGCAGAACGAGCTGTTCCAAAACCGGAGCACAGGAAATGCATAACGTAGCGCCAGACGTATTATAGGCACTCGCAGCTGCACGCTAGTTTGGTTTCCGATGTATCGAGTCGGTTGCGATATACGCCAAATTCAATTTGTTGAACACTGCATTGTAGGATGTTCGGTCCGTTTCTTTATCTTAACCCGCATTCATCTTTGAATTCTTGAATGGAAGAGAAGTTACTTATTACTTAAATGTGCCTACATTTCGTGTACAGTTCAGTTCAAAGAGTAACACTTACTTACCAAAATCCGATTAGTCTTGGAAATCAAAGTTCCGAATTATTCAAATACCTGACGACGGGCATCGGTGGTCTGTGAGTATCAATAAATCTGAATAGGATAATTTGGCATAACGTCCCAGCGACCTCAAACAGCTCGCTCGAGTAGAGGCTTTATTTGGAAAGTCGCCAGGAACATTAACACAAATAATATCTCATAGGCTAGGCTCTGGTGGAGCCCGAATTTTATGACAGAGCTACGCAAAACAACATCGTATGTACATCGATTGCAAAAACTGTTAGAACAGTAAAATTAAATATCACAATTTTCAATCACGGTTAACTACAAGCGAAACATGTATGCCCAATGAATTACTGTTTTATCGGATCTTAATTCTGTTGTCTAAAAATAAGGTCGACATTTCATGCAACTTAATATTTTTGCAAATCTGACAGTGTCTTCTTACTTATAACCGAATTTCAAAAGGCTGCGATTCAAAAACCATGAAGACTCGTTTATTCAGACACCATGTGAGACGGATGCTAAAAATAGAAGCGACGCATAACGTGAGTCAGCTGTTGCAAGTGCATGTGACGTGAATCCCTCGTATACACACGAAATAAAATCTTAGCTATCTATTCCTATTCGTAGCTGAGCTATGGGGTTGTTCAATTCTTTTGCAGATAAATAATTATCATAACGAAATCATTTTGCAAACAATCTCCGAACCTGCCGATGCACATGATGTACATGCATTACTAACTCTTGATCTTGATTTGACTGGCTGTTGATCTGTAGTGAGATGTCGGATTTAATTCCCTGATAAAGCAAAAATTTCATAAGTAGTCCTGTGCTTGGTGACTACCAGGGCTAAGCTATCGTTAAGCCATTATTCCGGGCTGCTATAATAGCAGGCGTGTCTACAATTACTAAGTAAGAAGCCATCAGGAAGACCTGAGAAAACTCTGACAAAAAAGCTTTTAATCAACGTACAACACGTGCGATAAGAGGAAATTATACTGGCAAAGCTTAAATCAATTTAAATAGCAGTATAAGTGGAAACCCATAGCTTTAGAATTCTTCAATTCTGGATTCTCATTGAACTTTTCCTTTTAAAAATAACGACTAATTGGATTCCCCTCTTAATGACTACGAAGACGAAACACACAAGCAATCTTATTGGATTACGGCAGCATTAGGTGTTGCCATAGTAGCCTTGAGAAATCAGACTTACAAGATTTTAATTCACATTACTTTCCCAAGGACTTTAATTAAAACATTAAGCAAGTAGGGATAACGTTAATTAAAAGGTTACAACTGTGTTTTGTTTACAACTACAGATGCAAGTTCCATGATTGGTGATGAAATCTGACGACTGTTGTGTTGGTATGAGTCAGGTTATTGAAGGCCACATGCCGGATACCGCCTTCGTCAGCTGATAACGGCGCCAACTATACGTATTCAACTGTTCTGACACATACATTTAAATCTACGAATTTGGATAAAACTGATGTTTGTTACATTTTTTGCTTTCGTCCCAAAAAGAGGATTGTTGTAAGTTTGATGAACCGATTTGTTCCAGCGGTGGTTGTAAACGACAGCTTTTTACTAGATCGTTTTTGTTATTTTTTTATTAAATTAAATGGGGAACCCCAGCGTCCCTTAACCTTTCGTTGCACGCAACCAGAACGTCACGTCATAAACAAGCAGTAGGGTGGACAAAAAAATAAATCCCATTACTTTGATATCGATCTTTTTGAGTTACCACCTACTTTCCCAAATTACAGAGGTATAAAACCTTTGCGAAAGTTTTTTTGTTACTAATACGCAATAAAAAAAAACTTTCAATAGAATATAAGTGTAGTTAACAACGATATCAGTTCGGAATATAAATAAAGTATAATGATAAAACGGTGACGACACTGGTTATAGCAACACCGTTGTGAATACAATTTGAATATCGAATGGTTGTGTGAATATTTTTCTAAAACGGGACGCGGGACGTGTCTTCTTTAGCGGCAAGAAAGGTTTTACTTGTCGGCTTTATGGAAGTGCATTGGCCGTATATATGCACTTAAAAGCAAGAGCTTTGTAAGACATTTGTGTATTGACATTGTGGAAGCAATGCATGTTGGTAATGTTTTATTTATAATGATAGACGCGTGCTCATCTCTATTTTATAATGTAACATTTATCTAAAAGCGCAATTGACGCTCAATGGTGCGATTTAGATTAATTTGAAATATTTAACTTTCTGGAATAACAATGCGTAATGATTTTTCCATAATTAACCTGAAAGAAAATACAATGGTATTGTCGCATTTTTAAATATACTGATGAAACTGACAAGAATACTTTGACAATCAAGCAGTTATTATTTACTAGCTGTCTATTTTTCTGTTATAGAATAGTGACTGAACTAGACTAGTCAGTGGTGAAATAAAATCATCTGCAACCTCTACATACCTTGAGATATTTTTATAGACCTTTTTCAGATGTACAATACTGTAGTACATTATTATGATCTATCATCTCATAGCATTCTCTAAGAAATTTGTTTAATAACATTAGAAAGCTCGATAATTATAATTGTTTCTGTACTACCTATACTTATGCTTGTTATTTACTTTAAACCTTCCTCTTGATCAAGGATTTCTCAGCATCAAAACATTTTAAAGATCTAACAGACAGCAGGAACCTCTAACACCTTTTTTATACACCTGCATTGACTGAAATATAAAAAAAAATTGGCTTTGTTTTATACTATGTGTGTCAGTCACTAAAGATGATTAAAACAGCAGCCATGTCAGGTTATTTGATTTTGACACCAATGTAGTGACTATAAAATACTTAGGGCCAGTTTCAATGGTCACGGATAGCCACTATCTACCAGATAAATTAAAAAATGGAACAGAATTTGTATGAAATTATCTGACAGATAAACTATCTGGAAATTATCGACCGGTGAAACTGGCCCAGTAGCCCTCATAGTAACTGCCAGTAAGTGCCCATATAACACCTTTTTCTATACAACAGGAAGCAGTCTAGCTCGACATAGCTTTAAAAAAAAAATCCTTTTTATACAATGAAGGTACATAGGTACTTGGGTTTCGTGTATTTTACTTCCGCCAACCCTAATGAAAGCTTTAAACTGTGATCACTATCAGAATCCAATTAGACTGTTATAAGTGATCATTAAATTCAGTTATTACTTTTAGGTAATCGAAAGAGATGATGTCATAGCAGTTTTTACCAATAGATAAATTATGGGTTTTTCACATGCAACATGTTAATATTTAAATGCTGGAGTTGTTTTAATTACAGGGCAGAATGCTGCCTAATTTGCCTGAATACCTGCCAAATACCTGATTTATTGCTATTCTTGATAATTTTAGCTGTCTAGTATAGAAAAGGAGGTTGGCATAATTTATTATAATGAGAATATATAAAAATCTGAATAAAATGCTTACATGGAATTCACAGAACAGAATTGATTTTCTTATAGAACTAATTCAGTGAATTTTTGAGTCACTGTAACGAAATCTAGCTCGGACAGTGCTTTTATCCTTTCAACCAAAAATTATACAATAGTTTAGGGATAAGAGGGTAACAATAACCAATCATAATGATGAAAATGCTTTGTAATAGATCCATGATTTAGAAAAAAAAATTGCTAATCAAAAGTATAATTAGCAAAAAGATCAATGTAATCTATTCAAGCAGTAAAAGTAATAATTTGAATAATAATGAATAGAAATAGTGTCATATCAGTGCCAGTAACCCAGTAATCGTTTTCTAAAATTGAGTGGGCAGATACCCTAAGCAAGAGGTTATCCAATTATAAAGTTGATTGCAATTATTACCACTGATCAAAAAACATTGGAAAATACAGATAGGTATAGTAGGTAGTTGGTAAAACCGAGGAACGCAACAAATTGTCTCGCTTCAATGACAGCTATCATTCAGCGGTGTCGAGTCCGGGGTGGGGCGACAAGAATAAGGAACACCATCGGAAGCAGATCCCTGGAAAGTGATACCTTGGACCTCTGAGCACCAAGACCAAGGTCTTGATTACGCTTGACTGATATGACACACGATTTCAGTGCTATTTCGTTATGAATTCGAGGTCATCACGAAAGCCTTTGGTTATAGTAGCGCTGAGAAACTAAGGAAAACTAACTTACCGCTTGGAGCGCCGCTAACCTATCCTTCGTCATCCTTTAAAGAGAATCACACACCAAGTAAACGTTTTATCTCGTTACACAATCCCATTCACAGATATTTTTCTAACAAACGTCACTAAACTAAAGGACACGAACACTACGTTCACTTCACTCAAAAAATCGATACACACGAAACGAACAAAACTTCACTACCTGTCTCATGTACTGTGGGAAATTCTGCAAAGTTGTAGATGGCGCAACTGCTCGATACAATGTGTGACGTCAACAGAAGTGTCGGTAAAGCAGTGAAGGCGCTATATTTCAGTTACCTTTATTTTAATTTTGATTTAAAAACTGTGGAGGTAAGTATATTATTAACTATTTATAAAAATAATTTATTTTTAAATAAATTAATATCTTCTATTAAATATCTAAATTATTCTGTTTCATAGAATTTAACAGTTAATAATAAACTCTCAACTGACTACAAGAGTCACTGCGCCTGTGGTTGTCAAAGAAATCTTCCGTTTAGTCAAGTGACGCCATTGTGAGCCGTAACGACTTTGAGCTGCAACGAGTTTAATCTCGATTTTCTTATACAATCTTGGTAATAAGTGCATAGATTTTGTGTAATTTAATTCTATACTTCATACGCTTATCATTTTAAATAATATTTACGTCGCTACTTGTGTAGTTTTAGTGTAATTGGTGTTAATGTTCGGTACTATCGAGCTAAATTCCTGTGAGCGTAGTTGAGCGCCATTCGGTGAAAAGTTATAGCAAATTTAAGTTGTCAGTTTCATAGGGCCAGTGAGTTTATTAAATTCCTCACCAAGTGTACTTTTGCATTCAAAAGTGTTAAATCAGAACTGTCCAGGAACAATCAAAGAAACTAATTGTTTGCGCCAAACGTCGATACTCATTACTTCTCTGAGTCAGCGAGTTTTTTTCTAATCTAGAACTTTTCTCTTACTTTTCAGGATTAGAAGTATAAAAAACTATTAAAATGGCTGATGATATGCCCACATTCAAATGCGTGCTGGTCGGCGATGGTGGTACTGGCAAAACTACATTTGTCAAACGACATTTGACTGGAGAGTTCGAGAAAAAATACGTTGCCACACTCGGTGTAGAAGTGCACCCCTTGGTATTCCACACGAACCGTGGTCCTATCAGATTTAACGTATGGGATACAGCCGGCCAAGAGAAATTTGGTGGATTAAGAGATGGTTATTATATCCAAGGTCAATGTGCCATCATCATGTTCGACGTAACCTCTCGTGTCACCTACAAAAATGTACCGAACTGGCATAGAGATTTAGTTCGAGTTTGTGAAGGCATTCCTATTGTTTTGTGTGGCAACAAAGTAGACATCAAGGACAGAAAAGTTAAAGCAAAAACAATTGTGTTCCACAGGAAAAAGAACTTACAGGTGAGCTCTTTGTCTAAACCAACCATGTTTTCTAGAAACGGCAGACAACTTCAATACAACATTTGTGTTGCATTTATTTAATTATTTTTATTTCTTTTTCAGTACTATGACATCTCTGCCAAGTCAAACTACAACTTTGAAAAGCCTTTCTTGTGGTTAGCTAGGAAATTGATTGGAGATGGTAACTTGGAGTTCGTAGCAATGCCTGCTCTCCTGCCACCAGAAGTTACAATGGACCCACAATGGCAGAACCAAATCGAGAAAGATCTCAAAGAAGCCCAAGACACTGCCCTGCCTGAGGAGGATGAAGACTTGTAAATAAAGCAACAGCTAATGCGAAATTTCAGTGCTACTGCATTGATTGTGCAATGTGTACACAATGTATCAATTTAAAATTTCATTCCATAAGTTCAAGTGATCAAGAAGTTTGTATAAAATTTGAAACTAAACTTATAACAATGTCATAGTTTCTGTATTTGCTTTAATTAATAGTTAAAAAGAATTTTAGACTTTAAATTTGTTTTATAGCGCTGTATTGGAGTACTTGAAACATCATATTTATTGTACTTCATGTTCTGTATTGGTATCTGTGTGAGGCATCTTTACCCAAAGAGATGGACACATTATTTATTGTATGTGTATAGGACACATTTGGCAATCCTACACATACCCTGATACTGTGTAATGTAATTCCTGATGGTACATTTACTTTTACTACATTACTGTTATCAGTGGCATGTACATAACCAGTGAGTATTGTATTTTGATTTGTACACATGACTGACAATATTACACTGTAAAATTGTGGTGATAATTTTTGAAATAAAGTTGAAAAATAAACTTGCATTTTAATTAACATCCTTTTATTAATTTAATTCACATATACAACTTCACTATCCTTACATTACTATAGAACTTTGCCAGTGTCAGTATATTGCTGGTAGTTAGGTATTTGCCTGTGTTTTTGTACAAAATTTTAACAAAACAAATGTGCACAGGGAACATTTTTCTGATAACAGCATCAAAATTGGTTGATAAATGGAGCAGCAATCAATATTTTTTATACCTATTTGTATGATGAAGAGTGGGATCATAGTGGGGACATCTTGCTATCTCTTGCACACGAATGATCAAAATATAGCGTTGACGTCACAAGCTTGTATGTGCATCCTTTTTCTGTTATTTTACTGTTTGACTTTCTATATTGGTTTTGAAAAGTTTATAAATCACTTATTTCTCAACGGATTCCAAAAATTATTTCTGTGTTTGGTTTTGTAAAATGTTACTTTTTATATGAATAATTAAAAAAAAATTAGTCAAATACCCTATTTCATACAAATGGGTTCAGCTTAATACTGTGGGTACGTAATATGATAATACGCGTTTCGTTCTTACTTGGATGTGTGACAATAGCATCGATTTAGCAGCATCCCAGTATCAGGCCAAAGAGTATACAATATACTACGTAACAGGCGTAAAAAAGAGAGAGGGCTGAGGCGACAAATATCCAGCGCCGGTACTGGTAGACATGCCGCTTAGTACCTCAGATTAAGGATTAGCTAGGGTATAGTGTATCATCTATGTTAAGGCTTAATTTAGTACTAACACGAAAGCATAGGTACTATTTATAGAGCAGTTTCTACTAACTATAATGAGTACTTGTGCTACCTGCAGCGCGGGAGTAAAGGGGCGTGGTTTATAGGACTTGTAACAAAGTTTGGTTATCGATCATGCTAGATTGAAACACTGACAGAGAACTTGCTAGAACAACAATACTTATGTTTCTAGCCACGCTTAAACAGCATGCATGATTATTTAGTGTGTCAGTTTAAAAAGCACAATTTAGTATAATGTTGTAAAATAATTAGAAATTGTAGATTTTAACAATTTATTGAACTTTACATTGGTAAATGCATACAATAATAATTTGAACTACAGTCCTAAGCTTAATGTTTTAAATCTAACAAAATTTACTTCTTGGATGCAGCCTTTTCGCGTGCCTTCTTGCCTTCCAAAAGCTTCAGCCTATCTTCTTCAGACAAGTTGTTATTGATTTTAGTAATAACGCCAGTTCCAAGTGTTATATCTCCTAAACGCAGAGTAAATCTTTGACCAGTTTCACACACCATGGGCTTCAGAAGTCGCAAGCGTAATCTGAAAAGAAAATACATTTTTATAGTTACAACTAACCATACAATAGACATTGGGATTTTGAAGCTCTCAAATACTTACGAAGCATCTTCTCCAGGCATCACCATTTCTTTTTCAGGAATAACAACTTGAGTAGCACAGTCCCACGTCATAGAGAACATTTGCAATTGGATAAAGGACGTAAATGGCTTTGAGCGACCTCCCTCTTCTTTGCTCAAGATGTAGACAGCAGCTTCAATGTTATCATGTGCTTTTACAGTTCCGGGCTTGGCCATAACCATACCACGCTTGATCTGTTCTCTTTTAACTGAACGGACTAAAGCACCCAACTGATCACCAGCTTGTGCCTCATCTAAGGTCTTGTGGAACATTTCAACACCTGTGACTGTTGTCTTCATGACTTTGCCATGACCAACAATTTCACATTCAGTTCCCTTCTTTAGGACACCTGGAAGAAGATAATCCCACATTATTCTTTACTGTAAACATAATTTAACTTACACAAATTAAATGAATACAAACCTCTGTGCAAACGACCGGTAATGACAGTACCACGTCCAGGGATTGAGTGTACAGACTCAACAGGCAAGAGGAATGGCTTATCCAGTTCACGGACAGGTGTGGGAATAAACGCATCTACTTCCTTCAGGAGCTGTGAAATAGCATCAGAACCAATTTCAGGGCTCTTGCCTTCTAGTGCACACAATGCTGATCCTGTAAAATAAAAAAGGAATGAGTTGTATGGTCCCAGGGCAATCTTTAATGTGAATAAGGGTAATCTTACTGAACTAACCTTTAATGACAGGTATTTTATCACCATCATATCCCATCTCAGACATAAGCTCTCTGATTTCCATTTCGACAAGCTCCACCATTTCCTGATCAGCAGCATCCACTTTGTTGATGAACACCACCACATGTTGGATGCCAATCTGTTTGGCAAGCAGCAAGTGCTCCCGTGTCTGGGGCATCACACCGTCTGTAGCAGCCACAACAAGGATGGCACCATCCATTTGAGCTGTACCTGTGATCATGTTCTGGAAATGAATAATATTACTTTGAGTAACATTGTAGTGTTTTGTAGGTCTAATTATATTTAAGAAGTAATAAAGTAAATAAACTGGTAGACTGGCCACAAAAAGCTAGCCATAGAGATAAGTGGAAAGATATGGGGGTGGCCTTTGCCCAGCAGTGGGACAGTACAGGCTAATAAAAAAAAAATAGAAAGCCCCATTGTATAGGTCAAGATTGCTATGCAAGTTTTATTTGTTTTGTATACATTTGATAACATAGACAGCATTACCTTGATATAATCAGCATGTCCAGGGCAGTCTGTATGGCCATAATGCCTGGATTCTGTTTGATACTCAACATGAGCAACATTGATGGTGATACCACGGGCTTTCTCTTCTGGGGCATTGTCAATATCAGCATAACCCTTCTTTTGGGCCAAATTGACATCTGCTAATACTGTAAAGGTAATTTTTTTTTATTATGTAAATGTATGAAGAAAACATTTCATATTTAATTTAGAATAGATTACTAATAAAACTTAATATAATCAACAAAAAGGCTCTTATCAGTTTTAATGGGATTCCTAGTTACAGTTCAAGAAGTTCTGGCATGTGGCCCATAGCCATAGCACAACTGCACCACCCTCTGATACCTTAACTTGGTTTCTGTGTGATTAGCACAATGTTCCGTACCAACAAAAAGGTATAGTTCCATGAACTAAGTAATTTAATTAGGTCTTAAAACATTTTAGTTATTGAGTAGTACATTCACTAACTTAATTATTATGGTCATGGATGATTACAATACCAGAGAATTGCAGGAAAGAATACCTTTAGTGATAGCCGCTGTAAGTGTAGTCTTTCCATGGTCAACATGTCCAATAGTACCAACATTACAGTGAGGTTTTGTTCTCTCAAATACTTGTTTCTCTGCATAGTTTCTTCTAAGCACAATACTCAATGGTGATAGACCAGAAACTGTGTTGCATCTAACATGTGAACAGTTGTTCTGCTTAAGAAGTAGTTTTACAGCTGAAACAAATATCATTGCACACACAGTTAGCTATGGTAGATAATTCAGCTGCTAATCAATAACTTAACCTCAAAATTCTATGAGTTATTATAGGAACCGAAATAAAACATCTTTTAGATGATAGACAATAATAATTGTGTCATTGAAATTAGACAAAAAAAAACCTGCGATCTACATTTCTGTAAACCACTCCCCATGCAACCTACTTTTACATAATCCTGATAACTCAAGTGTGATTCTTTGAATGTTATGCCGAGTTAAAATAAACATAAAATGTACTTAAGCGGTTGTAATTGCATTCGTATGAGGCAGGGAAATCTATCAATTTACTAAATTTAACTAAGCACAGTAATTATATTGCAACCTGCCGTACCTGGGTTAACCAAACTTTTAGCGAATGATATGGTGGCCATTCTTATAACTTTTCTACAGCAAATGCTGCAGTTATTATGAAGCACAAGTCACTCGATATATTATTCAGACTTTTACAACGGAAATCTATATCAGGGCCAAGCCGAAAATTCTCAATTTTTTCCAACTTGATGGATAATTTTCAGATTTGCCTGGCCTTGCCTCTTGTTGCCTTTGCCTGCCAACCATAGATTATATAGCGAATAGAGAAAACCTCAGAAAACCAACCCACAGGTTAATATAAAATATGTAGCAAGCTTATAGTTTTATATCTTTTCTATCTGAGGGATTGCTCCCAAGAGTTACTTGTATGCGCTTATGCCCGGAAAACTAGAATGATTAATAAAAGTTATTATCTATCCGGGTACGTGGGTTTCCTTAGAGAGTTCCCAAGAGACGCCAGTGAAGCCGCATGTAGAACTAAGTAGTAAGTCCATGAAGTCAAAGTGGTCTCTAGAAGGCAGTAAGAGCGCCTTCTCAGGCAGTAAGGCGAGTCAGATTAATACTTGGGAGAAGACTTGCTTCCATACCATATGAGCTCATTTTAATAACGCGCGTGTCGGCAGACGGCAGATTAATATAAAATTCATTATTATTATCGAACATGATTCGTCGTGCTCTTGTTGTCGTCGGAATCCCATCCGACGCAACACCCACGCGACTATGGTAAGAGAATAAGCATTGCCATACAACGTGGCAATGCTGCTTCGATTTTCGATGCTTTTTAGTTATCTAGGTCTAGGTCATTAGTTTTAAGTATTTTTATTATAGTACCTAAGTGCTGTATATAAATAACAGTAAATAAATGTTATTATCTCACCTCGAGTGTTTCCGTTCATGTTGCTATTCTTATTTAATATTTCGGAAGAATGTGAACGCTTTCCCAAACGCTAAAAAGGAAAAAATATCTAACCTGTAACTCTTATTATTTTTAACTAAAACATGAAATAAAATAGGTCCCCGCTTTCTTAGCTTTCACAAGTCATCATTTTGGAAAATACTCTACTTTTTACCGATGAAAACGATTTTATTTCTGTTCTGGCTCAGAAAGTTTGAATTTGCTGATTTTGCTAACTGTACTTATTGTAAATTATACACGGAAAATAAGTGTTGTCCATCTTTCTCTTCAAATTAAGCCTTATTAAATGAAACGAATATATTTAAATCAAACATTTATTAAACTTTGTAAGTGCTAACATGTGTGCTTAAATATGAGACGTTGGTAGGTACCACTTAAAAGTCGAAATCATCACTGTTTGGAGTATCCATCCTGATGCTAAAATCTAACTGCTCCTTGGAATTATCCGGTTTATACGTTGCAGAAGTATCTAAAACAAGAAAACAACATAAAGCCGAGTCTATAAACTTGAAAAAAACATTTCAAAAGTTAATAATTAAGGAATATTTAAGAAAAGGAAAAAAATAACAAAACCGGTCGGTAAATGGATATGGATTGGATTTACGAGTTTGTGTGTGAATTTTGCTGTTATTGTTACTCTTTCAAGCAAAAATGGATTTTGATGAAATTTGGGAACAGTAAATCTTATTCATGACGGAAGCTAGAATGGAATAGTTTTTACCGTTATCAACAGAGTCTGCCTCCGTACTTCCTATTTGAACCATCATAGAGTTTGATGGTTTGTTCCCATTGCAAGAAGATTCAACATTGGTTGAATTTTGTGATTCAGTGTCATTCTGTATGACACTATTTGTATCAACGGGCAAATTTTGTTCTTTTGAATTATTATCGTTTATTTCAATACGACTATTTTCCCGTCTAGCCTTTTTCGGAGTACCCAGAATAATAACGTTGTTATTTTTTTTCTGTAATGCTTTAATATTTTGGATGGTGTCATCGTCTGAATCAGAACTCTCAATCGGGAAATCGACATTAAACTTCTTCTTAAATTGTTTCTGGTATTTCATTAAATCTGTTTTCCTTAGTTTTTTAGGACTGATAACTTTTCCCTTATGTCTAGCTATGAAGCTGAAACGCGCTAGGCGAATTTCTAATGGAACCTTTTCAGCCTCATTTGCCTGTGCTATGGCCGATTTAAGACGATTGTAATATTTTTTGTTCTTCAACAAAAGTTTGGTCATATCCTTATTGGAAGAATATGGCTTTAATTGGTCAGGGGCAATCCAAGCTCGCGTAACCTCCATAGTATCAAAAAACACAACATTATAATGGGTCTGAAAAGTTGAATAGGTTCATTCAATATTTAAGATTTATAGATAGAAAATATTATAGATATTATTTAGAAATATAAGTTTTACGGGTATATCAGAGAAACCGTCAAGCCAGTAATATTGCTCAGTATCGGGGCAGTCATCCACCATAGCAGGCCACCAGGGCCAGCCACCTAGACGGGCCCACACCAGCGACCCGGCTGCATACTCGCTATGGATCAAGTCTTCCTCATCATGGAGACGCAGAGGAGCTTCAGGCACTGAGCAACTGGCGAATTCTGGGTCTAAAATTAAAAAAAAATGTGGTTGTCGAAACCAACGTGAGATATTGGAAAGCATAGCATTAAGTGTAGTGTACGTTCCACACATACAAACGAATAAAGGGCTAAAGTAAAATTGCTTAAAGAAGGATGAAATCAGATGCGAGAGTTAAGCCATTTCTGCTGTGGTGAGTGAACAGCTGGAAATTTTATTTATTTGATAAATAGCTAAATCAGCCAAGACTAGTAAGACTACCTAGATAAAAACAGTTCAAACATAGCATAAACTACTAACCTGAATTCATCCAACAATACCATTTCTTAGGCAATTCGTGTCTGTCGAGAACAGCAGGCAAATACCGCCAACGGTCACATTCGTCGCATTGCACCCACAGGCCTGCCGTGCGGCGCTTTTGCAGCCACATCAACTTCTCACAGTGGGAAAGCTCAGTTGGAGGCTGACTCAATACTTCCTTGTAGGAGCTGACAATATGAGGGCTATGTTATTATTGGTTTAAAACTCATTACTAACAAAGCACTGTAGCATATACAACTCCAGTCAGAGCTATTGGTATGTTTTAAAAATATTCTTTCGATTATTTTTTCCATACATCTATGAATTTTACGATATTATTGTATGAGATTACTGCGATGGTGCCTTTAAATAAAGCTTGTAACATATTGTTTTACCAAAGGCTAATAGACTTTACTTATATGAAAATGTTTAGATTATACCTGCTTCTCTGCGAAGGTGGTTTTTCAGTGAAATCAACATTTTTAGCAAACGTTAGTTTCTTTTGCTGGTTATAAAGCATTTTAGTTTCAACCTGTAATGTTTATAAAGTTCTATTACATAAAAATGATGTAACTGTGACTGAACAGAGTCCGAGTATCGGAAAACATAGCGAAGGTTGCTATATACATAGGATTGATGACATTTATAAGGCAAGCAGGCAGTTGTGAAAAAGTAACGGGCACAATCTACCTTCTTTGAAAAAATATGATAGTGTAGGTTATAGGTAGCCTCGAGGCAAACACTTACAGATGGTTGACGAGCTTCTTCTTCAGGCTCAGAAGCCTGTTCTCTTGGTAAATCAGCACTATTCATAATTGGTTTGGTTTGGTTTGTGAAAATTATGAAAAACACGTCAGCTTCACGTCAATCAATGCATACATTTGTGTTTCCCGCCAACAAAGGTTTTTTTAATGTCTAGTTTGGTTATACATCTTTTTGGATTCAAAACAGTGTTTTTTAAGTAGTAAATTAGTTCGTAAAGTAAATATATCTTAAATAAATAGGGTAATTATCTTAAAATTTATTTTACTTATCGGAAATTTAAAACACGTATTATTATGTTGAAAAAAATTATAAGATTATGTCAAATGAAAATAAAGTGATGAGTCATGTCAGTTACTTTATAATAAAAAATCATTTGTTTATCGAATTTTAAATACTTAAAAATAAAAATATCTAAAAAAGCATATTGAGTTAAGTTTATTTCTAATTTTCTATGAACCGTTAGTGAGATTCTGTGAAATAATAATTTTCAGCGGAAGTGCGCATCCGATTCATCGGCTGGCTGCCGGTCGGTCGCCATATTTGTGGCGAGCTAAAAAGGGTTTCGTTCTCTAAGTTTTCGTCGTTATCGACGAAAGGGAGTAGCTATACTCCCTTTTTTGTGTTTAAAGTTTCGTACTTGTCTATTTACCGCGTGGTAAAAGTAATTTGTATAGAGAAATCTATTTTTCTTTGTTTTGTATTATAAACATGGCTTTCTAAAATGTCGGCCTTGCACGTAATTTCGTTATCTCCTTGCGGAGTCTCCCGCTCAGCTGTTTCTGTGGATGTTGGAGGAATCCAGAATGGACAAGAAATCTTTGAACCGATCTTCTCAGCCACAGTCGAGGGCATCAGCCATCGACTGTAAGAAAAATACTGGTGAGTACAAAATTTATTTTTTTCATGTCTTGTGTAGTTGCCTAGGCACCTACTTCATTCTGTCATGGTTTGTGATTAGATTAAAAAAATATTTTCTTATTTTTGTCATCTAAAAAATAGTGGTGATGCGCCAAGTTGGCGTCATGTAATAGCAAAATACGTGTAGGTAATAATAGGTAGGTATTGAAAATATTTTGTTGATAGCGTCACGTCACTGTCGTTTGAACTATTTTGTAGCTTGACAAGTAGATAATATCATGATTTTCTGATAACCTCTCTTTCAGATTTGACACAGAGGCCTTGGCCGCGTAATAATAAGAAACGTGAAGGACCTGGAAGTGCTCCCAAAAATGAACCTAGTAGGAAGAATGTGCCGGCTCAGCGTGGTCGGGGACAGATTGACAGGAGACCCCGCGCTCGTGGTCCCGCAGGTTACACTATGGGTGGAACGTCGAACACCAGGTAGGTTGAACCTCTATGAGTACTATTGCATGGACTCAAAAATTAGGTAATAGAAACAATGGATAACAAAGGCTGTTTATTATCATTTTGTTGTTCTTATAAATTACAGGATAGAAGAGGATGATGAGCCAGAAATTGGCTCAGTATTTGTGCCCGGAAGCAAGAAGCAAAACTTGAACCATTTGCTGAACTTTATGTATCCCTCTCGTGGGGTGCCGGAGCGTAGGGGTGTCCAGCAGCGTCGTCCAGGGCAACAGTATCGTGGTCAAAACCGGCATGATCATGATCTCTATCTGAGGGCTTAGTAAGTTGAAATTCACTATACTATTACTCAATTTATTTGCCAAGTTTTGAAAATTACAGTTTCAGTATTTCTTAATTTTTTTTGTTTTGACAGTTGCCAATTTGTGGTAAAAGAAGATGGAGATTATAAGCCAAACCTCTTGGACCCTGATATACCAATAAAGTGGGAACATATTGAAGAAATTGTAAGTATCATGCATTCTTTTTTTTATTTTGAATGCAATATTTATAAATAAATTAGAATGACTTGCACTTAATTAATGGGCAGCTTGTTAATTATATTCATTAGCACATCAAACAAGTATGTAAAATTATACTTTATTCATTAACTTAATTCTAATTTGATTAGTTTGCTAAAATCCATAGAAAAGAAGCTACTAAAGGTCACTGAGATTTTCAGTAGTTCTATCAGGATGGAAACTGATTTGAACAAATATGCAGTTGTGTATGGGAAGTGAGAGTGATTTGTAGAATGTAAGGGACACTACTCTCAAATTCTATAAAGTTGTATTCACTCTCTACAAATTATACATAGAAATACATGGGTTAGACATCAATGTGAGCCAACATGAAACAATCATTACAAGAATGATTTATCGGGTTGTCTGAATAACATTCTTAAAAGTTTCTTATCATATACTAGCTTGGTGATGCATTTTTTGCTCCAAATGTGGTTTATTATAGGACTACCTATGTTCATTATAGATGGATAATTAAATTAAATTTCTATATCTCTTCAGGTGGTTAGAGGCACAGGTCGTTCTGAATGTCCAATATGCCTGGGCACTCCGGCTGCAGGTCGCGTCGGCCTTTGCGGTCATGTGTACTGCTGGGCCTGTGTCCTACATTATGCTGCGGCTCATGAGAAGCAGCCCCCTCCGTGCCCTGTGTGCGCTACACCACTACATGTCAAAGATATGAAACCCACAAGGATTGTTCAGTGGGGTGCTCCTGCTGAGGAAGTAGGTGGAAATACAAATCTTCACTTTCTTTCTATAATCTAATCTACTTCTAATTTTTGATACTTTTTTTGTTGTACTAAGTCATCTTTATACTTATTGTAGGTGACGATGCGACTAGTACGTCGTCTACGGGGTTCCACCACAGTGGAAGTGGCGCCTCCACGCGGACAAGTGACAGAGGCTGCATTACCCATTTTGCCTTTAGAAAATATCAATGATGCGCCATATTGCAAAATGTTTTCTGCTAATAAGCAGCAGGTAAGTCTATTCTTATTTTCAATTTGTAAAAGTCTTGATTGGAAGATGCATATTGTCTAACCTAAACACTAAAAATAGAATTGAAAACACTTAATTTTTTTTTTATTCTAGGTCCATGAAATTTTGAAACGGGAAAGGGAAGAAATAGAAAGACAAATATTGGCAGAAATTGATACAACTGAAATAGTTTTCTTGGAACAAGCATTAGAAATGCTCAAGTTGAAGGAAGAAAAAGTTAATAATATATTTAATGAACCAAAGGTTATTGAAGAAAATGAGAATAATAGTGCAGTCACTACTGTGTACCAAAAGCAAGTAGAAAATCAAAACAAATTAGACTGGTTTGATGTGAATGAGGAAGGAGGAGCTGCATGCATTGACATAATCCATAATAATATGGAGGAACTTAATCTTAATTCAGTTGATTCCAACTTAAATCCAGATGCACCATCATTTGAAATGGATGACATACATTCTGAAGAATTCCCACTTATTGAATGTGCACCTCAAGAAGCTGAACCAATTGAGGACAATGCTGTAACAGACATTGATAAACTCAATCAAGCTAAATACTTTTATTTCTATCAAGCTGAAGATGGACAGCAAATATTTCTCAACAGTCTGAATGTGCGTATTCTCAATGCATCATGGGGTGCATTAGCAGCTGCTCCGCAAGTTATAACCGGTCGTGTATTACATCGAGAAACATTTTCGCTCAGTGAACAAGTAAGACAAAACATGTATTACTTTAAAATATACTTTTTATATTATCTACATGCATCAAAACGAACTGTCATTTTTATATTTACAGACTAGAAAACATATGCCCTGCACTGCGCATTTGCCTCTTTATTGTGCATATGATATTGTGGAGCTGGATTTACAGCCACCATATGTGACACCATCGGCTTTGCAAAACTTCACTGGTAATTAATAACAGGGTTTCAATAAAATTCCTATTTATTCATAAAACCTGCTAGGTATTAAAAAATCCCAT
This sequence comes from Heliothis peltigera, assembly GCA_958496145.1. Lineage (NCBI taxonomy): Eukaryota > Metazoa > Arthropoda > Insecta > Lepidoptera > Noctuidae > Heliothis > Heliothis peltigera. The sequence continues at coordinate 3,955,435 of OY292326.1, read as the reverse complement.
ATTTTCAGATGAATTGGACCGTCGTGCACGCATGCGCGCGCGTCATGAACGTGAGGAAAGGCGACGCGAGCGTGCTTACCGTCGCGCTATAGAGGGTCCACCTAAGCCGGACGTTTTCTCTGTAGTACTATTCCCTCCAGCTCCACCCTCGTTCTCAAGCCCACCTTTAGACCCTGGGCCATTGACAACATTCGAACAATCCAGCCCATCTACTAGCTTCGGATCCCCACCCCCAGGTCCATCGTTTGCCAAGGTAAAATATTATGGCGATTTCTTGTATCTACCAAATCAGTCCAGCTGTTGATGTAGGCGACAAACCCATACATGGGTAACAATTATATTGACAAAATAATAAAGCCATATTTTTCGTCTTTTTTTAGATGGCAAGTACTTGCGGCACTTGGCGTGTGCGTAAAGTTGCGGAAGCTCCGCCGCCGCCGCCCGCTGACGACGAGGTGTCTGCCCCGCGCGCGCTGGTGTTGAGTGACGCTATAGAAGCTGCTCTCCATGCCGCCTCTTCACCTACTGGCAAGAAAAACAAAAAGTCTAAGCAGAAGGTCCTCTTCGCTACTGGGATGCAGCGCTCCGCTTAATATTCAATGTGATTTACTTTATAGTTACTATTTGTTACATAATTTAATTTTGGTTACTGGATTGATTTTTAGTTTGCAAATTGAAAAAATATTATATATTCTGCTTGAGAATTATACGTAAAATTATACCTATAACCTAATGATTCTGTAATTGACCACATAGCATAGATGAAGCAATTATACTTAGTTGAAATTAAAAATAAATAATTTTAAATATTTTCATAACTATGCTATATTATATTATATTATAAACTAACGGCTTTGGTCTCCATATAATGGCAAGATATTAGCTCTTCATTGTGTTAAAGATTTTTGGTGAAATTAAATTAAAATATGATTTTATCTATTGTGTTTTGAATTCTATACGGTTTGTATTAATTTTTGCTTGAACCACATTGAATTGGCAGCGAAGCTACCGTTGAGATAAGGCTCTATTCAAATTGAAAGGGCATCGGCGCGGAGCGGATTGTCAATGGCAGGCGAACAGCGCATTCGCCAGAACGACGCACTATTAAACTAAGATTAAAACACTAGAAAACACTGCTCTATATCGAGCCCTCATTAAATGCCCGCAATGTCGTTCCATATAGAATAAAAACAATTTTATATTCAAGTCCAATGTTGCTACGTCATCGAATCACCACCACGAAAAGTAATAGATCTGTGGATGCAGCATTATGTCTTGAGGAATATCGAAGATTCATTTGAAAGGCATTTACCATCCAATATTTTTTAAGGAACCTGTGATCTGATGAGATAATGAACTATTAAGAGACCAGACGGCATGTCCTTATTCCTTTGGAAAATGTGTAGGCCGTTGGTGCAAGTTAGTGTTGGACGCGACCTATGTTGATACTCTTGCGACCTCAGCCTCTTCGCCTTCATACTCTTGCTCCAGCTGCGGCTGCTCAAAACCTCAAGCAGCGGAGGCATAGTAACCTCGTCGGCAACTATATTTTCCTACTATAACTATAGCTTGTGATAAAGCTAGTTAGTTCTAATCTTGACCGGATGCAGCTGAAGACTGGTGTTTTACAAGAATTGGCTGCCTATCTGACCCCCTCAACTCAGTTACCTGGGCAACCTGATACTCTTGGTAAGTTGTCCAGATTTTAGGTTTCTGACTACCCGCACCGACTGCTAAATATGTACATAATGTACACGACATGATTGAATTAACCTGCATAAACTGAAAGATCTAAATCTGACAAATGACACTTGACAGATGGAAGAAAATCACAAATGCCATCATTGTCATCACAGTTTCATACAGTTTCATATTGACGCACGCTGAATGAATCCAATCAAAGGATAAAATAATTTTGTCGTGAGGTTTATAATTACTGTTGATATTTTAAATGGGATCAGTTTAAATAAACGGTATAAATTGCAATTCTATTGACTTTATGAGTCAATTTGGTTAGAAAAATTATGACGTCTAGAAGAAATGATTACATTTTCGAGCCGTATAAGGTTACCGAAGTGGTATGTCGAGGTTTTGAAAGTCCCAGACCTCGTAGTGGACACAGGATAGCTTGTGATGATGCCAATATTTATTGTTTTGGTGGTTACAATCCCTCGTTACCGCTAACTAACATTCAAAGAGATAATCCAACTTGGACGCCGGCGCGACCCCTTTTCAAAGAACTTTGGAGTTTTTCTATAGCTAGTCAAAAATGGAAACAACATAGAGTAATTGAAAATATGCCGGAAGAGTTAGCGTCAAACGCGATGTGTATGAATGGGAGATACTTAATGGTCTGTATAAACAATGATTTGTTTAACCCTTGTGTTATGATGATGTTAGTTTGCTAAGTTGCATCTTGTTTTAGATATTCGGCGGCACAGGTGCACCATTTGGCAACAAATGTAGTAACGATGTCATTGTATGGCGAACATGCAATGAGGATGCAAGACTGCAAATCTTAGAAGTCACTGGTACTAGACCTCCTGGACAGTATGGGCAGGCCATATTGTGCCACGATGGATGCTTTTATACAGTAGGAGGCACTAACGGATTTGCATATAACTGTGATATTTATAGGTACAAACATAGGCTTATCTAGTCTATTTCCTTATGAGATATAAATAGAAATGAGTCCACTTTTCTAATGTTATTGGTTTGTTCATTTTGCAGGTTAGACCTTCGGACGCTGGTATGGGAGCCTGTGTTTGTAGGAACAGGTCAGGAAGGTGAGCCATTGGGCAGATACAGACATGAAATTGCTCGTGTTGGCAATAAACTTTACATAATTGGTGGAGGCACCGGGGAGTGGGCATTTGAACTTATGGAAATACCTATGTTTGATTTTGACAATAATACCTGGACAATTTTAACTCCAAAGGCTGATGATAGTTCAAAAGATACTATTGCTCCGTTACCTAGAAAATGCCATAGTGCAGTGCAGATTGATACGCCTAATGGTGCACAGGTGTTTGTAGCTGGTGGTTCCGATGGACAGTCAGTGTTTGAAGATATTTGGAGGTTAAACATCTCTGATTTACAATGGACTCTAATGCAGAAGACAGTGTTACCACATCCTCTATATTTTCATTCATCGGCAGTTACATCTTCGGGTTGTATGTATGTATTTGGTGGTATTGAGCCAAAAGAAGATGCAGCTAGTAGAAATAATATTCTCTATAAGGTCTGGCTATGTGTACCAAAACTGAGTGAAATGTGCTGGGAAGCTTTGTTGCATTTCCATCCAAACCTAGATCAAGTAGATGGTAGATCATTGTTAAATATTGGGATTCCAAGTCACTTTGTACAGAGATTACATATGCAGTGAGGAAGTTTGTTTTTCTTTTTTGCTGTAAGCAATATTGTGTTCTATATTTATGTATTTGCCCATTGATGAATTTATGTTTATAAGCTAAACATTTACTGAAAATATAACTTAACTTAATCATTTGTATTATAATGCTACAATTTGTTTCATTTGCCTGAGTTTTCATAATTACTGTCTTGTAAATAATTTAGTTAGGGTTTCATGGAGTTGCTTAATAAATGTGGCGATATTACATTTCCCCAATTATTAAAAAATCATTCTGCTTAATTGATCTAGAAAAAGCCAGAATTAACAAAAGACGACTTATTCCGAAGGTTCCAAAAAAAATCTGCACGTTATAAGAAATATGCATACATATCTATCAATGAATTCTAAGTTATTGGCGACACCGCGCACGCGCAGACTAAGACTTCGTAAATTGCAAAAACGACGCCTAGGCAGGGCTAAGAAAACGGATTGAATACGTCTATTATCTTGCCTTATTATACCTTCCTACAATCGTCAAATTTCCTTAATGAATTCCAACTTTATCGCTAGAGCATATGGTTCAAAGTCGATTGGGAAAGAGTTTCGGGTAGCGTGATATGCTGGTATATGTACTCTAACACATATCATTAAGTAGCGGACTTTTTGGTAGACCTTTTTATGTATTTTGGATCGGATCTCACTTCAACCAGAGTTTGAATAAAATTGTAAGCGGAAAATTAATTCTTTATTTAAGTCATCATACGAGTAACCTCTGAAAGCAGTGTATCCTCTATTTATATTTTAGACGTTATGTGGATACATAATAATGTTCCGTTTGAATCAATCTATCTTGTTTCGTTAACTCTAAAAAGCTAGAACGCTCCAGGCTCTTTTCTAGAGAGAGATCTAGAGCTTTATCTAAGGATAGTGTAGTAGGCACCTACACAGTTAATTAAATTAAATGATATAATAACAATAACATTATTCTCGGTGTAGCGCGAGCGAAGTGAACCTGACTCCTATTTCAAGGGCAGGTGGTGGCGGTCGCAAGTCGCAACAAGTGCTAGGCGCAGGGCGTAGGGCGTGCGTCGGGACGCCGTCCGTCGTCGCCGCAGTTTCGCGCCAATTCGCGCCCGCAGTGATGGGAAGCACGCCTCACGGGCGGGACACGCTCGGCTCGTCCGCGGACGTTCGTGATCCGATTTTGGATAACTGTTAAGTGGTCAACTCGGCAGTTAACACGTAGAGTCCTAAAAAATTTGGCCAACAAGTATGATTATTTTTGATTTTCAATTAAAGGAAATAGCATCAATCATGCTGTTTCCGGATGCATTCCCAAAAAGTGTCAAACTTGTTAAGAATACAGCAATTGTTCGATCATACGTAATCGGAAGTGGTAGCAAAAGTTATTGCCGAGGCGGCTACTAGTAAACTATGACGGACACCACTGAGGAGATGGTGTCGGAGGCATCGACGGTAGCCTCCGCACCTCACCGCACACCTACTCCTGAACTTCACGCGACGTACACGACTTTCGAAATCCTAGTGGCATTGGTGGCGGTTGTTGGGAACGCTATGGTGATCTATGTGTTCCGACGTGAGCGTAGACTGCGACGACGCACAAACTATTACATAGTGTCTTTGGCAGTGGCAGACTTGCTGGTCGGTCTACTAGGAATACCGTTTGCGATATTGGCATCGGTAGGCCAGCCACGAAACCTCCATGCTTGTCTATTCACTGTGTCGTTGTTAGTGATGCTGTGCACTATTAGTATCTTTTGTTTGGTGGGTGTTTCCGTAGACCGCTACTGGGCAATCTTACATCCAATGTGCTACTCAAGAAACGTGCGCACGAGAACAGCTATCTGTGAGTACCAAACTAATACTACTTTCTTTACTCGATCGTTATCAAGCAAAATAAAACAAGATTATCTAATATTGTTCTTCCTTTATTGGGATAAAATTTTCATCATCTCAACCTCGTGCTGCGGAGCGGTGGAGGTCACATTAGTTTTTTTATTGCTAACTATTGATTATTATTGTTATAATACAATGGGTATCAAGACCATACAAGCGCAGAGTACGTAATACTTCTTTAGTGTACCAATATCAATTAGATGATCGGTAAATACAAATAAGTCTTCAAAGATTTTTCCGATCTTAGCTATCGACCCATCGTTTTCCAATAATTTGGTACCTACTTACATATTTGCGGCTCTACCTAAACCAAATAGTAGTTGAATGCATGAATGAATATTTATTTATACATCGGATCGAATTTTTAGTTATTTACGCACCGGAGCAGGAATGGTTTTTGTATCTTTAGGTTTTCTAAACACTATAATAGACATGTTTATAAGATTAAAATTGATTAATGAACGACCGTAGTTGTAGTTTTAAATAAAATTGATAAGAATTCCAATAGTCAGGTACCGACATGTTTAAGTTGATGTACACCGCTTACACTGACCAATCCTACTACTATTATAAAGGCGAAAGTTTGTAAGTATGGATGTATGGATGTATGGATGTTTGTTACTCTTTCACGTAAAAACTACTGAATGGATTTGAATGAAACTTTACCACAATATAGCTTATACATCAGAATAACATATAGGCTACTTTTTATCCGGGTATGGAAAGTACTTCCCTCAGAAAGCTGGTGAAACCGCTGGTGGAAGCTAGTAATGCTATATGTAGGATTCAAGGACTGTACCAACAACAGGATTCGCTTTAGCGAGTAGGCGTTAACGACACCAGGGGCATAAGAGTTTATTCGAACACTTCCTGGTTATGACAAGTATCATTTCGTCATAAGGTCGTTTGTGACTGAAGCTGGATCAAAATTAACTGAGATCAAAAGAACCTGCCACAAACACATTTAAGTCAAGTCATAACAAACATATAGCTAAACATTACATTTGACAAGTTTTTAGGTCGTCGAGAATTGTTTACTTCATGGAACAAACAAGACTGTTTATCATACGCATGGACTCAAGAAAGAAAGGGCTTCTAACGACGATATCAACATCGCTTTTATAATAACAATCGGGACACATTTTCACACAGAGTCGGTTAGCCCCAAGGTAAGCTATTAATTACCTTGTGTCATGGGTGCTAATCCAACTGTAGAAAAACATATACTTTACATATTATAAGTACATAGTATAACACCCAGACCACAGCCAACAAGCATGCTCATCACACAAATATTGACTGTGCCGGGAATTGAACCCGGGACCCTCAGCTCGGCCACCCGGCGGGGTTACCATGGCGCCAACGAGATCGTCGCATTATGTAGGTATTTCACCAATAGATTAAGTATTAGGGAATTACATTTAAATAAAAAAAAATAAAAAGCCTACCTTGATACCTTCATTGAAAACTTAATCAATTGTGAAGTCAGAAACAAGTTTAACAATAACAGTTGGGTTATATTAAAAACTTGCTACTTCAAACGAACTGCTATTGATCAATTTGTTTGTCTTATCGATATTGATACCACATTTTTGGGTAATCAAGATGAATCGATGGCATAATTGTGGTATCCATTTTATTAATTCGACTGTTTGGAAGATATGAGGTGTTAAATAGAATAGGTATAACCGTTCATGGGGAACAGGTGTAACATAAACTAGAAATCTAGATATTAATCATATCACGCTATAACCTATATACTGATATTATAAAAATAAAGAGTTTGTTTGCTTGCGCTAATCTCAGGAAATACTGGACCGTTTATTTTTAGTGTTAAATGGCTTACTTAACCGGGAAGGCTTCTTTTTCGTGGGAACAATCAAATGACCCCTCCCGCTGAGGGTGCAGGGTGCAGCTGGAGGGAGTGTTAGACACTTACTGACTAAAACCTACTATGTTCCTTCTGGAGTTCCTTGTGTGCCAGGGCCAAGGTAACTCTTGCGAACAACCCGCAGTCCAGGCAGATCTGGGAAGGCCTCTATTGGATAGGCTCTAGCCTACTTATTGTAAGTGCGGGTTTCGGGTGCGCGGAGTAGCTCCCACGGGATGCGGTTGAAATCGCTAGCAGAAGCAGAAGCTAGTTTGTTATAAACGCGAATTTTTGGAAGGACATTCACACATAATGTGATCTACTCTTTCACGCAAAAACTAGTGACGGAAAAACGGATTTGCATGATTTATGATAACAGTCACTTCCAACCCTGTTTCATTCATATTCCAAGGGACCTACTGCCCACAGCAGGAAGAATAGTAATGTTTTGCAAGTTCCTTCGTGACGCGGATGGAACAGTTAAAAGTAATTTTATTACAGACAATAACAAACTGCCGAATATAACAAAATAAATACGATTTTTTGTTACGCTGTCACTCAAAACGGCAAAAGCGATTAAGATGAATCTTGATGAGTCTTAGGTGACCTGGCATGTTACCTACATGCTGTTATCCAGGTAAGTGAAGGCATTCCTCTTAGCCGAAGCTATTTTGTAATAACTGAGAATAGACTGAATAGAGAAAAAAGACGACGGACCTAAAGTTGAACCTTGAGGAACGCTTATAATTAACGTTATCCTTATCGTTAAAAATTTAAACAGAACTTTTACTTTCGTCAGGAAAATAAAAACATTGAAAAAGGGTTAAGTACTCATGTAAGTTGAGTTAGGTAGGTACCTAATTATACAAAAATTGTCGTTTGAAACTGCATATCTATGTTCTTATGTGTACCTACTTAGTTTTCAGCTGACAGTAAATTTATTTATCTCAGCAATGAAGTTAACATTGTCATTTCACGTATTTTGCACTTAGGTACATTGCGAATACTTATATTATACCTATGTTGTTATCTTATCAACAGTATCAAAGGTCGGACCTGTGCAATATTCATTCAAACTTTAATATACAATCCTTCCAAACTCCAAAATAAACTGTGACGTGCGCAGTCCTATGTAATCATACATACTATAGGGTTCGATGCATTGAACCACAGAGTGCAATTTGGTTTTCCTTGTATTTTGTTCATGCACTCGGAACGTCTGGCTGGAATCGCCCGCCGAGCGACCTTAGTCATGTTGTCGTATTTTTAGTCCTTATGAGAAGCCTACGTTAAATTGCGTTCATTTCGAAATAAACCTTCAAGGATCACGCTTGGCTCTACAAATTACAAGTAGGTACGTATCTTAAATTTTGGAAAATTATCAGAGTAACTTGTCATATATTTGTGTTATTTTTATTTTGTTGCGAAAAATGTGCAATGTTTGTGTTGGGCGTGTCACGTGTGCATTGTGTCGTTTTGTTTTTTTGATTATACTTTAAGATATTTACAATATTGTTGTGTAATTTCTCAGTTGAATGTTAGAGAATGTGAGAAATGAAAACAAACATTTAAGTAGTAGTAGTTAACAAATAATAATCATGTAAACAAAATCTTGAAGTGAAAGTATTGTCATTGATGTTGACCTTGAGTAAAAAAAGGTAGGTAAGTGACCTATGACTGATAAAATGTTAAATGCATTCATAGAAAATTGTGAATCACACACATACTTCAGATACCTAATTAGATAGGCAGGTATATCTTCAACTATCTAGTTTAAGGAGGTTGTTGTTATTTTTCATTTGTTTACATTCATGATAGCTATATGTGCTTGCAACACCTTTATTGTTTTAATATTTTTCTATAGTACATTGGACAAGCCTCAATAGAGAAATATATACTTCCATTCTTCATGAATATCAAAACTTACAAAAATAAAAATATTTCTTTTTTTATTCACCGCTGTACTATAGTGATCAAAGATTTTCTGGTAAAAGATTTCACGGACAGGTGGACAGCCCCAAAATATATATATTTTTTTAATCTTATTAAGTACTATCTCTGAGTATTGTACATTACTTAGTTTCTCAGGTAGCAGCTTTCTGGCTTGCAGTTTACAGCATTTCTTGATTGGCTTTGAATTACCTACTTAATATCAAAAAGTATGCTTTTCTTTGGAGTTAGTGTGTTTCCTATCAGATTGTAAATAGATGAAATTATTGTTAACTTGTGTTAAGGTTGAAGTATTTTCCATAGGTAATGAATTTTCCTTGATTATGTTTTTTGTTTATGGTAGGGCAAAATAGTGAGTTGGGTAATTTGGCTAAGTAGAACAGTGAAAACTGACTACTAATAAGTGAAATTAACAACTGTTACTTGAATGGAACTTAAAATGTTTCTTCCCATTATTTTAGTCTGTAGGTATGTGTATGTAAATACTTACATAAAATATTGATGGCATGCACCTACCTATTTATATAACTTAAATAGGTAAGCATCTATTTTCGACTAATACCTATATTTTTCGATTGATTTGCTTTAGTGTGTTGAATGTAATTTTAAATAAATATTTCTGAATGATGTTCTTAACTATGTTATTCTTCGTGATGCATGATAACAAGTCTTAGTACAAAAGTCACAATTAAATAAATACTTAACTAAAACTTTACATGACTAAAAACAAATTCTGTTGATAAGTAATATTGCTCTTACATTATATCTATAATTATTTCTATATATAAATCAAAATAAATTTATTGAAAAAAAAATGAAATTATGACAGTAAGTAATTTAGGGTTGCCAGTTTTCATAATAGGTAATTGTACCATTATTTTATGGCATAGAACTATTTTTAAAATAACAATTATGCGTCGTCGGTATTATTATTGTCCATTTTTTATCATATTTAGCAAAATAATAGATATATACAGGTAAAATAATAAAGTTAAACGGTGAAAATAAATAAATACTATATAATGATGATAAATACCTACTACAGGACGATAAAATTACTCGAACAAATTCCTGATATCAACACCTGTTGTAGACAGACAAACTTTTGCTTACACAGGTCAGGCTATCACAATCTGTCAAGTTTCCTTATTAGATATTCAACTTTGTCGCTGAGGCAAATGGTTCAAAGTTGATTGGGATAATTTGTCAGTTTCGGGAAGTTTGATGTGCTGGCGTCCTTACCTAACTTTTTTGAGTAAAGTTTAGAATCTTAAAAACAATGATTTACCTACATGATTGTTCTATTCATGGAGAATCAAATAACGAGGTTCAAAAAAAAATATAACAATATTTTTTTATCTTTTAAACTGTGTACATAAATCGTTAGATAAATAAAGTCCAAATCGCTCAATATTTTTGTAAGAGCAGCTGCGTACAGCGTAGGTACACCAAATTAAGGAATTTATCGTTTGAAACTTATCACGCCTTCAAATGCCTGGAATGGCCTTAAATATTTCATTATCATCTATCATACAGCCTTCAACGCAATAGTTTGTGGTTAGTATCAAGTTTTATTTAAAGTCCGATGGTCGTGCGATCTTTGCGGTTTTTTTGCTTCTCTTTTCCTCATTTTCCAAACATTTGATGGATTACGCAATGAGCTTTATTAAAAAGCAACCTAATCTCAATTGAGAAAACCTCTGCAAGAGCTGAACGACCTAGGCAATTCTTTAAGGCGAAATGGGTCTCGGGAAGATGAATGGATGCACCATGGACATATGTACATGATAATGGAAAACTCATGTTTCCTTAAGATCTGTAGCCATATAAGATGCAACACTGTGCAGGGGATAACTTTATCTTGGCCAAGCTTTACCACTGGTGCGGCAGAGGAGCTAAAAAAGAGAATACGCCTGGGCTGTCGGCATTCGGAAAGCTGCTTGAAATATTTGAAGCGTCAATCCCCAATCCCTGGTAAAGACCGACGCATCTTACTTTTTAACCTATGGAACTGATACGAAGTCATACACCAAAGAGCTTATGTCAGTTGAAATGGAAGTGGGCATATCGGACAAAGGGTCGTTGAAGCAGATTGACAGACAGAACGTATGACGTCCTGCCGCACGTCTTATCGACGATTTGAAGAAGTTGGCGAGCATTGGATAGGTGCAGGTTGCCCAATACAGAATGGTTGGCGCTCATTCATGGAGACCTACCTTCAGCTGAGGACCATAATAGGCTGAAACAATGATAATCTTCTAGCAAAAGTCCTATTTAATTAATCGACAATATCTGTTCCTTTAGAATAATGGTTTTTCTGCCAAACACCCATAAGGTTGGGTAATGTGTCTGCCACTCGTTAATTTTGATGGACTATTAAACCGGTTCAATGATTTCTGAGAACTGACATAAGTTTACAATTCATATGAAATTTAATATCTGCTCTTAATAGACAATTTACAACTGGGTCTATATTGAGCGACAGTGGGTATATACAAACTCGTATAGGTATAATTTGGTTGTGCGGTGAGGTGAAGCAAGTTGGAACTGCAAGTGCGAATCAAGCACCATACTGTCCCTAATGTCAAAATATTAGGTCGTTAAGGAAATAGAGGGAGGGATTAGCAATAACATATTTTTTTACTCATAGGGGACAATGGATTCTCAAACTTAACACCCTGTTTGTTGAAGATTAAAATGAGAGTTAAATAGCCCTTCAATTTAAGAGGTCTTGTTGCTGTTTTTTAAAACTGTTATGGTAATTAAGCATGCCAACGGCCATGCTTTGGAATCAAATATTGTTTATTACCTATCTTAAGTTTGTATTTGTTGATGGGCGCCAAAACTCCTACCAGCAGAAGATCGATGGAAAACGATCAATGGTTTGTTTGCGTTACCGTTTATTATAACTACCATAAATTAGAGTAGCTCATAGTTTATTGAGCGATTATCCAGCGCAGAATTATATGTAAAGGTACTTGTTCATCATGGCCACGGATCTTTAAAGATACGAGTGCTGCATTTACAAATACGGGAGTAAAAGTCTCCCTCTTTTCTTCTCGTCTTCTCGTTTTTGAATGACCAAGCCATAACATAACTCCTTTAAACCCATCGTGTAAACTTGAGCTTTGACTGCCCCGTTGGTCTAGTGGTTGCAAGGCGCGACTGCTGTGCACGGGGTCTCGGGTTCGAATCCCGGGTCAGGCCGAAATCGCTTTGTGGGTTTTGTGAAACTTTCACAAAGCAGCCTGGAGTCTGGAAGTTGGTGATTGATTCACCCGTGCATCGGAGAGCACGTAAATGTCGGTCCTGCGCCTGATCTCTCTCCGGTCGTGTCGGATTGCCGTCCCATCGGACTATGAGAGTGAGGGAATAGAGAGTGCACCTGTGTCTGCGCGAATGCTTGTGCACTATAATATGTCCTGCGCAGCTGGCTGATCACCATAAATGAAAACGGCCGCCGTAGCCGACAATCGGCCTGGACGCCATCATCATCGTAAACTTGAGCGACAAATCTGAACCTACCTAGGTATCTTTGCATAGCTACCAATAGTAACCCAGGCTACATTAAGAAGTAAGAGCCAAGTCAAAATATCATAAATTCTAATCCAAAAACCATTATTCTTAAATAATAACATACATCACAGAGTGACCTTGACTAGAATTTTCCTCCCCTTAATTTTCGTTGGCATTGAATCCTTGAAGCAACTTGATACTTTAAATGAGCTGTACTTGACTAACAACTATGTAATAAGGATTAGGAACTGATCATCGTGAACCTCAAGATCCGAAAGGAGATAATTGGATTGCATGATCTGTATCTCGAAAAAGATTTTGCTTACCGTTCTATATTCGATCATTCAGATTAACCTAATTAAAGTTTGTATTTTTCCCTTCTTCGGCTGAATTTATACTTACGTGCGTACGTGTATAAATATACATTCATGTAGGTACGATAGTTATAAATGTACGATATTACGAAAAACGAAAAGTGGTGGTTGATAGGAGATGCAAAGTTTGGCAAACCTTGTCGCATAAGTATTAAAAAATAAATTAATCTAATTATCAATTAATTTTGTTCACAAAAAAATGCAAGAAGGTACTTACTATAATAAAAATACTCAATATAATTTGTTAATGCTATCCGCGTGCGGTTTTTATACGTATTAATATGTAGGTGTGCGTTAAAAACTAAATTTACATTGGCGTATATACCATCTGTCATAATAGATTTACGTCTCACAGGTGTGATTCGGGAATGTAACATGCTTCAGTAGGCGCTTACGTTTACATTGCAACAACAAATGCCGCCACCGCAATGAAATTAATTATAGGTTACCAATATTTTAAGTTTGAATAAAAGGCTTTTAAGGCAACCTTTAATTTCCGTTGGTAATACCAACTCCAGCACATCAAGCTATCCGAAATCGCAAATCTCAATGAACTTTGGATCAAATGTTTCAATAATAAAGTTGAAAACCTATTAAGGAAATTTGACAGATTGTAATATTTGATTTGCTTGATTTGCTGGCATTTGTAGGTACCAAAGTTTTTTTCCACAAAGTAGCTCATGCGATGCTCGTTTCGTTAAACGTAGTTGTAATGTATCAATCTCACTGCTTATTACATCATTCGTCGTGATATGTATATAGCAGGAAGTACTCGCTTTGTACAAAGCGCACATTCGGCATACATACATATATTATTTACCGACCGCGGTCACGCTGTCCTGTCCATGAAAGTTCTTAACATATGTACAAACGCCAGCACACCAGGCTACCCGAAACTGTCAAAATTTCCCATTCATCTTTGAACCATAATGCTTCAGCAATAAAGTCGAAAATCTATTAAGAATATTTGACAGATTGTGCCTGATGTGCTGACCTCTGTACATAACCAAAATTGCTTCCTTACTTAAATCAATTATTACCAAGGTTTTAAGGTGCAGCAAGATGCAATATTGACTCTCAAAAATGGGCATAAACATTCGCCTGACCGCCCTCGATATAATTTCAGTTTACCTCTCCCACCCATACATGGCACCCAGTGCGGTCGCACCACTCGCACCACCCTAGGACCGGCCCTGCACTATCACAATAACGAGGATGATATTTATGTACGTTATTTTCATTTTGTAAATCATTTGCGTGTCATTATTTACAGCAATGATTTTTCATTTCATAGATTCATTCCCGGAAAGTCACTTGCACCAGCAACCCTACGTGGTGGTCAAGCGATGTCTTTTCCTGAGCAGCGGCGGTCGCGCGCCAGAATCTGTTCCTTACGGTCCATGAACATAATCCATTGGATAATTATTTACATGTGCATAATCACTGTTTGTGTATTTGCGGGAGGACGTGGGGGTGGAGGAGGGTCGCGCGGTGGCGGAGGATCACGTGGTGGCGGAGCGTCACGTGGTGGCGGAGGATCACGTGGAAATGTAGGCTCTCGTGGAAGGTCTTATAGCGGAACTCGCAGCAGCTTACGTTCAGGATCGCGTGTCCTTTCGTATGGAAGATCTTTTGGAGGAGTAAATATAGGGTTATATACAGGATACCATCAAGGAGAACAGGGAGAATCGCATGAAGAATCCCATGCCCATGAACCACCTTCTTACTCTCACTCGACTAAGCGCCTCACTAGTTTAACTTATTATCCACCCGACAACATAAACTTTACTTATCGAAACCACTCCTCGTTTAAACTGTATCCCGTTTACAAGCCCATGTTGCCGAGTTACGTGTTCGCTTGCAAAGAATCATTCAGTAGATACAGAGAGCTACTTACCGGCCTCTGTCTGTACAACCTAGCACGTACGACTACAACTGAAGGGAACTACTCGCGCTACTACACACCTCGATCAGACGAAAGTTGTTCGCTTCAAATCGTCAAGCTGGTCGAACCTTTAAACTTCGAAGAAACAGAGTTTCCTTGTTTTATGATCTCAACATATACTGACCCAGAACCACCGAACGAAATGAAGAACTCAAGTCTGATTGACGTAACCTTGTTAGAGATTGACGTGTCGCCATTTTTAACGGATTTCCATTATTTTGCTTTAGAGGTGACAGCTGATCAAGAGTGCGTGATATGGCGTAATTTAACGATGCGTAAAGAGTTTTTTCATGTTCCCTGTGAATTGTTGGAGGAGTACGCGAACACTGTGTCGGAATTCGGCATACCTGCATACTTTTGGGTTCCTGTATTGCTGGTGGCTATTGTTTTAGTTCCGTACTGGGTTCTCTCCTATTTAGCCAATAAAAAGGCAAAAAAGATAAAGGAGAAGGCAGCTGTCCAGGAAGATGTTCCTCTCAATGGCGTGGTTGAACCAGAATGAAATTCTACTTAAAGTGAAAATCACTAACCTACTATTAATACAAGTTATTCAATTGTATTATCTCAACCGAAAGGCAGTTTGTATTTTTTACCTGTGCATAATTTTGGTCTATAGTGGTTTGACCTTATTTTAGTTTAATAAGTGTTGTGTATTGTGTATTTCTATATGTTGTTAGCTTAACGTCAAGGACGTTTTGATAGGAACTCCTATTTATATTACAAACCAACGTTTTAATCGTCTTTAAGTCGACGGCAAATCAAAAAATACATAAGACTTTATTAAGTAACCTGTACTTATCTATACGTACTGATACTAATATTATAATTATGTCAAGGTGAAGAGTTCAGTTTGTTTTGTTAGACCGAGTTGATAAATAACTTCTGTGTTAGATAGCCCGTCGAGGTAAGCTTATAGGCTTATTTTTATTCGGGTGCGCGGAGTAGTTTTTTCGATACGCGGGCGAACCCGCTGGCGGAGGCTAGTTTATAAGTAAAGTTGACTAAGTTAATAATGTTTCACCTTGTGCCATAATTTATAATCATATTAAGGTATCAATAAAAGAGTGTTATAACTTGTTTTGCCATTAACCATCTCATATGATAGTTTGATAGGGTGTTATTGGTTAGGACTCATTCAAGGCATATAGTGTTACCCAGTTGATGGTTCAAATCGGCAGTTTCTTTATTTCATATAATGGTAGTTGCATTCAGGTAGACCGTCCACAAACGTTGTCCATACTGTCCTGTGAAAACTCTTACCATATTATATTAATTTTCAATTGTTTCCATTGCAATTGTATCCTAACACTAAAATATAATTATGTCGACATCTAGTAAGCTTCATAATTATCTTTTTGTTGCTGCTTTACTAGTACTATGATGTAAGCTAGTTTTTCGCGCTTGTCTTTTTCATACTCAAATTTACACATAACTTGTCATTTCATAGATTCATTCCTGGACATTCACCTGCACCAACTAGTCTACAAGGCTGTCAGTCGAACTCTTTCCTGCACATTGTCCAGTCTCACAGTTGCACGTCGTGTGCAGTCCCTTGCGCTCCATGAACAACATTCACTGGATAATTGTTTACATGTTCCTAATCAATGTTTGTGTAACTGCAAAGGGAGGACATGGGGGCGGTGGTGGAGGACACGGTGGTGGAGGCTCACGAGGTGGCGGGTTCCGGGGAGGTGGACTATCTCGTTCCTCTTCGCTATCTTCGCTTGGAGGATCTCTCTACAGCTTCCGAGTAGGACAGCGTGTGCTTGTGTATGGAAGACCCATTGGAGCATTAAATCAAGGAGTATATCGAGAATCGCATGAAGAATCGCATTCTCTTGAACCCCCTTCATATTCCCATTTGACTAAGAGCCTCACCCACTTCACGTACCATCCACCCGACCACATCAACTTCACATGTCGCAACTGTTCTTCCTCTGAACTGTATCCCGTATATACGCCCATGATACCGAGTTACGTGTTCGCTTGCAAAGAATCATTCAGTAGATACAGGGACGTACTCGCCGGCCTCTGTCTGTATAACCTAGCGCGTACGAATACAACTGTTGGGAACTACTCGCACCACTACACGCCTCGATCGGATGAATATTGTTCTCTACAAATCGTCGAACCTTCACACTTTGAAGAAATTGAGTTTCCGTGTTTTATGATGTCAACATTTATAGAACCAGAACCAACGATGAAAGTGAACGATTTTAGGCCGATTGACATACGGTTGTTACAGATTGATGTGTCGCCATTTTTATTGGATAGCGATTCTGCTTTGGAAGTGACAAATGAACAAGAGTGCGTGATATGGCGTAATATGACGATGTTTAAAGAGACACATTACGTTCCCTGCGCGTTGTTGAAGGAGTATGCGAATACTGTAACAGAATCTGGAATACCCGCTTACATTTGGCTACCAGTAATATTGTTTAGTATTATAGTATCGTGTTTCGGTTATGTGTATTACCGCGAGAAAAAGTTAAAAGAGGAAAAAAAGTATGAATCCGTCCATGTCAATCTTTCCAAAGATAATGAAGGATTTGAAGAAGAAAATAATAAAAATCTATCCATATCTATAGTTATAATAAATCTGTAGACAGGTCAATTCTGTACATCAAATATACTTTCAAAATAACTATCAGGGGTTGATTAGTGATCGATACTGATGCCAAAAATACAATCAGCAAAATTTTTGTCGTCTGTCTGTCTGTCTGCATGTTCTTTATAGAATCAAAAACTACTGGACGGATTTTAATAAAATTTGGTTCAATTATTCTTCATACTCCTGGGCAGGTTATAGTATACTTTTCATCAACTAGTACAGGTTATAGTGAAGGGAAATGTTGGGAAAACGGGAGAAGTTACTCCATTGTTTAAGCTTTCGTCGCGTATGCAGCCTTAATGGTTAAAGCTACTATTTTCTTCTTAAACCTTTTTTTATTTATTATGAGTACACTTATTCAGGCCTGGTTACTTCTTTAAATGCTGGCGAATCAATCCCATCACTAATATAATTTGTAACATTCACAGTGTACATAAAATCCATGATTATCATGTGTGGTAATCCTTGTTTATGCAAATAAGTTTAGTCACAAAACTAAGTTATAATAGTACGATCTGATATTTGAGCCCTTTATGCAATAAGTCTGATTAAATATAAGAATAAACTTTTTTATTTTATTTATACAAAATATAAAAAAAATTGAAAAAAATTGAGAAAAAAATTGTAAAACCTTATTAGAGGCTAAAGGTGTACCTAATTATTAGTATTTCGTATGGTGGCTTTTAGGTAGGTATATGGGAAACTATTTAAACGATATTATTAAGGCCAATTATACTGCCATAATTTTGCTAACACTCCTTTTTCCTTTCTAGATTTACAAACTAATAGAAATTTTAATGCTATGATGTATAATCTGAACGAGGAAAAAAATAAGACTATTGGTAATGCCAATTACTTGAAATGTAATTATAGTTTTAGTGACAAAATATTGTGAATCTTTTTGTTGGTCTACTAAATGGTTATGTAGATTAAGAAAACTATATCCATGTTTGAATCTTTTTTATTTGAATGTATTAAACAATTTAGTAAAAAAATGTGTGTTAACTTATTGATTCAAATCTTCAATAAATTAAATCTTCAGTAGCACTTACACGTAACCATACAAAGTTACCATTTTAGAATTTCACAATGATGCTAATATCGTAGTGGTTTTTTCTAAATTCAAACTTTAATATTTTCTTAAATGGTGTAGCAATCATCCTGCACATTAAAATTTGTAATACACATTAATATTTTTTATTTTTTCTGATTTCCTTTACATCATGACGAGATAGTGGTTGATGATTACGAGGTAGTTAGTGACTTACACAAACACATTAGTAGCCATTCATTTTACACGTAACCTTTCATTTCTTAGATTCATACACGGACTTTCACCCCTGTGTTATGTCGAGGGGCGACAGTCTGGCGCCAGCAAGTCTACGTGGCGGCCAAGCGATCTTCTCTCCCGAGCGGCGGCAGTCGCGCGCCGGGATTCGATCCTTACGCTGTACTATGAACATAGTCCACGGTATATTTGTTTACATGTACGTGATCAATGTTTGTGTGCTTGCAAGAGGAGGACACGGAGGAGGACATGGAGGGGGCTCACATGGCCACGGGGGCTCACATGGCCATGGGGGCTCACACGGCGGCCATGGAGGATATCATGGCTATGGACATTCGTCTCATCATTACGTGACTAAGAGCCACACCCACTACTCATACCATCCACCTAGCCACATAATGTTTACATGTCGCACCTGCTCTTCCACGGCAGTGTATCCTGTATACAGGCCTCTGCCACCGACTTATGTGTACACCTATAAAGATTCAGACAGTAGGTTCAGAGACGTACTCACCGGACTCTCTCTTTACAACTTAGGCCGTTCGTCCAACCCTGGATGGAGCAACTCGCATCACTATACGCCTCGATCTGACGAAAAGTGTTCACTACAAATTATTGAAAGATCACACTTCGAAGAAACAGAGTTCCCGTGTTTTATGATTTCAACATTTATTCAACCTGAACCAACAACGATAATGGACGACTCCGGTATGGTAGACATATCCTCGTCGAAGATTGATGTGGAGCCATTTATAAAGGATCAAGGTCCTGCATTAGAGGTTAAGAATGATCAAGAGTGCGTGTTATGGCATAATTTAACGATGCATAAAGAGAGAAATCATGTTCCTTGTGCGCTGCTGAAGGAATACGCGGACACAGTGAGACAGTCTGGCGTCCCTGCTTACATTTGGGTACCAATTTTATTGGGCATTATTATAGCTGTTTACTTCTGTTGTTTGTGTTATTGTAGGAAAAAGGAAAAGGACAAGGAGAAAGAAGCCGTTAATGAAGTTATTCCTCTAAATGGGCTGTATGTGCCAGAATATCGTTCTAACTGAAGTGCTTATACCTGCTTTAATTCATTAATCGTAATATTTGTATCAGCTTTTAAGTCTTAAATAGTTGTAGTTTTAAAATTGTTGCCTAAATGAGCATTCCTATTTCTTTAAGTAAACTTTCCATTATTGTTACTATAATATTATTCAATGTATCTTTAACTTACTAGTGTACTTATATAAAACTATTGTATGCTCATATTCCTACTTAAATCTACCTAAGTGTTTGTACTGGATATGTAGGGATTTTTATCCTGTGATTCGCTAAAATAGACTGAAAAATAATAACAATAATATCTATAATCTAAGATTAATTTACTGCTCTTTTTGCCTCATGGAATTGCATTTAGGTAATTTATTTTTTATTTAAATACTTATATCATGGCCAAGTTTTTAGCTTATGATTATGCCATATATTTAAAAATTTATTACATAATTTTAAAGAAATTTGTCGTTATTTAGTCCGTCACTATCCTTTATTTAGGGTTTTCGTTGAGATAGGGAGTTAAAGTTTTAACCGTAATACTCAGTTCTTCTAAGTTCGACACTGTCAAGGGTATCAATTCTAAATTCTCATAGGATACTTTCCGTTGACATACAACTATGAAATTTGTTAAATTACATCTTAAGAGTGTGTAATTACTTGTGGAAGTACAAGATAAAATCTCCAACTTCTGATTTTGGTATTTAAAAATTGTATTTACTTTACATTTTGTAATAATGTAACTAATAAATAAGTAACCGTACTAAGATGAAGAAAATATTTCCCTATCGTCTGATAGACACTTCTCCGATTGCGTCACTTTAGATGTTTTGTCAAGTGGGATTTGTACGTTACTACAAATTCGCTTATAAGCGATGCTCGTTTCATAGACATGATCTCAATGTCTCGCCAACAACGCTCAGGAAATCATTCATCGTGATATCTAGCAGCTAGCAGGAAGAGCGCGCTTTGTAGGAGGAGCGCATTGTCCGAGCGGTAACTCCGTGCGTCCACGCATGTTGTACTCTCTGATCGGTTTCGAACACTATAATGACTTTATTCCGACACACATTAATCTTTCTTAATATTGGTTTCGAAGCAACATGTTAATACAGGCGAATTGTTTCTTTTGTTTTTAGGGTTCAATATGCAATACCTATAAACTAAATAATATGAATTTCAGTAGCATATAGGTACCTACGTCTACTTAAAGTAAGTGTTCATAATCAGTTTAAGTACAGACGCCAGCACATTAGGCTACAACAATCTGACAAATTTCCTTAATGAATTTTCAACCTTATCGCTGAAATATTAAGTTCAAAGTTGATTGGGATTTGACAGTTTCGTTTAGCCTGATGTGCTGGCTTCTGTACATTGAATTATTTCAGAGTTTAGTAAAGGAATGAGGTATGAGTTTATACACTCGATTCCGTCGGAAGCCATTCAGGAACATTGTTTACTTTGATCAAAATTCATCGTAGAAATTCCAGCCTCGACAATATCACAGACAATATATTCCTGTGACGCATATAATATCACATTTATAACCTACTACCTTCCGCCAGCGGGTTTACTCGCTTCCTAAGAGAATTATTTAACCGATATTATTGCCACATTAACCTAATAACCATTTACTTACTAACGAACGTTCGCGTTTATAATCCATTATTATAATCGTATTTAGAAGGATAATTTGCTGTTAGGTGATTTTTGAAAATTTTTATAATTTACCAACAATTCTTGGCAAACTACTTTAGTCATTAAATTACAATATCTATAGGTAACTTCGTGTATTCACGGCTGTTGCGTTATTATGAATTTGTAATTATTAGAGTTTGTGTATAATAAAATATGGGGTAGGTAGTCTATCGCACGTGGCTAACCTAATATTAATTAGGCAAGTATACTATTTGCCAAAACATGCCAGTAAAATATTTGGTGTTTAGATTACATAATTTACGATTATACTGTATACATACGAATATTTTATGTATACAACTAGTCGGTGTACATAATTCTTATGAGATGAAACCAAATAATCTGTCGAAATTATTTAGCTTCTTGAAGAAAAACACCATTTTATAAAAAGTAAATATTTGATTTAGGAAAATTATCATGAAAGCCACCACTTCATTTCCCCAATCAATTTTGAACCATATGCTTCAGCGATAAAGTTGAAAATCTATTAAGGAAATTTTATAGATTGTAGTAGCTTGATGTGCTGGCCTCTATACTTTTATGATAATTTTCCTCAATGAAATATGTACTTTTTTATATAAAATAGCATTTCTTTCCACCCAGCTGCAGTAGTTAATAATTAAAAAAAGAAACTACAGATAAAACCTAAAATCAGGTAAATGGGTAGTACCTTATATAGGCCACGTCCAGCAACTAGCTGAAAAAATAAAAAGGATAATGTTAACATATTCAGAGGCATATGCTGGCATCAAATATACCCGATCTTATTACATCAAAATAACAAGTAACGCGAGACACGGTGATTTGGCGAGTGAAATTGATTCCTCGCTGAAAAATATATTTTTTAAAGATTAATTAACAGTATAAAAGGGGGATGACAGTAAATTATTAGTTCGTATAGAGTAACTTTGCCTTTGAAAACATGCTACAGAAACTTGCACTTCTGAAATCGCCAGTCTTGAGCAAGCATGGTGATTAACGCTCATTGCTTCTCTGTATCCGAAGAGGACTTTGCCCAGCAGTGGGACAGCGAAAAGATTCATGATGATGATGTTGAGAACATCTTTGAGAAGGATAAACATAAATAATGTTTACTAACGATAGGTTTAACTTCATTGACTGTTGATTTCGATAATATAATATGTATATCTATCTGTTGTTTTGGTTTCTAGAGATACATAGAATTTTGACATTACGAGTGTCCCTTAGAGTGAAAACCTCGTATGTGTAAAATATGTAACTTTTCAGCAAGAAGATATAGGACGTGTTTCGCGATGTCATTTTCCTAGAAAAGAAGAATAATACATTGGCAATAATGCTTATCCGAGGTTTTCACTCTAGCTCCATAAAAGCTGTGTCTGATTAATATATCTAGTAAGCAAATCGACAGATAGATAGGTTATCGAAATCCATATACATTTCGATTTCATTATTATGGCCATATTAAGTCGTGGTGGCCTAGTGGTTAAAGAGCCAACCTCTCAAGTTTGAGGGCGAGTACCAATGCTACTTTTCTAAGTTTGTATGTACTTTCTAAGTCATTGAACATCCTTGGCAGTCGTTATGGGTAGTCAGAAACCAGTAAGTCTGACGCCAGTCTCACAAGGGCTATTGGGTTGCCCAGGTAACTGGGTTGAGGAGGTTAGATAGGCAGTTGCTCCTTGTAAAACACTGGTACTCAGCCGAAACCGGTTAGACTGGAAGCCGACCCCAACATACATAATATCTAGTTGGGAAAAGGCTCGGGAGATGATGATGATATTGTCATTGGTTTCGACAACGCCCATAAGTTTTATATAACAAGAAAAGAATTCTCCGATAAAATAAGAAAAATCAGCACATCAATAAATTATCATAGCTTGTGAAATAAATTGACCGATGCAATATTCTAAACAGAATTTTGTGTACAAAAACTTCAATAACATATCGGTGCTTCCTTGATACAATCCAAGCATTGTTTGATTGTATTTCTAGACGTGATCCGGATCTTTCAATCCGTCATTTTCGATATACAAAATTCCGATAAATAGTAGCGTCACTTTAAATGCAAGGTGTTTGTTTTTGTCCGCTGTTTATCTATTAATTCAGATATAAACCTGACATAAAAGTTTAAGTACCTACAATGTCCTCAAATACGTTATAAAAAGATTGGAATTTCGTTATAATATGTCTTTATAATTAGGTAATTACGTACATATATCTACATCTCGCTTCTGCTAGCGTATAATTATATTTCTAAACAACACCGCGCACCTGGTCAAGAAGTAGCCTATAGCTTTCCTCGATATATGGGCTATCTAACACTGAAATAATTTTTCAAATCTGATCCTAAGATTAGCTCGTTCTACCAAACAAGCAAACTCTACGGCTTTATAATATATGTATTTTTTTATTTTTATTATCAGCCTAGCCTTTTTCCCTAGCTATGTTGGGGTCGGCTTCCAGTCTTAACCGGAGCTGAGTACCAGTGTTTTACGTGGAGCGACTGCCTATCTGACCTACTGAACCCAGTTACCTGGGCAACCCGACCCCCTTGGTAAGACTGGTTGTCAGTTTTCTGTCTCACCGTAATGACTGCCAAAGAAGTACAAATGAGAGCCAGGATCCACACAATTAAACTTGCTTTATAACATTAGTATAGATTAATTATGATTTAGGCATGAGAACTTATCCTTTGGTATCCTTTCTGGTCCTTCACGGGGTAATTTTTGTACAATTTATACGCAGGGGCCGTCGACTTGAAAGCGTTATTTTAGTTGAATTAATACAACACTTGATTTACCATTTATTTCTATTCACTTTGTAGAACGTCATCGCCTACAGACTTCTAAGAACATTCAGTGGATTTATTGTTCCGAAGAAACATCCGTTTCATGCTCGATTTATCTAAAATTAGTTTTTAATCCAACAATTGTATCTACGTTTCTTCCTACTTTGTCGGAATATCGGATTGGTGAATTGATACAGAGCAGTTATCAAAAAGAAACACTTAACGCTAATATGTGTTTGGTTTTTAATCTTTGGATAGTTAAGTAGGTATATTCTGTAAATTTAGGAAGATATGTATATATGTCTAATGTAGACACATCTTTATCTCTTTATCGTTCATTCTCTCTTCTTCTTCTTCTCTAGGTATCATCTTACAAATATATTTTTTTTTTCGTGGGAAATCATCAAATTATCCCTCTCTCTTACTGACTAAAACCCACTATGTTTCTTCTGGAGGTCCCTGTGTACCAGGCTCACGGTAACTCCTGCGAACAAGGTTATATGTTACTCCAAAAGAAAAAGTCATCCCGATAAAACTTACAGTTTGAATTGATTTATCTGAACATGTATGTTCAGATGAATCAATCTTTCAAAAAATCTGATATTAGTTTCGTAATAACTAGGTACTCATACATTACTGGAGGAAAAAAGATTATCTATTTTCGAGTATTTTGTGTACCATGAGTGTGTAATGCGTGTCTATGAGTCAACTCACACTACAAATACGTGACAATTGATATCACTGTATGGTAAACCCACTGGGAGGTTGCCCAACAGTGATTAATATTGTGTGACGTCACTTATCTTTCTAATATAGTAAACCATATTTTTGGCAGCCACTACTAATGATCCACTATCAACGTATCAGTTCGCTACTGTAATCCTTGAGCAAATTGATAAAGCCTTTGATTTTAATATACAACTACAAATATTCGGATTTCGGGAGTGTGACGTAATTTTTGGTAATCGTCGCTGATAACCTAAATCTGAGCTTTTATTTTAGTATAGTTTTGTTTAGATTTTGATCCGCGATTTTGAAGGACCAACGCGTCTGAAGGGAACTTCTGTTATTTAAATTGCTTACAAGAGGTAGGTAAAGGCTGTTTGTATATATATGTTCTGGCGTGTTATGTCCTTCCTTCCTTCCACCCCTTCCCCCTTCCTCTCTCCTAAAATGTTTTTGCGTGCCCGACAGGGTCCATATTGTATCTTTTAAGTTAATTTTACCATCTATGTAACATATGGAATGCAATAAATAATTGAGTATTGAGTATTGAGTATGCTACATGTCTGTTAATAGTCAAAATTATGGCACACAGTAGGTACCAACCTCAGGTACAAATGATCGCCTTTATGACATTTGGGTAATGTAACGCACGACAGCGAATTAGTAGAACCATTAGCCAGTACTTTATGAACAACTAGCTTCCAGCAAGGGTTTTACCCGCTTCCTGAGGGAACTTCTTCCTGCACCCGGATGAATTCATTTTGTTTTAAAAGCATTGTCTATTGTCAGTTTTGTACGAAAAAAAATGTAGATCCCATTCTATTGTTTTATTCATCATCATGCCTATCGCAGTCCACTGCTGGACATAGGCCTCTCCAAGTGCACGCCACTGAGATCGATTTTCGGCTTCTCGCATCCAGCCCCTGCCAGCCGTCTTGCGCAAGTCATCACTCCACCGTGCCTGAGGACGTCCTACACTACGTTTGCCGAGGCGTGGTCTCCACTCTAGAACTCGTTTTATTAAAAGTAACTAATTATTTGCTGAAAAATAAAATCTCTTTTAAAAACTGCAGTTAATAGAATTAAAAGGAAACCTTATCTTATTTATCTCCGTTGTCTTGTTACGGTTTATTTTAAAGTAACTGAAGAAACAAGTTTATACAACTGACAGTTATAGCTAAATTGTCCTCGTGTTTCTTAATTAGCTCCGTCTAATTAGCGTAAATCTGTGACACGATGTTTCTTCATTGCACTCAACTAACTACTCCAAATTTGTATAACCATTTTGAAACCGTTTTGGAATAGGATACAATAATAGATAGGTGACAACTAGTCAAATTCAATACTTTTATTGAACTGTCAAAAACGGTTATTTTGTATTCAATTTGCTTGAGAACACAAACTATGACGTCACAGGTTTTTCGCATCAAGCCGTTTACTTTTTCGATTATATAATGAAAAAAAATGAAAACAATTTTCGGATCAAAACGATAAATTAACTGACTAACATTTTAAGATATTTTGTTTTTAGTTTTGACTTAGTCATCATCCCGAATTATCTCGACAATAACATTGATATTCATTATATGACATACTAGCTTCCGCCAGCGGTTTCACCCGCTTTCTGAGGGAAGTACTTTCCATACCCGGATAAAAAGTAGCCTATATGTTATTCTGATGTATAAGCTATATTGTGGTAAAGTTTCATTCAAATACATTCAGTAGTTTTTACGTGAAAGAGTAACAAACATCCATACATACAAACTTTCGCCTTTATAATAGTAGTAGGATAGTTACACATCATTAAAATAATACATAGTTAAATACATATACGATTTCCGAAATAAATTAATTGTTCGCTCATTAGGATATTCCATAAATTAATAGTTTATTTAATTGACACTGTTAGCCTTATTATCAGCAAAATTGGGTAACTGTTATTTAAAATAACTACAGGGAATATAAACACACTTTATTCCGCTTAATGACCACAAGATTATACCCGGAACGTTTTCAATGATTTATAAAATAGTGCTAAAAGTATTGCAGTTGGTACCCTGAAGAAATAAACGATATTGGAAGCATGCCAGTTGCATTCATGTTTTTTCCCAGAATTGAGATGCGTTCTCGTATGACACGTCCCTAATTTAATTTATAGTGGGGCGAGTGATCATTTGATTACGAAAAGTTATATTTAAGGAACATGCTGGAATTATATTTTATGTATTTCAGAGGGCAGTTACGTAAGATATTTTTTCAAATAAATTAGATAGTGGCGAGATCCCAGTTGATAGAGTTATTATGAACCTACGTCACACGATTAACAGTATACACAACTTTTATTTGACGAGTATTTTAGTAATTTGTATGTAATTGTATGTATCACTATATAAATAGGTGGGTCTCGGCTGTCATTTGTTTCTAGTTTGTCTTTAGCAGTCGTTACGGGTAGTCAGCAGCCAGAAAATCTGACAAATCGCTTGTAGCGCAAAGTGTTGCCCAGGTAACTAGGTTGAGGGGGCCAAACAGGCAGTCGCTCCACGTAAAACACTGGTATTCGTACTCAGCTGCATCCGGTTAAAACTGGAAGCTGACCCCAACATAGCTTGGGAAAAGGATTGGCAGATGATGATGTAGTGTGTATCACGTAAAAGAACTAGAAATAAATTTAAGAAAAAACGAAAGAGAATTTCTAAATAAAGATTTTAAAGCTGCCGTGATTAATGAAATCGACGGTTGTTTATTATCAAAGCCGACAAACAAGGACCTTGTTTCAACAGAAGTACTGATTGTGGAAACCTATCTTCTTATTATAAAATAGGTACCGCTTTTGGGATCTTGAGTAAATTAAAGATTGATATTTAACTTCAAGTTGTATTCGTTGTTTGAGAGCTGACGGGCGACCTAGTGTCAGACTAAAGACTAACTACTTTATTTTTAAAACTATTCTATATTTAATTGATGTTCCGGCCTGTTACGAAATATAATGTTAGATGTTCGAGAAGGCTCCCGAAATGTACAAGATGACTCTGCTGTCAGAGACAGAGAAGCAAAAAGTTATAAATGGCTGCGATAACCGCAAACGATACACAACGAGGAGACAGATGTTCTCGTCAATATTGTCCCTTTCACGCCAGCGAGGTTAAGATTGCCTTTATCGCTTCACAAGAAGCTGTTTTTGACATTGAATTTTCTGTACTTTTTTGTGGTCCGGATTTTTATACCAATATGTTGCTATGACCAGTCTAACCTTGCGGTATTGGAATGCCCGGGTAACTGGGTTGAGGAGGTCAGATAGGCAGTCGCTCCTTGTAAAACATTGGTATTCAGCTAAATCCGGTTAGACTGGAAGCCGACCACAATATAGTTGGTAAAAGGCTCGGGAGATGATGATGTTTCTATGATCAGATATATCAGATATTACGTAAGCTTTATAATGTAAATACGTTTTATTTAATATACTTTTAATGCCCTATTCTTGCAAATCAGATTTCAATATTTGAAATTAAAGATTTGTCCCTCATTAATTGACAAGTCAGTAAGGCAAGTTATATAAAAGCTTGTAAAAAACCCAGTAGTTCGGTTTCTCTGTCTTTGTTATTGTATTGTAATGTCTGTTATTTGATTTTGTAGAAAAATATTTTCGACGACCATCAAAATAGCCATCGTCAAAAATATTACTGAAGGAAGCCTGAATAAGAAGTGTTGATTAATTAATTACGGTATTCAACAGCGAAGTGAAACATGAAACGATATTTTTTTGGAAAGAACATAAATATATTTTTCGGTTTTCTTTGGTTGGATACAAAGTGATTTATATTTTACAGTGAGATTAAAATGCGTTGTAAGCTTTTTAGTAAAAAGCAAGGTTACATATTTTATTGCATTCCCGGCAAGGTTTTCATTCAACAGTTAAAAATCTTCCAAATAATAACTATTCATTAATTTGTATCGTCGTACTCGTATGTGTTTCGGTGAGAAATTGTCTTGAAGTTTTTGATTGATCCCGCGCCTGATCTCTCTACGGTCATGTCGGATTGCCAACCTATCGGGCTTTGAAAGTGAAGGAACAGAGAGTGGACCTGTGGCTGAAATGCTTGTGCACTATAATATACATGTAGCTGACTGATTTCCTTAGAGTTCTAGTCCTAGCTCGTTCTAGTTCTAGCGTGATATAAACGGATGACTAAAAACCACGCATTCATAATCTTATGTTCTTAACATTGTATTGTATATTGGATGTGGCTACGCTTGCATTGAAACTACTTCATTATACATTTAAAAAACTAGAAGTTTTTCCTGTATGATGAAGATTTAGTTAACTAACTAGTTATATGATAAACAGTCATCTAATCGTCTTAATGGAGCCATTGTCTTAAAATAATTCGTTTTATGCCGTGGTAAATTTGATGATGTTGGCCACCGATAATTTTGAATGGGTGATTAATTTTACATCTTTTAAATCGGTGCCACCTAAAGCGTGATGACCTGATGATGACATAAATTAAAATAATTGTTAGGGTGGGGTGGTGTAGTGGTTAAAGCAAGCCTCTCAAGTATGAAAGTGCGGGGTCTATTCCAGGTCAGGCTAATAACAATGTAACTTTACTAAGTTATATGTCTTTCTAAGCATATCTTGGACATCAATGACTGAGTAAAGGTAAAGGAAGACATCTCGAGCAAGCTGGACTATTATAAAGTTTGAAATCATCGACCCTCGTTGAGCAAGCATGTTAATTATCGCTCAATCCTTCTCTGTGTGAGAGATCTGTGCCGAGCAGTAGGACGATAATAAGGCTGATGATGATGATAATGTTAGATATGTTGTATAACAACAATACTTCAATTATATTTAGAAACACGACTAATCAGGGGTAGGTAACATAACACTTGTATTTCGCCACGCGAGGGTAATATTTTATTCATCGACAGATATGTTTTCTGCGTGTCTGTTTTTCTGTGAGATTTATGACTGTATACGCACCCACGATATATAAAATATTACTAGTGCGGTAGTTGTTTGAAAATAGAAAATCTATGGATCGGTCTTATTAGGTTTTGAACGCATCGCGGTCTTCTGTATAATATATGTATATAATATTTTGTAGAGTATTATTTGTAGGTCTTTTAAGATGCCAGAATTTGTATTATTGGTATTATATGTTATTAAAGTTAAAGCAACTTTTTCTGGTTCTTTACCAAAGTTGAAAAAAATATATGTCAGAATTAACAGTTAATAGTAACATACATGACAATGAAATAGTGCGTTTTGCATTGTTTTTAGACAATTATTCATAACAGACATAACAAACAATGAAGTAAGAAATTTAAGGGTGTTACTCCAGCTATCGATTGACGTCGAACATTCTAATTCAGCATCGATACGTAGCATCTATCGACAGTCGATCGTTTGGTCTGGTAACACCTAATAGATATTATATACGCATGAATTTTTTGATGCACTTTTTGGTTTAGCTGTTAAATTTTATTAATACGTAAATATTTAAATATATAAAAAAAGAATTAAAACCCATATGTATCTTTACTTATTTACAAAAGCAGCGAGAGTATTTTCAGCGACTTTAAAAAGCACGTCGGAAAACCATTCATCGTGCCCCCACCATATTGCTTTCTATCAAAAAATACATTTCAAAGGAGGTCTAACCTTAAGTCGGTTACTTGACTTTCATTTGACCTTTATCATTTATCACTTCGATGTTAGTGTAAACATTACACCAGGGCCAGATTAAATAATAAAATTCTTTTCAGTATTAATAATTTATTTTTAGATGAGGCACAATTATTGTTATATTTCTATGGACAATTGATTCTATATATTAATTTTTTTATAGGTACTTTAACTTTTATATCATTTTTATTATGTAGTCATGGAGCGACGAGTTTCTCCGTGTTTCGGAAGGCACGTTAAATTGCTAAGTCACGGCTGTCATTTGTACATATTTGACAGTCGTTACGGGTAGTCAGAAGACTGATCAGAAGATAACCAGTCTTATTAAGGTATATCAGATAGCCCAGGTAACTAAGTTGAGGAGGTCAGACAGGCAGTCGCTCTACGTAAAACACTGGTACTCAGTTGCAACCGGTTAAGACTGGAAGCCGACCCCAACATAGCTTGATAAAAAGGCTAGGCAGATGGAGCAATTATTATTTTTTACATTACAGTTATTATTTTCATACAAATTGCACTCGAAGTAACCGTTTTTGACAGTTCATTAAAATAATTGAATTTGACTATTTGTTAACTACCGTATTATCTGTGAAAGTGTTTGTTGTCTCCTATATAAAATGGGTCCGACCCTTCGCCAGATATTGCGGATTCCAGCAGTCAGTTTGTTTATTTTCAGTGCGTTACTCGGAAGAGCTCCAATCTATGTGTATATGTGGCTATCATTGTTTTCAAAGATCAGCCGTTTGTTTATACGATGTATTTTTAAAAGCTTGTTATTGCTATTCGTGTTGCCATTTATTAAATCGATAGAAAGTACGTTTGCAACAAATATGTTTCGATTCTTAAATTATTTTACAAGTCGGTATTGTCGTAGTAGGTACTATTCCGTCTAATAGTAATATAGTCAGAAACAGAACGACCCGTGATAATTTTTACTTTTTCCTTAATTTTTATTTATAGTCCCCTCCTTTCTTAACCTGTTTTATTCACTTTTTGTAATTACTGAGGGCTTCGGCACCGGTCTTCAGATTGTAATTTTTTCCCGCAGCTGATCTCGTCACCCTAGAAACAGAAGTGAAATAACAAATTTTAACATGTGCTGATATTACTAAAAAAATATGCGAAAATATATTGGTATTATTAAAAAAATCTATCCATCAAAAGGCCCTTTATTCTTAAGAGCAGGGCTTAAGAGCAGAAATGCTGACTGCCCCTGTTAAAACTTTAGCAAAGCCCCTGCATCCATTCTGTGTCTTTCTATCCCTGAATAGATTCTATAACTCTATCCATTATATCCATCATATTATTACCACCTTCTAGTCTAAAAACGCAGTTGAAATACTACACATGTATGGATACATTTAACGTGACAATACAACAAACTTTATCTACCCAAATGATAAATGATAGGCGCTTCGTCGGTCATGACACTAATTACCTACATTTCCAAGCGCGTTATTTCATTAAAGAATGGATCCCTGTCTACAAGAATGTTTGGGCTTTTCGTACTTTTAATCAATTCGGAATACCCATCGTTTTCTTTTATTTGTTTATTTTAGGGAAGGGAGAAATTTTTGTTTTATTATTTTTATTATGTAGGTAAAGTTGTTTGGCGCTACGGCGGCAACGAAGTGAATAATAAACTAAGGTTGTAGTAATATAAACATGTAGCTTTGTTTTGAACATTTCTTTTGGACTAATTTATTTTTCGTAGCATTGCTACGCAGCTACGCGAATTGTAGACAATACAATAGGCTACAAACAACGGTATGTTTCAGAAGTAGCAAGCTCGGGTTCTCATTGATTTTGTGCTAAGTCATGATCATTACCTCCCGAGCCTTTTTCCCAACTAACCTAACCTAACCGGATTTAGCTGAGTGTTTTACAAGGAGCGACTGCCTATCTGACCTCCTCAACCCAGTTACCCGGCCAACCCAATACCCCTTGGTTAGACTGGCGTCAGACTTTCTGGCTTCTAATTTTGTGCTAAGTCATCGACTGTAATAACCTAACACGTGCTATCTTATCCTAATAT
Source organism: Heliothis peltigera (assembly GCA_958496145.1). Taxonomy (NCBI): domain Eukaryota; kingdom Metazoa; phylum Arthropoda; class Insecta; order Lepidoptera; family Noctuidae; genus Heliothis; species Heliothis peltigera. The sequence goes on along the minus strand of OY292326.1, from coordinate 3,922,656 downwards.
TTCTCGATATAGTTAATAGGGGAGCAAACACTACTTTTGAGTATCCCCGATACTGTTTATTACCTTTTACCTGAGATCAAAGTTATCGCCCGCGTCTACATACAATTTCAGTAGCAGCATTCCTTTATTGAAAGAAAATGCTATTCTTGAAGTCTAACAAATAACTAAGGGCAGTTAAATTGAATAAGGGACAAAATATTTGTGTAGCATTTAAATCTTGAATTTTACATAGGTACATATATATGGAGCTATTGAATGATATTTGACTATCCTACTAATATAACAGGCGAAAGTTGTAATTATGGATGTTTGTTGCTCTTTCACCATAAAACTACTAAATGGATCTTGATGAAACTTGGCAGTAATAAAGCCTATAAATCAGAATAACATAAAGGCATTGTGCTAAGGAATTGTATCCATCTGAGGAAAGTACTTCCTCCAGGGCGCAGGTGAAACCGCGGACAGAAGCTAGTCATTACACAAAACAGCCAGGCAACAACAATCCAGTCTGCCAGAGACAAAAGTACCTAAACTCTTTTATGGTAGTTCGTGCGGACAGAGTATTTACACTGTGTTGAGTTACTGTGTACTATCTGTGGTAAACTCAGAGTGTAATGATATTTATGGTCTAACCTTATCTGACACTATAAATTGTGGTTAAAACTAAAATAAAGAGAAAAAGAACAATGCTTGCATTTTGGTGAAAAAAGCCAACTTTCTGTAAAGTTGATGCTGTTATATAAATTATTGAAATATGTTCATAATTTGTCTCCTACGTCCTTGTTCCTAGAGAGTTTTCTATGATAAATGATTAAGTATATATTTAATGCTCCTTTGTTTCTCACTATGCCTACCTAACCAGCAGGCATAATCATAGAAACCAGTTTTGTCTACCGGGGAATGGACATAATGACAGATAAGTGATTGACGTCAGATTTGTGTTGACACGTAGAAAAGATTTTTTTCTTGTAGACTACAAGACTGTAGACTGACGACCAGTGATCATATGCGAGTTGATAGGTCGCGCCATGCTCGGACAGTAGACATGTTGATATCAACAGCAGGCTTAGCATGGCAACCGTAGAAACAAGTTTTGTCTACCAGAGATTGGATATAATGACAGAAAAGTGACAGATTGGCGTAAGATTTCTTTTGACATTTTTTGAAGTAATTTTTCTTTTCTTCGATTGACATAAGGCTACAAGTGATTATATGCCAGTTGACAGGTCGCGCCATGCTCGGGCAGAAGACATATTGACATTGATAGAAAGAGCTTTGTCTTTTCTTGACAGAATAGATATAAAATCGCCATGCTAAGCCTGCAGAAAGAGCTTTGTCTTTTCTTGATTGAATAGACATAGAATCGCCATGCTCAGCCTGCAGCGAAGATACTTAACACTTTGGCTACCATATATTCAAACAGATCAAGATTTTTATTTGCAAACATTTTATGACACGACTTGACAAACAAAAGTTTCTTATCTAAATGAGTCATCGCATCAATACAAGACAATATCAGACCGTTTATTTTTCTTCCCTTAAATGATCTCCGAAACTTTGATCAGAAGTTGGAAGTAAAGTAATGACCCACTTCTTAAGAATGTCATTCCCGTTAATGGTGAAAACAATGGAAAACGTGACCTGCCTATCGTGGTCTGCCAGGAATGCCAAGCGCAAAATGTTAATTAATTTCCGTCTTTAAGTAACTTAGAATTGAAATTGATGTAGCGGAAATTGTTTATGGCGGTTCATATTTTGATTTGATTCTATCTACGAGTATAATACAAAAGTGAAGTACTTAGGGCCTGTTTCACCACATACGAATAAGTTCCAGTTAGTTTATTTGCTAGGTAATTGTATAAAAAATCTCTTCCATTTTTGAATTTATTCGGTAGGTAGTGGCTATTCCGACAACGTCAAACTGGCCCTTAGTTTGCAAAGCGCAAATCACGAGAGCAACTGAACCGATTTCACTAGTTCTTTATTTGAATATTAAAAAGAATGCTTGACAAAGAAAAAACAAAAAGCAATTAAGGAACCGAGTGACAGGCACGAAGTTCTCCGGGTCAGATAGTTCCAAATATAAATGCCTATTTAATAGATGTTCGGCGTATTTTGGAACAGTCGAATACGTTTAAATTTTCGTAGATAATATTTTGCTGGCTAAGTGGCTAGTATTTGGCTAGCTCGCTAACCTCATTGACGGTATAAGCGACACCATAACACGTGGATATAACTATGTATGTGAATACGCAATCTATTTGTTATTCCTTTGGGAGCAACACCGTTATATTGTATCGTGTTATTAAAGTTCAAGGCTAGTGTGTTATTAATTGTTGAAAACATATACGTTGGCTACTATTTTTTACTATCAATCAAGAAGAGCAGGCACATATTGAGCGCTCGTCGCTGCGTCAAACACGCATTGATGGCGTACATACACTGTCGATTTCGTCAATCTATCAAAAATCTTTGTGATTGTACACAATGTGCGCGATGATATGAGGCGAAAAAAGGTTCTTGATATCTCAAAGCACGCAGCTGACAGGAGCGCGCTATTGCGTGTACACTTTGATAGAAATCCTGGTTCAATAATAACTTAAAGTTTATATTTAGTAGATACAGAATCATTTACACCATAAAAAAATAAAAAATATATATCTTACGAAGTGACGTCCTCTGTTGAACATAGACTAGGCATCACTACATAGTATAAAACAAAGTCGCTTTCTCTGTCCCTATGTCCCTTTGTATGCTTAAATCTTTTAAACTACGCATCGGATTTTGATGCGGTTTTTCTTAATAGATAGAGTGATTCAAGAGGAAGGTTTATATGTATAATTTTAGTATCAGCATTGCACCCGTGTGAAGCCGGGGCGGGTCGCTAGTATCTTAATAAAAATTGCATCATATACTCAACATTAGGTATCACAATTTAATTATACTTTCCCCCTTCGCACAGAACATTATGTTTGTGTCTAGACATTATAAGAAAACATTTAAGAAGGAACAAGTAAATGCACTCTAAAATGCATTTACTGGGTCCTGTAGCAACGCCTTCATAATAACGATGATCGTAAACAAAACAAACAAACGAAACTGTAGGTTTTTCCTTAAATATCGAATAAACTGTCAAGCGTTTACCATGGACAAAATCAAGAACGAAAACCACATTTGTATAAAAAAAAAACAAAAAATCCTCAAGAATCTCAGTAACTTCTTAATTGCAATTTTTTAATGTTTTTTTTTTAAATGGTAATATACATTAATTTTCTTATAGATATGTATGTCTGGGCTCGCGTCTTGGTTTTCAGCAATCTCTGCTGTTTGACTAAAAACGTATTGTTCTGTAAAAACACAAAAAACTTGTTGTTCTGTAGTTTTGAATGATAAATCACAAAACTGAATATTTAAATTGATTTTAATAATATTTACGCCAGCGCATACACGTGTTTTTAAAGGTCAGTTGGTTGCGCAAAGCTCTATTTACATTACCATATGTTTTCGATTCCGTTAGCAACGATACACGGATAGGAATGTGTATAGGTTTGCCTACAAATGATCTGATTGCAGCATTTTGATGCAAACCGCGTCTTCGTAACTGTTCATCTTTATTTGAATAGGTAATTTGGGCGTTAAAACTCTTTTTACCGCTTTTTAGTGTTCGCCATAACAATATTGGCACATTTAGTCAACAAATGTGATGGCAAATAATTTATAATGAATCGGGTTTTTATTAGAGTTTAGAGTCTCAATTGAGAAAAATCTAGGATTTTTATGACGGTGCATGAAATAAAAAGAGTGGATGTATATGTAATGTGTAAAAACAATGTGCTCTTTATTTTAATAGAAATATATACATAGATTATCATAATTATGTATTTAATTCGTACTAATACAGGCGAAAGCCTAATGTTGAAATGTTTCTTATGTTTCTTCTCGACACTCAAATGGACTAACTTGACTTTGTTAATTTTATAATAAAATACTTCTATTTATTTTAAACATTTCTTTAAGTTCTACTTTCATGTAATTGTTTAATCTAATCAGAAAATAAAGATGTCTTACATTCAATAGATTAAAAATATATTTTTTAATGTGTGTTATATACTATTTTTCCTCCTTATTTACAAGTTTTTTTACAAACTTCTCTATCTGACATCATTTCACAAGACACACTCTTTACAGGTAGATGAATCGTGTTTCACATACTGTTCCATCATTACATAACTACATACTGTTAAAATTCTCCACAAATAAACTTTCTGTACCCCTCTGTAAGAATAAGGACTAAAACCAAAAAGTATATAAGTAGCAATGAATTTTATATACAAGAATATACATATAAATACAGTTTTATATTTAGTACGTAGAAACCTATCGATACATAATATTGAGTACCAAGCTTAACATCTGTGACTGCCATACGAGGTTTTATCAGAAAACTTGTCCAGCTGCCAGTATCGAAGTTTGGAGCACCAGCAGCGCAAGCCGCGTCGGTTTTATTGCTTGTATTGTCCAAACGGTTCTAATATTAAACATTTCGTTACATCATGCCATACACATAAACATTGTTATGGTTTAATAAAGTGTAGATACTAACATATATTAATTTCATTATTGTATGTATATGATTAGTAAAACTGTTATATGGGGCTACCATGGGGCCCAAGTGCCCACAGCCTGTTTAAGGTCATAAGCAAGCGCTTAGTGGAGTCCACACGTGACCAAAGGGCTGGCCAATACCTTGGCCAACGAATCAGCACTGCCATCCAACGTGGCAATGCGGCCAGCCTTTTGGGCACGATCCCCGCTGACACGATGCGGATGAGTTTTATGACGTAATATTTTAATTTGTCTTATTTTATTTTTATTTATGTCCATAGATCCGTTTGGAAATAGGGATACTACCCGAAATCCATCAAATGCCGATGCTCACTATTACTGGACAAAATACCAATAACCCTTTGAGTTTCAGGGTATAACTTTTTCGAACAAGACCTCGGCGGAAAAATCGAACTCTTCAATGATCACCTCATCTATATGTATTTAATATTGATTTCAGCACTTTCATTAGCACTAGTACCTACATTGGTTGGCCCACAGTATAATTTGCGGTCGTCAGGTAGGACGCAGGGTAATGTTGTGTCGTTACGATCAATTATCCTAGATCCCTGCTGTTACCCTTTTTGGGGTAAACGTACCGATAATTGCACTACTGTTGCTGACTGGACTAGGTTTTAAAAGCTTTTGGGTTCGATTGCTTCTGATTGTTTTGTTAAAGGCTTTGTTCTAGGTTAGGCACATAACATTATGTGTTTTTGGCACAGCGAATTTTTGATTGCCGACATTTTCGGCATACATAAGCTTCATTCTACTCAAGGTCGTATTTTTGTGTAGTTATGAAAATATCAAGCTACTACAATCTTTAAAAAATCCTTAGATTTGAAGCATATGGTTCAGAGTTGAATGAGAAAATTTGTCAGTTTCGGGTAGCTTGATGTGCTGGTGACCTTTTGTATTGGAGATGGCTTTAAAAAGAGTTTTCTCAGACCTGGATCTACTAGTAGTAGCACTTTGTCACTTTCCTTTTAAGTTGTCTCTTTCTACATCAAATTTCAAGAAACTAGACTAAAGCACTCTAGCAAAGCGTACTTTTCTTGTTGTGGGAATAGTATGTAGGTCCTCTTATCTCTCCCTTGCACCGACAGCTCTTCAGACTAGATGTCAGCCATCATGAATTACATGATATATGAGAGCATTCCATTGATATAACATATGTATATTTATTTTTACTTTTGTCGTATGGGAAAATGGCAAATCCATCACCACACGTCGTCAGAATAAAAAGGTTCAATATTTTGGTAGCGAAATACTCTACTTTGTCTATGATGAAAAAAAAACACATTCATATTCGACATTCGACTTCTTATATGAATAGGAAGTCGTGGTGGCCTAGTGGTTAGAGCAACCCACTCAGGTATAAGTAGCTACAACATTTCTCCAATCCACTTTGAACCATATGTTTCAGCGATAAAGTTGAAAATCTATTAAAGAAATTTGACACATTGTAGTAGCTTAATGTGTAAATTAACTTTGTAAGAATATCTTGGACACCACTTGACTTTATTTACATTAAGGAAAACATCTTTATTAGTGTAGAAAAAACAGTAAGAATAATTATTATTGAACACAAATAAAAAAAAATAGAAGTTCTACAATATCAGGGCATGCAAAGCCTTAGTGAATATTCGTAGTACCTTTTTAGTTACGATATTTTCGTAGCACTTCAATGCGGTAAATCGTAGCGCTACGGCTTGTAGTCAACCGTCACAATAATTTGTATTTAATTATAAATTATGAATATTCATAACCCATTACTATCACAGTTTATGTGATTTGAATAATGTCTGAAGGCGCCATATCACTAACGATCAAAACAAGTGGAATTGTCACTTTGACCCAATTTCGGTGACGATAGTGTAATTGGTGCCTGAAGTCTTATAAGCTTAGGCAATTGACGCAAGCACTGTCTTCGGTGTTTTTTCTGACTCTGTGTATAGTAACAATATATAAAAAAATATTTTTTGCATGTACATATTTTTTAACAGTTTAATAGATCAATAATCTTGGTAGCCAAGTGGTTAAAGCTGCCTCTCAAGTATAAGAGTGCGGTTTCAATTCCAGGTCAGTCAAGCTTAAATAAAACTTTATTAAGATATGCCAGTAAATTTGCTGGTTAAAGGTGCAAAACCATTCGAGGAAACCTGGACTATAAAGACTGAAATGACCAACCCGTACGGAGCCAGTGTGGTGATTAACGCTCAATACTTTTGTGTCCAAGCCTGTGCCCAGCAGTGGGACGATAAAAAGGGTAACGACGACCGATGATCTTAACTTATTGAAGAGTTTAGTGTAGGTGCGTGAAATAGATTTCTGTCAAAATTTAGAAGCAGGGAGTGATCGCTGTCTTGTTTATAGTAATGCAAAAGCCGTGTATTGAAATGAATGTCAGGTACCTACATATTTTATTAACTGTTACCTGCTTCAAGGTCGAAGGGATTTAAGCAGAATTTGTTACAGAGGTAATATGTATCCGGGATTAACACGCAGTGGCCATTACACATCGTAAACCAAGTTTTATATCATGTAGAACACACAAGGTCGCGGGCAGAGATGGCTAAAGGTAACAGTTTTAAAACCCTCCCGTTGGGGGGTATAGTAGGAGGGAGAGTCAGACTGGTACAGCTTTATTAAAAAGTACCGACTTCAGTGCTAGGATAAATCCATAAACTTTTCCAAGATGATGTTTTGAATCTAGAAATAAAGTTGTTTTTTTCGCCGCAAATACAACCTGCACCTTAATATTACAAATTAATAAAGTACTTTATTTATGTAACTTGTAATACACTTTTAAGTTAAATTGGGGACATTTCTAGGGACGGAGGTCTGTAGAAGATAGAACAATGATAGTGATGTATGCGTTTATTGAAATAAATTGTTTTTTAATGTTAATCATGGAATTAAATACACAGTTTTGTTTTTACATATTACTGTCTAATTTCCATATTTTGGTAGTGGAGTAAATACATTTTACGTTTCAAGAAATACATAGTTAAAAAATATTTGACCCACTTTTATTCCCAACTCACTGCTTAAAATAAAGCTCAAGTTAATTAACATTTTTTGACTAATTCTAATGCTTTCTTTTCATCGTCCGTGTTATATTCTCATCTCGGTCAACTGTGTGCTAATTCAAATTGAGAAGTCACCTAATATTATCAGCGTAACTTTATCGTGTCGGCCATTTTTACGAACTCTCTGACCTTTCTACCCACGTTTGATTGCAGAGGTCAAACAAATCGCAATGTACTGCGTCACTTTGCCGTATGCGTCTCATATTTTTTTCTTAGACCCTAAGAGTGCGTAAAGCAGTGATTTCCACTGCTCCTTTGGGTCACACTACTTAGAATCTGTGTATATGTTGAATTTATGTTGAAATCTCGAGTTGATTTGCACTTGTTTTTGGGTGCGAATTTTATTCGCGATAGTAATATACCTACATTATTTATTAGATTATTGTTTTTTGAAGGTTGTTTTGGTACAAAAATAATAGGGTTTCTTTAATTATAATGAGTTCCAAAACACCTTGTTTGTAAATGTAAATACATTTTTGCTCAACAAGCAGAAATATAAACCATGGAGATAATTTCGTATTTGATTATAATTAGCATGTTTCTGCGAATTCGTTGTATGGCAATTTCAAGGGAAATCCACTCTCTTCGGAGCCTTAATTTGGCTTGAAACATTTCGCTACTGGTTTTAATTGAATCTACCAACGCATTCGCAGCTGAACAAATGATAGGAGGTAATTTCCCAAATGACTGGACTAACAGGAGTGCGGCATGTTTGGATGATGTATGTACTTTTAGCGAAATGAACAAGGATTCTGACGAATTTAGATTGTCTTTAGCTCAGTTTGGTCATGTAAAGTTTGAAAAACTTGTTAGGTGACGTCATGAGCAAAAGCCGGGATTAGAAGCTCCTTCTAATATTGATAGGATATATATATATTGCTCATAACTATTCGTATATAGCATATTGGTATGTCAAGCACACATGGTTGACAAGGCTATTTATTAGCCTTGCTCTGACAGTGAGTGGCATGAAGTTTAATCAGTTGGTGGGTTAACTCCGACCACGCACGGGAGGGTTACATTAACTACAAATTAATAGAAGGAATTACTTGTAACCTCTGTGAAGTTAGTTAGAAAATAGTTGCGCAATTGCGTTAGCAAAGATTTATTTGAGAGTCTTGCTATGAGAATTAACGTATGCTCTTCAATCGGTATTTTTTTGAGTTGACACCATCAAGTGACCGTGGAGAGAGTGTCGGGATTTAATTGACTTTAACCTTTTGTTCCTTATGGAGCCCTTTGCATGCCAGCCTTTGCATTACCCTACGAGGACACGGCGGTGCTCCGCCCAATTATAGCACACTACTACCATGTGTTTCACCGTTACTTCACTCGGTACTTGAACTAAGGATGGAAGGATCCTGCTGTCAAAATTCTTGATTTGTGATTTGTAGGTTCTGTATTTATAAAAAACGTTTATGTTTATGCATGTATCTGAACGTGCCAAAAAAATCTTATTTAATTGAAAAAGACAGTGGATAACATCAGGAGATTGATGAGACAGAAAGCAGGTTTTTACTGGGAAATTAGTTTACAAAATCACAAGTCATCAGTCTATTTATATTATTTTAAAATGGCATGCATTTGGAACCTCCTGTTCTTAGGATATTATATATACCTACTCAGGCCCCTCTTTCCCACTGGGCACTATGGGCACGTGCCCAGGGCCCCGCGTTCGAAAGGGCCCCCTAGTTCCAGCCAGATTACCAAATCATATTATAATCATAATCGAACGTCAAACGTAATACCACAGATATTATAATGCTTTACTAGACAGATGCCTCATCTCATACAACGAAATAAAATTTCCTATCCCTGTTGTTTGTCTACTTTCTTTATCTATTATAACTAAATAGTGTTTTCTTTAGGTCATAGGGGCCCATGATCCTAATGTGCCCAGGGCCTCAAATACTTTAGAGACGGCCCTGTACCTACTATAGGCTAAAGGTCTGTTGTCCAAACGTATCCAAACTATTTATCAAGCAAAGCGACTAACCTGTCACAGATTAGTATCGTGACATTTGCTACTGAAAATGTTTTCGAATAGCTACAAACGACTAATGCTTTTTTAATGACTACTACTGAGTCAATAGGTAGTGTTTTGGGTACACGTTTTTGGACAACATTAAGTTTATACAAGCCTCGAGGTTAAGAGGTTTGCTTATCACCACACTATCGAATACCCCACAATGTGACTTAAGGCCTATTTAGACGGGGGGAGTTTCCTTAGAATATAAAACATATCCTTCATCTAAACATTCACTCTTCTCCCCGTTGACATGAAGGACAAGCGGCGTATCATTTCACTAAATTCGTATATGTTATATACGAATCTCATTTGCGACATTATAGTTCTTGCCTGATTGTGTTTTGTTACGATTATGTTATGGTGATTATTCTTTGCGATAGTCGCGGAGAGATTTTGGTGCAAGAAACTTTCCGAGTGTAATTAAAAAATAACTAACACAAAAAAAAACCTTATCAAAAAGATCTCAATTTTTACATTTCTAGGAACATGGTTATGTGGACCAAAGCGTAACGGGCCTTTACTACGCAAAACGCTTTCCAGAAACAAAGATGGAAGAAAACGCCGTAGATAAATCTGAATTCAAATGCCTCCCATCGCCATTACTTAGTCAGGAATTCTTCAATGATTGATTATCCGCTAGCTCAAAGAATTGGTAATTTTTTGATGATCTTCAATAGTTAAGAAATTCAATATCATCTAATAATAGTATCTACCAGTTACCTAGAACAGTAACAGTGAGAAATGCTGTCTGTGTTGATAGTGCGACAAGCAATCTGCGAATGTTTGCACAGCGTTGGTACACACACTACCCTTGCACGTGACACTAAGACAGAAATAAATGTAGATCACGTCTTTATTCTAAGGGTTAATACTGTTAGGTAGCTTAAGGAAACCATTTTAGAACATTTTAGATAACCCTGTAGTATTTGATAGATTAAGGGCCAGTTTTACGCCAGGGTTACGGATAGCCACTATCTGCTAGATAAATTAAAAAATGGAACAGAATAAGTACGAAATTATCTGCCAGATAAACTATATGGAATTTATCAGCAACCTGTGAAACTGGCCCTTAGGTAGGTAAATGATCAATGGATTGTTGCCTTAGAAGGATCTACCACATTGACAATGAAAGTCGAAATATAGACGGGCAGGATTAATGTCTTGACGGAAAACGTTTTGACGGGTTCTTTTTTCTTTTCTTATTATAAGGTAAATCGTTCTGCGATGATGCAGTGGACTCTAGAAATATGCTTCCTAAGTCACCAACGTGTTAACTAAATTATTAACGAATTCTGAAGTAAGCTGGACTCAAAATGTACATATGCATTTCTTTTAGTTTGCATTTTAGATTCTACGGGAAATATAGACATAAGTATTCACTACTTATTATAGTTAAATGTGTTTAGACTTCCGCGACTTGTACAATGTACGCTATATGAGATCTATAGATGTGCTACATGTACATATATACATATGCCTTTATAATTTTTCATAGCGGCCCATGTGTTATGTATAATATAATACTTTTTGTTGTTTCTAAAAGTATTCGTGGGACGGATGAATGTGGAAATGTGTCTAATCAATTAGAGTAGGCACCTAAGGCGAATAAGCAAAACATCATTTTGTGTGCTTCGTCTAAGTTCAATCGCATTTCCAAAAAGGGCCACAGGTACCTACTACTTAGTCTGATAGCATAGGTTTTTAACCGACTTTCCAAAATGGAGGAGGTTCTCAATTCGCCATGTATATATATTTTTGTAAACGTGTAAATTGCGATTCCGTCAAATATTTGAGTTATTCCATAAGTCTACATTGTTGTACCATTTTGGTGTAATATATTTTATAGCGTACAATGGGCGATTAGCATCGCCGACATGACCGTTGGCCTTTTCCATTTAATCCATTAATTCGTAGCATATGAGTGGTGTAGTACATTATCTATGTATATAAGGGCTTTTCATTATATTACGATATTCGCCCTGTCAGTATTAACAGAACAGCGAATTTTTTATTGAATAAAAAAGATTAATGATAGCTTGAAATATGATTCTACTGTTCATACATATTCGTATTCATGTTTTTATTTTAATTATGTCGGTGAAAATTGTGTTCTGTTTTTAAATGAATGTCTATTTTTTTTGTGCTATTATAAAAGGTATGAGATAATTGTTACAATATTTGGTAGAAAAAAAATTGTTTATGTGAAAAAGAAACAGGTATACAATGAACACTGTTTAATAGGAAAAAAATAGATTTGATAAGTAATATTAATGACAGAAAATATAAATATTGTCTAAAAGGATCGTGGCATTAGGTATGCGGTAGAAAAAGTAAAAAGTAGATGTAAAGATAAAAGTGATGTTCTTAGTGTTTTGACAAAACTTTCAAGTTTAAACTGATATTCCTTACATTATATACGTAGTTCGTAACTAAATATCTAAAGCTTACTAACAAGAAAAGTTTTACAAGGATTGTAGATAAATGCTCAGGTAGCGAAACTGCACCAATTAAACTTACAGAATAAATTTGCTATAAACTACTCGTTTCTGTTGCCATTTTCGAGGATATGAAACAAAAGACACAGGTACACCAGATTTCCATGTCGGTAAATAAGTACCAACAAATAAAACTGCATAGAAGCTATGACAAGTCATAGTCTCACTAAACAATGATTTTCTGAGGGTTAAGTAATGTCGTCTAGGGGTATCGGGATGGTTTGAAAGAGTTATCACAACAGGGATACACAAAGGGCTCAAGAAGGAACAAAGATGGGTCCTCCCACTATACCCACAGCAGGAGTGTCATTTGATGGTTTCCCATCTCACAAAAACTACCCTATAAAATAAAAAGCTATTACCTATTCAATAAAAGCACTACCAAAATGTTAAGGTACATATTAGTATGTACAAACGCCAAAACAGCTCGCACGCTACCCAAAACTGTCAAATTTTCACAATCGACTTTGAACCATATGCTTCAGCGATAAAGTTGAAAATCAATTAAGAAAATTTTACATATTGTAGAAGCTTGATGTGCTGGCATCTGTACATTGTAATAACAATAAAGTGCATATACTTAAATTAATTCCAGGAACGAGGCGTAGACGTATACTTTATAGACATAAATTACATGATATCTGACATAAGATTGTCGGTTGGCAGTGTCCTCGGTACCGCTGATTAATTGCTGGTCGTCTCCAGCAGAGGCGGGCTCGTGAGGCCCCCTGATGCGCTGCCAACAGTTCTAATTACAGATATTATGCTTAATCTATCCCAATATTGTACAGCTGAAGAGTTTGTGTGTTTGATTGAACGTGTGAATCTCTGGAACTACTATATTTAGACACTCGTTTTTCGAGGAAGGTAATGAGCTATTTTTTATCAGAGTCCGCAAGGTTCCAAAATCAAAAAGAAAGCAGTCTCTACTGCTTGCGTTTTCAACCAATGGCCTAAGATAGTTTGTACTAAATTATAAAGCTGACGAGTTTATTTATTAGCTTGAACGCGCCTATCTCACGAACTACTAGTCCGATTTGAAAAAAATATTTCAGTGTTCGATAATCAATTTATTGAGGAAGGCTATCAGTTACTTTTTATCCGGTTAAGCGAAACTGTTCCCATGGGAGACTTTTGAAACCATTGGCAAAGGCTAGTATCTCTTTTTTGGAAGGCATGTTTCATTATTCATTTATTTTAGTCTGGGTGTTTCTATGTATAATATGTATGTATGTATTTACAAAAGAAAAGTATATAGGTAAGTATGTTTATCAGTTGTCTAGTACCCATAGTACAAGCTCTGCATAGTTTGGGACTAGATGACGTTGTGTGAATGTGTGAGGAATATTCTGTTATTATTTTGTAAAACTTCTGTATTTTTTTTAATTTGACAGTTATTTGAATTGGGAACGTAAAGCTTGCTGGAGACAAAACACAACTTCTAAACCTTGAAAGCAGGTTCAAGATTTAAAAATCAAACCTTAACTTTGTTCTCTAACATTTATAGTTGCTTTGAAGTCAAGATCATCACCATCCACCGTCCATCCATGTCATTGTATTATTTGGAGCGAATTCGTCTAATTTCCCACCCAGTGTGACGCGACAAAATGCACTTCGAGACTCGAGTTTAATATACGGAGGTATTTTGTATCAGATACGAATATCTATTCTACGATATATGTAGCAATTAAACTGAAAAACGTCCAACCAGTATCAGCAGTTGCAGTTGTTTAGCGTATCAACCTTCTGGTGGTTCTTTAACAATATGGGTTTTATAGAATTTTTGTTATGGACGGACCGTTTTTCTGACAAGGGGTTTTTTGGGTATTCATTCATTATGCCTGTTGACTCTAGTTGTTTGTGTGAATTTTAAATGTAATTCACTTTTTGTAGGAAGGTAAAGGCGGTAGGGAACATTATGACGTCGAAAAAAACGTCGTAATTACTTAGTGTTTCTATTTTAAGTAACTACTTAATAGTTGGGACAATGCTGCGAACATAGATTAGACAACTTTCTTCTAAAGTCGGTCAAATAAGGAACAAAAAAATTTGCACCTAGAACTATTTATCAGAGTAATGAGAAATTAAAGAACGACACGAGGTAACACGATGCCATTTTGTTCAGTCGTTGATAGCAAATACTTAAGAGTAATCAATAAAGAAAACTAACCCGTTGTATAAAACTTGATCATTTAAATATTTCTTATTAACATTTATTTTGTTGCACCTTTTCGTTTCAGAGAAGCAATGTTGATTCTTGTACATGTTGCTTTTATTTTTCTACAGGCGTTACTTACGTATTAATCATAAAGTGTTATCCTATTTGAAACAAACAGTTATAACGTTAACGTTATAAAGTATAATATAAATAAAAAATGCATGTCATTATAACTACTGAAGAATTTTTGAAATTGTTAATTTAAATTAAAACATTTTTTTTTTCGTTCATTATAACTTACAAGTGATTTTGTAGTTCCATCTAATAGTTTCATAGAACTACTAATAGAATCCAAAAGATTTGATTATCATTGAATATTTTTGGAAATATTAACGAGCTCTGTAATCTGTCTGCGCTGCGGTTTTGGGCAAAGGTTAGGTCGGTCGGGTTACCGAATTGATAACTCCGTTCAAACTTGTTAGTGTAAAGCTTATAATCTAAAACGTGATTATTTTGGAACGTGATGCTTGGAACTATCAAAATATTTAGTTATACATAACAGTATGCTATATTAAGTAGATTACACTGTTTAACTCACGTGTTTAAATTAGCACATAAATATGTTTTAATAATCATTATGTTAGTTTAGGATTTTGCCACAATTCAAAGATTTATAATAGGGTATTTGACTCATTTTTTGTAATTTTTCATATCAAAAGTAACATTTTACAAAACTTAAAACAGAAATAATTTTTGGAATCCGTTGAGAAATAAGTAATTTATAAACCTTTCAAAAGTCAAACAGTTAAATACCAGAAAAAGGATGCGCATACAGGCTTGTGACGTCAACGCTATTTGATCACGCATGTGCAAAAGAGATAGCAAGATGTCCCCACTATGATCCCACTCTTCATCATACGAATATAAAAAATGTTGATTGCTGCTCCATTTATCAACCAATTTTGACTCTGTTTTCAGAAAAATGTTCCTTGTGCGTGTGTTTATTCGTTTTGTTAAAAATTTTGTACAAAATCAAACAAAGTCAAATACCCTATTATAATAAAAAGTGTCTTTACGATTATTTCAATTCAGTAAGTACGGCAACGAAAGTATTTGCTTGTTCAGATGCGACAGTTTTAAATATGTGCAATTTGTCGCTCGATTCCCGGTTTAAACAGCTTTGTGGGGTTTACAGCTCAATATCAATGTGACTCGCACTTTACCATTTTATGATGGGGTTTTTCCACTCAATCATCCTTAATAACAAATTAGCGGGTTATTAGGTGAATGTCAAAATTAACATTATTGTTTAAAAGAGTGACCAAACGACACTAACACATAACTTACTATTCTAACTACTAATTGTTAGTCTCGCTTATACTTCTCAATGTTTATCATCATCATCATCATCGTCAGCCTTTTTATCGTCCCATGCTGGGCGCAGGCCGCCCCTCACACAGTGAGGGATTGAGCGTTATTCACCACGCTTGCTCAATGCGGGTTGGCAATGTTTATAATTATTACTTAATCGTACAGAGTCAAAAGGTCGATTTGCGAATCGTTACAATATTTATTACGAAAGCTACAAAATACATGTGAAACTTCCTTATATAAGTATAACTTCCTTCTTGCTTCAATTATATTTTTCTACATTTTTTATTACCAGTTTCGTCCCGAAAAATAACTTTGAAGACTTATAAAAAATAACTTTATAGCCTTCCTCTTAAGTTAGACCATCTAAGACCAAAAGTTTTTTTAAAATCAGAGCATTTCTTAAGATTAGTGGCCTAAACAAAGTCTTTAACTTTACAAAATTAAATACTGATTTGTACTAATGAGAACCAATTACTTTTATCTCCAAACAAGAATAAGAAAATACGTGGTATGTTATTTATTTTACCACTAAATATAGGGGTCGATAAATAATGATGATGTACGTGCCTCAAGTGAATATGAGCCGATTATTTTGTTAGGGTTTTGTGGCTAAATCTTATTGATATAGGGCTATGTTGAAAATTATGTGATAAATCTTAATTATTTGCGGGTTTTGTACCATCATTTGTAACATCTTCTATGGGGAATAATAACTATACTGTCAGATAATAAAATAATGATACGCCTAATCTTCGATAGGGTTAGTCAGGGGTGTACTGATAACATAGATACATTTTATCAGTTGTATTTTACTCACCGATTGACCTCAACTAAGAACAACACAGATCTAGTAAGGAATTCCAAATGGGAAATCCCAAACATTTCCCTTTATTGAGAAATACCAATCATAAATATTATCATTCAACCACATTTGCCACTATCAGTGTTAAACATAAGGTCTAAGTTTCCACTGCACTGATCGATCGATTCTAAAATATACTGGTCGGGATTGATATTATCCACCATATTGATCGCACCTCAGTAAAACATACCGGCCGAATTGAGAACCTCCTCCTTTTTTTGGAAGTCGGTTAAAAAGGAATTCCTTTTTAGTAGGTAGTTAGGTAATTGTGTATGTTGAGTTAATTAACTCATTACACATATGTTCAAGATCGAGTGTTCGGCTATTATCCTGTTAGAATACTGTCTATTCCTGGAATCGTATCTTGTGTATTGCAATATTTGAAAGATGATGATGTAAATAATTTTAATTCTGCTGTAAACAAATATGATTCATTACAGTTAGTCATTTCATTTCAATACGTAAACAAGTAATTTGGGCAATCCCAAAATATTAATCAGCCTATGAATATGGAGAAAAATGAATAAAAATACGTAAACACATTATACGTGTTATAAAACTCAAGAATTTAATATTTAAAAAATGAAGTACTTATAATTTTCTACCAAATCAATTACCCTTCTCCAGTTGAGAGAAGGCCTGTGCCCAGCAATGAGATGATAAAAATGCCGATGAGATGATTCATACGGTCTAAGAACCACCAATGCAGGTACTTAGAATACCGATCATTTTCCGGATTTTCAGAGTGGCTTAAGGTTATCATAGGGGTGAGCATGCGAGTAATGAAGGTTGTTATGTTACATAATTATCGCCTACGTAGCGACCTTAGTATTGACCAGCGATGTTCAACATGATAAGGACATTTAATATCTAAGGGTTATGTCTATGTCATCTAAGATAGATATACTAATGTATTTTGTGTCTGTTTACTTGTTTGTTGTATCTACAGCCACCAGCACATCCACCTACCGCAATCTTTCCAATTTCTTTAAAAGATTTACAACCTTATCACAATATCGGAAAGTTGAATGCGACTGGTAAAATTTGACAGATTCGTGTAGGTTGAACAGTCTGCGTCTGTACTTGCGTTGTTACTATTGAGATGTCACTTTTATTGGTAGTTCTTGACACGTGGTAAACAATTCTGTACCCTTTCATGGAATGCCAGTTTTATCCATATGCATGAAGTTGCCATTATTGTAGAAAAAAACCTGAAGAAAAGCTAAAAACATTTTGTAAACTCAATAGAATATCAGACCATAGTAACACCGTTCACAGCTGGTCAGCCCGGGACTACAATACCTCGGGACTATGGTCATATAGGAGCCCAACCTTCATCGCTCCATCGAGCACATTGTCCCCTTTGTCAAGCACTAGACGTGTGCCTGTACCTGCGTATAGTGCCTTTGTACTAAATAAGCTTGGTTTATGGCCAGCCTTATATATTATTCAATTATAGTGCCCTAGTATTAGACAGATTATTTTCTAACACTAATTAATGTAAAAAAAGTCGTGGCAGCCTAGTGGTTTAAGCACCAGCGTCTCAAGTATGAATGTAAGTTAAGTTATATGCTCTAAGTATATCTTGTACACCAATGACTGATTAAAGGTGAAGGAAAACATCTCGAGGAAACCTGGACTATAAAGTCGGAAATCACTAACCCGTATTGAGCAAGCGTGGTGATAAACGCTCGATCCTTCTCTGTGTGAGAGGATCGAGCGTCTCCCCTTTAGATCTCCACATGTTCCAGTTGGAAGCGACCTGCATCCAGCGTCTTCCGGCGACATTTATAAGGTCGTCTGTCCATTTTACTTGTATATACATATTAATTAAAGTTTGTTAATACATTCTTCAATATAATTATGTTTGCGTGTCCAAACTGAGTGTGATTCAAGCCCTTCCTTGTTTTACAATGTAAAATAAGCGTGTAAACTCAATAGACCTCAGACGAAGGCAATTTCCCTTCAATTGTATTTCATCGTTCACGGTAACTCCATTTAACTTCAATGTCAATTGTTTTAAGCCTAGTTTCATTTAATTAATGAATGAATCATGGTTACAATGCAAATTATTAAAGAAGTTTCGACCTTGCGGATGATGAAACGCTCTCTCTATTTTTACAAAAATATTGTATGAAAGAGTGTTACTGTTATTGCAAGCAATGTTTGTTTTAGTGGGTTTAGGTCACCCGCATACCTGGCAGACCTAGGCCCTAAGGGGTGCTTCCGATGTTGCTGACTTCTCGAGAAGCGCGTGGAACAGAACACCGCTAAGGTCACAGGCCTGATTTGTAAAAAAATATATGAAAAAAAAAAAACATCCTTTGATACTTCTTGTATAATACATAGCATTTTGTTTTGTATAAAACCGGTGGTTCAAACCATACAGACAGAATTGTGTTGCTGGGGAGTTTGTTCCAACATTTCTTCTGCACAGTGATGGCACATAGAAGCGTTTTTGGGGATGATTTTTTTTAAATTAATTGTTGATTTTTTTTAGCCTGCTTAGAATAAATGACTTATTATCGTTATCTTTTGAATGTTTTATGAAGAACAAAAGCACGTGTATGAGATAATATTTACATACAGAAGAGGTAAATTAAATCAGGAACCTCGTGACTGCATTGCAATTAAACCGGTAACCGGTTATAGCTCTGTTTAGTGTATATAATTACTGTGATGACTAGTTCATTTATTTATTTCAATGTATGGGTACTTAAAATGAATGATTGCATTGTTTCGCGTTGGTTAAATAGTCGCTTAAAATTAATGGGATTTTGACGTGCGAATGTTTTCTGGTTTGTCATATGATCGAATCGATCCAATAGCGTTCATTGCGAATCTATACTAGTATTATAAAGCAGAAGAGTTTGTTTGGTTGAACGTGCTCATCATCATCACAGCTTTTTTAACGTCCCACTGCTGGGCACAGGCCTCCTCACATACGGAGAAGGATTGAGCGTTAATCACCACGCTTGCTCAATGCGGGTTGGTGATTTCAGACTTTATAGTCCAGGTTTCCTCGAGATGTGTTTGTTCACCTTTAATCAGTGTTCAAGATAAAGTACGTATAACTTAGAAAAGTTACATTGGTACTTGCCTGACCTGGTATCGAACCCGCACCCTCTTACTCGAAAGGCTGGTGCTTTAACCAGTAGGCCACCATGACTCATCGTGAACGTGATAATCTCAGGAAAAGTTCTTCAGCGAACCTGCACTGTACTTACACTGTAAAACGTATTCTTAGTAAAAGCGTCCTTTTGTACCTCTTGGATACGGAACCCTAAATTGACTGGACACTTTCTCATACAACTTTCACCAAAAGACACCGTGATTCACGAGGGAGGATAGTCTAAACCAATAACTAAACTAATGAGTTAAACCCATTCGGATCGCTGTTTATTGTTACTAAGAGATTATGGTATATAAAAAAAAAAATGCCCGCATTATAGTCATCCGTGGCTTGTATTGTCTAGGTTATATGCACTAGAAATGTCACTGAATATAAATAAAATAAATGATATCATGTACTCGCATTATGTTAGCGATCCGGCGGCGTTTTTTTTTTTTCAAAACAATTGTGCAGCTGTATTAATACTAACATGGAGAGGATACGGTATGTTGGGTCTCTGAACGTCTGACCGTTTGTGCAGCTAGTTAAACATCCAGCAAAAAGTATAATGAGCTAATCCACGGTTGCTTGATCAAAATACACATTTACGTAAATTTTGCAAAATTTTATGTCTGTTTTCTGCTAAATTGTGGATGAAAATTGTCGTCGTATTGTCTGTTTAAACGGCGTCTATTATGGTTTTTGCTTTGGGAGAAAATTGCATTGGATTTTGTTTTGTGCATCCACATTACTGCACGTGACTACGTCAGTTCAATGTCGTGGTGGCCTAGTGGTTAAAGAGACAACCTCTCAAGTATGAGGGCGTGGGTTCGATTCCAGGTCAGACAAGTACCAATGCAACTTTTCTAAGTTTGTATGTACTTTCTAAGTATATCTTGGACACCAATGACTGTGTTTCGAATGGCATGTCAAACTGTAGGTCCCGGCTGTCATTGAACATCCTTGACAGTCATCAATTTAAATGTTTAGATGGAAATCTCTACAGCTTTTTTTTTGTTGTTGGGTAAACCAACAAGAAAATATTAAACGGATTTTGATATATAACTTGAGGAATATTTATTGCATTTTATTTATGCTTCTAATTCTTGAAGAGGGAAGTTGTCGTTGTCCATCCATGAAAATGGATACACGTGGAACGGGCTATTTACTTACCCAGCTTAGCTAAAATAGTACCTCACTTGTCAATACTTATTTATTATTATTGTCTTAGACAGTACCTTTAGTCTCCATAACAATAGTGTAATGATATTACAAATGTTTATAGGCTATTGTTTGTCATTAGTAAAAAGTAATTCTTGTGTTTCGATCGTCCGTCGCTTGTTTTAAAATGCCGCATAAATTATATTGACAAATAATAGACTATGATCGAAGAGGAAAATGATGAAGTTTTGATTTAGGAACACTTGAAATATTGAAAGTTGAGATAAACGTTAAATATTTCGAATATCGAAGTGAGTCTATGATACAAAAAGTTAGGTTATAAAAACAAAGTCTTGAATGAATTGCAGAGAAATGCTGGCTGCTATGAAAAATTACATTGAGACTTTTTTATATTTTAACTTTACTTACAATTATATTGATTTTCTTTCAGTTAACCAAATAAATCTATTGATGATAAACTTGATATTCGTTAGGCTCATTAATGCATGAAGTAGAACGATAGTTCTTTAATTATTGTCATTCCGACCTTCACGAAACAGATAACACGGTCTTTTGTTACCAGTTTCAAACAAAGTTTTTGTTTACGAAAATGAAAATTGTCACACCTATGGAAAACAACATTTAATCAAAAAAACAACTAATTACAACATCAGTTTAACATACCTAAAAATATAAATACTGCCAACAACTGTCACTACACAAATAAATAAACCAGGAAAATACTTGCTAGTAAAAGTTTTAAGTTTTGTTCTTGGGAAATCACAGCGCCACTCATACGCACATTGAAATAATAAAGGATACGTTCACAGTCCACTTGGTAGTTCGTCATTCCTTCTCTACTGTACATCACGAGTCTACAGTCCGCGTTCTTTGACACATATAGCCGCATGTGCGTCGTTGGGTCCAATATTGTCGTTGTTCGCCAGTCTTTGATCTCCTGGCGCGAACTGTCAGGAGGCAATATATCCTGCTCAGGGCTCCTCGGCTTCTCAATCCACAAGCTCACGTCCACAGCATCCTCCGTCATCTTCCTCGAGTTATAATCATGAATGTAGTTTGTAAGAAACGCGTGAGCGATCGTACAATACACGGTCACTGTTTCAATCAACTCGACGTCTTCTATTCTAAGCCAGCATTGGTCGGCGCGATCGTTTCGGTTCGGCAATTCGAAAGGTATAGGGAACACGTAGGGTTTCACATCTTTCGCGGTTATTTCGGCACTCAGCACTAGTGCATTCAGTAATGTAACTGCTAAGATTTGCAATAACATTTTAAATGTGCTGCTGCGGCGACGTCATGATTGTAACTAAGCGAGTGTCGTGACGGCTTTGTGTCGCTATAAAGTGTTGCTGAATGGCTGACTGCCTTCACAAACGTGATTACAGGTTAAAAAAGATTATTAGATACCTATTTACAACTCATTGTTGTGAGAACAAAATCCACGTGATTGAATGATTGCCATAAATGAAAACAATTCAATATAATATTAGCAATTGATTGTATCAATAACATTCCTTACCCGTGTACGGTTTTCCGCTCGCGAACTTCCTTTGCTACATAATGAAGTGATATTTTTATATAGAACAGTGATAGAAATATTATTTAAACACAGGACCTTGTAATCTCAATAAAAATGTGTGGCTGAAATAATATTCAGGAATGATATTATCGATCATTCAGTTGGTGTTTAGCAATCGATGGAAATCTGAGTCCTATGTAGTAAATACTACGTATATATAATTAAAGTGCAGCTGTTAATTAGGGCCTCGAATTGTGTTTCTCACATTTTAACTCCTTTTACTCATTTAGTGAATCTGTGTTGATATAAAAAAGCTGAAGAGTTTGTTTGTTTACATGATAGCGCTAATCTCAGGAACTACTGAACAGATAAAAAAATATTTTAGCTTTAGTCAGTTATAAAGGCTATAGCATACCCGTTATCCTAGTGCATATCTCACGCGACCCAGGTGAAAATGACGGCAGAAACTAGTTTACTACCTACATTATAAAGCGGGCATACCAGTGTTTCACACTTGTGCCAATTTGAGGACCTCCACACATCTGCAGCAAAATTGGTGTGAGTAACGTCATTGGTATGTACAGGATCAATGTAGCTTTGATTGGTTAATAGTAAAGGCGTAATAGACGTATCTGTTTTGTTGTTGATGTGAAATAAAATAAAACAACACATAAAATCAAATGTGATGCTCACGTCCGCGGCTTTGTTCGCGTAAATTAATCTAAATCGTATAGTTATTTTTTTTTCTGTATGGTTTATCATACAAATTAGAACCTTTTAAAATGTATTAGAGTAGAACTACATCACGCATAGCCTATAGCCTACCTCGATAAATGGGTTATCCAACACGAAAATAAATTTACGAATCGGTCCATAAGTTCCTGAGATAAGCGCTTTTAAGAAAACAAAAAAGAATGTACCAATATGACTCACAAGAACTACAAGTTACTATGTATAATATTGTTATTTTTACCAGGTACTCGTGCGACCAAATACCAGTAGCACTTTTATTTCCTGAAGCTATATAGATTACGTACGAGTATAGTACCTAACAATTTGTGTATTGACTATATGTATTCAAATGCATTCAAATTGCTACTATCAGGCTACTGTACTTTAGCATTGACGTATGAGAAATAAGAGTTGAATGAATCAGAATTCTGTATACTTAATTTTGTTTGGGGATTACGCATGATAGACAATAATAATGATAAATGCAACCGACTTGTGCGTAAATGGGAACCCGTGTTTAATCGCGGTAGCTTAGTGGTTAAAGAGCCAACCTCACAAGTGTGTGGGTTCGATTCCAGGTCACGCAAGTACCAATGCAACTTTTCTAAAGTTTGTATGTACTTTCTAAGTATATCTTGGTCACCAATGACTGTGTTTCGGATGGCACGTTAAACTGTAGGTCCCGGCTGTCATTGAACATCCTTGGCAGTCGTTACGGGTAGTCAGAAGCCAGTAAGTCTGACGCACGTCTATGGAACTAGGACTAAGGAACTACTGGATCATTTAAAAAAAAAATTGCCCTGTGCAAAGTCGAGGTGCACAGCTAGTTTTGAAAATTTGCGAAGACAACTGAGACAAGCTTATTTAAGAAACATCACTTAAACGTACATATGTTACTGTTAAGCAAGAAACAGTTGTGCTGTTATGAAAGTACAAGTTATGTGAGTGAAAGTTTTTAATTTTGCATAGCATCTTAGAGTGAATATAAATTTATTTTATAGCGTTTAACTTCGCTAAATACATCCTATTTCTTCCGCCCGGTAGTTTACGATAGCTTAGTAGGTAAGGAGGTACCTACATCATAAAATGTCAAGAGGATATGCAATTGATTGATATATCATCATCCTCCCTTATCCCCAATTTTATTTAAGGTCGGCACAGCTTGTTTTGTTCTTCCACACTCTTCTATCTGTGGTCATCTCACAAGTTACATTATTTCTAACCATATCGACTTTCACAAAACCCATCCATCATTTCATCGTCCCCTTCCTCTATATCCATCCACGTTCATGCTCAAAACCTTCGTCACAACAATATTGATTGATATTCATAGGCCTGTGTGTTTAAATCATACTGCCTTATGTCCCGATCTGTATTATTTACGGATAATAACTCTGAAGGTTATTTTATAAGCCTTATATTTATTTGGTAAAAAAAAATATACATATTTACAATTGATTTACTAAAGTTACTTAAATAAAATATTTACATAATAAATAATAATAAAAAAATGGATTCAAAAAATTCCTTCTCATCGCTGCTCACTAGGAATGTACCCAATAGGCTGGCGGCATTGCCAAGTTGGATGGCAATTCTTATCCGTTGACCGAAATAAAAGCCAGCCTTTGGGTCACGGGAAGTGTCAGCGAGTCTCTTCGAGATATCCTTGAAAAGGAGGTGTGCACTCGGACCTCACAGCCCGAGAGTTTCAAAGTTTTTTTTATAAGCCTAATTAAAAAAATACCGTAAACAAAACGAAACATTTATAATTAATCTAGACAAGAATTCTGAAGTCCAGGCTTCTCACTTACCGCAGCTAGTATTACGGCATTTGTTGAGTGCAAATTTATAGAAGGTGATAATCATAGTTTTGGTTAGGAAGCGTCTTATAATACATAACACCAATGCAGTGTGTGCCTGAGTCATAGCTGACGTATGATACTAACCAGTTCCGAGAAGCAGTTAGGTTTTTCACAAACTCGAACGTCAATCAAAATTGCATTTCGTAAAAAACTGCGATTTGTGTGTGTGTGTGTATTGATCGAAATGATCGAATAAGGTCTACTTTGGCTGGGCTATTATAGCTATATTCGATTGAATAATTACCTATATTTTTTGTATGTCTTCTAGACCACGGGACTACAGAGTTCCGGATTTTTAGAAGGCGAACGTGGGGCCGAAGCCAACACGCTGAAGCCCTTTTGAGACAATTTTAATTAAATTAATGGTTACACAAAACCGACGATTATCCCTGCATACACTATAGAAATGTACCCAAGGACAACCTCCAGTATGTGCTAAACTATTGCTAACTATGGAAGAAAAACTATTTGGGCTATTGTGATGGGATGCTAGTGGACTAGGGAAGGAAACTATGGGGACTATGACCCCTGCCGATGACAATGTAATAAATAACTGTAAAAATGGCAGGAGGAGACTCGCGTAAGTGAGCTACACTTCTTTTCCTAGTCAACATTAACGATATTTTGATCTTTACAGTTTTTGTTACTTACTACGTATAAACAGTATTTATTAATTAATGCACCTTAGGGATAATTTATTTTTATCATGGAGTTCCCATTACGTAGATTAGTTATTGTGAATTGTGCACAATACATCAAATTGGACCGGTCCGAAATGAAACAAAATTCTGCTTAATTGCCTGTTGTGCTACACTTATCGGACCAAATGTAAGAATTAGTTTGATGTTTACTTCACCTCTAGCCTTCTCTTATCTGTTGTCTGCGTGAGTAAGCGAGACGGCAATAAAGTTCTCTGAATAGTTGTTTACGTCATGCACACACACTGGTACACGAACTTGTTTTAAATAAAACCAATCAACGGTTGTAAGATCAAACGCGACTGAGTCCTCGCATGTTTGTGTCGTAAACATGGCCAACAGAATAATTCTGTTGTGCCTTTTAGTGTCGTGTCTGACTGTCAGTTACATAGACTGTGGAAGAAGCAGCAGCAGGGGAAGTAGCAGCAGAGGCTCCTCATCATGGGGCAAGAGTTGGGGTTCATCGAGCCATAGCTCCAAACCCAGTTGGAGTAGCTCAAGCAGCTCAAGTTACAGCAAACCTAGTTCATCCTGGGGAGGCTCTTCATCATGGGGGAGCTCGTCATCATCGTCACATAGCTACCCCTCGTCATCATCAGGATTATCTGGATCAAGTTCGGGTTCCTACAAATACCCTTCATCATCAAGTTCATCGAGTTGGAGTTCTGGTTCGTCTTATCCCTCGTCATCATCAGGACTATCAGGATCTGGGTCAAGCAGATATCCTTCATCATCTTCAAGTTGGGGCTCTAGTTCATCTTATCCTTCGTCATCGTCTGGACTATCGGGGTCTGGGTCAAGCTCAAGTAAATATCCTTCATCATCTTCAAGTTGGGGTTCCAGTTCGTCTTATCCTTCGTCATCATCAGGATTGTCGGGATCAGGATCAAGCTCAAGTAAATTTCCTTCATCTTCTTCAAGTTGGGGTTCTAGCTCGTCTTATCCTTCATCATCATCAGGACTTTCTGGATCTGGGTCAAGCTCAAGTAAATTCCCTTCATCATCTTCAAGTTGGGGTTCCAGTTCATCTTACCCTTCGTCATCATCAGGATTGTCGGGATCTGGATCAAGCTCAAGTAAATATCCCTCATCCTCTTCAGGCTCATCTATCTGGAATACTGGTTCGGCCAGTTACCCCTCATCATCGACAGGACTGTCTGGATCTGGGTCAAGCTCGAGCAGATATCCTTCGTCATCTTCGAACTGGAATTTCGGTCAATCAGGAGGATCATCGGGAACACACAAGTACCCCTCTTCTTCAACGGGACTTTCAGGATCAGGTTCAAGTGGATACAGGCCAACAGGCTCAGGAACCCATTCGTACCCATCAACTTCTACCGGATTATCGGGATCTCAATCTAGTAACTACAACAAAAACAACTATAGGCCAAGCCATTCGTACAACACGAACAGTGGAACTTCAGTTCATCATACAACACATCACTATTACCATAATGTGCCTTATTCTGTACCAACGTACTACGCCGCACCGCAATACGTGTACATGCACGAATATAGGAACTCCAACAGCCGCTACGGAGATTTACTGACGGGTTTGACTTTATACAATCTTGGCCGTTCAAACAGTCATTACCACGATCATTACTACTATGACGACTATTACAGGCGCAGGTACGATACCCCGTCTGGCAGTTCGTACAGACCAGATTACAGACCTGAAGAAAGACCACAGGATCAAGCCAACTGTATATTGAAAGTGAAAGAGAATGGAAAAGTGGAAGTGTTGAAAATACCATGTGAAATTGTGTCGACGTTCACTGAAGGAAGTAAAAAGGAGACTCCTAAACCACAAACCATGGTGAACCAAACAGTGTGCACAACCACCACTACAACGATCAACAACACTGTCTCTTCCTTGCCAGCGATGACTGGAGTAGCATCCGGCGCGGCTGCGGCAGCATCAGCAGCGAACGCAGCAGCGGAAAACGCTGCGGCAGTATTACCAGTATTTGGTTCTGCATTCACCTCCACAATGAACACAGTTAGAAGTGAAACTGCAAGTACACTTGACAGCATGCCTGAAATTCCTTCTCTCGACTCAATATTTAAAAACGCTTTACCCAGTGGCTCCTCTCTAGACGTCACAAAGGCTACCTTGGGCATTACACCCGAAAACAATACCGTGAACGTTATGAATCCGACTATGTTGAGCAATGGTACTCTATTGAATAAGCCCGCGTTCGGTACTCAGATGCTAAGCAATGGAACTTTAGTGAACATACCTATGCCAGTTAATAACACCTTCGCTAATACAACAGTGACGACTGTGACATCCACATCACCAGTCAACGGTACAACAACGAATGTTACGAAAACTGTGACCACAAACGCGACTATGGTGAACGTGACAGTGTGTACTACTAACTCTTCATACGTAGATCCATTAACAGTGAAGGGACCGCCTGTGAACGCTAATGATATGGAGTGTACCGTTGAAATTCAGACGAAGGATGCATTCTTCAGTAACGTTATTGATTGCAAGACTTTAGTCGCGTACGCTAAGCTGCCCGAGCCTAAGAAAGACACGGGTATATTACCACCGAGACAAAAATTGAAGACGTGGTTGGCTAACCCGCCTTGGTGGATGTCCTTATTTATAGCAGTGTAAGGTTCAAAATGTATGTTGTTATTGTATAAATAATGTAATTAATAGATAGGTATAATGCTTATGATGTGTTACGCAAAACGTGGTACTTAGTTTTTCTGTTACTGTGTCGATAAATAAGTAAATTTCATATTGTATATGATACACATATTTGTCTGTTGTAATCAAAACATATTTTAGATAGGTCTTTATAATATGTGCCATTTGTTGCATTTATCTTTTTACTTATAATTGTAAAGAAATTTCCTTTACTTTATTAAATGTTTTCTAATAATTGTGTAGCTTTTAATTTAATATATGTGTGTAACAAAGATATTATTATATTACATTTTTTCTACACAAATAATCAAATAATATACAAGTTAGAACTATTTCGATCGACAACAAGGAAATAACCTAGTCATTTTGTTCTCCATGAAAACAACATACTATTAACCATGGCTATTAATAACCATAGGTTTTCCTGTTTTAATAACATATCGTAGATATTACTTTGCTCAAAAACACCATCTCTCATACACACGAACACATACATTCTTACAAATAAATTGTTCAGGTAAAACAAAAAAAAAATTGTTGAAGAATTGAACTCAGAACATGTATGCAAATAATCGCTGGCTAACCACTGAGCCATTGGGAGGTCCCAATGGTTTAGTAGCTATCTCAATAAAATACACTAACATAACATTATTATTATATAGTCGTCAGCAGTTAATTGACTGACATTAATTTGAGTGTCCTACGCATAACGCTAATTAACAAGCACAGATAAAAATGTTTTGAATGTGCACGTATCATATCGGCCGAGTTTTTTTTTATTGCTGAAAATGTAAACATTAGATAATACTACAAATAAAGAATTTTATTACACATTTATTACATATAATATTATATTTTTAACATGCTAAAATTAGTTATTGAAATATTAAAAATTATCTTTTCACATTATTAAGATCACACCTCATTTTCACACAAATTTCTCACAAATTGTGTATAAAAAATAATGTTTAAAGGTTCTTCAAACCTACAGACAGACATGTGTTGCTGGGGAGTTTGTTGCGCCACTTCTTCTTCCCAGCAAAAACACATAAGAAGTGGTGAAGGGTGGGCGTTTTGGGGGCTGTCTTTTGTAATTCTTGACGTTCAAAAAGTGCTGTTTTGCAGCCAAGTTTGAATAAACCGACCACGGGACTATAGAGTCCCGGATTTTTGGAAGGCGAACGTGGGGCCGAAGCCAACACGCTGAAGCCCTTTTAAGACAACTTTAATATTATGTAATGGTGACACAAAACCGACGATTATCCCTGTATACACTATGGAAATGTACCCAAGGACAACCCCCGGTTTGTGCTAAACTATTGCTAACTATGGAAGAAAAACTACTTGGGCTATTGTGATGGGATGCTAGTGGACTAGGGAAGGGAAAACTATGGGGACTATGACCCCTGTCGATGACAATGTAATAAATACATGTAAAAATGGCAGGAGGAGACTCGCCAGCTCACTTACCGGGCCCCCGGGAACTAGTCGCTAAGTCGCAACAAGGGGGCAACGGGGACGTGAGCGGCTGAAGGGTGAGGTTGCCCCGGCCGGCTTTCTACCCAGATCACGCGCCTTAAAACCGGCATCAAGCCAGGGTCCAGCATCTCTGTGCCCACTCGCCACTTACCCGAGGCATTCACCCTCCGAGCATTGCTCTAGCGACTCCACTCTGGACGGCCAATGAAGGCAAGCCAGAGGCGGGAGACCTATCCCCCGTCAGGGTTCACTCCGGCAAGCCGGAGGTGAGGGACAGTATCCTCTCCCTGGAGCACTCGGTACCCGCGGGGTCGCTACTCCCCGACATCCGCCTCAGATGCCCTGCGGTTATTATTATTATTATTATCACATATTCACACAAAGTCATCTAGTGCCACACTAAGCAGAGCTAGGGCTATGGGTACTAGACAATTTATAAACGTAAATATACTTTTTTTGTATATATATATACGTACTCAAGCACCCATGTTCACCACCCAGGCACACAAATGTTTTCATGACTCAGTTATACGGGAATCGAACTCGCGACCTCCGGCGAAGGAGGCAGATTCTCTTACTGCTATAATTATGTACGTACGTCAAAAATTATGTGCTAAATACTTATCAAGGTAGGTATGCAGATTATTTCTAGCAGGTGTATGAAATATTATATATAGTTCATAAGAACAACTCTACATATAATCATATAAGGTGAAATAAAATTAAAGCAACCTTTGTTTACCCCTAAGCAATTTTCGCAAACTCATACCGCGATAGTTTTCGATTACCTTGAAGCAAGATCTGGTTTTGGACAGTCTCGATACGTCTTCGATTAAATAGTTTAATTGGTTGTGAATGGACGCTGACCGCACTGTCCTTCAGTACATAATTGTTTTGGTTAGCTCGTCACGTGTATGTAGGGTTGTATCAGATTCTACAGCTACGAATTGTCGTCTTAGCAATGGTTAAAAAATTACCTGTACCTAATAGTGACTTTCGTTAGAGTTTACATTCGATTAATTCCTATCCTTGATTTAATTATTAAAATAATTTATTTTGCATTGGTCTATTATTCTTATAATTGTAGATGTATTTATTTTTCATAAATACTATTTTCGAATTTAAGATTAATGAAACATAAATGTATTACACCGCAGTTGGTAGCCACCACCAGCCTGCGCTTGTACACAGGCTACACATCAAGCTATACAAAACTAGTATAAGCTGACCGTTCAAGTAGTAGAAAGACCATATAAAGCGAGTCCAAGACAAACTGGTTTTGTATAGCTTGATGAGTAGCCGTGTGTACTTCAAGTGTATATGGATGAATTACATCCAATTGCAAGTGTACGTAAGAGTACCAATGGATGTGGTAACCCTTAGGATAGCGATAGCCATACGTCATATGACGTAGGATAGATACCATAATATTATTACGTTATCAATTCAGTCGTCAATCAAACCAGTCAACTATTTATTATTAGTCTATTATTAGTATATTTCTACACCACTCTCTCTCTGAGTAAAACGGGGCATCTTCAAAACGGTGCCAACATAAGGCTTTAAGACATATAAATAGTACGTATTTATTCAAGAAAATAATGCTGTGACTGTGTGTGATTTTGGTAAGAAAAAAGAGCTTTTGAAAACAGTCAATTTAAAATCAGCGCATCAGCGCCTAGCGATTCCGTGTTACTCTATTGTATAATGCGAATCGATAGCTCGGTATTTTACGACAGGGACTGCAAATTTTTTAATGGCTAAGTAAAATTGTAGTTAGATTTTACTTTAAAAGAAGACAAATTCAACACTAAACGTAATATATGATATGTTATCACTACATAGTATAAAACAAAGTCGCTTTCTCTGTCCCTATGTCCCTTTGTACGCTTAAGTCTTTGAAACTACGCAACTGATTTTGATGCGGTTTTTTTTAATAGATAGAGTGATTCAAGAGGAAGGTTTATATGTATAATAACATCCATTCAATAGTGGAGAAGTACTGTTATTTTTGAGGTTTCTAATGTGATGTCGTAAATAATTAAATTTTTCCCGCTTACATTACCAGTGCGAAGCGATGTGTGCGTATGCGACCAGTGCGTATGATTATATTTTATTGTTACAAACAGTTGAATATTTTTACCCGATTACAATGCGAAATCGGCCGACATACATGTAATCACTCTATACCAAAGATTCAATCCCTCGTATTGTTTCTAACTCTATAGAACCACTGAATGACGAGTAGACATGTACCTACGAATTAACTAATATATGGAGATTAAAGGTCGCAGGAATTACTAGAATTCTGTTCAATGAAACACCTAAATGCAGAGCAATATACTTATTGACAAACGATCACTCACATTTATCTGACAGGCGTTTTTGCCAAAACTTTTCTCATCATTCTAAGAAATATCACCCAAAATGAGCAATTTCGATCTATTGAAAAGATTTACTGCTATCCTTAGAAGCCCTTTCACTTCATTACCTCGGTCTGTTACGAAAAGAAAGATGCTGAGTAAACAGAAAGGGTCTAGTCACAGCTAATCGGCATAACCAGAAGCGAGTAATTTTTTTATTTTATCTTGAGCGGGACTTTTCTTGTTTTCTTGTTCAGAAAATTACGTAACACATTTTAAGTTAGATTATTAGGATTGATTTAAATACATAATCATCATTTATAGTAGTCCGTACATACACCTCATGGATTGGATTCTCAACCCGTGTTTACCTACGTATAGACCAGTTCTTCCCTTGGCTCGCATATCCTTCGGTTTTTGATCCTAGATCCTCGACTGAAGCTTTTAAATGGGTTGTAATTTCAACATCTGTTTCCTTTTTCCAGGTATCATCTCTGTATGCTGGGTGTCCGGCGCCGGGGTCGGTCTCCTGCCCCTGTTCGGCTGGCACGCCGGGAACAACATGCCTGGCTGCTACTTCGTCGAAGTCATGGACTACAACTACTTACTGTTCCTCTACTTCGCCACCATTGTGACGCCCAGCGTTCTGCTCACTGGCTTCTACGCTCATATCTACCGAGTTGTTGTCAAACAGGTAATTGTTTTAATATAACTTTCTCAATTCATCTGAAGATGCTAGATGCAGGTCGCTTCCAATCGGTATGTGTGGAGATCTAAAGGGGAGGCCTATGTTCAGCAGTGGACGTCCTGTGGTTGAGATGATGATGACATGAATCTTTTGTTTATACTAAAAATACCGTCAACCACCAAAACCGATTGATAATTGTTATTGACAGGGTAATACAACAGTTTCTACGATAGTTGAATTAGAAGCATTTCTTTTAAAGGCATTTATTACTTTATTTACGTCTGTTGTATGTATGTATTATTATCATCATGCGTTTAAAAGTGGCACAATTATATAAGTTTTAGTTTCAAGCAATTTACGTCTAGACACTTGTATAAACATTCGATAAAAACTTATCAAAATTGTCGTTCTCTTGAATAAAATGAGTACAACGTAACATCATATTTTTTTTTTATAGTTTGGGGAACATACTTTATTTTAGACTTTTTAAATAAAACTCTTTTAGTTATAATAATCATGAAGATCTGTTGCTATTGGATAATACAGTATAGTAATAAAAACGAGAGGAGTAAGAGGCCTCAAGTAGTTCTATAACACTAGGATGTCCAAACTCATAAACTTGATTTATTTCTACATATTTGGATCGAACAAAAAGTGTTTTATCCGGTATAATTTTGTTTTAATTATATTATTGTCATATGGACAGAACCAGTTAAGAATGAAATAATAGAAATAATTAAAGATTAACAAAAATAATTAAATAAAAATTAATGGACATCCTAAATTACGTTTAGAGCTAGCAACTTGAAAAATAAGGATACACTAAATCAGACAACAACGACTTTGTAATGACACTTTAAGGCACATATTTGCATTAGTGGAAAATTGGAGTAGGTGTTCCGATTGTTCGAAGAATTATAGATTCATGATTATGTATATTACAAAAAAATGCCTGCTTTAAAAAACTCTTCGTACAGAATTTATTTCGGAACGCAAAACATAGTTGTGCCTAGGCACAGGCCTAGGTATACATTTGTGTTAGAACTAATTTAGAAACATAAACCATCTGTTGCGATTCTATAGTAGTGACCTTTATTCGTTCGACGTGTAAGTTTTTTTCGTATTATGCGATATCTATTATGACCTTCAGTGCATGGATATTGGCATATTGCCGACTTACTTTAAATTTCATGCGTATTCTTAGAAACGTAAAAAGTTTTCTTTTAATTCCAGCTGAGCGAAGTGATGACAGTCGATGGTTGTCGGGGGCGCGTTCCCGGCGGCGGAACCATGCTCCGGGTGCTAGGAGCTGCTCAGAAGCGAGAAGTCAAAGCCACGCAGAACCTAGCAATCATAGTATTCTTCTTCATCATTTGCTGGATCCCACTCTACACTGTCAACGCGATAAAAGCCTTCATGCCTGACCTAGACATTCCAAACCCCCTCACTTACATATGTATCATTGTCTCTCACTTAAATTCTGCTATAAATCCTTTCTTATACGCCTACCATCTAAAAGACTTTAGAGCGGCGTTGAAGGGTCTGCTCTGTTCCATCGCAGGCAGGGGAGTGACTATACAAGCGGCATACAGGCCTCCAGTACCCGCCAGAAGTCACGCGTTAGAAAGATGCAATGCTTTGCGAGAAAGACCAAAAGTTTATGTGAACTCTCCGGTGTGGCTGCGGCAGAAGGAAGCAGAAGTCAGCATGACAGAGGATAGCAGAGCTGTAGCGGTGGCAACTCCCGTTGTTCCTGATGTGGAACCGTTCATAAACAGAGTGGCTGAGTGTTCCAGTGGTTGTCACACCCCTGAGGGAAGGGACAGCGAGGCTGGGCCGTATCTCATAGAAACTGCTGAGGAGAGATGCCAAAGTCCGTACAGAAGGGTGGAAGAGCTGATACGACGCGTGCGAAGCGCTAGTGCGGATCACAGCTGACAGGAGCCATGCCGGGGCATTCCGGCGTACAGTGTCACTTGAAACGTCAGAACAAACATTCCTAAAACACGAGAAAAGTTGTAGAATCTTAAATGAAGCTGCTTGTAGTGATTTCTGCTAATAATATTAGATCATCAGGATGTCGTGGAGTATTTTTTTTTAATGTTATTATTAAGATTGATAAATGTTTAACATATTTTAAAGATGATGTTGAATGAATGCTTATGTTATTATAGAGAAAAATATTTATGTAATGTGCTGAAGCGAAGGTATTCTTTGCTTGTGTGATTGTTAAAGATGTTGCTTTTATGGAAATATAAATTAAAATTTTAATTGTTTTTTTACTCTGAGTTTATAACTTCCATTTTCCAATATTCATTATACTTACAGCTTTGTTTGCTTCCAAAGGTATTAGTTCAAGACAGTAAATTAAAACCACCAATGATATGCCATTACAATATAATCTACTAATGACTAATGAGTACTATTTTTAAGTTTGTTTACAAATTACAGAAGTGAACAAAAGTTTATAGCCCTCCCAAAACTATTTTGGCATCTCTCCTATAATCCTCTCCCTCTCTCTAATTACGGAAATCATTTACAGGAACAACTTATTAAAAAAAAAAATACAATGTGATTCATATTATTCACCCACATTATAAATTACTAAACGTATTAGTTGTATTTTCATTTTACTCTAGATTTTTTGCTCATAAGTTTGCCAAGGTTTATCTAAATCTGTTCTCCGATTAGATTCTATATACTACATACATACTATTATTCACTTTAAATGTAGGTATTTTTGTTTAGTTTATTATTACGTAGGTAGGTTCCTACTTGCTACATTACTAGCGCCCTCTATTCGCCTATATTGTAAAAAATACCTAAGTTAAATTATGTATAGTTACTCAACATTCAACAATCTACACTTAACGGTAATTTTCGAACTAATCACTTAGTAGGTACGTATTACGCAAGTATCAACAAACGTAACACGCCTACATGTTTGTTTAGCCAGCGAAAGGCACTTTGCTACTAGAATATTCTAGATAGCAACATAAATACTTCATGCTTGAGCCGCTAGATGTCAGCCTAAGTTCCTAACACCTGTTGTTAGTAAACATCAAACTACAACAGATTATGACTAACATTTTACGTCACAAAAAAGGGCGCGTAAAACAGGACAGCGATATCTTCTCTCTCTTTACCCGCAGGCAATAGCCAATGACGTTATCATAATTAAAGAATGACGAATATGACGTCACGGCGTGTAGGACTTTCCCTTCGTAGAATTTTACCTGTAGGCCAACTGCCTTATGTTTACCTGGTTTGGTTGCTAAAGCGGTCTTTTTTTAGTGTTGACACAGGTAAGATTCGTTTTTACCCATAAATTGGGGTAACTTAGGTTATACAGATTAGGATTTTGTTATGATTTAAAGTGAAGGCATTAATGATCTTTATATGAAAACTATTTCGAGAATCATTTTAATTGTGAGAAAAGACACCAAACAATATTTGAGGAATATTGTTAGCCAGAATGTTAAGATCACGTCTCATATCTACTAGCTTAGGTAAAATACCAAAAAACTATATTCTGCTACCAATCGTTTCATAGGAAACAAGCATTAGTGATTTGAAATAAATAGTATTGAATAAAATGCAAATATAGTAAGTACACGCTATTAAGCCGTAGAGCGTATTTACGCGCTAATCTCAGGAAATTGTGAACCGATTTGAAAAATTAGGTAGCCCCTTTTATACGCCGAATATTTCCCATGGGATGCGAGGGAAATCGCTGGCAGAAGCTAGTCTTATACATTTGCATTCTCTAGATACAGTATAATTTTAGATTATGTTGGGACAAATAATTTAAGTACGCAAGACTATATTTACACAGTAATAAAAATAAAAATCAAAGTAACTGAAAATAAATAGGCATCACAAAGACATAGATATTCAGATATCTTACCTGATCAAAACTTTTTAATGCTATTCTGCCTATTCGTCATAAAACTTTTTTAACATAATTGAAAAAAAAAAACTGTTGTCAATGTCAGACAGTGAAGTCACAATTGTCAATGTCAGAATTACTCGTAGTATATTGTATATTCTTTGATTACTCGGTTATTCTGTTGTGTTATTGCTTGTTTCGACTAAAAGACGAAGAAATTATAACTAAAAATAAGAGGCAGATGTTTTAACTGTTGAACGGTTGAAACGATCAACTGATTAATTTATTAGCTTGAAGTGCCTTAGGGGACTTTCATTCGCAGTTGTGGTAACACTAATTGCAAATAACACGATATCGTGTCGTCAGCGAGGCGAAACGCGGCGCGCGCCCGTTCCTCACTTCAGTTCAGTGCGCAAGAGTGTCGATGTCGGACGTGTATGTGAATTGACACTTTCAAAATGATTAATTCAAAGAGTGTGTTGTGGTTCGCTATTTTATTAGCAGTGCTATTAGAGCCAATCGCTGGACGAAAAGGTTTTAGTGGTGGGCACAGTTATCCTAAATCAGGCGGATTATCCGGTGGAGGTCATCACTCGGGTGGGCTGTCTGGTGGGGGCCACGGATACCCTTCATCAGGGGGCAGTCACGGATACCCATCGTCAGGAGGTAGCCACGGATACCCATCGTCAGGTGGCAGTCACGGATACCCATCGTCAGGGGGCAGTCACGGCTATCCTGCAAGCGGCGGTTTATCTGGAAGCGGTACTGGTGGCCACAGTTATCCCTCTTCGGGCGGTAGTCATGGATACCCATCGTCGGGCGGTAGTCACGGATACCCATCTTCAGGCAGCAATAGTCATGGTTATCCATCATCTGGTAGTGGCTTGTCTGGCAATAATCGTTACCCACAAAACAAACCCACTGTGCATCATACGACGAATGTTTACAACTATCACTACAGTCCGCCGCAGCATATTACCTACACCCCAGTGCGAGGAAGTCCACCAGTATCCTATCCGGTGTACCACGGCACTCCTCCAACTTACATCTACCAATACAAAAACTCGGGGAGTAAATACGGAACGTTGTTGGCCGGTCTGGCGCTACTTAACCTTGGCACTCTCGCCGGCGCCGCTTATGCACACAGCCATAACTCACAGACACATTACAAGCCACAACCCGGCGAAGTGTGCAAGTTTGCAGTGAAAAGAGACAACGGCGATTATGAGGAGACGAAAATAGACTGCCAAATTATAAGTAGCTTCATTTTGCAAGATCAAGGACAAATTCGCAATACAGGCACCAACTCCACTGTATCAGTTGTCACCGTGACAAATACCACTGTTATGAATACGACTAATATGATGCCTGACCATCAATCGGCGCCGGTACCCGTGCCTGGTAACCCTCTGTATCAAATGCTCCCTAATGGAACATTAGTACCTGTTAACGCGACAGTTCCGCTGGCTCCACCGATGCCTACTCCTATGCCTGTTAATCCCATGAGTATGTCGCCAAGCCTATCAGCAAACGGTACCTTAATGACGTCTTCTGTGGTTACGACGACCACCACTAACACGACTCTAGTGAACGCCTTGGACGTGAAGGGAAGGCCGGTAGAGGTGACACCAGGCATGCAGTGCTTTGTGATTCGTAACAGTCCGACGTCCAACATGAGGAAGCATGTGCCGTGTGGACTCTTGCAGACATACGCGGAAAAGTCTTTGCGTAGAAATTCAGCGACTCGCAATGTGCCTATGTTTACTATAGTAGCTGCTATCGTTGCTGTTTGTGTAGCTTTTTAAGTAAAAGCGTATGTCCTAGTGTCTAAAACACTTTCTTATTGTTTTGATTTTGAAGACAGGTCAATGTCTCTGTATTGTACTTGAAAAGAACTTGTTTTTATAATTGCATTTTCTTATGATACTTAGGAATATGTTAATAGTGTGATTGTATGTAACAAACCAAGAGGTTTTTGACTTAAAACGGCAACTTAAATTGCTTAAAGTCTCGAGTCGTGAAAAAAGGTCTCAAGTGCAATGTGTTTATGTAAAACAAGGCCAGGAATAGATCTGATAGTGTAGGTATTTGTAAATGAGTACCTTATTTATATGAAGCAGTATATTGCATTGATTGAATCGTAAGGTCATTGAACATTTTCTGCCAGAAATCGCTCAATCAATTGGTACTTATTACAGAAAAGGTTTGGAAACTTTTTATGCACTTAAAAAAACGTGTGACTTTAACTATTAAACTATGGATAAACAATAATAACGGCGAATACGTCATCACATTTAATCAGGTTAATAAGTTATGAAAAAAAATGATGTTTTTAGTAATGATGACTTCTTAGGGCTAGTTTAGGGCCAGATTAATTCGAAAATGGAACAGAATTTGTATGAAATTATCTGCAATTAACTGTGAAACAGGCCATTAGTATCCTTTGTTATGAGTTGCAGACTATAAACTTTAATATGTATGCCAGTTAAGTAGTTTATTTATTCGCGAAGTCAACTCTCAATTTATCAATTTTATATTGTAAGTCATGTTTTTCTATTATTTTTCTGTTGTTTAATTGACGTTGAACTTGCTAAGGACTTTAATTTTTACAGAATTCTACTTTTTAATAATAAAAAAAACTCGTTCAAGTGTATTGACGTGTTTCTATGTAGGTATATTAAAATGCCAAAATTACTTTGCTATATCGATGTTTGTTATTACAAAGGTGATTCCTGTAAAAACATTTATAATGTGATATTTAAGTTTTTAATAAAAAAATATTTTAATAAGTTTTATTTTATTTAAAAAACGTTTGGTTGGGTAAAATATTTATGGAAAATCTTCTATTGATTGCTTATGAAAGTTTACCTATTTGTGGAAGCAATTGTCTCTTCATTGATCAGTAATCACTCATAATGACGTGATTTACCTGTTTATACTTTATGACAACATTAACAGTAATTTATGTAAAATTCAACACGAAATGACCAATTAGATTATTTCAATATTAACAAGATGAACAGTTAACTACATTATCAAAATGCTCTCGATCGTTAGTTAAAACAATTTGGCAATTAGTTAAAGCACATAAAATCGATGTGGTCTTTCATGACCTGGATTTTCAAGTCTTTATCAAAATTATAAATACATATCTACCCATATCTCGCAGTTGAACGTAACGAACGCAGTTGTCTGCCGGGGCTGCGGGTATGTTCGCCAGAGTTACCGTGGCCCTGGCACACAGGGACGTCCAGAAGGAACATAGTGGGTTTTAGTCAGTAAAAGTCTGACACTCTCTAGCTGCACCCTTAGCGGGAGGGGTCATTTGATGATTTCCAACGAAAAAAAGGTGACTTCTTTTTCTGCCGGGGCTGCGGGTATGTTCGCCAGAGTTACCGTGGCCCTTGCACACAGGGACCTCCAGAAGGAACATAGTGGGTTTTAGTCAGTTAAACTCTGATACTCCCTCCAGCTGCACCCACAGCTGCTGCCACAATTTACAGCTCAAAACACGAGGTGACTATTTTGCACGTTTGGATAAAAAATCGCCTATAACCATTTTCAGCTTCATCCATACCAAATTGTATCTCAATCAATTAAGCCGTTTTGATGTGTATACGTAACAAACCAACAAACAGACTCGTGATTTGGATGACATTAAGTAAAATCTATGCTTCTGAGCATTGTAGTTATGTACACCGGCTTATCAAACTGAAGAGGAAATAAAAATCAACGGACTGAATCATAATTTTATTATATAATCAAACTTACGTAGCAAAGGTAGGTTGTACAAACGGCTACACATCAAGCTATACAAAACCAGTATAAACTGACCCTTCAATTTGTAGAAACGAATCCCTATTATATAAATATGGAGTAAGATACGCAGATGTTATATACTCCAATGTCCATCCGTTAATCTGTCTAAGTAAATAGTAGCAGAAAGTTTTAGAACGACCGAAGCGATGTATTTAAAATGTGTCCAAAAATATTGTTTGCTGATAAAAATAACGGGCGGGTTTTTTTTGTTATCTGCGGTTTCGTATCCCGGGGGAAGTGCCGATTAGACCAGGATACATAGGTATACCTATATAGGGATATAGTTTACAGTTCATGTATAGAGCTTAGTCCTATGATATTAATCAACAGTCATTTATTTTCGGCGTTCTAGTACTAGCCGCCGAAATCTAGATCTAACTGGTTTGAGCTCGCCGTACTCGGTGTTTTGTCGTAACATTATTTTGTCATAGTTTTATTGTCTATTCAAGCTATGCAACAACTCGCGTTATAAAGCCAGTGGCTTCACACATTATACATACCTATTATTACCTATGTAATGGTGCATCCAGATGCTCATATGCTAGATATGGACACATCATTGGATAATAGTAGCTACTATTGTATAGTTAGGGCCAGTTTTACAATGACCGAATAGACACTATTTACCTAACGACTGAATTAAAAAATACCGTGCGAAGCCTGCTGGTGATCAAATAACTTAATAAACTTATTCGTGGTTTTAGGTATAGTGTAGTGACTATTCCTGCGGCTATATTGACGTAAAATTATTGGTGTACGTGTAAGTTGGCCACGTAGTGCCAGGGGTCATGACTCATGAATTTACGAGTACAACTTTTGCTGCAAACTGTACTAGCAGTATTTTTTATTTTAAACTAGCGGTCGCCCGCGGCTCCGCCCGCGTGGATGTCAGTTTTCGCGACAAAAAGTAGTCTATGTGTTATTCTGATGTATAAGCTATTTTGTGGTAAAGTTTCATTCAAATCCATTCAGTAGTTTTTACGTGAAAGAGTAACAAACATCCATACATCCATACTTACAAACTTTCGTCTTTATAATAGTAGTAGGATTCACTGATATTAAATTTCCCAATATCTTATCGAAGTAATTCTTTGTTCTCAGTATAAGGTTTCAACGAAAAGCTACTTCGTGGTCTGTTTGTCAAGACCAAGGGTGCGAAAGCCGAGTGGCATTTGTCCAGTTTTTCTTCAACTATATGCGTGTGAACTGTTCATTGTAGTAATGCTATCGCGTTAATCTAACACGAACGCAGCGAGATTATTGACCCTATGGTTTAACGTCTGGAAACGTCAATTTATGAACTAACCTCATTTTATATTTTCATTTAGTATCTATAATAATATTAAAAAGCTGAATAATTTGTTGGTTGAACGCGTTCGTCTTAAGAACTACTGGATCGTTTTGAAAATATTTTAATCATGACCCATTTTAAACTTTTTTTGTCATAATCATCCTAAATGAATCCTAAAAACTGTCCTGACTTCATGACCTGGAATCAAACCCGTTTTTTATTTGAGATACAAGCTTTATCCACTAGGCCACTATCACTTTGTTGTATTCGGGCATTATTTTCT
This sequence comes from Heliothis peltigera, assembly GCA_958496145.1. Lineage (NCBI taxonomy): Eukaryota > Metazoa > Arthropoda > Insecta > Lepidoptera > Noctuidae > Heliothis > Heliothis peltigera. The sequence continues at coordinate 3,880,459 of OY292326.1, read as the reverse complement.
CACAATAACGTAAAATATCAGATCTGCCGGGGCTACGCGTTGTTCACAAGGGTTACCGCGGCTCTGGCACGCAAAGACCTTCAGAAGAAACAAAAGTGGGTTTTAGTCAGTAAAAGTCTGACACTGCTCACAGCTGCACATCGTGATTAGATGTGACACCATTTAATGATTTCCCACGTTGCAAATAAAAGTATCGTAGTATTTAATTGACTGTTCATATTCGCACAAACTATGACTAAGAGGAAGTTCAATAACTGTCCCCTACGTATTTCGTAACAAAACTTGTGACTGGGTGATAGAGACGTAGGGGAAAGTTTTTTGCACTCATTGTGACGTAGGACCACGCTCTCATTCGCACACATTCAATTAGTTCGGTGAATCAATACTGGGGATCCCGTCGGGGTGCGTCTGCGCACATTGCCGTTATTAATTTTAGTTACGCAATTGAGGATGATGCATACATTAGTCTATGTGATAGTTATCATTCTACTGGTAAAAAATCATCTATTTTTTTTAAGAAGGTAGGTTGACATATGCCAGCACATCAAGCTACCCAAAACCGCAAAATTTTCCCAATCAACGTTGAACCATTACGCCTCAGCGATAAAGTTGAAAATCTATTAAGGAAATTTGACAGATAGTAGCTTGATGTGCTGGCGTATGTACCTGAAATAAACAATATTGAATTTAGAGTTTGATTAGAAGACTAATATTACGTCAAGTGTTTGAAAATATTTCTTAAGTACATATAAGTTTTACAAAGATTTTGTACCTACAGACTTAAAATTATAATATTCTTATAGGGAAAATAAAATTTTGTCGCAACAAAACTGAACGCGTAAATAGCTGGCGTTGAAGCGTCTCACAAAAGATGTAAGTTACAAAGTAAATAGTGGAACGACTGTTGTCATTACAGTATACGATAATAAAACAAAGTAGTCCAGTGAATGAGTCATCTGGATAATGGAAATATGTACTAGTCAATGGTTTGTGTGTACAGTTGTAACAATATAATAGACAGTGTAGCGTGTAGTCGCCTACAAAGTGAATAAATTGTTGCTAAAGAATTTTGCGAGTATCAATTCGACTTAAATACCAATTAAAACACTTTGCTGAGGTACTGTTTACTTGTAGCGCAAGACATAAACACACATTTAAGTTATTTTAATGTTTATAAGTGTTTTTGTCATATTAACGCAGAAAAACAACACATTCTTCATAAACCGAGTTTGTTACTTATTCACAATAAGTAACAAACTCTAGGTGAACTAGGTAAACGCTAGGTGGCTAGGCTTTTCTCAGTTAAAATGAAGTTTATATGATTACTAGCTGATTCTCGCGATGTTAACCGTGCCTTAAGTGAACTGCTTCCCGAATAAAATAGCCTATGGTACCCATAAATGATTGTCAAAATCGGTTCAATACATCCGTAGATTATCCCAACACTTACAACGCCGTTAACTCACAAAATACCGCTTATACTTCTACTGTCCTGTACAATATAACTATAGAAAAGTACAAGTTTAAACTATTGCACTCTTTCCGCTGACATAAAGAAAAGAAAGAAAGAAAAAGCATTTGATTGCGATCTTGGACGCATACATAACACAACATACTAATATAACAGACAGAAGAAGACATATCGTACAGCATTGCATATTTTTTTTCTTTGTCACTATTAAGGATAGAAAAATGAAATGGACATATTTATGTATATTCCCATATTGAAAACAATGCAAGGGACCAATATTTTCCTTTATAAAATAATTATTATTAATTTCGAAATGTAAGTTCAATGGTTGTATCTGTTGTGAGTCATTTGCGACCCAAATGTTTCGGTTCGCTGGTATTTCATGACACATTCGGACCAGACGTCTGGTTCAAGGGATCGATTACCCGCATTTATTGTTGATAAGTAAATTGCTGTTGTTTTACAGAACTCAATATTGCTCTCAAGTATATTCTATTAATATATGTATTGCGTGGGAGCATTCTAATAGTAGATAATATAATAAAAAATCTGTTTCATTTTTTAATTAATCTGCTACATAGCGGCTATCCGTAACCGGTGAAACTTGCCCTAAGTCTTGTTTGTAAGACTCCAAATAATAACATAAAATTATTTTATTACAAGCTTTCCCTTAAGTACTATGTACCTATGTATTGTCAGTAAATAGACAACGTGTAGTTTATTTACGTTAACCGCATCAATTTTAAATCCCAAGAATTTTATCTTGACTAACCTAAAATAGTTGCTGATAAGCCTAGTCCTCCTTGTGTTGTTTTGAGATATCGATAAGATCGAACAATACATAGGATTTGCTGGAATTCTCGTTGAAAAGTTTAGTGGCTAATTTTATGGTATTTTCTTGGCATACTGACTGCATGAAAGTGTTTTAAAAATACTCCGGTTCTGTGTTGAGGTAGATACGATATCTTCGCGGAAGAATTTGGACTCCCGTGGCACCGTGCGCCCTTGCGAGGAGACACCGGAGTGGTTTTTAGCCGGTAGGAGTCCAGCACGCCCCTTTCCCGCCTTTCCCCAGGCGGAGGTAATCCAGGAGAATTTCCCCCGTAGAAGAAAAAGGAACGAAATGTCTGTATGTCAACTTCTCCCTTTGCTTTATAACTCAGTTTACGTAGGACATACAATTATTAGTATACAAATAAATTGATAATGCTAATGAAGAAGAAAAAAACACGTCAGAAAAATAGCAGAAGTTTATGTTAAAAATCAATATCTAATACTTTTTTTTGGTAACGGAGTAACTTTGAGAACTGGCTTGACCGGTTTATATTTAGCAGGTAACAAAATAAACTAACATATCAAACACGATTCCCTTTATATCAAACTCTAGCTTCCATCAGCGGTTTTACCCGCGCCCCGTTGGAACTTAGTACTCATTTTTTTTTTTTTTTTTTCGTGGGAAATCATCAAATGACCCCTCCCGCTGAGGGTGCAGCTGGAGGGAGTGTCAGACTCTTACTGACTAAAACCCACTATGTTCCTTCTGGAGGTCCCTGTGTGCCAGGGCCGCGGTATCTCTTACGAACAACCCGCAGCCCAAGCAGACCCTGGCCCTTTATGGGCCCCTCCTGTGTTGCTGACATCTCTTCGAGGAGCGCGTGGAACAGAACGCGCCGCCGACACGGCCTGTCGTCCTTAGACGTACGGACGATGAGCTACCCACACTCACCGCCCACAAACCCGCGCCTACGGTGGTCGGGAGTCATCTCTCGACACCCGGCGCCCGTGGTGTCGACCGGTACCAGCCCTGCCGCGACGGCTGGGATGAGCGGTGCGGTCTCTTAGCCGCTCCGCCGCCTCCTTTGCTAGCATAACTGCTTCACAGAAGGAGGCGACGGCATCCCATTCTCCCTCGCTCCGGACCATGGCCTGGGCCGGACGCGAGAGGTCGCCGCCGCCAATTGCCGCTGTGAGGACACGGCGGTGCTCCGCCCAGGCAGAACACACTTCCACCGTGTGCTCCACCGTGTCCTCTGGCTGGTCCGCGCAGTGGTGACACCCAGGCGTCTCCTCCCGCCCGATACGATGCAGGTACCTCCCGAAACACCCATGTCCGGTGAGGACCTGCGTCAGGCGGTAAGAGAGGGTGCCATGACTCCTCCCAATCCAAACTTAGTACTCCTTGCACCAGGATAAAAAGTTAGCCTACAGCCTTAATAGATAAGTGGACTATCCAATACTAAAATCAGACTAGTAGTTCCTGAACGCCAGTCTGATCAAGGGGTATTGGGTTGCCCGGGTAACTGGGTTGAGGAGGTCAGTTAAGCAGTCGCTCCTTGTAAAACACTAGTACTCAGCTGAAGCCGACCCCAACATAGTTGGGAAAAGGCTCGGGATATGATGATGGCTAGTAGTTCCTGAACATCTTCAGCTTTGTAATATAAAAAATATAATTTTTTAAAAGGCCAATTTAAAAAATCGTGTAATCCAGAATTTCTTTCCTATCGGTTAATCTGTGCCGACTGTCAAAGATAAAAAAAAGACAGATATGAACAATGGTTCAACGTGATTTCTTTTTTGTAGCCAATCTAAATGTTTTCAGCTGTTTTCTGGTACACTTTGCCATTATTTTCAATGGAGTATTGTGCGTATGATTGATGCGCATACGACGATATAATTATATGGCGTATTGTCTATTGCTAGGCACATATTTTACGGGTGAAGAGATACGGTCATATATTTGTTGCGTATATATACCTTCAGTAGCTTTTTTTTAAGGTTTGCGTGTGAATTCATTTTTTATAATTAATTATTAATTAAGTTGAATTATATCTAGTTGATAAAAGTAACTTTAAAAACATGTTATAAGATACTGATATGTATGTATTTTCCTACGAAATATTTGTTGAATGAAACTATTAATTACTAGGTGGGCGGACGATCTAGTCAAAGTCGCCGGGAAGCAATGGATGCGGGTTGCTGAAGATCGCGCAAGGTCGCGATCCTTGGGGGAGGCCTTTGTCCAGTAGTGGACGTCTTTCGGCTGAAACGACGATTAATTTTACTACCTATATAAAAGTGAATCCCTATTTTCCTTGATCACGCGTACTGCACGTCGATTCTATAAAACTCACTTCACTTCGCCCTCACTTCGCCTCATCTGTCAAAATGGTATTCTGTAAGCATCACCTAGGCACTGGCGAAGTGAAGTGAGTTGCGAATTATGGTTGAGGAGGCGAGGGTGCTAAATCGGTAGGAACTCGAATCCCTATTTTCCTTGATCACGCGTACGACTTCACTTTTTTTGTGTTTGTTATTGCCAGGAGAAGGCACCAATGAAAGAAAAAGGAATAAGGACAACGTCTGTCGGTCAAAATATTACAACTAGCTGACAGTTAATACTCAAATTAATACATTATGTATTTCATATTTTCTGGCGATAATAAAACACCGGTTTAATAGATAATTGTTTAGTGATTGTCATATTAATCAGATTATTTTAAGGTCATGTATGTATGTACAACAAATTGATCTACGTTTGACCTTAAAATATTAATAACCTGCAGGTTGATCCATTCCTAGCTAGTATCGTGTTTGTTTATTATTTAGAAGAAAATCTTAAGAATGTCATAATACCCATAGAAATGGGATATAATTCTAAGAACGTGTGACTTCATAGCTTGATTATTATTATATAAACGGGGCTTTAAATGCATGCTACACGATCCAAACCGACCGCCGACGGAAGTGACCTTGGTCGCGTCTCCCGTCGGCCGACAGCGTTCCACTCGGTTGGGGCCGACTACGGATGCAGCCCGTCGCGATAGATGCGCTCCCGAGCAAGGTCGTCTAAAGTCGTTTGCCTCCGCCCATATCTGGTCGGCCGACCATCGTCTACACGGTAGATTTACAAATCAACTTGACGAAAGTGACCTCTGCGGTTGGTTTGGGTCGTGTCATCATCACAACCTTTTTATCGTCCCACTGCTGGGCACAGGCCTCCTATCACAGAGAAGGATTTAGCGCTAATCACCACGCTTGCTCAAAACGGGTCTATCCAGATTCAGCTGAGTATCAGTGTTTTAGAAGGAGTGACTGCCTATCTGATCTCCTCAACCCAAGTACCCGGGCAACCCAATACCCCTTGGTTAGACTGGCGTCAGACTTATTGGCTTCTGACTACCTGTAACGGCTTCCAAGGATGATCAATTACAACTGGGACCTACAGTTTAACGTGCCATCCGAAACACTGTCATTGGTGTCCAAGATATACTTAGAAAGTACATACAAACTTAGAAAAATTGTATTGGTACTTGCCTGATCTGGAATCGAACCCACGCACGGATACTTGAGAGGCTGCCTCTACCCACTAGGCCAACACGACTTCCTTTCGACTTTATCGTATCATGTAGAAGGCCTTTTAGTGGATCAATTGGAGTTTACATAAAAGACTCATAGATACAATGACGAGGCCGTTGTAATTGAACACAGGATTAAACAATAAAACACTACACCAAATAGACTAGCGACCATGATAAATGAACGCTATCAATGAATGAACTATAAATAAATACAAGCGTGCTCGAAACAGAGTCAGTGTTTCGTTGATTGCCGTTTCTAGTTCACAAAGATCAATGGAAGAACTCGGGGAGTAAAGGCATTATTCTTCAATATTATGAACAATACTATTGATATTCTAAGTATCTTCACTATAGCAAAATAATTTTTTTGTCTGTTGGCAATTTGAATGCAGATGCAGAAACAACTGTTCCAACAATTTTCGTATCAGGTACAAAAGATTTTTTCTGTCACAGTATCACAGAATTTCTGAATTATTTAACTTCCTTCGGCCTTTACAGTTTATCAGATTTTCCTGCAGCGGGTTTTTTTTTTGTTTTTTAATATTTGTTATAAAACTCCAGATTTTTTGTTTATTTGGATGATCGGGTCTTATGAGTCCTAATAAGAAAACCTCTTGCATATCCCCTCACAGCCCATTGTATGCTTCTTTTTTACTGGGTGCGTGGGCTCGGGGATTTGCTTAAGATGCCGGCGAAACAGTAAGCTAATATGTAATACTGTTTAGCCGCTAATTGACATATTTCATGTCAGAAATATCACGTAAAACTAATAAGTGTTTATTTCATCAGTAAATGTTTAATCAATCACACATTATCGGTATTTGCGGTTTCGAGATTTCAAATCAGGTTTACCTCGATATAGGTAAACCCGATAGAACTTCGATTTTCCTCTGAATTTTCCTCATACATGTGTTCCTGTATACATACGTATTTATCTTATTACCTTCATAATTATCTCAATTAAGCAATGCAATTCGGAATTTACAGGGTCATGAGTAACCAAATTAATGCAACGAAGTTATACTTGGTCATTCTTTGGATGAATCGACTGTTGATTCCTAGTATTATTCCAGCGACATGCTTATTTCGACTTTATACAGTAGACATTAGAGTTCATATTTTAATACGCCATTCACTAAGTACACGTCAGGCTGAAGACCCACGCGACACTTCGTGTATACTCGTAATGTATTATCCTCCACACTGAATGAATGACTAGGTATTCATTTACCAATTTACCTGGTTAACAGAAGTTTTCGCTGAATGAAGTCATTACCACAATAAATATGTATTTTATATTTTATTTATTAAATATATTGTATGTTTTAAAGCCTAACTTACTTACAGTATAATACTCATACCTCATATTAAGTTAACTTGATAAGCGTTCCTTAGGTATTACAAACGAAAGACAATTAAAGTTGTTCGTTCACACTAATAATTTTTTTAAAGAGTGTGTAGGTTTGTAATGAATATACTCAAAAACTACGGCGTCGATTTGAAAATCTTTTACAATTGGACGGCTACATTTACTCTGAGCAATATAAGCTATATTTTATACGGGCATGGGTAGAAATTTGCACGGGACGCGGGAAACAGCCAGCAAATATATAATTATATTATAATGATCTTTAAATTTTTAGTCAACTATTAATAACTCACTCGTCATCTGCAGGCTCTTAAAACATTAACTATTAAAACATACACATTGCATTGCACGAGATCCTAAGCAGCACTTTCAAATAAGAAGCAATGCATTCCGTTTCATGTCATTAAAATGAGGTTCAAAAATATACTGACTCCCGTTTATTCCAAGAGCGCATATCTAACACTGACTCGGCAGCATCTGGTTCAGATATAACGCTGGATTATGTTAACTTATTCCGTGAATAAGTATATGAAGTTCTATATAAGAATATAAAAGTGCAACATGGAATATATTTGAAACCATATAAAGAGATTTTTGGTTTCGTAATTTGAAAGATCGAACGCATGTCACCTGATATCTTATAATAGGTGTTGTTTTCTTTCTATCTAGCCAGCTACTTCTCGCCCTAGGATAAAAAAATACTATGTCTTATTCTGATGTATAAACTATAGCTCCAATGCTTAATCCTTTTCTTTCAGCAATGTCCGAATATTAATGACTGTTGCGTATATATCTCGATAATAAATCAGTGGTTGTCTGACAGTGACGTGTTTCACTGCATGGTGACAGCAGATTTTTTGTTACTTTTTGGGCACCAACTTTGAATACCGATCGGTGGTGAGATGGGAATAGTTTTGGTGCTGAAATGATTGGTGCTTTGATGGGAAATACTTCAAATTCATGGAGAACAAAATTTCGTTCTCCATGTTCCAATTACTAACATGTCTTTTGTAAAAAAAAGCATTGACTATTCTATTCGTTTAAATTTTTTCTTTGGACACGCCGTTTGTTTTAGTGACACTGGCGAGGGGCAGCGTACCAAATCGGTGATTATCCATTGCACCATACTTGTCATATTGTAAAACTGTATTTAAGTTAAACTGTGTGCAGGAAGCTGGTTGCTGTTGACCGTTGTTTACCCAAGCGCAGCGTCCACTTTGTCGCGCTTTCCACCGTGACGTCACGATCAGTAGTCAGTAGCGATACATAAAGGTCTTAGCCCATTTATACGATTCAGCTGCAAGACCGCTCAACTGAAGATGTTTATAATCTACGCGGAGACAGCTATCAGGCACCTAGCTCTGCAATCCATTTTCTTACTAGATGTTAATATAGGAATAGCCTACCCTCTACGGCGCGGACACTTAGATATATTGGTAGGGCATATGAGCTGGCGCAATTTTAGAGCAAGGTTCTAAAGTAAGATTCAATGTTTATTATTGTATGTAGAGGTCAAAACATTTAAAAAAATATTCGTATCATACAATAAAACCCTGGAGTTAACGTATTGGCCACGCCACAGTGTTACGCAGTGACATTTGCTTGAATAAAGGTTACACATACCATACATTCAATTCATAAATTCGTTACTTGTATTTGAATCCTAATAGAAATAAATCCACGTAGCCAACCCACAAATAGTGATATTTGATATTTCGGATATCTCACAAGCATCCCTAACGTTGATCCCATACGCGATAGCCTATTATTATATAGATATTATTTTTGTCTAGTGAGGGCGGAGTGATATAAGTGGACTAAGACCTTAATGTAGGTACAAAGAATATCAAGGTTGGCATCCATATGTTTTGTAATCGGTCAAGCTATAATTACATTAAATGACGTAGTTCTGTTTGCTGTGTGGTCTAGCCGACTCGTTACTATCTGTCTGTCAATCTAAACACTGCATGCACGCTTCAGATTTTTGCTATGAATAGACTGGTTCAAATACGGTCTACGCTCCATAATTTAATCAGATGGATACCGGACTTTATTGACATTGTATACACACCACATACAGATAATGTATACCTTTTATTACAGCGTTTATGTCCAAGTACAATTCGCGCCAAACCTAATGGCGGCGGAGGAGGTTCGCGGGGATGCGCCCTTGACAGTTTGGAGCGAAATTTGTAGACAGTTTCAGCAAGTAATCCTGAGAATTATGTTTGGAGTCTCCATGGCTTGGAACGTTTTTTGATAACATAGCTGTATCCAATAGAACCAAATTTGTCGTGGAAAAAGTAAATATGAAACTGTTAGGTATATACATATAGTCTACTTTTTAGCAGATTCAGCAAGATTTTTTTGGAACTCGGGTTAGACTGAAAGAAAAGCTTACCTATCTTTTTAGAAATTGCTTGAGACATATTATTGCGTGCAATGTGTATTTTGGATTATACATTTTCATTTTTAAGTTGGCTCTAGCATTCTGATGTTTGAATTAATTTGCTTTGTCGTGTCGCGGAAGCGCATAAAATTTTGCTCGAAAACAAAGCCCGTATCAAACAGAATACCTCTATGTGGTGTCATTGGCCTAGCCAAGGTCTATTATTACTGTCGATAAATATTTATAAAATAAAACGTGTTTTGATTTGTTTAAAAGTACTTTTAAAAATAATGTAATAATAATAAGCATATACATATTTTATAACCGTGGTGATTAACGCGCAATCCTTCTCCGTGGGAGAGGAGGCTTGTGCCCAGCAGTGGGATGATAAAAAGGGCTGTGATGATGATGATTAATTGGGTAAGTGTAATAATAAAAATAAAGTTTCAAGATAAATAAATTGTCAATTAAGTAAGAAATGATAAGAAGTTATATTAAAAAGTTATATAGATTTGAATTTAACGAACTATTCCAGTTAAAAACCCATATCAAAAATTACTTTGAGGTACACATATTATTACCTCTGCCGGAGTTGCGGGTTGTTCGCAAGAGTTACCTTGGCCTTTAGAAGGAATATAGTGGGTTTTAGTCAGTAAGATTCTGATACTCCCTTCAGCTACACCTTCAGCGGGTTATTATTGTTACCGCGAATTATAACATCACGCTTCATCAGATAGCTTAGTTAAAATATTAAAAACAACACATTTCATATTTTGACTGTCCCGCTGCCAGTTGTTGCATTTACCTTGAGACTTATCTTACATTTACATAAGGCTTATGTTTTCTGTAGTGTCATGAAGAAGTCATGCTGAAAAATAAAAGAATCATTATTGTGCAGCGTTTAAAAATAAAGATAAATAAAAGAAACTTGATAATATCAAAAACATGCCACTAATCTTACTATCTATAAAAATGAATCTACAATCTCTTTTGATATCGTTGGATAGACCTATGCAAGCGTCAGGACCCCTGGATCAATAGAGATATTTGATGTTTAGAGAATACCTAAATTTACCACTTTTTTCGAAAATTTGGATCTCGACTGACAGCGAAAAAACAAATGAAGAAAAGTATATGTTTTGAAGTTTTTTTTTTAAATATAAGTTTTTGTTGAAAAATACTCCTTAACTCTTAACAATATAAATATGTGCAAGGTTATGTATGTCTGCATACAACTACGTGTACTTCCGTCCGTCGCATTTCCTCGACATGTGACCAGAATTTCGAAGTCGGGCTCCAAGGTGAATTGGTTCCGATGTAAGCGTGCTTGCTACATATGTCACAATCCTCCGGACGGTAACATTCATATGACATAGGGCAAGTTTCGTTTTTAGTTTTTAGTTAGCCACTATCTACCCGATAAATTAAAAAATGGAACAATATTTGTATGAAATTTTGAGGGAATGTTCTCTCAGTGTCTACGTTTCAGCGAAATTAAAAAAAAACTGTCAGAGCTTAATTTGTGATCTATAATTTTTTTGTAGACAAAATGTGATGCGTTGACTTTCCCAGTTTAAGTAACGCCTTTAACTTAGCATCAATGAATAATTTAATCAGGAAATGCCATTTATACATTCATAGGTTTCGATAGGCTTTTCTTAACTAAACATAAACCATTTTTTACCTACACCGTATATGACCACCGGTTATCAAAGCTTACGAGCTTTAACCGAAAATAAATAATAAAATGACGATTATGGATCTTAATAGTTGAATTTTACTAAGTTATCTGTACTTTTTAAGTATGTCTTGATACCAATAATTTGGTAAAAATGTGAAGGAAAACATCTCAAGGAAACCTGAAATTTAAAGTCTGAAATCGCCAATCTGCTTTGAGCAAGCGTGGTGATTTAACGCTCAATTCTTCTCTGTATAAGAAGACGCAGTAAAACAGTAATAAGGCTTCTAATTATAGGCTTGATAAAGAACAGATTTCACGCCAAATCTTTTGAGCACAAACCCATCTGGATTATATAGGTCTGTTTAATAAACAGTAGAGTTTCATAGTCGTCAACGTTCGATAACAATGGCAGTGAATGAGCCGTGTTATACCCACTCACTGTATTTATCAAATATGCAAAGAGGTAAAACTGTACGATAATATTTTTAACGAGTTCTTATATATAACTTAGTATTAGAACTGCATTTTTTTAGGTACTCACTACTCAGTTGAAATTTGGACATAAAGATTCCATCTCCCTAGCCTTTTCCCAACTATGCTGGGGTCGGCTTCCAGTCTACCCGGATTTAGCTGAGTATCAGTGTTTTACAAGGAGCGACTGCCTATCTGACCTCCTCAACCCAGTTACCCGGGCAACCCAATACCCCTTGGTTAGACTGGCGTCAGACTTACTGGCTTCTGACTACCCGTAACGACTGCCAAGGATGTTCAATGACAGCCGGGACCTACAGTTTAATGTGCCATCTGAAACACAGTAATTGATGTCCAAGATATACTTAGAAAGTACATACAAACTTAGAAAAGTTGCATTGGTACTTGTCCGACCTGGAATCGAACCCACACCCTCACACTTGAGAGGTTGGCTCTTTAACCACGATACTAGAAACATAGTGGAAGTTGTAACACAATATACACTAGAAGAAAATCAATCCCAACTCTTTTGGGGTCGGCTTCCAGTCTAACCGGATTTAGCTGATTAGTGAGAAGCCAGAAAGTCTGACAACCAGTGTTACCAAGGGGTCTCGGGTTGCCAGGTAACTGGTTGAGGAGGTCAGATAGGCAGTCGCTCCACATAAAACACTGGTACTCAATAGCATCCGGTTAAGACTCGAAGCCGATGACAACATAGCTTGGGAACAGGCTAGGCAGATGATGATTCTAGCACTACACACCTATTTGCAACTACCTAAACACAGATCAAAGATTAATTGCTATATTCAAACTGACTGCCAGACTGATTGATTACCGCATTCTGTGTTTTTTCGAAATGTTTCTAGAAGAGACAAAAAGTTTACCTGCTAGTGTGCAGTGTGGGCACACATATTTAATTTAGGATTTTGTAAAGCGATAATTTTAGCGCGCAAATTGTTTACGTTTGTTACACTGTTCTATATCACTTCTCGTATGCGTGATATTTAAATTTTACATTTGTACATCGAACGCGGATTATTTAAACAATTTATTACTTGCCACATGACATACTACAGACTGAAGTATTTATATGAATTTACTGTTCTCTCGTTGCCTCCGAGAATCATCATCATCACAGCCTTTTTTATCGTCCGACTGCTGGGCTTCCTCTTCTACAGAGAAGGATTGAGCGTTAATCACCACGCTTGCTCAATGCGGGTAGATGATTTAAGGCTTTATAGTCTAGGTTTCCTCGAGATGTTTTCCTTCACCTTTAATCAGTGTTCAAGATAAACTTAGAAAGTTCCTACGTATAACTTAGAAAAGTTACATTGGTACTTGCCTGACCTGGAATCGAACCCGCAGCCTCATGCTCGAAAGGCTGGTGCTTTAACCACTAGGCCACCACGACTTGCCTCCGAGAATGCTTTAAGATAATTGTGTAACAATTTACTTCGCTAGTTTGAAATACAGAAATTTGATAAATTACATATTTTTCTCCTATACGTTGCCGTTTGTAGTATAAATAATTTTCACGCACGGTCGGTTAACCCCAAGGTAAGCTATTGATTAGCTTGTGTTATGGATGCCCACAAAACTGATAATCTACATATTATATACTTTACACGTATATGTTTATAAGCATGCTCATAACACAAATGTCGAACCCGGGACCCTCAGTTCGGCAGTCCGGCGTGAATACGATTGCTTGAAACAGAAGCTTGTACATAAAACTTTACGAGTAACTGTCAGAGTTATTTAGACTTCAGAAAATAATATGTGCCTTGTGGACGGTAAACGCTGGTAGACGTCGAATTTTGAGAGAGTTGAATGGAGGGGCCATTCAACTTTCTCAATAGTCTTAGGAGTGACAGTGTAGTTATTCGTGAATCTAGCAAACGTAGGTTATGTAATTTACTATTTACACTTTTTTATATAGACAATGGATAACTATAAAGGCCAGTTTCACGATCTTCGGATAGCCACCATCTTCCGAATAAAGTCAAAAATGGAACAGAGTTTGTATGAAATTATCTACCAAAAAAAAAATTTTTGGGTCTGTGTCTACATTGCCTCCTAAGGTTCTGTCATCAAGGTACCAAATAAAGTAACTGGAACTTATTCGTAGATATAACAGGCCCTAAGTATGTCATTATCTACCGAGCCTTTTCCCAACTATGTTGGGGTCGGCTTCCAGTCTCACTGGATTCGGCTGAATACCAGTATTTTACAAGGAGCGGCTGCCTATCTGACCTCCTCAACCCAGTTACCTGGGCAACCTAATGCCCCTTGGTTAGACTGGCGTCATATTTACTGGCTTCTGACTACCCGTAACGACTGCCAAAGATGCTCAATGATAGCCGGGACCTAAAGTTTAACGTGCTATCCGAAACTCAGTCATTAGTTTGCAAGATAACAGGTCCTAAGTATGTATATGCCTTAAAAGATTACATAACAAAAATCTAACAAACAGTATCAACAGCTAATATAAGGAGGGTTGCGTTCGTGGAATTCTTAGAGGTGGTAAAAATACATTGTTATTCATTAGCAATTAATATCATCGTGTATAGCAATCGTGATTATGATAATTTTACAGTAAATTATGGTGTCCATGCTTATTTATCATCTATTCGTGACTCTGATAATGATATCGGTATATACTTTGTACGAACAAGTGGAATGCAAGTGTGATCATGCGTCATGATAATGCGGTTACAGAATCTTTGAAACTTCAAGTTATCTCTAAGGATAGAGTCAATTTGCAGGCTCAGCATGACAACCGTAGAAACAAGTTTTGTTTACCGGAGATTGGATATAATGACAGAAAAGTGACAGATTGACGTAAGATTTCTTTTGACATTTTTTGAAGAAACTTTTCTTTTCTTCGATCGACATTAGTTTACAAGTAATTATATGCGAGTTGACAGGTCGCGCCATGCTCGGGCAGAAGACATGTTGTCATTGACAGAAAGAGCTTTGTCTTTTTTTGATAGAATAGATAAGGAATCGCCATGCTAAGCCTGCTGATTTAGTACTTATCTTTTTATTTTTTGAACGTAGCCTATACGCGCACGCGGAAAGGTGGGAAGACAATAACTATGCAAAAGGTTACAGATAAAATACATATATTGTATAGACGCCAGAACATAAAAGCTACCCGAAACTGTCAAATTTTCCCAATCAACTTTGAACCATATAAGCTTCAGCGATAAAGTTGAAAATCTATTAAGGAAATTTGACAGATTGTAGTAGCTTGATGTGTTTTAGTCTATACTCAAGTACCTATAAATACAATTGGGCTGATGATGATGACTAGTAGGCAGGTAATATTCTTACGTCAAACGGCGGACTCTCGATTCAAGTAAATAATAAACAATACTGTAATAAAATAAATTCTCAGGCCATTTTCCTTGTGGAATTCTGTCGTCATCTACCTATAGTAGTAGAATAATAGATTAATCACAACTTACGTATGTAAGTTATCATCTATATGGCAAGTGTTTTTCTTGAAATAAAACCTTAATCGTAAAGTGCGCGATGATAGGGTTAACTACCTATTACAAAGTGTTGATGATGATGATGATGGTGTCCAGGCCGATTGTCGGCTACAGCGGCCGTTTTCAGGAGATCGGCCAACTGCCCAGTACATATTATAGTGCACAAGCATTAACGCAGATACAGGTGCACTCTCTAATCCCTCACTCTCATAGTCCGATGGGACGGCAATCCGACACGACCGGAGAGATCAGGCGAGGATCGACATTTACGTGCTCTCCGATGCACGGGTGAATCAATCACCTACTTCCAGACTCCAGGCTGCTTTATGAAAGTTTCAGTCTTTTCCATACATGTTCTTCGTTTCTACTAGCGTTTACGATTACAGAAAGACATGTTGGCTAACCCCCCTGTTTTCCCACTACTACTAGTAATAGTGGAGTTAGTAACTCCTGACCAGCTGCTTCGTTCTCAGCGAATAGGTTCTAAGATTGTACAGTACAAAAAAATATGTGTAGGTATTGTTTGTCATCATCTCCCGAGCCTTTTCCCAACTATGTTGGGGTCCGCTTCCAGTCTAACCGGTTTCGGCTGAGTACAAGTATTTTACAAGGAGCGACTGCCTATCTGACCTCCTTAACCCAGTTACCTGGGCAACCCAATACCTCTTGGATAGACTGGCGTCAGACTTACTGGCTTCTGACTACCCGTAACGACTGCCAAGAATGTTCAATGACAGCCGGGACCTACAGTTTAACGTGCCATCCGAAACACAGTCATTGGTGTCCAAGATATACTTAGAAAGTACATACAAACCATATATTGTATGTATCTTATGTAATAGAAGATTTTGCCGGCAATTTCACCCGCGTCCCTATTGAACTGCTTCGCACATGATTTAAAAAGTAACCTGTAGGTACATATATTATTCTGATATATAAGCTATATCACTGCCAAGTTTCATCAAACTCCATCCAGTAGTTTTAACGTAAAAGAGTAACAAAAATCCATCCATCCATACTTACAAACTTTCGCGTTTAATGAATTTGTTCCAGACTCGACGCCTCTAGATATAATGTATCGCGTGTGTTTCTATTCGAATCTATATTTTTCTGTTGTTAAAGCCGAGACACCCAAGGTTATCTTCCGCACATATCTGGGACGTACGTTTGGTTTGCAAATAAATTACACATTTGGCTTCATTAGGCCAGTGGAGTATATAGTTGACGTAATGTCTTTTTAGATTGGTGTAGCCAGAACTAAGCATGGGAAAGACTGTTGAATATTTTATTCTATTAAAACAATAGGCAACATTATTTCAGCTCTGTGATGATTAAAATATTTAACAGGAAAGTGCGAATTGCATCATGAAGCGAAACCAGTAAACTCGAAGGTAGTGACGTAGAAACTCTTTGAACTGAAGATGATTCATTGTATGTGTAGTAACATGATGAGTTATGTGTTTGCGTTCGTTAGAGAAAAAACAATTGATAAATAATTTTCACCACATTGATGTCATCCTAAGAAATAATTATTATATCTTTTTAACTCTTATTAAAAACAGGAGACGAAAATAAATTGAAAGAAGCTAAGGTATTAAAATAAATAAATAAATAAAAATAAAAATCGTTTATTTTCAGACAAACAAGTCCATAATAAAGTTAATTAATTAAGTGTGAACACTGTCTTATGTAACTCCCCGAACATGAAGTTCGGTGAACCTTTTAAGAAGAACAGTGTCAGTTCTCTCTCCTATCCACTTAAGTGCACTATTCCGACTCCCTCGAACCCTATTGCCCGCCAAGGCAGCGGGATTTTCGCAAGAGCCCTTACGCACTAAGAGGTCCTGAGCATAAAACAAAAGGGGAGGGGTCATTATTCCACGCGCTCCTCGAAGAGATGTCAGCAACATAGGAGGCCCTTTAGGGCTAGGGTCTGCTTGGGCTGCGGGTTGTTCGTAAGAGATACCGTGGCCCTGGCACACAGGCACACCTCCAGAAGGAACATAGTGGGTTTTAGTCAGTAAGAGTCTGACACTTCCTCCAGCTGCACCCTCAGCGGGAGGGGTCATTTGATGATTTCTCACGAAATAAAACGGGTCATTATTAGGTACTTACTAAAAGTCTCCATATAAATTATGAATTTAATAAATTTTAATATTTTCTAGCAGGAAAAATGAATTATTATTGATTTTGAAGACAAAGCTAAGCCAGACAAAGGCACCTTGGTTAATAATGATTACAAAAACGGTCGTTTTATTAAAAGAAAGAAAAACATAATTCTGTACCAACTACAGATACAACATAGTACATTACATATTAAAAACTTGCTTTCCACAAAATACGTTTGGGATTCTTTAATAGTTAGGTGTTTCTAAGTTTTAGAGGATAGTCAATACCCAGAAAGTATGACAATCAATGTTACGGAATCGGGTTAAATAGGATTGAGCAGGTCAGATAGGCAGTCGTTTCATATCAAACATTGTACACAGCTGGATCGTGTTAGGTTGGAAGCTGACCTCAACATAGCTTGAGAAAAGGCTAGGCAGATGATGATACTACACAATGAAGAGCGTGTAAACAGTATGGATAACTGTATAGCACTACAGCAAACAGGTTGCTTACCTTGATTGTTGTTAAAACCTTCTCCAATTTGGATGGGAATTCATTACTTTTTACAGGACTAGATGATATTAACATGGCCCAAAAACCCGTTTCATTTTCAATAAGAGAACAAAACAAGCATGGAACTCGTTTTGGTATAAGTTTGTGCTTATTTAAACTACTAATGACCTTCTCCCATCATGTGACTTCAAATATTTGTTTTGTTTTTATTGCATACAGCGACATCTATTGGTGCAAATCCAAACTTTTTTGTGCGGTTTATGCTCGGAGTGTCTTTTTTCTGTAATGTAAAACTTCATACCTACTAGTTCACTTCGTTCTAGTTAGTTTAAAAAATGATTCATAGATGGCAGTGTTTACTCACACATTCACACAACGTCATCTAGTCCCAAACTAAGCAGAGCTTGTATTACTATTTGAGAGCTTTCGTTCAGCTTGACCAGGCTTGACCAGTGCTGATTAAATAATTGTTGTTCACCAGAGTAGGTTGTAGCCATAGATGTTGATGTAGCCTTGACAATGGTATTTGTTTAATTCTCTATCTAATTTACCTACGCTAACATATAAATAGGATTAATATGCTTTTGGAGTAATACGTCATTAAGAAACAAAATCTTCTTCATATCCGGAGACTTATTTAATGTTTAAATCCAAATAGGTCACTTTTTTACACAAAAATTAAGGGTATAGCTATAGAAGTAAGTTCTTGCTTATATTTAGATGAACATCCAAGGAAACGAAATTAATTGTTACAAGGGCCCGGGCAAATAAGTAACCATAAAAAAATAATGTATGTACGTAATAATGGACTAAAACATTAATTATGAAAAAAATATAGAGTAAAATAACAATACCTTTCATATAATCATTGTTTTTTCCAAATTATTACTCATCGTAGTAAAAGCTGTATATAAAAATACAATAAGGAAGATTTATATTATCAAAAAAAAAATAACTAAAGATTCAGTCAAAATAATAGAAACAATATCCACAACAATAGGTCTAAAATAAACTACTCGTATAAACCTGAACAAATTTTTGGCTGAACGCGGTAAACTTGAACTACGTATTCAATCCAATTTGAAATTGGTCCAAATTCTTAATTGAGAAAATCTTTAAGGATAACGTTTATTGAAAAAGGTTTAGTTCTTTTTACAACGGCTAGTTTATCAAAATTGGAATTTAGGTTGGTACTTTTAAGATTTGACTCAGTTCAGTAGGTCATTAAAGAAAAAACAAAAAACCATTTCTTAAATATTTTGTCCCTGGCTCCCAATTGTTTTTTGAAACAAAAAAATCTGCGTCAATAAGAAGACTGTTGTCAATAGAATTACGATTCACGATAAGTAGTGGCATACGTAATTATTTCAAGGTATGGAAAAAAAATTGGCAAATAAATTACTTTTAGTGTGACTTTTATCATTTTTATTCTATCCATCCTCTATAACATCGTCAACATCTAGTTAGTGATTAACAAATTTATTATTCCGATTAATACTTATGTAGATTTCACGACAATCTTTAATCACATATCTACTACCCTTATTAGCTATGGTGCAACTAACAAAGGTTTATTAATAATTCAAGTTATAATCACTTCACACTTGTGCGATAATATAAAAGTGGAGAATAAAATTTTACTATCAAAACTAGTCAAAGTTTTTGTTGGTATAATTTAAACGTTGATAAAATGAAGTGCACTTTTAGCGACTGGATTAAGCAGTGCAGGCGGCGTTTGAAGTATAATTCATTTACAAATTTGATATGGCTCATAAATTTTTTGCCATCACTGAGTGGATTTCCCTTGTTGAACGTGAAATTTAATTGTGAGTAATTTTTACGAACTTAAGCAAACAACGAGCACTTATGAGAATCTTGGTTTCTATGACCGGATTTTTTCTAGCACCTAAAGTGCTAGCTCTATACCTAAATAAGACCTAAATTCTGCGAGTACTTAAAAATGAAGTGTTTTCTTAATTAAAATTACCTGAGTGCCAGTGTTTGACATGAAGCGACTGCCTATCTGACCTGAGGACGTCAGGTCAGGAGGTTTAGGAACCCATACAACTGGGTAACCCTGCTCCAGGGTAAGACTAGTTGTCAGACCTTCTGATGTTCCTCTGACAGTTAGGATCCAATAATTTGACGTGCCTTCCGAAACACGGAGGCATGATCACGATAATATGGTTATCCACCCATGGACCGACTGTGCCAATCGTTGCTTAACCTTATGATAGACGAACTTGTTTTTAGTCAAGGAAGTAGGTACCTATTTAAAGCTCATGCTTTTATTTCAAAGTTATAAATCCGACAAACCTTATTTGCAGATCTGTTTTGGATCATCCACACAATCCTTCTCTTCTACGTGTACATTTTGGGAGTCATAGTATACCAGACTTATTCCGCCAAGGATTTTATTGATTCTGTCAACAGTTTCTTCAACATTTCGGCCTTTACCCTGATCTCAGTGGATAGCTGGTGGATACTCAGCAAACGGTAATTGGGTTTTTGATAAGAGTAAAACAAAGTTGCTAATGATCAAAAAGATAAGCCCGCAGGGCATCTGAGGCGGATGTCGGGGAGTAGCGACCCCGCGGGTACCGAGTGCTCCAGGGAGAGGATACTGTCCCTCATCTCCGGCTCGCCGGAGTGAACCCTGAGGGGGGACAGGTCTCCCGCCTCTGGCTTGCCTTCATTGGCCGTCCAGAGTGGAGTCGCTAGAGCAATGCTCGGAGGGTGAATGCCTCGGGTAAGTGGCGAGTGGGCACAGAGATGCCGGACCCTGGCATGATGCCGGTTTTAAGGCGCGTGATCTGAGTAGAAAGCCGGCCGGGGCAACCTCACCCTTCAGCCGCTCACGTCCCCGTTGCCCCCTTGTTGCGACTTAGCGACTAGTTCCCGGGGGCCCGGTAAGTGAGCTGGCGAGTCTCCTCCTGCCATTTTTACATGTATTTATTACATTGTTATCGGCAGGGGTCATAGTCCCCATAGTTTTCCCTTCCCTAGTCCACTAGCATCCCATCACAATAACCCAAGTAGTTTTTCTTCCATAGTTAGCAATAGTTTAGCACAAACCGGGGGTTGTCCTTGGGTACATTTCCATAGTGTATACAGGGATAATCGTCGGTTTTGTGTCACCATTACATAATATTAAAGTTGTCTTAAAAGGGCTTTAGCGTGTTGGCTTCGGCCCCACGTTCGCCTTCCAAAAATCCGGGACTCTATAGTCCCGTGGTCGGAAAAACAAAAAAAAAAAAAAAAAAAAAAAAAGATAATATAGGTTAACTAATAAGAAGATGCTTTACAGACAGGAGTTGAATAATCTCTTGGAAATTGCAAAAAATAATGATGATCTGATAAAAGAAAGTGGCAGATTCCATGATAATTACGACAAAATGTTGAAGAGAATAAAGATAATTGTCATCATGTGCTACGTTTTTCACTTCATCAATGAAGTATTGATCTTCATACCGTTTAGAACATTAAGGATGGAGGATTTCTCTATAGCTTCATGTGTTGGTACGTATGTATAGAGAAATATCAAATTTTAAACATAAAAAATGTAATTAAAAGAAATTGATCTAAACTAACAATTTTTTTTATGATGGGATTAGTCCATTAGGATTCTTTCCGACTAAAATCACCCCGGTGTCTCCTCCCACGCACGTGCGCGTGGGGCCGCGGGAATCCAGATTCTTCCGCAGCCACACACTACTATTGCTGGCCCGGTCTGCCTGGGCCTCGTCTCTTGCACGTCTGCACCTTACAGCTCAGAAGCGTCTCCACCTTACTGTTGATTCAGTTTGTGCCACCAACTGAATCAACTGTCCATCGAATAGGGGACGAGAACCTGGGGAAGTCTATTCCATTACATAGCATTGCTCTAACTTAACTTATCTAACTTTGTTTTAGGTCTGGAGCCACTAGATGTTAGCCCAAACCGTGAAGTCTGCATGGGGCAATTGGCACTTCAAGAATTGACATCAATAGTTGTTGTATGCAGTTACGACGTAGCGTTACTGTTCTTGTTTTCTCACACTACTGCTGTATTTCAAGTACTTTACGAAGAAGTAGGAAATTTCAGCGAAATTGCTAAATCTTGTCACAAACCTGGTGGCTATGACGTCATTGAAGCTCGTTTGAGGAACATTATTGTCCGTCATGCCCGCGCACTGCACACTGTTCGAAAATTGGAAGCTATCTTCAGTGCAGCCATAGGCATAAGTTTTGGCTTGGATGCCATATCTCTGTGTCTATTCTTCATGTTGCCATTAGAAGTCTGCCTGCACTTTGCTCCTTTGATTTACCACAGTCTTTTTATATTCTTCTTGTATTGTTTACAAGGACAGAGACTTACAACAGCGTCGGAAAAGTTCGAGATGGCAGTATACTGCTGCGGTTGGGAGAATTTACGAGTGAAAGAGAGGAAGCAAGTGCTGCTGATGTTGATACAAGCGCAGAAGCCCGTCATAGTGTACGCCGCACGAGTTATTCCTATTCGTATTAACACTTTTGCGACGACCATGCAGTCTATTTATAAATTTGTCGCTGTATTTAAGGTGTAGAACCCTCTATTGACTAAGATTTCATTGTTGTTAAACTATGTGGTGTATTCAGGTTTTGCTGTAGAAATCATACCAGAATCTTTGTGGTCATCAAAATGTTTAGTGAATAAAAAGATGTTTTTTTTTACCAGAAACCAGTTTTTGCTTAGTTGTATTTCCGTTAAGGAAGAGTATCAAGGAAGAGGAAGAAACTGCCGCAGAAGTGGTATTTTGCTAAAGTACCAACACACTTTTACAGCATGCGATTTTTAAGACGTGAATCGTCTGTTCCTTCTCGTTCTCGAACACAATTACAATATAGGCATATTCACCGGGGAAGGTGTAGCGTCCCATCAGTAAAATAATTCTTCTATTAAGTTCAAAAGTTTCACACTATGAAGCAAATTCAATCAAGTCCAAAAAAGCTGCCGAAGCTTCAAAAATTTTTTACGCCCTCACAGATGAACTCGATCCACTTGGACACACTTGGGCACGGGCAGTGCTCAATTTGAAATCAAATTTTATGAACCAACCTGACTTCGTCTTCCTGAGTAGAAAAAATGTCTAAGTACACGACTAGTCTTTTCACTATTTTATTCCATACCAATTTTACTTATGCTGATTTGATTTTGTCATTTTGAAAGGGAAACATATTCTGGAGTTTTTTAAATGAAAAAGCGGAATAGGTATCAACGTGATTTTATCTCGAGGGATCCCAGAAGAGTAGCGCTAGTGTCTCCCTGCTATCTGAGTAGAGCCGGAGGACATAGGTAGTATTGTGTGAAAGCCACAAATTCAGGGACGTTATTAATAACCTATCTAACACCCCTTTATTACTTCCCGTTGCAACTAACAAGACTTATTAATCATTCAGCTTATAATGATTTACTTAAACAGCAAGCGCGAAATGTATACGTAGTACTGGGAAATATATTTGTATGCATTTCCACAAGGTCCTTGCTGAAACAACACCAATATGAAGTTCATTACATTGTTAAAACAATGCAAACGACGTTTAGACCAGAATTCCTTCGAAACTTTGATTTGGCTCATTAATATTTTGCCTTCACTTTGTGGCTTTCCGTTGTTAAATGTGAAGTTTAACTGTAAGTAATTAATAAAACATTGGACGACTCAAGTTGCCTCAAAACGAGTTCTGCAAAAAACGCCTCTCTTCATTTAGCTCTCCTTGGCAAATGCTAAGAATAAAGAAAGTTTGAAACAACTGTTCATCTTAACAACTTATTTCCTTTTCTTAATGCTATTTTGGATACTTTCAGGCTTGTTTTGGACCATTCACACGATCCTTCTCTTTTACGTATTCATCGTGGGCATTGTAGTTTACCAAATATATTCCGTTGAAGGCTTAGTCGACTATATCAACAGTTATTTCAAAATTGCTGCTGCCGTCCTGGTCTTCGTTGACAGTTGGTGGATACTTAAGAAAAGGTAATCTACGAGTATACTATCATGCCATTCGAAACAAACATCAAGGAGTTCAAGTTGCTCACTATAAAATATTTTAAATACTTGCTCATAACAATACTTACTAGTTAAAAGTCATGGAGTGCGAAATTTAAAAGTCTGGGTTTCCGTTCCGCGGCATCCACAGCGAGATTTTTATATTTCCATTTCATTTGAAGATTTCTCATCTACAAAAAATTATGTTGTGTGAGTCCCTTACAAATTAGCTTGCCCATTGATTGCTAAAACAATAATTATACTGTGGATTACAGGAAAGAATTCAACGATCTACTAGAAGTTATGAAAAAGAATGACGATCTGATAACAGAAACGGGCAGGTTCCTTCATGTGCACGAGAAAATGTTGAGGAGTATTAAGATTATCATCATTATGTGCTACATTTTTCATTTCATCAACGACGTCGTAATCTATATTCCTTTTAGAAACCTGAAAATGGATGCTTTTGCTATAGCTTCTTGTGTTGGTATGTATATCAAAGATGGTTTGTAACACTCTATAAGGGAAATTAGAAATATCACTTGTTCTTATCCTTTTCAGGTTTAGAACCACTCAGTGTTAGTCCAAACCGTGAGGTCTGCATGGGTATTTTGACACTTAATATACTAACATGTATTGTGACTGTATGCAGTTACGACGTCGCGTTGTTGTTCCTGTTCTCTCACACCACCGCTGTGTATCACATGCTTTTTGAAGAAATGATGAGTTTAAACGACATTACACAATCTTGTCAAAGTTCTGATGAAGATTATGACGCAATCAAAGCTCGGTTAAGAAACGTTTCTGTTAGGCATGTGTTAGCTTTGTACACTGTGAAGAAACTGGAAGCTCTCTTCAGTGTCACCGTAGGCATATGTTTTGGTTTGGACACTATATCGCTGTGTTTATTCTTCATGTTGCCACTAGAAGTCTGCCTGCACTCTGCTCCGATGATTTACCACAGTCTTTTCATATTTTTCATGTACTGTTTTCAAGGGCAGAGACTTACAACAGCGTCGGAAAAGTTCGAGATGGCAGTATACTGCTGCGGTTGGGAGAATTTACGAGTGAAAGAGAGGAAGCAAGTGCTGCTGATGTTGATACAAGCGCAGAAGCCCGTCATAGTGTACGCCGCACGAGTTATTCCAATACGCATTCACACTTTTGCGACAACCATAAAGTCTATTTATAATTTCGTCGCTATATTTAAGATGTAAAAATTAAACGAAACTTTGATAATTGCACGTTTGTTTAATAAGAACACAATGTTGTGTAGGCTTAGTTTGTAGGCTTAGTTATTATGAATTTGAATTTTGTTTGAATTTAATTTATTCGAACGTAGAAAGTCTAAATAAATGTTAGAATATTTTTGATATTTTTTTAAACGTCTTCAAAACCTTTTGTAAAATCTCATAAACGAAATCGAGCGGTCTGTAGCTAACATTCAAGCAGCTTCAACTTGGCATTTGGGCCCTGGTGTCCACATTAACTAAGCAATCTTTTAAGATTTATGAAATCAAATGAATCACTTTGACTTTATCTTGCTTAGTAATTTGAATTGTTTTTTTCCTCTCATTCAAAGTTCTCGATTGAATGACTGAGACTGACCGACTCCAAGATAAACATAGAAAGTACGTAAAATAAAAATTACATTGGTACTTGCCTGACCTGGAATCGAAACCGCGCACTCATACTTGAGAGGCTGGTGCTTTAACCACTAGGCCACCAAGACTTAAAACCCTTACTGTAGGATTTCTTTATTGTATACTAGCTTCTAGCCACAGTTCCACCCAGCGCCTGAAGGAACTACTTCCAAAAACCGGATAAAAAGCTGCCCATGTCTATTCTCAGGCTCTGTATTATGTGTCTACCAAATTTTATCTAAGTCGGTTCTATGTATTAGTATTGGCGTGGAAGCCCGACAGACAATGTTACTTTCGCATTTATAATATTGGCAAGGATATAAAATTGTAGGTTTAGTAAAACTGTTACTGTCTAGCTCAAAACTAAATCTGTCTACTGGAACTTCAAGAAGATAAACTTAAAGATATGTAGATAGATAGACAGATAGATAGAGTATACTTTATTGTACACCATAATAATAATAAAAACACAGGAAAACAGTAAACACAAAAAAACAGTACAATTGGCGGTCTTATCGCTAACAAGTTAAATAAAAGCTTTTAAAAAGCAATTTCTTCCAGACAACCTTTGGATGGAGTTTAACTGTAGAATAATTGTATACGGGCAGTTTACGGCGTACATACATATATACATCAATATGTATTACATTCGTTTTAAAAATATAGATTCTTATGTTAAGGCTGTTTAAATGATCATCATCTGCCTAGCCTTTTCCCAGCTATGTTGCCCTACCCAGATGCACCACTGTTTCCGTGGACTGACTGCCTATCTGACTTCGTCAATCCAGTTACCTAGTCAATTCAATAACCCTTGGTAAGACTTGTTGTCAGAATTTCTTGCTTCTGACTGCTCGAAATGACTGCCAAAGATGTAAAAACGACAGCCCGGTCACTCATCCATAATATATTAATTCATCATATCAATTTTACCTATGCTGATTTGGTAATATTGGAAATGGGAGATAAACTCGACTTTTATATGAAAACTAGCTTTTGCTCGAGGCTTCGCTCGCGTTAAGAAGATTTAAGAGAATTATTGATTAGATTATAGTATTAGCTTTCATCCATAATGTGATCCCACTTAGGGGTTGAATTTATCAAAATCCTTTCTTAGGGAAGGCTAACTTCGTAGTAACATTATGAATGCAGGCTCAGTCCTTTCTTTAAGAGCCTAACTCTTGTCTGTGCAGCTCTTTCCATTTCTTGAACTTCGTTATCCGCCCTAACTTCTCTTTTATTTGACAGATGTTGTTTGTTTGAATGATGACGATATCTCAGTCGACTCCTTCCAATATTTCCTTCTACTTTCCCTTCTATGATGTTTTTAATGAACTCGTCGTGACATACAACGTGTTCAATCATTTTCCTGTCCTTACCTGTTCATTATATCATTTAGTAATTATTGTCTTTTAGGTTCAGCCCGAGCGGTTTGAAATTGACAAAGTTTCATACAAACTTGCCTCCCCTATTTTATCCCCTTGGGGATAGAATTGATCAAAATCCTTTCTTAGCTAATGCCTTTGTCATAACATCTACCTGCATACTACATAGGGCAAATCTGGAGGGACACCAGAAGCGCAGTTCTTCTGATATCTGAGTAAAGCCTCAGGATATAGCTAGTTTTGTCTTAAGGCCACACGAAGTTCAAGGAAGTGTTTAATAACCTATCTAACACCCCATATTACTTCCCGTTGCAACTAACAAGCCTTATTAATCATTCAGGTTGTAATTACTTAATAGTCTGATACAAGGTACTACAAAAAAAATTGTGTGCAGTTCCACAACGATCTTGCTGAAATAAATCCACTTTATACACCAATATGAAGTGCATTATATGGTTAAAACAATGCAAACGACGTGTAGGACAAAATTCCATCGAAAATTTGATTTGGCTCGTTAATATTTTGCCACCAATTTATGGCTTTCCGTTGTTAAAAGGGAAGTTCAACTGTAAGGATTTGTTACTGAGATGCAAGTATTCCAATATTATGTTAATTTACCTAAACAGAAAATGTGTAGTTTAATATGTCGTTTCAAACTAATTGTGAGTTTATTTGTATAACGGCACAGCTTATACTTGCATGATTTATGATATATTTTTGATTACTTTCAGACTTGTTTTGGACCATTCATACGATTCTTGTCTGTTATCTATCCATCTTGGGCACGGTGGTTTACCAAATGTATTCCACTGAAGGTGTTATCGACTTAATAAATAGTTTTTTCAACATTTCTGCCCTCTTACTCGTCATCGTTATCAGTTGGTGGATACTCACAAAAAGGTAATTTATATGTTTTTTGTGTCTCTTACATAGAAGCTATGCCGAACAACAAATACTATATTATTATCGTGGGTTGCAGGAAAGAATTCAAAGATCTACTGGAAGTTGTGAAAAAGAATGACGATCTGATAATAGAAACGGGAAGGTTCCTTCATGTGCACGAGAAAATGTTGAGGAGTATTAAGATTATTATTATTATGTGCTACGTTTTTCATTTCATCAACGACGTCGTAATCTTCATTCCTTTTAGAACCCTGAGAATGGATGATTTCTCTATTGCCTCTTGTGTTGGTGTGTATATACAGGATTTGTTTGTGCAATTTCATAATGGGAACTAAAGCTTTAATTTGTATTTTTCCTTTTTAGGTTTTGAACCACTCAGTGCCAGTCCAAACCGTGAGATTTGCATGGGCATAGTGACAGTAAACCTTCTAACATGTATTGTGACTGTATGCAGTTACGACGTCGCGTTGTTGTTTCTGTTCTCTCACACCACCGCTGTGTATCACATGCTTTTTGAAGAAATGATGAGTTTAAACGACATTGTACAATCTTGTCAAAGTTCTGATGAAGATTATGACGCAATCAAAGCTCGGTTAAGAAACGTTTCTGTTAGGCATGTGTTAGCTTTGTACACTGTGAAGAAACTGGAAGCTCTCTTCAGTGTCACCGTGGGCATATGTTTTGGTTTGGACACTATATCGCTGTGTTTATTCTTCATGTTGCCACTAGAAGTTTGCCTGCACTTTGCTCCTCTGATTTGCCACAGCCTGTTCATATTTTTCTTGTACTGTTGTCAAGGGCAGAGACTTACAACAGCGTCGGAAAAGTTCGAGATGGCAGTATACTGCTGCGGTTGGGAGAATTTGCGAGTGAAAGAGAGGAAGCAAGTGCTGCTGATGTTGATACAAGCGCAGAAGCCCGTCATAGTGTACGCCGCACGAGTTATTCCTATTCGTATTAACACTTTTGCGACCACCATGCAGTCTATTTATAAATTTGTCACTATATTTAAGATGTAGAACCCGTCATTTACTAAGATTTCATTTTAGTTAAATATGTAGTGTATTCAGATATTGCTTTAGAAATTATACTAAATTGTTGGTGGTCACCCTGTATTTACTAAGATTTTATTGTTGTTAAACTAAGTAGTGTATTCAGGTATTGCTGTAGGAATCATACCGGATTTTATGGTTATCAAAATACTTAGAGTAAGAAAAGATAATAAAAGCTTTTATGAAATAAAATTGTTGCACCCGAAGTAGATATTAGCTATGTTGTAATTCTATTAACGAAAACTATCAAGGAAGAGGAAAAATCTGCTGCAGAGGGGGTATTTTGCTAAAGTGCCAACACAGCATACGATTCCCAAAACATCAATTGTCAAGGTACTATGTTAATAAATAAAAGAATTGAATGCATAGATACACACATAATTTATTAAAGAAGACTGCTCTCTGCCGTGGTTGACATTGAAACGGATTCCCGCGGCCCTTCGCGCACTTGCGAGGAGACCCCGGGGTGGTTTTAGCCGGTAAAAGTCCGGCACTCCCCTCCGCCTCTCCCCAGGCAGAGGATATCCATAAGGATTTCCCCCCGATAAAAAAGGTTCTTTAACCTACTGGAAAGTTCTACACGAACCGAATCTGTGCTATTTGCTCTGCTCTCTTGGGTTCTTGATACCGTCAGGTATTCAAAATATGTATACATAGATATTGACACCACCGCTTGAGGTGAAGTGGTGCCCCGCGCGGCTAGGCAGAAACCACGTACGTGGTGCTGTAACGTTCTCACTCCCGAACATAAATAATATAGGAACATGTCACACAGGCAAAGTGTTGCTTCCCAACATTAAGCGAATTCTTCAAATAACATCAATAGTTTACACAATAAAAAAAATGAAATCAAATCAAATTCATGATACTGTTGAAACTAAGGGGTCGTGAAAATATTTTGTAAGCCCTTACATATGAACTCGAGCCAATTGAAATCAAACGTTTATGAATAACACAACTAGTCTTATCTCTCCTTTATTCCATAACAATTCAACCTATGGTTATTTGATTTTATCATTCGGAAAGAGAAACATACATTCGTCGTTTTAAATGAAGAACCGGAATAGGTATCAACGTCTATTCTATCTCGAGGGGTACCAGAAGCGTAGCGCTAGTGATACCCTGCTATCTGAGTAAAGCCGGAGGACATAGCTACTTTTGTGTGAAAGCCACAGATGAAATTCAAGGACGTGTTTAATAACCTATCCAACACCCGCATATTACTTCCCATTGCGAGTAACAAGGCTAATTAATCATTCAGTTTATAATTATTTACTTAAACAGCATGCGCGATATGTATCGGAGTGCTGGGGAATATAATTATTTGTATGCATTCCCTCAACGACCTTGCTCAAATAGGACCGCTTGGTACGCCAATATGAAGTTCATTACATGGCTAAAACAATGCAAACGACGTTTAGATGAGAATTCCTTCGAAACTTTGATTTGGCTCATTAATATTTTGCAATCAATTTATGGCTTCCCTTTGTTAAAAGGGAAGTTCAACTGTAAGGATTTGTTACGGAGATGCAAGTATTCCAAAATAAGTTAATTTACTGAAACAAAAAATATACTTATGCGGTTTCAAACGAATTGTGAAGCGTATAGTTGCATGATTTAAAGGATATATTTGATTACTTTCAGATTTGTTTTGGACCATTCAAACGACTCTTCTCTGTTATATATTCATCTTAGGCACGGTGGTTTACCAAATGAATTTCGCTGAAGGTATTATCGACTTAATAAACAGTTCTTTCAACATATATGGTTTCATCGATGTCGTCGTTATCAGTTGGTGGATACTCACAAAGAGGTAATTTACATGCTTTTTGTGAGTCTCTTACATGAAAGCTATGCAGAACATTACATAATTATTATTGTGGGTTGCAGGAATGAATTCAAAGATCTACTGGAAGTTGTGAAAAAGAATGACGATCTGATAATAGAAACGGGCAGGTTCCTTCATGTGCACGAGAAAATGTTGAGGAATATTAAGATTATTATTATTATGTGCTATGTTTTCCATTTCATCAACGACGTCGTAATCTTCATTCCTTTTAGAACCCTGAGAATGAAAGATTTCTCTATTGCCTCTTGTGTCGGTGTGTATATACAGGATTTGTTTGTGCAATTTCATAATGGGAAGTAAAGCTTTAATTTGTATTTTTCCTTTTAAGGTTTTGAACCACTCAGTGCCAGTCCAGACCGTGAGATATGCATGGGCATATTGACAGTAAACCTTCTGGCATCTATTACGATTGTATGCAGTTACGACGTCGCGTTGTTGTTTCTGTTCTCTCACACCACCGCTGTGTATCACATGCTTTTTGAAGAAATGATGAGTTTAAACGACATTGCACAATCTTGTCAAAGTTCTGATGAAGATTATGACGCAATCAAAGCTCGGTTAAGAAACGTTTCTGTTAGGCATGTGTTAGCTTTGTACACTGTGAAGAAACTGGAAGCTATCTTCAGTGTCACCATAGGCATATGTTTTGGTTTGGACACTATATCGCTGTGTTTATTCTTCGTGGTGCCACTAGAAGTCTGTCTGCACTTTGCTCCGATGATTTGCCACAGCCTGTTCATATTTTTCTTGTACTGTTGTCAAGGGCAGAGACTTACAACAGCGTCGGAAAAGTTCGAGATGGCAGTATACTGCTGCGGTTGGGAGAATTTGCGAGTGAAAGAGAGGAAGCAAGTGCTGCTGATGTTGATACAAGCGCAGAAGCCCGTCATAGTGTACGCCGCACGAATTATTCCTATTCGTATTAACACTTTTGCGACCACCATGAAGTCTATTTATAATTTCGTCGCTATATTTAAGATGTAGAACCCTTTATTTACTAAGATTTCATTGTAGTTAAATATGTAGTGTATTCAGATATTACTTTACACTAGATTGTTGGTGGTCATCATTATGTTTAGTGAAAGAAAAGATGAATAATTAAATTGTTTCATTTGAGTCCGATATTTGCTTTATTGTATTTCCTTTAATGAGAGAGTATCAAGGAAGATGAAGAAACTGCTGTAGAAGTGGTATTTTGCTGAAGTGCTAACACACTTTTACAGCATACGATTCTTAAGACATTAATTTATTAAGGCACTTCTCCGAACAAAACGCAGCGAGCCGTTTTTCGAGCAGTTTTAGGTGCCATAAAAAATACATTAAATTTCCACGTAATCTTGACTTCAAAATGGTAGTTTTTTTTGTTTAAAGTAAAGATTGCGTATTAAACGCATCTCCACGTAAAGTAAACATTATTTTGATTTGATAGTGAGTTAACTAATAGTTCGTCAATTTAATAAAAAACAATATGCTAATTTAAGTTTTTTCAAACATAAAAAATTCAATTTTATACCGATTTTCTTCTAAAACTAGCGGTCGCCTGCGGATCCGCCCGCGTGTATGTCGGTTTTCGCGACAAAAAGTAGTTTATGTGTTGTTCCGATTGAGAGTCCTCTATGGGTTATATCCCACAGAGGACCCCCGCGGCTACGCCTGTGTGGATGTTGATTACCGCTACCAAAGCCTAACTTTTGTCGGGATGAGAAGCTCGCGCTCGGGTCTCCGGCCTTATTATACCTACCGGCCGACCCGCGTCGAGCGCGGCAACGACACGGGGCGATGGCTGATTATCGTATTTTATGTATAAGTTTGGTATTTCTACACTGATTTAATATGTAATAATGTTATCTTTTGTTAATTAGGGATGAGCAAGAATATTATAAACATAAAAGTAAACAAATCAATAACAAATAATCAGAAAGCTCCGAACTGGTAAACTATCGGGAGTTATACGTGTTATTGTGAGTCAACCATTAAAGATAGACATATGCTGTTGTGGAATATTTTTTAGATAATTTTATGTGGAACTTTTCCGTCATACATGATTTCTATGTAGCTTTAACCATTAAGGCTGCACACGCGACGAAAGCTTAAAAAAGGTGTAACTTCTCCCGTTTTCCCAACATTTTCCTTCACTGCTCTGCTCCTATTGATTGTAGCGTGATGAAAAGTATACTATAACCTGCCCAGGAGTATGAACAATAATTGTACCAAGTTTCATTAAAATCCGTCCAGTAGTTTTTGTTCCTATAAATAACATACAGACAGACAGACAGACGGACAAAAATTTTACCGATTGCATTTTTGGCATCAGTATCGATCACTTATCACCCCCTGATAGTTATTTTGAAAATATATTCAATGTACAGAATTGACCTCTCTACAGATTTATTATAAGCATAGAAGATCAGAGCGTATTCTCTACGTTTTTCTTGCGCTGGCTTGGGTGCGACGAAGAAGGAACGAATGCTCAAGGTTATTTGGTCAGGTACCGCTTTAAAGAAAACTGCTCTCCGCCGCGGTTGGCGTTGAAACGGAGGTCATGTTGGACTGGGTTTTGTATGCCACTGGAAACTTCCATACGAACCGAATCTGTGCTACTTGCTCTGCTCTCTTCGGTGATCGATACATTGTGTAACCGTGGGATATTCAAAAAATGTATAGAAATTTACACCACCACGGCAGGTGAAGCGGTGCTCCGCGCAGCTAGGCAGAAACCGCGTACGTGGTGCTGTGTGTGAAACATATAATATAGGAACATTTCACCCGGACAAAATGAAGCTTCCCAACATTTAGCGAATTATTCAAATAACTTCAATAGTTTACACAATAAAAAAACTGAAATTGAATCAAATTCATGATACTGTAAAAACTGAGGGGGGTCCTGAAAATCTTTTGTAAGCCCTCACAGATAAACTCGAGCCGCTTGGGCGTGGGGTAAATCTCAAATCTACATATAATAAGGCTCAATCTGAAATCAAACGTTTATGAATTACACGACTAGTCTTATCTCTCCTTTATTCCATAACAATTCTACCAATGGTAATTTGATTTTATCATTGGGAAAGGGAAACATAAATTCGTCGTTTTAAATGAAGAACCGGAATAGGTATCGACGTCGATTCTATCTCGAGGGGTACCAGAAGCGTAGCGCTAGTGTCACCCTGCTATCTGAGTAAAGCCGGAGGACATAGCTAGTTTTGTGTGAAAGCCACAGATGAAATTCAAGGACGTGTTTAATAACCTATCCAACACCCGCATATTATTTCATATTGCGAGTAACAAGGCTTATTAATCATTCAGTTTATAATTATTTACTTAAACAGCATGCGCGATATGTATCGGAGTGCTGGGGAATATAATTATTTGTATGCATTCCCTCAACGACCTTGCTCAAATAGGACCGCTTGGTACGCCAATATGAAGCTCATTACATGGCTAAAACAATGCAAACGACTTTTAGATCAGAATTCCTTCGAAACTTTGATTTGGCTCATTAATATTATGCAATCAATTTATGGCTTCCCTTTGTTAAAAGGGAAGTTCAACTGTAAGGATTTGTTACGGAGATGCAAGTATTCCAAAATAAGTTAATTTACTGAAACAAAAAATATACTTATGTGGTTTCAAACGAATTGTGAAGCGTATAGTTGCATGATTTATAGCATATATTTGATTACTTTCAGATTTGTTTTGGACCATTCATACGACTCTTCTCTGTTATATATTCATCTTAGGCACGGTGGTTTACCAAATGAATTCCACTGAAGGTGTTATCGACTTAATAAACAGTTCTTTCAACATATATGGTTTCATCCTTGTCGTCGTTATCAGTTGGTGGATACTCACAAAGAGGTAATTTACATGTTTATTGTGAGTCTCTTACATGAAAGCTATGCAGAACATTACATAATTATTATTGTGGGTTGCAGGAATGAATTCAACGATCTACTGGAAGTTGTGAAAAAGAATGACGATCTGATAATAGAAACGGGAAGGTTCCTTCATGTGCACGAGAAAATGTTGAGGAATATTAAGATTATTATTATTATGTGCTACGTTTTTCATTTCATTAACGAAATTATGATCGTCATTCCTTTTAGAACCCTGAGAATGGAAGATTTTTCTATTGCCTCTTGTGTGGGTGTGTATATTGAAGGTTTGTTTGTGCAACTTCAGAAAAGGAACTAAAACTTTAACTTATTGAGCAAAACAAAACAAACTTACTATATGTACATACAATTTCAAACTACTATCTATAATAAAAACTACTTAAAACTAATATAATGATATGAATAAAAAAGCTTTAACTTGTATTTATTCCTTTCTAGGTTTTGAACCACTCAGTGCTAGTCCAGACCGTGAGATATGCATGGGCATATTGACAGTAGACCTTCTAACATGTATTGTGACTGTATGCAGTTACGACGTCGCGTTGTTGTTTCTGTTCTCTCACACCACCGCTGTGTATCACATGCTTTGTGAAGAGATTATGAGTTTACACGACATTGCACAATCTTGTCAAAGTTCTGATGAAGATTATGACACAATCAAAGCTCGGTTAAGAAACGTTTCTGTTAGGCATGTGTTAGCTTTGTACACTGTGAAGAAACTGGAAGCTCTCTTCAGTGTCACCATAAGCATATGTTTTGGTTTGGACACTATATCGCTGTGTTTATTCTTCATGTTGCCATTAAAGGCCTGTCTTCACTTCGCTCCTTTGATGTGCCACAGCCTTGTCATATTTTTCTTGTACTGTTGTCAAGGGCAGAGACTTACAACAGCGTCGGAAAAGTTCGAGATGGCAGTATACTGCTGCGGTTGGGAGAATTTACGAGTGAAAGAGAGGAAGCATGTGCTGATTATGTTGATACAAGCGCAGAAGCCCGTCATAGTGTACGCCGCACGAATTATTCCTATTCGTATTAACACTTTTGCGACCACCATAAAGTCTATTTATAATTTCGTCGCTATATTTAAGATGTAGAACCCTTCAATTACTAAGATTTCATTGTAGTTAAATATGTAGTGTATTCAGATATTGCTTTAGAAATCACACTAGTTTGTTGGTGGTCACCATTATGTTTAGTGAAAGAAAAGATGAATAAATGAATTGTTTCATTTGAAACCGATATTTGCGTTGTGGTATTTCCTTTAATGAGAGAGTATCAAGGAATGGGAAGAAATTGCTGCAGAAGTGGTATTTTGCTGAAGTGCCAACACACTTTTACAGCATACGATTTAGAAGACGTTAATTGTCAAGGTATATGTTAATTAATAAAAGAATTTAATGCATAGTTAAATATATGTATTGTTAAAGAAGAACTTATACCCCTTTTTATAAAACGTGGTACCTACTAAAAAAATACCAGCACAAAGTTGATGGCCTAATCTAGTACAAAAGCTACAAAGTTAATGGCCTAAAACTAGCACTAAGCCCGGTGCTTTTTAAAACCACGTTTTGTAATAAGGGTGGCTGATTAGACTATTTAGTTGATCATATCATCTTGCCTTCCGCCGCGGAAAAGGCCGTTTTCCTCTTATTTTATTTGATTAACATCAAATTTTATTACGCCGCGTTACGGTGGAAAAGTGATGCACACACGTTCCGTAACCCACTGGAAACTTTCACACGAACCGAATCCGTGCTATTTGCTCTGCTCTCTTGGGTTCTTGATACATTGTGCAACCGTGGGATATACAAATTATGTATGGAAATTGAAACCAAGCTGACTTTGTCTTCCTGAAAGTAAAAATGTTAAGGTATACGACAAGTATTTTTTCTGTTTTATTCCATACAAATTCTACCTTTACTAATTTGATTTTATGATTGGGAAAAGATAACATATTCTTTTAAGTTTTTGAACGAAGAAGCAGAATAGGTATCAACGTGATTCTTTCTCGAGGGGCACCAGAAGCGCAGCGCTGGCATGTTGATGTGTCAGACAGGGAAATATCATGTCTGCAAAACTGTGTACTGCTGCACTAGAAGACGTTTTCAAGCTTCTGAACTGGAGCGAAGTCGGCATTAGCATCATTGGCAAGCACCTTACTCACCTTTGATTTACGGACGATACCGTAGTCATGGCTGAGACCCTGGAAGATTTGAGTAAAATGCTCGATGACCTCAACAGAGTCTCCCAGCGAGTAGGTCTTAAAATGAACATGGATAAGACAAAGGTCATGTCTAACATCCATATAGTACCTTACTCCCGTAAAAGTGGAAGACTGTACGCTCGAAGTTGCTGACCAGTACGTGTATCTAGGACAAACAGTCCAGTTAGGTAGGTCCAACTTCGAGAAGGAGGTCAATCGTCGAATCCAACTCGGCTGGGCAGCATTTGGGAAGCTACGTAATATCTTCTCGTCCACAATACCGCAGTATCTAAAGACGAAGGTCGATGAACAATGTGTGTTGCCGGTGATGATTTACGGTACAGAGACGTGGTCGCTAATTATGGGCCTTATGAGGAAACTCAAAGTCACTCAGAGAGCAATGGATTAGTAGGGCTATGCTAGGTGTTTCACTGCGAGATCGGATCAGAAATGAGGAGGTCCGCAGAAGAATGGCAATGGGCAGGGCACATGTCTCACAGAACAGATGGTCGATGGGGCTGTAAAGTTCTTGAGTGGCGACCACTACCCAGAAGACGCAGCGTGGGCCAGCCTCCACTATGTATTCAAGGTCACCGGGAAACAATGGATGCGGGTTGCTGAAGATCATGCAAGGTGGCGATCCTTGGGGGAGGTCTTTGTCCAGTAGTGGACGTCTTTCAGCAGAAACGACGACGACGTCGACCGTGAACGCTAGCGTCATGCAATCTGAGTAAAGCCGGAGGACATAGCTAGTTTTG
The DNA here is from genome assembly GCA_958496145.1 of Heliothis peltigera. Lineage (NCBI taxonomy): Eukaryota > Metazoa > Arthropoda > Insecta > Lepidoptera > Noctuidae > Heliothis > Heliothis peltigera. The sequence continues at coordinate 3,842,913 of OY292326.1, read as the reverse complement.
TGTGATAGCCACAGATGAAATTCAAGGACACGTCCTTAATAACCTAACACCCGCATATTACTTCCCATTGCAACTAACAAGGCTTATTATCATTCAGGTTGTAATTACTTAATAATGTGATATGTTGTACTACAAAAGTTTTTGTGTGCATTTCCACAATCACCTTGCTCAAATAAGATCGCTTGGTACACCAATATGAAGTTCATTACTTGGTTTAAACAATGCAAACGACGTTTAGATCAGAATGCCTACGAAACTTTGATTTGGCTCATTAATATTTTGCGATCAATTTTTGGCTTTCCGTTGTTAAAAGGGAAGTTCAACTGTAGGGATTTGTTACGGAGATGCAAGTATTCCAAAATAAGTTAATTTACTGAAACAGATACTATAGCTACGTACGTATGGTTGCTACGCATGGTTGCATGATTTATAGCATGATTTTGGTTACATTCAGATTTGTTTTGGATCATTCATATGAGTACATGAAAATAATAACATTTTTTACTAAATTTATCATCTCAGTCGCTAAATTGTACGTATAACGCCGGTCTTTATGAAGGCGCTAAGTCGTTAACCCTTTGGCCATTCAACTTTTTTTGTGGTAAACATGATCCTTAGCATGTACTAAATGAACTGTAAGAATAGTGTGCATTCGTTTTGTAACACCCTATATGTATAGAAGTGAATTAGGTAGACGTGATTCCATCTCGAGAGACACCAGAAGCGCAGTTCTAGTGTCACCCTGATATCTGAGTAAAGCCTCAGGATATAGCTAGTTTGGTCTTAAAGTCACATGAAGTTCAAGGAAGTGTTTAATAACCTATCTAACACCCCCATATTACGAGTGCAACTAACAAAGCTTAATAATTCAAGTTGTAATTACTTAATAGTGTGATATACGTGGCATTCATTTTCACAACGATCTTGCTGAAAGAAATCCGCTTTGTACGCCAATATGAAGCTCATTACATGGTTAAAACAATGCAAACGACGTTTAGATCAGAATTCCTTCGAAACTTTGATTTGGCTCATTAATATTATGCAATCAATTTATGGCTTTCCGTTGTTTAAAGGGATGTTCAACTGTAAGGATTTGTTACGGAGATGCAAGTATTCCAAAATAAGTTAATTTACTGAAACTAAAAATATAGTTATGTGGTTTCAAACGAATTGTGAAGCGTATAGTTGCATGATTTATGATATATATTTGATTACTTTCAGATTTGTTTTGGACCATTCATACGACTCTTCTCTGTTATCTATTCATCTTGGGCACGGTGGTTTACCAAATGTATTCCACTGAAGGTGTTATCGACTTCATAAATAGTTTTTTCAATATTTCTGCTTTCTTAATTATCACCGCTGCCAGTTGGTGGATACTTGCAAAAAGGTACTTGTTTCGTGTGAGTCTCTTACATGAAAGCTATGCTGAATAACAAAGACTATATTATTGTGGGTTGCAGGAATGAATTCAAAGATCTACTGGAAGTTGTGAAAAAGAATGACGATCTGATAATAGAAACGGGAAGGTTCCTTCATGTGCACGAGAAAATGTTGAGGAGTATAAGGAATATTATCATTATGTGCTACGTTTTTCATTTCATCAACGAATTTGTAATCTTCATTCCTTTAAGAACTTTGAAAATGGATGAATTTTCTATTGCCTCTTGTGTCGGTGTGTATATTGAAGGTTTGTTTGTGCAATTTCAAAATAGGAAGTAAAGCTTTAATTTGTTTTTTTTTTTCCTTTTTAGGTTTTGAACCACTCAGTGCCAGTCCAGACCGTGAGATTTGCATGGGCATATTGACAGTAAACATTCTGGCAGCTAGTGTGACATTATGTAGTTACGACGCCTCGTTGTTGTTTCTGTTCTCTCACACCGCCGGTGTGTATCACATGCTTTTTGAAGAAATGATGAGTTTAAACGACATTGCACAATCTTGTCAAAGTTCTGATGAAGATTATGATGCAATCAAAGCTCGGTTAAGAAACGTTTCTGTTAGGCATGTGTTAGCTTTGTACACTGTGAAGAAACTGGAAGCTATCTTCAGTGTCATCACAGGCATATGTTTTGGTTTGGACACTATATCGCTGTGTTTATTCTTCGTGGTGCCACTAGAAGTCTGTCTGCACTTTGCTCCTTTGATTTTCCGCAGTCTTTTTATATTCTTCATGTACTGTTTTCAAGGACAGAGACTTACAACAGCGTCGGAAAAGTTCGAGATGGCAATATACTGCTGCGGTTGGGAGAATTTGCGAGTGAAAGAGAGGAAGCATGTGCTGATTATGTTGATACAAGCGCAGAAGCCCGTCATAGTGTACGCCGCACGAGTTATTCCTATACGTATGAACACTTTCGCCACCACCATGCAGTTTATTTATAAATTTGTCACTGTATTTAAGATTTAAACCCGTAAAACAGAAAAAAAACAATGAAATCGTTTCACAATAAACTGGTATTTGATTTGTTGTATTTTCCTTCAAAGCATCCAGGAAGAGGACGAACTTGTAGCAGAAGTGGCAGAATTATAAAGTGCAAACCAACTACTGCTTTGGAAGTTATCAAGGTTTTTGTTTAAAAAAATGGATCCTTGAATACAAAGTTTCAAACATTTATTGGAGAAAAATTTATAGAGTAGGTAGATTACTGAGTTGACCGCAATATCATTTAATATTTTAATATTTATTCAATAAGATGACACTTAGTTATTATTTATATCAGTAAAACTAAAGTTTTATTTGAGTTTGAAATGGTTTTATTAATTATATTTAGGCACTAGCAGTCTCCCGCGGCTCCGCCCACGTGGATGTCGGTTTCCGTGACAAAAAGTATTCTATGTGTTGTTCTGATATATAACCTATAGAGGACCCCCACGGCTACGCCTGTGTGTATGTCGATTACTGCTACCAAAGCCTAACTTTTGTCAGGATGAGAAGCTCGCGCTCGGACCTCCCACCTTATTATACCTACCGGCCGACCCGCGTCGAGCGCGGCAACGACACGGGACGACGGCTGATTATCGTATTTTATGTATAAGTTTGGTATTTCTACACCAATTTCTATGATTCTTGTTTTATAGACTATGTAATAATGTTATCTTTTGTTAATTAGAGATGAGCGAGAATATTACAAACATAAGAGTAAACAAATAATCAGAAAGCTCCGAACTGGTAAACTATCGGGAGTTATACGTGTTATTGTGAGTCAACCATTAAAGATAGACATATGCTGTTGTGGAATATTTTTTAGATAATTTTATGTAGAACATTTCCGTGATACATGATTTCAATGTAGCTTTAACCATTAAGGCTGCTTAAATAATGGTGTAACTTCTCCCGTTTTCCCAACATTTTCCTTCATTGCTCTACTGCTATTGATTGTAGCGTGATGAAAAGTATCCTATAACCTGCCCAGGACTATGAAGAATAATTGTACCAAGTTTCATTAAAATCCGTCCAGTAGTTTTTGTTCCTATAAATAACATACAGACAGACAGACAGACGGACAAACATTTTACCGATTGCATTTTTGGCATCAGTATCGATCACTTATCACTTGATAGTTATTTTGAAAATATATTCCTCTTGACCTCTCTACAGATTTATTATAAGTATAGATTACCACGATAGGAAATTACATATTTTTTTGAGTGAAAGAGAAAACTAAACTAGATTTCGTATTTACTAGTTTTGGCGTCGTATCCGAATAGACAGTTATTTTCGCCTTTATAATATAAGAACGGGATATTCAGAAGTGTTACTCCGTTGCGTATGGAATAAATACCAACGCTATCTAATTATGTGTTTGGTACTAAACATACAAACGCACAATACTGAAGTTTTTTTTCCTGAGGCTTTACTCAGATATCAGGGTGACAATAGGACTGTGCTTCTGGTGTCCCTCCAGATAGAATCACGTCTACCTAATATATAAGGTGTAACAAAACTAGTGCACACTATTTTTACAGGTCATTTAGTACATGCTAAGGATCAAGTTTATCACAAAAAAAAATGAAAATAATAACATTTTTTACTAAATTTATCATCTCAGTCGCTAAATTGTACGTATAACGCCGGTCTTTATGAAGGCGCTGAGTCGTTAACCCTTTGGCCATTCAACTTTTTTTGTGGTAAACATGATCCTTAGCATGTACTAAATGAACTGTAAAAATAGTTTGCATTCGTTTTGTAACACCCTATACGTATAGAAGTGAAGTAGGTAGACGTGATTCCATCTCGAGAGACACCAGAAGCGCAGTTCTAGTGTCACCCTGATATCTGAGTAAAGCCTCAGGATATAGCTAGTTTTGTCTTAAAGTCACATAAAGTTCAAGGAAGTGTTTAATAACCTATCTAACACCCCCATATTACGAGTGCAACTAACAAAGCTTAATTAATAATTCAGGTTGTAATTACTTAATAGTGTGATATACGTGGTACTACAAAAAAATGTGTTCATTTCCACAACGATCTTGCTGAAAGAAATCCGCTTTGTACGCCAATATGAAGCTCATTACATGGTTAAAACAATGCAAACGACGTTTAGATCAGAATTCCTTCGAAACTTTGATTTGGCTCATTAATATTATGCAATCAATTTATGGCTTTCCGTTGTTTAAAGGGATGTTCAACTGTAAGGATTTGTTACGGAGATGCAAGTATTCCAAAATAAGTTAATTTACTGAAACAAAAAAAAATGTTATGTGGTTTCAAACGAATTGTGAGGCGTATAGTTGCATGATTTATAGCATATATTTGATTACTTTCAGACTTGTTTTGGACCATTCATACGACTCTTCTCTGTTATATATTCATCTTGGGCACGGTGGTTTACCAAATGTATTCCACTGAAGGTGTTATCGACTTAATAAATAGTTTTTTCAATATTTCTGCTTTCTTAATTATCACCGCTGCCAGTTGGTGGATACTTGCAAAAAGGTACTTGTTTCGTGTGAGTCTCTTACATGAAAGCTATGCTGAATAACAAAGACTATATTATTGTGGGTTGCAGGAATGAATTCAAAGATCTACTGGAAGTTGTGAAAAAGAATGACGATCTGATAATAGAAACGGGAAGGTTCCTTCATGTGCACGAGAAAATGTTGAGGAGTATAAGAAATATTATCATTATGTGCTACGTCTTTCATTTCATCAACGAAGTTGTAATCTTCATTCCTTTTAGAACTTTGAAAATGGATGAATTTTCTATTGCCTCTTGTGTCGGTGTGTTTATTAAAGATTTGTTTGTGCAATTTCATAATGGGAACTAACGCTTTAATTTGTTTTTTTTTTCCTTTTTAGGTTTTGAACCACTCAGTGCTAGTCCAGACCGTGAGATTTGCATGGGCATATTGACGTTAAGCCTCCTTACATGTATTACGATTGTATGCAGTTACGATGCCACGTTGCTGTTTCTGTTCTCTCACACCGCCGCTGTGTATCACATGCTTTTTGAAGAAATTATGAGTTTAAACGACATTGCACAATCTTGTCAAAGTTCTGATGAAGATTATGACGCAATCAAAGCTCGGTTAAGAAACGTTTCTGTTAGGCATGTGTTAGCTTTGTACACTGTGAAGAAACTGGAAGCTATCTTCAGTGTCATCACAGGCATATGTTTTGGTTTGGATACTATATCGCTGTGTTTATTCTTCGTGGTGCCACTAGAAGTCTGTCTGCACTATGCTCCTTTGATTTTCCGCAGTCTTTTTATATTCTTCATGTACTGTTTTCAAGGACAGAGACTTACAACAGCGTCGGAAAAGTTCGAGATGGCAGTATACTGCTGCGGTTGGGAGAATTTACGAGTGAAAGAGAGGAAGCATGTGCTGCTGATGTTGATACAAGCGCAGAAGCCCGTCATAGTGTACGCCGCACGAGTTATTCCTATTCGTATTAACACTTTCGCGACCACCATGCAGTCTATATATAAATTTGTCACTGTATTTAAGATGTAAACCCGTAAAACAGAAAAAACAATGAAATTGTTTCACAATAAATTGGTATTTCATTTGTTGTATTTTCCTTCAAAACATCCAGGAAGAGTACGAACTTGTAGCAGAAGTGGCAGAATTATAAGGTGCAAACCAACTCCTTTTTTGGAAGTTATCAAGGTTTTTGTTAAAAAAATCGATCCTTGAATACAAGGTTTCAAACATAAATGTAATTTATTGGAGAAAAACTTATAGAGTAGGTAGATCACTGAGTTGATCCCAGCATCTGAAAATATATCTCCTGGTTAATTTAATTTAATAAGATGACTCGTAGTTATTATTCATATCAGTAAAACTAAAGTGAAAATTCAGATTTGAAATAGTTTTATTAATCTGATAGGAATGAACACGATAAAATAGAATGACAACATACATTTTTGAGTAAAAGAGATGAGTAGCTTTTGTTTTACTAGTTTTGACGTCATATCTGGACGTACAAACTATTTTTACATTTTACATAAATACGAGATATTCAGATGTATTTCTCCGTTGCGTATGGGATAATTTACTAAAACTTTCTAATTTTGTTTGGTACAATGCTTACAAACGTACAATACTGAAGTTTTAACGACATGGCGTGCCATTTTCTTAAAATTAAAAATGAGGATAGTTTTTAGTCTGTCTATTTTATAATATGTGGTCATGATAATTTTAACTTTGTTATATATCTAAGGGCCAGTTGCTGGTTGCTGATAAGTTCTAGATAGTTTATCTGGCAGATAATTTCATACGGATTCTGGTCCATAATTGAATTTATCTGGTAGATAGTGGCTGTCCGTAATCTGTGAAACTTTATAATATGATAACTTTTGATAAAGATTGTATATTTATGAAAAACTTATTGAAGTAGATGTGTCCATCAGAACCAACCGTCACTTAACATATTAAACGCGCTCTTCATTATACAAACCAACCGCCAACAGATGTGACCTACATGTGGTCCAGTTGGTGTGAAAATCTACCGTGTCACTTTCGTCGTTTCAACAATACTATCTAATTGCTACCTTTCATTATTTTATTTCATTTTTCAGGCATAAAAATACATTAAATTAATTGTATCTTCGCGCTTCGAGAAAATAAATTAGCAAATTCTCACATAAATACGTAAGTACTCTTTAAGTAGGCGCTGTCCATTAAAAACGACATTCGATGAATGTGGCTGTAAGGTGAACTAAAAGAAGCCGCCATGTTGAAATATAATGTTTGATGAGATTTTTTTCTAAATGTATTATAATCGTGGAAAAACTCTTTATAAAAAGAAAGGTTTGTTTGAAAAAAGTTTTTACGCAAAAACAAGATAACTTTGTCTTGTAAAGTTTTTACAAAAAAAATAAGGTTTTCCTTGCTTTTGTAAAAAGTTTATATTTTTAGCTTTTCATTGTCAAGGTTCAAAATCGTGTTTCGTCCCCATTTATACACTTCATACACGCTATAGCTATCAATTTGTTTAAAAATACAAACTTTTGACGTCACAGATTTTTCAAATGAAACTGTATACGTATTTCGATTATATTATTACTCTCAATAATAAAATGAAAACAATTTTCGGTTCAAAACAATATATTTAACTCTCATTATTTTAAGATGCTTTACAAAATGAATATGATGAAAAGTTTTTATTTTAATTTTTGACATAGTCATTATGCCAATAAGTATTGAAAATCATAAATAAATATTTAGAAATTGAAGGTCATGGCTTCGTTCTTGTACCTCCAATTATTTGCTCCTATTCAATGCCAACATTACAGCACTTTATAAGAGAAAACTCCATTGACTTAAATGACGAATGAAATATTTTTTTAAATTACATTAGATTCATTATTATTACAAGGTAGGCATATACGAAGTCGTGGCGGCCTAGTGGGTAAAGACCCAGCTTCTCAAGTATGAGGGCGTGGGTTCGATTCCAGGTCAGTGTACCAATGCAATATTTCTAAGTTTGTATGTACTTTCATGGTACTTTCTAAGTATATCTTGGACACCAATGACTGTGTTTCGGATGGCACGTTAAACTGTAGGTCCCGGCTGTCCTTAAACGTCCTTGGCAGTCGTTACGGGTAGTCAGAAGCCAGTAAGTCTGACGGCAGCCTAATCAAGGTTATTGGGGTATTGGGTTGCCCGGGTAACTGGGTTGAGGAGGTCAGATAGGCAGTCGCGCCTTGTAAAACACTGGTACTGAGCTGAATCCGGTTAGACTGGAAGCCTACCTCAACATAGTTTGGAAAAGGCTCGGGAGATGATGATGAGGCATATATGAATAAAAATATATACGTAGAAGCAGACTATTAGATTAAATTAAACAAGATGAGGTACCTTTTCATTCCTGTCCAATACCAAATGGGTCATTAATTTATTTGTTTTCAAATTGGCTGGTGGTCAAGGCGACCTTAACATACATAATGTCTACATTGAAAGTTTTGAAATGGTTTCCTTCGAAGTCTGCGAGAGCGGAACGTAATTGCAAAATGCGTTGCATTCTATGTTTCACTTGAATTTTTCTATAAAGTACTATATTGATAAATAGTGATGATGAAGTGGTCGTGCTGGCCTAGTGGTTAAAGAGCCAACCTCTCAAGTATGAGTGCGTGGTTTAGATTCGAGGTCTGGCAAGTACCAATGCAACTTTCCTAAGTTTGTATGTACTTTCTAAGTATATCTTGGACACCAATAACTGTGTTTCGGATGGCAAGTTAAACTGTAGGTCCCGGCTGTCATTGAACATCCTTGGCAGTCGTTACGGGTAGTCAGAAGCCAGTAAGTCTGACGCCAGTCTAACCAAGGAGTATTGGTTTGCCCGGGTAACTGGGTTGAGGGGGTCAGATAGGCAGTCGCTCCTTGTAACACTCTGATACTCAGCTGAATTCGGTTAGACTGGAAGCCGACCCCAACATAGTTGGGAAAAGGCTCGGGAGATGATGATTTAGGAGCTTTTTTATCGGTTAGGTGTCCTGTTATTATAAGAAAGTATCTCCTTCATTGATCCATCATCCTCATTTATATTAATAGTTCCTCATTTACCCTCAAGACCCTCATTTATTTCATATTACGTTTCACCTACGACTTCGTTCGCGCCTCGAAGCTGCGAAGGAACTATGTTCCGCCTCCGGACATAAAATAGCCATCTTCGCCTTTAGAAAACTAGCTATCTTCGTGTTGTTTATTATACCTATTATTATAGTAGGTATCCCCTTAGACGATCCACTGACCCTCAAAAGATCTACCGCCGTTTTTCCGAATGACTACCACGAAACCGGTGAACCATTTCTATAGTTTCATATTTCAGCAATACTGAATGCAACTTGTTAGTTCAACCATGCAGGCAATCGGAACGGCTTACAAACAGTATGGGCTGTGTACCACTAACTTTTACTGAGGTCAGACAGATTTGTGATTTTGATGGATTTTAGTTCAAAATGGTGGTTGTTCAATCGTTGAAATTGGACCATAATTAAAAAAAAAACATTTCTAAGTAAAACACATGCAGTTTAATAAAGTATTTCAATTGGAATTGATTGGAATGAATGCCGGTAGCATTAAGTCCGCCTATGTACATATGTATTAGCCGACCCCAACATAGTTGGGAAAAGGCTCGGGAGATGATGTACATAATATATGTATTTGTTGCATAAAGTTTAAATAAATAAATAAATTTCAACTAACTCTGAAAATAAAATATATAATTATGTCAAATTCATACAGCCCACGTTAATAAAATTTAAAATATGTACAAAATTGTTACGTGATTTTTTTAGATAAATAAAATAAAACGAATGATTAAGTATCGTGGTAAGGGGTCGCCCACATGTCTCGTGAAACTTTTTCGTCGTAGTTTAGTTGAGTACGATCCGTCTATCGCGGCTAGCGCGCGATCGGCCGGTAGTGTTGTGATACGGACAGTTACGATAAAAAAATAAATGTTACGGTAGCTAGCAATAAAATTCAGTGACAATGAAAGTGTTTGTTTGCTGCCTTTTTATAATAGCAAATATTAGTAATAATGGAAAAGCATCCCTTGAAAGTTTTGCGCCCAGTGGTGCTAATATACTGTTTGAGGATAGCACGAAAAATTTAGGTAAGGTTATTTTTTGTTTGTTGTTTTTATTTTTAAATTTTCCTGATGTTAACAACTTTAATGTTCTAGAATACAATGTTGACTATGAAATATGTAAAATAATTTTCCTCATAATAGTTTTAGTCTACCTTAAATAAAAATGTAATTTGTTTAAATGTAGTTTGTTTGTACACAAATACTTAATTCTTATGTCATCTACACAACACCTAAAAAAATAATAATATTTTCATCGTGCTTTATACTATTATAAAATAATTATTTAATCGTACAAAAGTCAGCACATCAAGCTATCCGAAAAAGTCAATTTTTCCCAATCAACTTTGAATCACATGCTTCAGCGATAAAGTTGAAAATCCATTAAAGATTTTGACAGTAGCCTGATATGATCTGAACCTACTGTAATACTATAAAATATTATCAATATCATTCGCTAATGACATGTTTGCCTTGCAGACAAAGTATCATGTTATCGGCCTTGCAAGTTCAACGTGAAACCAAAGCGGTGTCATTATACCTTCAAAGTGGAGCCCACAGTCCAAGAAGATGGAAGACCAGCTATAACCATAAACGGGATGACTCCCGGTCCACCAATACAAGCTTGTGTGAACGATATCATTGTTGTGGAAGTCCAAAATAGTATCCTTGATCAAGATATAAGCATACATTGGCATGGTGTTGAACAGAAGGGTACTCCATATATGGACGGGGTTCCCATGGTGACTCAGTGTCCTATTGGGTATGGGCAAACGTTCAAGTATGCCTTCGTGGCCACTTCTCCCGGGACTTTCTTCTATCATGCCGATTCAGGTGCGGTTTTTTTAATTTCGTTTCAAAGATTATGCATTTATTTTGATGGATTATTAAGATGCTCCCTGTCCCTTTATCTCTAAGTTGTGGTTATACCTAAAAAATGAATACAAAAAGCTCTGAAACTTTTAGAATATAATATTCAACACATTTCGCAAGAATTTAGTGATGCAATTCTTCAAAAAAACTAAGAACCTCCTTTTTTGAAGTCTGTTAATGATATTTATCTCGTTTCAATCCAAGAAGCGTTAACGTAGGTCATGCCTGACTGATATAATTATTGTCTTTTTACTCGTTACCTCTATGCCTCTATAACACAATAAAACCTATACATATCATCCAAGGCTTTTTTACTTAGCACATATTATACCGCAGCGTCACTTGACTTGCACATTGAAAAATAGTCAATGGCATTTTTAGCGTTTGTACCACCAAGTCAACCTACCCGAATCAGTCAAATTGTACCATTCGAATATTAACCTTCGAGTATTGCGATAAGGTTGAAAATTTATTAAATTAAATATTTGACAGATTGAGGTTGGCTTCTGTACAAGACAAGTCTCATTTATTATCGTCAATGTATCAGTGTTTTGTTTCCAGTGTCTCACCAGAGTGACGGCGTTTACGGGTCGCTGATAATAAATCAACCGCAGCCCCTGGAGCCCCATTCATCTTTGTACGATTACGACAGAAGTGGCGAGAACACTTTGACCATAGCTGCGAAGTTCCCCGAACTTTTGACGGCTAAACTGGAGGATGTTAGCCGCCTGAAACCCGATGCGTTAATGATTAATGGAGATGGTGACATATCGAAGTAAGTATTTTTATTAATACAAGGTTACATTTTGGTCGTTTTAGTACCGTGGAGGGTCGAACCACTATCTGTGCATGAAAAGATAAAATTTAAAAATAAGTTTTTTTTTTAATAATTTTAAGCATTATTCATTCACACGGGTGAAAATTGCATCGAGTTATTAAAAAAGTACTTTATATAGGTATAGAGTTTTTGCTATAGTGTTTCATGCACCAGGTGGACCCTCCACAGGATTAATACGACGAAAATGTAATCGTGTGTATATTTTTTAATTTTGTAGATATTAGTTGCTTAGTTAATTTTGATCAACAAAATGAAGTTAAAAATAACAATTTAACAAAATCACCTTCTGGATTCTTTTCCTTCGGGATTGCTAGTGAAAAATATGGACAACTAGCTTCCGCCAGCGGTTTCACCCGCTTTCTGAGGGAAGTACTTTCCATACCCGGATAAAAAGTAGCCTATATGTTATTCTGATGTATAAGCTATATTGTGGTAAAGTTTCATTCAAATCCATTCAGTAGTTTTTACGTGAAAGAGTAACAAACATCCATACATCCATACATCCATACTTACAAACTTTCGCCTTTATAATAGTATTAGGAATAGGAATTAGGATTAGGATTAGGATTAGGATTGTTTTCTCTGTAGGTAACTGTAATGGGTTTCTAAGGAAATATTGGCTTAAATATTTTGTTATTTAAAAAGTCTAGGAATTTTTAACTATTTGAAATAGACAAATGTTACTGCTAATATTCTGTTTAGCAAGTTGTTTCAGTTGCACTTATGTGCAACGATGCTAAATGCATAGACCGGTTTAGAAATACGTTGAATTTAGTAAGTATTGCTAATAAGTAGTGTAGTTTAATGTACGGTTGAAATTTTATTCAGTTTGTTTTCATTTGGGATAATGTAGTACCAAGGTGAATTGCAAAAACTAAATATGAAAAAAAATAAGAAATATGTGAAGACATTTTGACACATACTTTCTTAACGCAATTCTAACTCGAAACCAAAAACAAAATCGAATTAGCAACCTCTATATTTTATTTTTGGTAATCAATTTAAAAATGTTGCTTAGGAGCATGGTTAAGTAACAGCACGGATCGATCGATCACAAGGTTGACAACGCTTGGCGCTCGGTCCGTGGATGGGAGAACATTTTGTCATGACGAGGTCCTCCGTGTTTCGGAAGTCACGTTTCATTACTGGGTCTCGGCTGTCATTTGAACCGAAGCCAGAAAGTCCGACAACCAGTCTAACCAAAATGGTATCGGGTTGCCACAGTAACTTGATTGAGGGGTCAAATAGGCAGTGACTCCATGTAAAACACTGGTACTTAGCTGCATCCAGTCCATTCAGAAGCCGACCCAACCGACCAATCCAAAAGTTAGAAAAAGGCTACTTGAATTCTTCAAAATATTTTTTTGTGGCGAAATTCAGGTCAAATAAAATGGCTCACATTTTAAATTATACGTTTACAAGGCTATTCTAGCCAACTGACAATGCGTTAGCTTCATGAAACGTTTGGCATTGAATGCTGCGGTTTGTTAACGGGCTCTGATTGCATTTTATGCAAGCGCAGCCTTTCTATAACAAACTGCATTCATTATTACGTTACTTTCACATGCAAATATAGTTTCAAAATTAGGACTTCGATTAAATATTCATATCTGGGGAAGATATAGCAGGAATGATTTGCTACATACCTACATATTTTTTTTAAAGTTGAAAATTTTGTGGAAAGACGCAGTCGCCCGCCGGCGCATAACCTGGAAAGAATTTTGACTTTTTTTAACGAGGATAAGTTCGCGCATCGGGCGTTAGGTACACAAAATTTTGGTAAATTTATGTGCTTACCATTAATCTATGTTTATTGCCATGTTTTATTTGTAATCATGTCTGTTTCGAAGAAATATGATTCATTTTCTCTTAACGATTTTTGCCAAGTTTTATGCCTTGAACTATAAATGATTTGAAGTATTTCGATTCCTCTGTATGATAAGTAAAAAAGCTAGTCAGTATCAAAATTTCAATTCACCGCTAAATCTATTCCCTCATCGCATTTGATGAAAAAAAATATTGCTTTCAGGGTCTTCGTCATAGCAGGATTCGCGTACCGGCTGAGGATTATCAACGCGATAGCCATCGAGTGTCCCGTTATTGTGAACATAGAGAACCACGAAGTGGTAGTGATTGCGAGCGACGGAAAACCTACCAAACCAGTATTAGCTAGAAACGTGGAACTGTATCCAGGTAAGGCTGAGCCATTATTTATGATTAGCTAAACTTTGTATCGGTGTTGCAACAGTAAGAAACTTTTCCGGGAGGTTTCTCCCACGTTCTTGTAGAAATTGCTGCTCCTATTGTGATGAAATCAATAGATGAAATTCTCACGTCAGTTATATGTAGTAAACATTAATTTTATTCTTTATAATTACTTAATAATGGCGTCTAGACCGATTGCCAGCGGCCGTGCTCTCTAAGGAGATCAATCAACTATGCAGGACATATTATACTCGTAGTGCACAAGCATTTGTGCGGGCACAGGTGCACTCTCTATTCCCTCAATCTCATAGCCCGATTAAACTGCAATTAATTACTTAGTGGTACATAATCGGGACTAAATCGCGATATATTTCTGTAAGGGACGTCGGTCACTGGTGGTAAACCCTTCTACCGTGTGGGCATAATTCGACCGAACCGTTGGGTAAAGACAATGGTATCGCATCCCTATATTATATATTGCGATTAAGTCTTGATTGTGTATAAATAAAAAAAAAATGAAGAATCAAGTTAATTTGTATGTTTACTTACTTGCTTTAGATTGCTTAAGAAGTGCAACAGTGATCTTTTGCAATAATGCATTCTAGTTTTAAACAATAATGTTAAATTTAGTATTGCAAACCAGTTTTTTGTCTTCCAGCAAAATCATTGTCTGAATTTAAAAAATACAGTCTGTCTCATCACTCATATATCTATCTGGTGATGTTGCACAAATGTGTTGAAATCTGGCCTTCAGCGTGATAGACCAAATGCAATTTAGTGGCATATTGATACATTAACTTCGCAAATTACATGGATTTATGCCACCACTGACTGAGACTGCGGTCATATTTTACGTTAGCAGAATGTTCAAGGAATTTAAGTAGTTGTATGGCGAGAGTGCTGACACGGGGTTTCAGGTTCGATTCCCGGGTCTGGCCGAATTCGCTTTGTAGGTTTTAATCATAAAGCAGCCTGGAGTCCAGAAGTTGATGGTGATTGACGTAAATGTCGGTGCTGCGCCTGACCTCTCTTCAGTCGTGTCGGATTGCGCCGACCCATCGGTCTAGGAGAGTAGAAATAGAGAGTGCAATTACTGTGTCCGTGCAAATAAATGCTTGAGCACCATAATACGTCCTTCGCAACTGACTGATCTCTTTAAGTAAGAGAGAACAGCCGCCATGGTCGACTATCAGTCTGGACGCTATTATTAGGAAATAGAAATAGAAGGCTGTAAAAATAATTCAATAATTGGAACATTCGAAGTTATAAAAGGCGGTTATAACTATCACCAAAAGGCAATTTCTCCCTGTTAATATTTTAGAGTTTGATTATAGAATTAATTGATATCGCCCAGTTTTACGTTAAATCAAAGTACATATGTGACATAAACCAAAACAACAACATTTTTTTTAAATGCACCCAACATTACGTAATAGGAAACAATTTTTCTTAACAAGATTTTATGGTCTTCGCAGAATCGTGAAGACCATTAACTGTGATACTTCAAGCCTTTAATAGCGTGAGAGTGAACGGAACTAGCATCGCAGTTTACGATAAAATGCTTTTACTACGGAGAAAGTTGCAACTACGAGTACTAAGATCCGTCCAACGAATGCCGTTTCAAATTTATCATTGATTGCTATCGAGAAAATATCACCTGACAATTTTTGGACCGATTATTTACTCTTTACGTAATATTTTATTGATTTGTTTATAATTTTATTGTTTGCTGAGTTCACGTGTCGATATACTGAGTCTTAATTCTGTCATCATTATCGGCCTTTTTTATCATCCCACTGCTGGGCACAGGGCTCCTCTTACATGGAGAAGGACTGGGTGTTTAAAACTACGCTTGTTCAATGCGGGTTTCTGATTTCGAACTATATTCCAGGTTTCCTCAAGATGTTTTCCTTGACCTTTAATCAGTCATTGGTAGCATAAAATAACATATGTACCTACACATATAACTTAGAAAAGTTGTGTTGGTACTTGCCTGACCTGGAATCGAACCCGAACACTCATACTTCAGAGGCTGGCGCGTTAACCACTTGGCCACCACGACTTATTACTGCAAATATAATATGTAAAGATGCCAGCACATCAAGCTACCACAATCCTTTAAACTTCCTAAATCGATTTTTAACTTTACCAATTTGCCAACAACGAGGTCGTGTTCAAATGCTACAATTAAAAAAAAAAACTGAACCGACCCAGTTTCAATACCATCAAGTGTACTAGAAACATGCCCAGCCTTTGTACAGACGCCAACAAATCGAGCTACCAGAAACTGTCAAATTTTCCCAAATAACTTTGAACCATATACATCAGCAATAAAGTTGAAAATCAATTAAGAAAATTTTACAGATTGTGTAGCTTGCTGTTTTTGTTACTTTGGACTTTGCTCACACTTAGAAGAAATAAAAAAAATTTCACCGCTCAAGAGGAGAAAGGTGTGCGTCTAATATCTTGTCTAAGTTTAAGGTCACTATGCCAACCAGTTTTGTATGTTGTGATTTCACTTTCTATTATTATTTTTTATTGTTTGTAGTTCTATGGTTTTGAAATTACGTCATTGATGATGACTTTTGATTTGAACTATTGTTACTGCATTTCGATTTTAAGATTAATGAGTTTTTATTGTTAGTAGCATTTTTTATAATCTTAGATTCATCATCTCCCGAGCCTTTTCCCAACTATGTTGGGGTCGGCTTCCAGTCTAATCGAATTTAGCTGAGTACCATTGTTTTACAAGGAGCGACTGCCTATCTGACCTCCTCAACCCAGTTATCCGGGTAACCCAATACCCCTTGGTTAGACTGGCGTCAGACTTACTAGTTTCTGACTACCCGTAACTACTGCCAAAGATGTTCAAAAACAGCCGGGACCTACAGTTTAACGTGCTATCCGAAACACAGTATAATCTTAGATTACGTATTTTTATTAGAGAGGTCGTTGATCCCGTCTGGTGAAATTCAAAATTTTTAATAGTCATTTTTTTTAATTGAGACAGTGCTGCTCGTTTGGAGACTGTCTTAACAACTAATAAAAATAAAGTCCTTCTTAATTAATAAGCGATCAATATTTATTACCTAACAATTTCTCTAAACTCTTTACAGGAGAGCGTATGGATGTAGTAGTACGTGCTTCTGAAGAAGGTGGCGGCTACTGGATCAGGACGCACGGCATAGGCGCGTGCGCAGGCCTGATTGCCAACGCGATGTTCATCTACTCTGGATTTAACTACACCGCCATGTTGCAAGAGAACCAGGTAAATGCGTTTTTATTGTTTTGTTTATGCAAGCATTGTAATGAACAACTGTATATTGCACTTGTATTAGGTACTCATTGCAATCTTCAGTAATGAAATAAAATACGTATTTTGTTTTTGTTTTGTTCTTCTTCTTCAACCTTTAGTCACCCAATGCTGAGTGTAGGTCTCTTCCAAATCTTTCCACTTCTGGCGGTTTTGTGTTATAGCTATCCAGTGTCTTCCGGTTTTGTTCTTATAATGATGTAAATATATAGGCACATTCATGGATGAGGTTTAAGTAATAGTATATTCGTCTTAAGAAGTGGAAGCATAATGTTAGCTCCACTACGCTCACCGTAGCCGTCAGCGCAGCGAATTTATTTCTACCTTGTACGATAAACGATACAGATTTTCAACGCTTGACTTTTAAAATATTAGGTAAACACTATCCTAAGTTCATATGCCTATACTTACATGTGCAAAACTGTTAGGTTACATAACAAAAGATTGCTAATTACCAAAATATGCTTTAATCTTTCTCTTTGCTAATAACGATGTAAATTGAAATTTTCAGCATGAATTCAGCCAAGCGAAATGGGAGTCTGACCTTGTGGTTGGAGGTCAAATGTTGGAGTCCCTTCAAGACGTGAGCCATGCGGCTGAGGTGAAATCTGTATACTTGGGCATTGACAGGAATATTGTTAAAATCAAAGATGGTGATATAGATTTTAGATACATTAGTGATGCTATCCCTAAGAAGGCATTCTTCCCTGCGGCTTTCGGTGAGCATATATTAAAAAAAACGTTGACGTAACGGTTATCTTGGGAGGAATATTATTTATGACTAGCTGTCCCCAGCGGTTTCACCCGCATCTTTGATTACTGCTCCGCTCCCGTGTGTCTTAGCGTGATGGTATATAGCCACGCTTATGGTATATAGCTTCCTCGATAAATGGGCTATCTAACACTGAAAGATTTTTTCAAATCGAAACAGTAACAAGCAAACAAACTCTTCAGCTTTTTAAATATTAGTATATGTAGATTTGAATTTGAAAGTGAAAGTGAAAAAAAACAAATGCTAAAAATGTTCTGTGATGCAATGTCAATAAATCATATCTTCAAAGTTTTAGCATTGTTTACAAAAAAATACAAATGTAACACCAAGCGTACCAAGATTCGTAATAATGAATTAATTAGATAGTTACGTAATCGTGGATAGTATAAGTATTTACAAAATTTCTACCTGTCTTTTTTTTCTAAATGGATATTAACAATATTGCAGAGTCATTGCAGGAGAAAACTTTCTAAGGTTTTTTTTGAATGTATAATTTGGGGGATACACACGTTTAAACCATGATAAAATCATTATTATTTTTCTCTACCATTTTTCAGCTCTTCACGACAATGGTGTCGTCCAGATAAACGGCAAGAGCTTCCTATATCCTAACGTACCAATACTGCTGAGGCCTCGCGATGTCAAACAGGACATGTATTGCAAAGTTGGGGAGGAGGAGAAACAAGTGGAAACGCAATGTGTGCAAGTGCTGGATGCCGCTGAAGGAGCTGTGCTAGAAATAGCTCTGGTTAATGAAGGTGAGCATACAAAAATTTTAAGAGTAGAAGTAGTATTAGGTTGTGTTGAAATGTATAGAGTTCTAAAGTATGAGAATAAGAGGTAATGAATACAAGTGCTGGATGTGGCTGAAGGAGACGCATTTGAATTAGCTTTGACTGATGAAGATGACAATTTTCTTAAGATAGTGGTAGAATTGAATTCTGTTATTGTAGAACGTGTTTGAAATTAAAAAAGGTTATTCATCCATAATGAATTTATGAATTGAAAATTTGAGCTATGATATTATAAGACGATAAAAAGTTATTGTAGATAGTAGGATTTAAGTATTTCTCAATCACTGATATGTGTATATTTGAAATTATTCCACAAGATAGTAAAATCTGGATAATTATGTAAGTAAGTGGTTAAGTATATGTGGGGGAGAATGTAATTAAAAAAACGTATTTATCTTAGCGAAGAATTGTTGATTCACGGATCTGGTTTATGGTCGTAGTATGTCCACTGATTTGTTTTACTTCTCTTTCCAGGTTTTGGTAGCAATGATTCCTACACATTCCACATGCATGGTTACAGCATGCAAGTTATCTCCACCTGGCAGAATCCCAAAGACAAGCCTATTTCAAAGGTAGACTTCCAAAGAATGAACAAGGACGGCAAAATTTTGAGGTACCTAATACTAAATTTCTTATTAATTGATATAACATTCGTTTATTTCTTAAACGGCTGTGCTGCTTTTATTTAATTGAAGGAAATTTATCGTGTTTGACAAAGTATCAAAATATATACGAATAAAATTAAGAAATACGAAAACAAATGGATAAACTATGAATTAATTATATCGGTGTATAAATACAATCGGATTAACAGTTTCAGAGAATACAGTTCATGATTCTGCGTAAATGATTGAGATTGAGAGTACTTGAGACAAGTATTCTCAGAACTGGAGCATTAAAGATTTATCTTCGCAAAAACAAGCTAGAAAGTCTAGACAGTGTTAGAGCCCCCGCAGACAGTAGACAAAAGTGTCGGCCGAATGTTGGCCAGACAGCTGGCAAACAGTTTATTTTGAAGGTCTTCGTCAATCCAATAAAAATTTTTAATCGGTTAGATAACGGCCAGATACCTGATCGTTGTAATATAGTATAAATAATGAATGGGGAATATGCATGAAAAAAATATTTGCAATCCAACTAGTTTGTCAATAAATATACAAAAATAGAATACTAACTGTGAAAAAAATATCGAAATCAGTAGAAAAACAAACGAGATATAACAATTTTAAACAAGTATACCTGTCCCTGTCACCAAAACGCTATATTCAATGACAGTCTTACGGGCGTGTGTAGTTGTGACGTAAATTTTACACTCGGACTTCTCTTTCTTATTAGCAGTTTTTAAGCTTTATAACTTCTTGTCGATAAATAATATTTTAAAAATTCTTTCATATTTATTTATTACAGCTAAAAGTGTATTAATTTAGTGAATAAAAAAATTACATGCTAATTCCCTATTATGAGATCGATCAAACTATACGTCGACTAAAAGATTGCAGTGTGCGGGAGCTCTTACAGGGACATGATCGATTAGTCTCACTCTTATGATACTTTCAACCGGTAATGACTCACGTTAGATAACACGCGGTAGAAGTAGATTGCAATCAATATTGTTTGATTGATTTTCAAATGATTATATCATTCTTAATTAGTTTAAAATGCTCGTAACTATAAACGTATATCAGTTAATACTAATGGAAATTACACATAAAATAAAAATAAAAAATCCATTTCGAAAAGACTGTAACTCATTTTATAGCAACACTACAATCTAATAAGGATCTTTGCCGGAATAAAAAACTCTATTATTAAATAGCATATTGCATAAAAAATCGTCATGAGTCATTTACATGCCAATTATCTTGAAGAGTGTTTACGTAAAACGGTCAAAGATACTATTAAAAAAGTTTGAATAGTTCACGTCGGGTTTTCTAACACTTTCTCTTTCATCATAGAAACGGGCCCCGTGGAGCCTCCAAGCAATTTGAGAAAGTCATTATTATTCAACAGTTTCAAGTAAAACTTGTAATAATGTTGATATGAGTTTCTATAGTTTTCTATTTAATTGAGCGGAAATTACTGGGTTGTAAATGGAAGAAATTAACATTTTTGAGTACACTTTTAAATCATAAGCCGTGGGCTGTTAAATTGCAGGTCAAAATCACATTTAAAACTTTCTGATTAGTGATAGTAGCGTTTACTACGGAATCAAAAAATGACACACGTGGCCTATCTATTTATAATCAAGAGTCATTTGTAAAATAACAATCTTATACCAGTGAATGGTTGAGTGATACTGAGCACAATAGTCCACGGCTTGAGTCTGAGACTGGAGAACTATATTATTGAGACATTTTTTCATTCATTAGTTCATTCATCAATGTACAGCAAAAAAAGTAGTGGTGGCCTAGTGGGTAAAGAGCCGACCTCAGGTCTCAGGTGAGATGATGATGATGATATTGCACATTACTTACACATTTTTTTCTTCCTTAATTTCAGAAATCTGCAAAACCCTCCTGTAAAGGATACAATCACGGTACCAAACAAAGGCTACACGATTGTAAGGATCAAGATAGACCGTGGTGGGTCGTGGCTCCTGGAGTGCAGGTCATGTGCCCTCTCCTCAGTACCAGCCGCCATTTTGATTCGGGTACCCGAAGCGATACCTAAGGCTGTTATAGATTCCTTACCTAAGTGTGGCAACTATAGACCTCCAGACGTTTTGCTGAACTGAATTTGATGAAATTAATAGACTGATAGTGTACAGGTCTCGTGATGTTAGTATTAAAAGTGTAAGTGATGTAGATTAAGTGCTTTTAGGCAACTTTTATTTTTCAATGTGATGTTTAAGTTGTTGTACAAAATTAAAACTGCTTCGCAGTATTTAGAATTCAACAGATTCCTTTTTTAAAAGTATGGGTAAGCTCAAATTTTGTTTCTAACCGTAATTAGATCGAGTACCTATTCAAAATAATTCAGTATACTAATGTACGACCAAAGAAACACAGCATCTTTCGTCATCTTTCTTTGTTCTTTAGTTTAAATGTAATCCAATACAGATTTTTTTTATTGTCTTAGCCGTTGTTAGTAAAATAAACTTATGAAAAGTTATAAAGAAGGCATACAGTGAAACTGTAGGTATTTCTCGCAGCTTGCTGAAGTAGAAATTATTTGAACAAATTGAAAAGCTCTAGAATGAAATGTATGTGTATATAGAGGTAATGTAATTATTTATTGATCAAAATTAAAGAATATTAAAACACAAAAATCATTTTTATTAAAAAAGATCCTTAATATTATAATTAATAAAATCTATGTAGGTGGATACATTAGTATAGATCGTGGGAGCGCCTTTTTCTCCGCAAGGGGATACACCCCATGAAACGATTCCTACAACAACTGGAATAAAGTCATCGACAGACTGTTTGTCTTGCCTTTTAGTCGCTGCTTCAGTTGTTTCATTGTCGTTAGTACAATTATAGTTACTAGCATCATATAGTTCAGTATTATCTTCTACGGGGTCATTGGGGTCCAC
Organism: Heliothis peltigera; assembly: GCA_958496145.1. Taxonomy (NCBI): domain Eukaryota; kingdom Metazoa; phylum Arthropoda; class Insecta; order Lepidoptera; family Noctuidae; genus Heliothis; species Heliothis peltigera. The sequence continues at coordinate 3,820,544 of OY292326.1, read as the reverse complement.
AATTCCATTCGGGATTAATTGTATGAGGGGACCGCCCGAGTCTCCACTGCAAGCAGCTATTCCTCCAGTTATGGGTCCAGTGCATATATTTGCATCCCTGTTTAGGGGGTTCTCCTCGTAATCTTCCTTTATTTTTTCGATGGCTTCGTAGCATTCTGTGAAATTGTATTTATAATTATAATTTCTTTGTAGTATGTGGTGTATTCAGCTAAGAATAATTATCTAGAGAGATTCTTTTTGTATAATTTTTTCTAGATCGGGTAGGACGTATATTAACATTAATGACTTTTTAAGGAGAACAAGCTAGCTTCATTTTGCTAGAAAATCATCAAATAACTTCTTCCACTGCGGATGCAGCTTGGAAGGACTGTCAGACTTTGACTGTCTAAAACTCACTGTGTGTGCCGGGGCCGCGGTAACTCTTACGAACCACACAAACGCAGCAAAACAAGCTAGCTCAAGTAAGTATTTCAAGTTCTAATATCTTTATATATGTGTGCAGGCTTACCTTCGTAAGGAATATGAGTAACTTTAACTTCCTGGAGCTTGCTAGGTAGGGCTGGTATGAAAATTGTGGTTTTTAACACACCCCAACCAGCTAGCTTCATTGGCCCTTCATTAACTCTAAAGTTAGTAGGTAGATTGACAGGTTGGACGTATTTCGTGAATCTGAATGGAGAAACTGTACCGAAAACTGCTACGTCGTATGGACCGATACCACTAAAAATATCAAAGAACACAATGTAGTAATAGAGACTTTGGTCAACTCATCCCGCTCGATCTCATCCCGGGGTTGAATTGTCTTAGTGCATTTTTTTTATTGGACGACTCATCTCGATCATTTATTTTACGTCTTTTACAGACATGAAGAAGAGTGGCTTAGGTGCATTAGGGGTTATTCTAGGGTACTTTTAGCTTTTCTTGAATGCGGAATGAGTTGACCAAAGCCTCAGTAATATTAGTACACATAAAATATGAATAATTCGTATCGATCTAAAACAAATCGACCAAAACATTGAATAATCGAAAATTATTAACTGACCCTTCATACAGAGGATGAGGTAATCGTTCATTGATTCTGATCACTTGAGCTTGGTTTCCAAACTTATTGATGTCATGTATACCGGCAACGGCATCCAGGGGCAGCCATCTTGTGAGCCACGATTCCACAGCGCAATGGGCAGCTGACAACACCTGGAAATCGTTAAGAAGTATTTCAAATCCACTAACAACCGCAATTTTTTGTTCGATACTTTGAAAACTTTATCAATGAATGAGGTCCTGTGGTTCAGTTGACTGTTTGATAGATGGTTAAAAAAACTGTATCGTTGGTTTAGCATAATGGGGAAGAGCGGACATTCTCTCTAAGGAGATCAGCCAGCTGCGCAGGACATATTATAGTGCACAAGAATTTTCGCAGACAGAACTGCACTCTTTACTACCTCGCTCTTATAGTCCGATGGGACAGCAATCCGATACTTCCGCAGAGAGATCAGGAATGAGATACAGGCGTGTATCAATCACCAACTTCCAGACTCCTGGCTGCTTCATGTGAAAGTTTCTTAAAACCCACAAAGCGATTTCGGCCTGACCCTGGAATCGAACTCGAAACTCCGTGTACAGCAGTTGCGCTATGTGCCACTTGACTAACGAGGCATTTGGTTTAGTATGACTTCTATGTTCGAGGTTTTAGGTTTGAATCCCGGGTAAGGCTTATGTTAAAAGTGCTTATTTAGCTAGGAAGTAATTTTATAAGTCTTGTACTTACCCATCTCTCATTGAGGATGGCTCCACCACAGTTGTGTACCCCCACCCAAAGGAACTTGGTCTGAAGTGATACAAGATACGGATGGCTATACGGTGTCGCTTCGTAGCCACCCACGATCTTACTTTGGCCTTCCAAACTTCTTGTGTTTACTGGAAGAAATATAGGTGCTGCTTATTTACCTAGTTTAATATTTGTTTATAATTATACCAATACTTATTTTTGATCTGTATATGTATATTTGAACTTTTTGAAAAATAAAAATATAATTCTATCTTAGGACAAAAACGGAAGATTGAATATCTAGGAACTTAAAATAAAGAGACCTGTGACAAGAATTGAACATTTTATGAAAAACAGGAGTATTTTTAAAGAAAAATACATTATGATATTCGTTGGATAAGTTTTGTGAACTTTTAGTGTTATCTCGTTATATAACTTTGGGCTTAAGTTAATTGTTATCGGAGTTCATATTTGCAGATGCTCAACCTTAGGTACGATTATTTATTTATTTGATTCGATTATTTATAAAGCTAGATCATCATCATCCTCCTGCCCTTATCCCAAGTTTTATTTGGGGTCGGCGCAGCATGTTTTTGTCTATCTGCCGTCATCTCACAAGTTACATTCTTTCTAGCCATATCAATTTTAAAGCTAGATATTCACGTATTTTTTTAGTACGATTATTAATTATTATAACAAATTATATACATTAATTATAACAAATTAAATATTAGCTCCTAACAAACTCCTACAACTAACGAACTTCATATTTTCATAACATGAATACCCAAGCAATTCAAAAATACTCAACTTGCTATGAAAAATATTTAGGCACTTAAAAATCGATCACTCACTCGAATCTGAAATTGAGTTTTCAAAGTTTATAAGAACTTCATCTAAGTTTGATGTTTCAATAATTTTAATTAATAAATTTAATTAACCATTAGATTTCAGTAGCAATGCTACGTGTTCTTGTATTAAAAGCGCATATGGCGAAAGTTGGCAACGTTGCAAATAACTGCTATATAGATATTTTAATTGATTTAGCAAAACTAAATGAAAGTAAAAAATATATGAATTGAATTAAAACCCTAAATTTGATGTTGTAAACTTGTTAGGTGTAAAAACCGTTTTTTACATCTAAAACTATGTATATACGGCGTCGCCAACTTTTAGGATATGCGGTCTTCATTCTATGTCTAGTTCACAGCCTCTGAAAAATGCCCGGTAGGTATATATGTACCTTGACAATTATATTTCATCAGGCATACGGGTTATTAAAATATTGGACCAGGTCGAGCTATCGGCTTAGCATAATGACTTCTCGTACCTTGTCAATGTGAAAACATTTTTGGATTAATGGTGTGATGGTAAATTGTTCGAAGTTTTTTTTTGCGTGCTTCTTTGAAATGATGGTGAGGAATTAATAAGGTATGAATTGAATATAGGTGTGTAAGAAGATACGTTTTAGAATGTTACAAGCTTATATTCAAAATAGAAAAAAAACCCGATCTTGCGGCCAGGAGTATCGTCTCATGAGAGAACTCCTTAATGGTTAGGAGCATAGGTACGAATCTTTGCATAGTAGTTGTTTCATGCATATTATCACCACAACTGCGTAGTTGTGGTGAAGCATGAAAAAAAAATGTGTTAAAAAATGAATATTTCCCATTGTACTTATTTCATAGTTGCTTCAAAATTGAACAGAATTGGCGTTGATTTTTTATGGCTTTTGTCAGCATCCATCGATGCACATCCTTAAATATATTTCTAATGGACCATAATATAGATAATTGTAAACAATTCAAGATATGCTATATTCTAGGACACCTACTTAGTTGGTTCATTGCTTTGGGGGGTATTTAAAAGTGAATAAAATACAAAGTATATTTTACAAAACATTTATTTTCAATATAAAATGACTGTTTCCTAATCATACGACATTGTGCACGAAGAATTTAATGACAATAATTTAACAGAAACGAACGATGGAAAAGAGTGGATTCTTTCCGTGGTACGATCCGAACACAGGTGTATATTTTAAATAAAATATTACCCTGTGTCTTATTGTTAATAGCTTAGAAATAACCTTTCATTTAAAATAAATATGTTCTATGAAATAAAGCAATTACAAACAAAAGAATAACACATAAAAAGTGACTTAAATATTTAAAAAAGAAAACGTTATTAATTGACATTAAAAAAGGAGTTTGAATAGAAATAAAAAAAAGGTTTCGGTGTTCGAAAAAAAAGAAGTAAATGAACAAGAAAAGAATTTGAAGAAGGAGAAAGTTTGAAACGAAAGAATTTGAAATGTTTAGTACATGTAGAAATAAAATTATAAAATGAAATAGAATAGAACAGAAATGGAATAGAAGAAATAAAAGAGAAAATCAATAAGATTATTATTAAAGAAAATAGATGTATACAGTGCTATGAAATGAAGAAAGTAATTGTGTTCAATTATGGAAGTACTAAGTGAAATGAGTACCTACATAATAATGTAATTGAGGAATCCTCATTGAGGATAATCTATAGGTATAGAAGAGACATAAAATAAAAGACAATTAAAAATAAAGCGATAAGTGGCTTTTTCATAGTGATTTATCTTAACCGAAAGATTATAACGCGAGCTCTTTGCATCCATCTCAAAGAGTGAACATGGATTGTTTATGTACTACACTATGAATGACAATACAGACTTACGGCAAAATTGCAACTGTGGCGGAGATACATCCAACACCGTAACGCGAATTACGGTCTCAAGTTCATCAAGATGTTACATAAACTTGAGGTAAAGTCACTTAACATACTGTTATAACAAGGAAGGCTCTAACAAACCCCGACACATGATTGAAAATGTAAATTTTAATAAGTGGATTCTATTAGACCCGGATAAAAGAACGTGCGGTCGTGTCAGGGTACTTTTATATGAGTATCATTCTATATATTGCGAGTTGGTATTACATATTTGCACTTAACCCCTTTTTTATTTAGGAATAACATTACATTTACCTTCATCGATCCTAATATAAAGCTTAACGTATTCTTATCTAAATTTATGTACAAAATTATAAAACGAGTAACAATAACATTTAACTATATTGAAGTAATTAGATTTAGTAGCGAGCCTAGTCGCTCTTGCATCACGCAGATTCTCAAATTCTTATTAACTATAAATTATTTAACTGATCTGATTAAATACTTTGGTCTCTAACTCGATACATTTGATGGTTATTCAACACTATTTACAAGACAACAATGACAAAAAAAATTTATTATCCCATTCGCACGTTGTTCATATTTCAAAAACAGAACAAAATATGGCAGTACGCGATGCTTTTCACTCCTGTTTGATTTCACAAATCGATTACGAATATCGATTACGATTGTTTCTCGATAGTCTCAGTGTATCGGGAAAAATGGCGGAGTGATCGTGGGGAGGTGGTCGCCGCATCGAGGGAAGTTCGGAGGCACGGGGGGCAGGTCGCCCTGGGTGCCGATGTGAAGAATCAAGTTCATTCCTATGACTATGTGATAGATGAAATGACAGTGGAACAGCCAGTATCCTGAAATGAAAAAATATATATTAAAGTAGATACATATATTATATTACTAGCTTCCGCCAGCGGTTTCACTCGCTTTCTGAGGGAAGTACTTTCCATACCCGGATAAAAAGTAGCCTATATGTTATTCTGATGTATAAGCTATATTGTGGTAAAGTTTCATTCAAATCCATTCAGTAGTTTTTACGTGAAAGAGTAACAAACATCCATACATCCACACATCCATACATCCATACTTACAAACTTTCGCCTTTATAATAGTATTAGGATAGGATTAGGATTAGGATAGCAGAGCCTAGACACAAACAGCTTGGACCCAGTTCCTGATATCGTAGTACATTATTGCTATTATTTATCGTCATTAAACTATAATGTATCTGTAACTATAAAAAATGAAGAATAAGGATAATATTGTAAAGGTAAATGTTATGTGACGATTGCCACAATACAGTAGAAACAGAAGCCTTTCTTTTTTTATTAATTTTATTATTTACTAGCGGTCGCCCGTGGCTCCGCCCGCGTGGATGTCGGTTTTCGCGACAAAAAGTAGTCTATGTGTTGTTCTGATGTATAACCTATAGAGGACCCCCGCGGCTACGCCAGTGTGGATGTCGATTACCGCTACCAAAGCCTAACTTTTGTCGGGATGAGAAGCTCGCGCTCGGAACTCCCGCCTTATATTATACCTACCGACCGACCTGCTGATTATCGTATTTTATGCATAAGTTTGGTATTTCTACACCGATTTCTATGATTCTTTTTTTATAGAATATGTTATAATGTTATCTTTTGTTAATAAGCATTGAGCGAGAATATTATGAACATAAGAGTAAACAAATCAATAACAAATAATCAGAAAGCTCCGAACTGGTAAACTATCGGGAGTTATACGTGTTATTGTGAGTCAACCATTAAAGATAGACATATGCTGCTGTGGAATTTATTTTAGATAATTTTATGTAGAATATTTCCGTCATACATGATTTCTATGTAGCTTTAACCATTAAGGCTGCACACGCGACGAAAGCTTAAAAAATGGTGTAACTTCTCCCGTTTTCCCAACATTTTCCTTCACTGCTCTGCTCCTATTGATTGTAGCGTGATGAAAAGTATCCTATAACCTGCCCAGGAGTATGAAGAATAATTGTACCAAGTTTCATTAAAATCCGTCCAGTAGTTTTTGTTCCTATTAATAACATACAGACAGACAGACAGACAGACAGACAAAAATTTTACTGATTGCATTTTTGGCATCAGTATCGATCACTGATCACCCCCTGATAGTTATTTTGAAAATATATTCAATGTACAGAATTGACCTCTCTACAGATTTATTATAAGTATAGATTTTGTTCGAAAGAATTTGGTGCAGCGTTTGTTGATTGATCAGTAAAAGTAGCTGCAATAACAGCAGGGCTGGTTACTAACTATTCTTTTAATTACCTGGATTATCAGCCTTTAGCCTCAAAACGACGTAACCATTATTGGGCACGGCTAGAGTATCCTTGAAGGGTGGAAGGTTGTACTGCCGATGCAACAGACCCTTCCTGTCCAAGTCTAGGGCGTGTTTCAGGTTAATCTTCTTGATGTTCTTGTCGGGAGACCGGCCGATACCGATCACGTTGTACGGAGTACCGTGAAGGTGGAATGGATGTGACAAGTTCGGCGATTGCACTGGAATTGACGAAATTTTGATGTTAGTAACACTATTTCTACCTGTGTGACCCAGTTTTTGATGCTTTCTCGACTTGTATTGTATTTTGATTTAGGTCAATAGTCAATAAAAATAATTCCTGTCTTGCCCACTTGTTTAACTTTTGTTGTAATATAAAAGGACTGTATGCTATGTATTTTTTGTTTTAAAGGCAATAATTGTAACTCTTAGAGTTTGGATGATTTTTAAGCCTTACAGCAACATGTCATAACTACTGCCTAGATCCCTTATTCATTATTTGTTGCTTTGTGGTAAAGGCGTATATGATAAATGGCTGAAAAATTGAACCATATCTCAAAATTTTCTAAATTGGTATAAAACTATGTTTATCAGTAGTACCCATAGTACAAGTTCTGATTAGTTTGGGACTAGATGACGTTGTGTGCATGTGTTAGGAATATTATCATATTAGGGCAAACCAAACTATTGCATATATTTATTTTTTGTAAGACATACCTTCATCGACTAATACGATTTCCACAATCGAGTTAAGAGGGACATCGATCATATGCGTGCAGCGGCAGTCGACGGCGCAGTTGGCAGGCCTGTTATCTCCATTGCAGAAGAGATCAGGAGATAGCTCGTGCATCTGAGAGAGGGGAGGCGCGGGAGGAGCTCTGTACGAGATCTCGTCTACCAGACTTAGCACGTGGTCACCGCCTGGAGCCACTGGAAGGTAGAAATAGAATTTGAATATAAGGAGATATTATGTAATTATCTTTATTTACCTATATCATTAGTCACGTTCATCAATGTGATGTATTTAGTAAGATGTCTAGAAGATTTTTTCTTTTTGGAACTTGTACATATGTAATGGAATATGAAATAATCTCAATAAAGTACTTAACTTACAATTTGCGCCTATTAACTTTGCATGTCTGGAATTAGCCAAGTCAAAAACAAAAACACTACTGCTCATGTATGACTTGTCAAATGGCTAACTTCAACAATGAAAAGTTTAAGGGCGCAAACTGTGCCTACTAGTAATAAAAAATAACGCAGATTTTATTTCCAACAATATCAATTTAGTTCTTACCTAAGTAATTCCTGTAAGTGTTTTCCTTGAACAGGTCCTTAGGCTTGTAGAAGTGGAACCTGAAGGGCAGGAAGATCTTGACATCTGGTCTCTCCTGCAGTAACGCTTGGTCTACTGGTTTCGCTGATTTCAAGTTACTGACGCAGACCGCGTCATTCCTCTTTACATTGCAGATAGCATCCAAGGGGTTAAGAATCTAGAATTTTTGTAAAGGGTTAAAAATGTTTGTGGTATTTTAAAATTTGTTGAAGCAATTTGTGCTCAATTATGAAATATTTTTTTTCATAGCTTTGATTTTAAAATTTTGCTTATAATTGAGCAATGTCTTAAGTTTGTTAATCTAGCCGTTATTTTCAAGCATCTTGAATCTTGTGATAAAAAGCATTACACATTTATAAGATGTTTAGTAATTATATTTATTATTTACACAAATAAATTGTAATATACAAGTAAAAATAAAAGATTTACAACCTTTTCTCTGGTACCAAGTAGATGTCTACTCGTTAAAATCCAAAATCATGCACAAGTCATCTCATGCGAATCATCTATCTAAAAGAGTAATTCTATTGTGCTTTATATACAAATATATACAACAAAAGGATGTGTATATATTACCCAATCGAACTACCAACTATAGTAAGAATATTACTATGAAATCATCAAACTACACATGCATCCAAGGAAAATTAAATCAACAGCTATTTTTCATAGATTTTATTAAATGGTATAAAATTTTACATTCTTATAATAATTTTTATAATAATATGATAAATCGTAACATTCGCTTTTCTGATAGCAAAATATACCTACTTCGCTGCGAGATATGATCGTTGTAAGTTGTCGCAATCGGTCGACTAGGACTATCCGACAGTTTTGAATATATTCGTTGGCACAATCACATTGACTTCTGGTAGCCGACACAATGAGCAAATGTCTTAATTAATGGTAACCTCACGTGTGCTTGTCTGTATATCTATAGTCTATGTAATAATATACAGTCTTCGTTTGTGTACGGAGAGTGATACAGTGTGATCATACTACTGTGTATTTACATAAGTTCCGCAGAAAGATATTTACATTTTATCATAATGCATGCAAAATTGGAATGGAAACTTGTCAAATGTCTTAAAATTCTAAGCAAGTAGGTCTAATAAGTATTCTTTTTAATATATACAAGTAATAAATATATCATTGGTGAAAATAAAATTATAATGGCAAGTTGTTAGTTACAGGACGAACAAGTCATGTTAAAACTATACTCCATACGCGAAAGTAGAATTGTTGGTTCAAGAGCCTCAAAGTACATATTATAGGCGATATTAATAATTAAAATGTAATTAAGAAAATATCACCGAATATGGCATAAAATTAAAATTGAAGTCAACTCGTAGAAACAGTGCATCATCGTTAAATAAAATCACAAACCATCATTAACTCCCATTGAATCACTCTTGTAAAAAAAAATAAACACAAACGGCAGAATCGAGCACTTCGAATCTACCGGACACATCACACAAAACAAACATAAATTTACACTTAGTTAACATATTTAAATCAACTGTACATAGCTGTGTGCTGTACTTTTATTTGCACATGATAAAACTGGGCAATTTGTCTAGGAACCAATTTAGTGGAGCGAGATGGGAGGGAGGTGATCACCGCATGTGGGGAAGTTGGGAGGGACGGGCGGCAGGTCGGCCTGCGTGCCCACTTGCAGAACCAGGTTCATGCCGATGACAATGTGGAACAGGAAGTGGCAATGGAAGAGCCAGAAGCCGGGGTTGTTGGCCCTGAAACGGACGATGACGTAGCCGTTGTTAGGGACAGCGATCGTGTCCTTCGCTGGAGGCAGGTCTCCCTGCTTCAAGTGACGCTCAAGCAGACCTCTTCTGTCGAGGTCGAGAGCGTGCTTCAAGTTGATCTTCTTCACGTTCTGGTCAGGTGATCGACCGATACCGATAACGTTGAAGGCGTAACCGTGCAAGTGGAACGGGTGAGATAAGTTGGCGATTTGAACTGGAAAATGGAAAGTACAATCAAGAATTTGCATCTATAATTACCGTAATCTATACATGATGCATAACTTCCCGTTATTGTATTCAGCCTGGTATAATTATCGAAGAAATAAATCGATTTACGTTATGATAACATCGGTAAATAATGCTCAAATTGAGGCATAGAGTGTTTAAATAAACCCCACTTAGTTGCTTTAATTATACCAAGCTCCATAAGCTGATTTTCTCGGGTGTTTAAATATGACGTAATGTACGTACCTTCGTCTACCAACACTACTTCGACAACAGCGTTAAGAGGTATGTCCACTTTGTGCGTGCACATGCAATTCTGTCCACAGTTAGCAGGACGGTTGTCGCCATTGCAGAACTGTTCTGGGTTGATGTCGTCATATTGACTGATCAGTGGCGCGGGCGGGGCCATGTATGAGATTTCGTCTATCAAACTGATTACGTGGTCTCCACCAGGGGCAACTGAAGAAATTCACAACACATTCATAAAAGGGTTTCTTTTTTATAATTTATTGAAAAAAAGAAGCAGCGTTTATAAATAGCTTACCTAAATATCTGTTGTAAGTATTCGGCTGGAACAACATCTCTGGCCTATAGACGAAGAAACGGAAAGGCAAGAAGATTTTAACATCAGGCCTTTCTTGAAGGATGGCCGGGTCGATGTGCTTGGCGTTCTTGAGCTGGCTGACGCAAATAGCGTCGTTCCTTGAAATATTACACCTCGCATCCAACGGGTTCATCACCTGGATAGTTAGTGGGGAGAAATGTTCGTGCAATTACTAATATTACGTGCAAAATATACATTATTCACTACTCAATTTACTACAGTTACTAAAACTACTTCGGAAAATTATTTGCACTCTTGCACAAATTCAATCAAAGTGCAAACACACACCTTATAATAAACAGTTACACTGGTATGTAGTTAGTCGATTTTAAAATTGCTACAGAGACAAGTGGGAGCTGATATATTTACAGAACCGGTAAATGTACCGGTAGCTATTTCACCTGACTGTACATGGTCTAGTTCGTCAACAGCTACAATTTGATTTTTCGTTTTAATTTATTCCCGCTGCGAAATTAGCTTCATATCGGCTCTATACCAGTATTTAAGTTTGAGCAACGAGGTGGTATAAAGTCGTCACTTCGACCATGTTTAATCGAGGCTTTCGTGTCGGCCCAGGAATTCAGTATGCAATATCCGCTCTTTAATAATTGAGGCAAGTAGTCTCGTGACACGGGCTATGTACTCCATATACTACGCCACGAACACCAGCTAGAACTTCAGCACGTTACTTGTTCTACTACCAACTCAAGAGAGAGTATTTACATTATCAAAGTTCTACTGTAGGTATCTACTAGTGTAATGTAATATATTACAGTATCCAGGTATGTTACACCGGTCGCCGCAACTCACCACTCCTTGAGGAATGCCAACGTCATAAGTTGGAGGCTGCGAGGATGGCTGGTAGGGTCCTCTCGCGTATCTAAGGATACCTAATTGCTGTGCTCTCTTGATACCGCACTCGCCCAGACCTCGGACCTGAATCCAATAGGCCCCAGGTATGTTGTTCGCTTCGATTACAAAGTCGTATCGTTCGCCTGTAACACGCGTCAGAATATTTTTGTAAGAATTTCATTAGGATCTAGATAATTTGCAAATGTTGTAAAAGAGGAAGCACTTATGTTATACAATGTTTTTGCTCGACTGGGCGCACTACCCAATTATACACATATTACAAAACATAGGCGTGTCTTATTAAAATCGCTGGCGATTATCATGAATTAGGTATATTATGCTGATATGCAGCTATTATTATGATTCGATAATGCGAATTTGTAGGAGTATTAAATTTTAACATTATTATGAAAACGTAAAGCTATTAAAGAATTAACATAACAAACGGGTGTGGGCACCGTACATGATTCCTCGTAACAAACATCTTCGACAATACGTTACAACTTGCCATTGTTCGAAAGCTAAATCGTAAACACGTATGTTTATTGCTTCCTTGTGCTTAGCTCACCTGAGAACGAGATGATGGTGTTTACTTGTACCGGATGCACCGGTTCGCCGTCAGTCGCAATAACGGTTAAATTGTGGCCTTCGAAAGTGACCTGCGCGGGGCACACGGACGCGAAAGCGTTGATCATTCTGAATCTGTATCTTCTGCCAGGGGTGATCGTGAACACTTCCAGTGGCGTGTTGGTCATGAACCCGGTGTTGGGATCCCTGAACTGACCCTTTCCGTTAATCAGTACGTTTTCGGGATCCTGACCGGTGTTGACGGCAAGACGACCAGGGTATCTCTCAGCGGCGTCTTCGTGAAGCCAATCGCTGAGCAGCATCACGTGGGTAGTCAAGTCGTAGTCGTATAGGTGACTGTTAGGGTCTTTGGAAGGAGGCTGACGTACAACGATGCTGCCGTATAAACCGTCAAGCTTTTGAAGTCCAGTGTGAGCGTGCCAGAAGTGAGTACCAGCATTACCTTGCCATTGATATCTGTAACACGTGAATGAGCATTATGATAGTTTCTAATAAATACATTGTTATATAAAACAACATAAAGTTTAATTACTAAGAGACCAGGTTTACCTGAAAGTATTTCCTTGTTGGATTGGACACTGCGTCACAAATGGTACACCATCGTAGTACTGAGAGCCTCTCTGCCAGATTCCGTGCCAGTGGATGGTCACCTCCATACCCTCCATGTGGTTCTCCACGTCAATGACTACTTTGTCGTTCTCGCACACTTGGATGGAAGGTCCCGGCAACATTCTGTTCGCTGTGAGGATTCCTCGCTCGACACCATCGGCCAACACACATTGGCAGTGCGACCATACCACGTTCGTAGCGTTCGGTGTGCATACTTGACACGCCCTGCAATCATTTGTATACGTCTAAGTATGACATCATAAGCTATGTTCTATTTCCTTATCAATAAAACTTACACCACAATTTCTTTACAACACGTAGGCTATAGTGAAATAACTAGTTTGCATAAGTCCGACTGTCGTCACCTATCAATTACGTGGCCTACGGAATTTGGATCAGTTGTTTTATTTAAGTGCGGCATTGAATTCGTAGCCGCTAACAGTTCGTGTGAAACAAAGCGTAAAATGTGCGAAATGGAAAAGTCGGTCGATGGGTCGGTTTTTTTCTCGGCACGACTTTGCGTGAGCATCTCGAAAATATTTTCGTCTATCTCTGGATCTTAGCTCAGATGGCGCAGTTCTTACGAAATTCAGTGAGGTAAGGAGTTACTCAAGCCTTAAGCCTTTTTTAAAACGGCTATGATATAAGTCGATAACAGTGATTGTAAGGTAAACGTGTAATCCTTTCAATTATAGAGGTACAATTGAATGGACTTCCGACTGCGTTAGCTGCAACTTGTAATTTTGATAAGAAACGAAGAGTCTATCATTATTGTTATGAAAGAAAACTCATTCAATGTCACAGACTGATCTACTGGAATTTTATACGGTTTCGAATTATGTAGTTCATATCCGTTGAAAAAATACAATGATTCGCTTGTATCCGTAAATGCAAAGGAAACAAACTTCATTATCGTTCTATTGGCTTCTGGGGAAATCTGCTTTGAGTTTTCCTTATACGTTTAGGTGACTTTTCATTTTGTTAAGTACGATGTAGGTAGGAGAATAAGACGGATATTATTGCCATAAAAATCAAATTCATAAAATAGAACAAAGAAGTACTTACGCTCCTAAAACGGTGTATAACTCTAAGGTGAAGTGGTAATAACAGATCCTGGGTGGTTCGTTCTCTCTGCACGCACGAGCGCACTCATCAGGGGCAGACAGCGCCGGGTTCCTCCTCAGCTCAGCAGTAGCACTGCTTGTGAAGTCCAGATGTTTCAGGGAAGGTTTTCCATTGGCGTTCCTAGCCAAAGATGGCAAAGGGTTGCTTCGAACGCCACCGCTCAACGGACCGCTGCCGCTGGAGGCGAATGGGTTGGGTCCAGAAGTGCTTCCAATGCTTCCAAAAGAGGCAAAGGGATCAGCTCCTGACGGGTGTGTCTGCACGAGGCCGTGGGTAGAGGAGAAGGCGCTGCTTGAGCTTTCGCGGAACGGTGTGGCTGTACCAGCTTGCCACCATGATGCAGATGTTGATTGGTCGTCTGCGGCGCCGATGGCTTCTGTGGAACAAAAAACAATTTTGGTAAGTTTTGGAAAACTCATGACTAATATTGATTTCTAATAAAGTCAAGTAAACATCGATTAATTGGGGAAAAGACCTTCATGTCGCTTCTAGCTAGCAGATAATAGCCATCTCTATACTTGGCCTGAAAGTTAGGTACAAGGTGACGAGCGGAGGTCGTCTCGGTCTGTTTCGAAGTTCATTAAATTGCCCATTTTTTGTCTCAACCCACTGGTCAGAATGGACATAAACGTAATAGATACAAAATCATAATTTTCTGTTAGTGACCACAATGGAAATTGGTGCAGATCCAGTTTCCAATTTTTGTATTAAAATGTTAGTATCAAGGACGTAGCATTGATCAAAGTAATTATTTATGAAATAATAAAGTAAAAAGGAGCAACATTTTTGATGTAGTGAAATATGCTGGTAATTAAATTGTAAGTAAACATATTAAACAAAGCTATGAAGGTACTGTAGTAATAATGGAGAAAACAGGTCATGAGAATACGAGTATTGCATCAAATCCTACACCATTATTTCTCATAGCCTACTCATGACAACCAAAACCATAATACCCCAAGTAAAGCTATCATAAAATCAAACCTTCAAACAAAAGACAAACGACTGGCATACATTACTCATAAATCGAGATTACTCAATAAAGATAAAAGATGTGTAAATTACAAACGTTCCGAAGCTATTTCAAGTGGAACGAATGATCGCAAATCTGTAACGATATTCCCAAGAACTGTCAGTAGTTGAATGTGTACTAACGATTAGTTTATTAGATAAGTCAGCCATAGCTCTCCGCAGGTGCGTTAATGCAAATTCTCGAGTGTAGGCACCCGTGTAAAATGGTTACAAGACTGTGTTGTCACGACAATGTTTTCGTAACACTGGACCAGGGACCGCGTCCTTAAATTAAAGGACTTTTACTTCCCTATCGGCTGTAACAGTTTTCTCAAAGCATTAATTGAACATTACGCAGTCTGATACGTTCAGTTACCACATTATTAAAATTGTTAACTCAATATTTGTATCGATGTGTTTTAAACCTTTTAGAGTTCCACTGTCTTTGGGAACTTTTGCAAAATCGCTTGTGTATTGGAATACGTTATTAAAGCTTGCATTTTACAACATTATTATAGGCTATTAACTCGTAGATATGCAACAAAAAGTGTTCAATTTTATTCTTGTTGCGGAACATAACAATACGTGTTGGATACGAACTTGGCCGTTTTTTGTGAGACCGTTTAGGTATAAAAGCCTTGAGGTGACTATACTTTTATTTCCTTATTGGTAAACACTAACATTGGTTGGCGATTTGTTACGGCGCCGGCGATTGCGCTCGGGTCATCAGTAGGGTTATTATTTCAAATTACTGGTCGCGTGTTTGATTTTCCAAATCGATGGGTCGTGCTGTAGCAATGTTAGGGAAGAATGCTTTGTGTTGCATAGACAATTAAACGACGTAGTTCAAAATTAATACATGAAATAAACTTCTCCATAAATTAGAGATTTGAGTAGGCATTTATTATTTGCCTATTGCTATTAGTGTCCCCAGATAATTCGCACATAGTTTGAGCTTGCCACTTACTTGCTGGTAAACTACCGCCCGTATTGCCAGCTTCGACGTTTTGCTACAGAAAATATAAATTGCTTCGAGCCGTGTACACGGTACAAAGTAAGCAATCAAAATTCTGTAACTAGGGACCAGAAAACCCGCTCATTAGTGCATAAATATGCCACCCAATAAGTTTGTTGCCGCCACTTAAACCTAGTTTATTGCTTATTTATAAGTCCTATAAATTGTTGAACGTTGGTGTCTTATCACGGATTAATTTAGCAGTGGCGGTTGCGGTCGCGGTGCGGTTTGCAATCAGCCCCCGAGGATTTCTCTTTTCCACCTCGTTTGAACACCAGATGTTATGTGCGGACATTACGGTATGTCCGTTAAAAGACCGCGGAAATATTTAAAAATGATTGCCGCTAGATTACAGAAAAATTGCACATGACCAATCTATAATATTCTACTTAAACATCTAATTTTCAAACATATTAAGCAAGTACATATATGTACGTGTGCAAGTTACACGTTTCAGTTAAATCGAGCATAATTTTATAATTTCCAATGAAATGTGTACGTTTCAAAAACGGTTCCGCATTTGTGTAACGTTTTTGAAATCGGTTTTGTTTTTTTTTTCTTGTTTCTGATTTTCTAATTTTGAAATTCGTTTCAGTGCTGAATTGATTATAGCACGATTGATTAGGTCACTTACTTGCAAAATTTGTATCGCTAAATAAAGTTTATGCTGCAATTTTCGAAAGAAATATACAAAAATTTGCAACCTCATTAGCATAATGAAGTATTTATATTTCGTAAAGAATTCTTAATTTTGCCCTATAAAAAAGTATGGACTCTTTATTGGACAATGGTAATCGTATCTACGTATACATTGGAATGATTATGCAATCAATAGGCGTGCTATAAGAAACGTGTTTGCATTCAATCATGTTGTTTGCGATTCGCCGCGCCGATGACTCGTTCCGTTCATCTAATCGCCTTCGTGAGCACATCTGTGCACCGGATTATTAGTATTATTACTATTCCGTTACGCGATTACACTATGTGTTTAGTTAAATGATAACGTTACTTGCGCGTGCAACCACAGTTATGTTTTTACATACTTGCGTAGATAGTTTTAACTGATTGTAGCTTCTAAGATGTTATCGTGCACTTAAAATAATGTTTTCAAATGGGGCTTAATGATTTTGTTCTGTTATAAATACAGTATTTTATTTCACTCTAATAATTGGCATGATGTGCTTTCGTGTGAATAAAATTACTCTCTTCGTTATGTTGGAAAACAAATGACAAAATACGACTTTAGAAACATGTTCATTTGTTTCGTGTTCGATAATTTATTGAACCAACAATATGCTAATGGTGGCAGCGACAGTAGTTCACAATAATAGATTATGTTGAATTATTTATCTGTAAATATAATTATATTAGTAAGAATAACAATAAAGACTCCTAATCTTATAGCCTTAGGCGAAGCTGTTCCGCTAATTCCACCCATTCAGTGTATTCACACTTTTAAAGACCATTTATCAATTACGAGATCATAAGTGCGATTACAGCGTGCAAAAATCTGTAGGCGGAAATTGATTGATATGGGCTATTAAGAATTAAAGGTTGTAAGTACATATATTGGATATTCACCTAACAGCCCACATTGCAAAAGTGCTTTATGAAAAAATCTATAGTGTTGTTTGTATGCAACTTATTTCATAGAACAATGTTTGTAGAGTTTTTGAAATGTAGGTATATATCATCGATCGTTACACTTGATTGTTTCAGCCAGCCCCTTATATACGTCATTAACCACGTTAGTTTATGAGGCAACTGGTTCATGAAAAAAGATTTCTCTGCACTATTTAATTCTAATTCTAAATAACAGGCCTGTGCCTCGATGTTGCCTTTTGTCAAAATTTTGTAAAGTAAAATGATATAAAACCAAAGGAGTTTGTATACAATGAGATGTTTCTTAATAAAGTTGGTGTTATTATATCTGCTTGCTTTTTTGGTGTCTAAATCTATAATATATAAAAAAAATCGCTGAATGTTGCTTAGCGAAAATCTCGAGATCAGCTGGACTCGCTTCGCTAATTCTTTTTTTAGAATATTTACTGATGTCTTGAGGATGGTTCTTACAAGAAGAAAAGAATAAAGAAACTGACATTAAGAAATTAAATATATACCTACCTAATTATACCGTAAGTACTTTTGTAGGTACGGTTTTCCCTTATTTCGTACCGAAATTCGTAGGGTCAGCAAGTAAATAAAAATAAAAATGAATTCAGTTAGGTAATTAGTTTGTTATATCAAATTACTCCTATAATAACATTTAAATCAAAATAGATACAGTCTGTCCCCGTTTTCTTATGTTTATTGTGGCACTAAACACAGGTACTAAAGCTTGGAAATCGAAGTGTTCCGTCATATCATATTGCTCGTTGTATCTCTGCCCACGGCTTTGGTGGTTGAAATCGATGATTATCCACCAAACCAGATATTAAAACGAGAGTACGTGCGATAACGTCAAACCTTAATTAGTGGACTCGTTTAATGTTATATAACGTACTGAAACTTTGTATATTATTAACAAGATATTTATTACAAAATTACGGTAGGTAGTGCAATGTTTGTACCGTGGTGCGGACTGGTAATTTACTTTTTTTAGTCTTGTATGCAGGGTGTGTAATGCGTGGTGTGGTTTATTCGTTATTTTTCTCTTCTGGTGTCTCTCCACTACTGGAGGTTGGCCGTCAGCTCAGGGAACTTATCCCGGTCTTGCGCCAAGCGAAACAGTTGCTCGACGCTGGCGATACTTGTCCACAACTTGTCTTTCAAACATGACTTTCTTCTTCTTCCAGCGTGACGCTTCCCTTCGATTTTGCCCATCATTATCAACTGCAGATGGTCGTATCTTTCGTGTCTCAAGGCGTTTGTCTCTGGAGCTTCATTAATATACCTAATCGATTAGCTAATATTTAATAATGATAATAGATAATTAAATTAAAAAGAAAATTGATTCTGATTGTTTGAACAGAAGCTAGCTCTGCGTCAGTTGACGAAACAAAAATGTTAAACAAGATGAATGTTTTTTTTTCAGAAACAAATCTACTAGATTATAATGACAATGGTGAGTAAGTTCTTTCGAAGCCAAACATCGATTTCCTAACAAACGCCAGTCATTTAAGAAAATCAAATAGAAAGTTGATGTTTATGTACTACAAACGCCCAGAATTGTTGTTAGTCATTGATTTGAAAATAAATGCTAATACTAGGTACAGTAGGAGTTTACCAGGCTTCTATCAATCGAGTTCATTGGTGCGGAAATAGTGAAAGTGAGACTTTAACAGTCTTTTTAGTATCAAAGTGAGTCTGGAGCTCTAAAAGTCTCGTAATGACATGTCCGTAACGTGATATATATTTGTTCGCTGTCCCATGTCAACTAGTTGTCACGCCGATTGGCCACAGGCTGGATCGATTACAAATAAACGATTTAAATCACAGCCTCACTAGCGAGAGTATTCAGATCGGTTTTATGTAACCGGACAGATCCGCACGTCTCGATGTTTGTTTGTTTTACCGCTTTTGTTTGTTTATTCAATTCGAGTAGAATCGAATTAAATGCACTAGATTGTCGCATTTCCTCATTCGGGTTATAAATTACTGATACATAATTTATACATACCTACATTTCGAAAATTTCTGCCTACACTCTATAGCCAAGAAATCAATTCGCAAGCCTGTATTCGCTTATCAAAAACCAGCTTGATTGCTTGTGTCGAAATAAAATTAAATATTTATACCAGAAGTCAATTTATTAGTGGCTACAGCCGTCAAAATCACCATTATGAACTGACAGACAGCCTTCAAACCCTTATTAGTGGGTCTACGAGGTGTAGATAATAAATTATGTATGCACGTGTGAATACGGCTTAATCGCATGTTTTGTGTTCGGAGTAGTCGATACTCCAGTTTCTTCGGTATATTATGATCGTGGCATGAAGGAATGCTCTAATTTGAATAGGCAGTATGTTTCTTAGTGGAATGCGTCCGATTATGCATATTTAAAACAAATACGGTTTTATTTTCTATCTACTAATTAACACGTGTAACGGATTACGGAAATTGAAATTCTGTTTGAATTACACGTGTTAATGAAAAAAATATTCTGTGTGTTCTAGTTTTTTTATAGCTCGTACCGATTTGCCTCGAAGTCCTTATTATATTTTTTTTTATCTGTCAATGTTGTCAACATAAGCCGTTAGTAACCTAATTAATTTTGTTTGTACAATAATTTCCTGTTCAAAACTAGATTACTTACTTGAATCTTTTTTGATTTCAAAAGACTCAATCTAATTTATTTATCTTATATAAATATAAATAATTCATTATAATAACATGATTGACAGTTGTTAAGTAACACTTACTAACTTATTCTAGGTACTTGTTATCTCAAATCTATGCGTGGAGTTCTAAAATCTGATACATGGTGACCTTAGCCGTAGGTTCATGATCTGCGCATGATCAGACGATCATATCGGGAGCGCCAGTTTACACGTTAGAACTTATGGCACAAGGCCCCATTGATAACTTGAGTTTCTGACACGTATTGTTGCAAATAAGTTGCTTCATGTGGTGTCTTAAGCTATGGTGTTCATTGCTATGGTTACTTATTTAGTTTAGCAAGTTTGGTGGTGTTCTAGTTAAAACTTTTGTTATTTATTGATTTATTTCTTTTAATGATATTTATTTAAACATTGCCAGTACTCATTTTTAAACACTGCATGTATAAATACAGCGGTTTCTCCCGCATCCCGGGAACGACAAAGCAGCCTATAAGACTTCCTCGTCAAATTGGTTAGATAATATTGAAGGATTTTTTCAAATCGGTACGATGGTTCTTGTGTTTAGGATGCTCAAGCAAACAGACTATTAAATCAATCTTTATAATGTTAGTACTTATAGATTTACGAATAGTTTAAACTTAATCAATGTTTTATTAAAATGATCTTTTAACAAATCTTATCTGTAGAGAATATTAAAATTGCAGGCACATATTTTGATAATATCAATATTTAAAGAGATTTACGAAGAGGGTGTTTCACAAACATACCTATAATGTGTTGTATTTGAGTGCGATTTAATTATAAAATAACCTTAAACATCTTTAATGATATACTAAATTGTTGAGAAAAAGCTCTATTCACGCTCAATATCAGCTGTGTAAACACAACAATATGTATGTGTAGATGCCAGCACATCAAGCTTCCCGAAACTGTCAAACTTTCCCAATCAATTTTAAACCACATGCTCTGGCGATAAAGTTGAAAATAGATCAGAAAATTTCACAGACTCTAGTAGCTTGATGTGTCGGCGTATGTACATGGATTTGCTCAAATGATTGAACAAAATCATTACCATAACTTAACAGAGAGTTAAACAAACAAATCAATTGTCAGTTTGTTCAGTAAATATGTAATTATCTTGCTAACGAAAGGTGAAATCAAACGGGCCTGACATACTTTAGTTAGGTACATTAAATCTTATTTCATGCAAGTTAACAATTAAATTGATTCCGATCGTAATCTGTAAGGAGAAAGTATAGCACTTTCCTTTTTTTTAATTTCTGTATTGGTAATTAGGAATATGTATTACAAGGTTTTGCATGCTGAGCATGGTAATTAAACTTCAATGATGGTGTATCGTGATAAGATGCATTCGAAAAACAAATCGATTTCGATATTAATCAATTATGAACGGAATTGCGAGCACTTTCTTTCATTACCACTGAATAATTGATGGGATGAAAAACAGAATCTCACTAGTGCAACAATCTGACAAATTTCCTCAATAGATTTTCTACTTTATCGCTGAAGCATATGGTTCAAAGTTAATTGGGGTAAATTTGTCAGTTTCAGGTAGCTTGGTATAATCTGTACAATAATGAAAAGAAAAATGTGTCAAGTTCCAGTTGCTATGATGATATAAAAGTTGGGGCTATATATGTAGGGATAAGAAGTACTATCACTTAATAATTATATACGTAACCTTATTGACACCAAGAGTTATACATAAATCTAAATATTTTTAAAGGACTATACAAACAACTGATTAATCGTTAAGAAAAAACTTCGTCTAAAATTTAAGACTTGTTGATTAGCATTTATTATAACTGTCAATACTAATCCTTAAATATAAATACCCGTCTAAGATTAAGAAGAAGAAAAGCTTAATACGTAGAAACATACGATTTGCCAAATGATCTCCAAATTAATTGCTTGGCTATATTTTATGCACTTAAGAGCTTACGCTTGATGTCGCCATTAATATTCAACGTGAACAGCTTGGCGCATAATTACGATCTGTTAGTTGCGCACACGCACCCGGTGGCTGTTTTACTATCATCACTGTACTTTCACTAGAATAACGTTTCTTGTTAGCGCATTGTTCCTTCAAATTGCGTAAGGTTGCATGAACGTGTTTATAAGCGAATCACTTAATATAGTAGCTGTTACAGTTTTTTCGGCGCAAATTTACTTGAGTAAAATCATGATTTTTATAAAACAAAAAGTAAAAAAAAAATGTTTTTTTTATTAAAATCAGATTTTTTCAGTTTTTTTTTAACTCTGATCGAATTTAATATAGAAATCTGATCACCAAAGGAACAAAATACTAAGTATTCGATTTTTAATTGCTATCAATTATGTTTATAAAACAAGTATATCTTGGACACCAGTGACTGTGTTTCGGATGGCACGTTAAACTGTAGGTCCCGGCTGTCATTGAACATCCTTGGCAGTCGTTACGGGTTAGTCAGAAGCCAGTAAGTCTGACGCCAGTCTAACCAAGGGCTATTGGGTTGCCCAGGTAACTGGGTTGAGGAGGTCAGATAGGCAGTCGCTCCTTGTAAAACACTGGTACCCAGCCGAAACCGGTTAGACTGGAAGCCGACCCCAACATAGTTGGGAAAAGGCTCGGGAGATGATGATATGTTTATAAAACAAAGCCTTCTGTTCTGTGTTTTGTTCCAAGTTCCACAACAGATGAACAGAAATTTACTCAATTTTTTACCTGCACGACGAGAGAGGGATTTTTGAGGAAAGCTTGTTATTAATAAATAGATAAAAAAACTGTTTAGAAGTGATTGTAATTGTAGATTTTGTCATGTATACTGTACCTACTATGGAAGTGCATTTATGTAACCAGTTTTTATATGTAGTTAGCAATTCACTCGTTTTAAAAGAATTTAGTTGTTATTTAATCATTCAATTTAATTGTTACTAATACAGGCTTGTGTTAAAAACGGGCGACAGCAGGTCAACCTACCCGAAAATGTGTAATTCCACCAATCGAATACTAACCTTCGGCTATTTTGATAAGGTTGAAAATCTATTAAAGAAAATTTGACAGATTAAGGTAGGTTGATGTTCTATGTGCTGGCGTTTTGTATAATAAATTCAACGTGCAAGAAAATAATGCCGCATTATTTCAACAAGCAGTACCGTAACTCAACTCACATGCTTCACTTGCATCGTAAACGTGTCAAAACAAGTATGTTATTTTATCAGATGCAGTTTTTCAATAAATAAATTTCGCTTTCATCCAATTTATATGTCTTTGCCGTGTGTAGCGCATATAAACTCATTATATCACGCGATATATACATATATAGTTTTATTACGAAAAATTTTAATGTTACAAGTATTTTTGATAGAAAGTCCGAGTACCCAAGTGAGGACGTTGAGATGTCTATTTTAAAGAAAGCCAATGAAAGTGACTTTCAAAAAATGTAATAAATTGATGCGAAAACGTTACTAATTTGAAGGCACGTGGCCTTTTGTTGGAGCAGCGTACGGAGTGATTGAAACTGGATCGGAGGCTGGTTTTCAATGGTGTTGTATAATGAAATTAATTTATTTTATAATCAGTACACTGAATATTTCGCTCACAAAAAAGAAATAGCAAATCTGTAAGTCAAAATAAAGATACAGTCTAGAGTCGCGATTAGTTGCTTCATTAATTTAATACAGTAGGTAGTGGACAACTAGTCAAATGCAATACTTTTATAGAACTGTCAAAAACTCTATGAAATTTATATGAAAACGCAACCTATGACGTCACAGATTTTTCACATCAAGCCGTATACTTATTTAGATAATATTATCAATAAAAAAATGAAATCAATTTTCTGTTCAAAACGATAAATTAAACTCACATTATTTTAAGATGCTTTACAAAATGAATAATATGATAAAGTATTTTATTTTTGACCTAGTCCACATTCCAATTGTGTTTCAATTCCAATACAAAACAAAATATTGTGTAATTAACGGCCAGTTTCACAGGTTACGGATAGCCACTATCTACCGAATACTATCTACGAATTTGAATGACATTATCTGCCAGATAAATTATCTGGAACTTATCAGCAACCTGTAAAACTGGCTCTAATAGATTGGTATTCGTCTATGCTAATGTAGTTCTTTATTCAAATAAAACCTTTTTATCAAGCCTGCAATGTTACACAAAAGTTTCCTCATACCTACAATCTGTAGGCCTGCGTACGAAATTCTAGACTATTTAGTTTTGTAACTATTTATTCATATTTACCACGCAACTTCTTGTGGCCAGTTACAGAATTGCATTCTATTATTTTGAATTTTTGAATATGTTGTGGCAATTTCAAAGAACGTTTTTTTTTAAATGTATTGAGGTTTCATTCGTAGACCTAGATAAAAATAGAACATAATATGGCCTGAACCAGCCAGTATTGCTTTGAACAATAAAATCAGTTATTCTAGCCTCGAAACTCGTAGTATTCCATACTTGAACTGAACTGTAAGTAAATCTAATATTCATTAAGCCATTCATTAGTTTATTATATGGACTATTTACCTTGGTGGCCAGTAGACCGGAGGATCATGACCATTTTACACGCACACACAGTAATCAAATAAATTTTATAGTGCAAAATTGAGCTCATATTATGCACGTATATGTGTTTAATTACGTATTCATGGAAAAATCGCGTAAATGTAGGTTTTTTGTAACACTATTTAGGTAAACTGTGTGCAGATCAGAAAAGTAAAAAAGGCAGCACATCGAGCTACTACAATCTGTTAAAAGATCTTAATAGATTTTCAACTTTATCGCTGAAGCATATAGCTTAAAGTTGATTAGGAAAATTTTACAGTTTCGGATAGCTTGTTGGCTGGCGTTTGTTACCATCGATGAAATTTTTCTAAGGTATTTCCTTGTTTAGCTTGGACTCTAATGACTGCGGAAAATATCTTGAAGAAACATGGACTGTAAAGTCTGAAATCGCCAATCTGTCTTGACCAAGCGTGGTGATTAGCCCTGACCTTACCTTTATAAATAGAGGCTAGTGTCCAGCATGGGGACATTAATAAAGACTGATGAAATCGGGATATTCATGAAATAAAAGAAAAAATAGACATAAAAGCATAGTTAGTGTTTGTTAGTAAGAAACATTTTTGTGATAACTTCCGTAAATAATAACAAACGACTCCTTATCGGAACATAATCTTTGTTAGATATATCTATTTTAGATGCTAGATACACGATTACATTAAGGCTCTACGAGATAAATCTAATCTTCGGTTCACAGGAATTCAATACCACATTAATCGTGTACAAATAACCTTTAGCCAAGGTTCTTGCCAATATACTCATACAAGTCTAAAACTTAAATGTTATAATTTAGTTGTTGTATGTAGTAAACATATATAGAGGAGCTTGTGGCTAAGTAACAGCCTCACGGGTCGATCGATCATAAGGTTCAGCAGTACTTGGCGTGGTCGGTCCGTGGATGGGTGACCGTCTTATCATGATGAGTTCCTCCGTGTTTCAGAAGCCAGAAAGTCTTACAACCAGTGTTATTTGACCTCCTCAATCCAGTTGTCTGGGCAACCCGATACCCCGGGAGTATATTAAATATTGATATAGGCCTTCCTTTTCATAATGTTAATAAATGAAGATTATTCTTTCATTCATAGACGCAGAGTTTTTTTTTAACAATCGGAGCCCTGGACAGTAGAACTTGCTCATAATTATTAATGTAACCATATTTGATATAGCAGGTCTTGTCATTAAATTGTGAATCCTTAAAGACAAGTCTGTATTAAATTTTTGTTCCTTAAGTATCGAACAATAAAACCTAAACAAAATGACTCATTTTGTCAACACCCCAACACGCGAATCACGTCGAACCATTGTTCAAACATAGTTGCTATGTAACTTCCACTGAAGGTAAATCCGTAATGTCTTAGAGTATTAACCAACTGGAGTCACCATCAGCAGAAATGTCTATGCAAAAAAGTTTGCCAATTCACGCGCGGGACCATCGCAATATCGCCTCATACTGACTAAAACCCACTATGTTCCTTCGGGAGGTCCCTGTGTGCCAGGGCCATGATAACTCTTGCGAACAACCGCAGCCCAGGCAGACCCTGGTCCTAATGGGCCACTCCTATGCTGTTGCTGACATCTTTTCGAAGAACGCCGCCGACACGGGCCCGTTGTCCTTCGACGTACGGACGATGACGTACAGAATCACCGCGCACGGCTGTAGCACCTCCAGTTGTTGAAATTATCTAAGATAATTGCTATTATTAACAATTTTAAGGTCGTGAAAATGTTTGCTCTCTATAATAGCTCAGTCCGTACGCTTGACGGCCAATTTCACGCCCGAACATAGCTTCAAGCACTAAATTATCTGCAAACTTGTTTAGTTTGTTTCCGGGTGGAAAATTGCTGAAGAATTCACGGATAGTTTTAGGTTTATTTAATTTTGCTTTTCTTTTTATTGTAGTGTTATCCTTTTGCGAAAGTTGTCTGTTTATTTGTCACGCTTTCATGGTTTGCCCGTTGAAGTGATGCAGATAAGTAAATATATACATTTAAATAAGAGAAGACTATCATTGGTGTACTATCCGTTGTTTCAGCGGCTGACTTTTTATAAAACTCGAAGTAAATATCGAGTAAGTTAAACGTATAATTATGTTGTTAACTTATGTTGTACGTGTCATGGTCTACTTATCGTTTTGTTATTTCTATACGTGAAATTAACAAATGCATTACGTATATTATTCCATTGCGTTAAATGATCTACTTTCAATATTCTATCTAAAGGTTCGTTTACCTGCGTGTGTTTAGGTAACTTTGAATATTTTTATGTAAATTCCAAGGCGGCTTACAAAATGTTAAGCAATGACTTTCCATTAACTAACAGGCTTTACTGATAAACTAAATCCGGAAACTTGGGCGTGTCAACTTAAACAAGTTTAGCGTTGAGTGCAATTTTCGATATCACATTCTACTTAATACTTCCGCCTACAACAGCGCAATTATAATTCAACTACAGGATATGTTGACTCACATATTTTTTGCAACAAACCACAGATTTGTTTGATTAATTTACCAGAATGCGGTTTTTTATATTCGTAATTATTTATTTATAGCAATGTAAACGTGTTTAATGTGTCTCGACAATTATGTAATAAAACACGCAAAAAATGGACCACTAAGATTTTTTATGGTTATTCCAGCTAGACCATTTAGTTTCGCGAAAATCTTAGACGGAAAACAAGGTTACCTTGTTAATATCATACAATTATACCGTATCATATCTTGAGTCGGCCATATTGGAAATTTTGCTCTTATTCTAACATGGAAATGGTACAATTAGCTCTCTATTTGGCCATGCCTGCGTTCTCACGGGCCCAACAATTAGTGGTGATATGTCGAATTAATGTTCTCGCATTTGGTCTTACTATTTTAGTTAATGAAAATGTCGGTATGGGAACATGGTTTGTTCTCGGAAGGCATAATTCAATTGCGGGTTATGTCAATATTAAGCGTTCCTGAGCAATTAGAATGAATGATACATGCAGTTGCGGGCTTGTGAATGAAATTGTTTGAGTGAATGATTACTAGGCGGGGTACAAATGTTTGTGCCCACTAATAGTGCTTGTGGTCTTAATTCTATCAATGATTCATAGGTAAAAATGATACTGTTATACAACAGTACATGGACTTACTGTATAAGAGAAAAACTATATGTATGTTATTGAGATACCTTAGGCAAAAAGAAGTCGGATAATATTAAAAATGAAAATGTTGTTTCAGTTCATAAAATTGTTTTTAGCATTATACAATCTCACTAAAAAAATGGGTTTATTTTATTTTATTTTTTTTATTTTGAGGAACAGGGTTTAGTAACCTATCATAACAAACCAATACTTTACGTTTTTGATTCAACTTATGTTAATATATCTGTTCCGATCTCACCAAAACTGCTTAGTTGGAATATATCCCACGAAATTACCTGGAAAATAAGAAATTTCTTTGATTAGACAATCGAACTTTTTGTCATCGAACAAAAAACACAGAGATTAGAAAAAATAAAGATATAATGCAAGGTTTTCGTCTGGTGCTATTTACGTCAGTATGTAAACAGCTTATGAAGTTAACACCTTGGTTGAATAGCCTATAAAATTGTTACAATTAATCGTTGAGATGATAATCACACAGATAAAACTAACAAGACTCATTAACATGGTTGTTGCCAAACCAAATCTTTATTTAAATTCTCAAACGATGTTGTTTTAACACGATGTATTCGCGAACATAACTGTGTCAAGCAAAGGCCACACTAAATCATCATCATCTCCCGAGCCTTTTCCGAACTATGTTAGGGTCTGCTTCCAGTCTAATCGGATTCAGCTGAGTACCAGTGTTTTACAAGGAGCGACTGCGTATCTGACCTCCTCAACCCAGTTACCCGGGCAACCCAATACCCCTGCCAGCTTCAGACTTACTGGCTTCTGACTATCCCTAACAACTGCCCAGGATGTTCAATGATACCCGGAGCTACAGTTTAACGTGCCATCCGAAAAACAGTCATTGGTGTCCAAGATATACATACTTAGAAAGTACATACAAACTTAGAAAACTTGTATTGGTACTTGCCTGACCTGGAATCGAACCCACGCCCTCATACTTGAGAGGCTCTTTACCCACTAAGCCACCACGACTATTAAAGGTCACACTAAATAACAATACAAAAATAATCATAATCCCTCGCTAATTACTTCAAGTATAAAAATAATGAGCGAAAGGTTGTTGTTAATGAAATAGGCCTTTTGAATTGATTTCGACAGCCACAGCCGTATAATGTACTGTTAATTAAAATGTTTATTTAAAAGTGTTAATGTATAAGTGGGTATTATGATATTTTGTAATAGCTAACGGTGGTTGAAGGTGCGTATGTGTAACACGCGTGAAATTGTGGTCGCATACTGTATGCGAGGGCGGAACGCAAGGTATAAGCAATGGCGGGATTTGTAAGGCTTGTTTTTAATTCTTTAAGGGTTTTTTGCAGACGTAAGAAGTAGAGTGTGACCTTAACATGATGCTAAATTATAGAAAAGAAGGTTGAAATGACTCCGTTCAGTTGAAAAGTTGCGACGAGTGTATTTCATATAGGATGGCTATGAAGCTGAAATGCGACATAGGTATGGATGGATAAACGTCTATAGTGTGGGTTATAAATTATTGATAAATTTTAGGCCATTCAAAATTAGCAAAGTTTTATACGTCAATTACTTTAGTGATGTTTTTTTTTATTAATCTTTCTTGGACGGTATATAA
Organism: Heliothis peltigera; assembly: GCA_958496145.1. Classification (NCBI taxonomy): domain Eukaryota; kingdom Metazoa; phylum Arthropoda; class Insecta; order Lepidoptera; family Noctuidae; genus Heliothis; species Heliothis peltigera. The sequence continues at coordinate 3,791,024 of OY292326.1, read as the reverse complement.
ATCTCTAATCTCTTACTCATTAGCTCATCTGTTCCTTTCCAGCGTATAAAGCATAATCGTAATAAAAAAAAAAATTCTCACATGATCGCTCGTCACTTTTATCTTGAATCCAATTGCGCATAAACAAAGGAGCAAAACTGTTTGGAAACATGTATAAAGGGAAGCGCTTGCATCAAATAATGAGCTTAAAACCCATTATGGCGCTTAGCAATTTTATTGCACTACTTTGTAATGAGAACGCTCGCTTAATAATTGCCATCTTTAAGTGATTAGGACACATTGTTTCTATAAGACTTATGTCAATCTTTTGTTTGGTTCATACGTCAATTGTTTTTATAAAATAAATCTTTATTCTTTTTCATTCTAGTTAGAAGTGTTTTTAAATATATTCAGAAGCAGGATAAGGACGTGTGACTGTAATCCAATTGTAACACAGAGCATTTAAGCAAATTGTTCGCTTGTTTAGTTTCAGCCACGTCCCAAGGTGCTCAAAATAATGCTAAATTACAATAATTATATTGTTAAAAATAACCCGCGAGTGAGGTCGACCACTTTTTAGTAACAAAAAACTAACTAGCTTACATTTCGTAAGTGACCACCGTCCTCAACCTTAATTCGGTTTTCATACATGTAGGATACATTCCATCGTTGGTGCCCAAACAATCGTGGAACGGTGGGCGCTTCGGCAAATGAGTGCGTTATGCAAATAATGCAGATTGCGCGGACGACGTTTTCTTTGTAGCAATCTTTGGGATACCAGCTTTGATTGCATGAGATTAGCATTCTGTATACTGGCACACTATTGCTTGCAATTCCAAAAGGAACAGTAAAGTTTAATATGAACTATGTGTACTGGAAGGAAACGCTAACACATAATTTAGTAAAATAATAAAAATTCCAACCTTGCAAACGTGCAGCGTTTTGCGAGTTTTTACTTCAACAAATAGAAACCGGATCTAGCCAGTCAATTCCTGGTTTCGGATGTAGGTATGTACTGTGTCGGACAAATTAATTCACAATACAAACGTTTAGGTATCGAAATATCGTTCAATATCAATCGTTTGTCATACCGATTGTATCGCGGCCGTGACACGGCGGCCATTGCTTTCGCAACTCACGGTCACCCTTATATTATTTGCGCCAGTTTTACACAGTACATGCAATTAATGAAGTATCTTATTAATAATTACATGGTTTTGTGGTTCATGGGCATTGTTATATGGTCACCATTGATTTGCTACGGCCTTGGGCCATGGGAAATGTATAGGAATGTGAATGGCTTGACACCGCCTTTATCTTATCTGTTTATGAGTTGCGGTTGTGTATAATTTGGATGAAAATTTCACGCCTTTTGTGATCTTAAATTTAAATTGGATTGATACACTAATTGTAGTATGAAATATATTTTGTGTCACAGTGGAATTGATGTGCGAAAATCATTTATTGAATGATTTATTAAGAACACAATCACTTGTCAATCAATAATCAATAGTCAATTCTTTACTAGTATTTTATTATGTTTGTTCTAAAGCCTTCATTATTATACCTCTGATTTAACGCTATCTGTCAGTATGAATGAAACTAACAAGGCACACAAAATCTATACAAGTAATGTATTATCCGAACAGTTTTATGCATATCATGTTTCTTGACTTCGCGTCAGATTGAGAGGTCTTAACATCGAAAATACATATTGACGTTATTTTCAACATTGTTATGACATATCGATTTCTCTGAAAGCGTAATTTTGTGCGTCATTCTGTTATAATCGAGAGAAATTTTGAATCGCGAATCGATTTTAATTGAATCCGCCCACTAGACCACAGAATACAAAATTAGATAGTGGTGTTAGGAAACGTTTACTAGCAATTCGATATAAAGTTCACGTCTAATCAGTATCGAGAATCTATATCGAACAGTGTTCGGACCATTTTAAATTAAAGCACAATTCTGTAAGTAGCGACACGCCCCAATCGAAAATATTTAATTCAGTCGTGATAAGTCGATATCAAATTAACGTCACAGGTTTAGTCCATTCGACTATCGATATAAATAACGGCCCTAGCACGATAATAAAATAATGAGTGGCTTAGTGTTCGTATAACGACATAATAATGTTCGACGTCCTTTATGTAGGGCTGCCCACAAATTTGTGAGGTCTGATCGAGTTTCGAGGTAGAAAATTAGAATTTTAGATTCGCAATTTGGTGTACATTTATCTTATAAAATAATAGGCAATAATTCTGTTTTGTCTTTATGGGGTATTTGGCAATATTCAAATTTGAACAGTTCCTTGAGTGTCTTGTCTTTGTGGGTGGTAATGTAAGCAATGCAGGGGCCTGTGTTCGCGCAATTACGCCTCGCAGGCCTCTAACATTCGCTGTGGGGACCAGAATTAAACCTTTACAGTGATTCATAGCTAGGAACACCATGGTAACTTACTTACTGGCCATTGCCGTCGGCAAACTAAGAACAAATATACAATTTATTTTCGCTTCCGCTGTTTTGATATAATGAGTTCGGTACACGTTCTAATTTAGAATAATAAAGGCCACGTTGGTATTATTGAAATTAAATAAGCTTACGATTATTTTACGTCATAGTATTATTTAACTTACATTATTAGATAGCTGTTATCCTGGGAAGTTGATTTTGCTACAGCTAGTCGGCTGGCAAATATGTAGAACTGAATTTTGCGAAACTGATGGGTATATATGTAAGATCGATTGCTGGCCTTCCTCTCTAATAAGATCAGCCGACTGCGCAGGATATAATATTAGACATAGTCTCCAATGCACAGGAGCATCAATCACCAACTTCCAGACTCCTGCTTTATCTCTATTTTATCTTTGTCTGTTGAAACCTACAAAGTAATTTTGGCCCGACCGAGAATCAAACCCGAGACCCCGTGCACAGCAGTCGACTATTAGACGAACGAAGCAGTCATGTTATGTATGTATTTTATTTTCATTACTTTTATGTTCACTACTACTGTTTTATTATTACACCTATTTGTTAAGCCTTTTTATAGCCGGATACATGGGCAAAAGCGCGGAAGAATATAATTTTCATATCGCGGTGAAAAACAGCAATTAGGTATTATTCATTTTTAACAGGCTAATTATAAAAATACAAATAATTGATTGCATTGGAGCGTGACAGAACCAGAACCAATACAGCCTCGTCATAGTGGTTTCAATACTAAGTAGGGTAAATTCAAGTTCAATTAAATGTTATGTACCTACAGAGGCCAGCACATCAAGCTACTATAATCTGTCAAATTTCCTTAATACATTTTCAACTTTATCGCTGAAGCATATGGTTCAAAGTTGATTGGGAAAATTTGTCAGTTTCGTAGTTTGCTGTGCTGGCGTCTGTACCTACGACTATTTCAAACTTCGTGTCTTTGCAAATTGTGGTTTTCAGTTCTCTTTTTGCCTTATGTACTTTCGACCTCTAGCTTGCTTGGTATACTGATGACGTCACAGAATGACGAAGGAGATTCAGGTCACTCAAACCATATTATGCCAACAGTAGGATTTTAATCAGATACATAGTAGTTTTAATTTCAGTAATCCAGTGATCATTTAGTATACAATTCTTAGGTTTTTCGTCATATTTGTCTCCTCTCAATAGAATCTGCTAGTCATAGTTTTAATTAAATTTTTTTGCGCAGTACTTATGTCTTCATTTTCCTCATTCTTCTCTCTGCCAACGTCTAACAAGTTATTTCGAGCCATATCAACTTTCACTCAATCCATCCATCGTTTCTTTGATCGTCCTCTTCCTCTACCTACATGCATCCATGTTTGTACTCAAAACCTTCTTTACAACATGATCCTTACATCACATGACCATACCATGCAGCCAGTTTCCTTCAGCCATCCAGTTATTGTCAAAGTTGGTCTTATATACTTCTAATACTTCTTTACTTTATCCATTCGCGTAACACCACATATTCCTCTTAACATTTTCATCTTTGCTGTATGCAGTTGTCTTTCGTTCATCGTTCATCTCATTTATGTGTCAGCATCCCAATCGGGACTGTTAATGTCTATCCAAATTCCAACTAAACTCCATAAATAGAAATGGGTCCACCTGTCTATATGTAGTTATATCTATAGTTATTGACTTATTATACAACTGGTCCTTATAGGAACTATTGGGCACGTACCTCGATACTAATGGGAATTTATATGACATCTGAGACAGAGAAAACGTATAAAGATCTCGATCTTGATTAGATACTATCAGCTTTACGAGTTATGTTGGTTTATCTATCTTGTTATCGCGTATTTCGAAGCTGGAATACTTATCTAAAAAATATTGTAAAACTTGCAGATTCCTGCAGTTTTGCCAGAGAGTTATAGACCTACAAGTACTAAAAAAGTAGCCCAGAGCCGTCATAAGGATGTCACCCATATCTATACCAAATTTCATTTCAATCGATTCAGCCGTTTCTGTGTGAAAGTAGAACAAACTCAATAGTGTTCATAGCATAGCGTAAGAATACAGAATGCCTTCGGTTGAAAAAATAAGTTGTTTTTTTTTTTAATATTTATGCTAATGTTGCATTGAGTGAGTTTGATGAGGATGGTTCTTTAAATTTTTTAGAAGATACAACAAAAGTATTGACCTAATGTTGTAAATTGATGCAATCATTTGAATATTAGATCCATTGTAACAGTAAAATATTACGTTCATTAGTGCCCACTCTTTGTGAAATTATTAAGAACATTACAATGTGTATATTATGTACATCAGAACAAATCATTATTTTATTATTTGTGTAAGAAATGTGGCCACAAGAATCCATTAGGTTAGTTTTTTGCATGAATCGGTACAGATGAGGTCTGAGATTCTAATTTGTGATGCATATAATGCAAATGTCATCGCTGATGTAAGTACAATCACATGCAACAGTGAGTTAGGTGCGAAATCCGTTTTTTGTACTCAATTGCGACAGACGGTGATTGTCTTAAATTACTTAATAGACGATTTATTCTTGACAGTACTTTCAAGATATGAAGTAAAGCTATACATACATACCTACATGTACACAAATGTAGGTAGAGCTCCAAAAATATATCGTAGTTTATGATCTGCAGGGGTTGCGGGTTATTCGCAAGAATTACCGTGGCTTTGGCACGGAAAGATAAAGATTCCAGAAGAAACATAGTGGATTTCAATCGGTAACACTCCCTCCAGCCGCACCCTCAACGGAAGGGGTCATTTGATGATTTACAAAAAAATATTACTTTAGATATCTACCCAGAAATGAAATGAAAACATTTGCTCTGTGTTGAAATGAGAAAATAATGGTCATCGGATGACGGAAAATTCTTGAACTTTGCATCTTAAGTAAATAACGAGTTTTCCTCAAGTTCCAGTAAGTGATTCGAAACAATGGATTTAAAAAAAAAAACGTCAAGATCATTCTTTATGAAAAAAAAAATGTTTAATCCGTACTTGGTAAATCATACTGTGTTGTCACAAGACATGAAACAAAATACTACACATTCTATTTTCGTTCCAAATTCCATTCGTCCCCAATAGTCTTTCTATAGAATTATGGTACAAAGTACAAAACGTCACGTTTGGGTGGTGACCAACCTCTTTTTCAATGGTTGGCGTAAAATGACATACATTGAAGACCGTGTAGGTGGTTTGCGAAAGCTTAAATTGAATATAATCGCTTTATTGGCACATAAAATGATCAATCGTGGCCTTATTTGAATATTTATAGAGATCAATGATATAATTCTTAGGTAACAATGCCTACCACCCTAAAAAGACAGTGGACTTTGTGCTTACCTATTAAGATACGCGCGGACATGCACAGATATAATGTATGTAACTAGCTTCTGTTAGCGGTTTCACACGCGTCCAATCAGAAATTCCTACACAAAAAAGTAGCCTCCTCGGGCAATGGATTACCTAACTCTAAAAGAATTATTTAAATCGGACAAGTAATTCGTGAGAAACAAACAAATGTACGCCAGGACATCAAGCTACTACAGTCTTTCAAATTTCCTGAATAGATTTTCAACTTTAACACTAAGGCATACAGATCAAAGTTGATTGGGAATATTTGACCGTTTCGTCTGTACAAACAAATAAACTCTTTAGCTTTGTAAAATTAATATAGGTAGGTGATATAGATATCGACATAGCCTAAGTTTATCCGGTATATCAGATTGCATTTTTTGTCTCTTGACTCACCAACCGGATATAAATACAATCAATTGTCACATTAATACAAATCGTTCTATCATGAATCACGCAAAAACTTGCCAGTATCAATGCTTTAGGATCAAGTGACTGGTGGAATGAACATTACATTTATAGAGCAAGACAATACAACATCTAAGGACACATGAAGAAATACATAATGATAATGACGAACTTGTATATCAAATATGAATTAAGAGGCAGCGCGCATTGCGTATGGACCACGCATCGGTGGGTGATATAGCAAGAGCGGAAGATGTCATAATTCTGTCAGGCTTGGGACGGCATGACCGACCGTGGTCTCCTTGACTCCACAGCGAAACACCTGTGAACACACTAGTTAACCTGCTCTATAGTGTGCACCTACTATAAGTAATAGGGGTCAACTACCCGTGAAGCTAGATAACACCGTATCATATTCATAAAAACCCGGATTACTGATAGTATCGCGCGATAAAAAGCTTGTTTATGTGAGATGTGAGTGTTGATGGAAGTATAGGAAATTACTATGTTGTAAGAGGAAATGAAACTGAAATGTGTTGCCACATTTTAGTTTTTTAGTTATATCAACTGGTGATATGGAGATACTGATTGCTTTTACCTAATCTTAGTTAGAGAAACTACTTTTGCTCGCTGTGGTTTAAAAACACCTTGTAGATTTATGTATATTTGATATCTTAACTCTTAAGTATCTTAAAAGTCACAGAGTAGTCGCATAGTCTCGGGTCAGACCGAAATCGCTTTGTGGATTTTAAGAACTTCTAACAAAGCAGCCCGCAGTCTGAAAATTGGTGATTAATATATGTACCTATATTATTATATAATTGAGAATTTTGAGAAGGTTTCGGATTACTGTCCCATCGGGCTATGAGAGTGAGGAAATAGAGAGTGCACCTGTGTCTGCGCGAATATTTGTACACTTATAATATGTCCTGCACAGCCAGCTGATCTTTTTAGAAAGATCAGCCGTCAAGTAATCTGAACGTCATTGTTATTAACTATATAGTCGTTATATTGTCCATTTAACCTTTTAGTCAGCGGAATGATGACTCAGCATTGCTAATAATTACAGAACATAAGTATTATTTACAAGCCAGGTTTCCAAGCCCTTAATCTGTAGCAGACATGTTACCACCTTGAAGAACGCACAATAACAGTTGCAAAACCATTCACACGTTATGCATTATATGAACACAAAGCGACCATAAGTCTGGTCCGAAGGCCATGGACTGAGGCCGGACTAAACCGACCAATTTTATTAAAGGTGATGAAATGATTACCTACACATGGTAATTGACCATTTTCTGTATTGTAATTTAAGTTTCTGTTGTTTCCTTTTCCTTTGGAGCGTGGGAAAGTGTTGCAACGTAATTATAAACACTGATAACTATATTAGTTCGACGTTCAACCGGTTACTGTTTGATTTGAACAAGATAATGTCTTTATGTTGATGAAGTTCTGTTTTTAAATAATGTTAGCGAATTAAGTAATTAAAGATTGTGATATACTGTATTAGTTTCATGAAATTAGCTGTGAGATTTGTGAGCTTTGTTTTGACTTAATTGCCATTTATGTTTCAGATAAACGTCATTTTGTATAGAGAATTAACTATTCAATTGTGCGACTTTGTTTCTTTTGAAAGTGTACAATTAAGTACGTAGAGTGATGTTTAGAATAATTTAAAAACATTTTAGTCTACATTCGTTCATTCATCGCTTGGAAATCGAAAGCTAACTGGCTTATTCTAAGCAGTTCTCATTGAAAATCGTGTCATGAATGTATACTACGTGAGATAGTCGTCGACATTCGGCCGACACCGCCGCGTATACTTTACGGCAATGCGTGTAACCGCGGATACTACCAACGGAAACCAGTTTCGCAATACATATATTTAATTCACTTCAAGATACGCAACTTAATTAACTCGTCTCACCTTATATAGACTTGACACTTGCATTGACATCAATTCTAAACACACAGTAAGTCATTCAGGACGAGTTACGACTAAAATTTATAAAAACAAAAAACGAACGAAATCAAATGTTAATGGCTTCACCTCTTTTGAAAGCGGAACAAACATAATCAAGTGTAAAGCATGTACAAAATAGTAGCACATAACCAGTTATTTGATATGTAGGTAAAAAGAGTGATATTGCGTAAGTTATTACGAAATAAGCGACGCTTTTGTACAAAAAGGCAAAATATTAAGTGCTAGTAGCTAGAAATCAACTAATGAAGCATGTACTGGAATCAATCATTATATCAAGGGTTCAATGATCACGTAAAAACACAAACGTTACGTACAATTAGTTTGTTAAATGCATTGAAATTCGTTCTAATCGATATTTGAAATGTGAATATAAGTCATTTGTTTTTTTAATTTCAGTCATTTGTTTTTGATTCGATAATATTGGTTAGGAATGTGGATGACAAAAGTATACATAGGCTGAAAATAAACTATTAAAAGACTTAATTTTAATTTAATTATTAAAATTTAATTTCATTGTCCGCTTACTTATTTACTGCTTACTTACTTACTAACTGTCTTTTAATTTCTAATTAAATTGTAAATAAGTACGATAAATTGACTTACGATATATTAAAAGAACACTGCAATGTCATTCCGGTGTCTAGAATTCAAGTTGATACTACACAACTGAATGACGCATGGTACAGTAATTAAATCTCTTGGCTGACGAAAAATATACTAGAGTATTTTTAATAGGATTAAAAACTGTCCTCAAAATTAAATTGTAAGTCTGTCGTATTTTTTTAAGTAATTAAGAATTTCGCAAGTTTTTTGTTGCATCAACTGTTCTTTACACGGGCGTCAGACTAATCGGTTGCAAGCTGGCAACACAATCTTTTCTTTATAAAGTCGGATAGCAATTAATATTACTTAAGTCGAAATAATGAGCGTTTCACGCCTGGGTTGCCACACGACGACTCTCAGCTCGGTTATACTTATCATGTTACAATTAGATAAATGTATCATTTTCATCTCTGTTTTATACTTTAGAGGTTCTAAATACAATCGGCATAGTTTCCGTATAGCTTCCATTTACGTTAATAGTAACCATTTAAGCATAGCAATGGTATTGCTAACTGTATAAGTGACATTACTTGCATACAATAGATTTCCTATTCCGCATTTAATATTCCAGCTTTCAATATAAATAGTAAGGCTGATAATATAAAGCCCAGGCCGCTATTACAAATATGCAACATAATGGACGCGAGAGTTTTATTGCTTCTCTGTAAATCTAATAGAGATTGTTGCTGTAGAGTTTAATGTACGTTTTAAGTTCTGAATGGCTCGCTTTAGTAAATTAGCCACGTATTTCTATGTTCACATGTTCAAGAGCAGCCGCGGAACGTGACTGGCGCGTTCACCGTATGTTTTAATTTTCTGAACGCGTTCTTAAGCCAACTGGTTTCACTGTTCGATAGACACATTATTTTTGTATCTGGAGCGGGTATTAACTTTCGCTGTGGCTGTCTTTTTTTCCTTAAGAATTAGGTGTGGTGTCCGAACGTTGACTCACAGGGTCCCTTTTTGGTTATTTTGCCATAACTTCACGAAGATTGCGTCTTGTGGTGCTTATTGTTTTTTTTACTTTCACTCGGCCTGGTTTGGTTACACCTAAAACCATGAGATGTTCTGTACCGATAAGTGGACACATTTTTTTTCTAATGACACCAATCTTACCCACCTATGGTATTGATTTATGATAAGCTTGAACAAATTACAATTAATTTAAAATGATTAGGTAATCAGTACTGTAGGAGATCGTTTTATTTCTCAAATTAATCAGTAAGATTTCCACAAACGACGTGGTATATTAGAAAATAGGAAGGAAATCACGATGCTAATGTTCTGGGAAATAAAATTATGTAAATTATTAGTATGGCAGCGTGAGGGATGTTGTACGGATGTCGCCGCTACTGGCATTTAACGATTTCTGTTACGTGAATTAGATTTATAACGTTTCACGCAAATAGTTATAATCAATGAAAGTAAACATAAAGATTCAACTGCCCATATTTTGTGTCGGCCATCTCAAACATATCTCCGGTGTATACTACAGTAATATGTTATTTTATTGTTCATATTGTATGATAGCTTTGTTTATTATTGTTTACTTTCACAATATTACATATACACAATTCTTCCTGGTTGATTATTACGAGTTTCTGTAAAAAAATATATGCCTGTATGTTACGTCTTTCTTTATAGTTTTAAGTAATTGTTTCACACAATATGTCTCAGTCAATTGTGTTGCAATTTATGTGTCATAATTAATATCCGTTGATTGAGCGTTTTCGCACAAATTACTGCAGTCAGCAAGGTTGCGTCGATTGAAAAGTTTTTCACTGAATATTCTGCATTATATGTTCGGTTTTCGCATTATGAACTAGGATAGCGTATTTCTAATAGTACACTTTGTCTCTGTCACAGTAAAAGAATGTCGTACTGTATCGGAGAGCACGTAAATGTCGGTCCTGCGCCTGATCTGTCTCGGTCGTGTCCGATTGCCGCCCCATAGGACTATGAGAGTGAGGCAATAGAAAGTGCACTTGTGTCTGCGTAAAATACTTGTGCAGTATAATATGTCCTGTGCAGTTGGGTGATCTCCTAAGTTCTGGGCGGCAATCGGTCTGAATGCCTTTATTATAAAGAATGAATCGCGCTATAAAAATAATATTCTACAAGGTAAATATTGCCAGTTATATCGATTAACTTATGGTTTAAACGAATCTAAAGATATTTTTTTATAGATAACGGCTTCTGAATGATTCTTTATCTCTTAAGAATATAACTTATTGTCTGTTTTGATTTCATGATAAATACGGCTGGACTGAATTGAAGTTCTTTACGGCTGTTCTACGGCTTTGAGCTATAAGTCTTTTTAAAGCTTTGATCTTTAATTTTATTAAAAGTAAATTCTTGCTGCAATATCAGTTGTTAATTTATAATTGACAGTCCAATAAATCTAATAAACAATACGAGTTGAATATTCAATGCATTTTGTTATTTACGATAAAACATGAATACTATTCTAGAACGCTACAATAATATTTTATCTACGTTGATCCGGTCTTGTGTCGCTAATCAGCAATAAATAAATCTTTGTTGTCTTTAATAATATTACTCGTATAAATAAATGCGAAAGTTACTCTGCCCATCTGCCTATTTGTCGAGCTTTTGCGTCAAAACTACTCAACCATTTTAAATAAAATTTGGTACACAGATAGTCTAGAGACAAAGAAAGGATATTAGCTAATTCTTATCCGGATGCGGGAATTTAGTAGTTACCTCGAGACGTAGGTGAAACCGCCGGGATCACCTACGAGTCTGCTCTAGTTTTTTTTCTAGATCGCGTCTAACTAATTTGCGGTTAAAGCTTTTTAAGATTCATATTTTGGTTTATTAATTTAAAAATGAATACGACACATTTATTTTCTATTCCTGTTTAAAGTAAATTCTAAGAGCAAATTCCATCTTATAAAGCATCATCTGTCTAGATAATTGTATGATCAACCGCCAACTAAAAATAAATTACAAACAACACACAAAAACCAGGAAAAAGGCGTCAGTAACAACATGTCAACATGTTTCGACATGTCACTATTTTATAAGAATAATAATAATAATTAGCTCTAAGTCGACTTGCGAGCTTAATTCGACCAGTACCTCCGAGTTTGGACAGCCGCAGTAAAAGTTGTATGTCACCTATTTCAAGACTGGTCTCCTGACAAGTAGCTAATGCAAGCCTGTATTAATTATTATTATGGTGAAATTACATGAAAATCATGTTGTAAGGAAGGTTTTGAGCATGAACGCGGGTGGATATAGAGAAAGGGCTGAACTCAATTTATCATTGTACGGGAAGAAGGTTCTCCGGGACTCGGGTGAAACGACTAGAAACAGTTACCTAATAGCTTATATTTTTAACTCCAAACCAGTTTCTCTCAAGATCTAAATTATACACGTAGTCTGTGCTCCGTGAATGAGTGAGATATGTCCTAAGACCTTATGACCTATTGCAAAACATTATATTGAGCGTGTTACCTATGCAGTCCTATGATTGTTGTCTATCTTTGACATAAGTATTATCTCGATATTATATGTCAAGGCCTGCATTATCAAAGAATTGTTCTGTACGGCTTAGCGTTGAGGCAATGTTTTTATAAAACCTTATTTGTGTATTCAAAAAGGATTTATTTAACTTGACACGTCCTTGTAAGGCTTAATAAAATCTCCATGTGTCGATAGGTTAAAGAGAATGTACGCTTTCAGCTCCATGTAGGGAATCTGGAAGGTATAACTAATAGAAATGGGGAAAATTAAAGTCTTTTGTTTGTGAGGTTCATATAACGGCCTTTTAGCTATCTAGATAAGCTTTCAAGATATGTATTTATTTTGTTGTATCCTTAATTTCTATAATTTATTATATTTAAGATAGGTACTTGATTTTAAACAGTCGTAATTAGAATTGATGAATACAAAAGTGTATGTTTGCTTGACTTCTAACTATAGATATTTTATCTATATAAAAAAGATGAAAAGTTTGTTTGTTTGCGTGCCTAAACGCGCTAATCTCAGGAACTACTGGCCCCATTTGAAACATTCCTTTAGTTCTATATCCCATTAGACGAAAATGCTTTTTTATTCAGATATATATATTCAAGCAGTTCTTACGGGATGGGGGTGAAATCGCTGACTAGTGTGCGTTATGTTTATTCGTTGTTTCAGTTTTTTTTCATGGTACACAGCACATCAGACACGCCAGCAATTGTTTCAAGCATTGCAACTAAACAGTGCTTATTAAACGTACAGTATACAAGTAAGTTATAATTTATAGTTGCCATCGTAAGATTGAATAACTAAACATTACGGAATATTGACATCATCGGTTATGCATGGCTGAGGAACATTTCTTGCTTATATATTCTTCCTGTTATGATAGCTATAGATAGATATACATGTGAATTATGCTATTGCTTCTTTAAGCTAGTGTTACACTGAACAATATTATCGCTTTGCTGCTAAAAAAAAGGTTAATTACTGTTTTTGTAACATCTGTTTTTCGTATTTCAAAATATTCGCAAACAGATTAAAATTATTAATTATTTAGTAATTGAACTAAAATAAATACATATTAAAATAAATACTTATTTAATTATCTCTTATCTATATCTATATTTATCATATAGATAAATTTTATATTTATTTCTTACTAAAAATAATGTCGGGGCGATCTTTACGCTTCATCATCATCATCACAGCCTTTTTATCATCCCACTGCAGGGCACAGGCCTCCTCTCCCACGGAGAAAGATTGAGCGTTAATCACCACGCTTTATAGTCCAGGTTTCCTCGAGATGTTTTTCCTTCACCTTTAATCAGTCGTCGGTGGTTGGTTACATTGGTACTAGCCTAACCTGGAATCGAACCCGCACCCTCATACTCGACAGGCGCTCATACTCGTGCTTTATCCACTAGACCACCACGACTTTACGCTTACATGATATTAAATAACACTAGTATGATGAAGTTTGTACGACAAAGCTCCGCGTTGCCCTAAATAGTGATCGTTATCTTAAAACGATTTCTTAAGTCGTCTCAATGGCCAGCAATTTTCTTAACTGTAAGATCATTCAAACAGTCACACAATATTGGGTTCATGTTGCGATTAGATTTCAGGTATTTGGTGATATAAGGACACTAGAATAATATACTCGGCTTGCCCTTTTTATGTGAGAAATCATCAAATGACACCTCTCGCTGTAGGTGTAGCTGGAGGAAGTCTCTGATTTTTACTAAAACCCAGGTTTGTTACTTCTGGAGGTCTTTGTGTGCTAGGGGTACGGTAACCTGCATCCCATCTGCTTGCTCTTATTCAAATATTCATTTCTAGACGACACAGCATTTCATCGTCATCAATAATCACAATATCAATTGAATAACATGTATTTTTTGACACTTCAATGTGAAAAACAAAATTTTCTCGAACATTTCCATAGTCAATACGTAACCCCTATTACGTATGATCCAAATGAATATATTATTTTTCGAAATTACATAGAAAGTTTGTCACATTGTCTGTTTGTCGCGTTCACGTCGGTTCGCGAACGCATTTCTGATAATTTGCGATTCACATGTCACTGTAATGTTATGTTGTGAATGGCAGTGCCACTTCAAAATGGCGCAAGAGTATGACTTATAACCCTGTTGACATTTTGTTACAAAGTAGCTGCGGATGTAATGTGTCTCAGTTCTGTATTGGCTTTGAGGTAACGATCAGAGGTCTAGTTTGAATACGGGAGTTGATCACTAGTTAAATATAATAATACTTTTATTGAACAATCAAAAACGGTTACTTTCTACGCAATAATGTATGATAATTAGAGCTATGACGTCACAGATTTTTCGCATCAATCTGTATACTTGTTTTGCTTCTATTATCAATAAAAAAAATCAAACGATTTTTCCTTCAAACCGATAATTAAAAAATAAAAATAAAAAAATTAAGTGAAAAAAAATTAAAGAAATGAAGATGACATTATTATAAGACTAGCTTTCGCCAGCGGTTTCACCCGCTTTCTGAGGGAAGTACTTTCCATACCCGGATAAAAAGTAGCCTATATGTTATTCTGATGTATAAGCTATATTGTGGTAAAGTTTCAATCAAATCCATTCAGTAGTTTTTACGTGAAAGAGTAACAAACATCCATACATCCATACTTACAAACTTTCGCCTTTATAATAGTAGTAGGATTACCAAATGGATATCATAAAGGATTTTATTTTGACCTAGTCAATTATCCAATAATGTTTTGTTTGTATTAGCAGTAGATTTTACTAGAGCGTGATTTTTTTTTCTGATGTTATTTATGTGGCAAAGATCATTCTTGTAAAATACTAAGATAGAAGAAGCTAATGCAGAAATTACAAAAGAAAAAATCTTTTAGTAACTTAGAGCTTGTTCGTGAACACGTAGCTATCTCTAAAGACTCAATTTCCCATAAGTTAAAAGTAAATATAGGAATATTGAAGCTGGTATTTCAATTATTTCACGACAAATGTACCTTTGTCTTAAGTTTCATGTAGTTATTAATCTATTTGTGGTCACTAAAATACCTTTCAAAGACAGATGGCCGTGTTATCCACAGATAACATAAAATTTATGCAAATAAATGCTAAAACAACATAAACAAAAACGATTGATTGCATTCCCTTGCGTATTTTATATTGAACAATGGGCCATATCTTAATCAGAATGTCAGAATCTGATTAAATATGGGCCCTTTTGCTAATAGAATATTAGCCATTTGATTTGTATTAATGTGATATTGTATAGCTATGACTATACATATCAATTATAACAATTATAATATAGTCATAGCTATACAATATCACATTAATACAAATCAAATGGCTAATATTCTATTAGCAAAAGTCGCATAGCGCGACTGCTATGCACGAAGTCTCGAGTTCTATTGCCGGGTCGGGCCGAAATCGCTTTGTGGGTTTTGAGAAACTGTCATAAAGCAGCCTGGAGTCTGGAGGTTGGTGATTGATACACTCGTGCATCGGAGAGCACGTAAATGTCGGTCGGTGTGTGTCGGATTGCCGTCCCATCGGACTATGTGAGTGAGGGAATGGGAATAGAGAGTTCAAACATATAGGACTATCATACTAACTTCCAATCCCCGTTTTATCATTTTAGATAAATTCCACCTGTGTTGTAAAATTCGTCCTTCCAGAGCCCAAATTTGAAATTTGTAGGTGTTTTGATTTCTCGTATTTTGTTATTAATCTGTGTGTGGTATCTCGCTTTTAATATTAAAATTACACAGTATTTATGACATATTAAAATCACTTATATTATATCACCTATCTGCTTCTTATTATCCGGTTCGAAAGGTATACTTTGATGCCCGTAATTACCTGAAACAAAAGGACAGATATAAATTAATAAATGTGTTTCTTTTCATATAGGTAGGTAGCTTATGAACATTAATTTGCATTTCAGACTTAATCAATTTGCATAGTGGAACTTCATAATTACATTACTTAACTAAGGGTATGCTTAGACGTAATTAAAGGATACAAACACTTAAACAAATTAGTTTTGTACATAAAGACTTATGTTTATCTTTTGATTATGGGCTAATTGAAGATCATTTTAAAATGAGGGTGCACAAACATACTTAACTATTGAAATATGCAGAGTAAATAGAGAATATCTCTATATGAAACACGTTCTACTAGGTTTCTGACTATCTGCCTAAGTTATGTTCTTAACAGCCTCCGCACAGTGTCATCATTCCCGATTAAACTACTTCCCACTTCCCGAGCCTTTTCCCAACTATGTTGGGGTCGGCTTTCAGTCTAACCGGATTTAGCTGAGTACCAGAGTTTTACAAGGAGCGACTGCCTTCTGACCTCCTCAACCCAATACCCCTTGGTTAGACTGGCTTCTGACTACCGGTAAAGACTGCCATGGATGTTCAATGACAGCCGGGACCTACAGGTAAACGTGCCATCCGAAACACAGATTAAAATACTTCCGGCACATAATATAAAAAAGAAGCTTATATCTTATTCCGATACATGTATAAGCTACATGACTGACAAGTTTTATCAAAATTCATCCATAACTTTTAGTGCGAAATCGTAGCAAACGTACATACATTCAACTCTTCCTTTAATTATGCTCATTCCTTCACGGGACCTTTTGCTACGTAATAAAGACTTTTCTATCCATTAATTGACATGAAGGAACTAGAAGGTGTAAATAAGAATGAACTAGCTTACTATATTACAATCAGTGGGCCGCGATCACGTTCCACTGAACTGGACGCGAACGTTCCGTTTCCATAATGAATCATTACAATTATCAGTTAGCCTCCGGTTTTCCACTTAATTGATTTTAATTCTTGTACAATAAATCCGTTAACAGTGCTTGTTTAATGCTTAAAATGTTTGCAAACTGTTTGAGCAGTTAGTACTGTTGCATCAAAAAGGTATTTTACTGTCAATTATTTTGTGGACTAAATTATTCTCTTTCTTTTATTGAAGACTTTGGGAAATAGTGTGATAACGTAGTGAATAATTATATTATAATAGCTTGTCCATTTTAACTCACTAAAATGTTCCTACTCTAAATCGGAGTACTCCTTATTATTTATGAATGTTACTCTCTAAGTATATCTTCGACAGCAATGACTGAGTATAAGTGAAGGAAAACATCTTGACAAAAATTCACCGCGAGCAAGCGTGGAGCATAACGCTCATTCCTTCTCCGCATGTGAAGCGGTCTGTGCCCTGCTGTAGAACAATGATGAAGGCCTAGGCTGATGATAAAGTCTTGAATAGAAGTCATATTAGTTGTTTCTAAATGAGTTATACAATCACAGCATACCAAGTTTTGCGGCAACCAGGTGGCGCCAGATATTTCCTATTAGTTAATATAATTCCGAAAGCCCGATACATATCACGGTGATTTAGTTGCAAAACGAGCGTATCAGCAATCTAAATTACTGTCAGTAACGACGTCGGCTGATCAGAATATCGATGCGAATTCAACTCTGATCGATATAACTCTGACAAGGGCGTTGTCGACGTTCGTATCTTTCATTTGTTTGCTATCTTAAATCGATTAGATACGCTCTTAAAATTGTCATACAACGAAAGGTTTCAATACCGTGAAGTGTTGTAATAAAATTAACTTTAACACCTAAGGCCGAGTTGCTAAATTCGGTCGTGGAGAAGTAATGTGGAATGCAATTGTCGTGAACTGCGCCAGCACATTCACGGTGCGTGGCCTTGTCTACCATGAGCTACACCGTTAATGGTCCGGAAATTATAAAGCTTTTGTCGTTGACTGTACGTTTGGTATAATACAATTTCAGTTGCTGCGGTTGAAGCGTTGCGCCCGCGCCGCCCACCGTCGGAATTGGATAGGTGAATGATTTCGCAACATAACAAATAATTATATTAGTCTTACCCAAACATAAGTATTATTTTTGGACGTGACAGTACCCATTTGTTGCAAAACGTCTCCTATCTTCTTATGGGGATCGTAATTTACCGGAGAAACATACTCAGAGCGAAAACCTGGTTAATGACTAAAAACTGGAGTTAATTAGTAAGAATTTAATTAAAAGCGTACCAGCAAGTATGTCAACACTGTGAACATTTCAGATAATAACTTATTTCTATAAATTCTGTCTGGTTTTTTAATGAACGAGAAAAAGTAGATTTCTTGATTTCTTGAGTTCTAATTTTTTTTTTGCTCGCGTTATAGGAATTAGTAAATGTAGGTACGACGTAGGTAGTGTAATATGCGTAAGACCAGTTTCATGTTATTTCTCAACCTTGTCACCAGTGCTCCAGTGCTCGCAAACCCGTTGCACCACAGTCATTGCACCGCAATGCACCAGTTTGGCGAAAGTAAAAGTCACTGCGAACACACTCGTTCTTGAACCAGTACTATAACTGTCCACTAAGCTTACCGCGTTAACATTTTTTTTACAACTCGCTTTCAAAATCGCTTATAAAGTGGATACAGTGAGTATGTCTCAATTGACTCGTAAAATGTATGCTTGAGCTTAGATTATATAGAAACTAATACGTTCTCACCGCTGGTGTAACAAGATACGGCATCCACATAATACAACGTCTCTGCGCGAGAGTTATTGCACTTATAATGTCGGCTTCAGTTAGTACGCAGCCATACCTCTCGACTGTCTTAAGATCACCATGTACACATAAGAAAAAAAAGAAGAAATCTCCACTTGTCCTATGAATAATGAAAAATAAATATATATAAAAAACTTAAGTTAAGTATTTAGGTAATTTTCATTTGAAAATGTGAATACTTTCAAATTAAATTGGGAAATGTCATATCTCATTTGTTTTTTATTACTTAAGACATTTGAGGGGTTAAGACTAGCAAATAAAAGAATTAGCAAACGATAAAAAAAATATATGCTAGAAAGCGGTTATGGTAATCCTTTCCGACGTTTACACGGAAGACTTCGTAGTTGGGATAAATGGTTGGTTGGAACATCGTATTTTTTTCCAACCAGTATCGAACGGGAACCCACCACGAAAGTTGAAGATTGATTGATTGATTAATCGCGTAGAAATATATATAGACGCCAACATATCAACCTGTCAAATTTCCTTAATAGATTTTCAACTTTATCGCTGAAGCATATGGTTCAAAGTTGATTGGGACTATTTGAGAGTTTCGGATAGCTTGATATACTGGCGTCTGTACAACGACTTTCGTACGCTAGGGGCAACTTGTTAGACTGGAACACCTTATATGGAAAATAAAAAGTTACCTAGCTAGTCAATTAGACACTCTCGTAGTCTAATTATAGGAAATTAGAGAGGATATTTTTCAATGACATCTACAGATTAATTAGTAAGCTTGTGATTGGCAGGTGACGACTCAGACTAAAGTAGAGATAAAAAAAATATATTCTTAATTTAAATTGATATCATATTTAAAGTAAAGATTAAAAAAATATATTCTTAATTCAAATTGATGTCACATATCTTGCATAATGTTTCAATAACATTTATTATGCAGAATAAATAAGTAGTATATTACAGAATGACCTAAATTTTACATATTTTTGAATGTTTTATACTAATTTAGACTGTTTCCGAATTTAATTATATTACTTACGTGTGTGTTTTTAAATTGCATGTGAATGCAATTAATGTGACGATAAGATTGTCATAATTTCCTGTTGCATCATTTTATTTTATAGAAAGTATTTTTTTGGTATCAAAACTAGGTATAAAAATATTCGTCTTTAACTTTCAAAATTACATTAGACCGAATACTTGCCGAGTAACTGTAAATTCATTCATAAAACTGAAAAAAAATATTTTTAATGCTCTTTGGTCAGGCCTGAGAAAGTCTACAAAATATTTTATTATTTTTTATTTATTACTTAAGTATCTCTTTAGTCAACATTAAGTACGTGAAATTCATATAAAAGCCGTATTAAATAATAAACTTTCACAACTTTCAATTGCAATTTAATTTTTCATGCTTCTGTACTGATGTGTACTAGAAACTTCAATTCGTCTAATAAAAAAAACTACGCCTAAGCTAATATATTTTTTTTCGCTTTGATGTATTCTTAACCTGACATAATATTATGATATAAAATATTTTATCAAAAACATGGTGACATTTAATTGATTGAACCAAAATCCCAGTAAATAAACCGGTCACATTTTTTTACGGTCCTGTTATGTAAAACACTTTCGCTTTACCTACGGTATATGACGTCACACACGTCGTGGAAACAGGCTTACTGACGTAGATGAGAAGTCTTGTTGTTCTTTTACGGACGTTGAACTAATTCCAATTTTAAAGAATCGTTTCTAGCTGTTTTCTGTAAGTCAGTTATGGTGTTTAGAGGATAGTAATGCTTTTATTTAATTATTGAACTATGCACCTTATTATTCAACCTATCTTTATCTTGTGTATAGCTAAGAAGAGCAATTGCCTTCCATAATCTGTTTTCTGATAGCTACAACCTGAGAGTCTTAAAGTCTAGATTGAATAGGATAGCTCCTAGGCAAGAGTGCTCTAACTTCGACCTCATCATCAGTTTAGATTATAGGACGGAAGGCTTACTTAGTATAAGTAAAAAAATATATGTAATGTTCCGTTACTATCACCTGGCTGGAGGCCTAAAATTCTTTAGGTACCCACAGGAAAGTTAGGTTACCCCAGTTAAGCAGTACACGGCCTCCAAGGCTGAACTGCAAGGAGTCATATAAAAATCTGTTACTATGTATAATAAGCCCGAAAGCGAATCAGATGGAATTGTTTTCGCATTTCTGATTAAAAATACTTGAGTTATTAATAAATCTATAAATGTATTATTTAACTGATAAGATTTCACACAAGTGTTTACATGTTCCGCTTACTTAATTATCAATTGCTGGATAAACACTCACTAGTTTGTTTTCATTTCCTTTGAACAAACACTTGACCGTTTTATAACTAAGTTTGTAAACAAATACTTATTGAAAGCGAATTTCCACTGTTACTTTTGATAAAACTACTTGAATTTCGTATTATTATTAGTATTTATTAGCCGCGAAAGTGTTAATAATAATTTGCAATGTTACAACTTATGATATGACGTGATAAGGGACTGATTCAGAAGGCAATACTCCTTGAAACTTCGCGTATTTGGAGTAGATTCCTGTCTCTGGTCACTGGCAGTTTTTTTTTATGGAAATCATCAAATGACCTCTCCCGCTGTGAGTGCGTTTAGAGGGAGTGTCAGACTCTTAATGACTTAAACCCACTGTGTTCCTGCTGGAGGTCTTAGTGTGCCAGGGCCGCGGTAACTCTTTTGAACAACCTGCATCCCCTGCACCTATAGCTTGGAACCTATTGCTGATATCGGTGGTCACCATTTTTTAATGTATTATTTTTACGACGACCTTATAAAGATCGCCGGTAGACGCTGGATGCAGGTCGCTTCCAACCGGTATATGTAGAGATCTAAAGGGGAGGCCTATGTTCGTTCAGCAGTGGACGTCCTATGACTGAGATGATGATGATGATGATTTTATTTTTAATTATTTTATAAATATGTACCTATATTTAAAAATGGAATCTACCTATATCTATAAATAAATCATAATAAAAATTTGCTATGTACTTAATACAAGTTGAATTGCCAGCATTGTTATTGAGTGTTGCTACACAACACCAAGACCTAGATTTGAGGCTAATCTACAAGTTAGCACAGTTATTCAAGATATGTTCACCATCCATTACCGTGGCTTGTTGACATGTCTATCGCTTTCGATAAACACGGCTGGTAATGTATGATTCGCTAAGAGATTGCGTAGAATGTATGTTAGTTAGTAGTCATGGGAACAACGTTGAATGCACCGGCTGTTCTCAATACTGTACAAGTAGATCGCTCCAATAAATACCGAATCACATTACTGAATTGAATTTAATGCCTTTTATGTGACTAGATGCCAATTACGAAATAAACATATGTACTGGGTTACATTCGATTCGTTTCGGGAATACCGGATTTTATCGATTTGAGACGGTAAACATCACGATTCTCGATTTAAATTGTTTCTAAGCTTTGAAATCTATTCGATTTTAAACCCTATAACTGCTTACCTCAAGCACAGATACCTATATTAAGATATTTTTTACGCCCAGTCAATATTTAAAATAATAATCTATGTAATCATTATCAGTAGGAATTTTAATTGAAGGAATTTTCAGCCCCAGCGGCGCATTATATTTAATTAAGTGTTCAAAGTTTGCACGAAATAACCTAACTAATAGCTGTCCTAAAGTAATTCTAGTCTACGTGCATATAATTATACTTCCGTCACAAAACTACGGTCGAATATATTCGTTGGTAGTATTCGTACGCAATCGCAATTAAGCTGTCGATTTGAGTTCGATGACAGCTGAGACGAGACATCGAGAACCATAGTATTCGATGCCACGGCCGAGCCGACGAACTTGACCTACACCAAGCCAGCACTGATGCGTAAGCAATGAAAGAATTGACAATCGTAAATAATCGATTCAAACCGCAAAATATTTATAATCGATTAATAATTTTATCGATGAATCAGGTGCTTCCTGAACTTGATTTCGCTTTCTTTTGTTATTATTTTTATTAGTGCTTTGCTAATCGGGGTTTCTAATCAGAAACTGCTGTTCCGGTACTTTTCGATTTCGGTGCGTTTGAAATAGTCAGATGTCCTTTATAAAAAGTTTTTTTTTATAAAAATTAAATGGTCCATAGAACTATGATGGACATTTATATATTTTTAAATAAAACTCTAGTAAAACATCTACTAAAATGAAAGTAGAAAACAAATGACTGGCTATAAATTTTTAAACTGAGTTGACGGAATGCATTTTACTTTTTCCTGTTATGTCATTTAATAGTATGGCAACAATAAAATTTTTACTTATATTTACTAGTTATAAAAAAAAAATATCAAAGCGACTGCTAGGAACACGGAATTTGTCTCACATCCGCGTGCATGCACACAGTTAACAAATAAATAATAATTTTAATTTACTTTAATAGAATTTCATTTAATACATATTTTATTAAACTTCCGCACTATGTATTTTTAACTTTTGTATTATAGAACAAATTAATCGATATAAATTTCAATCGATTGAACAACAATTTAAATTCGGTCCTATTTTTAATTATGGAACTAGAAATATTGCAGGGTCTCGCCTCTAATCAGAGATCTACATGCACAAGGTTTTCTTATTCTTTCTTGTTCTATAGAGTTGCTGTTAGCGCACCGGTTGCCATTTACCAAGTTAGTACCTCGAAAACATCGTGTTATCTCTTTAATAACATTATAATATCAATAAGCCGATGAAGCTCGTCGTATGAAAGGGAAATCTGACCGAGGCAATGGCAGCTACTTACCTAGGTGGAGCGGTCTCTTTAGAAAGTTTTAAATTATACGTAAGTAAACTGGTAACATTGACGGCGACAAGACCACGTTCAGGCGACGGATTCTAACACCACAAATAACCGATACAAGAATCGATTTGCTATTTGATTCACCAACTCGATAAAATAAAATGATTAAAAGACAATGGAGTCATCAAAACAAATAAAGATAGATAAGTCTCAATTCCCATAAACATAAAAAACAACCAGGGTCTTTACGATGCTGTTAGACGCTTCTAGAATGGTATAGAAATATAGAAGTATGACAGCTTATCTAAGCAGCGTGTACTATAGTATTGACTCCAAAACAAAGATTCTCAGACGAACTGGAGCATTAATAGATTCGAAGCTATTAAGAAATGTTATGTATAGGTATGTACAGACGCCAGCACATCAACCTACTACAATCTGTCACCTTAATCGATTATCAACTTTATCATTGAAGCATATAGTTCAAAGTTGGTGTTGATGATTCAAAATTTTACAGATTCGAGTACGTTGACTTGCTTTAGAATAGAATGTAATATTTATTTGCGTAAAACATGGTATACAATGGTGTTAAATAAATACAAATTGTAGCACAAACATGTTTAGCTAGGATAAAAACGGAGCATGCCATATTTTAGAAGTAACAATTGATTTTATAAATCATCATTTTCTATCTAATTACTTACCTAGTAGGTGCGAATGACATTCAATATCAAACCTTTCACGGTGGTCGGTTTTATTAACTCAGATCCTATCAAATGTAATCTAGATTTTATGCAAATCTTGAAATTGAACAGTTTCTCGTAAACCAGGAAAGATTCGAAATTCAAATAACTGCATATATCTTTATTCAACAACTCGTTCAACGGAACGGAATGCAAATCGTTTGGATATCATCGATTCTAGTTTTACCGATTCATAATCGAATAGTCTTACAAGGTATATCGCTCTCACGATGCAATAGGTTACAATAGCTCTTCTTCGCACGTGTCTTAACTTAGTTACTTTATAAAAAAGGTATTTTAAAGAAATCATTTGTGTATAATTGCGTAATTGAAGACGCATGCATAATTAACATAGTCAAGTCAACCTCTGACTTGCTTGCATCTCTACTATGTTCCCAAATCTGTAAAATTTTACCAATCGAATATCTACCTCACGGTATTATGATAAGGTTGAAGAACTTTTAAAGAAACTTGACAGATTGAGGTAGGTTGATGTGCTGGCGTCTGTACAAAAGAAAAATACAGAAAAATAAAAATCAAACAGTGGTGAATAATTCTAAATAAGAATGATTCTGCGGCCGTAATATGCGCGAAAGCGTCCCATGTAATGTAACTGTTTAAGTTCTTTTGTAAGACAGGGACAAAAGTCTTTATTAGCTACAACACGTGTCATTCGGAAGTTCTGTGACCATCTTCGTTAACACATAGAAAGTAGAGATTTAGTAGTTACGCAACTTGTTCATCAAATTGACACGATTCGATATGTCCTGTATCGATTAGTTAATTTAATTAGTATTCGAATGAAAACGATTATAACGATATTGACTTTGTTGTATAACATAATGATATATTGCATTTCGTGCCTTGATGTAGGCCAGGCGTACGTCACGAGTTTATTGCAGCGTATTAAACTTGACAAAAAAATGTTTGTATGTTTGTTTGTTACGTGATCAGATGTGACAGAAAGATTGATTGATACGTCAGTCATGTGATTATACAGATTAAATTGAATTGGGAAATGATTTTCGAAACGATTGTCAGATGTACAGTGATTACTTTCTGACGTCTTGTTTGTTCAGTTAATTCTTAGCGTTCATATTGCCACGTAGTTTGTTGCAGATATTATCGACGTAATTAAATGAGGAAGCGGTAGTTTTGCTATAATTCCATTGTTGCCACCTCTATTACATAAAGCAGGTTAAATATCGCAACTGTGTCGTACATCTGTTAGTTATGTTAATTGAGACAAATAACTCAATTCCGATAGCCATAAATTTTATTAGGAAAGCACGTGTCCCTAATTAGTTATATGATGATTAGCATTGGTTATATCATCAAATTTTCTCTTCAGACAATAAAACTGGGTTTAATAAAACTCGGTTTTAATTGATCAGGCGTGTGTTCTGTCAATCTGCATAATATGACACGTGTTACGATTGGGCGAGTTGCGCAAGAGTCGCGGTTCGGCTGCTGCCTGCTGCGCATGCGTGGATCCCCGCCCTGCGCTGACCGCATAGGTATTGTACGAGCATGTTCTTTCGTGTTAGCATTACTACTTTTGCTTGTATTTGAAGTAAGTCTTTTTGACATTTTTATGGTTAAACAGTGGAATTTACTTGAATTAAAACTTAAAAAAATAAACAATGTAATTATTCTTATGCCACGTTATTTCTTGTAAATTTGCTTATAAGTGAAACCGTTGAAATAGCTAGTATATAATATAAATATTAATTCACATTATTCTAATATACGTTGATCTAATATTGCAGTAATGTCTAATAATCTCCAAGCTCCTATCTATTGCCAAGTCTTTAGGCACGTTTAAAAGTAATTAATTTGTAACCCAGGAAGGATATTACCGATCAAATATTACGATAATCTTTCCATATTATACATGCCAATTATTTTTATCTACTAGGTATTCCTATTTGTAAGTAAGCCGTGAAAAGCCTATTATTGTTATCCTAATTAAAATCTGCAAGCATTCTTTACGCTTATCGGAAGGAACGATAAAGTAATGCAACTTCATTTAAGAAATTATATGTTGTGTTAGGGTTTTATTGAAAGTATTTTATAATTTTGAGAAAATAAAATCATACATAATTAAATAGATAAAATTAAAGATATAACATTTCATTTTTATAATACATTTGAACAGGGAATAAGCATTCAAGGTGGTGATGCTGCCAGCCTCTCGGTGACGCTCCCAATAGATAGCGATGAGGCCGAATTTATTGAAGCCATTTTTTTATATAAATGTATTACATACACGTATCATATGTATCTTTTATAACTTTGTAAATAAATGCATAATATTTGAAATGTAAATTTCATATTATTAACACGGAAATTCAGGGTGGGCTATTGAGAATATTCATTTATACTCCATGGCTTTAAAATGTAACTTGGCTTTAAAATTAATGCTAGCCATGTGATACCAATTTGAATATCCCATAAACTCTCATTCGTAAAGTGGACACGAGCGATGAATACCCATTAACTAGAAAGGTGTATTTTATCAGTTTTTTTGGTGAAAATAAGGTGTGATTAGAATATTGACATCGATCAAAAGAAAGTGTCTAATTTCTTAGAATCGATTACGTGACGAATTACCAATTACCGAGTCGAGTCTGAGCGACATTAATCCGGTGTTTCGTGCAGACGAACGGACGTACAGAATAATTGCTTATTTACATGAGCGTGTGGGGTAAGGTTTGATGACCACCTATGGACTGGTCTATGAACAATAATTAGTGGTATCTGTTGCAAGTTTACTTGTGTAGCTTATGTTTAGTGAGAATTACTTTCAGGTTGCATTCTTGGGTCGAGCAGCTTATTACCTATGGTTAGGCTGACTGACTCGTAGGTCTAGTAGTAGCATAGTGCGACTGTTGTGCATGGGATTTCCATTTCGATTACTGTGTCGAGCTGAAATCTCTTTATGGATTTTTATAAATTCTCACAAAGTAGTCTGAAGCCTGAGAGTTGATGATAACCGTCTCATTGGGTTGTGAGAGTAAAGGAATAGAAAGTGTTGTTCTGCGTGATGTTTTTAACACCTATGGTAATGGGAAATGAAATTCCTAAAACGTAACTAAGAATATAAGAAAAATATGTACCCGATATTAAAATTTCGCCGCTACTAATTACGATTTTGTTAAGTTACTGAAATTATTTCACAATCCTAGTTATAAGTATTTTCGGCCATTAAGGTTGATTAATTATACATTAGTCTTCTAACCAAAAAGGATATGCGAATTATATAATACCCGCTTCTATGAGCTTCGTTAATTATTGCATAATGGATTTATTTATGATTATTTTTAAATAGGTTTCTCTGATCGCCAAGGTGTTAACGAATGATTGATTATTGTACAAACACGTGTGATTATTTGTAACAATTATATTGATTGGAACATGAATTTTAATATAGCTTGATTTATGATACGTTGAATTAAGTGGCAATATTGTGAATGCGGAACAGTTATTCTAACGACTTTGAAGCTATTAGTTATTATGTGTAGACGCCAGCACATCAGGCTACCCGAAACTGTTAAATTTTCCCAATTAACTTCGAACTTTATGCTTCAGCGATAAGGTTGAAAATCCATTAAGGAAATTTGGCAGATTGTTGACGTCTGTACAAATTTAAAATAAATGTGGTGGAAGAGTCGACTTTTGATGTCTAATGAACTTTCTCTCTCTTTCCTGCTATGTATCCTATAGGGTGGTGAGGTGAGTTTTCCTGATTTCTCTTTTCCAATTCACTTTATCATCGACGTTGCTCTCAGTCTCCTGGCACTTATTCATATCCTTCATTACTATATTCTTCCATCTGTCTACAACCAGGGATGGAAGGGACTTTGTACTTTGACTTTACATTATAATTGAGGAATTTGAAGAGTGCATATAAATGTATGCCAATCAAAAATTAGATACTTCTTATTAACTTTGAACCATATTCTTCTGCAATATAAAATAAGTTGAAAATTGATAAAGGAAATTAGACACATTGTAGTAGTTTGATATGCCTTGTTGACAAACAGCTCTCCTTACTATAATATTTTACCATTGAGAGGCATTCTTACGTTGTTATTATGCTAAGCCCAAACCTCTGTATCTAGAAGCGTGATATTTTTTATTTAGAAGAAAAACATACATCATATTATCAATTGTTTTTATATAAAAGATAATTCATGATTACATGATCCTTTAGTCAGATAAAAAATTTGATTGAACATACACAATTTGATACCTATCAGTGTTATACGTGTAATTAATGAGTAGATCAATTACGATGCGGTTCGCTGGACAATATAAATTGCACCCGACACTTTGACGTAACAACACTTTTTTGTTAAAATCTAGACTTATTTTGAGCAAAAAGAAATAAACCTAGATTTATTAGATCACCATTAAAGTAGGTCTGCGGTTTTTCTGTGACAAAAGTTTTCTTATTAATTTGGTTTTTTGGTGGACATTTTATTTAGGATTTTGTACCTACACACTTATATAAAATACTTAAAACTTATTATCTTTAATAAAAACTACTTAAACAAACATTTAAAAAGCGTTGAAAAACTCATCCCCATCGCTGTCTACTGCGAGCGTGCCTGGCTGGCAGCATTGCTCCGTTGTATGGCAATTATTCTCTGCATAATATTTATTCACGATGGATATAAATTATACAAAGGGTGGTTGAAACAAAAATAATATGAAGCATTTACGTCTATTTTCAAATATTTTTTTACTATTAATTAATTTAGTTAAAAATAATAAAACTCCCCACAAGTTCATAAAAAAATACCTCATGTTATTTTTAGTAACAATTTGTTCATAATAGCTAGTGGTAGCCATCTATTACTTTGTTTTGCAATGTAGATTAATATGATCGAGGTAATGACTCCATAATACGAGAGGGCCGTTACGAAATATCTGTTAACCCACAAGGGTAAACTGGTCTGATGAAATTATAATTATTTTTAGTGATGATAATAAAACTTTTGACATGTTTGGTAACTTACATGGAAGATTAGAATAAAAAAAATATATATAAATTAGGCATTGTTATCAGCCTTTTTATTGTATCATTGTGTCTTCTCATAAAGAGAAGAAATGAGCGTTTATCACTACGCTGAAAGCAGATTGGTAATTTCAGTCTTTATAATACGGATTTTCCCCTTCAATTTTTACATAAGTTACTTCTCAAGAGTACCTAGGCTACAACTTTAACTAAAAGTTTTTACTCCTTCAAGCGTAGAGAGAAATAAATAATATTACGTTCTACATATGTTGTATATTACTAAGAACTTATATTTGCGTGTGCGCACCAGTCTAACTCGTCGTTATTTATAGCCTATCAGGGCTCATCAAAACATAAGTTCAGGTTTTGAATCGTCCATTCAGTCGGCAAGCCAAATTACCCGATTCTTATCTAATATTATATGATCGATAGGCTAAAACGTAATCGATTTTTAAACTCGATTTAAAGCTTAGTTTACGATCAATAAATTTTCTTTTCAAGATTGGTAATAAAAGAAATACTGAATCATTGATAGCATATAAATCGTAAAGTCAAAATAAATAACAGGATTAAGGATAGTTTATTGTTTTAATGTTATAATTTACGTTGGAACTTAGCTGATTATTCAACGGCCAATTATAACAAATAAAACATCAGTTTTATTTTTAAACCAGCATCGAGTTGCGTCACTTTCATTACTGAGTGATAATGCAGCTTTCTACTAAAGATATTTATACCAGCTTAGTAGTTTTAGAGATTACCAATGACATACATTGTAGGTTTAGAAGTATATCTAAGTTGAATGTCGTCGACATCTAGAGACATCGTTGGCAGTGCGAGTGGGTAAGTAAGGCTAATCCAGTGGCTTAGGTGGCTGTGGTATGCGGCCGGTTCTCAGCGGATGTAGAGGACGTTGCTCAAATATCAAGCAAAAACTATTCCATTAACTATCGGCACACTTTAATAATGACGTAAGTCAGTACAGTTATATTACCGTTTTTGCTAGAGGATGTTCAACAAAATTTTGTAGAACTATAATGTTTGCTTTAAAGCTAATTAGAAATTTGTTTCATAATATACATATTTGCGAATAGATAAAACATTTTGTTAAACAGTTTTTGTAATTGAATTTAAATTTTATGTTCTACTCTATTTACTTTAATTAGGTATTGACAGAATTATCATTCGTGGTAAATTACCTTGTTATCTAAATTGTGTCAATGAAATTTTATTTTATCATTTTTATTTTAAATGATAGTTTATTTAGAAGAAAAAAAATCTAGCACAGAACCTTTCAACCTCGTCACGAATATCAGAAGTAAACTAGAATAAAAAAATGTGAAACACTAGCTGAATCAAGTCGTATGCAAATGATAAAATTTCATAATATAACGTTTTTTTTAGTAACTTTCAAAATATATCAATATATACAGGCAGGAAAGACAGAAAAAATAAAACAAACACATACAATAAATGAGTTCGAATACATTTAAAAACTATTTGATCGAGTTACATAAACAATGTGCAACCAGCCAGCATTAGTTCGCGAAGTGAATCCGATTTGACCGCTCTCTAGCATAATTGTGGTCAGTCCAGATAATGCATTAGACACATTAAACACCTGTGAGTTACAACAATATAGACAGAACAAAAAATTTAATCGATTCAACAAAATAATGACTGACTTTGACATGACTGTTAGGTGGCTGATGGCTTGTTATGGGCGATTAATTTAAATAATTTAGTGCTAGGATAGAAAAATAATACTTTGGAGAAAAATACAATACGAATAAATAAACCTGCAGGTCACTGTGTAAATAACCGTTAGTCAAACAAAGTCATTTTAACTATTGTTCTCTGTTCATACTGACGTAAAAAGTGTCAAGTTCTTTCATTTTTTTTTATTCATAATTTTACCAATTAATATATGTACGTTAAGATAATATGTTCACTTGCGTGATACTTTATGTGAAACCTGCTTCAGTTTGATACTCATGTAATATAAGCTTTAAATGACCAGCACGCTCTTAGATGTCATACAATGTAAATTCATGTTTACTACGCGTTTTATGCATGGAAAACGTAACTAAAGTAGCTTAGAAGCGTTTCATTCAATTTCTCTTTCGGATTACACAATGACGCGTTGGTCACTTCATTAAAATAATTGTAGGCCCATGGCGAAATGCGGAAAGAGGATTTATTCTACATTTATACTAGGTATATTATGTGGAACGTATTTTGCATATGTCTTGAAGAGCTCGTGGCTAAGCAACAGCCGCTAAGGTCGATCGATCATAAGGTTAAGCAACGCTTGGCACGGTCGGAACATCTTGTCATGTGGTGTTTCTCTGTGTTTCGGAAAGCACGTTAAATTGGTGGTCCCCGGCTGTCATTTGTACATCTTTGGCAGTCGTTACGGGTAGTCAGAAGCCGGAAGGTCTGACACCAGTCTTACCGAGGAGTCTCGGGTCGCCTAGGTATGGTTGAGGAGGTTAGACAGGTAGTTGCACCTCGTAAAACACTGGTACTCAGCTGCATCCGGTTAAGACTGGAAGCCGACCCCAATATCAGCTTGGGAAAAGGCTAGGCATAAACAATTTTTTCAATACGACTTTTTGTTCCATGTCCAAAAAATTAGGCCAAGAACTACCTTCAGGGTAATTAAAAGATAACAACAATTACCAGTTCGTTAGTAATTATTTCTAAGCATATTAATTAGGCTAAAATTTACAAGCGTCAGCATAGATAGCGTACTAATGGATATTTTATGCGAGCTGCTTATTTCTTTATTGCTAACCCGTCTTCCGGCTGAGGAACTGGCGATCGTTTGTATTTGAATAATCGGCGATTTCATAATATCGTTGAAGTACGTCCACGCCCTCACAATTAGCATAAAAACAGAGGATAGAGTTGGTAACTTACCTATTGATATGAAGATTGTAACAACTTAAATATGTTTAGAAACAAACTACGGAATTATGTATGCACATTCCAATCTAACTTCTATGTATAATTGAATTAAATGTATTGTATCTTATTTTAAGTGAACTGTATTTACATTTTTAAGAGAAATATATACCTATATATAGACCGAACTAGTTTTTCAAACTCGTCGAAAGTAAGTCAATGATTAAACAATAAAGTTAGTACCTAGTCTTGCAATTCGTGATAAGGATTTTAGCATTTAAAATGAGAATTTTAAATGATAAGTCAGTCGAATATAAATAGTGTTTATTTAACAATTACCTACCTACATACATGTTAAATGTTCATTTATTTGAACTAAATAGAAGGCTATCGCTTAACCAGACTTATATGAGACCCTTTAACTTTCTCAATACGTGTGCAATAGTTGCCAAGATTAATATCCTTCATGATGTGTAATAAATTGTCATTAATCACTTAAGGGGAGAGTAAGAACACATCGGATGGCGGTGTTTTCAAAGCTAGTTTCATACTAATTTTCCAGTAGTTGCATTGCGAAGATGCAATTGAGACTAATTATTTGGAAAATGTAGAAAATCGGACGAAGCACGCAAGAGGCCCGAGTCGCCCAGGATATTGGCAGAGAGAAATAAATCATTATTATTTTTACAGTTTTTTCTCCGGTGCGGTGTTCGTTTCTAAGTGTTCAACAGTTGCGATTAGGTTGCTAGTACGGTAGGTTTAAGTAATTAAGGGAATGATGCAGTTTTGTGGGTACAACACCTGCTATAGATAACACTATAGGTATAATGGTTACGTTTTGCATTATTTCGACCACGGGACTATAGAGTCCCGGATTTTTAGAAGGCGATCGTGGTGCCGAAGCCAACACGTTAAAGCCCTTTTGAGACAACTTTTGACAAAAAACCAACGATTATCCTTTTATACACTATAGAAATGTACCCAAGCACAATCTCCGAATTTGTGATAAACTAATGGCTGATTATGGAATAAAACTACTTGGGCTGTTATGATGGGATGTTAGTGAACTAGGATATGGTATACTATCCAATTGTTATTAGTTATTTTTCTGTATAAGTTCATGATTACAAACGATTTCTCTGAGTCGTCACATCTCACACTTTTGCTGAGAAAATTGTGAGATGTCACGCGTCTTGATAAGCCGGATACTAGGTTCCGGACACGGGATACAAATACCGGACACCGGACGCATAGCTATCAGTCTGCACGAGAAACTGGATTAAAAACTCGTGTTGCCCTGTCACAGTTGTCTATCAAGGACGTTTTCTACGATACATTATTGCAGGTTATATAAAAACTCTTTGAACAGAATTGGTAGGAAATTATGTTGGTATGTAGTAAACAATAATAATAGTATAGCCATATGGGAAACGCTGTGTGCACAAAAACATTTAAAGGCTTTAGTTGGTAAAGTGCCCTAATTGGTCCACTTATGTCGGGAGGTTTTAAGGCAGCTGGTTCAATTGCAAAACATAGAACAACTGACGGAACTGTATCGTAAAAAATGTCAACATGTCTTATGAATATTTGACGACCCCGTTGGATATCACGCCGGACTGCGGAGCTGACGGTCCCGGGTTAGATTCCCGGTACAGTCGACATTTGTGTGATGAGCATACTGACATTTGTGTGATGAGCATACTGGTTGGCTGTGGTCGGGGTGTTATAATAAGTATTTATGTATTAAATATAATTATATAGTTTATCAGTTGTGTTAGCATCCAAAACGCGAACTAATCAATAGCTTATCTTGGGGCTAACCGACCGTGTGTGAAAAGTTGTAACAAAAAATATGTCTAATAATTATTGAGGAATAAAATAATGAATTGCTTTTTAATACATAAAGACGTACTCATATTTTTATGTCTAGTTTAATTAAGTATCTTAAAATAATAATTACGACTGCAAAGTAAAATCAAGAGTGTTCTATAATGAACACACTACCGACAATTTCATACAGAATTTGCTTAACTACGTTCATTAGCAAGTACTATCCACTCAGGCATTATACCGAGAACCGATAATTAAATCGGAAACTACGAATCTCACGAGCATGTAGCAACGTTCAATCGATATCGCAGGATGTGTGAGAACTGCCGTGGAACTTGAGAAATCCGAGTTGCAACACTATGCGAGCAACCTTGCTATGTTCGTTAATGAAGTGAGAAAATGGGAGTAACGTCAAAAATTTTACCATTAATTATGGTGAGACTTGGGTATAATGAGACAAATAATTGTAGGCTATTATGTAGGCTAATGTTGCGTAAATAACTGCAGTTATGCGCTGTTTTAGTTACTCGTAGATGTCAACATAAAAAGAATTAGTTATTAGTTAGGTAAAAATGTCATCACGTTTAACTTAATTTTGGAATAAATCAATGCTTTTTTAAATTGATGTTTCTACTGATTATAAATAAATACAAAATTGATTTTAAAAAGTCCTATTTTTTAAGAGTTTTTCCTATATAAGAGTGATATTTTTGTATGCAAAATACTTAAGAAAATACCGAACACGGTTCGAGAATCTCAACGTTCCAACGAGAATGCGTGCATTCTTTAAATTATGTATACTTAAGCATGAATCTCGCTAGAGCAAAAACTAAAATGCAGACAGTTTTTGCATATTTCTTGGTAACTTACCGTAAGTAAATAATTAGTGTTCTAATTTAAGTTAGAATTAATGTTGGCGCTACTTTTCAGAACATTGCGGTAAAAAAATGTAAATACCTAAGTAGATGGAATTGTAACATGCTTTTTTTGTTTGGTAGTTTAATTAATTTAATTAGCTGGTGTTTTACTGTATTTTATATACATGATAGGTACTGTGGTAGCTTCTATATACATAAACCATCTTAGGGTGTATGAGCGCAAATGTACCGAATAGGAGCTGAAGCGGTCGTTATAGCCGAAATCGATCGGATATATTAGTGCCAGTAGTACCTACCTAGTACTAGTAGGTACTGCAGGTTTAATTAATAAAAAAAATAGTACTAAATTTGGATTAGATATTGCCTTCCCAATTTCATCATATAGAAAAAGTCTGAAGTTATTAGACCTCAGGCCCTCTAATGTCCCGTTCCAATTTTTTTTTATTACCTACATATCGATGTACATTTTCATTAAATTATTTTCATGATTCTATTACTCACGTCATTTTAACCGTGTTGACGCTCTCTTAATAACCTTTTTTTTGTACTGAAATTGTTTTTGTAATTAAAATATTCCATGTCATTTTATCATATTTTTTTATTTCTTGAACAGTTTTCCCAATAATTCTATATGAATCTAGATAAAATAGTGCAATGGCGCAATGTTTGACGCTTCTTTCTAGAAAGATCGTGGTCATCACCAACTAAAATATTTCGGAATGGACCCAATGTCCACGACATCTTTACAAAACCGATCACAAAAAACACAGAATAGAAGACGAAACCTCGAATATGACCTATTTTGTGAGAAATTGCTATTGTAGACATTTCTACACAGTACAAAAAAAAACACGATTCTATTTCATGACCCAATTTTTTGTATCTTCCTCATCTTTTTAGTTAAAAAAAAAAAAAAAAAACTATAAAAATAAAAGTAAAACCAACTGTTCATACAACGGTACAGTGGCATTTAGTATGGGCATTGTTGTAGAGCATTTTTATGTGAAAATAAAAACAATGTTAGCTGTCAAGGTACACACTCGCATAATTCGGACAGGTAACGGCATTTGATTGTAAAGTTTTTATAAAAATATTATGTGTAACAGAATCGAGAGTAGATTGCTTTGCTTAGTTTTTTTTTTGAAGTATGTTCGAGTGTAGATCACGTGCTTGGATAGATAGTTATCAGACATGACAGTGACTAAGTTTAAAATTCGAAAAAAATGCTTTACTTAGGGCCAGTTTAGGGTTAAGGGATAACCACTAGCTACCAGATAAATTCAAAAATGGATCAGAATTCGAATATTGAAATTATCTGCTAGATAAACTATCTTACTTATCCGTAACAGGTGAAACTGGCCCTAATGCTTGCAAATGGAGGCTGGATGGCGTTTTACCTAATTCAAAATTGGAAAAAAAAAAGTTTAATATGCCTTTACGTCTATTAGAGATATAAAAGTTTCGTAAAAAGTCGTGACGGTACGAGACAAGTTTTATCTTAAAAGTAGATGATTCATAAAAAAATCGTAGGTACGTGCGTGTTCCAGTTTTATTCAAACGCCAATGATTTGACGAATTGTTTCATGATTATTATTTATTTGTATCATATTTTTAAATATTCATTTTTTTTTTAATTCAAATCCTTTTTATTGACCCGACTTTGCTTAAGTGTTCTTTATTGTTCTACGATAATCATCCATTTTTTTGTGAACGAGTTTTTGTTGATCCACATAATGTAAATATGTATTTAACCCTGCAAACAGAACTTGATGAAAATAATGGATTCAAAATTGACTTGTGCCTATCAGGTAGGATTGATCAAATTTATAAACATGATACGAAATAGGATTTATATCGGACCAATTGAAATCACTCACTTTATTTTATTTTCAGCCCCTTTTCAGTTTTACTGACATGACATCAATCCTATTAAGTAAAATTTTGTAATTAATAAGTTATTTTATTTCGCGGTTAAAACTTATTCAAGAATTTATATATTTATTTCGTACGAAAATAATAAGTCGAATAATAAAAATTAGTAGTACAAAACATATTTTTTCATCACCATTAAAGGTATTTTTTAAATCTAAATTCTGCCCATGTAAAATTGAAGAAATATTCTAGAAATGTACCTACCTATACGTAAACTGTATTTTGAATGATGAAGTTGTGACGAATAATATGTAGAGTTAAACAACGAACCAAAATATTGTGTAAGTGTGTTCGTATTGGTTCATACGGCTGCAATATGAAATCTGCACATTTATCTACGGCCTGAGTAGGTACATGTGGTAAGGCTTTAAAATACGTTTTAGTGCATAACGAAGCATTTATAGCCCCTCATAATAAAATATTACGTACAACCATTATCATACTTTACACAACGAAGATACATCAAAATAAGGAAGTTTAGAGTTTTAATATAGATATAATTATACATTTTAAATTACCTTTCTTTCTCTTCGGCACCACTCTCACTCCTATCGCAAGTTCAGTCACAACGCACAAAATCAGAGTCAAAAAATATAATCTTCCACTGCACCCCATGTTATCACACAAAGTCTGATGCGCCTAATAAACAAATGACTACAAAGGCCTCCAGGGACGGTGCATTGGCCCGAGGATCGAGTGTTCAGGACGCGTATAATCCCAATCCGCGTGTCACGCGCACGAAAGCACTAACTTGTTGATAGAAGAAGGCGGTACGGAGTCATGCGCGTTCAGTGCTCCACGAACGAGTCAACCGCCCGACTACCCTATATTTTGACTTATAGCAATTTGGCAGTGCGAATTCCACTTGTATATAAAACCTTTCGCCGGGCCGGGGCGGGCGGTCATTGGTCGCGCGCGGCGTGCGCCTCGAAGGTGAAGGGAGCTGGAGTGGCGCCCCTCCACCTGTAGAGGGGGAACGCCAGGGTCGGCAGACACTTTTGCTATCGACGGCATGCGATAGCTATCATGCTCAGAGGCTGTACCGTTGTGCTCCGATTATTACGTCACACGAACGCTCGATTGACTCGCTAATATAAATCGATTGAGGCGTCTGGTGAGGAACAAAAAATAAAGAACCGCTCGATGATGAAATGTTCCAAAAAATAAATGAATAGCTAAGCATCTGATTTTATGTGGATACTGAATAGGTTACGAAATGTTGTCGCTTGATTTAAATATTTTGTAAGCGTAGTCCTGAATCTGAAGCACTAATAGGTATCTCTATCCAAGAATTAAAAATGGAGGGACAAATATTTTTTCTTACTACATTTCAATAAAATATTTATGAATTGGATGGCATACTCAGAAAGTCAGAAAATATAACAGTTTATATTTGCTTAGCCTTTAAAACAACTTGGTCCCTTAAATCTCTATTTTGACTGCACACGGATCACATACTTAACAAGGATATAATACAGGTAATCAATACAATACGCTAAGACCTAACACAGATCACATTTCTTTGATACTTCTTTTATACATAACTTCCGTTATCTTAACGACTCCCGCATTGATATAAAAATACGGAACCAACATAGGAATCCTTTTACTGTAATTAGTGGACGATGTACGAAAATCGTAAAAAAATAACAGGAAGTTTTTTTTTTTTAATTTAAATTGAGCATAAGATGCGTAAGCGCAATGCGAGGCGCTGAAATGAAACGTCTCTTTTTTTGTTATGGATTCTCGCAGATCATCCAAGGAGACCGTGTACTGTTTAACCGGTCTTTCCTTTGGAAGTCTAGATAATTTTAGGTTATTGTTCTTAAAATTAAGCGACTGCGCTTAAGGTAACCCCTGTGGGGTTAGAACCTCGGCTTAGGGCGTCGCTGGGAGGACAGTAAGCGACGTGCTGGATCTGTTTTCAATTATTATTATCACGGTCATTTTTAAAGCTACTGGCTTCGTTCAGGGATGGGAGGGTTTATGGCATTAGAATCGGATTGAACTGACACGTCTGCAAAAGCTGACACCTATATTATAAGACTGCATCAACTATATAGCTTCAGATACAGAAGAATCTTCCTTCTAATATTAATCATTAATGTGAATCATTTTTAAGTGCTACACAGGTGCGCATAGTAACAGTAAATTACAAAAAAAAAACGTCACACAGAAGTAATTTTAACAAATTTCTTTTTTTTGTAGTCTTTCTGTTTCCATTGTTTATCTTGGCTCTTTATTTCCGCGATGCTTTTAATTGATATTATCAATTGTAATTTAATGTGAAATTCGCTTCGTCATACTACGAGTATTATTTGTAACAATGTAATAGATGGCTTCAGATGATATCTTTGTTATAATAATAATATCAGATTTTTACTGTTTGCAGAAGGGCTGGTGTCGTTTAAATTTATCTCTCTATGGAATATCTTATTCTAGTAACAAATGCAATTATGAAAGTATATGTGACCTATCCGGGAAAAAGTAAACTTGCTGCGATCTCATATTATATCTCAAAATAAAAAACGCCCGCAGTCTTGCTTAGGGAAAAAAACTGGTGCTAGAGTACTACCACTCTGACCACCTTGAACCTTATTCACTATAGGGTAAAGGCGCCAAAATGCCATGTCGTGTAAAATTTCCTTTTTAGATTTTCAATTTTAGCGCCGAAGCATATGGCTCAAATGTGACCGAGAAAATTTGTCAGTTTCGGGTAGCTTGATGTGCTGATGTGGCGTATGTACGAAAAGCAGAGGAAAGCAAGTTGATTACTTTCTGCTATCAAAATATATTTTTTTCTTCACAATTGAAAATGTTTTTACCTATCTTCTAAGTTTGAATGTAATGCACGACGGGCCATTGAAATGTACAACACAAACCATAACCCAATTATGCACTGTTGTGATCTAATCAGCTTTATAATGACACTGCAATTAGCCTTGCTAACACTATGTATAATGCACGTACAGAAATAATGTTCAAATTGGGCATTCATTATAGTTTGATATAGCTGAAACCTTTTTTTGCGCCTTGAATCGCTTTTAAGTAGTAAATGGAGCTGGTATTTACATCGTTTAAAAAATGCTTATGCATAACTTGTTAGCGTGGTGGGTGTTTACTAAATACCACAAAATCGCGCCTTTTTTTGCAAGTTCTATTAACATTTTAACAGGTTTTAGAAGGAAGGAGGTTAACCATTAAACGGGGCAAGTAGCTATCCAAGACCTTCTTTGTGCTCAGTTGTGACTCATCCCTTCATTTGTGTACTATAATAATGGCGTCCAGAGCTATGGTTGAACCGCGGCTATTCTCTCTAAGGAGATCAGCCAGCTGCACAGGACATACGCGTATTAAAATGCAGAGGCATTTTCGCAAACATAGGCGCACTCTCTATTCCCTCAGTTTCATTGTCCAATGGGACAGCAATCCGACATGACCGAAGAGAGATCAGGTGCAAGACCGACATTTACGTGCTTTCTATTGCGTTTGTGTACCAATCACCAACTTTCGGACTCAGAGCTGCTTTTTGTGAAAAAAAACTGAAAACCCACAGAGCAATTTTGACACTACCCGGGAACCGGAACCCGCTATGCGAGCAGAAAGTGGTAGTTTGGAATGTGAATAACGCGGTGACGTAATGGGGGTTTCAGTAACGATCTCATTTTTCGAATTCTACGAAGAAAGAACAGAAAACTGAAAGGTAGATGTTTATTATTTAATGAAATAGCTCAAACTTTATTGACATAGCGATAATTAGTTCACCAAAGATTTATAATATGTAAGATTTGCCGTATGTAGGTAGCACTAGCACAAAAAAGAAGCTGCAAAAGTATTGTGCATTTAAATCATATTTCTCGTTCTCCTTAAATAAGTTCGTCCATCTGAAGTCATCCGTTTGATGCTCGGAGAATGAGTCATAACCAACTCGGCATAACTTGACGAGAACGTATGGGTGCCAAATAAAGAAGTTGATATATTTCAATTAAGCAGTAATTAAAGTGAAGAAAGAATAAGAAGTTTGCAGAATGGACTTGAACATCTCCATGTTGAAGACTACAAGCCCCATGCCAGTGACTATCATCTCCTTCTGCGCTCTGGTGATCATGAACATAAGGAGCTTGGTTATAGATGGGTCGGCCCACGCTTCCCATT
Organism: Heliothis peltigera; assembly: GCA_958496145.1. Lineage (NCBI taxonomy): Eukaryota > Metazoa > Arthropoda > Insecta > Lepidoptera > Noctuidae > Heliothis > Heliothis peltigera. The sequence goes on along the minus strand of OY292326.1, from coordinate 3,749,833 downwards.
GTGCTAAGTATAGGTCGTTCGGAATCTCTTCACTGACCTGAAAACATAAGTGAAACGGGGTTATATCATACGTAAGAATTTATGAGTATTGTAAGATTATACCTACAAAACGTTCAAGCAACCATTAGCTTAGGTACAGACGCCAGCAGATCAAACTACCTCAATCTGATAAATTTCTTCATTAGATTTTCAACCTTATCAAAATACTGGAAGGTTCTTGAATATTCGACTTTTAAATTTGACAGATTCGGGTAGGTTGACTTGCTAGCTTCTGTAAACAAAATATTTAAATCATAGATAGGTATTTTAGAAATCGATTATTTGCTTCTGGTTTCTATCCAAATGACCCGATTCCTTTCTAGCCATCGACAGAGAACTAATTGATGACCATATCAAGGAAAACTATATGATCACAGTTTTTAGGTACTGTCGTTATGACTCAAAACGGTACTAGGTTGGGACTAATGACTCTTCTCAAGATGAATTATGGTTTAAACCTAGCACTAAAGTTGATACTTTTTTAAAACTACGTTTTATAATCAGGTGCTAAAAATCTATGCATGAAAGGAAATCAATTTTAATAAACCACAGCCCTAAACACAAATATAAGTAGTGCTCATATCTTGATAAATGTTATGAACACAAAGCTTACGGTCTTGCTAATGTTCTCATTACGAGCGGGTATCATTAGCTACTGGATAAACACTATCTATTTGATCTGCCGGCTACTGCGCTGGATTATATTGTCGACGTTGTATCCTTGTATACCTGTCAGTATTTACATCTACATGATGGATAATGTATTTGTAGCCGCTGTTAAAATATTATGTAAAAGTTTATTTGCTTATAAAAGCGTTAGGCCTGACAGATTGTCTTTTGTCCACTCGCTCATTTATCTAATTGTAAATTAAAAATCAACGAGTCATCAGCATCATCATCACAGCATTTTATCGTCCCACTGCTGGGCACAGGCCTCCTCTCCCACGGAGAAGGAGTGAGCGTTAATCACCACGCTTGCTCAATGCGGGTAGGTGATTTCAGACTTTATAGTCCAGGTTTCCTTGAGATGTTATATTTCACCTTTAATCAGTCATTGGTGTCAAAGAAAAACTTGGAAAGTATGTATAACTTAGAAAAGTTACATTGGTACTTGCCTGACCTGGAATCGAACCCGCACCCGCATACTCGTAAGCCTGGTGCTTTAACCACTAGGCCACCAGGATTTAATCAACGAGTGCTTCAAGCCAAATATCGATTACAAAACCTGTCATCATAACCTGTCCAGCTATTTAGGAGACATGGCAAACACATGCACATAACAATAATGTACACATGTAGAGATAAGAATCGTCATTGGGTTCTACTTGTACTGCGAAGGTATTCGTGACATGACTAGGCGTGTGCGCATGACGTCTAAACGTTTTAACAACGTCAAGAACAAAGAATTGGTGAAACAAGGAAATTTCTACTAAATCACCTTTAAGGTCATGTATCTGTAATACTCAATTTATATTTCTGGCACTGTATGTATGTGTTTATAGTGCTTCCGTCGATTAAGTGTTGCCTACGGGTAATTACAAAGGCAGCTCACGAAACTGATTAAGAAAATAAATCACTACACTTACCTTTGTCAGATCGCTTGCGTATCGACACGGCAAGTAAATGTGTAGGACGCCAACAACCCCAAACGACGTATACTTCGGATCTATCCGCTGTAGCAGATATATCTGGTACAAATTAAACGATATCATGAAACTCGTTAGAAGAAACACAGCGAACAACCAAGGGCCATATACATTTTGAAGCTCAACATAAAAATTCAGAGCATCCTGGTGATCTTTGATCGAATCATACAGTTTAATTCTCAATTCATGACGACTTTTGGAATATTTGAAAGCCTTGTACACTTTCAGGGTCATTAGTTTCAATTTGAGTCGGAGATGCGTTGTGGCTATGCAGAAAGAGCCGTCGAATCCGCAGTAGTTAGGTACGAGGACAACGCATTGGACACAGTTGTACGCAAACATGCATTGGAAGAAAGGAGTTTCACTCTGTATGTCTTCCACGAAGAGTAGCTCCATATCATGCACCATTCGTCTTTCGTAGTCATCAGTCTGAATACTCTCTATAGTCATCAAAGCTCCAGCGTAAATGGGAAACAAAGCGCTCATTATAGTTGGGATCAGAAGCCAGGAGATCTCTCCAACTTTAGCAATTTTTATGTGATCGTCATAAAGCACTTGAAATTCCTCCTCCAGATTATTAGCCTCTAAAAGGTCTTCAGATATTTTATCCAGCAAAGGAGCGAATTTGCTCGTTGCATAGATGACGTAATAGGTTTTGATGAAGAAGAGAACGAGGACCACGGCCAATGTCATGTTTCTAGCGAAATTGTAAATGTCTAAAGTGTACAAACATTTGAAGGTATATGTGATAAACCAGAACAGTTGACCACCGCAGAAGGTGACGATCAGAGTGATGGTGATGCATCGTTTAAGAGCCGTGGTTCTATTTGGATATAGGAAAGCGAAAGCCAGCGAGAAAGCACACAATTTAAAAGTTTCATTGAAGCCCTTGTATTTTTTTTCGGGTAGGATATCTACTTTCATTTCCATCTTGCCCACAATAAGTCACGTTCCTTGTTGATATGGTAATGAGAATGTGTGAAGCTTAAGGAATTCCGAGGTTCGTATGTAATAAGTAGGCACGTGCCGCCACATTAAGGGCAATCACGCAATAAATTACTGAGCAATTTATTAGACTTGAATCACCACTTACGGAGTAACACCTCATAATTTAGACACACTTGTTTTCAGTACTTATGTTCTCAATAATAATTCGCATTTAATTTCTTCTATACTAGCTGTGAAGTGCTTATTCGCTTCCACTTTATTTTATTTCTTAAGGTTAACTTGTGAAATGCTACTTCGTTTTTGTTAACGCATACACGATTTCCAATGCAATATTAATAAATCACGGGTATAGAGAAATATTATGTCTGAAAGCTTTTATATTTTTATTTCATATCTTCAAATTTAAGAAAATTTCGAAAACATACGGATTCGTAATACTAAAATGCACTAAAATATCATTAAAGTACTTTCCAAAATTCTTAACATGGCTCCAAAGAACATTAAATATTTTTGTCATAACTGAGGTGCCTGCAAGTTCACCTCTGCTGAGACGACGGTCATTTCAAGTGGTATTTTTAATGAGCTGTTGTCTCAAGAACAATTTATTTTAATTTTTCTATTTTCGTGTACTGAATTCTGAGTGCTATTTGAGAATAAATGTTTGTTTATTTTTTTTAAACCTTATTGTTGTGACGATAAAGGCCAGTTTCACAATGTCCGAATAGCCTCTATCTACCGAAGAAATTAAAAAATGGAACAGAATTTGTATGAAATTATCTACGAAATAAAGTAACTGGAATTTCGTAGGTGGTGAAATAGGCCCTAAATCTAAAATAGATGTGAGGAAAGAAAAAAGCTAAAATTACGCACAGTTTACAAAACTCGGCCTTTATCGTAAAAATCTGAACAATTGCGTATCAATACTTACGAATAAGTAGGTATGTACGTAACACTTACATATAAGTATAATAAGTAGGTACAATTAGCTTTATTAAACAAAGTCGGTGAATGTAGTTGGGTCCAGTTTTTTGGACAGCGCCAAATGATACTTTCAACTGCGCTCGATATTTTTGCTCGAATTTTTATTATTTAAAAACAGGAATGTCCGTTACAAAATATCAAAACGAGGTGACATGAAAGTGCAAGGGCTTTTCGACTGTTGTGTTTCATAATTATGATCTGAAATCAATCTTTGGTATTAAGGTTGAGTACATGTAATTAATTAACATGTTTTTTCAAGCTAGGATATACTGATTAATTAACTGGTCAAATAAGAAAGGTTTTAGAGAGAATTTCGTGTTACTCAAACGTCGTACATCATGACATCTTCTGCCTAGCCTTTTCCCAAGCTGTGTTGGAATCGGCTTCTATTCTTAACCGGATGCAACTGAGTATCAGCGTTTTACATGGAGCGACTGTCTATCTGATCTCCACAGCCCAGTTATCTGGGCAACCTTAAACCCCTTGGTAATACTGGTTGTCAGACTTTCTGGCATCTTACTACCCGTAACGACTGCCAAAGACGTACAAATGGCAGCGGGGACCAATTCAACGTGCATTTCGGAACTAGGAGGAACTCGTCGTGATAAGATGGTCACCCATCCACGGACCTAACCATTAATAACCTTATGATCGTTCGACTCGAGCGGCTTTTACTCAAACATCGTACATATTATGTAATTCTAATTTAAATTAGAAGAAAATAAAATACGATATTATAAAGTATAAAAAGGCAATGAGGTTGTAGGTAAGTACCTACACAGCCTCATTAGAATGCCTCATTTATCTCACAAAGTATTTAATAATGCATAAATGTTAATTATGAAGCGTTTCCCGGCGAAACTCAGACACAAAACAAATATGAAAATTGGTTTGTACCAGTGCTAATAGCGATATTTAACGTTCGTTTCATAAAACTTACCTACTTTTATAATTATTGCAGTTATAATCTTCTTTAATTAGTTGCAGATATAAGTGTTTAATTCTGAATGTTAATTGAATCATTCATAGGATACCAGAAATTTATTCATCTGAAAAGTACCCTACCCGTATCTGACGAATTTTGCTAATCGAATATTAACCTTTTGGAATTGTGATAAGGTTGAAAATCTATTAAAGAAATTTGACAGATTGATGTGCTGGCGACTGTACCTCTTATGACCGTTGGCTATGCAGGCCTGCCGGAGCTATTAAACGCAGTGTTTAATAACACAGTGTTAATATGCCTCATTGGCATAGTGTTCGTATAAACAAACTCCTCTGTACAGGGTCCTGGGTTCGGACCAAAATTGCTTTTAGCGTTTCTTGAATCTTTCACAAAGCAGCCCGAAGGTGTGGAAGTTGGTGGTGCTATACCATACACCCGTGCCTTGGAGAGCACGTAAACGTCGGTCGTATGCTTGATCTCTCTCCGACAGTGTCGGATTGCCGTCCCATCGGACTATGAAAGTGCGGGAATAGAGAGTGCACCTGTGTCTGCGCGTAAGATTGAGCAGTATTAATGTCTGGTGTAGCTGACTGATCTCCTAACGCTCGGGAACATCACACAGAGAATGGAAACTTAAAAAAATCGCCTGGATGCCATTAATACCAGTTTTCATCTTTACAGAATATTTCACGACAGAATAAAGGAAATAAGAGACTGAATGCAGACTAAAATGCGTCAGATTCTTGTTATCTTAGCCAATAAATTCCTTTTTCTGGTGAGTCAATAAGTATAAGTGACTCATGATTGGGTGCAGTTCCTTCTTTTTGGTAAAAAATAACGTTTCATTTGTGACGGCTATACCTTGAAGGTTATAAGTTTAAAACAAAATAACCAAATCAACGAAAGATGTAAGACCTACTTTTTAACAGACTTGATATGGTACAGATGCTGGCACATCAACTCTGTCAAATTTCCTTAATAGATTTTCAACTTTATCGCTGAAGTATACGGTTGGAAAATTGACTGGTTTCAGGTAGCTTGATATGCTGGCGGCTGTACGACTCCTAAGTTTGTCCATTGATGTCATATCCGCCATTAGAGAATAGATAATTTAAACAGTTGCATCAAACATCGATAGACTTGGAAACATTAAATACATGTGCACATTTTCAAAAGAAGTGCAATATCTCAGGAGCACATCGGCTATAAAAACGATTGCGTCAGTCTTCAATGGAGCCTGTGAACCATTAGGCCATAGAGTACAGGCTGCACGCGAAGTGGCGTGCCGCTGTTGAGCAAGAAGGAAGCAAGGAGTTTGCGTGACCTCTGCGCACATTGTCATTAATACAATCCCATTGACTTTGAGGTCTCTATTACTAGCGAAGTGCCAAAAATAACAAGAGTTTTATTAATGCAAAAAACTTGGGTGTTAAGAGAGCGTTTACTCAATCATTGTTTTCCAAAACAAGTTACTGTCGTTAAAATAATAGAACTTAAAATAATGGAAACACTTACTTATCATCTAAACGTCATGCTGATTTATTTACGATGTAGCCAAGGTCGCCGGGAAGCAATAGATGCGGGTTGCTGAAGATCACGCAAGGTGGGGAGCCTTTGTCCAGCAGTGGACGTCTGACGGCTGAAGCGACGTCATGCTGATTTGATTTGCTTCAAAATTCCATTCCTATATATTTGCCCTATGTTGCCAATCCCAAAAATATCATACCCAATCCGGGGAGAAACCAGTGCAGATAAATTCACTTTCAGTTCCACTAGACCATACAGAGAGTTGTAAAGTGTGATGTTGCTATTATGATTGTAAATTCTCCCCTTGGCTGACTGCAGAAATGTATAAACACTTCATTACATAAGCGAATAAACTGCTATGTATTTATATGGAAGTAAATTTACTCTTTTTTGTCAGAATGCAGGAACCATGACGGTAAGTCAATCATACAGTATTCTTGCACTAAATGTAACGTTTGTTATAGTAATTAAAGTACTTTTTGTGAATGGAGCTCTCAGGTGATTGCACACACTAACTACCTTTTAATTTACCCTATAAGTGACGAAACTTTCATTACTTTATAAATTGTTGCGAGTGGACGAGTATTAGATGTGCGTTGCCTAACTTTAGATGAAATGGTTTTGAAGAACCGAACCCTGACTTATTAAGTTCGCAATAGGTAAGATGGACATGGCGATAATATGAAAAAAAAATCGCGGAAATAAATAAAAGAGCAAAAGCTGAAATTGCTTAGAAGTCGCTTAAAAAAGGAACATGATACATGACACGTGTCAGCATTCTTGAACGTCCAAATTTCATTCAAGTATTAAATCAAATAGTTAACGAAGAAATTAATAATTTTCAAAACGAACCGTCATTTCCGATCATTAAATCAATTTTCACAATAAATCACCAACCGATTATCAAATAAATCATCTATAAATTAAATTTGAAGACGTGAAAAGGCGTATTAAGTAATCAACTAGCTTATCATACCACATCCAGTTGTTTTAATTATGTAAATATTACGTTACGCCCTCGGACTGCGGACGAGTGAAGAAAATGTATTCGAACAGGATTTACCACGTCAAGGCTTATTAGCGTAAAAATATTGCATATTATTTCATTTGTTTGTTGCACCTCCGTAATTGAAGAGTTAGGTGCCGAATTAAAATATATTTTTTTAATTTTGCGTGGTATTTCAGCAGGCTCTGCATGACAACCGTAGAAACAAGTTTGAGGCTGTCAGACAAAGCTACGGGTTATCCGTAAGGGTAAGGAACCGTGGCCCTGGCAAACAAAGACCTCCAGAAGGAACATGTGGATTTCAGTCAGTAAGAGTTTGACACTCCCTCCGGCTGCACTCACTGCGGGAAATGACCCCATTTTGATTTCCCACGAAAAAAAGGCTACCAGAAAATTAAAAAAAACCGTGCCTGTAAAAACTTCCCCGTCTAAATGCCTACATGAGTCATGCGGATTTACCGCACGCAAGTACATAAGTGGGTGTGCAACCGGCATTGTAGCCGATTAATTATAAATTGATAATGTCCGTAGGTCGTATCAAAGGAACCATTTCGATTTATTGTTTTTCGAAGGCTGTTCTAACATTAGTGTTGGCGTTATTACAGGTGGCTTTGAGCATTAGAGAATGGAACTACCGGAGACGCCATCGCGTCTAACAAAGGTACGTAAATGTATGCGCAAAATTTGTTTTTTAAGCGATTTCTAAAAAGGGACTAAAGGATCTTCTCAGTTTGACCTGTAACCGTTTGTTTGTTTGTATGTATATATGTTTGTCTCGCGTTCGGCTGAAAAGATTTCGACACGGCTTTCGGAAAAGTATTTGTTACATCCAGGAGAAAGTTTTAATGCTTTAACCAACTCAAAAAGGAAGTTTATCATTTTGATCTGTATGATTTTAGCTTTTTTGCGCATATCTCCGTCATTTACCAACCGATTTGAAAAATTCTTTTTGCCAATAGTGAGTGTGTTCTCACTATTTCTACTCGTTAAATTGGCAGATTTTTAGCATGAAGATACATTTGTGCTCATTGCCAGTCCAGTAAGTTAAATGCTCTAAGCTTTGAGCCATGCGTTTTGAATTGTTAAAAACAGTAATTAATGTCGTATTGGCTCATATTATGTTCACTGAGGATTATGTGTACCTAGCTTATGTTACAAGGTTGCATTTCATAATGAGTGATCTATGAGCTTGTGAGACTGTTGTTTTGATGTACCTACCTAAGTAGCTTAGAATAATGAGTCTTGATCACGTTTTGCACCATTTAAATGGGTAGGAAAGAGAAGGGTTTCAAAAGAATGATACGGGCAACTAATAAGTACATATTTTTATAATCCAGTATACTGCTAAAGGTGGATTTTTAGGATAGGATAAAAATAAAAATAAACCTTATCGAATACTCAAAACTATACAATTCTAGTAATTGTTTAGATAAAAAAGAATCAACACGGCTCAGCAGTCACTACTCAATTGCCAACCTAAATTAAATTCAAAATTATTTCGATAATTTCCAAATCTCTATGTTCGGAGACAATACCTGAATGGAATAATCTCCTAACAGTTTTTGCCAAGTTCACGTAACTTGAAAAACAGATAATATTGTTGAAACAGACATGATTACAAATAAAAGCTGGCAATAACCAAAGATTAATGGAAAGCACATAAAAGGACCACTATTTTGTGCGACTAAAAGCCCAATGCGTGAACTTAGCCTCATTAAAAAAATCAAAATCCTTGCCAAGTTATGCGCCAGCGACTGAGCCATAATATCAATCACTCCAATTCGATATCCAAAATTCGATCTAACTTTGTCTACGTGACTAGTGACGTAAACTAGACTTGTTACGGTTGTAACAGTCGATATGTCGAATGTCGATAACCAGTCGCCATGTCTACGGTGTAGGTCGGTTACTGCTTCAAGGTAAAGCCCCAGGTTTGATCTCTGGGCGTAGATAGTTGACCGCGGATCTGAGCATATTTTAGTTCCGTGTCATAATCCGGGGTGATTAGCTAGAAAAATTAAATGGTTTAATAGGATCTGTTTCAATTACGGTTGATGTGAGGATATGTTAGTTATGATAAGTGATGTGATAATTGGATTTGTTTTCCAATAGCATAATAAGCAGATACGTAATGGTATTGAAGGAACATACTATATTATGACGATCAATCTTCTTTCATTCATTTAAACAATTAGTAGTTCTGCTTTGCATATATGTAGGTTTTCTTAAATGTTCGTAGTTCACTCTAAACCCTCATAAATAAACCGTAAAGATATACTAATTGCTATAGCTCTTAGAACCGGTGTTTTATCTGGAACAAGTGCCTATCTTACCTTCTCAACCATGTCATCTAAATACCCGTAACGACTGCCATAGAAGCTCAAATAAAAGTTAGGATTCAGCAATTTAACGCGCCATCCGAAACAGGGGGAATTCGTCATCAGCGTCGTCACGATGGTCACCCATCCAAAGACCAACGGCGCCATGTACTGTTTAACCTTATGATCGATCGACCTATGCGCCTTAGTAGGTACAGTCACTAATCTGCACCAGTTTCGTTGACTCGATACCAAATGTCGTGCAAGGCAGTAGTAAGATTGCGAACTCAATAGGTTTAAGCTCGCGTGATCAGCTACAATGGTGGTACATGGTGTGATTGACACCTGGTTTGTTGGCTTTGATTATTTTCTATGATACCATGGGTGCCATTGAAATTGAAATGTGGCTAGGTCAATGGGATTGTGACAAAATCTTTCATGATTAAGAACACTAGTTTTGGAAGTCAAGGTGAATAGAGCCTGAAAACTGATCAACCGTGAGCTTAATGGGTAATAATATGGAAGCTCTGTGCATTTTCGAAAGAGTTACCCCTCCTATCCACCACCAGTCCTGGAACATGAAGGGCCTTAAAAGGGACATTGGTGGGTTTTAAAAGACTGACATTCTCTTCCGCTGCACCCATACGAAGATACACCATTTGATGATTTCCATCTGCCAAAGAAGTATGCTAATAACATACGTATAGCTTTTCTCCTCCTTAACATGGTATGTAAAATTGTAGATAACTAAACAGACACCATAATAAGCTACTGTTTTAGGCCTACAGGTTTTAGGAGACCGGCGCAATCCTTATGCGTTGCCTCTCTGAATGTTAACATTCTATTCCTTTATTGGTAATTTTCTTTATTGAGAAACATTCTTCGTTAGAAATACATAAAATCGTACATAAAATAAAACAGTATTTATTAAAAGTAAGCTTAAAAATGTACAAAAAATTCAATTTTACCAAAGCCATGACAAACAGCGCCAGCTCTTCACCACTTCCTCATCTGCCTAGCCTTTTTCCAAGCTATGTTGGGATGCAGCTGAGTACCAGTGTTTTTATGCGGAGCGACTGCCTATCTGACCTCTTCCACCCAGTTACTTATGCAAACTAATACCCCTTGGTAAGATTGGTTGTCAAAATTTCATTTCGATTATCAAAGATGTACAAATGGCAATTGGGATCCACCAACTTAAAGTGCCTTCACCATTCACCACTACCTATGTTTTATCAATATACCTGCAATGTAAAAATATATTTGACTCACTTATCAAATGCATGCCAAAGCTCAATAATTAACCTTACTAATTGCACACGTCAGGTCTCATTGAGAGTGAGTGTTTCTGAAGACGTGGGACATGTGCGCACATTATATTTTTGATAAGGTCACATAGTTGGCATAGCTGCGTGATGTAAAGCAATGGGCTGTAACAACGACCGTGACGGTGAGGCTGGTGGTACTGCTAGCGATTATTATCGACTTGTAAGTTATTTTGTTTTAAATTGTTCTGTAATAGTTGGACAAAATCGTTTCGGAGAGCACGCTAAATTGTGACTTCTTGCTGTCATGTGTTTACAGATGCCAGCACATCAAGTTACTCGAAACTGGAAAATTTTCTTAATCTACTTTGCTTCAGCGATAATGTTGACAGAGATTTGATAGATTGTAGTAGCTTGATGTGCTGGGGTCTGTACCTACATAGTTGACAGAGGCCAAAAAGTCTGATTGCTAGCCGTGCCAAGAGCTATGTATCTTGTTGTCTAGATAAATTAGTAAGAAGATAAGGTTGACACTCCATGTAAAGCACTCATTTGCATCGAGTTAGACTGGAAGTCGGCCCCAAAATAGTGGGTAAAGGCTAGTCAAATACTTGGACACATTTTTTTCCTGCTATCTTACAAGATCAATAACACTGCCTTATTCCTCAAAAGCTTTTGTTATAGCTTTTAGAGAGATACATGCCTCTAATACATCATTCTAAAGATTTTTATCTCTGACCATTACTTATATATCCTTACCCTTGCCAAGAAAATTGCCGTTCCAAACCCACGTAACAATAATTGATCGCTTAAACTTGGTAACTGCGCATGCGCCGATTTCATGATCTATGTGATCAATTTGGAGCCAACAATTGATTATCACGAGCACGGTGATTGAATTATGACGTCATGCGGTAAAATTATTGCTTGTCAAGTTTACATTGTTTCGTTAATGGCCGCCTATGGACGTTGAGAATTAAGCACGCGAAAATATATGTAATGAATGGTTACCTTTTTATTTTTAGTTATTTTAAACAGGAACTAAATATTTGCGTGATAATAACAGCAGGATTAGCATGGCGATTCTATATCAATTCTGTCTAGAAATAACAAAGCGCTTTCTGTCAATGTCAACATGTCTTCTGCCGGAGCATGGCGCGACCTGTCAACTCGTATATAATCACTTATAAACTTATGTCGATCGAAGAAAAGAAAAAATTCTTCAAAAAATGACAAATGAAATCTTACGTCAATCTGTCACTTTTCTGTCATTATGTCTAATCTCCAATAGACAAAACTTGTTTCTACGGTTGCCTTGCTAAGCCTGCAGGAAGGTATTTGTAGCCATTAATTTCTTGAAGTTGATCAACCAAGAAGTTACGTAACTCATCTAAAATTTCAAAGATTATGGTTGCTTTGAAAATTATGCTGCGATTATCTGAAATTTGACGCCATTTCAAATTGGTATTAAACAAAGTTAGTACCATTTACGATATAGTTATCGCTTGTTGTCTATTTAAGATATTTTAATAATTTAGTTGTATGAAATCTAGTTCGTGAAGGGTTTCTTGGTCTATAAATATATTTATGTCAAAACGTGAACTCGTGGGTCGACAGTTTATTAAGTATTAAATTTTAGAGGTGTTTATGCGGGTGACCCAGGCTTAGCATGGCAACCGTAGAAACAAGTTTTGTTTACCGGAGAATGGACATCCTAATACTATTATAAAGGCGAAAGTTTGTAAATATGGATGTATGGATGTTTGATATTCTTTCACGTAAAAACTACTGAATGGATTTGAATGAAACTTTACCACAATATAGCTTATACATCAGAATAACATATAGGCTACTTTTTATCCGGGTATGGAAAGTACTTCCCTCAGAAAGCGGGTGAAACCGCTGGCGGAAGCTAGTAATGACATATAAGTGACAGATTGACGAAGATTTCTATTGACTTATTTGAAGTAATTTTTCTTTTCTTCGATCGACATAAGGTTACAAGTGATTATATGCGAGTTGACAGGTCACGCCATGCTCGGGCAGAAGACATGTTGACATTAAGCCTGCTGATCGCGTTTTATTTGATGTTAAAGGAAATAGAAAAAAATGCATTTCTTGAGTTCGGATATAAAAATAGCAATCAGCTCTTATTTTTACTATTACAATTCTGTACGTTTAAATAGTAATTTTCAATCTTCGGAAACCTAATTTGGTCGTAATAAAATAAAACAATAAGGCTCCAGCCGCTACTTCCACCGTCAAATCAAAATACCAAGAGAAAGTTAGCAAGCCGACTCTTATTAAATTATCTTGGAATGTATCTTTTGTACTTTTTTCAGTACAAAGTCAGCCTACCTAGAACGAGCTCACAATTATCTATGCTCTGTTTCTTACTGGCAACTCCGAAACATTTCGATAGTGTAAATACCATAGATAGCGTAGAATAATGAAATTGGTCCGAATAGAGTTGGTTAGTATTAGCAAATTAGTTCCACATTAGCATAACCTGGCCTAAAGGGGGTATAATCTTAGGTGGGGTCAATAATGGGGTCAGGAGTTGACATTTGTAAAGCGTGTGTACTTGCTCCTTATCGGGTGAAACAGTGGGCCGGTGGTTTGTGGTGGGGATAGGGTCTACAAGTGAACGGTTAAGGTTGGACATTTGGTTTGTAGGTAAAGGTTTGTAGATTAAGAGGTTTTAGGGAGTTTGTCATTTGTTAGAAGTAAAAACACAATAAACTTACAAGCAGCGAGATTTATGTTTGCTAACTATATATTTATAATATCTTTTCCTCATTCGAGTCATATGTTTAATGATTATTTAAATATGCATCGATAGCGAAATGGTTAACCTAAATAAATTAAGGGCCAGTTTCACAATGTCCGCTAGCCACTATCTACCAGATAAATTAAAAAATGGAACAGAATTTGTATGAATTTATCTTTCAAATAAAGTAACTGGAACTTATTTGTAGATTTAGACCATTTCTTTTTTTTTCTTATCAAACGAGTTTATCATGAACAACTATAATTATTTCACATAGAGCTCCAAGGAAATAACAATAAGATCTTGAATCTGTTATTAAAAAACCAAATAAATAACCTTTCGGCAAATGATTGTTCGCGTGACCACAGCACTTACATCGACGTCCAACAACAAAGGTAACTGTAACATTCACATACATTTATATAGAGGTTTAACTTTAACTAATAGTCAGTTATGTTTGGCTGATATGCCGTGTATGCCTTGCGGTTGCACATTGTGGGGTCTAACCTACTGCGTCTCTTTTTGTTTATTTTCTCTTATGTATGCATGTAACATATAAAAATTCTCCGCACAATTGGGTAACGACATAAAACATATACTACAATAAAGGTATAAAAATATAAAAAGTCATTTATTCAAATAGGCTGAAAAAGACACTTTTTTAAGGTCAATTTTTTCTGCAAAAGATCAGCCCTTCACCACTTTCTATGTGTTATCGCTGGAAAGAAGAAGTGATTGAACAAACTCCCCAGCAACACATTCTAAATTTAATTTTGGTGTGTGTATTTTTCCAAACCATACCAAGATATATCAGATATCTACAAACTGAGTCGTTCAAACAAAGAAGAAAATAATAGTTGCATAAACATATTAATATGGTTAGCTTAGAGAATTAATTATACGATAGTTACTAACCATACTCGTATTTGTATTGCTTCCTTACGACTAATTCGTGAGGCAAACTTAATTGTTCGGAGACAGGCGGTTACTTTAGTGTTAATAAAACCAAACATTATTTGTCTGGTCTACCGAGTGATTAGCGGAAAACAACCGTTTAGATTATTTATTAATTATTTTACTTTCATCAAAAAACTGATTAACAATAGAGTATGTATTACATATTTTGAAATCTGTGTATAAGGATATTATAATTAAATGGAAAGCATAAAGATATTGACAGCTATTTCTCCACCACCCAAAAGTATAGATAGGCCTAAGTCGTTAAGTCCTCCATTGCACAAACGCATATCAAGCTAGAATCTGCCTCCTTAATAGATTATCAACGTTATCTCTGAAGCATATGGTTCAAAATTTATTGGAAAATATTTCAGTCTCGGGTAGCTTAATATGCTGGTGTTTGTACATTGAGCAAAAATATTTAATAAAGAAACTAATGAAGCTTTTACGTTAGCCGAAATAAGACCTTTTCATGGTGATCAAAACCCTTAATCTGGAACAAAAGTTAAAATTACACAATTTAATAACAACGTTCACTTGTTCGCATTTCACAAAAATAAATGAAAAAGAAAGAGATAAAAGTGTAGGCGTATGTTACTGATTACAAAGTCTTCGTATCACATACTTTCTTTTAGATCCAATCAAAATGGTGGACTTTGAAATTGCTTTCACGAGTGTGATACTAAAATAAGAACATAAATTCAATGCCATCTTTGATTACAGAGTGATATTTAAAATATTAGCTGTTAGTTGCAGTTTCACTTGCAATTGTTTCAACTCGTAAAAATTGTGTACATAGCTATAGATTCTTTTGTTTTTTTTCGGAATGGCTTCTCGCAATTCAGGAAGATTCTATGAGGCGGTATACTGCTTAAGTGGACTTGTCTGTGAGAGCCTAGAATTTACGGTCCGTTTCTAGGGCGTAACTGAGATTACTGCCCAATTCTATCAAAACTTTTTCAGTAGTTATAATTAGTGTGATTCTTGCGCTATTCAATCTGTTTCCATGTTTCATTCCTAAACTAATACAAACTTTGGGAATCATTTCTCCAGGTTTACACCTGTATCCCAACAAATTTTCCTTCAGCTGTTAAAGGAAAGAAACAAATAGATTTACTTTCCTATGAATAAATAAGGAAAGACAAGGCGATCAAAACCTGTTAACATAAAAACTCGCATATCACAAATCATGATCAATAATCTTCATCATAGAACTAATAATTCAATCGGACACATTAATCTAGTGCGGAAACATCCATACGTAACCATTAACAGACATAGACATAATAACTGTCACCAATAACGTGTTGTCTAAACAGTATATCTTTTGCTATGAAATAAATAACTTTTGCGCAAAGCGGTAGGTGTTAGAGAGACCACCCGGCTTAGGTTCTCAGTAAAGGAGATTTTATCTAGTTCAGTGTTTGTTAAAGTTTTTTATGGTACGAACCTGTAAGAATTAGGGGCAGTAGGTAGACCACCTGACACAATACCTGTCTAGTCGGATGATCCTCCCGTTTCTGTGGGGTATGCAGACCTTTACTTTCTGGTCTTTTCTTTACTACCCTAAAGCTTCCGTAGCAGGCTGGGTTGACCTAATGTAAATATTTTCTGCCGGGGCTACGGATTGTTCGCAAGAGTTACCGTGGCCCTGGCACGCAGAGGCTTTTGCCTGCGCAAGTTGGTTTTAGTCAGTGAGAGGGAGCAGTCAGCTGGACCTCCTTCCAGCTGCGGGATTTGACATTCGATGATTTATCACGAAAAAAAACCCTTAAGATTTTTTTTATCCGCAACTTTTTTTCTTTGGATTTCTTTTTGCAAACGTTAAATTTTTAGTAAGATAGTAGAGCTAGAGATCTCATATTTACTTTTATATTCTCCCAATTTGCCTAGCAACTAAAATACGCATCAGGGAGTCGAGGTTCAAAGTTTTAGAAACACTGGTCTAATGGTTAGAAGCCGCGGGACTGTTATATGGCCCACGACTATTGAGATAACACCAACACTTTCACGGAATGCGGTTGTGTTGTAGATAAATTGGTATTAATGTGGTGTGTTGTGATGCATGGTTGCCTCCCATCTTACTTATGAAGGTAGGAATGATGAAGTTGTGGATTTTGTCGATTACGATGGCTTTATTTGTTTTTGTATTTTTTGGATAACCCGGTTCTAGTTAACTTTTTAACCTCGCCAAGTTATTTAAATATTGCTTGCACTTGTCAATATCGGTACGGGTGGGGATCGAACTCACAACCTCTCGACCAACTACTGTCGCGTTGAATAACTATTGGGCTTTAATTACTTTTTACTGCTTATTTGTTTTGTGCCTAATAAAACTTAACTAGTACATACAATGGTCATCATAGGCCCTGTTAATATTATGCTGTTACTTTACTTGTAAGAGTAGTGAATGATGAGGTTGTCAACTTTTAATCAGTCCGCATTGACTACACTAACTTCTTCAAAACTTGAACCTAATGAAAGCGAAGTTTACCGGTTTCCGTGATCCCTTTGGTCTCAAAACAAAGTAAATATAAAAATAAGTCTTCAGTAATTAATTATTCGCAGTTCTGTTTATCAACTACAACTTTATTTACTTACTTATAATATTACATACAAATTGGAACTTAAACTGTCAGGTGTAGCATCTGGTACGGTAAAAAACATCTTTCATTGCCAAGATGTTGTCAGAATTTTATCACGATTGCGTTTCTGAAATGTTTTTATCAAGTGAAGTTTAAAATGTATGGAGACACCCGAAAAAGATTTATAATCGTGGGAACAATCTTTCAGGTCACTAGTTAAAGCCAAGTTTAACTGCCCAAAAGTGAAGGTACAAATTCTTAATTAAAATATAAATATTTTAATTTTTTTTATTTTGTAGTTATAATGCATCTGTAAAAAATATTGTACTTCTTTTTTTTTGTCACTTGACAATGTTGAAACATTCTCGTAAAGTATTGTTGATAAAAAATATTGCTTAAGTATACAATGTATGTCAACCACTTTTTAATTTTTAACAAATCAGTTATATTCGGCATTGACGTAGGCAGGCATGTCCATAAATTTCTTTAAACTAGTATAATACAACTTTCATGAACAGCAAGTTTAAGTAAATCGAAGTCATGATACTCAGATTTTACAACTGTTAGCAAAATTAGCCCCGTGAGGCCATCGCTCGCGTAGGCTGCGGCATTGTTCGCAAGTCATAATATTATTATTACGTATTTTGGTGGTATATAATATTAATTTTCACCTGTTCAAAATTTCAATAAGGCAGGAAATCAGCTTGTAATCGATATGTTTTGATGGGATGACGACAAATTTTTCAAGATGATCAAGTTAGGTACTGCGGAAGCCCTATCAGCTCATTTAAAATGATTTTGGTTGGGTGATTGTCTTTTATGGTGAATTAAAAGAATCCTCATCAATCACACTTAAATGTATTTTTTGTTTCATTTTTACTGCTTTGTTTTTGTATGTTACACGTGAAGACAAGTTTTGGCTAGTGAAATTATTCGAAAGTAGTATCTAATTGTTACGTTGAACACAGCAATGAGATTATTTCAGCTAAATACTTCCCGTTTTTCTGTTTATCTCGCTAAAATCTTGAAAGACATTACCATTTATTTCACAAAACACCGACACCAGACATTGCATTCGGCCGCCATTTTCAGATTACACAATTTCTTTCTTCGCAAAAAAATATCTCACATTAAGACGAATACAAATGTTTGTTAGTGTGATGTATTAAAACATTTCACTTGTAAAAGTTTCTTTAAAATGTAATCGGGCAATCTCTATGTTTAAATAATGATCTAATTGCGAACTTTTTATTAAACAAAGGTACATTGTTGCTTGTGAGATCTCTCTCACAGTTGTAAGGGAAATGTACTTACATTGCTATAGTATATGTACAATACGTATTCTAGTTTATTGGACTTGTTAAGCTGTCGTGGGCAGCGCGCAATGTATACGGAATTCGTGTCGTTTGGCGACATGCATTCAGATTTATATTATTTACGAGTTTTGTTTGAATTTGAGGAATGTTCACTGACATTTCGATGAATTGGTGTTTAAGTTTCGTATTCACACAATTTGGTTTTGTTTAGTTATTTAAGATAGAAAAGTGTTTGAGTATATTCAGAGTATTTTTCGTAATTTAGGGACTAGTCGTGGAGGCCTTGTGGTTAAAGCACCAGCCTTTCAATGAGCATGCAATGCATTTTTTTTAAGTTATATGTACTTTCTGAGTATGTTTTGGACACCAATGACTGATTAAAGGTGAAGGAAAAACATTTGGAGGAAAACTGGGTATAAAAAAAATTGGTAGATGGAAGCTATGATGTCTTTAGGATATCATAAGAATAACTTACAGTACTAGTATTCATAATTATATTGGTTATTGAGTTTTGATCGTTAATTGTGGTTTATAAGTGAATTTATTTAGTCACACTTCTATACACATACTGATTATAAACTTGGAAATACATTTTGATAATAACATTTATGAAACATTAAATATTACGTATATACCTGAAATGGGCATAAATACCAGAAGTATTATAAATTATATTACGCTTTGTATGTTTTGTGACTTCCTTGTATGTAATGTAATGGGTGTACAGACACCATCAGGTCAAGCTACCCGAATCTGTAAAATTTTACCAATCGAATATTAAGCCTTCCGATATTGTTATAAGGTTGAAAATCGATTAAAGAAATTTGACAGATTGATGTAGATCTATGTGCTGGCGCCTTTGCCTACCAATAAATAAATTTATTTTTGTTAAAGATTTCTATTATTTGTAATGATAACTGAAAATTCTTAAGAATTTATTTCTAAGCGTTCCTGTTTAAATTCATAATTACTGACATATTTTATGTACCAGGTGAATAGTTCCATACAAAGTTATGAAACTTGTATGAGGAAGTGCGTAAGAAAAATGATTGTTATTTGCTACAGTTAGCAGGAAAAACTAAAACAAAAGACGTTTTTAATTGTTGATTGACGTTGTAAATTGGCGGTGTTGGGCGTCAAAGTCCTCGGTACCGAAATCCATCAATAATAATTGCAGATGATACCTTTGCACAGTTTTAACAGCGATTATGGCTGTTTGGGGAAACCATTTGATATCTTAAATATCAATAAATCTTAAGGTTTATTCAAAAATCTAAAATGTAATTCTCAAAATCGATCAAATTGTAGGTATACTGTCTTTAACTTTTAAATCAAACAAGAATCACACCGAAAAACAATGAAAAAATAAGGTCACGGATGAAACAAAAAAAAACAATGCCAATGATGATCGAATTATTCAAATAAAAAGGGGTTTATTATAACTCGTCTAAAAACTCTCCTTTTGTGCTGCCAACAATAATCGATTGACCTTCAACTTGTAAACGTTTCATAAAATACATTTTTGCGTTTCAAAAATATGATGACTGTATTTTAGAATTTACCGAAATTTTCATTCTTCAAAGATTGATCACGAACGTAGACCTAAGGCATTTTCTGCCAGAGCTGCGGGTTGTTCGTAAGTGTTACCGTGTCGCTGGCGCAAAGAGGCCTCCAGAAGGAACAAAGTGGGTTTTAGTCAGTAAGAGTCTGACACTCTCTCTAGCTGCGCCCTCAGCAGGATTTGCAGCTCATTTGACGATTTCCCACGCAGGCCCAAGGCATTTTTGGAAACTAAATATGTACAGCCGCCAGCACATCAAGCTACCCGGAATCTTCACTATCACTTCAGCGATGAAGTTGAAAATCTATTAAGGAAATTTGACAGAATGTTGTAAGCTGATGTGTACATATAACTAAACACGTATAATGTCACTTAAATATATAGAATCTAGTCATCCTAATAGCCATTAGTTTTTCTTAAACATTCGCTTAATTTCCACCGTTTATGGGGAGCCTGGACCCGCAAGTCATACTTACCGCATAAACAGTACCAATAAATGTGAAACCAGCCATGATCGCATATTTTATCGCTACTTTCGGAGTCGCACAGCATAGACGCTTTTACTTCTAAGAAATCGCATATTATTTAAAGTCGAAAGTTTAAACTTTAATTTGTGGGACAGGTCGCGGTAATCGGTATAGTATATATGAAGCTACTTATTATAATTTGTCTATTGTTAATGATTGCTTGAGGTAAAGCATAAATCATAGGGCCCATTAGGGACAAGTTCTGCCTGGGCTACGGGTTTTTCGCAAGAGTTACCGTGGCCCTGGCACACAGGGACTTCCCGAAGGAACATAGTGGGTTTTAGTTAGTAAGAGTCTGACACTCCCTCAGCTGGAGGGGTCATTTGATGATTTCCCACGAAAAAAAAACAAAGGTAAAGCATAAAAATATAGCTTTAGAGTTTACTCCTTTGTTGGTAGTTCGTAGCACATTGTTGGAAAGTAAATAACAAAGTCATATTCACCCGGGAAGTTCTGTGGTATGACACAGCGGGAGGTCCCTACGAGATAATAATTCATGACCTCATAATAGGTCACTATGAGATAGATACCTAGCTAGTCTAAACGTATAAGGAACTCTTTTGTGGTTTTTTAGATTAGATCGCACCGTTGTATGCAATAAACTGAACATTCGTATACAGATTAAAATATGGAAGGGTAATGTTATTTAAGGGATATGTTTTTTTTTTATTTGGGGCATTGATACACTGGACGAGCAAGCGCAGCGTAGGACGTCCACCAACAAGATGGACAGACGACCTTATAAAGGTCGCCGGAAGATGCTGGATGTAGGTCGCTTCCAATAGGTATGTGCGGAGATCTAAAGGGGAGGCCTATGTTCAGCAGTGGACGTCCTATGGCTGAGATGATGATAATGATTGATACACTAATGTGTATGTGTGTAATTGAATAGTTTCTTATCTGATTTGCGATAATATCCGACATACCTTCAACATGTCAGAATCTGTCACAGACAGAATAAATTTGTCTAGATAAATTATTATTCAAATATATTGTAAAAAAAAACGAACTTGTAGCATGGAAGCTAAATTTCCGTGGGAATATAAAGTACTTAGATCATTTGTCTTCCACGATGTTGATCGAGAAAATGACAGCGCACTAATCTGCTAACTATCCTCGATCAGCGAGTATCATCATGCAAAAATCTCAATTACATTATACGACTAAATTTGTACGGTGTACTTACAGTGTTTTTGTGAGCAAACTTTGATGAAATGATGTATTTTTTGTGTACATTAATATAATCATGTTATAGGCCAAGGCAATAGAATGGTATCGCTTTGTTTCAAAGTGGAATATTTTTGGGTGACTGTACTCCCACCATGAATTTTTTGCAGTATAAGCCGTACATTCGAACAAAACTTTTGTAATGATGATTGGCTTACATAATAAGGATCTGGAGCCTCAGAGGTCGTTGAACTTTTGACCTGGCTGACAGCTGACAGTTGCAGATTTCAGCGCAACTGGCCATGAAGAGCGTTTCAGTCATTAATTTTAATTAACGCTACTGGTGTTACATAAAAATAAAATTAATAAAAACATAATATATTAGCACTAAGTGAACATGTTTGCGAAGATTTTTTTTTTGGATTTAAGACAAATAATAAAAAGAACTACGTTTATATTTCATAAAGAAAAATAATATTAATAAACTCACTTTTAATTAAAACTTGCTCACTAAAATAGGTACTGCGGTTTCATAATATAAAATAACAAGTATATAAACATAGACAGTACACAGTAAGGTCGGTCGGGCTTATGGTAATGCTAGTTACAATCACCGGTGCCCAGATAAATCTTAAGTCACACGAAACAGAACAGAATAATTGTGTCACCGCGCTTGTATCCTATTTAATAATTATTACTACAATATTTATGAAGTTTAAAATTGTATGTGTTGCTATGCTGTTTATATGCATTTCAGTAGGCATCTCATACCGTGGTTATGTGCAGGAAGTTAGTAAATCGATCACTCATTTTACTTAAAATTGAGATTGTTTTGTAAGCTTAAAGAAGTTTCCTTAGCAGCGAAGCAGTTGGTTTTAAGTGTAAAAAAAATATTGACTATGGGAAAAAAATGTATAATGATTTGTCATTAATTATCATTAATTAATGGTTGATATGTCATTTCATATTAAGTGTACGAAATGGTAACACTTTATCCTCAATGTTCGGTTAAGCAGTAAACAGCCTCCTAGGCTGGACAGCTAGTTGCCAACATCATCCTAAGAGATTTTTTTTCTGAGTTAGTGTCATTGACAGAGCGTTATTTGCTATATACTCTTACGTGTCCCTCAAACAATGTTAGTATTTCAGAATGATTGTGACTAAGTAGTTTATTGTCTACCAATTACTTAGAACATGCGAAATAATTTGCTCAATTTTGTTTCAACACGTATTTTTGAGAAGAATAATTTTATAACACTCAGAAACATTAAGTTTCGTAACCATTTATGTTAACATAATTTTAATGTCAATAATAATAAATTGTGGGTGCTTATTTACTACTCTGAATATAACAAGAGTTAAAATTCTGCTCAGACCTTGGTTAATACAAAAGAGATTCTTATTTGATTTTTTAAATAAAGAACTTTCGATAAAAATAATGCATTCACGAGCGTATTTTGTTAATTTTGTCACTTAGCGACTATGTTCTGTCAAGAATTGTGAGTTTTAATCTTGTACGCTTGATCATCCCATGGGGAATGGTAAAACCAATATACAGATCTAATCATCAGTATCCTCGCACTATAATCTCAATTTTTATTAATGGTAGGCGAAGAGTGTCTGTTTAAAGTCAAAAAAGTCGTGGTGGCCTAGTGGTTAAAGAGCCAACCTCTCAAGTGTGAGGGCGTGGGTTCGATTCCAGGTCGGGCAAGTACCAATGCAACTTTTCTAAGTTTTTATGTACTTTCTAAGTATATCTTGGACACCAATGACTGTGTATCGGATGGCACGTTAAACTGTAGGTCCCGGCTGTCATTGAACATCCTTGGCAGTCGTTACGGGTTAGTCAGAAGCCAGTAAGTCTGACGCCAGTCTAACCAAGGGGTATTGGGTTACCCAGGTAACTGGGTTGAGGAGGTCAGATAGGCAGTCGCTCCCTGTAAAACACTGGTACCCAGCCGAAACCGGTTAGACTGGAAGCCGACCCCAACATAGTTGGGAAAAGGCTCGGGAGATGAGGCGAAGAGTGTCTTTTTCTTCCAGATTTCTCAGTGAGGTGTCATTTTAAAAGTGATATTCCTTCGATATGGCTATGCAGAATCAGCGATGCTTATGCGCACGATATCGATGAATGAATTGATAGAGGATTTCGCATGAGTGGAGTGCTCCTACGATATCGCGATAGTGTCGCGACTGAATTGCGGTTACGTAGGCGAGTGCACACAGCTAATGACCACATCGGGGCTGTATTGATGGGAAGACTCGCTGCAGAATGTCACAGTCGGGCAAAAGCCCTTACACAATCCTTCAATCGCGTCTTTGGTCGTCTGAAGCTGTCTATTATTTTCTCAAAACTACTTAGGACAGTTTTCAACGTTTTTTTTTTTATAGATGTTGGCAACAAAATAATATTTAGATAGAAATACATTTTGCCAATTGAGTGAAACATTTCGTAAATTAAATCGAAATAAAACCACATCGACTTATTAGCACTACGAAACTTCATGAAAAATTGTGTCTAGACCGTAAAGTTACAAAGCAATGGCAGATTAAATAAAAGGTTAAGGTTAACCCAATTTTTTTGCTTACCTGTTCGTGGTCAGCTAATCTAAATCTCAGTTAATTTAACTAGCTATCTTGTAAGAGATATTTATTATTAATAACATGATGAAGCAAATAATGCCAAGTTTTTATTTCAATCATGCCTGAAATGCTAGAATTAATACCTATCAATCAAATAACATTTGATTATTATCCTTTTAAACGTAGGTTTACAAGTAGTTATATAATAAAAACATTTAGTAAGATATACATTTTGAACGAGCACTAAGTGTTCACAGTTTATAAAAGATTAATACATGGTCTCACGTTTAAAAATCCATGCGTGAGAGGAGGCCTGTGCCTAGTATGACGATAAAAAGCCTGATGGTGATATATGTTATGAAACTTTCATATTAATCTAAATATATAAAAAAATCCCTATTTTCCTTGGTCACGCCAAAGGCTGGACCAATTTCAGTTTTTTTTGTTGTGTTTGTTATTTAATTGTCAGAGAAGGTTGTTAAGAAAAATAAAAGACAAGACAACGTCTGTCGGGTCAGTTAATATTTTGTAATTTTCTAGAATCAGTAATCTTAAAGACATTGTTTACGAGTATAATATTATGTTTTCACATGTTTATTTTTTTAATATAAACTACTCAAAACAAAATAGGGCCCACTACGTTTTAAGGCTGTCATTACAAATTATTCATTCTTATTTGGTTTTTATGGATAGATGTGCTTAGGGTAGGTGTTAAGAAACTGTTTTAGCATGATATCTAAATTTTCAAAATTGTTTATTTTGTTAAAAAAACACAGAAGAAATATATTTTTCGCTTACGTTCACAAAACCATCATATTTGTTCATTTACGTAACCAGTTTAAATTAGTATTTTGAAGAAAGTTTGTGTCTCTTTGGGTATTCACATAATGCGTAGGCTGCACTCGCTGGTGACCCACGATAAGCATTTATGCATTATCAAGAGAATCGTATGTCAACGTTTATGGGCATTCTACCAGCTAACTAGGCCCTGCCCTAAGGATTTCAGCGGCTGCCTTTGTAGATAAAGAATGCAGCAAAAACTTGCAACTGTTAAATTAACATCATTATGTATCTTTTATTATTTCTTTGTTCTCTCAATTAGGGCTCTGCACCCAAACAATACGTTGGAATTTAATAACAAGATAATTGGATTTCTTTTTATATACATTTTCTGTTTCTGTTTAAATGTCCGTGTGTTAATCTTATAGAAATATTTGAATGTTGTATTTCTTTGGATTGGATACGCTCTGGAACTATTTGACCCATTTGTTGAGAAGCTACACTATCCCAGGTGAACATACCTAGTTACATTGTATCCCGGAAAGAAATTTCCGGAGGAAGAAATAGGAGAAACCTGAAAACTGGAGGGAGCTTCAAACTCTTACTGTCTAAGACTCATGTTCCTATGTTCCTTCTGGAGGTCTTTGTGTGTCGGGGCCACCATAAGTCTTGCGAACAACCCGCAGCCCCGGCAAGCCTCGGCCCTACGGACCCTTCAATTTTGCTGACAGCTCTTCGAGGAGCGCGTGGAACAGCGGAACGCGTCGCCAACACGGGTCTGTCATCCTTTGATGTACGGATGGTGAGCCACCCAAAACTCACAAATTATGTATTATATAAAGTAATTCTTTTTCAGAAATACAGTCACCGCTAGCATAATTATACAATGTAAACTAACACTCGTACAAAAAACCACATACTCGTGCAATATAAATGTCAAAACTGAAAGGGGATCTAATCAAACATTCGGACAATAAAGTGTATTTTTATGAGTTAATACATAATCTGTTTCTAGACCAGACTGCATTGGTTGCAAAACTCTACTTTAACGACCGCCCTAGATTGCGCGACGTATAAATTTCCTTTTTATGATTTTCTTAGTGGTTTTAGGCGAGATAAAGTGTATGATTGAAATATTATGACATTGTAAAAGTACCTATTCGTATAAAGTATAGATATGGACTTATAAGGGAAGGTTCATATCTGACGTAAAATATGCCGAGCGTATCATCAGTCGCACTAACGTATCATCGGTTGAGTGTGAACGGTCAAGTGTTTTTCTATTCATTTGTCATACAGATTGATAATACGCAACTCATGTTCCGTCAGATATGAACCTTCCCTAAGTACATTATTAACGGTAGAGGTCATGTTATAATTATCAGGACCACAATAAACATATTTTGTGGTCACCATTTAAGGTTTACAGTATGTCATACCTTGTGTATGAAGATCAATTCCTATGAAAGATCAATTCAGATTTATCAGATTAATATTAATCACATATTTTGTATTATTTACTCAATATTCATTTAATAAATTGATTTACCTACTGTAAGAAAATAAGCTAAAATACAATCATTTTTTTAGATTGAACAATTTTTAAGAAGGACCTGAAGTCCCATTATATTTTTGTCTACTGGTAATTTAGTTAATTGTTATTGTTAATTAAGTTGGTAACCATTTTAATTATGGGAAGGTTTTACGCTATTTGCATCCTACTACCGTAACATAGCGGTAAAAGGCGAAATTGTATACATACAAAAAAGGTACAACTAGATATTTAATTTGCGGTTTAAAAAGGAATGCCATATTTGTAGCGTTACTAGTGACAGAAACACTGTTTATAAATATTTAAATATTATTTATTGATAAAATATTATATAAAAAAAACTGGAATTTGGCCATTCAGTGAAGTTTTTTGCTGCATAAAAAATATGATTAATGATAATTATTTATCAAATAAAAATTCAAATCAGTTTATCATTCATAAATTCCGATAAATAATCACAAAAAAATATCAACTTCAATCCACCAGCCGATAGCATGACGTAATCAGGTTCTGCACTCTCAGCTTGAATCAAATTCAGTACCAACTGGTTTCTTCATTAAAGTATTAGTTCCGTACACAGCTGTGAACATTATGTATTTATAATGACCGGTTATCCGGTGTATTGTTTCGCGCGGCCATTCCACTTGGACAGCTAATGGTGCAGCGGAGTATGTGGATAAATCCCAACCTCACACCCAACTTTCTCGACCATTTACGTAACGATTGCTACAGTTTTTTTTCGGACACCGTCTTTTATTATATCGGCCTTGATTCAACTTGCGTCGGCGACACGAAAATGTACGACAGCGCGAAATTATAATTTGACGAAACTACAGATATAGAGCGCAAGCCGTAATGTTTTATAATAGTTACAATGAAACAGTCTCCCTTTTAGTCACGCTGCCGTTGAAATCTGATTTCTTTGACTATAGGTGAAGGATAGGCCTGGGTTCCGTAGCTAATTAGTTGCTTAAGGTGCTCGCAATCCCGGGTGTATTGAATGCGGAGTCATTGTGTTTTACATTGTTTCTTCACCAATTCGGAAAGGAATTTTGTAATTTTTTTGTATAGTGAATTTTAGGCTTTTTATATTTCTATTTAAGTTGATAAATACACGATGCAACATTTAATTGATCTGTGACCGTGTCATATTTACATAAAAAAGGTTTTCTTAATAAAGTATTATTAGTGAAATGTAAAACTAAACACAGTCAAAGTTCCCCAATCAACTTTAAATCATATGCTTCAGCGATAAAGTTGAAAATCTATCAAGAACATTTGACAGATTGAAGTAGCTTGATGTGCTGGCGTTTGTGATAGAAAAATAATACTTAGGGTTTATTTGATAATTACAGGTATATCAGAACTTAAAATCTGACATAGAATAATATACAACAAAAAAACAACAGTTCTTAAGGGGCAGTCCCAGAAGGAAATGGCTTGACATGACATGATCCTATGATGAACACCTTTCAAACGGTATGGCTTTAGAAGGCAATCAGATAGAGATCAGATGTAAGGAAGGAGCAGGCTTCTGCCACACCTTTGAGTCAAAATAATAATAATAGTTTTCCCTTTCCTAGTCCACTAGCATCCCATCACAATAACGTAAGTAATTTTTCTTCCATACTTAGCAATAGTTTAGCACAGACCGGGGGTTGTCCTTGGGTACATTTCTATAGTGTATACAGGGATAATCTTCGGTTTTGTGTCACCATTACATATGTATATTAAAGTTCTCTCAAAAGGGCTTCAGCGTGTTGGCTTCGG
The DNA here is from genome assembly GCA_958496145.1 of Heliothis peltigera. Lineage (NCBI taxonomy): Eukaryota > Metazoa > Arthropoda > Insecta > Lepidoptera > Noctuidae > Heliothis > Heliothis peltigera. The sequence goes on along the minus strand of OY292326.1, from coordinate 3,721,589 downwards.
CCCCACGTTCAATTCCAACAGCCCGGGGTTCAATTTTCCCGAGTACATACATAATAATGAAAGTTGAAAAATTAAAACAACCTATTTCTACTTAATACAATACGTAACACCGACACAATATCCCACATTCACAAAGTGTTGCAGTCTGCGGTCAAATCAAAAGTTCAAGTGTCAATTATTCGATCGTGCACTCGTATTCGGTTACCTTCTCGAAATAGGCACTGTTTTTGTCCTTTATGTATCAGGCTTATATTAACAGTTGTAATAGGTATGACGAATAAAAATAAGTAATTAATCCGTCTGTTAGTTTCATCATCATCAGCCTTTTTTATCATCCACTGCTGGGCAAAGGCCTCCTCTCACACAGTCACAGAGAAGGATTGAGCGTTAATCACAATGCTTGCTCAATGCGGCTTGGTGATTTCAGACTTTATAGTCCAGGTTTCCTCGAGATGTTTTCCTTCACCTTTAATCAGTCATTGGTGTCCAGGATAAACTTTGAAAGCAAAGAACTTAGAAAAGTTGCATTGGTACTTGCCTGAATTGGAATCAAAACCACGCACTAATACTTGAGAGGCTGGTGCTTTAACCACTAGGCCACCACGACTTTACGTCACGTCTTTTAGTTTGGCCTAAAATATTGGACACGTATATTTTCGTTTCTCGACGACGATACGACACGTTGAATTTTCGTGTAACGTCACATTTACTTAGATGTGACGTCACATGTACCTTGAACTTTAACGCGTTATATCTTAGGATATTTTTTAATGTTTTGATTAAAAAATGAGTACGTGTTTAAAATGTTTTAATACCTTAAAAAGACGGAGTAATTAGCATCACCTAGCACCACCTATTATACGTTTAGCAGACATTGTCTCAATAATAAATTGATAGTGCGCATGATAAGAAAGTTAAGTAGGTAATGGTGTACAGGCAGCTTCGGCTTTTTAAACCTTTTGACCGCCACAGTCTCGTATAAATAAGCCAAAAAGTGTAAAATTAATAGTCAGATTCAAACGATATAATTCCAAAGTCACTACTAGATTGTAGGTTTTTATGATGAATTCTTAGCTTGGCGCTGAGGGCACATCTTTCTCTTTTTAATGTGGCGGTCACTAGAACAATTTGTCATGACAAGTCATGTCAACAATACCTCTAGATTAATTTAAATATTACCTATATCAAATATTACTTATTTCTACGATTTTATATCTACGATTATTCACTCGATGCATCGCAGTGCGCCAACGTAATCGATTATTAAACCGTCCATCCATTCGATACGAAGAGCTGTTATGTGATGATCGACGTAAAACGTCTTCGGTCCGTTGTTTTTTAAGCGAACACCGTTAATTGACTAATTATTGGGTAATGTGGAAAATGATAACTCACTGGGGTAGAGGTACTTTCAGGTCTAGTATTTGGATTGATTACATTTTTCACGATATATCTATACAAATATTATAAAGTTGAAGAGTTTGTTTGTTTGGTTGGTTGAACGCACTAACCTCAGGAAGTACTGGTTCGATTTGAAAAATCTTTCAGTGTTAGGTAGCGTAGTGTCATGGAGAATAGCTATAGGCTTTTTATAGACTACTCAGACTTTTTATGTGGGCCGCCAATTGTATAGTAAAACTGCTGACAGTAGTATAATTATTAATACCGTAATTACAAGAAAAAAAAACAACTTGAACGTTTATCTGCGTGCAGTTTACACAACTGCACAAAATTTGGTACGTTTTTTTTTTTTTATTTGGTTTTAAATTATTACGCATTCTTGTAATATGCCTTGCCTTTTCCTAATTATTTTGGTATTGGCTTTCAATCTAATCGGAAGTAGCTGTGTATCATCGGCAACTCAAAATCCCTTCGACCCAAGAGCTCCTCTATTTAAATTCTAATAAAATTCTTGTCTATATAAATTGAGAAAATGTCTGTATAAAATTTTTTTACAAAAAAATAAAACCGACTTCAAAAACACTGAAAAGTGAAAAAAAAAGCTTTTAAGTACATTGCTCGTCGGTTTTATTTTTTTGTAAAAAATTTTTATTTTTATCTTTTTAGTATCAGGTCCAAAATCTGTTTTCGTCATCCATTTATACACTCCATACCTTCTATAATAGCTATCATAACTCAAGTTTGTAGGAAATTCTCATTAACCGGCCCGTTATAACATCATCCACATACACATCGTCCACATAAATCAAACAAATGCTCATAAAATAAAAAGTACTGAACCAAATTGGATGAATTTTTTATGGGACCAAATGGCAAGTATACTGCATCGAACAAAAAAAGAATTACACAAATCGGACTAGAAACCTCGGAGTAATCGGTGTACATACATAATAATAAAAATAATAAAAAAAAAACATACCGGCCGAATTGAGAACCTCCTCCTTTTTTTGGAAGTCGGTTAAAAAGACAGTATTCTCACATGTATTTAGTGTTAAGTAAATCACAGAATTATTAACTAAGCCTCGACATAACATAACAAAAACTATGAACTATGAAAAGAAGTAGTCAGTATTTTAATATATTCAATTTAATCATATAATAGTTAACGCTGTATACTTTATTGTTAATTGCATAATCATTCATTGATTTATATGTTCCAGATTTAATATGATATCGTTGAGTTTTATTTGTATTTTTTATTAACAAACCTTACCTTATAAAATGATTGCTAAATTTATCGTTTGATAAAGTAAGGTAATTTCTATTTTATTGAGCCGTTTTAAAGTAAATAAGAGTTTATGGTACTCAATCCCTTGGGTTCTTATTGTACTTAAGTTTGAATTCTATCAATACTTAATTTTATAATTCTGAAGAGTTGGTTTGATATGCTTGGACGCGCAAATATCAGGGACTACTGGACCGATTTGAAAAAATCTTTTTGTGTTAGACAGTCCAGTTATCGAGGAAGGATGAGGAGGCTGGTTTAATTTTTTTAAACGTGTGTGCGGAGAAGTTCCCAAGGGACGTGGGTGGAAGCTAGTAAGTCTATAAATGTTATAATGACCTTATTCTTAAGTAATGGTTTTGAGATATACTATATCAAACATTTATCACCAAGCTTGCTGTAGGTGTATTGATGACTCTGGAAGTTGTGAATTTTATAATTGTCATTATAATTTTGTGTATATCATAATTAAACAGCTTCATGTCTAGTAGGAATGACATCGTGCGCCTTGATAAAAATAACCTACTTATAGCTCTCTTTAGGAATTTTGGAAGGCTTTAAACTGAAAGAATGTATGAAGCACGTGCAACCAATCAAAAAAATAAACCCATTCTTCTTTATCATATTTGTTCTTAAGATAATAAGCCGTAACAGTCTACATTATAGGTATGTATGTCATTGAAAATCACACAAGTACTTAATATGTTCATTATGTTCCAAACTTCGTACTTCGTGAGTGTTCGTGCTTGCTTCGGGCCACCACGACCGTGGTGGATGGCGACATCGAAATGGTAAGTCAGGTGTACCTACGACAAGAAAGAAAAACAACAATAAATAAGTACGCTTGTATGTACATATACTTATAATTATACAGTCAAAGTGAGAAGCCTTTAATGACACCTCTTTCATTATCAACCTTTTCATCCCACTTCTCAAGGACACTTCTCAAGGAGAAGAATTAAATGTTAATCACCACGATTTCAGGCTTTTAAGTCAGGTTTCCTAAAGATCTTTCCTTCAACTTTTAATCAGTCATTCATGTCCAAGATATCCTAAAAAGATATTCTATGTAGTTATACATAAAACATATAAAAAAAAAACATTAGTAATGCTCAGACCTTGAATCGAACACGCACACTCATATTTGAGAGCCTGATGCTCTAAACACTAGGCCACCACGACTTTATGAGTAAATAAATGAACTATATAACAATGTCCTACACCTAGGTATACAATCAGCTATGTATGCCTCTAATAAAGAAAATGTAACACACAACAGTGGTTACCCAATGCGGTGTGGCTGCGAAGGTAATAGTATGTGATTTAAATAACCATAGCGGTAGTGATAAATTTCTTCTGGTTCGTAATAGTGACTGAATTCGCCAAATTGCCAACGACATGGAGCTACTAATCATAGCTATGTGATGTTTATTGCGTGTAAAACAATGTGTTTTGTAATAATTTTGTGTTTCGGGGATGTTGTTAGACTAACGACTGTGGTACACTCTACATGTGTAGCAATGGGTGGCTTGATTAACTGAAAATAGGATATTTTTTTTAAAGGCACTGCCATCTCAAACAAATTATTCTGATCTGTCCACTGGGAATATGAAATATGAGCTTTAAAATGATGCTTCTCACAAGAACAATGTCTTTATAATTAGGTAATTAAACAGGTAGGTATAATGAATAGAGAGAGTGATAAGAGGAGGTTTGAAAGTGGCTCCGATAGCCCAAAAATTATCATGGTATGGGCATGTGATGCGAAGGATTGAGGAAAATTTTGCTATATAGACAAAGGGGACTACCAAAAAAATTATGGATGGATTATATGAAAGCCGATATGGCAGATAGGACAGAGTAAAAGAATAAAACATGCTTTAAGAATAACAAATAATAAAGAAACAGTTTCATAGTCATATAAATTTGTTAATTTTCTTACATCACAATATGAAAATACAGGTGACAACAGCCAATAATTCAACCAGTAGTAATTAATCAATCTACAAACTTCTGGACTTAAATTGGTCTAAATTACAATTTAACACTGCAACTGTTATTAAACTAAGTGTTGGAACCGTTGACAAAAAACCGGCAATTTGTTGCACATAACAATCAATATTGTCGTTTGATGTTTAACATGCATGCTTACACGCATGCACGTGTATGCATGATACATTATGAGGAAATTGACAGGGGCTCGCAAGTCAACACAAAAGCAAGTCGCAAGGCATCTTTTAGAAAATATTTCTTTTAAAAAGGTTTAGGTCCAGTTTCACAGGTTGCTGATAAGTTCCAGATAGTTTATCTGGCAGATAAATTCATACAAATTCTGTTCCATTATTGAATTTATCTAGTAGTGGCTAATCGTAACCTGTGAAACTGGCCCTTAATCTTGGTGATTTTTAAGAACTATGCACATAACCAGACCTGTCGTCTACCTAATGCCATGGTTAATTGTCGGTCATGGATACCCCTAACAGATTCTGGAGAGAACTGGAGTCGCAATTGCATGGCCAACCTTTCACATTAATACGCTCTTTACGGATAATTGAAATGAAATAGTAACAAAGTATTCAGAAGTATTCAACGATCGTTAATCTTCAATATTCATGGTTGTATGTTAAAATTTTAATTTAAACCATTTAAGGCACTTTTTTAATTTAAATATCGTGGTAAACAACCTGCTTAATAATGTAGTAACGTATTACAAAATAATACCTGTTTTAAAAAGTGGAGCATTTCGTACAAAAAATAATGAAGAAACTACTTTTTACTTTCAGACCTTGTACTCGGTGCACAAGGTTAAAGGGCTGGGCCCTTTATGGAAAAATACGCCGTGAGATTGCTATTAACTAAACCAATGAGGCTTGACAAAATATTAATGTAAAACCGCCGTTGTAACACGTTTTTGTTGGTACTATTAATAGACAGTTTCATTTTTAACCGACTGCCGACAAGGGTTATTTTTTTGTGCTCATCTTGTATATGTATGTATGCATGTAATATTCTTTAATACGGGTTTGTTTTCTGTAATATCGTTTTCCAATTAAAGGGCTAATTATGAGGTTATAAAGTAGTATATTATTATTAAAAGTATAAACCTTGTTAAAGTTATGATCTTTATGGTGCAAACAAAATATGTTGGTCCCGTATACGAGAGACAATGGTTAGGTGCGCTTAAAATGGAATAAAATTAAAATGGAATAGTAATAAATAATTTATTTATTACTAAATACTACACAAAAAAGTGAAATTATATTGCTTTAGTTAAAAACAAAAACACGCCAGTCTAACCAAGGGGTATTATTGGGTTGCCAGGGTAACTGGGTTGAGGAGGTCAGATAGGCAGTCGCTCCTTGTAAAACCCTGGTACTCAGCTAAATCCGGTTAGACTGGAAGCCGACCCCAACATAGTTGGAAAAAGGCTTGGGAGATGATGATGATTTAAAAACAAAAACACGCCTGCAGGATAAATCTGCCCAACTGCGATTATTCAAATTGTTTCTGCATTTCAAGTTCATCAATGGAGAAATTCATGTTTGGTTTTTAAATAATATTTTATAAACAAAATAAAAATATAAACAAATATATTTATTAGCATATATTCATAGCACAGCTATAATTACCACATATAGTACTGAGATGTCTCTCAATCCTCGCATCATTAGCAGAAATTAGACTTAAAGTTCATCTGTTTCCAGTTATTATGAGGATGTGTACTTTTTGCAAATTATACTGTCAGCAACCACAGAACACACATCATATGAAATTAAATTAACCTTAAACAGTGAATAATGATAATTATAATAATTTAATTATTATTTATTTAACTTAAAATGAGCAATCGTTAACACCATAAGCGACAATAAGGGTCTTTTTTACGACATACAAATAAGTTCCTGTTAGTTCATTTGGTAGATGATGTCATACTATTTCTGTTCAATTTTTTATACATATATTGTACTGTATTATTGTATTATTCGGTAGATAGTGGCTATACAGACATAGTGAAACTGACCCTAATTAATGTCAGAAATATTTTACAATTTACTCGACTCTAAAAGTCTTGAGCATCCGATTTTAAAAAAGGTTTCTTAGCTCATTGATGTAAATAAAGTGTAAATTCTCGAGTTCTATAACAAGCGCGTTGAAGTAGGGTCCGCGTGATATATTACTACGGCTGTTTCGAACTAGTTAGTATCATTTAAAGGCTTGCTGTTATCTCAGAGTGTATCTAGATATTTATTGTAAACTGAACCTAGTCTGACTGTATTATTATAGTGCTCTTATTGTGCTGATATTTTCAGTTTTGTTTGCGGAAGCATTCTACATTAACTTACCTAAGGGTTTGTATTAGAATAATCTGAAAGAGATATATTAACATTTAGAAGAAAAAAATCTGTCTTGTTCATCGTTTCTCCTAAAGGAGGTAGGAAATTCGTTTAATTAATTGACGGTTATTAATAATACTGAAGTAAAAAAAAAGAGGTATACAGAGTTTTATTATTAATTAGCTTCTGCCAGCGGTTTCACCCGTGTTCCGTCAGTCCAATTTCATGCTCACGAATAAAAATTGCCTACAGCCTAACCTTAGAGAATTGTGTATGGAAGCAAAACAAACAAACAAACGATCAATTTTCAGATTCATATTAAAGTGTATATATAGATGTCGTAACAATTGGCGCTTTTCAAAATAATGGTAACCGGATATAATTATAATGTAACGCGAGTAATACAGATAAATGTAATGTAAGCGACATAATATTTAGGTCAATTAAAATTACGCCGTTCTAAATTGTTGTCATTACCAACGAAATTAAAGTTATTAAATAACATATAATCGAAGAAAACGTTACGAATACGGGCACTTGGAAGAAATTTAAATGACATTGCATTATTTTAAATTGGTATAGTTTGCTTCATATTATTTAGCATAAGGTACGATATGAGTCTCTACTTTTGTTGTAATTGCTATGATAGTTGATCTTGTCTTCAACGTCAACATGTATCAGATTTCTCTAAATAATCACTATTATTTATTCCCCACGACGCGACGCCGACGCTGAGCGTCCCGACGCCTACACATGACACCGCGATGCCAGGCGACCCGACGCTTGGCATCACAACGCCAGGCGTCCCGATACTAGTCACTAGGAAGCTAGGCGTCGGGTCGTCCGGTATCGTCGTCGTCGACGTTTCAGCCGAAAGACGTCCACTGCTGGATAAAGGCCTACCCCGAGGCTCGCCAATTTGCGCGATCTTCAGCAACCCGCATTCTTTTCTTCCCGGAGACCTTGACTATATTCCGTCCACTTACCTATAAATAAAATATTTAAAATCTCCAAATGTATAACACTTATTGACCAATTGGGACCTTATTGAACAATTGGGACCTCTACTGAAATGAGGTGTCACGATATTTCTAATTACTTTGCTCCGGTAACTCGAAAGTGTGGTCGCAAGGCCGCCCAGAGGCCAGCCGGATGTCGGTGCATATTTAAAAGTCAGCAGTTTTATTATAAAACATGATTTAATTGTTGCAAGGAGTTATGTCACAGCTTGTCAGCCAATGTCGTGCTGCGGGTTCGTTGGGGCCCATAGAAGTACTTGATCTGATTGTTGAAGGCACGATTACAATACTATTATGGCATAAATACACAAAAACATCACAAAATTGAATGAGGAGGAAGCCTAAAGAGTAAATGTTAAATGATTTGGTCAAATTCAAAATCAAAGAAAATAAACAATTCAAGAAGCAAATAAATTCAAATATGTAATTATAAAAAGGAGCTTGTGGCTAACAGTCACATGGGTCTTCGATCAAAAAGTATAAGCATTAAGCAACGCTTGGCACATAGACGTAGACATAGCTTGGACATAGGGTTGCCCAGGTAATTGGGTCATATGAAAGGAGGAGGACAGATTGGCATCTCCTTGTAAACACTGGTATTCAGCTGCATTCGGTTAGATTGGAAGCCGATCCCTACATACATAGGCATTATAATCATGATATACGTTATAATAAATTAAAAGAAAAATCTTTTTTAAAAAAGCTTTTATAGTCCGCCATATTGGATTTAGAATAACGTCAAATTATTTTTAAGTCACTTTCAATAAGCCCTTTCATTTGATACCCATATTGTTGAAATTCATTAAAAATAACTACTCCGCCATCTTGGACAGTCCGCCATATTGGATTTAGAAAAACGTCATATTACATATCTTGCATTGTCATCCAAACTGAACTTGTATACAAAATTTCAGCTCAATCGGTTGAAGATATCTACTCCAAAATTGAGTTCAAAGAATCCACCGTAACATACTTACACGGCAAGTTAAATAAAAGCTTTTAAAAAGAAGTGGGGTCTCTTTTACACTGGTTTCACACCAAAACTATGAATAAAATTAAATAACAAATGCGTATCGAAAGCGGTTGTATAACTAAGAACTACAATACTAGTTTCGAAATAATAACGCAAATATGCCGTCCATAATTGTTTTAGATTAATAATAGCTATTAGTCAAGAACAATTACGGATAGGAGATAATTTTAATAATGTAGGTGTAAGAGAAACTAGCAGTATATTTCTATGTAAGTGTAGAGAGAGATACTTTTGTATTTTTGGCATGGCAATGCAAAGAAGAGCGTTGAAATTGATTTGTGTCTGTTAAAAACGGTATCGGGGAACCGTCGTGGTGGCCTGGTGTTTAAAGCACCAGCATTTCGAGTATGAAGGTGCGGGTTCGATTCCAGATCAGACAAGTACCAATGTAACTTTTCTAAGTTATATGTACGTACTTTCTAAGTTCATCATGGACATCAATGACTGATTAAAGGTGAAGGAAAACACCTCGAGGAAACCTGGACTATAAAGTCTGAAATCACCAACCCGCATTGAGCAAGCGTGGTGATTAACGCTCCATCCTTCTCCATGGGAGAGGAGGCCTGTGCAAAGCAGTGGGACGATAGAAAGGCTGTGATGATGATGGTGATAATGATGATGATAAAAACGTTATACCTGCTCCATTAAATTTAAATGCAGAGCTTATCAATTATTTTTTAGATGTCTACGTATTTAACAGCAGACAAATTAATTTAGTTTTAAATTGTTTCTAGGTTAATACGTCTACGCATCAGTTTCATTTAATTCCAATTAATTGATATTTTTATTCTTCTAAAACAATTAATAGTGGATAAGTATGTTAGTTCTTATGTATTGATGACTAGCTTCTGCCCGCGACTTCGTACGCGGATCCATTCGCTTATGCCAGCGACTACAGGGCTGTCAAAATCGAAGATTTGGAACGTCTGATATCGAATTCTAAGAGCCCGGGGACGGGAAAACAACATGATACGCGAGATGATTCGAGACGCTTCAGGTCTTTCATTTTTGGAATGCCTCAAATTGAACAGTTTTGTTAAAACGTCATTCATAGATGCTATAATGTAGCTGGGCGCCTGGAATTCCACAACAGTTGTAACTGATTATGAATATTTCGTTCAACATCATTCTGGACAACGTATAATCTCGATCAGCAATTAGTCGCGCATTAGGTTTATAGGAGTCAAGTATGATTCTGTATCGGCAAATTGTCGCTTACTTGTCTCTAGTCACTTAGAAGCAGATGCGTAGATACGCTGTGACGTCAAGCGTGATTCTCTTACCGAGAACGTCTAAGATTTGCGAGGCAATGCAAGACGTTCAGGATCAGCGGTCAGTGGCGCATGACATTCTTCTTTGGTGTCTAGAGACCTGGATGTAGATGCGTAAATACGCTGAAAACGTAAGCGTGCTTCTCGATCCCAAAAGATTTCAATGGTGCGAGTTGCAGCCTGATATTCTCGAAAAGCATCAAGCCTCTCTCGACTTGGATTAGCTCTTCGTTGGATTATAAGGTTCGTATGATCCTTAATGTCTTAGCTTCTTGGAACAATGGAAACAATTTAACCTTTTTGTAAGCATAGTTATCGTTTTGTTGTGAAGATACTTGATCCATAAAAATCTAAGTGTCTGCTCTCCTGCACTACCTGGTAGGCTACCGTGTCACGGAGATAAATGGAAAAGTAAATTAAAAACTGAAATAACGTAAGTCCGAAGGAATATTAATGCGATACAATAAAAAAAAAATGGGAGTTTTGGCCAGAAGTCTTCAATGATGCAGCACATCAAGCTACTACAATCTGTCAAATTTCCTAAATAGAATTTCAACTTTATCTCTAAAGCATATTGTTAAAGTTGATTGGAAAATATTTACAGTTTCGGGTAACTTGATGTGCTGGTGTCTATACCATGGTCATCGAAAATCAGTCGTAAACTGTTACGGCCTTCACCGCGCTGAGGTACTTTCAGCTTATGTTGTTTTAACCGACTTCAAAAAAGAGAGGTTCTTCAGATGTGTCTGATCTTAGATTTTTATAAGTCAACCGAAAATGCCTATCAGAACCTATCCGAACAACTTTTGCTAAGACATCAGTCCTATATGTTTGATGGTGTAGCTGGGCTCTTAGAGTTCCATAACAGGTGTTCTAGATCTTCAAATTTTATCTCGCAGCAGAAAATGCTCATCACGTGGAACAGTTTTTGCTATGGCAGCAGTTTTTACTGTTTTATTATATGTATAGATATAGAAGATATAGATATACATAGATGAAGAAAGTACAGCACTCCTTCTTTGATCTTAAATGACTAACTTACCCAAAGACAGATTTTTTTCTCTCATCCTCTGTAACCGATTTTGAGTGTTATCTTGGAACTTGAATAATCAAAATTAATACTTGTGACTACGATTGTAGACTGGAAGACACCCCAGTATAATTTAATTTTATGAAAATAAAACTATGAACTCCATCTGTGATCAGCTATAATTACTAACAATGTCAGATTGTCAAATTAGATTGTTTTGAAAAGCTAAAGATGGCGTTAGGTTGAAACTTGCCTTAATACTTTTGTCTTTAAATTATTTTTATCTGTCGAAATAACATATGTAGCATGTTTAGGTATATACTTTGAACTGAAAAATAAATTTAAAAAAATTTAACCCGGTTTAATTGTATGAAAAGCTTAACTCCATCTATGACAGTAGGTAATAACTATTTACCCAGCTGGTACAGTCAAATTTGCTAAATGTGTTGTAATTAAAAAGATATAGATGGCGTTTAGTTAAAACTGACCAAAAAATGCTTTATTGCTCATCCCCCTTAGTTAATAGCGTTATAATATATAGCCTATGTGTTATTCTGATGTATAAGCTATATTGTGGTAAAGTTTCATTCAAATCCATTCAGTAGTTTTTGCGTGAAAGAGTAACAAACATCCATACATCCATACATCCATACATCCATACATCCATACTTACAAACTTTCGCCTTTATAATAGTAGTAGGATGTAGACACAATTATAATGCCATGGGAACAAATGCCTCTCGGTTATAAGGCACTTTAATGTGCTCTTATTAGCATATTAATGTGTCAGTGTGTGAGTAGTGTAGTTTTTCCGCTTATCTCGGGAAATTGCGTAGTGAGTTAATTAAAGAGGTTGTTAAACATTGAAATATTTGGTAACTTGAGTATGTGAGCTTAATTGTACTTAAATAAATACTTTTCTGGTCCAAAGATATATGATATTATTATATTGCGTTTTTATTTCGTTCATTAAAATCTAATCCTATGATCATATAGTATGGTAAGCATTATGACGTGCAATACAGTAACTAGTATTGATTATAGGTACTGTTAGTAATGTCTTAGAATTTTATCAAAGAACCTCTTTAGTTAACATCCAACTAATTATCAAACGTGTTTTTAAACTGTACCGACTGTACTGCTAGGCTTAGGGCCAGTTTCACTGGTTACGGATAGCCACTCTCTATCAGATAAATTTAACAGAATTTGTATAATTTTTTTCTTCCAGATAAACTATATGGACCTTATCAGCAATAGGTAAAACTGGCACTTAGACTATTAACTTACTTCAAGATGATGGTTAAAACCTGGCACCTGGCTATTTATTAATAAGCATTTTTTTTGTTATGTACTTAAATATATTAATTAACATTTGTAAATATGTTTGATAAACATAAAAAAGCTAAAAAAGCTTCAAACAGGAGTAAGAAAACCTGGCTGAAATAATAATCTGTTTTATAATAAGGTGGAAAGAGTTTAAGGGTTAGAACTAGCCGCGTTGCCTGGACCTGCTCATTTAAAGCTTTTAGCAGCAGAGATGGAGGTTTTTTAAAATCATTGTCCTTGTAATTAACTTCAAAAATTACTATGAGATTACGGCCTATTTTCTTCATAACCAACCACAAATATAAATCGTAATCAGAGACCTAATGAGCGTTATATATCACATCTTGTCATCAGGAGATATAATTATTTTGCAAGCAACGCCGCGGGCAAATCCGTATATTTTTTTTTGTTATATAATTTTGGTACCGTGACCACAATTCAAAGTCAGTTATAATTAGGATCCTGTTCTGTTGTACAAAAAGAAATCTTTTGTTTAGCGTGCTGCGGTTATTTAGAAATTAAACGAACTAAATTCAGTTTGGCCCAGAAAGTCCAGGTAACAAATTTTTGGTTCCCAAAGAAGCTCTCTTTATCATCAATGAGTATCATATTATCCAATACAGGTAATTTTATACGTAGTGTTGTGTACGCCTTTTATTGGAGCTAAAGCGATCGCTTGGTGACGGCCGCAGATAGTGAAGAGGCTCGCTCCAGAATATCTGGTGTGCCAATGCAGGACCTGTCAAAACTTTTGCGGCTTTTGAAGGCATATCAGCATGGCGATTCTAGGTCTATTCCATCAAGAAAGCTATTTCTGTCTTCTGCCAGAGTATGGCGCGACCTGTGAACTCGCATATCATCTCTTGTAGACTTATGTCGGTGGAAGAAAAGAAAATTTCTTATCTACGTGGCAAAAGTAATCTTAAGTCAATCTGTCACTCATCTGTCGTTATGTCCAGTCTCCGGTAGACAAAACTTTTTTCTACGGTTGCCATGCTGAGCCTGCTGGTGGAGAATTGTGATCAATTGCTCTGTTAGAAAAAATAACCTTGCACATTTAAAACACTCGTTGTTGTTTATATTGATTATGTGCCTCTTTAAGAATAGAACACGTTCTAAGATTAAGAAGCAATAAAATTATTTCTTTGATATGCTAAAATATACCTATTAAGGATTGGGTAATATGCAGCCTAAGGTTATTCAACTGTAGGTAATATGCAACAGTTGAAATCATGGTGTAATATTTAACTTGTAAATAGAAAGTGACTATGGATATTCGTATTCCTATTTAGGCATTGCATTAGGCACAAACATAATTAATACTTACGTCACTGCATAAAAAATTACTTAACTAAGCAGGATTAAATTAGAAGAAATCTAGACTCGTATCAACATCTGGTGACGTATTCTACTGTAGAAAAATCCAGAAATTGAAGCGAAATAAGTTAAAAATTTGAAAAATATAATAAAATGGGTCTTAATCACTACACGACTGCGTCACAAAGAAGGTTACGTGTTTTTTAATAAGAAACCTGCCTTGGAATACTCAAAATAATAATTATTGAAACCTCATACTTATCTTCCTTGATGTCTGTGATGCACGGATTAACATAACGTAGGTAAAGATGCCAGCATATCAACTTACATTTTCAACCTTTACTGGAAGGTTTAACAGGTTCGGGTAAGTTGACCTGCTGTGGTCTGTAGACTTTAAAAAAATATTCTTATCTTTAATGGGGTAGTATGTATAGAAAATCTATAAAATTTAATACATATGCATACATCTTGCTATAATTTTAATTACAAGGCTGTACTAACCCTAGCCGGAACCACAGAACTACAAAAGTATCTTTAAACAATCTATAATATTCACAATGGCATTTAGAACCGTTCAAATAATTCCCTATTAACAGTTGCAGTGTTGAATGCATAGAAAGGGAACACGCTGATAATTATAATGCATTGACACGATAGGACCTTAGACTATAATTTAGAAAATGTGGTTGAAAATTATACTTTACACATTATTAAATTAGACAAAATAAGACCAATTTTAACTAGGAAGTGTAAAATATAATTGGATATTATATTATTGGGTATTATTATTAGACTATTGCTTGACTGAATACAGAAATTCAATATTTTGTTAATTATTAAAACAATATAATAACCTACGTAGAAACCAGAATTCCTACCTAATAAGGTAGATATATTAATGCTTTTCCGTAATCAGATAAAAATTAAAAACTTGATTACAACGAAAATAAAAACAATAACATGAATTACATTTTTATTAGAAAGTTAATTGTTTATTATTTTAAATTAAATATGAAAACAGTTGTTAAATACTTTATTTATATTTATTTTACAATTTATTTTAATATCTGATATATTATATTTTATTCCTGCGTAAAATAAAGTTATTTGAACTGCGCATTCTGTTATGTGTCTGTCAATTCACATAGCCGGCTTTTTAGCTATTTCAGCTTGTAATTAGGGAAGGTGGAACTTAGTCAGTATTTATGTATGCGTTCAAAACTCAAACAAAGACTAATTGACATAATAACTTCATTAAAACAATAAATTTCCTAGCTTACTAATTGATAGCAAGCTCGGACAATCCAATTTACTAAATAAGGGTTTATAGTTGGCTAGTTGACTCTTTGGTCGTTGTCTGTTTGAAATTTTGAACAGTGAATAATTTCCAGTATCTACGAAATTTGTATGGTTTTGCCTGCAATGTTTACACATAAATATAGAACAAACTAAAAATAGTAAAATATATACAAATATTATAAAGCCGATTTGAATTTTATACAAGCCCATTTAATACAGGGTATTTTTGGGCGCTAAGTAGTTCTCACGGGATGTCGGTATAACTGCTGGCAGAAGTTAGTTTATTCTTTGTCACAATAAGTAAATAAAAATTAACAAAAATCATATCTCGTTTTTCAGATTACACCAACAGCATCTGCAATCGTAAATTTTGAACAAAAACATATTTATGCCGTATTTATTCATCCGAAGTCAACGGCAGTCCTGTCGAGGTTGCAGGTTGATCGCAAGAGTAACCGTGGCCAACGCACATACAGTCACTAAGAGTCTCGTGTAGCTGGGGTTTTTTTTTTCGAGGGAAATCATCAAAAGACCCCTTCCGCTGAGGGTGCAGCTGGAGAAAGTGTCAGACTTTTACTGACTAAAACCCACTATATATGTTCCTTCTGAAGGTCCATGTGTGCCAGAGCCACGGTAACTCTTGCGAACAACCCGCAGCCCGGGCAGAAGCTGGAGGGGTCATTTGATAATTTTCCACAAAAAAGGAGAGCTTTGATAAAAAAAAATCTAAACCGCCCCAAACTTCATAGCTTACAAACCCAAGAACGAACATAACCAAGTTTAAAACTCAATATAAACTTAAACTCACGCACTCTGTCAGTGCCATGCCTAGACTAATTAAATTAAAAGTACTTGTAAATTAAATGTTTTGAGCAAGCAAATGTACCCAACTGCAATTAGTGACGATAAAAAATAATAGTACACTATTATTAATAGTATGTTCAGAGACATAGTGACCGGTTGTCGTCGAGATATTGGGCCATAGACAAATTCGCAACCTGCGTTATTGAATACTAATTGTATAGCTTACGACTGCATTTGAAATAATTCATTTATTTGTATCCGAATCCTGTTTATGTGTTCATTATATCTTACGAGCTGAGAGATAGAGAATGACCTTGTATTATTGCTTGTCAGTAGGAAATTTGCATTATTGGCGAAATGTACAGATGCCAGGATATCAAGCTGCTACAATCTGTCTATTAAAATTTCTTTAAAAGATTTTCAACTTTATCGCTTAAGGGTTGAACTACATCTGGCAGCACGGAATCGCATTTGTTCCGTCTGTGCTACCACGTGCTGCAGTATGCTGCCGCATGCGAACGCGCGCTGTCGAATTCCGCAGACGATGTTCCGATGACGATGATGAAGTGATCGGCGATGAAAGGATGCGTTAGCATGCTATCGCGCGCTTCAGCGTTCCGGAGTCTCCCTGCCGGCCATTGCATTTTGTCCGTGAAGCTGATCGCCTCGAGGATTCCGCCGCGTGCTATCGCATTATGCTTTCTGTCCCGGTCTAGCAAATGGCAGTTCTAAGCGACAGAAAGAGAAAGAGCGACGGAAAAAGGCGATTCAATGCTGCCAGATGTAGTTCAACCCTAAGCATTATGGTATTTATGGTTTAAAGCTGATTGGGAAAGTTTGACAGTTTCGGATAACCTTATGTTCTGGCGTCTGTACCTAAGTTTAGTTTCTACTGTAACATTCGCGTTGCCTACCTTTTGCGGCCTCATTTAATTTTTTGATAACATGATCATGACTAGTTAAAACAACAATATCCCAACATCAAGAAACGAAAACATCGCTTATAAATTAATTATCCACAAAAATAAGCGCGAGCTAATACTTCTCTGACAAATATTATCAATTCCATTCAATTCACCGATAGGGCCAAATCGAAACGACCTTTATTTTCGAAGTAAATTAATAAGAACGACCTTGCCAAGTGAAATTCATAATCATAACTTTTATCTTTGGCATTAATCTTTTACAATAACTGTTCCGAAACAAAAATTAATATAAAAGATAAAAATGATTTCGACAGCACGCTTCGTGCTCATGACATTAAGTTGGCACCGTCATAGTTCACACAGTTTGTTTGGATAATTCCCACGAAATGACAAAACAAGTTACTCTCTTTATTTGCACATTTTCTGCATTGTGTGTTAATAGAAATGATGCTGATGCTATCTGTGGTTGGAACGTGCGGACTTCGTTGTTTCACCGGCCATATATTTTATTGTATTCAAATTTAGAAAACGCCTTTGATGCCGCTTTATGGAACGAAATATTTTGATGGCTGCCTGTATTGTTTTAGATTTTTAAAAGAGATTAAATATGGTTGGCTATGTCATTCATACATAAGTTCTTAAATAAAATCATTCGAGCTGCGAAAAAATTCGGACACCACTAATTGATATTTTTTTTTTTAAAGTAAGCAATTGTATTGTTTTGGCTAATTAAGAATGTAATTAATATAATATATCGGGGTGCTAACACAACTGATAAATTACATAGGTTTACACATATATATTTATAACTAACAGCCAACAATCATGCTCATCACACAAATGTCGACCATGCCGGGAATCGAACCCTGCACCCACCGTCCGGCGTAGTAACCATTGCGCCATTGGGGTCGAGAGGGGGAAGGGGGGGGGGGGATTTCAGCAGTATGTAACGCAGTATTAAATGGAAATAATTAACTACTGTATTATGCACGTAGGTATTTATAACAACAACGTAACGAGTGAAAGTTTTAAACTCAAAAAAAGATCACAGAATTTAATTTAAATATTTTAAATTACGAAATGGTTCTAGAATTGCAAATGTGTAACATTTTTCCTACTGGTGCACTGTCCGAGGATAAAAATACGTCAATGTATTTGATTGGTCTTACGCAACGAAGGTGAAGTGCATGGAATTTGGTTTGTACTTGATCGCTTTATAAATTCCTTGTAAAGTAGTAGTAAGTCGTGGTGGCCTAGTAGAAACTCAAAACTCAAAATCATTTATTCAAACTTGGCTGTAAAACAGCACTTTTTGATGTCAAATATTACAAAAGACAGCCCCCAAAAACGCCCACCCTTCACCACTTCCTATGTGTTTTTGCTGGGAAGAAGAAGTGGCGCAACAAACTCCCCAGCAACACATGTCTGTCTGTTGGTTTGAAGAACCTTTAAAGTTTAAACAATATTTTCTTCATACACAATTTGTATGATGTAAGTAATCAGATGTATATATAACAATATAAAGAAATTTAAATACTTATGTAACACACGCGGGCTAACTGCACTTAACCTTACACCTACATACCTTTATGTAACTAGTGGTTAATGCACCAGCTTCTCAAATATGAGTGTGCGGGTTCGATTCTAATTCAGGCATGTAATGCAATGACTGATTAAAGGTGAAGGAAAACATCTTGAGGAAACCTGAAATCACCCATGTCAAAAAGCGTTAAACGTTCAATACTTCTACGTGTAAGAGAAGGAATGTACCCAGCGATACGGATAGCGGACGATAAAAGAAGGATGATGATGATGATGATAAATAGTAACATTTCTTTGCTTGAAGCTTGAAGGAGAAACCAAGTAAATAAATTGTACTACAATTCTTGTAGCATTGTTTTTCTTGTTATTTTAATTCCACTGTAACTGGAACCTGATTTCTTTTGAATTTCAATATCGAATTAATGTTTTTTTTCCTCTTGATATTATGCATACAATTAAATGTTTCATTGTAAATTGATATCTAAAAGTAAAAATTACGTGTAAATTGTGGATACTACAATTACTATTTTGAGAATTCTTATTTTTGTTAACACAATCATAAATATTTTTAATTTTTAAAGTTTGGATTTTTTTATATGGATATTTCCTCAACCATGCTGTCACGGCTAACGGTAATGACTTGAAAGTTGGCATATATCAAAATAGGCGCACCGGGCGCAGGAGAAGGGCGGACAACGCCCTTTTCCGCCCCCCATAAACGGGTCCAGGGGTGAGGGACTTGGGGAAGTCCCCGCCCCCTTTTCGATGGACCCGAGGCGGAGGCGCGCGCGGGTGTCGGCGCGCGCCTCTGAGACGATGCACGGGGTAGTTTAACACCTCACTACCCCGTGCAGGAGGCGAGGCCCGGACAGCTGGGCCAGCACTAGTGCGGGGCTGCGGAAGAATCTGGATTCCCGCGGCCCCGCGCGCACGTGCGAGGAGACACCGGGGTGGTTTTAGCCGGTAAGAGTCCGGCACACCCCTCCGCCTCCCCCCAGGCGGAGGATAGTCCATGAGGATTTCCCCCCGAAAAAAAAAAAAAAAAAAAAATATCAAAATTGGGGTCCAACTTACAACGCAGGATGCTTTTTATCGAAAAAGGGCGCGGGTGAAACCGCAAGCGACAGCTGCTGTTTATATAATTTGTGTTTGTTAATACTTATCCAGAACGATTGCCAGCCACGGCGGCTGTTCTCTCTACGGATATCAGCCAGCTGCGCAAGACATTTATAGTGCACAAGCGTTTGCGCACTGAGTCTGCACTCTCTATTCTCTCACTCTCATCGTCCGACAGGGCAGCATTTCGAAACAATCTTAGACCGCTCTCGGATATCTTATGGAAGACTCTTGAAAACCCCACAAAGCTGTTTCGGTCAGACCCGGGAATCGAGTCCAAGTCCCCGTGCACAGCATTCGCGCTATGCGACTAGTAGACCATCGAGGCAGTCAAAATAGTTGCAACATATTGACATTGCGCGTATGACGTCGTACCACAAATCATAGAAGGACAAACTAAACATCTGTTCGAAATCACGTTTATATGATTAATGGCGGACCATTACCAGCCTAGCAACTGGTAATTAAAATTAAATAAACAATTAACACATAGCTATTGGCGTATCGTGGCATGCACGCATCCTTGGGAAGCCGGTAACGGAAACTTGCGCGTGCGCAACTAGGGTCGGATATGAAATTATAATTTAAAATTTTTAAGAATTCCAAAAACGTGTAAGGTTTTTTTGGTGTTCTTTAAATAACTGCAATATGTATCAATAGAGACATTTAACCAGTAACTTAGCAACTTAACCTAATTACCTAATCCATTCATCTTTAGCTGCATATACCTAGCATATTATTCGAGGAGTTAAAAAAATATCGATACTAAGATTATAAAGAAGTAATTATGTCCGAGGATTTATTCGCTGAATTAAACCTCTTTGATTAAAACTAGACGCTTAAATGAAATAAATGGCAATTAAAATTATTTTATACTAAGAAAAATATATTTCTCTTGTTGCAATTAGACAAGTCATTATCGTACTCAAAACGAACGCATTTATCCTCACTACGGCTACCAAACAAAAAATAAATGCAGAACCAAATAATTTACCCACAGATTAGATGATGATATAACAAGCTTAAATTCCATAATTACACCTTATAACAAAACAACAGGCTTACAATAATAAAACCATCATCACTATATGGTATATCAAGATACATCTATCGTTAGCGAGAAGCAATTAGGCAAGCGAAATCATAGCGCGCAGCATATAATAAAATATTATATACGGTGTTACGTGTGCAGTTGAATTTGGAATTCATGAAGTAATTTTAGAGCGCATCGGAGGGTAAGGCGAGGCTACATTGTGAAATGAGCGAGTTTGAAAATTATGAGTTCATTACCCAGCCATCTCCTTTGAGAATGAGTTCATTTTATGGAGAACAAAATGACGAGGTGATTTTTTTTTCTTTGTATTTATGAGAAAGCATGAGTCTAACCTTTACTTTTTATATAGTGATATAAATATTATTACACAAGTCTTGTTTTTCTGTGGGGAATCATCAATAATCACTTCCAGCGGGGGGCTGGAGGTGCAGTTGGAGGGAGTGTCATACGTTTAACTGACTAAAACCCACTTCTGTTCTTTCTGGAGGTCTTTGCGTGTCAAGGCCGCGGTAAATCTTGGGGAGAACCTGCAGCCCCGACAGAAGGTATGTATGTATATACGTAATTAACTTTACGAAGCTGAAATTATTGCGTAACTACATAATACGTTTTCAAAAATATTCAAACCGCGCTTATCTATCTGTGGAGCCTAGCCTTACTTGAAATGAAGATATTATAGTTTAGGTACTTATATTCGTATACAGAGCAGAATATTAACGACGTGGAAATTTATTCTCATGCCGATGGTGCTAGCATGCAGTTTTTGATCCATCAAAGCGTGTCTTTGAAGTTGCTAATTGAATAAAATAAAATTATTAAACGGGTTTATTGCAAACGTAGGATGTTGAATATTTACTTGGTTTTATTATTTTTTTTTTATTATTTGGGCAACTTTTACGCATTACTCATCAAGCAATTAAAAGTTTTTAAGGCTGTTTGCAGATTATGTTTCCGCATTTAAAAAAATAACTAGCTCTAATTACTGAATTTTTAAAATAATTCGTTTTCTCTTTATTTTAGGCCTAACTTTCATCTTTCCAAGAGCGTTTTTTTTATATTTATCTAGCTATTGTAGGAACAATAGTTTTAAATCAAATAAAAAAAATATTCAAACACAAATTATTTTATTTAAATAAAGTTTTGAAATCACACTTTTCAATTGATTTTTTTATTAAAGATTAATTTAATTTAGATTCGTAATTTACAATTTTATTCATAAAAACCACGCAACTTCAATTTCAATCGATTATTTTGTGCTACTGATGTATTTATTTCACCATATTTAATTAAGACTGATGTAAAAGTTAGTGACGCAGGCACATTTCGACTTTTGCTTAAACTGACTTTTAATCGATACTTACTTATTTTAATCGATAAATTATACACTAGTGACGTAAAAGATCACCCTTGGTGACAGTTTATAGTTAGATAACTGATTTTAATGTAGCCTAGCTTTTATGAATACATTTTTTCTTAACGGTCTGTGTTCTAGGTTTATGATGGCTGAATGGATGGTTATAAAAAGAATAAATTTGAATAAAAGTATATATATATATAATAATGGTTTGTTTATACATATCTGTATTTTGATGCATGACGACAATCGGACTATGAGAGTGAGGGAGTGTGTCCCTGTGTCTGCGCAGATGCTTGTGCACTATAATATGTCCTGCGTAGTTGCCTGATCTCTTCAGAGAGAACGGCCGTGGCCGACAATTGGTCTCACTTAGTATGATTTAATTATGGATTCTAAAGATGCAATGTATTGTACGTGATATGTAATTATGTGTGTTGTATGTGATTCAATTCTATATTAGGCAGTATATTTAGCAGTAACAATTTCGAGTTTCTATCAAAATATCTTAATCTAGCTTCCGCAAGCGGTTTCATCCCCGTCCCGTAGGAACAATTCCGTGCGCCCGTTAAAAAGTGGCCTATAGCTTTCTTCGATAAATAGTCTACCTAACATTGAAGATTTTTTCAAATCGGACCAGTGGTTCCAACAAAACAAAAAACAAACAAACTCTTCTGCTATATAATATATATATAATAATGATATATATATATATATAATAAGTTTAAGTATATATTAAATAAACGTTCGATCAAAAGTTTTCAAACTGCCGATAGGATTAACTAAACGTTCCCTAAACTGTCACTCCTTAAATGTACCATGCCGTTTAGCTCACGGATATACCTACCACAAAAGCTTAAAAGACCTTGAACCAATCTTTCCTGCTTGTACTAAATTGATACAGATCTATTATAGTAGGAAGTATGTCAAACATGATTATCGTAATATAGAGACAAATTACGGCAAAAAAATGCTTATGAAACTTAGTTATTCCCACGCAACTGGGAGACTTAGAGCCTGCTTTACCACCTACGGATAAGTTCAAATAAAGAAGTTCAGATAAAGAAAGAAAAACCATTTATTCACACATAAAAGCGACGCAACAAACAAATATAAATATAGTTTATTTGGTAGATAATTTCATACAAATTCTGTTCCATTTTTTAGCTTATCTGATAGATAGTGGCTACTCGAATATACTTTGAAGTACATACGCAAGCGTATCTACCCGAAACTGTAAATTTTACCCAACCGACTTTGAACCATTTGCTTCAGTGATAAAGTTGAAAATCTATAAAAGCAATTTGACAGATCATATCATCTTGATGTACGTGTTTGTGCAAGGATGGTACTAAAAGAGAAAAAAAAAGTGCCGCTTTGTATCAAGTTCGTTGAGTCAATTTTGTAGTATTCATAATTAGAAATATTTGGTTCGACTAGTTGCTATGACTATGTGCGTGTGTTGAGGTAGGTATACAAATAATTATATGCATGGAATTCACATTTTAATTAGCCTGTAATTAAAGTCAAACCACATAACATGTAGTTCCGGTGTCAAGTGGCGGTCTTGTATGAGAGACAATTTAATAAGTTCTCAGAATTGCGTTAAATTTCATGCAAATTGCGTATGTCCAACAAAATTATAACGCAAATTCACACTGCGTAGTTTCATTAATTATAAAAACTGTAGCCTTCTTTAAATTATAAGGAAATTTCGTTAATTAAGATCTAATTATAAACTGCCTACGCATAAACGCCAGCACATCAAGCTACTACAATCTGTCAAATTTTCTTAATAGATTTTCAACTTTATCTCTGAAACATACGGTTTAAAGTTGATTGGGAAAATTTGACAGTTTCGGTAGTACAACTTTATACCGTGAACGTAATTATTATGCAAAGCACACATAATACGCGTATGATTGACTTGTTTTTACGCAAGTCTCTCAAAGGAAAGCAAGTATAGGAAACCGATTGCGTTTAAGGTCACCATTGGGTTAACCTGTTCTATGTAGATCAATGAATTGTGCCAGCCGGCCATGCATTAAATGCGCAGTTAAAAACTCTTTGGTAGCAACAAAAAAAAAGATATTGACACATCACAATAGCTATTTACGGCATTCTATTTTTAAATTTGTTCTAAAAAATAGCTGAATAGAAAAATATCATTTTAATTAATCTATATCTATACATTGTAATAAAACAGTTAAAAACCCGTGTTCGGAACCACTGGACAGTTTTGATTTTTTTTTTTGTTGTTATTTGTATATAGGTGATAGGTCTGGGCAACAAATAGGCAATAGGCAAAAAACTTGAACATCTGGTGAAGAACCGCAACAGACCAGATATATAAGAGATACAAAAAAATGCTGCCATAGCAAAAACTGATCCACGTGATGAGCATTTTCTGTTACGAGAATAAATTTTGTAGATCTGAAATAGCTTTTGTTAAAATCTGATATAAGACGTTTCAAATCTTCGATTTTGACGACCCCGTAGTCGCCGGGATATATGCGATAGGATCCGCACACGAAGTTGCGGGCAATAACTAGTTAAAAATAAATACCTAAATAAAACAAATGCAGTATCAAATTGGAACAATTTTCAACGTATCTAATTCAATAACGTTTGCAGTATCTATAAATTATTCGAAATTGACATTTAAAATTGTGAAACCGTTCACAACATTTCAGTAGCTATTTTTATAGTACTATGTAAACGTGTAAGTAGGTTGCCTACAAAATTTTCTTTGCCTTTTAAGCCTAGATTATTACGCACTAGTGGAATTTCACCATAGTTCGTTTGCGGCAGTGCGGTATTTGTGAATGCACCAATTCTCTCGCGAAACGTCCCAAAAAGGGAAACTCAGTGAGACTGTATCACTTTCAATTGGTATTTGAGCTATTTCTGCTAGCTAGAACGAATTCCTTACATTTTTATTAATTGGTTTAATTTGATAATAGTGTATCTATCTTCTAATAGGTAATTACACGGTCATTCGGATACTGAAGTTGTTGGCTTAAAATGTCAATTGATACAAGACTATGGGCCAGTTTCAGAGGTTGCTGATAAGTTCCAGATAGTTTATCTGTCAGATAATTTCATATAAATTCTGTTCCATTTTTTAATTTATCTAGTAGATAGTGGCTATCCGTAACCTTTGAAACTTGCCGTAGGTATGTGTCACTCATATAATATAAGGGTCAGTTTCACAATGTCCGAATAAGCATAAAATATCTACCACATAAATTCAAAAATAGAACAGAATTTGTGTGAAATTATCTACCAGATAAACACAAACTGTGAAGTGCCAGAACAAAGAAAAAAATAACAAAAAAAACTAACTGGAAATTATTCCTAGGTGGTGAAACTTGCCCTTAGAAGTGCAAAAAAGGTCAATAATCGTTTAAGCAAATTAAAAAAAACAATATTACGTAAACTCCTACGTCATCATCTGATTAAATAAAAGAGGTGTGCATAAAACTCGAACGCATGCGCAATGGTGACACAACTGATACCTGAAGATGTATCTTATCTCAAACTAGTTGCCTGCCCTCAGGCTATACGTGGACTGATTTTCCAATACTTACCGATGTTATAGTATAGTTCAATAGTCACCACGCACACTGATACACATGACATGATAGTATGACGATGTGTTGCATAAATACTTTTCTTGTCCATGAGCCACTTCATCGAATATCAAAGTCTGCAAGAAATATAACCCTATGGCGTGGTCAATTTGTTGTGGATTTAGATTTATAGGTACTTACAATATAGCAACCGGACTGATTGTCAGCCATGGCGGCTATTCTCTTCAAGATACGCAGGACACAACTGCACTCTCTATTACTCCTTACTTACCTAGCTGATGATCCATCCGACACGGTGATCAGGAAAGAGATCAGGCGCAACAACATTTACGTGCTTTTCGACGCACGGATGTATCAATCACCAACTTTCAGACTCGGGCTACTTCTGTGAAAATTTCTTAAAACAGCATGTCAGCATTCGTGCCATGCGACTAGTAGTATAGACATACAACGAGGCACCTGCATAAAAAAGACAAAAGCGTGTTCCTTTGCAAAAGGTCGGCAACATCATCATCATCATCATCCTCCTTACCTTATCCCAAGTTTTATTTGGGGTCGGTGCAGCATGTTTTTGTCTTCCACGCTCTTCTATCTCCGCATTTCACAAGTTACATTCTTTCTAGCCATATCAACTTTCACGCTATCCCTCCATCGTTTCAAAAGGTCGGCAACACACTCGCGATATCTCAGGTGCTACAGGTGTCTATGGGAGACAATAATCGTTTACCATCAGCCGATCTGTCTGCAAACGAGCGGCCTCCTGTCACATAAGCGCAATTGAGAACCTCCCCCATTTTTGGAAGTCGATTAGAATATTGCTTTCTATTGGTGAAAAGCATGTTGGTATTGATTTCATAATTAACATTAGCGAGTCATTAATTAGCATTGATTAATTCCATCCCACTCATGCGTTACTTAATTTTTAAGCAACACTTTTTTAAAACTAGGTACACATAATTATTTCCACTTTTTGTACTAGTCCCAGGCATGACCTATGAAAGGCTGCTTACTCTTAGGAGTAGGATGCGTCCAGCTGAAAACAGGATGATATCATACCTACATTAATAGACGCTAAACTGGATGGCAAAGTATGATGACGAAGTAACGAGATACGATATTTAAGACATGATTATAAGTAAAAGTAATTATCAATGCTTAGAAATTCGCCACTATTTAGTGTTCTTCTCTTTCTTAATAAGCAAAATCATTTAAGTAATTTGTAGACCTATATACTTTTAAATTATTTTATTCTTTTACTTTCAATAAAATCAGAAAACTTCTTATTAAAAGCTTTAAGAAACGAAACACGTGACATGTGAGTGTACAGACGCCGGCACATCAAGCTACCCGAAACTTTGAACCACATTATGCTTCAGCAATTAAGTTAAAAATCGTTTAAGGATATTTGATAGATTGTAGTAGCTTGATGTGCTGGCATCTGTACTTACTTTAACCCACTTTTAATACTATCAGAAAAATAATAAAAAAAATTGTTCCGTCATCTGTCATCCGCTTCTATGCCATTCTGCGGCCATTATATGTACTGAATGCACCCCTATAAATATTTACATTTAGAACCAAATTACATACTAATGATCACAAAGACCCACACGCGAATTTTTGCAATTCGAATAAATAAAAACGTCTGATTATCGCCTGTTTTATGCACTCACGTCTATTAATTTGACGTAAAATTCGACCGAGCTTTCGCTGACGTCGCAAATTAAAATATTTATATGCCGTTGCATAATTAGCATGGATAAGCAGGCCGAAACAAGTTACTAACTGCCACTTATAACACTGCACGCAATATTATTGCATTCGAAATGGTTTTAGACTGTTTGGACTTGAAATTCCTAAGAATAAATTCTTTCTTATTTATCTCATAACTACTTATTTTTTTTCGTGGGAAATTATCAAATGACCCTTCCCGCTAAGTATGCAGCTGGAGGGAGTTGTCAGACTCTTATTGACTAAAACCCGTTAGGTATGTTTTTTCTGAAGGTCTTTGTGTGCCAGAGCCACGCTAACTCTTGCGGACAACCCTCAGCCTTCTCAGATTTCTTTGGGTACTGACTTCTACTTCAGACTTGTCTACTGTTATTATTGAACATGAGACATCTGTCCGCTTATAGGCATTCTCTTCCTCTATCCTTCCATATCCCAATTTTCTTAATCATTCTTGATCTTTCCATAATAATGTATTATGTATGTTTTGTCTATAACATTGTTTGGACTTAGGTCTTTAAAAAAAATGGGTTTTTATTATTACTATAAAATATTTTAATTTCATCCCCGTCAAGAATAATAAGCGTGCTGTCCACAGATGGTCAAACTGCACAACACAATCATTCCTTAATACGAGCGGTGCAGTGCATTAAATCTTACGTGTTTATGCAACTAATGCAACTCGAGTATTTCTTTTCTATGTAGTAACCGGAGCATAATCGCATTGCATGCGAGTGACATCAGCCGACCGGAGTGGCAATTTCTAATCAATAGCACAAATCGTGAGCGACATTCAAATTCGCAAACGAAAGTTCTAACGGATCTAGATATATACGTGTGCTTTATACAAATTAATTTTGTTGTCTTGTTAGAGTGGTATGAAGAGTATTGTTGCGTAAATTTGTATCAAAGAAGGACGCTATTTTAGTATGTAATGGGCTTTTAGTTGAAAGCAATGTTGTGAAGATAATGGTGTGTTTTTTGTAATCATCAAATCAAACATCCAGCTCTGTTGGTGCAGCTTTTAAGGGAGTCTCAGACTCTTCTGTAGGTATATCTTTTCTGAATTGTTTGTGACTGGCTTTGTGTGTCAGGGCCGTGGTAACTCTTGCGAATAGACCCATAGACCCTGATCCCTGAAGTCATGATTATGTCCTTGGTTGATGAAAAATATGATTAGGTACTTACATTTTATTTTTATAGGAAATTTGTGTCTAGACATAATTTTATTTCTCATAGTAATTGCTATAAATAATAGACTTTTCTTCAAATTTCTATTAAATAATCTTTCTTCGTGGTTTCATATGACAGAACGTAATGATTTACGAAACCATTCATCACGACGATGTTCCGGCAACGATTCATTCGCTCAGAAGCCGCATATAAATCAATATTACTTGCGATAATATCGTGTTTACACGTTACGTTACCGACCAACTATCTGATCTCGGCTTTCTGCGTCACTATAAATCTCTGGGCTATAATCAATAAAGCAATTTCTCTAATACCCAGTTTTACATGAAATACAATAGCTTTTACATCGTGACATGGAACAGCATAGCATCGTACATCACTTCTGTGCTAATATGATCGACAATGTCAGGCTGTCTTGGTTGTGAAAGAGAAAATTGCTATGATCTGAAGGAATATATTTCTCAGCGAAAATACGAATTTGTTTGATTGCCGTTATTATCTTTGTTCTGAGTTATAGAAAGGCAGATTTATCATCTATGGCAAACAAACTTTGATTAGCAGTCAAGTCTAATTTGTGTAGAAGTATCGGCTGTCTTTGATGTAAGGAGTTTCACTTATCCAGTAACTATTAATTAGCATTTAAAGGTGGCGATTCAGAAGTCAATAGCAATTAAAGTGAGCATAATTGCTTTTCAATATCAACATTATATACCCTTTTACTGCATGGCTTATCAATACGGCGGACGCATGCGCAAACGCCTTATTCATTCGCCTATTCGCTGCTCGCGTCCTGTTCATTACCTATACATAAAACAAAGGCGTTCGCTATACAGCATGACATTAATACAATTCTGCTAGTTAAAATAAATTCTTAAGCGTAATCTGTAATTAAAATCATTGTTTACCCACACGTTTACAATACAAGTCAATAGTCCTTGGTCCAATTGTAAAGGAACGAAAGCTTTTAATCACTATCCGCTTACTATTATTACAGAATGATAATAAATTACAACTTATCATAGTCCAGGAGTCATTAAGTTTTGTGATTAGATGCAAGTGTGTTCGCGATATTTTCGCCAATTTATTTTTAATGCAATCAGATTTGCATATAGATATCATAATGATAATTATTTTGCTTTAATTGCTAGTTTTAATAGATTAAATAATTGTTAGTGTTGTATTAATTACTTGTGTGTCAGTATTGCTTGACATTTTAACGTTTAGTATAAAGTATTACAATGTTTTCTTTGACAACCCTATCACTAAGAAAAAATCCAGCCGACTCGCGCACGAATGGTTCGGTACCGTTAATAATAATCACGACTAAAAACCGCTAAAAGACACGCTTGTTGTATAGAAGCTTTTTTTTGTGGGAAATCATCAAATGACCCCTTCCGCTGAGGGTGCA
Source organism: Heliothis peltigera (assembly GCA_958496145.1). Taxonomy (NCBI): domain Eukaryota; kingdom Metazoa; phylum Arthropoda; class Insecta; order Lepidoptera; family Noctuidae; genus Heliothis; species Heliothis peltigera. The sequence goes on along the minus strand of OY292326.1, from coordinate 3,691,555 downwards.
GTTGGAGGGAGTGTCAGACTCTTACTGACTAAAACCCACTATGTACCTTTTGGAGGTCCCTGTGTGCCAGGGCCACGGTAACTCATGCGAACAACCCGCAGTCCAGGCATACCCTGGCCATAATGGGCCCTTCCTAAGTTATATGGGAGCTTCCTTACTATTTGTTCTATTCTACAAAGTATCTCAATAAAAACTACGAATATATCATAAATAAAAAAAAAAAACAACCAAATACAAGAAAAACAAACACACAATACAATGTAAATAGGAACAATGTCAGTGTCTTATGGGATATAAAAAGATATTAGACTTAAGACGAATTTTATAATACATATATTATCTACCCAAATAAGTGTTCGTAAGTAAGATTTCTTAATGTGAATTAAAACCCTGCTATAAGTACCCAAAAATATTACATAATTTAAAAAAAAAATGTTTTGTCAAGTTAACTAGATTTCCCTTCTCTGCGCCTACGTCGATATCAGTCTGTATTGTTCTAACAGTCGGCCATTTGCAATCGTATCGTTTGGCATTTGTTCCACGCCCTTACGAAATTGCGTTGACATATCGGCGATAATGTATCTCATTTGTTTTACTTTACAACGCCCTGTATGTCAGAACATGTAATAATATGTTGGCATCGGAACCTTTGTGTGAATTATGTACAGACGAAACTGTAACATTTTCCCAATCAACTTTGAACCTTATGCTTCAGCGATAAAGTTGAAAACCTATTAAAGAAATTTTACACATTGTAGTAACTTGATGTGCTGGCGTCTGTACCGCGTGGTATTTATACATTTATTGTGATACTGCAGACATTTATAGTATTTATAATCGGAGATGCGTACCCCTATAATCAAACTGTTAGGTCGCATACGTGAGATTATGATGAACATAGCTGTTGATGAGAATGATAAAGTATCTATAATACTTAATTCGTTAAAGAGTAGGTAGTCAAACTTGCGGGTCACGTTATTTATAAATGATTAATTCACTCATCTTGCAAAGAAATTATGTACCAATTGTAATAATTTATATCCTGAAAGCTTGAAATGTTAAAAATTATTGCATTATTAAAACTCGTTATTAATATTCTTAAATTTAAATAGACACAAATACTCCAAAGGATGGCAGTATTATTTACAATTAGATGACCTCTATATTTTGCATAATTACTAATTATTATTTTCCAGGTATTGGGATTAATAGACTTTATTAAGAAAAACTCCTTCTTTTTTGCAATTCGGATAAAAAGACATCTGAATGGGAGACCGATACTGAGACTCTAAATTTAGTCGACAGAGCTGATAATACCGAGGATTTTTTCATCAAATACTTTACATATTAAATGTCAAATAAGTACAATGTATTCAAGAAAACTAAAAAAAAACCCAATCATTCGGCCATTAACCTGACATCAATTTATGAATTTGAATATAAATTATGATTATTTAAATGCAAATTGCCCACCTTCAAATCATAACCTACGGCAAACACAACTAAGTTTGTAGGTCAGTGCCGTTTGTGACCTAATTGAAGAGTTCACTTAATTTTTGAACATTAATTATTATTAAATATATACACGCTTATAAAAAAACTTACGACTAATATAAAACTAATAAATAGCGTCAAAAAACTCATCCTCATCGTTGCCACCCGGTAGTGTACCCAAAAGGCTGGCAGCATTGCCACGCTGGATGGCAATAAAAAAAAAAAATATTTTGAACTGAATTTTCAGACTTACTATAGTTTTAAATGTTTTGTTAATAAAATATTAATAATGTTACTTTTATTCAAACGTAGATGTTAAAAAAAAAAACGAAAATCCAATTTTTTGAAATATTTCTGAAAATATGACGTGTTTGGATCTTAAAATGCGGATAAGCTAATAAGAGTATGAGACGCCAGTACACTCAAGCTATGAAACTGTCAAATTCTCCCAATCAACTTTGAACGATATATTTCAGCGATAAAGTTAAAAATCTATTAAGGAAATTTGACAGATTGTAGTATCTTAATGTGTTTTAACCATTTACTAGAACATCATCTCCCGAGCCTTTTCCCAACTATGTTGGGGTCGGCTTCCAATCTAACCGGTTACGGCTGAGTACCAGTGTTTTACAAGGAGCGACTGCCTATCTGACCTCCTCAACCCAGTTACCCGGGCAACCCAATACCCCTTAGTTAGACTGGCGTCAGACTTACTGGCTTCTGACTACCCGTAACGACTGCCAAGGATGTTCAATGACAGCCGGGACCTACAGTTAAACGTGCCATCCGAAAAACAGCCATTGGTGTCCAAGATAATACTTAGAAAGTACATACAAACTTAGAAAAGTTGCATTGGTACTTGCCCGACCTGGAATCGAACCCACGCCCTCACACTTGAGAGGTTAGCTCTTTAACCACTAGGCCACCACGACTTCACTAGGCCACCACGACTTCCAGACGACAGATTGTAGTATCTTAATGTGCTGGCATCTGTTTATATTAAGTTTTAATCATTTCCTAGAACAACACTATAAAAGCACCTACAATACTATAAACAACCCAGAAACGAGAGACACAATGTCCGCACGTTTAAATTGACAATTGCACAACTACAGTTGGCCGTTCAAAAACAAATCCGTGGTAGGCCACGACAGATAGGAAGCTTTGACCACATTGTTTTAACGAGTAGCAAGCAGAGAACGTATTGTTACAATAGTTGGCCCTAAGTACCATTGTTGGGTAATTCTTATGATACAACAGTGCTAATGGGTGTTTACTTTCAATTTAAGGTTTTTATTTATAATTTGTTGCGTCGGTTGTATTGCTATTGCTGGTGATGAGAATTCTGTAAAGGTATTGCAATGCCATGCGGTATAATAGGCCGATGATTTTAATAAATTACTAAGAGAAGCCTGCTAAGGTAGTTAGCGTTTCCCGCGCAGCGTCAGCGGGGTAGAGTGAAATGAAACGTATAATATTTGTTGAACTAATTCTTCATAACATTTTTTTTTGCTTAAGAAACTGTTACAGCCTTACTTAATAAAATTTACTATACAACTTATTAACTCCTTAATGAGCATCTAACTATTTCTTACTTTTAACACTGTTTAAATGTCACTTGAAATCACACAAATCAACGTTTTTTGTACAACTCATACTCATAAGTACCTAAGCCTATTTGTCTGTAAGTGTTCACTTGATAATGTTAGACTTGTATTTACCAAAATATTTCTTTAGCATATAAAAATATTCCCATCAAGTATTCTCGTGAAATAGCTCGAAGAAAATACTTCGGGAGAAATAGGACCCATGTATATCTATTGACAAAGCCGGTTTTCAATTTACTAAAAGTTCTTTAGTATCCGAACTTGACGTAATACCATTTTATACACTTTGTGGTCGACTGACATTTATTTATATGACAAATGGGCTACACGTTTGTCATATAAATTAATAAAATATTAATTAATCATTTAGTTTACCCATTAATTTTTAAAACTACTTGGTAAGTGCTAGTTTTCTAGTTCAAGTTCGATTTCATACTAGCGAATTTTGTTACCTCTTACGCTTTGGTGTGTAGTACACGAGTATAATAGCAGTTTTCACTGAAAGTAGTGAAGCTCGTGGCACGTAAATTGCTTTCATTTGAATATTTTTGTTAATATTTATGCTTAGTCAGAAGCCAGTCTTACATTTCATCCGGTTAAACTGGAAGCCGTACCGAGCATAGTTGAAAAAAGGCTAGGCAGATGACAATAGCATCGCTGAAAGATTTTCTTACGCTATGCTATTTTTACAAAGAGAAAAAAAAAACAAATCAAAGACATGTGAAGTTACAATTTGTTTGGAGTCCAATTAAAAAATATAAATATATACGTAATAAACAATACAAATAAATTAAAAAAATATATAGTTTTAATAAATGACCGACAAAAAAAAAGATTTATTTATAAAATTACTCTTACACAACGTGGGCAAGCAATAAGGCTCAGTACTACGTAACTAATAGGTCTTAAATAATTGTTACTACACAAAAACAGAGATAATAGATCAACTAACATTTTAGTATGGACCACAGGACACATTTAGCTACACAGAAATCTATTTCACGGTCCCATAGGCGCGCGAAACCCAATCTACGAGTATTATAAATTATCGCGGCTAAGCCGTAAATATTTTTGTCCCGTTCTTAAGTAAATGCGAGCAATGCCGCGGGCTGCATTTAGTCTCAATTAACTAGTGTTGTACTTCGATATATTCATTGAATTGTGATTACTGTTATTAATGTTTAAGTAACATTTTTATTTGAGTTAAGCGATGCTTATAACTGCGTTTAGCAAACTGCACTTATATTTTGAGATTATTTAAACGAATCTCTAAAGTAATTTGTTAAAAGCAACTTTTGATCAAAATACATCTACGTTGCCCTCATAAAATGACTTACAATCATTTGACGTTATCAATGGTACATGCCACATCAAGCTGCTACAATCTGTCAAATTTACTCAATACATTTTCACCTTTGTCGCTAAAACATATGTTTGAAAGTTTATTGCGAAATTTTCACAGATTCGGTAACAGGTAGCTTAATGTGCTGGCCAAGATGGAAACCCGCCATTTATTGCCAGTTTATCATAAGACCTGCCAAGAAGCACAAACGTCCAGTGTGCTTTCAGGAACATCTAGGTATGTCTGTTTATAGACTTAATTTATTAATCCTTCCACATATTTTGGAATAATTTATTTCTACAAAATTGCAACCCTAACACCATAAAATTTGACGCACTCTTGGACGCCTGGCTGCGATTTATTTGCAGACGACTGGAAGACGATTCTGTCGGTATGTTTGGAGTATTGTGAGATGAGCGTGTGAATGTTTCAATTTGTATATATCTATAAATATATATTATTTTTAGAGCAATTGTTATTGGTTACGGCCATTTTTGCTGTTAAATAAAATAAATAAATATATTGACGCAACAATATTGGTCGTAGTTAACATGTTATCGCTACTTATATCAGTGAATGCCACCTGTTGAAGTGATGTAAGTACACGTTAATAATTATTTATTAAAAAGGGTATAGCAATGACCGAGGGCCATTGAACACATTAGACAATATTTATAGGCCTATTCATTTTCTTTTTAATGACAGTTTTGTAACGCCCCCATCAAAATTTAGCCTTCATTTCAAACTTAAAATTGTCACTTCTGCTTATGTAATTAGATTGAAATGATGGCCCAATGATGGCATCCAGGCCGATTGTCGGCTACGGCGGCCGTTCTCTTTTATGGAGATAAGTCAGCTACGCCCGAAATATTATAGTGCACAAGTATTCGCGCAAATACAGGTGCACTCTCTATTCCCTCACTCTCATAGTCCGATGGGACAGCAATCCGACACGACCGGAGAGAGATCAGGCGCCATTTACGTGCTCTCCGATGCACGGGTGAATCAATCACCAACTTCCAGAGTCCAGGCGGCTTTATGAAAGTTTCTCAAAACCCACAAAGCGATTTCGGCCCGACCCGGGAATTGAACCCGAGACCCCGTGCACAGCAGTCGCGCCTTGCGACTACTAGACCAACGAGTTAGTCACTATTTGCAATACCATTTTTTTAACTAACAGGGTTTATATAATATTTTTATATTTCATTAATTATGTTATTTTCCATTCAATGAAGGCAAGTAGCTCCTGATTTCGTAACTTTCATCTTGACACACATACGTCAATCAGAGAGAAATTGTAGGCTCATAGAGTTGTGACGTAACAGCTCCCGAATATATGAGGTATGTGGTAGTGCGGTCATCAGGTGCCGCGTGGGAATTCTAATAGTAGCGTTTCTTAATGTATGAGGGTTTGGTCGCAGTGTAAGCGAAGCGATGTCCATGCATCTACTGACTTCTGCTGACTTATAACTTACAAACTTTTTAAAGGAAAATTGGGTAAGTATTCAAAGACAGTGTAATTTTTGTTAATCTCGCTTTTATACTAAATAATCTTTCAAAATGTATGTGTTATTATTTGTGTGCAATTAAAAACTTGGAATCAGTAGCAATTCACCTAGGTGAATCTATATACCTAGATAATAATAAGCTAGACAGATAACTTATAGATAATAAGCTTAAGAATTGCGATTTTAGAAAATGGTCTTTTAGACCCTTTTATGCGCAAATCCTTGATCAAACCGACCATACATAAGTGAAGAATACCCAAGATGCTATTTAATTCACTTTTAAAATGAACATTATTATTTATCTCGTATTACACATTTATATATTATATTGGGTGACTGGTAATTAGTGACCGATATTTAAACACGTAATTGTACTCATGATTACAAACAACTTTCCCAAAGAAACATTTTTGATTTTTTTTTATCATTATAGCAAAACTACTGACAACGCGGGCGCGACTCCTCGCCGCTTACAGCAGATCGGGGAACGGCGCTCGCGAAATTTGAATTTTGCTGTAATAATAAAAATAATAACAAAAAAAGTTTCTTCGGGAAAGTTGTTTGTAATCATGAGTACAATCACGTATTTAAATATCGGTCACTAATTACCAGTCACCCTATATACACCAAGAGGACAGTCCTAATCGCAAGCGGATACAAAGCGCAAACAACTTCATAACCACGCTAACACCGAACCCATTCCCAGTCGTGCACAACGCGTTTAAACTGGTCATTATTACCACATACCTACCTAAATGCTCTATTGACACTGCCACAGTTAACCAAGGTCTTTGACAACGCCCGATTGGAACTACACCGATCACTTTCAGGTAATGAGCAAGAAATATGTTTATTTAGCCACTTATATGGCGTACGTAAGCATTTATGTAGTGTTAGTTCACAGCTGGATTTGTTTTAGGTGACACCTGTCTTTTTGATTTGAAGGTTAGGTCATATTGCTGCCGGGGATGCGGGTTGATCGTTAGAGTAACTGTAGCCCAGGAACACAGGGACCTTCAAGAAGAATCACAGTGGGTTTTAGTCAAGAGTAAGAGTCTGACACCCACTCACTCCAGTCGCACCCTCAGCGGGGAGGGTGCCGCTGGAGTGAGTGGGAGCCTTTGATGATTTCCTAAGAAAAAAAGTCAGGCTTTATTTAAAGTGATTATTAATTTAAGAGTAGCATGCTGCATTGTCAGACAGCATATAATTCAGACCTCACTCCAGACATTATTTCAATTAATTAAATATTAAATTGTTCATAGAAAAAAAGAAATTGAATTTAGATTGATTTTTAAATAGGTGTTTTAATTATATCTTCGGTTATACGTACATTATTATATGTAGGTACCTTATGTACCTATATTAGACGCTAGCACATCAAGCTATTACAGTCCGTCAAATTTCCTTATTCGATTTTTAACTTTATCGCTGAAGCATATGATTCAAAGTTGAAAGTTTAATTGTTTTTTTACAGTTTTGGGTAGCTTAGGTACCAACTGTTTATTGAGTGCTTATGTTTTTATAGATAACTAGCTTTCGCCAGCGATTTCACCCGCTTTTTAAGACAATTACTTCCTGAACTGGATAAAAAGTAGAGCCTTCTACGATCAATGGGCATCTAAATATGAAATATTTTTCAAATTGGACCAGTAGTTCTTGAGAATAGTATGTTCTAGCAAACAAACTATATAATATTAGTAAGCAAATCACTCACCTATCATATTCATTTGTCAAAATGACTTTAATTCTACATGGCACTAATTCGTACGATGTTTAAATGGTATTGAAATAATTAGCAAGCTTCTCACACAAATATCAAATAACAAATTCATACGAAACCACAAACAAGCTTATAATGATTTGTTCTAGCATTGATTCAATGCGCAAGAGTCGATACGGTTTAGTGTCCTTTCATACAAATACCTTTCTAATTAAATAAATCATTTTCCATTCACGACAAGTTCTATTGAGTCTATAGTTAAAAGTTAACTGAGCTTTTGCTGGTAGGAAACTAATTTATAAATGGAATGTTCACACAACAATGAACTAAATTACTTCGAAACAATCTCATATATCTATTTTCAATTTCAAATTGTGTTAACAATTCGGTAGTTCTTTATTTCATTTTTAATTTTGTATTTGGAAAGAACAAAATTAAAACAATGTTCTAAAAACGTATTCGTTATCTATGCTAATACAAGTATTATAAAGCTTTTTGTGACTATTAACTGGCCGATTTGAAATAAATTATTTCAGTGTTAGATAGGCCGTTTATTTAGGAAGGTTGTTCTTTAGGCTACTTTACATATCCGAGTGCGCTGTGCAGTTCTCAAGGGACGCAGGTGATACCGCTGACAGAATCTAGTATCAGCTGCAAAAGAAAACAAAACAAAAATCAAAGAATTAACTGTCAGGCGGTACGAAGTTGTTGTTGACCATCGACGTGTGTGAATTTTATTTTGTACAACATCAGTCAGACTCGCCTAGCTCGTTGTGGGGATGGTTCAATCCAGGCGGTGGTTTCATTGCCAGCTTGTGGATGATACACTCGAGAAACACAAGGTTTACATTTATTGCTGAAACAGCTAGTAAATTATAAAATTGTAACGTAATATAGAACGGCTAAGCTTAACTAATAGCAATTGGCTGTTAGTGTCTAACTTAGCCATTCTAAATGTTGTTTACACATATATAATGCTAACGATACACGGTCGCACAGATCCAGATTAGATGGTCTAATTACAATAAACATTAAATAATTATGCTAATTGTCAAATAAAATTGAGATTTATTTTTTTAATTCTTTTTAATCGAGAACTAGATCTTTCCACGCATACTTTGGTCTAAGACTACCTTATACACAGGATAAGAGGTACTGATACTGGTAAACTTTTTTTTTTCATTTCTATGAAACCGTATCAAAGGTATGTCAGCGAAAATGGAAGGAGATTCTTAAGACCTAAGATTGTTAAGGCTCCAAGATTGTTTGAAAGAGTTACGGCTACCCCGGCACATGAAGAGCTCCAAAGTGAGCATGAGTGAGTGAGCACATCCGTAGGATTTCCCAGCGAATAAAAAACATACATACACAACAAAGAAACAACTTCATCTAAGTTTGTACTTCTTCTGCTTTTACACCCGCATCATCAAGAAACTTCTTCAAGCATTAGCATGGCTTACTTCTAGTTTCGAAACAATGACAGACCAACTAACACATTATTACCCACTTATCTAAGGGCCAGTTTCACAATGTCCGAATAGCCACCATCTACTAGATAAATTCAAAAAAGGAGCAGAATTTGTATAAACTGATCTACCAAGTAAACTATCTGGAACTTATTCGTAGGTTGTAAAACAGGCCCTAAGACTTACATGATAATTTGAGACTGAACTGTGATCTATTTACTGGCATAGCTTAGAAGTCCATGAATCAAGACCAACATATGGTTAAATACGATGCAAAAAGTATTTAGTAAAACCGAGCCAAGTGTGTGTTTGATAGGTGTTATTATGGTTCTGATATGTAACCTTAATTATGGAACTATAATCAATTTGTTTAGACGGCATTAGTACAATTTACAGTATGTACTTACATATTTATGGCTTTGTGTTTAAAATATTAATAGAATTAGGCTCAAACTCAAAATTATTTATTCAGAATTGACAGAAAAACAACACTTTTTGAGGGTCTAAAATACACCCACAAATACAGCCTCAAAACGCTCATTCTTCACCACATCCTATCTGTTTTTGCTGGGAAGGAGTGGCGCAACAAACTCCCCAGCAACACATGTCTGTATAAGTTTGAAGAACCTTTAAACAATACATAGTTTAGACTTCGACACCAAAAAATTTCTGTTTGGTTTTCTTTTATTTCTTGCCGTGTATACAATTTCTATGTCAGTCTTCATAGTAACTTGTACCTTCATAGTAAGTTCATCCACATAACAATTTTTTACGGAACTCTAAAACGAATTAAAGTATACAATTTTATATACTGGGTCGTTCTTGAAATAGTTTTGTACTAAATTAGTAAATTTAAAGGATTGGTTATTTAATTATATTGTGCTAAACAGAGTGTAAAAGGCTGTGTTGTTGAATATTTATTTTAAAAGACGCATTTTTTAAGTAGGCACCAAAGTTTTTTGTTGGGCGCATAAATTTTTAATTGAAGGTGAAACTCTGTTAACGCATGATAATTATGAATGAATCAGTTTTTTTATAGCACATGTAGCAAATTAAGTAGAGTTATGTAATGTTCGTGAGAAGTTGGTCTAAAAATATTTCTTGCTCAATTTGTTGCTTAGAACTATATCCGTTCATTTGTAAATAACGTACCTATATGTATTTATGTACATATATAAGAATACATGTTAAACAGAATTTATATGAAATTATCTACTAAGTAAACTAACTGGAAATTATTGGTAGGTGGTGAAACAGGCCCTAAATGAAACTTTTTTCAGTATTTGGGAACATAGATTTTTCATTTCAAGCCGTATACTTATTTTGGTTATAATATTATCAATAAAAAAATGTAAACAATTTTTGGTTCAAAACGATAAATAAAGCTGTCATTATTTTAAGATGTTTTACAAATTGAATATGATAAAGTATTTTATTTTTGACCTAGTCATCATCCTAATTGTGTATTTGTTTTATGTGGTGAACGGAATATACGGCCATTCTGCGTATTTATAAGGAAGTATTTTATGCCCAGATCTGAAAGCCACTACCTATGTATATCAAAATATTAAAGTGCTCCGCCATTTTAAATACTACAACTTCACAACAAAATGATAAACTTAACAAAACGATTTGTAAATTTGATATCATCTGAGTAATTGCGACTAATGAAATAAGACAAATAACATGAATTTGAAATAAGTAAACAGCACATTTGCCTCTAGCGGCGTAAATGATAAATTGATATGCCGTCAGCATACTCTTAGAGCAAGTATTATTAAGCTAGTATTAGGTGTTAGCGAGATAGTTCAGTCAAGATAAGGCATTGCTTTTAATCATGAACAGTATTGTATGAATTGCCAGATTAAGGTATTTGTCGGACGCAGCAGAAAATGCCCTTTAGCAACATTAAGGGCCAGTTTCACCTCTTGATGATAAGTTCCAGATAGATAAGGCAGATAATTTCATACAAATTCTGTTCCATTTTTTAATTTATCTAGTAGATAGTGGCTATACGTAATCTGTGAAACCAGCCCTAAGTGTCGATTTTGAAAACTACAGCAGGCTGCAAGCTGTTGAAGTTAAACAGAGCCTTTTAGATGGAGGAGGAATGTCCAATCCTCCAATGATATTAGTGCAAAAAAATCCTACTGTTTTTTTTTTTCTCTTCAATTTATATAGTTTGGAATAAAAGTGAAAAAGTTCCAGAATTTTACTTGATATCGTAGTGGTTAAAGAGCCAACCTCTCAAGTATGACAGCGTGGGTTCGATTTATTTTGAACTTCGACCGACTGATGATCATCATCATTATATCCCGAGCCTTTTCCCAACTACGTTGGGGTCGGCTTGTAGTCTAACTGGATTCGGCTGAGTACCAGTATTTTACGAGGAGCGACTGCCTATCTGACCTGCTCAACCCAGTTACCTGGGCAACCCAATATCCCTTGGTTAGACTGGCGTCAGACTTACTGGCTTGTGACTACCCGTAACGACTGCCAAGGATGTTCAATGACAGCCGGGACCTACAGTTTAACGTGCCGTCCAAAACACAGTCATTGGTGTCCAAGATATGTATACTTAGAAAGTATGTACATACAAACTTAGAAAAGTTGCATTGGAATTTGCCCGACCTGCAGTGTTAGCATGGCAACCGTAGAAATAAGTTTTGTCTACCGGAGATTGGATATAATGACAGAAAAGTGACAGATTGACGTAAGATTTCTTTTGACATTTTTTGAAGTAATTTTTATTTTCTTCGATTGACATAAGGCTACAAGTGATTATATGCGAGTTGATAGGTCGCACCATGCTCGGGCAGAAGACATGTTAGCATTGACAGAAAGAGCTATGTCTTTTCTTGACAGAAAATATATAAAATCGCCATGGTAAGCCTTCTGGAATCGAACCCACGCCCTCATACTTGAGGGATTGGCTCTTTAACCAGTAGGCCACCACGACTTGCTAACAGGCTACTTAGGCTTCGTTAATAAGTGTTGACTCTTTTGCAAGCTATCATTTCAACATCACAAATCAAACTGACAACAAAAGTTATTGAAACACTAATATAATTAAGTGTGATATTATTTAGATTGAGTGCAACGGGCTAAGGCCGGACTTACAATTACTTGCGTTCGTAACTCAACAAAGTTTAGTTGTCTAGTTGAGTTTAGTTGTATGTCAACGGTACCAAACTGTTAAACTTTTTGATGTACCTGCAGGCTTAGCATGGCGATTTTATATCTATTCTGTCAAGAAAAGGCCTGAGGAAAAGACAAAGCTCTTTCTGTCAATGTCAATCTGTCTTCTGCCCGAGCATGGCGCGACCTGTCAACTCACATACAATCACTTGTTGACTTATGTCAATGAGAAATTACTTCAAAAAATTTCAAAAGAAATCTTACGTCAATCTGTCATATTGTCCATTCTCCGGTAAAAAAAACGTTGTATTTCTACGGTTGCCATGCTAAGCTTGCAGATCGTAAGTGATTCAAGTCATGTTAGTAAAATATCAAGCATAATTATGTAGTATTGCATATGCGTACATTAGCATCGAATTTATAACAGTTGCATGAGAATGCAACTGTTATAAATCTTTTAAAAAACTTTTTATAAAATACTTTCAGTAATTTTGAATGTGCTGTAAGTATGTCATTTATTATGTTTTGTAGGTTTCAACATTACAATCTGATTGCGTAATCTACGCACAATCGCTGCTCCTTCGATTCTTCAATACACTCAATCAATCATAGTAATTGTATTTGATCTGAATGTAATTGATTGTTGAACTTTTACTCACGACCTTAAAACTAACGGCAGAATATTTGCTAAAATTATTTTTGATGTTTAAGCAATTAATGTTTTCACAACAATTTATGAAATTTTATTTACTAATATTTTGATTTAATAGTAAATGTCAGTATGAGTACCGTAATTTTATTTTACATTAAATTTATAAGATATTTAAAACAAGATGGATGCGCTTCAGATTGGATTTTCCTTTTTTTAATATTGATGCAATTTACCAAAAAATGCTCCAAAATGGCTCCAAATTAAATGATTTCTGCGTCAAAAATTCTATTAAATCGAAACTGGTGTAATAATATTCAATACCAATGTAATCAACACAATATCGTGGTATACGGAACCGGTATTATATAAAACTTGCGTAACCTGTAATGAGTTCACAAAATGCATACACGATTTCAATTTAGATTTCAGTGATTATTGCAAATGTCAAATAATACGCTTGTAAGCGTGAATCGAATCCATTCTTTTCGATATAACTGATACCTATTTAAAAGTTCTACAACCTGTGGGTAATATTACGCATAGCTTATAATAGTAACAAAAACATAAAATCACTGTACTAAAATGGTTCGGTTGAACGGTTTCAACGATGGAGTTAGGGTTCTCACTCTTTCCTGGCACACAAGGACCTCGAGGAGAAACATAGTGGGTTTTAGTCAGTAAGAGTCTGACACTCCCTCCAGCTGCACCCAAAGCGGGTTAATTTAATGATTTCCCATGAAAAAACAAGGTACTTATAGAGCGACTTGACGAAATTCAAGTGTGATAGCGGTAACTCAGGTATTAGTACTTGAGATTAGCATGTCAAAGCGAAAAAATAAACAAACAAACTTTTCAGCTATACAGTATTGGTATCGACTTCATACATATTTCAATCACGATATATCTTTATATTTCCAAATCACGTGATGTGAATACATTTCTTTCTTATATACCTGCTCTGTTATCGTCAAGTGTTCCGCGTTCTGTATTATAAAGGCGCTCACGCATGCTGGCATGCGGTTGCAACCTACGATTTAACATTATTATCAGAAGTGTTCCCAATGATCTAATCTCTAACTTATGAATTCTTAGCTAGGAGCACAAGCGATATTGTGAAACTAATCCTCTATTAACATATTTCATAATTTTTTCTTGGACGTGAATGGCCTAGGTCTTAAAGAGATGGATCATCAAGACCTTTTTTTTATGTTGGAATTCAAATTTAAAAATAGCAATTAGAAGTCAACATAGCAGTCCAGCACCCACAGGGGTGTGGGTGCAGCAAGCTGGATTATCAGACTTTTACAGACTAAAACCCACTTTTGATCTTTCTAGAGCTTCTTTATGTGCGCGGGCTGCGGTAACTCTTTCGATCAATCTCGCAGCTCCAGACAATCCCATAACTCTAGTGATGAGCAAGACCTATGAAGATGTTATCAGTTAACTTGGTACCCGGAATGTTCGGACCTAAGTTCTTAAATGCAAAAGTTACTCTGCCTGTCTGGGCTTGCATGTCAAAATAACTGAACCAATTTCAATGAAATTTTATACGCCGATAGTCAATAGTCTGAAAGGATTTAGGCTACTCTTACAAAACAACACGGAACAGCTAGTGGGTAAATATTAAAACCAATAAAACTACGATGAAGTGTAGAAAATCTTACTTTTAATCAATAAGCTGAAATCATTTGTAATTAACGTTAGGCGTAAGTGAGAGGCGTCGGATTACATTTTATTGGATTACCACATTTCCTTCGTCCGCTGATAAAGTCACAAATCATTCTATATATGGAGGAAGGTGTAGACAGATATTACATCGAATGCTTCTAGTTATATCCCCGGCGCTGCGCTACCGTTTGATGACAAGTAAATGAGAAACCATTTTGCATAAACTATTAAGTCCCATTTATTATGTTATTTGCTCTATTTAATAAATAATGTAAATATCGGCTACAGGTATGTAATAAAATGTTGAAATTTAATTCATATTATTAAGTAAATAAAACCTCGACGCCTACCACCGTGATTGGTGGGCACACGCTCAAGATCGGGAGGTGTGGAAACAAAGTCGGGAGGCCTTTGCCCAGCAGTGGGACAACACAGGCCAATTAAAAAAAATAAAAATAAAATAAATAAAAAGGACAAAAAAGATATTCATGTTATTTACTGTAATAGATACGTGTACTGCACAATTATTCAACATAGGTGATGAAAATACTAAAGCTTGATAAGTTAGTAATTATCAAACAAAACCTCCAGAGAGGATCCAGTACACCGATGTTTCATTTACAAAAGTTAGTTTGAACTTCATAAAAGTATATATCCAAAGAGACAATAATTAATTACCAAAATAGTTTGATTTTAGGTCTTTAATTTTAAAAATAGGTTATAATTTATTATCTTTGTATATTTAAAAATGGTGGATCATTAATGAATAGTTTAATAGCTAATCATTTTATAATTCTCTAGTGTTTGAACATCATGTAAAAGTTAGTTGGCGTAAAAAAGTACATAGGTGTAAAACACATTTCGCGTGGGGAAATATTTCGCAAAAAATCATTAGTAACTTCGATAATTATGCGCATAAACTACAGTACTCAGATCTTATCAGTATTTACACCTTATCGCAATGTTTTTTGTTGTAAAATTGTACTACATTAGACGTTTTTAGACCAGTTTCAACAAGTCTACTGAAATAAAAAATATTTTCTTCAATACAGTTTGGAACGGTACAAAATTGAATATTTATAATTTTAATTACAGTTCATTAATTACTTACTGATAGTAGTTTAATACGTTTTCATTAGTAAAACACAGGTTAGCGTCAGTCAAGTACCTATATTAGCAATAATGTATTAGGCATAAGAATGATTTTCATTCGGCAGCTGAAGTGTAAAACATTTTACAAGAAATCAATTATTGCCCGCTACGTATCATTAAGGTGTCTATGCGATGATGGCATCCAGGCCGATTGTCGGCTATTCTCTTTTATGGAGATCACCCAGCTGCGCAGGACATATTATAGTGCACAAGCATTCGCGCTGATACAGGTGCCATCTCTATTCCCTCACTCTCAAAGTCCGATGGGACGGCAATCCGACACGACCGGAGAGAGATCAGGCCCAGGACCGACATTTACGTGCTCTCCGATGCACGGGTGAATCAATCACCAACTTCCAGACTCCAGGCTGCTTTATGTAAGTTTCTCAATTTCTCAAAACCCACAAAGCGATTTCGGCCCGACCAGGGAATCGAACCCAAGACCCCGTACACAGTCGCGCCTTGCGACCACTAGACCACCGAGGCAGTCTATATGATAATGTAATCGTGACATACATACCTTACCTACATAATTAAACGTCTTTAAAATATAAAACTCATTATATTACTAAAAGAAGTACTATACTATTTAAAAAGCTGATAAAACCAATATCTTACGCCATATAAAATTGACCACCTTATAAATAACTGGCTAACTGAACTAAGAACCCCGAAAGATAACCGAAAATTACAAATTATTCTCATCAACTTTGAGCCATATGCTTCAGCAATAAAGTAGAAAATCTGTTAAGGAAATTTGTCAGATTGTAGTAGCTTGATGTGCTGACTTCGCCTGGCTCACAGATCGGATGTAACTTACCACAATTAACTACGAGTAAACATCCCAAAATTAAATGCAGGTTAATCTGTGACCTTTTGCTAACCGTTCATAAAGACATTTTGAATAAGCAGAGGTTAAACCAACCGTTTATCTAAAAGCAAAGAGCTACTTAATTATCTATGACTGGCATAGTTACGCTGTTAGCGTACCATATTCCCATAGCATATTCTGCGATAATTTTGTTGAGGCTGAGCAAAATTAACTTAAGATTATAAGTCCAAAAATATTGATGCCTAACTACTTACATTGCAATATCGATCTACAATTCCAAGTAGATTGGGATTTGACAGATTCGGGTAGCGTGATGTTATCGATCACACATTTTAGTAATTTATTTGTTAGTATTCAACCTTAAATGCTTCGAAAAAAGAGCTTACTCCAAAAGTCTGGTAAAGAACTGTCAACTCCTTTGGTGTTGAGTGTGTGTATGATCAAGCTATCAAGCGACTCGACTTCTTTTTATTTTATTTTAAGCACAACACACAGGTCTTACTCGCGATGAAAAATTATAAAGGCATGTACGCTACCTCTATTTCTCCCGACGTTTCGGCCGAGTTACACCGAACGTGGTCACGGGTGGACTCTTTTTATTTATCCACTATTACTTTAAATAGTATCACTGGATAATTTGTTTCTCTGGCCAAGAGCAAAATAGTATGCGGAAAAGTCTTTGACTATTTCACTGTTTTATGTAGTACCTATTCTTAATAACATGTTATTACCTAATTTTAATAATCAACACCACGTAGTTATAGTTTGATGTAACCCTATACTGAGCGGTTGGTACATGAGGCTTTACGCGCATGCCGGTAGCTAGTCGTGCGTAGCGGTGCGCGTGCGCCGCCCGCTAACGGTCTATTGAGCGTATGTTGTTAATTGATTTGTAATCTGTCGTTAGCGCGGTAGATGTCATGGGTCAAGGGTTACATAGTAAAATAGTTTGTTGATTTTCGGTAATAGGCATCTTAAAATTGGAGCAATCATTGCGATTGAATGAAGATGGAATAATATGTTATCTAGTATCATTAAACCGTCTGTCATTGAACATCCTTGGCAGTCGTTACGGGTAGTCAGAAGCCAGTAAGTCTGACGACAGTATAACGGAGGAGTATTGGGTTGCCCGGGTAACTGGATTAAGGAGGCAGCAGATAGGCAGTCGCTCCTTGTAAAACACTGGTACTCAGCTAAATCCGGTTAGACTGGAAGCC
Organism: Heliothis peltigera; assembly: GCA_958496145.1. NCBI lineage: Eukaryota > Metazoa > Arthropoda > Insecta > Lepidoptera > Noctuidae > Heliothis > Heliothis peltigera. Next base: position 3,673,756 of record OY292326.1, on the reverse strand, counting down.
GACCCCATCATAGTTGGGAAAAGGCTCGGGAGATGATAATTAAACCGTCTCTAGTATCATGCATTTTACTGAAGACATTGTCTAGTTTACGCTTATCTACTGGTTAGTAATTTTGATTAATATAGACATCAATATTTTGCAATAAAATGAATGATGATCACCATGAATCAATATAATATATATCTCCATTTATTTGCTATGCTAAAACACTAACATATCTAAATAATTAATCAAATTAAATAACCGCAATATTAAAAAAAAATACTATCGATCTCCAAAATTATGTTTCAACAACGCATTGATTAATTAGGTATTCGTAAATGTACAGTCGCAACCATAACTGTTTAATCATGCGTCATCGCAAAACAAGATCGATATTTAAATATTTCGAAATGTCATGCTAATTTAGTTTTAAGACTTTTAATTTATTCGATACATTGTTTCTAACGTAACTTGTATAAACGCCGTAATCGTAAAATGCAAATGAGGTATTATATTATGAAAACCCAGATTCGTCGATGAATACCTACCAAGGTGTCCTAATTTATATGTATCGATCTAGCTGGATAGAAAGTAGAGTTTGCTGTTATTATGACCAGATGTATACTAAAAAAAAATATAAAATAAGAACGAAAAATCGAAGTGAAAGGCATCGAAAGTGACAACTCGTCAAATTAAATACTTTTATTGAACTGTCAAAAACGGGTACTTATTTTGCAAGTTGTATGAAACCACAAACTATGATGTCACAATTTTTTCAGACCAAGCTTTATATTTATTTCGACTATATAATCAATAAAAAAAATTAACTATTTTCTGTTCAAAATGATAAATTAAACTGACATCATTTGATTTTTCATGAAAACTATTATTTCATTATTTTTCTGAGATCATTTTGTTTTTGCTTCTTAGTTGCTTTGAAAGCCTTGTAAGCCTTATAGAAAAATCATGGAAAATTACCATTTATAAGCAATACGAATCGTTTCTTAATTAGAGGAAGCGAGGCTTAGAAGGATTCATTAGGAATTATTATGCAGATAGTGTGGTGATAGAAAGTTCTTGGGTGGTGTTGTAAATATTTTTATAAACGTTCTATGCGAAATACTAAAGAATTATCGCAGCGGGAAGCGTCTGGTACTGTGAACTGGAACTACTGGAAGGTGTATGGCAATGTAGTATTTAGTACACGTTGCATATAAAATAATGTTTTAAAAGCCTCAAAGTTGGGTAAGAGAAACTCTAGAAAGAGATCTGATTGGCCGTCGCTTCACGTCAAACACTGATACTCAGCTGTATCCGTTCAGACTGAAAGCCTACCACAATGTAGTTGAGAAAAAGGCTAGGCAAATAATGATTCCAAGCCTACAACGACATAGTTGAGAAAAAGACTAGGTAGATGACGATTCGTGTCAGGCATCGTCCCAAGATACAATTTTATTTCCTCACAGTGTCTAATAACTTCATTTACAACTGATTCTACTAGAAACAATTCTAAAACCATAAAATTATACAATTTGTGACTATTACACGAGTAATTATTGCAGGCTTAGATTATTAACAAGGATAGGTACTCAATTATTTGCCGCTCTAACCATTTAAAATTGCCATAAACTTATCTCGGTTAATTCATACGACAACGATTAACCGACTGTGTCGCAAATGTGGAGTTATGTAAATAAAATATGCACAATAAGTTGGGTAAATAAATGCCGCAATTTTATAAGAGTTTTTTACAAAGGTGTGGTTATAGCGGATCGTTTTATAAAATGTTAAGGCGAAGCTTGGTTTCGGAACGTAGGTGTTGCTATGAAAATGATATCTTCTAGAAGTTAAAGAATTTAAAGCTCATCTATTTATGTGTTCGAACACGTACTTAAAATTGGTTGTCCATCTGAAAAATATGATGTATATCCGCAAATATGATAAAATCATCGCGTTTGTTTGTTCGTGATAAACTCAAAAATTACGGCATGGATTCATAGGGTAAAACGATTCATGAGGTAGCTTTATGTTCATATAGGTACCACAAGCGCAGCCAGGGCATGCAGCTAGCCAATATAAAGTATAAATTATTATACCTACATATAGAGGATTTTTTTGTGTTTGTTTATATATATTAGCCCATATGTAATCCGGGTAAGTACGGGAAGAAATTTCCTAGGGACGCGGGCGAAACCACGATACAACCAACTAGTATTATTATAAGAAAAAGCTGTTGCTATGCCTCCCCTTTAACATATAATATTATAATACGTAAATTGCAAGTTACGCTGTACGTGTTGGGTGGCACGCAGCGTCCACAAGTCCGTCTATTTGGTAATCGCCTCACGAGCTCAAGTGTATTGCGATATGATTGAAGATAATTGATACGCTAAATAACAGTTCTAGAGCAAACATCGCTTGCCCATATGGGAACTGTTTTATGGTTTACTAATGGTACTGCCCGCGGCTGTGCTCGATTTTTAAGTACCTAATATTATTTTGCCTATTGTAGTTTTAAGATATATCTCTGAATCTTCCATTTTGATATTTTATCTCTAATGTTATTATCTAAGTGAGTAATTGGTGTTCTAGTTCTAATAAAATGACCGATAGTAATAAAATACAATGAATTTTTAAATAAATAAAACTCACTTTATTCCAGCTCGTCAGAAATTCAGAGGTTATGTGGCAATGTAGCTTTGTTGAGCTCGTAATTAATACATCTGAACCTTTTTCTGATGTTTTCCAGTTATTAAACTTATCTAAAGGGTCAGCTACCCTAAACTCGCCCACCTACTCGTATATAAAAGCTAATATGATGGAGGTGGTACTCATGAGGATGTAGACTTTCCCCTTTTGTTAATCTAATGCGCTCAAGGTACCTCCTTACTACCCTGCCGGGCTGCGGGTTGTTCGCAAGGGTCACCGCGGCCTGGCACACAAAGACATTCAGCAGGAACACGTGGGTTTTAGTCAGTAAAAGTCTGACACTCTCTCCAGCTGCACCCACAATGGGAATGGTCATGATTTTCCATGAGAAAAGGCCACTACTGCTATTTAAAGTTGCTGCTAACGTGTTACTTTCAATCCAATCTTGTATCTTATTGTGACTTCTTCGAAAATGTAACATTTAAATTAAACAATCATTTTCCTGTTATAACTTGTTTTTTTTTTAATACCAAAAAGGTTTTTTTTAGATCTCCATCGTCTCATGTCAGTCAAACTGAAGTTATTTTATCTTCAAATACCATCTTGTATAGAGGAAACGTGTGCTATAACTTAACATAACTTGACGTAACATGAAGTTAGCTTACCGCATTACGTAGTAGCTTCCGATCTAATTATTATTTGTTCTCTTGTTTATCTTTTTCGAAACACATTTTTTATGTACCTATAGCTTAAACTTTTCTTTATTTTTATAAGTGACTTTCAATTAAGGTACTACAAAGATTATAAGAATTAAGAGAAATTCAAAAAACAGAACTTAGGGCCAAAAATCATGACAGAACGCGCCGCTAAAATTGACAGTGGAACTCGTTGCTCCGTTGATTTTGCGGTGTGCACTTTCTTTGCATCCCCATTTCAAATACTTAGTTCTTTAATCTTAACATGAACAAAAAAATCAATAAATTAATTAAAATCAATATCACAGAGTCAAAAAATCACGAGGAAATGGAGAATACGCTCTTTTTCGCAACGCGACGTTCGAAAATGCATCAATGGAACAAAATAAATAACATAAATGTTATTTAAGAAGTGAGAATATCTTAATGATTTATGCTTTGTTCAAATTGAAGTGCCTATATGCGATTTGTTATAAACAAATGTTAGAACTGAGGTGGTAAAGTCAATATTAAGTCTTATCATTCTGTAATGAACAGGTGGATTTAAAAGATTAGCAGCTAATGTAGATTGATTGACTTGTTAGACATTTAAATGGTATGAATAGAGCTTTATTATTTATTCGTGGCTACGTGTTTCAATATTTTTTAGTTCAGTTAGTATTTCGATTCAAATTTAATAAAAAATATATTAGTATCAAACAGAATCATTCGATTGAGATGATCTTAATGAGGTTTACGTCCGGTTCCCAAAATGTTTGCTTACGAAAGAAGATTAGTTTCTTTGACGTAAGCCTTAAAGAATAAATGTCAAAAGTAACAGATTCTGGCATGAAAAAACTTCATTACATAAAATATTAGTTTCAAATTATTGTTTAGAAGTCATTACACACATTGTAAGGTCTAAATATTGCAAACGAGTTGAGTTATTTTTCCTTCCATTATATACATACACGTAGATATCTTTATTTTAAATTATTTCCCATGTCATATAACAAGCAATAAATTTCATATTATTCGCCAAATAGATTGATTGATTAAGATAATACAAACAAACATAAAAACAGCAACACTTTTTTACTAGTTAGCATGCCAGACCAAAATAGATTGGTTGTAAATTACAGTCATCTAGTGCCACTATGAATAGAGTCTAGATTTGTCGTCCAGTTTTAAATGTGTAGTAGATATTTATATAGATTGTATGTAATACACAATTACGTTATTATTTTTTTATCATGGCCGCCGACTTGTGTAAAATAAAAGAAATCATTAAAAACTTTATTGCAACACGACCGTATGGTTTACTTTTTATACGGCCTTGTTTATTTTTAATGTAAAAGTGTCACATTCTTAAAATAATGAGAGTTTAATAGTATGTTGCAAGGACGACAATTTGATTTAAACACTATACGGGCGACTGTAACCTAAATTCGTGCACTCAGTGTGGAGGAAGTTGTATGTCTTTAGTATATTAAGACCAGTGAACACCGAGTCTATATTATTGGACTCACACATTTCTTTGCCATTTCAAATTTCAATAAAAACAATTGAAGATGTCGGCAGCACGTTCTGTTCGATGCGCTCCTCGAAGAGATGTCAGCAACATAGGGCCAAGGTCTGCCTCAGTTACCGTGGCCCTGGCAGTTGGCACACAGGGGGGACCTCCCGAAGGAATTAAGTGGTTTTTAGTCAGCTAGAGTCTGACACTCCCTCCAGCTGCACCCTCAGCGGGAGGGGTCAATTGATGATTTCCCACGAAAAAAAAAGAAGGCACCGGGCGGAAGAAAAAAAGAAACTATGAAGAAAACGAAAAATAAGGATTGTTATATATTCCTACAAAAATGTTATACTTTTTTGGCATGAAATCAAAATTTTATACACCAATTTTCTACCAAATTAGCACATATGTGGTTAAGTAACAACACTACAAACTTAACTAGGTGTATTTGCATGTGCGTCATACGAAGCTATGCACCACTAAATTACCTGATTACAATATTATCATGGTTCACATTCACAAAACCCCTACCGTTGCCATTATCGTAACCCTGACATGTTAAATCAATTCTACTTATAAATACAGACAGCTATTTTGTAACTAACTAATAGTTAAGTATCCGGTTAATCTCAATTATCTATCTAAATGGTTGTTGCCGAAAATTGATGAATAATGGTCGATATAGTAATCAGTTCAAGGGTGCCGGTGCGTGCGCCCACCCACGTGATAATCACTCCATAAAAAGTTCTATTGGCAAATTCACCTATTAGAAGAATCGACAATACAATTTGTAATGAAGTTATTGCAGTAGATGAGATTTTAATCTCGTATTCAATGAGATTTAATCAGTTGGATGTTAGAACGGGTGGAGTAGATGAAATTGTTTGGTTTAATAAATGATTACGGGGCCTATTGTTGTCAATTGCTTTTATAGTTTATCTATCAATTATGGTCGTTATGAAATATTCGAAATGAGAAACGTAATGCTTTTTCTCCAAGGATTGTAGAAGTACTTGACCCGAATAAACGAACCACATAACACCATATTTTGCTCAAGGGACATCTGTCAGTTCTTTTTTTCATCATCTCCATCTCCCGAGCCTTTTCCCAACTATGTTGGGGTCGGCTTCCAGTCTAACCGGATTCAGCTGAGTACCAGTAATTTACAAGGAGCGACTGTCAGTTCTTTTTTTTATCGTCGGAAATCATCAATAATCTGTCCCACTGAGGGTGCAGCTGGAGGTAGTGTCAGACTCTTACTAACACCTACTATGTTCCTTCTGGAGGTCCCTATGTGCCAGTGCTACGGTAACTCTTGCAAACAACCCGCAGACCTTGGGCAACTCTGTTGTTGTTGACTTCTCTTCGAAGAGCATGTAGAACAGAACGCGCCGCGCCGACACGGGACATCCGTCAGATCTTGGGTTATAACAGTTTCACTAATAGCTTCCGTAAGGATGGAGAACGTTATTATACTCTTAATTAAAGTGTTCATTGGTGGATGTTTTTATTATAATGCAATTGGAATGATAAAAACTTACAGGTCAAATTAAGAAGCTCCATTTTTTAGAAGGCGCTTAAATTAGAGCGCTTAAATGGGTCAATATGCGACCTCGAATGCAGTTCACGTTTTAAATGATCTAATCTTTATATCGAATAAATGCACAATGTAAATAGTCTGCCTATTACAGTAAAGCTTATTGACAGGTCAACGTGATTATAACGGACTACATAATTAGTTGTTATTTATTGGTTTTATTGAGATCCATTTGACTAACTAGGAGTTCAGCCGTTTAGGATCTGAGAATTTGTTTGACATAATTATTACTAATTATATATATTATTAATTTTAAATCAGTCAAGTATTTTTGGAGCCTTTTCAATTCAAACAAACAATCAAATCTCTCTTTATAATATTATCATGGATAACTAAGGTCAGCTGTTAGGATATTTTTTTCTTTCCTTGCGTTTGTAAAATGCTCGGCTGACCGAAAGAGCTGGCTGCTTCAAGCTATGTGTTTATCTGTGTGTCTATACCTTATGTAGCTCTGGGCCACTTGTTACCAACCTTGCGAGCTGTTGTCGGTTCACGAAACTGACTTCAAAGAGACATTGACCAATTGACTTAAGTTGATCCATGGATCCCGTTTTAATGTACATTCGATAGGAAAAGCATTGTAGAAAGTATTGTATTTTTGTTATAAGAACTTTTTAATGTGGAATTTTACAAAGAACGTGTGCTATAAAAAGAAGAAAAGAACTGTAGAAAGGTAGAAAGCATAGAAAAATAAGCTGCATATAGTTTTTCAGAAGCTTTTCTTCTCACTGCTTCTAATCGAGCGGAGAAAGCTATACTGATGTAATTATATCTATATATCTTTTAATAGGTAAATAAATATTTATTATTAATGGAATATTATAATACATAGGTATAAGTACGTAATTTTTTCGCCCGATACTCTGAGAAAGGGAAGTGACTAGTATAATTAAGCACTTCTGTCCCCCTTGTACAGATAAGTACCAAACACAAAAATTGATCAATGGATCAAAGACAAGGCTTGCGCAAGCGCCGATTGAAACAAGGTGGGCGGGCTATGCAGTAACGTTTGACATAATATATCGATAAACAGGTGCGATGTGATTATAGTAACTCTAAGTACTCACGTCACGTCAATATCTCGCAGTTAATGGGGCTTATCCTAGCTAATAATAAATACGAAATTGAGTTTGTTAATATCAATTTTGCGATTTATGGGGTGAATAAATTAAATATTGGCTAGGATATAACTGGTGATGATTAGGTACGGGTCACTCCTTAACTCGCGCTGGAAATCTTCTAGGGAAGTGGTTGATAAAGTGCTCAAAATTTATCACTTATCAAATAAAAGCGAGAATAATGCCGCCTAGGGTTATTTAATCTCGCGCATGAAGACGCGGGCATAAGCTATGCCTCGAGCTTATATTTATTTTTATACTATTTCGTACTTAATAGGGCTTAACACCGAGTACTTATGTGCTTTATTGACGTGACCAGGTTTTATGCGATTAATTGAATTATCAGAGGGCGTGTGAGCATTAATTTAAATCGTGCCTTATATATTGCGTAGTACCTTTAATTACCTGTTTGTATTACTTATTTCCTAGAATTTATTAAATATAGGCTTTTGAATAAAATTGCTCGTGATCGTTGAGAACTGATTTCTAGTAACATATTTATTTCTTGTATTTTATTATAAAATTCTTGCAAAAATTCGCTTGGCTTTATTTTATTTTTTTTTTCTGAAAAAACCGACCGAAGGAGGAAACTTATGGAATGAAATCGGCTTAGCCGTTTTCTACCATTCACAAAATTTACCAAAAATTCAAATAAATTTTTCTTGGTGTTCTTAAAAAAGCATGTGAATAACTAAAGAACATTTTCTAAAAATATTAGTATTCAGCTCGGATTTCAAAGATTAATTCGTTGATAGGTAATATAAACTTATAATTCTTTTGGCGGGAAGTTATAAATTGCTTGCAATAAATTGGTTTTAAAAGTGCATGTAGTCTGTCAAGTTGCATTTGGAAACTCTTAGATATATTTCAAAAGTTTATATTGGTCTACTTTATAAATTTTATCCTTAAGTTTGCTAAAATACACTATTTTTTTCTAACTAATATTTTGCTTTCATGATTTTGTGGGCAAAACTGTATCAATGACTTTTATTTTTTACTTTGCCATCCCACTGGTGGGCAAAGGCGTCCCCCAAACCATGCCATCCTTATCTAGATGGTATTTTTCATCATTTTTTAAACATACTTACAAATTATTTACTAATTTTAATTAAAATATTCAGATAACCAAAAAATAATCCTTATAAAAAAATGTCGTCAAAAAAAGTCTTCCTCGTCGCTGCCCACCGGTAGTGAACCCATATATGCTCATGTATTTTTAACTAGATGGTCTAAGCAGTTATATCAAGATGCGAGTAAAACTACGAGAAACACACAGTCTAATAAACAAACGTGAATGAATACAATAAGCGAGTGAACTGTCATCAACATAATACCAAGCCCATATCATTTTAATCTGGTTCACATTCACACTAAGGGGACCAAAAATAACTAATCTAATAATATTATGTATCAAACCCACGAATAATTATTACTATTGTTACATAGGCCTAGTGTGAACTTTTAATAAACTCACATTGTTTTTTTTGATCGATGATTTAAGTATGACAATGGATAATATTTCATATCTAATAGTGTCAATGTCAGTGACCTGAGGATTAAGGCCGCGTGTTCCAAAAGCTGGCAACGTCGCAAATAGTTGTCAAATATTTACACGTTTTGATTAATTTCTCAATTTTATTTTATGGAAACATAAAATAATGCTCTGTAGTGCACTAAGAAAGTTAATAGAAAATGTGATTATTAATATCGTAACACCAAATGTATAGTTTTATATGTAGAAAACGTATTTGGAAACTTTCCAAGTGCCTTTTTTACAAGTAAAACGTTTAAAACATCAAATTTAGTGTTTTAATTTTATTGCAATTCCTATTCAATGTTTTAGTGCACTACATAGCCATAATGTCTTACTTTCATATAGTAAATTGGCCAAATTAATTAAAATGTGTAAATATTTGACAGCTATTTGCGACGTTGCCAACTTTCGGTACACGCGCTCGTAAGGATGGTTACATGATTGTTAGGTGAAGTTTTAATAATAGATTGTTGAGGTCAAGGTTATTCTTTGATGTGTAAGTAATGCATCGTCGTGGGTTGTACTGAGTATGTTTGGTGCCAGTACATACTTAGTATTGATTGATGGATTGTCATCGTTAGTCTAGGAACCAAGAAAGAATTGGGACGGCTCAAGGATCAAATTTGCAGGAGCTATACCTCATCTGCCTAGCCACTTCCCAAGCTGTGTTACGTTCGGCTTCCAGTCTTAACCGGATGCAGCCTCAGCCTCGTCAGCCCTTTTATCTCGGCAACCCAAAACGCCCTAGTAAGTCTTACTTACTTTATAAAAAAAAACAAAATCTATTATTCAAACAGTACATGTAGCACAATTTGATTCAAAGAGGACGATTCTTTATACATCTACCTGTCCGTATTATCAAAAATATTTATATTTGGTATTTACTTCTAGATCCGTTAAGTTTCTATATATCAAACCTATGTCAAATTCTGTCATTGGCTAATCAAAATGATGAGTAACCAATGAAAAGACACAGGTGAGTTTGATCAGAGATCCAATCAGGTGTCACGTTGCTGAAGTTAATTCAAAGATTTAGGCTTATCGCCTCATTAATTCAGCAGATAGGTCTTACATAAACTTTTTTTTATTTAAGATGCTTATTTTTTATATAATTCATAATAAATGAGTATCTGTTTTTTTTGTGTATATTTTACAGCTATCTAACAGTCGGACAGATCGATCGATCATAAGTTAAGCAACGCTTGGCGCATACGGTCAGTGGATACGAGACCATTATTTTCATGATGAGTTATATTGATGTCTTACTAAAGGGTATCAGGTTGGTCACGTGAAGAACAGGTCAGACAGGCAGTCGCACCTTGTAAAACCCTGGTTTTCAACTGCATCCGATTAGACGTGATTTTTCACACAATCCATCCATCGTTTCTTTAGTCATCCTCTTTCTTTATACCCTCCACATCCATGTTCAACACCTTCCTCACAATATGATCTTTATTTCTCCGCATGACACGCCCTTACTGCTGGTTACCACGCATCTTCTCTGCTAGCACCACTTTCAAACTTCCTCTTATATACCCATTCCTTAATTTATCCGCTATCGTCTCTCTGCAAACACTCCTCTTAACATAATCATCTCTGCTGCATGCAGGTACATGCCAAGATCCATCTAATGGTACAGATGCCAGCACATCAATCTATTACAGTCTGTCAAGTTTTTTTATTCGATTTTCAACGTTATCGCTGAAGCATATGGTTCAGAGGTGATTAGGAAAATTTGACAGTTTCGGCGAGCTTGCTTGTTTGTACAGTAAATCAACATTGTTAGTGAGGTTATCAAAGCGCTCATAGCCTTTTCTGTCCACTCAAAATACTCAACCAATTATGTCAAAAATCACTTGAGTAACAGAAAAAAAAAACCGGCTCCTATAATTATTGTAGTTTCTAATAAAATAAGTCTATTATCAACGTTATTGGTTTATTAAGCCGCGCTTAACTTTTAACTCGCTTTAACGCCATTACCGCTCCGGGCTACAGTTAGATCCAAGTATTGCTTTAATGTCAATATTTATAAATCAAAGCACCCGAACTGACACAATCACTTCTAATGGACGTTATTTAAAACAATTATTTTCTATTGGCGATTTATTTTTGTCTAAACTGTTTAATTCTGGCCTTAAGCGTCTCGTCAGTGTTAGAATTATGGATTGTATCCACTTTATTGCCCAAAATAGCTTGAGGCTACACCATATGTGTGTGGAATGATTGAAAAACCTTCTGTAAGTAGCTTTAGTTTGGTAATAGATAACATTACATATATGGAAAACCTTTTATCGACACGTCGTTAGTATTGCCTTGCTTATTAGTTTAACATAATTAATGAAATGTTTCAACTTCTTTTAGGAAGAATATACATAACTAAATCAGGTTATTTTATTGGGCAAATATAATTTATTGTTCCTATCCAAAGGACCTCGAACTTTCGCGGAAAGCGATGGGTTGTTCTAGAGTTTGTTACTGCTTGAATGCACACTGCATAAACACAAAATATACTTACAGAGTGAGTGGGCATTGCGGAGGCTGTTATTTTTTTAAACTAACCTTCCAAAAGTGATGATTTGCAGCCTACTTTAGTATAGGGTTTTATCTTCTCCAGCAAATATTTTGTTGACTTAGAAGAACCACGCATACAGAGAGAAAATACTAACAAGACTCGCCACTCTTAGCCATCCTATAGAATCACAACATGTACAATAAATATCACTTTCCATTCACACGATCTATGAAGTATTTTATCTTCATTCACATATCAAGTAACATGGGAGTTTTAACGGCCTACGACCTATATGGTCAAATCATTGGTTTCATACATTGCATCACATTTCAATCGATCAAGTAATGACATGTTACTTTTTAATTGCCCAAAGGCAATCGGCTGTCAATTTTACTAAATCTCTTCTAATTTGCGTGGGAAGATAATGTACTGTCTGTAATTGGATTATCTATGTCAGGTAGTAATGAATACATTATTTTTATAAATCGGTAAGGAGGGTTGAGTAATTTACTGCTACTGAATATTCCTATAAGTAAACATGATAATGGGTATTAAACCCATTTTTGAAAAATGTCTTTATTTTATTTTATTTTTTTACTTAATCGATAAGGACCACAAAGATGATTTTTTATAATTTTCTAATTTCATGGCAATTTGTGAATATTGCTCTGCGGTATGACGGGAGTTGACTTTGTAAACAAAAGCAAATTGGCTGATAAGTTCACATTTAAGTTAACAAAACCATTTTACGTAAAAATGACAACTTTGATATAAATTAGAATATTTTTTACTATGTTATGAGCTAAAAGCAATATTTTCCGGCTGCTTTTTGTCCATGATAAAATATGATTTTTTCCCCAGTAAAATACCCAATTTTATAATTTTTCCAAGATTCTTTTCGAGTCTCGTTCAATCATAATAATCCTACTAATATTATAAAGGTGAAAGTTTGTAAGTATGGATGTATGGATGTATGGATGTATGGATGTATGGATGTATGGATGTATGGATGTATGGATGTATGGATGTATGGATGTATGGATGTATGGATGTTTGTTACTCTTTCACGTAAAAACTACTGAACGGATTTGAATGAAACTTTACCACAATATAGCTTATACATCAGAATAACACATAGGCTATATATTATAACGCTATTAACTAAGGGGGATGAGCAATAAAGCATTTTTTGGTCAGGTTTAACTAAACGCCATCTATATCTTTTTAATTACAACACATTTAGCAAATTTGACTGTACCAGCTGGGTAAATAGTTATTACCTACTGTCATAGATGGAGTTAAGCTTTTCATACAATTAAACTGGGCAAAAAAAATTTAAATTTATTTTTCAGTTCAAGGTATATACCCAAACATGCTACATATGTTATTTCGACAGATAAAAATAATTTAAAGACAAAAGTATTAAGGCAAGTTTCAACCTAACGCCATCTTTAGCTTTTCAAAACAATCTAATTTGACAATCTGACATTGTTAGTAATTATAGCTGATCATAGATGGAGTTCATAGTTTTATTTTCATAAAATTAAATTATACTGGGGTGTCTTCCAGTCTACAATCGTAGTCACAAGTATTAATTTTGATTATTCCAAGATAACACTCAAAATCGGGGACAGAGGATGAGAGAAAAAAATCTGTCTTTGGGTAAGTTAGTCATTTAAGATCAAAGAAGGAGTGCTGTACTTTCTTCATACAATATCAGTCTGGGGTAATGTTAGTGTTGACACTTTATAACTTTCTTCTGAACCTCTTTACGCTCTTTACTACTATAGAATCAAACACTCGTATTACTGCAAGACATTTAATCTTATTTCCAAAATACACCTATATCGTGCCATGTAACGAAACCATAGCCTGCATTTAATTGCGGCAACGCCATCTAGTTACAAAAAGATAAACTTGTGCCGAGAATTCTGAACAGTTAGCTAAGCTTCCAGTATACCACACGTAACAAAGCAGCATGGCTTATAAATATTTTTATTTGATTTTTACGAACGATTACTGATCAAAAATACATATGTATGACTAAATAATTCTAGAGAAAAGGTCAATCTCTTGGAAACGATTCAGAAAAGAACAGATCTCTTCGAATAGGGTTGGCTGCTGTTCTGACTCTAAGTGGTCGTAAAAGGAAAGGGAATATGTAATAATCTAAGGATTGACTACGATGTTCATTACAATGTAGCCCCTTAGATAGACATCTCAAATTAGAAAGACTCGACTTCTTTCTTCATCCATGTCCAGCAGTCATTTGTTGATATAAACTGCCTCCTAAGAAACGGTCAGCGCATATAAGAGCGTCTAAGATCAATTAGCTGTGTAAGTAGTAAGTATTTGTGTGGCCACAGGTGCACTCCCTATTTCCTTACTCTCATAGCCCGACACGGACGACAATTCTGACATAACCGGAGAGAGATTAGGCACACGATCGATGTTTACGTATTCTCCGATGCACGGATATATCAATCACCAACTTTCAGTCTTTTTTTGTGGGATGTCGTAAAATAACCTCTCCAGCTAAGGATGCAGCTGGAGGAAGTGTCACTCTTACTGATTAAAACCTACTATGTGCCTTCTGGAGATCCCTGTATGCCTGGGCCCTGTATGCCATACGGTAACTAAGAGGCCCATGTTGCTGACATATCTTCGAGGAGCGCGTAGAATAGAACGCGCCGCCGACACGGGCTGTCGTCCTTAGACGTACGGACGGTGAACCAACCAAAACCCACCGCCCACAGACCCACGCCTACGGTGGTCGGGAGTCATAGATTAAACGCTAATACTGGAAGTCGTCCCTCGACACTCGGCGCCCGCGGTGTCGACCAGTACCAGCTTTTCCGCTTCGGCTGGAATGAGCGGTGCTGTTTCTAAACCACTCCGCCGCCTCCTTCGCTAGCATAATTGCTTCGCAGAAGGAGGCGGCCGCTCCCATTCTTTCATGCTCCCGATATGAATCGAACCCGATACCACGTCGTGCACAGCAATTATTATGTTATGCTATGCGATTACTAGAATAGCGATGAAGAGAGCATACAACTAACTTTATCGACCTCGACGCGATCGACCTGCAATGTAAGTTCGAAGTGACTACAATATTATTTGAAGTAGTGACGACATATAATATGTACATTCTTATATACGAGCATAGGTTCAGAATGTATTCCGCAACAACATACACATTTTGAACCTTCGAAGTTCAGTTCAATCTAAGACAAAGAACAGAGCGAGAAGCAGCGGGAGGCCACACCTGCATATCCAGTCTTAATAAACGACGCGTGTGTATTGTTGTGATATGAAAACATAAGTCAAATGCCCGCCAAACTTTGCAAAGTAAAATCAGCCCCAGAACTCTAATGCCCACGCGGACGACGTCGCGGGTAGCAGCTAGTATTACCTATCGTTACATAGCATCCACATTTAACATACTAAAAAAGTATAGGTTTTAAATTAAGAACTGTGAAAACGGAAAATATGATAATGAATAACGGTAAATTCTCATAATAATAATTGCCGGTACATATCACTTTATTAAATTAACTTAATCAGAGCCCTGTTGTATGACTAAAACATCGACCATATTAATGTCTAGTTGTTGATTTCTATGTATAAATTTTAATTAATTTCCTCCTAAGTGCAGGTTTGGACTTCTAGTACTCTGGACATATAAATCAATACTGATTAATATTGGCAGGAGTCCACGTAACTTTGTAATTGTATTATCATTAGTGATCATATGTTCGTTTATACCCAGTTTCTTTTAACTTTTGACGAATCCCTTCTTTTCATAGGAACCGGGCTTTGAAAATAAGAAATCAATGAGATTTCATGTTTAGATTTCTTATATATAAGCGACACGATTGATCGTAGGGTCGTCACATAGGCCACCGGCCACAACCACAGAACGTCACCGCGCCGCCGTATTTTCTCTCTCTCAGTACCCAAGCAAGATGTAGTAAATTTATTGAAACTGTAAATAAAGAAAATAATTGGAAATTCCTCTTATAGTAACTACCTAAAATCATCGTCTAAGAAAATAATGTAATTTTAAAACAGGCCCAATTTAGAAACTCAGTTTCAAAATTTTGTGTATTCATTTAATTGATGGCCAAGTGTAGATAAGCTTTATATTTCGTAGTAATGGTGTCCAGATCGATTGCCGACCACGGCGACAGTTCCCTCTAAGGAGATCAGCTAGCTACGCAGGACATATGTATTATAGCGCACAAGCATTTGCGCAGATACAGGTGGGCACCTGTATTCCCTCACTCTTATAGTCCGACAGGACAGGAATCGGACATGACCGGAGAGACATCAGGCGCAGGACCGATATTACGTGCTCTCCAATGCACGGGTTTATCAATCACCTACTTCCAGTCTCCGGAGTGCTTTATCTCAGACCCTCAAAACTTTCAAAACCCACAAAGCGATTTCGGCCTGACCCGGGAATCGAACCCGAGTCCCCGTACACAGCAGTCGCGCTATAGGACTACTAGATCAACGAGGCACATGATGAATTAATTTCAACTATCTTTATGTAATTAACACTTACTCAGGATGTGCACGTCACCTAGTTAATTATGTAGTCAATTAGTTACATAAATAATTAGCATGACAGCTTATAAAACGTATATAAATCTTACCTTTTGCCGTCGAAAAAAGTACCGGACATAAAATAACAATTTTGCCGTAAAAGACTGTTTCAAAAAGATTGTCTCTGCATTCATCCGAATAAGCAGACATTATTACGTTGACTTTAGACTATACAAATCGCGGAAACTAAATAATTTCGTACGTTGACCAGTGTATATCTGTCTCTGTCACGCACGCGTCATTGGTCATATCGCCGTCACGAGTGTTTCGGCGTAAGTAGTTCAACGTACGAAATTCTTTCGTTTCCGCGCGAATAATATAAACTATAATATGGAATATTTAGTGAAGGCATAGATAGATTGTCCCCCAAAATCAAAGTCGGCTAGCTGTCGGCCGATTGGTGTCGGACAGCTTACGGCCGAAATTAATAACCTATCTATCCGTTGCTTTACTTACTAGAGACAAAATTTTGACATTATCCCCATATAATTAGTGTCAAATTCCTATTTCTAGTAAGCAAAACAACGGATAGATAGGTTATTAATTTCGGCCGTTAGTAAGATAGGTAATAGTAAATTCATTCAAACACTTTAGTTGGCATGTTCTTATGTGTAATGACAGCGTCAATAACTACATGAAATAAAGATAATTGAAGTGTGAAATGGAAGACATGACAGCGTCAGGAACTAAATAAAATAAAGGTAATCTTACTTTTGCTTCAATCTCATTATAAGATTTCGTAATCGCTTGTTTCAAAAAAGAACGA
Organism: Heliothis peltigera; assembly: GCA_958496145.1. Classification (NCBI taxonomy): domain Eukaryota; kingdom Metazoa; phylum Arthropoda; class Insecta; order Lepidoptera; family Noctuidae; genus Heliothis; species Heliothis peltigera. Next base: position 3,656,800 of record OY292326.1, on the reverse strand, counting down.
AGCAGATATTCAAATTTTACTCCACATAGCCTGAAAGTAAAAGCTGTAGTAAAACCTTATTACGTAATGTTTTAGCATAGACTAAAGACAGTGTTTATTGGCGTAATTAATAGATCAATCTAAACAGCCCGCATTCCTTTTGCAATATCGCGGAAGACTTAAATCGGGTATAGGCAATTATGTATCACGTGCAACTAGGTACATTATAAAATATGATACTGAGTTGCAGATCGTTCCTGATTTAACAGTGTAATGTAATTGATTTATTTTATGATAGTTACAGTTCCATTAAGGTCGTTGCTCTGTGTTTTAAAAGATTTTTGAATTTTTCTGACTATCTTCTTTCAGCACCAGCTTCTCAAGGGAACTACTCCGCGCACCAGGATAAGAAATAACATTTAGTCTTTCTTAATTAATGGGCTATCTAATGCTGACAGATCGTCCATCGATAGACGTGGATTTCATATCGGTCCAGGAGTTTCTTGCACACATGCATATCACTGTAAAAGATTAATAAAGTTGAATCGATTCTTTCACAAAAAGAAAAGATCGAGAATTTCGTGAAATGGCCAAGTGGTTTTGGTTATCGTCAAGAAATTAAGACTTAAGAGGAGGGACATGCGAAACAAGTTAAGGGATTACTTTTTAATTAAATATATGAATGAAGTAACTCTCCTGTCCGGTTGGATTCCTAGAACAGTTGTTAATGTCATTGCAATTTTTAGTTCCATATTTGAAATGTTTTTTTTTTGTTCTCTTATATTTATCATTATGAAAATCAATAAATATGTCATTAAAGAGCTGGCTGGCGGGAAAATTAACACTATGAAATATAATTATCTGTAACATTTAACCATTGAAGGGATAATTACTTCCTATCTTGGCAACACTTTTGTTACCCAATAACTTACTTGATTCTGTGTACGTGAATTGGTAAAACTAAATTAATGCACGCGGCAAAACCTTTACTGGTAACTGAATATCTAAACGGAACTAGACTACATTCGGCGTCAGTTAAACAGGGCTAGATAAATACTTTATAAATTCCAAGTTTAATATAAAGTTAGAACTTAAAGGTTTTTATATTGTTCATTTTAATTTAATTCGATTGCTTTTTGACAAAGATTCATAATACCTTTATTTATTCAACAAAAACTTACACTATTATTACAGGCTTCGCCTAATGCAATAGGTAGTTATGTTCCAAAACAATTCACAATTTTACAAACATCTTATAAACATCAAAAACTATGAAAGGCCTTATCTAGTATTAATTTAAATTTCTTATATAAATGTACCAAGTGAGGTGGCCCTCACTCTTCAAATCTTCATTGGCGCTCTTTTTCAAGAAGCTGGTATTGAACTCGAGCCTTCAAAAATGTTGCATTCTAAAATTGAAACACTTTTGATTCAAAATTATTTATCTCAAGTGTAATTGCCAAACTGGCCTGTATCTATGACACGATCGCCAATTCACAAATATGCATTTCATACATTTATTTATTAGTTTCAAACTAATTGCTCAAGTAACTTAACTTATTCTATTGGAAATTGAATAAAACTAATTTAAACAGTTCACATTAATATTTTAAGCCAGTATTGTGAACAATTTGTAGTGTCAACTGTGGTCATTTGGATGTATTCATCACAATAATATAATCGTATTAAATCAATATTGTTGGTGAATAAATAAATAAAATTTGTTATGGCGTATGCTCTTTAATGCCATTTTTCGTGGGTAATCATCAAATGACCCTTCCCGCTAAGAGCGCAGCTGGAGGGAGTGTCAGACTCTTACTGACTAAAACCCACTATGTTCCTTATGAAGGTCCCTGTGTGTCAGAGTACCGTGACTCTTATGAATAACGCGCAGCCCAGGCAGAAGCTGGCCCTCTTCGAAGAGCGAGGCCTCAGTTCAATTTCCGCGTTTTTTCGGATTACACAATATTAGCCTGATTTTACAAAGAGCAGATAATATGAATTTAATACCCATATATTTTTTTTCTGTAATATAAATTTAATAAAAATGCGCCAAACAAATTGGGAATGCTGTTCACGTTTAAAAGAAATGACAAACAATATAATATAGACGCTCCATGATTCACATTTGATACACTCCTGTTAGAATACCCAGTATCGCGCATACGTGTAATCACCCCGCCTGCGCCGCGGAACATGGTTGTGTCACTAACGAATTTGACAAACTATAATTAATCGCATTTCAATAGTAATTAAAAACCCACTACGCGATAGGAATGTGTTATAAAAAGTCTTAAATCAACACTTCTTATTTAGGAACTGCAATTAGCAGGCAAAGAATTCGTCTTAGCATTTCTGGCAGGAAGTTGTTCGAATCGTGAACATTTCACAGGGCTAACGTACTAAAATACCTTTTATGGGAACGAATCTACATAGGAATCCAGCAATGGTACAGAATTACACGGATAGTCGCGCTGTTGTAACAAAATTGACCCAATAAATATCACAATCGCAGCTAGACCTGTCTTCAATGGAACTTCAATTTATATTGAGTCATTTTGCATAAATAGTACCTATCCGTGATTGTCGATAATGTTGCCTAGTTTAGGTTAGTTGTACCAATTAAGTAACAATTCAATTTTTCAAAGAAGAAACGAAAAGATGAGTAATATTTTTAACCGACTTCCCAAAATAGGAGGCTTTCAATTCGACATGTTTATATATTTTTATATATGCTTGCGCATAAACTCCGTAATTTACCAACCGACTTGAAAAAAAACTTTAAGTAAACTTAAAAGTCTCTACTACTAAAATGATATGAACTAACAAACCTTGGGTAGGTTCGTTAGTTATCATTAAAATTTATTAACTAATTAAATAATTCACTAAAATTAATTTAAGATGGTAATTTTCCACATTATACCACCGATATTATGTTGTGGACTGTATCTCTTCATAATATCCTTATAAAGCACATAATAAAATTCAAAAGAAAGTTAATGTGCTTCATCAACATCAGTCTTTTTATCGTCCCATTGCTGGGCACAGGCCACTTCTCTTACAGAGAAGGATTGAGCGTTAATCAGCACACTTGCTCAATGCGGTTTCAATAGTGGGTTGGTTTTGCTTAGGCAGCACAAAACACTTTTATTACAGAGGAAGACGTAACCAAATAAATGTACTGTCTACAAATGAGACTCATGCAAGTACATACCTCTTACTTCGAAATATTTCTAGTTTCAATTTACATAAACAAGCAATAAAGATAAACGAAACAATTTCGTATACACACTCTTAGGCAAATGCGTCAGTCAGACCCATGTCCACGGCAACATTATGCTAAACGTCGGCTCCCAAGTTTACTCGTACTTAGGATATTACGAACACAGACGGATGCTACTAAAATCCTACAAATGGCTATTACAACATATCTTCCAAGAATTGCAATAGCGTATTCATGTCTACTGACGTTTATCTTGCCCGGAATTATTTACATAACATTCACATCGAACTGGTTAACGATTTAAGCCTAAGGGCATACAAAATAACTGTCTCAGTTTTAGAGTATTTAACCAACTGGAGGCGCTATTGCTGTGCCTTCTACATGCCAAAAGTATAGACGCGATGCGATCAACCCACCTCAATCAAATTTCACCTTTGTCCTACAATAATGGAATGTTACTAATCGATTGGTAAAATTTGATAGATTCGGGTAGGTCGATCTGCTGGCGTTTGTACAAGACCATAAGGTCTTTAGTACGATGACAATACTGTCGTGGGCGTGCATAATGACGCGTAATGGTATTTAGAGTGAGATAATATATCACTATTTGTTCCGTCAATTGGCAGATATTTTCATTAAGATATTAGTAATCATGGCGGATCCGGTAGGTTAAATGCTCTAAGGACTTAGTACATGTAATATTTCTGCATCAAATTCCCATTGAAATGTCTCGTCACATAGACTATGATAACATCGTGAAACTCGTTTGCAAATTGACGAAGCTTGAGGCGCACAAACATACCAATTAGCAGTTTTGACTGTAATGATTTCAAAGTCAAGATTACAAGTTTAAGAATTCTGTTATTAGATAAGCTGGATTCTATAATATTTGTTTATTTTATGTTATTTAGTAAGTAGGTATTCAGAAAACTGCGCTAAATCGCGTGACGGGAGGCGTGTTTAGAGCAGCTATCAGTTCATAATTGGAGGAAGGTAGAAGGAGAATGGATGGAAATAATCTAGTTGTGACAAAGGTCAGCTAATAACTATTACTTTATCACTAAGCACACATAATCACTTGTAGACTTACATATGTAGATCGAAGAAAAGAAAAAAATATTTTATAAAAATAAATCTTTTTTCGTCAATCTGTCACATAACTGTTATTATCTCCATTCTCCGGTAGACAAAACTTGTTTCTACGGTTGCCATGCTGAGCCTGCAGATAATGGAGACACGCACACAGAGGACACACAATAGATGGATTTTCACCTATATATAGCAGAAAGAAAGCCTCATGCGTAGGTAAGTGATGTAATATTGGTTATTGAATTCAAGAATTCTATCGAGTACGAACAAAATCTGTCATATTCTATGTCTTTTGAAATAAAACAACTTTCACAATTGATAGATCCGGAAAAAAGAACATTTTGTTATGTTCAATTAGCATACCAAACTTACAACAGCACACCAACCTATCTCAATTTGTAAAATTTCTTTAATAGATTTTCAACCTTATCACAATACTGTAAGTTTACTATTCGATTGGTAAAATTTACAGATTCGGATAGGTTGTCCTGCTGTCTGTACATCATTAAAAGCTGATAAAAACTTAATTCATATTTGCCTAACAATTTACTACATAATTTATGCGTTCTCTCTCTACGCCTGTTTCAAACAACTTTTTGATTCACTATAATGCTTGCTATTGCTATATACGCTATTTCTTTACTAGAATCTTAATGAAAGTTTATTAACCCTTCAATGTTGAACATGACGTAGATATATAATAAATGTCTGTAGTTTCCTTTATTAGTAATATTGACATAAATAGTGAGAAGGTTAAGAAATTCTCACCACATAGTAACTTTTATGAATGATAAGATTTTTTGCAGTATTGATTGCGTCACACATTCTGAGTTCTTTTGTTGGAATAGTGACAGGTAATCAAAGGCTTTCTGCTGCTTTTACTGGAAAATGTTGAGAGTTCCGTCATTCACCATTTTTGTTGTGTATTTCTTTGTAGAAATAGCGCGAATGTTGATTAATTATTAAGTTTCTTTGTATATTATTTTTATATAAATATTTTTATTGTTACTTTTCTAGCGTTTTTGATTATGCATTCCTGAAAACTAGAACAGAACACATATTTTAGGGGCTCTCGTACACCAAATGTGATTTTATTGCTTGTTTTTGCTTGCTATGCTTGAAATATTCATAGAATATTGAGTATATTATTAACTTTGCTATGCTTGAAATATTTATATAGTATATTAATTATTTCCTATTATTCCTATTCGAGGTATACAATAGACACAATTACTTTGGCCGTCTTTAAGATAATGGCACGGAAACCTTCGTGCGTAGGTCCAACTCGCACTTGTTCAGTTTTTTTACCGACTTCCCAAAAAAGGAAGTTCTCAAGTCAACCGCGTACCTATATAACGCCGTATACCGCAAACTTGGTAACTCCAACTTAACAGCCAAGTCCACTTGGCCGGTGTTATCAATTACCATAAACCATTACGAAAATAGCTTGACAAGGCCTACTTAGATTCGAAGCAACCATTGCTCCGATATATCCATGGTTACAAAATACGTCAATAGGCTTGCATTACGGTTTCCGTTTCCGGAGGTTAGGCCATGGAAACTGTCACTGCGAAGGTAATCGATGTGGGAAAGATAATTATTACTTATCTATGTATGAGAAATTTATTTTAAGGTGTACTTTGATTTAATTAATTAAGTCTACTAATTAGTCGTAACACCTTTTTAGCTACTTCCTCGGAGAAGTTTATCAACGTGAGTTGGTTTTTGTTTTCGATGGTTATTTAATTGATAGATTCTAGAATTATTCACGCTATTCTTTTGAATTGAAACATCATGTAAAGGCTACCGAACTCTTTCGAACGATTATGAAGCCCAAATGGTCTAAACGTGCAACTTCAATTATGTAAGATATTGATACTTGTAGTGTCCGCTAATAGGCACCTACTGTTCTAAGGCCCTGTTTACACATCTGCAAATTTTCACGTATATAATTTTATCTCAGTTTATAAAGAATACTGCCGACATGATTATGACGATTTGGGGGTCTGGTTTATGCAATAGAGAAATAGCAAAAGATAAATTACATAATATTCTTTATGATCACACCTATTTAGTTATCTTCAAATTCTTGCATGAATTTTAGCATTTCAAAGATTGTTTAAATAGATCGATCTACTTTTTATTAATATGGCTTCTTGCAGTTTAGCCTAGGAGACCATGTAGGTACTGCATAACCGGACTTTTCTTGAAGAACCTAAACATTAATTTTAAGCCACCATCCAGGGGCATCAATCTACTTTAAACGGTTACTCTATTAACTACTTAGAACTCAGTCTGTAAAGATAACGTAAGCAAATACCTACTAAGTAACAGTAGCTCGCGCGTTTAACGTTAAAACTATAATTAAAAGATATCGGCACCGTTTTGAACAACGAACTATTTGCCTAATTCGGAACACTTACACAAAACAACCGTCTATCATATACTTAACCGATATTATTTACGATAAGCTACAATTTATGACGACGTTTCTGTAAACTAAGTAAGTCAAGTACTGCCTAGTGATAAAACTTGTTTCTTGCTAATTATTATTTAGTTTATCAATTACTTATTAGCGGTTGACACTATTTGCTAGTAGCACTATTTAAAGCTAACATCAGTAATTGCTATGTTTTATCAGGTTTTAAATATTTCGGTCTGTATTATATTTGCTAAATTAAATTAAGTAATTACACATTCCACGTTGCCGAACGGGTGGATTACAAGTATGCTTAGTGTCCAGGCCGATTGTCGGCCATCCAGATCATCCAGCTGCGTAAGACATATTATAGTGCACAAGCTTTTACGCATAAATAGGAGCAATCTCTATTCCCTGTCTCTCTTGGCCCGATGGGTCGACAGTCAGACACGACCGTAGAAAGATCAGGCGCAGAACCTTTTATTTATGTACGGGTGTGTTTACCAAACTTCCAGAGCCCGGGCTGCTTTTTGTCTAAAATCCACAAAGCAATTTCGGCCCGACCTGGAAATCAAACCCGAGTCCTCGTGTTAAGCAGTCGCGCCATGCAGCTGCTACACCAACGAGGCAATATTCCTAAGTAAATACTTAAAGTAAGTGCAGTAAATAAATGTGTTTTAGACAGCAGTATATTATATTATGTCTCGTCTCTCAATAGGATTTACAGGTTTCGTAAAATTTTGGAAGTGAGTAGGACCAAAAAATAGTCATTGTTTTAATTCGTAATGACAAACTACGGGGCGCCCTATCTTTCATCGATTCCATCACACTACAATAGCTAGTACAGTCAAAATTGAGAAACAAATAACAAATGAATTGTGTAAATAAAGTAATCCATGGCATTACAATGTAAAGTTTTTGTTTAACGGTTCGATATCTATGCCGTAAAATTGCGAATTAAAAATTTTGTGTATGTAGGTCAGACGTTTGGCGTTGCTATGTTGGGTGGCGTTTACCTAATCTTTTGAACGGAGTTTTGAATGAAATGCTCTATGAAGTGTTATGACAGAGCAGTAGCAACGTACTAAATAATAATAAATAAATAATATAGTATATCTGGACATCTTTTCACACACGTTAGCCCCAAGGTAAGCTATTGATCTGCCGGGTCTGCGGGTTGTTTGCAAGAGTTACCGTAGCCCTGGCACACATGAATATAATGGGTTTTGGTCAGTAAGAGTCTGACACTCTCTCCAGCTGAACCCTCAGCGGGAGGAGTCATTTGATGATTGCCCACGAAAAAAAAGGTATGCTATTGAATAGATTGTGTTTTGAGCGCCAACACATCTAATAAATTACTTACCACATTTTATTTTATTTGTTGCAATGTAGCAGAATTTGAATTTAGCATTGTTTGTATGTGAGATATCTCGAGAAAATCGCTCTTTTAGGTACACAATAATTATTCCAGGATTCAGAATGTGTTGTATTGGATACGAAGCAGAATTATTTTCGTCCAAGAATGAGTAAATTTCTACTAAACTGTGTTAAGCTTAATAACATTTTTAATAAACTCTTACAAAATGTAATAATTATTAATGATTAATCATTTTTAAGTATGTTTCATCATTTTGGATGAAGGATGCACTTTCGAGAGTAATTTTCAACTTTTTTTTTAGTTTAGATTAAGATGATTTTATTTTTATCAGGGTTGCTAGGTATCAATTTTATTTTGTAACATTTTTTTTATTCTAAGAAAAAACTTAACCTGCACATGCTGTTTTTTTATTTCCATATACTTATAGGTATTTTTAGATACAATATATGCTCATACTATCGAACAATGCTTAACATACTGTTCACGATTTGATCACCATAATTGAACCGCAATAAATTGACAATCGATTTAAATGGCTACGTGTTCATAATTTAAAATTGTCGTTTAAAAATTACAGTTGCAATTTTGATATGATGTGATGATAATGATGGCATCCAGGCCGATTGTCGGCTACGGTGGCCGTTCTCTTTTATAGAGATCAGCCAGCTGCGCAGGACATATTTATTATAGTGCACAAGCATTCGCGCAGATACAGGTGCACTCTCTATTCCCTCACTCTCGTCCGATGGTATGGCAAACCGGCACGACCGGAGAGAGATCAGGCGCTGGACCGACAATTACATGCTCTCCGAAGCACGGGTGAATCAATCACCAAATTCCAGACTCCAGGCTGCTTTATGAAAGTTTCTCGAAACGACCCGGGAATCGAACCCGAGACCCCGTGTACAGCAGTCGCGCCTTGCGACTACTAGACTTAACGTAAAGTACCTACATATTTACAGTGCACATTCTTTTGACCAAACACAAAATATATCTTTCACAAAAATAAATACTATAGATAGACAATGCAGTATTAATACCGACGCCGTAAATAAAGAATAATACATAATTGTATGCAACTATGCATAAGTGTGTGTACACTCACACTCACTAAGCTTCCCAGAAAACTGATGGTGGCTCATAAATCAGCTCTCGAGTGTCGCGTGGCATGCCAATTTGGTGCGCGTGCGCTCACGTGCTCGAACGCGTTCCGCCTATACTTCAGCATTTATCGGGTACCGTGGGAAAAAAAGGCGCTCCATATGTAAATATTTTAGATATTTGGAAAGTGATATTGTCCAAAGCATCCTTATGGCAATTTTATTCTGTATATCAATCTAGACCACCTAGGTAGGTATTTATTTTTAGATACAGGTTAAATATATAACCAACTGTGTCAAAATTCTTTGGTAATCTCATTAATAAGCAAATTAAATTTATCTGTACCAATGCATTTGGTAATTTACCATATTTGGCAACTAATATATTCGAAAGATGATTTTGACTACAAATGGCTGTTAATTTGATAAAGAAAAGTATATAAGAGATATTCTATGCTTCCAACATTTATCTATTAAAATTATTTAAAAGAATTTCAGTATTTTGCTTCTACTTAACTAAATCTTGTAACACTTAGTAACATTTTATTATTAAAAGCACTTAAATGTCTAATTACGAAATTTCGCAATAACTCATTTCATACTTGTTAGCTGGTAGCTACGTTAGCGTTTGTAAAATTAAGAGCTCTCATTGTTAAGATCGTTGCGAAACTTTTTATTTAAATTAAGATACAAAAAAAGACTTCATGAAAACCTGACAACAATGTAGCCAATTTTCAGCTGTATCTACATTTCTTAATCTATTTAGAAGTACAAAAATTCGCATTTTAAGATATTATTTTACTTAAGTTTCATGAAATTTTAAGCCTTGCGTGCACTTTGTTTTTCGTTGGAAATTATCAAATGACCCCTCCCGCTGAGGGTGCAGCTGGAGGGAGTGTCAGACTCTTACTGACTAAAACCCACATTGTTGCTTCTGCAGGCTTAGCATGGCGATTTTATATCTATTCTATCAAGAAAAGAGAAAGCTGTTTCTGTCAATGTCAACATTTCTTCTGCCCGAGCATATGCGCGACCTGTCAACTCGCATATAATCACTTGAAGACTTATTCCGATCGAAGAAATGAAAAATTACTTCAAAAAATGTCAAAAGAAATCTTACGTCAATCTGTCATTATGTCCATTCTCTGGTAGACAAAACTTGTTTCTACGGTTGCCATGCTAAGCCTGCTGGAGGTCCCTGCGTTGCGTTTTTCTAACGCATAATCTGCGAACTGTCATAGAAGTGCGCGCACTGCGGTCAAATAAAAACATGCTGTAATTTTTTTTATGGGAATATGGCGGAGCATAGATATAAGTAAATTAAGTATTCTTTGATATACACATCATTTGGTCATATTTCCAGTACGAGATTAACTTGAAGTAGAGCAAAGAAAAACAATAGAATTATCTGAGGAAAACCTTGATGATAAAATTTTAAGTTCACGAAAATTTGAACAATATCACAACTGCAGCATATTATTATTATTTTTTGTTGCTATCGTAATTAACGTAACACCATTGTAAGCGAAACCGTGTAATTATGTCAAGAGCGAGTCGGTTTAACAGAATCATGGTAAAAACTCTTTGTTGCTTCATATTGATGACAATAGTTCACGAAGCGTCGTTTGTTGGCATAGCGACTCGCGGTTGCTGCGATTCGTAAGTCTTTTAATAGTAAAATAATTTGACTCTCTACTCGTAGATCGTACCTACTTTAGGTTCTGAAACTAGGGAGAATCGTTGCAATATTTATGTGATTCTGTTGTTTCAAGATGTCGTCGTTTGTAATTTTAGTAATATTAGTTATTTTTTGCACAAAAATTGTCCGATTTTTGTGTGGTCATTACTAGGAAAAAAGTGACCTCATGAGGAATATAATTACTATGAGTTAATTAATACCTTTGAAGAATGTAAATACAATCTGAAAGGCACACCTGACAAAAAATAGGCGACTGGTTATGATAATATGTTTTGTATAATATAATACCTAAATATAGAAAATGCATAAAATTAAATATTTTAAAATCGTGCCTACATAATTTGCCTATTAACAACAGCTTGTGAGCATAAAATTATGCTTTTTGTGACATAATGATGTGGACATTAATAAAACCAGTGGCATCATTAAGTGTTGGGTCTAAAATTAAAAACAAATGAAAGTCTTAGGGCAGTGCAATCTTTTATTAACGATTATATAAAGAAAATAAAATTTAAATAACGCGTCTAAATCCATTCGCATCGCTGTCAGCGGGGATCGTGCCCAAAAGGCTGGCCGCATTGCCACGTTGAATGGCAATGCTGATTGATTCGTTGGCCAAGGTATTGGCCAGGCCTTTGTTCACGTGTGGAATATATATTATAATATTTAATCTAGATCTTAAATACTCCATTTTCTGGCCGATCTGAAAGAGACTAATTACTACTGCACTTTTATCCAAAAACCTTGAACAGAGCGTCATAATTATTCACTTACTTGCATATTAAGCGGATCGATTAAAAATGCCAAAATTGCATTACGAGTAATTATTGCAAAACGGTCGGTTTTATTGATCGCAAAATTTATTATTTGTGTATAACGTGATCGTGGCCACGAAAAATGAGTTGTAATTGGGCCATTGACTTCCGGGCATTCGTGTTTGGTCACGAAACAGGCGGTTGCAACATTGCACTCTAACAGGGCTGCTCCTGATTTGAAATTATTCCATATTCGCTTACTCAGTGTAAGAAGACATCTAGAGGTTAGGTTTAGAGCTTGAACATGTATCATAAAAATAAACTTATATATTTTACTAGCGACCCGCCCCGGCTTCGCACGGGTGCAATGCTGATACGAAAATTATACATATAAAACTTCCTCTTGAATCACTCTATCTATTAAAAAAAACCGCATCAAAATCCGTTGCGTAGTTTCAAAGATTTAAGCGTACAAAGGGACATAGGGACAGAGAAAGCGACTTTGTTTTATACTATGTAGTGATAAGTAGTGAGTAACTCACAAATGAAAACTTTAAACATCTCACAAACGATCACTTTTTTCAATTCTTGCCAACGTGCTACGTCGCACCAAATGATTGCTTTGCTATCAATGTGGGAACATCTTGTGATCTCGTTACTTATAATCATTGTGCTTATCTTCGGAGAGGCCCCGCAATCCCGGCCGAGGTCTGCCTGGGCTGCGGGATGTTCGCAAGAGTTACCGTGGCCCTGGCACATAGGCCCTCCACAAGGAACATAGTGTATTTTAGTCAGTGAGTCTGACACTCCATCCAGCTGTACCCACAGCGGGATGGATCATTTGATGATTTACCACATAATTCCTAGTCATGAATATATTGCAACTCCTTACATACTTTGATCAATGATAGAGTGAAGAGACAAAGTGATTTTATCCCGTTTGTCTAGAACCAACCCTAGTTGCAATTGTCGGACTAAAGCTATTGAAGTCCTGACTGCACCTTATGTCATCGATTTCATAAAACTAGGCCAATTTGTACCGCGGGCCAGCTATCAACTTGTTGTTTTTCCTTTCGATACAATAATCGAAAAGGCGTTTCAAAACAGGCCACCTAATAAATAAGACTGGCGTAAATGTTACTAGATTATCTTCGGAGAATTATTAACAAAGTAGGTCGACATAATAATGTACACCATTTTCTTGACCGGAGATGTTTATAGTCAACGGTTTGAGGTAATGTGTCACTCAAGCTAGTATCATGTACAGACGCCAGCGCATCAAGCGACTACAATCTGTCAAATTTCCACTTTATCTCTTATACATATGGTTCGAAGTTGTTTGGGAAAATTTGACAGTTTTAGGTAGCTTGATGTCTCTGTACCAAGAACTGCTTCTTATCTACGGATAAAATATTATGTAATTTTTCTTGAATATGTTCCGCGAATAATTCCGTAAAACAAAATCGCTTCCTCCCTACTTATTGCCTGAATTTTATTTGATAGAGAGGAGGGAAGTGTGTTTGTTGCGTTTTTTCTGCGTGGATATTTTTTTCAAAGTCATTTATAATTCGTAAAACATAGGTATAAAAATGTTAATCTTGTAAGTAGACACAGTGCGCTATGTTTTGTCTATGGTGGGACGTACAAATAATGGTTTAGACATTAAAATTAAATGGATTAATAATAAAAAATTATTAGTAACTGTTTTTGCTTGGATATATGTAGATACTTGTTTTTTTTAAATATCACTCAGAAAATTCTAACTCTTAATTCTACTGCAAGACTTGCAGGTAGTTAACAGAGAGCTATCTATATTCATCTGAAACCAATATATCACGCAGTATGATACTGGTTTAATTATAACCATAAAGGATATCACAGACTATAAAATTGAATGCCGTAACAGACCCGGCAGTATTCACGCTTGTCTAAAACTTAAACAATAATCCATCAATGTACGCAGTGATCTCGAATACACATGGTTTATACTTTCTCTTACCATGGCATTATGCACGCGTGTAATGGAATCTTAATCTGTCTGATAGAAGAAAGTAAATACTCTTTATTATGGGGAGTGGCGAGTCGCTATTAGTCGCGGAATGCAAATGATTAAATGAATTAAATAATAGATAAGAAGTAGGCCTATTAGAAACATCGTCGCGTTGGTGAAGAACTTAGTGATGAAAGTTATAAATACAGTTGTTGGCGGTAACGTTTTGTATAGAAAGATGAATGGTGATGGATGAATGAATGGTTTAAACTGCGGGTTGTTCGCGGTAGTGTCGTAACCAGCCTATTATAAGCCCGATGCGAGTTTTCAAATCTGCGCCCTTGAAAATGTTCTTACCAGGTCTTACTAAATTCAGGACCGTATTTTTGCGCATCCCTAGGGTCTGCGCCCTGTACCTGGGCACCGCTGGCACCGCCCTATTCATGGCGCTGGTTCGCGGCCCTGACACAGAAAGACCTCCTGAAGGAACATAATGGGTTTTAGCCAACAAAAGTCTGACACTCCCTCCAGCTGCACCCACAGCGGAATGGGCCATTTGAGGATTCAGAACTGAATTCGGAGGGTCATCATTTTTTTTTATATGACTACTTGCAGTTCAGCCTAGGAGGCCGTGTACTGCTTAACCGGGCTTTCCTGTGGATACCTAAATAATATTAAGCCTCCAGCCAGGGTCTTGTCATCAAAACATAACCACTTTTATACTCTTAAGGCCAGTACAACATGAGTCGAAGTGACTCAATTTTAATAACTTTAGCGATTACTTACAGTGCGATGCAGATGATAAGTACACATTGATGAGGATAAGGAAACTATTTATATTGATTGATTTCAATGAAAGTAGAGCTCAAATATCTTAGACTAAGTCTTCATACAAGGTATAAAATTAATTTAACTGTTTCTTATTGAATTGTTTCGTAGAACTTTGCCTATTTACTGATTATATTCTTGAGTCAGTCGTAAGTAGTGTTGTTATTGGAAAACAAATCTATCCGTTTCTTCCAAAGAGTTTGGACTTGTTTCCTCTTTATGGCAATTGATTTGCAATTAAGTAATAAACTAGTACTTGCTTAACCCGTGGTAGATACAACTTCTGAACATAAGTTACAATGCTGATTCCATGGGTCGTTTTATCAGGAGTTCGCTTTACAATTGGCATTTCCAAAGTCATTTCCTATCCTTGGACCAAAACTAATACCGTCGATGTTAACGTCTAACTGGCCATTGTGTTACCGGCCACTTCTGTATACACTCTAGTTTGACCTATATATCTATAACAATAAGGTCGTTAGTCTTTCACAACATCACGATATCCTGTGAACAAATACTTTGAATGCTCGCAAACCTACAGGTGGAATACACGTCAGTATCAAATGAATATGAACCATGCATCGATGAGATAAGGTTGACATTTGAGTGTTTAAGAACAGAATACAATGAGTTCATAAATATTTTATTTAACATTTTGAAGTGTGAAGGTGTATGAACGTGAGCAGTGTTGTCAATGGAGTGATCTAACGATCGCTACGTTGATTTATGTCAATTTTATTGATTTAATTTCTTGTTGATCGATGGCTGGGCAAGCGTGGATGTGGACTTCCCGGATACCAACGATTTTCAACGTACTCAAGAATAAGATGTATGTCATGCCTAGATTTCGTCTTGTAAATAAATCAGCTGCTATATATGTACGCTTATCTATATATTAAGGAAGGTAGTCATATATTTTTTAAATTGAATCAAAATGTTTTAAGAGAGGATACATTTAGATTACGTGTGAAATTGGTCACTGAATAATTAGTATTTGCATTATAGGTATTAACGTATCCGATGGGAGATTAGCTGTCACAGATATTGCGTAATATGTAGGAACCCGTTTATTAATAAATAGTTTTTGAAGTGACGTATTACGTCTATAATAGCCTATAGCCACACTTATTTTTTTATCTGGCTAGCTTTATTCTAAATTGTGTCTTCTTTCTCTTGTGGTCCCTATTTTGTTGGATCATGGAGCTATTGCTTATTTATTGCTCCTCAAAACAGTTACTGGGCATAATATGACCACCCCGATCATGTCCTGGGTTCGATTCCCATGCTTGTTGGCTGTGGTCTGGGTGTTTTATATGTATTTACTAGCGGTTGCCCGCGGCTCCGCCCGCGTGGATGTCGGTTTTCGCGACAAAAAGTAGTCTATGTGTTGTTCTGATATATAACCTATAGAGGACCTCCACGGCTACGCCTGTGTGGATTTCGATTACCGCTACCAATGCCTAACCTTTGTCGGGATGAGAAGCTCGCGCTCAGACCTCCCGCCTTATTATACCTACCGACCGACCCGCTGATTATCGTATTTTATGTATAAGTTTGGTATTTCTACACCGATTTCTATGATTCTTTTTATAGAATATTTTATAATGTTATCTTTTGTTAATTAGGCATGAGCGAGAATATTATATATCCCATAAGAGTAAACAAATCAATAACAAATAATCAGAAAGCTCCGAACTGGTAAACTATCGGGAGTTATACGTGTTATTGTGAGTCAACCATTAAAGATAGACATATGCTGTTGTGGAATATTTTTTAGATAATTTTATGTAGAATATTTCCGTCATACATAATTTCTATATAGCTTTAACCACTAAGGCTGCACACGCGACGAAAGCTTAAAAAATGGTGTAACTTCTCCCGTTTTCCCAACATTTTCTTTCACTGCTCTGCTCCTATTGATTGTAGCGTGATGAAAAGTATCCTATAACCTGCCCAGGAGTATGAAGAATAATTGTACCAAGTTTCATTAAAATCCGTCCAGTAGTTTTTGTTCCTATTAATAACATACAGACAGACAGACAGACAGACAGACAGACAGACAGACAAAAATTTTACTGATTGCATTTTTGGCATCAGTATCGATCACTTATCACCCCCTGATAGTTATTTTGAAAATATATTCAATGTACAGAATTGACCTCTCTACAGATTTATTATAAGTATAGATAAACTTATATGTGTTGAGTATATGTAGTTTATCAGTTGTGTTGGCACCCATAACACAAGCCAATCACTGGCTTACCATGTGTCTAACCGACCGTGTGTGAAAAGGTGTCCCGATATAGAAAAACTTTGAAACACATCTTGGTAATACTCCCGTCAGCCAGGTCTGGCAAAAATTTCAACAATAAATTCACTTTCTAAATCATCATAATTTGGTGTATCTAAATAAAACATTATTATACTCAATCGCTGAGTTCAAACAATACTTCGTTAAAAAAATAAAACGAAAACAATTATTCTTTGCTTTGTTTTTTAAATTATGTAAGTGAAACTTGATTCAAAAATTGAGAAAACACTTATTTTTATCTCTATTATTTCAATTGAATTTTGAGCTATTAAAATTCTTAATCAAAAAATTGAGTAATACATACATATTTTTTATTTTTAGTCGTGAAAGTTTAATGTACTTTTATTTTGATTCCAAAACATTTCGCAAAATAGCAGTTTTACCATAATTATCGATAACTTTTTCATGAAGTATCACAATAGATTTTATGGTTAAAGTCTATTTATGTTCTATACTATAACTAAGCCTTAAGGAGTTAATTATGTAGTTTTTCAAAATTATTTTTGGAATTAGAATAAAAAGTATACCTGTATTATAATTAATATAAAAAATCGACCGAATGAGAGAGAAAAGAAGGAACCTAAAAAAATTCGGTCACTTGTCAAACTCCATACAAATCCCATTATCCAATGAATAAATAAATAAAATTATTGCTTGATTGTTCGTTTATTTTTTTGCAATACCAAATTTTGAGTTAAAAAAAATCATCTTTGATAACAAGCATAACAAAAGCGCAATGTAATCGGTCATAATGCACTCCAGGTTATATGTATTTTCCAATTTGCAATTTTAGGGTTACCACTTGAAAAAAATATTTGTACACAACAATCATGCGAGTTCGCATTGCTATAAATCTAGGTAAGAATATTAAAATATTATTCATGCTTCACTCTTTCTTTTGATAAAAATTGTATGAAATTCCGTATTGAGTTTATCACAAACAAACCTTTATAAAAAGACGAAGTTAATGGTTTAGATAGATCAATCTTTATGGATTGCGATTCAGTAGCTGGCAAAAAACTTTTTCTTAACAATAATCTAATACCATTATGTCATAAAATAAGAAGCCAATTTATCTTTTTTTTTTGTCTACAAATTCGAAATTTAAACTTTTTTATTAAACTACACTTACAGAATGTTTAAAGGAATACAATAAAGTGGTAAAATTAAGAAACGTTTTTCATCACTGTCCAATTATTTCAGCGGCAATCTTTGGTAACCCTACTTTAGTGTCGCAACCTCACCTTGTGTCGTACAATGGTCTTTCGGCTTACAACTTAACGCTCTGTATACATTTCATTGTTAATACACTCAAGAGCAATACAATTGGGTTGGTTTAAAAAATCCCGAAGCTTAGTAAATAAAAAATCTCTGAGACTTGCCCTTTATTTCTTAAAGGGCAATTCTCTTCTCTTCTGTCTTTATTTGTTTATGAATAAACGATATAATATTATTTTTAAATTAATTTGAGGTGCTCGTGGCTAATTAAAAGCTGCACGGGTCAATCGATCATAAGGTTAAGCAATGCTTGGCGCGGTCGGTCCATGGATAGGTGACCATCTTGTCATGACGATTTACTCCGTCTTTCGGATGGTAAGCTAAATTGGTGGGTCCCGGCATTTGTACCTACATCTTTGGCAGTCGTTGCGGGTAATCAGAAGCCAGAAAGTCTTATAAGGCTGGTCCTTACCAAGGGATATCGAGTTGCCCAGGTAACTGGGTTGAGGAGGTCAGGTAGGCAGCCGCTCCACCTAAAACACTAGTATCATCCGATTTAGACTGGAAGTCGACCCCGACATAGCTTGCGAAAAGGCTAGGTAGATGATATTATTTGTACCTATTTGTTTATGCTTTATCATGTAAAAAAAATCGAAGATATATTTTCATGGGACATCATTTTTGTCACAAAAAATTCAAACTTATTTTAACGGGATTAAAGCTTGTTTTGTAATGTAAATCCTATTAAAGTTTGATACCCAGGTGTGTTAATATTTTACGCTTCGTTTATTATTTATTGTGAAGTTTAATGGATTTTATGCTTCAGAAGCTAAATTAAATTAAAATTGTTGTTTATTTTCTAAAGCTTTGGTAATTTTGTTGCATCGTTTATATTGCTCACGATTTTATGAAATTTCAATAATTGTGAAATAGATCAAGATAAATTGATTAATTGAATTATTTTCTTTGTTACAGGTTTTGTCGTAGTATTTACAAGGATCTGGAGGAACTGCAAGTAACTGAAAATAAATAATAAGAATTTAACAACGAAAATAGCAGTCTGCATTCCTTTTTTGAAATAAGTTGACGTGTTTCACAGAGTTTCCAATTTTCATTACAGTGGTAACAGTTTTTCAATCGCAAAAACATTATTTCAATGCCTCTTTCAATTTTCATTTTACTTACTTAAAAAATAATAACTTCCAATTGGTATTTATTAAAAAGACTGTTGAGGCAAACTACTGTATTTAATTAACATAAATATGTACAGACGCCAGCACATCAAGCTACCCGAAACTGTCAAATTTTCCCAATCAACTTTGAATCATTATGCTTCATCATCAATAAAGTTCAAAATCTATTAAGGAAATTTAACAGATAGTGGTAGCTTGATGTGCTGGCATTTGTACATAGTTATACAATAAATTAACCTTTATCTTTATCTATTTACAAATACATTTCTTTAATATTTCTAGCAGTCAATGCACAAATTAACACTTTCTCGCGTGACCAGTCCATATTGTGTCGAGACACGGATAAGTCAAGCCTGGTTTTGTCTACAAGATAGATAGCATCTAGCCGTACGTCGTGGCTACTACTTAGTCAGTATTGCCATTATAAACTAGCTCAGCTCACGACTTCACTCGCTCACAGTACCTTATATGTCTAATATCAATTGCTCAGTCAGGGTAGATAATATCAGTTGGCAACCCTACGTTTTGTTATGTAATTCAATGGTTTGGTAATTAAGTTGGGAGTAATTATTAATATTTAATTTACTGTGTTGAAATGCTGTATGGGTTTGTTTATTAGTAATTAATATTTATATATAAGTTATATTATATTAAATGAATTGTTTTGATACTAAATGTGGTAAAATTTTGTAGGTAATATATAGGATTATATAACTTTTGAGAATTCTGAAATATCTTTTTCTAAACTTACCATTGAAACTATATACAGCAGGAATTCTTGTTAAAGTGTGTGAGTGAATTTGAATAATTAGGATTTACTTGCCTATATAGGCAATACATATTATAGTGCAGTACACAAGCATTCGCGCAGATACAGGTGCACTCTCTATTCCCTATCTCTCTTAGTCCGATGGGACGGCAATCCGATATGAGTGCTACAGCTAGTATTTAATATTGCATAAAACTAGTAATCACATTTCTTTTGGTATTTATTAACAGACAATTAACTAGTGCCGAATAGTGCATAAAAACTGTCAATCGAGTTTTTTATACTGAAAGATAATTGGTCTTGGCCGCCAATGACCTTCGAGTTATCATCGCTGTATAAAGGTCAAATTGAGGTGGTTGATCTAGAAAATTGTGTGGGAAACTCCGTGGATGCTTCGTCGAAAGTATTGTAGTACAGACATTAGTACATCAACAACCTACCTCAATCTGTCATTTATTTAATAGATTTTCAACCTTATCGCAATACCAGAAGGTTAACAATCGATTGGTAAAATTTGACAGATTCGGGTAGGTTAAGCTACTGGCGTCTGTACATTACATTAGCTTAAAATAATTTCTTACTTACTGAAAAGAATTGTGGGCATAGATTATGTCATTCTATCCAAGCTATCAAAATTGAGAGTCGAAAGGATCGTGATGGAGTTGAGGGTCAATCGATTATCGTTAAAGCGGAGCTTGTGTGAGCATCTTGTCAACATAACTTCCTCCGTGTTCCGAAAGGCACGTTAAATTGGTGATTCCTGGATGTCATTTGAACATCTTTAGCTGTCTTTACGGGAATTCACAGGCCGAAAGTCTGACAAGCAGTCTTACCGATGGGTATCGGATAAATGACGTCAAGAAGGCAGCTGCATTCAGTTAGACTGGAAGTCGACTCCAACTTAGGATAAAGCTAGGCAGATGATGACAAAAACGCTGGAGACTGGTCTATTTTGACAAGTCTCTTGAAATTAATTAGCATATTTATTTTCATGAAAAAAAACAAACTTTATCTGTTTATTAAATTCTGCTTCATAACATACCCATGAACCGGTTTTGGATCGATCCCATTAGATAAACGCTACTCTACATTTGCTCTAGCTGCACTCTACATAGCGCCGCTTATCTGGGTCAAAGGTGACGGCGCAACATTGACTCTACAACTTGACACCACTCTACTATGAACTCTACGTGATCTTATTTAGAATGCATAATATTGTGTTTAAATTTAGAGTTTGTGACATAACATAGGTACTTAATTTATTCAAAAAAATCGCTTTCTACAGGAGCATATAGAAATTTAACATGTAATGAATTTAACGTAAGTGTCGCATAACTATATTTATTGTTGTTAAGGTATAGCAATTGAATATGTTAAGAAAATTAATCTAAGCTAAGGGAGGGAGAGAGCTAAAGAGGGAGCTAAGAGGGACAAATTGGTAGATCCCTTTTTTGTAGGCTGGATGTCATAAAATTACTCCGTAAACTGTGGTTGCAATGCAAAGGAATTTTTTGTCCGACTGTCACTTACTCTGGAGCTCTTTCTACACAGACAGCACATCAAGCTACCCCATCATCTTTGTACTATATCTATGCGTCAGCGATAGGTTTCAAAATCTATTAAGGAAATTCTACAGATTATAGTAGCTTAATATGTTAGCGTCTGTACCAGGACGCGTCCAACTATTGCATTCCTAGAGAAACTTAATCATTCTTTTGTATCAGCAATTAACTACAAAAACCACTTACTTCATACATAACACAAATTATCCGCCAATTATTTTAAAACATAACCCACGTCACTAAGAGCACGGAAGGTGTAAGTGTATTATTTACAAGCTTCCTGCATCCGACAGAACCCTTTCAGTTACTAAATGAGTGATAAGCACCATGAACCACATATAACATACCTCCTAACTATACATTATGTCTAATCGGATCTCCTACCAATCATTCATTCTGGACTAATAAACATGTCAGTCTAAATATTTACAAAAACAAACGAAATTCGACCTTATGTGTGAAACAATAAGACGTGTTCGCTGTGACCTTAGGCTATGGTCATGTCATGCTGACAGCTTATCAGTATATCGGCTGACCTTCGGCTTGGCCTCAATAAGTGACTCAAATTGTTACCTTTGTTCTTTTCGGGGTTCAGCCTCTATTAATCATAATCTTGTGTGTCAATTTTATGAGGTAGGTCAAGTAGTTGTTTTTAAAGTAGAATAAATTCTTGCCGTTTTCTCATGAAGGTAAAACGAAACTATAAAATCAGTTTGTATGTTTATTACATCTTAACGCCCAAATGACTGAACAGATTTGGATGAACTTAACGTATAATATATATAACGTTTTCCAGTCTAACCAAGGGTTATTGGGTTGCCCGGGTAACTGGGTTGAGGAGGTCAAATAGGCAGTCGCTCCTCGCAAAACACTGGTACTCAGCTAGATCCGGTTAGACTTGAAGCCGACCCCAACGTAGTTGGAAAGAAGCTCGGGAGATGATGATGACATTGAAAAAAATAGGTTACTTTTTATCCGGATACGGGAACTATGTAGTTCCCTTAGAAGACGGGTGAGACCTCTAGCGGGAGCTAATATGAACATCATTATTTTGTAAAAGAAAAGAAGTACTTAAAATAACTATGCTGTAAAAGTTCCGAATAAAGTCAAAATGATTTTGACTCCCCTTGACTGATTCCCAAATTATGCACGCAAATCCGTGACACAAAATGTGAACAAAAACCACATTGTATACAAAATAAAATCAACGAATTCCTCAACCCATTCCCACACACACATACCTGAGTCACAACAATAAATTAAACCTCACTTCTATATACGTCCGCCACGTGTCTACTCTCAGTCAATCATATGCAATTTATTACGATGACGCTATATCCTTGCAGACTGGGTTTCCTTGAAAAGAAAACTGTATACTGTACGACCTTTTTATATCAGATCCGTAAGTATAATATGGGCCTCGTTATCAATACTTTTAGAATTAATTGCCTGCTTGCGCATGACAATAAGGCGTGACGGTGGGGTTTTGATCCGGAACATGGTGATTGAAAAATTATTTATTTTATACTGTATATTTATGTGTAGCAGGTTTTTTTAAAATGATTTCTTGAGGCAATTGTTGATATTTGTTAAATTGGTTAAATTACTGCCTGCTTTTCTGGTAACATTTTTTTTTTATTTTCCGTTTGTTTTTTTTTTTGATCACGACTTGACTTTTAAATTTGTACTCAATCAATGTAGTTGTATTCAATAGCGTATTTTGACTGCCTCGTTGGTCTAGTGGTCACAAGGCGCGACTGCTGTGCACGGGGTCTCGGGTTCGAATCCCGGTCGGGCCGAAATCGCTTTGTGGGTTTTTGAGAAACTTTCACCCGTGCATCGGAGAGCACGTAAATGTCGGACCTGGGCCTGATCTCTCTCCGGTAGTGTCGGATTGCGGTCCCATCGGACTATGAGAGTGAGGGAATAGAGAGTGCACCTGTATCTGCGCGAATGCTTGTGCACTATAATATGTCCTGCGCAGCGGGCTGATCTCCATAAAAGAGATCGGCCGCCGAAGCCGAAAATCGGCCTGGATGCCATCAATCGCGTATGCTAATCGCGCAACAAGGAACCAAAAAAACATTTAAAAATAATGGATTTGTCAACGTCGATTTAAAAAAAAACGACGTCGACGAAACCATTTTTTCTGATGAAGAGGATTTTTACATTCGAGATTCGAGATTCGAGATTCGAGCAGTTTTATTGGAATTTATCCTATTTAATTTATATTGGGTAAATATCGGTTATTGACGCAGGAAATGGCCTGCAAGTGCGTCATAATACAAAAAATTAACAGTACCTACACCACAAATTTCCCCAACTCTAATTTATGAAAGTACGTGCAATAAAGAAAGAAATAGTTTTTTGTTTAAAACGGACAGGTGTAAGTCGGAATTGCCAATCGAGGGTTCCGTACCTATAATTTTTTTTTTTTAAGTAAATATAAGATTTTTTATAGTAGTTTTTGTATTGTTTTATTGTAAATAAGTAAATATAATTTGCAATTAATAAGTACTTTATGTTTACCTCTTCTAGGATTTAATTACAAATATATAGTTTTGAGATAGTTTCTATTAGGTACTTGTACTACCTCATACAGTTTTGATAGCCGCTAAAAGTGTTGAAAAAAAATTTTCAATATTTATCATTACGTGAACTTAAAAGTGTAATTTTTTCTAAGTTCCTTGGACCATAGACCTTAGTTTGTAGTTCGAATTTTCAAGCATTCCCAAAATAAAATGTTTTTATAAATGAGGTGCGTTTTTTTTCCTTTTGAGTTACGGAACCCTAAATAAAATGTCTACGATTTATCCTTCAATCTTTCCCAGAATGTTATAGATAATTAAGTTCCCTTTCTCGCAAAAACACATTTGGACAATGATTGGGTTAATAATTATGAACAGAAGGTAAAACCCGACTTCGTATAACACACGTCTTGTTTATGCAGCAATAAAAAATCTGATGATTGTCTTTGTCTCCATTTATAGGGTATCGGGTTGCCCGGGTAACTGGGTTGAGGAGGTTAGATAGGCAGTCGCTTCTTGTAAAACACTGGTACTCAGCTGAATCCAGTTAGACTGGAAGCCGACCCTAACATAGTTGGGAAAAGGCTCGGGAGATGAGTTTGTCTCCATTTCCTCACTAGATGATGGAAGCCAAGACTGAGAAAGAAAGATCAAAATTGCTGAACATCAAGGACTTGCGTAGCTTAGCCTATAAGGGACTCTGAGGCTACACAAATTTGTGACATTGATTTATATACTATGTATATATGAAACTCACTATGAGCCAGATTTAAAAATTGTCCGTAATAAATTAGAATTAGATCCAGCCAGTCCCTTGCTGTCTTACCCTATCGACGTCCTGAGCCGAAGTCCTACCCACAAGGGGTGCTCTTAGAACTGTCAAAATTCTTTTAGATTCCCACAGGAAAGTCCGGTTAACCAGTACACGGCCTCCTAGGGCGAGAAGATAAGAAAACCTCCTCTAACAGGTTCCATTGAAAGGTACTTATTATTTTAGAATGAGCTTAACTTAAATGTTTATACATATTTGTGTATTCATTAGCTTGCCTCATATTTCAATGCAACAAACTTGCATGCTAATTGCAACAGATGACAGGGTTCCAGTTCGTTATCTGTCTTATCTAGCAAACTATAAATCATTGCTAACTATTAAGTCAACAGGCCATTTCCAAAGATTCTGGACCAATGTTCATGTTCCGACAAATTGCGTTAATAATTTATTTTAAATTTAATTAAAATTAAATGTTTGTTCTTAATCACTTGAGTGAAGTAGTTGAGTAATGTTATTAAGGTTAATTAAAATGGGGAAATTGTATGAGACATTATTTGCATAGTTAAAGTTTTAGAATAATCAACTAGGTGTACCCTGCGATTTCACCCGCCGCCTTAGGTAACAACTTCCCGCACGCGGATAAAAAGTAGCCTATGTCCTTTCTCAGACTCTAGACTTTGTGTCTACCAAATATTATTTAAATCGGTTCACTAGTTTTGGCTTACTTGCATCATATAAATTGTGTATGAAGAAAAATTGTTTAAAGGTTCTTGGAACCAACAGACAGACATGTGTTGCTGGGGAGTTTGTTGCGCCACTTCTTCTTCCCAGCAAAAACACATAGGAAGTGGTGAAGGGTGGGCGTTTTGGGGGCTGTCTTTTGTAATTTTTGACGTTCAAAAAGTGCTGTTTTACAGCCAAGTTTGAATATTGATTTTGAGTTTGAGTTTGAGGCTTAAAAGCGACAAAACAGAGAGACGTACAGAGTTACTTTCTTATAAATTTATAACATAAGCAAGGATGTAATTAAAGCTTAATTAAAATGCAACGTCACCGCTTAATTGTGTTGTTCCTACGGTTAGTGTTTCTACACTCGCTGCTCTAGTTTCATAGTTATTTATTTTACGAGTATTATTGTGGAAGGAATGGCTTAGGCATTGCTATAATAATATTGTCTTATCAACTTAACATGCTCCGTGTAGCTACTTACCTACCTACGTATATTATTATACCACACCTTTTCACACACGGTCGTTTAGCCCCAAAATAAGCTATTTATTAGCTTGCGTTATGGGTGCGTGCCAACACAACTGATAAGCTACATATACTTTACACATATAATTACCCAGACCATAGCCAACTAGCATGCTCATCACACAAATGTCGACCTTACCGGGGATCAAACCCAGGACCCTCAGTTCGGCAGTCCGGCGTGGTTACCTTTGCGCAATCGGAGTCTTCAAGTTGTTCAATTGTTCGTAATCATAATCATAATCTTTATTGCAAATCCACAATGTAAAATAAGATGGTAATATTTATAACACATTTTTAAATCCAGAGAATATGCAATATGCCTTTTTGTAATAGGTAGGGATTTTATATTAGTCATTGCAACTGTATTCAAGAAAACTTAGTAACAAATAGCACTATTTCTTTATAAACATTCATTCAATCTGTATGCAAATCTAAATAATAATAGAGGATTTGTTTGACACAATTATTATGACAGTTTTATGATATAAAGTCAAATAAGCCTTGAAATCTATGTTTTTTTAAATGGTTCTGTCATTTTTATAGCAGACAATTATTACGCTCGTATATTACAATAAATATGTTATGCGACGGTTGTTAGGACTGTTAATATTATTATATAATCATATTATGTAGGTATTGATAATACAGGTCAATTATTTATTTATTGTTATAATAATATAGTAGTCACGAACACAGAATGAATTTACATACTATCTTTTATTTGTGTGAATTATTCAGCCGCAGGTAAAAAAAGTGCATTTTTTCTTGAAAGTATAAATCGACGTTCAATTCCTTATTAGTACAGACGCCAGCACATTAAGCTATTACAACTGTCAAATTTTCAAAATCAACTTTGAACCATAAGCTTCAGCGATAATTCCGATTAAGAAAATTTGACAGATTGAAGTAGCTTGATGTGCTGGTCTCTGTACTTAAGTATACTTTAGTCGGGTTTAATTTTTCCCACTTTTTCACACAAATTGAAACGAAGAAAATAAAAAAGGGGACATAATTATTCTAATATGTCTATTTTACTAGAAGAATCTGAAATAATTTCTAATGAAAAAGCACTTATGGAATCCAACACGTACGTCAATCTATTATCATAATATAAGATTCTTAAATACTAGCAACACTTCTACTTAATTGAAATAATACCTAGAACTTATTACTGTTCCACGTACTTAACGTACAACTTGACCTTAATTAAGTTCCGACCTCAAAACACATGTAAAAGTAGGTGTCTTATACAACGTAATTTGTCAAATTACGCGTACAATTTGTTCTCGGCGTAATTTCCGCCTTGGTATATCAATCACGGCGCACTCAGGAAGAAATCTCCAGAGATAGGGATTGAACCGCAAACTGCCCTAATATGTGCAGCTAGTAGAAGTTAATGCACCATTAATCTAGTTGGACTTTCATTCCTACGACTTTGCATTTTGCAATTTACAACACAAGTAATTTTAAAAGCTTTTATTTAACTTGCCGTGTATGTATATTACGGTGGATTCTTTGAACTCAATTTTGAAGTAGATATCTTCAACTGATTGAGCTGAAATTTTGTATAAACGTCCAGTTTGGATGACAATGCATGATATCTTATACAATGTCACTCTAAATCCAAAATGGCGGACCACAGAAAATGGCGGAGTAATTATTTTTAATGAATTTCAACAACATGGGTATCAAATGAAAGGGCTTATTGAGAGTGACTTAAAAAATAATTTGACGTTATTCTAAATCCAATATGGCGGACTATAAAAGCTTTTTAAAAAAAGATTTTTCTTTTAATTTATTTCATTATTGTTCCGTAGTGTTGAGTTAAACACTATTAATTTAGGTACTGTAATTGACTGTTAAATGTTAAGGGCTTGTTAAATGTGTAATAATTTGTATTAAAGTACAGACGCCAGCACATCAGGCTACCCGAAAATGTCAAATTTTCCCAATCAACTTTGAACTTTATAATAGGGTATTACACCATTTTTTAAAAACTGTTTTAAATTAATCCTGAGATCGTAATGAACTAGTAGAAATTTTGTCAATTTTTTTTAAAACCGAAAATCGCCCTAAAATCTGTTTTTTATTTATGATTTTGAATTTTCGCGCGGAAACGCTAGCCGCCATGCTTTTTCATCTCGTGACGTCACTCGGTTAGTAAACAATACGACTGCGAAAGACCAAGTAATAAGATTCGTGAAAATAATGAGTTATCATTGGTGTCTTGTGCCTGAATGCAAAAATACAAGTGTAAAAACGCCACAAAAATTATGGATTCAAGTGCCAAGTGATGTAAAAATGAGAAATACTTGGTTGAAACATTAAAGTATTAACCATTGGCAGATTTGTACTTTCTGCTTTCACAAAACCGTCTTCCATAGTGAAATAGAGGCTAGAAGTCTACAAATGTGTTAATAACTCGTAAATTTATCAAAATAACAGCGCACAACTTATTTTCAGTAGATTGTTTACTATCGGAATGACGTCACGGCGGGATCCAATATGGCGAATGGCGTTTTAGACATTTGAAAAACAGATTAGAAAAGATGATTTTTAAAATGGAATTATAAAATTAAAATTGCAATTTTATGAATAAATATCGACGTTTCTTGTTTACTTTTTTCGAAATCTATTATGAACAAACAATTTTATATTTTTCCTTACATAGTGTAAAATACCCTATTCAGCGATGAAGTTGAAAATCCATTAGAGAAATTTTACAGATTGTTGTAGCCTGAAGTGTTGGCGTTTAAAGTTAGTTAATGCCAAAAACTGGTAAAAAAAAATATAAAAATCTGACCAACAATAGGAGAAGACACCGCTGTTCGATTATCACTGAACAAAGCTTATATTTGTTCCTTCTGGAGGTCTTCGTATGCAAGGCCGCGGTATTTCTTGCGAAAACCCGCCGCCCAACTGTAGGAACTTGTAGAATGATTTTGTTCAATTACCAAGAAACAGGAACTAATTAGCTACACACAGAACTATTCGTAAAATAAAAACCAAATGGCTTTCTAATTTCGAAATACAAGTATTAGTATACAAAAACAAATGAATGTCTTTAAACTCGGGGACTAGAATAGCTCAAATTTCAAAATTTTATTAAGCGCGTAAGCCGATGCAACAATGCCCCGCAATAATTCCTAGAAGGTAACAATACGTAACACAACGTAAACGAATCTAGTGAAAATACTAAATTCCAATACGACTAGCTCTAAAAACAAAATATCCTACGTGAACTAGGACAACCACTGACTACCTATTTGGTTTCCAAACTTTTTGTCGGTTTCAGGTATAGCTTTGAGAGCGCATATTTTAAAAGTTGACAACGTCGCAAATAGCTGTAAATTATTTACGTGTTTTAATTAACTTATTAACTTTACTGTATGAAAGTAGGAAATAATGCTCTATAGTGCACTAATAAATTGATGATTATTTTTAATTAATTTGCAAACTTGCCAAGTGCCTTTTTATGCCTGAAACGTTTTCAATATCATCTCCCGAGCCTTTTCCCAACTATGTTAGGGTCGGCTTCCAGTCTAACCGGATTCCGCTGAGTACCAATGTTTTACAAGGAGCGACTGCCTATCTGACCTCCTCAACCCAGTTTGAACCGCGGTTAACGTTTACAACATCTAGTGTTATAATTCTATCTAGTATTATAAATTTGTAAATATTTGACGTGACGTTGCCAACTTTCGGTATACGCGTTCTTAACCTAGCTTGTCACGTACGAAGCAATTCATAGCAATTGATCATTTGCAATTATGATGCAAACGACATGATCAGAATTGGACTGTGTTCTAGTTAACTAACAGTTTCAGTTTATGGTGTTGTTACTTCTAAATTTTGGTAAATGATGACTAACAGACTGTTGTTAATAAATGACTCGTATACAATTTAATTCCATTTTGGCTATGACGTTTTGACGGTAAAACATCTACGCTTATGGTTTGAATAAGCGTAAGTAAACCGATGATTAATAGTTATTATTTAAGTGCAAAAAATATAGAAATTTAAACTTTGTATAGAAAATAAAGCTATAAATAAATAAAATAAATAAAGTAAACCGAAGAGAAGAGAGTA
Source organism: Heliothis peltigera (assembly GCA_958496145.1). Lineage (NCBI taxonomy): Eukaryota > Metazoa > Arthropoda > Insecta > Lepidoptera > Noctuidae > Heliothis > Heliothis peltigera. Next base: position 3,626,644 of record OY292326.1, on the reverse strand, counting down.
AAAGAAGAGAGCAGAAATAATCCGAGCGGCTTAAATTTCACCTTTAAATTTGTTAAATGTGTTTCACCTTTTAAGTTGATTATTTTCTAAACCACAAGGCTAGGAAAGCAACACTTTATTACATGTAGTGCTTTTTCATGATATACGAGTATTATGGAAAGTGTAAATTCAGATAGGTACCTACAAATAAAGGGCATTTCCTTTCCAAATAAATGCTTACTTAATTAGTTGTCAAGTTTCCCTTCATTATTCCATAGGTCACCTCATTATTACGAAATAAATAAATTAATAATGGATTTAAACATCATTTAAATATGAACGCCATCAAATTTCGTTTCGAAAATTCTAATTATATTAGCATCACTTTCCTGCCATCAAAAACGAAGTTATATAAATATTTCCGAAAAGTTTAGAAATTGGGTCATATCATAGCAATAAAATTGAATTTAAAATCTATCAAACTGAAATCTAGATACGTTTCAATCTCAGTGTTTATCGTACGTTCATGTTACCACCAATGAAGGTTGAGTACATCTGAAGGACCGTCAAATTAGACCAGGTTGACGAGTCCTGGCTTACCTCGAGGCGATTGATCCCCGCTAAGATAAGATCACCGTTTCCAGTTATTGCCAATATTAGATGAACTCCCAGAAAATCTAATGAAATACAAACTGGATTAAAATCCTTTGCATGCCATATCGACCTTAAAATCGACCACACAAATGCGATAAACATCAAAAATGTCCATAAAGTACCAATTATCTTTGTTCACTGCGCTTTTAATTGACGTTTTCATGAACCTTCAAATTAGATCCGTTTAGATCCGTTCCTATAGTCCGTGGTGACCTTTTGTATGCCCTACGGCTGACACGACCTCTATCGTCGCATGACAACGGAACTTGTTCGCAGGCCAAAGTGGGAGTCAACTGTCAATGTGTCATCTAGATTGCCAAGAATTCCATCGGACTGTGTAGCTCGGTGGCCGGACTGAGAATTCTATTGTTTTTGTTTATGGTAAACATCTATTTAAAATGTATTGGTAACATAAACATGGTTTGATATTTCTTTGTTCTTTTTACAGCCGTCGTTGGCAGTAGACCATATTTTTTTTAACCATGTATATAAAAAAATAATATTGGCGTGTATGTTTGTAGCATTAAAATAAACGCTATTCACTACATATTATGGATGCATACACGGTACATATACCAAAGCATTTAATTTTCAATTTCTTATTCTTATGTCTGTCTGCTTGTTTGTTCCGTCTAAACTTTGAAATAGGTGGACAAATTTTTACGGGACTTTTACAGACAGAAAGCTTATATAACAAGGAATAACTAAAAGTATTTTTCATCCAGGTGCGGAAAGAAGTGTATGTGTGTTTTCTTCTAACTCTTCCTCTGTCCTAGCGATATACACATAAATAATACTAAAGAGGATGTCGATCGCCCGATTCCAATCAATACGCGTGCTTAATCCAACCAACAGTAAAAGCGTAAATTATAACAACGAGAAAACGTCTAAATGAGTGTATAATAACGACACTTGTAGCAGTTATTGCCTCATTGTCGTAAAGTTGAACAAGAAAAGTAAAAGCATTGCTAAACTATGTTATACAATTAGTGAGGAAATTCCAAGTTACGTTGACATCTGTTCCGATCTAACACTTTTGTTAATACCTAACTCGATTCTGTTTAGGAGACACAATTCGTCATGGATTACCACCTCTTTGGACAATGATACAATTTTAGTCATCACTGATTAAGCGAGACGGCTTTTAAAAAAAATATTGAGGCCAGTTACCGACTTTGAGATAATACGAGAGTTTGGTGTCACGATCATTTTTGTTGGACACACCGGATTTTATTGGGACTGTTTTAGGCTATTGTTGAACCTTACAAAAGCTTACTAAAATCTACACTAATCTTATAAAAGAAGAAAAAAAATGTGTATATGTTTGTAATGAGTGAACTTAAAAACTACTGTCACGTTTTCAAAAAATCTTTCACCATTGGAAAACTACATTCATCCCAAGTAATGTGAGCTATACTTTATCCGGGTACTGGTAATAGATTCCATGGGTTGCGAGTAATACTGCCGGAAATACCTGGTACCTATATCAAAGATCCACCAGCGGGTTTAGCCTGGACATCATTCTACGTTCGTAATCGATATTAAAAATTATGGAAATCTAATTTCTATACATTTTTTTTTTACAGTAGATTTTGGGAAACTCCGCACTGAACGTAGACTTTAAAGAAGAACTCTTTTGAAATAATTATAATGAGAAAAAAAAATACCTATTTTCCTTATCTGAAATGTGCGTTGAAGTATGGATGGACGGAAAAATGTTTCTATACCGGTCGATACCTTATTACTTCGTCTGTATATGTTATCAGACTTGAGCATTTTAGTTAAAATTGTGTGTTCCCGAGCATGTAGAAGAGAGCCAGTCGAGATTTTTTTATAGACTTTTATATTCACGTATATATTGGAATATGTCGAACAGCCACCGATACGGCCACCTAGTGGATATCTAGATTCTCTCTAACAACGGCCGCTTTTCTGTAGTTTTCGTAGCGATTAACAGATGGCAGGCATTTCAGTTATAGCAATGTTAATTAAATAAAACAACTATTGTTTAAAAAACTTGCTTTTTAATAAAAATACTGCGCGCAGCTGTTTAACACTAATTAGCCTTAATTAATTAAAGTTTTTTTGGTATTCAAAACACATTTGTTATCTCGCAGGGTTTTAAGTGTTTGTTTAAGAAAAACCCCTGAGATTGTGTTCTGTCGTTAAGTAGATAAGTACCTATTAATTTCCTTACATTATCATTTTCTATTATTTACAAATTGTTTAATAATAATCCTATGTTTTGGGCTGAACACATTTATTCTCCAGTCATTACCTCAAGGAATTCTGAAACAAAATACATATATGTTAACATTCAATTTGAGATAGTCATTTGTCTAGTCAGTGTCATGAGAATGTTGTACTTTCGTATTGTATGACAAGTGTTTGTAAAAATATTAGTCATAATATGTTAAGAATGTGCGGGAGCCAATTGGTCTGAGTCACTGTCCTAGTAGGATCAAAGGAACCTTCAAAATTCCTAGTCATAATATGGGTAGGTACCTATTGAGAATTTGTACACTTTCACTGTTTCTGTATTTTGTTGCTAGTACAGCTCCAGCCTCCAGTCTTCATTTCTACTAAATAGGTATTTCCTAGCATGATTTTTTATTGTCCCACTGCAGGACACAGAACTCTTCTCTTACAGAGGAGGAAGAAGTATTTATGGAGCTCGCTTAGTACGGATTTTACATTTCGGACTCTTTAGGTCTAGGCTTCCTGAAGTAAGTAGTTTTCCTTCACCTTTAAACCGTCGAATGGTGTCCAAGATAACTTATTAAACCCAGATACTCGTATGTACTTGAGAGGAAGGTGCTTTAACCACTAAGTCGCAACTACGTCTCAAATGAGAATGAAAATTAGAAAATTGAAGAAAAAAAAATAACATAATTTCGATTAAGTCCACTCACCATCAAAGTCCACGGTCCCTGAGCCATCAGAGTCAATTTCCTCAATCATGGTATCTAAGTCCTCAGCGGTGATGGTGTTGTCCAACTCCCTGAATATTTCTTTTAACACATCTGTCGTTATGTAGCCGTTTCCTTAACAAAAACCAATACTCATGAGTTTTTTTCTTTCATGAAAATTTATTTATTAATGTTTACCAATTTCTGTGTGCGGTAGAGATATGTATGTTTTTTTGTGTCTTAGAGCCTCTTTCATCACCTTCGAATAAGTTCCAGATAGTTTATTTGGTAGATAATTTCATACAAATTCTGTTCCATTTTGGATTGACATTGTGAAACTGGCCCTTAGACTTTAACAGGCACCAATTACAGGTTAACCAGCGTTCACAAAATAATAAATGATAGAAAGAAAAAGAAGAATTTAAGAAACTAAAATGGGTAGAAAATTAACTAAAACTTTTACTTAAATGGTTTGGAAATAAAAACAAAATACTGCAAAATATTATACATATGAATGAAATCAGACAGTAGATAGTAGGAAAAAGTCGAGATGGAAAGGTGGACTTAAAAATTCTGAAATCGTCAACCGCATTACGCCAGCGTGGTGAATAGGTAATGCTCATGAATTTTGGCCAGTTAGTTAGCTTCTGGATACGATGACACCTAATTTATGCTGGGAGCAAAACTAGGTCTAGCACTAATATTGATAAGAGTTTCGTTCCACGCTGAGTTTATTATGGATCTATACTTTTTTAAAAGCTTTTTTTTTATTTTTAACTTGCTATGTATGTATGTTACGGTGGATTCTTTGAACTCAATTTTGAAGAAGATATCTTCAACCGATTGAGCTGAAATTTTGTACACACGTTCGGTCTGGATGACAATGCAAGATATGTTATATGACGTTATTCTAAATCCAATATGGTGGACCGTCCAAGATGGCGGAGTAGTTATTTTTAATGAATTTCAACAATATGGGTATCAAATGAAAGCACTTATTGAGAGTTACTTAAAAAAAATGACGTTATTTCAAATCAAATATGGCGGACCATAAAAGCTTTAAAAAAAAGGATTTTCTTTTTATTTATTATTTAATTTAGTAACAGTTATAAATGACATGTAAATGTGCCATGCACGGCAGGGACTTCATCGTATCGCGAAAGAACTAGCATAGTTCAGTTTTTTTCTTCTTTAAATCGTTTGCTTGTTTGGATTTTGTGAATATTTTGACAATGAAATAAAAACTTCATATTTTTATGTCTTTTAATTCGAATTAGTTAGTAGTTGGCCAATGTGTAATGCATGTGTATGGCTAGCAGACTACCAAGAGACTAGAGTACTAACAGACGCCAGTACCTACTTCAAGCTACCTTTACCAATCAACTTTGAACCTTATGCTTCAGCGATAAAGTTAAATTGTTTTTAAGGAAATTTGACAGATTATAGTAGCTTGATATGCTGGAGTCTGTACATAAATCATTAAACATGTTTTCCTTACCCTCTTTGTCGTATAACCTAAAGGCTTCCCTAAGCTCTTTTAGCATGGCCTCGTCATCTTCCTCTTCTGTCAAGAACTTAGATGCTAACGCGCAGAAATCTGAGAACTGAAGTGTGCCAGTTCCTGTAAAAACATTAATGACGTCATAACGTATAAATAACAATAATAAGGTTGAATAAGACTCTTAATTTCAACTTTGAATCACATGTCTCGGTAGCCGTGATCGTCTAGTGGTTAGGACCCTACGTTGTGGCCGTAGTAACCCAGGTTCGAATCCTGGTCACGGCAATGTGCAAACATTGTCACGGTGAGACTTACTTTTGTTATTTTTTTTTGTTTTATTATAATATTTAATTTAAGTAGTTTTTTTTTAATATTTATTAACTAATTTATTTTAAACTTATAACTTCGTTTAACCGAATATTGTTTACAATCGTTTCTGAATTAAAATATCTAATATATATTTTTTAATGTTAATAAATAAAGTAATGAGTAAGTAATTTTATTTATAAAGTAATTTTATCATTCTTTTTTATATTTTTCTTAGCATTTTTATCAGAGCGCCACCTAGTGGCAGAACTGAGAACTTTGAAAAAATAGCGCTAGCTGCTATCCAGCAGCGTCACTGGTGTCGCTAGCGCCATCTATCTTATGAGTGACGAAATAGAAATCATATTTTTTTAATATTCTAGTCCATTTTACGTATTTTGTGAAACTGGAGCCATTAAACAATAAATATTTGATGAATGATTTTTATAAGAATCTTGGTATGGAGACATTCATAATACCATAGCCAGCTGGTCCCACATCCCATAAAGTATATAATAATTATCATTAAAACCTCGGACATTACCACACTTAAAGCTCTCCTGGTCTCAAACGCAAATTTAGAAAGTTTTGTAAATTATGAAGATCATGTAGTCGGAAAGTCTGAACCTTTGTGGGAGGAATGCATGACTGAGTTACTAAGATTTTGTCTTTTTATTTTAAATCATGTATTCTACTAGGTACATGATGAAAGGTTAAAATAAAAAGGTTTACTTTCTATCTTTGAACTAGCTTCCGCCAGCGGTTTTACGTGCTTCTCGCAGGAACTTCCCGCCCGATTAAATCCCGCCTATGGTTAAGATATTGTGACGTACAACTTATATTACTGCGAAGTTTCAACAAACACCGTTCAGCTGTTGGCGCGTGAACAAGTTACCATCATCAGAAACTTTCACCTTTTTGGTTAATATAAAAAAATTAAAATTATATCTTTATATTACAGGCATAAGCTGCCCACACTACATAATTCTAAATGTCAGGGTCAGTTTTACAGGTTGCGGATAGCCACTATCTACCAGATAATTTCAAAAATAGAACAGGTTTGAAAGAAATTATCTTCCACTTAAACTATCTGGAACTTATCAGCAACCTGTGAAACTGGCCCTTAGTGTGGAGAATCAATGTGTATATTATTTTACCATTAACATCAACTTCCTTGATGATTTCTTTAAGGTCTTCGTCACCGACTTCATGACCCAACATCTCCAGGATTGTGCCGATCATGTCTGTGCTGATGACGCCTTGCTTGTCATGGTCGAAGGCATCGAAGGCGTTCTGCAACACTGTGGAAATACAGTACTCATTAGTCTTAAAGAAAGTATGAGGTACAGACGCCAATACATCAGGCTACCACAATATGTCTTTCCTTAATAGATTTTAAACTTTATCGCTGAAGTATACGGTTCTAAGTTGATTGGGAAAATTTGACAGTTTCGGGTAGCTTGATGTGCTGGCATCTGTACGTACGGGAGCGGTGCTTTTTTGAGCAATTTTAAAGCATTATTTTGAGCTGCAATTAATGTGGTTATGATTCTCAGCTACAGGTACCTAGTATAAGTCCTGCGATTTGTAAGTTTTTGTTCAGCATATTTTAGAATTAAATTATTAACAAACTTTGAGTCTAAAATATTACTTCTTCACAAGACATAGAGAACGTATTTCATTAGCCGGTACATTATATGAATTGTTTTTTTTTATCTCATCTCAATTTTGTTAAGCTTACTACTTCAAAATTAATTTCTACAAAAATAGCCCTACGAACAACTCACTCACTTAAACCCAAAAGTACATAGAGTAATTTGGATACATATTACCTACTCGTATTATGTTAATTTAAGCTAATTAGTTAACACGCTACTATTGCACAAGCCATGTTTAGCTGTAATTGTTTGGGCATTAAGTTATAAGATTATCTGAACTTAGTTCTATACTGTCATATAATAAATAATATAATAACAAATTCAAACATTATCCGTATGAACTAAGAGACATAAATTACAGGCTTCTAGATCTTGCTAAATGTTAAACCCTGACTCCTAAAACTAGGCATGTGCCTGTGACTCTCCGTACTCAGTTATTCTTCGTAAAATTCCAAAGAAAGCCAGCTAAAGAAATAAATATTTATGTATACCTATAATTACTTACATTGAATCTGAGCCTTGTCAAGTTCCTCCTGCACACGCATGGAAGAAAACAGAACGATTAGTAAATAATAACTTAGAAGAAACATTTCGCACACAAAGTAACTTCGTTAAATCCCAAATGAACACAAGACGCACCATTTTAATGCCTTATAAAAATCGCACTGAAACACTACCAGGTATAATACAGGAATTGATTCTGTGTTCCTGGATGTAGACCGTTTATATAACTCCGGTTCGACTTAGTTCCGCCTAGATGGAATAGTTCGGGGATCGTCAACCTTAGGGGAGACACTTGTGTGATTAATAATCTTAATCTTGTGTCTGTATTTTGGGGGTGCATAAATAAATTAAGTTTGGGGCAACGTTTAAAACGAATTATTAGATTCTCAACTTTATCGTTGACACATATGGTTCAAAGTTGATTGGGAAAATTTTACAGTTACGGGTAGCTTGTGTTAGCGTCTCACTTTTTGTATCCATACTTAAATTATAAAGCTTAAAATTTACACCATAAAGCAAAAAAATTGCTATTTCGTTTTTTTGCTTGAATGCGCTGATATTAGGAGATATTGGTCCAAATCAAAAAAATCTTTATCTATTAGCTAGGTAAACCATTTATCTAGGAAGGTTTGTTTATATCCGGGAGTCCGGTTCTTACTGTTTGCTTGCAAAATTATCAACAAATAGGTACAACACAATAAAAATACACGAAAATAATTTTCTCGCCTTATAAAAACTTTTATTTATGTCACCTATTCCCCGTCTTTCTGTCCGGACGTCAGGGGCCTTTTTCTCGGAGACAATTTGACATGACAGATGATTTCCATGTTGGTGCGTGTCTTGCATATAATTTGACCACATAAGAGTACAAGCGGAGTACAACTGAAGTGGGAAAATTGAATTTGTTGAATTTGGGTAAGTCTTTAGTGTGGGACGCAACCTGCGTCGATACTCTGGCGCCATCTCACCTTACTGGAACGGCGTGTTATGCTGGCTCTGCTGCATCGGAAGCAGAGAACCTCAAATGGCGCAAATATAGTAGCCTTATAGGCAACTATACTTTTGAGCCGTTTGGGGTTGAAACCCTCGGGCTTTTTTTATGTAAATATTTAAATTAAGTTTTGTAAATAAATTGTAAATATTATAATATAAAATAAAATTTTGTGGAACAATTTTGTTGAATATATATTTACTTTTCCCAGTCCTTTAGTTGTTTTGGCAAGCTCTTCGCGGTGGCATTTCTGCGGTTAGCAAACCGAACTTAATTAGTGTCACTACCTCTTGTACAAAGGGAAATACGTATAAAAGTAAGAGATATTTCGTTATGTCAAACTAGCTTCCGCCAGCGGTTTCACCCGCTTTCTGAGGGAAGTACTTTCCATACCCGGATAAAATGTAGCCTATATGTTATTCTGATGTATAAGCTATATTGTGGTAAAGTTTCATTCAAATCCATTCAGTAGTTTTTACGTGAAAGAGTAACAAACATCCATACATCCATACTTACAAACTTTCGCCTTTATAAAAACAAAAGTTTCTTATAAATGGCTAGATTTTGATTTCGCTTTAAAATGGACACTTTAAGTCAGTCTTCAACGGTCCTCAGTTACTAAAGCCAAGTCAACGACCTTTTACTGGGTGTTTTATAGAAAATTAATAATCCAATCATTGACCGCGCAAATTGACCTTCAATGTTCATTTACAGACGAACCGTTGGTCCTAGATAAATACTGTCCTGAGGAGGTCAGCCTTTATTTATTTTTTATATGATATAAGTACAAAATGAAGACCAGACACAAGGATTTTTAATTTTATTTTTGCATCAAATCCTTAGTCAAGTAGGTTTCAAATAGTCAGGTGACTGCCAAGTCTCAGAGTGAACGCTCAAGTTTTAACTGCCTATAAGGCCTACTAACCTTAGCCTAACTTACAGCCATAAGAATGAGATGAGCCTATTGAGAAGATACTTTCTGTTTGTTGCAGAATTAGTCCGAAGACAGAGCGAGACAGAGAAAGAGATACAGAGTTATAAGCTCAGTAATTTGACACCTTGCCCACTCAACCGTACTAAAAAATTCTAGAAAAAAAATGGCGAGTGCACTAAAAATACATAGGCTAATATTTTTGCTATAGAAATACCCAGTTATGAAATAAAATTAGCTGAGCTAGCAAAAAAAAAATATTCTAAATGCAAAGGTTCACTATGAACTTTATTCGCTTCCCGAAGGAACTACATATTTCATGCGCCCAGATAAAAAGTAGACTTTGATAATCTACATCCTATTTCAAAGTTGAATTAAAATCCATTGATAGTTTTTACATGAAAGACTAATAAAAATCCATCCATACCTACAAACTTTAGCGTTTATAATATTAGCAGTTTTTTTTTAAATGGACAGTGTAAATTAATTGAGTGCCGTCGAAAAGCGGAAACGTTTGGCATTTCCATAACCTTTACATTCACGTCATGCGGGTTATTTTTGTTACGACCTTTTGATTAACTTTATGCCATTTCACGTAGCATCATGTATGATGATGCAGATTACATTTTTATCTGGAATACACTAAAAACTGCCTACATACAAAAATTACCAAAAAAACATACCACAGTGAAAATATATTTAAATATATAAAAAATAAACAGTTTTGACAGTTTTACGTAAAATTTAATAGTAGAATAATTTATTTTTTTGGAAACTCGACCCGCTATAGCTTTTTTGCACATTTCATGGGAATGACAAAGATACACTGTAAATACAGTCACCTAATGTCAAATAGATAAGCTACTCATAAAAAGAAATCAATAGCTACTTTATAAATCATACTGTTTAATTAATCACACATGTTGGTGACCCCTGCCTGTCAAGATGGCATGATAATAGGCATGCTTGGGTCGTGACGCCCAATGTTAGCGACAGGGCCGCCCTTAGATCAGATATAAATAAATCATCAGTGTAAATACTGTATTGTACTTACACTACATCAAATTGTAAACATTCATAGTTTAATCATTTTCTGTCTAGTAGTTTCCCAGCTTATTTATAGAGTTCAATGTTTGTTGACTTCATTTCGAGTTGAATTAGTTTTTTTTTAGGATCAGATCTTTTGAAATATATCTAGGTTTTTGGTCAATTTTAGTAAAGGCGTATAACTTTGAACCAAATTAATAAAACTGCACTCACGCTAGGTAACAATCGGAATGTCAATTTACTATCCCAAATTGAAATAAATGGAATATAATTACTTTTAGACATATCATAAAAATTTCAACAAGTAGAGAGTAATATTTATTTAATTTTTTTTTGGAAGTGAAAGATTTTTCAACTACAAATGATTAAAAATATACATTTACCCAAAAATTATCATTGATGACAGATCGTCGCACTCTTATTTTGAACTGTATTTAGAAGCATCAGATTAAGTTTGCTAACAAACAAATTCATCCAGTATTTCAATAGTAAATTTCCCAAGCACATTTCAGTCGGTCCTGCTCAACAAATTCTGATACCTCGTAGCATTCTTTCCCATACATGACCTAACTTCTCACAATTTACTACATGTCCTCTGACGTCACCTGACGTATCTCGATGTACTAACGTTTTCTACGCTGCGTTGCCAATAAAAATACTATCGCCAATTAATCTGTAAGCGACTATAATAGTTCTAGTACTGTTTGTGTATTTTGAGTGACAGGGAATGGATAGTTGGCGGTCTTAGAAAGGCGTACCGGCATGGTGTTAGCGTGCTTCAGACATTGCTTCTCGATTTTGGAATAACTTGGAGTCCTATGAAGTAAATAAATACAGAGTTGTTTATCGGGTTTGTTTCAATTGAACACAATGGTCTCACTGTATTTTCTTTATTACTAGCATAATCGGTGATGCTGTTCCATTTTTCCGGTGTGATGGTCTATCATATTATTATCATCATCGGATAAGAGAGAGAGAGACAGAGAAGTTTATACGCTATTTTGTATCCATATGCAGGAAGAATTTAGCAATAGACGTGGTTAAAATTGTTAGCAGCAAAAATAGGTTGAAAAGTGTCACATAGCAAAAAGGTACAACGTTATTTAACTTTTGAAATAATAATAAGTTATCGTTACGGCTGCAGATTGATCTAATGAAACCTAGTATCAGACCTTTCTTTGGAATTCCAACAACCAATGCCGTGGAGAGTAAATTTGTACTCAAACCAGTACTTGATGTAAACTTATGTTCCTATACAAAAGCCCACCTCCATATGTACATACATATATCTAAACAAATTGTTCACAACTATTTTGTTCCCGGTAAATATGAATCATCGAACAATAAAGTAGATAGGTTACGTATGATTATTGATAGACTAATGATAAGGTCGTTCACGACATAATACGAGAACGGCCGATTACCCATAACTAATCAGATAGCTATCCATCTAACTTGTGGTAACGTGCTAACAGCTGTAGCTGTTACAGTTATTTATTGGACATTATGTTACTGATTTTGTGATTCACATTTTTGAATAGACTTCCATAAAAAGGGCGGGTTCTCAATTCGAATGTTTTTACTATTAACGTTAAGAGGCAAATTTTCATTGGTCGATTGAGCGAATGTGGGTTTGTGATGAGGGAGATTTCCGCGCTTTGTTGAGCAATGCAGCAATGAGCAGACGTAAGTAGTGCCCACACTGCGCTTGCACATACGGGGAATTCTGGGATGCTTTGACGATCAGTGGAAAACATTTGAGTATACTAATAACACCATTTAAACTTTAATGGAAAAAATAAATTTATTGTCATGGCTCTAGAATTTGGTGTCTCGAGGTTGTTATTTAGTTTGCCACCTTTACAATGGGACCAATTGGTAAGTATACCACTTTCATATTATGTAGGAATATATTTTTAAATTGGTCCAAGCGTCTTCGAGAAATCGAGCAGCAAATCGAATTGAGAACCTAGTTTTTTGTTATTCTTTATATTCGTTTAATAATATAATATGTTATATTATTAAACGCAGGCTGCAAGACTGATTTTATAGGACCTACTATCAGACCTTTCTTTGGAATTCCACTAACAACCTTTGATGTGGAGAGTTATGATTGATTACTACAGTTGTAAACAAACCAGTACTTTTGTTTGTAGTCATTGGTCAAACTCAGCGACTGAATGCGACTCTCGTTAGGATAGACAGGGAGACAGGGTACTGGGTACAGCATCATTAGTGTATCTACGAACTCGAGTCTTTGAAACGAGTTCTGGGAATATGATTGCAGATCGATGTTGCTTTATCAATCTTCTAAAAATCGCGTAATATTTTTTTACATTGAATAGAGACTACTGCTTTATAATATCTTCGAAAAATATTTCATTATGTTGTATGTTTTTTTGTTATATTAATAATTTGTAAGCGAGAAAAAAGATACGATATATTTTGGTATTTCTTTTATTTTCAGTCGGAATTTTCCTTTTTTCAATAGTAGGTAATAAAATAGAGACACATTCTAGTAGAGACAAATTACGTTAATAGATTTTCAACTTTCTCGCATTATTGGAAAAAAATGACAGTTTCGTGTAGCTTGATTGCTAGTGTCTCTACCTACTTAACGTGAAGTTATGGTCTTGAATTCGTATATGACATAATTTAGCGAAATGACACGCCGCTTGTCGCCCATGTCAATGGGTGAGAAGTGTGAATGAATGAGACAAAGGAAATGTTTTATATTTTTCTGAAAACAGCGTCAAAATTGGTTGATAAATGGAGCAGCAATTAACATTTTTTATATTCGTATGATGAAGAGTGGGATCATCTCTTTTGCACATGCGTGATCAAATAGCGTTGACGTCACAAGCTTGTATGTGCATCCTTTTTCTGTTATTTAACTGTTGGACTTTTGTAAGGTTTATAAATTACTTATTTCTCAATGTATTCCAAAATGTATTTCTGTTTTTGGTTTTGTAAAATGTTACTTTTGATATGAATAGTTAAAAAAAAAGAGTCAAATACCCTATTATCGTATCTTCGAGACGAGAAACTATGCGCGTCTAAATAGGCCTTTACAGTCTATCAATCTCCAATTAGACAAAATAAAATTGGAGCTCAAATTGCATTTGCAAATGGAAACGACAGCACATTATTTACATAAAATATTATCTGGCTCAACATTAGCCAGATAGATTTATCACTAAGCCATTTAATTAGTAATAAATCCATCTGTCGACTATGCAAATTATTTAAAAGCTATAAATCTTCTTAGCCCATACGTACCATATTTTCAGCAATTGATGTAATGACTGATTAATGGTGAATAAATAAATAAGTATTACGTTGGTTGCTGTATGCAATGTTGGGAAATAATTTCGTATTTTGATCTCTTTCTTTTTTTCGTGGGAAATCATAAAATACGCTTACCCTTACGCTGAGGGTGCAGCAGGAGGGAATTTCAGACTCTTACTAATACCTACTACTTATGTTTCTTCAAAAGGTGCTTGTGTGCCAAGGCCACGGTAATTCTTGCGGACAACCCGCAGCCCGGGCAAAAGTTCTGATGTCTAAAATATGGATAAGAATACCTTTTAAGAAGGTTGTAACTTGACTAACTGATACCAACAAAGAATTGAATGTCATTACGATTTTAGACCTTAAATTAAATAGTAAATAAAATTAAAAGATACAGGTTATCAATGTAATAAATAGTTTGCGAATTATTCTAATCACGAAACTTCACCTTAACTCATTTCAGAACCAAGTCTCCGGTCATTAGGACCACCGGTACCGGATATACGGCCTCTACTCTGACGTCATTTCCTCTATCGACTCGGATCTCCATGGAGGGAGTAGCTCTGAAGGAAGTGCCCAAACTCAATAATCGATGGTAAAACGTATAAGGTTGCCGTCTAAATGACCCCTTAATACTACGTTTTGGGAAGGTCAAACTTTTTATAGGTATTATAAGACTATACGACTTTCATGTTTCAGAACTCGCGTCATAATGAGGGGTCATCATCAAAATATCTTATTTGGTTTTGTGTTGATAAATAATTTATTGTGATTTTTTTTCTTTTCTTCTTCTGTTTCTAAGTGACTGGTAAGGATGAAATTCAGGTATTGATCAATTCCCGGTTTGCTAACAAGAACCGAGTCGTTCTGTTTACGGCATTAAATTTCGACGTTTCTATACTTACTTTATGAAGCTGAAGAGTTAGTTTGTTTGAACGCTATAATCTCAGGAACTATAGGTCCGATTTGAAAAATCATTTCAGTGTTAAATAGCCCATTAATCAAGGAAGGCTGTGATTGGCTATTTTTGTCGAGATGCGAGCAGTAGTTCCCAAGAGAAATGTCTGAAGCCGCCGGCAGAAGCTAATATTCTGTCTTATGTCAATAAACTATCGTGTATATGTATAACAAATTCAATATTTTAAGAGAAAGGGCTGTACATGTCGAAATACTAATCCATCTGTCTTATCAATAAAAAAATGCGTTTTATCATGTTGCGTGTTCATCATTTCAATCGATGATAGTTTTCTTCTACTGATATACGAAGTCACTGAAAGTTCTTTTGCATTTCCATTGATGCTACGAGCTTAATAAATGCATTTTTCAAACGATATTTTCAGCCACGTTCAACAACCCATCGTCATAAAGTACTTTCAAATTCAAGTGTATGAGAAAATCTCGTTTATCCAACGTAGATTTTGCGTGAGCCCTACACCGAATTCTCCCAAATTAGATTACAAATAGTTAGACGAAGTCTGCTCCAATCAGATTACGCGGATGCTTCAATAATTTATAAGGCGGAATTCCTACTAGATAGCGATGTCGTGTATTATTACATTTAGCGAACATAAACTCGGCACATAATATCGTAAATACTAAGGTTGATTCTGCAATATTTTTATATAAATAATTGATATGGTTTGTCTTTGTGAAATGTTTATCGTAGGAGTAAATAAGGTGGTTTGTACGTGGAATGGTCAATAGAACTCGGTTTTTTATACTTATATGTACATGAACAATTAAATATATAGCTGTGTGTATTTTATCGTTTTAATAAACATGAAAAATCAAAAACAACCTTTAAGATCTTAATAAAACTGTATACAAAGAAAATAAAAAAGAGACGAATTAAAGTTTTTTTGATGCATTATTTTAATTTTAATTTGTCTCTTTTATATTTTCTTTGTATAGCGTTTTATTAAGTTTGTAAATATAGTCTGTATATATTTATAATGATGAAAATAAAATTACCTTTAAGATTAAAAATGAATAAAAGTAAGTAGAGAATATTCTACATATTTCTTATACAAATATGTATAAAATAAATTACGTATATAATATTCTTTCTTATATTAATATATATAAATTATTGTTTTTTTACGTTCGATGGACTTCTAAACTACTTAATCGATTTTAATCAACATCGAGTGCAGTTTTATCCAGATATATAAAAAATAGACATATTAATTTATATATATTATGTTTATTAAATGTATATATTAAATAAGATATAAAACATATAAGAAGAAAAACGAGGCTTTTTAAACGAACCAGCCTCAATTTCTCTGTACGTAATCTCATGAAGGCCATTCACACGAGGCGATTAACTTGCCTGTTGCATGCAATAAATTTAATTAAATAAATTGAAGCAACAGTAAATTGTTATTGGACCATAAACGCTGTTCAGATTTACAAGATATATTTACTTCACTGTCATGTGAAGCTCAGGAGAGACCTGTAAAATTGTAAAAATATAAAATAACTAGCTACGGCCCGCGGTTTCAGCGGCTTCCCGATGGGACTACTTCCCTTACCTGGATGGGGATAAAAATAGTCCTATGTCCATCTCCTAGTTTTAAACTAGAAAGACGCTTGCGAATGAATCGGACAGGCGGAGGTCACCGCCAGTTTTTAGACAAATCGGTTCAGCCGTTTTTGAGTTATAAATAGTGTAACTAACATATTTTTTTAACATTTCAAACTAATTTAATACTCATAAAGCTGAAGATAATGGAGAAGTCTGGTACTCCCTCCAGCTGCATCCACAACGGGAGGAGTCATTTGATAATTTCCCACTACAAAAGGTATGTTGTGTTTGAAAGGGAAGGTATCCACTTGATTGAAATTGTGGTATCTAAATATAAAATATAACAAGAACTCAACACTAAATTATTACTTGACAAGGAAGAGCCAGAGCCCAAAAGATTGACAGGTACCGCGTAGGCTGGATGACACTTAGGTAACCTTTGGCCTTTAATATTTTTTGCTAAAACAAATACTTCCCCATTAACGGTATCTTGAAAATTAATAATGCCATCCAAAAATAAGTGTATTTTGTTACTCCTTCACCTTAAAACGGCTATGGTATACTGGTATACTGGTTGAAAACTTATTTGGTTTGTAGATAGGTGACGCCGTAGAAACGGAGATGGCCACAGCTACGGGAACTTGATTCTGAAATGAATGTTTAACTATTATCATATTACATGTCTCTTACAGACCATGGGACTACAGAATCCCGGATTTTTAGAAGGCAAACGTGTGGCTGAAATCGACAACTTTAATAGAAGGAACGATGACATATTTGAATTTAATTTATTTATGTTTAAACATACCATTAACATTTTGAAATACTAATATAAAAAAAAACGTTTAAAAATATTAAAACATCTATTTTCCACCAATACCGGGAACATGATCCAAGCTACCGGTGGTAAGGGTCCCAGTGAAAGAAACCTCCTCACAATACGTGCCGTTTCAAGGAGTACTGCTTTCTGAATCAGTCCCTTGATCCAGCCGCCTAACGAGAGCCTTTCAGATGTTGATCGAGGCTCTTGGCCATTAGGACATTGGCCGTAACGACAATAATGAATGGCATTATTATTATATTATGATAAGGCAATTTTTAGTTTAAGAAAACTTCTTCGGGAATCGAGAATGAACTCAATGGTGAAATCTAGTTCCATAAGAGTATTTAAATAAACAGCCCCATGATGCAAAAAGCATGTTCTATAAAAACAAGATTTAAAAATTAGCTAATACGATTATAGTTTATTAGAAAATATTGCAGAATATCCCGCTACTCGCTAGTTTACTTAGGTTTGCGCGCTCCAATATAAATAAGATTAGCCTACTTTATTGCATTACTGATACAAATGATATATATTGACAAGCAACCTTTTTAAATACAAATATTTAATACTATAGTAAAAAAATACTAAATTATTTATCATAATTCTTTCTTGACACCGACTTCTAGAACGATGTACTTGTTTTTATTCCCTTTTTAGTGTTTTAGAAGTTGGTTCGCTTTTTTTGTAAAAAGTTTTTTTTATAAGGCTTTACGCTCATACAACAATCGATTAAAGATATCCCATACAAGGGGCTATACTCTTGTGTGGGATGTCCTAGGTTACAAATACATGACGTCTTCTTCTTCGCCGTTTCCTCACTGATGTGGATCATAACCAGAAATGACACGGACTGGCATGGTGGCGATTGCTCCCTTGATAAATACACATAGGAGTAAAAACGCCAGCAGATCAAGCTACTAAAGACTGTCAAATTTCTTAAATATATTTTCAACTTTATGGCACACGGCTCAAGATTAATTGAAAAAAAAAACAGTTTCGGGTAGCTTGTTTTGCAGGCGTCTGTACAGTTTATATAAAGTAAATATTGAACCCGTATTTTATTGGAAATTGAAAAACCAATCAATCGGAAACTTCAGCTGGCTGATGCCGTCAAAATTGATTGATTTATTTCGGCTCCCCAGTATGTTGGTTATTTTAACGTTTTTAAAATTGTGTGAAGTGTAGGTACTAACTGTTCGCTATAAAGTTATTTAAATCTGAAAATTATCGTAGGGTTCAACAGACGCCAGCACATCATCCTACTTCAATCTGTCGAATTTCTTTAATAAATTTTGAACTTTATCACAATACTGGAAGGTTAATATTAGATTGGTAAAATTTTACAGATTTGGGTAGATTGACTTGCTGGTAAAAGGTTTCTCTTAAGAATTAGAGGAACATCAAAATAAAATGTTTCAAAGGAAATTTGACAGTTTCGATTAGCTTTATGTGCTTATGTCTGTAAAGTGTACATTCAGTATGCATTTAACTTGTTAAAAAAAAAACATGTTCTTTTCTTACAAACATTCCTTACCTCTACTAATCGTTAGTCCTTACAATATTACTAAGGTCAAATACACTGCCTATGTACAGACACACAAACCTGAAATTCCCAATCAACTTTG
Source organism: Heliothis peltigera (assembly GCA_958496145.1). Lineage (NCBI taxonomy): Eukaryota > Metazoa > Arthropoda > Insecta > Lepidoptera > Noctuidae > Heliothis > Heliothis peltigera. Next base: position 3,607,895 of record OY292326.1, on the reverse strand, counting down.
AACCATATGCTTCAGCGATAAAGTTGAAAATCTATTAAAGAAATTTGACAGATTATAATAGCTTGATGTGCTGGCGTCTGTACAACAGTGGATTGTGGTAACCAATGTCTAGCAGTATTTGTATTGCGGTTCAGTCCATTTAGCCGACGCTAGACACCGATGCACAATGTTAACTGGTCTAGTAACGAAGTGCATAATATGCTCTGTGTGTTTCGAGATAACTGTGAACAAACATAAATGCCGCTGTTCATATTTCATAGTAGTTAAATCTTATGTGTTGTACCAAGTGCTGCAAAATTATTCATACCATTTTCTTTGGCTGTTATTTTGGTAGTGAATTGAACAAAACTTTTGTTTCGTTTAGTGATGTCTTATTTTATTTCCTCCTGTAGAGGGGAAGAGGATTTTCAATAGAGCAGTAAGCTCATACGCTGTTTATGGATCACTTACGAGTATTTTCAATTTATAAAAGTCGAAAATGCAGTCATAAGAATATGGTCTGGTATAAGTATTTTTATAAGCGATATTTTTTTTATATAGCAACAACAAAGTATACTATTTTTTCGCAGTATTGCTATAAACTTTAAAACGTAATTATCGCGTTTTGCATCGCTTATATCTGACTGTACCTAATTTAGGCATTGCTTAAACGTGAAATTTGTACTTATCTAATTTAGTAATATCTACACTTACCTTTTATTGAAAAGTTATTATTAAAATATATTTCAAACAATCTTAAAAAATATACAAATAAAAAAAGGATATAGGTACTTATCTACATATATTAATTTTATAAAGCTTTAAAGTTTGTACTCATAAATCTCAAATAACTTTTAAGGTTAAATAGCCCATTTATCGAGGAATAATAAAACCTATTTTTATAAGGCTGAGCGAAATTCCCCAGGAGAAGAGAGAGAGGAACCGCCAGCGAAAACTAGTTATTAAAATATGAAATAAGCTCTATAATATTATATAAATCTACACTTCAGAGTCTAAAGTGTATCCCTATCAGAATTTTTATAGTCAACGACACTATAATAAAAACTACATGTAATTCCGATATAAATTCAGGTGTAAATTGAATTTCGAACCTTTATTGAAACATGTAGCTCTATAAAAAATATTCGCTTCGTACTTTTTTGTAATATTTTTCCACTGTTTTTTTCAGTCTGCAAGCGACGTGTTTCATCCTGTTGACAGTTGTCAGGCGAAGCAGAGTTTTCATGATATTTTTTTCTTGGTTTGTAGTAGGTATTATAATAAAATAAATATTGGGTAATATTTACCATCACAACAGTTACCACAGACAGCAAAATCAAAGGTTTGAACACGAACATATTTTTTGAAGCGCAAGTATCAATACTGAGATGTCGAAAGTGAATAGATACACTTACTTCTTTCTCGCTCTATTGATTTGTATTAATATATCACTCATGGTTCTAGACACATTTTAAATATAAGGCCCGACGTCAAATTTATTGAGAAAAAATTGTTACTCTTGAAAATTAATCTACTTGAAAATTTTGTTCCTCCCATTATATCATACTTATTTCTAGTATACATTCCAAAATATAAAATTCACTTGAAATAACTTTGACTGTTCTAAGCTGGATTCTAGTAACTTCTCTCACGATATTCTAATATCGTATGAAATGGCCAAGTTCAGAACAGCTTAATTATTTGACGCAAACTGTCTTAAAGTCGTCAACGTATCAACACTAACAATACACAACTAGTTACATTTCAGGATACACTGCTGGTCTTAATCCTTTTATGTCAAGAAGAAAAATTATCTTCTCTTCAATTTGAATAAACAGAGCAAGCTTTTTTGCAAATATTATACTTCTACATTTCTAAAGAAAGGACACACTCTTATACATATACACATCTCATTTAAATTCAACGCAAATACACATTAAATTCCTACTAAAAACTCTCCCAAGCTTGAAAATTGCATCATTTTCAGTATCATTAATAACATTCTGAATGCGAAACGTCGGTAATATTTATAGTCCATTGCGCCCAGTCGCAGTCTTGTCATAATTGTTTCAATGCTTTCCTGGGAGACGTCGCGCTTCGCATTTGTGTGCACTGAGTCTAAAACGTGCTCTACACGGTCCAAACCGATCTTGGTCGCGTGGTTTAGGCATGGGCGTAGCTACCGCCGTATCTACCGTATCAATTATACGGGGCTGGTGGGCCACGAGGGCCCCCAACGTGCGTAAGCAAAAATTCGCATAAATAATTAGTAATTTATTTAATTTAACGTTTATTTGTTTTTTGTTTTTTTTTTTATAACGTTCCTAAGGACCCTTATCAAATTTTTATACGGGGCCTCGCCAAAGCATGCTACGCTTCTGAGTTTAGGCAACCTTGGTCGCGTCTCCCGTCGTGCGACAGCGTTCCACATGCTAGCGGCCGACCACGGACAATGTCGCAATGGATGCGCTCCCGACCAAACTCGTTTGGCTTCTTCCACATCTAAGCGGCCAACCAATGCCTACACGGTAGATTTTCACATGAGAAATAATCAGAAGCCCTACCCTAAACTATAAACACATTTTCTTTGCTGCGCTAATTCGTAGAACTTATAATGATGTTGGACCTATTCTGATGCTTCTTAATGATGATCGTTATGGATGGAGCATTTTCAGGTAACGGTTTTTCTGTGCGGGACGATAAATTTTGTGGTGTAGAAAAATATTTGAGAACGACACGGAATATATTATAACATCGGCTTATTGTTTTCGTGTTAAAATATTTCCAGTAAATTATTTTACCTGTATAGTATTATGTATATCCTTGAATATTTTTGTGAGTAGTGTATTTTTGCAATGTCGTGATCTTTTTCACACAAACTGAAATTAACATTATTTACCTTATAAAGTAAGTAAATTCAGTACCTATTTTTTTTAAAGGCTAGTCTTTCAAATATTTTTTTGGAACAAGATTATTTTATTGCCACTCAATTAGTTCAAAGTAAAAGATAAATATTTTATTTAAGGAGTTCTTGCTAACGACACTTATTTAATAAGAGTAAATAATAATTATTTTATTCTGGGTCAGAAGGTATACTTCAAGATCAGTTGGTAAGAAATATTTTTACAAATATATTAATGTTTCATAAGATATTATTACTTCCATTAAATTTTTTTATGACCAAAATTAACTTATTAACCTTAATAATTGGAAAAGGAAACGAATAAGATCACATGGTTGTCCGTCTATCTGTCTTAGGGTGGTGCCCACTCTTTATTTCGGAATAGCATGAAGAAGAGTATTGACTTGAAATTTAAACGTAATTATTAAGTCTACGGTCATAGGAAGTTGAGAATTAAAAAAAGACGATGGCTTATTCAGCAAAAAGTGCGCTTTTGGATACTCACAAGATAATTTACTTCTTTTTATTTAATTTCATAGGTGTGTATTAAAGAATAATATTTTTTATTATTCTTTTATTTTATAGAGTTGTCTGGTTTATTTGAGATAATTATTCCTTTTTTCATTGATACAGAATAAGCTTTAATTGTTCCCAACATAGATCGATCATGTGCTCTGATCTTTAAAAATTATTTTACTCCTAAAATTTATTTTAACCTCTCAATATAGTACTGCGTATTTCTATAAAATCTTGGAAGTATAAATAATAACTACACTAACAGAAATTATGATTAATTTTATTTATTAACAAAATCATTTATTATAATATAAATAAATAACTTATTAAATAAATAGAGGTGTTTAGGTTCACGTTGTAAAGGTAACTTTCTGAGACATGTCAAATGATAATTTGGTATCATTTCGATATCTGTGAATATTCCTTCATATGTTCTGGTGTGAGAACTCTTAGGTGGTAGTTCAGTCGCTTAGTCATCTCCTCCAGTCATGACTTCCATGAATTCTGTAAATAAATAGTTATATAAGTAAATGCACGGATGGCACGTTAAACTGTAGGTCCCGGCTGTCATTGAACATCGTTACGGGTAGTCAGAAGCCAGTCTAACCAACGCCGATGGGGGTATTGGTTTAGGTGGCCAGATAGGCAGTCGCTTCTTGTAAAACACTGGTACTCAGCTAAATCCGGTTAGACTGGAAGCCGACCCCAACAAATGTAGTCGGGAAAAGGCTCGGGTGATGATGAGATGATGTTTAAAAGTACCTGTACATGTACAGTATGTGGACAAAGGTATGGATTACATGTTTTTTAATTTAGTTTAATGATTTGATTACACGCTGTATTATGTAACAAATTTTTGTACATAATAAATAAAGTAATCACATCAAGCTACTCGAAACTGCCAAATTTTCTCAAACCTTAGTAGCTTCATGTGCTGTATAGAGTGTAACTTCTGTTAAATAAAAAAAAATACAGATGTATAAAGCGTAAATCATTAGTTCTGTTTGGCCTCAAACAGCATGTTCAACTAATAATTAATTAAAATGGAGAATTTTGGATATATCTTACATTGAATTCAAAAACAATATCCTCGTTTCTCCAAACATTATATCTTAGAAATATCAGCAATTGCTGTTCAGTTTTGCTTTTTCTTGTAATACCATCAAAGCTACTAAGGAGTGCAGAATACATACTGAAAGTGTGTGTCATCTGCGTTAGCGCTGGTTGAAATAATCATTCTATTCTTTTTTTGCTGACTTTTTGTCATACATATCAATTTACCAAACTTTCACAGATTTTTCGAGCACCGTACTTTTTGCGAGTCGTGTGCTTGTACATAATAGCTTAGATCCTAATTTCACAGAATGTAAACTCCGTCCCGGATAGTCGATACTTTGCGTGCGCCGTACCTTAGTAGATACTATTTACGCTTCATCCTACACCTTTACGTAGGCGTTTGTAATATTTAATAATTCGGGAACAGCCAGGATCATCCCACTACTGTGATATTTATAAATAAAAACACCCAATTAATCATTGAACCGTACCTAACAGTATTACAGTTGGATAACAAAGTATGAACGAAAATCACGCTACATTGGATCATGTAAAATTAATGAATTCATTCTGCATGCGTGCGCACGTATTTTAAAAATGATTTTTATCTCTATGAAAAGTCTAATCGCATTGATGCACACAGTGAATGAAACTTATAATAGTCTAAGATCCCACTGCAAAATCGTGCACCGATCGAGTTTTGGAATAAAACCATTTTATTACACATCTTTACGATTAGGAGAATATATACGTACCGGGTTGCCTATAAAAATTTGGCCGCAACTATGTTTAATTAAGTAATCATTAATTGATATTGGTACAAATTTTCCCCCCACTTGTTTTTTCAATAAAATTTCGTCCACTACACGGCAACATCTATAAGGACCCCGAAAAATCAGGGTTGCCACCGCGCACTTGGCCGCAACTCTGCGCAGCCGGGTTAACAAGGGTACGACTGGGTACATTTAAATACACCCATAACGTACACTTATAAATTATATATCAAATAAAAGCTATTTTTTTTCTGTTTATTGTGATATAGGGTTGCCTAATAAAATCTGGCCGCAAATAAGGGTTGCCAGCTGTTAAAGATAGTAAATATTCAGATTAGAGTGAAAGAGAGCTAGGGCGCATCATCACCACTCAGATGAGGATATCGATTGCCAGCTATAGGAAAGTAAAAAATATAGCAAAAATAATACTATAAACACGCTTTTATAGTAAACTTTACTGTACTGTACGGTGCTCAATGTACGAGAAATGTGGAACAAAACAAAGCACCCCACGCTTTTTTCACAATATTTCAAACAAATATTTTCTGTTCAAATTAGTTTTTTTTTTACTGTTGAGTTTAATTTACTATAAAAACGTGTTTAAATTTTAACAGCACTTGTACAAAATTATTTTGTTTTACACATTGAGTAGGTACCCTTAGTTTTATTTTTCATCAATATCGATTTTCTTTTGTAATTTTTAAATGTGTTATATTTTTGTATATAATTGGTAAACGTATTATTTATACTCGTACTTTATACTTAAAAATTAATATTTTGAAAAAAAAAAATACTTTCGAAGTATTTCTTATTTAAGGTCGTTCCTACTCAAAACTCAAAATCATTTATTCAAACTTGGCTGTAAAACAGCACTTTTTGAACGTCAAAAATTACAAAAGACAGCCTCCAAAACGCCCACACTTCACCACTTCCCATTTGTTTTTGCTGGGAAGAAGTCTGTTGGTTTGAAGAACTTTTATTAAACAATATTTTCTTCATACACAATTTGTATGATGCAAGTAATTAAAAATATATATATCAATGCAAATAAATTTAAATACTTATGTACCACACGCGGCTAATACTCAACCTTAACACCTACATACCTTTACAACCCAAGCATTAAATATATTTTATAATAATGTGCAATAAATAAAACTAAAACTAATCAACACTTCAGCCTCCAATTATATGATGCTAATAGGAGATAAGGAAGTGCCCACCTACATGTGCTAGTCTGTTGTAACCATAACGTACAACATAAGCCGTCAATATAGCAAATTAGGGCCATAGTATAGAAAAAACAACAACAATTAAATATTGTATATAGTCAATGAGATACTAAGATAACACTAGCATCCCACGCATGCGCAAAGGCTTCAAACTGTCCTACTTTTTTACTATCTTTAACAGCTGGCAACCCTTATTTGCGGCCAGATTTTATTAGGCAACCCTATATCACAATAAACAGAAAAAAAATAGCTTTTATTTGATATATAATTTATAAGTGTACGTTATGGGTGTATTTAAATGTACCCAGTCGTACCCGTGTTAACCCGGCTGCGCAGAGTTGCGGCCAAGTGCGCGGTGGCAACCCTGATTTTTCGGGGTCCTTATAGATGTTGCCGTGTAGTGGACGAAATTTTATTGAAAAAACAAGTGGGGGGAAAATTTGTACCAATATCAATTAATGATTACTTAATTAAACATAGTTGCGGCCAAATTTTTATAGGCAACCCGGTACGTATATATTCTCCTAATCGTAAAGATGTGTAATAAAATGGTTTTATTCCAAAACTCGATCGGTGCACGATTTTGCAGTGGGATCTCGTACTATAAGACTCATTTCCCAACTATGTTGGGGTAGGCTTCCAGTTTAACCGGATTTAGCTGAGTACCAGTGTTTTACAAGGAGCGACTGCCTATCCGACCTCCTCAACCCAGTTACCCGGGTAATCCAATACCTCTTGGTTAGACTGGCATCAGACTTATTGGCTTCTGACTACCCGTAACGATTGCCAAGTATGTTCAATGACAGCCGGAACCTACAGTTTAGTATTATTCAAATTATTTGAAAATAAAAATTAACCTGTGACAGCGGTAGGTATGGTACAGATGCCAGCATATCAAGCTACTATAATCTGTCGGATTTCCTTAAAAGATTTTCAACTTTATCACTGAAGAATTGTGGTTCATATATGTTTGGGAAAATTTGACAGTTTCAAGTAGCTTGATGTGCTGGTGTGTGTACAAGATGGTTCTAGGTATGTAAGTTTATTTGGCTCATCAAAAATATTTTCAGTATTGAATGCTATAGTTATTAATTAATTGCTGATGAGTTTGCAAACACATAGGAAGTGGTGAAGCGTGGGCGTTTTGGGGGCTGTCTTTTGTAATATTTGACGTCAAAAAGCACTGTTTTACAGCCAAGTTTGTATAAATGATTTTGAATTTTGAGTTTTAATTATATTAGTAATTATGTTAAATACCCCTGCACGAAATAAGCTTCCACACACACACCCATGAGAAGATGTTATAGATCCAATATAGGCGATAGTTTTTTCATATTAATTCTTCTTAACATACCATCGAAGTCCACGGTCCCTGAGCCGTCGGAGTCAATTTCCTCAATCATCATGTCCAGTTCTTCAGCGCTGATCTTGTCGTCCAACTCTCTGAGGATTTCCCTTAGCACTCCTGTCGTGATGTAGCCGTTACCTGAAATGGGTGTTTTAACTCCTTTTAGTTATTTACTTTGATTAAGTGTTGCTTTCCTTATTAAATTTTATCGTTGATATAGGTAAATCGTCGTTGATATTGATTTCATTTATTAGGAGTAAATATCAGGGTATTAATTATTATTGGAATTTATAAGAGTCTTTCTTATGCGCTGATAGAGATATATCTATTTTTATATAGTTAATAATAACGTTTGCATAAAGAAATAAACATAAGTATTACTAGGTACCTATAAATTGATATAAAATAGAATAATGTTTAAGTAATTTTATTTTAATTTTTTTGCTGCGTTCTTAAAAGGTATCATGTATATAAGATGCACATCGAGCTACCCGAAACTGACAAATTTCCCCAGTCAACTCTGAACCATATACTTTAGCAATACAGTTGAAAATCTATTAAGGAAATTTGACTAGTAGCTTGATGTGCTGTCGTCTGTACCTTTATCTTTTCTAACATCCTACTCATGATCTCAATAAATATTTGTTAGTAAGTTAGATTACCTACATGAAACACGTTGTGGCAATAGATATTCTTAATTTTAAAACTAAAACTTATTTTATATTCAAAAAGCCCTTATACATCTTTCAGGGTACCTGAAACTAAGTAGTCTTAAAACTGAATTTGTCCCCACTACGACCAAAGCGGTTAAACTGTAATAAATTGGTCAAATATCCCGTAACTCAAACAGAAATCATTTTGATCCTTTTAGCTATCGTAATAGGGTTCAATTTATTTAACAACTTGATTAATGCGCCTATGAAATAAAATTACGTTTCTGTGGAATTAATTTCATATTTATAACGTATCGCCGAGCTGCCCCGGGTCGGTTGGTTACGACCTTCCTTGAATTTTGTATGATAGATAAGACTATCCAGCTGTGTACAGAATTTTGGAACCAATTAATAATGAATAGAGAGCCGTAATAGTAACAAATTTATCTTTATAGAACATGTACGAATCCCTACGTAATTCGTTCACACAGATTTGCGTAAACAGGGTGTTTTAATATCCAAGATTATATATTAATATTTTAGTATTAGGTACTAGTAGAATACAGGGTATTCCAGGCCAGAGGGTCTGAATTTGTTTTTGAATTTTCATTGATTTTAGGGTAAATTTGGTCATTTGATTGTGTACGGGACCGATTCCATCAGTTTCAATACTTATCAAATCACAATACAATCTTTTAATCCATTATTCGTGCGACTAGAAGAAGAGAGAGGGCTCTGCGCTTTTGAATTCTCAGCTGCACCTAGTTATACAGCTTATAAGTGACGGCATAGTCAGTCATCATCATCTCCCGAGCCTTTTCCCAACTATGTTGGGGTCGGCTTCCAGTCTAACCGGATTTAGATGAGTACCGTACAGTTTTACAAGGAGCGACTGCCTATCTGACCTCCTCAACCCAGTTACCCGGGCAGCCCAATACCCCTTGGTTAGACTGGCGTCAGACTTACTGGCTTCTGAAGTTCTGACTACCCGTAACGACTGCCAAGGATGTTCAATGACAGCCTAGTGTCAAGTGACGGCATAGTGTGGAACCTTATTATTTTATGAGCTTCTATTATTCTATATACGTCTCCTAACGGTTCAGATGACCCATCATTTCTGTACACGGGCCTGTAATCTACAGTTAAAGATTTGTCAAACACATTCATAACTTCGAATAGATCATTTCACAATGATTATTATATTATCAGAGTATTTTGGGAAAGGTTAACGTCTTATGGGATGAATAGCGAAGATATTTATTATAGCTGCCAACTCGGATACAATGTAATCGTTCCACACGTGCAAACAAAAAATAGATAAGTTTGTTAGCATACCTAAATGTTAAAAAAAATGTCAGACGCCAGCACATTAAGCTACCCAAAACTCTAAAATTTTCCCAATTAACTTTGAACCTTATGCGTTAGAAAGTTAAATTGACAGGTTTTAGTAGCTTGATGTGCTTGAAGGCATTATTCTAGGCCTTCTGCGTTAAGCGTCAATCTTTAAGTTAAGCATCAGTTCTTAAATTGACATCGTCTTCGACACTTATCACAATGCCCAATATGATTTTTTTTTTAACTAGGATTATCAGTAATTTACATTCAACTTCAATTATAATGAATACGAAAATATATAAAACAAATATATAAAAAATGCAGTGCATAAATTTTTGTATCTTTTTTTAAGCAACTGGCCAGGAACAAAATAATCTGAATAAAATAAAATTGATATAACCTGCAAACATACCAAATAACAAAACAAATACATATTTGTTGCGGTTAAAATGAACGTAACTACAATATCCGATATCGTGGTTTTTAAGAAATATAACCCTTCCGCTATTTCTAGTATACCGACAAACAAATAGATTTAAGATCGTTTTATTTAGAAATTATTAAATGAGGAGTCTTTGATCATCGGAGGGCTGGCCTATAGTAGGGCTGAGAGCTGCCGGAGCTGCAGGAAGTTTGCAAGAGTTACCGTGGCCCTGGCACACAGGGAGCTCCAGAAGAAACATAGTGGATTTAGTCAGTGAGTTTCAGTAGACGAACAGTATCAATTCGACTGCTGGACTGTAGTCGACTGCTGATCTCAGGGTCTCGGGTTCGATTCCCGGATCGGGCCGAAATCGCTTTGTGGGTTTTAAGAAACTTTCATAAAGCAGCCCTTATTCTGAAAGTTAGTGTTTGATACACACTTGCATCGGAGAGCACGTAAATATCGTTGCTGCGCCAGATCTCTCTCCGGTCGTGTCGGATTGCCGCCCCATCGGACTATGAGAGTGAGTGTCTGTGTTCGCGCAAATGCTTGTGCATTATAATATGTCCTGCGCAGCTGGCTGATCACCTTAGTGAAAACGGCCGCCATGGCCGACAATCAGCCCTCGTCGACGTCACTATTATAACAGCAACAAAGCTATCATTCACGACCTACTTCTAGTCTGTCCGTCTGTCACCGATAAGAGTGTTAACGAAATGATTAATTATCGTCTGAAAATGTATAGACATTGCCAAATGGTGCGGCGGTATTTATAATAACAATGGTACGTGTTCATCTCGCTTGTCATACACGTGTTATCTATTGTCCAATTGATCGTGACATTATTGATAAATACTTGGCTTGGAAACTGTTAGGAATATTTTAGTAGTGAGCTTCAAAGTTGTAATGATTGTCACAATTTTGGACATGTGTAAGACTAGCTTCTGCAAGCGGTTTGACTCGCATCCCGTGTGAATTACTTCGCGCATGCGGATAGTTATCAAGTAGTAGTTTGATAAATAAATGTTAATGATAAATGATATTTATTTTGCAAATAGGTTCAAATCAACACTTTTATACTTTTTTAATCAGATGAAATTTAAATAGGTAGGCTATCTAACACAGAAATATTTTTCAAATGTTCCTGAGATTATGCCATGCCATTCAATGAAACAGCGACTAATTGATACGCTCAAAACGGACAACATTATAGCGAATTGAAAAGCCGCCGTAATTCAAGTACATAATTCAGGTTCACTTATTTAAATAAATCTGTATATCTTAGATTGAAAACGTAATTGTATTTTTGGTCATTTTTTTTGTTGCGTTTCTAAGAAGGCAATGTCACTAAGCACATCCCATGTATTCCTCTGTATTTACTCAATCAAAGCAATACAGATTACTTTACTTTACCTCCTGAAAAATAATATATTTTACACTTGCAAGGTTTTTACTCTAAGGCGTCGATATTTTTTTTATAATGAGAGTCTTAAACAGTACAAATACATTCACAGAACTTCCTCCCGAACTAAAACCGGCACTAATTTTATTCTAAAAAAAGTTTCTATACTCATAAACACAGGAGAAATAGCTTGCTTGACCTTTATTTTCAGGATCATTGACAGCGGGTAAAAATTGTTGTCTTAGGACATTCTTAGGACGATCTTTGTCTTGAAAGCAATTGCTCACTTAATGCGCCTACAGTTTATTGAACCTCATCATTGTAATACTTGTATAGGACTTGTTTGATCTCGTTACAAAGCAGTTTTCCTCCTTTTTTTATTCATGAACTGCTTTTCAGGTACATATCATTAAAACATAATTAGAATTCTTCGATTGATGATACAATTCAAACTTGTATGGTTTATAACTCAAGAACGGCTAGACCGATTTGGCTGAAAATTTGTGGGGAGGTAGCTTAGAACAAGAGGGCGGATATAAGTTTTTTTTTTATATATATAGTTTATATTCCCTCATAAATTTTGTAAAGAAATATTTTAGCAAAACATCAGAAAAATAGCAACGAATCTGTCTAGCCTTCCAGTCTAATCGAAAGCAGCAAATCAGTGTCTTAGAACTTAATGTGACTTCCTAAAGCTCTCTATTGTTATAAGCGCTCTAAAGCTCAGTACCTATAGATGCCAACAATTTTTATGCTTACAAATGGTAGCTTTTTTACCTATGAGGCTCAAGCCTCATAGAATAAACGTCAACACAAACCGGCCATAACCGGGCATAAAATAAATGCTTAGGCCTTTCCTTACCTTCTTTATCATATAACCGGAATGCCTCTTTAAGTTCCTGCTGCATCGCTTCAGCGTCCTCCTCAACCATGAATCTGGAGGCCAGCGTCACAAACTCCTCGAACTCAAGCTCACCAGAACCTGCAATTTTTAAGCAAGAGGTTTTAATACGTATCTTTACTTATATTATTCTCCTTTATGTGACCCTGAACGCAGGGTTGCTGCTGTCTAGAATGTCTGTTAGGCTTTATGGAGTAGGTACTTGATGACAGAATTTAGAATTTTACTGTAGGTAGGTGATTGATTGGTTTGGAGACATGAACTAGGAATATTAATTTATATTGTTATGTTAGTAAAATTGACAAGTATCGCCAGCGTCTAGCAACTGTTTCGCTTGACGCAATACCGGGGTAAGTTCGCTGAGCTGATGGCTAACCTCCAGTAGTGGAGAAGCACCAGAAGAAAAAAATGCAAATAAAATATGTACCTTTATATATACATTTTTTAAATTAAATGTGAATCTAAATATGAGATACGACATTTAAATATTTTTCCTTTTAAACTCTTTGGGTAAAAAGGCTTAAGAAATTCAAATGAAAGTATTAAATCTGACCTATTTCTTTGTAACGAATAGCATACATTTTTCAAACAAGCTACGTAAACAAAGTAAACGATTGTCAAACAAAGTGAACATGACAAATGAAAGCTGAAACAAATGCGAATCGAATAAATTGCCACAAATCATCCCCTCGCGTAACGAGTTAAGTTCAATTGCTATTTTTGTTTAGATAGGCCCAAGTTTAGCCTCTAAATACGGGCAATTTTTGACTATACTGCACAGAAGTAAAATAAAAAGTTTTATATTTATTAAAGACTGGGGAAGTTACAGGACAACCGACTAGGTGGTCAGACGATCTTGTCAAAGTGGCCGGAAGACACTGGATAGCCATAACATAAAACCGCCAGAAGTGGAAAGATTTGGAAGAGACCTACACTCAGCATTGGGTGACTAAAGGTTGAAGAAGAAGAAGAAGGGAAGCTACTAGCTTAATTTTGTATATTACGGCTAAAACCCGAAGTGGATAGACCTAGTTTAATACAACAGGGAATGGCTGGACCTAGTTCTAGCCGGAATGATATCGGATAGACCTAGTTTTATCCAACAGGGAATGGCTGGACCTAGTTGTAGCCGGCACGATGAAGGATAGAACTAGTTTTACCCGAAAACAATCGGCTAATACTAGGTTTAACCAAGAGTGAGTGGCTACAACTAGTTCTAACCGGCTAAAACTAGGTGTAGCCGCACTTCGAGTTTTAGCCGTAACATAATATATTCATATTTCAAGAAGCTAGAGATCGGTTTTAAGAATGTCTTCTTTACTGCGTTGTTTCTTCTATCTTCTAGTATGTTTACTAAGAAGAATGTAAAGCAATAATTTCATCCCGCTGTCGAAACAATTTACTGATAGTTGAATTAAGATGTTTTCCTGATTTACAGAGCCAACTGCACTGAGAATTGGCACCACTTACACTCGTTCCAAATATTCTAACTCATGAAATCTAGCTGTACAGACGCCAGCTTAGCAAGCTACCCGAAATTGACGAATTTTCCTAATCAACTTTAAACTATATACTTTAGGGATTAAGTTGAAAATCTATTACGGAAATTTGACCGGTTGTAGTAGCTTGACGAGCTGGCGTTTGTACCTAGTTTTCTCTTCTGTGTAAAATTGACACTAATTTAGTTTTAATTGACAACATTAATTTAGGTTGTATGGAAGGAGTTTTTAAAAGTCAAAATGAGACAAGATTCTTAAAAAAAAGTAAAGGTTCGAAATTTGAATTATTAAGTATGACAGTAAAATAATAAAGTGTAAGGAGGATATTAAAAAAAAAGAGAACGGCTTACGTACTTAGTGGAAGAATATAAGAATATAAGAAATATAACCTTAAAATCTAGAGAAGCATAATACTAACACAATGTATAGAATATTAATAGTTTCTACCTAGAAATAGGTATGTAAATAGATTGTTAGTTGGTAAATAGTGTGTCAGCTGCACTATTTCTCACGCAAATCATGTAGACAGCTGGAACAGGTGGGTGTGTTCCTATATACGCTTGAAATACTTACCTATTTAAACATAAACATTTATCCGTAATAGCTTTATATGTAGATATTATAACTGTTGAAACTATACCTACGTGTTTTGATGTCTAACAAACTTTTTGGATAAAACTCCTGAATAAATTTTTCATAAAATTGTGAGTGTCGAAATTTATTTGCAACCCTTAAAGAATAGTTTAATGTGTGATAATTATTTCAGTCTTTTTTAGATCTATTATTTCATCATCCTCCTGCCCTTGTCCCAAGTTTTATTTGGGGTCGGCGCAGCATGTTTTTGTCTTCCACGCTCTTCTATCTGCCGTCATCTCACATGTTACCTTCTTTCTAGCCATATCAACTTTCACGCAATACATCCATCGTTTCTTTGGTCGTCCCCTTCCTCTATATCCATCCACTATTAGATCTATTATTTCTATAAAAAATATATTTTAACATATCTAATTGTTTTAATTGCCTTTATTCAGTCATTTCCATGGTATTATTAAATATACCCTCAATACTTAACTTTGTAATCTGAAGGTCAAAGTATTGACCATATCAATGACCTTCAACAGAATAAATTGTCCATGTTTGTGGGGATGAGGTGGCTATATAAGTACTTGTTACCGAACTAACAATCGATAACTACATTCAATTAGATAATGGAAAAGCTATGAGTTTTATGGAAATGTTCCAAGGTCATTGTTTATATGGGGTATAATTAAGGAAAGCTATCGTTTCTTTATTTTGTAAGCTCAAAAATAAGATAAGATTTTTTAACAATAACTAGGGTTTCTTATTTATATAATTATATTAGTTAAAGTTTTAAGTGATTTTTAAAGTTTTTATATATTTATTTTAATTAAATGTAAAAATATGTATAAATAAAAGTAACTAACTTCTTCCACTACATTTACTTAAAGATAAGTCTTAGTTCATTTTAATGTAATAGAACAAGAGGATGATATAATTCACTGAATTATTAAATTAATTGATAATCCAGTACTATATTTAGAACTAGACTTAGCATTTAATAATAATCCCTCGTGTTCCGCCGATTGAGACTCGCCTTTGATGTCGGGCAATGCCGCCGCTGGTATGTGCGTCATTACAACACAATTATAATTATGTAAGGGTTGTCTAATTGGGATTACTTGCTTTGTTACGATATTTTCTAATGCATCAAAGTTTATGAATTTCTGTTACAAGGTACATTTGAATTTCGTCTAACTAGTTTGTGCTATAACTAGAACAAATCTAACACGACCATTATAGATAAATAAACCGTTTTAACAGATCCATTCAATCAAAATTTCTGCCTCAACATCTTCAAAATTCATCGTCAAACTCAATCCGCCTTATTAACGTTATTAAAATTATTATAAACGTGGTCTTAAAAAGCTTTACCAGCTTTAGTACCTACTAGGTTTAAACCACCATCTTGAATAATGTACTATAGCCTAAACCTTGCACTCAACCTGGTACTTTTTAAATCCACACTTTATAATAAGGGGGAATGACATCAATCAACACCCCGCATTGAAATAACGTAGTGATTAACGCTCAATAAAATTATTTTCTGTGTGAGAGGAAGCCGCTTGGCCTACTAATTAGACAATTAAAAGTGCTGATGATGAAACTGAATGATGAAAGCAAGCGAAGGACTTCATTTATGTAAAACTGACGACTCATAGGAATAAACACATATGGGGTCAACATAATGAGAAATCGGACCTGTTAGAGTGACGACTCTCACTAAATAGATGCTTAGGTCTGGTAAGGTTCATAGAAAAATAATTCTAAAAGTACTGACCGTCAACATCGACCTCATCGATGATCTCTTTGAGTGCGTCGTCGCTGACCTGGTGGCCCAGCATGCCGAGGATCGTACCCACCATGACGGTGCCGATACATCCCTTCTTCTCCTGGTCGAAAGCCTCGAAGGCCTTCTTGAGGACTGGAAGGGGATTAAGATATGAGGTACTTTATATTGTATGTGAAAAGTTCAGTAAGTACTTATTAAAAAACATCTTTGCCGGAGGGGGTGGGTAATATTAAATTGAACAAAATTTACGGTAGGTAGACCCCGATTTTAATTCTTGGAAGATTTTTGTTTTAAATGTCGAGTTTCTGAGTGGCCAAAGTTAAAAAAAGGGTCAAATATCTAACAAAAAGTTGGCGGAAATTCTTTTATAAAAATGCAGTGGGTATTTAAATAAATAAATTAAACTTTACTTACTGCTGATCTGTTCCTTGTCAAGTTCCTCCTGAAAGCACCAGAAACATTTTGAATTAATAATAAATAAAAATAAAATTAAAAACTTTTTCATTATTAAATTTTTGACAAAAAAATCACTTAAAAACACTTCACTTAATCACAATCACACAAAATAAATCCGCTCACCATTGTTTAGAGTGCACGCGGGTTGTCTAAGGCTACAAGAATTGCACGATAATGTACGCTATAGTGAACCACAGTAGGAGGAACACAAGCCCTTTTATCTGAATGGAATGAGCGACTGTACGGAGGCGCGCGAAAATATCACCCAGGTTGATTCGATAGGCGCCTTAGTACATACTTCATACCCCGAACACCGAGTCACTCAGATTTGGCTCCGCAAAATGCTTTTAACCGTTGTCTTTAAGGTCATCATACATTAAAACAGTTGCCGGATGTCCACTGCACTAATGTGCATCATGCACGATATGCCAAATGCGTATTTCACTATCAACGAATCGATTCCGTTTTGTTATTAATTACAGATTAATTAAAATATCACCCCGGTTGGACGGTTGCCATGCCGTTTGTACAATACTTTTCTCATTATAAACAATAGTAATAAAAGTTTATATTAATAACAGGAATATAATTGGGTTTTTAATTAGCTATATTTTTAAATGTTAAGGTATTTTTTGGTAATTTTATCATTGCTTTAGTTTAAATACAAATTATTCTTTATTTAAAATAACTCAGCTACGTTAAGGGCCTGTTTCACTACCTACGAATAAGTTCCAGTTAATTTATTTGGTAGATAATTTCATACAAATTCTATTTCATTTCTGAATTTATTCAGTAGATGTTAGTGGCTATTCAGACATTGTGAAACTGGCCCTTAGTGTACAAACCATTTACTGTCGGTAAATGGTTTGTACATTTATGGTTTATGTCTGAATTCAGAAAAGAAATGCATGTACTTAACAATTTATCATTCAAATGATCAACACATAACTAAGCGTGATAATTAAGCCTAACGGCCAAATGAACACATTGAACATAGATTTTGTTGCACTGATTAATTTGGAAATCCGCGTGTAATTTTAGTCTAGTGTTGCATACAAATTGCCAATAGTACATCATTCAAAGCTAAACCTAATACTGGCTGTTTGAGTAATTTGATGACTTCCCTTATGTTAAATGAATCGTACATCATATATTTTCAGGTATTTTGCGTATTATGTGAGGTAGTACTTAATATGGGTACTACTCAACATTGTTTTTAGAAAACGCCCTTTAAGTATAATTGAAAAACTATCAGCCTTTCAAGTACAAGTGAGCGGATTTGATTCCAGGGTCAGGAGTGCAATTGGGGGTCTGGTCAACCCTCAACCGAAACAGGGTCTGGTATCAAATCGTCTTATAATCATCTAGATATCAAAATAAAATTTGGATACCCACATCACCTGCCTAGCCTTTTCCCAGGCTATATTGGGGTCGGCTTCCAGTCTTAACCGGATGCAGCTGAGTACCAGTGTTTTACGTGGAGCGACTGCCTATCTGACCTCCTGCCTATCTGACCTCCTCAACCCAGTTACCTGGGCAACCTAATACCCTTTGGTAAGACTGGTTATCAGACTTAATGACTTCTGACTACCCGTAACGACTGCCAAGGATGTTCAATGACAGCCGGGACCTACAATTTAACGTGCCATCCGAAACACGGTCATTGGTGTCCAAGATATATTATGTACTTAGACAGTACCTACAAACTTAGAAAATTTGCATTGGTACTTATTTGGATACCTATTTACATATACGCATTTTTTCCTCAATGACACTTTATCGGAGGAACAGATTTTTACACATTTTGAAACATAGCAGTAACATTGGTTATTCATCAAAATAGCATATAAGCTACGGGTCTACATTAGAATACCGTATAGGCCACGTTTTAGGTATGCGACGCTATAAATATATATGCAATATTATCGCACACGCAACAGTGTAAATAAGAGCCGTGATCTAAACGCGGATGGCGCGGGAGGGAAAGGCAGGTGCGCCTGCATGTAGACAGTGACATATTTTGTTACTCCTAATGGTGCCAAATGCAAGAAAGCTAATGATACGAGGCAGAATTTAAATAATTTTTGCTCTCGTATTTGACGAATTTTATTTATCTAAATAAAATGTGCTTTGAAATCATCACAGCCTTTTTATCGTCCCACTGCTGGGTACAAGCCTCTTCTTCCACGGAGAAGGATTGAGCGTTAATCGTTTTGAAATAAGAGTGGAATAGTCTTCTGCGGGCCTATGTCCCTGATGAGGGATAACAGGATTTCATCATCATCATCATCAAATGTGTTTTGACTGCTGTAAAGACGCAAAAGTCGCAATTTGCTGTACCTACTGATTCTGATGAAATATGGTCAGGAGTCTTCAGGGACGAAAGAGATGGTTACTTTCTATTCGGCTTGAATTAAAAATTTGGTAAAGAACACGGAATGAAACCTCATGGAACTCAGTAAATTTAAGATATAAGTTTGTACTCTGCACTAGTATTTACTACATTATTTGTATGTTTATATTGTAGGTATGTATGTGTAGTATTCATTAGAAGTAACGTATTATTTGAACTACATTATTTGTAAAGCAATACGGCGCACTACCCACAGTCAATACGTTAAACTGGTTTTGTTGGAAAATTTTACAAAAAATATTACATTAATACACTTAATAATAATAATATAAATCTCAAATACATTTTATTCGACTACTTTCTTACGTCAAATGATTTCTGTTCAAACAAATTTACAAGCTTTTCTATTTACTCCCAAAAGTCTACAAAATTGACTCAGTCCTTCCAAAGTCTTCAAACAAACAAACAATTTTATACTATTTATTTAATCTTAGTCAAGAAAACAAAACTTTCGTGTCGCAAGTTCTTAAGTCCAAAAACATTTTCGAATACTTCAGACGCCAGCACATCAAGCTACCCGAAACTGTCAAATTTTCCCAATCAACTTTGAACTTTGTGCTTCAGCGATAAGGTTGAAAATCCATTAAGGAAATTTGACAGATTGTTGTAGTCTGATCTGCTGGCGTCTGTACCATTACAATAATAAATTTTAATAGAATTAGTATTTAATCTACGAAAATATCTAATCTTGCTTAGAAATCTGTTATTATTCGATTAAAACTAATTAAAAATAAATTAATATCAAATAATTATCAGTACTTATTGGATATTGCTATAAAATGGAAGCGCCAGTAATTTTACGAGCTCGTAAACAGTTTACGCATGCCCAGAACTGATTACAGAGTCATTAAATATTTATTGAAGGCATACAGTTCCACTGAATTTTGTGCCCGACACGTGGAAAGGAATGTTGAGCTGTTTATTTTATTAAGTACCGGCTGTTCCAAGGTATTATCCGCGTACTAAGGAGACTTTTTCCCGCATCGTGGTAAAAAAATAGTAGTCTACCTAAATTACTTTAACGGACGAGACTTTTAGGAAATTAAAGAGACGGAGTTCAGTGTCAGTTATATGGTGGTGGTACCTACTTATTTAGAAAGAAATATACTTTAAAACATCTGTTAAGTCATTTATTTGCAGTTTTTTGTATACCTATGTTAACTTGGGTTAATAGGGGTTTTATCCAGCTCTATAACTGTTGATACAGTCAATAATAACATCAAATAATGGAAAATTCTTTATACTTACTCGTAGATACAAATACACATATTCTATATTTATTTATTCCATATGTTTAGTACATAATATTTGTATAAACGATTTTTTGCAAAAAAAAATACAATTAAAAATAGTGTCAACATGTTCCAAGCTACCGGCGGTTAGAGCACAGAGAAACCTCCTGACGATGCGTGCCATGCTCAGCTTTCTGCATCAAACGCTTGATCCAATCATCTAAAGCGAGCCTCTTGAGTATACACACACAAGCACACATATTATTATTTCGCTCATAAAAACAAACCAATTAATAAAACAACAGTATTACAACTAATTGCTTTTGCAAATAACACGTTTAATTTAGTCGAACTGATTTATTACCGGCTGAAGAATGACAAGAGTTCTTTATAGCTATACCGAGTAAATAGCAACAAAAATAAATACGGTTCTTTGCAAACGATAGTAAAAAGTATTGAGCTGCCAGAAACGTTTCAAGTTTCAGAAGTTTCTTAGTGAAATTTGACTAGGCATTTTATGAAATGGCCCGAAAAACTATTATAGAATTGATTGATATTGTAGAACTTAAAGACATTGGTATAAATAACTAGGGCTTCGTATGACACAGTTTACTTACTTTTCTGGTGACGTTAATATAGTATATTGATATGTATCTTGAGGACTGTTGGTAGAAGTGTTCATAAACAAAAATCCTACCTACTTATCTGCACTAAATTGTTATTTTTTTATGTTTTATCATATGAAATCGATTCTTACAAGTATCGATTTTTTAAAGGTAAAAAAGTTACATTCCCAAAAATAATTACATTGATAGAATTAACTCTCCTTAAAAATAAATTGAGCAAATAGCTGTAAGCTTTTAAAAAATATTAAAAGGTAATACCAATGCAAACAATTTGTAAAGTATGCAAATGTTACGCTATCAACTATTGAACTAAGTATTTCCTAGTGGACGGTTGGTGACGTCACATGCGTCTGGGCGACTTGGCATTGCGCACACGCAGTGGGCACATCCAATTAATGTTTCATCTAGTCTATCCTAATCACTAATACAGGTGTTCCGCAATTAATACCGTGAATATATTCGTGCGATTATTTATAGTCTTGTCTTAGTAGTTGTAACATAGTTTCTACTATCAAATAAATAGAATGGAACTAGTGACCCGCCCTGGCTTTGCTCAGATACAAATAAAATACTATATGTACTATAGAAACTTCGATAATCGCGAACAGACAGCAGGTGGTAAATTTTATTACATTTAACTACAAGCCTACATTGCTCATCCGTACTTAAGTATGTAATCTCTTTTTATGTCTAGACTCTAAAAGACACTGTGACCCTTGAGTTTGTTTCGGCGTTTCTTCTCAAGGTAAGTCAGTTAGGAAATGCCGACCTCATCTCGTTTATATAAAAAATGTGTTGACGTGTAAAAGTGTTGAGTTCAACCTATTTGCAAATTAAATATCATTTATCATTATCATTTACAAAAAATATAATGAAAATGAGCGATCTTAGTATTTTATTACTCTAGTGTTGGCCCTAAGTGATACAGTGGTATATTAATTTGTCTCCGTGGATGGGGTATAGTTGATATTTATTTAACTGTAGCAAATACTGTAACTGAATTTGAAAATTGAAATGAACAAAACGAAATTAAAATAAACACTCTTGTTATTCCATTTGGGTTTGTAAATTATTCGTCTTTTGAGACTATTTTATTTATTTTATACATTGTGGATTTAATGAACCAATCGTGCTTAGAATAATAGCGTCCAGACCGACTGTTGGCCATGGCGGCTGTACTCTCTAAGGAAATCAGCCAGCTGCGCAGGACATATTAAAATGCCCAAGCATTTGTGCAGACAAAGGTGCACTCTCTATTCCTTCACTCTCCTAGCCTCATGGGTCGGCAATTCGAAACGACCGGAGAGAGTTCGCACGAGTGTATCCAATTACCAACTTCTATACTCCGGGCTGCTTTATAAATATTTCTAAAAACACATAAAATTAATTTCGGCCCGACCTGGGAGTCGAATCGGAGACCCCGTGCGCAGCAGTCAAGCCATGCGACTGCTAGATCAACGAGGCAGACGTGGTTAGAATTTGTTATTTATTTATAAGTAGGTAGCTACGTTACATGGAGAACCAAATAACGAGCGGAGATGCCACAACGCAAAATCTCCTAAGAAAGTAGCGTCGCCTAAATGCGGGTATGCGGGGGACGAGGAATGGGCGATGACTCCGCCTATGCTCTGCCTACTTTGGAACCCACCCATTTTTGTAAATCCATCTAGTGTCGAATAAAATAACTAAAAATTTAACACTAAACTAACATCAAAACTTTTTGCAACATTATTTACACTATAGGGTACAAAATGTCCCAAAACTAAAAATTATATCGTCTTGATAGAGAAATGTCTTGTGGGATAAATGAAAATAAGCCCAGCTATATGCTGGGTAAGATGAGGAACGTTATTCCAAAAATTCTGTTTCTTATTTCTGACTTCCACTGAAGCTGAAATAGAATTTTCTAGACAGTATCTTAACCGGCATTCCATGGGAACTTCTTCGCCTCCCTCTATTACATAAGCTATCTAACACAGTTTTTTTACAATCAAACCAGTAGTTCCCCAAGATTAGCAAACTTCATCGTTTAAACACGAAAACAAACTCTGCAGTTTTAGGACATTACAATAGATGACGCTCTATTTCTAGCAAAACTAAATACGAAATATAGTTAGAAAAGACTAACAACCCTCATTACTGTCCAGGCTCAACAGCATTTTTTTAT
This sequence comes from Heliothis peltigera, assembly GCA_958496145.1. Classification (NCBI taxonomy): domain Eukaryota; kingdom Metazoa; phylum Arthropoda; class Insecta; order Lepidoptera; family Noctuidae; genus Heliothis; species Heliothis peltigera. Next base: position 3,584,610 of record OY292326.1, on the reverse strand, counting down.
TCCATTGAGAGTAATTTAAAATGTAAAGTGAATATCCACATTTAATAAACATTGTGGATTTTTCTACACCTGGGTCTAAAATTACACCTTGGTGTTATTTATGGGTTGACATACGGACTCTTCTTAATTTTAGTTCGTCTACTCAACACTTTGGCGTGACTAGCATGAAAATTTATTCTAGAACATCCGTCAAAACTCAAAATTGGTAGGGTGGCTGCACCAGTTCTCAGCATACTGCGAGTGAAAAAAACTGATTAGTTACTGATTACGGGTACCGATTTCAATGTTTGATATTGAAAGTTTTAAAGTGTCGGTAAGAAATAGAGGTCATGAGAGTAAAAATGTGGTTACTGTTTTATGTTTGATTTTGGAAGTTTTTTAGTGTCAGATTTTTAAATAGTCCTGAGGGTACTTAGGTCATAAGCAGTGATCGGTTAATCAGATGCGTATTTGCCTAAAGTTCATGTTTGTTACGGTCATGTTTGTTCGGAAGCGGCTTCCTAAAATATGTAGTATATAGTTTGGTGGATATATCATTATATATCGTTTAACTAATCAGCACGCGACGCCTTTTCCGTTTCACAATTTGACGGTATCACTTCGAGAGATTACAATTTAAAGAATAATAGTAGGATAAATTGTAGGCAGTACGTTGCAACCTAAGTTTCAGCGTACGTATGTAGTTGTAATATTTTGTAGGTTTCCAGTGAGGTTGATTAATAATACATCTCCATGTATTTCTTACATTTATATTGACAGGAAATCTAAAACGATAAGAAAAATAAAAAAAGGAATTAATTGTAATAATTATTTTGAATAATTACATGGCTTGTGACTGGCACTTTCACCCTAATACGTCAAAATACATATTTTGTTTCAAAATGAGGTCCACTATTCCCTAACAGATGGCGGGGTTTTTGTATTCAAAAAGTCCTTGTTTCATATCTAAAATTTACAAATTTATTTATGTAATCATTTGTAGTTAGCATAAGTGGCGTAGCTTACATACCAAGCACATTAGACTAACATTTGTCGCAATAATAAGCATAGTTAAATAATGGTATCAAATCAGGGAGAAATTATAAAAATTCAGCTATTCGACGGCAGATGTCTCTAGCTATCAGCAATGAAAATAAGTAAAAAAAATAAAAATACATCTTATTATTACTTATAAATGAAATTTTATGCTGTCAACATGCCTCAGTTTTTATTCTAAATAATGTTTGCACCCAAAAACATCGTAAAACTATAATTTCACCAAAATATCAAAATACAAGACATCCGTACTGGACGACAGCTCACTTGAGACTGAGATTTTTGGCCACGCCCACTGTGACGTGTAAGTCCTGCCCATGCCCTGATTGATACGACAAGGCCTGGTTGCCTTGTGGCATCTCCGCTAGTCATTTTGTTCTCCATGCTACGTTATTTGTGTTGATTACTTTAGTACATGTCAAATAATAAAATATTGTCTTGTTGTTTTCATTTTATACGTTCATTGGCTAAGATCTTATTTTGTTTTCCAATGAGTTTATGCAATAAATATAGTTATAAATATCATCATCTGCTGATCGGCTTCTAGTCCCACCATATGCAGCTGATGAAACACCAGTGTTTTAAATGCAGCGGCCGTCTACCTGACCCCCTCAATCTAGTTACCTGAGCAACACAATACCTGGTAGCAAGACTAGTTATCAAACTTTCATTATAAATAGAGGGAATCGGTTTCCGCGGGTATTTTGTATGTTACAGAAAGATCATCATTTTATATATAATATAAATATGAATCGCTGAATGTATTGCTAAGCGCAGATCTACAGAGCAACTGATGAAATTTGTAATTCTAGTTCTTACCGAGAGAAAAAGAATCTGAATGGGTCTAAAAATCACACTTGTCTATAAATACCCCCATACTAACAATTGGTAATTTATTGTTCCTTTTTTAACCGACTTCAGAATAAGAAGGAGGTTCTCATTATCTTACTAGCTAATCAGCGTCCCGAATATCTACATAGATAAGTATAAAAATTCAAAAACCGAATGTCGGGCGGCATGAAGTTCGCGGGGTCAGCTGTCACTTAACCTTTAACCATTATCAAGGCAAAAAATCCAGGTACACTTTAGAAGTACTAAAAACTTTTATTGTCAGATAATCGTGACTAGAATTTCAACAAATTCCTTGTAAAGTTTTCCTTCTAGATTCTCTCATAAATGTTACAAAATTTTCGATATTAGAGCCCCCAGGGTGTCCTAGATATTTGTATCGGCGCCGATACTTAAATAGGACTTTTGTAACACTTAAAGTTTTATTACTTAAATCCCCTCAGGGTGCTGTTAAACTCCACTTTTAAAGGGAAGTCTGAATTTCATGAGATGAGCTTCTGTTTTAAGAAAAGCTAATTATTGAAATACATAGATTTTGATCAACCTCATTGTTTGACTTTATCGTTACATTATTTAAATAAAGTGTTATTTAAGATTTTTTTGTTTAATTATTATAGCTTTGTTGTTTGAGACAGATAATGGGTTTAAATTTTTGGCCAATCTATAACGCTAGTAAAAGTAAAATCTGTTTAACTGGTTGTATGCGAGTAGCGTTACAGATTATCATTATTCTAAAACAAAATATTATTATTACCTCTTTGATATACATCCAAAATATTTCAACAGATCAACAAGCGCAAGTTGTGCCATTGCCTAGAAATACTTTCACGTATATTGAATAATGTTTGTCATAATATGAAAAAAGTACAACAGAAAATTCTAGAAAGTAAAAATAAAACTTCAATTCCCTCAGATTTTTAGAGCAGCGAGGACCACAATTAATTATACTTACTGCAGTACCTAATTAATAAACCGACAGTGGTATACCGTGACAATTGTAATGAATTTGTTACTTCAAATGCCAAGGACTCTAGATATGAAGACGAGAAACTTCACAAAAGGAGTTCATAACTTTTGACATGGTTTTAAATTAATGTTGCCACTGGCTGGAAGATCAACCGTTTTAAAAATAGAACTTATATTTTTTTTTACTTTTGAATGATTTGAGTTTGGAATGTGTGTTTAAGCCGAAACACAGACCACAATAGACGTCAGCCAAGATATTTGCTCAGTCACCTATGTTTATCCCAAAAGTGTGTCCTACAGCAGGCTTAGCATGGCGATTCTATATCTATTCTATCAAGTAAAGCCAAAGCTCTTTCTGTCAATGTCAACATGTCTTCTGCCCGAGCATGGCGCGACCTATTAACTCGCATACAGACTAGCAGCTCTAAACCATCCCCACATAGTACACGCGCGATTTCAATTTCAATATGTTTTTGATTTCGATATTCAAACTCCACACACGGGGCACCACGCAACCGCGTCCCGCGCACCGCTAGATTCGAAGCGAAAGCAGCCTAACCGCGCTATTGGGCGGTGTTCATGTGGAAGAACCGAACGGATTCCAATACAGCTGCAACATGATCTTTGCTTCAACGCCAACCGTGATAAAGAGAGAAGATATAAATAATACCAGCAGGCGTAGCATGGCAACCGTAGAAACAAGTTTTGTCTACCGGAGAATGGACATAATGACAGAGAAGTGACAGATTGACGTAAGATTTCTTTTGACACGTAGCAATGAAATTTTTCTTTTCTTCGATCGACATAAGTTTACAAGTGATAATATGCGAGTTGACAGGTCGCGCCATGCTCGCGCAGAAGACATTGATGGAAATGGATTTGTCTTTTCTTGAAAGAATAGACACAGAATCGCCATGCTAAGCCTGCTGATAGAGATAGAAAAGGGTTTAATACCTCTTTGCTTTATTTAAAGAATAGAGAAGATTCCATGTTGTGTAAAATCGCTACCCTTCGTGTAATTGTATGTTGTCATAATTTTCCGTATGTACAGACGCCAGCATATCAAGCTACTACAATCAGTCAAATTTGCTCAACAGATTTTCAACTTAATCGCCGAAGCATATAGTTCAAAGTTGATTGAGGACATTTGACGGTTTCGTGTGTACTTGAAGACATATGGCATTGTCTTGACAAGTGAAGATGTTGAAGGTTTATTTTTTCTTTGAAGTTTTTTAAATTGCTATTAGAAAAAGGAGACCATACCTATACGTATTTGCTTCGTTCTTAGCTTTATTTTATTGTCACCTAAATTCTAGTCTCAAGAAGTTCATTCTTTAAAGTTGCAGCGTCCAAAGTCATATAAAATTTACTATATTTATTATAAGAGCAGCTCAGTGTCGACTCAAGTCGTAACTTGGAAGCAGGTGCACACTTTGTTTTGTGCAATTTTATTTGTTGCCACTAAAAAAGAGTACGTTCTTGAACTTAAGACTAGATTGTGGTGTCGTAAGCTACACTTTATTATAATATATTTTTCCTTCTTTTGTTTGGAATAAAATCCTGAATTAATCTACACAAACCCAAAATCTGAAGCAGCAAAATAATTGTGCAGATTAACATTGGTCGCTTAGAACCATCTCTATCGGTTTTCTTACATATATGAATTATTGGACAAAAATCTTTATTATTGTTATAAAAAAATATGGTTTTTTTTAATCCTACCCTACACAATGTCTTTATGAGTCTGAACTATGAATGAAGTCTATTTTTCTAAGCAGAAGTTTATTTTTCTGATCCGCCATCTTAGTTTAGGACATGTAGTAGGTAAGTAAGTACCTACTATGAAGCTACCAATGTTTTTCACGAAATAATATTCGGCCACTGAAACTTCACAAATTAGTGTAAAAGCATACAAATAGTAGAAGCCGTAAGAAGAAATCACATTCATTTGTTTTTCGGGCGAGACAAGCACCAATTTTCTTAAATCAATCAACATCGATACGAACCCCGATAAAATTAATTAGGCAACGTTAATCGTCACCCAGAACGGTCCATCTCTCACAGATGATGGATGACTACTAGGTGACGATGTCATTACTGGCTGCCAAAGAAGACAATGTCACTGCCAAGCGCATTGTTCTAGCTAGGAAAACGAGGACTGCCAGACTGTAACCCGTTTCGTGCTATTGTTAGTGCAGTGATATCATTTATAAAAGTGATATGAGTGTTACAGGGTTTGCTTCGTAACCGGTAGTAGTGATGGGCTTCCTGAAGATTTTGAGGTCGGGGAACATTAAAAGGTTTGGCAGTCTTTGACTATTAAACGTGAGGTCAGAAAGTATAATATAGTTTCTCAGGGCACACGAATTATTCAGTTCATTGGTTTCGTTATGAAAATCGATTATTGCTTGTTAGATTTGTCTTCTACTAAATTCAATTAGCTTTGATAGTTTAATGGTACCGGGCTACCCAAAATCGAATATTTACTTACCTGTATTTTGTTACCGGTTGCTGGAAGAGATTTCTAAAGAAATAAGCAGCATTTTTATGTACAGACGCCTGCATATTAGGCTACCCGAATCTGTCAAATATTCCCTTTCAACTTTGAACCAAACGCTTGAGCGATAAAGTTGAAAATGTTTAAGGGAAATTTTACTGATGCAGCTTGATATGCTGACGTCTGTAATTGATTGTTCTGTTTTTCTTCTTGTCTTAATAATCAACTGTATACAAAATATATTAAATAAATAAGTCTATGTATATGTAAAACGATGTCGTATTCATATTGGACTCATCACTTCAAACGACGTTATTTCTAATTATTGAAAACATGACAGCAATTTTTCTTCATCGAAACAAAACACAAACGATAGAACTCCATTACGTTCGACTAGATACGACTGGATACGTAGCATATGAGGTCATAACCTTGCTTCTCCAACTATTTACAAACTCGTGTTTGGCATCACCATTAAAGGAAATGAACAGACACACATCATACCATACCATTATTGTCATATTGGAACAAATTCAGACGAAGCGTGCAAGTCTTGTGTCAAAAGTAATTTTCTACTTTCAATACTACACACGAGTTCTGTAAGCAGATTTAGATCACATAGTTTCGCTACCTAGCCAAGTACTGTGGTAGATTCTGATCACTTTCAACGGAAATTTTGGGGTGGGTACACGTGCTATTAACTCTTGATTGCTAAAAATGCAAGTACAGAATGACAATGCAGAATAGCTGCAAGCTACGAAAAGATTAAAGTTTGCAGACAAAAATAAAAGTCGTATACTTTGTATTATGATCGAAACTGTTATTGTTGTTTTACTATACTAACTTTATATTAATTTGAAATAACTTTTCGTGGATAAAATTGCTTTTAAATGTTGTTTAGATTTCCTCTTGTCTCCCTGCTGGGCGCAGGCTTCTTCTTATACGGAGAAGGAATGAGTGGTAATGCCACGCTTGTTCAAGGCAAACTGGCAATTTCAGACTGTCAAAGTCCAGGTTTCCTGGAGATATTTTCCTTTACCTTTACTTAGCCATTTTATTTTTTCATGGGAAATCATCAAATAACCCGCTCCCTTCGCGTTGGGTGCAGATAGAGACTCTTTGTGACCAAAATCCACTATATACCCTTCTGGGTATCCCTGTGTACCAGGGCCACGGTAACTCTTGCGAACAACCTGCAGCCGAGCAGAACCATTACAGCTATGGTGGTACTTGTTCTATCACTGGAATCGAACCCCACACTCGTATTCGATTGGCTGGTGAATTCAACACTTTAATCATTTTCAATTGATAATTAGTTAAAGAAATGAGTCATTGTATGGCCAGTCATTTGCCGTTCTCTTAAGCATTTCCTTCAAATCGAACTGGCACCAAATAGTACAAGCACTAAGAAGTAGTCTTTATAATCGTAGGAGATCATTTATTAAATTAATAGTGCACAATGAATTTTACGGATGATGTAATCATATTAATTATCCTAAGAGGTATTTACACTAGTGAGGTAGTCATCGAACTACATTAACATTCTAAAATTAATATCACATATTACTTTATTTTGCGATTGCAGTTTACTGACAAATATTACAAAAAACAACTTACATACTAAGCCTAAATCTACTTTAGAATAATTAAAAAAAACACTAAGGGCCAGTTTCACAGGTTATGGGTACGGATAGCCACTATCTACCAGATAAATTAAAAAAAATTGAACAGATTTTTATGTAATGATCTGCCAGACAAACTATCTGGAACCTATCAGCAACCGGTGACAATGGCCCTAAATCAATCTCAAAAAACATTTGACTATCACTTTCCAATGACGCTAGAAAGAAGGTCAACAAACTGATTAATGATTGTTAATTGATTGTCTCTTTGTCTACAGTCGATTTTAAATGTGTCTAGAAATAGAACAATCTTCGAATGAGTAAAACAATGAACATCATGCGCCGGCGCAGCTGACGTCTCAAACAGCTGCAGGAGATTGATTCAAACGAGGACATTGACGGCTACCCGATACACGGTGACTACATTTTAGTTGTTCCCCGAACTCGAACGGTGAGCCAATGACAGTGTCTTGTTCCGGGGAGTACTATTTCATATTATGCAACTGCAATTCATTTTAGAGCTGTGTGCAGACAACGATGATTCACTTTTGTTTACAATGGTACAGTTAATAGCAGGTGTTGTTCTAACAAATTATCATTTATAATCGTAAAAAAGAATTACTTCACAAACAGCTTCTAACCAGATTCATCCATTAACTGCCCCAGCTTGGGAATACAATTTTTGTTATAAATTATGTTACTCAGAGAAAACACGCCTTAATTATTCCTTGTGCTAAAAACAGCTAGATTTTATGAAACATCTAGCTAATTTCCACCTCACATTTCACGCTTAGGCATTAGCTCATAGGAAATGAACGCTAATGGACATAAAAATGGAATAACTAAACGACTCGTATGATAAATTATACCTGGCATGTGACGTGACAAATGGTAAAGATTTCCTGTAGCTACACTTAGTATTATTGAAATAAATCAACTACTTTAAACTCTCATAAATTCTGTAGTTATCAAGTTCGATAGAATGGTACGTCCCATCATTACTTGAAACCCAGGAAAGAGTTGACAGTTCGGAATGAGATGTGGAGAAAGACAAGTCTTTATTATCAAAGTGATGCCTGATACGCCATTCTGCTAGCTGATCCTCAGTCGGCTGTAAGGCAGAAATATAACTAGGCGTACTGCTACTTCTGTACGATACGTTCCTGTTAAATCTTGGAGGATTTGGTGGAACAGAATTGGAAGGCATTATAAAAATTTTCTTTTCGTCACAGACTGGCGTCGATTCATCATCTCTTATCAAGTTATTCCTCAGCGGCACTTTTGGGGGCAAAACTAGAGCATCCACAGTTTTATGTTTCACAAATAGAATTCGTTTGCTTCCTTTTAGAAGGTGAGGGTTTTTGAGAATAAGAGCATAGACACAAAGAGCTCCAAAAATGACACTTACTGCTCCAGTTACAACGTAAAGTGTTATGTGAAGTTTGTTGTAAGCGTCTTCGTAGTCAAACGTGGCATTACTATAGATGACGCAGTTTTTACGTTCAACTAGGCCTGTGCTTAGCTGTATAGGACAAAAAATGTATTGAGCCTTTGCGTCTATGTTGTAAATTCTGAAAACAGAGGGCACATCACTAATGCAGTACACTTCGTTCGTGCACGTTGTCTGATACCAAACAAGGCCATAGTCCTCCGAATCCACGGCAGTTATTTCTACCATGGAATAGCAATCAGTACTCAGAAAATACGTTAACTGTATCCAACTGTGTTTCGGTATTATTTGATTAGCCGCACTTGATGCAAATGCGACAACCTCTTTGATATTCTGGAACGCATCAAAAGGACAGCTGTGACCTACCACTGGGGAATACATCCTCAAAGTTGTATTTGTGTTGTTATATATCTCTCTATTGAAACAAGTATTACTCACGTACACAAAACCATTTATATCATCCATTTCATCCCAATACGATCTGACGCTCTCAGTAATACCAGCAGCACCAGTACTGTTTTCATAACCACTACCTCGTTCGGAGCAATTTTCATCAAGTTCACTGAAAGTTTTATCTTTAAAGAATTCGGGGCTAGCACATATGGGCTCAATTAGCAACACATTCGTATTAACTAACCGTCTGATATCCTGCATCGAACAATCACAATGCCAGTTATTATTGTATAAATTAATTCTCACCTTAGGAGAAGTGAGCATCATGATATTGTCGAACAATCCCGGCGGAATCATCACCAGATTGTTATCTTGCAAATACAACATTTGTAAACTTTGCAAATTATCAAATGCTCCTGCACCAATTGCAGATATACCGCAAGAATTAAGATACAAAACTTTGCACATCTTAAGTCCCGTGAAACTGGTCGGGCCCAGAATGTTCTTAAAAGAGTTGTAGGAAAAATCGACGGATTTTAATCTCATAAATGTAGTTGAGCCTGTAACGTTCGTTGGATCCCAATGATCACTTCTAGTGATTGTGAGGCTATTTAGTGTTCCGTCTACAGCTCTCAATGCATTTTTTGGGGCATTTAGAATTATGCAATCGTTGACGTAGAGGCGTAACAAACCTAAGAGGCCTACAAGGCTATTTGAGGACCAAGATCGGAAGACTAAGTTCTGGAACACTAAAACTCGTATAGTCGATGTATACTGGCTCAGGAAGGCATCAGCTGGGACATGTTGCAGATTCCCGTTCATTATGGTCAGTTCATGGATATTTGTGCGCAACTTTGAAAGCCATTTTTGCGGCATAGTGTTGTTCAGGAACATAGGATTGTCCAAGGTTAAAATAATGGACTTGCATTTCTCTTCCGCATTCTGAAACAAAATATTATCATCAAAGTCAAAGTCATTTATTATTTGTAGTCATTTATTATGTGTATCATATCGTAAATGTTTTCGTGCGTAGTTTCAGTGATATATTTTTTTCTACACGACAATGTCAGGACAGACGTTGTACCTATGAATTTACTTTTCTATATACCAATTTCATATTCCTCATTTTTTTGATTTCACATTACCACTCGCCAGGCATTGATGCGTAGGACTTTGTTGTATCTACCTGCGTATGATCTAACGCACTTCACTTTGTACTTATAACATACACGATAATATAACAGATAATATGCATATAACGAGGTGTAATTAAAGCGTGTCAGTTCTCTTGTTATCACAGACGATTCGCTCACAGTTTTTTAACCTTCTTATTAATTTTTGCTTCTTTTCAACTTGAAACGACAGATGCAGGCACTGAATACAAGTTTTTTTTAGGTGTTTCATTTTAAAATAATACGCCGTATCTCATATGAGCCTCAAGTCTGGGCATTATTCCTACAGGAAAGTCTATACTATACTCGGCTGCGGATAGACCGAGACATATACATAGGTGGTGATAAAGGAGTGTTAAAAAAAGCATGTTATTTCGCATGGTATTATCCATCTTCTTGTTCTTGTTCGTGTAGTAATTTTTATCCGTGATTATCCGGGTTATGTAAATAAAATAGATATATTTTAAAAAGTATTAAAATTTAACTGTTGAAAACTTAAATGACTGATCTTCTTACCGACACAGCTCTGATGATATCATCTTCATATTCTCCAAAAAGCGGAGTCTCTCTGCACGTGATCCTGCAGTAATCGATCTCATTGCATCGTGGTGGGCGGTTCGAAGGCTTCAGTGGCGGATGAAAGGGTATAGCCATAATAAGTATGAGGATGAAACTCGCTACTGTTATAGTCGCAAATATGGTTTGGACAACCAGCCGTAGCCAGCCGCGGCTACATGATGCTGTTCTGTGAAAAAAAAAAATCAAATGTCGAATGTTAAGTCTGGGTAAAATTGGTGCTACGAAAAGTGCGGCGAATTCTTTTTAAAAGCTTTTATTAAACTTGCAATGTATGTTAGGGTGGATTCTTTGAACTCATTTTTTTAGTCGTATACAATTTTTATTAAATGTTTACCATTCGAGGAAGAAATAAAAATTCGAGTTCACTAAAACAAGACAGAATTTTTTAAGTAAAAACAACTGACGCAACATTTAAAAAAAGAACAAAATATGTGTCAGCTTTTTTTTAAATTAAAAAAAAAAAAACAAAACAAAACTTACTTCGCCACAGAGGATAGCACATTAGACTTGGCCAACGACCCAGGCCGAATCAATGACATACCCCGCATTTGTGAAATCTCAGAAACACATACCGCGTCGCTCACTTACTGACTGAACTAACTTAAACCTGCGGATGTAATCCAACGATAACTAATCTGTATACCGATAAATATTGCAATGATATTCTATCGGGCCATTAACGATTTTACTGATAAACTTTGTAAACACAAAAGTGATCGAAGTGAACAATTTCATGGGCAAGGGCGATATTGCCTATTAACTGTACGAGATTGATTGATGAGCTGATTCGGTATAGCTGTTTGGAAATACGGGCGTTTTGCATACTAGTAAAAGCGTAGGTGCAAGAGGTAAGCTCTGTAAATTTGGATAGAAATGTATGGTTCATTTTGTAACATCGCATCGTGAGCCTAGCGATTGAGTCTACGATTGTAATAGGGATGTGGACAGCTAGTCTGTTTGTATGAAAACGGAACCTAAGACGTCACAGATTTTTCACATCAAACCGTACACTTATTTCGATTATAATATTAAAAAGAAATAAAAACATTTTTTGCTTCAAAATGATAAGTTTAACTGACTTAAATGCTTGACAAAATTAATATGATAATGCATCTTATTTTTGACCTAGTCCTCATCCCAATTATCAATAAATCTAATGAATACGTTGTTGGAGAAGTTTTATATATATATATATAAAACTTCTTCTTCTTTCTCTTCTTCTTTTCTCGTTTCTTCTTCTTCTTCTTATATATATATATATATATATATAGTCCTCTTCTCGTAAATTGTTGATCCAGTAACAAGTCCGAATAAAAGTTGATCCACATGTAGAACGTGTATACTTGGCTCCATTTTATTCGATTTTAACCAAAACACTATATATCAGATCCGGCCGCCATGACACAGGACCTCAAATGGGAGCGAAATGAAATACTCGTCGTGATAAATTCTGTACATTGCTGATCTGTAACGGCTAAATAAAACATACGTATTCAACATTTTCAAATCCGTTTTGTGTTCGCGTCGTCTACGGTAAATGTTGATCTAGGGAATTCTGGAGCCAAAAATTACGTAAGATTTAACGAAAATGTATAAGCATTAGAAAGAGACAAAGCTATGAAGCTGAATACGTGTTTATGATGTGAATTTAGTCTTTTGTGAACTGCGCGTGCGCGTGCGCGCGCGTGTGAACACGTCGTTGACGTGCCATTCATCACTATGGCTGACGGAACAAGGATAAAATACATGCCGCCGTGTGCTGTTGGGCTAGAATTACACCACCCCATTTCTTCCCGTGGGTGTTGTAAGAGGCGACTAAGGAACATAAGGGACCAGGGGTGGGGGCAGCACCGCCCCCCTCAGAACTGCAATCCCCAACTCGCATGCCCAGCGTGAGGATTATGGGCGTTACCCCCTTTTTTAGCGGAAGCCTATGTCCAGCAGTTGACTAATATACCTAGGCTGGTGATGATGTCACATGCACAAACACTACACAGTCCCGAAACAGCTATCTATAGATCAAACAAATATTTGCTCCGTGTGGGAATCGAACCTACGACACGTAGGGCACAAACTAATCGCTTAGCCACAACATCAACCATGCATAAATGTTGAATTTACTAACTAACAAAAAGGCATCATGAATTTCGTGTCACGAACCGACTTGCGCGAAGACTCGACGAATTCCAACCACCGGAGCAGGCTGGGTTTCGGAGCGGATACGGCACCATAGACCACATCCACACAGTGCGGCAGATTATACAGAAGACCGAAGAGTATAATCAGCCCCCGTATCTAGCATTTGTGGACTATGAGAAGGCCTTTGACTCGGTTGAAATCTGGTCTGTTCTGGAGTCCCTGCAGCGTTGTCAGGTAGATTGGCGATACATCCAAGTGATGAGATGTCTCTACGAAGCCGCTACAATGTCCGTCCAAGTACAGAATCAGCAAACAAGGCCCATACCGTTGCATCGAGGAGTGAGACAAGGGGATATTATTTCCCCGAAACTGTTCACTAATGCAATGGAGGAGGATATGTTCAAGACGCTGAACTGGAAAAGACGCGCCATCAACATCAATGGCGAATACATCTCTCACTTGCGATTTGCTGACGATATCGTCATCATGGCGGAAACGCTGCAGGACCTACAACTGATGCTGAACGACCTGGCTGACTCTTCTCTAAGGGAAGCTACGTCGAGTCCTAACATCGTCGATCCCACAGTGCCTAAAGACAAAAGTCTTCAATCAGTGCGTCCTACCTGTCATGACTTACGGAGCCGAAACGTGGACACTGACGGTACGGCTGGTCCACAAGTTTAAAGTCGCTCAGCGGGCTATGGAAAGAGCTATGCTCGGCATTTCTCTGAGGGATCGCATCAGAAATGAGGTAATCCGTCAGAGAACCAAGGTCGTTGACATAGCCCACCGAATCAGCAAGCTGAAGTGGCAGTGGGCTGGCCATATTAGCCGAAGAACCGATAACCGTTGGGGTAAACGAGTTCTAGAGTGGAGACCACGCCTCGGCAAACGTAGTGTAGGACGTCCTCAGGCACGGTGGAGTGATGACTTGCGCAAGACGGCTGGATGCGAGAAGCCGAAAATCGATCTCAGTGGCGTGCACTTGGAGAGGCCTATGTCCAGCAGTGGACTGCGATAGGCTGATGATGAATTTCGTGTTACTAACAAGCCAAATGTTGTTACTTCATCAACATTTTCGTAACCTTATATAAGCTATGTAAACAAATACCTCTAATGTATTTTTGGTTTTTGTGAAATTATTAAATGTCCCAATCAAGCTAATCATCAGGTAAAACGTCCATGATTGGTCCATTTGAATTTTTGAATCGGATCAACAAATTACTACAGGTGGATTAGTATATGTGATCAACAATTGCATCTTATTGTCATGGGCACTCAAACGTAAATATTGGCTCCAACAAAAATCGGCATGGAGCCACATTAGTTTGCACATCTTATAAACGGATCAAGAAAAGCGGTTCGGATCAACAATGGTTAACGGATCAACTAAATACTCGTAGGACACCACGCATGATCAACAAAGTACGGTTAGAGATAACTATATATATATATATATATATATATATATATATATAGGTATATATAAAATGTGAGAAGTCTCCAAAAAAGTATAAATATAGATAATATTGACTAATATTATCTTTAATTGCCTTTGACTCTTTGCCATACTATTGGGTACACTACGGGTGCTTTATTAGTCGTCATTTGTTTATGTAAATATCATATTTTTAAGTTTGTACCTATACAAAATACTTACCTACTCATCAGGCCTCCTCTTACACGGAGAAGGATTGAGCGTTAATCACCACGCTTGCTTGGTGTTGGTGATTACAGACTTGATAGTTCAGGTTTCCTCGAGATGTTTTCCTTCGCCTTTAATCAGTCATTGGTGTTCAAGATATTCTTAGAAAGTACGTATAAGTTAGAAAAGTTACCTACATTGGTAATGGAATCGAACGGCTGGTGCTTTAAACACTAGGCCATCACGTCATTATAAAATACCTATGTATATATATTTGTATAAAATGAATAAAACACCTTTCACTCTTGAAATTGTGCTAATACAAATCATAAATAATAATTTCCCATTAAAACTTTATAACAATTTTATGCTGTGGATTATGAATAAAAAGTGTAAAAAATGTTGGGACAACACGCCATGTTGGAACCAGCGGACTTGTATTAAAAGTCCGTAAGCCGATTAACTTCTCACGCGATCTTTACAATACATTGTTGAAACTTCGAGTGCAATATATTTATGCATTTCTATTTACCTAAGTATTAATTTTTGAATAATTAATCACAATATTACAAAATTGGTTCAATAAGTATTCTGTGATATACCTAATAGAATATAATAAAAAAAAAATATTACATTTTCATTACATCATATAGGTACATTTAAAATGTAGCTGCATCAGACAATATATTTTTTTAATTATTTTATTTATTTAATATCATTGATATACATATTTTTATGCATGAGTTTTAATTTCCCGCGTAAACTAGGTACAGTAAACTGTCATGAACACTCTTAGCTAGAAAACTTACTAACGCGAAATAATTTATCCATAAATAATACTGGATTGAAAATCGTAACATTTTTTTTTCAATTTGGAATTTGATATGAATTCAAATCCAACCAAAAAAATAATAAGAAAATAAATAACTTTTATTTTTAGAACTGTCTCTTTCAAAAGAGGTCTTAAATAAAGAACCAATAAGACAAACGTGAATTCCCGAAATAAATCAAAACAAAGCTCACGTAAATATCAACAAAAGAAAACAATACACTATCACAAATTGGGTGAATCATTAGATAATATACGTACGTACCATGTACGTACATACAAGCCCTGACTCGTAATAGTACGTATTTGCGTAATATTCATAAATGAACTGTCCTTCCGCATACCGGTGTAACTGCAAAAATCGGATAGTACAGACGCCAGCACATCAAGCTACTATAATCTGTCAAATGTCTTTACTAGATTTTTAAACTTGTCACAGTACCTCAGTAAATTGAAATGTTTAATTTAACACTTTAGAATTTAAAATGAATGACTTCATTCAATTAATGAATTTAAAGACTGAACAGTCAGTCTTAAATAACAATTTTATTTCCCTAACATTAAATGTTCGCTAAAATAAAAAAAAGATGCATATAAACTTTATTATAGATATTATATAGGTATTCTACATTCGATTAGTTTATTTATTTTGTTTAAAAAATCAAGAACATCAAAATATTAAATTTAAAATTTTTAATTTAGAACGAACGAAAATCATACTGGCTGAATATTATTAATTTATTTTATCTCTAAAGATATTCGAATTATGAACTGAATTCTAGTAGGTACTCAAAATGGTAATCAATGATACGCCTTGCTCATATTTAAAAAAGGACCTTTAAGACAATGTGGTTGATGTCAATTCCATAGTAAGTTTACTTAGTTTATTATTTTTAGTCTTGTTTTAAATGGTGGGAAGTAGGAAAAGACCCTTAGCCTACACGTACATATAAATGCACGAGTGAATAGTTAGCTAGCCATTTTTGGTATCTGGATAGATGACCACCAATGTATTTGTCTCGGGAAACACGTCATGCTTTTGGTACCGGTTTTGAATGACAGCACATCAAACTTTGATAGGCAGTACGTACTGGCTTTTATAAATGACTGCGACTTAGTGATTGTACTGACTTGTATATCAGGTGACTTCGGTACTGCGATGTATCCAGATAGCAGTTGTTTCATATTTAAATCAGTACTTAATGTGTTCAAGACTTGAAGCCGCCTCTGGAATATTTAATGTTAGTGATCAGAAGCGATTAACATTTAAAGACGTTTCTAGAAACAACCTACAAAGATTTATTGCTTACAAAGTCAATGATAGTAAAACTAAAGTAGAAACCTCTGGTAATACCGAAACTGAAGATAATTAAGACAATTTCAATGTTAAGAATCTCAAGATGTAAGGAGGATTAACATCTTACATTATTAAAATATCTCCTGTACAATTTCAAAGCATTAGTACAGACGCCAGCACATCAAGCTACTACAATCTGTCAAATTTCCTTAATAGATTTTCAACTTAATCACTGAAACATTTGGTTGCAACAAAGCTGATTGGGAAAATTTGACAGTTTCGGGTAGCGTGATGTCATAATTTTAAACAGCCATAAGTACCTACAAATAATATTAAAAAATAAATCTTCGTATTTTTCAGTACCCACGTTTTCCATTTTCAGAGATATTATATGACAATAAACGCAATATTCCCATGGTACGGCCGCCATAGCTCCGAGCTTTATGCATACGTCATAATTATCGGTGATATTTCCGATAGGTCGCGCTCAATTCCACTGCGGCTTTCATACAAGCCCTATATACAGATAATGTTAGATAAGGCTTTGTATAATTGGATATAATATTAATTGGTAAAATACGGGTACTTTTTTACTTACGTCTTTATTTCGTCGTTGATCTAGAGTATATTGGGTTCTGAGTTCGATTCCCGGGTCAGGCAGAAATTGTTGTGTGTGTGTGTGGGTTTTAAGGAACTTAGAGAAAGCAGCCTGCAATCTGAAAATTGGTGCTAATACAACCGTGCCAGATAGAGCTCGTAAATGTCAGTCCTATGCGTGCTAAATTTCCAGTCGTGTTGGGGGGCCCTCCCATCGGACTGTGACAGTTAAAAAAAAGGAAATACATCTGTGTCTGCGCAAACGTTGTATACTAATGACGTGCGCAGCTAGCTTATCTCCTTAGGTTCGAGAATCTAGGTCAAAATGCAGCCTGATCGAAATGGCCCTCATTTCTTAAAACCAACTATAACACGTAGTCTATACTAAGTAGCATCTTCATCGAAAATCTTTGAACGCACAAGTAATGGTTCAGTACTAAAGCCGCAGCCCCAACTTAAGCGATTAAAGAGTTTCTTTAATTGTTTGCTTAAGCTCTATAACATCAATATAGACACCACAGAACTGATAGATAAGTATGTGCTAGACATAAAAGTAATATATTTGTATAGAACCACTCGTCCAGCAAAGCGATTGGTGTTCTACGGAGCATACAAATGGCAACACTATAGGATGAACTGCTTTTATTTTTTCTATATTCCGAGTTTTACTCGTTAAAATAGAATTTCCCACTGGGCTCCTGGAGTTATGCTTTTGGTTTTTCAATACTGTTTATTGTTGATTATTTTTATATTGTATCTTGTGATGCAAGTTTATAATTGAAGTGATTTAGAAAGAAACAGCATTTACTTCAGTAACAGAAAAATACATCTTTAGTAAGAATAACCATTTTTTTTATTATAAAGTTGGCTTTAGTAATTAACTTTGTCTGTACCTATGCCTACATAGGCCTTTATTATTGTATGCCTAAATGTGCTGATTGATGTGCTGTACCTATTATACTATAAAAACACCTGTATTTACTCAATCAAAGCAATAAAGATTACTTTACTGTACATTTCTCCATTTCAATAAGAAAATATAAAACAGATAAGTACAGCATCGAACGTTATGAACAAAAGAAAAGTATCAAAACTTTTTTTTTAATTTCACAAATGAAATTTTCGTTACAAAACCTTACTGCACCAAACTTGTTACATTTCCTACTGACCGACCCACACAATTGTTTCAAATAAACATTAACTTCATCGAAATACCCACTATCTTACCGGTTCCAAGATGGCGAAGTTTAATTACGCAGCTGTCAGTTCCACTGGCATTAATTGGTCAGACAGGGAGCTTGCTAACTTAGTATCGCTGATCAAAACTTGCGATGTCCAAAGTTATCCTTTGTCTCGGTTGGGTAAACAAGGATGCTGGACCAACCTGGGTGTTATGTAACGGGTATACGATAAGTTACATTCTGTAAATATAGCTTGAACTTTGTATTCTCAGCAGTAGGTTTAGTATAGATAATAACATTGATATAAATAAATATAATTTGTGTGTGTATGACAAATATTTTAGACCAGTAAAATGCTTTTTAGTTGATCATGTTTCTCTTCTATATCAAATACTCTTTTATCAGCACAACTTGGGTAAAAACAATATATCTTTGTCTCATAATACCTGCAGGCTTAGCATGGCGATTCTACATATCTCTATTCTGTCAAGAAAAGACAAAACTCTTTCTGTCAATGTCAACATGTCTTCTGTCCGAGCATGGCGCGACCTGTCAACGCGCATATAATCACTTGTAGACTTATATCGATCGAAGAAAATGAAAAATTTCTACAAAAAATGACAAAAAAATCTTACGTCAAACTGTCACTTTTCTGTCATTATGTCCTTTCTCCTGTAAATAAAACTTGTTTCTACAGTTGCCATGCTAAGCCTGCTGGTCGTTTTTCAGTGTCTTCTCTCTATCTTATACGCATAAATAAATCATATACTTCTATTTCAGCTTTTAATATGACAAAGAAAAATCTTGCAACATACCTCAAATCAAAGCCTTCTTTTAACCTAGAGAATTTAAATAAGCTTGTAAATTATAAGACATACATACAACCCCAAGCCTTAACAAATAAAGTAATTTATGTATCTAATTAAATGCGTCAAGACGTAGCGACAAAAAATTGAATAAATTATTAACAATCTTATCAGTCTTACGCGACGTTAGATCAGTGTCGAGACTGCGAGAAAAATGTTAAATAAAGAAGAAAAAATATTCATATCACAGCCCGTGAATAAATGTAGAAACCATTACTTACAACGCTAAGAGACATTTTGGTCCTTTCTAGAGAAACTTGTCATAATTTTTTTTTCTTGGAGAAATTGTTTGTTACTCACAAAAATGTCTCTATAAATATAATATGGCGTATACCGTAGTGTTGGGTACAGACAACCAAGTTTTTAACTCTGTATAAAATTTATTTCATGGCTATTATGGCTAAAGTTATATAATTTTATAACCACTTCAAAAATGTTTTTGACCGTTCTATAATTTGCATATATACAGACGCCAGCACATCAAGCTATTCCAATCTATTTAATTTCCTTAATGATGTTCTACTTTATCGCTGAAGCATATGGTTCTAAGTTGATTGGGGAAAATTTACAGTTTTGGGTAGCTTGATGTGCTGGCGTCTGTACGTACCTAACGTCAAGCTAAACATTTTTATTTCAAATACAAAGTCTGATCAAAACTTAAACTAGTTGTACTTTTTCGTTCCGTAAAAGTTAACTCAGAATGATAAACTTTTATAATTGGAACATTACTGGTTTGAAATAATTTCAGTAAGGAGGAAATAACAATTAGACTTCATACATTCTAATTGCTTTTAATAACATGTAAGAAAGTTCAACCGTGAAACATTGGAAAATATTTTTTCCCCGCCCTCCTTTAGAACTGTGTTTAGAACCCATTTTTTTGTGTTTTAAAAGAAGTTCTGTATCTATCAAATGAAAAGTAAAGGTATTCTATTATTTATTAACGTTCGATTAGATCGTAATATTATACTCACTTGATACATCCCGCAGATTAGACCAAGCTGTCAGCCGGCTATCAGCCGATGGTGGGTCGATAGTTTTGTTTAAAGGTAATCGTGAATATCAACAGATATCAGAACGTTGTAACGTGTACACATCAAGGTACAAATAATCTGTCAAATTTTCTTAATAGATTTCTAAATTTATCGCTGGGTTCAAAGCGATAAATTTAGAAATACGGTTCAAAGCTGATTCTGAAAATTGAACAGTTTCGATTATCTTGATATGCTGTACAGTTAAAAACTGTCAGCCGACTAAAAGTTCGCCAACTAAGGAGGGAATTAAAGACAAAACAGCCGCTTTATTTCACATGTATGGTTATGAAAAAATGGGACATAACAAACACATTGCACATATTCTTTGATCCCCTAAAATGCTGGAAACGAAAGGCGCAAATTGTTTTCAGCGAAACTATTTATATGCAAATAAGCTTTCATACAAGCTGGCCTTTCTGAACGAGGTGCATTAAAAACATACGAGTACCAAAGTGCATTGTTACGCGTTAACACGGAAATTAAATTGTTGAAGTTTGCTGCGAAATTCCATCACAAAACTACGGTTAGTTATTCGTGAAAGCGTTGGAAATACTAACTGGGAGACCTAAGGCCGTGATTGCAATATATTCCGTCCGTCCGCCGTCACGCGCGCGCGCTCCGCTTCTGATGAAAAATATATTCCTGGTTGCACTATTTTTTAAATATATATTTTTTTCAATTGCCCCGTCTGCGGCTGGAAGTGATGAGGTCATATTTTATGTTGCTAGGTTTAGTCGCCCTGTCGCCTATTCCCTGTACTATACAACGTGACTTTTGAGTCGTCTTACAATAGTGGTTCTCTCAATGTATCTGACATAGCCTACATGCGCGATTATTATGTTTGTATCATTAATAATAATTTTAGTTATGAATAAATAGGTATATTATAGAAATACCCTACTAAAAATGTTTACGCACCAAACTCTAGAGTATACTTACCCAGTGCACGAGTCAAGCAGATCATTCAATTTCCATCCAATTATGTCTTGCGTTATAATAATATTTTATTTTTAAATTATTCAAATTTCGTAAATACATATTTTTTGTTATGATCGTTCACTAGTTATTGAGTAGATGAACTGGGCTGCTTTTGTATGACGACTAAAAAGTCACGCTGTATAGCAAGCTACGTTAATATGGACGATATAACATATAGGCGGAAAGCGCGGAATATCGGCGTAAATTCAATTTGACGCGGGCTGTAGGATATACATATGTACGTACGCCTACGTAAATCTATGTACATAATATTATATTTCACACGTTCCAATTTAATTGAGGATTCAATACAAATAGGTAAGATTAATATTGACAGCGATGATATTCAATGTTTCCACACGTTACCTACCTAAAGCTTTGGGACAAGTAAAGGGTTTTAAATATAGTATTATTATTACGTTAATTTATGATAGTTGAACGAGTTTTAAACTTACCTTTTCATTTATAAAGTCACCACCAGCGGTTTCATCCGCGTCCCGCGGGAACTACTCCGCGCACTCGGATAAAAATTAACCTAGCCCTATTGTAAAGATGTTTGTTTAAATCGGTTAAGTAGATCCTCACATGATTGCGTTCAGGTAAACAAAATAACTTCGGCTTTATACTATAAATATAGATAGGGAAAATATTTTATTATTTATAGGTATCAAATATTCAACAAAATTTTATAAGCGTTCTTACTATCTTACAAAAATAATTACACCGCATACATTTACGTATTTCCAATTTCGTGATAGTCATCTTTTTTTATCGTACAGTTTGAAAATTTAATGAAAAGGCTAACAATAGCCAACATGTCCTAAACACAGGGGGCTTAGCCAGGACGTTTACTGCAATCGTAAACACTAGTAGAAACCACAAAAATGTATTGAAATCAGTATTTTTTGTATCATGTATTGAGTCATTACGTGAGTCGAAATATCATTTACATACATTTTTGTCGTTTCTACTAGCGTTTACGATTGTAGAAAGACATCTTGGCTAAGCCCACAGATTACGTTAGCCACCAAGGGGTTGTGTCCCTCTGAGCCAGTGTCAACCCGGTTGAGGAAATGCAATAAATCAAGTGTCACTGAGAGATATTGCTTGCTTGCATTGCATCAGTGTATAGCTCTGTTTGTAAACATAATGTATTGGTAACTACCGGATTGTGGTAATAATTCATGTAATTGATCTAGACGGGGTAAACTATTGATTTAATATTTTGGTATGTAGACCTGAAATTCTGTAGTTTCAGTCGGAAATATAGGTACTTGTTGGTGATTAATTTTATACAATATATATGCAACATATTGCATATTTTTCGACTAGATAATTATAAAATACTAGTTGTTGCCCGCGACGTCGTCCGCGTGGGCATTAGGTGATTAAACATCAGCCTCCACCCCGTACGTGATAGCGTGAAAATATATAGCCTACATATAATATGTTGACCCGATCTCTTATATTCATGCCAAATTTGAAGCAACTCTATGCAGTACTTTTTGAGATTATCCCGGACATACATATAGATGAACAGACAAAAATTCTAAAAACTATATTTTTGGAGTCTATATCGATTGTAGATCACGCCCCAATTATTATTATTTAAAAAAAAATATTCAATGTAAAGTTTCGACTTTTCTACGATTTTATTATATTATGTATAGATAACTATGGACAACTGAGTAACCATTACGGTACCTACACTAATATTTATGATGTTTTTTTGCATAGAAATCAACTAATGACCACTCTCGCTGTGGTGCTGACTACAACCCATTATGGTATGCTAACGCAATAGGTTATAAGTACCTGTAATGTTAGTGATAAGGTTGTAAATAAATAAATGTTCTCTCTGGAGGTCTTTATGTACCAGGACCGTGGTTACTCTTGTAAACAACTCGCAGCCTCGGCAGGACTAATATATCGTCAAATTAACTTCCCAAGTGAATTTCAATCATTATTATTTATGAGTCACTGTATTCAAACCTACATACGTATTTTTTAGGCTGTTGTATATAGTTAAATACTTTTCACGTAGGTACGTTTTTATTTAGGTAACCCTTAAACAGGGAGGGCCATAAAAGTAGGTGGGTGGCAAATCCGAACTCTATTACACCATTAGAAAAATAATTGTTTACGAAGCTGTGAACGAATCTCTTAATTGAATTTAACTTTATTATGGAATAGTGAGCCTAATTAAAACATTAACATCTTTTATTAATTTTCATATAACATTTTATACAAACGCCAGCACATCAATTTACCCAAAACTTTAAAAAAAATCCAGTCAACTGTGTACCATATTTTTCAGAGTTAAAGTTGAAAATCTATTAAGAAAATTTTACAGATTGTAGTAGCTTGATGTGCTGCCGTCTGTACCTAATTATGTACAAAATGAAAATTTAGCTGGATTTTAATGCGTTCAAAGGTATTTAATGTCGCAAAGTAAAGGTCTAAAAATATAACAAGGCAATTAAGTTGACAAAATAAACGCGATAACTATATGAATTTAAGCTCAATTTATTAACGGTTTATTAGAGCAGAACGTCTTAATTAACATGAAATTAGGCTGTTTTTAGAGGCTTTTATAAATTTATTGGTAATAATACAAATTATACTAAAATAACAGTCTCAAGGGCATGAAATTCGAAGAATATTCTTTGCTACCTGATTGTCTATTAACAGAAGGCTTTAAAATGTGAGAAAAATAAACACTTTTACTTTTTATAGGCATAGCATTCCTCCACCGCAGTTTGGGAACTTATAGTTAAGGACCTACTGAACTGATTACTTTACCTAAATATTTCTGTTTCTGTAAAAATCATTTTTGAACACCTTAAATATGTTTTGACGCTGAAGCCACCCTTAGTCGCCCGATCAGCTCTCAGCGGCGAGGCCCTGCTACCGCGTTGTCAGCAATTTTGCTATAATGATAAAAAAAAGTTTCTTCGGGAAAGTTGTTTGTAATCATGAGTACAATCATGTGTTTAAATATCGGTCACTAATTACAAGTCATCCTATATTTATAAACTTTTATATATATATTTGGTTATATTGTATTGTTGGGATGCTCATCACGCAAATGTCCAGCGTGCCGGGAATCAAACCCCGGACCCTCAGCTTGGCAGTCCGGCGTGGTTACCATTGCGCCAACGGGGTCATCAACTATACCTAATTTACTTTTAAAGTTGTAAAAATATGTTTGGATCTCAGTGGCTACAATTACCGACATAGTCTACTTACTTTATTGTAAAGTTTCAAGTTAGCGTTAGTGCTTTTAGTTATAATAAGTTTAGTCTGCGTAGCTTGTACCTGAGTAGCACCTAATTACACATGAGCGCAGTGGAAATGGGACAGCTGTATTATTTTAGTATCATTTTGTGAGGAAGGAACATGAGCGTGGATGGATACTGTTATAATACATATTTTATTAAGCTACACACTGACACAGCTTCAGTAGTTTACTTCATTGCTAAGTAATGACGCAAATCAAAGGTATCATCAGCATTTCTGTTTGCATGAAATATCATATCGGATTAAAACTTCGATGTGGACACATGTTCCAAAAATGTGTATTTTATCAAAAATCATAAATTAACTTCTATTATCTTTTTTAAAAAGTCTCCATCACGAAAGGTGACGACCAAAAAAACGATGGATGGATTGTGTGAAAGTGAATATGACTGCAGATAGAAGATACACTGCAGACTCCAGATAGACTGCACATATAAAAATTAGGATGAGGGCAGGAGGATGATAATTATTATTGTAGTAGGTATCCATTAACTAAAGTCAAGGTTTTTGTACTAGTTTATGTCGGCACAAATATTATTACTAAAGTAAATAAAATATAAAACATTTTGTATTTAAAATTAAAGCAATTTAAGCGGAACATAAAAACAGTTATTTTCACTTTTATAAATAATTGATAGGACTATAATAATAAGTTGTCAACGACATCGCCCTTCAAAATTTCGATTAATCAATAAATCTAATTGTTTATTCAAATTATACAGCCAGGTGAGGTATAAGGTATACGAGGGGTGTTCAATATATTTTCGGTATTGGACTGATGAGTTTATGATAATTATAATATTTCAATTATTTTCCTATTTAAGGGCAATCTTTGAGAGCATAATACAACACAGTACTCTCAAAGTACGGACACAGTACTCAATGTATCACCACGTAAAGGCAACTAATAATGTCGTCCAAAGCGATTGCCGGCCAAAGTGCAGGCGGCCACTCTCTCTTTAAGGAGCCAGCTCGAGTAGGTATATAAATATTTTTTAAGTTATCTGCTAAAAAGTAAAAAAAAAATACTTTGTTTAAGCTTTAAACTATGCTATATATGTAAAGGATATGCATGCATGTACACTTCGTGTGCATTGGTTTTTATATTTTTGTTTTTTAATTGTATTTATTAGTTAATAGAAATTGTTTTGTATTGTTATTTATGTATTGTATTATCTATGGGTATTACTTTCCTGAATTAAAGGAATAAATAAAAAAATAACACCTTTTTTCATCATACTTTTTAGATCAAATTTTGAGTTTTCGATATAGGTACACCGATATATTCGATACCTGCCCACAGAATGATTTGCAGCAAAAATAGCAGAACATTTCAAAACAGTATTCGTATTATTTTTGCATAGATGAACAATAAAACAAACGCGCTCAGCTTACACGGGATCTGGTGTGTTGTGCCAATCAATTGCCAATACGAGTACCTACCTACATTTTATAACAACGCAGACAAAAGCAAATAAAAATTCCATATAGTTTTTATTGCGAACACCACTGTTATATTTTCATCATGACTCACTAGCAAAGTCTAAAATCGTGTAATCCTTGTCCGAATAGTAATAGGATACTGCCTTACCAGTTTTTTTGTCGTTTGTAGCTTTATTTTAGTGTAATTAATTTATTCTTGACTTGATTTAGGCTTGCAATAGAATAGCCCTATTCTATTGCAAGTGACAGCCCTATTCTATTACAAGTTAGTTACTTTCTGCTGCTTTTGTCTACTATAAAAATATGAACAACATGTGTTTATGGTACCTTTATGTGAGTGTTACACTACTTTTGTTCGTATAGTTAGAAGCTTAGTTAAAAAAAAATCGTTTACCCTGCGCGATACTGAAAACAAATATATTAAAGGAAACTTGATAACACGATTCTATTATTCTATAAATTGCAGTATGCTCGGACTGCCCGTCACGAATTTAATAACAGCTCAAACAAAAGCGACATCGCAAGGCGGAGTTGCCATAAATTATGCACAGTTTTGCTACTTTAATTACTATTTCTAATGTGGCAACATCGGTGTTATGACGATGATGTATTATTTATAACATTTACTATGGTGGCTGTGGATCTCAAAATTTTGTTTGACAAGTATAGATCTCAAAGTATAATTTATTAAAGCGAATGTAATTGCTACCCTGTGTAATAATAATGTTAATGTTAAATCAATTGCACAGAAAAATGTTCTCCAGCTAAAGCTAAATGTCAGAATTTAATTAAATACATTTATGGTATTACATAAAGAACTAATTCGTGCTCACAGATAAAAAGCCTAGCCTTCCACGATAAATGGGGTTTTTTTTCGTGCGAAATCAGCAAATGACCCCTCCCGCTGAGGGTGCAGCTGGAGGGAGTGTCAGACTCTTACTGACTAAAACCCACTATGTTCCTTCTGGAGGTCCCTGTGTGCCAGGGCCACGGTATCTCTTACGAACAACCCGCAGCACGATAAATAGGCTAAAAATAGAAATAAATATTTAAATCTAACCACTCATTCACACCAACTCGCATTGAGCAAGCGTGGTGAATAATGCTCAATCCCTCCCTGTGTGAGAGGAGGCCTGTGCCCAGCAGTGGGACGATAAAAAGGCTGATGATGGTGATGATGATGATATAAAACCTTGTATCACCGAGAAAAAAAAATGTCTTAAAGATAGAATAGCATAAAAAAGTTTTAGAACTAGTGGCGTAGATGTCACACTATTAATCAATGTCAGAAACAGTGTGAGCCGATCCTCATAAAACACGCTGATCATGCATTAAAACGTTCGTTTTAATATCGTCATGTTTCCGTGAAGCTATCCTAATGGACTATCGATCGGGCTAATGCTTGTGGTTACGTTGATTAATATTTAAACTTAATAATATTGGACATCGGTCGTGACTTGAACTGGAAACGCCAAGTGGTTCTAAAACTAATCGCTTTTCATGTACTCTGCATGCTAGATGTGTTAAGTTTCATACAATTTTTCAGCGTAATCAGTTTTTTTTTTTTATTTTGTGAGTTGAAGTGGCGTTGGCTTTTAGACGTCCCGTGGGATAGCTCGACTTTTAGGAACCAAATTATATAATTATTTTTTTCTTAAAAGTCAAGTTCACACAGTTTTCAATTTTTTTATGAGAAGACCAGCGACATATTTTATTTTATCTATGAATAGACAAACATTTATACAATCTCCTAAATGAATAAGAAGTGATAGTTTTTCTTGAATGTTTATTTATACCGCCTTAGAGATAGTAGGCAAACAAAGTATTGTTAACAGAGTCTTTAGTTTTGAGTCAGACTTTTATTTATTAGTCAGTAATTGGTGTCCAGGACACACTTCTAGAATACATAATTCACATTGGTACTTACTTGGCCTGGAATCGAACCTGAACTCTTATACTTTAGAGACACGTGCTTTAAAAACTAGACCACGATGAATTTTACCTAGGTAAGTAATAATATTATAGTAAATGTTGCCTTTTGTTTCGCTCGAGTGTTTTGAGATAACTCTGTGATAGGCAATGAAGCTTACCAATCGATCCACTGTTGACACATGCCATGAATAGATGCTAAAATGGTCTCGGTCGATAGTTTCAACCATACTGAAGGAGTCGACCAATCCATTCTACCAAAGATCGATGGCGTCGATTGACGGTCGATCGATAGGTGTAGTTACACCCCTACCCACTAAAGTAGGACGACTAAAAATGTTTTTCTTTTTATTTCCCCTCAAATTGATAACGTTCTTCTTGGTTTCCAAATTCAATTACATTACGACGTTAACATAATTCAATTTAACTGAAGCAACTTCTTCGAATTATCCCATTACTGTTTTTGTATTTATTCGACCAAACATTGAAAGAAAACTCCTTCATTAATTCATTGGGTGGGACTCGCGTCCCTTTTCACGGAAAAAATGCGGAAAAAAACTCGCTTTAACGCGAAATTAGATGTACTTACTGTTTCTTTATTTAAACTGTTTGGTTTCAATCGAGGAAGTAGGGTCTTAAACACAATAAAGAACACGAATACGTATATAAGGTGTGTTTGTTAATGAATTAATTTAAGATCTTTTGAACTTTTTTTACAGGTCAAACGTTTAATGACATAGGGGTCAACGACCGAGCGCCTTCATAGAGAACGGCGTTATGCGTACAATTTGGCGACTGTTACATTAAATTTAATAAAATATGTTGTCGATTTCATGACTTTTTTTTGTTGTAAACATGATCCTTGGCATGTACTAGATAACCTGTAAAAATATGGTGCACTAGTTTTGTTACACCTTATATAAAAAACTGCTTTTTTATTTATATTTTATATACACGTGTTAGTTTATATTACTTGACTTATTAAATTATTATATATATTGAACCCTATACGGTGAAGAAAGAGATAAGATAAAAACAAAATATTCATAGTTAAATTTTTATTTAAACCGAAATTAAATAAATACACCTTTACAGCAAATTTTCAATATTAGATTTAAATTACCTACATTTATATTAATTAATATTAAATAATAAATGTGACTGCAAACGATTGCGTATTACAAACAGGATTAACATGGATTTCAACAATATCTAATTATGGATTGAGTAAATAACTTTATATCGATTATTGCTGAACATAACGAACCATTATAATTATATTAAAAGGTAAAATCCATTTAAGGGCTCCCACACATCAGTTGTATAACATTATAAAACATTATAACGATGTATAACACGATATTATTATGAATGTCATCGTGTTATACATCAATGTTGTATAACGTTACATAAATGCTGCGTGGGACCACCCTTACGTGTACATTGAATATATTACAAGCGATACCCATCCATACAACAGTGAAAGATTAACAATGAATATACGTTTATATAAACAACACACATATAGTATATAACAGTGGATATATATTAAAATTACGTTGACTTATTCCTATATTGATATGCAAGGTTAGTGGTGCCCAAATTGATTATAATATAGCTCCCACTTCCACGATATGTTTCATGCTGGTTCCATTTTTTTTTATTCTAAAATCCATCAGATATCGACGCAGTATCTGAGTCTATATGTGATATATGTAACAATTTTAAATTTAGAATGTATACATAGACTGATAGAAGCATTTATTCAAATTAATTCGAGAAGTGATCGCTGATAAGTTCTGATTTTTCAAATTACAATTTTATTTTATGATTATACATTTAGAACATTAAAATTATAAATACGTGAGTAATATTATGATTATTATAAGTATAGATGATATAATAGTCTTAAATATGGACATGGTAAACTTTGAGTCAGTCCTGACGACGGCAAAATATTTTCTTTAATTAATAGTTTGTTTTTATATTAATTCTCAATCCTTCTCAGTATGAGGGGAGGCCTGTGCCCAGCAGTGGGACGATAAAAAGGTTGATTATTATGCATGGTTTGTTATAAACAGTAAGTCATTTGACTATGATAGACGCCGAATATCAAAGAGTGTTAACAAACTTTTTTAATATACAAAAGTAACTCAAAGTTTACCAGTAATTCTTAATATTAACTTGCGTCGGATCTTAAGAGAAAGCGTAAAAAGACAATATAGAAAAATCTGAATAATATGCAACACGACATATAACATCGAAAAATGTATACAATGACATAAATATATCGAATAAACATGAGACGGTCCGTCCGTTCTATATACCTAATCAGGTTGCCTCGACTCTCATCTTCAATACATGTATATTATATAAGTGCAATATTTGTATATGTATAATGTGCATAAACCACTATATACGTGAACAGTGATAATGACGATAAACATTCAAGCTTTAACATCGACACTACAATATCAAAATGCATTTCCATCAAAATGTGCTAACATGTAAATTGGGTACAAAGAGTACCCAACCTCGCGCCTTACATGTGTTAACACATTTTTGTTATAATTATAACTTATTAAGTGTATATATTGTAATGGTTATAAATTAATAAATGGTTAAATCAATCTACAGTATAAATTAATGTATTTGGTCATTAAAAATGTTGCGCATTCCTGAATTACATCACATCTGATTTTCATGCTATATTTTTTCTCATATTTATTTTGTGATTGCAAGTATATTTATTTTTATTATTTCTGAACAAATTCTGAATATAGCCCGTATCGTGACTATTCAAATTGACGGTACATTTTTTATATTGCAACAATTATTTAGTCCTAGAAATTCCTCCCCAAAATATGTCCAAAACTCTTCGCCTTTACGAACCTACTACAAAAGTACGAAACACGAAGGATACTTTAAATTTTAATACCCAGCCGTGTCACGACCCCGAAATGCAAGAATTAAAAACTTCGACTTTCGTATTTCCGCAGTGAAACTTCAACCCCACATAATTTACCAACTTCTGCTGATCAAAATTTTAGGTCAACATTCTACTTATTCAAATATATTCAATTTAAACATTGTATATTATGAATACTCTTATAATTAATTTATTCAGACTAAAGGATATGTTTTTGGTTACAATTTTATCACTTGATAATGATTTATAATACGTGACGTCACGTACACGAATCATTGGGCTCAGGACATTTAATTTTCTCTTTTTTAATGTGTCACTTACAAGGTCCTTTTAATTCCCAGGTTAGGTGACTACAAAACAAGGATAAACATGTTCAAAGTCACATTTATTACTCCACTAAACTAACGATAAACTTTAACATCAAGTATTATCTCATCATCAACTTATTTAAAGCTATAAGAATAAAAAAAAACGTTGCGATAAATTCTATCAAATTAGTGTACAATTTTTAAAATGTATTTTTAATTTAGTGAACTTAAACTAAACTAAATAAAACCTATCTAAAATCATTATCGTTACGTGAACTAATTATGTTGAGTAAATGCTACCAAACTCCCAAAATATAGACAGCATTGATTTTACCGAATCTCTTCTAACACTTATTTGTCTACTTAATACTAATTCTACATCAAATAGAATATTTATTTTATGGGCTTTAACTATGTAATATAATAATCAAGATAACATATTATATTCGTACGTTTCGAAAGCTAACGTTACTGCCTGTAAACGATATATGTCGCATACATGTAGGTAAAGAGACGTAGAACCGGCAATCATTTCCCCTTGCTATATAATTAGAGAAGTATAAGTGTACGTAATGTGAGGTAAAACACTCGTACTGCGAGCCCTCTTACACGTACCGTAGAGTAATTATATCGTAATAGTCAACATTGTAAATACATAAAAGCTTACTAGATATTTTATCGTAAGGCAGGGGTAAACGATAAAAAAATATCAGAAATTCTCCTTCAAATTTTAAGGGAATTGTAAATTTTCAAATCAAATTGTTCATTGCTAAAGATTGTGTAAAGTTCTAGCTCATTGTGAAATCACATTTTTTTATATTTGTTTTATTTAAGTTTCCATCATGCTAAGAGCATGCTACGACCATAAAGATATGAAACACACCTTCAGTGATACCTACTAATACTAGAATGCCTGGTGTTAGAACTTGTAGTTACTTACATTCTGGTACATTACTATTAGTAAGGCATACCGTAAGAGGTTCTACTACAATGTAAAAATACTGTACCACTAACTTACCGCTCTTGAAAAACGACCATCTTCACTTACCAAGCTACCGCTCCGTATATATTACTAAATTTTGTTTATCAGCCCAAAATTGATATGTATCGTAGTTTATTGCACAAATTCATCACGTCACAAGTTTTGAACAGAAAATACGAACATTGCGAAGAGGTACGCGTCGGGTCATCCGGCCACAGCTGGCCCGAAGGTAACGCTTCGCGAGAAATTAAATTAGGATTAACTTATAAGAAAAAATATAATTATAGTTATTCTAAAGCCACCTGGAGGCTACCACGAAGAGTACATTGGTAGCGAAGCAGATGTCATGGCGATTGGAAGGCGCTCCTGAGGTGCGTCCATACGCCGGTTTCCTTTTACAATTCATCTTCTCGAGAGGCATCTTGGCGACGCTGTACTCTCGGTGCTCGTTGACCATGGTGCAGACGGTTCTCTTCTTCTGCATCATTTCGTCGTCTCTGTCCCGTAAGCCGGCGAGCCAGGCCTCGTACCACGCCAGCTCGCAGTCGCATATCAGCGGATTATCTGAGGGAAAAGACAACCATTAATATCATCGGCCTAGCCTTTTCCCAAGCTGTGTTGGAGTGTTGTATGTGGATCGATTGCCTATCTGCAGTGCCTGGGCAACCCGATACCAATTGGTAAGACAAGTTGTCGGACTTCTTAGCTTCTGACGACCCGAAACGACTGCCAAAGATATACAGATGACAATTGGGACCCACTAATTTAATGTGCCTTCCGAAACATTGAGAAACTCATCATGATAACAATTAATATTTGATACGAGTATGACTTATTTTGGAAACATCTATTCGGGCTTTTGGCAGTCTCCTAATAACTTACCCATAATATCAACCACTCGTAATGTATCCAAAATTGGTTCCATGATTTCCTCTGGAATGTGCTGCAACTTGTTGTTCTGCAGATTTAAGGTTTCCAAACTGTTCAGATTGTCGAAGCCCATAGTCGGCAGCTGGTGAATCCTGTCGAAGATGAATTTAGTTACTACATATGATATGGAAAGCAGTTAAGTGCTAACTACTATGTTATCTGCGACGTGGACGAACAGCGAAGCCAGTGAGGGATAGCGTTGTAGATTTTGCAAGAGCTAACAAGACTGTTTATTTGGAAACTATCAGTTTCTTTATGATTTTCTCAACAATCATTTTCTTTTTTGAAAATTGGAATGAAATAAGAGGAGAAATCTTAAGTGTCGTCTTGGCGCTAAAGATAGTACCCTAACGCGGTTTGCTAAACACATATGGATATACACATTATGACAAAAATACTAGCCATTTGATTAAATAACAAAATAGGTATGCAACAAACAACTTTATTGTTTTTGTAATAA
Organism: Heliothis peltigera; assembly: GCA_958496145.1. Lineage (NCBI taxonomy): Eukaryota > Metazoa > Arthropoda > Insecta > Lepidoptera > Noctuidae > Heliothis > Heliothis peltigera. Next base: position 3,551,200 of record OY292326.1, on the reverse strand, counting down.
AATAAAAGTATCATCGGTAATGATAGTGAATTAGACATAATTATATCCTTCATTTATAACGTTGAGTGAATTGAATTAATAAAATTTGGGGACTTGTAAAGTACAAACGCTAGCACATCAAGCTACTACTATCTGTCAAATTTCCTGATTAGATTTTCAACTTTATAGCTGAAGCATATGGTTCAAAGTTGATTGGGATAATTTGGTAGCTTGACGTGCTGGCGTCTGTAATTTGGTGGGAATTTAATCATAAGCCGGTCACGTAATGAAGCCCATTTATTTGTCATAAATAATTTTGGAATATTCCACTCTAACAAAATGTATGTCTGGGGAATAAAATATGTCGTCACTCTTATACGGGATTCCAATTTAAGTTGATTTAAAAGGTAAAAGCAAATGTTACTGACTTTTGGGAATTGAGACAAACGGGCTATAAAATAAATGTGAGTATTCATGAATCAATCACAATGCTTATATTCAAAACAAAATACAGAATAAAAAAGGGTTTACAGATTATCTCTTTTATTATAAGCACGTAAAACGAAAAGTACTTAAATGGTGGATGTTATTTTGCTTTTAATGAACCTTTCAATTGGTTTTCGTAATATTTATTATTTTCATAAACCTAAGCAATTCTAGATATTTAGTGACTTAGTTTATCAATATTCATGAACAAAATCAAAGTGATAATAGCGATTATTTACAAGTACCGTCAGATATTTCAGGCGAAATTACTAAAATGATATTTCACACATAACCTAAGAGAACTTTTTCATAATTATCATCATCATCTCTCGAGCCTTTTCCCAACTAAGTTAGGGTCGGCTGCCAGTCTAACCAGATTCATCTAAGTACCAGTGTTTTACAAGAATCGATTTCCTATCTGACCCCCTCAACCCAGTTACCCGGGCAACCGAATACCCCTTGGTTAAAATGGCGTCAGACTTACTGGCTTCTGACTACCCGTAACGACTGCCAAGGATGTTCAACGACAGCCGGGACCAACAGTTTAACGTGCCATCTTTCGGATGTCATTGTCACAGTCATTGAAGAAAGAAAAAAAAATGGAATTATACGACTTCGTTTGGTTCATATAATCTTCCTACGATATCTTATTCATATAAATGGATTTTGAATAACGTAAAAGGACAGATTTGCCTTCTTTTCACGTGGTTTCGCCTTGGCCCGAAAATAAAGTATGGCCTACGACACTTACCAACTGTACAGAAGCCAGGACATCAAACTACCTCAATCTGAAAAATTCTTTAATAGATTTTCAACCTTATTACAATACTAGAATGTTATTATTCGATTAAAAAATAATGCAGAGTCGTGTAGGTTGACCTCCTGGCGTCTGTTCACCTTGTTGTATTGAAAAATTATTTTCAACATTGTTTTAGTAGATCAAGAGATAACCCCTACCTACAACCTATAGTATAGATAAATAACGATGTTGATGAAATAAACTTACATGTTCTTCTGCAAGTTTAGGAAGGTAATTGAGTCTCCATAGCCAGTGAAGGCATCCTCGCTGATATACGTGATGTTATTGGAGCGAAGGTCCAAGTGACGCAGACGATGCAACGGACGAAGAGCTTCTGAGGGTATCTCATGTAGACGGTTGTCCCCAAGCCGAAGGTATTGCAGGTTTTCTACAAAATATACAGTTAATAAAAAACCGACTTTATAATAAAGGTCTTAAAATAATAAATAAATCAAAAACAAATGCACAACATATAACAATAATTTCACAAGAGTGATGATAAATTTCAAAGTATACCTTCGAGTCCAGCGAAAGCTTTCTCATCAATCCTTTGGATTAAATTCCCTTCCAGCTCCAATGAGTTCAAAAACGTCAGATGGGAAAATACCTGGGATGGTACTTCACGCAGTTGATTATGAGCCAAACCTAGAGAATCTAAGCTCCGCAGACCTGCAAAAAATAAAAGGTTTTTATCCTCATTCTTGTCAAAGGCCTCCTCATCATTTAGAGGCGGCTAACCATAATCAAGAATGAGTGATGTGGCCGAACCCTCTGTGTAATCCCAAAGATGTTGCATACGACTCCCATGGGGCGTCAAAGTCAGGATTCTTCGTAAAAAAGACAGACAGCATCCAACGAATACAGAAATAAAAACATGTATGTATAGCTATGTATGTATACGTGTATATGTGAGTCAACAAGTGCTGAATAAACAAAGAATAGAAGAAAACAGTACCCGCAAAATCTCCTTCAGTAATGGTAGCGATGCGGTTTTCTTGCATTTCAAGTTTTTTCAAATTCTCAAGCAAAGCGAGAGCTTTTTGTGGCACCGCTGTCAAGTCGTTACCGCCAAGATTTAGCCTTTTCAGCTTCCTAGAACAAAGACATTTTTGTACTACTTTCTATTCGAGATATTTTGAGTTACTTTAGATAATTCGAATATTGCACCAATAGTTTGTGTTACAATAGCCGTGCACAGTCTTTTTAAAACACAGATTTTTTTAAAATGCAGTTTCCATATAAGGCCCCTCGCCCACGGCGGTTTTGTGAGTGCATCTCTACAAAAAGTCGCCGTGGGCGAGGGCACTAACTTTTTGCATGCACGTTATAAAAAAAAGAAAACAATATTTCTCCAGCACAAAATATTTAATTTCCAGAATATTTATTTATTAAATTTAACAGCACAAACGGCCACAGCCAGTTACATTTGCTTTAAAAAGAATATAATAATTAAAATTATCACCATATAATTTCCAATGTTATATTCATAATTTTAATTGGGAAAATACTAAATACATTAGCAATTTCCAAATTGCTTTTGATGGTGCTTGTATTATTTAAATTAAAATCACGCACATTGTAACCACAGTGTTTAATTATACGTGCAAATAAATAACACGTTATTGATATTATTGAATTAAATAGCCCATAATTTTGACAAAATTATTCAAATGTATAACAGAATTTATGGCATGTTTAATTGTAATTATATGTTACAATTAAATATTTATATATATATACATATCGCATTAAGATAGATAAAGCCGTAATATAGTTAGATCCCTAGGGATATAATTACGTACCGGAACATAGTTATATAAAAGCGATTCCTTACTATCTCACTAAGAATATAATTATAAAACGATCCAAGTTTAGTGATATTAATTAAACACATTAATGGTTTTCGTATTTCCAATATTTCCAATTAATAAAAAATATATTTTTTATCTTACTTTTTTCTATTTAATTATCTAGCTCTTTACTTACGAATAAAATCTTATCTTGCAATCCTATAATTACAATTCAACTTTCTTTCCATTAACACCCAAAGTACCCACTTCCAAGCAATATTTGTAATGTAATTCTGTAAAGTAACTTACTTTTCAAGTCCTTTGAAAGCCTCCCCGTCAACCACAGATATCCGGTTCTCATACAACGTTAGTATCTCCAATGTGTCCAGGCCCATAAAGGCTCTGTTGTGTACCGCAGTCACCTAAAAACATTCGCTTTTTACTTCCATATTGAGGTCAGAGGTGGGGCAAAAATTGTTACTATTTTTGGACCTTGTTTACTAGTCAAAAGTTATGTTAGGTGCCAGCACATCAAGATACCAAAAACTGTCATATTTTCCCGATCAACTTTGAACCATATATGCTTTAACGATAAAGTTAAAAATCTATTAAGTAAATTTGACAGATTGTAGTAGCTGATGCGCTGGCATCTGTGTATAATCCGCTACTGACTGTTTGTATCTCAACTAACGAACTGAAAAAGATAGACTCAAGTTGAACAATAGCAGTTGAGGGATTGTTCCTTGGAAGACTTGCTTATCTAGCTGGAGATCCCAAATGTGATAGTTATACTTGTTGCTGCATTGTCATTTCATTATAAATAGTTAATTCATTAAACTTTTTTCAAACGCATTTTTATTATTTTGGAGCTCACAAATATAACTAGTCATTCGCCACGCATATGAATATTTTATTGAGATAATAATCATATTTAAATAGATTGTTTTTTATTATGATATACCATTTTAGAATTGTCATAATAAGCCCTTTAATTTGATACTATATCCATTTTTTTTTTTGTAATTCAATCTTATGATAGCTAACTGTCGCCATGTTGTTTTTTTAACGTCACAATATCTAAGAACACTTCTGTGAAATGAATCCAAAAGTACCATGACTCTCATATCCGTTTCGAAGCCATGATGTAGTAAGGAAATATTACATGTATACATACAAGGTACGCGCTAAATACAAAACCCTTCTAGAAAGTCGGATAACAAATTCATTGTTTTTTAAACTTACCTTATTATGATTCATATTAAGAATGAGCAGATGATTGAGATGCGTGAAGGATGAGGTCGGTATCGTTGCCAAACTATTCTGGGAGACATCAAGCTGCGTCAACTTGTTACCTGAAAATAATACTTTTATTGAGTACTGGAGCAATTTAAATATAAGATACAGGTTCTGATTAAGAAGTCAATAATTTTAGGCATTTTAAAGGAAATTAAACATCGTAACGGGAGTAAAATAAACAAAATTAATATTGCTGTATTTATTGTTTCCATGATCGAGTAACCTACCCGTATCTATACGCATAGGTTGCGGTTAGACAAAGATACATAAAATTTTGTATTGACATTCCTTATTCATTTTACACTAGCAGTTTTTCGTGGTTTCTTCGCGTACCTGAATAAAGCATAGCATGTTCGCAGGGGATAATGTAGCTTCCCAACAGTGAAATATCAAAACGGTCAAGTAGTTTTCTCTATAAGATTGGTTGGTACATACCTATAGATTAAAAATATAATTTTCAACATACCAATAGAACTTAGTGAAGAATCTTCAATAACAGCTAGACTGCTATTATGAACAGTCAGATGACGTATATCCAGCCCCAGGAATATGTACGAGGGTAGTTTAGCCAGGTTATTATGTCTGAGCTTCAGGTAGAAGATTATCATCGGTTTGGAACGAAGTGTGTTCATGGCCTGTGAAACAAATGCTAAGGTTAATATTAATGACCTCGCAATTGCTATGAATAGTAGTCGCCTGTAGGATATATCAGCTTAGCTTGAAGTAACATATTTCACTACATCTATGTATAGTTAGTTATTTATTATTTTACATATTTATTTTCACTTAAGGATAAAAAAACTATATATTAGGCTGCGGGTTGTTCGCAAGAGTTACCGTGGCCCTGGCACACAGGGAAGCCCGAAGGAACATAGTGGGTTTTAGTCAGTAAGAGTCTAACACTCCCTCCAGCTGCACCCTCAGCGAGAGGGGTCATTTGATGATTTCCCACGAAAAAAAGGGTTAATAGTAGTCGCCTATCAGATACAGTACACATTCATATCATAACATTATCATCACCCGCGCCCCGTGAGAACTACTTACTGCACACACCCAGAAAAGAGTAATCTAACCTTCCGAACACTGGCAGAATTTTGTAAATCGGTTCAGTAGTCCTTGAGATTAGCGCATTCAATAAAAACGTTTCTAGGAGACCCCATCATGCGTGGCTGTGACTAAGATTTTCTTATTTATAATACTAATAAAATATTATAATAGTATACAAATAATTTGCAATAAAATAATATTGCAACTATAAATTAAGACGTAAGCTATACTATCTTTCAAGTTGTATCAAACTCTACACGGTGTGCATTGGTCGAGCAGTTTAGAAGTCTATCGCGCACAAACACCGTGACACGTAATTTATGTATATTAAGATTATAAATAAGCCAAGTTCCTATGACATAAATTCTTATCAAAAGTTCATACGTCACGTTAACTTAAAACAGGGGAAAAATGGCACGTTGCCAAACATTTTCTACTTTGATCAAAAACATTATTCAGTTATGTGACTAGAATTTGAAGTGAACAAAATATTCATCATTATTACACGTTCCTATTTTGTTATGTGAATGTAAGTAATGGAGTTGCGAGTCTTTTGAGTCAATATTGCGGGTATGTGGCAAATAAAATTTACTTTTAGTTAGAATAGAGACTGGGATAAAAGGTTCAGGTACAGACGCCAGCATATCAACCTACCTCAATCTGTAAAATTTCGGTAATGGATTTTCAACCTTTTCACAATTAAATACTGGAAGGTTAATATTCGATTGGTAAAATATGACGGATTTGGTTAGGCTGACTTGCTGGCGTCTGGACATACAATTCACTACAACTTCAAAATACGCAAAGAGCGAAAAAATGTGGTGACTGAAATGCATCCAATAGGTACAAGTTTCTTTAATTTTTCAGAGCATAATCTTTATAAGATATTTGTGTACTGCCTAGCCAAATCGAAAGATTCCTCTAGTTAACAATGTTCTAGATAAAACTTATCATATACACATCCCCATTATAGCACATTAAGCTACCGAAACTGACAAATTTCTCCATGCTACTTTGAACCATATGCTTGAGCTATAAAGTTAAAAATGTATTAAGGAAATTTTACAGATTGTAGTAACTAGATATATTTATTGAAATTAAAATAAAGAAAAACTCTATTTTCGCTATACCTTCTGTATATGTTGCTGTTCAGTAAACTCGCAGAGGATGTCCAGGCCATTCTTCTTGACGGTACAGCTGCAGGGCGTGATGGTGTTCGGCGCGGGACACTGCTGCGCGCCCTGAGGGTGCGCCGGCCGCGCGCACAGCACCACGCAACATACCACCAACCAGCGCGCCACCATTTCTTATAACCTGTGTAGAAACAACAATAATGTAGATTCTGAATAAGCAACAGGAAGAACTTATAATGAAAAGGCTTATGACGGGGATGATTAAAGACTGGTTATTTAGTTTTTCTGTTTTCATTTAATGAAAGTATTCTTAAATAGCATCTGGAGATTATCCCAAAATCACCAAAGAAATTGCCTAAATAGAATTTTTGTTTTTACTGTTGGTAAATAAATAAATATACTTTTTTAGTAATTAATTAACTAGTTTTTAGTTATTAACTATTTTCGCATTATTTTTGTCTTTCTATCTCTCTAAGGTATAGTATTTATAAACCCAACTATGGGTTTACATTAGACTTTCAAAGTACATTTATAACTATCTTTGTTTTATCAATTTTCTTTAAGTGTTTGTGTTGTTAATGCTTATTATATTTTTCTTTTAACTCAAATGTTTTATTAGGCACGTTAGTTATATAAAGATTAAGAAATGCACAAAGCATTACGAATATACACCTTATTTAAAGCAAAAGTAAACAGTCAACGGGCATCCCTTAAAATACCCCACAGCAGTCGACGTAAGCTGACGTAAGCTCAAACTATTACGGGTAGCACATTCATATAATAGTGTTGCCAACCTTCCTGAAATTTTAAGCTCCACTAATTCATTACTCGCTATCTCCTCAGGTCATAACAAAGGAAACAAATTACGTCTGTAGAGGTTCATAACTTGTTGCAAAGTAATTACTTCGGCATCTGACCCAGGTACTTCATTAGAAAACAAATCTAAAGATAGTACAATCTCAGAATATTTTGTACTAACAAGATATTCGATACTCATTTCGAATATTGGTGGAAAATATACTTGGAACTTAATTAATGTTGTTTCATGGTACAGTTCTCGCTAAATTTGTTTTGCTGCTAAATTCCGCGCGTATGGCCCATACCGCTTCCCTGCGTCGTATACCCGCTGATACCTGAAATACGTGTCTACGCAGCTACCGTGCTATATTTCACCATGACAAAAAGTTTTGTGGCAACCATATACTGATAATACGTATATGTTAATTATAATAGAAATAGGTATAGGAGTACATAATGGCGAACAAAGAACGATTTTTCATTTTCTTGCCGGTTACTTACATATTTGTGAATGCATAATTTTACATACTGAGAATGTTGTAGTGGTCAAGTTGTCAAAGCGATAGCCTATCAAGATGAGTCTGTGGGTTCGATTCCAGGTCAGGCAAGTACTAATATAAGTTATCTAAGTTATGCGCACTTTATAAATTCATCTTGTACAACTTAAACATGCCTAGAAGTAATAGGAAAGAATCTTGAGGAAACCTGGAATTTTAGAGTCTGAAATCACCAAAACCTTCAGCAAGCATGTTAATTAACGCTCAGAAGTGTGCAATGTAGTAGAATAATAAAAAAGCCAGATGATTAAACACTGACAATAGATTTTGGAAAAAAGGCCCTGTTCCTCGCGTAATAAAGATACCTATAGTATTATGCAATACATTACCTACTCTCTTATTATTTTGGTCCACTATAATGGTAAATTAAACAATAGACCAAATTATAATACAAAGCGTAAATCACAGTTATAAATGATTACGCAATTCAGACCTTAAATCCTAAACTAATGAAGGGCTTACTAACTTAAGCCATTAACATAAATTAAGTACTATTTCACAGACATAACATAGCCTAAACCTTCATTAGGTATCAGCCTTAACCTTTACAAAGCGAGTTCAGCACGAATGAACTTAGAAATCAAGTTTGAACTTGAATTAAACAATTAGTGAACTGGCCTGATTTTTGGATGCCTTAAAAATGTTGACTTTGTGATCGACATTGCGTTCCCAAATTGACGCGTCTGACATAATTCTCAGGCACTGAAAAGTGTCAAACCACATAACAACGTCTTCATTTGTTTACTAACTTTCGAAAGAGGAAACTACTTCCCGTACCTGGGTAAAAAGAAGCCTATCATATTGTGATGTGTACGATTCATATTACTGAAAATTTTTATCAAAATCTATTTGGTATTCTTTGCACGAAAGAGTCCATAATTATACCTTCAAACTTTCGCTTTTATAATTATTAGTATAAGTAAGAGTTTAAATTCAATGAAGTCATCCAAATACATATAGTAATACGAGTCTTATTGCCAATAACAAAACTTTTTTTGCGGCGAAAAATTTACGCAAGAGCACAGGATAGTTGACGGCATGGTACGCTACAAAACATATGTATGTAATGGGAACAGTAACAGACTTCATAGCTATCCAAGTACAAATTACCATCACTACATAATGAAAACATGACCTTTTTAAACATAATATAATACGACACACGTACAACCATTATCGTAAGCTATTTCATCCAAACAGAAGGGAGGGTTAGTATTTCACTCACAATGACTGACATATGACCTCCAGAACCCAACAGGTGACAAATACCGGTGAGACCCATTCTGACGTGTTTTACAGTCTCTGACTGCTCTGACGACTGTCAGAGTGGTTTTTATGACAGCTACAGCTGACAGCTTTACGTGAGCTAGGAGGCGCGGCGGGGTTTTGCAACCGTCAATCATCTAGCACTTATGGTCGTGGTGAAAAGTGCGAATTATATTGTTGTATCGGTGTGCTATTAGTTTGGATACAGTTGTTAACAACTTGTAATACGAAAACAGAACAGAAGATATGCTTAGTTTACTGAAATATTATTTAAGGATCGGCTGTGGCCTCCTCCCACACGGAAGATTGAGCGTCTGATTCAGCACTCTTTGTTTCCTCGAGATTTTTGCTTTACCTTTCATGTCATTGGTGTCTAAGTTGTACTTAGAATAAGTTTAAAAAGTTGCATTGGTACTTATCTGACCCAGAATCGAACCCGCACACTCACACTCGATAGGCTGGTGCTTTAAACACTAGGCCAACACGACTATTAACTGGTAGTTATTAACAAATTTTCACCAACATGATGGCGGTACGCATACAATTGAGGTGTTGCGCCCGTTTCTTTTCTTGCGATAGGATTTGTATAGTTTAAAATTGCTGGACCATACCAATAGTAAATTTCAAACAGGAGATAAATCTCAAGTCTTCTCTTGTCTCAAGTTCTTCAGACTTTAAAATGAGGCTTCGCTCTGCAGGTACAAGGATGTAGCAATTTCACATTTACATTTTTTGTTTTAAAATATTTTCTCGAGATGGAAAATATTCATGAAAATGTTTCCTTAAAGGAATTCCTGTGTAAAGATGTTGAATTATTATCTTCTTCGTGTACCTACTTGGTTTTATGATTCTTGTTTACAGGTATTTTTTAATACTTATTCCTAAGTATCACTTTCGCACCTGTTCTTATAAAATACACTCTTTTTATTATTTTTCTTGTTTATATAAGGCAACGTAACACCACAGTCTAAGGGCCTGTTTACCACCTAAGCATAAGTTCCAGTTAGTTTATTCGGTAGATAATTTCAAACAAATTCTGTTCCTTGTTTTAGAATTTTTTCGTTAAATAGTCGTCTTTTGTTTGATATCAATACCATAACATCGTTTTCACACTAGCTGAGTTTTTGCTCAATTTGTGAATTTATAATTCACGTGTATGTGAAATGACTTTCAAAACCGCGCGACAGAATTTTTGCCGCTCGGAGTGTGTCGCATGCTTATACTTGGATTTGCAACGCCCGGAATAAGCCAGCGGAATATCCGCTAGTGTGAAGTTATTCAGTAAGTTAGTGACAATACTGAAAAGGAATCAAGTACCTAGTAAAATAATAGATTCAATAAAAGTATCTCTGTAATACATGATATTTATTTTGCAAATACGTTGTAATCAACACTTCGGCACGATCTCAGGTCGGCATTTCCTGACTGACTTTAGAGACTTTCTTGATGTGAGTTAATACATAAAAGAATGTAGAATATAATTCTATTGCGATGTTCATAAATCTGCAGCCCCAGTATAACCGCCAGGGGCACGTATCAAAAAATAATGTCCGTATACATTTAGATTGAAGTACGTTCGGTACATATTGGCGAGCTGAATATTCTATCGGCGGTGTACGGGTTACGAATACTAATCAAGAGAACCTACGACTCCCTACCCTAAAGGTTTATTCACAAATTGTTTAACACCCCTGACGCTGGCCACAAGCTACGTTGGAAATTGTTTTTTATTCGTTATTCGAGGGCCGTTGCCGCTCAAAAGCCGGGCAGTAAAGGGTGCTGTCAACCTTTGGTTCTTGTATACGTTGTTCGTGTTACAAAACTATGTGTATTAGAATGTGTGACGTATACGTATTTGAAAATATGTAATTATGTTTGGAAATCCATAATATTTAGTTTGTGGACTAGAGTTAGTTCTATGGCGTTAAAAAAATATTTATACTGTATATACATACATTTATTTATACTGTGTAAATTCATGTTTTTATAAGAAGAAATAAGTGGCATCAATCTATAGATCTAGTTGGAGGCTTTAAATATTATTATATTATTGTTATATTGTGAGGGATATAATTATTAAAACGAGTTTAAGTATTTTAAGACATTCCCCAGAGGACGGGTAAACAGTCGGCAAACCTTGATTTGCGAGAAACCATACAAACAAAAACTATAGTGCTTTAACTATTAGATACAATAATTCGGGATGGACAATAACAATTTATTTTTGGTCATAAAACTAGCACAAATAATAACTTTTACACCCCTGTGTATTGTTTTAACCCATTAAATGTCACAAAATTAATGATCTAGGTGACAGCTATGGTTGAGTTATTTATTTATAATATGTCCACCATTTTGCCTAATAATTACTATTGAGACACCAGACCTATATCATTATAAGGACACTCTATACTATGTACCGTTCATTTTGTTGGTTCTTTCTAAAAATATAAAACATCCTTTTTCAAATTACTATTCTTTATTCTAAATTATATATCTGTTTATATAATTATATTCCCAGGATTCATTATCATTATTTCTTCGTATAAATGGTTTTTAAAACCTTTTCAATTGATGAAAACCATCATAACTAAATATATCATAGAATATTTTTGTGTACTTTTTTATATTATGTACTTATTATATTTTCCGCAGCTTCGCCTGTGTCCCGGGAGGAACTACCTCCCGAACCTAAATAAAAAAAATTGTCCATGATACAAGTATCTATCTATCGGTGAAATAATTTTCACAATCAGTTGTGAATTTGTTCAAGTGGTTTAATGCCAAAGACTGCACGAAAAAATAAAACTACATCGAAGCTACATAGGTTGAGGACTGTATAATCCCTTCTGCATGGCAGAGACACAAAAAATTATAATATTGGGATACTTTTGACACATCGTCGGTTAGCCCTATGCTATGCTAGCTATGGTGCTAACACGACAGCTGATAAGCTACATGGGCACTTACGACTCAGACCACAGCCAAAAAACATGCTTATATTTATAAAATGCAAATATTTTCCGTTAATAAATTGATTACCATGATTGTACAGACGCCAGCGCATCACGTTACTACATTCCGTCAAATTTCCGTAATAGCTTTTCAACTTCATCGCTAAAGGATATGGTTGGTTGGGAAAATTTGACAGTTTCGGGTAGCTTGATGTGCTTGTGTCTATACAAGAGTCACAAGCGAATGTTTTTTTTATAATTTGCCAAAGAGTAATTTTGCTACAACAATTTTATCAGGCGCTATCGAATAGTGTAGTGAGCCTTTTTTTCCTTTTTAATATTTTTGATAATTAATAAGACTCCCTTCTACTTCCATCGACAGTTCCAAAATGTAACCTCGAGGGAATAATTGGTTCAACATTCTCAAAATACACGTACAAAACTTTTAATTAAATCCGTACACCACATTACTTTAACAACGTCAATTAACCGAATACCACGTCCAACGAACATCATTTCCTCACTTTACACGATCACGTATGGTATACTTACTTGTGCGTCTGTGTGCGTGTCAGGTCGGCGAGCTATTATGGTGAAGGGGCGAGGGGTGTGCCGATGTCATTCGGCACTAGGTCATGTTCACCGGAGTCGTCGGCCCGTCCCTGCCGGAGATTAGATCAATTTAGTACTTGGGATGACGTCAAACATTCGGCTTTCGGCATTCGGCCTGTGTGAATACTCTCTTCACTATAACAGAGTGGGACTAATTTGTTAGCACGCTGTGATTGTTGTGAAGTCTGTTGATTTACTGTGATACGGAGAATACAGAGTTACTTGTTCTTGTTATACATTGATGAAAACTTTATTGGTACAAAAGTTTGTTTGTACAGGTTTTTACACTGGTATATCATCATCATCAGTCTTTTTATCGTCCCACTGCTGGGCACAGGCTGAATGTTTGGATGGAATTGTATACAGTTGGGCAAAACTTTATTAATATGTTTTAAATAATTCTTTATAATCCTTCAGAAAAAACATCATCATATTATAAAACGCCCGAAGCCATTGATATTAATTAAAAAAAGCAACTTAAAAACGAACGAATGAAAAGAGAAAATGTTTACAGAACGCGAAAGTAATTAATTAATTACAGACAATAATTACAATGTTAATCTGACATCAATTATATTATGTTAATGTAATTATAATATTCATTAAACAAATTACCTAATGAGCAGCTTTTATAATTATAATAAGTAATTAACTTTGAATGTATCCTTAGTTTAATTACAAATCTGTTTCTATGATTTGTATGATTTCGTAGTAAAAACACATCACAATAATAATTCTAAAACGTTTTTTTTTTATGGATAGATGTATGTGGCGATTTCGGTTACACTTATCCTCAAAAAAATCCCAACAAGAAATCAGTATTTAATAAAACTTGACAGAAATAAAGTAATAAGTCTGTTCAGTGGAATCTGAGGCCTATATTGTCTTTTTATCCAGTTACGAAACAAGCAAAATCGTTAAAGTCCTTTGGTCAAAATAGGAATTAAAACTAGGCTAGGTATGTGGCATATTATAAAGCTGAAGAGTATGTTCGTTGTTAGTTTGTTTGAACTGTCTAATCTCTGGAGCTACAAGTCTCATTGCATGCAACATTTTTTCAGTGTTAAGTAACCCACTGATCGAAGAGACTACTTTCGGGTGCGTGACAGAGTTCTAACGGGACGCAGTTGAAACCGCAAGCAAAAAATGTAAGTACATCATAAAGAGAAAACTACACAATTATATACGTAGAAGTAAAAGAAATACCGCATTTTCTTGAACATTTTACGAGCATAAAACGCGCGGCAACGTCTCTGTTCACGTTGCTGCTAATATAAAATTAAGTGATATTATTAATAATCGCCAAAGAGCTTTAATATGATATAGGTCAGCAACACGTTTATGTAAGAGATCGCTTTCAGATATAATTGAACGATAGACTGTTATCCACAATATTGGCTCCCATAATTTCAAGGCAAAACACTAATGTAGGCATTAAAACCGATGCTTATTTTAGCGGCAAATGTGTATGCCTACCGACCTACTTTGAAGGTGAAAATTGTATGGAAAATGAAATGCTGTTCATAGATTTTTGTGATTTTGAATTTATTTGTATAGAAGGTCTAACAAAAATAGAGCACCATATTTTTACAGGTCATCTAAAAACAAGCTAAGGATCATGTGTACCACAAAAAAGTAATGAAAATAAACATATTGTATTAAATTTACTATCACAGTCGCCAAATTGTACGCATAAAGCCGGTCTCTATGAAGGCGCTCGATCGTTGAACCCTAGGTCATTCAACTTTTTTTGTGGTAAACATGATCCTTAGCGTGTACCTAACCGTGTTTATATGCCTAAAGGTGAACAGAAGAACCTGTCGTGAAAAAAAAACTTATTTTCTTGTCCACTAAAAAGAGGAGGTAAGTCCTCAAACCACTAAGATGATATCATCTATTTCCATGCCTGTCATCTCTATGGGCTCAATTTAACCTTGATAGCGTTACAAACACTTGTCGTCTTGCAAAAAAAATATTATCACTCTTATGTAAATAGTCCTAAGCTAAAACGATTCCTGGACATTTAATTCACAAAAGCTAAGAGGCCTTTTGTTTGAAATAAAATTAAATCAGTGACTCCCGTTCCTTTGGGAAATTTAAAATGGTCTGATTCGTTTATCTTTGTCTGCATGACCCATTTTGTATAGCTCTCTCAATACTAACAATAGTACAGGAGTTGTTGCAAAAGTCGTATTAAATTAATTGAATACGACAGGAGTCTTAAAATTTGCGTTCCTAGAAAAAATTATTGCTGTCAGATAACATCGGTTTGATTATGGCAAGTACAACTTACCGAGTATTTTAAAACTAAAAGTTTGGTGAAACTCAGAACTATAAAATATACAGACGGCAGCAGGTCAACCTACCCGAATTTGAGAAATTTTAATAATTAAATATTAACCTTACGGTATTGTAATATGGTTGAAAATATATTAAAAAGTTGTGCTGGCGTCTTTACGTAATTGTTTTGTATCATACGTCAAGTATTGCGAGATTGTGACGCATGCTACCCCCTCATGTTTGATTTTTTATTTTTCTTTTATTATATTATGTTATCTTTTTTTTTAATGTTATGTTATATTAATTAAACACTTTTCTTTTCTTTCTTTATTTTCAAATATCAAAAGTATATTTAAAATTGTAAATTAGCCTTCAAAAAAAACTATGTTACTCTCACACCGGTAACCAAATCCATGTTTAACGTAAAACTCAACTTTTAACGAACGTCACAGCTGACAGTTGTTAAACTAACGTTCCTTTGCACGGGCGCTCGTTATCGCCACGTTTTGTGTCACCCCGGAGTTTGGTGCAATCTATCTTTTTGAAATAACATCTTTACTTTTTAAATGCATTTTCGAGTAGATTTTTAGCGGGAATCATGAGAACTGTGGATGTAATCTAATCTAGGCATTGCTTTTTAAAATATCCGCTATCTACATCAGATTTAATTAATTAAAATTTCATTGGGTCAGCGCTGAAAACCGGCCATGTTGTCTCGCGCCTGCGAGCATTGGGACGCAGCATTTATACTGAGCGCTGTCCATTTCCCGAATTAGTGACGTCACTATAGCGTTTTCTTGTCTTTTAATATGTATCTTATATATTAAATAATTAGATATATTTTATAAGTTTTGTGTTGGTTGTTTTTTACGTAACTTCTTTGTGTGAATAAATGGTTATCCTTTCTTTCTTTTTTCATAACAACAGGCTAATTATTTAATCGAAGTGGTAGCCAACTAACCAAACCTATGGAAGAACTACATACATACAAGTATTTCAAATGCTACAAACACTTTATGCAATATACATATTATCTATACGTATACATATCATAAAGAGGAAAGATTTGATTGTTTGTATATCCGAAACTATTTGATCGACACTATTGGGAAGCTATACTTTCCCCGTTAAACATGGGCTATGTTTTATCCAGATACGGAAAGAAGAATCCCGGGACGCAGAAGAAAATGCAAGAAACTGCTAGTCTATTATAAATATGCCACATTAAAAAAACAGCAATGTAATATCCAGTATTGCCTTAAAAGTTGAACTCTTAAATCTTACGTACTTATATCTAGAACTTTTCTCTAGAGCTCTTACGTCAATAGAAATAACAAAATAAAATTCGACGTCAACGCTCGACAAACGACTTGGGTCAAAGATGTGACACATCTATGTTCCTCAATAGAGCAACATGTTTACTACACCCGTACAGTCATTGGTCCGTGAATGGACAAAGAATACTAATTTGTCTCAGACGGGATGAATGGCAAGATGTCTCTTCGTAGGTCGGACACCTGTCCCCATTCGTCCCGGCCTTAATATCGTGTTTTATTTGTCTTGTATTTTTTTCTTATATAAACGAGATAACCACTAAGGATTGGGTATTCTTTGGATGAAATTGACCTTTGGTATGCGGAATAAAATATGTAGGTTTATGTCAAGTAATGTTAGAGTTAGAACATTGAATTAGAGTATCTTACTTTTTTGGTAGAAGAAAATACAGAATGACATAACAAGAACCTAAGTTATTGTCAAAAGTTTTTTTTTTACAGAACGCCGTATAGCCGCCACTACATCGAGCTAACCGAAGCTGTCAAATTTTCTCAATCAACTTTGAACCATAATGTTTCAGTGATAAAGTTGTAAATCTATTAAGGAGACCAGACATATTTTGCTGGCGTCTAGTCTGTACCAAGTGATTTACGCTACAAGTGAAATCTTACTGATCATTTAACTAATGTAAAAATCAGTACAGAAATAAAGATAATCATAAATTATGAATATGAGATTGTATTAACTATTTATTGACATTAATTAATTTTATAAATAAATAATTTTAATTTAACCACTCTCTGTGAGACGTAGTTCAATTTATATACAGATTAAAACTAACATTAATAAATTAGAAACAGTCGGTAAATAATTTCAGTTGTATCGGTTATTCGAACTTGATGTATAGCAGTAATCGTTCACAGCAGCGTGATGGGTGTTGTGACGTTAAAGTACTAGAACATATTTCACTACATGTATAGTTTATTTATTATTTTATATATTTAATTTTCATTTAAGGATAAAAAAAACCTATATATTTTACTTAAATTATTAAACTTTCATTTTGTCACGGTGATAATTTTGTTTTTAAATATCATCGTCATATCAGGCTGTTCACACTCTGAATGTAGGCCTCCTCGAATCGCAGAAATCCTTCTTTATCCGACTGCCAAGAACAACTATGCTTTTCGCACTATTTTTCTTACGTACGCAAAACTGTATTGACTAATTTACAGACCTCTTTGAGCTTTATAAAGTTCAACTTTGCCATCCATTTTCGGTCCTTACGCATCACTGGTTCATCTGACACGACAGTATGTACTAATTCCTATTCCGTTTTGTACCCTACCACACTAAAATAGACTCTATTGCCATCACAATAAGCACTATTATACGTAAGGCAAAAGACCAGCTGCAATACCGCCAGAAGCCATAAAGAGGGTACATGGTTTTCGACCGAAAATTGTCGAAAATGCCTTTCTCCCAAGCATATTCGATGAGGTTTCGACCACGTCCCATGCAATCAGTGTAAACCGTGTAACCGTGTATCGAAAATGCAACGTCAAAGCTATTATTCAAAATAGTGTTGAACTAACAGGGGTTTAGTCAGCCGCAAACTGGTTTGTTTATTTAGACTTGGCAAAGCAGATAGGAGGGTGAAATTCTGGAATTTTAGCATAAGTAGCTGTTTTCGAAAATTGTTGTTTAGTGTGTAATGTTAGTAAGTTTTCATGCAGGAACGTATGTCCTCTAGAGAGTATTTTGATAATGATATAACTGTCAGCATCTTAAAAAAATGATATCCAATCGATTAGATTGCCTGATTATAATTCGTTGGTGCCAATTTCCTGCAGACCTTGCAGCACAATAATAATACTAAAAGAAAAATGTTTTCGATATTTATATTTTATATACACATTGAATTTTATTACTTAATTACATGAAAAAACAAAACAAAAACAAAACAGAAACATATTATATATTGTTATATTTAAGTTCAATAAGCCTCAAACAAAAGTTACTTTGTTCAAAGTATTTAGCCTTATACGTTTTATCAATTCTGAATTTAAGTCTTCAATGTTCAGGAGAGAGATCGGCAATAAATGACAGTCGCTCACTAAACAATCATATTTATACTTTTGCATGAAGTGTTTTGATGTCAGCTACGAGTTTTTCACGTATAACGAAAATATATCGACATAACCTGATCGTTTGAGCCAAGCCTTCGCGAACACACAAAAGCTTTTACTGTTGATTTTTTTCTTCTGACAAACGTACTCGTAAATCTACGTATTTTAGTATGCTTTTAACTCTAGGTACTAGATGCCAAGAATTGTGGGAATCAGGTTTTTGATTTTAAAACTACTTAACAATTGTTTTATAGATACTTATGAACAAGTCTAAACGTTTTTCAGGAGATAAGCGATAGATGGCGCGGAGCTTAGGAAAAACATACATATAAAAGCTTAGATAATTTATATATAAAATATAAAACTATGTTTACTATTAGAAATGAAAGACTATACCTATGACATTTCTTTCAAGCATAAAATTAAGTTGAACTTAACAGAAATATTTTCTGAAACCGCATCATATTTTCCAACTTTGAAAACGTAGGCGTCTCTATAGAGTGAAACTTAGCATACACGTACTTATGAAAAAATCTTACGCAAGAGTTTTCCGCTGAGCAAACACAAATTCCACTTAGAAAACCGCCCACATCCTAAAAACCTGTGAGCATTATAGCGGTATGCAAATATTTGTTCCGCGTGGGAATCGAATACCTACTTACTTTACTAGCGTCTAAGACAACTCACGTGTGTATGTATCTATCACAACTTATATGAAATATACTGTGTGGGGGAAAAATTAGGTATGTATGTAAATACGTACTTAAGTTATTTTCTTGGCTTTGATTTTATTTACTGCCATGCTCATAATGTCTGATGAGATTTACAATGAATTCAAATATATTACGACAGGTAAGTTTAGTTCATCATTTGGCCCATAGATGGAGTTGTGTGATTTTACCCTATTTCTGAATCTCGGAGTTAGGATTCTCCGTGACCTCGAAAACAGTCTGTGGCTGATTTAAGTATTAGGGCCAGTTTCACAGGTCACGGATAGACACCATCTACAAGATAAATTCAAAAATGGATCAGAATTTGTATAAATTATCCGCCAGATAGTTAACTATCTGGAACTTACCAGCAACCTGTGAAACTATCCGTGATGTCACTCTTTAGTCAGTTTGATATATTTCATGGTTTCCCTTCCGCTTAAATTCGCGGGGTTTTGATAGTTTTTCAAAAACAAACCCTAAAATGTCTGCATTAAGGAACACTAAAAATATGACTTCAAATTATATACTGTCATTGTTCGCAGAAAAGCAGACTAATAAAAATCCTAACAACGCTTGTACCACTAACCAGAATTCCAATTACATATTCTTGTAAAAAAACATCCAACTAACAAGTCAGTTTTCTTATGACAAACATTCGAATAATGAATTTAACAAACTTAACTTTATAAAAAAAGAAATCCTTCCCCCGATCATCAATCCCTTGTCACGCTTTAATAATTCCAAAACTCCGTCACAATGGTTCTGTGAGGCGCAATAATAAAGCCTACTTTCACACAATATCAGACAATGGATTGGCCTTCCTAAGGGGCATATTATAAAACTTTGATTCATCCACCCTATCATAAAACCCTGGTCGTAATAAAACAGATTTTAATACCGTCATTTAGTCATTAAACACTAAACTACCATAAAGTAAGGAAATATATAATTTTCTATTGTGAAGGTCGCGAGAGGTCAAGGACTTTGAAACTACGCGACAATTACACAGAATGTGGAACGTTTTAATTACCCCACGTGCAGTTTGAATAAAAGCATTTTCTAGTTTTTAACTTTGATATTATGTTATTTACTTAGAGTTTTTTACATTAACAAGCAACTAGTTCGGGTAAATTGGTTAGTTAAAAAATCTTTTATGCCTTAAGTTATGATTTTCTTCTTTAAAAAATACCAACTGAGAACAAGCTTTAAATAAATGAAAATACGGTTAGTACAAATTTTCGACAGTCCATGATAAATTTTCATTCATTACTTTACTTTTCAGAACTGAGCGTCAGTGTTTTAGATCGTCAAGTTTTTGTTTTGATTTAATATACCCCATTCGTGAAAAGATACCCAAGGTCATCAACCAGAATAGAAACTGCGATATCATTTTAATAAGAAGCAAAACACATAATACTTAAACCAGACAAAACTCTATGGCAATCTATATACGAACCTACCTCGAAAAATAAACGAAGAAACAACTTGCTCCTATCGGCAAACAGTCTCAATACATCGAAATGAAAAGCACACACTCCGAGTATTTTCCTAGCATTCAGGAAATCTGAATGTAAATCTACACACACAAACATAAGTACCCATACATACACATGTATGTATGTATACGTTCTATACTTCACGAAGGAGGATAAAACACGTTGTAGGTTTGTTTAGGAGCGAAGTTATTTTATTTACTGCTTACGAGCTGGCCCCTGTCGTACCTATGGCCCATTAAGATATACTAACAATAGATATGTCTTCTGTGATCTACGACGAAGGAAAACTGTTGTAAACTACACACATTTTGAATACTAATTGAGAGTTGTTGTTATTTCCTTGTACAACAATTGAATGATTTAAATAACGTCTTAATTATTTTTTATGGATCTCTCTCTCTTTCTCAATTTTGCTACATCTGCTCTGAAGTGGTGAGTAGGTTTGTTAGCTTTTACAGCACTTTCACACTAGCGGATTTCGTCGCGCGTATTCGCTCAGTATTTTTACGCGCGACACATTCAGCGCGGCAAATAAACTGAGCCGTGGTTTCAGGTGTCATCCTTTTTAACGACAGTTGTCAATTGTTTATTGTCGTGAGTGTCCGCTAGTCTGAAAGCGCTTTTATTAACTAGCTGAACTAACGTCTATTTCATAGGAAATTTTAAGGTTTCGCGTCTCAGGAGGTTAGCCTGACTAAAGTGTGATACCGCATTCCCTCCACAGCAGGTGTTACACAAGAAGTTTATTATTATATTATTTATTTATTTAAACGATTACCAGTCCATAAAGATGTACATATATGGACCACCTAAAAAGAGGAATTAAATATAAATAATACTACATAGTATATACAAACAAATTTTGCATATATAATATGTTCATAACAAAAGTACTCGTTGCATACCAATACCAAGAGTGCCAACTTAAGTGATTACTACCAAGAGGGTCTTGAATGCTTACTCGACACTCGAGTGAAGCCGCAGCAGAGTAAACTAGGTCTTACTAGATTATCATGAAATAAGGCGTAATTTTAAGGAATTATTAATTCTTAAGAAATTATTTTTTAAGATTTTAGCTATGAATTTATGTTATATATGAACTGAGTTTTGATGGTAATTAGTAATCAGGCACATGGCTTTTCATTTTGAGCAACTTTCAGTCGCAAGTATGACTATACGGTATTAAAAAAAAATTAGTTAGTTAATATTTTGGCGTTAAATATTTGGATTAAGTTGTTGAGCAATTAGAGGACCCATCATTATTTATACCATTATATTATATACATGTGACCTAATTTCATTTTGTCTTTCTTCAAAATAAATGCTACATTAACTAAATAGAATACAATAAATTGGAAGCTTTTTAATTAAAAAAAAAACGGTAAATAAAACACACACACATAGGCAGTCTTAATATAGCCTCCATAATTCAATCCATTTCAAAATTCCATAACAAAAAAAAGCAAAGTAAAATAAAAACTCCTTAAAAACACACTTCTTTATCGTAGGTATAGGAAAAAACATGAATCAGCTTCGGACAATTAAGCTCGCTAACCTCAAACGTCTACAAGGTTTTATTCCTTGGAAACTCTTCCAATTTGGACCCAAATTGGACAAACGACCGACAAAATAATAATGTTAATTAACGTGGAAACAAAGGCTAGCGACCCTTTCTGGAACACTCCAAACTTTATGAGCGCGACTGTACATTTGTATATACATTATTCATATCTACATTGTGTGTGATCTTCGTAAGAATGTTCGAGTATGTATATTTTTGCTTACGTAAGTTTTGACTAAATTTCAGAAAGCAGAAGATTATTTTTTGTTAATCCTAAAGGTACCGTTAACCTAATCAACTAATTCTCATTAATCTAACGTTCAACAACTGAGTAAGTCGATATCGATAAAAAAATCACGCATTATGTTGGAGTACTTTGTTGATAAATTTTTGTGAGTTATCTTAGAAGAACATAGTCGCTTTTGTTCGAACACTAGAACTCGACACCAACTGAACCGATTTTCATAGCTTTTCATCAATCGCTGGTTCCATGTCACCTATATTCGTCACAAAAATCTATATCGGTTCACCCGTTTTAGGGTGACAGCATAACAAACAAACTCGTACCTTGATGATATTATTAAGTATCTACTATAGTAAGGACACTATATCTAACAATGGGAACTTATATATGTACTATGTATATCTCTTATGATGAGACCAACCCTCTTTTGTAACTATACATACAGGAACTGACTCACCAATAGGTTAGTGAAGTTATGAACACGCATGGGGCTTATTCATGTTCATTGCCAATCAGGGCATGGTACCCCTAGTTTTGTTTATAGAGTCGTTACATGAAACCGTGGGCCATAAATTGTGGCTATTGGTATTGTGTAACAAATTTCGTCATTATATATATGTATGTAAACAAAACGTGGTCATTCCGAATAAGCATACTATAACAAAGTGCTTTCAAACTTTAATATCAAAAATTTGACAATTGTTTAAAACAATCCAAATAAAAAAATATTTTAAACACATGTCAGACGTGTATAAAAGATCAGTACTTTTAGATTTTTATAAATTGACGACCAGATGGTGCAGTAGGTAGTTATTGAACCTGTCTGGTTGGGTGGTTTGATTCTCGCATAAGACAAGCATTTGTGTGCATAAACATGCCTGTTTGACTTGGTGTTCCTAAGCATGTGTTTGTATGTATTAATACGAAAAGTATATAAGTACCTTTATCAATTGTCTAGTACCCATAGTATAAGCTCTGCTTAGTTTGGGACTAGATCACGTTGTGTGAATGTGACAGGAATATTATAAATGTATTAAATGTAAGTCGTGGTGGCCTAGTGGTTCAAGCACCAGCCTTTTGAGTATGAGGGTGCGGGTTCGATTCCGGGTCAGGCAAGTACAAGTTATACATACTTTACACCAACCCGAATTGAGGAAGCGTGGTGATTAACGCTCAATCCTTCTCCGTCGGAGAGGAGGCCTGTGCCCAGCAGTGGGACGATAAAAAGGCTGTGATGATGAAATATAAAAAGCCTTAAATATTGTCAATTCGAATAAAACTTAATCAACATTATTAAATAATCAAACCCATTACGTCCCAAACTACGTGTACAACTCACTGAAAAATTATAATAACCCAGTGCAGAATAACTGGAGCGTAATAATTCATACATTTAGTAATCATCATTTAAATAAATATGATTGAGCACAGAATTCGCGTTACATACAGAATGGGAGAATGAATAAAACTTGTATAAAACCAGCATCGCATTATTCAGTGAAATCTTTTGTCTTATTAATATGAACGTGCATATTGTCTGTTTTACGAGAATAATGGAAATTTTATAATTTCTGTTAATCGGAGAGTTTTATATAAAATTTAAATAAAATGTATTCTCCTGACTGTGCAATATTTAACATTCTATTACTTTGCTTTTGTGTTAAAAAAAAATACCATTAAAAAAGGTGTTTTAGTTTTGAAATTTTAAGATATATAGATACCTAAACATGGAACACGATATAGGTAGGTACTCTAAATGAAAAAAAAAAACAGAATAGCTAATATTTAAGTATCTGACGTCGAAAGGTAGAAGGTAAGGATAAGGGCTACTAAAGACCGCATATTTATTCTATGGAACACAATATGACTGCCAAATATGTTACGTATAAGATGAAGTTAAACAGTATGTAAGAAAAAAACTTAATACGTCGAACTTAAAATAACTGGATCAAAATCGCGTTATCTTATAAAATCGAGCAAGGTATAATTTATAATAAATAAATAAAAACAATTAACAGCCTTCAATCAAATGTTTCCGTCAACAAGAAATTAAAATACTTAATGGATTAAATGCCTATACCAATAAAGATAAACCCAAGACAGTGGAAAGCGAAGGTATTAATTTAAAAAATATGGATTTTGAAAATAACGTAATTCTAAAATTAGCATTGTCTCGAAGGAAAAGACTATTACTAATGTTTTTACAACTCAAACAACGGGAAATTGTCGGTATTGAATTTTGCTACGTGTATACGTATGATTGCTTATGACAGTACCTACGTCGTGTACTTGAATGTACAGACATGCTCATCAAGCTACTACAACCTATCACATTTTCTTAATTGATTTTCAACTTTATCGCTCAAGCATATGATTCAAAGTTGTATAGGAAAATTTGTCAGTTTCGTTTCGAGTAGCTTGATGTGCTGGCGACAGAAATTACTAATCCACTCTTAGCTTGTGGACTGCCTTGGAGGTAAGGTCTGTGCCCTGCAGTGGGACAATAAAAGGGCTGATGATGGCTATGATAAATTATCTTTATGAAGATTCTTCAATATCGTAACCTTTAAAGTTCTACTTTGGTACAAAGTCTTTCATAAAGTGCCCTTGAGTTGGAAGCTGCCATTAAATAATTTTGGCACGCTGGACCCTACTCGATTGTTTCAATTGAGGATGAATCTGTCGGCATTATTTATTCTTAACCACTAAATTATTGTACAAACTGCGTATAGGTCTTTTTAAGGGTTCTTTTTATTTATTTTTCCATGGAAATTATGAATTCTCCCCTCTCGCTGAGGATGCAGCTGGAATGTCAGACTCCCACAGACTAAAACCTACTATGTGAGGTCCCTATGTGCCAGGGCCACGGTACCTCTTACGAACTACCGGCAGAACGTCTTTTTAAGGGTCTTCATTGTTTTTCTTAACATCTTATTTTTTACTTCCATAAAATATTACGTCGAGATTGTATTTTTGGTTAATTAAATGATGTCAACAGCTCGACACAATAAATTACTTTCCATGTTAATTATGCAAATTACAGTAAAACTAATTACCTGACGCGTGACGAACGAAAACCACAGTCCGTTTATAATGGCACAAACCCACTGAAACGCACTGCCACAATTACCAGTTAAGTTCACTATACACGCCCAGTAGCACTGCCAAACGGTTTCCGTCACTTACACCTATCATATCAGACCATACATTATTACGTAACACTCTCTCTAAAAGCACTTTTACGCGGAACAGCGGAAAAATCAACCATTATATTTTATAGCGAAATGCACTTTCGTATCGCGGAAACGTAACACAAAGAGTTTCGAAGTTTCTTTTTTTGGATGTCAAATTTATCTGCGCAGATCGTGGCGCGACTGGCCAGGCCCCTTCGGTTGATCATATTCTATTATCATTTGATAGGCCACCTCCGTTTAGGAGCGAGTCTCCGTGCGAGGAAGTGTCGGATCGTTTCGTCGTTGATAACTCGATTCACGTGTCGGCGGGGCATCATGTCCATTCAGTGTGTGAGTCGGTGAACTCGGCATTATGCGGATTTAATGATGCTAAACAATCGAATGAAGAAAGCAAATAAAGAGAAAGAGTGAAAATAAAGAGAAATTTTAAAGATAAAGATACGATGCACGACTCTGGTGAAAGACAAACTCGTTAGAAAATGTGTTGCTCATGAGATGACGTCAAATACCACGGTATGACAATGTTATGAAATGACATAATTTAGTATGAAATTAAGATGACAATGTGCGCTGACTCTGAATAAAATTGAGATAAGGACATGAGCATGATATGAGCGTATAATCGAACCTGTTACGAGTGGTTATCCAATTCATGCCTACTTTCCATCAAATCCTGTAGAATAGAATAGATCTAGCCTATAGTCATAAAGAACAAACTTTCAATCTTAAAAAAACAATATACAACACCATATTTCCCAACACGAGAATTGAAACATCCATCATAACATTTCAGCGTACAGCGCCAACGTCCGCAAAATGAGCTTCATCATAATTAAATATCTGGTCACGTCTCAACCTTTCACTTAAGACTGGGGAAGTCTTCTTACAGCCCTAGCAACAACATAATTGCCACGTCATAATTCCATTGCGTAGTCTGTATGAGGCAATCCGTGTTCGATCCATACAGGTGCTGAATTGGATCACGTAACGTATCATGATCACAAATATTTGAGCGCAAATAGCACGCTTGTGTGCATTTTGCAATCATTGTAATTAACTAGCGCTGCGTAGCGAAAATGCGAACTTTTATCAGCGAAATTGAGTGACGAAATTCGAAGAACAATAATAATTTGTGTTTTTTTTTTAGTTCACGATTTTATTTTTAGTACATTTTTATCGTGCATTTTATTTTATTAATACGATTTCATGACGTAGTTTTTATGACATAAAGTCTAATATCGGGCAAAATTTTTATGTGATTACCAACTCACGAATAGTGTTATTTTGACATGCGAATACGAATTATACCACCTCTAGTGATCTATACCGTTTATGTAATACTTTTACACACTTTCGGTTAAAAGGTACCGAAATTACCAACCGGATGGCTTACGTACGGATCGTTAGTGTACCTGCCATGCCGGAGGTAGTGGTTTCGATTCCCGTATAAGTCAAACATTTCTGTGCACACATTTGTATGTATTTACAAAAGAAAAGTACATAAGTTTATCAGACAGTGAAGCTGTCAGCGGCCTCGGGCACCACGGCCTGTCGTGCAGCCGAAGTGCGGGCCGCATAGCTCGTCATTCGAACATCAATGACATCATCCGTCGTGCTCTTGTCGCCGTAGGCGTACCAGCTGTATTAGAACCAAATGGCTTGGTACGCGACGATGGTAAGAGACCAGACGGTATGTCATTATTTCCTTGGAAGATGGGTAGGTCTTTAGTGTGGGACGCAACCTGCGTCGACACTCTGGCGCCTTCCCACCTTGCTGGGACGGCGTGTTGTGCTGGCTTCGGAAGCCGAAAACCTCAAACGGCGCAAATATAGTACCCTAATAGGCAACTATACCTTTGAGCCGTTTGGGGTTGAAACTCTGGGGCCGTGGGGTCCGAGTGCACACCTCCTTTTTAAGGATATTTCCAAGAGACTCGCTGACACTTCCCGCGACCCAAGGGCTGGCTTTTATTTCGGCCAACGATTAAGCATTGCCATACAACGTGGCAATGCTGCCAGCCTTTTGGGTACACTACCGGCGGGCAGCGATGAGGAAGAATTTTTTGACGCCATTTATTAATAAGGTTTTTTTTTTTTTTTTACTTGTATATTATTAATTTATATTTTTTTGTAAATATATTGTAAATATTTATGTGAATAAATAATTTATACAACCAAGTTTATCAGTTATCTTGTATCTACATAGTACCTACAATCTCTGTATAGTTTGGGACTAAATTACGAATGTACGAATATGTGAATGTGCTATGAACATTAATAAATGAACATATAAATTTATTGAACAAAAGGCCAACGCTATTTTAACTAGCAACTACTTATTTCTAAGTAAAATGATGCTATAATACTTTTTATTGCACTAAGGCATTTCTATAAAGAACAGTAATGAGAAAATTGCGTAACTTTGTACAATTTACCACGTACTGCCGTACAGTGGAAAGTTTTCGCAAACTCTTTAATAGCTTCGTAACAAAGCTGGTAACTCACAAAGCACACTATTTCAGTTAGTAAATATTTCTTAGAACATGTGGCGTCACGCCTGTGTTCTACAAAATGTAAAGACGCCAGCATACACCTACCTCAAACTGTCAATTCTTTTTAATACATTTTCAGCCTTATCAGGATGCCAGAAGGTTAATATTCGATTGATAAAATTTTACAGATTAGGGTAGGTTGATCTACTAGCGTTTGTACTACAAGATAGATGGACGGTATATTCCTTTCTAGTCCTATAAATCAATCGAATACAAGTCCAGATAGGAGGCTGCTACTTATACATTATATAAACGTTAAATGCTGAAGACTTTGGGAAATCAAAAATGAAATATCTCGATTCTAACAAATGAGATTAAATAAGTTCAGACGCCAGCACAACGAGCTACCTGAAACTTTCAATTTCCCCCAATCAACTTTCAACTATTATGCTTCAGCGACAAAGTTAATTTTTTTAAGGCAATTTGACAGATTATAGTAGCTTGGTGTGCTGGCGTCCGTACCTATTCGTACTTTTCCAAAATTTCGCAATAAAACTATGACATTCGTGTTTAAATTTGTATACAATCGATATGCATAGATAATATAGTGATATTTACATAAATAATAATAATAATTATGTTTGTAATGATAATACAATAGATATTTTCTCTGAAATTGACAGAAATCTAATTTCGCCGAAGGCTGAAGCCGTCAACTGTCTTTCATGTTATAGGCTCAGCCTCTCGGTAATCTTAAGGATTAATGTCAAATCCATCCCGCTTAGCTAACGGATTGGTGACCACGGAGTAATATTATACACATTTCTGTGGATTCCTATTATGTGTATAGATTCTTTAGCTTCCGCCATCGGCTTCACCCGTCAACTGTGAAAAATTCTTTTGATATTTTTTAAAAGCTTTTATTCAACTTGTCGTGTATGTATGTTACGGTGGATTCTTTGAACTCAATTTTGAAGTAGATAATGTTCAACCGATTGAGCTGAAATTTTGTATACACGTTCAGTCTGGATGACAATGCAAGATATGTTATATGACGTTATTCTAAATCGAATATGGTGGACTATAAAAGCTTTAAAAAAAAAGATTTTTCTTCTAATTTATTAATTTTAATTTTGCTAATCAGTCCAGTAATTCCTGATGTGAACCTTGTTCAAACAAACAGACGAACAAACTTTTTACCTTGATATTTTTAATATATACATATTATTAAGACATAATCAGTTTATTAGTTTACATTAATACTCTAATAGACTAACAAGAGATTCGTTCAACATTTTACGTTTTAGATGATTTAGAAAAGATTGTTTCTCTCAAGTATTCAGCGTGAATACTGACAATTGTATTCAACAAGTCAAACTGTCATAAAACAAACACTTCTCAGATAATACCACTAGGGATTTACCTCGATAAACTACTTCGTAACTATACTACTTACGAACAGTTGTAGTTCTTTATATTTTGTTTGAAAATTCTTTATTTTGCTTCAAGCCTTAAATTCACAACAAAGAAAAAATTTGCAAAGGAGTTTTGATTAAAACTGGCTACGTGGATATATCCTCCATCCAGCCTTTTTTACTTCCTCGCTGATGGAAACAGGCCTCTCCGTATACAGAGAAGGAATGAGCATTAATCACCACGCTTGCGTAAGGCGCATAGGTGTTTTCCGACTTTGTCATTGGTGTCCAAGATATACTAAGAAAGTACTGACGCCAGTACATCAAGTTACCCGAAAAAATGTTTTCCCAATCAACTTTGAACCATATGCC
Organism: Heliothis peltigera; assembly: GCA_958496145.1. Lineage (NCBI taxonomy): Eukaryota > Metazoa > Arthropoda > Insecta > Lepidoptera > Noctuidae > Heliothis > Heliothis peltigera. Next base: position 3,521,312 of record OY292326.1, on the reverse strand, counting down.
TCAGCGATAAAGTTGAAAATCGGCGTTAGTACATATATATAACCATACAACAAAACAAAAATAAATTAAATGTCTTGACCTGGAAGCTTAGCCGCACACTCATACTTGAAAGGCCACTGTCGACCACTAGGCCACCTCAACTTCTTTATATGTCTAGAACTAATTAAACAAATATACAACAAACGTTGTTACTGTCTTTAGCCAGAAAGAGTCTTACCACATAAGAGTAGAAACCAACGCCAAAATACAGTCTTCATTAATTATATTACATTTTTATTTCACACCTTAAAAAAACGTCTAAATCCAGCCTTAAAAACAACTAAAATATAACGATTGTTCGCTCTTTTAAGCCAAACCTAAGCAACGTCGACGGTAAGTAGTATTGGATAATTTTAGAGATGTAGAACGGAGGTCGGGCTGTATCGATCGCGAGGTAACATTCGAGCCCGACACGCCAGTAGGTAGGTACCTTATATTCTTACCTTGAACCTCTCTACGTTATAAAGATTTCGACATAATGGAAACTAAGAATGGGACGTCTCTATTGCAGATTTGAGCTACATTTTTTGTAAGAACAACGAATTTTTTTTCTGTGTAACTACGGCCTTATTTTCTTGGATCATTTTTCTTGGTGAAAATGTTATATAGTTGGCTGGAAAGTAACAAGTACCCGAGACTAGTTGTAAATTTATTGAGTTCTTAAATTATGTTTTATCTGAGCCGTCAGTGGTTTATCGAAGCCTAGACTAAACTTAATCAAAAGCAGACATAGAATACAGGTCGGATATTCAAGATCGTTTTTCCAACAAATATAAAATTCGTTTTAAATTACAATTTAAAATTTGATTAAAAAATCTTTCCCGAAGACTTTAATTTTTGATTGATCGAAAACACTGAGTACTTATAAAGTTACATTTAATTTAAACAGAAGACCAAAATTATTTTTTTAGCTGTTACCATTTAAAATCTCTTTATTCAAAAGTCTTCTGAAATTCTTTGATTTACCTCAGTAATGTAACAATTAATAAACAATTCTAACTACAAACTATACAATAATGCAACAATTTTTAATCTGAAGTAATGTAAAAATTAATAAATAAATACATTCACAATATTAAGTAAATTAAGTAGCATACTACACTGACTGACCAGTATCGATAGCTTAAAATATTGATGGTACAAGAAAACAAAACATGCTCAAACACGAACCTGTAGGGATAGCATAACTTCACTCTCAGACCAATGATAACCGGCCAATGCTATGCAACGGAGATTCGAATTTACATATATCACGTTACATCTGTGCTAGCCTCGAGCCATGAAAGTCCAGGAGTGAAGCTAAGCTATGCCCGTATTCAGCAATTGGTATAATCGTCATTATATTTGGTTTGTTCCGTTGGAAATTTGCTAGTGTTATGAAATGTGTTAAGTTTCCGTACTACATACTACATTGGCCTACGCGGTTAGAAAGATCCGTTACTTGACGGATGTAGATACAGCTCGTTTAGTTTATTTTAGTTATTTTCATAGTGTGATGTCATACGGTATTCTTCTGTGGGGGAATGCCGCTGATATTCAAACAATTTTTGTTCTGCAGAAGCGAGCTATTCGAGCAATTTATAAACTCAGCCCCAGACACTCACTCAGAGAAATGTTTAAAGATATTAAAATTATGACTGTTCCGTGTCAGTACATTTATGAAAATTTATTGTATGTACATAAAAACCCACATATGTTTAAAAAATATAGTGATATTCATAGTATAAATACAAGAAATAAACACAGACTAGTAGCTCCAGCTACCAGGCTCCAGAAGATAAATGGCTCCTTTAAGTGCCAATGTGTACGCTTTTATAATAAAATTCCCAGCCATATTCAAGATCTGAGTCTTAATAAATTCAAATTGTTTGTTAAGCAGTCGTTGTTATGCAAGGCTTATTATTCAGTTAAAGACTATCTAGGAGATAAAAAGGCTTGGGAGTAAGCTGTTCCAAGAAAAAAAAAAACTACAAATGCTACTGTTGTTTCCTAATTTTATTGAAAAAAATTATCGACATGTTACAATTCTATTGGATAATCCCCATAGTTTTTTTTTTTTATATTTTATTTATTTATATGCTATATATTGCTGACATGTAAACCTACTGTTAAAGTAGATGCTCTTTCTTTTTTTTTTTGTGAGTGTGTGAACAATGTGGGTTTTTCATTAAGTTTTTTTTTTTTTTTTCTTTAGAGTATAATTCTGTCTGACAGTTTGAGTACTATAAGTGGCCTACCCAAATGTCCTTTCTGCTGTTATGTTCGTCGGATTGTTGAGCTCCTATGTTACTGTTGAGTTCAACGAAGACCGACAAATGCGTACCAGCTGATTGGACAGGTCCATTCAAACTTGTATGACACTTTCTTCAAAAGGTCATTTCAGACACAAGCCTACATTGCTCATCCATACTTTAGTATGTAATTTATTTTTATGTCTGGACTTTAAAAGAGACTATGACCCTTGAGTTTGTTTCGGCGTTTCTTCTCAAGGCAGTCAGTTAGGAAATGCCGACCTCATCTCGTTATTTTATAAAAAATGTGTTGACGTGTAAAAGTGTTGATTTCAACCTATTTGCAAAATAAATATCATTTATCATTCATTTATCATTGCAATTCGCCTATTCCTAGAACAGAAGCCGCCATTAACATTCTCCTGAACTCAAACACAGGTTTTGATGTGTTTGCAGATGAAAGGAAGATAATATCAGAATGTTCGAATTCTTGTGAGAGGGTTAAACAGAGTTATAATTAGTAGTTGAAATTAAATAGTGTAGTAGACTTCAGTCGTTCTATTCAAATAAATGAATGAATGAAAATATTAAAAATAATTTTCGTCTATCACTGAAAATCAGCGCTGCTTCTTATGTTATAAGGTCAGGGCATACGTTGAGTGAGATCCATTTTACGTGATTGTGACACACATACATATTTTCCCTTTATGTTATCGGTACAGAACGTTTCTGTTTTCACAGTATTTCTATGTTTGTATTCGTCATAACCTATGCAAAAATATTTATATTCCATCTCTCTTCTTTACTTTTTCTAGTGAAAGATATCTGTTACTAGCGCAAGCAAATAATATTAGGGGAATTTTAAATCTGCAAATAGTTACACTGCTTAGAATTTTTATTGAGCAGATAGTCTAACGATTTCTTTAAGCACGTTCAAAAAAAACTCTTCATCTTTATAATATTAACTTATAAAATATATATTACATGAAGGAGCTATAAACGATTTCAGTGACGTTCTATACATCGTTTCACTATGACGGTTATTATGCACTTCAATGCATACTGTGAAACTTGCGACAATTTCCTTCTGTCGGGAGCGAATCATAAAACATGAATTTCATACATCTATGAGCTTGCTTTAATTTGTCATGTATTGCAAAGGATATACTGGCAAACTATAGTAGCTGAGGGTGCAAACTCCAGCCTCTCAACTATGGGTGTGGAAATTCGATCATAGGTCCTGCAAATACAAATGTCACTTATTTAAAGACCGAGAATACGACAAAGGAATCAACAAAGACTTTTTACAGGGTATAATATAATGGCTTTGCTTGTTTCGCATACCTACAGTAATATGGTTTTGAAATGGATCCTGAATACCTTGAGATTAAAAGCTTTATTAAAAGCATAAGCACTAAGCGCAGTAAGAAATCATGGTGAAAAGGAGCTTTTGAAAATCATTACTGACCTAATGAAATATGCTACTGGTATTGGTAGGTTCCATACCTCCTAACAAAACTAAATTAAAAACTAATTTATCTTGTAAGTGTCATAGAAACTACAGTAATTATACCCTCATTCCGGATCACTTTGGGCTATGGGCCACAGCTACCGTTAGGTAATTCAATTAATTTATAGGTTTCCATGTCCGACCACTGAATTGTGGTTCTGGCGTTTACAACGTTTTCATTCTGAACTGTACTACAATCATCCAGTTTCCGGGTTACAGGGTAGGGAAACGGGTTGCCATGGAGAACATGAAAGGGTCGGTATGGGAGACATGTTTGTTGAGATTTCAGCAAACTGATTATTTTGACGGCAGCTTGAAGCTTATTATTTAGTGTACAAAGAGCACCAATTAGAAGTTGATTAATTTTAATTAATTATATGGCAATAACATTGTCTATAACTTCCATCTATGCATGTATTGTTATTCTTTGGTTTAAACTATGTATATTCCAGTAAAGTTTCAATCATAACCTGTTTAGTAGTTCTTTTTTCTTGATGGATGTTTGTCATTTCATCAACATTTATCTGATATGGTTTGATTTATTGATATTTAAATCCTATTTTGATACCATATTGTATGTTCCTAACCAAAACAAAAGTAATTAGTCTAAGTGTTTATAAGCATTTGCTTACATTATATTTCGTACTAATAAAAATTTACAGTGAAGCGATTGACATTTCATGTATTGAAAAAAAACTATGCTATTTTGAAGTACAGACGCCAGCACATCTAGCTACTACAATCTGACAAATTTCTTTAATTGATTTACAACTTTATGGTTAAGAGTTGATTGGGAAAATTTTACAGTTTCGGGTAGCTCTATATGTGCTAGTCTATACATAAATGATAACTCTAAAATTTTAAGAAGAGAAATTGGATTCTCACACTAAACCTACCGTAGTCAGTTTCAATATGAAGCCATAAGTATTCCCTAAAATTAAAACAACTTAAAAGAGATAAATTAATTAAAATCTAAGTATTTAAAAAAAAAACGACACGAAAGACACAAACAGATGCCTTATTTATTCTTTCAAAAGATAAATCTCGTACCAAAAATATCTGCCCCAGACATCTTTCAAAATTATACAAGTAACATTCAAAGTCGAGTTTAACTTTATTTTAATGTAATATAATTTAATCTCCGCGTTTTTCTATTTTGCTTAATAGCTTGTTCAGAAGTTTTGGACTCATATTTTTTATATTTTTCTACAGCAGACATTTTGATTACTTACTTTGATTTATTTTTCAGATTTAATTAGTCAAAGGGCCAGTTTGACAGGTTGCTGATAAGTTCCAGATAGTTTATCTGGCAGATAATGTCACACAAATTCTGTCCCATTTTCGAATTTATCCGGTAGATGGGGCCGGTCCTAAGGCTCAGTTTCACAGGTTGCGGATAGCCACTATCTATCAGATAAATTCCAAAATGGAACAGAATTTGTATGAAATGATCTGCCAGATAAACTATCTGGAACTTATCAGCAACCGGTGAAACTGACCCTAATAAACGATTAATGCCAGGTTAAAAAAGACACAATATGATTGCCTCGTTTTATTAGTAGTCGCATAGCGCGACTGCTGTACACGGATTCTCGGCTTCCATTCCCGAGCCGAAATTTCTTTGTAGCTTCTAATAAATTTTCATAATACAGCCCGGAGTCTGGAAGTTGGAGAGTGATTAATATAAGCACGTAAATATCAGTCGTTTCGGATTGCCGTTCCATCGGACTATGTGAGTGAGGGAATAGCGAGTGCACCTGTGTTCGCGCAAATGCTTGTGCACTATAATATGTCCTGATTAGGTGGCTGACCTTATGATGCCAGATTATTATTTAGAAAATTATCCCTGTATTTGTATCTAAGAGGATAAACACCTTGGGCCCCAATTAAATAGTAGTAGGTAACAAAACTTTTTCCTAAGCATTTCTTTATTATTCTAGTCTGCCTTCCAAACTTCCATAAACTAAATACACAGAAACCACAAAGTTTTAGACCATGAAGAAACTGTTCTCAAAATTCCTTTTACTGCTCATCAGAACGAGGCGTTTATTGCTGGCTTTCAGTCAAAATTGAGAACGTTTTATATAATAAAGTCTGGAAACCTCACAGATGGACTTTATTGTGGCATAACATCGTTGATTTCAAGGAAAATGCTTTTACGAGTAATTTAGCACGATATTTCATTTTGTTTTATGTTGTTGTTGTGTGAATTAATAAAACTAAGAACATGTGTACATAGTTAAAACGGGCTCAAAAACCAACACACATTTAAAATATGTTTCCATTGCTTCAAAAATTAATTATTTCTTAATCTAAATCAAAATAACGCAAAGCACAATAATAGCTTGCATCATATTATTGTAAATCCAAACAACTGACGACAAACATTATAACGATACATTATCAAAGTACCTACACGCCCGACGTCGTAAATACAACAATGAATAAAACATCCAACAACAACAAGTCTGTTGTTTTCTTACACCTCAACAACAGATCGATAAAGTTGAAACCGAGCGAAGAAACTGAACGGCTCATCTTCAAATCGTTTCTAAGAATCCCGGTTATAACGATTTATATATCGCTTACGTCTTTATGGCGTTGAGCGTTTCTCTCGAGGCTTAGGCATCTTAACAGTTTGGTTTTTCTTATTCTTATAACTTTTAACACATGTACGAGGAGATTTTGTTAGGTTCAAGCATGTGAATTTGGAAAAAAATATGATATTTTAAGGAAATGAAGCGTCGGACGCCATGGTTTCTTAGCAAAAGGTATATGTATATTTTTCAAAGGTGACCATGGCGTTTGCAACAGTTTTTATCGGAATCTCAATAAAAGGTATATAGTCGCAATCTCGTTATAAAAAATTCAAAGGCATACTGTTTTGACATCTATTAGAAAGATTTTTAAAGTAGGTAGTTAATAAAATTAAAGCTATTCAGGTCTCCATTTCTTTGAAAGTAATTAGATTTACTCGTATATTAAACGGTAAACAACCTTACTACATACGCAGAAACCTTACCAAGCAAGTCCTATTATTTCATCAAGGAGGTCAGAGTCTTCAAAGAAATTGATTAGCAATATTGCCTATACTAGGAATTTGTCATAGAAAATCCTTGAAGTCCTAATAATGGCAGTGGACAATCCATTTCTTCGAGAATTACAACGCCAGTCTAGCAATTCTCTAAATTACTATTAATAGCTAGAAGAAGGCGCTCGGGGCTAAGTAGAAGCCGCACGGGTCGATCGATCGTAAGGTTAAGCAATGCTTGGCGCGGTCGGTCCGTGGATAGAGATTTCATGACGAGTTCCTTCATGTTCCGGAAGGCAATTTAAATTGGTGGGTCCCGGCTATAATTTATACATCTTTGGCAGTCATTACGGACCGTCATAAGCCAGAAAGTCTGACAACTAGTCTTACCAAGGGGTATAAGGTTGCCCAGGTATCTGGGTTATGGAGGTCAGATAGTCAGTAGCTCCACGTAAAACACTGATACTCAGCTGCGTCCAGTTAAAACTGGAAGCCGACCCCAACACAGCTCGAGAAAAAGGCTAGGCAGATGAGCTAGAAGGAACTCATATAGCTAATACTAGAAGTTCGCAAAACAGCTTTCTTCCACAGAAATAAATAAAAAAACTTAGTATCTTAAGTTTGAAAACTTTTAACATGAGTTGCTTAATAAAGTGCAAAAGCAAGAACGGGGTGAGATTTCCCCGTCTCAAAGGCAGCCTGATATAACTTGCAAGAAAACTGAGTAAATTTTTCCTTTTTTACTGCCGTTTTTAATTTTTTATCAGTTGTTATGATTCCTTTGGGTGTGTTTTTGTTATTGTGACTGTCTCTTAATAATGGAATAAAGACTCGTTTGTATTCTCACAAAAAAACTAAGGAGCTTTAATTAACTATCTCATTGAAAGGTTCGCGTTGTTTTCTTGAAAAATAAAAGGAAGAATATTTCTTTAAATATAGTAATGATTAACAGTAGTTTTCGCTGGTGAAACGAAATAAAAAAATAGGACTGTGTCTTTTATGTGGAGACTGAGTACCTACATTGTTGTATGTTCAGAAATAAGCAATGAAATAATATACGATAATATTGTAAAGGTATACTTCCGACGGGATTTTGAAACGGTATTAAAATAAGCGATTGTGTGTTCTCATAATAATTACAATAAAAAACCACCTCAAAATAATAACCAGGCTGTATTTAAAACTCCATACACGAATTATGATGCCCGAACATTTTTAATTATTACCGTATCTTCATAAAAAATAAAAGACTTCATTTTCGCATAAATTCGTAAAGCCACTCAGGGTTGCCACACAACAAACTTGCAAAAGCAAACATTTCTTTTAGTTTTTATTACGGGTCGTGGGAGTTTCATAAAGTACTGGTGTTACTGCTACCTAACACCACAAACACCAACAGAGCTTAATTAAGCAGTAAAATACACACAGTATTAAAAAATGAGTACTTTTTCCACCTTTTCTGGGAACGCGACGTAACATTGAAAACACTTCCGTATCGTTGTATTTTTCTTTGTTGAAAGATAACATGTAAAATATAATTTTATAAAAACAATTAGTGCCTACCTGTGTGTATTCGCTGAAATAATAATTCATTTTAATAAACCCTTTTAAGCCGTACAAGAGACTGTCTGCAAATTTAATTTGAGTTATTAATTTAAATGGGCAAAAATGTTTGTTTATACTGCGGATAATCAGAAGCGTAATCTTCACAAATTATGGACTACGTACAGACCAGCACATCAAGCTACCCCAAACTGTCAAATTTTCCCTTTCAAGTTCGAACCTTATGCTTCAGCGATGAAGTTGAAAATCTATTAAGGAAATTAGACAGATTATAGTAGCTTGATGTGCTGTCCTCTACCTATAAATTTCAAGAGTATTTTAAGATGTAACTTTAAATGTAAGATTTTAGTTTCATGTAATTTAATAAAAACAAAGTCGTCGTTATACTTTTGACTTTGGACAGTCAATGTGAACTGTCAGACTGTACATAAGCCGTATTAACTAAACTTAAATAAAAAAGAACTATTGAAAAGCCAAAAGAGATTAGAGATTATTAAGAAACAGTTATGAAACAACACAATATAAATCAAATGTTTTATTAGCAGTTATGTGTGCTAAAACTTTTCCCAAGTGGATTTACAATAATTATTTTAATTAGAAGTTGAAATTGTCGCCTGCCTGCCTCGTTAGTCTAGTAGGTTCTCTGGGATTCGATAAAAAATATCGGTCCTGCGCCTGATACCTCTCAGGTCGAGTCGGATATGGGCTTTCGGATATCACTTTCATAACCCGATGGGCTATGATGCCGATGGGCTTGCTAGTGAGGAAATAGAGAGTGTCATCTGTGTAAGCGCAAATGCTTGTGCACTATATACTTATTATGTCCTGCCCAGCTGCCTGGTTTTCTTAGAGAGAATAGCCGCCATAGCCGGCAATCGGCCTGGATGCAATTTGTGATCATTGTTTTGTTTCAGCCACAATCAGGGTTCTACAAACGGGAACTACTCCATACGAATCGAATTGTAGCCATCCAATTCTTGCGCGCATACACTTTTGTAGCAACCAAGAAACCAAAAAATCTGCAGTACAATTTGCTAGTCTATCAAGAAAACAGAACTTTCCAGTGTCAACTGGAAGTCCAGTTATTTCAAATATTCCAGTGGAACTTTCAGCTGTAATAAAAATTCTTTTTGACAATCAAAGCGTAAGGTTCATTTCTGATTCCATTGTGCCCTGAGTGAGCTGTACCTAACCTCTTTCTTTTGACAATGCTCGCGTGTGCACAGAAAATAAAGTAGTGTGCATTATTCATGCACAGTTGGTGTCACCGGGCTCAAATTTAGTACGAGACCCACATACTGTCGTCGATATAAATATACAAACTAGATGGGGTTATAAATCAACCCTCCCCCTTCATTCATTGTCCCGGATAATAGCTATCGTAGTCATTTTGACTAGCAAAAAATTTTCATTGAAATATGTGAGAAAAAAATTATCTAATATTAAAAGTAAGAATAAATGAAAGTATAAATCATTCCGAGTCTGACATTTTTCCTTCATAAATGTTGGTAGTGGTAAATAGTGTGATATTAAACGCTATTTACTTCGCCTGTCTGGTACTTCGAGTTGAAAAAATGTTGCGGATTCAATATTTTAGATTGTATTTTTAAGTATGAAATTCTTGCTTATTAACCTACTTAGAATTGTAATTTCTATGAAAATGTATGTGTATAGAGCTGGACTTGTTATTTTTGAATACCGACATAATACAAACCCGTAAACCACCTTATTATAAAACGTGGTCTTAAAAAGAACCAGCTTTAGTACTAGATTTATAACATTAACTTTGTTCGAGAAAATGGTTTAAAGCGAGCACTAAGGGCGGTACTTTGTTTAGGCTACGTTTTATAATAAGGGGGAAAGAATTTCTTAGTTCGCTTAGACGTACTAATCTCAGAAACTACTGGACCGAAATTCGGCGCTTTTTATCGCGCAACGAATAAGTTTTTTAACAAGCAATTGAATGTGGTTATTGAAACATATCTTCTCCGCCAAATCAGTAGTATTCCTAAGTGGAGAACATCTATAGGATGTTTCAAACTTCTCCACTCCGCTTTGGTGGAGTCTGGAGGCCTTTAACAAAAGCTTGTGTTTCACACCTGTAGTGGCACAGAGCCGGGTGATTAAATTACACGTTACAGTCAAACTTTTAATGAGAGACTCGTTATTTCGGCGAATTTTCGCCGCATTATTAAATATGCAATACGCAATCTTTGGGGGTTTTTAGTTTTGAATTTCAAATATCTTTTGCAAACAAATGCAAAGGTTTATTGCAACTTCTTATGATTTAGGAGAAACTTGACTAAGAATATTTTATGTCTTTGAGATGTGTTTTTTTTTATAATTGAATAGGTTCCTAAACTACTTTGAATTCGACTGATTTGAAAAAATCTCCCGTGAACATAGGCTATGTTTTATCCGGGTACGGGAAAAAGTTCCCCGCGGAGAAATCGCGAAAAACTGCCTATTATTTATAATTTTATGTTATATAAAAGCTTCCTAACAGATCTACGCTTTTACGGTGATTGAATGAAGCATATAATGTGTAGAAAATAATGGACTAACTGTACTAAGGTGGCTCCGTGACCCAGTTTATTAACGAGGCACTGAACCACATGCGAAGTCTAAGAAAAACAGTACCAGCATGGGTTTTACATTCTTTTTTTACTTAATTACACGTAAACGTCATTTTTGTTTAATTTATAGTTTTTCGTGTTGAAAATCTAATTTTAAATATATTACTGGAACTAGTGTAACGAAAGTACGCTTAAGTGCTAACATAGTAAAAAGTCTATATTACCCTTTAATAACCACTTTAAAACTATATTTTATGTTTCTTTGTTTAGCTTTTCATTGACATAAAAAAAAATTTTAGAAATACATATTTAACAGTGGGAACACACGCGTCCTAATCGCGGTGAAAATTAAAATATACGCTAACTCTTTTCTCGAGACGTTTCGGCCGAATTACGCCGACCGTGGTCACGGGTGGACTTTTAAAAATACATTTTCTTCTCAACGGAACTTTTTCAATAATACTTAATGTGTAAAACAATAATCCCAAGTCACAACATAACAAAAAAAAATACCTTAAGAAAAATAACTCAATTTTACACCGAGTTCAACTTGGTGTCAACAAAATCCTCTTGCAGTTAGCGGCATTAAAGTAACCGAACATTTATCGAAAAAAGCTTAGTATACCCGAGCTGGTACGATTACTGGCGACGGGTTGCCGCGGTAATCCCACACGTAAATGGAACCACGTTTTGTTATCACGTAACGTGCGTTCCCGCGTTTGCGTTTCGTCGCGAAATTGAGAGAAATGCGCTCGCGCTTAATTGAAAGTAACGAGTTTAGAATGGTGCAAAGAATAATGGGGATGTCGATAAAATGTTGTTTTATGGATTGGGAATATTATAAGGGGAGATGATATAATATAGATTTTTTTTAGGTATTTATTTATTATATTATACTTTATGCACATAAATATTTTGTACAATGGCGAACTTAACGCCTTAGGCGTTCTCTACCAGTCAACCATTAGGTGGAGGGGAAATAGACATGGCAGATGCTCAGTAGTTTTATCTTGGTAAGAAGGATGGTTCGAAATCTGCGAGAAACTAAATTGTGTTTTTTTTAGTTGAATATTAAAGTTTGTTAGAGGCTATCAGGAACAACGGGTTCGAATAACAAAACAGTGTAAGATGGCCGTTAGATTCAGGAATAGACTAAAAGCTTTTTATACGGGTTATATGACGGATTATATGAAGTTGTTCGCTTGTGCCGCGTGTGAGGCCGCTGGCTTTAGAAACATAATATTAATACTCATTTGGGAGAATAGTTATAAAGTATCTATGATACTGGATAAATATAACCTCGCCATGGAGCTTGGGGTATTATAATTACATAACTATTCGCAAGTCCATCAAATTACTGCAAACCCTTTCATTCGATTCTAACCCGTATTCCACAAATGTTCGTAATTACTGGAAAGTGTTAATTTACCATGCGAAGGTTTCCAAGCGGCTTAACTCATTACAGCACCCCGAAACTGAGTACATTAATATTAAAACAATAGCCGTATGAACCGCACTATTGTACTTCGCGAACTCGCATCACCAACGCAAATATAGCGTCGAAAGTACTCAACAATCCTTCTCATTTAGAAGTTTCGCACCCACTTCAACAGTAACTAGGGCCGGCAGTAAACAATTCAAGGTAACTTTGTACCATAAAACATAAAAACAGGCTTATTTGCGGCAAAAATTCTAAGCACGTAGGTGGAATAACTCGATTTCCTGTGTCAGGGAAAAGCAATTATTTGTTTTCTGTCTAAATATGCTTGGAGCGGAGCGCGGCCTCGCCTATTGGATTTATTCTGGTCCACTGTGTTACAGTGTTCGTTTATTACTTTTGGGAGCACATTAAAAAATATGGAACACCTGTGTGATTTTTTGTCGCATAATATTGAGCAATTTGAATTTGGTGTTACCTACACTTTAGAACTAAATCTCTGATGGAAGTATTGCTTATATAGGAAACAATAAAGAAAACCTTTATTACATTAAAATAGAGTAAGTATGTACAATGTACATATCTTCTACAAACTGTACTGGGTGTAACGGAAAGGAAATATACATCCAAAGGAAGGTCAATGTACTCGTAAAACTGAACAACTAGAACTGAAAATAACAGCTACGAAATACGATAAAAAAAATTGGACGTTTCATAGAAAATTTGACCCTACCGCCTAAATTTTGTATGGAGAGTCGTAATTGTTTTTTTCCGAATTTCGTATTTTTTCTGTTGAAAGTGTATACCCGCGTATAGTGTAAACGTGTATACCCCCCTTTCCGTTACACCCAGTATGATAAAAAAATACTAAAGTATTTAATAATAAAAATAAAACACAATGAATTTCCAACATTTTGCACGTAAGTACCTACCTAATAGAAATTCAGACACGCGAATCGAAAATCTGGTAAATGTACGCGAATTGAACTCGCACGCTAGAATCCGAGGAAATTGTTCGGCACCTAGTAATCCCAGCACGCACACACAAACATGACCATTTATTGGAATATTACACCTGTGATTATGTACAGGTTTTGACTAAAATTCGTGTGCCTAACGAGAGAGTAATGTAGCCTTTTACGTAGGCTTTAAAATACTGAAATATTTAGCTAGTAGGGTAACTAATCTTTTTATTTCTTGAAATACCTAGAGATAAATTCAAGCATTTTTTTATTTATTTATTAAACAGTTTACGTACATAGTTGATGAAACAAGAAAATAAAAAAGATCAAGTACAAAGACACTGATTGCTTAACAAATCTCTTCCAACAGGCCTCTCATTTATTTTGTATTGGACAATATGATACTGTTATATTCAGCGAACATTTTACTGTAAATTTATTAAGTCAATCATTGTATTTGACAATGAAAAAAAAATTCAACATAAAAATTAAACGATGGTAATATCCTTATATAACAGTATAGTTATTCAAGATACATATACGTTTTAAATAAGCTTTGAAACTAAATTACCTCATGTAAAAAAATCAAGTATCTTTTATCTGTTACTAGGCATTCAAACATTGCTTCTAGTAGGTAGGCAATAAGACCAAATTATGTTTGTCTTTAGGTAATTTTCTTGTACTATTTCGTTCATCTAATAATAATGTATGTAATTACTTTAATGGCATTTGCTCACTTAAATATATTAGCCTTGTTAAGACGACAGGAAACTCCCATTTACTGTGATACTTTTTCGTAAAAAAAAACACATTTTCGATTGACAAGTGAAAATCACATTATAATTATATTTCAGTGGCCTTAAAACTTCAATTAAAAAACGCAATTTTCAGCACTTCAATTAAATTTGATTAACAACCCTGAACCCGCTTTTCGACCGCTTCCTCAGGAAACCACTTCCCGGACCAGCAGGCTTAGCATGGCAACCGTAGAAACAAGTTTTGTTTACCGAAAAACGGGCATAATGACAGAAAAGTGACAGATTGACGTAAGATTTCTTTTGACATTTTTTGAAGAAATTTTTCGTTTCTTCGATCGACATTAGTTTACAAGTGATTATATGTGAGTTGACAGGTCGCGCCATGCTCGGGCAGAAGACATGATGACATTGACAGAAAGAGTTTTGTCTTTTCTTGACAGAATAGATATAGAATCGCCATGCTAAGCCTGCAGGATAAAAAATAGCTTATAAATTTGTTTCGTTGAAATATGATCTATTTTATCCTAACGATTTTTGCCAAGTTACGTACCGGGGACTATAATATACGCGAAATAGTGACAAAGATCCATCCATTCGTCCATACTTCAAAACTTTCGCGTTTATAATATTAGCAGGATAATGTATTAAGTGCCTTATCGTGTACCGAGTCTACAGAGAGAATTTAAAATGTGCCCCACATTGTGCGAGAGTTCAGTATGTACCCACGTAAAGGTATAATGATGTTGCCTGTAATTAAGTGAGCCATCAGTAATTAGATACATACATCTTGGTGAGGGGTGCGTGGAGGGCGTTTTTCGATTACACGTACCTAAACACATGCTTTGGGTCGTAAATAGATGTTCTCCGGTTCGCTGTGTAAAATATCGTTCTGTCTTTGTGAGATTTGTAGTGGTGTTTTCCATTTAGAACGTAGGTAGTCGATTAGTGACTGTGATTTTGGGACTAATGGTTGGTTGGTATAGTGACGGCGTAAATAGATAAGGTGGTATTACAAAAACGTACCTTCTTACATAAACATACCATCTTTATATGAATCCAGATCCCTACGCTTCTTGGACTTATACATATGTTTATTTTCCATATAATGTATAACATCTATAACGGTTGGTATTCCAACACAACCGGCGCAGGACCGACATTTATGTGATCTCGGATGCACGGGTATATCTATCACCAACTCCCAGACTTCGGGCTGCTTCTAAGAAAGTTCTTCACAACCCACCAAGCAATTTCTGACCGACCCCGGAACCGAACCGGGGACCTCTTGCTCAGCAGTCGGCCGGGCCATGCTAATGCTAAACCAACGAGGCAGACAAATGCTCTGGAACTAGATATATGTAGATCTATCTTAAGATAATAACTAACTTAAAACTCGTATAAAACCCGTAAATAAAGTTTAATAAAAAAAGAAGATAAAATACCTACTAATAGAACTTAATAAAAGTAATACGCTTAAAAAATGTTTTCTCATTTAATACCAAGAAGGAAATCACTTACTCCCACTAACACAGTTTATATTTTAATCCTGGCTATTAACGGCAGCGGTGAGGGTGTAGCCTATAATAGTAAGTCTAGTAAAACCGCCCCTTCTCTCCCCCCCGTGATTGACTGGGCGATTTCCTTGGCGCTAGACAACGCCTTTTATCTTTGTTTATTTACAAACTTCAGCCTTTTAAGAATAGTGTTATGCTAACTAGCAATAGAGTCATTAAATTAGACTGGTTTGTAACTACATATGTTGTATACGTAATTTTAAAATAAAGGTTTGTAACTTTTTAAAATTATTAAATCATAAGTTATTAAGGCTGGTATTTCACAATCTTGGTATTTATCCACCTTAATCATTATTACTACATTTTAAAATTACTTTTATTTGGCCTATGAGATGTTTTTATATATTCATAAAACCACATCCTATCCAGGAGTAATTATTCTTCCCCTGCCTGCATCCATCGTCATTATCATCAATCTTTGTAATATTAATCCATTACTGGACCAGCTTGATAATGCATCAGGGTTCTCTGAACAAACTGTATTTTTTTTTCTCTTAAATATTTAATAACAATGGCCTACTAGACGTAATGTCATACATGTTTACAATCTGAAACTATCATCTATAATAGTATGTATAAATAATTAAAAAAAACCTATATATGTACATCTTAGGCATCGAAGTACTCCTCTACATCACTGTCATCCGGTAACGTGCCCAGAAGACTGGCCGCATTGCCACGTTGTATGGCAATGCTGATTCTTTAACAAAAGAATAGGCCAGCCCTCTACTCGAGCATGGCACAACCTGTCAACTGGCATATAATCACTTGTAGACTTATGTCGATCGAAGAAAAGACAAATTTCTTTTTTACGTGTCAAAAGGAATCCGTCAATCTCACTCACTCACTTATCTGCCATTATGTCCATTCTCCGGTAGACAAAACTTGTTTCTACGGTTGCCATGCTAAGCCTGCTGGTCACGCGAAGTGTCGACAAATCGTCTTTAAATAGGATACGTGAACTCTTAAATTAAATTACGAAAAGAAATTATGTTCGTCTAAATAGAATTCTAAGAGTAACAGCCACATGAGAATTCAGAAGTTAAACCAGTTAATCTGGCTGTGCCAACTTGTTTGCCCGTAAACGTATTACCTGTCGAAGTCTAGCGGATTAGCTCTAAGTGCACTACATGCATTTCTCTGTACTTGTTCTGTGGCTTAATGTAGGGCGCGGAGATAAATAAGGTAATGGTTTTCGCGAAACTCATGACGCGTTTTTTTCGTGAGAAGTCGTCAAATGACCCCTCCCGCTGTGGGTGCAGCTGGAGGGAGTGTCAGACTCTTCCTGACTAAAACCCACTATGTTTCTTTTGGAGGTTTTTTGTGGGCCAGGGCCACGATAACTCATGCCAAAAACCCGCAGCCCCAGCAAAGCTTGGCCCTACGGAGCCCACCAAATCAGGACCTTTCATGTCTTGAAAAATCTCGGTGGTTGGAAAAGTCAGCGAAGTATTTTTGTGGGTGAAAGACCAAGTATTTCTTTGGTGGTATCTTATTCATTTTCTTACGTGTTTTAGTGTTTAGTAAACAAATGAGCAGCGACAATAGTCTTTTTTTTAAATAGCGATTTCATTATAATAATTTAGGGTTAGTTAGTTGACTCCTAATAGGAGCAATACTCAAAAAACAGTACGATACATTCTAGCGTTCAAATATTATGAACAGTTTTTTTCACAGCACCGTTACAAAATCTGAGTACACATTCATCAACATCACATATCAAAATAACTATTTTTTATAAAAAACATTAATTACAAAACTTAATTTATTCATACTTAATGAAGCCTTATTCCTGAAAATTGCAACACCTCTATTATTTAAAGTAGTCTTCCGCGAAAAACAACAGAGATGTAATCAGACTTCAGTAAAAATCCTCCCTTTGCCCCCCTACCCCCAGATTACATTGTATTAAAATTTAAATTCCTGTCATGTCTGCTAGGGTAAATGAATTTTATATGACATGGGTGTGGTTATGGAAAACGCCTGCGGCATGTTATGTTTCATGGAAAACGAAAATACACCCTCCCTACCTATTTGTATTCTATCGATAATAATGTCATTTGGATTTGCTCTGAACGAAATATACATATTTTCTCAAGAACTATTGAACCGATTTGAAAAATTATTTGAGTGTTTACATAGCCCATTTTTGGAGAAAGACTGTAGTACATACCGTAGCTACTTATCCATACTTTAGTCAAGTTTGCGGAGTAGTTCCTACGGGACGCAAGTAAACGGTTTTTGGAATCTAGTTGATTTATCACTGTCCTAGCAACCCGGCCTATGTATAATTAAACTGACGTCATCTATCCCTCAATGTATTTGTGAAAACCTTATAAAAATCCGTTCAGTAGTTTCTGAGTTCAAACCAAAGTTAGTTTTTGAGTTTGTTATATAACATGTTGTGTTAAACGGTTTACCCCGACTAAGTTAAGTAACTAATTAAATTTTGGATTGTCAAACTCTACTATTAGCTGAATAGCCGAAAGTGCTACCCCTGAGTATAGGATACAATTTTCAAGTCAGACAAAGTTTAGCTGAGTAACAGCGCAAAGTTTGTATTTTCGCTAGAACTCTAAGGCTGCCCTGTTCTATGTATATAAGGCGAACTTAAACGTAGTATTTAAATCTAGCCTTTACCTACAGGAGAATCGAATTCATGAGAACATGATAATAATATAAGTTAAAAAAGTGAATTGTTAAAACATTGCATCACCTTCCCAAGCTATGTATGTATTTTGGGATCAGCTTCCAGTCTTAATCGGATGCTGCTGAGTTCCAGTGTTTTACGTGGACCGACTGCCTGTCTGACCTCCTAAACCGAGTTAGGTACCTGGGCAACTCGAGACCCCTTGGTGAGACTAGTTGTCAGACTTTCTGGCTTCTGACTACCCGTAACGACTGCCAAAAATGTACAAATGACAGCCGGGACCCAACAATTTAGCGTACCTTCCGAAACACGGAGGAACTCTTCATGACAAGTTGGTGACTCATCCACGGACCGACCGTGCCACGCGTTGCCAAACCTTATGATCGATCAAACCATACGGCTTTCACTTAGCCACGAGCTCCTTTATTTATATTTGTAATTGTTCTCTTTTTAAAATTGTGAAAAATAAAGCAATCCCACTAAACGAGTCTAGTCTTCTTACTCAGACCTTTGCCCTTTTTACAACTTGTATTATTACTTTCTCGCCTCCTTCACTATCGTAGATAAAAATAAACTTAGGTACGAATCCTAACTCCATTGACAAGACTTTGTGGTAGTTGTACGTGCCTGGAACCTCTGTGCTCCACCACTACCAAGTATGGCCGTTTTAGTAAAATTATCACCTCCCCAAATGTACACGACAAGTCCACTTCTATTCTGAGAGCCGCCATTTTGTTTCTAGTGTCCATATTTCGGAACTACACCCTAGGGCTTGGAAGCTAGGACTGTCGTAAAATAGGTCAGATTGTTAAGAGGAGGTAGGTATAATTTTATGGCTTATAAGGACCTGGGCCTTTGAGGACTATTTATTCATGGTGAAGGTAATATTTTTGTTTTAAAGTCAGTCCGCCATTTTGGCTAGAAAGGATTTAAAGTTCTAAAAAAAATATTGTAGCTGCTCATTTGTTTACCTTACTAAACAAAAAAGAATCTAACTATCTATCTATATCTAGAACAAAAAAGTTTTATAGGCAATTTTACTTACCAATTTACAAAGTGCGAAGAAAAAAATTAATATGATACAATTTTTCACGTAAAAAAGAAACTGCTAATAAAGTGACGGTACCTACAAATGCCCTTTCTAAAAAAATATATTTTTCCATAATTTTCACTACCTATTTTATACAGTTTATACACACAATGTGTGTGAATGAAGATCAATCTAACTTATGAGTCCTTAAACGACAGACAATGAAAGCACTGAAAAACGTATAAACTAGTTTTACCTCGATTGCTCGCTTTCACATAAAACTTTTATCTGTCATGTCACATAAAATCGATCAAAAGTAATTTCATGGTTTAATTCCGTTAAAATAACTCGAACAAATTGCATACCGAGTACTTAATAATCTGATCGAACAAACGAACGTTCCAGTTAATCCATAAAACATCAATTAACGGGGAACCGTTGGACTTTTGTATGAACGACTATTTTGTACACAATAATTAATAACTTGTGGTATATATTTCCGCGCACTGAAACCCGCCAGTCAATCAGAAATTGAAATTCAATTTGCATATACAAATCGACGGGTCCTACGCATAAAGTCGTAAGCCTAAAAAGTCAATTTTTGAGGAGAGCAGTTTTTGTATGCGTTAATGATAAAAGTTATTGTGAAAGATTTTCAACAGAAATTTTTGCACTAACCTGTCAATTATTAGTTAAATAATATATACTCAGACGCTGGATATTAAAAGGAAATGTAGTTTACGAAAAAAACTAGTTTTACTTACTTACGACCATATACTTATAAAGAAAAGGTCGTATCTTATTGTTGCGACTATATGCTTTCATAAACGTAATAATAAGCAACACGAATAAAGTCGTAAGTTTAAATAACGACTATATGCGACGTGCAAACTATCGTATCTCTCTAAACGTGGGCTCTAAACGGGGTCGTAACAAGGTACTTGACGTATAAAAACCACCGTAAAATTCAAGTTGAAAACATTTTTATTACAATAACCCTCATGAACATAATTCAGTCTTCTTAACACACAAGTCTCGTTTTTGTAAATTAAAAAAAAAATGTTATAACTAGCGGTTTTTAAGAGCCACAGTGGCTCTTCAATACTAGCTGCTGCCCGCGACATCGTCCGCATGGGCATTATAGTAGTAAAATGATAAATTTGCTTTACTGTTCTTGTATCCTTTAACATCATGCTCTAATAACTAAGCAAAAAAACCACTCCTACTGTGTAAGTTGTTACGGTTCGTCTTGCTGGTAAAGTAGGTAGTCGATAGTGCGGCTGCTGTGCACAGGTCTCTGGTTCAATTCCCGGGACGGACCGAAATCGCTTTATGGGTTTCTTGAAAATTTCATACCACAGCCCGTAGTCTGAGAGTTGGTGATTGATTGATTCGTGCTCCAGAGAACACGTAAATGTCGGTCTTGCGCCTGATCTCTCTCTCCGATCTTGTCGGATTGTCATCCCGTCGGACTATGAGCACCTGTGTCTACGGAAATTCTTGTGCTCTATATGTTTTGCGCAGCTGGCTGATCTCCTTGTAGAAACCGTAAAGTTAACTATACCGAAGATAAGTGACAGTTCTGCGGCTGATTTTACGTTGCAAAGTATTCGGCTGCTATAGCAATAAGCGTTGAACTTACATTGCGGTTTGCATATCAATCATGGAAGACTTATGTTTTAATATCACAACAAAACACATGCCTCGTGTGCTAAGGGTGGACATACAGGTGTGGACTCTGGGGCCCGCCTACTTCTGCTTCTCGCTCTGGCCTTTGTCTTAGATTGAACTGAACTTCCAACGGAATGGCTTCTGAACTTGAGTTCTTATAAAAATATACATGTTTGTTGTCACTACTTCAAATAATATTGCAGGCATAGTCACTGCGAATTGCATCGAGGTCGACATAGTTGGTTTAGGCACTAATTATGCACTCTTCCTCGCTAGTCTAGTAATTGCATTGCGCAACTGCTGTGCACGTGGTATCGGTTTCGATTCGGTCAAACCCAAATCGCTTTTTTAGGAAACTAAAAAGCAGCCCAGAGACTAGCAGTTGGTGATTGATATACAAATGCATCGCAGAATACGTAAATATCGATCCTGTGCCTAGTCTCTCTCCGGTTACAGTCTCCGGAGTACAGTACACCTAGGAGGCAGTCTATTTATTTATTTATTTGATTTACACGACTTAAAAAGCCAATTACATAAATCGAAACAGGAAAGAAACTTAACTAAAATAAAATCAATAAAATCTATATTATACATTAATACATTACTGCTGGACATGTATGAAAAAGAGATCGCCATAATTTGGGATGTCTATCTAAGTGGCTATATTCGTCAATCCTTAGATTATTAGATACTTATTCCTTATCCTTTTACGACTAAGTTCCTCGAAAACAGATTACATATATATTTTGGCTGTCACCACCTATGTAAAGTCCACTTTTTTTCCTTCAAACAGCAGCCGCCAACTCTATTCGAAGTGTTTGTTCTGTTCTGAATCGTTTCGGAAGCGTTAACTGAACTAAATCCATTCACTTTTCGCCAGTAATTAGTCCTATTATGATTCCTATGGGTAAAGAATTTCTAAATGATAATAATGATATTTATTTTGCAAATAGGTTGAAATAAACACTTTTACACGTCAAGACTGACATTGCTCACACACTCACAAAATAAAATGCATCTACTTTAAACAGTAGGTTTACATGTCAGCAAGGAAAAAAATATATAAATAAAAAAAAAGAATGTCGGTTACTAATAGAATTATAACATGTCAATAAATTTGTTCAATAAAATTAGGAAAAGCAGTAGCATTAGTAGTTTTTTTTCAACAGCTTACTCCCAAGCCTTTTTATCCGCTAGGTAGTCTAAATTGAAAAACTCAATAATATATTGCCTGATCCGGCGATCGAAACACACAAATCATGGCCGGCAGTCATGCTAGCGGAAGGCAGTTAAAAAGTTAATTTTAATGCTATTTTAACTAAAATTTTAAAAGTAAAGAATCGTATCTTATTTTTTTAGCGGAGCATAAAGCCGTATGTGTATGATACGTCTATATACGTTTATTCATTTTTATATTTAAACATTGTAAATGTTCGTAAGTCTAAGATACGACTTCTAGAATTAAATTATTGTGTAGTATAAAGTCGTAACTGACCAACCTTAACGTTTGGTTACAGCGCATATAGTCGAAACATAAAAGTTTCGACGTTATGCGTCGGAGTTATCGTTACATACGACCTGATAGTAGGGGTCGGTACTAAGCTCTGATTGACCGGCCGCGGACGATCGATCGGAGCAAACCGTCGGAACTTTCCGCGCGACTTTATGCGCGGTAGCGTTTAAATGTTAAGACTATTATCCATTGAAAAACTCGTTATTCATATGAGATATTAAAATTTTGATTTTAGTAATACATACTACTCTTCAAGATTGTTGTAATGGCCCAAAAAAACGATTTTAGGTAAAAATAGTGTTCCGACCTTATGCGTAGGACCCGTCGAAATGTATGAAGGTAAACGTTCAATTTCTCGCCCACCTCCCTGAAGCCTGATACGTATTTTTAAGATAAAAATGTGCCTTTTGTAAATATATAAACCCATGGGTAGTTCGGAAGATCCTTGACCCAAATCCTCTCAATTCCCATCCTCTTATCAATTTCTTATATTTTTATTCACGTTCGTTTAACCTTTAAGTTTAAAGGTTTATGGGGTTATTTTAAGCTACTGGGTATATTGTATAGCTATTTTGGGTTATAGAAGTTTTTATCAGCCTGAATACTTTCAAATTCTTTAATCAGCGATAGTAACTTATTTTACATAACTCTGACAAAATGCAAATTACTCTCTTACGAACATTCAACCTATTGACCGCCACGTCAAAAAAGAAAGATGTGCCCTCAGCGTCAACCTAAACTACAGTAGTAGTGAGTTCAGGATTATATCGATTAAAACTGAATCGTGTAGTCGTGACCGTGGCGTGCTGGACACTTTTTGGCTTGTCATCTATATGTGACTGTGGCGGTCAAAAAGTTAATACCAATAAAATATATATAGCGAACATTTTTTACCGTCATTTAAGCACAATATCTAAGTAGTATTACCGACCTAATTACTTTTTGTAATAATCATTAAATCAGCTACGCGTTTCGAAATACTCGTAACTACGAAAATTCACTCCGAAACAAGTAATTTTATCAAATGGAATTAGGTCGTAACACTTAGGTTATGGTTTAAATAATTGAACTGCTAGGAATTAGATAATTGAAACTGCAGCCCGGATTTCGCATTATGAATTTATTTGGCAAAATTGGCTTCTCTGAGACGGGGTAAGTTTTATTAACATTCATGCAACTTGTAATACTTGCAATACTTTTGATGTTTTAGGCAAAGCAATTATTTAAATGACTTAAATAACACACTATGTGTAATACTGAACCTTCTTGCGATATTTTTCAATTTCCTTAGCCTTCACGGATAGTAGTATTATTGGCAGAAGAAGCGAAAAACTTGATTTTCGTAATAATGTGATACTATTAGTTTACTATGGGTCTAGTCATTGTTGATATGTCTGCATACATTTTCGAAGAGAGAGGGGGTTTGTAAATTACATTTTTGTACGAAATAATATTATGAACACAGAGTTTATTTGTTTGTTTTCTTGACAGGTGATCACAGGGATAACTGGTCCACTTTCAAAAACTGTTTTAATCTTCAGAATCAAATATATTTATTTGCTAAACATGGGTATATATAAAAGTCTTAACAGTTGATAATCAACCTCTATTCGATGCTTTTTCTTACTGACATATAAATGGAAACTTAGAGAAGACTTAGAAATCGAAGTAAGCCGATCGTATCGAGGAAGGCTATCTCAATCTGAACGCATGGAGGAGTTCCCAAGGGATCCGGATGAAACCGCTAGCAGAAGCTAGTATGCAAATATTCTTGTAGCAACAATTTCACCACGACTCAAGTGATCAAGATCACAGCATCACATTTAAATGATCTGAACTGCATTCAAGTATTACCTGCGGTAACCGGTTTCCACGGCATTTAAGCACATTTAGATGGTTCCAGGTGTATAAATTCATCTTAGATGTCTGCGTAGAATATTAATATCAACCAACGCTTTGAGAACAGATTTAAGATGCAATAACCGGCACGGCAGCACATAGTTCGGAATTGCTCTCAAAGACCTTCAAAATTGGAGATCATAGTTCCCACGTTTAGTCCTCAAACTGTAGAACATAAGACATACATACAGACAAACAGACAAAAATACTAAAAACTATATTTTTGGATTCGATATCAATTGTAAATCTCGCCTCATTTATTATTTAAATCAATGTGCAGTATTTATGGTATAGATGTCATGCTAAGGGCCTACCACCTACGAATAAAAGTCCCTGTCTGATTACTTGATAGATAATTTTATAAAAATTCTGTTCCATTTATGAATTTATTCGGTAGATAGTCGCTTTTCGGACATTGTGAAACTGGCCCTTAAACGGTATAAAATGGATTCCATGAAAATATTATATTTTTAAACTAACCGCTGAGCAAAGGTCACAACAAGAGTAGTAGGTCACTACCAGGCAAGCACTTTAACACGCTCAGCAAAAGTCATATTTGACCCCTATTCGATGCCAAGCATTTACCTCTCACAACTTTTACTTAAAACCGCGCGAAATTAAACATAAATTCAAGAAATAAGTTAATGATAAGAGTATATCTTATAGAAGTCTAGACTTCTACTTCACATTTTCTTAGAGAAAGATAAAGAAGAACTTTAAAAATTATGGCAAGATATCAAGAACTTCCAACAATAATTTTAGAACGTAGGCTTAGCATGGCAACCGTAGAAACAAGTTTTGTTTACCGGAGATTAGAAAAGCAACAGATTGACGTAAGATTTCTTTTGACATTTTTTGAAGAAATTTTTCTTTTCTTCGATCGACATAAGTTTACAAGTGATTATATGCGAGTTGACATCGGCATGCTCGGGCAGAAGACATGTTGACATTGACAGAAATAGCTTTGTCTTTTCTTGACATAATAGATATAAAATCGCCATGCTAAGCCTGCTGCTTTAAAAGTTAGTAAGTAAAGTATCATAATGATGCTGGAGCTGTAAAAGGAACCTCTTTCCCACACCCGAAACCAATTTTCCCATAAAGATGCCCCTTAAACGCCATGTTTCGTGCGCTTAAATTTTAAAACGACCGTAAAACGTGTTCAGAGAATAATCCGGGCGTAACAGAATACCCCAATTAAACATTTATTAAATTTACAAGATGTAGGTTTAGGAATATTTCGGGAGATCAGACAATCTTAACTGTCGCTGATTATGTCGTCAGAATTTATTTTATGGTTTTAAATGAGCTGGTATTTTTCATATAATAAATATGACTTTAAGTTACAACTTGAACTTGGCTGTGGGTTAAAAAAATATCTATAAATTATATAGATTGTCTGTGTAAAATAAAGATGAGAAAATGCAATCATAATTTTATTATGTAGGATTGTATACGAGTACCTACAACCAAAAAATCGACGCCTTTTAGGTTTCATTCATACATAAATACTTGTATCATACGAGAATTAGTATATTTTGTAACTTTGTGAGTAAGTAAAGAAATAAATCAAAGACATGGCAAAAAATATCAGGTAATGAAGAATGGAGAAAAAAATGCTACTAGCATATACTTTACATACTTCATATAACCAGGCTCAAGTGCTATACGTGGCATTTTCCTCGGTACCGTGCTAAAGCTGGGAACTTTACAACACGTGGCAGCGTGTATGGCTTCTCTTCGCTCTTTTTCCCCGCTCGACAGCTCAGACATATTTCAGCTGAATAAATATTTATGTTGAGATATAAGACCCCTAACATGAGAAATCGATCTTATTACAAGGCTCGTTACTTTTGTTCAAATACATTTTTGGAATTATCATTGATGTGTGTCTTACAAATAATGAAACATCCTATGTATAAATCTTTTCAAACAATTCACGAATTGAAGGAAAATAAAGAAATAAAAATCCTTCGCTATTTTAGAATGAACCGATTTAAATATGTTCTTTTTAAGGCGAAGTCTGTGTTTCCTGAATTTTTTCTTACGTTTCATCAAATTTGGCTTATCTTAAATGTAAAATGCATTTATCGGCTGTTTTGTCAAAATCGTCAGGAATTTTAGACAATAAATATTTTACTCGTATTATGTTTGGATTCTTTTCGACAAAATATTAATTTTCAAATTTGAAAAACCCCCGTGGCAAAAAGCTGACAAATTGAAAAAGTTAAAAATAATTCTTTAACGTCGGGTACCGTTTAAATTTCCATCGAAAAAGATATTGCTTTAAACTTGGGGACTTGAAAATATAGCGCATCGTATTATTTTTAACTGACAGCTTGAGGTCACAGCGATGAGGGCTTTTTTCTATAAAACTTTTGACAACTTATCGTTCCCCTAATTTTTCTTTTGGAACTAACACAAAGTTTTAAAAAAGAATATTATAAATATCTTGACTGGTCCAGTCATATGGCTAGTTTCACATTGTCCGAATAGCCACTATCTACCGAAATTCAAAAATAGAACAGAATTAGTATGAAATTAGGTACCAAATAAACTACTATCTGGAATTTATTTGTAGGTGGTGAAACAGGCCCTAAATAAACTAAAAGCTGCAATACATTTAGCCAACTATCTACCTAGAATAAAATCCTATAAACAATAACTTTTCATTTCAATATAATTAAACCGCAACCAAATTTCCATAGCAAATATTTAAATTTACTAAACAAAGTTCATGAAACCCAAACATTGTTTTAGGGTCAATATTTGATGATAAGAATATGCAATGAATATAAACTAAGCGCAGTGGAAATTAATTAACTAAGAGCACTAGAAACTGTGTTACAGTAAATAGAACATACATTTAGATATCTAGTACTCGTATGAGGAGTCAGGCTGACATGCGGTTACGTTTGGAAATACAAAGGTGTGCAATAGGACTTAACATACTCGATGTAGTCTATAAGTTAATCTATATTAATATTATCTATCAATGAACATCCTTGGCAGTCGTTACGGGTAGTCAGAAGCCAGTAAGTCTGTTTAACCAAGGGGTATTGGGTTGCCTGGGTAACTGGGTTGAAGAGGTCAGATAGGCAGTCGCTCCTTGTAAAACACTGATACTCAGCTGAATCCGGTTAGACTGGTAGCTGAGCCCAGCGTAGTTGGGAAAAGGCTCGGGAGATGGTGGAAAGCTGAAGACTTTTGTTTTTTGTTTGATAGCTTCAACGTGCTCTTTCGAGAACTTCCTTGAACTAGCTTATCTCGAGAACTACTGGTCTGATTTTATAAAATAGGCTATAAGTAGTTCCTACGAGACACGGGTGAAATCGCTAACAGAAGCTTGGTATAATATATTGAGTCCAGAGGGGTTAGCCAAGATATCTTTTTAAAATCGCAAACGCCAGTAGAAACTAAAAACATATATGGAATTGACATTTCAAATCACGTTATGGCCACGTGATTTACGGATTTAGAATGTTGTTTCCAGTATTTTTCGTTTCCACTGGCTATTGCGATTATAGAAAGACATCTTGGCTAACCCCGCAGGTATTACTAAGCTAAATACTTAGTTATGTACTCAACACAGTTATGTAGTCACACTACACGGAGCTTCAAATATATTAAGCAACACAAACTAGTAGTAGTGGAATTAGAAACAACGCAGTTTCCTTCAATCGGGTCAACGCTGACCAGTGCTTTGGACTCGTGTGCAAACCACAGCCTTCATGCTGAGCGTTGACCAATTTGCCAAATAATGATGCCATGCGTGTTTATACAATTAACTTTCGCGTTTAATTATTAGGAACCTGATCGTTTATTCGATATTTTAAAACTATGTTTTCTGCGGTTTTTAATTTTACTTCTTTTTTTTAAAACCAATCGACATTCTAACTCAAGTAACCTTCTTTAAAATTCCTTTTTGCTAACATAGGGTGTTACCTATACTACTTTTCTCAAAATTGTCATATCAACGCTTACCAGCGACCTCTGCTTACAAACGCGCAAATACGTAACGCTTACCACAAAATCAACGCTACAGATTGTCCTATTGATTTTGTACTGTTAAATTCAAGATTCACCGAAAATTATTCGACAATATTCGTAGTTATTTCCATCCATACTCGACACAATAGCCGGGCTGCTGTGAACTGGGGAAGCTTTCGGTAAGCTTGGCTTTGTTGAAACAATGGGAGACATTACCGCACTGAACTGTGGAAACTGCGGCCATCTTGTTCACAATGGCCAATCACACCCACGTTGTATTACGAAACATGGAAATAGGCTATAAAGAACTCCAAAGGCTTGAATATTTCTGGGGATTAAATTAATTCTTATTATAGGCTTTACCGTCTCTACTACTATCCATAATTAAAGTCTTGTCAGGACCAGAAAGGGTAAATATTGTTTCAATATTTATCTTATTATATATTTTCTTTACTAATATTATTTAGCTGAAGAGTTTGTTTGTTTGTTCGCTAGAACGTTTTAATCTCAGGAACTACCGAATAAAACAAATATTTCAGTGTTAAATATAATAAATATGTATGGAAGAAGGTTGGAACGGAATTTACAATGGAATGGGGGAGAAGAATATGGAATTTGAGGAGAGGTTGTCAATATTCTTATTAATTATTCCCATCGAAATGGCCATTCGGTTGGATTTGGTAGGTATAAGGAGAAATTATTCAAACATAACTTTTATATAGGTATTACTTTTCTAGCATGGGTGAAACCGCGCAAATAATATACATGCTGCTGGTAAATACAAATACATGGCAGTAGTGTGTACTTATTCATATTGACTTATTGGTTAAAGCTCCAGCGTCTCAAATACACTCATATTCGATGTGGATTCGATTCATAGCTGGAATAAAAATGCAGATGATGATGATGTATTTGCCACATAATATTTTTCAAAACCTAATTAGTGAATGCAGTGGATAAACTCACATACCTAATTAAGAGAGTAAATTACAAATTGATATCATTTGAAGTTAATTAATGACTATACAGTCATTAAAATATCAGTAGCCGGATGCTTTAATGTCATATTCAACTGTAATTAGTTTTATTTCAAACCCTTTCCTGATTGCTAGAGTTTTTAAATAAATTCCAATAAAAATATCCAAGATATGTTGGAGAAATACTACTTATGCGAAGGAAAAAAAAATACTATAAACACGATCCTATAAAACCAACCATAGACTAGTCCTTCCATTTCCAAAATTCAACATGAATCTAAGATAGGATACCCATCTCAGACCATCCGCCCTCCCTTCAACATGATATTAAATAGATATTTTATGAGACACGCCTGGAACACAGCCGGCAATTTTCTAAAAAGCCTTTCCAACGTTTTGTAACTTTAAGGAAAAACGCGATCATATCAGGAAGGAGCCGATCTACTTTTGTTTCTAAAACAACACATAATAACAGTTAAAAGCCTAAACTGTAACTGCTATTTTTAGAACCTAAACAACACTTCACAAACGTTCCGAATTTTCGAAAAGCTTTTCGTAGTATCAGAAAATCCCGCTAAATTAACAAAAAAAAAAGGTTCCCTTTTGAAAAAGTTCCACCAAACATACAGAAAAGTGAGTGAGCAAATATCCCGACCACACAAACGTACCTCGTCCCAGTGACCGTTTCTCCCATGTGTCGGCGGGACCACAAGCCTAGCGCACGCTTCAAACTGTTTGCCCACAGTAAAGACAAAGTTACCGCGCTAAGCCCCACACTACTTGCACCCACGTAGCCATACAGAACTGTGACTGTGTTACTGCGCTTTCCATATAAAACTTTGACAATCGTATGAATTTTGTAACAAACTTCGTTGTGCTTCCCTGTTCTATCCATTTCAACTGTTACGAGACAAGCCGAGCCCTATTTAAATTGTAGCATCATATTTAATGTCTGTTAAGTTATTTATGCTAATTACAGTTTGTTACTTTGAAGTGATGCTTAAATAATTAAAGTTGGGGTTTGTTTATGTCTTTAATGCGGTTTCGAAGCGGTTGGTTGTAATTTTGAAATCCATTCATGGAATTAACCAGCTTATAGTCATTTCAGTGCTTTTAGATAAGTATTTAATACAACATGACTTTTCAATAAAGTTACTAAAAATAAAACTCTTTTTCTGCTTCATTGTAATTCTGTATGAGAAACATTCGCACTAAAAAATAATTGAAATTAAGGACCAGCAGTCCAACACTAGCTAATCAAGTTACATGATTGACAAATGCAATTACTCCTTAGCCGTTGTTACTAGAATACACAAACATAATAGACTATCTCGGACAAGCTTGTAGATTTGGCGTAGATGAAGACTTGGTAGGAAAGATTTAGACATAGGTATAACGGAAGACATAGCTTATTGAAAACACAGTTATTTTAGTTAACATAGTTTTTATTTTTGCCTACTTTATAGTCTCCAGTCATACACTACTTAGAAACTTCTATATATACTACTTCTATCTTTACTCCTAATTCTGAAATAGCCACAGCATGAGCATATTGAGCATATAGATTGAAAAAACAGCAAAACTGTAACTTTGGGACTGCGATGTCACCACAGGTAGCAGATAAATCGAATTTTGGCATGTCGTACGTAATCTCAAATTCCATTAGCCGCCCTTCCGCTTGAGAGCATTTGAATATTTAGTACCTAATACAGACGTAATTACGCGACCTTATGTTCAGTGTTGCAAGCGACGAAAATCAGTGCCTTGCTTTGAAAATGCCAACACTGAAGGAAGCTAGCAATTTCGTGGCTTCTATCATTCAACTTAATCTCTAATGGAATGGCTTGTATAACGGTTACAAGTTTGGGAATACTGAGTTCGAAACCAATTAGTTTACCAATACAATTACAGGTATTTAATAATCTCAATTAAATAAGGCAAGAAAAAAGTGATATATCGGATAATGGAGTCATAAAAGAAACGCATTAGGAATTGCTTAGACATCGAAAGAATTCCTCTGTTTCCTCTGTTTGTATTTTTAATATAGAATTATAAAAAAAAGTGTTCATAGGAGTAATTGGCATCAAAAAGAAATTTGTCCATAAGTTAGTGACTTAAAACGGAGATATATGAGATATATATATATATATATATATATACATACATAAAACCAGCGAATATGAGACACAAAGACTATTAAAATCAGAAGAACGGGCGGATTAGCTAACGCTCCAATAAAGGTCTTATCTATTTGAGCTGTACAGCTTTAAAATGGAGAAAAATAAGAACTAAAAAGCAAGTCTCACTGTCGCCTTTTGTTGTGAATGTCACTGGATATTGTAGACAGCCAAGCGCAACAGGTAAGGTTTGCTCTAAAGACCTCGCAACTGCAAATGTTCTGGTTCTGACAATGGCCAGTAACATTAAATAGACGGTAGATTTTCTTTTTTTATGTTTCCATTTTTAATTTTGCAACGTGACAGGTGTAAATTTTGTAGTTGAGTGTTGCGACGTGAGGTTTAATTTTATGCAATTAGTTTGTGGTCTTGTTAACATTGTGAATAATAAAATTATTTTGATGAAGTTCTGTTTATATTCATTTTGCTGTTTTTCAGAAATGTTGAAATACCTGTTCCTATTATCACGATTTAGGTAATAGCTTTAAATACACGTTTTCGTCCGAATAGGTTACAAAAATCTGTATACCAGATATATTTGATATCTGTTCCAATTACAATTTTAGCTTCAAACGAATTAATTTCTCAATTTTATTTAGACCAAAAAATATATCCGAACCTTGTTTGCGTAAAACTTAAATAAATATTTGATATCTCCCACTTTTTAGAAACAAAGCCCACATAATCAATTTTAAAAGGACACACACACACACAAACAACCAAAACACATATTTCACTATTATCTAAGCTTTTAAAAGGCCATAAAGTCAAACTCTGTCCATATTTCTCTCTGGTAACACAGAAGCGCAATTAAAATAGGTACGACATTTACGTTATTACCATAAACCGCATTGTTCATTATTATCATTTCGCGTCCGGTGAGCGAGGCGTCAATTTGACAATACTGCCGGCTAAATGTACCAACATTTCAAATTCAACGTATAAAATGTAAAATAGGTCGTAATGACTCGAATAGGATGGGGAGACGTCAGTTACCACCGTTTTTATGCTAAACAGATGCTTTAGCATAAGTTTCTGAAGTAATAGATTCTTTCTTTCATACGCAAACATTTTCTGCAGGCTAAGCATGGCGGTTCTATGTCTACGCTATCAAGAAAACACAAAGCTCTTTCTGTGAATGTCAACATGTCTTCTGCCCGAGCATGGCGCGACCTGTCAACTCGCGTATAATCACTTGTAAACTTATGTCGATCGAAGAAAAGACTAATTTCTTCAAATAATGTGAAGAAAATCGTACGTCAATCTGTCACTTAACTGCCATTATGTCCATTCTCCGGTAGACAAAAGGCATTTTGAACTCAGGGTAATAGTGATTATTATCTCAACCTCATCTATTAATCTTAAAGCAGTCACTGGTATCATCATCAAATTCTTTTGACAAAAGCTACCCCTAAGGGTATTTACACATTGTGCCGCAGCGTGATATTAACATTTGAAGGAAACTGCGACACTGCCACTGCCTATGTGTAGTGTGGAATGTTCCATAGAAAATCCATTTGGGACTAGACCAGCGACGCCGCGGCAGTGGGAGTGCGGCTGCGACTTAATGTGTAAATGCCCTTACTACATACCGCCTTATTGTCTTCTAATGTCAACCAATAA
Organism: Heliothis peltigera; assembly: GCA_958496145.1. Classification (NCBI taxonomy): domain Eukaryota; kingdom Metazoa; phylum Arthropoda; class Insecta; order Lepidoptera; family Noctuidae; genus Heliothis; species Heliothis peltigera. The sequence continues at coordinate 3,488,100 of OY292326.1, read as the reverse complement.
AGCGATCAAGTTATTGCGCCCAAATCAGTTGAGCCGATTAAATACGCGAAATTTTCAAACAATACAAATTGTGTGTTTTTATATGAATTTATTTAATATTTATTCAGTGGGCTCACTGCGAACTCAACTGCGAATAGAAAAAATATGGTAAAATAAAACAAAACTCCTTATAGAAATTTTTAAGCATCCAAAATAGAAATCGAAATATAAAAAATAACTTCTCGTGAATAATAAATTATGTAGCACATTTAACATCAACTAAGATTTTGGCATTTTCATTAATAATAAAATATTTTCCTAATAAAAAGATAACTTCATAATTAGTACTACATGATGTATTATTAATCTTATAAATTGCACAAATTCACAATTCAAACAATTATTTAGGTTGTTGCTAATTATGTCAATGCAATGTCAATATTTACAAACGGCTCCGAACGTTAACTAGAATAATTTATGGGTATATTGGAACGTTCACGTAAATGTGAAACACTGCGATTGATTGCAGCATTAGCATAAATATTGCACACGTTAGGTGGCTATTCGACAACCGTGATAAATAACTTCCTCTATACCCTATACTTGTATATGATCCTCATTTACTAATTTACACATTTCTATTTGTGACAGTCGTGGTGGCCTAGTGGTTCAAGCAACAGCCTTTTGAGTATGAAGGTGCGGTTTCGATCCCAGGTCAGACAAGTACCAATGTAACTTTTCTAAGTTATACGTACTTTCTAAGTTTATCTTGGATGCTAATGACTGATTAAAGGTGAAGGAAAATCTCGAGGAAACCAGGACTATAATGTCTGAAATCACCAACCCGCATTGAGCAAGCGTCAATCCTTTTACTTGGGAGAGGAGGCCTGTGCACAGCAGTTGGACGGTAAATAGGCTGTGATGATGATGAAGATTATTTGTGACAGTGTAAATGGTGATTATGTGATGGCGCTTTTATTATTTTAAGCACTGGTTTTCGGGTATCATTGACGTAAGTACTTTGTGAGTTTTAAGAAACTCACAAAAGCAGCCCGGGGTTTAGAAGTTGGTGATTGATACCCGTGCATCGGAGAGCACGTTAATGTCGGTCCTGCACCTAATCCCTCTCCGCTTGAGTCAGCTTGTCGTTCCATCGGGCTATGAGACTGAGGGAATAGAGAGTGCACACACTATAATGTCCCGGGCAACTGACTTATTTCCTTAGAGAGAAAAGCCTCCATGGCCAACAATCAAAACTTGATTAGGCCCTTCGATTCTAGTAGCTTTAGAATACAAAAAAATATGACAACTACATATTATAAGTCCACGTAAATGTAGAAAACAGCAAAACCAAAATACAAAAATAAACCTTGATTGTTAAGACTCCGTTCAACACGACAATTTCTGGTCGCCATCCCGGTGCCAATTAAGACACAATAACTGATTAGACAAAAGCGGAGCTCTCCGAAGTTTTCCGAAGATTCATGAAGCGAAAATATTGTGATGTAAGATGACGTAGAACTAGAACGAGTGTTGACAATGAGCCAACTCATCAATATTCATCTCGGTTGAAAATAGCAATAGTGTTCGGGTAACGAGGGTTTTTGCGGTGTCACGGATCGCAACAGGTGATAACCCCTCATTTTTGAGGCATCTCATCGTTATTATGCTCAGAGATCATCTACTATCTAGTTCGCCTCACAGTGGATCTTTTTCATCGCAATAAACTCTTCGGTAGTTTCGCTGTTTTTTGAGTTTTATCAGATGGGTGTAACTGGAATCCGTCATACGTTTTATTGCTTCTTTTTGAACGGCCAGAAGTTACAAATAAAATTGTTTAATTATTTTTTTGTTTGTTATTTCAAATCTACAATAAAGACTGGCGACTCTATTAAGTATTTGTGCTTAATATCCCATTATACTATAATGCCAATTACAACACTTAAACATAACCCCTCCAGTTCATTTCTCCTGCAATGATTTACAACCCCAATATAGCATACATCATTATGATCATTAAAAATCAGCACAATAACCGTATTGAAATCCACATTCGAGCAATTTTCCGTAGCTATCAAAAGACCCATATGGCCGTTTACAAAAACCATTTGTTCGCTCTTTCCTATCCCACCATTCAATTCCAACGAATGACGTAAAGGATCATTTGTACATCTCCAGCAGAAAAGGTAACAAAAGCTGAACATGTATTGGTCCTTTGTGTTTCAATTAAGCACGGTGGGATGGACTACAAAAAGGTACGTTAATGCACAATGAAAAGGCATGCACAATTCCACTTGACACGGTAACGAAGGGTGGAACTTCCATGATTACTACGGTACAGACGGGAGTGTTATTCTGCAAAATATCACCACACTCGTGTGGTACAAATATGGGTATTTTTATTTCACAGTATATGTATGTATGGAACTTTTTCTTATTAATATAATGAAGATTATAATAACATGTTAATATATTAAGAGCCTGCGAATAAGCTCCAGTTAGTTTATTTGGTAGAAAATTTCATAAGAATTCTGTTCCATTTTTAAATTTATTCGGTAAATATTCGGACATTGTAAAGCTGGCCCTAAGGAAATACATTTTTTATATTCATTAAGTTCGTCACGAAAACTTTGAGTATTTTTATTTATGTTGAAATATTGTACACACTAGGTCTCCTCCGAATAAGAATACTTACAGCTTAATATTTAATTAACAAAAATATGCCCAAAATATCAGTCCACAGAGGATTACTTAGAAACCGTATGTTCGAATGGAATTTTATTCGAAATATTTTTAATGCAACTTTTAACAGTTGTATTTTTTGTGAAAGATACAGGAAAGGAGATATTAATATACTTGGTAAAATATTGAATATAGCGTGCCAATTCAAAATGAGGGAAATAAACATTTTGAGAGAGAAATTGTTTTAACTCCAAAATAAATTATGACCATTAATAATTGAACGACCACTTGTTATAAAGTAAAAATTTTCAATTCATGTCTGGCATTTCTCTTGATAATTTACGATTATTAATGGATGAATATACATATTTTATACTTGTCATGCTACATATTACTCAATTGACTCGCAACTAAATTACATACCTTAATTTCAAGTACTTTTAAAAAATTATTACGTCAACAAATTCCGGTGCTCAAAAACATAAGCTTCAAAGATTATCAGACAAGTTATTTATTTCGTAAACAGCTAGAACCCCGGTGAAATGAGTTTTATCACGCACATTACAATTTTTTCTACACAAATTTTGGAGCGCTTACCTATTATATCTTCGGATATTTGTTTCCTGTTTCGTTTCTATTTCGTGTCCTGAAACAAAATAAGGGGATATAAATAAAAAAAAAAATGTTTTTGAGAATATAAAGCGACAAAGTGTTCCTTATTTTCCCCTTTGAACGACGCTTAACCAATGAACTGGACAGCCTTGCACGGCTACTGTACAGGGGTTTGCCCATTGTAACGTAAAAGGTTTAATAGGCATCTCGTCAATTAGATAATTAATATCAGGAAGGTATTACCATTTTAGATTGGCCCTTTAAATTTTTTAAGGGACTATCATAAAGATCTTAATATAAAAAAGCCGAAAATATTTTTGATTCTACTAAGACACATAAATACCTTAAAATAAAACAAACCGAAAATATTTTTGATAAGACACACAAGCGAGACGCACGAGTAAAAACAAAAATAAAAATCAACTTACACAATTTTTTCACTAAAGAAGACAATTTTTGTAGTAATGAAGAAAAGGCTTGTCGTTGCACCTTAGGACAAGGTTTCTGAACTAAAAGACATACGTCAAGAGAAGATCATTTTGTACTATTAGCAGCTACCCCTCCTCCCTACTAATGTAACAATAAGGAATAGACATTCAATTGTTTTCAATAGTAACTATGGTCAGGAAAAATTCAGAGAATTTGCTAGAACAATAAGATCATATTGAATGGTCATTTTATTTCCTGGTATTTAGTTTTAACACAATCATGATGGCGTCTTAAGCCTATTTTACAAAACATAATTATCATTAATAATTAGTCAACTCGTAAACAAGTGCTCCAAAAGTATCAACATAAGTTCATCCATAAAAAAATAAATCATGGAAAATTTCATTCGATTCCCTTTTAAACCTGTAGGGGTACAGGTACATGAAAAATTGCAAAACATATCATCATCTCCCGAGCCTTTTCCCAACTATGTTGGGGTCGGCTTCCAGTCTAACCGGTTTCGGCTGGGTACCAGTGTTTTACAAGGAGCGACTGCCTATCTGACCTCCTCAACCCAGTTACTTGGGCAACCCAATACCCCTTGGTTAGACTGGCGTCAGACTTACTGGCTTCTGACTAACCCGTAACGACTGCCAAGGATGTTCAATGACAGCCGGGACCTACAGTTTAACGTGCCATCCGAAACACAGTCATTGGTGTCCAAGATAAACTTAGAAAGTACATACAAACTTAGAAAAATTGTATTGGTACTTGCCCGACCTGGAATCGAACCCACGCCCTCACACTTGAGAGGTTGGCTCTTTAACCACTAGGCCACCACGACTTAATAATTGCAAAACATATATTCAATTAATTTTGTAGAGGTATGTCAGCAAAGTTTCAAGTCAATCCGGCCATGGAATCGATATGTCCCTTACATACTACCACCCCGTTTCACCCCTTCTGGAGTTGAATTCCGCAAAATGCCGTTGTTGTGAGCACCTACGTTGTCAAAGGAATCCCCGTACAGAATTTGAGACGCCATGTCCATATGCCTTCTGAGCTTTTGTGATGAGTGAGTCAATGATTTCAGCTTTTAATATACGCTAGACTTTGTAGGTTTTAAGATCCTTTCACAAAAGCGGCAAGGTTTCTAAAATTGGTGCTTGATACACCCGTGCAGTGCTCCTGATCTCCGTCCAGCCGCGTAAGATTGCTGACCCATTGGGCTAGGAGAGGGAATAGAAAGCACACCTGTGTCCACGCAAATGCATGTACACTATAATATGTCCTTCATAAATATTTTTGTTATTGTAGATTTCAAACCATTCCAGGCGATTCTCGTAACACTATCACTTGTGGAAACAAAACTAGCACTTGTGTTTCATCGCCGGAGTTCCGTTCTTAGGTAAAAACGGCACGAAAGAAATTCAAAATAAAGGCCAAGTAGTTCCCGGCGACATGAATGTGAAACACTTAACGCTACTTAAGGGCCGTACTACGTAGTAGCAGACTGAGTATGCTAAGACTATTTTTTACAAGTACCTTTAAAATGCAAGAAAAGGGGTTCCAATGTGCTCCAAAAATTACAATAATGAATTTTTCACTCCGAATATGAATTTTTTTACCATAAATTTATTCAAAGTCACGTAATGCACTTTGGGGTGCAAAAGAATAAGTCTGAAAAGCAATTTAATATGTTCTCGAGATGTGGAGTGCTTTTGATGTTAAGCCAGCATGGGTTTAGCCTCGCGCTTAAGAATGAAATAATGACCTACCAAAATAGAATCTCACACTGAACCTACTATGAATTCGTACGTGACGTCAGACCTGGTTACAAAGAAACCAAAATATTGAAAAGAGTCGCCATTTAATTTTCCTTTCAGCAAGTTATGCCGACATATTTCGTACCGTTCAATTCCTTTTCTTGCCACCAAAGTAAGGATTATGTAAATGAGGTAATATTTACGTAAATGGGCACGCAAAAACATTACTTGCTACCGTTGAAATATTCGAATGCGAATAAATGCGGAATGAAAAATCCGAAAACGGGCGAGCTTCAGATTGCGAGTGCTACAAGCCAGTAATTGGAGCCAGCAAAGCATGCAAGTCATTACCGACACGTACCTCAAACAATAAACTTTTTAAATAGCCCATTACAGCTCTCATCCAAGCTCGGGTAATATGTTCGGAGTTTTTTAACATAGCAATTACGAGCTTAACGCGAGTTTATTATAATAAAGGTCGATAATGACCCGAAGGTTGGGGATTATGGACTCTGGAAAATTTATGGTATCATTGGCAGTATATTTACACTTTATGGTTAGAAATATAACAAAGTATAGGCGATATAGACGAGGAAATAAGCTGTGTTAGTAATATGTACAATAACAGTCAGGTATTGATAAACTCATAATCAGGTTTTCATACATATTAATATGTCCATATATGTAGTTCTCATTGTGCTACATAATTTGGTATTTTAAAATTCTTGACCCGCTGTAACCTAGTTCCTACTTGTATCCCCTAACCGTTTAGTTTTCCCTTACCATAAACATAATAACAATATTTCATACGCTGTACCTTCTTTAATACTACTTACATTTACATAATTATTAAAGTCACTGTTCTTACTACATCTAAAGTTAACGTTATTCTTCATACCTAGTTTCCAGGGGCATGATCCGGACCATGTGGCCCAGTTACGGCGCGAAGAGTCAAATTGACACCACCACTAACGTTTTACGATGTCACGGATGGAGCTACACGACCGACAATTACAGTTAACCTTAATATTCCCAGTTATAGTCCAATGGCTAAAGGTTGATAATTAAACATCCCGGACCGACATCCAAGCCGTTACAAGCTAAACAATAATATTTTAGATGGATGACCTATTTTTATTTAAGAAAATTATACTGAAAAGTTGTATGAGAGATATTGGATTCCGTTAAGGCTTTTGACACTGTAAGTTAGCATATAAAATACAAAATATTAGTGCAGTTACTTCCCAAAAGACTATAACGACAAAAGTTTAGTTTTCCAAATGTATGGTGTATACCTTAATGGAGGCAGTGAAAAGTCAACTGCGAATAAAAACATTTAAACCAACTTAAATATTCAAAGAATGCCACAAGGAAGCATCTTGTGTCCATTCGTTAATCAAAATATAATCATGATATGTTTACCTTAAGAGAGTTATTATTTTTTAATTTAATAATAATTTACTCCATTTGCTAAAAATAATCATACCTAAATTCACTAACTTAACAAATGTTTTAAGTATAGAAAATTTCTGAGCATACGATATCGTATAGCCGAACTGTCACCTAAACTAACTCGAATAAAGTTATTGAACATTCAATGGGGAATAGGAGTCCCTCCTTAACTTGGATTTTACTTTTAATGATGTAGGGGGATTAGATGAACCCAAATCGGGTTTGATTCAAAGCCAAATCAATGTGATGTTTTTTTACGTATGAATTTACTTATGTATAAATATTTATAATCGTTAGTATATAGTCAAATATAGTCATTATTCCCTTGTGCTTAGGAACATTTATTATTACTTGAGGTCGGCGCAGCATGTGTTCTTATTCCATGCCTTCATCTGACGTCATCTTATCAGTAACTCTCCTTATAGCCATGTTATTCAGCCTCCGTTTTCAGTCAACATAAAATATCTCAAGCAAAATATCTTTGATCTCTTCTCTAAGTTTCACCCGCGGCCTGAGGTTAGTTCTTAATGCATTAAATAAAATCATTTCCTCGTTTAATATTGCTTATTGCAGAAAACCCAAAATATGCAAATACAATATAAAGGCGCATAAACATAAAGTCATGAATACAACAGAAACATACGCAACACAAGATAAGGCCTTAAACTGTGAACAGGGAGTATTAAGTGGGGTACAATACAAAGGTACTTGGACAGTTGCAAAGTGCCCGAAGCCAGGACTTACAGAAAACGTTCAGTGTAATACAACTTTGAAGGCACAAATGTAATTTCACACAGAACTTTACATCCCTTCGGCAAGGATAGATATTCAAAATTAATTGGAGACTGTTTTGTACAGTAACGAATTGGGTTATAATTCTTGTGTTCTGAGTATTATTTTAAAACATTTAAGGTCGTGAGTGGGTTCAGACTAAATAAAATAATCCACTGCTACGTATTTGCAAGTCATTCGATTTTATTAATGCCGATGTACATTATTAAGATAAAATCGTTGACAAATAGCATCCAAAAGAGTCTAGTAAAACTAAAAACTGCCTTCACAACGCAAACCAGGTTCGAAAACAGTGTGATTTTAAAAAGGTTACGTTGCGATGGAAAAAAGGCAATGAACTAACAACGAAAAAAAAACAATTGAAACACGCCCAAACTAGAGCGCACTCACACTAACCAATTATGAGCCATTCACAGCACTACAAATGTTTGTCCGCGAACCTTTATTGAAAAAGGGCGCTTCACTGAATAAATTCCATCATGATCGTTCATTTACCCTTTGCCCTTTACATTCCAAATTCCAAAAGTATTTTAGTCTATCGATATTGAAAGAACTTTCCGTTATGCAAACAAAGAGGTTCTATCATCAATAAATTACGTGGCTGTCCGTTCATTAATAACTTTACTAGGCACTTATTGAATTGTGTGGTTAACGGTTTCAGGAAATCAATATTGAATATGCGGACTTAAATGCTTTGAATGAAAGGTTTCTCTGAAATTGTTAAATTGTTGCAGGAAAGCAAACCAAACATTTTCAGAATCAATTGACAATTTATTTAAACACACTAATGAAATAACTATGTAGCTACACTCCGTGTTATTTTCTTAAGAGCCTGTAATTATATGAGCAACGGCATAGTTGTACACTTAAATCTGCTTAAAAATAGATAAACGAAGATATCTGAGTATGTAACACATTAAGATTCTAGTTGGGGCATAATATTTATAAGAATAATTAGTAGATACGCCATATTAAAATTAATTTTGATACATAAATCAATTACCAAAAACAAAGACTTAACATTGCTAGATTTATTATTCCGAACGGCAAAATGATATCGTTGAAACTGAAGCTGATTGCAGTCGAGACGGGATAAAATGATACGTGATCCGAATAAACGTAGTACTTTGAAATCTGATCTGTTATAAATCAGCCGCGATTTATACAAGATTGCTGTTTAATTTTCGGCTGCAACTATATTCTGTACATTACCATGAATAGTGGTTTAGCCGATGAACTACTGGAAGCTAACTACTTTTTTGATATCTACGAGTTGAACATACTATTTAGAATTTTTGCTAGGTCTCCGTAGGGCACACTTTCGAGGACCGTTTAAGTTGGGAAAACTCCTGGTCCTCCACGGGCGTACCGTAGGCGTGGATCTGTGGGCTGTGCGTATTGAGTGGCTCACCGTCCGTAAGTTTAATAACTACAGGCCTGTGTTAGCGGCGCGTTCTGTACCACGTGCTTCTCGAAGCAAAATTGTACGGGACCAAAGAGACGAGGCCTACTGAAAATAAAATTGTTCGCAAGGGTTACCACCCATCACATGAAGGGTTCCAAAAAAAACTAAAGTGAGTTTCAGTCAATAAAAGTCTGACATTCCCTCCAACTGCACCCACAGCGGCATAGGTCATTTGATCGTTTCGAAAACAAAAAGAAAATTTGGGAAAACACACTGAATTTGAAAGGATGGCTGGCTGTTCCGAGTTAGTTTTCAAAAGAAGAATTTCGATGTCAATTAAAATAAAATGTGGCAGAAGTGCTGCCTTGGATAAACGCAATTAGTTACGGAAGTTTTCAGACAAGAATACTAAAACAAGAGCCGGTACAGTGAATAAAAACAATTCTAAATCCCAAGTGCTCTAAGCTCTTAAAGCAAATTCAAAGCTTAGCGACCATATTTTTCAGTAAGTGTCTTCTTAACGACCTTAAATCTGAGATCCCTGCAGAGCAAGCTAGCAGAATCCTAGAATTGATCATGAGATATTGGCACAGAACCAACATCCGTGCTAGAAGAACTGCTTGCACCTGACTTGAGTTCAATTATCTGAATTATTTGAATAGCCCTTAAACTGCTTACTAGTGCTGATGCAGTAATCATAATATATTTGGATATTTTCTCTTTAGGTACAAAACACTTTTCTGGCTTTTCTGTCGGTGATACTGCATGTCACCGTGTGTAGTGTAGTGTGGTGTCACCGTGTCTGTCGGTAATCAGTCGTGATTAACTTAGCGACCAAGAGACACATTGATTTCTCAAATAAAAAAATATTTGAGTATTTTATAGTCATTAAAAAGGGCATCTACCAGTATCATCGTTATTCAGAATCCACTAAAGGGCTAACAAATAAAACACAACCGATTCATATTATACAATAGTGAATAAACAAAATGACATTGAAAATCGAATGGTTTCAGCTTCGTCGGAATTTGGCGTCGCGCCAGAACGTACAAAAAGTTTGTATGATGAATCTAATTAGGTTAAAGCTTGGATCATATTTCGTGGTGAGATAGGGTACCTAAACAAGTTTCTCAGATAGTTAATCAACATAGAATAAGCAATTTCTAGAAAATAATGTCAAACTGAATTTCACAAATTACTTCTGAGCAATACAACATAGAAGTCACAAAGTAATTCATTTAATTTGGTTTCACAACGAAGCAGATACAAGCTCGAACATTTGAGTATAAACTGTAGATATACATATATACACAGGTATGACTTGACTGGTGTAGATGTATACTTTTATATATATATATATGTATAATCGAAATACCCACCCACCGTGATATTGCTACGAAATCACGAAGGTTCTGTGTCAGCAATTTATATACGAGCAACGTCAAACGTTCCAGATCTGTAACATCGCGACTGACGTCACCGAACGGTTAGGCAGAATTACCACCTTTTGGATACATTTTGAAGGATTTACGTAGATGTGTGTCTTTTATCATTAACTAACTGTAATCTTTTATCATTTACCGGAGAATGCACATAATGACAGAAAAGTGACAGATTGAAGTAAGATCCCTCTTGAAATTTTTTGGAGAATTTTATTTTTCTTAGATCTACATAAGTCTACAAGTGATTATATGCGAGTTGACAGGTCGCGCTATGCTCGAGCAGAAGACATATACATAGACAGAAAGAGCCTTGTCTTTTCTTGACAGAATAGATATAGAATCGCCTTGCTAAGCCTGCTGGACAGGTCATTTGATGAACCCTCTAAAAAAACAGGCTAACCTAACTAGTCTAAAGGTAACCAGAGTAACCGAAAATTAAAGGAATTCCCATAATCAGCATCAAACTACGAAAAGCAGATCCTTTACAACCACAATCCAACACAAATATTTGATGTACCTACCTCTCTCTATACAATGATACCAAATAAACATGAACTAAAACATCAGCCGATTCATTGGAAAACGTATCTGTTTAAGAGAATCATGTCAACGGGAGCGTGGAACAATGTTTGCCCTAGTGACTAGTTTTCGAGATAAATCCACAGCGTAGCAAGTTGTTCGCTCCGGACGATCAAGTTAGCCGTTGTTTGTTGGCGAGATAAAACATTGAGGTGGGCTGGCAAACAATACTGTTGCGTAGCTCATGCCATGCTCCTAGTCTATTTGAAGGATAGGATTTATTCGTCCCTCGCGCAGAATATGTTTGGGCCTGAGAAATCGCTCTTTGTTTGAATAATTTAATCCAGAAATCATTGTAGTCGGGGCATTTCCAAAGGTGGAATTATTTAAGCGTGATCGAGATCCCAATACACCTGTATAATAGAACCTTCAACCATCTTCGTTCAACAATAAAATGACGTCATAAAAACTAACATAAAAACAAGCTTTACAGAATCAAATGAAAAATGGAAACTCAGTCATTACTAGTTTAGTGTCTTAAAAGCGGTGTCCAAAGAAAAACTAAAAAGTGATAAAAGGAATTACTTTTTTATCATAAAGATAGATACTAAAACCGTAGCCTGTTTAATAGTCTTTAATAAAAGATAGGAAGAATCATGCATAAAATATCTAAAACCGCATAAACCGTTAAATATTCCACGAATATCACGGGAGCAGGAAGTAGCCATTAGCAAGCTTTTATGTATAATAAAAATCTCAGGTTCTTCCCGCTTCACATGTTAAAAGCAAAATCAATTTTATTATTGAATTTACATAAAAAACTCGATACGAGAATCAAATTGGATTGTAGAAAAATATTTTGTCAGCGGCATGACAAACGATGTTACCTTTGATATTTCGAAGGTAGACATACCGATCGTTAAAACCTTCACTGTAGAATACAAATAAAATATTTATATTCGAATTGAAGCGGACTTATTATCGTATCAGGTCCGGAATTGAGGAAAAAGGATAATTATGTTCCTTTGTTCCTGATTTAAAATATTCAGTTCGGACATGAGTTTTCGGTGTATTTTATGAAATGCTTTCTCTCAATTGTGAGAAAAACATTTTACTGTACATTTTCATAAACAAAAAACTTAGGTAGACAGATAATTACAGCGCTCTAGTAGCACTTTTCTGTTCCCTGCCAGATGCACTTAAAAGCATGTCATTTCAAGTCGAGCGCCGCCTGTACTACATTTTCCTTCACTCCCGTACTGCAGCGTGTTATTCTTGAGTTTACGTAATCTTTTCGGATCTCGCCAACTCCACGAGCAATCGACGCAATCGATACTCGATATCGCGCTTAAAATCGACAGATAAACTCTATAGAAGAGGTGAGCCCAAGATTTAGTGGGATCGTTGACGTTAAGATATCGAACTTTGTTGTGTTTATTTACGAAATAAGTTTAACAATGGTCAGTATCTTAAATAAATCTATATCCTTTAAAATGCAGCTAGAAAGTAAAAATAAACTTAAGAATGAAAAGAAAAAAAAACGTATTAACTGTACCGTTTTCTATTCGTATTTATATACTTCATAAAATCTAATAAGCAGGTGTTACCTACGTGAGGACTAAAATACATAGAATTGCTCAAAAACTGATTTGCATAAAACGATAAAACGCGAGGTGGCCGAACCTTTTTATTTCCACTGTTGTAACGAGAAGTCGCCTTTTTACGTTCAATTTATGTTCTTTTTATTTCAAGAGATAAAATGCTCTATTGTTCTGCTGAATTTTTCAAGTCTGCTTCAAAATTTAAAGCCCGTCCCGACATTATTACTGGTTGCCCGATGTTTTTTTAATCTTCTTATGTATTGCAAGATTTTTACCCTTTGTTTTGAGATGGAAAATCTTACGAAGCTATCTAAATAGTAATAAAAAGGTCCAACAAAAACATTGAACACAATAAGGGAGTTAAATAATATTTGTACATACATTAAGATCAGAAAACACTTAAATATAATAAAGGGCGTCAAATAATTGGTCCTCCGTAATAGGCTAACAGGATTGCCACTTTGGATGGCGATGCTTTATCGTTGGGCGAACTAGAAGCCAGTCTTTTGGGCAATCAGGCTTACTTGGCAAGACGGTGAGTGCTCGGAACCCACACCAGGGTTTCAACCAAAACTCAAAAATATGATATTGCCGATAAGGCCGATACCATATTTGAAACAACACACAAAATTAGAAAGAAAAAAATATAAAAGGTAAAACATTATACTACGAGTATAGTAACATTTTGGTAGGTCTTTAAGTGTACAAATATTGGTCGTGTAGGCCATAAAAGTACTTAAGACTAAAGTCTGTACTTAAAACTACATTAGCCAAGCACTCATCACAGCTAATAAGCGAATGGATTTGTGTTTGCATAGAGTAGGGGACGTCGGCACCCCAATTACCCTGCCTTCTAACCTACTTCCTCGCAACAAGTAAAGACTGCTTATTACCGCCTATGTCGTTAGTCTGCCTTTAAACGCAAACTTTTAACTTTTACTCTTTTCTTTCTTGAAAAAAAACATCAAAATTGCTAGCTTCTTTAAATTATTCCAACATTTTCTAAGAACTGACTAGATAATTTATCAAAGAAAGGTATTCTTTCCAGTTTTTTTTTTGTACATAAAACCGACGAATGGTGGCCGTCTACGAGAATGAGAAAATATTCTATTCTCTAGGGTCATCCAATCATGCAAAGAGCTATGCTGTAGGAAAACATGCTCTGCGTTTTAATTAATTACTTGACAGTGAGATTTGTTTTTACGTTGGTCGGCCGATCAGATTAACTTAGGGAATTATTTTAATCCGTACTCAAAAAGGTGCTTCGAAGTAATATTGTGCGAGAAACTTAGTTCGTCAGAGTTTCGTAAATTCCGATAAAATCCCGTAAAAACCGTAAAGTTGAGCTGTGGAAGTTTTTCTATCACTTGTTCCACTACATTATGTAAGTCAAGTTACACTTCTTTTATCTAATCGAACTTATACTAGTTAATGATGAGAGATCGAATTTCTTATGACATACTACGGATGTAAGTCGAAGCGATTTTAAATCTTTGTAACCGTAAATTTGTATTCCTCAACAAGATGCTCCGCTTGCTGCCCAGAATAATGTTCGAATAAACACGTACCGTAAGTTGCAGCCAACTCAGCTGGTACATCAAAGTAAAATCGCAGTTTGCACAACTTGCAAGACGAAATATCATCCCCTAGGGATGAACAGCGAGTAATAAACAAACCGTATTTTACTTCTGTAGCGGCAAACGTGACGAGAAAACTTGGAATGATATTAAAATCGTATCTTTGAAATTAAAAGAGCATCTTGGTACGCACCGGGGCACGTCCGCTCGACACGAAGATAGAAGCTAGACTGAATCTCAAGTGGCGTAGTTCCGGGTGATTCTCTGACTACCCTACAATTGACGCGTTCGCTGCAGCAATATTTTCACTGAATACCGTCACGGAACGGAATGTTCATGCGAGCATGTGAAAGCCTTTCAGAGGCGCTCGGAACCATTTTATTAGCAGCCAATAAGCCATAACGTGTCTCGGCTACTTACACCAATACCATTGATGGAAATTGGACTGCTCCATATCCAGGAAACGTCTTCAAGTCGTGAACCGTAATGGCAATGCTTTCATTACTTTTGATAATGATATTTCGCAAAAGAATCATGATTCGTGTGCCGTAATTGCACTATTTTCGATCAAATGACATACAGTCATGATGACAGTTTAATTTGTTCTGAAAGCCAAGTCCGCAATTCCCAAAGAATTCCGCCTTCAAAGAATTCCCAAAACAACCTTCCTGGTTTATTTACTGTTTATACTGCATGTATTCATCATATTAGTAGGTCACTAGTGAAGGCCAGTTTAATTTTTGGGACATCACTAGATCTCCCTGGAGCTCTTCATGATGGATGGCTAACACCTGTCACGGGATTTAACTTTGTTGTTCCTATTCGGTAACATTAGAGGGTAGATGTTCAATGTTGCTGGAATTAAACAAGGGTTTTGATAGACATGTATGTGTTCATTTGTTATTGGAACTACTATCTGAACGCTCCAAAATACTTCACAAAATACTCGTTAAGCGACTGGTCTATTTAACTTGTCTGAGAGATACGAAAAAGTTTATAACCTACTAAAGATATACAGTATACATTTACATTGGTATGTCCAAGCTGATTTTATCAGATGTAAAAGTCCCATTTACATAGATATAGTTGAATCAGCTAGCAGCGACTCTAAACTTTTAGCTGTTACAGGAAAGCATATAAAAAAGTTCACCTTATCTAGATTTCGAGTCTAGGACATTGCTTAGAAATAATATCTTTTCTCCACTAAACCACTACGGCATTATTTCCACCGGTCTAATTGTACGTATTTATTTTTTTATAATGTCTGCTATTCCTGTAATAGCACTCAGTATGTAGGGTTTTCTTTTAAGTGGATGTTATTTGTTGACAGTTGTGATCCCCTTGAGGAATTAGTACTGCCACCTGCGGTCGTCCTTGGTGAAAAGTAATTATGGAGGTCAAATGTAAATTTACTCGAAACAAAGTGTTTTTAAAGTTATTTAGTCAACATTTTAGTATACACATTTTACTAATTAAAACATATGCATGTGTTTTTTACAAAAGCCTCAGCAACCTTCATAAGGAATATCTTCTTCATATTTTTCTATAAACGAGGCAGCTCTCTTAGCTTGAATTTCAACTTGCTGATAAGAACTACAGTTGTACCTAACATGCTAGATGAATATATGCCTATATTAATATAGTAAGTAATGGTAGATGTGAATGGCAGATTGCAGAAGTCGTGGTTTTGTGGTCAAAGCTTTTTTTTAAGTTTAACACCTTCAGCAAGCGTGGTGTGATAAAGTGCTAATGCACTAATGGCCTATCTGTGTGAAGACAGGCCTGTGTGTGACCAGTGGGTCGATAAAAAGGCTCTAAGACTCTCGGATCTACAATAAAGTCAAAACAAAAGTTCTAAATGAACTATGTGGCCTAAATCCTGTAGGAGTACTATGGAATTTTGTCTGAAAAGATTCTAAGACCATTAGTAACTTCAACATAGATTATTCTAAAGAACTCTCGATGAACATTCGTATTTGTACAAATAACTTGTCAAATGTAGTTTATTTAGTAAAAAGCTTTTCTCAGCCGTGGCGTTCCGTATTCCAAAAATATATAAGTCAATACTCCGAAGCTATACTATTAATGTGATGAATAAATAATGAAATGCCGATAGTATGTCCGTTTGCATACATATGTATGTATATAGTTCTATGAATTGTATTTTGTCTACTCACTATTGGTCATCAACATCAGCCTTTTTACTGTTGTAATCTGGATACAGGCATCTTTCAATATAGAGAAAAATAGAGCGTTAGGTCACCACCTCAGCTTTATGTAGATTAGCGATTTCTGACATTATAGTTCAGGTTTCCTCAAGATGTTTGTCCTTTACCTCTTTGTATACATGTGTATTAATTTTTAGGCACGACTTAAGAATGATAGGTTTTATGAGTTGGAAGTGTCTGTGAATTTGTATGTGTGCCTGTATATAGCATTGTAGCTCCCGCACGGGTGAACCGATTTTGATTTTGTTTAGAAGATGGATTAATCTTGAGTGTTCTCAGCTATGTTTGATGACAATATTGGTTCAAGGCGCCCGCTGTAAGTAAGTGTAAGTTGATTTTTTCACGTCTCTTAATATGGGTATCAATTATTGTAAAAGCTTGACCTTTAGAATAACAAAAACGAAATTAGATTTAAGAACTTGAGATTTATTTAATTAAGTTTGTATTTAAAAGGAAAATTCTAAATAAAACCTCCATTTCTATTATGGAACTCCAGCTACATCGGAATAGATACCTGTACCAGAAAGCCCCAGGAAATAAAACCAAAGAATTTAATTTATAGGGAGCAGAGCAAGCCGGAACGATTCGTAAAGATTACCGTTCGTTAGCCGTGGCAGTGCCGTACTGTCGTGAATCACTGTCCTTATTATTGTACTGGAGAAGTGACGTAACCAACATCGATCTTACTTAGCCATTTTACCTATTGTTTTTGAGCCACCTGCTTCTCTCCAGTGGGCTTTGGAGACTATTTTTGCTGGCCATGTATTACCTATACCGGTACATCATTTCAAATGCCAGCGAATACAAAAGTTATTTACAAAAGTATTAATGAAACTTATGCTTTCATGTAACAAAACAGATACAAGACATGGAATCTTATTCATTGCGTTGACGACTAATGGCCAGTTTCACAATGTGCGAATAGCCGCCATCTACCTAATAAATTCAAAAATGGAACAGAATTTGTATGAAATTATCTACCAATTAAATTAACTGAAACTTATTCTTAGGTGGTGAAACAGGCCCTAAGAGTAAGACATCAGTAAGTATCTCTAATTATGTTTGATGACTACAACTCCAGAAAATTTCATTTAAACAAAGACCACTCTCCAAAACCAATCTCATCTGGGATAACACTTCGTTAGAACGAGCCAAGAATGACATCGACGCCATAAAAATTCACGGCGACCCACCAAAGCGAAACAATCCTGTGTAACAATAAAAAAGTTAATGACACAAATATTTTCTCTCATTTCCTCAAAAAAGTTCGTAATAAGCCATTAGTTTTGCAAGGGGAAACGTGTTCAGCATTAAAGAGCGATTCTCAAACAAAGTGTGACGGAGCCACCAACTTTGCGTCCGTCTAAAATTTCGCTGCTATGAATATGACGATGAGGAAGTCACGTATTATCCCCCAAAAAAGCATTATTCTTTGTGAATACAATTTGTTCCTTAGCTTCTGCCTTTTGGGAGAAACAAGGAACTTTATGGGTTTTTGACGGCTACGTTGCTAGTCTGTTTTCTGTTAGAACGTGTTCTACGAGGGTTATCGTCCGGAAGCCTTCAATTCGTCCATAAAACAACATCGGGCCTTGATCCCTTCGTCTGTATAAAATAGATGGTAGGCACAATGGAGTGGAACATTCTTTTTATTTGCAAAAATGTCTCGGTAAGGATGAAAAATACTGAAAGATTAACTTACAGCGTGTAATAAATATGCCACTTAGAGAAATTTTAGGCTATTTTTTAAACTGTATCTCCGAAGCCAGAACCAGCAAATTGACCATGACCTTTTTTATTTTAATGTTATTGAAATAACCTAAAAAAATGTCCTGGTTATCTTAAAATGTTACATACATTTTAAGATAACCAGGACATTATATAATTAATTAATTTTATAATAAATAGTACTTATATAATTAATTAAAAATCACTTTTCTTCACAGATTTGTTCCCCGGAAAAATATAAAAAATCGTATTGAAGAATATTTGGGCAACGTAATGTAATTTTAGATATGGATTAACGAAGGATATCGTCCTTGATTACATAATATGTAATCTTACAGTGCTCCGGACAATTCGTAAAACATTTTTAGTGCTTAGCCTTATATTTTTCATTTAAATAATGGTCATTTTTTATCCCGATGGATATTTTTCTAAACATAAATACTAAGGATGTATATATGCAACAATAATATATATTTCAAGCTACTCACGTCGCATCAGTTCAAATGAAGACCCTATTTGCAAGGTTGGGACACATCAATCAGAGTGCTGGCGGACATAACAGGCTGTAACACACAGCCTCCGGGAATCAGGTGATCAATCACTCTCGCTCTGTTAGTGTTACAATCTGGCCAGCACATTCCGGTCACATGTTGCGTCGAAAACATTATAATATTTAAACAGATGTTAACGGGGACATCTGTTGGTACCTACGCTTAAACGAATGAATAAACGATTCATATACTCAGTTTAATGATAGTGTAATTAATACTTTTCTAGTAATATTTCGGTCTTTAAAGCACATCAAGCTATCCGAAACTGTCAAATATTGCCAATCAACTTTGAACCATATGCTTCAGCGATAAAGTTGAAAATCTTACTGTACGTGGAATATGAACGAGTACCTAATTTTTTAAAAAAAAATTGCTCAATTATGTAAATAAATAAATAATAACAACTGAAAAATGTATAGAATAGGCAACCATTTACCAAACACATGTGATTTATTTTTGAGTGGTAAATTACCTAATGATCCCTCGCGCTGTGGATTTAGCTAAAGGGACTAGCTGATTCAGACTTTTCCAGTATGCCTAGGCCGCGGAAACTCTTGCTAGATAACTTCAAGAGATAATCCAAAGTATCCTTTTTCTTATTCAGCATAAAGCAGTAAGTGGATCTCCGCTTATAAAGATTGCTAGCCACGACACCCTAAAAACTAAAAGTCGCTGAGACTTCACAAAAATGATGGCCGATAGCTTTCAACCGCTCGCGTGCTGACCTGATGCTAATCTGTTTTCGAGGGTACTGGACCCATTATTACTTAATCTACTGATTATGTCAGCTGATTATGGTGTTAGGACGGCCTGACCTTGGATGATAGCTAAGGTGTGCGCAATATTGGAGTTCGTGTTATAATTTTCGTGATATTTTTTTATGATAAACTATCGGAAATTAGCTGCTTTTATGTGAGCTATCTTTTATGAAGAGTAATGGTTGGTAAGTGGTGTTATTGACTGCAAAAGAAGCATTTAAATGAAGTGGTAACTACTACTAATGAAAGTATAGATAATGTTATTGGCTGTCCGATTACTGTTCACAATTACAATGTGTTTATCTTGCTGTAAGTCTTCCATGCTGTATAAATAAATAATATTGTAGGTTTTATACGTCAGTACAAATTATGTTCCATGCATTCAATTAAAATTATTGTAATATTAATAACATACGAACGTAGCACTTAGAACGAATTGGACTATACACCGCGCAAATATGAAGGCATATCTTTAATTATTTTATGAACAAACCCCAAAATCAAGTAGATTGAAGCCAGGGTAGGACATTAAATATGAATAGAATCTTGCATGCAGAAATTTTATCAGGATGTGAATAAAACCACAGGCTATTCAGGCGATACTCTAAATTATTACAACCTTTCAAATGTACACGATGACGTCACACGAATTAACTTAAAACATAAACGTTTATATACATACATAGAACCCTCAAATGCGCAGTATCTCTTAATTCTTCTGGGTGACACATTTATTTAGGCAAAAGTTAAATAAATGTAACACAATTGGAATAAATGGCTAACGATTTATTTAGTCTATCCCTTGTGGTACGCGCTGCCCGTAGGCAAATTAAATCGATGTTTCAGAACTAGTGATATTATTTGGCAGTTTTCAAAATCCGACTTTACACTCGAGAGCTGTGAACCCGTTACCAAACTCTGAAACACATCATCATCTCCCGAGCCTTTTCCCAACTGTGTTGGGGTCGGCTTCCAATCTAACCGGATTCAGCTGAGTACCAGTGTTTTGCAAGGAGCGACTGCCTATCTGACTTCCTCAACCCAGTTACCCGGGCAACTCAATACCCCTTGGTTAGACTGGCTTCTGACTACTCGTAACGACTGCCAAGGATGTTCAATGACAGCAAACACATGCCACGAATTAATAGGAGTAATAATACCCACTGAACCAGTTAGAAGCCCAAAAATTATATAGTGGCACTTCTTCACTATCGTGAACAGGCAACTAGCACTTATACCAAAGTTTTGAGTGTTCATTCAAATGATTCTCGGTAAACAAATTAACGTGAGAACCTGCAGTGGACGTAAACCTCAAAGTATTATTTGCTGAGTTGGCAACTCATTACCCGCACCGCCGCAAACGGAGCTCACCAAACTGCACTAAACAGCCACGAGATTACTACAAGAAACGTTGGCTTGCCACCTCGATTCCACTAGAGTTTTACTCTTTTAAAAAATAAATTCTCTTCCCAGGAGTTTTCTAGAATTCGCACCAAGTACGTACGTATTTTTCGTGAATTTCACGGCTGCTAGACGGAATGAAAACCACATTGCTGGCGGTTCATTTGTTTTATACTAAAAACTTTATTTTGTTAAGTAACAAGAAAGTGTTAACAATTGAGAAATGTTATTACAGGCCACAAAAAACTTTTGCTGCCACTGCCACTGCAGCGAAAAGTTGCGTCTTTCTTTATTTGAATTTTAAAAGAAGTAGTTCATTTTCTTAATTCAAATTGCAAACGTAATTTATAAATGCCGAATTATTTTATTTAGGGCCAGTTTCCACTATCTACCAGATAAATTCAAAAATGGAACAGAATTTATATGAAATTTTCTGCCAGTTAAACTATCTGGAACTTATCAGCAACCGGTGAAAATGGCCCTTATAATTCTTAAGGTCAGTATTGTTGAATAATATTGTTGTTATTGATGAATAAGCAATTGATTAGAATTGCTTATTTACCATTTTCACTTACTACTCATTCAAGTTATTTTCGTTGTAAAATAAAAGCCATCATATATACAAACTATAACATATTTTATTAGTTTCGTAGTCTGATCAAAAGGTCAAGGTCGAGATCACTAGAAGTGTTTTATGTAGACAAAGTGTTACCGTTTTGGGTATGTCCTTGTAATATTTCTCAATTAGCAGTCGACGACGGACGGACGTTTGGTCCCAAATCGATGGCGCACGGCAATTAGATACCTACGTAGGTATATGGTCCTAATGAAACCATCGTTATAGAGGTGCATACCTCCTAGTATGCTTTTAAAGTTATTCAATTAGAAATATGTCTGAGAGTTCTAGTTCCCATTTACCGTGCAGTTTCAAAGCCTACTGCCATCTTCGGAAGTGTATGTAATTTGAAACCAAGAATAGTTCTCAATGTCGTTCTAGATCTACTTTCAGGTCGTGTGACTAGACTCAGACAAGAAAAAGGTTATATATAATGTAGCTGCGGTGCTGGTTGCAAAGACGAAAGGTATCAGGCGATATTGGAACGGGTTTAGAACATCGAATGGTTTATTTTTAGTAGGATCTTTATTTAGATACTCTTTGTATTTATTTCGTTTGTTTTAAAATACTGTATTTAGTACTAGAATTAACGCTCAACCCTTCTCTGTGTGAGAGGAGGCCTGTGCCCAGCAGTGGGACATAGTAAAAAGGCTGATAATGATGATATAGTACTAGGCAGAATCTTATCAAAAAAAAACTTATGCGTTACTATAATATACTTTTGCAAAATTATAGGTGATAAAAATTGATCTTTATATTTTTGTATTATTTTATAAAAGTAAATTTTAAAGTTTTTTTTTTCATGTATATAGAAGATTTATGTTATACCTAAAATGTCAATAAACTTTACAAGTACCTTTATTACTCTGGAGAGGCTGGTAATCTGTCATACAGGTCTCCTAGTACAGAAACCAGTCTCTCACATAGATTGTAATCCAATGTATACCTTTTTTTCGTGAGAAATCATCAAATGATCCCGCTGAGGGTGCAGCTGGAGGGAGTGTCAGACTCTTACTGACTAAAAATCACTATGTTAATTCGAGAGGTCCCTGTGTGCCAGGGCCACGGTAACTCTTGCGAACAACCCGCAGCCCAGGCAGATCCAATGTACACCTGAAGTTATATGTAAAATACTTCTTTGTAATAATTCTATGCGAGAGAAAAAATAAACTATTTGTATTTATCAAAAGAAAAAGTTTTTTTCTTCATACCTATAGTTTTACTTGAATATTTACGCTATATCATTAATAGGAACAGATAGGGACATACTTCTACTTACAATAACAAAGATTACGGTACAATGATATCTCTAGTCCCCGATACTCGTGAATATCTTAAGAATATTTTTTCCACATTGATGTATGATGAAATGAGATTAGGGAAGCTTTTCGTCTTTCTTACAAGAAATAAGATTTAAGAGACGACGTTATGTCTGCAGATTGCTTTTTGATTAAGAATGTTTTTTCGTACACATTAGGTATTTGAAGACTTACAAAACTGGTCATAGATTCTATTGACTATAAGTAATAATTATGTGCTGCGCAGCTGGCTGATCTCCTTAGAGAGAACAACAGCCGTGGTTACGGCCTGGACGCAATCATCATAGATTCTCACAAGAAAAGGTTTTGACCTATTTTGAATACTTTTATTGTTGTTCAAGTTTTCAAAAACAAAGGAATTTCTTAACGCACTCTGAAAAGCAAGCGTTCTCAAAGACTTTGGTTTCATTATTTGTATAGGGATATTTTTGTTTGACTTTTCCTGACTAACTGCTCAGTGTAAAATATAATTAACAATTAAATATACTTTTAAAGTAATAAAAGTAATATCATAATAATATAATATCGGGAGACCTTTTCACACACAGTTGGTTAGCCGAAAGTAAGCTATTGAGTAGCTTGTTGTATGGATGCCAAAACAACTGATGCCCTTCATATACTTTACACATATACATTTATAAATACACCCAGACCACAGCCAACAAGCATGCTCATCACGCAAATGTCGACTGTACCGGGAATCGAACCCGGGATCCTCCGTGGGGTAATTGGTTAATGGGGTCGTCAAACGTCTATTATATTAAAAAAAAAACATTAACGGCCAGTTTCACGATGTCCGAATAAAATAAAAATGGAACAGAATTTGTATGAAATTATCTACCAAATAAAGTAACTGGAACTTATTCGTGGGTGGTGTAACAGACCCTTAGGGTATTGAGAGGTTTTACTTGAAGAATTACATAGATATTGATGTTTAACTTAGTCAAACGGAACCTTTACATTGAAGATTCTTATTATCCTGAATTTTTTTCAGGTAAAAAAGGCAACCTTTTTTGTCCTACCTACCCAAGGTTATACGCTTTACTTAAGTTATTCATGACTCTAATCCGAGTTCTATTGTAAGTTGAATTGATCCAATCTAACTTTTTTCTACATTTTCACAAAAATATTGTAGTAAGACATCTAAATAGTTCAGACATCAGGTTTTCAGAAATGGACACAGCTTTTGTTTTGGTACAAAGAAAAATGAATTTGTAATTCGAAACCCATTTAAAAAAAAACAATTATTGTAAAATGTCAACGATAATATTTTTTTGGCAAAATGGCAGCTATGAGTTTTTTATTTACATAATAAATAAGTTTACATAAATTATATTAGGTCGTGGTTAAGTAACAGTCGCATAGATCGATCGAAAGCGACAGGTTAAGCGACGCTTGGCGAGGTCATTCCGGTAAGGGTGACCATCTTGTCAAGACGAAATTGCCCGTGCTTTGGAAGGCACGTTCAATTTGTCAATCTTTGGCTGTCTAACAACCAGTCTCACTAAGGGATATCGGGTTGCTCAGGTAACTGAAAGGCAGCCGCGCCATGTAAAATACTGGAAGCTGAACCCAACATACATAGCTTGAAAAACGGCTAGGCAGATTATTATATTTTTGAAGACAACAAAGTGATATCCGAATCATGAAACTACAACAATTAAACAACAATTTGTATCATATCATACACATACAAACAAATCAGGTATACACCAGCTATATCTAAAATAAATGACTGTGTAGGCGTTGTGGTAAGTAATAATTAAGTTATTTGGAACTTAAGGCCGGACTTAGCACGAGTATATAATTAGAAAATGGCCTAAATAAGGTGCAATTTTCACGAGCAAAATTGTAGTCGAGCTAATTACGATTGTTTTACGAGATTAAGAACATTTATTTCGGGAGCCTTTTAAAAAACCGTTCTTATTTTTATGAATACCATTTGTGGCTCTCAAGTGTTTGAAGCATGAAACTGTGTGAATAGAACTTTCCTAGATACAAAGTATGGTGTAAGATAATGTAGCAAATAAAAATATCCAAAAACAAAACACTGTTCGTCCCAATTTTTTTAAGAAACTAAGAATAGCAATCTTTACTAATCTCAAAGAACTACTGGACCGACTAGAAAAAAACTTTCAGTGTTAGATAGCTGATGTACTAAGGAGGCGGGTGAAATCCATAGGGAAGCTACTATAAGAATAAAATAATGTCAGCATAAAAGGTAGAAAGATATAAAAATAATGAGGAAAAAGCATATAATAATAGTTGACAATGACACCTTAATATCAGAATAAAAAAAAAACTTTTTCTTATAACATAATTTATACTCATATAAATAAACCGTAACCGTACTTCAATACAAGGTATAATAAGCCCGACACTCCATACAATACTCGTAGTTCCATACACCATCTCTTGGCTCATCCTCACCAAATTCTCATTTAGTTAATAACGCGACACAAGGACATAATCCAGGCCAGACGCATGAAGGAAGTAATAATGTGGGAAGCTAATACATTAGTCCTCGGCGGCTGTTGTGACGAACGAGTATACGCTAGGAACGGGTAAGTATGAAGGATGAATTATAAAAGAGCTACGATGTGTCTGAGTAGAATGTTCAAGAACATTTTCTAAATTTCTGGAATATTCTAGAAAGTGAAACAGTCACCAGATACTTAGGGTGTCTTCCACTATGTGTAATTGGGTATGAAGTTCTTGATTTAAATAAAGTGCAAATTGCTATTGCAATACATAGCCATTTTCTGAGTGGGAAATGCCCCCCCCTCCTGTGGTTGCAGAGTGAGTGTCAGACTTTTACTGACTAAAACCCACTTTTGTTCCTTCTGCCCCTTTGCCAGGAATGCTGTAACTCTTGCGGACATCCCCGTAGCACAATTACTGTCATAGTTTGATGGCTATTGGAGGCCTGTTTTATCTACGGACAAAAAATACACCATAACATAAACCCAATTTAATTGATAAGCATAAGAAATACCACGTTTTTTTTAAGTTTACATAACTTTTATTGATTTTGTTTTTTTATATTATAAAACTAAAGAATTTGTTTGGAGGCTGATCTCAGTGACTACAGTACAGATTTGAAATATATTTTCAGTGTGAGGTCTATTTGTGTCTGTTCATTAAGGAAGGCTAAAGGCTACTTTTTATCCAGGTACGCGGAGTAGTTCTCACGGGACGCGAGTTTAACCGCTGGCAGAAGAAAGTCATCTAATAAAAGGCACTCCTTTAGTATATAAGATACGTATTCGCCCACTAATACTGCACCTAAACCAAGTTACGAGCGAATCGTAAAATTGTGACAGTTCTTACTGAAAAGCTTAGGTTTCAGACAGATCGACGAATAATTTACTTCTTTAAAAAATTAAGTTCATTAGTGGTATTTGTTTTAATCATATATTCAATCGTCAATAAATTCTAGTTCTATTAGATATTGATGGTGTTTTAAAATAAACTATTTTTTTAGTTTTTATTAGCCTTCCATGGAACGACTGCCTCTTTGACCTCCTCAACCCCAGAGGCAAACTGGTACCCTTTGAAAAAATGGTTTCTAACTTTCTGGCATCCCATAACAACTGCCAAAGATGTTCAAGTGATATCCGGGACCCAGCAATTTTACGCACCTTCCGAAAAACGGAGAAACTCGTGAATGCCAAGATGGTCAACCATCCACGGACCGACCGCACTTAGCTTATCATTTCAATCGATCCGTGCGGTGTTACTAAGACACGAGTCCCGCACAACATATTCAACATACATACAGTATGGTACAGAATTAAAGTAAGTTGCCAATGAGATAATACATCATTCATCAATCGAAAATAATATGACTAAGACACCTCGACAACAAGTCTATACATGTCGTCGGTCTGCACAGACCCTTAATCGTGTAATCAACGCAAGCAGAGTAGAACATTTTCCCGCGACTCATTAGACGGCAGAAGTGCGCGGAATTACCTATTACTTTTAACGTACGAGTTGAGGAAATGCGCTTACTTCAGCGTAAAATCTGCTAGGATAGGGAAGACTAGCTATGCAGGTATTTTAGCTGAGAGACTGAGTTTAATGTTTGTTAATTTAAAATCGTTAAACATTATATACTACGCTTTAAAAACATTAAGGGAGGGGAAAGTTAAAAAAAAATGACACATTAGAATAGCATTTTTATCAAGAAAGAATCGTGATTTAATTAAGTTTATATTTATGTGTCTAGCTTAATATACTCATTGTTTTACATAAAGATTACCACCGTGATTTTGCCCACATCTCGGATAACCTCTATCCAGCACCCTAATAAAAAATAGCCTATCTCCGGTTCTAAGGGATCACCAATCTCAATGGCTATTTAAACTCAATCATTTAAGCCGTTTTATTGAGAAAGTATTCCAAACAAACTGGCTTACAAACTGCTTTGTTACTAATAGTGCGTATGTACTAGCAGATTATGTTAGTATTTAATTAAATGTAGCGAAAATACTTGGCGGGAAGCTTATGGGAGCGATAAGTTTCAAGAACTTCGAAATAAGTCCGCCATCAAGGCATTGCATTGTATGCCATCTTACGGTTATAATTCAAACATAATTTCCATGTCAATAGTCAAAGGTGTAAATGGTACTAGGAACTAGGTACACCCTTCCTAGTGCTAATTAACCTTTGAATGCCAAACCATAGATTCAACAAAAACATCACTATTTAGAATTTTAAAAATAGAAGAAGCACTAGAACAATCTCTTCAAAATTTCGGTAAAATTGGACCCTACTACTTCGCTGTCCATCTGCCCGTCTGTCACCAGGCTATATCTCACGAAAGGTGACAATAAAATTTCACGGATGTGCTATTTTCGTCACCACTATAACAACAAATATTGAAAACTATAATACAAACTATAGTACAAATATTTTAATTTAATTTGATTAATTTATGTTCAGATGTAGACTACTACTTATTTAATTACTTTGAATATAAATTCCGAATAATTCCAAAATAATAAAACCAAGAATTTGTTAACTATAGACAGTTAGTCGTTATAGCATCATCATCGGTGCTGGGTATAGGCCTCTCACACTAAGTAGGATTGAACGAAGCGAAGATAGCATCAAAAAATATAAAAGTTAAATACAAATAAACCAAGCCTTTGTTATCCTCTCAATGGAAAGGTTTTCAGCAGTAGCTTACAAGCACTGGAAGAAACTCTTACATAGTACAGTAACAATAGAAGTTAAACAAATTGCATGAAACTTTAATCCTTTGTCTCTTATTTCATCTAAACTAAAACAAATACCACTTCAGTTTCATAAAACAAACTGCAGCGAAGAACTGATGAAAGAAAAATTACACTCGGAGCCAGAATAAAGCGTCCAACGCTAAAATATTTATGTTGCACACAATTCGAAATAACAAAGACAAAGTTTTCGCCGGCTGGGCATTCATCGAAGCCGACGGAGAAAAATTGTCAAGCACATGAGATTCGACGGGTGTGTGGCAACGACTAAATTGAACGTCGACGGATGTGGGAGCAACCCTATACGCCTGGCTGCCTGCACCTCGCACCCGCCGCTAACAGGGTTGGCGAGCTGCCACACAAGTGTTATTTTTTACTATTTTAAGCAACAGTCAAATTGATTCTTTCAATGTGTGTCAATCACTACGTGGCCGTATGTTAGTGCCGAAAACACTTTGACGAAGAATTTTCGGGAGAATAAACGTTGTGTTTTGGTCACCCCTAGTCACAACCAGGTCTCCGTCGACACTACAATCTACACCCACTCACAGGCGCATTTAACGAGCCACTGCAAAATTCACACTGCTCCAATTCAAATTTGCGTCTAGTTTCGCTAAACTCCTTTCTCCAGAATCAATTTTCGTCGTTAATGCAAATTGTCGCAGATTTCCTAGAACGCTTTGGGAAAACAGCGGCCACTAGAGCTTTGTAAAAATGAACTCACCTTCTAGTTTTAGGAAACAAGGTAATTCTTTGAACCGCTTAGCGGAGCGAACGATGACAAATCCCTTTAAATTCTTATGCATATTTTAACAAAGAGCTTCGTCAGCTTAATTTCAGCATGTTGTTTACGTGCAGTCTCGTCTAAAATAACAATGGGAGCATTTCGGAGTTTGTAAAATACGGTAGATTAATCTACGGGTTATGGTATTATTCTCCACAGTAAAATTTAAGCTTAACAAATTAACTTTTTAAACTTATTATAACGATGCTAGAGAAATACAGTCTGACAAAATAGACGAAGGGATGAGAGATTGTTTTCAGTTCCATCCTGTCGTTTGTTGCACCGGACAGTAGAATAATGAGGCCATTTCCTGGTGCCTTCTGATGCGCCCTACAAAAGGCTGCTAACGGCATTTTTAAATTGAGCCTCAATTAGAGGTGGCCCGACTCGGTTGCTCGCTTGTTCTCGTTTTACAAACATAGAGGCGTCCGGATGAATTTTAAAAGCATCTGTATTCTGTAAGTTTGGAGCACTGTTACAAAGTTTTCAAAGGCTCCAACGTACAAGTTGTGTCGTTGTCTCTTTAGACTAAGTAGTTGTAGACTAATGCAATGAAAAGACTTTTCACCAAAAGAAGCTAATCTGTTTTTATCATTGAAGTTTACAACGTATGGCTTAAAACAAAAAACTATAATTTTCTGAGCATGACCACCGTAGAAAGTTTTGTCTACCAGAGTATTGATATATTGACAGGCTAGTGACTCATTTTCAGTTCACCTTTTCATCAAATTTCTAACTTAAAATTCAATCAAATGATGGCTAATCAAACAAAAATAAACACGTACTAATCAAATTCGACATTCCAGTCCGTGTATCACGGAGTCAAATCACGAATGTTCCAGAAATCCGCAAAATAAATATACCATGCCGAGCTAACAGTGAACGGAACAGGTAACCGTTCCGATGCCGCGTCCGCTCCCCGGCGAAACTAATTAGCATCGACCCTAGCAATTAACTCTATACGTTTCCGTGGGGCCCCGAGTTTCCCAGACGGAGGTAGAATAACTACAAGAACGGATACCAGTTGCTATGGCAACACCATTCGGTACAGTTGAAATGTTAATTTGTTGAATACGACGACAGTATAGTCTACCCTAGTCATTTTGTTCTCCATGAGTCTACCTATATTGAAATCTGACTCAACTTATTTGGTGAGATATGTCTATAAAGCTATTGTGTACTTTTTTAGATAGTCTGAACGTCAGTCTCACTCACTTGAAAGAGTCACTTTTAAAGTTCATAATAAAGATCTGTCTATTGTCTATTTTGGATGAGAGTCCTCATGAAAAGTTTTTTTTTAAGTACCCAATCGTATCGTATCGAAAAAATAACGTCATCATTTTTAATCATTACCTAATAAATCCAAAGATAAAGCATCTTCCTCTTAACGTTATATATTTTTGTATCGACCCTAAATAACAAATTAACGCCTATACAAAGTAAAGAATAGAACCTTAAAGTAAGGAACACAAATGGCGCTCATGGCGTTCCGTTTCCCGCGAGTAACTTCCAAGATTGTTATTAATTGTTATCAAGTCGTCAGAGAAGGTAATTATGACAAATGTAGAATCTGTACGCGTAAAGTTTTATCATAAATTGTTACTTTAGCTTTTTCCCTTTGTGGCTCAGGTTTCGTGTTAAAACTTTGTTGAAAATTATACAACAATTTAAACTTTAAAACTCTGCATGCCACGTGCGGTACGAGGTACCGTGCTATTTTGATGTTGTTTCTAGTGTAATCGTTGGTTAAGTGGTGGCATAGTGCGACTGCTGTGCACTAGTCTCTGTCTCGTGTTCGATCGAAGGCCAAAATCGCTTTGGGGGTTTTAAAAAAATATATAATCTGGATGTTGTTGATTGATACAACTGTACCTCTACTCTACGCCTCTCTCCGGGCGTGTCGTATAGCCGTCCCATCGGACTATGAAAATTTATGCACTCTGCACCTGTGTCTGCGAAAATGCTCGTGCACTATTATATAGATACCCTGGGCACCTGGCTGATCTCCCTAAAGACAACCGGCCGCCATGGCCGACAATCTATCTGAATGCTAAGTATAAAAATGATAAACCATGTACATTGTTTCCGCGTTTTTATCACCCATTATATTAATTTAAATATTTATAAGCATTTTAAATGACCACAAGAACCGGGTTTACAATTAATAATAGTAAAATCTAGTAATCTAGTGTTACGAAGAAAATTAAACATTCTAAAGCAGGAATAAACTGAAATATCAGTCAGACGCATAAAAAGTTACTGAAAATCAATAAAAAATTTCATCCCCTCGCCTCACAAACTGCGCATTGGGTCCGATCACATTTTTACAAAGGTAACCCTCCGACCTAATTTCTGATCACTTAGCGTCGCGTTCCCTCCGGTTGTCCCAATAAACCCACCCCACAATTAACCTGCACGAAGTGGACCCCGATTAAAGGTTGCTTTATCAATTTACACGTTTTTTCAGTAACTGAACGGAATGCCTGCGACGGAGTTAGGTGTGAATAACGATGTCTCATGGCTTGGAATTGAAGAAAAATTCAATACTCAATTCTTTATTAGCATTCCATATGTTATATAGATGGTACATTTTAAGATAGAAACAATATGGACCCGGTTGGGCACAGCTTAAAGAAGTTAGAGAGCTATGCAATAGCTCATTATTACTTAAATAAATTTTAACATAAATATAGATATTTGACATAAATCCTTTCATTGATCAATTATGTTAATATTTTTCAAATCTGTTTGCACTAATCAAGTTAAGACCTCAATATACGGTACGACCTTTACTTTGATAGTATATTTCAAGATCGGTAAAAAATATTATTTCTGGATTTTTTTAACAATCGATCGTTACAATACCCGTCAGATTGATCGAAACGATGAATCGTACCGATTGTGGGGGCCCTTTCATTGGTCTTTATGCTTGATTTTGAACATAGAATGCTTGTATGTGAGCGAATTTATTTTATAAAACGTAGATATCCATGAGTCTCTAATAAACATACCAATTTGCTATACCGTAATGAAATTAAAAACAGTCTTAATTTTTCTCTGTCACCTGTTGACAAATCGGTCACAGAGTATACGTAGTAACTTGCGTGACATGCGTGTAACACACCATAATTATTTTAATACAATTATAATTACTTATTCTAAAGAAATCATTCATCATCATTCATCAACTGAACATGATAAACAAACAAACATGTTTGGTAAATAATGCCCTCAAAAAAAAATATTCGTAAGGTCTGTCACCATTTCTTTATAAGGTATATTGAACCACTAGCAGTTCCACGTGTTTCCCGGTGAACTGCTTTCCGTGCCCGGAAAAAACATAGCTTAGGTTCACCGGAGATAGTGTAGCTTCCCAACAGTGAAAGAATTTTTCAAATCGGTCAAGTCATTTCGGAGTCGTAACTCCAAACAAACAATCAAATCTGTACTTTTTATTTATTTCTTTAATTTTTACTAGCGTACTCGACAGACGCTCGCTGCCCTGCTTTTTTTTTTCTTTCATAAGAACCTTCTCCTGACAATAACAAACACAAGAAAAAAAAGAGCAATTAGTCCAACCATTCACAGGTCATCACGTACTAAGCGTGGTTCAAGGCGAAGAGTAATAGAGATTGATTTTCATAGATACAAAAAAGTTTAGATTACTATACATTTTCTCAATTTATAGCATAATTACCCTTAGAGCTTTAATTTCTTTTAATTTGCAGACATTATACTAGTTAACTTGTATCATGTGTCCAATTTATGTGTCATAAAAGTTCAGCAGTTTTCATCATACACACAGCTTTTGTTTTTGGAACACCACCGACTCATTTACACAAACAAATACGTATCCATCATATCGAAGTTATACGAACAAAACCAGCATCCGCAATAAATACTTACATTTCCCGCAAAACTATGTGACAGGTGTACAAATGTTGGCGCACACGTCCAATACAGACATTTTGTTTGGCCACACATCGTTCGGTATTGCTGATGATATTTGATAAAAGTTTGCACCAATATGCTGGGTTGTAAGTGACAATTCAATACTGTTTTTGTTTCTACATCAACATTAGGGGCCTTACTACAAAAAGTTAGACGTTTTATAAAAAAATATTTAGACCCAAGCCCCCTTATTATAAAACGAGGACTTAAAAAGCCGACTTTAGTACTAGATTTAGACCATAAACTTTGCTCAAGAAGATGGTTTAAAGCTAGTACTAAAAATCGGTACTTTTTTAAGACCACGTTTTATAATAAGGGGGTTAGAGTCTATTTACCGTTCTGCTTTTGAGTATTAAACTCTTTTAAAAAAAAAAGATGCGATCTTTTTTTAAGAAACCTTCTTCGTAGCTATTTCGTAAGTGTTATTTGTTTTTGGTAAACATCACTGAATCATGTCAGATTGCAATTCGCAATATCTTACGAAGTCAAGATGCTCTAAATGGGACCTCGTCCGAGATGAATTGAAGTTTCCAGAGGACTTAAATCCCAATAGTGGTGACGTTAGAGGAACATTAAATAACAATAGATCAAGCGACGAGTACCAAAGCATTTGTGGACTAAATTTGAATTCGCCGGGGTACAAATGTCCAGCAATGCTCTGGGATAAATGTTAGAGCACGATTTTCCCATTGGGAGGCTTGGCTTATCAATATATAGCAGGCTGTGCGGTTTTATGTGTGTATAAAATCCAGCATTATAATAATCATATCAATATTCAGATATACCTACACATATAGGAAACTACAGGTTTTATCGATGCAGCAAAAAAGGAAAATATGTAAAAAAAGAATTAACCTTTATTCTCGTTATAAAAGTATTACTATGTAAAATGAAATTTTAAATTATTTTTTTACTATAACGAACCGGACAAATTCGAGTCAACGTGAGTTCCGTACCTATCTATGATTATTATGAACATTGTTTTCAATACACTTACATGAACACTGATCATCATCTCCCGAGCCTTTTCCCAACTATGTTGTGGTCGGCTTCCAGTCCAACCGGATGCGCGAAGTAGCAAGAAGTAGACTAAAACCCCACCTTACATGAACATTGATATTTACTGATATCTACTACATCGTATGTAGACACCGTAAAATGCTATTTACCGCA
This sequence comes from Heliothis peltigera, assembly GCA_958496145.1. NCBI lineage: Eukaryota > Metazoa > Arthropoda > Insecta > Lepidoptera > Noctuidae > Heliothis > Heliothis peltigera. Next base: position 3,454,095 of record OY292326.1, on the reverse strand, counting down.
CCAGAGCAGAAATATTTACATGCATATACTGGACCGTTGCCTGATTTACCGTAGGTATACGTTTCAACTCAGTACCTTCACGCAATCCCGAGATAAGGTGGTGACAGAAGGACGGACAGACCACAAAGTGATCTTGTAAGGGTCCTTTTTTTCTTATTACGTACGGAACCCTAAAAACGAGATCGCTATAAATATGACCCTGTTATTTAAAAAGAGAACAATAAAAAAAAAACAATTTGAATACAGAATCAAAACTACAAAGCGGAAAGAATGTGAATTGAAATTATTTATTATTTTGTAATCCGAACATTTTCGATGGATGGACTAAAAACTGTCTCTGAAATATGCAAGTTTAAAAATGGAATTCAAACAGTAAAGGACTAGTAATCTGAATGTTCTATGTTCTAACAAATTGTAGGTATATTGAGTAGCTACATAATTGTTCATGCAAAAACAAACCTTATAATCATGGACGCTTAAGTCGTTTATAAATAGAACTCGGAAAAATTTACTTGAATTAATTGAACATAGTATCGTAAGTTTTAAATAACATAAGGTCCTTTTTTCATGGACAATCACGTACGTAGGACTTAAGTTGACTCTGAATAGCGACTCTATTGAATACTATAGAAGGTACGTTTTATTTTATGGATCGCCACGTTCGGTGCAACAGTACAGCATATGTTGCTAGTAAATGTATTGGTCCTCATATCGATGCAATGATAAATAATTTACCTACTGTTACCAGAATCAAACATGGACTGTGATCTGTGAACATATACTAAAATCATAGGCTCAGTTAATGTAGAGTTGTATCTCGTATTCGCGTCGTGAAATGTTCAGAGATAGTGACCACAAAATTGAATGAAGAAGTACACATAGTGATGTTTTTCCTGTTTGTTTCATAGGGTATTTTTGTATGAATGATGTTATTTCTTCACTACATAGTATAAAACAAAGTCGCTTTCTCTGTCCCTATGTCCCTTTGTACGCTTAAATCTTTGAAACTACGCAACGGATTTTGATGCGGTTTTTTTTAATAGATAGAGTGATTCAAGAGGAAGGTTTATATGTATAATTTTAGTATCAGCATTGCACCCGTGCGAAGTCGGGACGGGTCGCTAGTATATAATAATTTACCTTCCGCTAGCGATTTTACTTTACTACTATCTAATTCGCGCATCTGGATTCCAAATATAGCCTTTCTAGATAAAAAAACTAACATTGAAAGAATTTTTCAAATTGAACCTCTAGTTCCTAAGATTCAAACAAACAAACAAAACCCTCAGCTTTGTTTTACTAATAATAGATAACGCATTTCATTACAATACAGAGCAACAACGTCATCTTGCTCATCGATTTGCATAACATTATCTCAGTCAATAATTGGTTTAATTAATTGATTCCGTACGACATTTGGTTCCGTTCTCACTAGACATGATTGGCTCCGAACTGTCAACACGGTGATATAATTATGACAACGAGAACATACCTAACATGGAATAGTACAGGGCACTAATCAAAATACGAATTAGAATAATTGTATCGTTTTGTAATCTTCTTTCTGTATTCGTTTTTAAAACACAATTTAAAAAAGATATTTAAAGAGAGCTACCTCGTTGATTCTCATGGAGTTATGAGTCAACCAAGCTTCGTTGCACCCGTCTAGCGACAACTACTATCCGCAAATAGATATAAAATAGCCTTAGTTTTCTCGATCAATGGGTTATGTGTAGGAATTATTCAAATCCGATCATTGGTTCGTGCGATTAGCGCTTTCAAACATGCAAACACGTAAGTAGCGTACAAACTTTGGCAATTATAATATCAGTAAAATAGAAAAAAAAGTCTTTAATTACACAAAACTTATGGCGTCAGTATCAATTTTGTTTTTTTTTTTTTATTACCTTGTATTTTTGCATCATTCGTAACACACTAGTAAATACTTTGTTTCGAAGTCCCTTAATGTTTCTTAAAACCTTAAGTAAGTAAATACATTCCTCATAAAATTAGAACATGGTTCAAGTTCCCTAATAACATTTTGTGTCCGCTAGCTTCTCCCATCATTCGCTTTATGGATATCAATTTTAATAAGCGAGTCGACCCCTGCTACGCTTTTACGGCCCTCCCTTATCATTACTTTATTATATCACAATAGAAAAGAGCTTCCAATTAATTTTCTGTCAGACAAAACATAAACTTAATTAAATTGGCAACAGCGGAGTGCGAATCTGTGACAAAATTACATTAATATTCAAACCATTTTGCCTTTCAGCGTTAGACCAGCTGTGCCTGTATACACAAAAGGCTAAATATTTAACTAACTTGTTAACAGCAAACCTCTTTAGACATAACATCATGCGGTCGACTGGGTAGTTATTCAAGGTTTTCATCGGAAGCAAATTTTTTTTATTTAAATAGAACGGCAAAAGCCAATTACACTGTTTAATTTAAACTATTTTCACTCAGTCGTTCATCCTTCTTACAAAAATTCAAACATTCTGACAATCATTTGCAAACACATCAAGACCTATGTTTGCGTTCAGGATAGAAACAATAGCGGCTTCTGTTCGAAGAATAGGCGACTTGGAATGCACCACAGTATAGAAACTTGGGACAGTCAGTAGGCGATATCTCCTGCCACTACAATAATTTTCCGGGACGAAGAGGTTGCATATTTGCCTGAAGCACAAGGTTCTACCTAGTTCAGGCAAATTACACATTAGCATTTTATTTAGAAGTAAGGAAATTATTGTGAAAAAAAAATTGTACATATTGAAGTAATAATAAACAATTTATTTATTTATTATTTTATTTATATTTCATTATCCAGATCCGATCATCAATTATTCCACAAAGAATTTTGAGTAGGTACTACTGTCATCATCATCAAATCCATTCACGATCCTTCACCGTTATATCGGCGTATTGACTTGTTGCGTCATAAATAATAGTTACGTCATACATTTACTTCTCATAAAGATCGATGGCACTCGTGGCTAAGTAAAAGCCGCACGGGTCGATCAATCATATCGTGGATGGATGACCATCTGGTCATGACGAGTTCCTCCGTGTTTCGAAAGGCACGCTAAACTGGTGAGTCCCGGCTGTCATTTGTTCATCTTTGGCAGTCGTTACGGGTAGCCAGAAGCCAGAAAGTCTGACAACCAGTCTTAAGTACCAAAGGATATCGGATTGCCCAGGTAACTAGGTTGAGGAGGTCAGATAGGCAGTCGCTCCACGTAAAATACTGGTACTCAGCTGCAGCCGGTTAAGACTGGAAGCCGACCCCAACATAGCTCAGGAAAAGGGTAGGCAGATGAAACATCGGCACTTACTCTATTACAAATCTCCCATCGAACACATCAGCAAACTTTGCGGTTCTATCTAAAATAACGTTAAATGTTTGCTGTTTCGTTAAAATCAATGGCTAACTACATAACTGTTGAATGACCGGGTACTAATTTGATAACCAGCGGGCCAACATGGTTTAATTGTTTAAGTTTCCGCTTCCGCAGTGGGCAGCTATGGCCGATGACGTAATTGTCAACTGTATGCAACAAAGTTATTTCGTGCTGTTGTTGTAATGCACTTGAAACGAAACCCACGCTCTGGTAACGGTAACTTAGTTACTTGGTATTGTGAAACGTCCTGTATACTGGACTACGAAGTTCAAACCATGTTGCTATTTAAACAAGGATTCAACTCCGTTAATATAAACATCTTGTCAGTCATACTCGTTATAGATTATACTTAGTAATATTAAAAATGCGAAAGTAATTAGATTTACCGTGACCTCCAGAAGGAACATAGTAGGTTTTAGCCAAGAACGGTCGAAATTAATAACCTATCTATGCGTTGTTTTGCTTAGGAGACTGTATTTTATCATTAGCCCCATATAATTTGTGTCAAATTTCTATCTCTAGTAAGCAAAACAACGGATAGATATTATAGGTTATTAATTTCGGGCGTAAGAGTCTGACACTCCCTCCAGCATTTCCTCAGCGGGAGGGGTTAATTGATTTGATGATTTCCCACGAAAAAAAAAACTGTTTGGCTGTGTCCCTTGATATTAATGGAATTTGGCCCACAGAGGCCTGGAAAAGAAACTAGGATACTTTTATCCAGGTATGGGAAGTAGTTCTATCGGCATGCGGGTAGAATCACGAGGAACAGTTTTATTGTATACCCAATTGCATCATACTGATATGCTAAACTTATACATGCAGACGGTCTCTTGAATAATTACTACTGTACTCGACAAACTATTGTCGACGGCTTCTTAGGAAGAAGCGGCATAGAATGTCCCTTCCTTTGTCTATTGGGCAAAACTTAAGATTTCCAGAGATATACAAAATATTATTCAACTGCAAATTCTTTTAACACATCCTTTCTTCCCTTCGTTTGTTCTGCCCCGAACGCGACGTCACAAAATTGACCCAACGACTCGGTGCAATCCACTTGCCTCCAATACAAAGTTAGAATGCGACTCGTAAATGTTAAATGAAGCAACTCGTTGACTTTGCACGACCCCTGCTATATTTCTACAGAGCTTAGCCACGTGCTCTAGAACAAAGGAATTACGTTTTTCTCGAGTTGTTTACAGTGTTGCACATCCCTGATTATATGAAAATAATATATGATGACGATGGAAAATTAGGAACATTGGATGGCAATGTATAATGGTCTAACTAGATCAAATAGTCTAAATCATATTATTTTATACAGTTTATTAATATTTGCCAATTTTTACGTTAGCTAGATCTCGCTAATATCATTAATCTGATTTGATTTGATTCTGATCTGATTTATCTAATGTTAAGACAGCCCATTTATCGAGTCTATAGGCTATTTTTTTCTGCGCTCGCGCGAGTGAAACCGGTAGCAGAAGCTAGTATGAAGTACTGTTTCCATTACCAAAAGCATAGTCATACAACACTAAGGGCCGGTTTCACCGGTTACGGATAGCCACTATCTACCAGATAAATTAAGAAATTGAACAGAATTTGTATGAAAAAATTACTTACCAGATAAAATCCGGTGAAACTGGCCGTAATCATTTCGTAAGCTCAGTTCTAATGTATTATTATGTATGTATGTCAAACATAGATTCATCCTTTTTTTTTTAATCTCATCAAATGAATCTACAAAGAAAAAGCTTTGCTTCAAATCGAATTATTATATGTATTTCATATCGCATAAAATTTTACCACAATACTCGGGTCACATTTGCAGTACATTCACAATGTACCTAACCTTTTCTCCTGCTACGAAGAATCTTTTAAACATCTGCTAGTTTTAAATTCTGCTGTGTCGCTATCTCCACTCGTGAAAGATTTAAAATGTGGACTTAGTATAATGTTTCGAGTCACTACGCTAAGTTGACTCCATTGTCATTAAAAGAACAAAAGCTATTATGAAAAGAATTTAATGGAAGTAAAGATTATTTTGTATTGAACTTTCACTTTTAAAGGTTTTATTTTTGTATAAGCAGGGATGAATATTAAACCTACATTTTTATGTTACTACTAGCAGACCGGACCACGTATTGCTGTGGCTAAGATTTTCGTTATAAGAATAGACAAATTTAATACCGCGAATATAAATTAAGATGTATGTTATCCTATCTTTTAAGTCGGATTAAACTGCACACGGTGTGCAAAGATAATTCTATCGAACAATGACGAAAACAAACAATGTGACGGCTTTCAGGTACCGCTATCGGGATCATTTGTAAATTATAAAATTAGTATTTCACTTCACAGATCAGTAGTCGGGTAAACGACAAGCTGGAGGACAATATTTGCGATACAGGGATGTGTTTAAGCGCCATTTAAAAGCAACCCGCTTATCTCCGAACTCATGGGAGGATCTAGCCACCAAAAGATCTGAATGGCGTCTGGGAGGACATCACTATCTTAATCATTTCACTTCAACTTGTATTCGTTCTTCGGGAGCTGACGGGCGACTTATTATGAAACTAAAGACTAACTACTTTTTTTTTTATTTTTCTATATTTAATTGATGTTCCGGCCAGACCTATAATATAATATTGAGATGCAAAGAGGTTACATCTCTACAGCACTACACAACAACATTTATCTAGTAACGAATATACGGCAAAGAACAAAGGCTTATCACAAAGCTGATCATCTTAATCAGTTTCCATAATCACCTTGTTCGATTCCCATTATAGATCAATTAATCACCCGCACGCAAGACAAGATCGGTAGAACCTCTTATCTCTGATTCACACAATTATGATTCAATTAGCCTCCTGCGATTGGAGCTTAAGGGATTTCACAGTTGGCCGGCTCAGTACGACGGTGCTTAGAACACCTCTGACAAGCAATCTCAATTATTGATGTCACCTTCATGGTTCACATAATCGTAGTTGCCAATGACGAACGTAATCTACCGAGGCTGGGTTACATGGAGTATGTGGTAACGACACACACGTCTATGGTCGCTTCGAAATTTGATTTTCTATAATATTGGTAGGAATATATTGATGCTTTCAATACATTTGCAATACATATTTGTTGAAGGTATGGATACTCCTTGTAGTCCTTGCTAGTTAAACTTTTGACCGCCACGTCAAAAAAAAGGACGTGCCTTCAGCGCCAAGCACAGAGTTCATCCATAAATACCTACAATATAGCAGTGAGTTCGGAATTATATCGATTAAAACTGACTATAATTTTTTTGCTTTAACACTATGTCATGTTGTCGCGACCGTGGGGCGCTGAGTGCTTTTTGGCTTGTCATCTATAAGTCACAGTGGTGGTCAAAAGGTTAATCCTTTAACCCTAGAGTACTAATCATCTCCTGAGAGGCCGCCCGCGGTCGGTTTTTTCTGGTTATTTTGAAATTGCGGGGACGTGTCGCGCCGTGCTTTCGTGCCAACTCAGTGTAGCCCACGACGCGCCGGGGAGAGCTTTCACGCTCGGCGGGGATACAGCGTTCCCGAGATATTGCCTATGTGATCGCCTGGGAGGCGATCATTAGTATTAAAGGTAGGGTTTTTACTACTGACTTAATTTACATTTTTGAGTTTTTTCTTTGTTTACTCACTATTATAAGAAATAAAATACATGTTTTATTTCATAGATGAACTAAGCGATGAATTGTGTCGACCGTGGTGTGCAGGAGCTGAAGAAAGACCAAAACTGAGGAAACGAGTTAGAGATGCTATACATGAGGTGATAAACACTGAAACTACAGAAAATAATGAAGAACCAAGGATAAAAAAAGGCCAGCGCAGTTATTGCCCCGCAAAAAAAAGACGCATGAGTGTTTATTACTGTGCTAAATGTAAAAAAAAATATTATTGTTTGGAACATCAATCTCCTAACTGCTATTCGTGTGATAAAAAATAGAAGTCTGAGTTCGACTTAGCCTGCAGTAAGCTATGTGATGATTAGACTAGTTTTTTGTTATGTTTTTCATAATTTATATATTATTATGTAGTTTTTATTCCAAAACAGTGGTCTAATGTCAACATTTTTTTTTAAAATATAATATCCCTTAAGGCTGTGTTAGAAAGTTCAATATTATGTGTAAGGCTGATTTTAAGACAAATAAGAGTTTCTCAGATTTATATTTTTTTGCATTTCATAAAGGCAGAGGTATGCCAGTTATTTGTTATAAATTTTGTTACATTTTAATAAAAGTTTAGTACTAAAATTTTGCTTTATTTATGAAGTAGCCTCCCAGGCGATAATTAGTATTAAGCAGTAATAAATTTATATTAGTACTCTAGGGTTAAGAAAAGTCTGTGACAACAATTCTGGTTAATATACATATATTACCTACAAAACTTTATCGATACACTATGATTCTTTTATTTCCTATTATATATGATGTAACACTCTGCAAATAGAAAACTTAATTTGAAAACTGCATCTAACGCGTTCTAAACTCCTAACTTTAATATCATAAGTGCAGTATTTCTTAAAAGGAAAACTAGCGAACGTTAAAGTCTGATAAGTTTTTTTGCTATAAAAATTGAACAGTAAATTTCTGAGGAAACGCTTATATTGCAAATCCTATATTGTATATCTTGCTATACTTTATCGTACCACAATAAATCCACAAAATAAAGGCAAAAGAAATAAATTTATCAACAAAAGGTACGATTGGATTCCCGTCAATCTTTTATGTACGGATGTTTTGCATAATATTTCTGTATCGGCCCACTGTACGAAATAGGTCGGCCGTATTTTGGGCCACTCTCTTACTCTAGTTTTGTTTTAAAAATAAAACTTTTTCGAAGGTTCCATTTCTTCTTGAAATATACCTATGTTGTTATTGTTAATGGTTTTTTTTTTCTTGTTATTAGTGTTGTGAATCTGTTTGTACACTCATATGTAGATTGGTGCTTTAACGTCTCGTCTGAATAAAATCAGAAAATATTTATCTCATCTCCGTGAATCTCAACAAAAAAATAAGTCTAGTACTCTAGCAACCTTGATTTATTAAATCTTTACAGATAGAATTTATACAGCAATAAAGCTGATATTTACGACAAAATCATTAAAGTAGAGCCACTTTCAGAGCATACAGCAAATTGAAACTGTCCGTTAAGTCCAAAGTTACATCGAACAGACGTTTTAATCCAATAAAGTCCGTAAAAGACCCGTAAAAATAAAATAGATTGAGATTCGACAGCAGAAAATAAAAACTTCGTACAACATCTTACATGATATTAAGAAATGGGAATACGTATGGGAAAATATTCCCATTTTACCAACAAAGATCCAGAATTTTATAGTTCAGAACGTCTCGTCTCTATGGAATATAGTTTTATCTTCACAAGTCCTCTCTGAGTATGTGTGCAAACGTTTTTGTTGAGATTGAATCTTTATTGATAAAGCCGTAACTTCGCATGTCATCATAAAAAAAGTTATGTACGAAAATATTGACTTGTTGCAACTCGTCATCAAAATGTGATGTAGTTATGGCACTCAAATATATTTGATGTGTTCATTTTTTATTTTATTTTTTATTCTATAAGATTATGTACAGACAGCCAGCACTAAACTGTAAAATGTTCCCAATCAACTTTGAACCATATGCTTCAGCGATAAAGGTGAAAATCTATTAAGGAAAAGTGACAGATTGTAGTAGCTTGATGGACTAGCTTCCATACATATACAATTATAACAACTTTTGTAGTTAAAACATTTAATTAATGAAATATCAGGATATATACGGAATCGATTGATGAAAGCGCGCGCTAGTTTTGAACTTTTCATTCATTTTTGCCAATCTGCGCAAGTTATTCACAAAGTATCTATTACTCGTAATGTTAGGGATCAAGAACATCTCGCAAACAGGTATCGCGTCAAGTACTTGGCAATTTAATCCGTATCAAAGTTTGTCAAAGGATTTTTTGTGAAAGAAATTCCGCTTCGATTTCATTAAGTAGCTTTTGTAAAGTATACATATTTTGAATTTCAATTGTTTTTAGTGTTTTATTATCTATATGCTTATTCATAACATAATTCCTTCATAAACATAAATGAAAACTAATACTTCAGCATACTGTCTGCTATATAGAAACTTGCATAACATAATATGTAGCTAATAGCTTCCATAAAGTTAAACAAACTCCATCGCTTTTTGTTTTTGTTTCCAAGACAGGAACGAAACAAAAGCAATACAATATACAATCTTAATACAAAAAGGTTCAAACACTACGTGAATGAGTGTTTAGCTGACTCCATACTGCCGTTCGACACAAATGTTTAAAGAAAATCCTCATTAAAAAAAATGTAACACACATGCGGCAAACTTCTGATTAACTTTTTTGTTTAACACTACATTTATTTAGTAATTATGTCTGTTTGTAAAAAATGCTACTGGTTTTCGTCTTACGTTTCTTGTCGATTTACGTGTTGGGGACAATATTTATTCAGTTGGACTACTCAAAGCCAGTATACCTACCTACCATAACACAATATACCTAAAACAATTGAAATAATATTAACAATTCTAAAGTTATTATATACAGGTCAAAATGATTATCTCCTTATTTGAAGTAGCTTAATAATACCTTAAAATTCTTCATCCCGTCAAGTAAAGCTCATAAGTAGGGGTGCGTCGCTCACTCGTTAACCTCTAAGGGATGAAAAAGGAATGGGATCATAACCTTAATCCGAACCATGGCTTTCTGAGTCTTACCCAAACGTTATGATGCCAGAACCCATTAATTTATATGATACAATTTTTTTTCTAAGCGCAAATGTTTAAGACTGGTATTTATTTAAAAGGCGCATTATTGTGGTTCTCTAGTATGTCTTTTTATGAGTCGATCGCTAGCTTATACTGTCCCACTGTTGGGCAAGGGCCTCCCCCAAAATCTTCTATCTTTTCGTCTGAAGCGTGCTGCGGTTAATCGGGGAGGAAAGTATCGTCATCGTCTCACCAGCGCTTCTATGTAAAACATTTATATAATATAATATTCCTAACACATTCACACAACGTCATCTAGTCCCAAACTAAGCAGAGCTTGTACTATGGGTACTAGACAACTGATAAAAATACTTATATACTTTTTTTTTGTAAATACATACATAGAAACACCCAGACTAAACCAAACACCTATGTTCATGCACACAAATGTTTGACTTATGCGGGAATCGAACCCGCGACCTTCAGCGTCGCAGGCAAATACACTACCCGCTACGCCATCTGGTCGCCAAAAAAATTAATATTACTCCTACATAAATCTCCGCCCATAGCCACGCAATCACTCTTTGAGCAACGCTAACGATAGCAAAAACGCATTTTTTGTCAAAACAACAAAACATAAAACACATTTCCACAATCCAAAATATGTGAAAGTGGTCAAGCGTGAGAGCCATGAATGTTATCGTAAATACCGCGCCGAATACTGACAATGCCGCGGTATACACGGATTTAGTGGTATTTTTATATCCGACCTTCTTTTATTTATTGCTCTCGTCAAAATTGTTATGGCTTTACTATATACGACGTGACATGGCAACCTTTTTGAGTTAGAATCGTTTTGAGAACTTTCCTTTTTCGTATTGATATATCAAACTTAAACTCATTTATTTAGACTTAGCTGCAAAACAGCACTTTTTAAACGTCAAAAATTACAAAAGATAGCCCCAAAAACGCTAACCCTTCACCACTTTCTATGTGTTTTTTTCTGGGAAGAAGAAGTGGTGCAACAAACTTTGAAGAACCTTTATATATGTACTTTTATATACCATATATACAATATAACTACTATATATTACTCCAAAATTATTCGATACAGACACTTTCAAGTATCGGTTAATTTCCAAATAATTCATACCAATACATATAAGCCTTCTTAAAATAGATACAACACAATCTCATTTCAAACACCTCATACGTTTAAATTGGCAAAGAAATATACAGAGTCGTAAGAAATTTATCATAAGAAAATCACTGTAGGCGTCGTGTCGGATTTTCTTATACGTACCACACTATGAAAGATTCTACCAGCGAAAGTTAATTTATGAGGTCTTGACATGGTGAAGCCAGATCATGACATATGGACTTATGCCGAGTACACACTGACTTCTTTTATCCAGAAATCCGTGGAAATGATAAATATTTTGTTTGAAAAGAGTTATGTTTTGTCTCCATTGTATCTTCATTATCATCCGTCTCTTTTATTGTTCTATTGTAGAGCACAGGTTTCTTGTTTTACAAAGAAAGAATTATTCGGAATTTTATAAATAACTCACTGATAGAATCTGTCAAATTGTACCAATCGAATTTTAACTTTCCAGAATAGTGTTATGGTTGAAAATCTACTAAATAAATTTGATCGATTGAGGTAGGTTGATGTGCTGGCGTCTGTATATCCCGCATGACGTCATAGTTCATCACATTCTACAGTAGAAATACTCAACAGCCCTTTGATATTAGTATGGGTCTCTTCACATAGAGAGAATGGTTGAGGATAAAATCACCACGCTTGCTCAGGGCGGATTGACGATTTCAGAATTCCAAGATTTTTTCCTTCACCTTTAATCAGTCATTGGTGTCCAATACAAACTTAGACAAGTCCATATAACTTAGAAAAGTTAAATTGGCCTGACCTGGAATCCAACCTGCACACCTGTAAACATTATATACTCCTATATTTCGATAATCTTTTAATCGCTGTTTAAATAAAGCAACAGTTTCCAATAAATTATTCAGATCATTTATAGTTCGAAAAGGTTGTTCTGAAATTAATGGTTAATCGAAGGATTATGCTATTGCAAGCGTTAACTGACTTTGCAGTACCATTTAACATTATTTTCATAATCCTTTGTTTATCGACGTTTTTAACACAATGTTCGTGACTTGCATTTCGATTCGAATGCTAGTACCTATTAGGCAAAATAAGTTAGTATTAATTATGACATTTAGTTTTAGGTTTCATGTAGGGCATAAGTGCCCCCCTTCAGGGGCATTGGTTCCAAGCGCAAATGCATTTGCCTGGAGCCTTAGTTCATTCATAGCTATTTTTTAGACGCCTTTGCAGACGCCAGCACATCAAGCGACCACTAAACTGTATTTTTTTTCCAATAAACTTTGAACCATATGCTTCAGCTTATGCGTAGCTTGATCTGCTGGCGTCTCTATATTTCAATAACCATCTGCCTAGGGAGATGGTCGTGGTGGCCTAGTGGTTAAAGAGCCAACCTCTCAAGTGTGAGGGCGTGGGTTCGATTCCAGGTCGGGCAAGTACCAATGCAACTTTTCTAAGTTTGTATGTACTTTCTAAGTATATCTTGGACACCAATGACTGTGTTTCGGATGGCACGTTAAACTGTAGGTCCCGGCTGTCATTGAACATCCTTGGCAGTTGTTACGGGTAGTTAGAAGCCAGTAAATCTGACGCCAGTCTAACCAAGGGGTATTGGGTTGCCCAGGTAACTGGGTTGAGGAGGTCAGATAGGCAGTCGCTCCTTGTAAAACACTGGTACTCAGCCGAAACCGGTTAGACTGGAAGCCGACCCCAACATAGTTGGGAAAAAGGCTCGGGAGATGAACCATCTGCCTAGGAAGCTCAGTCTTTTTCGAATAACAAAATTATTAATAAAAATTACGATACAAAAACCACTTTATGTGAACTACTGACTTTTGGGAGATGTAGGCGTGACATCAATTTGTTTTATTATACTTTAATTATTTTTTTCTCGTTTTCAATAAAGCTTCAGCGCTCAAGTTTCAAATAAAAGTTAAATCAATTTATTATCTATAATCGAATTCAGGAATCAATTATATCAAGTACCTATCTACTTTCCTGATCACGGAAGGTCGGGGCTTCGCAAAATTACCTGAACTTAATCGATCATAAGGCTTTTAAGGCGACGAAGTGTTCAACAAGGGAAAAGTGAAAAATGGACTATCGATCTACAAGGTTTTTAATTCCTTTTAATACCCTAATGACTGGTTATGAAACAGCAATATTTCAATCGAAAGGAGATACGGAAAATACCGCTCGGGAAGGTAAACTTTATATCGTGCGAATACGGTAGATGACAACTAGTCAAATTCATTACTTTTATTGAATTGTCAAAAAAGGTTACTTTATTTATATCCAATTTGTATGAAAATATTAAGATTTGACGTCACAGATTTTTTACATCATGTACTTATTTTGGTTCTATTATTAATACAAAAATATAAAACAATTTTCAGGTTCAAAACGATAAATAAAACTCATTATTTTAAGATGTTTTACAAATTGAATATGATAAAGTATTTTATTTTTGACCTTGTCATTATCCCAATTGTATAGAACTGTTTGGTCATTTGTTTATCGGAATTTCAGTTGCCGGGGAGTTTATTGTATTTCTACCAATTCTTTGAAACACATAGCATATCCTGACGATCCCTTGTGCCGCGTTCACAATATGCACCTGCCCGCTTCAATATTTATGTGTCCTGCGCAGAAGATACATCCAGAAATAACGAACGCCGTGACCTAAATTCATGCTGAAGGAAAAAAATAACACAAACAACACCTAGTTTCATACGAACCCCTCTCAGTAGTATTAGATTAAACGATACCCAGTTCTTTGTCTAAGAAATTCAACACATAAGCGCCAATATAAGGCCACTGATAATGGAAACCTTTGTGGTGAGTTCTCCCCAAACAGGGATTTGGGCGGGCCAGCCGAAGATAACGCAAGCTTACTTTATAAGTCCGCGGGGAAACCAAACTACTGGACCATGGAGCTAACTGAGACTATTTTACTTAACCTCCTTTACAACTAACGAACACTTCAATGTATAGCCCAGAACTTATACAGCTGAAATATACAAGGAGTTCATGAATTGTCTTAATTTTTTGAACGAGAATTTTGTATCATTATTTTGTTCCTAGACAAAGATGCAAAGATATCTAACTTTTCCCTGATTTATAACTGTAGATAGCTTGGTATATTGCTTACTTTGTCATTACAAGTATTTTCATGTATGCTTGGTGTTTAACATAAGTTATCCTTGTAATTCTCAAAACGAGTACGAAAAAGGAAAGACATATTTTTGTTCATAAATTCAAAAATGAAGGAGATATGCGCGAGAAAACATAAATAATATATTGTATGTAAACATGTGGAATTGAGAACCTTCTTTTTGGGAAGTCGGTTAAAAATATTTTCCATTCTTGAAATTGCAGTAACAGTACGATCTAAATTTCCTCCTTGGAATAACTTAATCCCTAAACACATCTCTAGATTAGAAGTTGTAAGGTCCAAAGTTTAATATTGTTGCCAGTGCAGTGTTACCAGAAGTGAATAACCGGAGTTTTTACAAAGTTGTACCAAAGTTATGCCTCTCGGGTCGTAACTAGGAAGTTTTAGCGGGAAAACTCGTACTGATAAGTAGATAACAAGTGACAGTGCAAGAAGTTTGCGAACGTTCTAATACACGTTAAGCTTTGGCAGGGGATTCTAACGTGAGTCTGTTACATAGAATTCTATGGCTATGGAGCGACCATGTCTTAGTAAATCTGATTCATCATCTCCCGAGCCTTTTCCCAACTATGTTGGAGTCTTCCAGTCTTACCCTTTTCAGCTGAGTACCAGTTTTTTACGAGGAGCGACTGTCTATCTGACCTATTCAACCCAGTTACCCAGTCTTAGTAAATCTGATAAATAGCGAATTTTAAGTCTCTTGCCAATGATCTTTGGAACCCAAATCACTGATACGAGTAACTTCTAAATTCTTCTTCTAAAGACAACTTCTTTTCAAAATCTAAATTCTTTAATTGATTTTCTACTTTATCACAATACCGCAAGGGTAATATTAGATTGATAAAATTTGACAGATTCGGGTAGGTTGACCTGCTGCTGTCTGTACCTAAATTACTAGCACTACATGTGATTTAGGTACCTAAGAATTTCATGGTGATCTAGAGTCAAAACGAATATTCAATTTGGTAAATCGCTGAAATTATCAGCATTGAGCTCTCAATAATAATTTTATGTATATTCAGAATTTTAAATGAAATGAAGGCCACCATGAGAGTATATTGGTATATATAATTATAATTAAACGCATAAATAAACCGCAATAAGTTGCAAATTTAATCTCGCCTTCATAACGTTAATAATTAAATATCAACTGTCTGCCATCTTTTGTAATGCAAAGTTTAATAATTTTATGAAAGTTTGATCATTAAGCAAATTAACTAATTTCACCAAGTTTTAATAAATAGTAACTTCTATATATTTAAGCGTTCATCATAAGCCTTTTATCGTCCCACTGCTGGGCACAGGCTGCCTCTCATACAGAGAAGGATTGAGCGTTAATCACTACGCTTGCTCAATGCGGTTTGGTAATTGCAGACATGATCGTCCAGGTTTCCTCGAGATGTTTTCCTTCACCTTTTTTAAGTACATATAACTTAGAAAAATACAATGTTACTTGCCTGACCTGCAGGCTTAGCATGGCAATCGTAGAAACAAGTTTTGTCAACCTAAAAAATGGACATAATGACAGAAAAGTGACAGATTTTTTGAAGAAATTTTAATTTTCTTCGATCGATATAAGTCTACAATATGATTATATGCGAGTTGACATGTTGTGCCATGCTCGGACGCCATTGACAGAAAGATCTTTGTCTTTTCTTGATAGAATAGACATAGAATCGTCATGCTAAGTTTGCTGGAATCGAACCCGAAGTTTAATACAATTTAATCGTTATTTTGATACATAAAAAGTAGTTATATTTTCCTTCTCCCATCGCGCATCGGTCAAATATCATAATGATATGTCATGTCAAAATAGAAACGATGGAAAATTGTGTACTTTTGTGGGAACTGTAATGTTTCCTATACAATTCAATCCATCATCTGTCTAACCCAGATTTCGGCAACAAAAACTCGACCAACGATATTATTTCTTGGCTCGGCTTTTTGCAACTTTGTGTAAGGAGGAACTGAGCTGAGATTTAGGGTTTGAAAAGGTGATAAAATGTATTAAGTGTTGAACATCTTTTAACAACATAACATCTTTTTAAAAGCTATTTCGACTGCGACTTTAGATACCAACCCAGGCTTATAAATAAGTTTATCTAAGTCTCTCATTAAGCATTCACTCATTCATTATACAGACAGCACATCAAGCTACCCGAAACTGTCAAATTTTCCCAATCAACTATGAACCATATGCTTCAGAGATAAAGTTGTAAATCTATTAAGAAAATTTGATAGATTGTAGTAGCTTGATGTGCAAGATGTGGAACATGAATAAAAAGTATCCTAATTTCAGGAATATACATTTTCTTTATGTATTTATTTCCCTAATATCCTGGGCAAATCATGCGCATTTGTGAAACAAAAGGGTCGCAGTAGTTAAAAACACACACGTGCTACTACTATACCCCCTCATAAATAATGATTACACATAAGTATACATATACCAGAAAAAAAAAACAAATCTAGCCAGAACTTATTCTCAAAATCCCCTCGAGACTTATTTATTTATCCTTCCCAACCGACTGTTTAAGGCATTATTTAATTCCCAATAGACGTTTGGAAACTACTCATAGTTTTTCCGATGAATACAAAAGTGAGGGGTTCATACTCACTTTGCATAAATAAATAGATTTCTCCGCTAGATAAAGCATTCGTGGTTCACATTGCGATCGCAGTTTTATTACACACGGCGAGGTACCTACGTGTTGCTTTTAAATATTAAACAGTAATGAAATATGGAATACCAGCGTATCTTTTGAATTAATTATTAGAAATGTGTGCCGAAGATTTATTTTATAATTGGACGTATGTATGTCCGTTCGAAGGAGTACCTACAGTTATTGTGACATTGCGAAAAAAAGGCTTATTGATTGTAGCTTATTTTTCTGCATACATAAAAACGAGGAGCTCGTGGCTAAGTAAACGCCGCACGGGTCGATCGATCATAAGATTAAGCAACGCTTGGCCCGGTCGGTCCGTGGATGGGTGACCATATTGTCATGACGAGTTCCTCCGTGTTTCAGAAGGCACGCTAAATTGGTGGGTTGGTGTCATTTGTACATCTTTGGCAGTCGTTACGGGTAGTCAGAAGCCAGTAAGTCTGACAACCAGTCTTACCAAATGGTATCGGGTTGCCCAGGAAACTGGGTAGAGAAGGTCAGACAGGCAGTCACTCCACGTAAAACACTGGTAGGTATCCTTTTATGACTGGAAGCCGCCCCCAACATAGCGTGGGAAAAGGCTATACAGATACATAAAAAACTACAAAAGTTATGTAACATCCAGCTGTCCAAAATCTTAGTCAGAGAACATTTTTCCTAAACTGTTCATTCAGTATGATCTGAAATAACAAGGAGTCTAATCTCCATAACTATCCGAGTCATTAAACACGCGTTCAGGTTCCCTCGGCGTACTTAAGCATATTAGCATACTAAAATGGTAACATCCCAGTCCTGATTTATTTAGAAACTTCTAGAACCTTTCTGTTGCTTACTAAATAAACAAGCAAAATTAGCTTCGCAATTTGAATATGTTGTTGTATATGAAAACAAGGGATATAATTCCTGAAATAAACCATAATTTGTTTTTACTTTAACGAGATATCATATTTATGTATTTTGGGACGGATTAAAAATTCAGCCTTATTAAAAATTATTCTTGGTAATTGATGTGGTTATTTTAATATACGTTTCTCAGAATACTGTTGGGAGTGCATTGAATTACTACGCAACATAAATTGGCAGTTGCCTCGGTCAAAAATAAAATGCCTTATCATATTATTTTGGTAAAGCATCTTAAAATATTTTCGCATGCATTTATCGTTTTGATGGAACAATTTTTTAAATTTGTTTATTCATATTCTAAGCAAAATAAGTACACGGCTTGATATGAAAAACCGGTACCGTTTTTATTTTCATACAAATTGCATACAAAGTCGCCGTTTTTTGACAGTATAATAAAGTAATGAATTTGATTCGTTGTCAACTACTCTATTGCCTGTGTCACATCCAGAACAGATAGGTATCTACTTGTCATAAGAGGGCTGATATACATATTTATCATAACTTAATTATATTCTACTCTAATTATCCATCTAAAGAATTATTTATTTCAATCATTAAAATACAATAAGGTTGTTTCGGGAAACAACCAGAATTTTAATAAAATAAAATAAATAGAAACCATTAATTAAGACTCAAATTAAACTAATACCCTAGGGTATATAAAAATAATTTATTCAATGCTTGATTGACTAAAACATCAGAGTCGGGAAATAGCTCATTTACCGACGGTGGTACACAAAACTGACTGGAATACATAATACGGACAAAGGTCAGTAATTTACTCAGCTTAATGCTGGACTAATTGTAACGAGACTTTTTCTTCACCTCGTGTTTGAATTCTATTAAGAATGAAGCTGGGAATGTATTATTGGGACTCCATTTAGTTCTGGAAAACGATTTAAAAATAAAAACAACTTAGTTATTATGGATTTTTTTTGCATAGAAGAGAGGAAGAGTATGTCAGTCAATTAATATTATGAATGCGAAAAATTTTAGGTTTATATATTTGGAAATCATCACTGAATCATGCTTCAATGAAATGAGCTCAAATTAAGCACACATCGGAGCCAACATTTTTTATTAATGTGACGAGGTAATACTCCTTATACCTCTTGGTAAGACTGACTGTCAGACTTTTTGTCTTCTGACATATGAATGTATGAATTTACACGGGTGTAAAGACTGCCGAAGATGTTCAAATGACAGCTGGGAATCACCAGTTGGCCGGTCAAATTTAACGTGCCTTCTAAAATACGGAGGAACTCGTCATGACAAGATGGTTACCCATCACCATGTGATCGATGGACCCTTCCAGCGGTTACTTAGCCACGAGCTACTTTGCTACTGAATTACCTATAATAAACAAACAAGATACAATATAATTATTCTTAACGTGGTTCGAATATTTCAGTACAATTTTAGCACGGGCAGTGGGCAGGGACATTCGTTACCGCCTAACCTGATAAACGCCATCGGAGCATATCTGTCCAATCCATTCTACAGCCCACGCATAAAACAAATAACGTACAAAAACGACGTATGTATGAATTTCTCTTATTAATTTAATGTCGTATGTCAGAACAACATATCAGCTATACGCAAGTTGACAACTAGTCAAATTCATGACTTTTATTGGACTGTCAAAAACGGTTACTTTGTATGCAATTATTATAAAAATAAAAACAATGACATCATAGATTTTTCACATGAGGCTGTATATTTATTTCGATTATATGTGTCAAAAAAAATTCAAATAGTTTTGCCATCAAAACTTCCGTGATTTGTTTTTTTTTTATTTTCGTTATAAAGGATTTAATTTTGGACCCAGTCAACTACCCAATTACGTTTCATTTTCATTATAATTACCCCCATGTACTCATTACCTTAGCACGGGCCATAGTTTCACATACCTACTTAGTTATGCCTACAGCTTTTGGTAGATCGTTAATCACTATTTTGCCGGAGGGTGTCCTACACTAAGTGCGCTAAGTTCTGGACTTTACATACCCCCATGTTATGTTTAAGTTAAGCATGTTCAGGAGCGAGTATATTATTAGCTACTGTGCATGAATTTAGACATAGAATTACAAACCACGTACAATAATGTGTTCAGTAAACTCTCTTGCGACTGAACCAACTGACCAACAAGCCATACACTCACTCTCTCATTCTCTCACTCGCACATATGTTTTCATTTCCACAAACATTATTTAAAACAGAATAACACACGGACTGCAGACAAACGTGATCCAATAAAAACTCAGCGATGACATAACTCGTTTCACTACGAGACAGCGCAATCGTTTTAGTTAAAAAATTGACTTTTTACGTTCGAACGTGTTATGCTGAAAGGTACGTAGGTAGGTAGAGGTACTCTTACCCTTAATGGCCGAGGGAAATTACCTATTTCACGATCCACTGGTCCGCGCTCCTCACGTACACAGTAAACATTATTCCGTAAATCAACAATGTACTTTCAAACACCAATTAGCCAGCGGGCAGCTGTGTAAGACTGGGTGCAGTGTTACGGCTAAATTATCTTGACTTTGATACGCTTTTAGGTAGCTCTCAATTAGGTGTCATGTACATATATTGTAATAGGCTTGTGTTGCAATAGCTTGATTGCAAAATCACTAGCTCCAATTTCAAATACAAATTGCTTCAAAACCACACAGATATATCAGCGTACCTTTGCGCTCTAAATATTGAGGTAAACATTTAAAAAATTGCCAAACATAAGCTCACATTTGACCAATTTTCGTACAAGTCACATTGAGTAAGTAACAAAGCGACACAAAACCAAAATTTTTACAATTCATAATTTCTTTAATCTTTTGACCGCCACTTCAGAAAAGAAAGACGTGCCCTCAGCGCCAAGGTAAGTAATCATCCATAAATACTTACATCCATAATAAATACTTATATAGTAGTGAGTTCGGAATTATATCGATTGACACTGACTATTAATTTTGAACTTTAAAAGTGTGTCACTTTTTGGCTTATCATGACTGTGGCAGTCAAAAGATTAAAGTTATTACACTTCAAACTTCTCTACCTTCAGGACTCTCACCATAAGCTTTGCAACGACAGTTTTGCCTACCATAATTAATTGAACAAAGTGATTAAAAGGGGTCACCGCACCTACAGTCATTAATGAACCATTAATGAGAATTGAGAAACGATAGCTGAACTGTGACGACAACCCCTGCTTACGGAACAGCAAGAGTGACGTAGAAAACACGTCACCCGCTCATTAAGGTCTTCTGTCATGTCACGCATGCTATACATAAATTAGCGATGGATTAAGAACTGCTTGCTTCTTGCAACAAATGATTGAAATCGTCACCGAACCCGAAAGCATAGAATGTCAACTGTGTCATTTATTTTGTCCAAAAAAATGTTCTATCAAGCAGTGGTGGCCGGGAAAATGCGCACTGTGTACGGTATATTTAGACAGTGACCTTGGCTTACACAAATCCATTATTTTTGTCACATAGACCTATATAAGCTCTTATGGAATATCAAAATTCTTATTTTTCATTAAAGGCTTTTCTTTTTGTTCATCATTAACTTCCTTTGGTCTGTTTGGATGCTCTGCTTGTGAGTAAGTCAGCATGTGTTAAGGTGGGGTTCATGTATTGATATCTCCCCGTACGTACCTTCGTAATAAGGGTTGTAATTAATGAATATCATTCAATACTGCCTTTTACAAAAAGGGACTCTTTATCCCGTTACTTTGGAAAAAAAACATTCACTGACGAGGAAAACACATACGAGTATAGGATATTTCCCCGTGGTACTTTGTGTTAGATTTGTTTTCCTAACATTTTTTTCCAGTAATTTTAATCACTTTACTCGGGTTTTTCCGTGAACGGATTTCATTAGAAGAAACATAATATTTTAGTGCCATAGATGGTTTTTCTTTTTGAAGGTAAAACAAGACTTTAAATTCACTAGAATTTAACAATAATGCTCGTAGAAAAATACTCACAAAATACATAATTATTTAAATTGAAACAATTTCAAAGAATTTTAAATTACTCTTATAACATAAAGTTAAATATGAAAGTGTTATAAACTTGACCACTTTCACGAAATCAAAAGCTTATAATGAGCAGCGTAAAAGCACAGTTAATTATCAACTCTCATTCAAGTTAACACTGAATTTGGATTTTCATTTTACGTGCTGGCATTCAATAATCTTTTTAAAAAAATACATTTATTATTTACACTCTGGTCCGTTCTTGTAAATACAATTTTAATGTATTAATTAGTGCTCTGCGTCCGGCTCGGTACAACTAACCGCAGAAAAGTGTTTATTTGATGGACCATTCACTCGAACTAAATTCGAATAATGAACAGACAGAGCTCAATTTAAAATTCATTTGTTTTTTTATTCCTGGCTGGAGATAAAATACAATCGTGAGTTCATAGGTCATATAAATAACTGCTCCCATCCGGTAGAATTTGTATAGGTAATTCAAATATAAGCTTTAACAAGCATTTGGCAACATAAATTAGCAAACAGCTAATTGTCGGCGAGCTTACCTTCGTCAGAATGCCACTTTGCTGATATATAGTATATCTCAAGACCTATATTTAAAGCCTATAATTGAATAATATGTTTTCTGTCGGGAACAGGGTCTTTTAAGTGATTCACGACTTTATAACTCTTGATTTTTTTCTTTATTTTAAGGTTGTCAATTAATATTGCGCGTTCAATTTGTACATAGAATAAAAAGTTGCAAAGTCAAAATATCTTAAACAATATTTTATACGATAGCCACATCTCCGTGTATCCACAAAGCGGTTATTTGTTATTAATTGGGTAATATAATCTACTGACGGAAATGTATACAGTCAAGCCACAAAATAAACGATCTCACTATTAAACCATTTCTGTATATAACAGGAGTAACTATATATGTTTTCATTGTTAAACTATTTGTGCCTGCCGGGGGTGTAGGATTATTCGCAAGAATTACCGCGGCCCTCGCACACAAAGAGCTCCATAAGGAACAAAAGTGGGTTTTAGTCAGTAAAAATCTGACACACCCTCCTGCTGCACCCACAGGATTTCCCACTCAAAAAAAAAACTTAAAATTTTCATGAATAATGTATACAGGTTATTTGAACAACTAAAATTGTATTTTTTGTACTCTATTACTCGACTTAATTCAAATGTGTATTTTTTTAATGCTATAGTATTGTCTTTGGTACAGACGCCAGCCTACCCGAAACAGTCAAATTTTTTAAATCAACTTTGAACTTAACGCTAAGGAAATTTGAGAGATTGTTGTAACCTGATGTGCTGGCGTCTGAACAACTACAGCATTTTCCTTAAATCACAAGTAGAGCAGAGCAGAACAGTTTAGAACACATCTCGGCTGAAGGAGTATCAACAGTTTCTCGCAAGTTGTCCAACATGGCCGCCACATCAAACACAAAAAAGGTCTAATTGAGATAGCAGACACCCATCATAAGCGATCATTAGTCTGTCTGTATGTTCAATAGGTCGTGAATATTTCGGGTTTCCCTCGGTACGGAATATCTGCTTATCTCCTGCCAGATTACGTGTTGTGACGTGCCATTAGAATAAATTATCCCTTCGCAGAGGGCTGTTCTTTGTTCCCTGGATTATTCGGTTCGGTGTGTGTGCGGCATTGCAAAGTTTTAACGAGATGGAGAAAGGACGGTGGTCAGTTTTATTCTTAAGTCTGCTGTAATATTGTTAGTGAATTAAGAGTTGCATTAAAATTGGAATGCATCTCAAAGCTGTTTTTTTAGGTATATTACATAATCTGGGTCATATTTCTGAATATTTTTCTCCATGTTTTGATTGATCAATGAGATTCTATATTTAAATCTAGGTGTTGAGAGAATTTGACATACCTATTTGAAAATTGTACCAAAGAACAGTTTCCACCTTATTATAAAAAAAATATTTTAAAAAAGCACCTTGCTCTAGTGCTAGGTAGGTATAAACCAACATCTTGAACAAAGTGATCGGTCCAAACCTGGCACTAACCTAGTACTTCCTAAAACCACGTATTATTATAAGGTGACTTAAGAATAACTAGAACATTCTCCATTTCCGAAAAAAATAAAACCTCAAATAAGAAAATCCGTTTAAACTCGAACAATTTCAAAATTGTGTTCTGTATCAGGAAACCATATGTCATACATGGAAACAGCCGGACGGCCAGCGGAAACTGTGTGAAACTTTCATGGCAGACCGCTTCCTAATACCGACGTTATTTCATGTTCATTCAATATACTGGACAATTTTAGACCCATTCAAGTGGAAATTAGACCTCAGATAAATAATTATTATTCGAGTGAATAGAAGACTTTGGGATTTCGGAGACAAAGGCTTGAATATTTTAGTGTTTTGTTGGTGATATTGTTTCGGAAGGATTGCGTGCGATCCGGTGAGACACAAAAAATAGTGATATACATGAGATTGTAGAAATATGCCTCTTAACTAAACTGTATGAAAAAAATCTTTGCAATAAATAACAAACATTTTTCGTTCCACCGTCCGTATTTTATAAAACATCTTTGTATCTTAAAAGCTCACCTCCATCTAGGCACGTTGGAAATCAGCAATGGGCGCCAAGCGACGCGAGTAGTTTAAAAAATAATCCGCACATATAATGACTTAAAACAATATTTCCTTTAAAACACAAAGCTTACCCGCCGCGAACAAAATAGCGCTTAAAACGGCTACTTAACGGAACTTGTTACAACAAAAGAAAAATGTACTCACGAAAAATTGCGCGCTCCCAAAAAGGCGCGGCCTTTATCCTTTGATGAGAGAAGGTCGTGCAACAGGCTGGCTGAGATCTCCACAACTAATGAAATTGCATTTTTTCACACAAGATATCACTGTATACCAGTTGTTTTGTGTTCAGGCGGCGCGTCTCGCGGAGGCTGACGCGGCGTTCGGCCGCCGCTATCGCGCGCTCTAGTCTGCCCTTCCAGCGGTGTTGCCATGTATAAAAGCTACGATTTTTATGAAAATCATACTAGTTTTGTTTTAAATAGTATCCTGTTTTACATAATTTGGAATCATACCTATCAGTTATTATCAGTTCTGCTTTATAATTTTAGTCAAAATCTGTAAAAAAAATCATAATGACAATTTTTTGTATGGGTCTTGTACTTGATCAAGTAAGGCAATGCTGATAACAAATTCATTTCTCTACCATTCAATGCAATAGTTGACTTTATCTTTGTTTAGATCTAAAGCCATGGATATTTGTATCAAAAAAAAATACTGCACCTATTTTCATAATTCGTGCACAATACTACAAAATAAAAAGATAAATAACTAGTTTACATTGTCAAGCAACAATTTCAGTGATTAACAATGAGTTAACGTTTCAAAAATAGAAACGCATATTTTTCTAACATGCAAGAAAAACAACATGCTTAAACAAACAGCCAAGCTTTTCTCAAATAATACAAATTGTACCAATATTTCTCGACTGGCATCCCCGTTGGGCGGCGCGCGTCCTCCCCTCACCGCGCCCCTCCCGCCCCATGGTTGCCGAAGCCGTGAAGCCTCCATTCGTTTAGTATTCGCGCCCTTTGTGACACTTAAAACCATTGTGCACAAACGAACCTTTTCAAAGTTCAACTTATAGCACTTACTAGAAAACGATGTCGGAAGGTATCCATCGGTATCGAATTACTAGAATAAATTTCGATTTGATAAACTATGTGTCTGGAATCGGACCGAGTGGAAAGTGGCTCTGCTTTTATTTTTATACTTCTCTTTCTGCTTCTTCAGTCCAAGTTTACCTTTAAATATAGTTTCAAGGCAACTTTTAAATGCTGGTTTAAGATATTTTTTCATATTGAATATTTAAAACCAAACACGATATAGACATGATTCTGTACACAGGACATTTTCATGAAATAATTATAATACTAACTATAATATTTTTCTAATAATTGTGTTCTTTAAATAAAGTCTTCTTATCATCAACAATTCTCATTTACTGTAAATAGGTCTCAATATAATACCAAAGCGTTCAACAAACCATATTTCACCTTATCACTGTTAATGCAACCAGGACTCCATCCAAAAAACGGCTTTCGTTCTGCACCATGCCTATAACGAACTAGGTCAGTAAACAATAAATTTTAACTTAATTATTAGACCTTCATCAGACAAGTGCAAATTCTTCAATCTTCGTTCCGGAGAGCAGGGTCCGTAAATTCGTAAATGTCTATGAAAGTTAACAACGAACGTTCCGGCGTTTCTTGTTCGTATCAAGACTACAAGTTCGAAGGACCGTTTGACATAATCTCGAGTCCTGCCAACCGTCTGACATGAATTATGCTTTTAGTTAGGATATAAAGAATTGTTCTAAGTTTCGTCTTGGCATTTAAAGAAGTCTTTGTAAAGTACTATTACATTGTTTTAGAATTCATACTTTTGTGTATTTTTTAATGGAAGATTGCGCTTAAAATCCCTGAATTTTATTTGTTGGCAAAACAAAATACCTATGTGATAACATCATAATCATAGTACATGTATTTAGATGTGTATGATCGTTAATAGCGGATAGATACATAAAATTCAAAACAGTTGGATAATATTCAAGGATATTGAGTACCAGTGAACGCGCCCTTGTTGCAAATAACATGTATTTAGCACGAGGCTAGACTTGCTATGCAACTGTGCTTATCATTACATAGCTTCTGCTAGAACCTTCTTTGAGGTAACACTTTGCTTTGGTTCAGGAGTATCTAATGTACATACACAAAGGTACACTACCGGGTGGCAGCGATGGGGATAAGTTTTTTGACACCCTTTTTTTAGTATATTTAATCAGTTCTAAGTATTTTATAAGTGTGTATTTAATTAGTTTTGTAATGAGTCTATAATTTGTTTAAATAACCATGTAAATAATAAAAAATAACACATAATAGAAAAAAAAATATAATTAAATCAACAATACTAAATAATATTTATTTAACACTTCCAATAAAGAAATGCCAAAAGAATATCAAAATGATAAATTAAATGCGTATTGACTTTCCTTAATGGTTCTTCAAACCAACAGACAGACATGTGTTGCTGGGGAGTTTGTTGCGCCACTTCTTCCCAGTAAAAACACATGAGGAAGTGGTGAAGGGTGGGCGTTTTGGGGGCTGTCTTTTTGTAATTTTTGACGTTCAAAAAGTGCTGTTTTGCAGCCAAGTTTGAATAAATGATTTTGAGTTTGATTTGATAACTTCAATTAAATGAATTTAAAAACAATAAAAATGTGACCGTTATTTAAAATACGACTGTTATAAAAGACTAAACAAAAAGCTTTTATAAAATTAGTATTCAAAGTCCATTTAAGTTTCCAGATTAGCCATGATCTTCATAATTAAAACTGCAATTTAATCAAAGTTGTCTCCTTCAATAGGACAAGGGGTAGGTCTAGTTACCTACTAGAGCTTTATGGAGCTTTTTAGAGCTTCGTTTACAAGCTTAGTTACGTTTTATAGCATGTACTTTTAGTATGATGCTGTTCATTTTTATCTCTTTGGCAAATGTGTTTACACCGGACCTATTTTTGTATTCTTTTGGAATGCGCCGCCTTTACAAGGTACCTACTGCAAATTAGCAGATATTACATAAAATTTATTTTTTTGCGCAATATTCAATACAATACTCGTCTTTCGTATGCCAAACCATTTTTTTTAAATGCGGATTATCATCAAAGGACCTTTCTCGCTGTGGGTGCAGCTGGAGCGAGTATCAGACTCTTACTGACTAAAATACACTTTTTCACTTTCTGGAGGTCTTTGTGTGTCAGAGCGAATAACCTGCAGCTGATAATACCCACCACTAATTTGCAAGTTACAAATAATAATGAAACAGAAATCACAATGTGCATTGGTATAACATTCACACGCCTACTTATTTACAAAGCTAAATAAAGAACATAATAAGTATATATACGTGTATATCTTTCTGCCCAAAAAGTTAGTATCACGTAGATTTTCTATTATGGAAGTGGTTTGTCTATCTACGTGTGTACAAACGATTATTTGTAATTAAATTTCTGGCTTCTAGTTAAACTTTCAAATTGGTGGAATGAATTTAATACTTCTGAGTAAAACAATCCGCGATATTGCCATGGCAACGGATTTCGCTTCAGAAAACCTGTGATTATAATAATTATCTAGGTGAAAATAATTCACAATGATGTTATAATGATATTTTATATATTGTGTATGTTATTTTTTTCAGGATAGACATTATTCGGATCGACTGTCTTTCTAACTAATAAGGCCCAACTTCACCGACAGTCGGTTTCGTAATCGATTGGTACAAACGATGACAGTCTTTTTAAAAGGCGTAAAATTTACTTCTTGTCTTGAAATTAAATTAAATTGTTTGTTTTCCAAGTTGGAAATTACATCACTATAACACGTCAAACCATATAACATTGCTTAGAGAATAAATTGTTTTAGAAATATATGAACCAAATAACAGTATTTTCAAATATAATGGCCTTAATTTCTCTCTCTCTCTCTCTCATTTTTGCTACTCAAATGCCCACGCGGACAACATCGCACATGGCAGCTAGTATAAACATTAATCTCAAATAAAATGTTTACCTTTCGAGTATTGTTACCATTTATGATAAACAACTGTTTTCTTTAATCGGACGTTTATTTTACTGGTGAAAATGAGCCTATAAGCACTTGAAATTTAGATCTTGAATAGTTCAGTTGCTCGATGTCTGAACTTCTGCGTAATCAAAGTGACCTAGCTAAAGGCTATATTTTTCTGAGGCTCTTTATCGTTCAAGAACAATAGGGATGCGGACAACTAGTCAAATTCAATACTTTTATAGAACTGTCAAAAACGGTTACTCTCTATGAAATTTGTATGAAAACACCACATATGACGTAACAAATTTTTCACATCAATCCGTATACTTATTTCGATTATATTACCAATAAAAAAATAAAAACAGTTTTCGGTTCAAAACGATAAATTAAACTGTCATTATTTTAAGATGCTTTACAAAATGAATATGATAAAGTATTTTATTTATGACCTAGCCCGCATCCCAATTATGGAACTTTAAACCATGTTTAGGTACCATAGACAAAGTAATCAATTCAAAAACTCCTTTCACTCCAAACCCTAAAATATAAAGTAAATGAAAATTGTTTGTTATCCGTATCAAAGGAAAGGAGTATTATCGTAAGATTTAATTACAGATACAGGCAAATAACCGGTGTTATAGCCGCTTATAGCCCAGTATCAGGGTCTAACGACTTGACAAGAAGGTCGCGGATCATTTAAAATTAATTGAGGAAGACTATGAACGCCCGGAATATATAATCATGTGCTTTGATTGCTTACTTGAAAGTTTGGGGAGTATAATGTTATTGTCAAGGATGAAGTAAATTATAAAATATATATATATATATATAAATTTTGTAACGCGTTTCACTACCAGTTTATAGTATAATCACTAAGCACAGTTTTAAGTGATAGAAAAAAATATATAGTAATATTATGAAGTTGAGTTTTTTTCCTCGAACGCGATAATCTCAGGAACTATAAGACCGATATTTTACTATTAAATATCCTATTTATAAAGGAAGGCTTTCATCCAGTTGCCTTGAGTAGTGGAATAGCTAATATTTAATACTTTTCATTTGTAAGTTTAGGATATACTGTGATTATTTAAAAAGCTCTTTAATTTAATTCAATAGCTTACTCTACTGTTCAAACTCATACCACTGGTACAAGCTATCAAAAGATCAAGATAGAAGTATCCGACCGAACATAAAACAGACGTCATTACTCGTAGCACCGCTACGGCTACGGCGTAGGCCGCGCTATATTTGCCGTAGCAAGCCTGAAATAGAACGCAAATAGATTATTTGCACTTTGTCTGCACCTTAGCTGAGATTTATCTTTGTGTTGAGTAAACAAAAACAAGATACTGTAATGTAACACGCTTTAAAGGTTTTCACATAGAGAACAACATATTTTTTACTCTCTATGGTTTTTTACCACAAAGGTTTCATTTTTAACGAAACATTCTGAACATGTACACTTATAACATGATTATACCTCATATAGAAAGTAGACTAATACATTGAATAAAGCTTAAAATTTCGAAAGTCGGAAATTACATCTCACTTACCGACAATTGACCAACAAGGCATTACGTATGTTTATAAGGCCTCTTAGATTTTATTCCAATAAAATATTTCAGGAATACATACCCGTGATACTAGGTACCTTTTACGTGCTTCTGAAAATATCTACGAAGCTAATTAAACATTTTACAACAAAACATAACCTTATACCTATGAATAAATAAAACGGCTCAGTAATTCTTGGATATTCCGTATTATACGAAATCAGTATATTCCTAGTAGGTAACATAATACTTGTATTGAACACAGTGTTAAATTTTATGTTAATACTAAGTTCTGTCAGCGGTTTCACCGGCTTCCTAAGGGAACTACTCCCCGTGCCTCCATTAACAGTAATCCCTATGTTTTTCTGATGCTATATTACTCATAAGTTTCAGCAAAATCCATTCAGTCAGCATGAACAAGTAACAAACATACACGTATACATATGTTCACACTCATCTGTCTAGCTTTTTCCCAAGCTATGTTGGGGTTGCCTTCCAGTCTTAACCAGGTGCAGCTGGGTACCTGTGTTTTGCGTGGAATAGCGACTCCTCAACCCAGTTACCTAGACAACCCGATACCCCTTGGTGAGATTGTCAGACTTACAAGCTTTTACTACCCGTAACGACTGCCAAAGATGTACAAATGACACCAACCCACCAAGACTGTCATCCATCCGCGGACCGACCGTTATCTCCCTGGTGTAAAACTGGATATTTTAAATAATGTCATCACTGCTCTAAAAGCGAGGGATCAGGGTCAGACAGATGTGTTATTTATTTACAAAGCAATCGACGCTCTGACAGTTTTATTTGCAGCTCGATTCGATATCATTATTCATATGACCTTATAGACAATATTTGCTTTATTAGATAGTAAATTTTAAAATAATAATTTTGATATTTTGCTAGCTGAATTGAGCAACGATATTTCATTAAAAAACTTAATCTTAATAAAGATAAAATAAATTAAAAGAAAAATCTTTTTTTTTAAAAGCTTTTATAGTCTGCCATATTGGATTTAGAATAACGTCAAATTTATTTTTTAAGTCACTCCCAATAAGCCCTTTCATTTGATACCCATATTGTTGAAATTCATTAAAAATAACTACTCCACCATCTTGGACGGTCCGCCATATTGGATTTAGAATGACGTCATATAACATATCTTGCATTGTCATCCAAACTGAACGTGTATACAAAATTTCAGCTCAATCGGTTGAAGATATGTACTTCAAAATTGAATTCAAAGAATCCACCGTAACATACATACACGGCAAGTTAAATAAAAGCTTTTAATAAAATAGCCTTGCTAGATTAGGTAATCTATTCCTTCATTTCAGCTCTATTGATTTTAATATAGATTACCTAAACTACCGTTAAACTCAAATACAAGTTGCCAACTATTATGACTGTTATCGCTTTCAAAGGCTCAGATTTAAGGTTTTCTTATCCAATACAATAAAGATACATGTTAGTAAGTACAATACAATACAATATCCATAAAAACTAAGCCGATCCAATAAACTAGACCCAGTATATTCACGCTATCTAAAATTCAATAACTCGTAACAATAATTTAGCCTTCACCTTCACAATATAATATGCATGCCTAGGGTCGGGTATGGATTACGGGCTTAGAGGGCGCCCCGTCGATAAAGCGTCTAGCTAAAACTATTATATTTGATTAAATCAGCTAGTGCGTCAAGTATTGAATTTTAACTTAAATCAAATAAATTTTCATGTATTTTGTCGATAAGATGCAAATATAATATCAAAGTTAAAAAAAATATATTTTATTCACTTAAATTGTACAAGGTAAATACAACAAAATTAAGTTAACACTCTACAAAATTACAACTAAGTAGGGGTGTTTTTAGGTGAGCTCTGGCACCCCATGTAAGATTTAACTTGTGTTTAGGGTGCCAGTAATGTTTTAAAGGCTATTCAAATACCTTTTTAAAAGTTTCTTAAATTATAATTAAGATGTCTAGATAAAAAGTCTTTTGTTAAATGCTTTTCATCATACGGATTATATCTTCCGTTTTGTGACCATAAAAACTTTGTCTACAAACACTGTCTCCACTTATATATAACGATGTCCCCCTTTTTGTCCCTGGTGCGTTTCCCGGATCGGGCCGAAATTACTTCAAGAAACTTTCAAAAAGCAGCTTGGAGTCTGGAGAAACAGGCGTACCCTCGAGAACACGTAATTAATAGCCCTTCGCCTGATCTCTATCCCGTCGTGATGGATTGGCGTTCCATCGGTCTATGAGAGTGACGGAATAGTGAATGCACTCGTCTGTGCAAACGCTTATACATACACTATACTGTCCTACGCAGCTGGCTGATCTTCTTAGGTTCAAAAACAACCACTTAGCAAGAAATTCAGCCTGGCAAAATAAAAGCTAATTTATATATAGCCTTCGAATTTCATACAAACAAACATATGCACACAAAAAAAAGTCATTTCATTTGCTATTTAACTAGACATACTAGTAAAACCAACCTGTTTTACGTGTGTTTAACGTTAAACACGTTCAGCTGCAGTTAATGAAAACACGGCTAATTCGAAGTTCGCGTGAAACGGAGCACACTATTGAGTCATTACTGTCTAGAGCTCTGGTTGTGCCCTTACTCGCTATCGTTAATGTTTTGGAGGTCATCAAGCTACACTTGAAACGTGTTGCTATTGATTTTAAGTTAATCATGTGTAGTGTTAATCTGTAAATTTGTTTCGGATGGCACGTTAAACTGTAGGTCCCGGCTGTCATTGAACATCCTAGGCAGTCGTTACGTTTCCAGTGAGTGTGCCAGTAAGTCTGACGCCAGTCTAACCAAGGGTTATTGGGTTGCCCAGGTAACTGGGTGAGGAGGTCAAATAGGCAGTCGCTCCTTGAAAAACACTGGTACTCAGCTAAATCTAGTTAGACTGGAAGCCGACCCCAACATGGTTAGGAAAAGGCTCGCGAGGTGATGATGTATTGTGATAATCGACAATACAAAATTATTTAGTTGCAAAGGGGGTAATACCTACTTATTTGCTTTCCTCGAAGTTTATGGAACAGCCGCGTTTCAAATTTAATGCTTAAAATCAGGATCCAATGTTCGTAATTGCGGCAGGGCTGGTACGGGCGCTGGGTGTTAAGGGACAGCTCCAGACCACGGTAGGCGCGGGTCTGTAGGCAGTGAGTTTTGGGTGGCTCACCGTCCGTACGTCTAAGGACGACAGGACCGTGTCGGCGACGCGTTCTGTTACACGCGCTCCTCGAAGAAAAAGAGGGGCCCGTCGGGGCCAGGGTCTGCCTGGGCTGCGGGTTATTAGTAAGAGTTACCGTGGCCCTGGCAGACAGGGACCTTCAAAAGAAACATAGTGGATTTCCACAAAAAAAAGGTTTGGGATTGCTACTAAAGTACCTAATGCTAACTTAACCTAAAATAATAAATGGCCTAACATATACTATCGAAGTAGTCTCCCATCTACAAACACAATGAAACAACATGACACAGGTCATTGACACTAAAAACCTTCATGAAAAGATCATTACTTTGAAAAAGGGTGACAACCAACTGAATTTAATTGAAATAGAAGGCAGATATAAACAAAAAGGGTGAATACTAATTTCACCAAGGGAAAGGGGAGAGCTAGCTTAATATATTTTAATTATTATGTTGGCCGGGACATAACGAAAAAAAATACAGACGCCAGCACATCAAGGTACTATAATCTGTCAAATTTCCTTAATAGATTTTCAACTTTATCGCTGAAGCATATAGTTCAAAATTGATTGAGATTTTCTTTCAGTTTCGGGTAGCTTGATGTGCGCCAGCACATCAAGCTCTATACAACGGGATAGCAGCGTTCATTTATAAGATAAACAATGGTGTCATAAAGTTTTTGAACTGAAAGCCGCGGCTGGACACAAAGCACAGCAGTATAACGAGAGCTTAGAACGCCAAACCAGATACGTTTGTTTATGGAAAGGTTTATAATGTTTTATTTTTCTCGACACTATATCAGTCGAGGAAATGATCGTGTGCGGTTTGTGTAAGCAGGAAAATTATTTGGTTTTCCTTATCTTGAATAGATTTTTTTTTTTTTCTTAGAAATGTGCTTGAACTTTATTTAATGTTTTTGTCTTCTCTGTCCTTTCAAAGTCTAACAGGCCAAAGCTCAAGTCAAAAACCTCTCGTTGTTATTTCCTTACCTTTAAAATCTATTTATATCATAACAGTGTATATTCTATTTTTATTCCTGTTTGGATCTATATAATAGAGATTCACTTTTAGTTCAATGAAGCACATAATTACAAATTACATATATGTATTTGCCTCATACCTATAAGTTTACATGAGCTTTTTCAAAACGTAACACAAGCTAAGTTATTATGTATCCAAGTTAAATTAGTTTGATTAGTTCATGAGATATTAAATTTGTATACATTTTAAATTACACAACTTAATATTATTAGAAACAACTTCGAACAGAAAAAGAAGAAAAATTTAAAGTTAAATAAAAGTTTCCTCATAATGAGTCAACTTCGAACTCACTGTTGTATGTATGATTTATACATTATCTATGATGACATAATATTTAGTCTGTGGCAACTTCATTAAAATAGAAATTCTGGTTCAAATCATCTTAAATAAATCTTCAATTATCAAAGTGTACATAACAATTACCCAAGAAGCTGGTTATCGAATGCCAATGCAGTTTTAAGAACTCCATATTATCCCCCAGTAAAATGCTCTAGGCCTAAAAAAGGGGTAAGTCGGAACAATCATGAAACGATGAGCCACTGAAGCCTGTGTAACCTTCTGACAGACAGATATTAAATTATATCGGAGAAATGACAACCGTGGTGGGAACGGAATATATTTGTTCGGGCACGGAATTTATTTTATGTCGAACTAAAATATTGGAAAAATTGCGAGTTAAGATTGAGAAAAAAACTCTAGGCACAAAATTTGTGTAAGGTGCTTAAAGGATGATGTTTATTTTATTGAACGACTAGCTTAGTAACACTGAAATAATTTTACAAATCGACCCAGTAGCTCCTGAGATTAGCGTGTAGCCAACCAACTTGTTGGCTTTATAGTAATAATTATGTATTAATATAAACATATTTTGGGTGAATTATTTCTGTAATTAGTAGTACTACAACTTAAATGACACAAAAAGAAAAAAACAAAACTACTTAATCTCACCTACTATGTACTTCAATTATGTCAGAAACAAAAAACGTTTCAAAATCACTGAAGAAATATAATTCAATATTATTGACATTCCAAAATGACCAAATATACCTTATACGCCGCGTATGAACGAACATACCTTATGTTATTAGCGAGACTTTGGTCCTGGTGAGAGCTGAAAGGAATTTCCTGTTTTTCTGGCTTATGAAAAATGGTTGCTTTTAGCCACAAACTACGATATTTGCTAAAGGAAGGATAGAAAGGAACAAAGCTATTGTACCTAGGACAGTTACCTAGAAATGTTTTTTTTTTATTATGATTTGACGTTTCTACACAACTTTTGAAAGGTTAACTATTTGACTAAAATAAATATCTGAAATGTAGGTACATTATATTCCGACTGGTTGGAATTAAAAAAAAATTTACAAGTATAGCCGAGGTACAACGCACCATAAATACTTAGCCAAATTAAAAAAAAGACGACTAACTTTTCAGAAATCTTAACATGCTTTCCAAAAAAAGTGCAAGGCCCGAACGAAATCAAAATAATATTTATAAAAAAGATTTCCAAAATTTTTTAAAGAAAATGATAAACTTTTAATCACTTTTTTTCTTACATAACTTGCTTTAAAATTAGTCATTACATTTTAAAATAAAATACAAAGTAAAGCTCGCTTTCTTGCTAGAAGCTAAACTATCAAAAAATTAAGTTTACCATCTCCTACTTCGGCTTATGAACGAATTGTCTTTTGTTTTTCCTTCTTTAATATCACTATAATGACAAGTTTCCAAAACTTAATATTAACAAATTGGCCATTTGACGCCCTACATAATTTCATCGCTCGCTAAAGTTGACGATCCGTTTATAACTGACGCAACTACCCACAGGTTAAATATCACTAACATTTTATGAAGTTACAGTTCCGACCACATCATCACCATAACTATATTCCAAAATACCCATAACAGTTTAAAGCCCATTCATACAAATGGCGTTTAAAATATACAACAGAAAAACTAAACAAATGAACGTAGACATAACATAGCAAGACCTCGTTACTCCACTATATTGACAGTCGCTAGCAGCCGGCGTGGTCACAAATTGACCGTCACCCGCGTTTTGGCACTACACTACTATTTGAAGCTATGAAGCACGCTATAAAATGCTATAGGTACATGGAAACATAAAATTCATTTAACAATCTATTTGGCACCTCTAACTTTCATACAATGTTTAATAAAGACCGTGTAGTTTGGCCGCGTTTATTGTTTTAAATTTTTCTTTATTGAAATTTTCAGCCTACTTTAAATAAATGACTTTAGAGTCCCGGATTTTTAGAAGGCGAACGTGAGGCCGAAGCCGAAACGCTGAAGCCCTTTTGAGACAACTTAATATATGTAATGGTGACACATAACCGACGATTGTCCCTGTATACACTATGGAAAATACATATCTTTATTATTACAGAATGTAAAGTTTTCGAAATAGAAGCAATAGGTGTATAAAATGCCTTCATTTATTATAGGTGTTAAAGTGTTTTGTTACCAGCAAGCAGGAAACATGTAGATTTAGCGCCCCTGCAAAAAAAAATACATTGTAAAGTAAATATCAGTTTTTATATGAAGACACCATAACAAAGTCTTGCTAAGCCTCAGTTAGAGTTTATAGCAAACTTAAACAACACGAGCTAACATCATGCAGCACTGCAACCATCCATTCTCTCATCTTCCATTGTTTTTCTTCCATCCCGAGATCGACTTGCAAATATCCACGACATAGCTTTTAACGTAAAATACTCAATGTTTTGCTTCAATTTCATACAATTTATGTGGTTGGCAGACCTCAGACGGGTTCATGCAAATTGTATAAACTGCTAACCACGACGATCGTGGCTCGCAGCAAAACAAAATTCATATAATACATTAATAATGAAGTGCACTTGAGCGCTTATTCTGAAGATTTAATCAAATTTATAAAAAAGAGAATAATTCTTAAATCTAGTTTCACGGTGTCCGAATAGACACTAACTACCGAGTAAATTCAAAAATGGAACAAAATTTGTATGAAATTATCTACCAAATAAACTGACTGGAACTTATTTGTAGGTAAACAGACAGGTCACCAAACATCGGTTTTAAGTATAATTATGATTATACAGGACTTCACTCTACACCCTGTATAAAAACACTGAAATATTGAAATTGTAATATTCACATTAATCCCAAAAACTGTGAAGCTACAATATATAAGTTTCCTTAAAACGAAAATCGAGTTGGGAAATATCTCACAACCACGCTGAATTTTAATTCATATTTTTGCAGTACATATTCAAAAACTAATGAAAACTTCGTCGACATATAAACTAGAGACTAAATTTATATTAGAGCAACGAAATTTAAATAATGTTCCTTAGTTCTAGTAAACTTACGAGTGCTGGTAGAAATTAGAGCTTCGTGTACTCCAAGTATCGGCTGAACATTAAGAGCGGTCTCTAGGAATAAACTTTCCTATGTATGTACTTGGCTACATGGAACGTCTCTGGACTCCTCATGTCCTCGAGAATAGTCCAAAACTTGTTCTTACAAAGTTTCATGCGGCCAAAACGACCCTCTGGAATTTGGAATTTGTGTTCTGTTAGTGTCACTGATAATGAACACGCAAATGTCCATGTACATTTTGTAAAAGAACTTTAACGTAAAAAATAACTACAAGCCCATTATTGTTATAAACATAACCATTATTTATATAGGTATCCATATCTTACTAGTCTGGAGGTCAGAGTCTCATCTGAAAGATGCACTCATAAAGTTCATAATAAAGATTTGACTATTTGCAGAAGTAGGTATCCAGGAATATGATAATGTGAAACGTGTATGCACTATTTCTTTTTATATTTGTATATCCGCCAACACATCAGGCTACTATAATCTTTCAAATTTCTTTAATAGATTTTCAACCTTATCACGATACGGAAAGGTAATATTCGATTGGTAGAATTTGATAAATTCGGATGGCCTGGCCTCCTGGCGTCTATGCATTAAATTCTTAATGTACATTATATTGTTTTCATGTCATAAGTCATGT
The DNA here is from genome assembly GCA_958496145.1 of Heliothis peltigera. NCBI lineage: Eukaryota > Metazoa > Arthropoda > Insecta > Lepidoptera > Noctuidae > Heliothis > Heliothis peltigera. Next base: position 3,415,592 of record OY292326.1, on the reverse strand, counting down.
TTTAGTATCCTGGAGCATGGCATCGCATTGCTTGTTGAACATCAAATAAAAACGCCACTCTTGAACAACAGCACGTCCAGAATCAGCCGTCAGATCGCGATAGTACCAACCAGCAAGCTAGCAATCCGCTTTGAGCGCTGCGCTGTCACTGTGCATTGTGTAGCAGATAACGAACGAGTTAATATTAAATGCCTTTTTGAAACAACCGCTGCAATATTTATCAACAGTGCTGAATTACAGCGCTTTTGATGTGCTTCTATGTTTAAGTGCTAAGGAGAGATAATGAAATTAACAGCAAGTAAGGATGATAAGATGATAATAAATTGGTTTTAAGTGGCTAAAGTGCTACTCTCAGCTGGTTTTGATTCTAATGAGATTATTTCATAATTTGAATTTAAAAAATTAAAACGTTTTATTAATACTGGCTGGCAATTTTTCTTAATAAAGCGATCAAATAAAGAAGGCTGACTTTTTTCAAGCTTAGGGAAATCTATTAAAGCTATTGCTCGAAAGGTGAGATTAAGAACTCGAGAGCTTCGCTATAAAAAGAAAAATCTCTGAGCAAGATTAACTATAAGGGAAATTGTACGCTGTGCCACAAATTGCTCGCGCAAGTGTGTAGGCGCTCTGACATTTGGGTTGTGCCTCGATGCTTGTTAAATCTTAGTCGTGCGAGTATGTGAATTGTGAAGTGTGTCTATTGTTAGTTTGCCTAGCGTTTAAATTATTACCAAGTTTGTTAACTATTCCATGTAGAGCAGAACTAGTCAATAGCTTGACGCTTTAATAAAGCTCACGAATATTTTTTTTAAACTAAACGACGCTTTTACGCATATCATTATCATCTCCCGAACCTTTTCTCAACTATGTTGGGATCGGCTTCCAGTCTAACCGGATTCAAATGAGTACCAGTGTTTTACAAGGAGCGACTGCCTATCTGGCCCGAGCAACTCAATACCCCTTGGTTAGACTGGCGTCAAACTTACTGACTTCTGACTAGCCGTAACGCCTACCAAGGATGTTCAAGGACAACCGGGACCTACAGTTTAACGTGCCATTCGAAACACAGTTGCTTTTACACAAGTATAACATTAAAAGTAGAAAGTCGCTCGCTGAAAGTCAAAACAACATTTGCAGAGCTCCTCACATTTCAGGCTTATCCCACTTCGTACAAGCATATTACTTAAGTAAACAGTCTTCGCAGTTTGCAGCCCACGTCTCGATGCGCTGGATTGATAAAACTAGTTCAGAACAGACGTCAAGGTGGCGACAACGCTAACTGGCTGGATGCCAAACCGTATTGTGTACACTTATATTTTTATCATGAACCAACGACCCGTTCTGGCTTTGCACATCGCAATGAATGACAGCGACATGTTCTTGCATATTTAAGTTTTTTTGGGTATTTTTAGCATGGCTATCTTGGGAACAATTAGGTTTAAATCAGAAAGCACACACGTGGCTGTCGCACAAAGCATTTGGTCTAGAATCATTATTAGCGATGCACTTCGACTTTAAATGGAATTTCATGTAGTTATACAACTAACTGTGCCCGAGGGAACTACTTCCCGCACCTGGATAAAAAGTAGCCTATGAACTTTCTCAAACTCTATACTATGTGTCTACCAAATTTTATTTAAATCGGTTCAGTAGTTTAGGTGTGACAGACAGACTTACATGCATAAAAATCGTTCCGAAATTAATATGTAGTTAATTATTAAGCATTTTTATATAATTGTCTGCCCTCTAAATAAACTTTTTCCTAGAGACAAAAGAAATAACCAAAATGTACCCAAATCTATCTTTAGGAGAAAATTGCCACATACTCTTACCACACCAAAAGGCTAATTTAATTTCTAAATATACACCGGCGTTCATATAAACGTAGCCTATACACCCGGAACAGAGGGGTCGCCGCACGCAACGCAACCTTGCCGAAGTAGGTTAATTGTCAGGTGTAGTGGACACTTTGTCCGTAAAGAGGTTTCTTGGGCTTATTATAGCTTATTACTTTATTTCGCAAACATAGCGATAGTCAACTGTTTCCGTTTGCACGGTTGCAAAGTTTTAAATAAAGAATTTGGGAAATGGAAGTATTACGGCCAGTTTCACCGGTTACGGATAAGTTCCAGATAGTTTATCTGGCAAATATTTTCATACAAATTCTGTTCCATTTTTTAATTTATCTGGTAGATAGTGGTTATCCGTAACCTGTGAAACTGGCCCTTATTGTTTTATCTATCTTTATATATAAAAATGAATCCCTATTTCCCTGATCACGCAATCACACGTGAACGGCTGATAAAATTTCGTAGACGCATAGTCTAGAGTCAGAGAAAGGATATAGGATTATTTTTATTTAGATGCAGGAAATAGTTCCTTCGGGCGGCGAGATGAACCGCGGTGAACAGCTCGTTTTAAAATAATTTACTTTTTTGAACTTTCGGTATATAGATAAAATGATTTTTCAATTACATTTTATAAAGTAAAGTTATTTCATAAACTGTCTAACGTTTTTAATGAACATTCATCATAGTTTGTTGTACCAGCCTTTAATAAATGTTAATCAAATCTAAACTCCTACAAGCTTTTGTAAATATAATAAACAGTTGACATTTAAACAAAACTTCATCTATCTTAAATAATAAACAGAACTTAAAATGTTTGGTCCTATGAAAATATTTTACTAAAGATTGAATCTGTTGTAATTCTTACAAATATGATTTTAAATTTTATACATTTAAAACAAAAGCAATATTTACATAGGTATTTTATATCAACGTAAAATGATACTTAAATAAACAAATTATGACAAATACGGGGCATAAAAACTCGCCGGCAGCATTGCCACTTTGAATGGCAATGCTTAATCATCATCATCATCCTCCTGCCCTTATCCCAAGTTTTATTTGGGGTCGGCGTCTTCCACACTCTTCTATCTGCCATCGTCACAAGTTACATAGATAATGGCGATGCTTAATCGTTGTGCGAAATAAAAACCAGCCTTTGGGTTACATGAAGTGTCAACCAGGCGCTTGGACATATGTATGTACATATGTATATGTATTTGCAAGGAGGCCAGCAGTGTCCACGTCGTCATAGTCGTCGATAAGGCTTCTATAGTTGCACCGTTTGAGGTTCTCTGCTTCTGCAGCAGCGGAGTCAGGACAGCACGCTATTCTAGGAAGGGTTTTTTTTAGGTTAGCTAACAATTGTTTGCACATAAAATTACATTTAGAATTGATGTATGAACATTTGTAACTGTAACAATCTGTTATAGGCTAACACCACATGCAGTATAGGTAAACGGCTATTTACAAAAAATAAATATTTATAGTTACCTTTGTTCTTAAAAGTAAAGTAAGGTAGATAAGGTTATACCTTTTTTTTTGGCGCTGGGAAAAAAAATGCTGTTATACCCTTCCTGTCGGGGGCGGGACAGGAGTATGTGGGACTCCCCTGGAATGTCGTTCCCGGCATACCCACTAGAAATACCCATCGTCGCCTTAGAGTGAAAACCTCGGATAAGCATTTTTGGCAAAATTTATTTTATCATGTTTTTAGGAGCGAAGTTGCGACGTTGCGGAGCACATCTATATGTTCAGCCTGAAAAGTCACATATTTCACACTTACGAGGTTTTCACTCTAAAGCGTTGATATGTCTGTTTTTTTTAGCAGAATATTGTAGCTAGTAAAACATTTGTATTCAATTCTTAAGCCGTGAATGAAAACAAAAATATATTTTTGCTGACACAATTAAATATTAACACTCTCGAAACTCCTGTCTGGAATCCAAAATGAGACATTTTATGAATTGTCGTTGTTTTTACGACATTTCGCCCTTATATACCACAATTATATTTAACAGTGCAATTTCATTTTCTTAATAAAAGGAAAAAAGAATGAAAAAATAAAAAATAAAAGGATCTTCGTTTCAGACTTTTACGATCTGTTACGTTCTACTTTTCTACTAAAACCTTTATTATTTGGAATTATGTCTTGTTATACAAGCCTAGTTTTTCCAGCAGGTTTACCCTCATTAAAGTATAATTTACTCGCACATAGCTACTTATCTGTACTTATATTATAAAACTGAAGAGTTTGTTTGTTTGCTTGTACGCACTAATCTCAAGAACTGCTAGACCAATTTAAAAGTTCTCTCGATTTTCGACAGCCCACTTATCGAGGCGTAGATGACTTTTATTCATGTGCGCGAAGTAGCTCCCACGAGACGCTCGTGAAACTGCTAGTGGAAGCTTGTAATATTATAAATGCGAAAGTTTACAAGAATGTGTGGATGTGTATATGTACATATGTTCGTAACTCTTTCACGCTATAACCATTGCATGGATTTTAAGGAAACTTGGCAGTAATACAGCTTTTATATCAGAATGACAGAAAATCTACTTTTTATCCATGTACGGCAAGTTGGAACATTGGAACGCCACTAAAAACCGCGGACGAAAGCTATTGATGTCATTAATATTTTGCATCACGGACTGAAATGGATTACTGGGCTTCTGAGTTGTATGTGAGACACAGATTAAATATAGTGAAGTTGTTTATTATTATGATGCAAAAACATTATTACGTACTTTAGTGTTGGCTCCATTTTTATTCTTTAAATTTCTACGGGTACTCTATACGCGTAGGTAAAAGCTATATATTTTGAATTACGTTCAAGTGGTATCAGGCAAGTAGGTTTAGTAGCATTATGTACTTAGAAATCCGTCTGGCTTCTGATTTGGATAGTTTCAACTAGAAACTGTGAAAATTCCTATCGGCTTACAAGCGAATATAACATAAAACCGCCAGGGTCAAACAGTAAGCCGATATAGAGTAACTTTAAGTATAATAGCTTTTATAACTTGGATTTATATTGAGTGGTGAACAACACTTAAAAAGTAGGTACCGACGCCAGCACATCAAGCTACCCAAAACTGACGAATTTTCCCAATCAACTTTGCACCATATGCTTCAGCGATAAAGTCGAAAATCTTTTAAGGAAATTTGACAGATTGTATGATAGCAGCTAATTTTAATACACATATTTATTTTAATTCAGTTAATGAATTGATCAATATATCTTTCCTTTACTTGCTTTAAGCACTTTGAAGCCTGAATAGCCATTTATTATCCTAAAGAGGATTTAAATAAAATTATCATATATACACATACAGACAGCAGCACATGAAGCTTGCCGACACTAAAAAAAAATCCCTATCAACTTTGAACCAAATGCTAGAGCGATAAAGTTGAAAATCTATTAAGTAAAGTTGATGTGCTGGCGTCTGTACCTACATATATGAACTATGTTTAATAACACAACTTTAAAACTCCTGAACTCATAGAATTATCCAACCGAAGTTTAACAGAATGCCACGTTGCGTGATACTTAACTACTTAGTTCGCCCTTGTTTGCCCGCACAGCGCCAACAGACTTATCTCTTATCTACCTTTGTTTCAAACTCACAAACTAATTCAATTTCTACGCTGTCTCATTTCAATAAAAGAAAAACAATGTCGTCAGCAATCCGATTTGTTTCGTATTGAATATTGAAAGAGCTTATGTTAAAACGTGTACTCCTAAGAGTACGTCACTCTAAAGTGACGTTGATATTCATTGAATAAAAGGTATGTTGTTATTCATTACAGATCCTTTCTCTTTCTCCCTCACTTTCCCTTTTCTCATTCGATTCCACTGAATGAAAGGGACGCAATTATTCACCTTCTCCATCTCCTTCTATCATCGCAATTTGGCTCACTATAACATGTCAGAAGCCGTGGTGGTTAAAGCACCAGCCTCTCAAGTATGAGTACCAATGCAACTTTTCTGAGTTGTAATGTACTTATATAATTATGTCGTATCTAGTTTTTAGTTGTATGTAAATTTAATCTTGGACACCAATGACTGATTAAAGGTGAAGGATAACATCTCGAGAAAACTTGGACTATAAAGTGGAATCTGAAATCACCAACCCGCATTGTGCAAGCGTTGTGATTAACGCTCAATCCTTCTCCGTGTGAGAGGAGGCCTGTGCCCAGTAGTGGGACGATAAAAAGGCTGATGAAGATAACGTGTCATAATACCTGTAACGTATTCAGTCGCCTAAAACGATATTATTGGCTCAAACCCGATATTATTGGCTCAAACCCACAAACAGGGTAACTAGGAATGTTGTCGACCTTAACATCTTTATAAATTATTCAATTCGTAAAATCCCTGTTACGTGAAAGTGGTTTGCACATCGCTAAATAATTCAACTATGGCGATAAGCCCTCTGACGTTATGTAGATGTACAGACGCGAGCACATCAAGCTACCCGAAACTGACAAGTTTTCCTAATCAACTATGAACCATATGCTTCAGTGATAAAGTTCAAAATCTTTTAAGGAACTTTGACAAATTGTAGTAGCTTGATGTGCTGGCGTCCGGACAAGGGTTATCCACTTTATGTTCTTTTTGTGGCAAACGACTTTTCTCTGGGTTTTTATAACATCAGTTTACTACGGGATTAGGTGCTCAAGGGACAGTAATATCTAGATGCTATAGTACGCTTCGCTGTCATACCACGCTTGTAAAAAATAAATGAAAATTGAAAGAACAAGAAATATTAATTTTATTTTAGGACGGTACAAATTGCTGCCAATAAAATACCAAAGCACATTTACAAAGATAGAATTTTTCCTAATCCCAGAAGTCACAAACCCACAACCTTTGTTAAGAAAATCTTGTAAATATTTGATACGAAATAATACAGAGATTTTCCTCGTCCATTAAGTAGAACTTCCGCCAGTTGAGGGCTTTTCTTAAGGTTATATTTACTGTCATTTATCGAAAAGTAATCTTTCAAAATAAAAACTTTTAGCTTGGTACCTATTTTGTAACATTTTGAAAACAGCTAAATGTCACGCTTAGTCTTCATCGAACTAAATATTATTGTTATCCTATTTTGGGACCTTAACCTAACGATGTTACGGACTACAGTTAGTAGCAAAAACAATTGGTAAAGTCTTGATAATTCTAGCATTTCCCTAGAGGTAGCACCTTTCTAACAATGATGGCGTCCAGGCCGATTGTCGGCTATGGCGGCCGTTCTCTTTTTTTAAGGAGATCAGCCATCTGCACAGGACATATTATAGTGCACAAGCATTCGCGCAGATTTAGGTGCATTCTCTATTCCCTCACTCTCATAGTCCGATGGAACGGCAATCTGACACGACCGAAGAGAGATCAGGCGCAGGACCGACATTTACGTGCTCTCCGATGCACGGGTGAATCAATCACAAACTTCCATTTACTGCTTTATGAAAGTTTCTCAAACCAACAAAGCTGTTTCGGCCCGACCCGGGAATCGAACCTGAGACCCCGTACACAGCAGTCGCGCCTTGCGATTACTAGACCAACAAGATTCTAACAAACAAATAACCCATTTTTATTATAATAAGAAAAAACATCTAAATTGAGATGTTCTTTATTTGAAGTCGGTTAGAAACAAAACACTTTTTGACGTCACTAGGTAAAACTTAAAAAATTCAATCTTTTGTCTCACTCTGATTGGATGGTCTCAAGTGTATCAGAGCATATCGCCAGTCATTACTCTACAGCGTTAGGTAAATCAATGACAAGGAAATGTTTAGAGGCATTATTTTGTGGAACTTTTTCCCATGTTACGTGTAAATAATGTATTGCTTTTGTATGTTTTGTCTGTAAGCTATTGTCTTGGTTTATGCAATCGGTTTATAGAATGTACCTACAGAGCGTAAGACATGATTATATATATTATACTTATGAGACAATTGTTGACTGAGCACAATACCTAGTTAATACTCAATACTAGTTAAAACTGTGCTTTAAATAACTTTTATGTTATACGTACAACCACGTAAATTTTAACAGTTGTTTTTAGAATTTACTTATATATGTACATACGCCTGGTACTATCTATATACTCGGCAAAAATCGTTCAATATGTTACAATGAGGAAAATTTTTCGCGAATCTATACCTACATTATGCCAAGTATATTGGTATTCTTACAAGTTTATTAGATTTACGCGAGTCTGACGTCAAAATCGCCTGTGCTATTGTTTTAAATACGGAGTTATGACGCGTTGATTTATGTTTTTTTTTTAATTTGTTCAATTTTAAGTATCCTATCGTTGGTTTGAAATTGTTTTGTTCAATATGTTGTATAGAAAATAATGTCAGACAATGGTCAGACGTTAGAGATTTGTATGTTTGAAAGTGAAATGAGGAAATACGAACGAGAATTATAACAATGAGTTTTTTTTTTAATTTGGTTGATGGAGTCTATCGAATATGGAAGCGATGAAACCTTAGCTATAAGGTGCTAAATAAGGAATATGGAAGTTTCAATATAATACTTAATGAACTTTATATTCAAATTTAGTATTAAATCAACTAACAAAGTAATTAATTAATCCTTACTAATATTATGAATGCGAAAATTTTGGTTTGTTTGTTGAACGTCCGCGTTTAAAACCGCTGCATCGATTTAGATATTTCTCAAGAAAATAGCTATTTCCTTGAGACTAGCTACCTACCCCGAAGAAGACTACTACTAGACTACTTTTTAGTAAGTACTCAGTTCGTTCAGTTGATTTAATTTTAAACAGGTATTCATACAAACTATTCAGCATCATGCAGGTCTCATTTATATGAACCTATTTATCTATAGACTAACTTCTGCTAGCGGGTTCACCCGCGTCCCGTAAGAACTACCTACTTCTCGCACGCAAATAAAAAGAAATTATAGCTTTCCTTGATTAATCAGCCGACTGACATTGAAAGTATTTTTTGTAAATCGGACCGTAATTCGAAATTCGTAGTTCCTGAGATTAGTGCCTTCATACAAACAAACTCTTCAACTTTATAGTATGACTAACCACAAACGTAGCTATATTTTAAATCGCATTGTCTAGACAGTACAGTGTACGTACATTTCACTTTAACAACGAATACCAACGCGATTAATAGCGACCTCAGGCTACATTCGATGTAATCGATTATACCGAGATACAAATCGTGGCCGTGGATCACCAGCGCGATTAAAAGCAAACGGTATTGCAGCTATATTCCTTCCTTCAGTAAAAGTAAGTTGAAATGTGGTGTTGTTGAAATATTTTTTATGGGCCACTAATAAAAAAGTACTTTATCCATTCAATACTGGAAGTATGACAATCTCCTTATGTGTGTAGAAAGAAAAGTAATTATTACTAATCCCTCAAGATTGAAAGAAAGAACAAAAAATATTTATTAAATATCTTATATTATACAAGTAGTATAATTAAAATGTTCAATACCAAAAGTATCGTAATTCGCTAGTAAATATAATAAATAACAGTCTATTTCATAAAAAAGCAGCAATTAAAAGTAAGAAAATATCTACTCGCAATCATAAAATTACTTTCATAGACATAAATCATCACTATCATCTGTACAGCTTTGGCAGTCGTTACGGATAGTCAGAAGCGAGGGTTGCCCAAGTAGCTGGGACAAAGAGGTCAGATAGGCAGTCACTTCATGTAAAACAGTTCAGCATCTGGTCCGACTGGAAGCCGACTCTGACATAGTTGGGAAATGCTAGGCTGATGACAGATGAACTTACAGATCCCATTATTATAGTTATCCCATCAATTTCTTTTTGGCCAGTCATCGGTAACATCGCTTGCAAATAAAAAAATCTAACATTAAACATTTTTCATAGGCATTAATCAATAAAAAAAGCTCGCAAAACCGGTAACTTTATGTACGTCAATGCCTATAAATAATATTTAATAACCGTAGGTAGAGAAGTGACGATTTATAACTGTGCCAACGGATTGATCGAAACTTTAAAAAGTGAAAGCCACCCAAAGCAAAACAAGTTCCGTTTTGTTGAGCGCACTTTAAACCTGTGACTGTATTGCACAATGGAAGAACGGAATTCTTAAATAAATGACAATCGGCCAATCCCTTGCCTGTGAAAATATCAACTAATGAATCGTAAAAGAATAGAGAATTTCGCAAATACATACGAAATCAAACAAAAAATAAAGCTGTTTTCGTTCGGAATATAAATATGCAAATGTGAGCTTATTCTTTTCAAGCTATGATTTTCTTTGATATTTAGAAAATTGTATTATAGTCATGAATACAATCTGTTGGTACGTAAATGAGTTTGTTACTAGATTTAAATTGCTATAAAATATAACAATTACAAACAAAATTTTTAAAGTTATAATTTCGTCTTTGATGTATTGTAATTAGTTTGCTAAACTTGTGTTAATATAATTTAGTAAAACATTATTTTTAAATGAAATATTTGGCTTAATTTGCTTTTTAAAATTTATTCCGAAGGAAATAATTATTAAATTTAATTTTCAACTCAGTTAGAGTACAATAATGAACAATGAATGAATGCCTATTTAAATCATTTTAAATTTTATCGTTTATTAATAAGTATAGATGATTTCACAGTCGTGAGATCATTCTTTCTTTTCTCAAAAACTTCGTACTAAAGTGCCGAGGTCATTATTTCGCAGCCTATGCCCAATATTTAAACCATTGAATACCCATATAGGTATACTTAGTAGCCTAACATTATTATTTACTCAGAATGCAATCAAACAAACAAGATTGTAATTTCGCCAATCGCTTAAACTAATATAATTGGATCGCTTTAACTGAACAGGGTGTTAAATCAGTCGTGCATTAATTATATTGTTAATTGACAATTAGCGAACCACCGGCTGCATGCGTATGTTATAGCTGTCGACAGATCCTGAGCATATTATTGTTAGACTCGGGAGTGCATGTTTCAGTTGATTTGAACACTAACGAATATTTAGTCTTTCTTAACTCTAGGAGTTTCCCGTTACTTGAATCCAAGAGAACCACTTCTAGCACCCAGAAATCTTTCAGTAGTTTATTTTTTGTTAAGTGTAACAATCATCTTCGTATAGTTAGTGCTCACGCAAAGTGTTTTGGAAGACTCATTAAAAGTTAATACTTCCAGGCTTCTTCTAACTGATCAAAAATGTCTACAGCAACTATCGGCTCGCAATCAGATCTAAACAGTGGCATTGAACAACGATGAGGCTTCAAGAAGCTTAATACTTTACATATGTACATACATATATCAAAGCTGTACTATCTATATCAAGAGTAATATTATAAAGCTAAAGAGGTCGTTTGTTTATTTGTTTGTTTACTTGACCGTAGTAATGTCTGGACATTTTATCCGTACTAAGTAAGTACTGGCAGAACCAAGTAACTGAATGAAACGAACAAATAAATGAACCTTACCTCGCAGGTATAAAAAAATATGAATAAGAAGACTAGTGCTCCATTCAATTTTACTATACATACATACAAAGTAATTTCGTACTCTTTGCATCTCCAAGAAAGACGATAAAAAGAGAATTTCAAAACATCTTCACCGAATTAAGAGTGTTTAACCAACTGGATAAGCCATGAACACGGCGCGCTGCGCAGCGGTCTCTTTTGCATAGGGGAAGACGCAGCAATATCTTATCTAGTTGGATATATACTCTAAGTCACTGAACATCAGAGTATTGTACACGAAATAGAAAATTTTCAATTTGTATTTCTAGTTAAATTTATTGCGGTCTGCTCTGTATTATACGTATATCTCTATATTAAAATACCACTACAAAAGATCAAAAATAAAATAAAGCAAAAAGGTACTTTCTCACATTGGTATCTATTTTCTAAACTTGTATAATAATATGGCACTATCAAAGCTTAATGAGACCTGTGAATATTATTTTTAAATATAAATTAAACTAGATTATCTCATTGTTTTAATCATCTGCTATTTAAATGTTATTCAATACTCGAATATGATATAATTAAAACCTTTATTCTGACTCAATTTATGAAAAAAAACGAAAGAATTATAAACGTTTGAATTAAGTACTTAAATAGAAGATTGCCAAATCCATGTTTACACAAAAACAAAATTAATTAGCTTCATAAGTGAAAATCTACTTTCCAAAACCAAAGGCTGTCAGAACAAGTGCTATAATCGCTTGTGAACAAAACAAAAAAAAAATGCAATCTCATCCACCACACGTTGTACGCAACGCAACCACGTAATTATACTTATTATTTCTGCCTAGCAACATTTCCGCTCACTGTGTCTGTATGAGACGTAAAATTTCCATCAAAAGTAATGGTCACAATAAAACTCTATGGAGAGCGACTACGCGGGCGCTCGCTGCAGAGTCACCTGCTGTAGCCTCTTGGACCACAATTACATACACTTTCACTGTTTGGGCTCTCGATGTAAAAATCTCTCGTTTTTATACCGTCTACTCACCTAAATTCGTAGCGGCCAGTGGCGGCCGATAACGGAATTATTTATCTATATTAAACGCATCACAGCCACAAACTTTTCAATTTTTTTCACGGGGGAATAAAACACGCGTTAAGTACTTAAAAACAAAATATATTTACATTTCTAAAATAACTGTTTAATATAAGTAGGTACAAGTTCTATTATTCACAGCTAAAAATAATTTAGAACTCCCTACAAAAACTTTTAGACAACATTTTTATCCTACTTTTCCTTGATTCGACCCAAACTTAATATTTATATATCCTTCAATAAAAAACCAATCGCACTGTAAGTAATGAATAACCTAAACAAACATATCACAAATCAAATAAATAAATTGAGCAATACAGACTAAAGGTAACTATAGGATCGACGTATAGTCGGACTCATATCAGAAAATATTCGGGGCCAACATAAGACCCGCACTTGGGGAAATCGGGGGGCGCTTGAACGAAATCACTTTGTTCGCCTACTTTTAGTATAAAATCTAAGCCTCTAGTCCAATGGGAGGACCTTTCGTCCCTCATCATCCAGAAACCAGGGTTGTCAGCCTTAAAACGTAGTGCAACTGCTCCATATTTTGGCACTACTATAGTATCCTTTTGGACTGGGTCGATGAGGTTTTTGTTGCACAATGTGCCTTCCTCGTTCATGTTTCTAATGGTGTCTCTGTCGTAACTCCTGTTGAGTTCCCGCATGCCGACCACGTAGAAGCTGTACCCGTGAAGATGGAATATGTGATCGGACTCTCCACCTGCAATGAAAAGGGAAACTTTATATTATCACCTCGTAATAAATTTACCATTATCGGTGAAGGTGGGCAGCGGGCACAAATGCATTAACATTTAATTGATTTTCGATGTTAAACATGATATGAGCAATAGATATATGTTATTGACGTGTACAATGAACATGATGTTGGTATGCCCTTTACTTGTGAGTGCTATTACAACTTTCTCTTTAAGATAACCTATTGATCGGTGATTGACAGAGTGATAACATTATTAATTAACATAAGTATTTTTACGTTGCTTCTATGGCCAACTTGCTAATTGGTTATGCTGACTAGCCGTTGTCTACCTAATAAAGTTCTGAATAAGAAATCTGTCTTTATATTCTGTCTCTTCTGTTAACGTTCCACACAGCCTTCCTGTGTGGCCGTACCTACAATATCTGTTTCAGATAACAAAATATTTAGTTTTTTCAAATTATTAATGTTTCTTCGTTAGTATTTAAATATTTCGAGTGTGCTAATTCTTGTTCACTAATATTATTTAACTTATGCAAAACGTTTTGCGATAACAAACTAGAATCAACATAACATCACAATATTAGTTTGCATAATTTCGTTAACCTAGAATAAACTCTACGACGCTTGAGCTAAAAACATTTTTATGCAAATCGGTATTCATTTGTTTTCGAACGTCAAAAAGAGCAAAGTAAATAAACAACACAAGTTCATCAAATGAATTAATTCAACAAAGAAAATATTAATGTTTCTTATCTAATTGATAATGCAAAGAACCACCACAATAAACACTATATTCATATTTTTTGAACAAACATTGTGTACCTTGCTCGAGACACACGTCTTTTGTGATTTTAACATTCATTTCCCAGACGGTTCTGAATAAATCAAAGCCGCCCTAGTTCACACGTTTGAATAGATTCGAACGTTAAAATACGGACACATGCATAAATAAATATTTCACGTGTTTTGTGGTTGTTATTTCGATGCAAGGAGATTGTAATGCTGCAACATTATCACCAGCTGTAAACTCAAATCCTAGTTATATCGAGGTGGCTGCGGGATTGTTTGGAAGAGTTACCGAGGCACAGAAAGCGCTCCAGAAGGAACAAAAGTGGGTTTTAGTCGGTAAAACTCTGACACTCTGACAGTCTTCATTAAAAAAATAACTTTACTAAGTTCAACAGCTTTCAACCTGATCAATATCAGTTGAGAGAGACTGCAACAAACATGGCATAGTATTTAGAAATTCTGCCATTTGACTCTCAGTAGAGACTGTCAAAATGCTTTAAACCCGGTTACAACGAAATATTTGGTTTTGCTTATGAAAAGCAGTTTCTGTAATCCGTACTATTACCTATCCTATTAATAGGAACTCCGCTTCAAAAATGTCTTGCTTAGATTACAACAATATCATCCATCCAAAGATCAACTGCGGTAAGCCTATCTAAACCCATATCAATCGAGTTCTACTATTAATTATGTACGGACGCCAGCACTTCCAACTACTACAATCTGTAAAATTGCCTTAATAGAACTTTATCGCTGAAGCATACGGTTCAAAATTTATTGGCAAAAATTTGAGTTTCGGGCAGCTTGATGTACTAACCTTCCGTCGCTCCGTCAATAAACGGAACTTTTCTATAAAAACATAATTAAAATCTAAATAGGTTAATGAATTCAGTGAAACGTGACATCTTTGGATATTTAATTAGATAACGCTGAGCCGAGCTCGCCCACTCAGTTGACTTTATGTCCGGTATGGTTTAATTATTATACGAGTTACTGCCTAAACGACGTCCACGACTTGAAATAATATCCGAAATGAGTTAAAAAAATATGAGACATATGAGCTGACGAGGTGAAAAATTTAGGGAGATTAAGTTGCGATACCACGTGTCCTTCTTAATTCACATTGTAGGATTGTAGTTAAATTATTAAAGTCCAAAGTATAACCTGTGTAAACACTGTGAAGCACAATAAATCCACAAAACTACAAAGGTATAGCTTGAACACTAATGATCAGTAATCCTGGATAATCAGGAAACCTGGACTATAAAGTTTGAAATCACCAACTACCACCACCAATCACCAGAATGGAGCAGGTGTGGACGGTGCCCAGTAGTGGGATGATAAAATAGGCTGATGATGATGATGACACTGATAAAGGCAATTTTTCCCTCTACACGAGCTATTAATACGAATCAATAACCCTATAATTTAGAGCGCACGTAGCACGAGCAGGCTCTTTATATAATAGAAACCACGACTGTCATTGCTAACGGTTACTTTAGCCTGAAATTAAATACACCATGCAAAACCGACAGCAAAAAAGTGAAGTAGAAACTAGGGCACTATTCACCGTTGCAAAATCAGTGACTGATTTTTACATAAGTGAACAAACGTTTAAAATGTTTAGAAGAGACTTTACTATAAGCCAAATTGGAACTCCCACTCCTGCATACTTGACTTTTTAAACCAGGTCTACACCTAATAAGTAGTAAGAACAGACGCCAGCACATGGAGCTACTACAATCTGTCAAATTCCCTTAATTGTACTTGATTTGTACATTTGATCAGTTTATAGCTTAGGATTAGGCAGAAGAGTAGATTATTATATTCCCTTGTCGCTTGTAAAACAGTTTGCTGACTAGAACTTATGATCTTCCCAATCATAAGTCTTTTGTTCTGCTAAGCTGTTTTGTTTGCAAAATAGAACCTATTTTCGTTTATGCTTCTTGAGTATAAATATTTACTTCCATGTCTTACCAGGAAGAACAAGACTGATGTTCTGGTCATAATGTTATTTTCTCCACTACAGTAATAGCAGTACCTATTAGAAAGGTACGTACTAACCATTTTATAGCGTAACATAATAACGTTCAATTAAATCGAGAAAGTCTAGCCTAACAATTATTATTATTAGTAATTCTCTTCGTTAACCTACCTCTCTCTAGGAGTATTATATCGCTTTTGAAAACGATCAAATTTAAGCCTCGTGCCCATAGACGGCAGACACAGCTGTTTATAGGAGATGTAATAAATTTGCAATTTTTTAGAGAACCTTAATATTTAAATTTTAAATCCATATACTAAAATTCTAAAAACTATAACTAAGTATGCTTTTAAAAAAATATTCAATATACACTTGATTACACTTATTTTGACTTTTCTATGATTTTATTATATGTATAGATTACTAGTAAGAATTCCTCTGAAAAATAAACTTTGCTTGCCATGTTGTGCCTTCAATGGGCGCCAGGCTTTACTTGAAACCAAAGTTGTTGAAAGATTCATTGAGATATTCCCTTACAGTGATTGATATTGCTAGACTGATTGTTAGGTTTCCTATTCAGAAGTTGCAACTTCATTTTCATTATTCTGTTACCAAATGGGCTTGGAAAACTATACGGAGTAGGGCAAGCAATTGTTTAGGATATTATTTTGTTTGCTATCAAAACATGACACCATCCAGATCCTTAACAATAGGATGTATTCTACAGTCCGTTAGTGCAATAAATTGGGATTTTTTTTAGGTAATATCCTTATTGTGTATCAACTCTTTTGAACCACAAAGACAAAATAATATAATATTGATTCAAGGTTGACTATGTTTGTATTAAGTTTTAGTGTATTGATATGACTGTCACCTTCAAACTATAAAAGATGATATAATCCTCAAGGTTTTTTACTCCAAAAATAGCAAATCTATAAACGTAGTTTTAGGTAAATACCATTTGTGACTTTATATAATACAGTGTGTCAAGGACTATAAATGAGACCCTAATAGGAAACGATTTTCAACACAGTCCAAGTATTAGTCAATCTTTGTACAAACGCCAGCACATCAAGCTATCCGAAACTGTCAAATTTTCCCAACCAACTTTGAACCATATGCTTCAGCGATAAAGTTACATATCTGTTACGGAAATCTGACAGTAACAGACTAATCCTTACCTAAAGACGTTAAGCATTTGTTAAGGTTAATATTGATGTTTGAGCAAACTTAACACAAGTGCCGTTTCTAACTTTCGGTGATGGAAAGTGGAAACTTAACGCCACAAACTGCCTAATAAGGAAACCGAGTGTGTATCTTACATATTCTTCGAAATACCTGTGGCGTTGAACTAAACGTAAGCTGCTTGTCTTGTAATTATGGGCTTGGAGGATTATTGCGGAAAGCTTGCAAACTTCCTCGTTTGTAACATTCCTATCATATGTAGTCTTTAAAGAAAGGTCTACACATGCTGAGAATTTACACGTGACCAAAAGGCTAGCCGTTACTACCTAAATTTGCAAAACGGCCAGCCTTTTTGGCACGATCCCCGCTGATATAGCGATGCGGATATAATTTTTGATACAGGATTTTAATTTGTCTTTTTTTATTTAGTTACTAGCCGGTCCGCGCGGTTCTAACCGCCACCCGAGGGAAACTGCTTACCGTACCCGGATAAAAAGTAGCCTATGTCCTTTCTCAGACTCTAGGCTATAGACGTCTCCCAAACTGTATTTAAATCGGTTCAGTAGTTTTGGCTTTAAAGAGTAACAAATGGGCAGTGTAAGACACATAAAATTACTTTCGCATTTATAACATTAAGAAAAGATTATATTTTAAATACATGTAAATTAAAAATCACTACATATTATAAAACAAAGTCGTTTTCTCTGTCCCTATGTCCCTTTGTATGCATATCTTTGAAACTACGCAACGGATTTTGATGCGGATAAACGGATTTTAATTTTAGTATCAGCATTGCACCCGTGCGAAGCCGGGGTCATCATCATCATCAGCCTATCGCAGTCCACTGCTGGACATAGGGGCGGGTCGCTAGTTAATAATACATTCAAAAACCTCAACATACAAATAAGGATTTTCTTTAAAATAAACCTCATTTCATGATATGATATTCCATTCACAGTACTGATAGATTTCTATCGAACTGCAAACATATCGGATCGAATGGAGATTCCAGTTATAATTGTTATCGAAGCTCTCCTAATGCCGCGTGTCGGATAGACGGAAAATAAATCAAATAAATTGCAACCTATGAACGTAACAACTGTCGTTCTAGGCTTCGATAAATTGTTAAAGACGTTATTACCTGAAATTGTGTATGATTTATTTAACAATACCTACATTAGAAACTTTTTTCAGCGCAATAATTTGAAGATAATTCTCTATGAACGTTTTTCCGCAGAATACTATTTTCATAGTGTTGCATACTATTGTAGTATTTTAACAATTGGTACTTCTTTTACATAACTTAACTTTCTTTTACTTAACTAAAATAATGAATTTTCTGAATAAACTTCATGAAAATACTTGGCTACGCGGTTTCAGCCGAATCCCAAAGTTTCGTTCATTACTTTCCATACTAGGATAAAAAGTTGTCTTTACGTTATTCTGATATAATAAGTTATAGTAATGCCAAGTTTCATCAAAATCCATTTGGCAGTTTTTTGTGTGAACCTTTCTTAAACTTTCTCATTTATAATATCGGATAGACATCTAATTGATACATGCAACATGCATGACGACCAGATGGCGTGGTGGTTAGTGAACCTGCCTGCCACGCTATAGGTCGCGGGTTCGATTCCCGCATAAGTCAAATATTTGTGTGCATGAACATGAGTGTTTGACTTAGTCTGGGTGTTTCTATATATAATATGTATGTATTTACAAAAGAAAAGTATATAAGTATGTTTATCAGTTGTCTAGTACCCATAGTACAAGCTCTGCTTAGTTTGGGATTAGATGACGTTGTGTGAATGTGTGAGGGATATATATATATATATTTCAGTTAAATTAAATAATAAACATTAAGCTTAAAGCAATAAAAACTTTCACAAACTTATTTGCCGACTATAACTTACAACTACATATACATATATACAATTGAGTTAAAACGTTAAATTTTAATGTACCAGCAGAAAATGGCTTCTTGCAATTCTAGGTATGACGCAGATGTCGTTAAGAACTTAGCTTCTATGTGTTTGCTGTAACCTTAGTTGTCTAACCGCAAGCCATGGGTAGTTATAGCGTGATTTTATAAATAACAGTAGCCATGTTATATCATGTAATTGCAAAATGCATGATATAAAAACATAGCAGTAATCTCTCTAGTCACTCTTGTTAGATTACCTACGATTACATTAAACGCTTCTAATAAAATGCAAATGTGATTTCGTGAACTTGTGTTTATGCCCTAATTGTCGCTATATAATAATAATAACAGTATAGACCGATTGTCGGCCATTGCGGCTGCGCAGGACATATTAATAGGTCACAAGCATTTACGCTGCGGCAAGTGCACTCTCCCAGCCCAATGGGTTGGCAATCCAATACGACCCGGGAGAGATCGGGCGCAGGACAGACCTTTACGTGCTCTCCGATACACGGGTGTATTAATTGCCAACTTTCAGACCCCAGGCTGTTTTCCCACATTTTTTTTTCTTAAAACCCACAAAACAATATCGATCGGCCCGACACGGGAATCGAAGCCGAGACCCCACTCTCAGTAGGCGTGTTGTAGTAGGTACTGACGCTAGCAGAACAAGCTACCCGAAACCACAACAACTTTGAACTATATGCTTCAGAGTTGTTTATTAAGTTGAAAATCTATTAAAGGAAATTTGACAGATTGTAGTAGCTTGATGTGCTGTCTGTCTATACGGTGATCAGGTTATAAACTGTTATATACATATATGTTCGAAATCAAATTAATTTCACAGATAGTTTTATGGTAATTGTATAAAATCAGGCTATGAACACGCTTTCACTAATAGCTAATAGGTTTTGCATCACTCACATTTGCTTTTGACATTAACTGAGTACACCAATTTCTGTTATTCAAAGACAGATTAAATAATTGTGCTGGCTGTGCATGACAGGGATGGTTTGCGGTATTCGTAGCGACCAATATAACACCGGTTATAGATTAATGATGATAATAATAACTGACACACTCAAAATGTCCTTTGGTACATTTCTATAGTGTATACAGGGATAATCGTCGGTTTTGTGACACCATTACATATATTAAAGTTGTCTCAAAAGGGCTTCAGCGTGTTGGCTTCGGCCCCACGTTCACCTTCTAAAAATCCGGGACTCTGTAGTCCCGTGGTCTATTGACACACTCCAAATAATCCCTAGTTTAGTATCAAAGATGCATTTTTTTTTCAATTACCTTGATCAAACATGACCAGCTCCACAGTAGATCCTAGTGGCACATTCTTGACATGTACACACTCGTCTCCGTGACCTGGATCCTTGGGGCAGAAGGCGTTGGCCCCCACATCCTCGCCTTGTGTCAGAAGCGGTGATGCTGGGTAAGTGAAGCGATGTCCATCGGTTTGTCCCCAACTCTCTGAAACAAGGCAGGTAAAGGGTTAAATTTATCAAGTGAAAAGTTGTTTAGATTTTTGGTTAGACTTATTTTAAAATGTAAGTTTAGTACGCTGTGCAAGTGTGTATCGTTTCAAATATCAGGAAATTGAATACGTATTTTTTGTTATCTAAATTCTCTAAGAGGCTATCATATTTATTCGTATAAAAGGCTCTTTATTTCTGAACCAAAAGAAGAACCTACTATTCAAAAGCTTTAAAATAAAAATCAGAATGGTAAGCGTTGTTTTTACTACGCTAATAAAATGCCGTGAAAAGTTTACCTATACGAGTAAAAAACGTGAAGAGAAGCTTATTCGTAAAATGAGTGGTAACATATTTCAATACACACAATAGTATCAAAACAAATATTTGCAAATCCTGTGTTTTCAGCTCAGTAGAAAATATAGCAACAAATAATACATTGACATAAAAATAACCTACATAACATAATAAAGAGCCGTAGAAGACCCAGTTTTGCGTAAAACCCCATAGTTAGCTTCAGGAGAATCTCAACAAAATCAACAAGGATGGATCACAATACATCAGGATTGGAGTAATTGAAAGTAACGGGAATTGGTTCCCATGTCACTGGGAATGATCATTATAAGGTATTTCAATTTGTGCCCACAATACTACTGTGTAATATCGTTCTATTCTAAGGATGAAGTCGTGGTGGTCAAAGTACCAGCCTCTCAACTATGAGTATGCGTCTTCGATTCCAGGTCAGACATATACCGATGCCGACCTAAGTATATCTTGAACAGCAATGAAAACATTGAGGAAACTCGGTCTTTAAAAGTCTTAAATCTGACAATCTGTCTTGATCAAGTGATTAACGCTCAATCCTTCTCTGTATGACAGAAGAATTGGTCTTCTGTCATACTGTAGTGGGATAATAAAAAAAGCCGATGGTGAGTCTCTTCTGTATTAGAAGTAGTTAGCATCCTTTTCATTATGCAATAAAAGCCCAATCAGGAGGTATAGACATCTTGTACACTTAAAGTTATCTGGGAAGAACTTCAATGTTCGATAAGTACTTATCTAAAAACTGCAATACTATATAACGAGAATAGTAAAAACATATTCAAACCGCAAAAGTTTTTAAGCCTGAACAAAAACCTTCATGGAACAAATAAAAAACATTTAAAACATTCAGTTAAAAAATAAAAGTACTCAATTCGTTTCAAATTAAGAAAACTGAGAACAAAAATAATCCGACTGAATGGAACATTAAATGGTATTTGTTTCCACTGTGAATTATTTCCACAACAACAATTATAAATGACGCCGTATCAGGGTGATTCTCCGACATAACCATACAATTATGCAACAATGAACGACGGATTTAATTAACACACGTGCACAATTATTGTACCTATGTGGAACACAAATATGTTTCTTTCGGCATTACATCACGTGGGGTTTCCAACATTGTGGAGATAAAAGACCTACTAAGATTATATAACCCTCAAAAGGCACAGCAGACATTACTTATTATGTTTTCGATATCGTGGCCCAGAAACTAGTCTAAGGATTTAGGTATAATTTATCAATCTTAAGTATACAGGAACCTGAAAAGTTTGTTTGTTTTATTAAATTCATTGATCGCGCTAATCTCAAGAACTTCTGGATCGATATCAAAAATCATTTCAGTGTTAGATAGAGAGAGATGCCCACAGAGGAAGGCTAAGCTGCTTATCTGGGTAAGTTAAGGGTAATAGTTCCCACAGTACGCAGGTGACAGGTGACGCCGCTGTCAGACGCTAGTCATGTAAATAATTTGTGTAAAATAAATAGAAAAAAATATCAAAACAAATACACAACCATACTGTTAGTTCCCAAAATAGATAATATTATGTAAAAATCTTTATATCAATGGTTCCAAATTAAGTTGGTCACACAAAATAATGTATTCATCATTATCTAATAGTGGAGCCACTAAAAATAGCATTCCATCTTAAGTAATTACAAAAAAGGACCAAGGTTATTTCACTAAACTTGATAAAATAGAAAAACCGGTTCTTTTGGTTAAATGCGGAATTACGTTTAATGTGCATGTTTGACTTCAGACAAAAAGGATAAACGAAAGACCACTATTACATGCAGCTGAGATGAGAATGTTAAGACAGCGGTTAAAGTAGGTATGAAATTATATTATAACATAAGAGATTGAAAGTAGCACCGGTCACAGAGGAGCTGCATGGGAACAGCCTGTCAATGTTATGAGGTGGAATAAGGATCC
The DNA here is from genome assembly GCA_958496145.1 of Heliothis peltigera. Lineage (NCBI taxonomy): Eukaryota > Metazoa > Arthropoda > Insecta > Lepidoptera > Noctuidae > Heliothis > Heliothis peltigera. Next base: position 3,392,851 of record OY292326.1, on the reverse strand, counting down.
TGTCGTAAGGAGACTGTTGAACATTAATGTAGATGAATAGAGGAAGAGGACAATTAAAAACGAATGGATTTGTTGTGTCACGGTAGACGATATGGGTGCAAAATATTAGCTGCAGTTAGAGGCGTCTGAGATGATGTCAGATAGGAAGATTTGGAAAGAGAAGACATGCAACGTCAAGCCAAAATAATAATACATTAAGATTCGGACCGCGGAATGATTATGAGTAAGTGCGCTTAAATTCACTAATGTATTGTTGTGTTCTTCATAAAAACATAAAAAAAAAACAAGATGGTTGCCTGGCCGGCTGCACTTTTTGTTCATGAACACTGTTTGCGTCGCTCATTTCGTGGATAATGCTTTAGGTATAAAAATATGACTCATTACTTAATACACAGAGATATTTGATCTCTGAAATATTAAGGACTATACCTAGGTCTAACCAAGTAAACCAAGCCAGTCTAACCAAGGGGTATTGGGTTGCCAGGGTAACTAGTTTGAGGAGGATGAGGAGATCAGATAGGCAGTCGCTCCTTGTAAAACACTGGTACTCAGCTGAATCCGGTTAGACTGGAAGCGGACCCCAACGTAGTTGGGAAAATGCTCGGGAGATGATATACCTAGACTTACTAAACCAGAAACATCTTATTTGCTGATCTCCTTGAAATTATAAAAATGAAAAAAAAAGTACGGTATTTCTCATTATAGGCCTCTTTTACATCCACTGGTAAGGACAGACGCCAGCAGGTCAACTTACCCAAAACTATCAAATTTTCTCAATCAACTTCGAACCATATGTTTCAGCTATAAAGTTGAAAATCTTTTAAGGAAATTTGACAGATTGTAGTAGCTTGATGTGCTGGCGTCTGTAAATGAAACAGTAAAGTATCGAAAGCTTCCATTTGATATTAACGACGGTGACCTCTCGTAATAGCTCTATGCCTCGTGAGCTCCGAGAAAGCGGCAAGTCAATTAGAATATTCAAGTTCCGAGTATTGGCTATTCTGGTCTCCGGGACGTACAGAATGCATACACGTATAGTATAACACAAATTTTAAAATAACACAAAGTTTATATACTGATACTTATCTACTAAAAAAGGCTATTTCTGAAAAGGATCTTTATTTGATTCCACAGTGCAATTAAATAAATAAAAAATTGATTAGTGCCATACATTTCACAGTTTCGAATTTCGAACGTAATGTCAAAAGTCTAGGTGCAATAGATATCGTATTGCTCTATGGTATTATGGTATCAAATTCGGGAATATTTTGATTGTTGAATCATATTATTATATTTTTAGAGTTTTCTAATAAACCTACAGTAAAATGCCTTATTGCTAAAGAAAATTCACGGTTTACCATAAGAGCTTCCGCAAACTGCTTTAATGATCAGCAGTCAACTGAGGTTTAATAAGTTATACAAAATAATGAATTAAGAATAAGACATTCCCATACTATCCACTGTAATTTTGACTGGGATCTGAACAGTAAATCCCAAAGTGATGAGCATAAAAATTCCGTTTTATTCTATGACATCAAATTATATAATAGGCTCACGTTTCACTACTAATCACTATTAGTCGATGGAAAAATCCAATAGTATTTTGCTTGACCCGGTAACCTAACCCAAAAAGGCCCCGGGCTACAGTGGGTAGGTATACGTCAAAGACGAATTAATTCAAATAAATATAATATTTAAATATTCTTACGTTAAAACAATCAGTAAATTTCAGTTTGGAACTAAGTATTCTATTTTTCCGAATTTCAAATCGAAACTAATTATTCTGATATACAATTAGGAAATATCTTGACATACAATTAACGACTAAGATTCAATTAATCTTATAATTGTATTAGCTAAATCTTCCTCTGAACTGCTTTAGTTCGTTGTAAGCATCGATATAGGAAAGTCTAGATGGAGTGTTCAGTACAAAACGGAACGTTCATATTGACAGCATGTTTGATGCGCGTGTGAGTGCCGAAAGTGTATGATTATCGCGTCTGCATTTGTGTGCGTGTCATTCTAATATACCAGCGCAAAGTGATTACCCCCAAAATGTGGGAAAATTAAAATTTGTGCAGTTTTATTCACATTGACATAGGTGATAAAATTATCTTATAAATATAAATATAAATATAAATATAATGACTGGATGTCACAGGATCAGTCGGAAATCTATTGAAGAAATAAACTTATGTATTATCAATAAGTATCTTACTAAATTACAATAAAATAATAATGTTGAATTCGTAATAACATTTTACAATATTAATCGCAGCAGCAAAAAAGAAGGTAAAAATATTTCATACCTTGGCAATACTCAAATAATATGGAGTCGTTTTGTTGTTATTTTGCCGTCGTAATATTTTCAAAGTAATACGTAGATATTTATCATAAAATTTCAAACTTACCTATGAAAAGAGATGTTCGTATCCTTATGTTTTTTTGCAGTGTAGTTATTACAAAGTTTCACTACACAAACCGTCATTTTTGAATTTTTTTGTGAAAAATTTACAATGTAAACACGCGGCAAACGTCTGTCGCGTAATGGCGGCCTGTGGGTGGGGTTAAGCCAAATTGATGTCTCTGATCATAATGCATTTTGACAGCGCGTACTAGGTATCTAGACACTTCTTATATCGATGGTTGTAAGGTTCACTTTTCGAAAATAATTTGCCGCTTAAACAAACAAATCAAGTAAAAAAGTGACTTTCATTCGAGTCTTGTTATTTTATTAAAATGGACGTGTTAGTATTTAAATATTTAAGAATTTTAGCTACTGTAACTGTTGCTTGGCAAAATACTCTGAAACATAACATAACTACCTACAAGCAGCGCTTTATGTCTCTGGCAATCTCACTTTTCATAGTCGACAGAAATACTTTTAGCAAAACATAACTTAAGTAGCATTTTAAGTATTTGAACAGTAAGTGCTAGTAAACGTCAATATGACATTACACATTTATCGTTAAGCGTATGAGTGAGTGATTGCTTAAGGTTGCGCACACGCAGATCGCTCATCTAGTGGGCTTGGACGACGAAATCATTCACAGCATATTATCATTTGCGGTCTGCGCGGACGCTGTTACGACCATTGATTACTTCACTTTCTTCATAAACACCGTGTCACGGAGCTATTGTATGTAAAATAGCATTATCTATATTGTACATAGAACATTTGAAACTAAAAATTAGAAAGCCAATAATGATTTTGGACAGTGATCGGCTTTCTTTGTGACTATGATAATACGGGTTTTCAAAATAAAGCTAATACATTCCGTTGACGACCCTGATGGCGCAATGGTTACCACGCCGGAATGCTGAGCTAAATGTCCCGGGTTCGATTCCCGGCGCAGTCGACATTTGTGTGATGAGCATGCTTGTTGGCTGTGGTCTGGGTGTTATAATATGTATTTATAAATATATAATATATGTAAAATATATGTAATTTATCAGTTGTGTTGGCACCCATGACACAAGCTAATCAATAGCTTACCGTGGGGCTAATCGACCGTGTGTGAAAAAGGTGTCCCGATATACTAAAAAAAAATTGAACAAGTAATCATAGCCAAGTTATTCAGCATCGTTCTTAATATGAAACATATCCTAGATAATTACACAAAGTTCAAATAGTTTTTATTTCAAGTGACTGGCAACATGAAACAGATTGACAGCCAGTCAGCTGCACTGATTGATGAATGGTACTCCATCATTATAATGTGAATCGAGTTCGGAGGAGTTCGGAGTTCAAATTATTATTTGAAATAGTAGTTTACATATGATGTGCTTATTTATCAGGTTTCGCTTACTGCATAAAAACTCATTAACCTTGTAATTGTTAGTGAAACTTACTCAGCATATTTTATTATCGGTACTTATAATATTAGCAGATCCGGCCACGCATTGCGGTGGCTAAGATTTTTAGGCAATTAATTGAAAATAAAATAATATTGCCAAGATTTAAGCTATCCTATTTTTCAAATTGGATCGTACTGCACATGCAATGCAAGTCCATTATAAAGCTGAACAGTTAGTTTGACAAACAAACAAATAAACACGCTAATCGCAAGGTCTACAGGACTACATTTATCGTGAATGGCTATAGGTTCATTTTTATCCGACTTCGCGAAGGTATACAAGCGGGACGCAACTGAAACCGCTGACGGAAGCAAATAATTAAAAAAAATGACGTATGTATGCTATTGACAACTCACCTCATGGTTAATACTTGGTTAATAAATACTACATACATATATGCATCTGCTGTGTAGCTAACTTTATGTTGTAGTTCGTTAGTTTTGAAGTAAGTAGGTAGTACCTACTTAACTTCAACTTTATTACTGAAGTATATGGTTCAAAGTTTATTGAGAAAATTTGACAGTTTCGGGTAGCTTGATGTGCTGTACAAGCAGTTGCTTATGATTTTGTGAAAGGCCTTAACACAAATGCTCAATAAACTTGGCTATCTGTACATATATCAATCTTGCCTTGAATTCGTTGTGTGAAGAATTGTAAAACAACAACGATTAGCTACCAACCATGCAATGCAATTTTGAAATCACGTAAAACTAAATTATTTTCTAATTTAGTTACATTTGCGAACGAAATGCGTGACTATCGACGCTATTACACGGTTTCTTTTGACAAGTTAGCATAATATCATCTAAAAATATTAAAAAAAAACACAAGACCACAAATATTTTCAAGTGTTACGATCAGCTGCAATATTTTAGAAACCAGTGACCTGACCCACTAACATATTAAGTTGCCTAAGCAGTATCTATTATGTAACACAAAATGCTCATAACTCTAGACGAGCGAGTTTTTAACGCAGTAAGAGGTCAGTTAACTTTGCTTTAAGATATATTTTAAAATAAAAAAATCGCTAATAAGTTGGTAAAAAGAAACTTTAATTGATTAAGTGTCATCATTATCAACCTTTTTGTTAGTCCTACTATGAGGCACAGACGTTTTGTCATAGAGAGAAGATATGAGCGTTAATCACCACACTTGCTCAATGCGGATTGGCGATTTCGGACTTGAAAGTCCAAGTTTCTTCAAGATGATTTGCAATTCTTGTGTACAATTACGCAGTACAAGTTACATTGGTTACTTTCCTGACCTGGAATCGAACCTGCACACTCATACTTAAGAAGCTTGTGCTTTAACAACTACACTAATAAATTATTACATAAAATATTTTCTTAAACAAAAAAACAATTTTACCTATGCCAGCAATGTATTTTTTTGTTATATACTACGTACCTATACAATTTCAACACTAAATACTATTTCAAAAATAAAAGCCTTAGTACGTATAGAATAAAATTAAATGTTGGCTAAACTCAAACTCATCCCGGCACTGTTCATCTCGAAGCCCATGGAAAATGGCTCATTTATTTCAATGTTTTTACTGTGTCCCAGTCATAATAAGGAAAATAAAAGTAAGAACATCAGAACCCTTTTGGGTCTGTTATGTTTGGTGCGATTCGACCCAAAAGTGCGTGCCGACGGGAATGAAAACCAAACGACCTTGAGGGTTGACCAACAAGTACATTGGATGAACAAACATACTCGTTGACGTTCGCTCAGTAAACACGCGATAAACCATTTAAAATGTATTGTTTACACTTGACTCTGTCAATACTTAATAGTAATTTTCGTCAAATAAAATATTATTTGTTCCGTCGAGTACAAAGTTGAAAATAAGTCGCAAAAATATTGGTGATATACATTTTACTTTACATACTTCATTAAATAAAAGACATTTTATAACCTAGCACAAGTAAAAAAATATGCCTTGTACGCTGTATATTTTCTCCTTTTAATGTTTTTATTTACTTACGCACCCACAAACGATATTTCTGCTAAAATATACAGGGTGACAATTAAATAGTTGCTAATCAATAGGTTACTGTGGGGCTAACCGACCGTGAGAGAAAAAGTGTCCCGATATTATTATTTATGTCATAAATATATACTTATTTTATTATAAAAGCAAGATGAATCTACTAAAACTACTACTGTTGAGGTCAAGTTACTTTATGTAATAACTGAGTCAGTGGTAAAAGTCGAATACTACGTATATAATCCATGCTTCCATCCTAATATCATAAAGGCGAAAGTGACTGTCTGTTTCGTCTCACGTCACGGCTTAACAGCTGAACCGAATTTCATCAAAAAATATACCTACTCCCAGTATTCTATAGGTTTTATGTACTCAGAAACGGGAGATATTTTTAGGGTGTTTTATATTTAGTCGGTATACAGTTCCAGTAAAAAGGTGGACTAAAACTAAGAAGGCATATATTAAAGCTTAATACAAACAATAAAAATGATTAAAACTCTGTTAATAAGATCATTGACCTGTATAATATGAATAGCATTTAAGAACTCACTCAATTAAGCTACATTGTAAAATCATTGACGTCATTCTGATACAGTGAGTAGGTAACTCCCTCACAGATCTACTTCAGAACTCGCTACCACGCAATTGTGTTCAAGAATTAAATTGTTATATAATTTATGTGATAATAGCCAGCAGCCACAAACTATGGATTCAAAACTTTCAGCCATCTAAAACTCGTTAGCGCACTTGGCCATAAAAGATTTAAAATACTTCATGTGTGCCACTTACGACCAGATAATTTAATACAAAGGAAAGTTTGTAACAATATACAATTACAATACTCACCGACTCGTTTCGCCGAAATTTGCCTCGTGGAATAATTAAAAGGCACATAAATTATGTTGTCAAGATTCTCGACGAGATCAACTGGCAGCTTGCTAGATGCGTGCACCTCGTTCAAACATATCACATTGTCAGATTCACAACGATCACTAGACACTGTCGTTAACTCACGGTTCACTTCTACATTAACTGTGTCATCATCTTTATGTAGCACTTTTTGCTCCTTGTCTTCGTATACTAAATTAGCCACACCTTCCAAGTGGTCTTGGCAACTCTTTACAGCAGCTACTTTGATTTTATACACACCGGGTGCTCTCTTAGCCTCCAGAATAAAGTCAACTCGCTCCCCTCTACCTAACCCAATGGAATTCACACGTTCCATCTGAATCGGGTGCCCGTCCAAGGTTATAACTTCCAGAACATGATTATCAATTGAAAATGTAATAGGACAGCTTTTTGATCCTCCTCCGTAAGCCAAACGGAATCTATATCTCTTTCCATATTCCACGTTGAATGAAGACTGTGGGGAGTCGGGGGATTCAGATGATTTTCCTCTGCCATTTATGAGTAGTGATTCGGCGTTAGGGATGCGTGATATGACACCGGCTAGAGGTCCCATGGAATGGCCCCATTCGGACACATAAATAGTGTGTTCACTTGCGTCCTTATCATATAATTTCGTAAGAGGGTCGAGACGTGGAGACTGGCGAACGACGAAGGCCCCCGCGAGACCGTCTGCGGCATCAGCAGCAGAGTGTGCGTGATACATGTGCGTGCCAACAGCTGATGCACGGAATTTGTACTGGAATGTTGTGTAGGCTGGTTGAGGACACTGGGTCAACATGGGAGCTCCGTCCATGAAAGGAGTCTCTTTCTGTGGTTGGCCGCGCCAGTGGATAGACAGCGCGTGTGCTGGAGCTCGATGAACCACGTCTACGACTAGGATGTCGTTTTCACAGACGTGCAGGGTGGGTGCTGGTAACGCCCTGTTGGCCACCAGCACCCCTCGCTCCCGACCGTCCGCAGATATGCATGTTGCTGGACAATCGCCCCCATCCTTTTCTGTACAACTGCCGCAAGATCTAGTATGGAAAAAAAAATATTTTTAGAATGGAGACAATTTATATTTGGAATTGAAAAATTTTAACAATGAATTAGCGTTTCTGAAAGTTTCTCATTCAAATAGATGCAAATTTCAAATTAATTGCATATAAAAAACGCGTGACATTGGATTGTTAAATACATGACTTACTTGCTAAGCGTCCTGTAGACCTCGATGACTAGTTTCACACGGCATATCATTGGCCAATCCAACTCGTGACATTCTCGGTCACAGTTTTCGAAATACTCCTCTGTAAACAATAGTAATCAATCAACACAATACATTAGCAGTCAATTAATTATACATGGTTTGTCAACAAGTATTTCAGAATAATCAAGCATTGTAAGAAAATAAGTAGTGAATATACTACTACTATTGAAGATTATTTCCTTGTAAACTCGTCTTCGATCGATTCCGCGAAGTTTGTAAAAGGTGATCGATTGCGATTATCTTTTATGTGTCTGCAAACGTTAGTTACTTCCTTGTCTTTAGAGAAAGACTCGCTTTCGACAGGTTCTGATCGAATGTTAAGTTAAATCGTTTGGGATAACTCAATCAAGCAGAAAAAAGTATATATATTGTTAATTGAAACGTTACTGAGTGAAATAATAATATTATTTTAACTGTCGTATGAAGAAATGTTAACTAAAAAAAATACCTGGCATCGGCGTAAAATGTACCACAACAATAACTCCGGCTAGTATTACAGTTAACACTAATATCCTCTGCAAGGACATGAGCATGTAATTTGGCTTCACGAACACATCGCGCACTTGAGTCGCCTCCTTTTCCGACTCCATGATTAATGACAAAAACACAACTTAATTCACTGTGATCCAATCCGAGCTTACATGATTAATTTTAAAAGTTGTGTTCGTAGTTTGAAAAGTGAGAGGTATAACGTTCGCGGGCACGCGAGTCAACCACAAAGTGGCGACTGGTATGGTCTTGGGCCGTCGCCTCCAACTGTTGCAACACCGTGCACCGCCAAGTCTTGCCGCATTGCAAGAGGTTCGATTGGATCGCCAATTCGGAAGTAAATTGACGGGCAGCAGAATAAACTCTCTCTGCAACTTATGCAATTTTATATTGTGCAACCGTTATATTAATTTCCACCATGCCGCCACTTACAGTCGTGTTACGTGTTACACGGCTCAACGCAATAGGAGCGTACCTAATTGTTAATTAAATGTAAATAACAAATATTAGGCCATTCACTGTTTTAATTACATTACACTCGCATATCAATTAATAATGTATTGTCTAATTCATCAGTGGGAATAGACAATTGAGAAATAAATTATCAGTGAACCCAGAAACAAGTAAAAATCTGCTTCTTTTTTCTTTTCCAATTGCAGCAAATAATTTTAAATTTTAATGAACCTCTAGGAAAAAACATCTTCAACTGATTTATTAAGTGCTGTTTATGGATATGTAGACATGTATGTATATGGATGCGCGTGGTTTAATAACTTAAAGATATCATTATGTGCTAACGACCAACTGTTACGCTTGTCGGCAAACATCACATCAGATCGAAATCCTTATAACAAGTAAAATGAACGCACTCACAGGCGTGTCATAAAGATATTACCGCCACATCGCCTCACCTCGCCTGGCATACGAAATGTTGGTCAGCAGATAATAGTGGCTTATTTAACCGCGTTTTACTACAATTTTGATGGAAAGTATGGAAAGAACCCACCGATTCGTTTCGTAATTACTCACGCGCAGCTGCAATCAAAATAATTAAAAATTGGGTAATTACATACCTTTGCTTTAGAATATTTTCTCTAGTCAGACTTTAGTATTGACCCTTATGACACTTATCTGTGGTAGATACGTAGGTACCACATATTATTAGTGTACAAATGCCTATTTACCAGCGTTTGTGCCCAATCAATCAAATTTAGACCATATGCTTCAGCGATAAAGTTGAAAATCTATTAAGGAAATTTAAGAGATTGTAGTAGTTTGCTCTGCGTCTTTACGAACAATGGGCATACAGTCATCTGCAAAGGACACAACTTTATTAGCCTCGTATCCTATTTTCTGATGATGATGAATCCAGGTTTTGTTACCACCCTACCAAGAAGTGCATACCATGCTTCTGGATACCATTCACGTCTGCGTTATCCTCCAAGAATGTATCCTTATCAAGAAGGAATAATCATGGTTTGGGCTGGATGTCGCTTATGTGGGAGAAACGCCCTCATTAGATAGGAGACAACATGATGGGTGGAAATTACCTCTACAGAGCTCGTTGCTAAGTAACGGCTCGGTTGTTAAGTAAGTTACGCGGGCAGGCCCTTCTTTCCCACTGGACACTATGGGCATGTGCCCAGGGCCCCGTGTTGGAATGGGGCCCCCTAGTCAGATTACCAAATCGTATAATCGTGATCGAACGTCAAACGTAATACCACGGATATTATAATACTTTACTAGGCAGATGCCTCATCTTATACAACGAAATAAAATTTCCTATCCCTGTTGTTTGTCTACTTTCTTTATCTATTATAACTAAATAGTGTTTTCTTTAGGTCATAGGGGCCCCATGATCTTAAGGTGCCCAGGGCCTCAAATAGTTTAAAACGGCCCTGTACGCGGGTTGATCGATTGATCATAAAGTTAAGCAATGTTTGGCGCGATCATTCCGGGGATGGGTGACCATAATATTATCGTAACAAGATCCTCCGTAGTGGGTAATACATTTTCCTCTACATGAATCACAAGGCCCGACAGACAATATAATAATCAACATGTCCAAATAGTAAAAAGCCCTAGTCAATAAACGGTTCGCACATCGATATAGGAAAGTCTAGATGGAGTGTTCAGTACAAAACGGAACGTTCATATTGACAGCATGTTTGATGCGCGTGTGAGTGCCGAAAGTGTATGATTATCGCGTCTGCATTTGTGTGCGTGTCATTCTAATATACCAGCGCAAAGTGATTACCCCCAAAATGTGGGAAAATTAAAATTTGTGCAGTTTTATTCACATTGACATAGGTGATAAAATTACCTTATAAATATAAATATAAATATAAATATAAATATATAAATATAAATATAAATATAAATATAAATATAAATATAAATATAAATATAAATATAAATATAAATATAAATATAAATATAAATATAAATATAAATATAAATATAAATATAAATACACGCTGCAATTTAATTGGTTGTTTTCCCGCGGCAGAACGACTTGCCTTAAGGAGTACTTGCGAAGCATCGAGTTAAAGTAAAAGCATAACGAAGTTTTTGTTTTAAAATAATTAAAAAAATATTCATCAACTCGAAAAAGTGAGTAACAGTAGTAACTTGTAGGTTCTAGGTACTACTCGCGTCACCACTGACGAAGAAAAGCGATGCACAAGACAGTGTTCAAACTAAAATAAACTCTCGCACGTAGTCACACGTCATAAAATAGTTGCACGGAACAATCCCAAAAAATGCCGCGAAGCCGACAAAGAAAATACCGATTTAGAAATGTTCAAAGTAAAATTAGCTCTCGCGTGTAGTGATACGGCATAAACTAGCCTGCGCGCAACAATGTCAAACGAAGCCGCCAGTGCCTATGTTACCGGTGCGGCGCGCGCGGCTGTGAGCCTGACGTACTTAGTTTTCCCGCGAATATCATACGCGCAGCACGCGTCATCGCTGTAAACTGCAATGGATCGACATTACAAGTACAGCAATGTGGAGTATGTCGCTATGGTGCAGTTGTATGCTAGGGCTGATTATGACTCCCATGCTGACCGGCGACTTTACGCAGAGCGCCAACACTTGCGAGTTGCTCCGTCTTCGGGGGTTCTGAATTGCAGATAAAAAAGTATTTATGACGGTCCTAAGCCCGCAGAAGTATGAAAGGGAACATTTGAATAACATGTTGGATAACAGCTGATTGAAAAACACGTGACTTAAGATGTAGGTGCTACTGGTGTAGTGTCCCACTCGGCACGCGCCGCCGCCGCTGCCGCCGCCGCCAAAGGAAAGCGATAAATAAATCGTCAAACCAAAATAAGCTCTCGCACGTGGTAATACGGAATAATAGTTTGCACGCAAAAATACAAGAATCCACCGCTAAACCGACAAAGCAAATACCGATTTAATTATTGTTTAAAGTAAAATAAGCTCTCGCGTGTAGTTATACGGCATAAACTAGCCCGTGCGCAACATTATCAAACGGAGCCGCCTTCGAACCTAATCCTTTCGACGGTGAACCTTACCTACTGAGCACCCGGGTCAACGCCCCGCTGTCGTTCGGCCGTTGATATCGGGAGGTATTACTGTTGGTTCGTGATCGCATTCGAGTTAAGTTTTTCACAATGTTAAATATGTCAGTTTTTGTTTCTAATATTTTACATAACTACGAAACGATTGTATTACATAGAAGAAACCATTTCGCTGCGGGAAAACAACCATTTAAATTGCAGCGTGTATAAATATAAATATAAATATAAATATAAATATAAATATAAATATAAATATAAATATAAATATAAATATAAATATAAATATAAATATAAATATAAATATAAATATAAATATAAATATAAATATAAATATAAATATAAATATAAATATAAATATAAATATAAATATAAATATAAATATAAATATAAATATAAATATAAATATAAATATAAATATAAATATAAATATAAATATAAATATAAATATAAATATAAATATAAATATAAATATAAATATAAATATAAATATAAATATAAATATAAATATAAATATAAATATAAATATAAATATAAATATAAATATAAATATAAATATAAATATAAATATAAATATAAATATAAATATAAATATAAATATAAATATAAATATAAATATAAATATAAATATAAATATAAATATAAATATAAATATAAATATAAATATAAATATAAATATAAATATAAATATAAATATAAATATAAATATAAATATAAATATAAATATAAATATAAATATAAATACAAGCTGTTGTTTTGCATCCTCGTCAAATTTCAGGTGGCTGTCATAAAAGACATAAATAATCAATTGAAAGTACTGTACCGGGAAATAACAAATAAGCGCCGCTTTTTTTTGTTGTTGAAATTTAACAGATTTTCAGAATTGAAACCTTAATACAAAACTAAGCGAATCACCCAACTACGCAGGCTACGCACTCTACGCACGCAACGACAAACAGCTGAGTGCGAGTAATGACCTTTGCGACGACCGGTAGCAATAATTTTACCTAATTTTATTTCGAAAATCACCCACATTTTAGTTTGGTAATTAACTCATTTTAAGCATCAGTACGAGTATAATAGGGAATCTTACGAATGACAGTAACACTAGACGCCGTATAAAGTTCACTGACTTGCGATCAGCTGATTAATAAAATTTAAGTTTTGCTTTATTCCTATCGTTTAGCTAAACTTTTCGTAGTGATTTTGTTTTTATTTGTGGATTAAATTGGTTGATTTTAAATTTTCCTTCCTACCTAACGGGCTTAGGATCGGCAATAACACTTATCCCGATCTACTTAGTATAAAAATGTTGCGAAACATTTCCGTGAACATCCGAATGGCTTTCCACTGATGGCATACAGGCGAACCATTTCCACCAACTCGACATTAGAGTAATTGTCCGCCAACTTGCACTTTCGGCTATGGCTTCACAAAGGAGCGGAATTTGCAAAACACGCACTCGCTGCGGCGACATCAAACACACTGTTGGTTCGGGTGCGAGGGGCCGCGTGCGGGAGCGTGGCAAGCTGTGGTGGCAAGACGCATGCGCGGGAGAGCGCCCGCGCCGTGGTTGGTTGGGGTGGCATTGACTACCTACGATTTTTGTGAATGATCGTTGCGTATGCATTGTGTATGAATGTTTGCGTTTGTGTGCGTGTGGACGCGCGATTATAGGGCTAGTTACAGACGCGCCGCCTTTAAATACGCCTAGTTCACACTTACGGATAGGAAAAAAAATAAAAAAAATGACCTACCTATTTTATTTTTGATTTGGATCGAGAATCATTAGCATAATTACGTCCTTGAATTTGACGAGGATGCAAAACAACAGCTTGTATAAATATAAATATAAATATAAATATAAATATAAATATAAATATAAATATAAATATAAATATAAATATAAATATAAATATAAATATAAATATAAATATAAATATAAATATAAATATAAATATAAATATAAATATAAATATAAATATAAATATAAATATAAATATAAATATAAATATAAATATAAATATAAATATAAATATAAATATAAATATAAATATAAATATAAATATAAATATAAATATAAATATAAATATAAATATAAATATAAATATAAATATAAATATAAATATAAATATAAATATAAATATAAATATAAATATAAATATAAATATAAATATAAATATAAATATAAATATAAATATAAATATAAATATAAATATAAATATAAATATAAATATAAATATAAATATAAATATAAATATAAATATAAATATAAATATAAATATAAATATAAATATAAATATAAATATAAATATAAATATAAATATAAATATAAATATAAATATAAATATAAATATAAATATAAATATAAATATAAATATAAATATAAATATAAATATAAATATAAATATAAATATAAATATAAATATAAATATAAATATAAATATAAATATAAATATAAATATAAATATAAATATAAATATAAATATAAATATAAATATAAATATAAATATAAATATAAATATAAATATAAATATAAATATAAATATAAATATAAATATAAATATAAATATAAATATAAATATAAATATAAATATAAATATAAATATAAATATAAATATAAATATAAATATAAATATAAATATAAATATAAATATAAATATAAATATAAATATAAATATAAATATAAATATAATGACTGGATGTCACAGGATCAGTCGGAAATCTATTGAAGAAATAAACTTATGTATTATCAATAAGTATCTTACTAAATTACAATAAAATAATAATGTTGAATTCGTAATAACATTTTACAATATTAATCGCAGCAGCAAAAAAGAAGGTAAAAATATTTCATACCTTGGCAATACTCAAATAATATGGAGTCGTTTTGTTGTTATTTTGCCGTCGTAATATTTTCAAAGTAATACGTAGATATTTATCATAAAATTTCAAACTTACCTATGAAAAGAGATGTTCGTATCCTTATGTTTTTTTGCAGTGTAGTTATTACAAAGTTTCACTACACAAACCGTCATTTTTGAATTTTTTTGTGAAAAATTTACAATGTAAACACGCGGCAAACGTCTGTCGCGTAATGGCGGCCTGTGGGTGGGGTTAAGCCAAATTGATGTCTCTGATCATAATGCATTTTAACAGCGCGTACTAGGCATCTAGACACTTCTTATATCGATGGGTTCGCATCTTACCGACTAGATATTAGCTTTGACATGAATAATTTAGTCTCTTTAGTATTTTAAATTCCGTAACCAAAAGTTGAAATCTAGTAATTGTTAAGACTTTGCAGTCCATATTTTACATTCATCACCAGGCTACCTATATCTCACGAATTGTGATAGTTAAATTTGTGAAAAGTAAAATTTTCACAGATCATGTATTTCCATATAATTTTTGCTCAATACTGATAACGGCAAGTGGTAGATGATTTTCATATTAAAGATTATATACCTATCTCTTACTCTAAAAGTAAATAATTATGTCAAAATAAAATTATTATTTGAGAGGAGATAGGACTAAAAACTGAATATTCAAAGATTGAGCTACTGACAGATGACAGTAAAGTGACGGTGACTGCCATTTCAGATTGACAATTGTTTGTTTTCGCAATTTTTTTATCGGTAAAATTATTCTTAGTTTTCAAACACTTTACTTAATTTACTATTTTAAGGAAATTAATAAAAGTTGAATAATAATAAGCATAATATTTACATAGTACTATGGAGATAACAAGGACTAACTTTCTAGATGAACTTGATAACATTAAAAGAGATTTATCAAAGTCTTGTTTTGTTGGTTTCGATGCTGAATTCACTGCTCTTTTAACCGGAGAATGCTTTAAACACAGGTGAGATAATATAACTATGTTATTTTAAGCATACTGACACTCATTCGATAGAATCGCGGAGTGAAAAAGCAATAAACACACACAACGAAAACGTGGTTCTCAGTCTCTAAAATAAATTAAAACATTATTGAAAACTCCCTTTTTATCTTTATGCACACATATTAATAATCTATTCCCAAAAAGTTTTTTTTTGATACTAGGCTAATTATAGGATGGACTTGCATAACCATTTCCCGTAAATACTTCTTATTTAACTTATTTTGCGTTCGTTTCTTGTATATGAACAATATTTAATATGGATGCATATAAAATTGATATACTACACAGTAAAATAATTTGTCTGAAAATGTCTGAAGCGTGGATCCACACGAGACACAATAGAATTTCTGTTGTAATATTAATATACAATAACAAACGATAAATAATTCCAGATTATTCGACACTAGTGAAGAAAGGTATGACAAGTTGAAGAATGAAGTGAGCAACATGATAATGACACAGGTCGGCCTCACAATGTTCCAGTACAACAGAGACTTGGACTCGTACACAGCCACCGGATACACTTTCCACCTGTGTCCGCAAGTGTTCGGAGATATTGATCAGTCATTCATTTTCCAAGCGTCTACACTGAACTTTCTGTGTAAACATAATTTTGATTTTAATAAGGTATCAAATATTTACATTTTTTTTTTTATATTTTTGAATTTTTTTTTTTACTAAAGTTAATCGTATAATTACCCCTCCTGCTAGTGTTGTGGATGCGAGTGTCAGACTTTAACTGCCTAAGCGACATCTTTGTAAATTCTGGAGCTCTTTAACTACCAGAACCACAGTAACCACTTCGAACAATCCCTGTAGAAGTACCCATGCAATATTTTCAGGGTTTTACAGTTTTCGCCCTTTCTATCATCATAGCTTATGCAAAATAAATTATATTGGAATGCGTAATATTGCTGTGATATAATGTAGATATATAAAAAGATCTGAGTACCTTCATTACATATACAGGTTCCTTCCATAAAAAAAGGAATTAGTAGGTCCGCTGACAGCAATAAAATATGTTCCAAATGAACACTACTTGTATATAGATACTTGGTCTCGGATATTTCAGCTTTTCAATACTTAAACCTAAAATGACAATGATTTTTCAATAAACTGTTTCAGTTCACATACGAAGGCCTGCCATACTTAAGTCAAGTGGAGGAAGCCAGAGTGAGACAAAACATCAAAGACAAAGCTCTGTTCAATGACCTCGCCAGAATGTTGAATATGGATGAGGAGAAGCAGCTGCAGCAGTACCACTCTCAAGTATCCAGGTAAATACTACTTTAGAATATGTTTTTTTCAATGACAGTTGAGTAGTTACTTTGTATGCTTTATTGCACCAATCTCAAGAACTACTGTACCAATTTGAAAAATTATTTCAGTTTTTAGTAGCCCCTGCAATGAGGAAGCTATCAGTCTGTTTGACTATTTATTTATGTTATTTATCGGGTGCGTGGAATAATGACCACAAGATGCGAGTGATATAGCTGTAACTTGTGAAACTGTAACATTTCAATATTGGTGTCCGAATAAATTCATAATTTGCAAGAACAGCCTTTTCTAAAATATTAATTACAAAACCACTCCTAACCAAATCCTGTTTACAATTACGTCACCTATGAGACACCATTTAATTACAGATGGCTGAAAAGAAGTCAAGAGGAGACACTATACTTGGATGTAGAAAGCCCAGTACTGCGATATATCACCCACGTTGAGATCAGGATGCAGTTCCCCGAGGTCCTCACTACGGATAGCTTAGGTAATAGTAAAAAGGTAATTTGTGCTAGTTAGCGGTTATTTATTTATTGATTATTTTAGAACTTTAGATGTGCTAGTATCGAGTATGTATCAGTGTTACAGAGTTTTCACACTATCGAATTTTCCAAAAGCAAACAACTGACAAATACCAGTTTAAATTAGACAAGACAAGGCGACAAGATTTTAATCGCTTGTGGTGTGAGAACCTTGAACGCTTTTGTAAATCTTAGAAATATCTTTGTAGATGATTATTGTTTTCAATAATTTCAATTATACCCTAATTATTTTAGTTTTAAATGGTTTCATTTTAGTTCAAGCTTGTAATTTTTTAAATTATTGCTGCAAGTATATTAATTTCTAGAATTGAGATCTTATTCATGAGATAATATAAAAATGTTAAAGAAATTATTGAGACTGCGACAAATGTAAGCTATACCCAATAAAATTTTATTAGTCACAACTTCACACAAAACCAGCCAATTTTTCTTCAAGTTGAAGAAAGATTTTAGATTACATTAGATCCTTTTACAGATTGTCCAAATCAACTAAATTATATTGCTATAATATCGCTATTATATAGTACATTATCGCTATTTCAGATACTGATTTACCGGGATAAATACGTGGAAGGTGCAAACAGCGCTCCGGTGGCAATACTAGAAGACAATCTCATGAGTCACCTACTAGGATTCTCCCAAATCATCTCACTGCTCTCCGAATCACAGAAACCTATTGTCGGACACAACATATTCCTAGACACTATACTGTTACACAACCAATTCATCGGACCACTCCCGAAAAAATACAAAGAATTTAAAAATAACATACACAAAATGTTCCCCTACATATATGATACTAAATACATATCACACGAAATGTCTAAGAAACTCAGCTATAATGAGGTGTGGAAATCAAACGCATTACGGGAGTAAGTTTCAATACTATGTAACCACATAAATAGTACCCAGCTTATTTATCCAAGTCCCTGATTAATTGTCTAAAAGCATTTTGTAACAAATTCATTCATAAATATAGCGTATGTTTATTCAACACTCGCTCAATTTTATCATTATAAGTTTAGAGCCACTGAATTGTTTTATGATAATAAACACAACAAGATTAGTGGCTCTCGTTAAAATATTCGAAAAACAACGAAATAAGTAATTCTTTAAAGCTTTTATCCTAATAGAAAAATAAACCGTTAGGCTGTTAAAAATGCAATTACTATACAATCGTGGGAAAATAAGCTGGGGTAAATAACTTTTATTGGTTAGATGATAACATTATAATGGCGCCTGTTTTTGACGCAAAAGGTGTTACCGAGTGTTCGCCCATATTAGCAACTTATTATTTATTCGACAACCTGAGGTACAGACGCCAGCACATCAAGCTATTACAATTTGTCAAATTTCCGTAATAGATTTTCAACTTTATCGCTGAAGCGTATATTTCTAAGATGGTTGGAAAAAAATCCGGTAGCTTGATGTGCTAGTGTAAAAGAAATGTGTAGTAATTATTCGACCGTTTTAAATTCATTTTTTAAATAGTTTACTTAAGTTTTTTTAATATTTTTTTTTTTAATATTAATTTAATTTAATATTCCTACAAGACTCCTGTCGAATATAATGTTGTAAAATACTTAAAAACTACTGCAGCCACAAGCTGATTAATTAGTTATCTTTATCACTTCGTCTTCCTAATATTTTCTGTTCTATTTTTTTTTTCATGATTTATGGTGCAGTCTGTACGAGTTCTTTTCGGAGGGAAAATGCAAGAAGTTACAGAATGGCGTGAATTTAATCAAACTGAGCAGACCTTTTAATGTGAAGCAGTCTTATCATGAAGCTGGTTGGGACTCTTATTGTACAGGTAAGTTAATAATTATAGAAAAAAAAAACTATAAATGATTCCATAAAACCACCGGAGTTAAAACCTCCTTCATAATTTGTACTCATTTTTTTTTATTAAATTATGCCATTCGATCAAAATCAGCGAGATGGTTTTATTTCTTTCAAAATGCGTCCCGTCGCAGCAGAATTTAGAATTGTCCAAGTAACACTATTAAAAATTGTAAATGAGATAAAATATAATACGAAAATTATTACATACAAGATTTAGATAAAAAAACATTCTCACGATTCATCAGGGTACTACCATCTGTCAAACCTCAATCGATTTTCAACTTTATCACTGAAGCATAAAATTCAAAATTAATTGTGAAAATGTGACAGGTTCGGGTAGCCTAATGTGCTGGCGTCTGTAAATTCATAAATTATTCATAATTCATTTTAAGAATTAAATTAACTTTTATGTGTTTTAGGCTACTGTTTCATCCGCTTAGGTCATTGGACAGCGTGTGAGAATCGCGGCAGCTACCTACCGGTGGGGCCTGTAGAGACGTTGTCTGCGCTCGCGCCGTACTGCAACAAAGTTAACATCATACGCGGCGCTATTCCTTATATGGTGAGAATTTACTAAGACGTACATTTTAAAGCTTGGTTGATATAATTCTTGACCACTGTAGAGATAATGCATGTAAAGAGATGATTGTTTATTGACGCAAGCGCAGACCTGAGTAATACAAGAGACAAATCTCTTTGTCTCCAGCCACATGTGGAAGTTGATCACAAAACAGAGATGTATAGAAGTAAAAAATAAATCACTTAAATCGTCCTCTAATATAGCTGAGTCAATATTAAAACTCAATTTACTCATCATTATCATCACAGCCTTTTTATTGTCCCACTGCTGGGCACAGGCCTCCTCTCCCATGGAGAAGGATCCAGCGTTAATTTTTTTTTACTACAAATATAATTTAAAAACTTAAAATATACCAATGATTTTTGGCGAATTTCTGGTAAAAATCTTAAATTATGGACTTTAAAAATAAGAACGAATTATCCTAAATACTTCCTTATGTTTGACCCAATAGAATAGTAGTTTGAAAGCTTAGTCGCATTTACTAAACTAAACTAATTATGAAGTCCAAAATTCAACAAGTACCCCCCTCCCCCCTATCATATTCGTGAAGATAACAACAGATATACATATTTTTTCTAATTCAATTCTATTCGGTACGTACAAACACTCGGACTTTTATATGAATATTCCAATGCCGTTTGCTTATATTTCTGTACAGGTAATAAAAATATGCGTTGAGCACTTGTCTTGATATATCCGCGGTATATAAACAGATTATAGTGTATGGTCAGTATAAATACGCGCACCATAGGAACGAAAGATATATGTATTGTGAATCATGCTGTCTTCCGGTCAGGACTACACCTTGGTAAACCGAGTGAAGATAACAATAAGGAAGATCTCAACTAACGTTCAGCGTTAATTGCACTAAAATGTATATAAAATTTACCGACATAAGTCGAGTCAACAATACACATCAATGTTAATTTAATAAATGCTTTGTCAAGTATTTTTGCCAATCGTCAGAATAGGGATGTTGTCAGTTACGACCATTTTCAGACGGTCCGAAAAGACATAAAGCGCATAATTTATAAAAACATGATATGTGACGTCACATGCCACGACAAGTCACATAGGAACCACAGAGTTTTGTATCTAACACAGGGGATGTGTATACATTTAAAATAAATATTTTCTGATCTATTTTAAAATCGGAATAACTCCTTTACAATACAATTCGTCACTTATCAAAGACACTTGGTTTCGCTCGTACTATGCGATATAAAAGGCCCGATGAAATGACGCGAAGACAGACGCGTAGCGTTTGAGTCGGGAATTTTGATAGAATCGTTATTATGCCCGTCTCTGTGGTATTTTTAAATTTTCAAATACCTACCTGTAACGTTTTCCAGATGTTAGTGTAAATCATACGGTTCGCTTGACCAGTTTACATTGCATTGTTGTATTCTGTTTGTATGTGTTTTGTTGTGTTGGCTTATGTCTGTTTACTTCATTTCACCAAAAAAGCTGCTTTATTATGTACCCAAAACAGTAAAAGTAGAGCTTTAAAAAAAGACATGAAGGGTGGTCAAAATTATGACCTCGTCTTCTTCTTCATGAAATTACTTACAAAATACTTTCGTTGACGTTTCGTATTTTGTTTTTCTCTTTAACTAGCTAACTTGGTAATGACAGCGTTGGTAGGTCATCATCATCATCAGCCTGCTTGTTCTTCCACTGCAGGGCACACTTCTCTCTCTCATAAAAAGAAGGAATGAGCGTTAATTATCGCGCTTGTTCAAGGCCGATTAGCGATTTTAGACTTTAATGTCCAGGTTTCCAAAAGATGTTTTCCTTCGCCCTTGCTTAGTCATTGGTTCACCAAGATATAGTAGTAGAAAGAACACATCAATAAAAAAAGTTAGCATTGAAACTTGTCCGACCTGGAATCACACTCATACTTAAGAGGCTTTAGCATTAACAAGAAAGAAAGGCATCTCTACTGCCAGTAACTTACTACTTACTTATTTCAGAATCATCTAAATTGTATGTTTCTGGCACATTTTATTCCACGCAACAGCCATTGCTTATTTTAATTCCATGGCAGGAGGCAGGTGCTATTTCTACAGAAAAATAATATTGTAATTACACAGTTGTAACGTTGATTCAGTAGGCTGAAAGACATAGACAACGCATATTTTTTCAACAATGAAATCGCATTCTTTATGTCCGAACGATGTAGGTATGAAATTCTCCATGAGTCAGGTTTACATCATATTTTATGTGTGAGAATTATTGCGCTTTTTATTTTATGGGAATTCATCTATCATTCTTTGTTATTTCAGAATTTCGCGGAAGACGATCCGCCGCGTCATCGGCCCAGCCTACTGCATTTGAAGGCTCTCGCACGAAGATCTATTAATGTAGCAGAGGTAAGTAACGATTTATAGATTAACGGGTTGAAGCTTTAGACTGACCGGTATTCTGGTCTTCAGATAAGGCTTTGTTATTGAGTTCTCCATGATGAATTTCTATAACTTGTCATAAAAATCAATGACCAGTCCGTGTCTCAATAAATTATTTTAAGGGTTAGTTAGCCTCAAGGGATAGTTTTTACTGTTTAACAATTATATCTTGTTCCGTGCATTCCTAGAAGAGAAGTCAGCAACATAGGAGGGGGCCCCTCCATTAGGGTCAAGTCAAGGTCTGCCGAAACTGCGGGTTGTTCGCTCTTGCGACTAGGAGACCAGGGAGGGACCCTTGTTGTTGTTGGTTGCACACAAAGATCTCCAAAAAGAATAAAAATGGCTTTTAGTCAGTAAAAATCTGACCAATATTTAGCGGAAGGTGGAAGGGGTCATTTGATAATCTCAAATTAAGATGAAATAGCCCTATATAGACTCATGAGCAGTGACACTTTACATAATTACACTATTGCACTTCATCTTTACTATTTAGAAAACCTACATGTGTCGATAATATGCTACGAGGAAATAACGTACGGCTTTTGTATTTCCTTTAGTTTACCAAACAGTTGATTTTAAAAATCCGGTAATACTAATATAATTAATAACAGCTGTCGGGTCGGCGAGTTCATCGTCATCACACCAACACTGCCACGCTGAAGATGAGAATACACTATTTTCGTGGATTCTGCATTAGTGTATGCACGCTGTATTTATTATTATAAGACCGTAGAGGCGTTAAATTTATTGTGTATTTCAGCACTATCTACTATCTGCACTGTGTTCGAATAAATCCCAATATACAGGCAGTATAAATACAATGGTAGTCCGTCGCACAGTGTGGCCAGTCGGCGACCGGCCGCGGCGCTGGAATGCACTCGCGTTCTGTCACCGTTTAATTATATTCGACATTCCTTCAAATTATTATTCTAGACGTTTGCCAAGCCAATCTCTCCACAACTCTCGTTGTAATTACTAAAATACTAAGGTCAATGTACAATAAATTACCCACTAAACAATTCCACCGCCTGTTATTTTCAAAACAGCAATACTTTAGTTGCAGCACATAATATTGGTAATCACGGCAGATGCGTTCGTAATATGGCAGAGCTCAAAGGGAATTGCATAACGGGTGGAAAACAATGCTATTTTTGTTCGGACCGTAAACATCGTGTCGGGTTCATATGCGTCGGTATCCTCGGAGCCAGATTTAGCGGGAGTATGTTAAGAAACGGTTATGGTAGTAATAATTGTCACGTCGGGTGTAGCGGCGTACGGCGCGCGCGTGTGTGCGTGCGGCGCGCGTGTGTGCGGCCGCCGTCTGGCGCACGGCCAGCACGCACACTCGCGCGCCGCACGCACACACGCGCGCGCACCCACACGCGCATACCTCCCCCGCTGTGCACATATTTCCCGTTGCTAGTTAAAACAGATTGATAATGCCCAAGTGTCACAGGCAAAAAATCTTTATTTCTGTACCGTCCCGTTTTTTAACCGCCGCGGCCGGTGTTTGATTTCTCTAATGTACAAAATCTTTTTTATGCCACTGTCAAGGTTGATTTAAGGTTGAGATATAAATAAGATTCATCCTAGAACGATTGCCGCTCATAGCTATATTTCATCGCGACCTAGCCAGGGTTATGATTTAGCTGTTACGTGTGTGATGTTTGTCTCAGGTGGCGTCTGAACTGGCGGCCTTCGGATCTATAGACATTAAGCCTAATGGTAGTAGGACAGCTCTCATAGCTGCGAGCAGTCGGCAAACGTAAGTATCTTGCTATCAGCTCTTCGAGCAGCATCATCTGCATAGCCTTTTCTCAAGCTATGTTAGGGTCGGCTTCCAGTTTATAACCGGATTTTACGTGGAGCAACTGGCTGTCTGACCTCCTCAACCCAGTTAGCTGGGCAACCCGGTAACTGGTTGTCAGACTTTATGGCTTCCGACTACCCGCTGACTAATTACTGAAATTTTCTATAAAATACAAACAAAAAGATCGAAGACCTTGGAGACTACAATATCGATTGCTGTCAGCTTTCTGAAAATATTTTTCCTAATGGTTTCTCTCTTAGTATTTTAATAATATAATTATATAAATCATTGCAGCGCGCAAGTAATCCTGCAACAATACAAGGATAGCAAATTGTACAGAATAGCTCCGTATAGCGTGTTCAGGCACTCCGTGGCGGGGAAGATGGCTACGTGGTAAATATTTGCAACTTTCTTAAATTGTTTCCAACTCTCTAAGGCTCGGTAAGAACAAATAACAAATAATTCGTCTTGCTTATGAAAGGTACTTTTTTGACAAGAGCCTCATAGAATAAAAGTCAAAAGGTACAGACGCCTGCATATCGACCTACCCGAAACTGTCAAATTATACCAATCAACTTTGATCCATATGCTTCAGGGATAAAGTTGAAAATCTTTTAAGGAAATTTGTCAGATTGTAGTAGCTTGATATGCTGGCATCTGTACTATTCATAAACAAAAGAAAACTTTAAACTGGGTTTATAAATCTGATTTGAGTAGTTCATTACTTTCGGAGACGTTTGCAGTTATAGATTACGACCATCAGATCACACTCCCAAAAAATAAATTCAAATGTTCATGGATTTCGTACGTAATTGCCACTTACAAGGCAATTACGTACGAAATCCCCTCCCTTATATTACAACTTACCAAATATAACTGAAATTCTCAAAATCTATGCGGGGTATATACCCCTCGCTATAAAACTAAACGAAGAAGGAGATATGGGAAATATTTACGAAAAAGTCTTACATGCGCCAGAAAATCTGGTAATCACGAGGCCTTTTTTTTTTTTTTTTTTTTTTTCGTGGGAAATCATCAAATGACCCCTCCCGCTGAGGGTGCAGCTGGAGGGAGTGTCAGACTTTTACTGACTAAAACCCACTATGTTCCTTCTGGGGGTCCCTGTGTGCCAGGGCCGCGGTATCTCTCACGAACAACCCGCAGCCCAAGCAGACCCTGGCCCTAAAGGGGCCCCTCCCATGTTGCTGACAACTCTTCGAGGAGCGCGTGGAACAGAACGCGCCGCCGACACGGGCCTGTCGTCTCTAAAGACGTATGGGCGATGAGCTACCCACACTCACCGCCCACAAGCCCGCGCCTACGGTGGTCGGGAGTCATCCCTTGACACCCGGCGCCCGTGGTGTCGACCGGTACCAGCCCTGCCGCGACGGCTGGGATGAGCGGTGCGGTCTCTTAGCCGCTCCGCCGCCTCCTTCGCTAGCATAACGGCTTCACAGAAGGAGGCGACGGCATCCCATTCTCCCTCGCTCCGGACCATGGCCTGGATCAGGGCCGGACGCGAGAGGTCGCCGCCGCCAATTGCCGCTGTGAGGACACGGCGGTGCTCCGCCCAGGCAGAACAATCCTCCACCGTGTGCTCCACCGTGTCCTCTGGCTGGTCCGCGCAGTGGTGACACCCAGGCGTCTCCTCCCGCCCGATGCGATGCAGGTACCTCCCGAAGCATCCATGTCCGGTGAGGACCTGCGTCAGGCGGTAAGAGAGGGTGCCATGACTCCTCCCAATCCACTCCTCGAAGAGGGGCACTATGGCCACTATTGTGGCGTGCCCTGCACGGGGTTGCGTGAGGCGATCTCGCCACTCCACCATGAGATCGCGCCGGAGGACTGCCCGCTGCGCAGCGACTTGCCGCGGCAACGGGGACTCCCCCCGACGCAGTGCCTCCTCGCGCCAGTCGTACAGGCGCGAGAGGACCCTCGCCTCCAGATCCCACGGTGGCAGTCCGGCAAGGAGACCCGCTGCCTCGCGGGAGATAGTGCGGTACCCCCGCACTAGCCTCTGGGCTATGACCCTCTGTGGGACGTTGAGGTGGTGGACGGCTCGCAAGCGCATTGAGCGCGCCCACACCGGCGCCCCGTAGAGGGCCATGGACCGCACCACTCCCGCGTAGAGTCTCCGGCAGGAGGCATTTGGGCCCCCCAGATTGGGCAAGAGCCGCTTGAATGCAGCCCCCGCCCTCTCCAGTTTAGGGCCCAAACGTCGAAAGTGTTCGACGAAGTTCCACCGGCTGTCGAGGACGAGTCCCAGGTACTTCATCGTCGACTCGACACCGATGTGAACCCCTCCCACCAATACCTGGGAGCCCGAAGGTGGCTTATTCCGAGGCCCATGAAAGCACATGACCTCGGACTTGTGCAAGGCCACCTCGAGTCCCAGTTGCCGGATCCTCTCGATCACCATCGCAACCCCGCGCGTCATTATTTCGGCCGCCGCCTGATGCGACCCCCCCTGCGCCAGCACCAGTGTGTCATCGGCGTAGCACACTATGCTGACGCCGTCAGGGAGGTCTGTGCGCAGCACCCAGTCGTAGCCGATGTTCCACAGGAGCGGCCCCAGAACCGATCCCTGTGGAACACCGCACGACATGTCTCGCCGGTTCCATGCCCCATTGTGACCGGGGTAAATTACGGACCTGTCCGATAAATAGGCCCCGACTACTCGACGGAGGTAGGTTGGCACCCGGTGATACCGGAGTGCTTCCCCTATGCAACTCCAAGGCAGGGTGTTGAAGGCATTGGCGATGTCAAGAGACACCGCCAAGACGACCCTACCTCGGGACACCGCATCCCCCGTCGTGAGGGCCCTCACGCGCATGATGGCTTCCACCGTTGAGCGCCCCCTGCGGAAACCAAACTGGTGTTCCGCAAGGTCCGGCCCCGTCCCCACAAGGTGCTCGACAAGGCGGTTTGCAATTACTCTCTCGAAGAGCTTGCCCACCTCGTCGAGCAGCACGATGGGCCGGTATGCGGACGGAGAGTCCGCAGGGCGCCCTGGCTTCCGAATGAGGACCAGTTTCCCCGTCTTCCAACGAAGTGGGAACTGGCCCCTCTCCAAGCATGCGCTTAGGAGCCCCTTCAGTCGAGGCCCGAGAGCCTCTAAGGCCAGGACCCAGGCCTTTCCAGGCAGGCCGTCGGGCCCTGGGGCGGTATTTTTGGCTTTCAGCCTGGCTACCGCCGCTCTCAGGTCCACCCCGGTCACTTCGGGGACGTCATCGTCGGTCTCGTGGTCCACATCTGGCATCGCAAGCTGCGGAGCCATAGGCGGCGGGGAATGTTCCCCGCGCGCAGGGAACAGAGCGCTCACCACTTCCTCCACTAGCTGGGGCCGGAGACTCTGTGTCAGCGGGGGTGCCCAGGTGCGAAGTTTTCCTCGCACCATTTTGTATGGGCGACCCCACGGATCTCTGTCCAGAGTCCCCAGCATCTCCGCATTGGCCGCGTCTTTGGCCCGGAGAATGGCCTCGTGGAGGGCGATCTTCGCCGCTCTGTATCCCTCGTACAGCTCCGCTTCCCTGACTGTCGCACCCGAAGGGCGGATGCGGAGCCTGCGATGCCTGGTGTACCGGTGTCGCGCCTCGACGCATGCCTGCCGAAGGAGCGTCAGCTCTCGCGACCACCAGTACACCTGACGCCGGGCGCGTCTCGGCCGGACTCGGGGCATGGCCACGTCGCACACCTCCGACATGGCCTCCCGGAACCACTCCGCCTCGTCGTTGATGTCGGCGGGCCTGACCGGTGCTGGCACCCAGGCCTGCACGACTGAGGCTTCCTGGAGCAGTTCCCTGTCCAGCTGCTTTAGCGCCCAATGTGGACCACTCGGGGTCCGAAGGCCCGGCGCACCGGAGCTGCGGGTGGAGACGTCAAACCGGATGTACCGGTGATCGGAGTAGGTCTCCACCCTGTCCTCGACGCGCCAGTCAACGACACGCGGCAGCAGAGCGGGGCTGGCGAACGAGATGTCCACCACAGACTCGCCCCGCATCCGTACGCACGTGGGAACGGAACCCCGATTTAGGACGACTAGGCCTGATTCTAGCGCCCAGTCCTCCACCATCCTGCCCCGTGCATCTGTGCGTCGGGAACCCCAGGCCAAGTTCTTGGCGTTGAAGTCCCCTAACACCAGCACAGGGAGGGAATAGCGACCGACGATGACCGACAACTCCATAAGGGAGTTTTGGAACTCGGCGAGAGTTCGGCTCGGGGAGAAGTAGGTACCCACTACCACAATCTCCCCGAACCGTGCTGCGACTATACCCCTACCCTTCTCAACCCCCTCGAAGGAAGGGGTACCGGCGGCGGCCGACGAGATGATGGCCACCGAGCCGCTAAGGTCCTGAACCCAGTCATCCCTGGGTAGGACAAAGTACGGCTCGGCGACCACGGCGATGTTAATCGCCCACTGCGCCATGCTCTGGAGCAACAAATCCTGAGCACGGGCGCAGTGGTTGATATTCGCCTGGAGGAAGCGCAATGGGGCCGTTATTGGCACTCCATCACGTCCTCCTCCAGGCTCCCCGCTGAGGGTTTGGCCTCATCACGAGGCCTTTGGTCCAATTCCTATGTTGGAAACTCCACATTAGTGTTACCAATAAAAATAAAATGTTAAATATGAAGCGATTATTCAGTGCTGACCCCATATATCTCACGAGCCAATTCGAAACACCTTGTTTACTTTATCTTTCTCAAATTGTCACAATACCTACGCCCACGACGCAGGGCTATTGCTTCAAAAGTGTTTTGTTCGTTAGCCAAACCGATTGAATTTTGAGGCTATATTATTATTGTAAAAGTCGTGTTGTCCTAGTGGTTAAAACACCAGCCTCTCAAGTATGAGTATGCGGGCTCGATTCCACGTCAGGCAAGTACCAATGCAACTTTTCTAAGTAGTATGTACTTTCTTAGTATATCTTGGACACCAATGACTGATTAAAGGCGAAGGAAAACATCTCGAGGAAACCTGGACCTTATCGCTGAAGCATAAAGTTCAAAGTTGACTGGGAAAATTTGTCAGTTCCGGGTCCGGGTAGCCTGATGTGCTGGCGTCTGTACAATTTTTTATACAGGCTTTGTAATAAAACCTCTTTTATTACCATTTTTTCAGGAGTGGGGCCCTAATCACTGGAAGCTTAGTGCTATACTTACTTCACAGAGAACTTAAGAAGATAGTATAATGCGGCGAACGTAGGTAGTCAAAATACCGCTTCAACTTAGCCAAAATAACCTGTTTCCATTATTAGTGCCTTAACAATAAAATACTCTTTAGTCACGTTTACCATATTTATAGAGGGTTAACAGTTAATAAAATTTCAGTACCTACTAAGCGAGTTTGCCAACACACAAAATTCTGTAATAAAATGTACCTAAATACCTGGTTTTTACGACATTAATAAGACCTTTATAAGCTTTTATGTTACTTCTGCAGCGAGTCTTATATGTATAATGTACCTGCTTTATTGTGCATATGTGATCAAAGTTTCCTATTATGTTGTAAGATTCTCCATTAATTAAGTGATATAGATAATGGTGCATTTTTAGTAGTATATTTTTAGTTCCAAGTTTGTTTGAGATATATGTACGTGATTCACAGATATACGTGAGTCATAAAGAGGTACAACGGCAATACATTTTTTTTCGTGGGAAGTCTGAGTGCTGTGGGTGCAGCTGGAGCGAGTGTAAGACTCTTACTGACTAAAACCCACTATGTTCCTTCTGGAGGTCCATGTGTGCCAGGGCCATGTTAACTTACGCACTACCCTCAGCCCAGCAACTGTCAAACCTGTGTACTTAAATATGGCTCGATATTAATAAAATAAAATTGTGTCCTTAATATTTTTACTTTATTTTTATTATAGTGTTGACAACAAATTATTTATAGACCGCTGTTGTTCACTTGACTGAAGTCCATAATATTGTTGTTTAGTTTTAAGATCAAATGTGCCACTTTATTTGTTTAATAAAAGTAAATCAGTTACTATCTTATGTGCGTTTTTCATATTACAAAGAAATTCCTCAAATACCATATAACAGGTAAATATTTATGGTTTTTGCTGTTATTGAGTGTTGATTACTCTCGTCTAGTATTTTTTTTTATTGATTCTAACTGAATCAAAGCAAATATTTCAAACATTTGTTGTCGAGTTCAAAGTGCTAATAACCTTCAGTTAGCATGCAAAAAATTGACTAGACGAGTGTAATCAACACTAAATAACAGCAAAAATACAAAAACCATAAATATTTACCTGTTTATAACACTGAAAGTGCTTACAGATCGCCGTCATCGAAGTTTGACTGATCGCGGATAAATAGCGTTCAATACGATACTCCCTCGCCGCTCGTACTATAGACTAAACATTCATTAAGTACCTATACAATGTTAAAAGGTTTATGATTATGTTTAGCAAATGCATAATTACTTACGTGGGGTCAAAGGCAAAGTATTGATAGGTCAACTGGTAATGTCGCCTCGTATTGGTTAAGTAAGCAATGTAAAAGTATCGCAAAATAACTCAAAACTTACTTACTGATGGAGTCATAAACTTTTCCTTAGTGTAATAGTGCAACCACTCTGAAGCTGGTTCTAGCCCTTGAGAGCCGACGTGACTTTGCTAAATAAAATTATAAGTTTTCTTATCAAACTTATTTATAAAAAAAAGACATCGCGTCGTTTCAACTAGTAAGTCTGTTATACTTATTTTTAAAGCAAACATATTTCAAATACAGGTAAGTAGTTTATTTGTTACAGGCGCCAAATATGAAATAGCACCCGCGAATAACATACGACTTCCCTCACATAGTGCATAAATATTAGATTTAATTTACAAGATATGTAATGGGCGAGCGCGTTAACGTCGGCGGGGAGATTATAACTCGGGGCTAAGCAAACAGCGCATGAGTTAGGTTGCTTACACAGCGCTGCGCGTGCGCCGACCGCCGGAATACGCCGCCAAACGTTTTGACATGCCTGATTTATGTTGATTTACAACTCACTTGCACAACATGACGCCCCGTGCCGGCAAACTTCCTGGAAATTAATTCATTATTGCATCCAGCCAACACAAGCTTATTTTTAGTTTTCGCAAATTGCATCTTATGTTGATTGCAAGATGTAAACAATTGATAGCCGATTCCATCAACACTGGGTAGTGTAAAACGCATACTTTAATGTTTTTGTTTTAATTAATAGTTTTTTTGGGTTAGTTCATTATTTAAACTGAGACTTGCAATTCAGTTGCACAGTTTGTTGGCACTTGCAAATCTATGATTTTGGTTGCAGCATCGTTAACGTCGCGTGACTAAATGAATGACAGAAATAAAATGCGTGATATATACCCTCTGTGACACAGATCTCCGCCTTTTAATTGTTAAGTAGTAGCCCTGTTTATAAATACGTTTATGCCCTAAGGTAATAACCTTGTCTGGCAAGCTTCGTTCAGTCAACTGTTCTATATTACGAGTATGTCCCCGAAAAATGTATAGCTTGATTCGAATCAAAGTAAAACTGAAAAGAGGCTGCAAAAGAGGGCCAACGTTATAACAAACGTTTAATGAGTGATTCATACTGGAACTTGAATAAAGTGTGCCGATATAAAATGCTAACTAAATCGACCGAACACGAGGTTAAGCGACCTAGGCGCCGTCAGTCTGTGGATGGGAAACCATCCGGACATGACGAGTTCCTGTGTTTCAGAGGGCCCTTTAAATTGGTGGGCTCCGGCTGTTATTTGTACACCTTTTCCAGTCGTTATGGGAAGTCTGAAATTCTGACAACCAGTCTTACCAGGGGGTATCGGGTTGTCCGTGTAACTGGGTTGAGGACGTCTGATAAGCTGTCTCGAAAAGGATTAGGCAGATATTATATAATATGCTTGATTTCGTATATTGGATCATTAATCTAAAACTCCTGTACCTACAAATTACTTCAGCTTTGGAGCTGTCATACTAATCAAGTTAATCAAGGGCAGCTACAATAGTCAAACGTCATAAAATGTCCTTAAACATTGTATTTTCACACTGTGTTTACAATGTGTGGTTTATTTATTGTTTCAGCGTAATTATAAGCTCGCCTACCATTTAATGTTGTATTCATATTGTTACCACGGAGTTTATTAAAGTCGCACCTGTTTCTTATAACAGGTGTTAGGAATGCTGAGAATTTCACGTTGATGTTTTTTGCCAGATAGATAAACTGTCAGCCTATTTTAATATTTCTGGCTGGTTAACAGAACGCTGAAACTTTCATACTTTTCGCAGACTGAGCGTTGTGCTCAATGTTTTATAAAAAAATTAATGTGAAGCGTTACACTCGCGGTCCGCCTCTTCCGTCCGTTCGGTTGGTTGGAGTTAATAAAAACTTTGGCACTTAACACTAATCTGAGTATTTCCTCTTAGCTAAATGAAACGTAAACAGCTTACAATCCAAGCAAACCCGGCCTCCAATACCCCTGAGACAATTAAAATAGATTTCCACCTGCAAAGCGAAAGTTTAAAATAACTCTAGTTTCTCTGTACTTGTAGGTAGAGAATTGATGAATGTTTTGTGGACATGTGCACAGTGCATTCTCCTGTCCAGTAAATAGGTCGCAAAGAGCAATTTTACATGTAACGTCGGCCAATGTTTCCGCAAATACACGGACCGTGAGTGATTGCTTGTCTTAATTCTGTAGGTAGTTTAGCGTTTAGTTAATAGTAAATGAATAATTATGTTGGACCATAAAATTAGTAATGATACCGAAAATTACATTTAAAAAACTATGGGGTTTTTTATTTATTAACGATTTCTATTCATATCGATTTTAAAGTGACCGACACACAGGACCGACAATTAAAAAAAAATGTCTTCTCAGATCTAACGCAATATAAATTTTCCTTTTAATAAACGTAGAGGATATTGCTTTCTTTTACTTGGGCACTACTTACTATAGCAATAATGTATAGTGCATTACAGTAAAATCAATAAAATAAACCAAACCAAACTACACCGGATAGCTGCTTCATAAATTACAAAATGTTTGAAGATTATCACGTAGTACTTACTCCATTTCAGTTTCTAATGTATTTCAATCCGTAAGTGGGTAATATAGATATGTTCATGGCATCATTACATCGATAATGTATTGCCTTCAAATGAATGTTTTAGCACGTCTTAGCTTTCGGTTCAAACAAATTTAAACAAACCGTTATAATAATGATGTGAATATCATATAACGCATATTAGGTATACGCACTCTGTAACATAATCAGTGTAAATACAATGGTAGAAAGTCATAGATACAAGATAGAAGGAAAATCACTTATTTTCTACCATTTGCCTAGCCTTTTCCCAAGCTATGTTGGGATCGGCTTCCAGTCTTAAACCGATGCAGCTGAGTACCAGTGTTTTTCGTGAAGCGACTGCCTGTCTGACGTCCTCAACCCTGCAACTCAACCTGGGCAATCCGAGACCCCTTGATAAGACTGGTTGTCAGACTTTATACCTGCCGACTACCCAATAAAAAAATTAAATGACAGCCTAAACGTGGTTTCCGAAACACACATTTCACATTAAATTCCCCCCGATTCAGTTATATAACTTACACTTACCTTTCAACTAGATAATTTCCTAGCTACTGATAAAAACTGAAACAATTTCAGAATCACTTTAAAATCAAAATAAATTACATTAATTAACAGACGACATGCAGCATTGAACTGTTGATGGGCAAATGGCCATAAGTATTTTAAAATATCGACTGTGACTCGCCGTGAATGTCGCTATCACGAAAATGAACGCACTGTTCAGTTAATATGGAAGAAAACTTTGAAAAAAATATGATTATGTATGTGGTTTCCCTTGAAAACCCATAAATCTTTTGCCTCCCACTAAATGACTCGTTTCAATTCAATTTTTTTATGATTGAATTGCTTCAAAGAGATATGAAATGGGGAGCAGTCTTGTCTACAAAGTCTAAGGAAACATTACCTAACTTACTTGACTTTATGGGACTTCTGGTGATATGGCGGTAAGTGTGCTAAGTATCTTCTAAAGCTGAAGAGTTTGTTTGTTTTTACTCAGGAACTACGGTTCCGATTTAAAACATTCTTTCAGTGTTAAATAACCCATTTATCGAAGAAGTCTATTTTTTATTTGGAAGCGCAAAGTGAGAGTGAAGAAGAAAGTGAGAGAGGACTCAAATTTTGTTAAATACTATGATAAGAAGCATTGTAAGCAAGTATATTTTTACTTTAAATATCACATCTTTATAAGTAAGGAAAACAAAGTTTTGCGCTCAATTACGTGACCACGGTCAATTAGATTGCCTTTCGGAAATAAATCGAGCTAATCTGACCACGAAATTAGGAAACATTGCCGAATATTTGTGAAAACAAGCCGTATTTGTGACGTCCGCCTAGTTCCACCACGGCACACGGACAAACATTATGTTGTTGATATGTACTGTTGATATTATGCAGTGACCACAACCACGTCAATAGGCATTACAGCGTGCAGTTTATGGAACATTTTGTACTAGCTCGATGTGGAAAATTGAGTTTTTCAAAAGGTTTTGTGACAAATAGTAAAACTATTGTAACCTATACATTCAGCGCTTATATGAAAAGTATTTTCAAAATTTTCATGTAGGTATTGGATTAGAAACAGACTACAAGTCTTAACGTATCTAGTATCCGCCTGGCAACTGGCAGCCCTAGTGCGCAGACGCAACTCGTCGCGACCGTCCTTCCCTTGTAACCGAGACCCATTGTTCATCGTGTGTCCGTCCAACAAAAAAATTTACTCTATTTAATTTCTTTGGCAGCCCGCGTCGTCGAATATATTTTCATTTGGCCTGCGCGTGGGCCGCACTACTCCGATATAGCAGATGACTGACGCTGATTTTTATTACGTTCGGGATGCAATATCGTATTGTTTTATTGATGTGTAAAATAAATGTAGGTAATCTAGGAATATTTTTGTTTGGATTTAACGATCGCCTGCACATGCGATAAATCATCTTCAGGATTTTTTCAAAGCTCTCTCTTTAAGCTCTACGTTACAAATGTGCGAATTCTTCAGAAGCGAGCGTGATTTAAAGATATAACTGACATGGATCGTAAATAACGTAGCCAGTAGTAGGTATATTATTTCAGAAAGATATACGATGTCACCGAACAATGAGTTTCGTCGTATGCGATATAAAAATATTTCAAGAAAATTGTTCTCTTAACTAAAATGAAAAATCGTAATTTAATTAGTTGGAAGCTTAAAATAATATAGCAACTTATAAATACTTAAATTTTTGTTAGAATATAGTGTTTTAACATAGTTATAATAGATTATTTTTTATTCCC
The DNA here is from genome assembly GCA_958496145.1 of Heliothis peltigera. Lineage (NCBI taxonomy): Eukaryota > Metazoa > Arthropoda > Insecta > Lepidoptera > Noctuidae > Heliothis > Heliothis peltigera. Next base: position 3,357,107 of record OY292326.1, on the reverse strand, counting down.
ATTTCTCAATTTACTGGGAACTAAACAGCCCTACGTGTGACCTTGACTATTAAAACTTTGATGACAAAACTGAACACAAAAAAAACAGATTGCCAAAGGTCAGCCAACAGTTCCCAAAACTTTATTTCATGTTAATCGTTTGTGTTCCGTTTGTGGTTGTGTTAAGATGTTGAACTGTTGTTCCGAGTGGTCCCGGGTATGTGGTGGCACCGACTGGCAGCCGGGGACAGCGGCCGGACGACCGAGCCGCGGTTTATATTTGTTTCAATCACGCACCAACCGCCTGCCATGTCCTACGCACTTCCTAATTCCTAGCGTTAGGCCGCCGTTCGCCTTGTCGAGGGCCAGGGCCGTCTGTTCAGTCATTTGTATTAGAATTATCATGTGCAAATTATAAAGTATTACAATTTACTTAACATCTATGTATATTGTCATCTTTGTGTGCAGAACGTGAGCAATACGCGCTGCGAGCAATGCGAGAACACTTTATATTTTCAGAAACAACGTAAATATTCTTACGCGTTCGTTTTGCCGGTTACTTTGTTGAAATGTGCTGAGTTCAATCAGTAACATATTACTGACACCTGGAAGTAACTGATGACAAACAACTAGGTAATAACTTGAGAAGCGGCAATATCTATTTTACAGGTTGCAGTGATGCAGATTTTACGATTGTTTGCTGGCCGGCAGCCTCGAAGTAATCGGTTTCACTCACATTTAATGCTACAATTTACACTGTCCCAGAGAAAATAGGACGCTTTATGCATTTCTTCAGCGAAAATAAACGCCCTTCTATATATACCCAGTTATGTTCGATAAATAGCTGGAGCGCCAGTATCGAGCCAGTTCCAGATCCAGAGCATTAAACGGCGCGTGTACGAGCGTGACGACCGTGGAGCTCTTGATTGATGCCACAAATCACTGGATGCAACAACGGACGTTTTCAGATGTACCTATCTCTAATTTTAGCGTCCAAAACTAGCAATCAACCTGAATCCCATCAATTTAACAACATGTTGGCGTACATATTTTCCGCGTCGCGCCGCTGCCAAACAATGAGCATACATTTCACAAAGTCTGAGAAACACACGGTAGTGTTACGACAACCTTTGATATATATGGCGAGCAGGTGCTTCGCCTATGTGAACTTCTCAGGGTCGCTGGGAGTTTTACATTAATCTACATACGTTGATTTATAAAATAAATGACTGGTTTCAATGATAGAATGATTTTTACGCAGTTTTCTAAGCCTCCCAGTAAAGCGACAAGTAAGACGAATATTTCGCCTCCATTTTGAGGAAATTGAAAACTTCTAGAACCGTGCTGTCACTTTGAATGACTGCGATAAAGCGGTCTGTAACAAAATATTACCGTGTATGCCAGAATTTTATGTTTAAAGCAAAGTCCGTTCTTAAAAAAAAATCTATTTTCAGCGCATTTTCTTCAAAGGACATTAGTTTTACATTGCTTGAGGACAGATCGAGCTTGTACGTATCTTTTACAGCAACTGATAGCACGGCACGGACGACCCTAGATGCGTTTCGAACATGCCCCAGCGACATGACGCTTCGCTAATGACATATTTCGGGCAGTGCGCCCCAGTCGCCGCCAAGGACACGTCACCGTCCGCACTCGCTATTTCCGACCGCGGCTATTCCTGAAAGCTTACATTGTTTTATTTTTACCGCAGAATGTACTGTCCACCGGGAAGTCCGTGCCTAATACTGACCTATTCGTTAAAACACACAACACTAAGAAGTTTGTTTGAAAAAGCATATCAGAATACGACAGATTCAAAACGCTAAACTTTGATCACGTTTCCAAACAATGTGTTATAACTGCTTGTCAAAATTGTGTACACAAGGAATATCACACGATATCATTATCGCTTGTCATTTACTGCGAATAGGTTCTATAGCAAGCACGTCAGACCCACGTCACTGATGATTTTTTAAGTAAATAACATTGGATTAAAAATTTTGCATTCATTTTCAGTTTTATTGCCATGTTTCTATGTTCATATGTAAGCTTTGTTGTTTAGACTATAGAAACATCTCTTTGATCAGTTAACACAATGTTTTAGCATTTCTATAGTAGATACTAGATTGTATTTTTCTAAATGACGTCATCGGCATCGCATAGTTTATAATCTTCTTTCGTTTTTTTTTTTCTTTCTAACTTGCGTTCCGTAGTATTCAATTTTTTACCGACTCTGATTGAAAGTTAACATTGAAGATTTTTCTATTGTATTGTAACGAGTCACCAATTACGTACGTAAGTCTATTAATTAACGAACGACCGATCAAGTAACTCAATCAATTGCTAGTTAAAGGAAATAAGTATGCACATTGATTGCTCTTATTGCTTTTATGGAACGCCATTGCTTAATTGAAGCGTGCGCACACATGCAAGCCTGTACTCTCCGGATCATTTAAACAGTGCAACGACAACAGTCAATTTTCTCAGACATTGACGTTATTCTGAAGGTATTTTTAAATGAGACTTTTTTTCTAAAATCCTAAGAAGCCGTCACCAAAACGACTAAAAATATACCAATATTTCAGTATGTTACAAAAAACAAGTTACTGCCTACTTAACGCCAACGCCGTTGATAATCATCGCTAAAAATATTCCACGGTGAGCCCTTTTGTTGTCTGGTCCAGAAATATCGTCAAGTGACATTGATGTAATAACAGACATTCTTCATGGCCATAGCACTCGGCGCCAAGGGGAGCTGGCGGGGTCGAAACCCCCGCTGTGATCTGAAATACTCTTTACTTCAAGTTCTCAAAAAAAAATCGGATGAAAAACTGATGGACAACATTGTCTCTTAAGGTAAAAGCGAGATGACACTTCATATTACACTTAGATTTTTCTATATATTATTATAATTAAATTTCCTAAAAGGCTAGACTGACTATATCTAGGCCTATATGATAGACGACAAAAAAAAATCATTTCCTTTCACAGGTTTTCAAGTCGAAAGCGGTCAGGTGAACTTGAGAAACCCCTGACACTTTGTGGCTTGAACCTGCAGCCCACTCGATAATAAGACGAATATTGACTATCCCACATAATATTAAAATGGTGATAAGGCTGAGTGACAGTGAAGGGTCAACTCTTATGTATTAACAAAACGATTTTCTTGAGAAACACACACAATAGTTTTGTGAGGAAAGTATAGACCACAACGAACTAACTAATTAATTAGTTACAACAGCAACCTATTTCGTGAAATAATAAGGGAGATAAAATCATAAGCCTTGGCAGCCTTCAGACTAACCTAGAAGGCTTTGCAACAGACTTTCTACAAAATAAATACAACACGACTGTGTCGTGAAAATTTAAACACTGTCATTAATTATCGCTCATCTTTGATGTTCGTCAAAATGGCCATTAAAATTATAGTTTATTACGATCGGTAAGTAATAAAATAAAATTATAACTATCTCGTTACTTCATTAGCGATCATTCAGGGCTCTTTAGTACAATTGGTCGCAGTCGTAAAGTTAAGTGACCTGAAATTAGTGTGTTGTAAGAGGTTATTGTTCTTTTCTTTAAACATACAGATTATATAGACCTGCCTATAAGAAGATAACCATAATATCTATAGTGAGTTTTTCCTCGATTTCATACAAAAACTTATGGAGATTTTTCATGCAAGTCCGGATAAAAAGTATGACAATAATTTTTCAAAACCTAGGATGAATCAATCAGTCCATTCTAAATATAATATTCTAAAGATGATGTGAAAATTAAAAATTTCTTTTTTTTCTTTTTCACCCTAAAAACTTTTGTAAGTTTTAAGTGGTGCCTTATTTAATCGACAACGACTTTTTTACATCTTTGAAAAAAATCTAGAAGCTCTCCTACTATTCCCGAGAACACTTTCCATACACAGAACCCCGAAACTCAAAAATGTACTAAATAACCAGCAGGTACCTAGCTATTTACCCTAAACAGCCGCTGATGGCAGGGCTCACTCTCGCGATTTGCTGTAACAGCGGCTAAAGCGGTAATGAAGGCTATAAATCCCCCATTGAGCGTGCATGAGGTATTATTAGATGAGTGGCGGTCACCTGGCACCTTGGCGGTAGGTGCCAGCCCGGGGAGACATTTATACTCAACGACCGGTAATAAGATTAAGCTGCAACACTCTAGCAAAATTATTAAAATATAATAAGCATCTATAGCATCGCTGATCTCCCAATGTTTAAGCGTGTAATGTTCAAATTCTCGATGTTAGTGTTTAGTAAAACGAAACTACACCAACTGTAATATTTAAATATAGACGTCAGCACATCAAGCTACCCGAAACTAAAATTTTCCCTATCAACTTTGAACCATATGCTTCAGCGATAAAGTTGAAAATCTATTAAAGAAATTTGACAGATTGTAGTAGCTTGATTTGCTGAATCTATACATGAAATTGATGTAACAAGTAGACGTAATAGTTCAATGTGCTCTGCAACAAGGTAAGAAAGCAGAATGCTGCAGTTTAAACATCCATGACCCAGTTTCCCCTCAGTAGGTACAGTTCTGCACAACGATCGTAAGTGGTGCATAAGAGCTATTCCATTGCAAAACACTTACGAAAACCACTAAAACGTTAACTACACTACGGATCGAGGTGGTTTCCTCCATTACCTAAGTACTCAAACAAACAAGAATATAGAAATAAGGATCAAAGAAACAAACCAATAAAGGTTGTTACGTTTAGTTGTTTGTGAAACCAGTTAGAATAAATAAACGGTCTCCGCGGCTCACTTATGGTGATGAAAACTAAAATAGATTATATTTGTGCCTTGTATTTACATAGTCAACACGGATATAACTTGATCGTCCTTTACTGACTAAAAGACGCGTTTCGTTTGAAAATATTATTTTGATTTAGGCAAAATTCAATGTCACTACTATCCTGGATAAAGTTACGTTTATTGTTGCCTACATTGACATAGGCAGATGATATTTCTTGCCATAATTAAAAAATATTTACACCGCACAACAATTCTTTATTAGTAGTGAACCCAAAGACATTGTCAGGTAAGTATGTTTTACGATGCACATTTTTCCGAGCCGATCCGACGACGCCACGATCCGATGACAATCGCGATCGTACAGTGTAAATGTTCCCAGAATTAATGACTATGAATACTGGGACAGCACGGGTCGCCGAGAGTAAAGCAATATGTCGTCTGCGGTGAGGTTTACGAGCTGCTCCGTTATAATTACTAATTACATAAAGGGGATAAATAAGATAGCGTGACGTCATATGGTTGCACAGCGTAACTAATACGTAGTTCAACCTGAATCGATGTAATTGATAAAATTTACCAAAACTGGTGCTTAAAAAATTAGTTCAGTGATTCCTTCGTTGTCTAGCTAACTTTGTTACTCTACGAGTACTGAACTTAGAACAATAAAACAATTTGATATTTAAATCTAACAAATAAATAGGTAATGCCTCCTAGCCTTGAACTTAAGAAAAGTTAACGAGACTACCAGTTTGCGTTATGATAATTTGATCACAATAGACAATACATTAAGCGGCTTATGTCATATTCTAAAATAGAAGCCAAAATACAAATAATTTAAATAGAAATATTTAGTCCAGCCAGGAAGTTATCGCGAATCAAACTAGCTGTTGATTCAATGTGTACATTATCAGCTGGGATTATGATTTCCTCCTATATATATTTTAAGATAATTTTAATTAATTGGTACTCAACTCTCGCTATTGTTGGCCAAATAATTAAAATATGACACAACCTAACAAATGTCACATTTCATGTGTCAACGATGAGGAATGTTTTTGATGCGCTTTTGTTAGCACGAAAGATCTATTGCCAATGAAAAAAAAAACACGAATGAAAGGTTGTTATAAAAAATATCATAGAACTTAGCTCAATTTGTTACCATTTACAAAATTATTATACCTGTACTTATGCGAATTTATGATAATTAATATGATAAATATTAATAACTAGTTTCTGTTAGTTTCTTTTTTAATTAATCGAATATTATGCAACCAAACCAAACTGAAATAAATATTTAGACAAAAGACATCATCATCATCATCAGCCTCTTTATTGTCCCACTGCTGAGCACAGACCTCCTCTCACACGGAGAAGCATCGAGCGTTAATTACCACGCTTGCTCAATGCGGGTTGGTGATTTCAGACTTAATAGTCCAGGTTTCCTCGAGATGTTTTCCTTCACCTTTTTAATTAGTCATAGGACAAAAGACATAAGAAAATATTTTACGTTTTGATTTTCAAGCAACTATAATATTGTTACAACAATGATTATTAGTGTCAGTCTTTTGACCAGCCAATGATGAATATAAATCAACATTTCTTATTCATTCTTTCAAAAACGTCTAAAAGAAACATTTTTGATTGATATGTACTCGTAGAAGCAGCTTCATATGTATTTACCTAGATAAACGATATATTTTCCTTGCAGTTACCAGAGCAAAATATGTTTGCAAAAAACATACTAACATCCGTTTCCATTTAATTATTTGCATGTGGATTAGTTTTAGTAATTATCGTGTGCTAATAAAAATCAACTGGTTAATGTCTATACGTGTGCCATTAAATAGGTAATTAGTTCAGTCTACATACCGAGCTATATCACTAGTGTCTAAAAATAGTAGGATATGGTTAATGTTGCCAATTACAAGTATGTCAGAATGGTTATATAAAAATATCTAAATATAACATCTCTAGAATAGTTTTTCTTCTTATCTGGGATTTGTCATGGAATGCTAAACTAATTAGCGAGGTAGCTAGGCATTTAGGTATACCATTTATGCAGAGTTTTTCCTATAGAAGGAACATAGTGGGTTTTAGTTAGCGGAGTCTGATTCTCCCTTCAGCTGCACGCTCAGCAGGAGGGTTCATTTGATAATTTCCCACGAAAAAAAAACCGTTTTGTTCATACATTACAATATGTCATTGTGGTTGTGAAAAGTTCATCGTTACAATTACTAAAAATATCGGACAATATAAAAGAAAATTTTAAACAAAATCGTTACGAAATGAAAGCCAAACAATGTGATTATGAGGTTCTTCAACCCAATTATATTGAAAATAAAATTCTCAATAAACTTGCATTGAAACCATTTAATGTTTATACCTTTACAATCACATAGGAATGTGATCCTGTGACTTTCAATATGTATTTTCACCAATTCCACATAGACACATAGACCCCTTATTATAAAACGTGGTCTTAAAAGAACACCGGCTTTATTACTAGATTTATGGCCAGTTTCACAGGTTACGGATAGCCACAGATAAATTCATTCAAAGTGGAACAGAATCTGTATGAAATTATCCGCCAGATTAACTATCTGGAACATATCAGCAACCGGTGGAACTGGCCCTTAGACCATCAACTTTAATCAAGAAGATGGTTTAAAACTATCACTAAAGGCGGTACTTTTTTAAGACCACGATTTATAATATACAGAAGAAAAATTTGCAAGGAAAAGTCTACGATAACAATTCGTTAGCTGAATAGAAGAAGTTTCTCGACCGTCGCGAAGCTAACTCATACAGTTCATTTAGAAACGCACCCTAAAAGTCCTCGGTCAAAAATGGGGTCACCCCATCCTTCGGGGGTGTAACAGAGGTGACTTCGTAAGTCTCAGTAAATTTAATGCTTGAATAAAATGTACCTAATATTCGTCCATGTGTAAAATTTTAATATATTTTTATTTATAGCGTTCTATTTACATGATGCCAAGAGGACGAGAGGGCTGCAAATTAAGTGGGTTTACGAGAAAATTTCCAGCTTTGTTTATTTGACTTTTAAACTTCGGTAGGTCGACTGGAAGACGATATATATTCTACTTGTGACTGTCGTCTCATTTAGATCTTTTGTAATATTTCTGTCTCCAAGATGGCCAATATTTGATGTTCAAACTCCAGCACATCAAGCTACCCGAAACTGTCCAAAATTTTCACTATCAACTTTGAACCATATTATTCAGCGATAAAATTGAAAATCCAGTAAGGAAATTTGACAGATTGTTAGCTTGACATTTTGGCGCCTGTACCTAATTTAGGTAAATGAATTTGGTTCTAAGTTATTGATAATTTTCTTATACCTACTCATTTAAACAAACAAACAACCTAACAAGTGGTGAAATATGACTGAATATGTATTTGAACTTTTCTGTACCCATATTTCCAAATAAAATTATTTTCTAAACAAAAACTTCCCTGACCTAAACTATTCATTGATATTATCGATCGTTCACCACGTCACCGCTGAAATCCACCACGGAAATGGTAATTACATTAATCTTCGTTGACATGTCTTTGTGAATGACAGCTCCGCCATAGTTCCCCCATATACCTACTCACCCTTTGGTATCACTCTGCGCGATAGATTAATTAACGCCTTGTCAGATACAAAAGGGTACGACAAAACCCTTTTAACCTCTTACCAACCTAATGGCAAAAAATACACACATGTTATTACACCTACCTATATTTATTGACGATTTGACCAGTTCTGTCACTAGATGACTAGATTATTTACCAATATAACAGCATAAATAAAAATCAAGCGAGAATTAACTTCATCGGGGAAATATAATCTTCAACACGAGCGCTTCGACTGATAATTTCGGTTGCAATTTATCAACGCATATCCACTAAATAAATCATTTTAGAAACAATCAAGCCTACTTACAAAAAACCTTTTTCTGGAACGTTCAAGTGCAATAATTGTAACATTTAGTCTTAGTCAAGTAGGTAGGCACACTATCATAAAACGACAAAACCGCTTACAGTGAAGAAACAAACCGAAACTCTTAAACTGCCAATTTTTGGATCTACAAATCTTTCGGAAAAGATAAGTCAGGCTTCCGATTATTACTAAGAAAAACTGTAAAACTGCAATAGGTTAGATCAAAATAAAGTTTTTACTACCACTGTGTATACATAAACAGAAAACAGAATAAAAATGATTACCCCTATTTCACACGAGTATGATGCTGGACTCGTGCAGCAACTGTATTTACACGCGCCTTAAGCACTTGCTCACATGTGAAACTATCTAATTTTACACTCAAGGTAATCGCAAATAATGTAATATCTGCATAATATAGAAATACTTTGGTCTGATACCAAGTGCACATCCCGGGCTTCTGTGCATCAACTACATACGTGGATGCTTAGGTACATTCAGGGAAAGCTGCACGCTACATTAATTGTTGATTATGAACGGGTATTAATATTGCCAAGAATAGCATTCACATGTCATAATGTTTAGAATTAAGCAATTTGTTATGGATTTCTGTAATCAAATATGTTTATTTATACCTGGGCAACATTTAAATTAGGTTATATGACTTTATGAAAAGCGAATTGTATGTAACACTTAATTAAAATCAATTAATAACAATCATATTCTGTATTTAAAATAGTTATCACATATAACCATAAATTATTTAAAGACTCTTTCCGATAATATCCTGAACTATGACTAGACAGTGATATAACATACCTTTGCTATTACAAAAAAAAATATACACCCCTTTCACAACCCCTAGTATAAGTTATAATTAGCTGGCGTCCTTAATACGCCTTCTACGCATTTTATATTTATTCTTTGCCTACTCAACCTAGATGCATTCACGTATAGTATGTATTATTTAATTTGAAAGTATTGATAACTAAATAACTCAAAACTTTTACTCTGACGAAGACTCTGATCCAGACACGTATCTGTAAAAATAGGAATTTATTTAGGCATTTTACATATTGTCAATAAATGCATTTACTAAAGGAAGATACTTCTTAATACTACCTTAGTAATGATTAACATAAAAACGATGATTTATTTCAATTAACGACTATTCTCGTTCACCTAAATACGTCAGTGCTCCGGCGATATTATGCAACTAACCGACGGATCAGGAAGCATTGTCGTGTGACATAAATTATGCATTCTGCTGAATAAGACGCAACATTATTGACGCTGCAATCGTAGCTAGAAATATATCTGTACAATAAATAATAATTATACCATTTGTCGGTCAAAAATTGTACCTCAAATGAAAAAAATAATACAAGTTATTAAAATATTTGATGACATTTTTATCTATAATAATAGAACTGCGTATTAGCTATTTAGCATAGTGTATTTTAATTAATATTATTGTAGGTATCTATGTATTTATAAATTCCAAATAGTAGGAAGTATAAGCTACATACAGGTGCTTGTGTCTATAAATGACTAACGTTAATGTTTTTGCTACAATGACGTATGTAAAGGTGTCAGAGCAAATTGACGCAACGAATGACGCGAGCGCACGTATACACTTTTTATTGGTCACTCAGTAAGGTTCTTAGAGCAATTCATCTTATATATTCAAGGCTTACAGCTGCTATGAATAATTGAATCCCAGGCCAACAATACGTCAATATATTGTACTGGTTTAATCTTAGCCACGTAGCGATCATTGCGGTTGTTAAATTCTAACTCTTGGTCCCTTCGACATAGTAAATGACAAATACTATGTTGTCGGATTTGGCAGGTTTTGTACAAATTATTGCGAACATAAAACGTTAGTACAACAAAATATAAGTAAATATAATTTAATAACTCGTGATTGTCGGAACTGTACAAGTTGCTGATTGTCTTTTGTGTGCATCTCATCAAAATAGTTGTAGCACTGGATGGAAAGCTAACGAAGGAAGGTATAGACGACAACACATAAAGCTACCTGAAACTGTAAAATTTTCCCAATCAAATTTAAACCATGTGCTCCAGCGATAAAGTAGAAAATCTATCAAGGAAATTTGACAGATTGTAGTAGCTTGATGTGCTGGTTCTGGCGTCTGTAAATTTCGTAGAATCTAAATGCTCATTATGACGATCTCCGCAACCTGAGTTAGCTTTCATAACTAAACGTACCGCAAAATGTCAACAGTCCTTTGATCTTTACGACGAAAGGTACTCAGTAAGTTTCCTGTACAATTTTAGATTCGCCTAGGTAATAAGATCTACATAGGAACTCTAAAATATTATCTTATTATGTAGGTATTCGTGCCTCATCTTACTACAAAAACACAAAAATTCCACGTAGTATTTTCATTTGAAATTTATCACAAACGAAATAAATCATGACGTCGAAATGTTAGATAACTGCAAATATTTTTTCTTCCTGATTTTAATGGAACGTTGACGCACGAATCCGAAACTCCACATGCACTGTGGCCATGGTTTTATTTTTGTTTCTTTTCACATTTCTGATATAAAAAAAAAACATTGGGTTCATATGCCTGCCGGAAAAAAATTACACCTCGCCGCTAACCTTGAAGTAATATGACGCTTTTTCGCTGTCACAGTTCAGGGAGTTAGTGGTCAATTCGCACAAAAATGTCGTTTATTGTGAACCTACTGAAGGTCTCTAAGGTAGATTGCAGATCCTTATTAAAATATTTGTAAAAACACGCCTGCATGAAAAATTACAAGTAACTGAAAAGGCAGAAAAAAGGTCAACATCTATCCTCCTTAATAAGCAAGTTTCAATTAAATAAGCGTAGAACGGGAGTAAATAATGAGGAAAGACACTACGAAACTACCAGATTGAATCACTACGTAATTAAAAAGTATGAAAAATGTGGACTATATTGTATATTGAGGCAGTAATTTCCTCTAGAAATAGTACGAACATTAAAACACTAAAACTGCAGCAAGATTATTGTCTTGTTTGTAACTTGCAACGGGAAGCTAAGTGGTAGAAAAATACATAATCATTTGTTACAACTACGTAGACTTTAATGTTTGTGAACATTGAAATTTATTGTGGCATCTTAAAATCACAGAGAGAGAAAACATTACACTGTGACTCGCGACCAACAATCTGAATTTATTGATTGCATGCTCATGTAATTACAATTTAATTGAAATTCGGTATAAATTTTCCCAAACCGAACATAATTAAGCAAATAAAATTGCAAACTGAAAATACCCTATTCGCAAAAGATATAAAGCGATAAATTAAAATTTTAAATTAAGATTTACAGCTTAGTGTTTTAGAAACTGATTTTAGTAAATTAACACAGAGTCATGTGAAATAATCATTTATTTCTTGTATTTGACAAACATTCGGACAGATCCCGCAGTTGCCGTCGCCCGTACAGCAGCAGGCACCACGATACCACCGCGGAATTTTTCTTTGGAAAGGTGCCAACACACTTCTTTTAAATTAATTATTGTTTTACGCGTCTCTAAACACTCATATGCGCTGCGAGTGGGAGTACCTCTCGGTCTCAGGCAAAATTTATGAGCGTTTGATTTGCCCTCTTAATCTTGACAAGGCAAACAAAATTTTGTGTCAATCTCGTTTATGGTTTCTTAAATGTTTAATGTTTTCTGTGTGTGTGCATAAACTATTCGGGGAGCATTCATGATTGACATTTATGTACCTGGTTATGCCTTAGCCTGCCCTATAATGTTCTCTATGAGCTAAATCAGGAAGGTCATAAAAAATAAACGATAATCGTCATTGGAACACAAATCGTAGACGGGTTCTGTAATCATTTGAAACTACTGTTGTGTGCGGGCCGAGGTTCTGAAGTCATTAATCAAACAAAACTAGATCAATAAACATCCGACGGATATATTTTAGATTGATTCACAATTAGGCAAACGGGATGACAGGGAAGTCATAACATGGTCCAGTCATCATTGCTGTTTTAGCCGACGTTGCTACGATTTTTTTCGTGATTGCTTGTCACGGTAACAGCTATTTTGGTTTTCCAGTGTCAGCTCAGTTTCTATTTCTAGATATCTAAAAATTCTGAACTGAGTTTGCGTGTCTCCTGATCGGAATAGGTATACAAAGATACTAAAAACAAAAATAAATTATAGAGATAAAATTATATTGTTTCTTCAATAATGAATTAGGTACTTAAATACAAAGAAATGACAAATTATTCGAAATACACTATACGTATCCAGGTCTTGATCTCATAATCCCAATTCTGAAACATTTATAAGCGACTTTGAGCGTATGTTTGCGCATTGCAATAGTAATCCAAGATTTATCTATAGATACGGTTGGAAATAGTTCAGGGGATTGCCCAGATTTACGTCTAAAAGTATCCTTTGATCGATTCCCTCAGTGTACCGTAATATAAAGACGAACCAATAATATAAACCATTTCTGGTCATTCATTGCTTCAAGGTCGTTTTTTTAATGATGTATGATTGACTTTTGTGTTATTTAAGGACACCTAGTATCATTTTTAATACCAATAGAGACATTTAAGAGCGTTTATGCTCCCTTGTCGAAAAATTTAATTAGACTTGATTTGAACTAAAATAATTTCTCTCAGCTTCTGGTCCAATAAACAGGTAAGTAAAATGAAAAAATTGATATGACGATGCTTCTTGAAAATATGGCTCCAATAAGAGCTTCGAAGAAAAGCGTTAAAAAGTTCTCAAATGACGTAAAAAGCTACAGTTTGCCCAGTATTTAATCGCCGACTTCCGCCGACTTTAATTATAGACAAGCGACGAAATCTAAGTGTTACCTCGAACTTTTTATTAAACCAACTGTTTCCTTTCTTCTTCTTTCACAAACTTGTGAAATGCTACATTTAAAAGACAAAAAGGTGATAAATTATAAGGTAAGGGATCAATAGATGGACTGAGCAAATTAAAATACTAATGTTACAAAATTCGTCCGCCCTGTAGTAAAAAAATATCCTTTCTGATACTATAAATGCAAAAAAAAAGTAACCACTCGTGGATGATTAAGAAGATATTCTTACCACCAAATTATTTTCAAGTTGGTAAGATTAAAAACAACTCCAAATACCGTAGCAAAATCTAACGAAAATTAAAAAAAAATACTGTCAAAATCCGTGCCTCCTCTTTGATGCCCAATATATATCTCGTAAATACGCATAAAACTAAAAATAGTGCCTACACTGTAAATTATCACAACAAAGTATTTATAAGTTCTTCCCATAGTACAATATATCAGGTACTTATTCTATTTATGCAAGTTTATGGTTGCGTTCCCAGTAGAAACCATTCTGCATCAACTGAGCTTTTCCTACATGCTGGAAAATAAACGTAAACCAATTCTGATACGTCATAAAGCATGCACTTAAATAAAAAAACACAAGCAATGATAAATCATGTGTATCGGTTGCGCCATCATAAATATTGACGTATCTTTCTTTGATATTCGTGTGCAGTTAATGTTTGATATTCATACTACACCTACGTTTGCTTTTTTTTAACATCTCTTATAGCAACGTTTTCTTTTTTATTCAGGCTCATATATTTTTGAAAAAAGAAGGCTCTTGTAAGTGACCTTTGTGCGTTGGTCATCACATATTTTTCTCAATCATCTGTCACTCTTTAACCCGCTTAAGGGTGGTTCTAGGCTCTAACGATTCCCCTTTTAAATGATAACTATTAAATACCAATATAAAATAGATATTCTACTTGTATAGTATCCAGCAGAGCTCATAGCTATACATATTTTCTTGCCTAACGTTTACCATTATGAAATCGTGGACCGTTTCGGACTGAACCTCTCACTATATCAGTTCTTCTTCCGCGTTGAGATCGGCACTGACAGTTCATAATTCTGTCGACCTAGTAATTCTCAAGCCTATGAGGTATCCAGCGAGTTTAAAGTTATGAAAAAATATATTTCGATAATGATGTGGTAGGAAATAAGTTTACTATAACTGTCGTTATAGTATCTACACATGTTTCGTACGATTTTTTTTAATATACGAAGAATATATGATGTGTATCAAAGATTTCACAAATCAACACTCATATAATATTGTGAAACTATGGTAGAATTTGTTTTTTTTTATAAGTTAAAATAATAAAGCACCTGTCGATTTAATTTCAGAAAAATCAATAATAACATTTAAACTTTTTTATTTCATTTCCCGCGTTTTATTTGTAAGTTGACAGTCTGGATAATATCAACAAGCTGTCTGATTATAAAAATATTATATATTCGATTTTTAAATGGAGAATGCTTCAAATAATTAATATCGGCGAAAATTTATCATATTTTTTTTATGATATTCTAACTACAAACTCCATTGTGCTATTCATATTTAAAGCGTGGATATTATATTATGCTTACTACTATAACAACTCCTTGCTTAAATTAAATAAAAAACTAGTGGCGCGTGCCCGCAGACGATATGGTAAGTGACAATTTTCAAGTAAGTGAATTGAAAATACATTTAAAAATAAAAGTCCCAACTGTCACCTCCACCAACATTTCTAAAGGCGAATGATTCTTAACCCAATATATCACAACCAGGGACCAGGAGCACTAATTATAAATTCAGCATTAATTAGACCGGAATATAAGTACGTAACTAGTTCGATCGCTATTTGTGATAGCTCATCTTATGGTACAAAGGAACGTGTCGAATTGAAACTGTTTGTCGCACGCTCGCCAGAGCATGGCCGACCCCGTAATGTGACGCTGGTCTTACGTCGATACTTTCTTACTGTTATTATGTCGTAGACTGAACTGTATAGATATTACTCTAACGGCCAGTTTCACAATGTCCGCAAAGCCACTAGCTACCGAATAAATAAAATCAAAAATGAAACAGAATTTATATTCAATCTACCCAATAAACTAACTGGAACTTATTTATAGGTGGTGAAACAGGCCCTTAAACTAAATATTAGGCATGCAATATCATATCGAGTTGCACAGATTTGACTGGAACTGGGTTGAGTAGTTCAGATAGGCAGTCGCTCCACGTAAGACACTGGTACCCAGCTGTACCTGCTTAGACTGGTAGCCGACTCCAAAGAAGCTTGGGAAGAGACTACAGATAGTGAGAATAGAATATAGGTACAAATATTAGAATAGAATTAACAACCGCGATTTGCACGGATAACAATCGTCTATTTCTGTGTCTGGATGAGTTCAGATAGATTGACGGGAGCAATCATGGGACGAAGTATTAGCATTGTTACCGTGGGCAGCGATTTCAGTACTTTAATTAAAGCTTTATGTACATTTGCCAAAAAGAAACACGTGTAACAGTGAATCCAATTATTTAATCCATCCACTTCAGCGAGCATTGCTCTAATATCTGACTCTCGTGTGTTGGATAAAGAAAACTGATCTCGACATACTTAGATGCATCAGTGATCACTAATGACTTCGGCTGAGGCCCTTTTAAGTGCAGGCCAAAAAGCATTTGATATCAGTATGTTAAATAATAACTATCATATTGACTAAGTAAATACTTATTACAAAGCCAGCAAATAAATTGCAGCAATTTATCTACATTATATATTAAGAACGCATCCATATTAAACGTAAATACAATTCCTTTGTACATTGAAGATGAAACGATCTCCGCGGATTACACTAAACGCCACTTTACTTTTCGCATTCAAATGATGAATTACCATTTCGTCTTAATTCATCACTCGTCTTCGTGTTGAACATGTTAAGGTATTAATACAATATTTCATAAGATTCCCTGCACGTAACATCAACACTTCAGCGACTCGTGATTTATTGACGAACACAATTCACGATGGCCCAGCGATAAACGCGATATAATAAAAATACATGGCTCAAGGCAGATGGCAGTAGAGATTTGGACATCAATTTCAAGATTTGGTTAGAAAACATTAAAAATATTACTTAAAATTTGGAACGTTAAGGTTCAGTTTAGGTTATAGAATGTCGTTCAGTATGCGAGCGAGTGCGTGGGCTAGTTTGGCGCGCCGCCAGGAATTACCTGCCGACCCTTGTATACCGATAAAAGCTAAACATTATTTACAGCTGTATCTAACGCACTTATTGTCGTTTGTAGATGCCATTATCATAGAACCATAAAATCTGAATCTAGAGCCACCTATACGCAAATAAACATGTGTGTTTCATTTTCGTCAGTATCCTTGCTCGAATAGGTTCATGTTTACAACGAATGTTTCACCTTAACCCCGCAATAGACTTCTCATTAGTTGTACGTTTAAAGTTTTTAATTTACGATATCATAAATTGAGTTTATACAAAACAGTAGAATAAATTACAATTTAGATAACAGATTATAATCGTAACCCATCTTAACGAGTTAGTGTTCTAAACAAACGTAAATTATGATGAGTGCTCATGTTCTGTTATGTTAGATAGTCATTTAAACAATTTAGTGTCTTAAGAAGCATGTGTACTTTACTCGCCGTAACATAACCATTAAGGAAGGCAGAATTGAAAATCATATTTTCCGATGGCATAAATGCACGGAAATATTTGGCCCCAAAATAGCCAAAAGTTTTCCACACGTTCTTATGCCAAAGCGGTGCAAAACACAGAAATACCGATAGACCTCGGTCTGGAACTTTGCCCCGAAGTATGTCTCAGCTTTAATCCACAAAAGCGTCTGTCTAGAAAAACTTCACAGTCTTTCAGAAGATTAATAGTGGTCTTGACAGACGTGTGCGCAATACGCGTTAGTGTCTGGTGGGGAACAATGTTGCTGGCAATGATGTAGACTCAGCCGGCCGTGCCAAGCTAGATGTATGGTCTGATAGCACTGCCAAATATATACCAATAGAAAAATTGGCGAAACCACGACACGGAAACCGAACAGAAGTGCATGCACGTGGCTAATGACAATCATTGCCTATTATTTAAGTTGCTGTGGAGCTAAGATTCATAGCTATAATGGGACAATAAAATGTCATTCTTTATGGTTATGCCAGTCGACAATAGTAATATTTTCTATTAAATAA
Organism: Heliothis peltigera; assembly: GCA_958496145.1. NCBI lineage: Eukaryota > Metazoa > Arthropoda > Insecta > Lepidoptera > Noctuidae > Heliothis > Heliothis peltigera. The sequence goes on along the minus strand of OY292326.1, from coordinate 3,339,326 downwards.
TGGCGTCCAGACAGATTGCTGTCAGCCACGATGGCTTCTCTCTCTAATGAGATAAGCAGCACATATTATAGTACGCAGACACTGGTATACTCTCTATTCCCTCAGTCTCATAGGCCGATGGAACTACACAAGGCCGATATTCCATTACTCTCCAATGAACGGATGTCTTCAATTCTAGACTGCTTTGTGAATGTTTCTTAAAACCCTCAAAGGCCTTCATTCAGCCCAAACTGAGAATGGAATGTGAGACCCCCTGTGCAACCAGACAGTAAAAACTCTCCTGTTACATACATTAGGTGTGCTCCGACTTCCGTGGATATTGTCAGAGACAACTGAGGACTTTAAATGGCAGAAGTCACTAGACCATGTAGTGAAACTCTAGCCAAATGACACTGTCATTATTAATGGACCACTGAAGACCAATCGTTATAATAGTCAAACAAAACTTATAAATACATGTTCCCTCTTAAACTTGCGTGTGTGTAAATAAAGGAAAAACCCCAAAAACGCATTGATGAAAAAATTATCAAGTTTTGAAAAAAGTCTAATAAATTAACAAGGTTAAGATAAAGATAAGTTTAATAAAAGTTTTTGCTGTTGAGATTGTTTTTTTTATCCCGTTAGTCATAGTGCTGAACGCAGTGTGAATGCTACTCAGTAGCTGCAGCCGTTATTACTTCCACGTTAGAGGCCGTCAGGTGGTTTTGAAAAACTCCAGCAGCACAGCTGGTTAGGTGATTAAACCTGCAGGTTACTCGATAGGAAGAAGATTGTTTTAGTGATTACTGTCCTATATTAATGTATACCTATAGAAAATTACGAAAAGAATAAGTTCACGGTACCGCGCTGTATGAAATCCGCTCGAACCTTCCACATGGATATCGTGCATCGTGGTCTTAAACACCAAGCAGTAAAACATTTGCTTGAATTCCGATACAACGCTCACTAAATCTCATCCAAAATCACATTTAAACAGTGGAATACTACCTATAAAATCTATACTCAGGATAGTGTTACTTGGCATGCACGCTATAGTAACAGGCGCATGCGTTGCATTGTCGCATCACTTCACGTGCATGTCCCTCACGTGCACGAGATAATGTCGAGAGTATGTGCGCGTGAGAACCTGAAGCACATCACTAAGTTGACGTCACAGATATTAATACTTTTGCTTCGATGAAAGATTTTTCTAATAAAAGAAATTGTTAACTATGTAGAGGAAAATTATCTTTTTGCAACATAAATATTACTCTGTTAGTGACTTTTCCGTTGAAAAAATATATTTTTGTCATTCAGGCATGTATGGTAATGTAGTAAAACCACACATACACAGAACAGGAAATTTGTAAGACCATTGTAAGACCATTGTAAGACCTTTTAAGAAGAAGTAAGTATCATAATGTTTTGTCTCACCAAAGTATTCAGCCTTAACTTTTTCTTCCCAAATAATTGAATAGACTTTAACTTGAGAAGTATATCGGACCAAACGAATGGTAGCAGGTGCCACTTCAGGGTATCTGGTCCATACAAAGCTTTTAACTGGAACAAAGCTTTTATATCCAGATTGTTGACAACATACGTGTATATCATAGCTAATACCTTTTTCTATGTGATGAAAATCTTTACATGACCCCTATGTGGGTCAGCACAAGGTAAGCGTATCAGACTGATACTGACAGCCTACTCACCCGTCCATATTCTAGTTTAGTTTCTTCAAGAGCCCTCCGTGTTCCAGGGCTGCGGTAACTCTTCAATCCCAAAGATAATGATTAGAAGGTAAACAGAGAACAGAAAGATAACGGGACGAGATCTGCTGGGGCTGCGGGTTTTCCGCAAGGATTACCGTGGCCCTGGCACACAGGGACTTCCAGAAGGAAGGTTTTAGTCACTGAGAGTTTGACACTCCCTCCAGCTGCACCCTCAGCGGGATCATTTGACAATTTCCCACAAAAAAAAGTTAGGCAGACAACGTAAATTCTAACCAATCAAGAAATACCTAAATAAAGATGGTGTAGTAATCATTATTTTTATAAATATGTCATGTTTTATTAGTTTAAAATAGCTGACATTTTGTCAAATAGATAGCCGGATGGGAGGATGGAACTCCGAACATCGTAATACAGATTTCAAAACGAAAAAGCTTTGATCTTGGTGTCATGCAGGAAACGACTGTGAGGGATCGGACTGTGTTTATACTCGTAAGTCTAGCACAATTTGTTATATAATAATTGATACGTTTATGTAGGTACCTACACTTATTTTTAAACCACAGCCATCGATAAAGTAGGAAAATTACGTATATATTTAACAATACAATTATCATCATCTCCCGAGCCTTTTCCCAACTATGTTGGGGTCGGCTTCCAGTCTAACCGGATTCAGCTGAGTACCAGTGTTTTACAAGGAGCGACTGCCTATCTGACCTCCTCAACCCAGTTACCAGGACAACCCAATACCCCTTGGTTAGACTGGCGTCAGACTTACTGGCTTCTGACTACCCGTAACGACTGCCAAGGATGTTCAATGACAGCCGGGACCTACAGTTTAACGTGCCATCCGAAACACAGTCATTGGTGTCCAAGATATACTTAGAAAGTACATACAAACTTAGAAAAGTTGCATTGGTACTTGCCCGACCTGGAATACAATACAATTAAAGAAATGTAAATAATGGAATAAACAAAAGGACATCAAAAAATGTTGATCCTCATCTTGGTGAACCTAATTTCTTGTTCAGTTTGATTTCAACTTACTAGTTTAAAAAGTCGTGGTGGCCTAGTGGTTAAAAGTGCCAGCATTTCGAGTATGAAGGTGCGGGTTCGATTCCAGGTCAGGCAAATACCAATGTAACTTTTCTAAGTTATATGTATTTTCTAAGCTCATCTTGGACACCAATGACTGATTGAAGGTGAAGGAAAACATCTCGAGGAAACCTGGTCTATAAAGTCTGAAATCACCAACCCGCATTGAGCAAACGTGGTGATTAACACTCAATCGTTCTTCTAGTGAGAAGAGGCCTGTGCCCAGCAGTGGGACGATAAAAAGGTTGTGATAAGTTTATATTTCTCGTCTCTCTTGCAGCATGTGAAAAAACAAACCATTTATTATTGACAATAAGCCTTTTAATAACAACGAGGTGAGGTCTAATGCGAGTTTTTATTCGTTCACTTTATCAAGCAGGCCTTTTATTTCCACGTGGCTGGTGCGATGCTTATAAATAAATAAAAACCCAAGGTCGTTAGCTTGGTGCTACGTAGCCGCAGTAGCAGGTAGCTTGCTTACGTACGGCCACGTCATACCAACTACATTTTAAGTACCGATCATAGCTATTTATCAGTTTTTGTGTGTCATCGTTGAATTGATTACCATAAAAAACTTATTGTTACGCAAGTCAAATTGATATCTATATACATATAATAAAACAGTAAAAAATCCGTGTCTGTACAAATAATATATTGACAAAAATAATAACTGAGGGGGGTTTAGAAAAAGCAATAGAACACGAATCCGAAAAAAAAATTATGTCTGTTTGTCTGTATGTCTGTTTGTCTGTTTGTTTGTACGCGCTAATCTTCGGAACCACTGGACAGATTTGAATGATTCTTTTTTTGTTGTATAAGTGTTAGGTCGGGGCAACATATAGGCTATAAATTATCTTGGAAACTTGAACACCTGATGCAGAACAGCAACAGACCAGCTTAACTATAAGAGATAGAGAAATGCTGCCTTAGCAAAAACTGTTCCACGTGATGAGCATTTTCTTCTGCGAGATAAAATTTGAAGATCTGGAACAGCTGTTTTGGACCTCCTAGAGCCCAGCTACACCATTACACATATAGAAATGGCGTCTTAGCAAAAGTTGTTCAGCCTGATGAGCACTCGCTGTTGACGTATAAAAATTGAAGATCTAGAACACCTTCTATGGAACTCTAAGAGCTCAGCTACACCATCAAACATATAGGACTGACGTCTTAGAAAAAGTTGTTCGGTCTGATAGGCATTTCCGGTTGACTTATAAAAATCTAAGATCAGACACATTTCATGTGAAGAACCTCCCTTTTTTGAAGTCGGTTAAAAACAACATCAGCTGAAAGTACCTCAGCACGGTGAAAGCTGTAACAGTTTAGGACTGCGTTTCGTATAGACGCCAGCACATCAAGTTACCCGAAACTGTAAATATTTTCCAATCAATTTTGAACCATATGCTTCAGCGATAAAGTTGAAATTCTATTTAGGAAATTTAACGATTGGATATTTTGACTTTGGTACTAACGCTTATGAAAGTAGTACTTAACCTAATGCACGACTAATTTCTGATCGAGATTATCATACATTGTCCAGAATGAAGGCATCCAGGCCGATTGTCGGCTACGGCGGAAGTTCTCTTTTATGGATTTATCAACTTTTTTATTTATTTATCAAATTTAAAAATTTATCAACCAGCTGTGCAGGACATTTATTATAGTGCTCAAGCATTCGCGCAGATACAGGTGCACTCTCTATTCCCTCACTCTCACAGTCCGATGGGACGGCAATCCGACATGACCGGAGAGAGATCAGGCGCAGGACCAAAATTTACGTGCTCTCCGATGCACGGGTGAATCAATCACCAACTTCCAGACTCCAGGCTGCTTTACGAAAGTTTCTCAAAACTCACAAAGCGATTTCGACCCGGGAATCGAACCCGAAACCCCGTGCACAGCAGTCGCGCCTTGCGACTACTACATCAATGAGGCTGTTCAGAATAAGCTCATAACGAAATATTCATAAGCAGTTAGAAAGTGAAAGAGACGTATAAAATTGAAGATCTGGAACAACTATTATGGTATTCCAAGCGCCCAGCTACACTGTTAACTATTGGGATTGACGTTAACAAAATGTTCAATTTGAGGCATTACAAAAAGAAACCGTCTCGCGCATCCTGTTGTTTTTCCGTCCCCGGACTCATAGAATTCGATATCAGACGTTTCAAATCTTCGATTTTGACGGCCCTGTAGTCGCTGGCATAAGCGACTGGATCCGCGTACGAAGTCGCGGGCAGAAGCTAGTTATAAATATGCCCGAATACATTTTTTATTAATATGACGTCATATATTTTCCTAGGCCTACTACGTAGTCCTGCTACGGCGTAGCCAGTTCGTAGTCAAAGTATAAAAGGTTAATTATGTTTACTTACTTTATAAGAATTTTCTGTCTGTTAATACTTACGTTTACGTAGCTAAGAAATATTTAATACTTTTATGTTATTATAGATATTTTCTCGGTGAATTTCTATTTACTTAGAATTATATAGGTACATTAAACATACATTTTTAACTAGGCGGTTTTTTGATATCATAGAATTGTCTGATACTATTTTACATTAGAATCAACACCTAAAATTCCTAATTACATACTCATTTATAACAATTTTTAGTATTCATATAAATAAGCCCACTTTATGCTATGAAAAAAAATCCCAATAAACTTTTCTCATTCTCCATAGAACTTAGAAGATGAGGTACTTTTAATGGCAACTCTAAACTTAAGCCACTGTATTAACTATGGATTTATAAAACCCGAGTTCCGTAGCACTCTTATTGATCGCTCCTTGTTTTAAGGGACCATCTTAACGTACGACAGAATAGATCACATAACAATAGTCGCACGAAGTCGTTAAGATTCTCTCCTGTACGCAAACGACGCTTTAACTTGCCATACAAAAGAATCTTGCCGGTTTTGATCATAAGAGACAAAGGGCACTTTAACAGCAGACTTTCGTAATATACCAGCCTCTCCAATGCCAATGACCTTAGAGTGTCAAGGGTAGCTTACATGCTCGTTATTTTACTAAATGTATTTACATTAATTATTACTAAAAATATACATATATATACATTAACTATACTAGGTATAAATATATACAAGCTTATACAAAACTTACAACTAAAATAATAATATAAAACTAATAAATAGCGTCAAAAAACTCATCCTCATCGTTGCCACCCGGTATGCCCGTTATTCAGTTCAACAATCTGATCTGATATTCGACTGACCCACTGATCGATTGATTGGTTCCCTATTGTCTAGACTTTGACAAAATGTACAGACGCCTTCAAGTTAGCCTACCCGAATCGAAAATTAACTTTCCGGCATTGTGATAAGGTTGAAAACCTACTTAAGAAATGTGATAGATTGAGGAAGGGCGTCTGTACCAAGTTTTATGTTGTTTGTATATAATACTCACTTCAGTTGAGGTATTCAATGGTATTGACAATTGGGATGATGACTAGGTCAAAAATAAAATACTTAATCATATTCAATTTGAAAAACATCTTCAAATAATGACAGTTTCGTTTATCGTTTTGAACCGAAAATTGATTACATTTTTTTAATTAATAATATAACCGAAATAAGTATGCGGCTTGATGTGAAAATTCGATGACGTCAAATCTTAGTATTTTCATACAAATTGCATACAAAGTAACCATTTTTGACAGCTCAATAAAAGTAATGAATTTGACTAGTTGTCATCTACCGTATTCAGTGAGGTCCTGATTGTCTTTCGAACTCTTAATTGAAAAAATAATGAGCATGTGTGTCCTTATAAAAAATAGGCAGGCTTTTAGTAGACTGTTATTTTATTAAGAGGTGAGAGAACTTGGAGCTGACTGAGCCCGGCTAACTGACCTAGAACTGAATGGCAAAAGTAGGTATACAATTTGGGGTAAAGTAAACGAGAAATTGAGGTCAGCTTCTTCAGCACCGGCCGAATACAAATAAGGGAAACCTTAGATGTTGAGTTTGTATTAAGAGTAGGTTTTTCTGAAACGAGATGATCAAATAGTGAAGGATCCATTTAATTACTGAAATATCTACTGTTAACCCATACAAATTATTTTCAGTTTATGTTACTTTTAGAAAATGAGACAATTATTTAAACTTTACCTAATACCTTTGGATTAAACAAACTGTAGGTATGATGTATGATCATATATCACAATAATAATAACATAATAAAACATAAAACAAAAATCTTTTCAATAACATTTCATTTACAGAGATAACGTAAGCACGTGTAGTAGGCCTTTCAAGCTCTGCTACGACGTAGCACTTCGTAGCAGTCTAAGCACATGATCTCCAGTAAAGCTACGCGAGTTAACTTTCTCAATAACCATAAGCATTCCTTAAATTACAGCTCAATTTTCATGATAATGTCAACAATTCTGTTAGCTAATAAACGCTATTTTCAGCACTTACGTATACAAAATTAATTAGCTCTCGTCACACTGAGATCAATTTAGGACTAAGCTAACAATTAATGATGTACATTTTACTTGTAGTAATTTGTAAATTAAAGGTAACGTCAAATGTTATCAGTGACTACGGAACTAGCAACTTTTATTTTCAGTTAGAGAAAATAATGTTGTTGGATTTCGAGTTCTAATGCCTGGTGTTAAGAGTTAGGTGTTATGAGGTGGTACGCGGCGCAGGAGTGCGTATGTTTGCGCGAGTGTGGTAGCTGGCAGCGGGCCCGCTGCCCACAACGGAGCTTATAAAAGAGGGCGGCAATCTGCTCCCGCGCCCGGCGCGCGCACTCCCGACTCTTTCCTCATGGGGCGCGCTACCTCCACTCGATAGTACCTACAAAACAAAAAATACATTTTTATGTATCTGACATACCAGTGAAGGGACCAAGTGATAAAGTGATACGGTAAGTTGTTTCTCACCGGTGACCACGAGGACTGTGATATCTGTGCAGTGACTGTTCAGTGTTGCCCCACTTGCGGAATGTGCTTTCATATTTGAAGAGTAAACGGACGATTTCAGTGCGAATGCGATAAACGAAATGTGAAAAATTATCGGCTTGAAAAATAGCAACCGTTCCAACGTAAACGCAGATTTGATTACATAAGCCAGTGTTACCAGGAATGAAAATTGAATGGAGGTGGTATAATAATAACAATTTATATTGAAAAAGTGAATTGGAACTAGTTTTTTATGCTCCAAATTTATTACAAAACCAGTGTTCTTTAATGTTATGGTGAAGTATAAATAAACATTAACAAAAAATAAATCCACTTAAAACATTTGAATTAATCCTATCTTTCCTAGTAAAACTGGCTTGTGACAGCTCAAAATATAATAAAAACAAATAAAATTAAAATATATATCACCTAGACGAGTTTGAAGGCCGCGATCGCCATCTTTTTGGTATGACGTGATACTAGATTATGTGCTAGATAATATGAAGATATTTTAGTTAGGAATTCAAAATAGCCCAACATTACACCACTCAATTACCAAGATGCTCAATCTAAGAATAGTAAAAACTTTTCATTCGCTTAAAGCTTTTGCTGTATGATATAATTATTAACAAAACTATATAAAAAGTTTGTCCGTTAGTCCTATTTTTTAGCTATAGTTTAAATATTTGATGCCTGTATTTATCTGTATCCATTAAGGCAATTATGAGTTAAATATTTTCGGTTCGATCGCTCTCCGATAGTAAAAAACTGAAAATAACCAATAAAACTGTATCGGAACTATGATTATAATTTGAAACCAGATCGTGATGTTTACTCTGATACAGTTAGAGCCAGCTGTAAAAATACTTTTCATTTCAGATTGTAAAACTATGAATATCGGAACAAAGCACCTAATATACTCTGACGTCAATACTCGCCGTCATAAACTTAGTAGATATGCCGAGATACAACATAAATGTTATATAAATACGTAGCGATGCTTTAAAATGTCTTTTAAATGGCTCCACGTCACGCCGTGACCCTCATGAGCTGTCAAATGTGACTGTAAGCTTATGCGCCCGCACAAGCCGAAATAAATGACTAATGAAACGAAACGAACGAAAAACGAAAAAAATATTACATATCTCGAAAGATAAAGTTTACTAAACCGTAAAATCATTCAAAATAAACAATAACCAACTGTTTTTGCATCGTATACGATGTTATAAATTACATATTGACGAGGTGGATAACATATAGCTGAATAGACGAATTCTTTAAACAACTTTGTGTACTCAAAACATTGGCATTTCCAGAATTTCTATCAACACTCGATCGCTCGTGTCTGACGATGACTACGGCCTGTCTGTTCTCTAAACTTTTCACATTTCGTATGTAGACCATTGTACGCATTTAACTAGACATTGAATGTATCATTTAATGACTTGACATTCAAGTCAGTTCGCCAAATAGCTCGAGGCCAGCCCGGCATTGTCTATAATCAGCTATTTTCTCCTTTACACGCATAGCGAACTTGATCCAAATCCATGCAGTCCGCCAAAAACCGCAAGTCGGTCCTGCCAAAGCAGACGATTACGACACTCCCCAGTACGATAATTCTATTTTGATTATTACCTTCGGACGTTTATTTTGGATGACGAATAGCCTTACGATATGGCTCGGTACGCGGAGTATATTTGATATCAGAATGATATACTCATACGCAACTCGGTCCTCGTTAAAATTATCTAGGAATTTTAAAAGCTCGTTCAACCGATTTGTATTATTGAGCGTGTTCTTATAGGTCGTTACCGTGGCTTGTTATACATATGCCTATAAATTAACGATGTACCTCCCACTTACCGTCAATTATGAGTCAGAGAACGCGCCCTAAATACGATTAACGTTATTCCATTACACTCCCCAATTACACGAGTTATGATGGTAATTATATGTAGGTTATGTGATGTTCATATACATAATGTGCTTCTATCAAAACTAAATTATATCATTAAATTAAATACCCCTATTTAGCTTCTCCATAACCGACAGAAAGCTGTGCTACATAGTACATACCCACTCTATCAAAGTCCTATCTTGCTTAGCGACTACATATCTGTTTATCGTACCCGCCCGACTCATAAACGAACATCTGCTTCTGGGAAAATGAAAAAGAAAATTTAATTTCTATCAAAACGTCAGCGTCCATTCAGCAATCCAAATATTGATCCTAGCTGTGTGGCAGCTATAAACAAGGCTATTTAAAAAATAGATGCTAAAATATAATATTCTCTGTTTGTAAGACGGTCAAAGATCCGAATTTGATACGGAAATTGCCATTATTTCTTAGGTGTAAATCTCCACTAAAGCTATCATTAGCTGTATGTTTGGGTGAATGGCACATCCGTGGCTAACGCATGACTGGGTTGCAGAAAATTGCAATGTACTATTTATACCGGGTGCCAACATCAACAAAACCTACTTCTTCATTTCACATTGCAAGTCAATGATCTCATATCGGAAGTAGGTCGGATGCGTACACGCAGCGTCTGTGGCAATGCAGGTATCCAACACAAACATACACACAATGCGAATTAATGCATGAAATCGTAAAATGCTAGCCCAAGTAAAAACGAAAACGGTTCAGTTGTTATTTATGCGTGTAAACATTTTTGATATGATGCACCATTAAAGATTTATAGCGGAACAGAAATGACATTGAGCTTCCCATTGCAATAAAATGTAAAGTAAATAATAAATACATGAGTATACTGGAAATGCTTTATTAATCATAGAAGGAATACATTATGCTTGATCTATTCATAAATCAATCTATTGGACTATAACTAATAATTTAATTCCAACTAGTTCATGTAAAGTTTATATTTGATTTTGATTAATGTCTTTCTAGGCCACTGTCGGACTAGGTCAAAGTTCATGGATAGCAGTTTTGACTTTTAAATAGGAACATTCAAAGAACAAATAAAAAATGGGGGGGTCACTTAATTGTTTGTCGTTGAGTATTGACACTTAACAAAAGAGCCATCATTTTAGTTAAATTATTTCATAAACCATGACCAAGTGATCTTAAAATATTGGACAACGAGGATATTAATTGATGGGCTATAAAATAGTACGCTAGCCAAGCTAGAGTGATTTTTAATCGGTCGTTAAACATGCACTGATCATTATTGCTAAACATATCCGGTGCGGCTCGCACGTGCGTAAGCGCGTCCATTACTATCAATCAGAACACGAGCCACATCTGCAGATCAAACACACGGTTTTGGAGCTGTTCTTAATCTTCGATTGCATGATGAGGAAGTTCGACCCCAAAACCTTTGTTACGTATGACTAACAACTAAATTGTTACTAAGTCATGCTCTAATATTAGGTTACTACAGTATGTTTGTACAAAAGTATATAACTAGCCTAATCTAGAAATGTTATGACTTAACACCATATAAAACTACATGGTTTTAGTACAAAGAAGTTAAACCGACCTTTGACACGTGTTTAAGAAATTTTTGGAATGGACTTTTCTTAAATAAGTGTCAAACATCTATATAACTTCTTTGTTATAACAACAGTAGTTCTTAGTACAAATGTATCTGATATTAATTTACTGATTTGACTGATTTTATAACAGTTCAAATATCTTTATTAATTAACGCATAATTGCTACCGATAAATAGATGGAAATAATGTATAGAATAGTGAAAATGTGAAAATTAGTGGGTTGTACACCGTTAATAATATAATGGCGTCTCACGTCTGCCCTTTTTCCAATTTCACACCCAATTTGCCGGGCATACACATTTCTAAACAAATCCCTTCCCCTGCAGTCGAACCATAGACAAATAAAATTTAACTAAACTTTTTGATAATGACCTCCAGGAAAAAGGACACTATACACAGTTCATTGCATTGAGCTAAAGTACTTAAACCAAGAACTAATATGTATACTGAAATGTAGAAGGAGAAATTCCTACATTGTCTCTATAGATGTGGCATTTGATGTTTATTATTTATGAACCATAAAACTTGTTTTTAAGCATTATTATTTAGCGTGGGTAACTTTTAATAGTCACTGAATTATGTTCATGTAAAAGAGACTTTATGCAATATTGCTCAGTTAATCGCAGATTCAGACATCGGATTTATGTTATCACATTTATGCTCATCAGAAAACTACAGTATATTCTTTTAAAAAAAAAACACAGTATAATTTCCAGACGCTAAAATAAACGGTAACATTGGCATTCAGCTGTTTCCCTGCGGTTTTCTATTTTCACTCTCTAAATATATTCCAAGTACTTCACTCACAAGGTTGACATTTTTCCGTGGCTACCGTGAAATCGATATCATAAAATCGCTCTTAAAATGTAAAAAGACATTCCACAAGTCTAGTATTCGCACGTCAGTTACAATTTTATATTTTTACTTCAAAAGAGCCATTATTTTACTTAAAAAAAAATGGATATGAGCGGTGAGTCTTTCTAGTGGTTAAAATTATTTGTTAAAATGCTATACATACATCCAAATATTTTGATATCATGGTTGTAAACAATTTATTTTTGACAGTTAACCGTGAAACGAGCTCAGTGAAGTATAGCAATAGTAAACTGATTTACTTCTGATCGATTCAAAAGCATAATTTAGCTACATACACGTTTTCGCAAAAGGCACAAACACTTCAGAGCTCATAGTCAAAAGATTATTAGCAATTACGCCTACTGCCTATAATTATATTTATGAGTTCATCATTTTGATTATGACGGATTCTTCCAATCTGTTAGGCGAAGACATGATGGGAAAATATTCAGAATCATAGATCAGCGTCATACGACAGTTTATCTTTGCCAACAGTACCTACACACCAATGTCACCGTGTCGGCCACGATCCAATTGTATCCACAGCAAAAATTATCCACCCGATAATCAACAACCATTTATTTAATAATTATAAATATAATTCTACCATAAGAAATTGCTTTAGTAAGTTACGGAAAAGTCTGACTATCCTCAACTGCTACTGAAGCAGAAACCGAGCTGAAAACTTAATTTCGCAGCGATAACTGAAATCCACTTATAAATCGATAAGCTAATGTTTGTTCAGTAAAGGCTTATCATGATAACACCCATCTATTCACTCTTTTATCCCTCCCGACACGGTCGATTGAAAGCTCTTTCGGTCTAATAACTTTGTTGGTTACGTCTAAATAAACCATAAGAATAACCTGGTATTAAATAAAAAGGAGAACCTTTTTAATAGTCGTAAACAGAAGTAACCATCACACAACAAGCTCCGGGAGCTCGAGCCGGGCAGCGACCGCTATAAAAAGATCATCATAGGACGGTCGGTGACGGCCGTCGTGCGACATGCAACCCTGGAAAGCGACTCGACTGTGCCATCGAGTACTGTTGCCAAAATAATTAAAGAAATCTCCGACGGTGTCCCTCCACCGCGCCCGCGCCGCTCTAAAATCGTCGCTCTTCGCCCGGGAGTCACTACTCGGGGCGCGGCGGGAAAACATCTCCCGCGCCACTCTTATTTCTTCTTTCCTTCCCGACGCTGTCGAAAAAAAAATATTCCAGTAAGTTTCATAATACCACTATAAAACGAAGCAAACGTGAGTGTAGTAACCCCAAGTGCAAATTAAGTGTCATGCAAGTTGCAAAAGGATATTAGTGAATAAATATATAAGTGATAAAAGTGTTACATAACGCGAAACATATTTCAGAATTTTAAAAATACCGCATTTTGTAGGCGCCTATGGCATAAAAATAGCTTTGAGTCACGTGGTACAATTTCAACCTATAGCATAGCTCCACATTTATGTATGATCGTAAATTGTATTAAGTTTTAAAATGAATAAAATAACACTTATTTCGGAAGCTTTTCGCTACTAGACAACGTTTTGAAGATTGTTGAATTTATTTATCGAAATATAAAATATTTTATATAAAAAGAATTTCGTTTGATAAAAATAGTTTCTCACCCGCGTAAAAGGTGGCGCTGCCATCGACCCCTCTTCTACGTCAGTCAGTTTCGTAAAAAATGACGGCTGGATTAGATACGTGTTCGTGTCGTTTATGATATTTACGAGAAAAAGAATTAGATTCGTACAAATTTTAGTAATAACTGTATAATTAAGAGTTAAACGCTTAAAATAAGTGAAATATTAAATAAGATAGACACTTCTCATGTATTAAAAAAAACTTCTTGGTGAGTGGTGCAGTGGTCAAACGGTGCTTGGTATCTAGGAAATAGCTCGTTAAATCTGATGTCATTACTCGTCTCCCTATTTTATGAATATCTTTGAGAATTAAAATGTATTTTGTTATTAAAATCCAAATCTGCAATGTTCATAATATATAATTCTTAATTTATTTCATTTATAAATTACCCGCTGATTTAAACAGTTCCGTTTTCCGTAAAATCAAAGTAATTTGTTTAACACAGTTATTTTCCGTTCATCACTGAAATAATAAAGTTAGTTAAAATACGTCGCATTTAAAATTCTCGTACAAGAGCAACATAACCTCAAAGCCTTCAAGTTGATAATGATGACTCGTCATTTCTAACCTATATTTTTTTGTTCTTGCTTTTTAGAACTGACGGCAACGTAGTAATTCCACCATGGAGGACGCTCACTCGAAATCCGTGGAAGAAGTCTTAGGGTACTTTGGTACAGACCCAGACAAAGGCCTTAGTCCAGACCAAGTTAAAAGGAACCAAGACAAATATGGGCCAAATGGTAAGTACACTGTTTACCTGTAACATGTAAACAAATTTTCATACCTTTCATGTTTTTAAGTGCGGTAAACTATTCAGAACAGATAAATTTAAATCTGCTGCTTAGCTTCCTCAGATTAAAGTAGCTTAAAATTTTTAATTAATAATTTGTCAAATCTTAACGGGATCAACCATACTGTTATAAGTTTAGTGTCTTCCTAACTCCATTGATACTTCCTAAATTGATATTATTATAATACATTTTAGGTACTTTTTGCCTCAATGTGACATCATCAAATATTTTACAACTCTGGTTGACATAGAATTGCATGCATAGACACAAAGTAGAGCTCATGCATTGAGTTTCTTATGCTAAGTACATACTCCGCATTCCCTTGAAGGAACAAGCATAATTTTACTAATTTGCAGTCAGGAAGTGAAGCAATTTATTGGGGCTCCTGTCAATTAGGCAAAGCCCTTAATCTTTAGTTAACTTTGTTTGATAAATGTCCCGTTCCCATAAGCAATTAATTTGCTTATTAACTTCAGATTTTGAATTTATTCTTTCAAGGCCATAAATGTCAAAAATGTACCATTTGTTAGCAAAACAATTTGTTTCTTTTATACGAACTGGGCAATACATTGAATGTAAGATCCTTTCTTGACTTAATTTCATAATATTAAATTTCTAAACCAAACTACTTCCTTGTGCTGATTGATGAATTCTTTTTTATAAATCAAATTCAGGTATGATTACAACTTTTTATCAGAAATAATATATTTTGTCCAATAATTTCTTTGAAGACAACAAATAACCCCTAAATAGACAATGAAAATTAGTTAATTCAAATAACACAAAAATAATATAAATATACAGTAAATTTAATCATTATCATCAAGAGCTTTTTTTTTCACCCTGCGGGGCACACTCCTGACACAGAAGGATTGAGCGTTAATCAGCATTCTTGGTCAATGTGGTTTAGTTATTTAATACAATAAGTTTTACACTGTTTATCAATGTATGTCATATGGACCAAGGTCAAACATCCAGTGTTCACTTCCATGAATGCAAAGTTTGATGACATAATATTATTATCTATTTTTAATACTCATTAGTATTATCGAAGCGAATATAATCTTGATAACTAAAACATTGCTACGTTAAGGAGATGAACTTGCACACTGTGAACAAATTGTTCTGAAAGATCATTTCTGTAGCGCATAATGTCTATTGAGTGGCAGTTACTTAAAGATGAGGACTAATGCCTTGGCCATCTTGTCTTCATATTATAATGAGAGATATTATTTTCATTGTAACGGCAACATTACAAAGGCAACATTACTAGTATACATATCACTAATTGTAGGCTATCACTTAGTATGTTTATTTCTCGGTGAACATTTTTTTTTATTTGAGCTGCACTATTATGGCACTAATTTGAGGAGTAGTTTCAATATCGACCTTGTACGCTGAAGTTTAATAATACATACTATATTTGGATAGGATGTACAAACAAATATAATCGAAATACACCTTGATGAAATAGTTCCGAGAACGCAGTAAAACTAATCAATATCCTGATGAGGTGGAAATAAGGGAAATATTTATAAAAATAGACCAAGATAAATATCCAGAGTTGCCCACACTGTAATTGATATAACGACTGAATGAAAGCTATCCCGACGAATAGGTTTTGCTTGATTATCCTTACTACGCAAACATCCGGTGCTGTGGGCGATGTGTAAATTAATCCATTTGAAGTAATCTGTCCATTCCGTGCGCTGTTCCTAATTGTGTGAAGATAACATAAAATCCTGGTAAATATTTCCATATAATGGTAACATTTAGTTTGAGCCAAATTGAATTCTCCAACACGGTCGTCTTGTTAAAATAAATTAAAATTATGTTCAGTATATTAACATTTTGTAAGATTACATTTACAAGTATATAAACTTTTATCGTGACGTGACTGTTATATTGTTAGTGAAATGTTAAGGTAGGTAGGAAACGGGATTTCTGAAGTAATCTGCCAACTTTACACAAAAAAAAAATCAAGTAAATGTTTATCCATGATTCTGTTTTTTCTGATCAAATAAGGCTTACCACCCTATTTCCATCAAATAGAAACCAGGGCAAGACGTTTATATTGACAAAATTAATTAGTTTTATCTAAGTAAGTCACTTACTAAATATTTGCTGACAACTATGAGATAGTATAAAAAGTAGATTTCTCACAATCTTTTCCTACGTTTTACAAACAATACCTCTAATAGGAAAAAAACTGTTTGTATGTAGATATATACTGCTAATTGTTTGAACACAAAAATACCATTCATATTATTTTCTTGTATGTTGTCCGTCTCTGAATACACTTAGTTATCCTCTTTGTGTTGTTACAAGGTATAAAGAGTAATCTTTTAGCAAACTATTTGCACTGATGATAATATGTGGGTATTTAAAACAAGTTCATAGATCTTGTATAGGTAAGTTTTACTTCATTCGGTGAATTTGAGCATCATATTTTTATAGTTAGATGACCCCTTAAATAGGTTACAGGCTATGTAGATCGAAGAAGAGAGGTTAATACTGCGTTCCCGTTAAGTATATTTATAGTGGGACCGAGATGGTACAAGAGCAGTGAGGCGGCAGAAGCTGTCACTGGTGCGTGTGCACCACACAGGCCCAGGGGACGAGCCCTCACGCATCACATCTTTAATATCCCTACCCTACCTCGTACTCTAGCTAGCACGCTTAGATAGAAAGCAGTATGCCATGAAATTGCGAACCCGATATCTAAACGGATTCAATTAATATTATGCTCATTTGACGAACAAGAAATATTTGAAACTGATAGTTCAAAAGATCGTGAGTCAAACTTACCTTCACATTAATTTAAGAAGGGAATTTACAGTGATAACATTTAAAATGCATATTCTCATAATACTTAATCATTGTGATACACTTGCACGGTGTTTTAAAGGAAGATGATGTTAGAACCGTTAAAAAAATATTCGCCTCAACGCAAGATACCGCGAGACTTGTTTATTTTTTCATTCCGTACAACTGACGATTATTTTGCTGCGGAAAACATAAACTACACGTCACTTCACTCCGTGAAGCGGGGTTACAATACCGAAACTAAACGCGTGCTAAGATTTAAAAAACAAAATTATGAACTTTGCATTTACTTTAAAAGTTGTATCTCTACTTCTACACTATAATAAATTGTATTTCCACCACGTGTATTTCCCGCTCTGGTCCTCAATAACGCACAGTATTTATGCAAGGCACTGCACTAGTACAACTCCAATACGCCAGCCATCATGGCAACACATATTAATAAGCCATTTGTTACCTTTTTCGTACGATATAAATGCTTATTTCCTCTAAGATCAACAAAATTACGTATCCAGCATAAAATCTTAAGTGTTTTAGGATTGTTTTGTTTATGGGATAAGATTTCAAACTTGATTAGTTGAAGTGATGTCACCCAATAGTAACTACTTAAGGTTGCCTACGTTCTGCAAATATCATTTTATGAAAACCGTTCTCCACCTACACACAATGTAGTACTAATGTGCCTTCAGCAATCTATGACCATAGTTCTCTGTAAGTGTATCCTTGCTCACGTACATAGATAATTGGCGATTCTTTTCTCAATTTCAAAAGAACAAATCTCTTTCAGACATCAAAAGATATCTGCAAGGTGCATAATAAACGCTTATAAATCCCATTACCTATGTCTATCCCATACATTTAGCTAGTTAGTTGTTATCGAAATTGAACTAAGACTGATCGATTGTTTCTAATGAAACTCGGTGGTTATTCGATACTCGTTCAATAATCATTCGTCCTCGAAACATAAAAACCAACATAATATGCGTTAAAACATAGCTATATGGTAAGTAGCAATGAATAAACCGATACCGATACATTATCTGTAATACGCTGTTATGGTTATTATAATAGTCTAAACTTAACTATTTTACGTAAATTGTAATTACGAGTGTTATATGACATTACTCTGGAGTTTAATCTTAAAACCAATAAGCTCCTAGAGTACACGTTAAAAGATTTTTTTTGTATGACGCACTTGAAAGGTTTCCGCATATCTACACACGTAGTGGAAATGACCACAACGTTCCGTTAGAATATTGAAGTGTGGCGCTACGTCAACGTGGATCATAAGTGTTTGAGTGCATTAAGGAGCCGATAGTGCACGGTAAGCCCGGGAATGCTGATGCTCCCGCGGCAAGTTTCGAGTGCCTAGTGGCTGAAATATTATATAGGTACCTACCCAGGTTTATTTTGGACGATCTACGTTGGCGGATTGCGTCTACGAACGCGGCTGACGCGCGATCCACACGACCATTGCACGTTCCAATATTTTATCTGTTAGAAAATTCTTTTATCTTCTTACCACTGACACCATAAAGACGATTTTGCCACACGTTGTATTGACGTAGATGTTATTCTTACTTTATTGTATTACTTTGATCTAGACACTCAACATCATCAATTTTGTGCCTTCGCATTGACATTTGAAATGACTTAGATTATTATCATAATAATATTAGGTGTATTTTATGCGAAACCAGTTCCATTAGTTTATTAATTTATTAGTTTGGTATAAATACCCTTACATTACAATTTGCTATATGAGAATAATCTATTCCCTCGAAAGGAGAGCTAACGGCCTTTAAAGATCTTAAAGGGCTTCTGCCAAGATGAACCCTCGAACACCTTCGAGTACATCTTCATTGCAAAGAAGAAATTCGCAAAATCTACAAAAAAACCCTACGACATATCCGTAACTGAAAACTGAAAAATAGCGTCACAAGTTTGCGCTATTTCAAATTCGTAATGGTTTTCTCTTGCCTTTCTCTCAATATCGTCAAACTAGAAGGCTTTGAGTAACGCAAGTTGCGAAACACAAAACAACGTCAGTATCTGTTCTTTATAGTGCTTTCACATTTATTCCGTTGTCATATAGAAAGTTTTTCACGTTGCCAATTTATGTTACAACATTGTTGTGGTGTTGTGTAATTGGATTCTGTCTTCAGCGAATCACAAATATAAGGTTAGGTTGATCTGTATTCACCTGTAGCACCACGCGCAGGTCATCTGTTTGCTTCTATTATTATTTTTATTATGCCCCCTCTATTTATAATTTCAGCGCTGAAATAGCCAATTTTCCTCGTCTATTGTTTTTCTAAGCTGTTAGAGTTAGCCCTCTCACTACCAGCAGTCACTATGTCTGTATCTTTATGGGAGTAGATGGAGCGTGACGGTATATTATGTATTGTGTTATAGTATTGACAGTCTGGTCACGTTTACAATGTACGCTATTTTGATGTCGGTTGTCCAGCGACGTGACACTTAAGAGTATAGGCGATCCATAGCGACTTATTTGCCGTTGTTAGTTTTATTGTCGACTGCAAGGAAGCAGAGATGCTGACATGGCGATATCCATCCGTTGACTAATTGCTTACATTAGTCGCGGCGGTGTGGCTGGCACTCCGACTGCGTACGCAAATAGAGTCGATACAACGATTGACTAAGCCCACGTTGCCCGATAACACTCTTCGATTAAGACATAGAAAACATGAAATAGAATCTAAGTACATACATTTTATGAATGTTATCTTAAATGCGCCTGTAAGCTTCTTGCGAAACGCGACGTTACGTAGGAACTAAGTGCGCGATTTGAGGTCACCATGCAGGTCGTGCACGGGCCGCAGACGTGGCCCGCTAGCCGCCCGGCAACTACTTAATTATAAACAAGATACGCTAAGCCAAAATATCATATTTGTATCGCACATTTAATACAATGAAAGCGATAAAAAGACTGATGTCTTACAGGTGTTGTAAAGATAACAAAGTTCTGCGACCCTTGCAACATAAATATACAAATAATTACTGACAAACATGCGTCACAAAGGATTTTTTGTAGGGCACGAATCTAGTATTGAGAAAAACAAATGCTAACGCATAACCTTCTACGGGATACATAATAGCAGCTCCACACTAGTGATCTATATGCACGCACAAGGTCCTAAGAATTTAATCTTTAAATAAGTGTATTCTTATAGGTACTTATATAAACTACATTTGTAACCGGTTTTACGTTTATGTGTTATTTTGGAGATGTATTCGATAACAATCTGAATACCGGTTGGTGCAAAAAACCTATTAACTCCATATAGTACACCTAGAGCTACGATATGTTGACAATTAGTTATCAAAATCTATTTTAATTCCAATCAAAGAAACGTGATAATTCCGTATCGCAAAACTGTGTATGTACCTTGATTAACTAGCGGCTGGTAAATATTATCACACGTGTTTTACTTTGGGACTGTTGATTTTTGCGTAGTATCCAAATAGATACCGGTTTAAGCGCGCACTGATAACGTAGTAATCAAAATAATCTGCGTAGAGTAGGACTAGACAAACGGTGAGCAGATCACGTTGAAATGCGGCGCCGACATTTGCATTTGACGTCACTATTATTGGCCGAATCGTTGATCGAGCAGCTCGCTGAGCCGGCGCGGCCGCTGCCGCTCGCTCCGCCCGATCTAGTGTATTTATGTACGATCGTAACGGCCGACATAGATCGCATGCCTGTTCTGACTAGTTTATCGCCTGCTACATTAACTCCTTTGATCTTTTATTCAAAATTCTAATTATGGTTCTTTTCTCTTTTCAGAACTGCCTGCGGAGGAGGGTAAGCGCATCGATTTGATAAATAAATTCTAAGCTAACTGCTGACCTATTACCAAGCATAAATCCGATTCCTAATCTGTTCACAATTACACAACCTTTTACGATTTAACTCGGCCAATATAAGTAGAGTACATAGTGGACTGATAACGTTAAGCTAGACCAGACTACAGCATTCTGGTAGATAAGCAAAAGAGTACTGTGGAAATCTCTTAAACCAATTCACACAGTGGCCACTGCAAATGTAGAACACTTCCTGACTAGTGGTCCCACATTGTATGCTAATCAACTGCTTAAAGTAATGACCCATTATGATAATTATTGTGACACATATATGGGGAACACATCGCCATTAAATCTTTATTTGATTCGGTTCAGAATACTCGCTTCAAGCTAGATACATTTCGCTAGAACGGAGTAGCGAAAGACAAGACCTGTTTAACAACTGGTATAACTTATGTATATTTTTTTCTATTAATAATCCTTCGATAGTGCTAGTATTAAATACCGAGTTCTAAAAACTAAAAAGATACAGATTTAAATAATATCAGAAATTGGTATATCTTGCAAACTCATAACCTAGTTCAAATAAATCGATGTCAAGGCTCCGTGAGACACTTTTTTTTACTCCGAAGCCTTGAAATCTTAGGTTTGTTGAATTTTGTCGCCGAGTGTGCAATACATATTAATGACTAGAATATTGTATAGGCTACAATTCCACAATTTTGTATTTGTCAGTTTAACAGCAGAATGAAATTCAATACGCCGGTTTTCGAAGTAACTAAAGTAATTTCTAATTTCCCTCTGAAATCCCTCCTAAATCTGATTATGCCAAGCTCTGATTACACGTGAAAATACAACGTTTAACGTTTTTTCTTTATAGGCAAAAGTATATGGCAGTTAGTCCTGGAACAATTCGATGACCTCTTAGTAAAGATTTTGCTGTTAGCCGCTATTATTTCATTCGTAAGTATTGTTGGTATAGATATCGTTAAATTCGTTTCCCTATAAAATACTTGAACAATGTTTGTTCTGTCATTTCAGGTTTTAGCTTTATTTGAAGAACACGAAGACGCATTCTCCGCCTTCGTAGAGCCTTTTGTTATTTTACTTATTCTTATTGCTAACGCTGTAGTAGGAGTATGGCAAGAAAGAAATGCCGAATCCGCCATCGAAGCTTTAAAAGAATACGAACCCGAAATGGGTAAAGTAATCAGAGGAGACAAATCCGGTGTACAGAAAATCCGAGCCAAAGAAATCGTACCCGGTGATGTCGTTGAGGTGTCAGTCGGTGACAAAATCCCCGCTGACATCCGTCTTATTAAGATTTACTCCACCACCATCCGTATTGATCAGTCCATCTTGACCGGAGAGTCCGTCTCCGTCATCAAGCACACAGACCCCATTCCCGACCCCCGCGCCGTCAACCAGGACAAAAAGAACATTCTCTTCTCCGGTACCAATGTCGCCGCCGGCAAGGCCCGTGGTATTGTCATCGGAACTGGTCTCAACACTGCCATTGGTAAAATCCGTACTGAAATGTCCGAAACTGAGGAGATCAAGACACCTCTGCAGCAAAAACTGGACGAATTCGGTGAGCAGTTGTCTAAGGTCATCTCAGTTATTTGCGTTGCCGTATGGGCCATCAACATCGGACACTTCAACGACCCCGCCCACGGTGGAAGCTGGATCAAGGGTGCCGTCTACTACTTCAAAATCGCTGTCGCCCTGGCCGTCGCTGCCATCCCCGAAGGTCTCCCCGCTGTCATCACCACTTGTCTCGCTCTCGGTACCAGGCGTATGGCTAAGAAGAACGCTATCGTGAGGTCGCTGCCCTCTGTAGAGACCCTCGGTTGTACTTCTGTCATCTGCTCTGACAAGACCGGTACTCTGACCACCAACCAAATGTCTGTTTCCCGTATGTTCATCTTTGAGAAGATCGAAGGTGGCGACAGCAGCTTCCTTGAATTCGAAATTACTGGTTCCACCTACGAACCTATTGGTGACGTTTACCTGAAGGGACAGAAAATCAAGGCTGCTGAATTCGATGCTCTGCACGAACTTGGTACCATTTGCGTTATGTGCAATGACTCCGCTATCGATTTCAACGAATTCAAACAGGCATTCGAAAAGGTCGGTGAAGCCACTGAAACCGCTCTTATCGTACTCGCTGAGAAAATGAACCCCTTCAACGTTCCCAAGACCGGACTTGACCGTCGTTCCTGCGCTATCGTTGTCCGCCAAGAAATTGAAACCAAATGGAAGAAAGAGTTCACTCTTGAGTTCTCCCGTGACAGGAAATCCATGTCCACCTACTGCACACCCCTTAAGCCTTCCCGTCTTGGCAATGGACCCAAACTGTTCGTCAAGGGTGCACCTGAAGGTGTGCTTGAACGTTGCACGCACGCTCGTGTCGGAACTGCCAAGGTTCCTCTGAACTCGACCCTCAAGAACCGCATCCTAGACCTTACCCGCCAATACGGTACCGGTCGTGACACCCTCCGTTGCTTGGCCCTCGCTACCGCTGACAGCCCACTTAAACCTGATGAAATGGACCTTGGAGACTCGACCAAGTTCTACACCTATGAAGTCAACCTTACATTCGTCGGTGTCGTCGGTATGTTGGACCCTCCCCGTAAAGAAGTATTCGACTCCATCGTCCGCTGCCGCGCTGCTGGTATCCGTGTCATTGTCATCACTGGTGACAACAAGGCCACCGCTGAAGCTATCTGCAGGTAAATCAATCAAATACGTATTTCTTACGTTTGTAAAAAAAAAAAATTGGGATTATGATGCGAAGAACGCTTATATATAAAAAACAGTAGTTAATGAACTAATTATTTCCAGGCGTATTGGCGTGTTCACTGAAGAAGAAGACACCACCGGCAAATCCTTCTCTGGCCGTGAATTCGACGACCTGCCCGTGTCGGAACAACGCGCCGCTTGCGCTAAGGCTCGCCTGTTCTCCCGTGTGGAGCCCGCCCATAAGTCCAAGATCGTTGAGTTCCTGCAAAGCATGAACGAAATCTCTGCTATGGTAAGTTGCACTTGAATTTTGATTGCTTTTTCGAAGTGACGTAATATCGATGCTGTTTTATAAGCTCATAGGGATGTCTTTAAATAACTTATTCGCATAAATTAAATTTGGAACGAATTTGGAAGTAGTACATTCATCAACAAAATTCCACATAGTGTTTTCAGAAAACAAAAATTTGCTACAAAATTAACACAACAAGAACAAAATCTCTATTGTGTTAGTGAATCAACAGCGAAATAACTGTAACATTGTAAACGCGATGTCTTCATAATATACTGGGGCACCATTCGGCTATATTATTTAATGTTTACACATCGTAATACATATTCGAAGTGTTCTGTTTACGTTAAGGCAGGAATGTTTATAAACTGGTTCACTCGATCTTTATTATCGATTGTTAAATTTGATGGTGCAGCCGATGACATGTTCCCCGTGACGTTACAGACTGGTGATGGTGTGAATGACGCCCCCGCTCTGAAGAAGGCCGAAATCGGTATTGCTATGGGCTCTGGTACCGCTGTCGCTAAGTCTGCCGCCGAGATGGTGTTGGCTGACGACAACTTCTCTTCCATTGTCGCCGCTGTTGAGGAAGGCAAGTATTTATGTCACATTACAACAAGGAATTTTAATCGAATTGTGTTAGTTAATAAAACATAGAAAATTTTGTCGGTTGATTTAACAATTTTGACAATTCTATCTTCAGGTCGTGCCATCTACAACAACATGAAACAATTTATCCGTTACCTGATCTCCTCAAACATTGGTGAAGTCGTGTCCATCTTCTTGACTGCCGCTCTGGGTCTCCCCGAAGCTCTGATCCCCGTCCAACTGTTGTGGGTCAACTTGGTCACTGACGGTCTGCCCGCTACCGCCCTCGGTTTCAACCCACCTGATCTCGACATCATGGACAAGCCTCCCCGTAAGGCTGACGAGGGTCTGATCTCTGGATGGCTGTTCTTCAGGTATTATTATGATACAAATGACAGAAAATGAAATTAGTTGGTCTTTTTGATTAGCAAAAAATTAAAGATACGTATTTTGTCTCCCACTAAAAATTTTAACAACGTTCAAACGTTCAACGTTCAACTTTCATGCGACGTCACTATTTCGCACAAAGTCAATACCCTTTTTCTATTTGTCACTCGTCAGGTACATGGCTATCGGTGGTTACGTCGGTGCCGCCACCGTCGGAGCCGCGTCGTGGTGGTTCATGTACTCGCCCTTCGGACCCCAGATGACTTACTGGCAGCTCACCCACCACTTGCAGTGCCTCAGCGGAGGTGATGAATTCAAGGTACGAACTCCAGCAACCTACCCATAACACTGATCAATTTTCTTAACGATGAAATGTTACCTTAATTTTTTATGGTTTTAGGGCATCGACTGCAAGATCTTCACTGACCCTCACCCTATGACAATGGCCCTGTCTGTATTAGTAACAATTGAGATGTTGAACGCCATGAACAGTTTGTCTGAGAACCAGTCGCTGGTGACCATGCCGCCCTGGTCCAACATGTGGCTCGTGGGCTCCATGGCTCTCTCCTTCACTCTCCACTTCGTCATCCTCTATGTTGAGGTCCTGTCGGTAAGTAACACTCGCTCGCTTCTTCAGAACTGGTTGTTCAGGTGATTGACTTCAGGCAAAGTCTGGCTGCAGAAGGTGAAATACAATGTGCAAATGAGATAGCGTGAATGACGTTCTCCCTCGCACTTAAATTTGCTTATAGGTGACGACACAAATTCATTACTAACTAATCAGTTCCAAGAAGGACCATTTGTAGTTGTAGTATTGGCTAGTTACTACATAACTATTTTTATTATACTTTATGTCACCGTCTGCCGTGTTTGCGCGAGTGTTCGCGCGGAGAGCTAACCCGGCCGCGTCCCGCTGTCCGCAGGCCGTGTTCCAAGTGACGCCGCTGTCCATCGACGAGTGGGTGACGGTGATGAAGTTCTCGATACCCGTGGTGTTGCTCGACGAGGTGCTGAAGTTCGTCGCGCGCAAGATCTCGGACGGTGAGAAGCGTTCGCAGCTGATGCACTGGCTCGACGGCATGCAATGGATTGTGCTCATGTGGGCCGTGTTCTTTGGCCTGATCCTGTACGGCCCGCTATAAGCCGGCCCGCCCTCGCGTGCCGTGCCACCACCCGTTTGATTCACATCTAATAACCTCCAATCGATTTCTGCGCCACCCACCTGTTCTGTTCATGTTACACTTTAATTTCTTATTCTCGTGTGTGATTTGATTATTTCGAATGTGGGTAGCGCACGGAATTCAACTGTGGAAACCGATAGACTATGAGCTGCGCTCACCACAGTATCAGTCATCTAACAGTTTGGAATGCTAATTCTGGCGCACCTGGTGTGTGAAGTGATGCCCCTAGTGCCCTAGTGCCCTGTGCCCTGTGCCCTAGTGCCCCGTGCCCTAGTGCCCCGTGCCCGCGGTGACGGACAGCGGACTTCCTAGTGACGAACAAGTGACTGTACGCCGCGCCCGGCGGCCCTGTGTGTACTTGTCTGTACTGCTTAGGAGTAGATCTAACGGAGCCGCTCGCTCTAGTGATTATGCATTTTGTATGTGCGAGACAATAAATTATTCGGAGCTCATTTTTTACAAATTCGTGAGTTCGTCTAATGTTTTCTTCCTTTTACTGAGTACATATACATAATATTATACACTTATTTGATGTGAAGTGGCTGTGAAGACCTTCATTATAAATGCTAACTAATGAAACACCAAAAATTGGTTTTAATGAAAGGTATTTATAAGTTAGATTAATTGCATTTGATACATTTTGTATACAGTAGCATGGGAAGCTCCGCATTCAAATATATATTATAATGAACTCGCACATAGCTCAGTACCTTGTCCGTATGGACAGCAGACATGTTATAAAACATACTATTAATTGATAGTAATGTGCATTGTTAGCTTAGTGTAATTTATCGTAAGTGTATTATTAGGGACGTGGTTACAATATTATTCTCTCTGCATAGGTAGTACTGTTATCAAAAAAATGTCTTTCTCCTCTGTCCTTTCACTGTGGTCGCTTCTTAACATTCCTATATGCATTTCTTTTTTATCTTTGATCAAACCTTTTTGGTATTGAGAAGCGCTCTTATTAATCTAAGCTAATATTAACAAATGAATGTGTCCCTAGGCTGAACTAACCTCATGCCTTAATGTGAACGCCGGCGGATTGCATGCACACCGCAATAAAATTTCATTGAATCATGCGGCCGAGTTGAAGGCATTGTTACTTATACTCTTCAACAGTTGTGTCCTTCTAAGGGCGTGACTGTGCAGTTGTTTTAATAGCAATAATGTGGTCAGCTCGGCGGCATCGCGTAACCAGCAACATAGTATTGCCGGCTTACGTGCAGTCCGCCTGCGTACACCCTTCGTAGGTCAAGTAACACGTCATTAATAGTTACCTGTCCTACCAGTGACCTTCATACATCGAAACGATACCATGTCAAGCCTTGTTTCAATATAATTATTACATAACATTAACGAATTTGTGTATTATGTAAAATGTCTATTTATTGCGTTATTTACCACAAAATAATTTATTGAAATAAAGCAATATAGTCTATGTATGTACGAACTTAAATCCGTTTAAAGATCCTATGTACGATATATAGTACTTTTATTTATCTATATTTACTAATTGATGTATTTTTTGTTTCGTCTCCTGTTGAAAATAACCTTTTATATCAAATATTTTGCCATCGAGACATAATATTACTTTTAAGTTTATACATCCCAATTCAAAATTTGTTCAGACCTGAGGTATAAGGTTAGTACGTACATATGTTTTTTTTTTATTATATATAATGAAGAGTAATAAAATTTTGCATGTAAACATTGCATGGTTTATGACTTTCAAGAGTGCAGTTTTTTATGATGCATTAACAATTATATTTTTAGTACTGTTTTTAAATTATTTATGTGTATACCCAAATCTTAAAACAAGACTTAATTGAAAGGACTACAACCGTTAGAAGTTTATATTTATTTTGTGTTTTTTCTACATCTATAAACACATACTTTACAAATCATAATATATGTATAAACAAACACAGAACATTTAATGATGTACCTACATACTCGTACAATTATTGAGTTACCTAGAAAACTACCTATTGCCCACATACCTCTACAGTAAGTAGCTGGTGTACAAAACGTTGATCCCATATATTCTACATACACTGCACAATGAAGGGCATGCTCAAAATCCTTTGTTGTGAATGTCCCCCAACCTCCTGGACCTTGTTTCGTTTATCAGTTGAACTTATTGAAATGTACAGTCGTTTATACATTTTACATATTAAAATAGTCAACAATATTAATGTTTGAATTATTTCCCTTCACAATCCAGTAGTGACACTACATGACACATATCCCTTGATTATGCAATTATATTCCACCCTTTGTATTGGAACCCCGTGAGTCCTTGGCATATAAAATAATGTCTACTATTCTATTCCTTGCTAACAATTTGAAAAAAACAAGTTTTGCTACCAACCCAGGTGTGTGATGCTTCAGGCTGTAACACACAAGTTACAATCTGAACGTTATTTTAAACCTGTATGTAACCGAGAGATATACGTATTATTATGTTACTAATTAAAAATGGTTGCAGAAGTATTTACAAACTCAAAACAACAAAACAATTGTTTGTGAATTGCAAAACTTGGTTGTCGGTTCCACGCACGCTCCCGCATGCTCTAACGTGGTGTTGTCCTTGTGTCCCCAGCCCAGCCGACGTGGAAGCTGTAAGCGCCGGACGCCGTCGCAGCGCCACTGCACGCACATATTCCATGAACACTCATTGTTTGTTGTGATCCCGCAGTGAAACTACACATTTAATGTAACTACGACACGGTTGTGATATCTGCATAAGACCTAGTAAGTTCGGACGGCACCCCCGCTCGAGCGCACACAACACTAACACTCTCGTTGTTTTGCAGCGAACGAGGTGGTCATTGACAAGTGGTAAACGCCACCGAACCATAGTTCCTCACCCGCTTCTCTCTGCTACTTCTACCGCTCTCGTCTCCCGGTATAATGTTAATTGGTTTTTAGATGTGTACAATTTATAAAAGACGCGTCTCGTAAGACTTGGAATAGGCTAGGCTAGTTAGGCCAGGCCCGGCGGTGGAGGAGAGGCGCGAGTGGTGGATGCGGCGTCGAGGCGGGCCGGGGCGCCGCCCCCGTCCACCTGCTCACCTGCGCTAGTTCACCAGAGGGGACATAATGTTGTTCATAATGTGTATATACTACAGTATGCTTAGGAGGTTTAATCAATTTGTTATATTACGTTGTTCTAATTAAAGACTACATGGTGCCCGTCGACAGAAGCAGTGCGATAGACGATGTGTACTTAAGTTGAGAGCACTCATTAATTTATTGTTATATTTTTATTATCTTATAATCTAGTTTGCTTATCTAGAGTCGAGTCATTTCTATTAGTGCTGACGCCTCGACGAGCAATATGGTGTCTGTAAGGGAAGGATAATTCACGATTGTCCAGTGTTTGGGACCTGAGTCCAAAAGTTTAAACATACCTGTACATTTTAATGTATTATTGTTTTGTACAATAAATCGTTATAAACGACAAGTGTTTCATTTCTCACTTTTGATAAAGACATTAACTCATGACGAAGTTCTATGGTATTTGGGTTCGATGAATGGTATTTGGGTTCGATTCCTAAGTGTCACCAGATTTAATACGAGTATTTGTATGCAGCTAGAACGAGAAACCCTTAATTGAACTCTATAATAGAACAAAGTACACGCCTATTTTTACTGTGTATGTTAATTGTACTTCCGATAAAATACTTAAGTAAAAATCATTCCATTTCAACGCATATAAATCCAGAAATATAAATTAATTAAGTACAATACCTATGTTATATTCAAATAGCTGTTTTATATCTAGAGGCTAAATAAAATCGTAATGTAGTAAAACCAGTCTAACAGGCTTTGAATTTTAAGTTTCAAGGGGACTTAAAAATGTCTAAAATTTCAGATATTCTGGACAGGATAGTGACTCTGGTCAAAATATGCTATTTGGCCATGTTATGTATGGTCGAGTTAATTATAAATATATGACACTACCTATAAAATATCTTACGTTAGTGACATCTACAGTCAGTGTACGCAAGGTATATATACTCTGTGCCCCATCATCTGTTAACTGTAATGTCTAATTAGTCTGTGGCCTTGTAGACGACAAATTCCCCTCCCTTCCCTCCTGCCACATTACGTGTGGCGCGCTGTATGTTTATTAGTTTTATAGTCTTTCGTTTTTTGCTTATTATACAAAAAGAAACGGTTTTTTCAATATTAAAAGTAGTTTTTATTGTACTTGTGTGTTGTTATCCCCTCGGAATTATGCGAGATTCAAACTGTATTCAGATAATATAATGGAAGCGTCTAGGTAAGCTCCTTTTTTACAGTTTATAAACCACAAATTCCGTTATTTCTTTATATGCTCTTGGTTATATATTTTAATTTTTTATTACAGACTAGATAGTGAGCTGCCCAATAAGATGGCACATTTAGATATAATGGAGATTGACGAGCCCAATATAGAAGCTATTGAAGAAAAATCACAAGTGCCTGAATTACCCTCACGAGTTTTAAGAAAAAGAAAGTCGATAATGCCAGAAACGACTAAATCCTCCAATCGTAGGGTTTGTATGAAGCCAAGTAAACGTATTATGACTGAAAATGCTAACCCTAAGCAAATAGAAGCATTGTATCTCAACAAAAAAGTGAAATCCTTGTCACAGACTTTGGAAACCATTTATGAGGAACCAAAGGCTCAGACCACCAATGAGACTGAAGTACTTATAGGTGGGAGGAAAGTAAAAAGACTGCTAACATTCCAATTAGGTAATCAGTACACAAAAGACAAAATAAAGAAGCGCAGAGCTAAAATAAAGAAACTTTTGGGTAACAAAACATTTTTAAATAGAAAGAAAATACCAATGCAGGTATTCCTCAAGACTATAGAATGTTTGGAATTGGATGAAGTAGTACAAACAGAAACTTGTTTGCCAGTTAAAGATAAGGAAACCTAACGAAATTAATAAGACTTATTACCTATGGTATGTGTTCCCTCGTGTATGTGCATTGTTCTTACAAAATAAAATTCCTCAAAATATTAACATCTTTTATTTAAATAAAAATGAGATTTAACTTGGACCAAAATATTCACAGCTTTCAGAGCACCACTAAGATCATAGATTACATACGGCCCCCAACTTCCTCCTGGCAAAAATCCTATTCAGATAATTATGGGCTTTGAGTATTGTTCTTGAGATAAACTTTACATTGGCAACACAATAGTCTGACAGTAGTAAGCTTTCAGACAACAAGTTGTTGCCAGTGAAAAGTATTTGAATAATATTACTGGGTGTAAGCAGAGGTGATGTGTAAGCTATGCCTTAAAGGTTCTAAGTTGTAACTTTGCACTCTACAGATGATTTAGGACAGTTGTCATATTCTTTGAGAAGACCTGCAGACTCTTGATCATCTTTATTCAGGCACACACAGCGTGGCTTCTCTAAACCGGGAGTGAAGAGTTGTCGAGGAACTCCAGTCCAGCTCCTTTTAATGCCTCCACTATAAATAAAAAAAAAACAACATTACATTAACCTATGACCAAACAAACTATTTACAGTGATAATGTTACAAATGAAGACTGTGTATGTCCTGCAAGTGAAAACCTGAAATAAACACAAATAAGCATACTTTTTGTATCTGTACTATAACTACCTATCACTGCAATACAAAGCCAATATTTTTTTTTTATAGTCTTAAAAGACAAAACCACAAAGACTTGATATTTATTACGACTAATAAAAACCTGTAATTGGGTAATTTAAACACTAAATAGGTACAGAATATCTTGAAGTTGTCAACAAAAACAATATGAATACTATAAGAACAAGAGAAGTAATATGTTATGCATTCAATGTTCGGCGGTTCTAACTTAGTTATGTCATGAATTGGATATAATTTAATTAAAATGCATACTTTTTCAAGTTAATACTGTTAGCGGGCTAAGCCTTAATGTCTTTCAGTAGCAAAAACAAATATTAACTTTAGTAAGGTAGACGGTGGTAGTAATATCTTATCAAGTAGTATTTAAAGAAACCGTATGATAGAGGATTATCTGGAATTCAAAACTTTTTAAAGATTAAACCACCTTGTTGTTGTGCACCACACTTTAGTGCCTTCATCAGCACTCCAAGCTATATTACAAGGAGGATATTTCTGATCTTCTTTCCTTGATTTTTCTTTCTCTAATTGACATTCCTGTATTTTATTGTAGAACTCTTCCATGTAGACAGTCTCCTGGCCATCGTCATCATAGTACCTTCCTGTTAGTACTCCTAAAATAAATGTTATATTTTTTATGTATAATGTTTTTTATGGTAACAGATATATTCATTAGTATAAGTATTACAACAAACAAATATTTCGCTTCGGACTTTGCAAGTATAAAGTGGCAATGCTGCCAGCCTCTTTGGCACGCTCTTATTAGACAGTTATGTGGATGAATTTTTGGAAACCTTTTAGGATTTTTCAACTCCTTTAAGGTTTTTTTTATATGTAAATATTTGTACATATGTAGATGTGTAATAGTATAAAAATATCTAGTGAAACAATTCCATACATACCAACTTCTTTATACTTTCTCTTGAAAGTATCTCTCCAATTGATGACTGTGAATAAGTCATTACAGGGCAAGTCCATGACGTGGTCCTTATCGTTGCTTTCATCTTTGAAATTTCCTGTGACAAGTGACCGAGATCCATCTTTGCCTGTATAGATTCAAAAATTATGAAATATCCTGACCAAAAATACAAATGAATAAAGTATAGATGATTCACAACATGAATTTACCTACGAAATAATTGTATGAAGCACCCTTTTTATAATGTCGTTTACCTTCTGTAACATCAAAGACTGTACCTAACACGGCTAAATACAGATTTTTATGTATTACCCCATTAAATTGAGCCAATCTAGTCGCGCTGAAGATTCCAGGTTTTTCTTCCACATCATTTACAAAACTGTCATAGTAGAATTTTAGCTTCTCGCGATACAAGAATGCGCAGATAACTACAGCTATGGAAATTAATAATTTCATGTTGCTTAAAAGAACTTTAACAACCATCATGAATTTCAACTACTTTTACAGTATTTATGTAGAATTTGAGATCATTGATACATTCAAATTCGATAAAATGAAAAGTTGATCTTGATGATGCGACTTAATTGAAAACTACTGTACCTATTTAAATACTTTGATAAGTTTGTAGCACACTGCATTGACACCAATTATTTCTGAAAATCTAACTGTAAATCATCCGCCGTGGCGCCGTCCAATGCTCCGAAAAATTCAACAACAAACAAAAAGTTTTGAAAACGTCATTGAAACTTCAAATTTCATTCTGTCAAAGTCAAAATAAGGATACCATACCAAGAGAGCCAATAAGAGTAGAAATTATTTTCCCGTCAGTTTTCAACATTTCTCTTTTTTTAGGGGGAAATCATCGAATTATATAAAAAAAAAAAACTCTGTAGCAGAAGAGAGTGTCAGACTTTTACTGACTAAAACCGAGGCTAACCTAACTTACTTTTTTTATAAAAAAAAACCCTTAAGCCCATAATATTTTGCTCTGATCTGGTACACTTTTCAAATGACACAATGAACTTAGATTTATCCATCCTTAGGATTTATCTCTTGGACCTGGGCAGAATATCAGCACAACAAAAAAACAATTTTTAATTTTATTTAATCTGTTGCTTTTGTTATTAAATATGAGACGGTCTGAAGAGGTTATGTAAATGAATGGAGATATTATGTAGAAGCTATGTTTATTTTGGAAATTGTTTTCAAGACTACTTTTTGATTCATTCAGATTCCAAGAAATTTACATTAAGTTGAATAGAAGCATATGCACGAAATAAAAGTCATAACATTCTTGCATCCTTGATCATATTACATCATGTCTGGAAGACTAATTAATCAAATAAGGACAATCACACAGTCTCCACATAAAAGAAGAGTCGTCGTCACAGGCCTTGGAGTCGTCTCTCCACTCGGTACTGGCACTAATTTGGTATGGCGAAATATTTTGAAAGGTCAATGTGGTATAGTCGCTCTGCAAGGCAATGAGTATTCTAAATTACCATGTAGAATAGCTGGATTGATTCCTTCGGAGAAAGACGATGAGGTGGCTAAGGCATTGTCGAAATCCAACTTAAAATCTATGGCCCCTGCTACGTGCCTGGCTCTTGTAGCGACAGCAGAAGCACTGGCAGACGCAAAGTGGTCGCCAAACTCGGAACACGATAAAGAGGCAACAGGAGTAGCTATAGGTATGGGAATGATAGATTTAAAGGATGTATGTGATACCAATGATGCATTGAAAGTAGGATATAATAAAGTCAGTCCTTTTTTTGTACCAAGAATCTTACCAAACATGGCAGCAGGACACATAAGCATTAAGTATGGCTTTAGAGGACCAAACCATGCAGTATCCACTGCATGTGCTACTGGTGCACACTCTGTTGGTGATGCTTTTAGATTTATTAGAAATGGAGATGCTGATGTAATGGTATGTGGTGGTGCAGAAGCCTGTATCAGCCCTCTTGCCATAGCAGGATTTAGTAGGCTGAGAGCATTAAGCACATCATTTAATGATGAACCAGCTAAAGCTTCTAGACCCTTTGATAAAAGAAGAGATGGTTTTGTCATGGGTGAAGGTGCTGCAATTTTGGTTTTAGAAGAGTACCAGCATGCATTAGATAGAAATGCAAAAATATATGCAGAAATACTGGGATATGGCTTATCTGGGGATGCAAGTCATATTACTTCTCCAAGAGATGATGGGAGTGGGGCAGTGTTATCAATGAGTCGTGCATTGAAGGATGGCTGCATTGATAAAGATAAGATAACCTACATTAATGCTCATGCCACATCTACTCCTGTAGGAGATGGTATAGAAGCAACAGCCATAAAAACTTTATTTCAGAATCACAGTTCAAATATATTGGTGTCTTCAACAAAAGGAGCTCATGGACATTTGCTAGGTGCTGCTGGTAATTTGGAAGCAATATTCACTATATTAGCTTGCCATCATGGGGTGATACCACCAACAATCAATTTAGAGGAACCTGTTGATGACTTGAATTATGTTGCTAATGAATCAAAACCTTGGGATGCAGACAGAAGAATTGCATTGAAAAATTCTTTTGGTTTTGGTGGAACAAATGCCACACTTTGTATTGGACAGTTGTAACTATGTTAATGTGAAAGTAGGAGAACTATGGAAAAACAAAATCCTACTACAATATTACTTCACAAGAGTGGGTTGAATCAAATATGATTATAAGTATTTTTGGGTAATATGTAAATAGAAATAAAAGCTTTTATCACTGTATTATATAGTATATTTAAAACTGAGTTTACAAATGTTTTCCGACTTTAATAACAATGGCGAAACAGCCAAGGTAACTCCTGACCCTTGCTTTTCTAAGCTTTTTGATAACGAGCAATAATTCATCATGTACCACATAATATTGAGTCACATAAAGCATTGAAATAAAATAATTTGATCAAAAAATGCTACTTTAAATATTTCATTACTAAGCTTTCTAACAATTTAAATAGTAAATATATTAAATGCTGGTTTTTATCCAGTCAATCCATTGTATTATTGGAATCATTCAACAACATGCACTTGCAATTTTGTCTCAGCGCTAGGCACAATGTTACCTAGTAATATTTTAATTAACACCCATATGATTTTTCAATTGAAATTTATTAGCTATATTAGATTCAGCAACCCGCCAACATCTTTACACTAATCTATTGCATTATGGTTACATTATACATGATACGGATCTATTATAGAATGCCACATTATTATTTATAGAAATTAATTTAGGAAAATTATACATTATACGACATTGACGTCTTCCTTTAAAACTTGACAAATTATAAAAGACATGATATTATTAAAATTTACAGATTTCATCAAAATAAACTACAAATTCCAAAATTGCTTCGCATGAACATAATATATCAGTCTATTCAATATTTGCACTGATTTCTTATAAATCATCAGCTACTACTGAAATAATGCTGAGTATTGAGTATTCATTTACACAATAATTTTACTGTAGTTTTTATGAAAGTATAGGTAATATCTGAATAACTTAACCTGGTACGCTATCATATTTTTTTATAAATGAAGAGGTCTAAAAATTAATTCTTCACAACAGTGGGCCTTGTGTAAGTTTTACAAGTGAACTTTTTCGATACATAGAATTAAACGTAACATTACATCATTTGAATATTTAACATTCATCCATTTTGTCGGATTATATAGTGTTAACTATCTCGTGAGCGAGTGTTTATAATACGACAAAAAGCTAATGACAGCTTGAATGTAATAATCAATATGTAAATGTTACGTGTTTGAAGTCCTATGACAATTTACGTATCGACAACTTTTAACTTGCAAACTCACACTAAGCTCTATAAACACATTAGAAAAAGTTCCGAGTATGAATTGGATTTCTGGTTACTAGAAATGTATTTTAAGTTTCATCTACTGACCATGGAAGCAGGTTATAGTATATTGTCATTTTCGAGTTAAATGACTGGTTTACAAAGTGCAGTTGAATGACGTGCCAGGCAGAGTGCGCCGTTAGGCGGGCTGCTTATCTTGGTTCTGCAGTAACGGCGGTACCTGCGGCGTGTTCACACAAAGCTGAGCGAATTTTTGGCGGAGGTTCTGTCGCAACTCCTGTCTTTTTTCTGTTATGTTTCTACGTGATTTGAATTCCATTACTTCCTCTATAGGAATATAACTGGTATCCTGTTCTTCATCTGATGAACATGTATCCTAAAAAAATTAAGTGAATAAGTAACAAATTTTACACAATGCAGACCAGAAACCTATATAAAACTAAAACAAACTTACCATTAGCATTTCTTGTAAAGAAAGTGTAAAACCTGTGCACAAAGTCTTATCGTTCTTAGCCATATCTAAACAGTCGCCCCTCTCGTGATTACAGAATCCTTCGGAACACGCCACCTCTGAGCCCTCTGGTGAGCTCATAAGAGACGAAGAGCCCGACATAGTTTCACAGCAACCTCCATTGTTCCCGGATGAATAGCCACAGTCTTGGGAATGCTCGTTGGGCGAGAGGTTGCCGTTTTTGGTTCGTTTCTTGCCTGTTTTTTTGGGTGAGCGACGTTTGTTCGTAGTATCGTCCTGACACGACTGGCACCCATCTCCACTGGCTTCGTAACACTGGTTGTTAATATAATCGCGAGGTGAAAGCAGATCAGTCGGCGTGTCTCGTTCTTCTAGCAGGCATTCCTCACATTGGCACTTTTCATCTGGTTCCTCTGAATCAGCCTCCTGTATCAAATAAAATTATAACATTGTAGACACATAGAGTATCAAATAAAATTGTGATATAACATGACATTGTAGGGGCATACTTTGCATTTGCTCTCAACGGCTTGTCGCTCCTTCTTCTTGCGCCGTTTAAGTTTCTTCTGTTCCTTCCTCTGTTGCCTGGTCTGTTCCTCTTGAGTGATCTCATCGTACAGTAGTTGCAGTTTTGACACACCGGTTTTATGTTCGACGGCAGTTTCAAACTTGCGATAGAGTGCTTCCACTGCGACGGCCGCGAGCGTTTGACACGTGCCTTCTTCTTCGCGTAACCTCAGGGAGATGCGTTGCAGTCGCTCGTAAATACATATACCGAGACAGATAAGTACCTGCAAAAATGTAGATATTCTTTTATTTCGTTCAAGGACTCATACATCGTAACAACTTTGTGTATATGTCAACAATATAGGATTACATTCGCTTTTGAAGTACTATTAGAATTCATAAATTAATTGGATTTAATAAAACTGTATAAAACAATATTGCCTATACCTCTTCTTGTGCAATCTCTAGTGTCTTAGCATGTCTCTCTCTATGGTTGCCGAGCAGTTCTGGTTCCGCTCTAGCGATGAGGTGCGCGATGTAGTCAGTCTTAGCTTGCAGGTGCAGGTGTTTGTCGAGCAGGCATCGTTTGATTCCACCGTACAGTGCGCCAACGTACCCCTTCTCCTTCTGTGGTTCTTTTTCTTCGACCAACAGTTGATACGCCCTCAGTACCTGCAGGCAGATAGATTTGTATGAATCAACATGTTAGGTCGTCATAGGATCGAAACATGAGTGAAAGGTGAGTAAAAAGATAACCATTAACCAAATACATTGTACTGTAAAATGCATGAGAAGTTACATACTTAGCATACCGTTACCATAGTGTTTACGAATTTAATCGAAACATAAAAATATGTCAATTGATAAGATAATGCTATCATACGATGTGATCGAAATGCGAACTCAAAGATGATACCAATTGCAACCAGGACCCACAGAGACACCCTAAAAGTGAAAGCTTTTTTAATAATTGTATACTTTGATTGTTATATTTTTTGATTCTATAGCTTATAAAAAGAATTGTGCAAAAGTTTATAACATTGATTCGCCCACAAAGCACAAAATAAATTTATTTTGTGCACAAAGTTTATCAGTAAATGATAATGTTTTGTTAAACAAGTTATGTTGTTCGTACATTTAATATGCATTTATATCTTTCTAATTAAATACAATGCATAATTCTTGAGAAATTATTGAAATTGTTTTTTTTTTTCTTGGTATATCTAATAACATTTTGGGGAATCGAGACCAATCCAACGATCCTGACTGTCGTAATATATTCACCTGTTTCAAAGATATGAGGTAATACAGGATATTACTTCGTATATACATAACATACAAGATACGCGCGAAAAATCCTTAAGAGTCGGGTAAAAAGTTTACCTTAGTCTTACAA
The DNA here is from genome assembly GCA_958496145.1 of Heliothis peltigera. Taxonomy (NCBI): domain Eukaryota; kingdom Metazoa; phylum Arthropoda; class Insecta; order Lepidoptera; family Noctuidae; genus Heliothis; species Heliothis peltigera. The sequence goes on along the minus strand of OY292326.1, from coordinate 3,300,160 downwards.
TCAGCACAAAAGCGGTGTTTCCTTAAGTAGTTGTGGAGAGTATCGTGCAGGGTGTTGAAATGTACGAGGGTGACGTGGTCGCGGGCGGACGCGCGCATGGCGTCCCAGGCGGCGCGCCAGGCCGCGCGGCCGCCCCAGCCCCACGCCGCCCAGCCCCAGCCGCACGGCGCGCCCGCCCCCGCCGCGCTGCCCCCGCCGCCCGCCCCGCCCGCGCCAGCGGCCTGCCCTCCCCAGCCACGAGCTGTGCCCGCCTCCAGCGAATGTAAAGTACACCGCTGGGATTTCTTCCATCGTGGCTGACTGAGAATTAGACACTCAATGCCCGAACTGAAATGAAAGTTTGCAATTTACTCACAGAAAATAAGAATAAGACATGACGCTTTCTTCAAACTACTATTAACCGCAATAATTTTTTGAGCTTTAACAAGGAAGTATATAAGATTGCGCAAAAATATTTTTAAACTGCACTGCAGCAGATATGGGCTGTTTGCCTGTGCAGTAAAATTTTTACCATGCAATTAATTGAGTAACTTGGCCATGGCCAACATGTCATTCATGTGTATTGTACATGACATCTTTTGAAGATGACAAAAACTTTTTTGATTTTCTGTCTTAGTGATAGAAAACATATGTCTACTTCACCAAACTTGGCCAAGCATAATAGAAAACAACAAATACCTGTGACCATTTAGTAATGTGGCTAGGGACTGTGGATGTATTATTTTGTCTTCTCTAATTGTCATAATTTCATCTGGTGTCAGCACTAATGGATCCAATGTGGGATGTCCTGATTTACATAGCTGATAAAAAAGGCGTTCCACACTGTAAAGTAACAGAAGAGATGAAACATGTTACATTGATATAGGAAAAAAACTTCCTAGAAATTTATCAAAAATTTTCCATCAAAATAATTAGTGCTTATTATATGTATATCTCTCACACATTCACACAACTTCATCTAGTCCCAAACTAAGCAGAGCTTGTACTATGGGTACTAGACAACTGATAAACATACTTATATACTTTTCTTTTGTAAATACATACATATTATATAGGTATAAAATCAATTCTTAGTTAGTACCAAATTTGTATGCCCCATTTTGCAGATCACGGCATAAAAAATGTTATATTTTGAGATCTTTGTACCACGCCTGTGTATCACAAATAAACCATTTGGATTTGAGAAATCTTTATAAAAAACCAATAGAACACATGAAAAATAACCACCACCTTACTATAAAATGGGATTTTAAAAAGTACTAAGTTTAAATCACTATCTCAAACAAAGTTAAAGCCTTAACCTAGCACTAAACCTGGTACTTTTTAAAACTATGTTTTAACAATAAGATGGTCAGCGAGTGGTGATCACACGGCAAACCTATCATATTTTGATCAGAATGCAACAAATTTATCAGACATGAATCTTTGGCTAATCAAACATCATAACTTCATTCATTCATATCCTTCATAATAAGGATGATCTTTTTATTGTATCAGTGCTTGATGTGTATTTTAAACAGCCTAACCAGCATCAAGCTGACAATGTATCAATTGGAAATTCATGCTTACAGCATCCTACAAAGGGAAGTCACCATATTTTTTTTCATTATGGTGTCATAGCTCATGGCTGTTATTTTATTTTTACCAACAAAGCTCATTAGAAAACTCACATAGATTGCTAAACTATGACAACTTAGTAACTGATTACAAAGTAGGTCCAAAAGAAATTGGTAAAAAATAGAAAATTATATTGAGTCTTTCTTCGCCCCTGCCTCATATCTATTAAATACTCATTTCTTGATAGTCAAGTTTCCATCTGATTAAAAAGAAAAACATTGGTTTGTTTCCTCGGCTTAAATTATGTAAATGAGTAATGTTTGCTATCCAGGTTCTTAAATAGTGTTCAATAAAGTCCCTCATTGTCCATTAAAATTGAGTATATTATGTTAAAAAGTGTTAAATTATTATGTAACTTCAATATTAAATGGAATATGCATTAAGATGTCTATAGCTTATGGTTATCTTGACAGTGAATTATTGTTTTCTGAGTTTGTACACTGGCAATTTATTATCAGATAAATACAGTTAAAGTTACTTATGCATGTTTCAGTATAACTTTTAATCATCAATACTTAAACACCACACTTTGAATAAAGGCTTCAGCATCCTACCAATGTCCTGCTAGAAAACACCAATTAAGTATGATAACTACAAATTCATAGTTGGTATCACAACACATACTTTTGAGCTACTAAACAAACTAGACATGTCACAAAATGAATACTGTACCTTCTTCTACAGCCTACACAAGGAATGCTTTGATTTAGTACATTAAATATATCAGAAGCATCGACTCTGAGCGCTGCTTTCAGTTCGTCCGTCGTTAGGATTCTATATTTGCGCATGAATTCTTCGTACTCGCGACCTTTTACTTGGGGGTTGTCACAAATTAGACCCATTGTGTTTAAATCCATGATCATCTGAAAAAAAAATGAAATTTCGTTAGATTTCAACAAAGGAATATAATCGCAAAATAAGGTCATCTGCAAGACGTCATTACATTGAATGAAATCAATGAACTTTTGATAAATTGTCACAGCCCTAACTGCAAAGTGAAAATCGTCTGATTATCAAAACATCATGCTTGAAAACATTGTTTACTTTTTACAGTAGGAGTGACCGATTCTTTTTCATTATTACTATCCATGAATAATCTACGCTTGTGGTAATGTCAAAGTGCATGAAACCACTTACTGTTAGATTTTCGTAGATAGTTAACGGCAATTGCCGTCTTTTAATCACAGGTTCTTTTTCGCTGTTGTATATATCAACTAACTTCGCCATTTTAATGATTAATCACATAAAATCGCGGATAAAATACACAAATATAACAAAATGACGGCCAACTTCTCTAGAAATACACGTCGTGCGTTGCGTCTGACACAGCACAACCACAGATAAATAGATAATTTTTATGGGCTGTAAGTGAAGTCAATTGTCAAACTGTCAACCGTAAGCCATTATGTGCCATTGCCATGTTTAGCCATGTTCATTTTCCAGCTTAAGCTCGCGCTGTTGTGATATCACAATTATCACATCAATACTTGCCAAGTTGCCATGCAACTCTGGTGCATTAGTCTGCAATAAGCATTTTAGTCTGAAAATGTAATATAGCGTCCTTTGGACTAGTCCACTCTGAATTTGTTAAAAATCCTCTATGTTACGCCTGATACCAGAATGTTTATGACTGTGAAAATCTACTTATCGTCCATACTGACCAAAGAATCCGACGAATGCTAAACACATTTTAAAAACTAGTAGGTACAGTGCTGAGGCACAGTGTATGTGTTGTATAAACTTCATGGTAATCACACACTGTACTGGCTAGTGTAGTTTAGTTTTTATTGTGAACTGAGCTGTCACATATTAATGTAAAAAAAATTGTCTTCTGTTATGTCACCAAGAAATAAGTTTTATTTTTGTTACTTTATGTTTATTCTTATATAGGCAATAAACCAATATTCACACGCATATATAATTTCACTGTTGCAAGCCTAGCCCAACAGGTCATGGGCTCAGTGAATATGTATTGCCTATTTCTTTGAAGAATATTCTCATAACTTTCATCTCAAGCCGTGAAAATGCAAACTTCAACTGTTTTGAATTTTGAGAAACTTTCGAGCCAGGACAATTATGGTACCTGGGCCTTTGCAATGGAAATGTTTCTGATTGACTTGGATCTATGGGAGTGCATCGATGAGAAGTTCAACACTGACTCAGTGGAGGCCCAGAAAAAGGATGCTAAAGCTCGGAGTAAGATATGTCTCATGTGCACGAGTAAAATTTACCCTATGATTATGAATGTCAAGACGGCAAGAGATACGTGGTTAGCGCTGAAGCGAGCTTATGCTGACGGTGGACTGCTGCGGCGGCTATATCTGCTGCGGAAGCTTTTCAATGTTAAGTTAACTTCATTTAACACGATCGAGGAGTACCTAAATGATATACAAACTACGAGTCAAGCTTTACTGAGCATCAAAGCTGGTCTTGATGATGAGTTCGTCGGGATCATAATGCTAGCTGGTTTGACGGAAGCGTACAACTCCCTCGTGATGACGTTAGAGCATTCGAATGTCAAGATTTCTACGGAAACTGTTACAGCTGCGCTACTTAAGGAAAGTATGAGGAAGAACACGACGGAAGACAACTCTGCACTGATGTCAAGGAATGATAACACCAAGAAGATGGTGAAATGTCATTTATGTAATAAGAAAGGACATTACAAGTGGCAGTGCAGGGAGAAGAAGAAAGAAAACAACAGTACTACAACTCATAAGGACATCAAAGGAAAAGTCGGGCTGATAACTGCTTTATCGGCCAAAGTCGGCGCAAATGAGTGGGTCATAGACTCTGGAGCGACATCGCACATGACGTCCGACAGACACATTTTAGAGAACAAAGAACATATTAGATCAAAGGTTGTTACAACTGCGAACAACGATCAGATTACTTCTAAATTAAAAGGCGATGTGTTTGCCATGGGACGTACCATTCGATTCGAAGATGTTTTAATGCTACCAGGTTTAATGACTAATTTGTTATCTGTGAGTAAAATGTGTAGTAGAGATTGTGTAGTTGTTTTTGATAAATATTCTTGTAAAGTTTTTAGGAATAATGACGTCACTTTAGCAGGTAATCCGTTATTTACGGCACCACTGAAACAGGGTTTGTATGTTTTAGATAAAGAGGCAGCGATGGTTCTTACGTCTCCTCCAGATACTTCAGGTACTTCTAGTGCTTATTCCTTATGGCACAGAAGGTTAGGGCACCTGAGTGGACCTTTAATGGAAAAGTTGAAAGGTTTGGCAGATGGTCTGTCATATGGAGCAGTGAGCACGGAACCATGTGAAGGTTGCTGCAAAGGCAAACAGTACGTCAAGAGGTTTCCTAAAAACAAGAGCAAGAGAGCTAAGGAAATGCTCGAATTGGTACATACGGATTTAGCGGGCCCGATGGAGGTTAACTCCTTAGGCGGTAATAGATACTATTTAATATTTGTTGATGATTTTAGTAGGAAAACATTTTCATATCTTCTTAAATCAAAGACTGAGGTATTCGCTAAATTTAAACAATTCAAATCTCTCGTAGAGAATCAGACGGGCAAGAAAATCAAGAAGTTGCGTAGCGATAACGGGACAGAGTACAGCAACAATGAATTCCAACAGTTCCTGAAGCAGTGTGGTATTCAGCATCAGACGTCTGTGCCGCATACTCCTCAGCAAAACGGTGTTGCGGAGCGTACTATACGTACTCTCACCGAGAAGGCTAGGTGCATGCTACATGACGCTGGTCTGGATAAACGGCTATGGGGAGAAGCTATTGGTTGTGCTGTTTATCTGAAGAATCGGTCTCCCACTATGGCTTTGATCAATAAAATACCAGAAGAAGTGTTTACTGGAGAACGAGTGGATCTCTCGAATCTACGAGTATTTGGGTCCAAGGCTCAGGTTCTCATAAAGGATCATAGCAGGAAGAAATTCGATGCAAAGACGGTTGAAATGACAATGACAGGGTATGCTGCGGATAAGAAGGCGTACCGGTTTATTAATTTTAATAAGGATCCCACAACAGTTATATTTGCTCGAGACGCAACGTTCTTTGAAAATGTACCTGTACAGAAGAAAAAGGAAACAGTTTCAAATGATAATTCTGTAGATATTTATGTACATAATGATTTTAATGCTGAACCAGAGGTACCGAGGGTTGTCGGACCTGTTACAGCTGGTGCCCCGGCGAGTCCAGTTGTTCATGTAGATAGTCAAGATGAAATGACATCTAGTCCAACGATGGAATCGGATTCTGCGGAGAATTTTTATGACTCTGTCGACTCAGAAAGTCCTGTGGCAGAGGATTTGCAAGTTCCAGTGAACGTAAATGCTCCAGAACCTGCAAGTGATGTGGTTGGTCCTGCTGACCGCCGCTACCCTCTTAGAGATAGACGTCCCAAGCGAGAAAAGGACATGGTCTATAATTTCCATGTATCGGATGTTTCTGATCCTGTATCTGTTCAAGATGCCATGGAGCGTTCAGATAAAAAGTTATGGCTAGAAGCGATGAAGGACGAGTATAATTCCCTGAAGGCGAATAATACCTGGGAGTTGGTTGATCGACCATTGCATGTGAATGTCGTTAAATCGAAATGGGTTTTCAAGCTGAAGGTTGGAGCGGATGGTAGCGTGCAGCGCCATAAGGCCAGGCTGGTCGCTAAGGGCTATTCGCAAAGACCGGGCGAAGACTATTTTGAGACATACGCACCAGTGGTAAAGCTATCGTCTATTCGTCTTTTACTGGCGCTGGCAGCTGAAAAGAACCTTAGTATACATCACGTTGATGTTACTACTGCATTTCTATATGGTGATTTACAGGAGGACATATATGTGGAACAGCCAGAATTTTTCGTTCAAGTGGGGGAAGAACGCAAAGTTTGTAAGCTGAAGAAGGCTTTGTATGGCCTCAAACAAGCTGCAAAATGTTGGAACGATAAAATTCATGCCTGCATTGTAAAAATGGGCTTTACGCGATCAAAATATGATCAGTGTGTATATATTAAGAAGAATGGGAATTTATTTATAGCCCTTACCTTGTATGTGGATGATATACACATCTTTACGAACAGCGATTCTGAAGCTGGTAGAGTAAAGCAGCTTATTCGAAATTCTTTCAAAATAAAGGATCTCGGGTTTGCTCGAGAATGTCTTGGGATGAAGATTGAGCGTGACAACAAGAATCAAGAAATAAGACTATCTCAGAAGACTTATATTTTAAAGATCCTTGAAAGGTACGGGATGCTGGACTGCAAACCTGTAGGCACACCCGTCGAGACAAATCTTCGTCTGGATCGTGGAACTGAGCACAATAATCCACGATACCAAGAAATAATAGGTTCACTGATGTATCTCGCCTGTTGTACTCGGCCAGATATAACATATGCAGTAACCATGTTGAGCCAGTTCAACAACTGCAATGATTCAACACACATGGCTGCAGTGAAGCGTGTGTTGAGGTATTTGAAGGGAACAGTGGATCTATCGTTGTGCTACAAAAAATGTGACAAGACTTTGTGTGCCTATGCTGATTCAGATTGGGGGAATGGACCAGATGGGAAATCGTTCTCAGGTTATACCCTTATATACAGCGGAGCTGCAATAGCTTGGCAGTCTAAAAAACAACGATGTGTTGCTTTGAGTACTGCAGAAGCAGAATATATTGCAATCTGTGAGGCTGCAAAAGAAGTGGTGTCCATTAACGGATTATATGCTGAACTGACTGACCTAGAGCATACTATTATTGTACATAGTGATAGTCAGAGTGCAAGTAAGCTTGTATATACTCCTGCAATAGGGAAGCGTTCAAAGCATGTAAATATTAGGTATCATTTTGTCCGCGAGTTGGCAGAGCAAAAGGTCATTTCTGTTAAGTATTGTGAAACTGCCCTTATGCCTGCAGATATGTTTACGAAAGGTGTTACTCGTATGAAACATCAGTTTTGTGCTAGACATTGTGGATTAAGTGGGGGTGTTGTATAAACTTCATGGTAATCACACACTGTACTGGCTAGTGTAGTTTAGTTTTTATTGTGAACTGAGCTGTCACATATTAATGTAAAAAAAATTGTCTTCTGTTATGTCACCAAGAAATAAGTTTTATTTTTGTTACTTTATGTTTATTCTTATATAGGCAATAAACCAATATTCACACGCATATATAATTTCACTGTTGCAAGCCTAGCCCAACAGTATGTTCGATGTTCGAACTAACTAGACTGGTCCGGTCACGGAGACAGGAGAACGCTGTGGATGCCTAGAAGTTCAGGCCTCCAGCTAGGGGCAAAGCCTTTCTGTGCTGCTGCAAATTAATGTAATGTGCTAATATGCTCTGTGACCACAGTGTGGTCCAAAGATTAGAGTAATACTGTAGGAAAGTGTGGCCCTAAGGTGTGGCCCGAAAGCTCACACAGATGTGACCATAGAATAACAATTCTCAACATAATTCCGTTCTTGTCAATTTCTCGATCTGTCAATTCTGTCAAAAAAATATAATTTTGTCAGAACAGTTTATTCCCAAATAATTTGTTTATCTGCAATTATTGTAAGTTGTAAGCGTATATTCGCGGAAGCTTGTTATACACGCCACTATATTGTTTTGTAACAGGATATTGTTGTTTTCACAATGTCTAAAATATTTACTCCCACTAATCAAATACGTTTAACAAATGTCGCTATAGTAAGGTTAAAGAAAGGTGGTAAGAGATTTGAAATAGCTTGTTACAGGAATAAGGTTGTATCGTGGCGAAACAAATTGTGAGTCACTGATATAAATATAGCACACTCTTCTACAATAAAAGCTACTGTTCCTAATAGATACCTTTTTATTTTAGGGAAAAAGACATTGATGAAGTTCTGCAGACACACACTGTATTCACAAATGTCTCAAAAGGGCAAGTTGCTAAAAAAGAGGATTTGGTGAAAATATTTGGTAAAGAAGATCAAACTGAAATATGTAAAGAGATCTTAGAGAAGGGTGAACTCCAAGTGTCAGATAAAGAGAGGCACTCCCAAATAGATTCTTTATTCAAAGATATTGCAACAACAGTGGCCGACAAATGTGTTAATCCTGAAACAAAAAGGCCATATCCAGTCTCAATCATAGAAAAAGCTATGAAGGATATCCATTTTTCAGTCAATGTTAACAAAAGTGCCAAACAACAGTCACTTGATGTCATACAGCTATTGAAGAAAGAGATTCCTCTTGAGCGAGCTCAAATGAGAGTAAGGATTTTACTAACAGGTAAAGATGCAAGGAAGACTAAGGACAAAGTGGTGAAACTTGCTATGAGTGTTGAAGAAGAGAACTGGGACTCTGGCACTGCAAACATAATATGTTTGATTGACCCTGGCAACTTCAGAGTCTTGGATGAAATGGTCAGGACGGAAACAAAAGGTACTGGCCAGTTTGAACTGCTGAACTTAAAAGAAACAGTTGAAGGAGAACAAGCATTGTAAAATTTGTGATGTTATATTGTTTTTTTTTTTTGTTTAATTCTGTTGAAATAAGCATTGTATGACTGGATAGTGTGGTTGTTTTTGTAGTTGAAGGTCAAGATATCAAATAATGTTCTAAATGTCATTGATGTCCCCTAAAGTCTCTTGTATGCTATGTAGGTATTAATCTAGTTATGAACTATACTCTGTTTACATAAGTACTGATTAATAATTTGTATGTTTGTATCTTCGGAAATAATATTTCTACTCATTTGTTTAATAAAATATATGGAAACGAATCATACACACTTATTAACTACTAACTAATTTTATAAAGATGAATGTACCCGAAGGGGAGTCAGGCACTGCCTTCAACATTCAGGCTCACTAATCTCTGGTGGTGAATCTCTAGACTAGTCTGGACTGCCTTGATCACGGCACGCTCCGTCACACAATCGTCACAACCGCAGACAAATTAAAATGCAAAAAATATATATAGAACACTACATACATATACAAAAATGTTCGCGTCGTAATTCCCTATTGATCCAATGGCGGCTGAACGGTTAAGTATAATTACCAACAAGATTACTATTCTTCCTAAGTAGCTACAGCCTGCCGTTCTAGGAAGATATGATGGTGTCAGGATAATTTTATCGACGCAAGTTGGGTCCCAAACCAATGGACTGACAACAACAAAGATAGGTAGATATTCAAATTTGGCGGCTAAAATAGTGACCTCGGGAGTTGTTGCCAGCTAAAATATTCCTAAAATTAAACAAATGTGAGTTGAAAAAATTCGCGTAATTTCATTATCGTCTACAATATCGTCCGATACTTAGAACGAATAAATGTGATCGGATTTTGTTCATGTTTTGTAAGAATGTTATTTTCTGCCAACACAAAAACCGGTATCGAATCGAATCGTGTAACGGAACGTTGAAGTGAATGTACCATCCAAATGACAAATTAAAAAGTTTTTATTTTTCTTATATTGGTACGAGATTTTATTGATTGTTTTCTTTCATAAGATTTTCGGCCAGACGGCGACTGAAATTGCAAGTTACTGTGATATATTTATTTTCAATAATTAACTATTCTTATCAACCAATTAAATGAGCAGGGATATCGAGTTATGTCTATAAGTAATGGAAGGTACAGAACTGGGTGGCGACCAGCAATTTTGTTTGAGATGGAACAATTTTCAAGCGAATATAACTTCTCAATTCGAGGCATTGCGCGATGATGAGGACTTCGTGGATGTCACCCTGGCATGCGAGGGGCACCGGCTGGAGGCACATAAAGTGGTTCTTTCGGCATGTAGTCCATATTTCAAGGAATTATTTAAAGTAAGTCCATCTTTCACTCCCCACACTTTGATGTGTCACCATTACAATGACTCTAGTGAAAGTTGTTATGTATAAAACACTTGATCTACTTACAAATGCCATGTCTCGCGTTCCGGTTAAGTACTCGTGATTTCATTTATTTGTACCTACTTTAAAATTCTGTTTCACAATTTCTAATTAACTCATTACCATTGGGGCTATAGATTACATTTGTCATGGAAGCATATAATGAATTCTTTATACACATAATGTGACCATTACGGTTCATGCTAATGAATATGTTTGCCTAATTTTTAATATATTTAAAATAGTTTTGTAACACACAGTTTTATCTGGGGTCATTGGTACTGAAATCTTTATGAGAAAAAAAGATGACCTGCTAACTGAATGATGAAAGTTGCTCAGCTACACATTTTGTATCAGCTCTTTATGCTTTTTTTTATTGAAAGTTCTTTTGTATTCAACAAATAGTTCAATAATTTGGTTCAGTACAAATAGAAATATATGTCATCATGATGACAAAGTACACCTTTCTCTGCTGAACCAATGTTAATAGAATGTGTACAATGTTGTCTCTATGAATGAGGTTTTAATCATGTTTTTGTTAATTTGCTGTGGTGTTGGTTGTGGTCAGCTATCTAGTCCAATTTGCTACACCATTGAGAACTCAGATGCTAGTATATTGTGGTCTTGTGGTTTTTATGATAACTGTATCTTATCCAAATATAAAGTGACATAATGACAGTGGCTGTTGCCTTCAAAATGTCCCTTTATGGTGATCAGAGCACTGACATGTTTAAATTATGTAAAACCACATACCTACTTTTCCATAGTTGTAGGTATAATATCATTATCTAATATCATTTAGGCATCATTAATATTGTTTTTCCATAAAAAGGTTTAAGCTGGAATACATAGATGCTATTTATTAAGATTCATCTCCTCTTTCAAATAGAAGGGTGAATTGTCATCAAGTGTTTCAGCAATCTATAAATAACACTGAGACATTCTACATTCCAGTTTAAGACTTAGGATAATACATGTAATATATTCCATAAACATTTTTTCCTATCATATTTTATCAATCTATTCACATCTTATCTTGTTACTAACAATGCATGAGCTAATTTAATCAAGCACCATTATTAACAAAGATAGTAACAATCTATAAAATATCCTCTCAACACAACATAAGAATAGACTACACTAGTTACTTGTATGTTAACCTTTTGATTCCAAAGTTCAAACATTATCCCCTTGTTCATAAAAACTTGACATTCATAAACATTTGATAAACATTACCTTTCATTGTCATTCTCTTTTCAATAGAGAGAGACGGCAATATACTCAGTGTTAGCAGTTGAACTATCTCAATTTTGTGAACAATGGATTTATTTATATTTTTCGATTATATGTAGTAGGTATAATAAAATTATTATGTGTGGTCACTATAGTTTATTTTTGTTCCATGTTGAATGACAAATAACTTAGATTTTTTTGTGATGGAAGATTTAATGTGATTGTATGAAAGAAGTTGCGGTAATGAGTATTTATCAAGTTATAATGATTAATTTAAAACAGTTACATAATTCTGTTATTTATCACGACGACGGCGGTTATTGTTGATTGTTATTGTTGATTAAAGCCACATTGTTACTTTCAGAACAATCCATGTCCTCACCCTATAATATTCATGCGCGATTGCGAGGTGTCGCACGTGCGGGCGTTGCTACAGTTTATGTACGTGGGACAAGTGAACATAGCCCAGGCGCAGCTCAGCGCCTTCTTGCGTACTGCAGACGCGCTGCAAATTAGAGGCCTCACAGACTGTTCACAACACAACGACAAAGTAAACTATTCACTTCTATTCTCATTACAAAAAGGTTATTACTACATCCATACTAAATGCTGTTGCTTCATTTATCTGTTACAGAAAGTGAATCGAAAATCACCTCCTTCCCAACTACGTAATTTGCTCAGCGCCAAGCCGTCACACTCTACCTCCTCCTCCAAAGCCGCAAACCAAAATGTCGAGACGACCTCTGTTGAAGACCAAGAACAAAACACAAGTCGTCGTTCCACAAGAAATTCTCCCGATGTTGCCAGAAACAATCTCAATGAAGAAGCTCCTTTTCAAACTTCTAGTCAAATGAGGCCTAATAATGATGACTATAGAGAAATTCCCAATTACCCAGCTCTAAGGGTGAAAACTGATCTCGAAGCAACTGACGTGAAAAATGAAGAGAGTGATATTCTCATGGACCCCGGGGACCCTGAAAGAACAGACAAATGTCAAGAATTTAATGCATCTGATCTTTTGGAACCAAAAATGGAAGTCATGGAACAAGAAGCTAGCGACGAGGAGCGTTCTAGCTTTCCGCAGATATACTACAACGAGAACAACGCGCTCGCAAATCCATTTGCTGCATTGCAAGGTTTGCACTAACTATTTTGTTGTTGAGTATACAATACACTGGATTTGGAATGCAGGAAATAATATTTCAATTATTTTCGCAGGTAATATGGATCTGATGGCCGGGATGAACACGGAACTGCGAGACGAGAATGCGGAAGGTAAATATAATCATTTTATGTTCACTATCACGTCATTATCACACGCACACGTCGACTCGGACAGCCGCGCCCCCGGCGAACCTCTTTTTAGCTTATTTGACGAAAATTTTGATTCGGACGTAGTAGAGAGCGCGCGGTCTCGTAGTCTGTGGAGACAGGTGGCTAGGCGCGCGGGTGTCGGGCGACCCGCGCCACGCCGCACGCTCGCCGCTGCCGCCGCCGCCGCCGACCTACGGTACAGTTATCTTATTCAAATGCTGACCTGCAACCGAAACCTTCAGTTGCCAGGCTTATAGGAGATGACATTCAATCTTATGATTCATTATAATCCACTCATCTTGCTACCTCAGGTATAACCATCAATTATTGCACGTATAGGGCACCAAAATAACGAGCTTTTGTTGAAGTGAAAGACAGGTCCATCTAGTATCATTGTTAACGAATATCATTTTGGTCATGGAAGAGGCGTAGTGGCAATGGCATTTGAATAGGGTAACGGGTGGCAGTAGGGCGCGGTAAGGCGACAGGGCGGCGTGCGGTGGCGCGGCAGTGCGGCAGTGCGAACGTGGTGTTGTTGGCAGCGGGCGCCGGCGCGGCCGGGGTCGCGGGCGGCGGGGTGCAGTGCGCGGGCGGCGGGGTGCAGTGCGCGGTGTGCGGGCGGCGGTACAGCAACGCGTCCAACCTGCGCCAGCACGTGCGCCTGATCCACGAGGCCAAGCCGGTGGCGTGCAGCACGTGCGGCCGCTCCTTCAAGACGCCGCTGTACCTGCGCCGCCACACGCTGGCCCAGCACCCGCCCGCGCGCCTGTGTAGCAAGCCGCCGCCGCCGCTGCCCGCGCTGCGGCCCGCCCAGCGCTTCCCGCAGTAGTCGCCCCGTGCCCGCCACCGCCGGGGAGACGCCACGCTGCCCCCCAATACTACAAACTTCGTAGATATGACGACATGCCGCCGATAACTGTCGTACATCCATTTATCAGTGGGATGTTTATCGCGAGCTTTTCGGCGTGGTCTTTTCCTACGAAACATTATAGCATTGCAGTGCTATGTTACACTAGAATAGCAAAGGTAGCGTTGTGTCTCTTCGTACGGCCAAATCGAGAAGATGTGGCTTATAAAGTCGTAACGAAGACTGTCAATAGATATATCTAGTCTGTGATCGGAGTGTCGCCGGGGGCCTATCTGCCGTCACACCTCTCCGCTTATTGTGTGCCTTGTACGATATACCGAGTGCCAGTGTGCCGCCTTAGCGGGCTTCTCTTGGTGCTGTTGTCTCTGTGCATAGTCTAACCTAGCAGTAATACTAATGTTGATCATGTTATATTATAACCGTTCAGAATATTAACGATTATTTTGTACAGTTGTATCCTTACGTCATCCGAAAAGTAAGGAGAATTTTGTTAATAATATACCTATAGGAAACCCACACTTTAGTCATAGAGTCGTACGACCATTGAGTCATGGGGATAAGGGTTCTAGTTAAGTGACTAATTGAAGCTCGTTAAGGGGACACATACAGTACCTTCCTTTCTGACAATAGACTGATTGTTAAAGCATTTGTTGCAACCGGTGCTGATTTTACATAACATAACATAGGTTATTTACTGGTTACATAATTATTATACATACAGACATTATACACGTTATCCACAGTTGGGCGACACTTTCTGTCTGACATAGAAATAAATAAATAATAGGTGTATTTTCATAATAGAGTATAATTTTTTTGTACCGCAAGTGACGGAAAGTGTCGGCCATGTCCGTTTTATTTGTCGAACACGCGGACTGATGCATACGTCGCCGTGTCCATAAGCCCGCGCTAAACAACAATAGTGATATTTTTATACACAATAGTTTTATCTTTACACAATGTTATTGTTGAGTGATTGGACGGCTCCCGGTAAATAGTTTGTACAAAATCTCAGATATAATGAATAGTAAGTCTTCAAAATCGTATATTAAAATAAAACATTACTACAATAATATATTAGTTTAGGGTGGAACACCACAATTATGTTGCCATACAAGATCTTGTGCATTTAGAAATGCTCTTCACATACAAAATAATCAGATGATTTTCAATAGATCAATGCCTTTGATCTATTTTATTACACAATAATAAATATATTAATATCATGGTTAATTAATATAGCCGAATTCGCATTGAATTCGCTTGCTGAAGGGTGCCGATAGATTATACATAGATCAAGATTATTAGTTGACTGATGAAATGCTGTTTAGAGTTTATCCTCGCAATATTTAAACTATTTACATATATTTAATTTTACTCATTTAGAGTATTTCATATACAATCTCAATGTAATAGATTCTCTTGCAATAGCCATTCGAAATAATTAGAATCTGATTATAGATGTTCTATGATTTGTACATATCGATTGACACCATACAATCGCCGGGTTCCTAACGGCTACGGTACCCTGAATATTGATGTGCGAGCGGGGAACACTCAATATATTTGAATATTGAGAATAAAGAACAGTTAGAACGCTCAAACATTTGGCTTCATAAATAAGTTAGAATATGTTGGTTTAATATAAATCATTTACTAGATAATGTTGAGGACGTCTTGCCATGAAACCCACTAGCCCAGTGTCGTAGTAAGCACTGCATCAACATTATTACAAACTAGAACATAAGACGAGGGGATTTTTTATTACTTATATTTTTATATAACTTTAAATTTTGATCGGTTATTTCTTTAATGTTTTTTTGTAGATGTATTAAATGATTGCCATGAAAAAAGCACATCTAGTCATTTTGTAATAAAAGCATTTAGAGGGGACACTTCTTAAAGGTATGATTAGGGTTGTGAGTAACAATATTAGTTTGTCTTTTGAAAATTTAATTGTAAACTTATTGGAATAATGTGTGATCTCAAGTGACTTTATTTCCATGATCTCCAAATTTTTATTTTGCATTTATTTTTAACAGTGTTTTAATATTTAAAATATTACGGAAGAAAGTTAATTGCAATAATAATTACTCTAAAATAATCGCTTATACGTATTAGTAATAGTAATTTTAAAAAGCACTTTTCTTAAATAATAATTTTAATCCCAATTAATAAGTTAAGGCGCAGCTTTTATTATTGTCATATTTAAAGAAAAATATAATGTATAAAAAAATGAATCTCTTCACACTGCTGAATTTAAATAGAAATTATATAAAACTAGAAATTTTATCATTATGATAGTAACGTTTATTAATGTCATTAAACACAGAATGATTACTTTTTTAATTAATTGCACTACTCTCACAGCGTTTGTTGCCGATTCATTGAATCAGCTTCAAGTTATAAAACATAATCCAGCTTTGAACCCATGGTCAATCAATTGTTCTTTGTCTATAGTTAACTTGTTTTCCACAAACCGTTATTTTAATGTTACGAACTTAGTATTTCAAGCAATTACTGACTGCTAATTTGTCTATCTTTAATGTGAAAATTAATAAAATGTAATTACGTTTATCTGCACATTCGCTTTGTGCAGATTATTAAACTTGTGTACATACATCAATGTATTTTTTACTAAATATCAAAAAAATAAAGTATTGCGAAGAAATTGTGATTTTTAGTTACCGTTGCCGAGTCGATCTGGTTTACCTTGACATTTCATTGAGCCTTGCTATATTTTTTTATGAATTTCTTATTTACATAATTTCATAGCCGCCGATCAGTGATAATGCCGATTGCAAATTATTCAACAAAAACTTATAACCTGACAAATTCGTACGTGACACTTGCATGGTTCGCTGTAAAAAGTGTGCCATCGCTATGACGGTAATGTCCCCCGCTACCCCGCGTGGACCGTGAGTGGGTGTCACGAACGAATTTGCCAGGGTATAACTCGTCCCATATATAATGGGAAGACTTCCCCCTTAAAATATTTGTGGTCTGTGATGTAGCTGTAGGGAGATGGGACGGCAGACGCAATCGTCCGGTCCCCGACGCCGTCTGGCTGGAACAGCACCGCCGCGCGCTGCCCTTCGTCATCAAGCGCGAGAATGAGCGAGGGGGCGCCGCTGCACCACGACTTGTGAGTTCGAAACTATTATAAATACCTGTTACTAAAGATTTTATTGTTAGTCCGTCTCTGTACAAGGGGCCTTCGCCATGTAAGCTCCTGGAAGAAGTCAGATTATTTCCCAAGATTCTATTCCAAAAAATCTAATATGTAATTCGTCCTTTTCAATGAACCCACGGATGAAAACGGATAAACCTCTCGCCTTATATCCACAAGTTTGCCATATAGCCAGCCGTCTATGGCGCTGGTCTATTGTGCATATTTTGTAAGCCATTTAAAGCTTCTCCAGTTGGCTGAGCAGAAGATATGTGAAGTTTATGGGGAGTGTTTATAATGTATATTTCCTTTTAGATAAAACTTGGAGAAGGTGTGGAGATAAGGGAGGAACTGCTCCGTGGCGTCAAATGGGGCGACTATAGAAAGGTGACGCGCGGCCTGGCAGCAGCATTGTTCTCGCCCATCGAACTGGCGACATGCTCCGTGACGGGGCAGCGGTGGTCGCGCGCGGGCCAGGAGTCTCGCCCCACCAAGCCGCCCCTCGACCGCCGTCGGGTGCACGCGCTTATATCTTACGTCAGCAGGCACTTCCCAGACGTCGAGGTCAGCAGGATAAAGCAGGTGCTAGCCTACAAGTGCAAGGAGAACTGCGCCGCGCTCAGGATGAGGACCGCCAGGTGAACTAACATTTGTGACGTCACTTGTCATGTGCGTAGGTTTCAATGGGGAGGTATTTTCGTAATGATCTTTTGGATACCAGCCAGAATGGCCGAAAGTTGACACGTCAATTTAGGATCGATGAAGGAACGCGGCAGTGCCTTACAATTTAGACGAAGTTTGCTTTATCTCTTGTTTTTTTATCTGACCCCGTGATATGCACGACAATGATCAGTTAAAAGAAGTCTTCACATAATATCAAATAATAACACGTTTGGCATATTTGCTTATACACTGTTATCAAAATAAGATGATAATAAATAAACATCAGAACCTTTTGAACTCGTCAGTAGCATGTGTTCTGGTAATTTGGTTCGGGTAATTTCTGCGCATATAGACCAAACGACAATAGGTATTTGACCTGAGGCAGACTGTAGGTACCTACACCCACGATAAGTACTCTTTAATTTTTTTTAATCTTGAGAAATGAATCAGAGGTTATCACTTTACCATGCGTGCCATGGTTATCGCCATGACTTGTATAGTTATGACATGATATCAGAGGATTCCAACAAATAAATAATGATATCGGTTGAATCATGTTATTAACGAGACAGCGTTGACGTGTTTTCGCCATGCTGGTACGTATGCTAAACATAACATTCTGATAGCAGCTGCCTGATAGTGCGTGGGCCAGTACCGGCCCCTTGACTTTCAACTTAAAACTTTGTTGTGATAATACTTAATAATACACACTTATTACATTTTTAGCAGTCCGCCAACTGTTTAGAGTATACGTATCTTAAACGTTTTGTTATTTAACATTTATGGTTCAAATCGAATAAGTTCCAGTCCATCAAGTTTTCATAAAATAGAATAATCATGCTGTTCTTATTTTTTTGTTGCAAAAAAAAATCGCACTGCGGATCAATTCATTATCAACTCGATATATTTATATGGTGACTAATTATTAGATTGATGGGTTTAAGATATGAAAATATATAATATAATAGATTATCAAATTCGTTTACATAAACAGTAAGCATGATTAATATTACATCGATAGAAATATTTTGAAGTCTTTAAATAGTTTATACAATTGTACATTTAAAGAGAAGCCATGATTTTACTTGTTCAAAAAGTTTGTAGTATCAGTTTGACCTTTTACACTTACGGCTGCTAGTACTAGTGTTCAACGAATTGGATGTGGAGACATAATGGTGGGAAAAACCCTTCATCATCATCATATGAGGGGATAATCCTGTTTTAATTATTTTGTACTTCAGGAGGTTTTAACCAATGAGGTTGTAGAATCACTTTCGGTGTATTTTTTTTAAACAATGAACCATCAAAAAATACTCGTGAATATTATAATTAAATTCAGTGATCTGATTTTACGTTTATCTTATAACCTTTGTTAACTGCTGACCTTTATCGGAAATTGATAATGCGATTTGATTATTCTTCGTTTTTTAAGGTTCCGTAAACTTAATAGTAAAAATCGGAAGACTGGACAAAATAATTTAAAAAAAAAAAGTGTGAACCAAAGATCTTTCGCCAGATTATATTTGGTGCAGCGGAATATCCAGATGAATCTAAGGCCTGAGATCCCTGAGACTAGTTTTTCAAGCTAGGAAAGCAAGCTATTGTCAGTAAGACAGGAAGCTTCATGTAGACAATACAAGCTTAATATCTTAAGCTAGTAAGTTACAAAGCTAGTCTACAAGCGAGGACATTTTGTAATAGGATGAAGTTCTATTTTTCAGTATAATTAGCACCTCCCACAACAAATTTGACAAGACTTGTGTACTAGCCACATCATGTAGTGGCTGGCGGAGGTAGTTTTTCCTTGGCTAGGTAGCAGGAACCACGTGGTCACGTCTTTTTATTTGAGTAGGAAGTCATCAAATGGGGGATCATTTCTAAGATGCCGAAACAAACGTAGCTGCAGCCTCCAGGCATCGACTTTTAGAGCGATGTACAGACGCCAGCACATCAAGCTAAAACAATCTGTCAAATTTTCTTAATAGATTTTCAACTTTATCGCTGAAGCATATGGTTCAAAGTTTATTGGGAAAATTTGACAGTTTCGGGTAACTTGATGTACTGGCGTCTGTACTTAAAAGATTTTAAGTTTAAAAGTCAGTATTTTGTTTTGTAAAAAAATTTAGAAACCAAAAAATATAAAATATATCAACCCACAGACGGACGTGGCGAGGCTCTCAGTAAAATTGGGTGGTACTTTGATCTCGCACTACCTGAAAATTTTCACAAGACCGGCTTCTAGAAAGGATTTTTAAGCTATGAAGATTTCAATTCGAATTTAATAATTTTAGAGTTTAGAATTTTCAGTTTTATTTTAATACTAGCTGTTGCCCGCGACGTTGTCCGCGTGGGCATTAGGATTAAACATTCACCCCTTTCCCCCCCCGTAGTGATAGATATGTAGCCTCTATGTTGACCCTACCTCTTAGTTATATTCATGCCGAATTTGAAGCAAATCAAATCAAATGAAGGCGACATGCATACAGACAAAAATTCTAAAAACTATATTTTTGGCTTGGATATCAATTTTAGGTCACGCCCCAATTATTCTTTTAAAAAAATATTCAATGTACAGTTTTGACGTTTCTACGATTTTATTATATGTACCTATAGATATTTTTTAATTATTTAATGAGGTCATTTTGTGTACTCCAATACCGTATCACTCGAGGCAGTAATACAATTTGTAGCAGGCTGTCGAACTGTTTCAGCGATTCGACCAACTACTTGCTGAGTGCGGCGGCGCGGCCACCGCCCTGTGACGTGGACGCACCCGGCGGCAGTGCACGCTCCTCATACTCTAGCTAGTAAGTACATTTACTTTTATATTATACTAACTTCTACCAGTGGTTTCACTGTAACTATTCCGCACACCCGGATAAAAAAGCAGCCTAAAGATTTTCTCGATAAAAGGGCTATCTAACTCTTTTCAGAGTATACATAGTTCAGTGGTTTCTGATATTAACACGTTCTAGCGAAGAAACATACAAACTCTAGCTTTATAATATTAGTAAGACACTGCGAAATTTATCCTTATTAATAAGTAGTACGTATATCTGAATTTGCGAATGTCCTCATCCTTATTCCGACTTCGTGTAGAACCGATTCAGATTATAGAAATTTTCATGTGCCTTGATTCCAAGGTAATGCGTTCTTCCAATTCTTTCTGATGCTCATTCATGTTGGCTAATAGATAGTCGATATGAAACAGCAAGTGGGTTAACCAGCCTCAGGTTCGAAGAGATTTTTATAATTTTAAGTGTCAGAAATTAAAATTTAGAGTCATTCTGGTAATTATTGCCAATATGATAAAGTCAAGGGCAATGGAAACATTAAGTGAAGTTGTAGAAAAGGCTCATTTGTTCGAGTGTGGCCTCTTCTTCATTTTTGGTAATCTAATCTTGCAATATTTCTGTATCTATGAGACAGCGTTTTTTCGCCGCGCCTCCTTGTAACATGTGTACATTTGAATTTATTACACAATACATATAATTAGTTTAGTTTCAAGCACGTTTAAAAAAAGTTTTGATAGTTTACAGGGTTTTCTTATAAGAGCTGCACTTTTCCATAGATGGTACGCGTTATGCTTTGTCATCATGAAGATTATGTTGCTGATGCAATCCTTGTTTGTTGTAGCGAGGCTTCGAAGGGTCCAGGCGGCGGCGCGGGCGAGTACTCGCGCGGGCCGGGGGGCGGCGCGGGTGGGGCGGGCGCGGGGGCGGGTGCGGGGGCGGGCGCGGGCGGCGCGGGGGAGGAGGACGGCGAGGCGCAGTGATGGCCGCCGCGGTGTTGCATATCAATTTCATAATCTTGTTATTTTTTACCAAAAAAGAGAAAATAAAGAAACTCGTCGCTCGGCGTCGCCCGAGGCGCTCGTCACTGGGTCGCGGGCTCCCGTCGATCGTTTGGAAAGATTTATATTTATTTGCGCGGCGTCGCGACGACGAACGACGGCGGTGAGTTGCCCGTGTAAAATATTCATATTTATTTAGGTGATATTTTTCTATTGGCTACTGATAAGATTTTATCTCGTTATGTATCTGCCGGCCGCGCCGGGGATGCATTGTCGTTTGTAAGGAAGGGAGTGGAGTCGTGCCCGAAGCTCTAGCAATAATTTATCAGGTTCCTAAGACATGTTTTGTAGTTAGATTCTATTTGCACGAATTTTCGCAAACACTGCCGCTTTATTTCTAAATTTTTTTATAGACATCAGTCAGTCGTTTTATTGCTTTCTATATTTTATGTTTAAATATAAATCGAGTCATTTTCAACGTTACGTTAAAATTTGTATATGAGGCATTTAAGTGCTGTACGAGGGACCGTTGCAATTGCAAAGTAAATATATCAAAATGGCATAATTTTTAGAGCTATCTTATAGATATTATAGTCATTTCGTTTTATAGGTGTAAATGATAATAAAGAATTTATTTTGGAGCGTCAAGGTTTGGATATTGTAAAGTCTTTGGAGAGCTGTGATCATGATGGATATAAAGCAGTCATATTTTTAAAATATACATTTAAGAGTTATAACGTAATTATACTATTGTACAGTCGGTCTGTATAGTAAGGTGACGTAAGAGGTATCAGTAGCCGGCTGGAGCGGCGCAGCCCGGTCCCGTGCGTCCGCGCACACATGTCTTTGTCATATCAAAAAAGCAATAACTATTATTTGATAAAGAACGATTTATTTCACTTTTAAATACTATTTTAACCAAGTTGTTATAAATGTAGTTAGTAAATTGGAAAGATCTCTTGAGAAGTCCACGGTCATATATAGTTCTTTTGAACAATAACTAAATTCTCATAATGATAAAGTCTCACGTTTACGTCATATCAATTTGTAATAATTAGTTTTTTCACTATTTTGTACATCCTGTACAAATAACATAATCATGTAAATTCAGATCATAGAAACCGGCGTATTACACGTTGTGAGGCTCGCGACCTCTGGCATGGCAGGCTCCATATGAAATTGTTTATAAGAGGGATCGAAGAAGAGATGGATTGTTAGTGATTTGACAGCCTGCCATTGGCCAGCGTCGCTCGGTCCGCGGTGCAATGTGGTGGCGCGGCGGTGCAGCACGGTCGCGCCCGCTCGACTCGACAGTTGATGTACAAAGTAGCCGTTTCTGTGATCTGAGCAGTGTACGCAGCTACACAATCCACAGTACACTATTTGCACGTCTTTAGCAGTCAACTGTAAGAGATTGGTGTACCTATGAATAAGTTACAGTTACCAGAGTTAGGATATATAAGTAGTCACGCAGTGCTACGTAGTAAAATCTTACTATTTAGTAATATTTTACGATGCCAATTGAAAGTCTTAATGCTCAATTTTGCCAAATTTTACTTGCCGAGAACGCGTCTTGTCTATTAATTTCGTGTTTTAACGTTGGTATAGCACACATTCCCGTTACTAAAACACCTTTAGGTATTTGAAAGTGAGAAGGGAATGGACAGATTGCTCAATATATGAAATATTTGTATTTCGTTTATAGTTATATCATAACATAACACATTCACATAGAACTTGGAAATTTTTGGCCCAATGAAAATTATATCATTAGAGAAGTAAATGAAAATTTAATTGTAATTTAGAAATGATAAATTGAGAGTTAAAAGGATTTGCAAGTATAAATATATTTGTGACGAATGCTCGAGATGCAATATGTTAATTTAGTGCCAAATGATAAGTTAACTCGTAGCAATATATTGTATCCTAATGCTCTTGTGTAATTTCTCACGTAGTGTTAATGACCTATGAGGTTTCGAAGGTTTCTTTTACAAGACTATAATATATTTATACAGGGAACGTGTTAGGTATGTACTGTTGTTTGGAATTAAGAGTGTTGTTGGGGTAAAATACTCATTGAGGCAGGGTGCACAAATAACCGTACCCGACTGTACAGCCGAGCAACCTTTGTTTTAACTCTGTCCTAGAATAGTTTTGATAGATTACTTATTTAAATCGATCGTTTAAATTTATTGGAATTAACAAAAATAATAAGCTACCTTCATCTGACAGGGTACCTATTGTCTTGCGAAGTGAACAAGTTTCCCGTGCTGTGAAATCACATACAGTTATTTTTACACCCTGGCCTTTATAGCACTGAATGAGCAATGGAACAAGAGAATTTATTTACTCAAATAAGTTTTTTTTAATTATTTACGATAATTTTGTACTAAATTTTAATATACATTATTTTGCATTTTATGATTGTAATGGCAGCTGTCCATATCATGTGAACGATACAATCGCTCACTGTATTTTAGGGTTTCATAAATAAATTTAAAACGATACATCGAACATGACACATTGGGCACAAATATTATTAAAAATATGTACTTTTTCTTTGCTTGCTATTGTTAAATAATAATTGAAATCTAAATAACATTGTTCCTGATACTCGATGGTAGTAAGCTTTGTGAAACCCTAATAAGCGTAAAAGGTGTATGAAGCGGAGCGCGGGCAGTCCGGCGGGCGGCAGCCACGTGGCGACGTGACGTCACGCGCCGCCTGCCCGCGCCCCGCACTAGTTTTCACTGAGCAAATAATCTTGAACTTTTGTATATAAAGAGAACAACATCGATGCCACTGTGCTCTGAGAGGACACAGCGTTGTGCCAAAATTACGTGCTAGTCTTTAAAAACAAATGTTGTTATCATTTTCAGATTTTATTTAGTCCAGAATGTGTTTGTTCCTGTGCTGTGAAAATATTTTCTAACAAACCAACACTCGGTGATGACGGTGGTGGGGAGGGACAATGTGGTCGCTTTATTCTCGCGGTGAACGGTTCTTAGGTTTTAGTCTTGTAGAATATGATAATTAAATTGACGAGTTTTCCTCACTGCACTTCCTTAGATGAATCATTTTAATGTTATTATCTATGGCAGTGGTGCAAATTAAATTGCCGTATCGACGGCCCTTTTAAATCGGTCCTTTTTGTAAAACTGACCACATTGTAAACTAAAATTATGGATTTAGATCGACAACTATAATCGTAACTATGAACACTCGAAGGTACCAGAATCAGTCGTAGCGCTAGCTTACTAATAGTTACAAACCCTATAGGAATACCAAGCCTTTTGTGCCTAGGTGTATAAAATTCTCACTTTTATAAAATTGACACGTTTGCCTGTGATATTATTTTTTCTATTAGTTAGATTAGTTGTTAGGAACACATTCATGTTTGTGTGTGCAGTGGCGGCTGAATTTTGACAAAGATCGAATTTTCCTCTAAAATTAAGTATAGTAAGGATCGTCCAAAGCCCTCAAGGTATAACTGTCTCCGTGTACTTGATTGTAGTTGTCGATGGTTAAACTTGTGTCATTAAAAACGAGTCATAAAAACTAATTATTTAGAGTTACGAAGTGTTGTGTTGGTTTGTTGTTATATTTATAGTATTTATGAAAAATGCACATAATAATTTAGCTTTGAGCTTGTGCAATATTATTCCAAATTGTTTATAGAAGAAAACTGTTATAATTATTTCTAAATTGTTATATATTTTTATAAACGTAAAAGACAAAGGCAACTTAAATTATATTTTTGTTGTGCATTTATTATCAAATTTTATTAATACTGAACCACAAACTCATTGTGGACTGTAATGTCTGCGTCTGTGAAAACTGTTAATTAGGTACAGTAGATGGTTTTTTTATATATGCTAATATTGTGAGTCAATTCTAGTAAAGTTAATGTTCCCTTTTATTTAGAATAATTTACGTTAATAAACAAATTAATCTAAGATTGCTCAACCAAGATGCAATGCTAACTGCAATGTAGATGTACGAAAATAATTTTATATTTGTCCTTTTATATTATTTATCTGATATTTCAGTGTTATTCATTTGTGAGTTATGGCAGCGCATGTTAGTCTTATGTTTATTCTTAAGAGAGGCCAAATGTTGACTTGCTTATGTGAGACTGTTTTGCCAAGAATCAGAAAGTATATTATTACCTACATTGTTTTAAAATAAATGCTTTTATATAAAATCTATATTTGTTTTCTATATATTTAACCCTATTCCCGATCTTTACTCACTATCCCTATAGATTTCTATCTATGCTGCAGTTTAGAAGACCTCAATGTTGCCCTTTCCGCCCAAAGGACAGGAATTTTTAAAACTACTGCTAGGCACCCAGACATGACAGTTTTAACATCATCAAAACTGAACTGTTCTATACAACCATATTATAACAATAATATCGTCCCAGTTTTGGAATCAAACAAGCTATTCTGTGCACAGCAGTTGTACTATAGACCACTATACTAAGGGGGCACTTTCTCTGCCTGTAGTAAGAATACAACTCTGCCTATTACAGATGCTCATTTTAAGTTAATGTTAAAAGTATGATGTCGTTATAGTCATCAAGATACTGTAGAAGAAGAAAAATCGCTGATGAGCTGACGAACTAGAATTTGTCATTTTCCATGAGGAATTCAGGATTCTGAATGTGGATTGTGTATCTAATTGTACGGACAACATAGCATGGTACGATGTCTCATGTCTGCGTCGGGCAGACGAGTTGAATGACCTGATTATTCAAGGAAACATTAGTTAATTTAAATG
The DNA here is from genome assembly GCA_958496145.1 of Heliothis peltigera. Lineage (NCBI taxonomy): Eukaryota > Metazoa > Arthropoda > Insecta > Lepidoptera > Noctuidae > Heliothis > Heliothis peltigera. The sequence goes on along the minus strand of OY292326.1, from coordinate 3,273,882 downwards.
AAGTCGTACATTATAAACAAACATACGTAAATATTTATTGGATTTTTTAAATAATCATAAATATTAATTTGCATTAAAGGGATCAATTATTTAAAGAAAAGTGAACAGGTAAAACGCGTTCGTCAATAAATTCTCATCTACATCATAACCGGTAATTACGGAAAATACGTTATTGAATTACTGCGGATGGTTGGCAATCCTGTTAACAAGAGTTTCGGTCAGTTGCGATGGTCAGCCGGTTTTTGGATAATGTGCTATGGGGATATACACTATTTTTGTCTAGATCTTAAAAATTTAAGCTAATTGTAGGATTTCGTCAATATAAAAAAATGTGATCTACGATGGACATGGTCCGCTGCATAACTATGGTTGTATGTGTTTTTACATTTCATTTCACACGCAGCCGTGCATTGAACAAGAACAAACAACAATGTAATATAACTACCGTTCACACTTTTTATTGGGCTGCTACAAGGCTACTTGCAAGCGTACTTGGATTGCATAACTATAGGGCAAGTGGACCTGATCTCCGAATCAAATTAATACAATGAAATAGCAAAAGCACAACACTAGCTCGGCCGTCACGGATGTCAATATTGTCACTTGTCAAACGTACGTTTCCATTGTCAATCAATCTGTTGATGTTGTACTAATAGTGATAATTTTGAAAACTATATGAAATAATTAAAATATTATATCAAAACGAAAAACCTTATGTTTTATATCTTCAAGTAACTATTCATTGAGCAGGATATTAGATGGCGTTTCCTCAGCCTAACGCACAAAGAGGTTAGTTTTTGAGTAAAAAGGTTTTCCTATATAAATACCCACGCTGTTTAATTCTTAGTATAAATTTGAACAGTGAATAGAAACAAATATTTTCTAATTTGAATAGTTATACTTGCCCATGAGTTGCTGTTGACTTTATTCAGCCATGATTCAACTTTTTATACACATGTACTTTATTGCAGAACTGACTAATAGGAAGATATTGGAGGAGCTGCAGCTGAAGAAACAGATGCTCTTGAAGCAGGGTGCTGTGGCTCCACTAACTGCCACCTCCATATCTCTGACTCAGCCTAATCCAGTCAGTCAGCTGCCTATGTGCTCAATCCCTCCAGTGTCTGCTACTGCGGTATATACAATATAATCTTAAAATTGTAAAAATATCTGTCAACTTAGAAGATTTAAACACTTTACCTTTCCGTTTCAGGGATTTCCACAACTGCCTGAAGCTAACATAGTAAACACAAGCCACAGAGCAGCATTACAACACGCAAACGCCACATCCTGTGGCTACTTCGTGTCTCAGGACTCGTCATTTGGAAACCAGATCCTGCCTGTTCTACCCAGATTTGATAGCAAGTGAACAGCAGCTATGGCTGCTGTTATGAAGTTGAAGACCCTTCATGGCCATTTGGAGAGCTTGAATGGGTTTGCAGAACCAAAAATTCAGTATGAACAATATGAGACTCCTGCCCAACTTGCAGCTACTGCACTTTATACTATTCAGGTTAATCATTTAGAAGAATCTGTCTTTTTAGGGTTCCGTACCCAAAAGGTAAAACGGAACCCTATTGTTTTCGCTCCTCTGTCCGTCCGTCCGTCCGTCTGTCACCAGGCTGTATCTCATGAACCGTGATAGTTAGAGAGTTGAAATTTTCACAGATGATGTATTTCTGTTGCCGCTATAACAACAAATACTGAAAACTAGAATAAAATAAATATTTTGGGGGGCTCCCATACAACAAACGTGATTTTTTTGTTCATTTTTGCTCGATATCAATAACGGCAACAGGTAGATGCTTGAAATATTCACAGAATATGGAATCTATTACTTACTTTAAAAATTAGTTATTTTATTAAAATAAAATTAATATTTGAGGGGGGCTCCCATACAACAAACATGATTTTTGTCCATTTTATAATTAATGGTACGGAACCCTTCGTGCGCGAGTCCGACTCGCACTTGGCCGGTTTTTTTCACATGTCATATTTTACAATTGCTTATATATTGTTATGTGATAAGCAGAGGTTAGAATTATGTAGAGTTATTTATGTGCTGTGAAGTTCTTTATTATATAGTCCTGATACACAACAAGTCAATCAACCAACTAATTTTGTAAATCCATTATTTTTTATTACAGACTCAATTTGAATCCATAGAAAATTGCACTGTCCTTGATGCTGGTTGTGGGCCGGGCATATGGGGTATTGGCGCTGCCCTACTTGGTGCTAGTATGGTGACCTCTGTGGATATTGACGATGATGTACTGGAAGTATTCAAGGAAAATGTTGATGACATGGAAATAACCAACATTGATGCTATACAATGTGACTTTCTGGACTCAAGAGTGTGCAGGTGCCTCTAAAGATAAAATTATTTAATCCCAAACTTGAAATTAATATTGTTTTCTCAATTTTTATATCTTATGTTTAATTTTTCACAGATGGGAAGGCTACTTTGACACAGTGTTGATGAACCCCCCATTTGGCACAAAGAACAATGCTGGCATTGACATGGAGTTTCTTCGCATGGGTACTTTGCTTAGCTGTGATAGTGTTTACTCATTGCACAAGACTTCGACAAGGTAAAACCTTCACTTTGTTTCTGAATTACAATTTATTTTAAATATGAGTGCTATTTGGTGTCACAATCAAAGACCCATTCTTGTATATCCATCCAGATAAGAATTTAAGGGCCAGTTTCACCAGTTGTTGATAAGTTCCAGATAGTTTATTTGGCAGATAATTTCATACAAAGTCTGTTCCATTTTTGAATTTATCTGGTAGATAGTACTATCCATAAACTGTGAAACTGGCCCTAAGTCTTTAAAATGTTGTAGGAGCCACATAATAAAGAAAATTAAGGACTGGGGGATGAAGGGTAGTGTCATTGCTGAAATGAAGTATCCACTGCCGGCCACATACAGGTTTCACAAGCATCATAATAAGGACATTGCTGTAGATATATGGAGAGTATACCATTAACTATAAATTATTTATAGGTATTGTTAGAAAGTAAGCAAAGAATATGTATTATTATATGGCAACACTATTCTTTTGTTGGCTGTTTTTCAGTGCTTGTATTAAAATAAACTAGAACATTATTATCACTATGATGAAGTAAAAAAATATAATTCTTATCTTTATTTATTTTGTTACTATGTAGACACCATAGAAACCATGTATTTACTTTTAATTAAGATAAATGTAAATCTTTAAACTTATAAAAGCAAAATGGACTGATAATGAAATCTGAAATAAACACAAGAAATGTTTTTTAAATACTTGTTTTATTCATAAATTCTTCAGTCTTATACACTATTTTAGGAAGACTTATCGTATTATACAAAGCTGTTACATAATTTTAATGGGATACAACAAAACACATCAAAGAAATATTAAAAATACTGTGTAAAACGACCTTAAAAACATACTTTGATATTATGACTCCTTAAAGAAATAGTTTTTATTCCGTGACCGTGCTGCACACCGCCATATTTATTTTTCTTTTTTATTCTGTGGAGGCTGGTATTGCCATACGACATATTTCGTAGCGACATTTATTCATCTCCGAACTTGATGTTTTGTGCCAGTTTGATGGTTCCGGAGTAGTTGATGGTGACGGTCGAGCGTCGCATGTAGTTCTTCCAGGCGTCAGAGCCGCACTCGCGACCGCCGCCCGTCGCCTTCTCGCCTCCGAAAGCTCCGCCCACTTCCGCGCCGTTGGTTGGGATGTTCACGTTAACAATACCGCAGTCTGAACCGTGAGGTCCGATCCACTGTGAATGTAACAGTATAAACAAGTCTCAATACAAAAAGGATACCTATTTCCAATCACCTCAAGAAGACATTCAGGCTGGCAATAGGTCAGTAGGTTGCAGACGGGGTAAAGTTCAAAAATATTCAATTAAAAACTATTGATGTAAAACATTAACAATACAGTTGATATTTTGATAGATGACGGCTAAAGCCTCTTTGCGTACCTTGAAGATATCTCCAAGGTTTTCAGTGAAGAGACTGGAAGACAAGCCCTGTTCTACTTCATTGTTGTACTTGATTCCGGTATCCAGGTCCGGGATTTCAAGGCAGTAGACGATGGGAGCGAAGCACTCGGTCTTGACCAATGGGGAGTCGTGAGGGAGTCCGGTAACGATCGTGGGCTCCACGAAGAAGCCTTCGCGTTCTATTACCTGGTGAATTATGTTGTTTTAGTAAACCTAGTCTGGCTATTGTAAAGGGCGGGTTACACGTCATAAGTCTTATCCTTCCCCTTATCCCTTGTAAAGGCACTTTGCATGAACGGTGAAAGTAATAATATTTTTTTGCTCAAAAGTGGCTGCTAGTACATGGTTTCCAAAAAACACTAGGCGCAGAAATCTATTTGTGAGTCATACCTTTCCTCCAAATTCGATCTTGCCTCCTTGTTTGACCACTTCAGCGACTGTCTTCTTGTACGCTTCAACGGCGGCCGGCGTGTGGAGAGGTCCAATGAGAGTCTCTGATAGGAGCGGGTCGCCGATCTTCTTGACTACTGCAGCGAAGGCTTTAGTCAGGCGAGCCACGACTTGGCTGTAGACCTAGGAAATGTAATTTGATTATTAATATCACGAGAGATTCTGCTACATTTTCCGCACAGATTCTCTGATCACCACATGAGAAAATTCCATGTTCAATAAAACGTCCAAAATGTGTGAACACAAAACATTTCCGGTATCAAATCAGAACATTTTCCAGGGCTTTCTTTTCTTTGCCATTTTTTTCACAACTATTGGGATTTGTGGATGTCCCACAGCCACAGAAATATAATTAATTGGCTCTCTATTATGTTACCTTTTTGTGAATCAGCAGTCTCCTGGTGGTAGTGCACCTCTGGCCCGCGGTACCAGCGCACGCGAATAGTGCCGCGTTAAGCAGAAGGTCCAGGTTCGCGTCTTCATTGACTATGATAGCGTTGTTGCCACCAAGCTCCAACAGGTGGCGTCCGAAACGTCTTTGTACTTCTACGCCCACCTGAAAGTTGAGGAGTTAATGTTTGGACTTGTTTGGTCACATTACAGATGTGAAATTCAATTTGCAAATATTCTGAATTTCCGCTATATGGTGAATTGATGATGCGTGTATAACATGTTTTTGATAACATATGAGGTTTTAAGCATAATTCTTCTGGTCCATCGTCTAAGGATTAAGTATGTTTGTACCTATGACATTTTTTAATTCCGCTGCAGGCGACCCCGAGCCCGGTTGCGAAAGAAGGAGGGTTGGCCTGTTAACAGCCTGTATAATGACAGCAACAATACCGAGTAACTTTGTGGTTCATCCTTGGGAGAATAACAATTGCCCAAGTCGGTAGTTACCTGTTGTCCAACAGCAGTGCTGCCCGTAAAGGAGACCAGCTTCATCCTGTCATCTTTCACAAGTTTCTCTCCGATGTCTTTCCCGCCAACACACAGAGAGGCAACAGCGCCGGGAATGTTATTCTTCTCCAGAACACCTTCAACGATCTTCGTGACCGCTACAGAGATGAGAGGCGTGGTTTCTGATGGCTTCCATACGCTGACGTCACCGCATACCTAGTATTAAATTGAACTTGGATTGAAGGGAAACAGATGACTGCCTAGTTCATTACTATGGACAAGATCTTTAAAAAGGATTATTGAAGTATATATCGATGACTTGACGATTGATTCAAGTGGGTTAATAAATGATATCACCAAGAAAATCTGTTGCTAGAGTATACCATGTCGTAATGTATACATATCATAACCTTGATATAGAACAGAGCTGTGATAAACACATATTTTTGCCTATTTGTGCTTCCAAGATAAGATAACTGTTAAATTAATGTTACACTTGGGATTTTTCCTCGCAACTTTTAATTATAAGTAGATTTACCTTTGTCATAGTGATAAAACATATTTTTCCTAGTGTTTCTTAGGGAAGCAGTATACGTCCCTCTTAGAATATACAATAACTTCATTGTACAATGAATATTTTCGATCATGACTCCTTGATCACATACCACCTTAACAAAGGGCCTTACCATGGCAAGAGCGCTGTTCCATCCAAACACAGCAACGGGGAAGTTGAACGCAGTGATGATGCCCACAGCTCCGAGGGGGTTCCATTTCTCAATGAGTACGTGTCCAGGTCGCTCCGATGGGAAGATGGTGCCAGGTAGAGTGCGCGACAGGCCTAACGCTAAGTCGCAAACGTGGATGTATTCTACAACCTCGCCGATAGCCTCGGGGAGGATTTTACCTGAAAAAGAAGATTTCGATGACTCTTCGGTTCTATTATTTTATACTTGAAGTGAATTGGTTAGGCTCTAAAATGATCCTCATATTCATACTTGGAGACTACAGACAGAGACGTGCAGTCTCGGCTAACTTGTTTACTTTGGACTACATTGCATCTAAGGGACGATTCGACTGCATAGAACTGATATTCTTAAATAATAGGTACGTTCTTAAGTATACCAGTAATATGTAAGCAAACCTTTGGAATGAAATTAATTTCGCTCGTCAAGGGCCACATCGGGTTTCACAAATCAATATATTCCGGTTAGCTTTGAGTAACTAGTGCCTGAAAAATTATCTACTTGCGACAATATTTTCAACATTGGTGGTAAATACGTTTAAACATTATCTTCCTTATCATATATAATATGATATTTATATAAACTGCCATCTTCAAATATCTAGGTAAATGTTTATCAGACGCTGTCCAAGATTAAATTCGAGTCAACAAACTCAATCAAGTACTGATTACCTAATTAACACCTTAAATGTTCAAACCTTTTATTAAGTTGATATTCGGTGCGGCGATTTATCTTATCCAAAAATGGACTGAACCAGGCTCACGATAACACTCTTTACGAATGCTGAGCTTACCCATTTCCAAAGCCACGAGTTGTCCGAGAGGCTGTAGTTTCTCCCTGAGGGCGTCTCCAATTTGTCTGACAACCTCGCCCCTGGTTGGTGCGGGGAGCTCTGCCCACGTGTGCCATGCCTCCTGAGCTGCTGCAGCACAAGCCTCGTAATCAGCGGGGCTGGCGGCCTGCACCTCGGCTATGATCTTACCATTAGCCGGGCTGAATGACTTGATTATCTGGTGAACAGATTTTTTTAAGTCTAGTACGTCGACGAAGTTTTGTGGGGTCGTATGTACCTAACTAAGTAACAGCCGTGAGTTAGAAACGTTAATGTGCGGTAGTCGTGTTCAGTCAAGAGACCGCTTTTTAACCGACTTCCCAAAACGGAGGAGGTTCTCAATTCGACATGTTTATATATTTTTTTTATAGTTGGGCTGGCCTACTGGTTACAGCACCAGCCTTTCGAGTAAGGGGGTGCGGGTCCGATTCCAGGTCAGGCAAGTACCAATGTAACTTTTCTAAGTTTATCTTGGACACCAATGACTGATTAAAGGTGAAGGAAAACATCTCGAGGAAACCTGGACTATGAAGTCTGAAATCAACAACCCATTGAGCAAGCGTGGTGATTAACGCTCAATACTTCTCCGTGGGAGAGGAGGTCTGTGCCCAGCAGCGGGACGATAAAAAAAAAGGCTGTGATGATGATGACGATATTTTTTTAATGTTTGATCGCGCATTTCTCCATTTGAGAATCGAATTAAAAAAAATATTTTGTATTCGAAAGGGTATAGGTAAACTTGCGAAATGGTCCCATTGGCATCAGGTCCCATTTTAAAATAAAATTAAAATAATGTAATTATTTCATGTTGAATATAATTGTTCAGAAAAGAAGTATCTACACAGTAAAATTAAGATATAAAACTAAAAAGTATAGTTAAATAATATTAAAATTTAAAGTCATTAAAAAAATAGAGCCCTTGAATTAGAAAACTAAACAAAAATTAGAATTACAAAAAATACGTAACCTAAAATTAAAATAGGTATATAATAATAATAATAGTAACAAATAAGAAGAACAGTTATTTTCCTTTCTTTTTCCCCTTTCCTTTTGGCGGAGGAGGCGGTGGCTCTTCAACAACAGGTTCGGGCTCAGGCTCGGGAGGAGGTGTAGGTGGCAGCTGTTTATCCGGCCACAACCGGTGTATGTACTCACTGATCAAATTCAAATTTATAGTTCTATATTTAGGTGTCTTTGGCCCTGGGAATACCCAGGATAACTCCTCTACTAGATCGTCATCGAGAGCGACACGGTCTTCAGATACTCGCTCCATGAAGTCTTTTGTATTAACAGGTCTACCGTACTCCTTAGCTAATCTCATGAAGTATAACGCTGCGTCGACTTTGTTCTTCCTGCCAGACTTTCCAAGGTACTGAGCTCGTTGCAGAATCAGTTCTCTAGCATCGGGCTCCACAACAGTCCAGTTTTGTAATACAGTGTCATAGACACATTCGAAGTTTTTGCGACTTTTCATCCTTTTTACTCTTGCTAGTAAGTCTATGAATGACTTCTGGACGCAAATGCCTTTCAACATTAAGCTAGTTATTTTGATTCGCGGTCTTAACAGTTTTTGCAACACATTATAAGCATCTTGCGGAGTCAAAGGATTATAAGACAGGTCGAACGTTGTTAATCTCTTAGCCGAAATCAAGTTGGATATTATGATTTCTATTGGTTCTTTTTGCAGCTTATTGTGGCTCAAGTTTAATACCGTTAACGTAGGTATAAGCAACACGTTTTTCATCGCGTTAGCCACACGCTCTCCTTCAAGCGAATTAAAACTTAAATCTAATTCTTCCAAACATTCGCTTAATGCCAACTGGTCCAGCATTTTTACCGTAGACGGCACATGGAAGAAATTATTCCAGGAAAGGTTTAGACAAGTAAATCTGTTCTTCCACTCCCAAACGTCCGCCAGCGCCAACGCAGTCTGTCTTCCAAGCTGGTTCATTTTCAAATTGACTCGTTTGACTGTCGCCCCGTCAAATATCTGTTGAGCGAAATGAAGCCCACCGGGTTCGCCCAGGTTGTTGTTAGCAATGCTCAGGAATACCAATGTTCTATTAAGACGCAAGTTGTCACCCAACCGAAGCATACCCGAGGCACCTATATGACATCCGTCTAAGATCAGTTCGGTCAATGTATTATTATTGCCTAACATTCGACCTAGATGGTAACACGCATCGTCGTTGAGAAAATTTCCGGTTAGATTGAATTTAAACACATTTTTGTTATATTGTAAAGCCTTCGCCATTGCACGAACGCCTTGTGGATTTACTCCATAGTAACTAAGATTTATTTCAGAGTTCATTAGATTTCTATGGAACATTCTCACTGGACAGCTATTCATTTCTTTGCACAGGTCTAAATATAGATCTTGACCGTCGTCTGGGTATATAACGGGCTTCTCAGATAAAAGAAGGGCGTCTTTTATACCAGGATCAGAAACGCCTGGGTAGTTGTAGTACAAATGTCTGAATATTGAGCTGTCTGATACTATTAAGTATTTGTTACATATTATTCCACTTCCTGGATCGTAGACTCCTTCGGCATTGAGAATTTTCTTTTTATTTTCTTCTATAACGGGTGCTACATATGATGCCCATTCTTGAAGTGGTGCTTCCCCTAAAGAACTTTGCTCATCCTGCGCCACATATAAATAGTCAATAGTCTTCGCTTCTGAATGATTAGAATCACTGCTTGACTCCATTAGGCACGACGTTAGATGGTTTTAAAATAATATTATAAAAATAAAGTGAGACAAAATTTTACAAATGTTTAATTTCCATAAAAAAAAACACAATTGTCAAAATGACAATTATATAATAAAGGATGGCAAACATAAATAATACATATTTATCGAAAGTTTACATAACTGCCCTCTGCCAAACAAGTCTTTGTTTCCAAAAGTAGGTGCCAGGTCTTACGTAGTATTTGTATTCTCATTGGTAGGTACTGAAGAGGTTTCACCAAAATTTTACCTTGTTAATGTCCTCGCATCGTTACCGCCTATCGCCGGTTACCAGATATAGCTCTTCACATCAAGTTTCCTCTTTACTATATTATAATGAGTCGAGAGAGAGCGGAGGCGCCCGCGCCGGTTGTCGACCCGGGGAACTCAACATTAGAAAGAAAGAAAGAAAGCACTGCATCGCCCTTCTGATTTTATGCCGTGGTGGTCTACTGGTTAAAGCACCGGCCTCTCAAGTATGAGTGTGCTGTGTTATGTTATGGTCGGCGCTGAATGTTTATAATAATGTAAAAAATCTAGGTATTCTTTTATGTCCTCCTATTTTATTCTTTAGCGCTACTAGCGCCACCCATCAACCGCATTTAAGGTCTCAACTAAAGTAATCAGTTCTAAGTTTGAATAACCATGGTAAATAACAGACTTTGTTTAACGAACTGAACTAGCATAACTATTCTAATCTCGGTGATGCAACATGATAACAATGTACATATTTATCGCTAGCAGTGACATGATGACGTAAAAATATCTGGATCAATTACATGTCCAAGTTGCATACGTAGATAGGTACTACATTTTCACAGGTTACTGATAAGTTCCAGATAGTTTATCTGGCAGATAATTTCATATAAAATTCTGTTCCATTTTTTTATTTAACTGGTAGATAGTGGCTATCCGTAACCTGTGAAATTGGCCCTTAGTATAATCCCTGTCGAAGTGGTTAGTGGCAGTTATTTTTATTTCGTCACCAACTTTTAGAGGGATTACTTAAGAATATAATAGGAGGACATGAGAGAATACTTAGTTTTTTTTACATTATTTTACACATTCACCGGCGACTATAACATTATAATAAATTGGGATAAGATCAAGGGAATCATGATGATACACTGAGTGCCTCGTGAGTCTTGATAGGAGGTAATAAACATCGAAATATATTCGATGTATATGATCGAAGTATATTGAAACGTTGAGTACTGAGTTCGTTGTTATCGAGTCATAACGAAAGTATATTTATATAAAGTTTGTACTTAATTATCGAATGGCGTCTTAATGATGCTTGCATCCTTTATTGACTTAGTGCATCACGAGCGCTTTGTTCACGGTCTAAGAACTATGTGAAATTGAATGTCTTTTTAAGAGCATATTTTGCATCATGATCTGGACCTTTTGCTCGTCTCACTGCTGGGGACAGGCCGCCTCTCACACCGAGAAGGATTGTGATTTCCGACTTCATAGAAGAGGTTTCCTCGAGATTTTTCCTTCACCTTTACTTAATCATTGGTGTCCAAGATATACATAAAAAGTACATATAACTTAGACAAGTAACATTGCCTTACCTGGAATCGGACCCGCACGCAAATACTTGAGAGGCCGGTGCATTAACCAGTAGACCACCATGGCTTACTGCACACGTATTTTTGCATAATCTTGACTAACAAAATCAGAAGGATGAAGCAGTGCTGACTAAATTAGTTAGAATTGCTTTAATATTTCATTTTGTTTTATGTTTTTTTCATTCAATGTTGAGAAACCGGGATGGTCAACCGGCGCCCTCACCAAGTAGCAAGACCCATTGGAAAAAAAATTTGAGGTAAAACCTCTAAAGTACCTTTTGGAAACATACATCTGTTTGGCAGATGTATAAACTTCGTCACTCAGATTAATGAAGGACAATAGATGAAGTGTAACTTAGCAGGAAGAACTTACGTATTGCTATCCTGGTTCTGCAAGTAAAACTCGGTATTTGAAGAAACAAGATGGCAATGTTTTTGTCAGGATGTCAATTTCAATCCGTGTACAGCCCTGTTTGACAAATCAGTGTCAAACGCTATCACCCAGGAATGTACCAACAGTTTTAATCGATATCGACGTTACTTGATAATTAAAAACGTGCTAAGCAAAAGAAAATATTTGAGTTTCAAAAGTAAAACCAAAATACGAATAAATAGCTATATGCGTTTCTACCTTTAACAACTGACTTGAAAAAAGAGAAGAGGTGCTCAGTTCCTCGGAATTTTATAGCTTGAAGATGGCTAAACCGCTTGTAATAAAATATTTTTGGTTTGGGAAGTATGCTTTCCAGTCGTGGTCTTCATATTATAGGTTTACCTACACTGACTTGAGTATTTTTATTGTTACAAAAATAAATGAAGTAGGAAAATCAGATGTGGCTACTGGGACGCTGCAACAATGAGGTTTATTCGAGAATCTGTTCTAAGTCATATCAATTCGTAAGGAATTATTGTAAAATGATTAATGTTCTTATGATAATGGAGGTTTAATAAAACTCGAAACATGAAAAAAACATTCTTTAATTTATGGATTAAAGTGTCGTGAGCACATCCTCCAATGGTTTTCGGGCTGATTCTCATCCGATCCGTAACAGGGAAGCGTTGCACACGGATGTCTTCAATTTTCGGAAACCTTGAAGATATAAGTTAAATATTACATAAGTTAGTTATATTGATTTACATAAAAGGTCAAGTTACGGGCATGAGCGACATTCTTTGGAACGTCATTAAGCCGCACCAAGTAGGACGAGCGCGGTGGAGAATGCAGAAGCATCTGGGCATGCGCTCGCTTGGAGCCTCCGTCGGTGTAGATCTCGGTATAAGTAGATCAATAATCAACTGTCGATAACAGTTTTCACGACACTAGTAACCTCAATATTGAATTAATTGAATTCGCGATTTTTGTGTTTATTTTCATTTTAACATGTATGAAATTACCTCAGAATTGTAATACAAGTTATCAGAAGTATTTTAACTTAATGCCACTATATTTTCTGGTTTATTTACTTTAAAAAACATGTTTGTTTACTTACTTCATGAAACTGATATTTTCGGCCGAGTTTTCTTTGTGCTGGAATGTGATCTGCAATCGCGCACAATGCAGGACAATCTGCCTGCCCTTTCCTTCTTTCTCCATATAAAAACGAGGCACAAACACACCACAATTTATCACAATTCTTTTAAAACTGAAAGTCTTTTCCCGGGCAATGACACAAGATATAATGCGACTAAATTGAAAGGATTTCCCATGTTGCTAGTGTCACTTATAAAAGTACCTTTCTTATTCGGTCGGGTGGATAGGAGTCGTTAGGAGTCGGAACTGTCACTTTGCGTAGTACGCTTTTATGGCATAAAGGTTTCATCTATTGTCCTTCATTAATCTGAGCTTCGTCACATAGGTATAATTTTTACAGATTTTTACCATCACTTATTTTATAATTGTCATTTTGACAATTGTGGTACTTATGGAAATTAAACATTTGTTAAATTTTGCTTCACTTTATTTTTATAATATTATTTTAAAACCATCTAACGTCGTGCCTCATGGATTCAAGCAGTGATTCTAATCATTCGGAAGCTAAGGCTATTGACTATTTGTATGTGGCGCAGGATGAGCAAAGTTCTTTAGAGGAAGCACCACTCTCTGAATGGGCATCGTATATAGCTCCCGTTACAGAAAAAAATACGAAGAAAATTCTCAATGCCGAAGGAATCTACAATCCAGGAAGTGGAATAATTTGTAACAAATACATAGTACTATCAGACAGCTCAATATTCAGACATTTGTACTACAACTACCCGGGCGTTTCTGATCCTGGTATAATAGACGCCCTTCTTTTATCTAAGAAGCCCGTTATATACCCAGACGACGGTCAAGATCTATATTTAGAGCTATGCAAAGAAATGAATAGCTGTCCAGTGAGAATGTTCCACATAAATCTAATGAACTCTGAAATAAATCTAAGTTACTATGGAGTGAATCCACAAGGCGTTCGTGCAATGGCGAAGGCTTTACAGTATAACAAAAATGTGTTTAAATTCAATCTAACCGGAAATTTTCTCAACGACGATGCGTGTTACCATCTAGGTCGAATGTTAGGCAATAATAATACATTGACCGAACTGATCTTAGACGGATGTCATATAGGTGCCTCGGGTATGCTTCGATTGGGTGACAACTTGCGTCTTAATAAAACATTGGTATTCCTGAGCATTGCTAACAACGACCTGGGCGAACCCGGTGGCCTTCATTTCGCTAAACAGATATTTGACGGTGCGACCGTCACACGAGTCAATTTGAAAATGAACCAGCTTGGCAGACAGACTGCATTGGCGCTGGCAGACGTTTGGGAGTGGAAGAACAGATTTACTTATCTAGACCTTTCCTGGAATAATTTCTTCCATGTGCCGTCTACGGTAAAATTGCTGGACCAGTTGGCAATAAGCGAATGTTTAGAAGAATTAGATTTAAGTTTTAATTCGCTTGAAGGAGAGCGTGTGGCTTACGCGATGAAAAACGTGCTGCTTATACCCACGTTAACGGTATTAAACTTGAGCCACAATAGGCTGCAAAAAGAATCAATAGACATCATAATATCCAACTTGACTTCGGCTAAGAGATTAACAACGTTCGACCTGTCTTATAATCCTTTGACTCCGCAAGATGCTTATAATGTGTTGCAAAAACTGTTAAGACCGCGAATCAAAATAACTAGCTTAATAATGAAAGGCGTTTGCGTCCAAAAGTCATTCTTAGAGTTACTAGCAAGAGTAAAAAGGATGAAAAGTCGCAAAAACTTCGAATGTGTCTATGACACTGTATTACAAAACTGGACTGTTGTGGAGCCCGATGCTAGAGAACTGATTCTGCAACGAGCTCAGTACCTTGGGATGTCTAACAGAAAGAACAGAGTTGACACAGCGTTATATTTCATGAGATTAGCTAAAGAGTTCGGTAGACCTGTTAATACAAAAGACATCATTGATCGAGTATCTCAAGACAATGTGGCTCTCGATGTCAGTCTAATAGAGGAGTTATCCTGGGTATTCCCAGGACCAAAGACAGCTAAATCAAGAACTATAAATTTGAATTTGATCAGCGAGTTCATACTGCGAATATGGCCGGATAAACAGCTGCCACCAACACCTCCCGAGCCTGAGCCCGACGCTGATGCTGCCGCGCTAACACCTCCTCCGACGAAGGGAAAGGGGAAAAAGAAAGGCAAATAGCTGTTCTTACTTGTTACTATTATATACTTAAGTATTTTAATTTTAGGTTACGTATTTTTTGTAATGCTTATTTTTGTTAAGTTTTCTAACTTAAGGGCTTTTTTATTAGACTTTAAATTTAAATATTATTTAAATATACTTTTTAGTTTTATATTAATTTTACTGTGTAGATACCTATTTCTATCCTGATCTTAATTATATTTAACCTGAAATAATTTAACTTTTATTCTAAAAACATACCTGCTATAAACCTATGATGGCATGCAGGCCGATAGTCGGCTACGGCGGCCGATCTCTTTTTTATGGAGATATTATAGTGCCCACGCATTCGCGCAGATACAGGTGTACTCTCTATTCCCTCACTCTCATAATCCGATGGGACGACAATCCGACACGACCGGAGAGAGATCAAGCGCAGGACCGACATTTACGTGCTCTCCGATGCACGGGTGAATCAATCAACAACTTTCAGACTCCAGGCTGCTTTATGAAAGTTTCTTAAAACCCATAAAGCGATTTCGGCCCGACCCGGGAATCTAACCCGAGACCACGTGAACAGCAGTCGCGCCTTCCGACCACTAGACCAAGGAGGCAGTTTATAAGCCTATACCCTATATAGGTACCTGACCATTTAAGGGCACTTCTACCTACTGGTGGTGACTGGTGGGCCAAACCGAATATTATCTTTGCCCAAATATTCTATGATGGCAAAAAAGTAATTTTATATAACTAGTAGTGGCAATAGTCTACTACCGTTGGTTATCTTATTTATTTAGCACAAGTAGGTATAGCTTATATCAACTCACCTGGCCGTTGGCCTCCCATTTTCCATTGAACACACCTACATTCTTCTCTTGCAGTCCCAAATCCTTCAGAAAGGAATATTTAGGGTCATCGATGAGGTAGGAGGACGCGTTGCGAGCCATTGGCACTCTTATCAACCGCAGGGACAACACACTCCGACACAATACACGGCTCATTTGTGCGTCTCTCCCTACAGTCTATCTTATAATACGTATAATACATTAAAATGGCGAGATATACAGTAAACATATTTTATCATGTTTGTGAACAATTAAAGGCACTGCTACGTCTTATCTGACTGATAACTCAGTTGCCAGGTCAAATGTAATTGATAAACTTTTTCCAATCGGTTTTTGAAGACTATGATTACTGTCGTGTAATGTTATTACGCGAAGAAAGTTAAGAAATACATTAAATAATGTCTAGTCTTCAGCTGAGGTCGAAATAATACCTAGCACTCGGTTTTAAATGATGCAGAAACATGTATTCTAAAGAGTAAAAAGAAAAAACGATTCTTTCATACACACAAGAGTTTTCCTGAATTTACGAACGAACGAATATACCTGGGTCCTGCCCCGTTCCTATCACGGCACTGATGTACATATGTTGACCTTAAAGGGTCTTCGGAATTAGAAAACCTCGTCTGCTACATCAAAGCAGTTGAATGCGTACTTGATAGATAAAAAGAATCTTATTGAAATTAGATAACAGAGAAAATACTACTTTTTCTAACAAACGCGTTAAACCTCAAGTCTCCCATACAACACAGACATGATTTTGAACGGAACCCTTCGTGCGCGAGTCCGACCCGCCTTTAGACAGTTTCTAAGTATCAGCAGGTAGAGGAAAGTGCGTGAGAGGTATTGCCATGTACGCGTACCTGTGGTAGGCAATTAGTTGCAAGCTTTCAGAGCAATCGCGTCCATCGAGAACCTACATCAGGTCATAGGTAAGGGCGCCATCACGCCTTCCAAGTTAATCCTTGTTGAGGAACCTTATCTCTACTACCAGCCTATGTAATAGAATATCCAAACTTACAAAAACCTTTTGCTATACCATGGCATCCAATGTTGAGCTATCATTATCAGGAGTCAAAAAAAAAGAATAAAAAATTATCAGCTTAACTTTATTAACTAAAACTATTTGGTATAAATTAGCTACAATAATTAATTATTTTTACTTATCACTGGTCACATTATGGAACAAAACTTTTTGTCTTCATCCACTTTACCTTCCCTCAGTTCTTTAGCTTTTGCTGCCAGGAAGGTGTTTTCATCTCTTTTTTGCATCCACTCTGGTAAAGGTTTGTCCCAGTCTGCAGGTGGGGAATCCCGTTTTTTCCAAATGTCATTTCTGTAATGGGCCCTGAGTCTTTCCATTCTTCGTGCCTTTTCACTGGCTATTAAGGCTTCCTGAAAATAAATGGAACTAGTTTTAAAGTTACAGCTTATGATCAATAAAAATCTTTATAGGTACCTACAGTTTTTGGTATTATTAACTTTTTTTACACCTTTTCACACACGGTTGCTTAGCCATTGATGAGCTATTGATTAGCTTTTGTTATGGGCGCCAACATAACTGATAAACTACATATACTATGTAAGCATATATTTATAAATACATATTATCATACCCAAACAACAGCCAACAAGCATGCTCATCACAGAAAAGCCGACTGTATCGTGAATCGAGCCTGGGACCCACAGCTTGGCAGTTCAACATAGTTGCCATTAAGCTGAGTCCTTTAGTAAGGAGTTAACTATATAATGTACCCAAATATATAGTATCCTCTGCTATCCTACTAGTGTAACAAACAGTCACACCCAAAAACATTCTCATTCATAATACAAGTTAAATTAAAATTAAGGCTATACTTACAGCAGCCTTTATGTCCCTCTTGTCTTCCCATTTGCAGCAGTTGTCATAGTCTTTCTTCCACTGGTTGCAGTCTATTGTCTCACCATAGACAAAATACTGTTGGAACCGGCCTTTGAAGCTTGTACACTCTTTATACTCATCTTTATAGAGCTCACATTCTCTTATCTAAAAGGGATAAAAGAATTGTAACTGGACTTAAATACAGTATACAAAGTATGTATACAGCAATTCTGTTTATAATCTTATGCAGTAAAAATTCTGACTTCCCATATTACTTATAATTTTGTCACCATTTGGTAGGTAATGTAATTTATTTAATGTTTTGGAAATAATGAATAATAAAGAATATCTTATTTTTATTTTGTGTCAATATATAAGTTATTTATAATAGAGAAACAATTTTAATCTGTCTATGAAGCATAATATTACTGCTGGATAGAGACCTTTTCCACTAACTAAAACATGATAATTCTTACCACCCATTTATCCTCTGGTTCCTGTTCTTCAGCGGTCGTTGTATTTACGGTTTCCTGAGTTTCCTTCTCATTATTAGGAGATATTTCCGACATAATTTGTATCTTAGCTTAGATTCATAACATGCAATATAACCTCAACTTGACTTATATAACCTCGAATTTGCATGCATGATTTTTATTTGGAACTCGTCGGGTAAAATTGATTCATAAAATTAAGTGTAATTTACTTTCAGATATATAAAGTTTCTTCTATTTTAACATGGAATATTATAAAATCGAAAATGCCGCTTTTTGTGAAAAAAGTTACAGCTGACAAGAGTGACACTGACACTACACAGATGGTTAGAAATCTGGACGTTTCGGATACGTTCCATACACAATTCCAGAGAAGAAACACTTGCACCTGCCTTATTAATTATAAGAAAACACAAATGAAGGTATTAATGAATAAAATATAAAAACAACCTTAGCAATGTATAAATGATGTTATATTGAGGAAATAAATAATATTCATCTTTATTTCCATTTTAACTGACTTCGCGTATTTAATACTTGTCAAATTCTGACAAATGACAGGACATTGGACAACACATATTTATTTACGTCTTCTTTGTGAACTTTGTCCACCTATCTTGAAATCCATAATAAATTCTCATCACACAATCACAAAGTGTAATGGTTTTCGTCAAATCGAAGCATTTCCATTAAAGAACACCAGTAATCACAGCATTTATTTCAACGATGTCGTTAAATAAACTAGTTGGTGGTGACTGTGGCGGTAATAACTCCCTTGTCCAACTCTCGAATATTGTCCGACGTGATGGTTCCGCACAACCACTATCTCAAGCCGATAGGTTTGTTAACGAATTCATGGCACAGAATTCACAGGTACCGCAAACCTTCAACATGAATGCTTTGCTAAACAATTTACCCAAAGATAATGTGCAGAATACCGCGTCGACATCGTCGAACGTTTCAGAACATAGTACTCGTATCAGTAGACCATGGGCTCCAGGTCCTTCTTCGTCGTTCATGGCACAATCGATGATGCCAGGCTTTCATATGATGCAGCAACCAATGTTTCATCAACAGCCAAAAGCAAATGTTCCAATTCAATTTATTGATGAGGCAGAAGTTGAAGCTATGGCAATTGATGACGTTAAAGCCAAAGCTCAAGAATATGTAAATAGTGTAAAAGAAGATGACGAATTGGCATACAATCAGTTCATGTCTTTCATGAAGAAAATAAGTGCTGGAGAACTCAACCTTGGTGAATCTACTGTAAAAGACCAAAGAAAACTAAGCAGAGATGAAATTTTAGATGAAATGGCTGAGAAATACAAAGAAGAGTGGGATAAACTCAGTGATGTTACTAATTATTGGGATACAGAAGCAGCTAATGGAATCGCTAAAGAATATACATTCTCTGAGGGCAATGTTATGTTGGAAAATAAAAGTGCTCTGGAAATAGGTAAGGAAAAACTGAAAATGGGTGATATACCAGGAGCTGTATTATGTTTTGAAGCAGCAGCTCAGCAACAACCTGATTCTGCAGAAGCCTGGTTCCTATTAGGGACAACACAGGCAGAAAATGAACAAGATCCTTTGGCAATAACAGCATTGAAAAAATCATTAGAAATTAACCCAACACAGTTGGAGGGGTACATAACTTTGGCTGCTGCCTATACAAATGAAAATATGTCAAGATATGCTTATATTGCTTTGCTGGACTGGTTAAAAGCCAGCCCTAAATATTCTGATATTTTCCCCCAAGATGTGGATCCCAGGAAATTAGATGTAAAAGATTTAGAAACCCATGTCCAGTCACTGTACCTGAAAGCAGTGCAGTTGAATATGAATCAAATTGATCCAGATGTCCAGAATGCTCAGGGAGTAGTCTTCAATATCAGTCAAGAGTATGATAAAGCTGTGGATTGTTTTAAGACAGCTTTAATGGTGGCAAGCGACAATGCAAAACTATGGAACAGACTTGGAGCCACTTTAGCAAACAGTGACAAATCTGAGCAAGCTGTGGATGCCTACCACCAAGCTTTGAACTTAGAACCTGGGTTTATTAGAGCCAGATATAATGTTGGTATCACTTGTATGAACTTGGGTGCACACAGACAAGCTGCTGAACATTTCTTAGTGGCTTTGAACCAGCAACACAAAGCCACAAGCATGTTTCCAGAATCTTCTACTGACACCAGTTCTTCTACTATTTGGACGACATTAAGAATGGTTTGCGCATTTATGGGAGAACATGAACTCACAAAACATGTTGATGCCAGGAATTTAAGTGAACTCAATAAATTTTTTGAATTAGATTAAGAGTTGGTTGCATAATTACATTCCTACTTTTTTTTGGCTAGAGGTTAAGTGTCTATATCTATCTTGTAAATATGTATAATACAAATTATATTTGATTAAAATGTTATATGAATTATGGAATTCATATTATAATAACTAGTTTCAATGTTATTTCTTTGTAAGAGATACTTTTGGGTCATAGGTATTTTATTTTCGGGACTGAGTATAAATAAAATATAATTTCTATTTTTATAACTTTGATTTATTATTTTTTGTTTATCTTATTTTTACATGCAGGAAACTGCAATCTTCGTCACTCAATGGGCACCCCTGTGGATGATTGTTAAAAAACCAGCACTTCTTTTGTTGCACCTTTATAGGAATTTGTTTTAACTTCCTTTTTCTACTGTTGCTGACAACTTCATTAATCGTTTTTGGATATCTCAATCCAACTTTTCCTGACTGGACCTCAAAAATGTTATGATTATTTTTCAGAAGTGTTTGTATTCCACCACATTCAGATTTCAATATATTTAAATGTTCTTTAGGGATAAGTTGAATTAGTTCATTAAAGTCAGCTTTTCTTCCAATTGACCAACTAGAGTCTGACTCACTGCATCCCTCTAGCAGGTATCGGCTAATGCATTCAACTATTGAATCAACAACACCTTTATCTATTTGGGTACAATTTCTTACTCTTTCAACAGGTTCTCGGGCTTTAAATTCTTTATCTATGCTTATGTTGTGTGATGTGTTGGAGGAATCTTTGTTTATGATTTCATCAATTTTATTACAGTACAGTGCATATTCCTCTTCTGGATATACTCGGCCACTACTAACTAAGCAAATTCTCTTAGTACTCGGAATCTTTAGCCTATCTATACCTACTGTAAAACCGCAATCTTCACATAAATGTTTTATATGATCTAAATAATCATTGTATTGGCTTTTGTATGAGTTCTTACGTTGATATTTAGTCCCATCAAAATTATAAGCACAACAAGGCAGTAGAAAGAAATTACATTTATATGAACTCTTGGCGGCAATAACTGGTATCCAAGGTGTAAGCTCATCAGAATGGTTTCCAATAATCCAATTAATATCAGGAAATATTGATGTGTCAGACGGTGTTATAGTTTTTTCCTGAAAAAATATTTTTTGTATAATAAAAGTAGAAGCAAGTTTTCTTTTTGTCATTACTATCTCTAGAATTATTTGAGTGTATTTAAATAATAATTCTGGAATTATTAAACACATTAATTGATATAATGAGAAATTCTTACTTGTAATATCACATCAGATGGGTACATGTCCCAGATATTTCTTTTTCGAACATCTAAGCCTATTCCAGTGTGACCTTCCTTGGTCAATATATACACCAGTAGGCCGTTTCCACATCCTAAATCAACAAAAGACTTCTTGTCGGTGCCGACCTTATCTTCCCAAATAAGTAACAGATATGCTGCAATTGCTACATCTTCATAGACAAATTTTGTTGCGTCTGTACATTCTGGCCAGATCTGTAACATAGGTAGAAGATACTGGTTATATATTGTTTTACTTCCATGGCCAATTTTAGATTAGACCAAGACTTGGAGTGGATTAAAAGTTAACATCCAAACTAAATGTGGATACAAAATTTCAGCTAAATCGGTAGATATCTATACTTCTAAATAGAGTTCAAAGAATCCACCATAACATACATACATACATTGCAAGCTAAATAAAAGCTTTTAAAAATAGACCTTCATGCTTGTTTTTGGATAAATGTAATTATATACTTCTTGGATATTACCTTGACCATTTCTTTCCCATATTTTATCTTTAAATCATTGTATTTTTCGTAATACTTAGTTTGAGAAACTAATGACAATGATTCAGAGCATATTACATTACTCTTAGCTTCATCACTTATGGAATTTGTTCCCCACTTGATAAGTTGTGGTAGCAGAGTGTTGGCAAGCCACTTATATGACTTGGAGGTTTCATCTAGAAAAAGATTTAATTGAGGTACATGTTATATAGGTTAACTCCAACAATCTTAATGTGGGGTTAAATAATAACATACCACTTATAGCTTTTAACGTGATTTGACTATTAGTTAGAAATATACAATATGAGAAATCAGGACATAACTTCTGTTCTAAGCTAGGTGGGGTAACATTATAGAATGTCACTGTACTTCTTTCTTTTTCCAAGCACACAATTTGATAAGCTTGGCTATCAGAATAATTCTTTGGAAGCAATTCTATGAGAAGAACATCAACTGTGCTATCAACATCTGTTGAGTCAGCTACACTATTAATGTTAAGGTTTTTCAGAACTTGGATCCTATGTTTATCAATATTATCATCAGTAATAGATTCACTCAGTGGTAGAATTTCATTTGAAACTAATACGTTTAGCTTTCCACTACATCTAAACCATAATTTGCTGCCCCATAACCTCTTGTTGATAACATGTGGCTTTGTTACCAAAATATTTATCGAATCCCAGAATGTAGCGGGATTCAACGTAGTTTCAATAGACTTGGTAGTCATTTTACTATATTTATCTTAACAGGAAACCAAGTAAAAGAATTATTAAAGATTGGCAAAATAAATATTTTCATGTCCAAACTATCTTGTTTACAAAACAGACCAGACCAGACAGACAGCTGAGATCCGTCATCCGTCAGCCTGCCAGATGTCACACATTTGACACATCATCTGATAGATCTGCCAGGATCTGCCATCTGTCAAAGCAGCGTTTAGGTTTAAAAGGAGGGTAGATGTTATAAGTCAATCATGTCGCTAGAGCCTGAGCACAGTGTACCTTGTTTTATATGTATAATATGAAAACCCTGAGAGCCCTGAGAACTACTGAGAAGAACTGAGAGCTAGACAGACACACGTTTTGCTATGAATATGTAGAACATGATTTTAAAGGGAGAGAAAGTTACATTACAATAGATTTGCTTATATTATTACATGAAGGGTATATGCAGAATAAGATTAACGCTGGAGCGTACTTTTTTGTTGTCCTGTCCTTGCTATCTACGCATTCTTATTTGAGTAAAGTAGGGAATTTATAAAAGCGAACAATGAGAATGTGGTCAATTTAAGGGCGCGTATTCCAAAAGTAGGCAACGTCATAAAAGGTATTTGAGAATATTTACATATTTCAATTAATTTTACTCGAATCGGGTAACTATCACACTTGCACCATACCATGATACCATTTGAATCGCGTTCCAGGTATAGACATTTCATTTCCGACACGAATTCAAGAAATGACAGCTGTCACTATTTTGAATTCTGTATGATCTGTGCACGGCATATTTTTGAAAATATTTTTATATTTTTGTTTTACTTTATATTTTTCTTTCCAAGATTTGCTACTGGTGTTTATGCGCAGCTTAATGATATTGACAAATTATAAAATAGAAATAGGCAGGTGTATGTAGGTAATGTCATACACTGAGCTCGAACATGGCTATCAAGGGTTGCGGCAAGCTACTCAGCCCCAATTTTATGTCGGAGATGACGGAAATCTTGTACCGATAAGATCCTCAGTAAGTTACATTTTTACGTAGATATTGATGTAGTCAGGTTATACAAAATGACTACGTCGATACTAGCAGAACAATGACCTTTTCACTACATAGATACTGTTATGTAAACTAAATAACAGATATATTATTATCAATCCAAACACAAATAACAGTAAGGTCAACAAAGCAAAACGTCTCCTGATTAAATATTGAGTCTGCTAATATTATGTTGGTCCATTTCCTCACTAATGTAGCACTGATAACAGGAGTGAGCACATTAGTTCTTGAATGTTGAGTGCAGGATTGTTACGCCTAATTATTCTATATTATATAAACACAATAGAATATTATATTTATAGCTTTACATGCTGACAATGACAAGTGAGGTAATGTAGTATGTTAATTTATGTCAAGTTTATCTTAGTTATCAAGTGTAAAGTAGTGTGAACCAATCGGTGGCAAGGTTGGCTGTGTGCCTTATCATATGCTGTGAGAGATAGTTAAGTGTATCATAGATAGTGAGTGGTGATGGAGTGGCAGTGGCTTAAGGATTGGTGGCGCCTCAAAAGATGGAGGAAGGACAAGAAGGGCCAGAATGATGATGACATATGCTATTGTGATGACTGTCTGCCTGATGTAAGATGATGGTGGCTTTTGTTTTGTCACTCATGGTTTATTCATCATTTCATTAAAATTATTTATTTAAATGTAGAATTTAATGTTTGTTTAAATTTAAATTTACGATGTTGTTTGTAACAGGACAAAGACATTATGATTTATATATGCATCATGAATGGCTTCTTTTAACGTACACATGCTAATTTTCTTTACTGATAGTAAATGTGTGAGTGTTGCCCCTCCCCACGTAAGTAGGAAGCTTCATGTAAGGCTAACTTCAGGTTTGTTTATATTTTTATCTTTATCTCCAATAGTGGATTAACTTAGACAGTAACACTTATAGTATGTATAGTAATAAATAAACATGTTACAAAACTCGCTTTTATGTCTGTGATGCGTTTATTAAAATAATATTTTATGGTGATACTTTATTTATTTAGTTAGGTTAACCAAAAATTCCATTGAGTTTACACAAGAATAATACATTTATAAGTGTAACAATTACTTAAAGGCTAACACATTATCATAATCTTTTTGTGGTGTAAGAAAATCTGATAATGTCCTGTCTGTATATTTTTTTTAGAATTCAGATCCCAAATTAAAATTAGTACCAAATTAAATTAATTTACGTTTTTCATATTCATTCATATTTTAACACAGCAATCAAAGCACATTAACAATTGACTTTTAAAGTGTAATTTTTTGGACTATAAACTGCATGGTCAACATCAGTCTCACCTGCCACTTATATTTATTAAAAACAAAAAAATACAAATGGTCACAATAATTGAGCCATACATGCTAATTTCTCAATAAACATAATTGCATCTGCATAACAATAATAATTTATTCATCATAACAGCATATTAGATTCTTAAGCTTTTATGCACATTATAAATAGTTCAATGCTATGTTGCAGATCATATGCTTGTGTTATCCTCCTTTGTACCAACAAAGTGCATACTGACTGCAGTGTTTACAGTATTCTCTTGTTCTAGGCTTCTTAGAAGACATTACCAAGCCTTATTTATTATTATTTCCTGGAGGTCTGGAAGAAATAGTATTGCTCTCTCATTCTAGTGTACATAATTTACTCTGATACAGGTTGAATGTTCTAGAACATCATGTATGGTTATAATTTTTAAATATAAATAAGAATATATTACAGGCTGTATTCAGCCCATAAAGTTTTGACATCAAAATCTTTGCAGCATTTCCAATGAAACCCCAAGAAAGTTTTGGAGGATAATTATTTGAAGGCTTCATGTTCACCAACAATCCTAATAAACCAATTTAACTGTTTTATTTGCTCCTTAAT
This sequence comes from Heliothis peltigera, assembly GCA_958496145.1. Taxonomy (NCBI): domain Eukaryota; kingdom Metazoa; phylum Arthropoda; class Insecta; order Lepidoptera; family Noctuidae; genus Heliothis; species Heliothis peltigera. The sequence goes on along the minus strand of OY292326.1, from coordinate 3,248,019 downwards.
AACATAGGGCGAGTTGGACCTGTGCGAGTCGCTGGACCCGCACAGCGATGGCGGGGGTAAGAAAGTGGTGGTCGGCGTCTGCGCCATGGCCAAGAAGTCGCAGTCGAAGCCCATGAAGGAGATCCTCACTCGTCTCGACGAGTTCGAGTACATCAAGATGCTAGTCTTCCCAGAGGAGGTTATCCTTAAGGTTCTCCACATTGTCTAACACAACTAGTGGAACAAAATATTCTGTAGTTGGGGTGGTTTACTACGAAATTGGCTGAGTATAAGATTTCAAATATTGTGACGTCAGCAATTTTTTATAATGCTTAAAATTTGGCTACTGATGCTTAAGCTACGAAAACCATAATTAATTAGATTGTTACACGTGTCGAAATTTAGATAACGATTAAGTAATTGAAAGTATAGCCGTGAAGAATAATGTTGAGTCTTTAGTTGAGAGCAGTAGAAATATTTTGTTTTACTATTTGTCACGCATTTATCAATTTATCTTCATAATTAACACCTGTTAGATTCTTCTTCATTGGTCTAATTAATCAATGGTAACACGTATTCATATATCGCGCACGATACTAACATTTATTCGTTGTTTGTACTGATTCCGTTGAATGGCTTCACATACACTAGCTTTGTTTGTGTGCTCGGTGTCGAGTAGCGAATTAGTCAGTAATGGTGTATTCATAGTCTTTCACCGTTCATGCATTCGTGCATTTGGTTGGGGAAAGCGCAAGACGTATTGTCCGAATTGGCCGTTATTGTATTCAGGGGCATCGTTTAACTACGTAATATTTAATATAATATATTGTCATATATTTGCAGAAACCAGTGGAAGAGTGGCCCATCTGCGACTGTCTTATTTCCTTTCATTCGAAGGGCTTCCCCTTAGACAAGGCTATACAATACGAGAAGTTACGGAAGCCCTATGTTATAAATAATCTTCACATGCAGTATGATATTCAGGTATTCATAGTACAGTGAGTTCTTATGTTCTCTTGACGTCAGGGCTGGTTACTTGATACTTCATATTGTTGACAGGATCGTAGAAAAGTATACGCGATACTAGAGGGCGAGGGTATAGAGATACCGAGATATGCAGTATTAGATAGAGATTCGCCAGATCCGAAACGTAAGTTTTTTTCTTATAACATGTTTTGAATGAACTACTCGAAACTTCCGCGAACTGCGCGCTGATACGTAGAAATTTTCAAGTGTTAGGATTTTTTTTTATGATTTCGTGTAATCACCAAAGCAGCGACGACGACTGTCTTTTGTTTTTATCACTTGCCAGCCATCATACCTTTCTTTTCTTCCCAAATTATTATTCTTCCTCCTATGTGAAGACAGATAAAGAGGTTCGTACTTCCAGATCACGAGCTGGTGGAGTCAGAAGACCATGTGGAAGTGAATGGGGTTGTGTTCAACAAGCCCTTCGTGGAGAAGCCGGTTTCGGCCGAGGATCATAATATTTATATTTACTACCCCACCTCCGCCGGCGGAGGGAGCCAGAGACTATTTAGAAAGGTAGGAATGGAACATATCGATTTTTCAGCGAAATTTTGGCATACACTTAGATTCGGATACATTTTAGTTTTTTTTGTTATCTTACTAAACAATTGTAATAAATACTTTGAAGATGTTTAAAGTACTTTATTAAACCCTTTATTATAAAACGTGGTCTTGAAAAGTCCCTGCTGAGACTTCGACCATTAATTTTGTTCAAGAAGATGGTTTAAAGCTTGCACTAAGGGCGGTACTTCTTTTAACTACTTTTTTAAACTTACAGATAGGAAGTCGGAGTAGTATATATTCACCTGAATCGAGAGTCAGGAAAACAGGGTCGTTTATTTATGAAGACTTTATGCCCACCGATGGTGAGTTTTAGAGATAATTTCTCAATAATACTGTAGGGCAGGTTAATGTCGCTAATTATCGGTTAATTGTATCATGTTGATAACATCGTACAGCACATATCCAGCCTTTTCAGGAAGAACATCCTAAGCGCCAAAAAAATCCAAGAAATTGTTTTTATATTAGCCGCCAGATCAACTGATATTGAATCTTATGTCACTTATTTGAGAGTTCAAAGTAGAAAATAACTTAAAATTTCAAATTGATGCCACAAACATTTTGAGAAATATTTAAAAATGACCTTCTCAAGTAAAATACTCAAAATGACGGTTAGGATCTTCTCCCTGAAAAGGTTGGATATCTAGATTTCCATGAATTGCGATGATCAATTGCCAGCTTTACCTATTAAAGGGACAGAAATTACTTGTAAGTGATGATTCGCTTATTTACCCGGTTGTGACCGGTTTTTACTGGAATTAGTTATTTACTGACCATATTTCGCATGCGCTGTGTACGCCATAAATGTTAGTGTTTACATCCCCTATATTGACAGTCGACACGAAAACAGTACACTCAATAGATCAGTTATACAAATCCGTGTCTTATTTTATACGCAATAAATTCCATTTTTATTTGCACACTTTTAAGAGTCCTCTTTGTTGCGCGTGTTTGTCAAAAAGTTTGGTACTAGACTTTTGTTTCATTTTTTTTAGGTACGGACGTAAAAGTATATACAGTGGGTCCGGATTACGCTCACGCCGAAGCTCGCAAGTCTCCGGCGCTAGACGGGAAGGTCGAGAGGGACTCGGAAGGCAAGGAGATCAGATACCCCGTGATACTGTCCAATCAGGAGAAGCTTATATCCAGGAAGGTTTGTTTGGCCTTCAAACAAACTGTATGCGGATTTGATTTGCTTAGGTATATGTCTTTTTTTCTGACCGTAGCAATTTAAGTCCACACGATTTTTTAAATTTTTGAATAGAATTTAAAAAAGGAACCAAGCAAGCGAAGTCTCTTATCATCAATAAATATAAAATCTATACAATACTGGGAAGAGAACTAAGGAACATACAAAGCAGTCTTTCTACTATAACACCAAAGCCAGTACAATTTAATTTGAACAGAAAATTGTTTTTGTCTTTCATTGAATTACATTTTGTATTATCAACCTAACATAGTAATTTTCCAATCTCACAAATCTACGCAAAATATCGATATATTTAAGGTGTGTCAGTGAATAAGCAACTTTTCTATTTCGAAGGAGGATCGATATCACCAACCGTGAAGGTTACATATACTTACGTCACTGAGCTATTTATGTCGTCAATTCAGCAATTAACCTCGAAACAATGTCATGGCTGGTCTGAGCGTAATTCTGAATAATTAACACGTTTAATTTGTTTTCGTGAGAATCAGGCACAGTTGCTGAAAATTTTCGTAAACCCCAATTTCTTTATGGAATACTCAAACCAATCTTGATACTTGATACTATCTCAAATGTAATGTAATGTAAAATGTATTATGATAACAATACAATTATAGGACCTTATAGCATAGTAAATAAAGCTGATATTTCCAGAGCAAACGGCAAATCGTTCGTGTGTGACGTAAACGGCTTTTCTTTTGTGAAGAATTCAAATAAATACTACGATGACTGCGCTAAGATCCTGGGTAATATGATTCTAAGGGAGTTGGCACCGACGTTACACATCCCATGGTCGGTGCCCTTCCAGTTGGACGACCCACCCATAGTGCCTACTACGTTTGGTAAAATGATGGAACTGCGGTGTGTGGTGGCGGTTATACGCCATGGGGATAGAACGCCTAAACAGAAGATGAAGGTTGAAGTGCGGCATCAGAGGTAGGTTTGAGTATCAAATTTTGTCATACGACGAAAAAACTTCAGGGGGGTCTATTTCCGTATATGCTGAGCTAGAATATTGTTGTTGAATTTACATTTGATTGACTTCGAAGAGTTCAGGAATGTAAAAAAAAACACTAAATTAGATTTTTAGGATTACCTTTTAAAAGTAGAAATTCTCCCTATAGTAACTAAAAGCAAAACGATGTATTTAAAGTGTTGAATAGTATATTTTTGTATAGACCCCAGCACATCAACCTACCTCAATCTGTCAAGTTTCTTTAATAGATTTTCAACCTTATGATGATACATTAAGGTTCCGATCCGATTGGTAAAATTTGACAGATTCGGATAGGTTGACCTAATGGCGTCTGCACAAACACATTACCTTTTTTTTTAAGATACAATATATCCTCTGTTGTGGCTATTTCGAGATAAGTTTTATAAACGTTATATTCAATTATATTTATCCAAAAACCTGCTTAACATTTCTTTTAGATTCTTCGAAATATTTGAGAAATATGACGGCTTCAAACGCGGTCACGTGAAACTAAAGAAGCCCAAACAGTTGCAAGAGATATTGGACATCGCCCGTGCGCTGCTGTCAGACATACAGACGCGACACGCCGACCCTGAGATTGAGGAGAAGCAGGGCAAGCTGGAGCAGCTCAAGAGTGTTCTAGAAATGTAAGTTATAAATAAAAAAGAAGATTGATGATTTTTCTTTTATACAATTTTTGTGTATTCTGTGTCTTCTTTTATTATCACTACATAGTACAAAACAAAGTCTCTTTCTCTGTCCCTATGTCCCTTTGTATGCTTAAATCTTTGAAACTACGCAACGGATTTTGATGCGGGTTTTTTTAATAGATAGAGTGGTTCAAGAGGAAGGTTTATATGTATAATTTTAGTATCAGCATTGCACCCGTGCGAAGCCGGGGCGGGTCGCTAGTTTATTAAATAACATGTCCCTTTCTGCCTTTCTACTTCATCATTGCCTCCTTTATGATAAGCATTTTATCAATTTTTTTTTTCTCAGGCTTATCAGTACTCAAATTAGACCTTTAGACCTTTTTAGATCTTTTAATCTTCATGTGATTAGTTTTCTGACTGTACTTATACTGACGCCAGCTTACCAAGCTACCCGAAACGGTCAAATTTTCCCAATCAACTTTGAACCATATGCTTCAGCGATAAAGTTGAAAATCCATTAAGGAAATTTTATAAATCGTGGCAGCGTAGCTTGATGCGCTGGCGTCTGTTCTTTACTTGTACTTATCTCAGCCCTGTGTCACTGTGTCCTTTCGTTATGAATGTAACTTCTGACACATAGTCAAATGTTTTTGCAGAATATTAGTAAAGCAGTCATCCTTATAATTTCCATTTATTATATAAGATGTTTATTTTCCCTAGGTACGGGCACTTCTCGGGCATCAACCGCAAGGTGCAGATGAAGTACCAGCCGCGAGGCCGGCCGCGCGGCTCCAGCTCTGACGACGGTAACGCGCCGCCGCCACACGGTCCGCACGCTTTATACTGCTACACTGTACCATGCCTTGTGATACTAATGGGGGTAGAGTTAGGGCTCACTTCGCTAAATATCCTAGTCACCGGTCCGATACCAGAGTTCTGGTACCATAATATTTTTTTTCAAATATGACTATTGACTTTGGAATAACATAAAACTGGTTGTTGGTTTTAAATTAATACAAAACATCACCCTGTATAGACACTCCGTACGTTGTGATGGTCAAGGCTTATTTTCTTATTAAAATTCTATTAATTTCTGAAAATTAGCCATTGTAATATAATCCAGTACAATAGTCTGTTATAGTGTTCTACTAGTAGTCAAGTCCATTCCTTAAAATGAGAATATTATATTATTTCAATAACATGTATCACAACGCACAGTACAGAATATATTTTAATTAGCGCTTAAGTACATGACACCCGCCTGTACAAAGTTTGTTATGTCGGCCATTTGTCAAGTTTTGAGCATTTGCATTGAGCATTTGTGTATATATTTAGTCACTAAAATACAACATAGAAGCTAAAAGCTGTAGTTATCAAAAGTTTTATGTAGACTTAGAGCTTAATGACTAATGAGTCTTAACACACATCGAACAGTGTAAAATGCATACTCATTTATTTAAGCTGTCTTTAAACATCCCTGGCAGTCGTTACAGGTAGACAGAAGCCAGTAAGTCTGACGCCAGTCTAACCAAGCGGTATTGGGTTGCCAAGGTAACTGGGTTTAGGAGGTCAGATAGGCAGTCGTTCCTTGTAAAACACTAGTACTCAGCTGAATCCGGTTAGACTGGAAGCCGACCGCAACAAAGTTGGGAAAAGGCTCGGGAGATGATGATGAGTCATGTTATACATATATTGATATTCAGCAAGACTGGAAGCTATCCCCTACTTGGGAAGGATTTATGAAACTACACTGAAGATAGGTGCTGTGTAGGTCCAAACATATGTACACAATGACATCACTTAGTTCTCACACAGATTGTGATGTAATATAAATTGTGATAATAGATAATAATAGATAATCCCTATAATACACATGTTAGCATTGATAACAACGTTTACCGAACATGTTGGCTTTGTTCTGTTTGTTCGGGCAATTGCGAGCTACTTAGCATGGCTTATACGATGCATTATTCATTAACTGAGGTAAATATTTGCAGACCATTATATATCATGATGCTTTGCATAGTTTTTTTGAGAGTTTGTGTATTTTTATAATATCGGATTTGATCTACTTGGAAGAGCTGTGATTTTTATATGAAGATTTATTTCTTGAACCGTTTAGTTGGTAAGGTAAGAAGTGATGTTTAGGACAAACTCAAGGATGAAGCAGCTGTCGTAAAGTCGACCTAAGTTGACAACTTATCTATGACTTAAGACAATTAGAATAATCTTGATACTTTTCAAGTTCAACAGAGGCGGGTACAAACTTTTTAAATTAAATACAGTACAAGGCAATTCAAATATAGAATAGAATCTTGATACTTTCAAATTTAAAACAGGCGGGTATAAAGATTTAAAAATAAAAAAAAAATCTAAGAATAATGTGCTAAGTCATCTTTGTATTGCAGTAGGAGGCGGTGGGGAGCCTTCCTTAGTGCTAATACTGAAATGGGGCGGAGAGCTCACGCCCGCCGGCAGGATACAGGCCGAGGAGTTGGGCAGGATGTTCCGCTGTATGTACCCGGGCGGACAGGGCCGGCATATACCTGGTACGTAAGGTGTTATTGAGATAATCGGAACTATACAGTAGATATGGTCTTTGGAAAATTATCTCAAAATTGATAAAGGATCTTTACTTTAGGTTCTTTGCATTATGCAAATGCTCTAATAATTATGTAAAAAATATTTTATGAGCTATCTTAAAGTAGAGAGATGGGCCAATATCCCAGTCTTGGGGTATCCCCGTGGATACCCCAACACGGCCATCGCAAACGCGGTAGGCCCCGAAAGAGATGTCGCGACGACCTCGACATCTGCCACCGTGGTTGGCGGGAACGCTCCAACTATCGGGAAGTGGGGAGGCCTTTGCCCGGCAGTGGGACTGTACAGGCTAAAGAAGAAAAACTACAAGATTTTATACCAACCCCTGACGTCACTCAAACTCATCGAAATTTTCAGGTGAAAGCGGCACCCAGGGCCTAGGCCTCCTTCGTCTCCATTCCACTTTCCGCCATGATTTAAAGATCTACGCGTCAGATGAGGGCCGCGTTCAAATGACGGCGGCTGCCTTCGCTAAGGGCCTGCTCGCGCTAGAAGGAGAATTGACACCCATACTGGTGCAGATGGTGAAATCTGCTAATACTAATGGGTTGTTGGATAATGACTGTGATTCGTCTAAAGTTCAGAATATGTGAGTAACATTTTAGTCTGAAGTTTCCTTTAGAATAAGGCCCGTTTCGCTATACAGCATACCAAAAAATTTTTTTGAGAAATTTTGCTTATTCAAAGTCAATTCAAAATTGATTCTTGAAAGGGTAAGGTGCACTTTTTCAGGTCGATAAATAATAATATTATTACAATCGCGTGAAACCGATAGAACGCGAAATTAAGCTATAAACGGATTTTTGACAACTTTCGTATTTCAACCAACACGGAACACCCATAACTCAAAACACAAATATCCAATAAAATATTTGCCTCCAGGGCCAAGGCCCGCCTGCACGAAGCGATGCAGGTGGACCGCGAGTTCACGGACGAGGACCGGTCGCGCATCAACCCGTGCGAGTCGGTGAGCATCAGCGCCGCCATGGACTTCGTCAAGAACCCCGTGCGCTGCTGCGCCCACGTGCACACCCTCATACAGCACCTCGTGCGCATCGTCCTCACCAAGAAGGACGATCCCAAGACTAAAGGTAATGGCCAATTTTTTTTTCTATTTATAAGAACAACGGAACCAAATTCGTCTTTACAAAAAAGATTACATTATTCGTTAACTGCTTAGCGTTTTCCCAAATTATGTTGGGATCGGCTTCCAGCATGAACCAACGTGGACCACCTGCCTATTTGATCTCGTCAACCCGGTTACCCGGGCAGCGCGATAAGTACCCCTTAATAAGGCGGTTTGTCAAACTTTCTGGCTTCGGACTACCCGTAACGAATACCAAAGATGCCAAGATGATGTTCAGATGACAGCCAGGAACCACCAATTTAACATGTCTTCCAAACCACAAAGGAACTCGTCATTTAAGAAGGTCACCCGTCCACGAACCGACTCTTCCCCTCGATCGACCTTTGCAGCTATTAATATCATTACTACAACATACTAAATTCTTCCAGACACAATACTGTACCACGGTGAAACGTGGGAACTAATGGGCCGCCGCTGGGGAAAGATCGAGAAGGATTTCTGCACGAAAAACAAAACGTACGACATATCCAAGATCCCGGACATCTACGACTGCATCAAGTACGACCTGCAACACAACCAGCACACGCTGCAGTTTGATCTAGCCGAGGAACTTTATATCTACGCTAAATACTTGGCGGATATTGTTATACCTCAGGTTAGTGAGATAGTATTATAGTTTGGATAGTTTATAGTTAGCCTTGTTGGTCTAGTATTCCCAAGGCCCAGAGGCGCGCGCGGCTGTCGGCGAGCGCCTCCGAGGCGATGCACACAGTTCAACACCTCACTACCCCTTGCAACAGGCAAGGCCAGGACAGCCGGGCCAGCACTAGTGCAGGGCTGCGGAAGAATTTGGATTCCCAGGCAGAGGATAGACCATGAGAAATTACCCGGAAAAAAAAAGTATTCCTAAGGCGCGACTGCACGGGGACTCGGGTTGGATTCCCGGGTCGGGCCAAAATTACTTTGTTGCTTTTAAGAAACCTTCATAAAAGCAGCCCCAAGTTTTGAAGTTAGTGATTAATACACACCAGTGCATCGGAAAGCACGTAAATATAGTGATTGCAGATGATTTTAGTAATATAGTTTATACCTGTGCTAAACAGGAACGGGTTGCTACTTAATGCTAGATTCAAGAATATTGTTGTATGAAAAAGTTTTCTATCTTCTACTAGGAATACGGACTAACAATGCAAGAGAAACTGACAATAGGGCAAGGAATTTGTACGCCCCTCCTCAAGAAGATACGAGCTGATCTACAGAGGAACATTGAAGAGTCCGGAGAGGAGACTGTCAATAGATTGAACCCCAGGTATGGCAATCTTCATATGATTGTTTACTATATTATATAATAATTAGTACTCTCATGTTTTCACATATTTTGTGATTACATTGAATCAGAGTACTGTTAACTATTTCAAATAGGAAATACATGCATTTTTTATTCCACCTAAAATGGAGACATCAATAAGTACTTTTTGTCATAAGTATGTATGCTTGTTCTCCTTATTATGGTCATAGTTCACTTACGGCGAAAACAAGAACCTATCTATCTGTTCATTCGCCTACTAGAGGCAATATGTATAATATTTGACATTATTCGTATGAAGTTAATGTTAAAATTCTATCTCCAGTAAGCAAATCGACAGATAGATAGGTTATTGAAATCGGCCATTAAAAGACTGCTCCAATCTGCCAAATATGTTATTATCCAAATATGGGCTTTAATTTGTGTTTCTTGTTTCTTGGGATCGCTTATAAGTACAAAATTATTTTCTAATTCTAATTTTATGTAATATTTTCAGGTTTTCGTAACATTATTTCATTTTAGTTTGTTTTTAAATAAGTGTGTGAATAAAGTTTTCCGATTGATACATCGTGTGACGGCAGTTGTGTGTGCCCTGGCAGGTACAGCCACGGCGTGTCGTCGCCCGGCCGCCACGTGCGCACGCGGCTCTACTTCACTAGCGAGAGCCACGTGCACTCCTTGCTTACCGTGCTTAGATTCGGTGGGTTGTTGGATGTGAGTATTTATGCAATATTTACATTAATAAAAAAATCACGTCTCCAAAATCAGATAAAATGCAGTCATATTACTAAATTGAAATATCGATAAATCCCAGTACCTAAAAACATCGATAAAAATTAGATAGTTGTCATGGTAGTCTATCCTTTTAGTCTATGATTTTTTTTAATTATTTTATAGAAGTTATGTTATGTAACTAAGATTTATTCACTGTTTGTGTTAATTAAATAAAATACCCATATTTTCTAGGTTTTAAAAGATGAACAATGGCGTCGTGCGATGGAGTACGTGTCGACAGTTTCCGAACTCAACTACATGTCACAAATCGTCGTCATGCTATATGAAGACCCTACTAAAGATCCTTATTCTGAAGAAAGGTAACTACTGAACGCATGTGACATTAATAAAAAAAAAAATTATATCTAACCTCTATGGTTGATGGTCGCTGTATTTTTTTTTTAATTGCTTGTATATAATTGTATATGACCCTTTATATAATTTTAGGACCTAATTAAAATTAAAAATATGATATTTTTTTCCGTTTGCTCAAGGTTTCACGTGGAACTGCACTTCAGCCCCGGCGTAAACTGTTGCGTGCAGAAGAATCTGCCTCCCGGGCCCGGCTTCCGGCCGCACAGTCGCAACCACTCCACTACTAACAACTCTGTATGTATTACATAAAATATCTGTTAGATTTTCAAGGACTAAGTATTGTAAGTCTCGTATCTATGCCTTATATTTTAAAGCTAAAAGGTTGTTTTTTTTTCGTGAACGCGTTTATTTCAGAAAGTAGTGATAGTGTTTGATGTCTGTATCGAAAAAGGCTAGAATTTTTATCTAGGTAAGCGAAGTAGTTTCCACGGGACGTAGGTGCGGCCGGTCATGCAAGCTAGTTATAACACTCATTACGCATACAGAATCCTTCAAATGGACTACAACTAAAACTTTATAAAAATGAATTGTCTATTTGACACTTTATCCGAATTATAAGCTTAATGTTCTATTTTAATGAGTATAACATTTTCAATTTCAGCAAAGTTCATCTGACGAGGTGAAGTGTATCGAGGAAGAAGGTGAAGACGACAATATGGCTAGCCAAGAGACATTGCAACCTGTTAGTATTATCGATAAAAATATTATTAAGAATATATACTTTTTTGTCACGTGGTTAATGACTGTGACTTTACAGGATGCCGATGAACTGGACAACACATTCTCGCCGAAGAAACTTTCAAAATCTAAAATCAGGCCTTCGGATCCTATACCTATTTGGTAAGTATTTTTTCTATATCTCTTTAACTCGTTCGATAGTTTATTTTTCGGTAGTCTAATATTATAATAGAGCCATTGGAACTGCCTAATATAACTTATGAGTAATGTAAAACGGCAAATTAAAATTTTTACCCAACACACTCATCTCTTACATTATTTCAATGTTGTACACCCTTAGCCATAGATTAACTAATACTTAAAAATCAGTTTCTATAATAAGCACATTGTGCAAATCGTGCAGCGAGGCGTACAGCAGCGTGCACTACACGGTGAGCGGGCACGAGGCGTCGTCGCTGGCCGCGCGCCTCAGCGCTGAGCTGCGCTCGCGACATGCGCCTGCGCACGTAGCGCTGCAGGTACTGCCCACCTTCCATACGTAAAAAAAATATATATATTTAAAAGGTATTGTGATATTTCGTCTTAGTTGACCATATTATCTGTCCAGTTATTAAAACGCTAATCCACATAGATTTTTATTACCAATAAATAGTTCCTAAGTAGTGAACGCAGTTTTCTGGAGTAAAAAAATATTATAGGTAATTATAAATATGTAGAAAAGATTACCTAAAAAAAAACATTTAGTTATTGGAATTGCAACAAATGATGTTCAATTAAAAGTTAGTTTTCTCGAACGAAACGACACGACACAAAGACTCTATACTCTCTAGAACCCCTCTTAACCTTGTTATTAAATCGAACAAATCCTTCGCAGGGCGACGAAAAAGAGCCAAAAGACGCGGAAGAAGCCCCGCCCCGGGCTCGGTCGTACGACCAGCACAAACAGAGCCACGACAACGGTAAGTATGCGAGTAGGCGCGGTACACATGCCTGACTAATACCAACTAATGTTGTATACGCGTGATGTAGAATTTTGGACCTGTAAGGATTTTTGCGAGACAGCTAGAAAATGCCTGTATAATTCCTAAGTGAGTGCGGGGTGAGTTGTCAATGTTGACTTTCTCAGTAACATTGGAATGATTGTCAGTTTGTGGTAGCAAGCTTGCTTGGTTACAACTGGAATATAAGGCATATATTTGTTTCCTTTATTAACAATTATTTAATTTAAATGAGACTATATATAAATTATTATTTTTTTATGAAAAATCCGGGACTCTAGTCCCGTGATCGGAAAAAGACATACAAAATAATAATAATATTCCTCACACATTCACACCACATCATCTAGTCCCAAACTAAGCAGAGCTTGTACTATGGGTACTAGACAACAGATAAACATACTTAGGTATATATTATATAATTTTATTTTGTAAATCCATACATACTATACATAGACACACCCAGTTTGACAGTTAATTAACGAAAATTTTCAAATTTGTAAGAAAAAAATATCGATTTGAATACCAGCCTTAATTTAACACTTCTTTAGAAGTTGGCCTACCAAATACCCCATCAAACCCATTTACATAAAATACTGCTTGTCTCGCAAAAACTCTTGCTATAGTTTCCATAACACTTGACAAGTGTACATAATGTTGTGCCCTCAATAGGATTATGAACATCCCATTATAGATAATGTTTGTAACCTATGGATCGGGATTTACAGTGACCTGACTCTGAGCTAACATAGCTATCTGATTGATGTTACTAAAACGAATTGCGTACAATTTTTTGACGGACAGAGTTTGTCAAAGATTTTCTATAAGAATGAGTTAGTTTAGGCTACATTCATAATATGCTTTAAATTAGAAACGCGAGAATTAATACATTGAGAGAGCGGTCTATGGTGACAAGGAAAATATTAGAGTATTTTTATATTTTACATAAATAGATTAGCTATGTAGAACGTCTCATCAGTCTGATTAAAGTCACTTTACAATTTATTATATGTATTATATGCTGCGTTAAACTTTAAGTTTGCTTTATCGCTGATTGCAGCAAAATATTACGCCTAAACTGTTTTTGTTTTTGCTTTTCATCAGCAAGCACAAAGCTAAATCTAACTTGACATTGGCTAACACAAAACGTGAAGTGCCAAAACAAAAAAAAAAGCTAAAGCTAAGAAAATTATTAAAAAATGTCATTATGTCATAAGTACACGTGGGATCTTCAATGAAATAGGTAATTTCTTTGTGCTATAAAAACAAATGAAGTTAGACACAGGAATATTCCTGAAAGGGGTTTTAAAATCCTAACTAAAGAAATGTATCAAACATACAATTGAGTTTTTGACAGCACAAATCCTAGATTTCCTTTGTTTAGTAAACTGAAGATAATAATATAATAAGTTACTTTCATTAAAGTTGTCTCAAAAGGGCTTCAGCGTGTTGGCTTTGGCCCCACGTTCGCCTTCCGAAAATCCGGGACTCTATAGTCCAGTTGTCGGAAAACACATACAAATAATAATAATAGAATAATTTATTCATCAAGAATCAATGAAAAGCTCAAGTGCATACTGCTTTTGACCATATGTGGGCAATTTGACCATAAAATTATAGTCAATAAATAATTAGTAATGTAACAAAATTCCCGCCAAACCAATATTAGATAGCTATAAAAAACTAATAATGAACTTTAAATCAATGACATTAGAGTTGAATTTGTGTGTGACGTGATGTGTCAGAGCCGGGCGCGGCGCTGTCTACCGCGGTGGGCGCGCGCTACCAGAGCCTGCAGCTCGTGCACGCAGGTATTATAGGAAATGGGGACCTATCTAAAGTTTATTTATCTGCTGACCTATATTTGTACTTGGTTTTGATGATATCAGGAATAATTTATAGAAGAGTTGTGTCTCGTACGGTTGTTAGTTGTCATCAAAGACCCTTCAGGTGTAGTCCATTTTGTATGATATGGCATGTTTAGGTAGGACCATTCAATCACACCTGATGCGCTGACCTATTTTGATATGTGAGGGTTGTAGACTCATTTCAAACATTCATGGTTGTTGGAATTGTTCAGATGTCAGCAGGTCAACCTACCCGTATCTGTAAATTTTTACCAATTAATATAAACCTTCCGGTATTGTGATAAGGTTGAAAATCTATTAAAGAAATTTGACAGATTGAAATAGGTTTATGTGCTGGCGTCTGTACATCAGAGAGTACATAAGGGGGGCCTATGTTCAATAAAGGGGAAAAAATTAAATTATTATGATGATTGTCCCATCAGTGTGAGTTTTATTTTCCAGATTTTTTTAAATTAAGAATCCTAAGCTATCTAACTGATACCCACAAAACTCGGTACAAATAAGGTCTTATTTCAAATACACATTATATTTCAGTACAACTCCTATTGGCAATAGTTCCAAATTGTGATGGTTCGCCCGAGTTCCTCAACTTGTTACATAATGTGCGCGTCCTATGTCAGTGGTATAGGGTTAGATGGCGTCTTGTGATAGCTATATCGAATGTGTCATCGTCCAAAGTGATCGTTTATACTGCAAAATACATTGTGGGTGAAAGATCTTCCCAGGTAAGCAAGCATGCTCGCATGGCCGGCTACTGAAAACAAAAAACCAAATAGAATACAAAAATTAAATAAATCATGATAAAGTTGTATATTAATGTTTGTATAACTAATGAGTGAGTATTGTGGTGTTTATAGTTTAGCAATGTATTGGGCACACTGTGTCCCCGTGTGTAATGTTTACTGAGTTGTAGCGCGCCGGCGCCGGCAGCTCTCTCTGGCCGGCGATCTTGTGTGTGCTCGCGCTGCCGCTGTGTCCGCGTGTGCGCACGTTTGACTATTGTTTGGCACCTGCATGCTAGTGGAATTGTCGTCACTAATAGTACTTAACGATGTTCCATGTTATTACAATGATGAAAATGTATCATGCACGCACGTTAGCAGCTGGTCTTCGCGTCCTGTGACGGTCACATGCGTGTGAGCGCGACAGAACGTGCGGACGTCGCGCTGCGTGCGGCGCCGACGACGATCGTCAAACTGTGCGCTGGTGTTGGGCTCCCATCTGTGTAGTGTCGTGTCAAACGCGGTCTCCGTACCGTAACCATACCGCTACTACGAGCACGCTTTGACAACTATTTATATATTTATTTATTCTATCTTTATTAATCACTAATTTATTTTTCTCTCTATCACCGCCCTGTCTACTAACTCGCTCGCATCCCATATAACTTACCCCGTCCGTGTAACCGTACTGACCGCGCCCCGGGGCAGCCGCGCGGCCGTCCCCGCCCCCCGCACTAACCGCGCCGCCGTCCGAGCCCGTAACCCCCGTCATTAACATGGACGGCGTCGAGTCCGCTACTAACGAGGTCCCGCTGTCCGCGCTGATGTTCGGCACGCGTACGGCGTCGTGGCCGGGGCTGGCGGCGCAGTGTAGCACCTCGCGCGACGCAGGGCGGCGCCAGCGGCACAGCATCGCCGGCCAGATGAGCTACCTCAAGATGCTGGGGCTGGGCGCGCGCGGCAAGCTGTCCGCCGCCGGCCTCTTCAGCACCGCCGTCATCTCCGGCTCCAGCTCCGCGCCCAACCTGCGCGTCATGATCCCTTCGGCCGCCTCCAGCAACGGTGAGACTAAACTTCGTCATCCGACGCGGTTGTGGGCCCACAAATTCTACCAAACGCTTGTAATCCATTTGACTACCCATTTAACTATGGATACGATACCTATTGGATGATTTTTTCTTGATTTACTCAGTTTGGAAATAAAGCGCATAGGTATTAAAGTAAATGTAGGTAAACACAATCATTGCTTAATCAATTATACCATTTTTTAAAATAGCCCTTTATTTCTGTAGTATGCGTTCTGTACAAGTCTCATTAAGACGGTAACCACACCACGCGAGCCGCTTCGTGAGTTCTTGGCCTCCCTTCGCTTGCGCGTGAGCCCGTACACTCCTGTCTGACATTGGATCTCCCGCAGCTGCAGTGGAGGGCTTCGGAGGCGTGCCGGCCATCCGGCCGCTGGAGACGCTACACAACGCGCTGTCGCTGCGGCAGCTGGACGCCTTCCTCGAGCGCGTGACGGCCGCGCCCGTGCTGCTGGGCACGCCGCCCGCGCCGCCGCACAAGCCCGCCTCGCCCACCAACAGTACGTACTACCAGTACCCCGCGCAGGTGACCTGCCTGTGCTAAGGGGCCGACTGGCCGCGCACTGACCGCGCACTGACCGCGCTGTGTGCAGGTGTGGGGTGGAGCGGGCCGTCGTCGCTGATGTCGTCGTCGGGCGAGCTGCCGAGCGGCCTGTCCTCGGCCGGGCCGTCCTCGCCCAACTCCAACTACGCCTCCAACTCCGAACATAAGACCACCTCCACCGAAAGGTATACAGAGAGACGCTACTCACCTAACCATTCTTAGTGAAATGTTAACCAGCTTGAATGTGTTTTCCGAACATTAGAGTCAGTGCCACTCTTCTTGTACATTTGTTTGGTTTTATTTTTGACGTGTTCCGGAAGATGCCTTCGATTTCTGTCGGTTACAGCGCTATCACTTGACTAGATTTGTATTATAAACACTTATCATATCTGCTAATGTTGCTTGATGTTAGTTTTACTGTTCTGTTTTATGTTAGTTATTTAATTATGTCATCTAAAGGACTGTCGTCGCATCTCATCTGCGGGTGAGACTTCTGAACTGAACCTTTACTTATCCTTTTAGCGTTCAGGCGGCGAGTGGACTGAATGTGCACAACGGTCGGTCCACTCGCTGATTCTATTCGGAACCATCTTGTTTTCACGTGTGGCGGCAAATATTCACAGATATCCATTCATCGTATTTTGGGGCTTGTTTCATTTATTTCGGGATTGTTGGGACCGAGGCGCAGCCGAACAGAGGCTGGTAACTAAACATTATGGATTCCAGTAGCAATTGGAGTAAAAATGTGCCGAGCAAGCTCCCCCAGTGGGAGGGCGAGGCGGCGACGTTGTGCGCGTTGGACTCGAGCCTGCACCCATTCATGCCGCACTCCAACCTAGCAGGTACCTCACGCTGTCATATAGCCGCCGACGCCCGCGCCCAGGCCTTACACGTTGACCACTACATGATCACTCGAGCTGCTAGACACTCCGCTACCACTGACACAACGTGTAACGCCTACCGTGCGCTCTTAGCTGTCGTGCAGATTCACTGTACAAAACAATAGCAAAGCCGATTGGTGCATATATTTACACCCAAATATATACAGATTTAAACGTTGCACAATATCGTCGCTTGTTACAATATTACTCCATACATTCCTAAAATTAAGAACACGACTACTATATACCATTTGTTATTTTATTCATTGTTGCATGTAAAGATGCATGCGCTGCACTCTGCTAATTACTTCAATGCCTAGGTATTTTCTTGAGAATGATATAATAGCTTAGAAACAATTAAAAGCAAGAAAACTTTGACTAACAATAAAAGTTGAATTTGCATGATAACTAATAAATTATTTACTAAGCTATAAAATATTCAGCTGTAAATTTTTCATGCCGATAATATTATTAATGACTACTAAGACATATATACTGCAATACAAAGGAATTGACATTGCTTCAAATGGAATGTGAGAACTTGAAGATGCTTTATTTATAACCAATACAATTTAGGGTTCCCGTAGTGCTACAACAGAGAACGAGCTTCGAAATAGTTCCATAGTAGTCGCATACAGAGGCATTTGCAGAAACGGGAATATTATGTAACAAGCGTGATGCAAAAAAACATTCAATATTCAGTTTATTTATATCGCAGACATAGAGAATGACCTTTGAACTTAAGCTTTCTCTATCGTACGGACAATATACTTTTGTGCTAAAGACCAGTGTTAAGAAATGTATACTGTCCGGTCAACCAATTTCCAAATTATATAAATATGTTCTCTATGTCTGTGTTAGAAATAAATATGATTAATAAAACTAATTTGAGCTTTAGTAACGATACGTTCTGCCATAATGTTCCAGGTTCGTCTATTAGCGGGGATGTGACGCCGGTGTCGATTGCCTCGGAGCTCGACTTCAACAGCAACGAGGCTACCGCCGGCTCTATCACCGACCATGATCTACTGGTACGTAGATGTAACAACTTAATATGAGTGTGAAGCTGGCTGGAATGTTATACAGGGTGACTCAAAACTGAATAATAACAGGCCGAAAGGCCGTGCTATACAAGTTCAGAAGGTACCCTGTATAAATACCTGTTTCCTCCGATTTGTTGCGCACAGAGTGCTGAAGGTGAAGATGATGAAGAAACCCTATCAGTAGACCCGTGCGGCTCTCCGGTGAAGATGATCAAGAACGACCTGAGCCCACAGACCTACATCGCAGTCAGCTCCCTAAGACTCGACAACTGTCAGCCGTCCACTAGTAAAGAGTTCTTCGGACTTAGTCTACAACAGACTAAAGAATGTTTCTACAAAGACATGCCATCGAGTAGTAAAAATTATAACTTAGATAATGATTCTAAACAAAAGTGTATTAAGGAAAATACCCAGTATATGTCCAATATTGATTCGCTTAATTTGCAAAGCAAAGATAGCAAAAGTAAAATTAAAAAGAATGAAATTCTGAATAACGGTAGTAGAAGGTACAGTGACAGCAGTGCACAAAAAAGTAATGTTAGCTCTCAAGCCACTGTATCTGGCAGTCGATTCAAAATGACGTTAGTAACAGACGACCTCCTCCGGCCGAGCACTTCTACTGACAGTACAAATAACGCGGCGACCATGGAGCCCGGCGTGCCATTGGTCACGAAGGCTAAAAACAGTAACATTAAACCAGGTTTTACTATCTCAGAAACGTAGTTCGATGTCTCCTCCATACGTTCAATGATGGTATTGATATTATTGTTGTTGCGTACTGATATTACTCGTATAGTTAGTGAAATTGCACCTTTCATGGCCAGTTTTACAGGTTACGGATGGCCATTATCTACCAGATAAATTAAAAAAAGGAACAGAATTTGTATAAAATTATCTACCAGATAAACTATCTGGAACTTATCAGCAACCGGTGAAACTGGCCCGTAGAATACTAACAAATTGTTCTCTGCGCCTGCAACAACGGGCATACATTGTAACGGCCATTTGTGTGGAGTTAAGATATTCAAATAGACTGTTATGAAGTCCCAATAAAATATTTAATGCATTCAGTGTTTAATCATAATAATCCCACAAGCTGAGCACATATAAATTATTACAGTTCTTCTTAGCTTTTTGATATAATATACCTGTGCTTGCAGTTTGTTTATCGATTCCTATATTTTTACACTCATTGCTGTGATTATTGTAATATTTTTTTCCGAATCTGATATTATTTAATGCTTTGTATATCGAGTGTTATGAATTAGTTAAACATTTAATAACTAGGCTATGCAATCGTACTTAACTGTCACATAACTAAGTTATTTGTATATGCTGATATTTCAAACAGTGTCATTGCATGTGTATCAACTGTATGTGTGCATGCATGATTGAATCAGAGGCAGTGTAGTGAGTCGATAGTCAATGTTCTATTTAGTATTGCTTTATTACATCGTTTGATTGCGCGATACATTTTATAAAAATCATAAGATATTGGTATACCTATTGAATGTATTAGTTAAGTGTTTACATCAAAATATAATAATAATGAATGAGGCTGTTGTTTTATTATGATACTTACCAGTTTATTAATGTAAGACACAGATATGGGATGCATTAAAGGGTATTCAAACAAGCTTCGCTTTTGTAGCGCCGAGTGTAGTTCACAGAGAATAAGAATGTTCAGCGCTGCAATTATCGAGTGTTGGTCGAAGTAAATACACACAAGCATAACTAATTCAATTTAGCAAATATCATAGTAAATGATAGTAAAGGATTTACAGTCGTCAATCAAACCGCGACCTACATGCATAAAAAAGTTTTCCAAAGACATTGTTAAGTATCCCCCCTCGCCCCTCAGTACTCACTCCCAGTCGTTATTCCATGAATATTTTTCTACGCATTATGCGGAACCCTCTATGTGAAGTCTGACTCGCACTCGCCCGGTATTTTATTACAGACTAGATTTTTCCAGAGGTTTCACCCGCATCCGAAGGGACCTATTCTACACTTAAAAAGGATTTAGAATATTAATAAAATTGATTACAACAAATAAAATTTAAACCACTTATCAGGCTTTGGCTGTTTAATTTCATAAAGTATATCACACATACAGTAATTTAAAGCTCATAATAAGCTAAGCTTAACTTAAAACTTATGACCAGACCAATCACATATTAATATTAAAAGCTACGCAATTAAACAAAATTCTTTTGTTTTATTCGGATTTGACAGATTTAGGTGCCATATTGACCATTGACAGCAGAGTGTTAAAGATTCCCCGGTGTCTTACTCCAGGCCAGAGCAGCATGACAGTGGACAGTATATACAACAGGAATGTATTGTTGATAGACGAGGCCACCCACCCCAATGTCACCAGCATGCTGATGGACAGTATGTAATACTGGAACAAGACAAATATATATTTTAATTTTAGAGTTAGTTAATACCGACAAATAAATACTTCTGTTGCACGTTGTTTTGGGCTTTTTTCAATACCATATTAGAGATAGTAGAACTTGGGTTTTTACTAGTTGGAAAAGTTTTTTATTCCAATTTATAATCCTTTGAAATGGAATAAATCAATAGTTTTTTGCAACTTACCATACAAGGGCTGGTTTCCCTTAAAGAATAGAATAAGCGAATATTGTGCAAGCCTTTATTGTAGTTAGCTACAATACTTTTGCAAACTTCTTCAAACATTTTCTCATGTTGTCCCGTCCAAGAAGTGGGGCCATAGAGTGAATTACAAATAACTGGAACAATGAAGTCTACAAAATTCAAGAAAAGCCCAACAACAGCAAATGTTGCAAGAGAATTTAGATCCATGAGCCAAATGAGAAAATATAGAAATGAGACGGAGCCAACAATAGCACATGGATGCCACTGCTGTTCCCACAAAATGACAGATTTTAGCGGGAGGATGGCCATGCGCGAGCCCTCCAAGAACCTCTTTAGCTTCTTCACTTGCTGTTCCTGCCGGAAAATAATGTATCATTAGTATGTTGGTACCCACATAATAATTTATTCTGTCTCATACATGAGTGTATGTTAACTGAAATTTTTAATGGACTGAACAATCATTGTGATTCATTATGACCCTAACTGAATTATTCAATAAAAATAGCTAAAACCAGTCAGTTCATGTGCGTATTCATTTCTGACAAAACAATCATGATTGTTTTTTATTATTTGCGCTTTTACTTACCTGATTTTGGGATACTGTATATTCTGCCATCTCGTAGTTATTACTTGCTATTTGTATCACTTACAGGAATGTGGAAATTCGCAAAAATCAAAGACGTTCAATGCACTTTCAAAACAATAAAATCAAATCAATCGAAACCGTATGAATTGAAAGTTTGAAAGGTAGAAATATATAACACTATGAAATTAATATGTGTAGTGATACTCAAACCATAACCATCGCAGATTATGAATGACAAGCAAGATGGAAAAGGACAGAAAGAGTGCAGTATGTATATCCAATTTGGTCGACTACTAGCAATGTCAAAAACTATTATATATGACCGACAGAGAGCAGCACTCCTAAAATTTGTGTTTGCCATTCTAAAAAATCGAAAATTATTCTGGGGAAACCTAAGGGATAACATTTACATAGAATCGTATGGCGTAATAAAAAAAACAATGATTTAAAAACTGTGCAGGTGCTGCGAACGGGGTTAGGGTTCAATTCCCAGACTGGCAGTTAAAGTAATTTTCTTCCTGAAGGGCACGTAAATTTGTTACTATCTGATATATTGATTTGAGAAAACTCGGTGTATTTATAGTCTAATTACCTAACCTACAGCCCACATGTAACTAATGTATGTACAAGTAAATGCGTTTAGCTTTCACTTAAATTTTCCAACTAATAAAAATCAAAAGTAATGTGCATAAAAATATTGGCGTTGAAGCCCTACTGGAGCGCGAAATTCAAAAGTAAAATAGTTTTGTGATAATCTTATAATTTGAGCTAATTATCGCAAGTTGATTTGTCTCCATTATATCCGCAAGATTCAAATTCAGTTTCTCGATGAACTTTATGTATAAACCGTATAAACAATGCTTCGAAAAACATTTGAATTGTTCAAGTTTTTGCGTAAAAGTTCTTTCTTCAACTAACTGTTAGTTGTTTTCAGTGATTTTTAATGAAATAAACAATTTTATTATAGTTATAAAATGATTTAATAAAAATAAAGCATACAAAAATATAAAGTAAATAGGTAGTTGTTTCTCTTATAACATTTTACCAATTTAATTGGTATCATATTGAAATAGAATGTATTGATCACATAAGTATTACAAAAATGAAATAATTATTTTTGTAAATTTCATAATTCATAATTGATTTATTTAACTCTGCGGAAGAAACGTTTTGCAGGGGTTGCGGCCTTCTCGTGGGTCAGGGTCTAGACAGAAATTGTTTAAACATTAGTAAGATAATGACAATTAAAAAAAAAATAGGCAGTTACAAAAAATAAGATAAGGCTATGGAGCTTCTAGAAACATGTTCTTTGCAAAATTATTATTTATCACTTTTTTATTATTGTTAACTTACATTATCTTTCAACTTCAAAAATGAAACTTGATAATATTTTATTTCCTAGCATGTTAATCACTAAGGCAAGTCTTCAAGATGGAAAATAATTACAAAATCTTATCATTGCTTAGGATTTTTTTTCACACACTTTATCATTTTTTTTTTGAAAATGACATATTTAAAAAAAATATGCTTTAGAAGAAATAATTCTAATAGGAATAAATCTAATGACTTATGTAGATCTAATCGATTTGAAAATATAATGCAACTTATTACGTAGTTACTGCGAAACCAAGATTTTATAAAAGAATGCGTACCATTAGCTTATTATCAAACAGTTCTATGGGGCACTATGCTATTGTATTGTTAGTAATATCAACATACAATCTAGGGGTATACTTACAATAACACATTCATCATCAGTAAAGACATAATGCCTGCCGCAGTTCACACCTGAATCTTCTACAACTGACTTAGTTTCAATCTGATTTTCATTTACCATGGTTGTCACACTCTAGAAACAATAAAAATTATAAGAGAAAATACAAAACGGTTTAATTTTCTACATTTATCTACCATATGTAATGTTTAATGATATAGATATATTCACATGAGAACCAAAGAGAGAATTATTCAGGTTAAGTAAATAGTTACCATTCTAGATAATTTTATTGTAATGATATTGGTTTGGGATACCTTTCTCACATGGTAAGGTAAACTATTGATTATATTATGCTATTGGTGCTAAATTAAATATTCTTAGCATATTAATGTACGTAAAGACATATTTTAAAATTCTAGCAATGTGGCCATTGTGGCAATGGGGTTTTTCAATATAAGTAATCTGAGGTTTGTTTGTTTGAACACCCTAATTTCATGACCTACTGGTCTGATCTAAAAAAACTGTTCAACTCAAAATCTTAATTTGCATGTTAAGGTCTTACAGGTCTGACTTACTTTGAGTTTGGCATTAGGCATATTTTCCACATACTCTTCACCAAATTTGAATGTGTTTTCAACTGTGCGAAGTAGTGAAGAGTTCTTAATGGTCATTTTATCACCGTCCACTGATATTTCCATTAGTGGTGATGACATTGACATCATTTTGCGGCCCATGTATGGTACACCTAAAATATTGATTAGTTTATTGACAGATGATTCATTAGAGCTCATCTAGTTTTCATTAATATTCAAAGAATTTTGAAAATAATGTAGTTCAACATCAAGAACACAAGAGTGAGTTTAGAAAATCCCAGGTTTAAATTAAGTACAATAGCAAGATTGAAGAAAGTGTTTCTTTGTGTTAGTAAATTACATTGATAATTTAAATAGTACTCACCAACAGCACTGAAATAGTCATCAATATCCTCATTCTTGTAGTGTTGATATTTCCCGGCAATAGACGTAGACATTTTTCCTCCAAAGGTTGTCTATAAATCTTGCGTGAGATCTAAAATAAAAAAGGATTAAAGTTCGCATTATTAACACAAATTAACATATCTTATCACCGTAATTTATCAATCACGTATTGATAATGACAATGCACACAAGTTGCAGATAACAATAACACTTTTTCAAAATGCAAAAGTTCCAAGTCACATTAGATAGGTACTTCGAGTAGCAAAATGGGTATGACTAAAGAATCCAGTAATACTACTATTTAAAGAACTGCTAATTAATAAGCAACGATATTAAAACGAAAGTATTAATATAATAAGTTAAAGCAGCGCCAATTATAGAATACAAATATATAATTGTACGCAGAATTTATAGCTATGAACAAATTTAGACATAATAAACTAATTGCGCACCTGCAATAGCAATTTTAAATTTATTAAAATAGAATTTAACTTTCCCGCAGCTTCTCACTGAGTAGTTTAAATGAAAATTGAGAATTCAAATGATGTATATGTATATGTCAAATTTACTTTTGTCGTCTTTCATTTGGCGAATGTCTGTATAGTCGATTAATTGTCTCTGTAGGGTACTAATCATTTGTATTGAGTCGACTATTTATCGATCATGATAGAATAATAAATATAATTATATATTAAAAACATTAAATATTATGAAGTCAGTTAGCAGAATTAATATTCCATAGTGATAAGCCTATAATCATTTCGGTTGTATAGAATAGCTATATGTTTTTGTCAACTCGAATCAGTATAGAGCAGAATTTCATACCGAGTCATTTACAGCAAAATTTAATGACATGACGGTTAGAGGTTAAAAAATAACGAGAACATCACTTTCAATTTCGTCACTTTTCGTCATCATGACTTGGGATAGTGATGCGTCGGTGTAAATATCGATAACTTCTTGACCCCAAAAAATTACGTCATTTACATTAATTTTATCTTTAGATCGCCATGTTACGACTTAATTTACAAGGAAGTTATTGAATATACTACTATGACACTAAAAAATAGTGTAATAGTCTGGCCTACAACAGTCCATAAAACTGTGGGCTTTTTTGTTGTGTTTCATATTCCATGGTTTTAGGTGTTTGAATATTTTTTTATGACAGTATCATTACTAGCAGAATAATTAGTTTTCGACATAATTAATCGTACTTAATCTTATAGCAAACGTTAAACATCGTTGTTTTACTCTAAAGAATAATAGTCACTACAACTCTACTTACGTCAAAGCACTCGTCCATAGATACCAAAAACGTAATCTGTCGATAAAAAGCACTGTGCGTTCTGAATCAAGTAATGTTTGAGAAATTATTGTTTAGACTTGATGAAAAAGGTCACCTCCTCATAGTATATCCTCACACATTACAACGCTCAATATCAGCTTCATATTTTATTAACTTGGTGCATGTTTCGAACTTCATCGGGTGTGGGTTTTTTTATAGTAACAGATAATTAATTGTAAATGGGATGTGACAACAAGAGTGGAGAAGGATGAGCGAGATGTGATTTTTATGTTTTGATCGCAAAATATATTGATATTAGTGCATATATATTCTAAAATATTTCTATTATGTGGTGACATATTATACTGTAGTGAAAGAGTGCTTCATATTGACTAAATATTAATTATATTTCACAAGACGACTTCGACTTTTGCTCCAGTTTAGCTTGTAATCATTTACAAGTGTTTGTTGATCGATTATTGACACGAATTTATTCAGTTACCTCCATAACTGGACCGAAAAAACGAAAATGGGTGAAAAAGAGGATTATTTGACATCGTACCGAGTGTTTTTCGAAAATTTTGCCGCTACTGTTAACCCCGAGGACCAGTTGCCTGTGCATATAGCTGGGTACACCATCACCGAGGCGGAGCTGGCCGGTGAAGTCCTCTACTGGACTACTCAGTATCTTAGCGAAAAGTAAGTTGTTAAAAAAATTGTCTAAATCTTCTTATGAGATACCTATGTCTGGGTAAACTTTCTTGAAACATAGGACTTAGATAAGCCAATCATTACTGTTACTGCAACACTGAATCATAGTGATAAGGTGATATAGAAAAATAATTCACTCGTTTTTTTGTTTATAAAGGTCTGATATACAAACATATAAGAATAAGATTATTATCAATTCTCAGTGATAATGTTATTGACCTTCTTAAATGAAAGACAATTTTTTACTTACACTTGTAATAGTATCATTTATTTATCTTATCATTGTATGAATCTAAACACAAAGACCAAAATTCTATGATGGAAAACGCTTTGTGTTTTATTGCTAAGTAATATTATGCAACCCCATTTACAATAAAATTAAAAAAAAAAGGTTCTAAGACAACCCTTTAAAATACTGAACTTTTGTATCTATTTTTTGTCAATGTTTTACTTTATCAATTAGTATATAATACTTGATACATATAGTTCTCATTTATCTCTGTCCTTACAACAACAACTACCACTACTCAATGAAATTATGTCCAGACCAATCAGAAACTATTGCTAAAAATCTGTATAAAACGCTAATGTTGTATACAATCAGATATAAATCACACATATTCCCGGGATACATCACAGTTCTACATATATCCATTGTGAAAATATAATAGTCAAAACGGAACAGGTATTTTTTCATATCATATTTAATTATAACTGTTATTATTAGGAAGGATAATATAAATACAGTGCAGATTATCCCAACCTATTTTCATATCAAGTTATCCTGCATAATCCTATCAGTGGCGTAGTACTATGTACAATGTAACAATGCTTGTCAATAGGGCGTTAACCTTATAAGGTTCAAGGGCTAGTGCCTTTTGTTCCTGACACCAAAACTAAACATTGGTACAGGTGTTTATTTTGTTGGTCTTGTGTCTTTTGTTTACCTAACATACAATAGTCAACACCAAATATTTGACTATATCAGATGAATAATAATGAGCCTGTAGTGGCCATAATTGCATACAATTATAGATGCTTAAAAATAATTCCTGCTTGCGTAACAGTTTTATGGCTGACGGGTCATATGGGGCGTGTTACTCTTCCCGGCCGCGTATAGTGCGATCAAACGCTAACCGCAAAAAAGAGCCGAGTACCTGCTTACGCACCTCACTATTGTATAATGCGGAAAACTACGCCGATGTGTCATATCTCGTAGTCAGACAGTTTACACAGAATTTTAAACACATGGGCGTGTAACTTTATAGGTCTAGGAAGGACTAGGACCACGCGTACCTATACGGATTACTCATAAAGCGATCAACCAATTAAATCACCGGATAAGAACTTTCATTCATGTTTCGTAAAAAGAACGAGTCTATCGTAATATGGAATGGAGTCACGGGGTTTTCCCATTTTGTTAATTTTTATGGCACATAATACAAGTCCAATTTCTAAATGATCTGTGGTTTAACAGGTCGGAAAGTGAACATTATTGTGTGCAATACATTGCTAAACGACTATTACGTGAATATGATGTGTTAATTTTTTCCTCGTCCACAAGTGAACTAGACTAGAAAGATTTTACAGTGGTCGGGTCTATAAGTTCTCGTAAACTAGTTTACGGCCTGTTAAAAATTACTTCATTATGTAATGCTTAGCTACTCGTATTTTAATTATTTATATAGAAAGAAAGGCTTTATTTTTTTAGTAATTATTTTTTTAAATGTGTGTGTGTTTACATTGTTGATGTGCCTTAATAATAATAAATAAATAAATAAATAAATAAACATCGAACCATGAATAAAAGACTTCGATATCGCTGCCGAGCCCTTCTTCTAAGAGATGAGTTTGAAGGAATTATAAACAGTTAAACAAAAGGCTATTATTACTCCTAAATAAAAACCTGATTAGAATCGTCAAAGAAGTGATTTATTTTGGACATAAATGCAGTTTCAATCTTATGCAAAAACTTAAAAAATAATTTAAAAGTGACTTGAAGTACACCGGCCGTCAGTCCTCAGAAGTGACGTCTCGTCTTATAGTTAAGTTTAAAACATGTAATTTGCTAACCGCTCCATTTAACCCGGCGTATGCTGTAACACGGCGCAAATTGTGTGTTACGGTGCCGCTGACCAATTAGTCTTGCATAATATCTCACTGAATCGATACCAACAACAACATATAACTATGTTTATTTTTAATTAAGCTTTGTTTTACTTTATTACACTTCCGCTGCATCTTTTTCATCACGGGTTTCGTCAGCCGTGAACACGTTTATTTGTTCTAAGCAGTATTGATCAAAGCAATTATAATAAAGTTTTATGAGCCCTCCAGACTCTTATGAAAGTTCTAAGGATATGAGCGGGTGTTTGACTTTTTTATGAGCTTGCACAGACGAAGGGAGGCTGTGTGCCTAATTTCTAAGCTTAGCATGCATATTGATAGTGTTAGCGAAAGCTGATTTTTTTTAATTAGTAAGTATAGTAGTAGTAAGTAACAGAAATAATGGTATTTCTTTAAGTGCATAATAACTAGACGTACGTATGGCTTTGAGAAATAATACACGTTATTTATCTGAGCTTTTCTGACAAACAAAAGAACTTAATACCTCGGGAGACAGTAAACCCGTGAGAAAAGCCCTTGAATGCTGTATCAATAAAACTTCAGATGTCAGCATTCGTTAGGCTTTGTTTGAAACTCTAAACTCGTGAGACGAGGGCTATAAACAATGCTCAGGCACCTGCCGACTTCGCTAACCATATGTCTAAATATATATACACTAAGGTTCAAAATTAGCTTTATATCGATTGGCCTAATATGCCTTCTACGTAATAAACTCAAAATAGATTTGCGAAACTTGGCAATCTCCAAAGTCTGAGGTCATCAATCCACGATTTTGCGACCATAGAAAATGTCAGGATTTGTAATTGCGTCTATCACCTTGATAATGTAGTGTAACTTTCTCTCATGAAGATACCGACTGTAAGAGAATGGTTTGTTTCTCTAGGGCCTGTGGGTTGAGGTCGTAGGATTGGTACCCTCGATGCATAAATTGGCGCGCGAGACCGCGTGGGCTGTTGCGGATGCTCGTGATAGTAACGCGAACCCGTGTCAACGTACTGCACACTGTTTGCTCCTCAGATACAGTTGATTACCGAAAGGAATTTGTCCAAATTGTTTGTTTACTAAACAAACACCAAGTCACTCCTCGCCGCCGAATGCCGCACAAGGCGAATGCGATTATTTTTTTGCTTTTTATTGCTTGCATTTTATTTATAATTTGGAAAACTAAACGTAATGGTACAAGTTTCGAAATAAGGAAAATGTGGTAAAACACAAGAGATAGCATTTGATAACTTCACTGCTGTGTATTTAGTTGATACTGTCAGTGTTACTTAGAAATGTATGAATTCAAGGTTTGTTATTAAATCTAATAGGAATGTTAAAGAACAACGAACACACCCAAGATCTCGCCATGTCCTGGTACAAACAATCAGAAGCATTTAGTGTACGACAGTTATGTCTGTAATATTGTGTCAACTCCGAGAGAATGTATGTACATGCATTCGTTTTAAGAACAGGGTCAGCGACCTCTTTATGTATTGTACAGACAGACGTACACGTCCGCATTTTATTTTATAACTACAACGGCAACCGAACCGAGGGAAACTAACATATGTTCCTGCGATGTGAATGCCCGCCTGGTTTGTTTACCAATTCATTGATCCGATATTCTATCTTGTCTAATGAACATTTTTTCTCCTTCTAGGTTTTGTTACTTTGGCCGTCAACTTCACGTTCACATTAATATTATCAGCTAGATTTTCATGTGTTTCATGTTTCTTCTTTAGTCTGAATTTATTTATACTTCACTCAGTAGTGAGTTCATCATTGATTCGTATTTGCATTATACGAGCTATTGTTGCTACATGGACCAATGGCCTATACTCGGCATTCATGGAGAAAAACAGGTTTTTGCTAAGTTAAGAACTGCCCGTCTACCTGAATTCCTAAGTCGCATTCGGTTTTTTATCTCACGAAAGAAAACTTTTCTCTTCATAGAAGAATTGAAAATATTGATCGTCAAGATTGGCGTAACACAAAGCAATTCAGTTTATTGCCATAGGGTATTGACTGTTTTGAGAACGTTTTTATCTTATCAACATCTTGACTTTGCAAACTAGGCTTGTATTCACAAGAATTATATACGCCGCTATCAGGTTCACCTGTTTTATAAACATTGATTTACTTTCCCGAGATAAAATCATACTCTAAAAGCATTATACATAAAGTTTGAAGTATGGGTGTATTTAATGAATAATAATTAAGTGATTATGCGTTGCGGCGCCTAAAAGTGGAGGAGTGGGTTGACCTGGTAGACTAGCTAACTGAATTTGGCAACTCCTCTCATTGTAATGTTAGTAAATTATTAAAAGTTTAGACTCACGAACTCGTTTTGTTTCTTAGTATACCTTAGGAATTAAAGTAGCCTTATTCAGGAATTCGCAAATAAAACATCGCGAACGAACTGAAAAAAAAGATGAAGGGCTCATACAAAGAATAGCAAAGGCGCAAAATGATATTGCAAAAATTATTCTACCTAAGTAGGCTGCAAAACTCACAGTAGCAACAGAGATGTAGATATGATAATATGCTCTGAATTACGAATAGGAGTGTTACGTATTTAGCGGCTTTTTTTTCTTCACAGCTGTTAGCGCTTTCGGCCATTGTTGGCTTCCCGGAAATTCATACAACTGAACAAAAACTCCTTGTATATAAAAGCTTTTTGCTGCATTAACTTGCTGAATAAAAACTAGTTTTTCTTTTATCGTACGCAATGATAGCGGTATCACTTTTTCGTGTCGTTATGAATTGCTAGACACTGGAATTGAGATTTCAGCGATATTTGTCTTTTATTTTACAACTTAGTTCATTGTTTTTTTTTGTATTATTTACGTCAATCATAGCAGTCAATAGGCGGGTTTTACTGAAAAATAGGTTCTGCGTGCAATGCAATTCCTTGTCTATTGTAGATTGGTAAAAATTACACTCTGATATGGGTTTAACAAAGTTGTTGCTTAAATTATCAATACATTTATAGTCATAAAATCGCAATTCTTTTTGTTAACAGCAAAAATCGGAATATACTCCATCAATCTCGGTTTCACAAAAGACATTAATTGCAGGAAACTGAAGAATTTCTCTCATTTTCTCCAACCTTTTTCCAAGTATGTCGGGTTCGGCTTTGAGTCTCACCGGATGCAGCTGAATACCATTGTGAATATTGCCCACGAACCCGTCCTATGAAGAAATACTGCGCATAAATTTGTAAACATCATTTAATATTGTTGTTATTTGTTTTCAGACAATGTCCGGTGACATTGATGACTCCGCTGCGGCGGATCATACTTGACGAGGTGCGAGTAGCATCGAAGAAACAACCGAATGAATTCGGTTACAAATCTGACGATTCAGGTATGTTGTTCACCTTTAGATTTGCACCCACCGTATCCTTAGATGGAAAATAAGCTAGAGAACTAAGTATTTTCGGAACGAACAGTTCCATATTCAAGAATCAATATTGAACATCGCCATAAAAATGTCCAAGAGGTAACATTAATCTCTTTTAGTTTATCCAATGGCCAATATATTTCCTTTCAGATGAAATGTTCTAGAAAAATCGCCACAGACAGATATAAACGCGTCCCATATTTTATTCCATGTAGGATACACGCTCTCTTCTTTATTTATGGAACCTTCACGCATTACTCCGTTCGATTGAATCCGCTGTGAAGTAATGGATAGAAGACATCCTGAAATATCGATCTATCACTTGTCCTACTTAAAATTTCTTTTCATAGAATGAAGTCACTGTAGACTTTAATAATTAACAACATCAATCAATAATGGAATAATGGGTAAATCTTGTCAGCATGTATTGTTAATACACATAGTTCAATTCCTGACAATCATGCCAATGTACGTCTCAACTTCTCAAGTCTATTTCTCATTTATGTTCTATTATGGTTTTATTATGATGTTCCAACGCATTAAACATAGGTAATTGTATCGATTGAAAAACAAAACGACTGCGCAGGAATTTTATTTGTACTTACGTAACCATTTACGAGTGGTCATCTTATAGAGAGCTGCGTTTATATGTGTAATGTTGCTATTGTTTAGGGCACCTAGTTGAGTGCACAGATAATGATATCATACAATCTCGTGTACTGTTACGTCATTCACGCTGTCGGCAGTAGGCACTCGTCCACTCAACTCTAGTCTAAATATAATCCAATCGAAATTCGCCCGATTAATTTTAAATGCACTTCAGCACAATACTGCATCGTTCGTAGTCTTGAAGAAATGGGTCATTGTATAATAGAGGAAAATGAAATAGCAGGCAAAGGCACGAAGTCATGAATGTAATCTCGAGTCATTGTTTATCCTGACTTTTGTATTGATATCCTGTTTAATTAGCCTCATTTGTAAAGCTTGGGCGTGTATCGATAGTTGCAAAGAGAGCTTTGAAGAATATCAATATCTATGTTTGAATCAACGTTTTAAAGATGTATTAGAATACATTTATGAAAATTCACGAGGTCTAAAGTAGGGACTTTAGCTTCTTAACCACGTACCCGTATTGTCACCAATAATAGATATATTTTCTAATATTGCAGGAAAATATCATCTTATTTCCTTGTACAGAGCTCGTCAGTATCTACATAATGTATTATATATACATATAAGTTAAGATTATATGCATATTTAAGTTTTGCTTCATTGTTATGTAGGACCGGACGCTGACCCACTTAGGTACACACATAAAGCGTACTCAAACTTTTATGAAACTTGCTTTACGCAAATCTTGGCTAAGTTAATAATTTCAACGAGGATTTCCTCGGCGAATTTGAAAGTTTGTTTGTTTGAAAGTGAGCACTAAGAGGAATCATAAAGTTTGCGTACTAGTTATAGATTTCATCGTACATGGAAAGTAGGAAATATTGAAAAGATTTTTTAATATAAAATGGAATATTTGTAGAAGAATTAATAAAATAGCGTCTTAAAAAAATTGTGTATGGTTCTTGGATTTTGGAATTCGGGAGATTAAACCACGGAAAGAAGGCACTTTAAATTGGTGGTTCCCCGCTGTCGTTTGTACATCTTTAGCCGTCAATACAAGTAATCTGAAGCCAGAAAGTCTGACAGCCAGTCTTATTTAGGGGTATCGCGTTGCTCAGGTAACAGGGTTGAGGAGGTCAGATAGGCGCTCCTGTGGTACTTAGCCGGTTAGACTGGAACCCCAACATAAATTGGAAAAATGCTGGGCAGATCACGGCAGATGATGAAAGCTTACTACTCAGATAACGATTTTAAGAATTGTTAACGATACTTGTGTCTTATTTCGGAATTGTTATTTATTTTGATGAGTTCTTCTTTACTTTAGGAACCTTGGTTATTTCAAATACCCCAAATAACTCTTCTCCTTCCTTCATTGCAGTGTACATAGCTCTCCGACTGATGCAAGCTGTAACAGCTCGCGTCAACGACGTGTGCCTCCGGTACTTAGACAACTCCAAACTGGACACTCTTCCACCCCCACCGCCCCTCGACCAGCGCGACCTCAAGACTGTCTCATGTGCCACCAAGAACTCACGACGCGTGATGGAAGATCGACATGTGGAAATCGGGAATCTAGAAGCGCTCTTTGGAATCGATGTAAGTATTGATCGTGTGGTCATAGTCATTGTCTTCTATTAGTTGTGTGTCAACCACTAGTCAAGTCAGTCCAGTTATTAAAAATGCACTGCTATCTCATCTTCACCAAAGAAGTTTGCTGCGCTATTGGGGCTTATTGTCAACTACTAAAAAGCTGTGCTAAAACTTATATGGGAAAACATCCAAACTGGCTACATAGTTTTCGCACACAACAGCACGAAGATAGTTCCCGGTATTATTTTATAGAATTTTCAAATTAGATACCGGAACATGCCTTGTAGGTACAAGTTTATGAATTCCTGGTACTTATGAATGGCGCATGTTTTGCTTCGGTATGAACAGGGCTAGGTACCTTACGGTGTATTGTTGATGACGTGATGGTATGAAAGAAAATACGCGCACACACACATGCAAGCGCGCGCCTAATTTGTTACGCAATAGATTACGGATTTATGCGATTCTCCAATGCAGTTTCTGTAGCTAGAATATGATACAGTACGTTTTTATTTCCTAATTTCACGCGCACTATACACGTGCGCTATATGGTGTTAGCTGTAGGGCAAGCCATACTGGGATAATTGGGTAGGACCCATTTTTATTTAACCCAATTTTACCTATAGCACTGGTTTTCCGCTGTTATTATATTATTATTTAATAGTATTATTGAAAATCTATGGATAACTTTGTAAGGCCATATAAGCCAGTAAATTTATCAATTAATTGTATCTTTCAGACGACGGAATCCACAAGCTTCTATGCGGTGTACGATGGGCACGCGGGGTCGGCGGCGGCGACGTATTGCGCCGCGCACCTACATCAGTACCTGGTGGAGAGTCCTCACTTCAGTACCGACCTGCGACGGGCCATGAGGGACGCCTTCCTCAAGACCGATGCAGAGTTTATTAGGAAAAGCAATCAGGAGGTAATGAGCAGTTTGAGACAATGAAATCCGAAAGAAAAACACAAAAATTGATGGGGTTTTCTCCGTTTATTATAAACAAGGTCTATGCTTACGTCTTTTTTTGCAAAATTTGTCCAACACCGAGAGTTTAATTAAGCCTTAAAGTCAATGAGCCAGTCAGTTTCTTGCGCTAAATAAATATGTATTTTGATTGTTCCTCATAATAATGATGTAAGACAAAGAGAGCAAGTTCCTGAAAAAACGGGAATGTGCACAGAATGTGCGCACGATGGTGACTTTGCGCACGACACGATGCGTATTAGTAGATGATAAATCATCAACGTATGATGCGTTGGCATTTTCAAAGCGAAGTTACGTATAATCTACGTCAATTTCTGACTATGCACCTCAAAATAAATTTTATATTTAAGAAATGTGGATACGTAAGCAAATCAAAATATTTTTATGTTCAGACCCTAAAGACTAACATACGACTTAATATAATTCCATAGAAAAATTGTAAGTGCATACTTATAAACTTCAATCTACGATTGATACCTATCACTTCACTTTCCACTATGTCACTGTGCGGTCGACTAAAACTTGTCAATTAGTCCGCGGATCCGATGAAACATCACCTAAATGGCTAAATAAAAACGTTGGGAACTTCGAAATGGAAATCCCGATATTTCGGTGACCTTTGTCTACCATTCTAGAACCCGTTACAATGTTCGCTGAAATGCAGTCCGAGCAAAAAATTGCATAAAATTGATTAAGACGTCTTCGAGGAAAACTGAGATACTTAGCTCTCGTTATTGTTTTGTTTTAGCTGTTATTCTATCCGCGGCTTATTGTTGAATATATTATGGCGCCACAATAAGATAATCGCAGACACGTACGAATGGCAAAGTTAGTAACAATAATTGTTGTGATTATAGTGTTGTACCTTCCTGAATGTGTTCCATTCACCTTGAACGGTAAATAAAAAAAGGTTTACTGATTTGAAAAAAAAAAATCTATAGTGTGCATATAAAAGGTAAACTTTTTTATTTATAGGAATTCAAACAGTGAAAAAAAAAATGCTTTACATATATTAAAAGTCGCTTAGTGGGTCATGCATGGAACGCCAGCTGTGTATACCCAGCGTTTTACGAATAACAGATTTTCATGAGAGAAACCAAAGATTCGACCAAAGTTAGAGCTATAACAATTGACATATTGAAATGCTTGAGCATGAGGTTGCCCACAAATTTTATTTAGGCTGCTGATGATTACTGTGTTGAGCCGAGAAAAAGTGGTCTGAGTGACGTTCTAGAATTGGCTTAGCCAGATTAATTTTGTTGTTGTGAAGGGTGTTTTGGAGGCTGTCTTTTGTAATATTTGACATTCAAATAGTGCTGTTTTGCAACCAAGTTTGAATACATGATTTTGAGTTTTGAGTTCGAGTTCATGTTTTCATTTGATATTTACAGGACCATGAGTAATCCTGCATAGCTACGTACTGAGCAATAAATAGCAAAAATGACGTACGTAGAAAGACGGACGTAGATCATCATATAAGTCTCTGTCTCCAGGGTATTTAGGGTGCTAGGTACCATATGTCTCTACGCCAATCATCGTCGCAACCGGTTTAGCCGCTTTAGCACGAATATACAAACAAACTAATTTGCGAATTAATAATTTAAGTAATTATAATAAGGAAGTACAACAAAAACTATAAACATTGTATCCCGTAGCGAGCATGCGGCGGCAGCACGGCGGTGGCGGTGGCGGTGCGCGGGCGGCGGCTGCTGGCGGCGTGGGCGGGCGACTCGCTGGCGCTGCTGGCCAAGCGCATGCGCCTCATGCAGCTCGTGCGCCCGCATAAGCCTGACCGACAGGTAACTACCACAAACTTACAATTTTAATACTATTCAGATATACAGAGTGTAAGGGACAGCCCTCCCCAAACTGATGGGGTGAGTTCAGTATACAATACTAAGAAGACTGCTCCATGAAATTGTTTCAGTAAAATTATGGAAATCCAATAAAACTGATTTGTTTTAAAACCTTTCAAAAATGTAACAGCGGATTTCACGCGTGGATCGTTACGATCTTATTGAAATCTGTATGGGTAGTTTACTCCATACACCTTTGTCGTGAAGGTTTTATAAGTTTTGTAGAGAAACACGCACTTAGTTTCACGAGTTTATTGAGTCACAGTTAGTTAGCGATAGGCGATTATTTCTCTCTGTTATTGATACACAGTAATATTATGACTACCATTTAACAAGTAAGTAAGTATATTTTATAACGTAAATATGACGCGCAAAATCGTTTGAAAGTAGGTTGCAGCGTAAACGGAAAAATGTACGGCGATGAGACCGTACATATTGGCAACCCCCTAAAACAGCTAAGATGATTAGAGAGAGAGATAAAAGCCTGTACAATATTAAGTAAGTAGGTAAATAATAAATATAATTAATCAAAAGTAAATGCAATGTTGTCTCGATGTGTTTGAGGTTGAATGTCGCGGTCGTCCTTGCTGGGCGCCGGTGGGTTTTCTTCTCCGGTGACCTGCTGTCGAGTTCCCATTGGCTGAAGTTCAATATCTTCATGTATGTATTTCGTGTTTGTCTTCCTCGAAGGTTTCTTCCTACGCAGAATGCAGTATCTTCGTGTAATGATCGCCAGGAAGGTGAGAACAGCAGTTGTAAGCAGAAAGTAACTAATTGCATACTGATGAATGTCGTGTTCCGTGATGGTCGCCGGTAGTTTTGGCTCGTTTCCTTGCTGAAACTGCAGTCTCTTATCAATTTCCTTGAAGTCGTTCTTGAGAGTTACAAGGTCATGAGGAGCGCTGTGAAGTGTGACGTTGACTATGTTGTTTACGGATGAGTTCAAGTTTGGTACATGCACGTCATAGTTCATGTTTAGGTTACTGCTGTACTGATTGTGTGACTTGATGGTGAGTTCATTTGCCTTCAATACACATCCTTGGCTTAAAGTGACTATAGCCGTAGATATAATGGTCTGTGAAGATACGTGATTTTCACATACTGTACGTAATTCACACCTTCCGCAACAAACAACCAGCCAGCTGTTTGATTCTTGTAACTTGATCCAGACTTCCTCACATGACGTGTTGACTGCGTCACACGGTCTCGTAGTTGTATGATGACTCAGTAACTTTGCTTCGCAAGGTGCATTCTTGTTTTGTAAATTAAACACTGGTATATTTGCGTTACAAATAAAGTTATTGTTTTGTCTTTTGACGCATTGCTTGAAATCTTCATCTTTTAGTGAGATGTAAGAATTCTGTTCGAAGTTTATGGCGATGTATTCCGATGATAACTGCATTAATTTGTATTCTGACTCAGTTTTGAAAGGTATGGCGATAGCTCGATAATAGTTAAAGTCCTCATCCGAAATCAACGGAATGTGTACTTCACACAGAAAGTAGGTTTTTGTTATTCGTGCTTTCACGTAGAGCAATTTATAAAGTTCCTTGATGTCTTCTCTGATGTTTTTTGTCGGTAGAGCCAGCGTCCTCGGCAGTCTGCCAGCTATTTCTTCCAGTTGCTTGACGAGGTTGGCTGGCGATAGTAAGTGCACGTCCATGTGTCCACTGTAGACATTCGTGAGACTGTTCAAAAGCATGGTTTGTATTTCCTTTAGATTTCGTAGTAATAAGGATGCTGTGAGCGCAGCGGAGTTGAAATAGTTTGTCGCCATCACTATTTGTATTTCTGATTCGATGCTGCCCAGGGCTGTTGTGGTTTCTTTCATGAAACGATCCATCATCTTGCATTGCAGCTGGATGTTTCTGTCGTTTCTCTTCAAGACGTCGTTTTGTAATTGCATGATGGATGTCTGGTTTTTTGCGAGTTCGCGTAAATAATTTTCGTTGCGTTGTATGGCTTCAATATCCTCATGATATTTATCAGCAAATCTTTGGTCTAAGATGCCAAATAGACTGTTTGCTACCATGCCTACTCCGTCGATCAAGCCTCGCTTCTTGCGTGAATATTGCTTGTGAGGAGCTAGCAGGATGGTATTATAGAAGTTAAGTAGTTCCATCTCGTGTGAAAGTTGATCCGTTGCTGCTTGGCAATAACTTTGATGGATTTTTTGGCATAAGTTGTTTACGCCGTTTAGGTATTTTTCAATATCTTCCACACCTTGCCAGTAGTTCGTTAAGTTATAGTATGTGAGCAAAGTCCATTCATCGTGAATTAATTCAATTTTGCCTATGGTGTCATAATAAATCGGTCGCTCGGGTTGAAGGCTTGTAATTTGAGTGCCAGACCTTTGTTGCGAACCATATGATCCATTCACAAGTATCAACATTGTGAAAAGACACATAAATATGTTTGTTAGGCATTTTGCTGCAGGTCGGTTTGTTGTCCTAGGTTTTTCAGTTTTATTAGCCTTTTGCGGACTCGTCTGATGTTCATTATTTTTGTCGATGGTTTCAATAGGTAGAGCTGATAGTTTCACTACCGGTCGTTTGACAGTCCCCTGAAGTGTTTTCAAAGTTGCCACTCGAACGTATCCGTCGGCTCCAGGGTGAAGTTCTATCACACGTGCCATGGCCCATTTTCCTGGTGGTAGGTTGTTATCCCGGACTAGTACGACGTCTCCCTCGCTTAGGTTTTTTCTGGGACTGTTCCACTTGCTGCGGCTTTGTAGTTGAGTAAGGTAGTCGTTCGACCAATTCTTCCAAAATTGTTGGTACATATGTTCAGTCAATTGCCATCGTCGGCGTAGATCTATACTGTATTCTTTACTGTAGTCCGCTCGCGGCAAAGACATTGTTGGTCCTCCCGTTAGAAAATGACCTGGTGTCAAGTAGTTATAAAATTCTTCTGGGTCCTCAGTAAGCTGGCAAAGTGGCCTGGAGTTCATGCAACCTTCTATCTTCGTCAGCAGGGTGGTAAACTCCTCATACGTGAGTTTTTGGTCTCCTAGCACCCGGCGAAGATGGTATTTCATTGACTTGACCGCTGCTTCCCATAGTCCACCAGCGTTCGGCCATGCAGGCGCATTGAAATGCCATTGAACCCCCATCTCTGCAATGCTGTTGAAGAAATCTGGTGACAAGATTTGCTTGTAATCTTGCAACTCTTGCTGTAGCAACCTTGATGCGCCGACAAAGTTTGTACCACAGTCCGAGTAAACATGGGCTGGTGTACCGCGTCTGGAGCACATTCTCTGGAAGGCTGCTATGAAGGTTTCCGTGCTTAAGTCCGATGTAAGTTCAATATGTACGGCCTTTGTTACCATGCAAACGAATATGCATATGTAAGCCTTTATAGTACGCACTCCTCTTCCTTTATTAAGTTTGACATCCACGTGTCCTGTGAAGTCAACTCCCGTGTGGGTAAAGGGTCGTGAGGGTGTCACTCGTTGCGGTGGTAGTTCTCCCATGAGTTGGGTTAACTCCGAAGGATTATAGCGTTTGCAGCGCACACAGCGCCGTAGTTCAGCTTTCACCGCTCTGTTTCCACCAGTGATCCAGTACCGTTGCCGGATGTACGCTAGAGTTAGTCTGGCTCCACCGTGTAAATTCCTTAGATGGGCTTGAAGTATGACCAACTCAGTAAAACGACCACTTTTAGGTAGGATAACTGGATTCTTCATCTCAAAGGGTAGAATGGAGTGATTCAGTCTGCCCCCGACTCGAATTAAGCCGTTGTCATCCAAGAATGGTTTAAGTTTGAAAATTTTACTATTTTTAGATATAGTTTCGTTCTTCATAAGTTGTTTATATTCTTGCGTAAGTTCAGTTTGCTGTACATATTTTATTATTTGTTCATTTGCATTGCTTAATTCGCACAAAGTTAGGTATGCGGTGTCACGTTTTGCTTCGTTTCGTGTATTTGCGATAAATCGTTGTATCCATGCTACAATTCTGTTGACTTTGGTCAATGAACTGCAATTATTTAATAGGTTGTGAATAAAATTATTTTTCTCTTCCTCTGTAGAGTTCACTTTCGCTTGGCAAACACTTCCTAAGTTCGTAGTAAACGTGCATGTTATATTTTCTTCACGACGTTGCTCTGGGTAGGTAATCAGAAATGTCGGACCTTCCCACCACAGACTGAATGTTTTCAGCTTAGTTGGTAGGATTCCTCTAGAGGCACAGTCTGCTGGGTTATCTTGCGACTTTACATAATGCCATTGGTCGGCTGGTAAGATTTGTCTGATCGTTGCAACTCGATTGGCGATGTATTTTTCCTTTTTAGATATATCGCCCTGTATCCACGCTAGAACCACTTGAGAATCGCACCAAACGGTTGTAGTTATGTCGAAACCATTCAAAGCTTCTTTTATTTTTGCGATCAGTTGTGATAGTAAGAGTGCCCCACAAAGTTCTAGTTTTGGTAGTGTGATTGTCTTTGACAACGGCGCTACTCTAGTTTTAGCAGCAAGCAATGTTATTGTTGGCTTCTTACTTTTATCTCTGACGCAGCTATAAACTACGCAGGAGTAAGCTTTTTCACTCGCATCGCAGAATCCAAATAGTTCAATTTTTGGTTCTGTTGTACCGACCCAGCGTTTTAGTTTCATGTGCCTTAAATTGGGTATGTCAGCTTTTAGTTTCAGCCATTTATCTGCTATATGTGAAGGCAACTGATCGTCCCATTCCAGTTTGTTGACCCAGACTTCTTGAAATAATAATTTTGCAGCAATAGTTACAGGTGATAACCAACCCAATGGATCATAAAGTTGCGAAATTTCTGAAAGTAGCCGCCTTTTAGTCATTTTCTGTTGACTTTTTTCTTCAAATTTCCAGTTAATCATAAATGTGTCAGCCTGAGGATTCCAACCCAGTCCTAGGGTTTTCATCGATTCTTGCTTGAAGTCGAAAGTAGATTTTTGAGAAATCTGATCATCGCTCAAATTCTCTAATAGTGCTGGATCGTTGCTAGCCCACTTGCGTAAGTTCATCCCGGCTCCCTTCAACATATCGATTAGAGATGTTTGAAGTTCTTGGGCCGCTTCCAGTGAGTTATGGCCACTTATGACGTCATCGACGTAGGTTTCGTTTAGCAGTACTTTGGCAGCCATAGGGCACTTGTCGCCATCATCGTTTGCAATTTGTTTGAGGGTTCTCATGGCTAGCCATGGTGCGCTCTTAGTGCCGTAAGTAATAGTACAAAGTTGGTACTCTTGCAACTTTTCCGACGGAGAGTTTCGCCAGATAATTTTCTGTAAATGTTGTTGTTCCTCAGCCAGCCAGATACATCGGTACATTTTCTCGATGTCAGCGGTAAATGCATATTTGTAAGTTCTCCATTTCATAATAAGTTCTTGGATATCTTTTTGTAGATTAGGGCCCTTGTCTTGTAGGTCGTTTAGGCTATAACCATTTCTTGTCTTCTGGGATGCGTTGAAGACAACTCTGAGTTTCGTAGTAGTAGAATCTTCTCGAATTACTCCGTGATGTGGTAGGTAACAGTCAATTGCTGATGATGTCATAGGCTTGGCTGGTTTCATGTGACCAAGGAGCAAGTACTCCTTAAGGAAGTCTTTGTATAACTGTTCAAGTCGGTTATTTCTTTGAAAACGTTTTTCTAGTTGCAGCCATTGTGAGACTGCGATCGTTTTTGATGCTCCAAGTTTGTCTTCATAATCTGAACATAAAGGCATCTTCACAATATATTTCCCATCTGGACCACGACGAATAGTTTCTTTGTAGTATGCCTCACATTGATCTTCTTGTGACTGCACAGTATTTGTTTTCGTTATGTCTTCACATTCCCAAAATTTGGTAATTTCAGTCAAATCTATTAAGGTGACATGACAGTTGAAAGTTTCCAGTTTTCCACACAAAATCCACCCCAGCTGTGTTTGTTGAGCAACAGGTGATTTTGGTTCGCCTTTCAGTATCCCTTCTTGGATTATTTCTGCGTATACGTCAGCTCCCAGTAGTAGGTCAACAGCCCTCGATATGTTAAAATCAGGGTCTGCTAGTTTTATATTTTGCAAATGCGTCCACGTTGGTTTATCAAATGTACAGTTTGGTAGTTTATTGATAAGTTTTTTCATAATCAACGCTTCAGTGTTGAAAGTATAGTCGGAGTGAATTGATTTGCATGTTAGTTTTATGCGCCCTTTACAGTCGCCTGATACAGTGCCTACTCCATTTATCCTTGCAGTCAGCTTATTTCTTGGCAGCTTTAGAAGTTGAGCTGCGTTCTCCGTAATCAAGTTAACTTGTGAGCCCTGATCTACGAGCGCACGCAGCGTTATGTAAGTCCCATCTATCGATTTGACCTTGATTTGGACAGTTGTAAGTAAAACTTCCACCTCGTTGGCTGATAGATGATTTGAACTCGGCGGTTCAATTTCCCTCGTTGGTCGTTGACCTGAGCGCTGACTTTCCGTGCTCGGCAAGTGTTTCTTGAAATTGTTGTAATGTAAAAGCGTATGATGCTTCATATTACATTCCTTACAAGTTTTTGTAGAGTCGCAAATATTGTTTTCATGTTTGTACAAACAGTTTTTGCATAGACGCAATTTATAAACTATGTTGTTTCGCTGTTTTGTATCCATGTCAATGAATTGCTGACATTTCATTAAAACATGATTGTTTTTGCAAAGAGGGCATTGTCCGTAAGAAGTGTGGTAAGTTTTTGGATACCATTTTTTATGATCGAAGTTTTTTTGATGTTCATATTTTTCAGTTCCACTTGACCTTTCGGAGCTCTGTATCTCTCTCTTCGAAGTCTTCATGGTTTCAAACGCCGTAAATTGGTTTTCTAGAAATGTTAAAAATTCGTGGAGAGTGGGAACTTCTCTATTATCGTTCAAATCCTTTATATATTCACTGTAGGTGCCACGATCTAGTTTTTGTGACATCACGTGGACGATCATGGACTCGCCACCGGTTGTATCAATGCCCATGTTTGCCAAACCGTTCAGACATTCTGTTGTCACGTCATGCAGCTTCTTTAAATTGTAGGCGTCAGGCTTCTGGATGGCAGGCAACTGCAGCATAGCATTCATGTAAGAAGAAAATTGTAGTCGACGGTTGTCGTACCGTTGATTAAGTATCTCCCAACACGAAGCGTAGTTGTCAGCACTGATGCCTAGGTGTTGTACCAGCCTTTCGGCTTCACCTTTCAATTTTGTCTTCAGATGCTGCATTTTTTGAGCATTATTCAGGGATGAATTTTTGTGTATAGTTTCCAGAAACAGGTCTTTGAAGGACATCCATTTGCTGTATTGTCCTGAGAATTCTGGGATTTCGATTTTCAGAGTTGAACGATCGTGGTGAGCGGTAGACCACATTTTGCCTTTCAGACGTTTTCTGGTTTCGTCATATTTGGCTTCCATGCTGTCGAACATCTCGTAGTACTTTTGGTTCGATCCTGTCAGCAAGGCCTCCAGTTCCCAATGAATGTTGTCAATATTTTCCCATTTCGACTTCAAGACTGACAAGTGATCTTCAAGTTCCCATTTTTCAGCAAAGGCTTCAAAATCAATTTTTGATATTGCACGATCAATGGCCTTGAAATTACATTCTTGCTTAGTTAGTAACAATTTAGTTTTCTCGTCCAATTCTCGTTCTGAGCATTCTGCCAGGTCAAACTTGACATTTTCTTCTGAAGTTTGTTTTAATATTTTTAAAATATCTGCTCTAGTTGACTCGTACATGCTTTTTGTCTTCCCGTAGACATCATCTGCAAAGTAGTTTATATTTTTATCTTCAATTTCCTGCAATAGCATCGTATGCCTTGCATTAAAATCCATCCATTGATCTTCCAATGACGACAGTCGCTTGTTCAGGTAGTCAGTTGTTTTCCTACACTTGCTGTCTTTTTTATAGTTGCTGCATAATGTTTTTATGTTTTCAAAACATGTTGACTGTAGCTGTAACTTGTTCATCTTGTTTTCAGGTGAAAGTTTCCTTGTTATTCACAAAATTCCCGTTTGTTAAAGGTCTTGAAGTTTGTTTCAGTAGTAGTAGTAGTAGTAGTAGTAGTAGTAGTAGTA
The DNA here is from genome assembly GCA_958496145.1 of Heliothis peltigera. Lineage (NCBI taxonomy): Eukaryota > Metazoa > Arthropoda > Insecta > Lepidoptera > Noctuidae > Heliothis > Heliothis peltigera. The sequence continues at coordinate 3,203,147 of OY292326.1, read as the reverse complement.
GTAGTAGTAGTAGTAGTTATAGTTGAAGACACTTCTAGTAGTCAAAGTTTCTTCTGGTAGTGGTAGTACATTCCATAAGTTGACGGTTCTTCTAGTAATCGAAGACTCGCCCGATATTTAAGTTGGTTCCGGTACTCACCGTGCCTGTACTCTAGTTAGGTATTTGCGCCTTCTCAATCCAGCTGGGGCGACCCGCTTGTGGGAGACCAGCTGAACCGATTCGCTACCGTAACACGAGACACAAACACACCAAGATACACGAAGGCTCGAAGGACCATTAAATGTATGGGTAGTTTACTCCATACACCTTTGTCGTGAAGGTTTTATAAGTTTTGTAGAGAAACACGCACTTAGTTTCACGAGTTTATTGAGTCACAGTTAGTTAGCGATAGGCGATTATTTCTCTCTGTTATTGATACACAGTAATATTATGACTACCATTTAACAAGTAAGTAAGTATATTTTATAACGTAAATATGACGCGCAAAATCGTTTGAAAGTAGGTTGCAGCGTAAACGGAAAAATGTACGGCGATGAGACCGTACAAAATCCATTGCTAGCTTTTTTTAATTTTAGCGGTATTATTAAAAAAAAATAAGTTCTGCATACAAAGAATGTAAATTTGCATTAAAGGAAAGAAAAAAAAACTGAATAATAGGTTAAAAAAAAAACTGAGAAAAAATCCAGTGAAATATGATTCAAAATAAGGAGCTCCATAAACCATATCAGTCTGCCGAGAACTGTCCCTTACACCCGTATTTTTTTTTATGAACATCCGTTGTTTTCTGCGGAATATCAAAAGTAAAGAAAAAAATGTACCTGTTTCACGAAGTTTCAGCTGCGATTAGAGTACCCGGATAAAGTATATCCTATGTAACTCCTATGTACCGTATATCCTTTGTTTTATTAATCACAAATATATACAATATTTCCTATTTACAAGCAAGATATTAAAATAGTTTAATTGTTTCACAGGATGAAAGAGACAGAATAGAATCTTCGGGTGGAACAATAATATATTGGGGCACATGGCGAGTTAACGGACAACTTGCCGTATCTAGAGCTATTGGTTAGTGGAAACTTTATTATTATCATTGTTTTTGTATCACAAAAAACGTTTTTCATTTTGTTTTTTTTTTTAAACTATTACCAAACCGTCTTACTAGACGAAGAAGGTTGTTTACTCACAAATTACATCATTGATTACTTCATTAAAATTATTATTTTATTAAAGCGCAGCTGATCCATACAGACATTTAGTACGACAATACGTTTTAATGTAATTTACTCAAATTGCCGAAAAACAACTTACATTACAGACCCATAACAAAAATATCGTACTTTTATTATTAATATTAAATTTTATTACATGTATCTTTCAGTAACTTACATACCGAACACCTGTCCGATGACTGTTATCTGACCCTATACAGAACAGAGATACAAGAAAAAAAAAACAAAAATATCACTTCAAACGTTACACTCGTATCCCGCCAAAATCTCGCAATTCACAAACGTGTTTCCATGTAAAACAAGCGAACGAACGCGCATTTTTACTTTGTAACCCGTGGCGTTACGTCCAGAACGACAGTTTCATGAGAGCTCGCCGCGTATTTAAATTTTATGGTCACCATAAACTTTTACTGTGCCGTCCATGTTACAACGTCCTGCATAACGGGACAGGTCGAAACAACATTATGTCCCTACCATTGATGCAAATTACCCTACGTATAATTACTGACTACGTATATTTAACTGCCTCGTTAGTCTAGTAGTTTCATTACGCAACTGACGTGCACGGGGCCTCGGATTCAATTCCCGGGTCGGGACGAAATCGCTTCGTAGGTTTTAAGAAACTTTCACGAAGCAGCCTGGAGTCTGGAAGTTGCTGATTGATACACTCGTGCATCAGAGAGCACGTAGATGGTCGGTCCAGCGGCTGATCTCTCTTCGAACGTGTCGGATCGCCGGAGTAGAGAGTGCAGCTGTGTATTATTATTTTGTTGACAGAATTGTGTTGGGGAGTTTGTTCCACCATTTCTTCTTCCCAGCGATAACACATAGGAAGTAGTGAAGGGCGGGCGTTTTTGGGGCTGCCTTTTGTAGAATTGACCTTCAAAAAGTGCTGATTTTCAGCCTACTTTGATTAAATTACTTTTTATCTTTATCTTGTGTTCGCGCAAACGCTTGTACACTAAAATATGCCCTGTGCAGCTGGCTGATCTAAGTTAGACCGGCCACCATTGGCCGACAATCTGTGTGGACACTATAATCATAATTACTGAGCTTGTGTAATTGGCAGACTTTTCATTATTTTAATCATGTGATTTTTCCCATGCGACATGCGGCGAAGGAAATTTATTTGCAGGAGATGTGTATCATTTCGCGCTAGTTGTTAGGACCACGAATGGGTTGTTATATTGTTATGAACTGAACGTGGGAGGCTTGAGTTTCTAAGATTGTTTTTAATATGAAATAGTAAACTTAATTATTTCTGTGTGGCCATTTTAAGTTTTTCTTTAACTAGATTTTAAATATATGTACTTTATTTTACGACTCCGTTTATTTATTAATTAATTTTCATAATCCTTGGAGAATATCGGGTCTGTGCTAGTGGAATATACATACGCATTAACCTTCTATTGCCCAGTTGGTTTACTTTATTAGAAAATCATAAACTGTAAAATAATGCCCATACAGGCGTTAACTTTACCCTAAATTGGCGCTCGACCTGTCTCATGACCTTTAATAATTGTATTTTAATATAGGTATTTATGCATATATATAGCTGCTAACTACGCCAAAATTTTGTGTCTTTTAAAAACTTATAAATCAAAAAGATCCAACAGACTGGTCGCCTGTCTGTCGGTGACTGAGTTGCAAATAAGTACTTTCTCTATAGACTTCAGCTAAGTGCATCCAATAGCAATCATACTAGACCATCAGATATATCTTTTGTCTTGTATGAAAATAATCACCTGGAGAGCAATAATCTATCAAAACAGCCAGAAATCCTATGAATACTTAAAGTTCCCGAAAACTGCTGAAGTATTTTAGTATAACAGAATTAATAAGACTTACCTCCCATACCAAATCAAAAACCTTTGTTATCAATATTGAAATAAACATAGCAGAAAGGGTTATTTGTACCGGCTCCCTCGTACGCGTAAAAGTGGAAAGTTAATAGGTCGTTTTATTGTTATCGGCGGGCGGGCGAGCCATTTCTCACGCCGCCGGGATGCCAGGCCGGGCGTGTGCCGATCATTAAGCTGTTAGTACCGAACCCCGCAGATGGACCTTTATTCGGTAAAACAACGCTAATGATGCTACCGATTGCAATGAATAGACTTGCTGGTGATCATTTTGACGGTTTTGTCGTATAATGAAGGAGGTTGGTTAACACCTTCGGTTAGGGTTGGCCAAACAATGGTACTGTCATGATTTTATTGGTGTATGTCTTACGGCCGAAATTAATAACCTATCTATCCGTTGTTATGCTCACTAGAGATAGGAATTTGACACAAATTATATGGGGCTAATGACAAAATTCAATTTCTAGTAAGCAAAACAACTGATAGATAGGTTATTAATTTCGGCCGTTAATCTTTGTGAAATTATTAGATATCGTTGTCTATGACATCAAGAATGAGTTCTCTTCTACGATCGGTTATGAATTCTAGAAGTCCTGCAGGTAATGAGTGATATTTATTGATGACATCAAGTTTCTTTACTTTTGTATAAAGCCCAGTGTGTAATGGAAGAAAGTTCATTCACCTTCATCTCCCGAGCCTTTTCCCAACTATGTTGGGGTCGGCTTCCAGTCTAACCGGATTCAGCTGAGTACCAGTGTTTTACAAGGAGCGACTGCCTATCTGACCTCCTCAACCCAGTTACCCGGGCAACCCAATACCCCTTGGTTAGACTGGCGTCAGACTTACTGGCTTCTGACTACCCGTAACGACTGCCAAGGATGTTCAATGACAGCCGGGACCTACTGTTTAACGTGTCATCCGAAACACAGTCATTGGTGTCCAAGATATACTTAGAAAGTACATACAAACTTAGAAAAGTTGCATTGGTACTTGCCCGACATGGAATCGAACCCACGCCCTCATACTTGAGAGGTTGGCTCTTTTACCGCTAGGCCACCACGACATTTTAAAGTTCATTCACCTTGCATTTCAAAAAAAGATTGACCTTACAATGTATCTAAGACTTGCTTAGATGAATTTAATAGTCACAAACATTAAAATTTACATCTTAAAATGTACAGGAGGAAACAATAAGTAATAAATTATGAATCATCATAATAATATCAATGACAATCATGTCATATTTGAATATAATTGTGAGGATACCATTCATGACAAGTGCGGTAGGAATACTTATCAAATTGTCAGTGCCCATTTCAATAGGTGTGTGATAATGGTTCGGCAGCATCATTATAAGTATTAAAATTTGAATTTTATAGTTTGTTATTTAGTTTATAATGTATACCTATTGAACATACTCGTAGGGTAAAACCAGTTTGACTAACAAGTCATCTTAGTCATAATGAAAGATTGGCTCTTGGCTCTCGACGCTAAGATATACTAAGCATTAGGTTTGGCTAATCATAACATTTGGTTTATAATTTGAGACTTACAGATTGGTCTCCACGAGCCTGTAAATAGAAATAAATGTCCAAAGAAATTTATGTTTACTTTTGCAATGAAGAATATTTTCGGCCTTTTACTTTTAGACTTTCGCAATGCTGTCCAATAAGGAAATACATTATGGGAAACAAATTGTGACCCGCATTGCCTTCGTTTACCCTCATTATAGGAGAAAATAGTACTAATTAATTTATGCACCAGGTCAAAAACCATCTATTCCCTAACCAATTTCATAATCGGTCAGCCTCTGAGTTACTATCGTATTTATAATATTAAAATACCTTTGCATTGTAAAAAACTTTCTTCTAACAAAAAAACAGTTTAGCTTTTTAATTCAGTGGTTCTTTCCAACAATGGTATGAATGTCTGAGCGGTGGCGCCGCGGTGTCGCGTGGGCCTCCCTCGCGTGTCCCCTTCGGAACAACCCCAGACCCCACTGCACTCGCACATCGCTATATCGATCACCTCGGACACGCACTACTGTAGGGATACGTGGTATCGCAAGGAACTGTTCTCGAGTATCGATAAAAGGAAATATCGACTTAAATTTTAAGCTTTTAATAATACTTAAAATCTTAATTTTCACGTGTCTTTTAGTGTTAACACTGTGTAATTATTATGACGTATTCCATTTTTTAGATTTTTCGTAAGGAAACAAGTTAAATAATGTTTTTTGAAATTATGATTTCGCCATTTTACAAAACTAATCATCGCGAGCATATGGTTTCATAATTACCTTCGTTTATAAAAAAAAAATATTAAAAAATATCCAGGAATACATCCCTAGCAAAGGACACTAAAGGGCGACGACGGCATAGTAACATAATAATGTTGACATTTTCTTCAAGCCAGCCCGAGCCCTTATTTCGCACGTATTGGGATAGAACTCATCGATTTCGCGTTCCGTAAGAGATTAGGCTGCGGAACGTTTACTTTATCCCCCTTCTTACCAACGTCCTCAAGTTATCCTCAGATTTTCATGCGAGATTTGTCTGCCATGGATTGACTTGTATCAGATGTTCATATTGAAGCCACGAAAGCAATTGATTTTGAAATTGAGTTTTTTATTTCCCGTAGAACGTTTAAGTTTTAATGTTGTGCATATGTTTTCTAGATTACGATCCGATAAAAATGTACTTTCAGTGTAATCTATGGTTTGGTCATTTGTATATTAACATGAACATTTAAGGCATATTTGTCGTATTGTTCTTACTTAACGTCTCTTTTCACATCCTTATCGACACATCAAAGTACCATTTCGTAATTTTATCGCCTTATTGTAATTTTAATAACCATTGCAGGGACTCTATAAGGAGTATGTTACACTTTGATTGTGGTTACGCAAGACTTTGTTTATTACACATTAAAGTTGTTAGGTTAACCATTACTATGGTGCACGAAGACGATAAGCTAATAGTAAGCTGTAACCCTGTAGTTTAAAACAGCCGACTTAAGTTATACTTAGACTTAACCGCAAATTACCACGTTTTACGGAATAAATGTAATAGTGCATTGCTTAATTTACAACACAAATGCTCTCATATGTTATTTCTTGGTTTCGTTTGTGTTTTACAAAACTATTTGTAATGACCATTTACCAACTTGACCAGAACATTATTATGTGAAATATTATTGCATTGAATATGAATTTAAAATTTGCTTACATTGACAGCAGGTTCTAGGGACTTGCCCGTAGCTTAACACAGCTTGTTAAAACCATTAATTAAGATAACACTCGTTTATCAGGCCATGTATATGCCAAATGTCAAATCAAATCCTGCCCTGATCCCAATTTATATTTGAGATCGGCGCAGCATGTTTGCTTCTCCCACACTCTTCTATCTGCTATCATCACTATGAATCTCACTAGTAACATTATTTCTAGCCATATCAACTTTCACACAATCCATTCATCGTTTCATTGGTCGTACCGTTCATCCATATCCATCCACGTTCATGCTCATAACCTTCCTCACAACATGATCCTCATTCCTCCGCATTACATGTCCATACCATGATAGCCGGTTTCCATAACTTGAAATGCCTAACGTCAAATCAAGTTATCAATACTGTTAATTAAGAGCTTAAGGAAAGACCTTGTCCGCTATAATCGTTCCCACTTTCAATAATGACTCAAAACTTAACATTGACCAGGTGACGCACAATACAAGCCGTACGTGACGGCGCGGCCTGAGATCGCGACGGTGGAACTGGATGGAGACGAGGACTTCGTGGTGGTAGCCTGTGATGGGCTTTGGGACTTTGTCAGCGAAGACGATGTTGCTCTCGCTGTTTACAGGCAACTTGCTGCTGATCCTGGTAAGTGCTAGTATGTAGTGACTACTAAAATTCATCTAGATTTACCAGAGGTTGCTGCAAAAACGAAAATTATCTACAAAACGTATTGTTAAAAGTATGTCCTCCTTAATCAATGTTAATTACTCCGTTTGTGTCATAAGCATAAGAATAATGCACGTTAAGTTGTGCAACGGCCGACTAACGACACTGTTTATTTACATGGCTGCACAGATTTTATCTAAATGTGCATTTGCTAACACCTGGTGCAATTTGGCAAGTGCTTGTGTGAGTGCGTTTACGTGTGCAATATTATTTACGCCTGAAACAGGTACGTTTACATTTATGCAGGTTTGCTATCTATCAATCGCCCCGCGCCGACCTTGAGCCCGTGCTTACACAATGAAGTGAGTCACCGCGACTCACTAGACAGGATAAAATCACAATTAGCCGTCAAAACAAGCAAACCATAAGGTCTTGAAGTATTCGTCATGAATATCTGTGCGCAAGTGTACGATTCGCTTCAGCTATTTACAGAATTGCTGTATTAACGCTACTCTATTGTCGACAAACGACTAATGTGTTGTATTGATGTTCGATTTTTGTCTCGTAATGACAACAGATCAGGTAACAAAGCGATTTGGCTGGCGGCATGGGTTGGCACGAATCAAGTGTGATCATATTGTCACAAAGGGTCACATGATTATGACGCGTACGCTCGTGAACCGAGTGCCCTCGTTGGAACATTCAGAGGAGATCTTTGACACATATTATCCCCCCGTGTTTCTCCCGCTCGATGAAGCTCGCAGCCTGGGCCCGGGGTGGGTCTTAGTATTATGGTTAGAACAATAACTTTGGCGCCCTCAAATCTGTGTGAAGTGTCTTTAACGCGACGCTTACGGCGATAAGAGCTTTCACGTTGTTCAAAAGAATTTTTCTTTTGTTTGTAAATATGAAAGTTTGTATTGTGCCACTGTTGAACAAATAGGGCTTCTGAGAGCTATATTATATTAATTATTCTTGAGTTTAGCACTGAGGATGTTTTGAAATAAGGACATATAATAGTCCGCTGGGGTATGATTAAAGTCCAAAAGTTCCACGTTTAAAGCCTCTGGATACTGTATTTTTATAGGTTCCATATAAATGTAAAAACCTTAGCTTCTAACATGGAACGACGTTTGCTATTTTTATTCACGTGCCATTACTCTCCACAATATAACAATCCAACCTGTCATCGTATTCCAATATAAACGCTTTTGTCAGAGGGGGACCCCTTTAAATCTAACCCGACAACTGTCGTCGCTTCTATTGACTCTGTACATAACAAATATCTTAATTAATCTAGTATTTCGCTTAAGCTCCTTATATTTTATTTGAATGTTGTGTGTTTTTTGTTAATACCTCTATTACGGTGAAAAATTCACAGAATAACTTCAAGAATTAAAAATTAGTCTAAATTAAATTAAACAAGAATTTGTCGAAAAGTTTCCTAAAAATGTTACTGTTAAGTTTTTGTGTGACGGTGAGCTTCAGTATCCATATTGTTTTCGATCTATATTTTGTTGTGGTCAAAGTATGAAGATGAATGTGTGGTTCGATGACTGCTCAAGTGCAAACGTAAAGCAAACAGCTGTAGATGTAGCGCCGGTACTTAGGTACGCGCACAGGTTTCTTTGTTTCGATAGGTCTTGCGAAAAAACCGGTCGAACAATAAGAGTGTATTTTATGTTCCGTAACGAGATTGCTGCGGTGCCTAGATTTCAGTCGGACTGCGGTCAGGCGGCGCCGCCACAGCCCCACAATATTGTGTCGTAATTGCGTCGGAAGTGGGGAAGTGGAGAAATTGGATACTTTGTTTTGCCCCCTGTTGCAGCCCTGCCCGGCCGCGCCGCCTTCCCCCGACACCGATACGAAGCCTTTCTAATTATTACTTTTCTAAACTGCATGTAAATACACCTGTTTCCTATTACTCTAAAATTATAAGAGAACAGAAAACCGAACAGGAAATAATTCACGATAATATGCAATCTATTCTCGTTATAATTAACTTTCCAGTGAAGAAATCTATGATCTCACTCGTTGCGAATTCTAGTTCGTTTGTGCGATTGGTTTACTCACGTGTATGAAATCCTCTGTCCTTTTAGTTTTATGCTCCGATGGACGGCAGACCCGTCTCATTGGATTAAGCGATTTAAATGTTTAAACTGTCGCGAGCGGCGTATTCAAATAGGGGAGGCCACTCGTCACTAATACACCCCAGGGCTTTGGTATTAAGGCTCTGGGCATTATGGTCATTTTAAATTTAGCTCTTATTGCGAAATATCAAGGCTTATATTTGACCCTTATGTCCATTGAAGTAGGCTTTTTGTGTCATTGGTCAGATGTTAGTCCTCTCGTAACACTTTCTCCGCTTGCAATACTATTCGCATGGAAACTTAATAGTCGCCTGTCATGCAAGAGAATTTATGTTGACATTTGTTATTAGCGGGGTGTTTGGAACAAATCATGTGCTGTATAATATTGTTGTATAATTAGGTGTGTGGTGAATGCTTCTTAAATTGGGTGCAAATCGTGTGTGGCTGTTCGGGCCGCGGCCTGTCGGCGCGATGCCCGCTCGATAACATTGTGTTGATGTTGATAGAGCGATAAACAATTGATACGCTGGGTGGACAGGCATGCACCAGCGCATTTTTGCCTCAGTCGTACCTGCTTCAAACTGATTGAATATCAGGAAAGCCAGGGTTGCTCATATGCTCCGTTAATCTAGAATACTTTGCTCACCTTATCCAAATAGAGTGGCTTAAGGTGGATACAATGATCAGGTGCGGGAAATTCAAATATATTTTTTTTTTTACCTAAGTTAACACACATAAAAAAAGGTATGAGGTGCGAAAGAAATATTTGATGCCTTTGTTTAACTCAGAAAGTTCTTTCATTGACAATGTTTCTCTACGTAAATATCAGATTTTTTTGTCAGTTTATAAGTTTTTATAAATCATCAAATATCACTTTGAGATATATTTTTAGCGGGAAGGATAAGATCACGTTTAAAGTCTGATGATGACTTAGATAAAATAAAAAGTCCAGTCAGAGCTTCAACCTTTAGTTTTGACACTTCATCTTCATCACATTTTCAACTCGGGGAATGTGAAACATTTCACGAATTTCTTATCTAAACACAAATATTTGTTCTTGTAAATCACGAATGCGTGGACGCGGCGTGTTTTGTGTAGTAGTTGGCACAGCGGCACAACGCGCTACTTCGACCTTGACACTGTTGGACAACTCTTTATCTGCCAACTTTCATTCATTATCTCTTTAGGAATATGATACGACGCGGATGTATCATTTCATAACGTTATTTATGGGTGTAACGGCATCAGAAGTTCTTCTGAGACTAGATATAACTAATCGTCATTGTGATCGCAATCGCTTCCCTTTCTTGTCTTGAGTTTGTTTTTTTAATCGGTTTTTGAGGGATGTAGGATGAGGCATTTTATTGCTTCCGCAACAGTTATTTCAGAAAAATGTACGAAGCTATGTAGTAACAAAGCCGGGGAGGATTTTTTTTGTTCTATAGACGTCTACAGTAACTATTTACTTCATTTTTGTAGTGCGCCTTCCCATTCGGAAACAGCCATTCTTATAACACCTCTCTCCCATTAGCAATTATCTCCACTCTACCAAACGTTAAACTGCTCTGCCTGTTTTAATTCCATTTACCTACCTTTTACGGTTCAGGTCGTTGATTTGTCATTCACACATGCATACCATAGTTATATAGGTACTATATGTTTTAAGAGACGTAATGTCGTTAAGGTTATTACAGGAACTGCCGGCCTAAATACAGTTAATAGAGATAATTGTGCGCTTAGACAATTACTCTGTCTCTGACACACTGGCGTGTAAAATTGTTTGGAGTTTCCAAAAGAAAATGATAAATAAACGCAGCGTTTAAAAGAGAACGTGTATTGATTAATGAGAGTAAGCCCTAGTTGCTAAACAAGCCGTGGACTATTGCGAGCTCATTAGCATGTACTGCTAGAGATTGTAGACAAGAACGTCCCTTTCCTACGTCTTTGGTTACTACGCTAGAACGAACCGTAAAAAGAACTCAACCAACAATTCTAATTGCTCTGAATAAATCATTTGCTTTAAATGCATTGATTTAAATTCGCAACGCCACGCGCCTTGATCACTTGATTTGTTGCTATGACGTTGTTAGAAAGCCCTTCAGTTAATTTCTTAATTAAATGTACTTCATTATACTTTCTTAGTACAGTCGAAAGTGTATACGATTTGTACGTTTGTTCCCTACGAAAGTGTAGTGAGTAGTTTCGCTCCACATGTCATGTCGGCCGGGTAGATGCGACTTGCGAGTGTTGCGCGAGCGACGTGCGCAGGCGACGCTCAATGATTTGCATTGTAAACACGGACGGTGACCGGCGCATGCCTCGCTTCACTAATGGCATGCTCATCATCACACCTAACACTTGATTATTTTTAGTATTTGCACACTAAAAATAGATAGAAACAGAATAAATCAAGTCTTACTCGAACATTTTTTAAAAAGTGGTTAACGGCAAATCTGGTTGAAAGAAAAAAATGACCGGTCCCAATTCATAATATAAAAAAAATCATTTTCTTACATAATTCAGTGCACTTGCCACAATATTGTTGAAGGGATGCTTTATCTGTAATGATTATGTATTTCGCAGTCGAGTGGTCTCGCTGCATGAGGGGTGCGTCCGCAATAAAAGTGCAGAGTTTGTTCACGAGGGCTGTGCTCGTTACACCCGCCCGTCTCTTTGACATCCGCACTTTTATTGTGGAACCCCTAGCCCTTGCCACGGCACCACGCACTACACTTGCGATCTTAGAATTACAAATGTATTTAGAATACATTAAGAGTCTCTTGATATAGTTTGAAAACAACCTCGATGTATCATTTACACAAAGAGTGGAAAGTTAGAGCCTTCCAACCGTTATATTATTTAGACATTCATTGATATTATTCAAACGAGGACAATAGAAAAGTTTGTCTATACAAATCCAATACCATAAATAGTTTTCCTACAAATGGCTATTTTAATTCACTGTTATGACATTGTACTGATATTCCTGTAGGCGTTACCATTGCAAATAACTTTGACATATCATATCTGCGCCATTGTGTAATTTTGCTGACCTATTAATCCGTTGGCTTTTGAAATTGCACAACTCCAGTGGAAATTAAAACATTCATTCCTTGTGAAAGGCAGGCCTGACTTCCTCAATTTGTCTCTTTTTGTCATTACAACCGCGGTCCCCTTCCGAGGGCTGATAAAGAACACCGTAATCCTTTCAATCGAATAACGGGGGATTACACTGGCGCAATTTATGCGGGCTATGTGGATCCGTGGGCTTAAGTCGCACGCAGAGTTTAAACAAAAGTGTAAAATTATCGTGATGACTATACGTTGACTATACGTTCGTGGCTGATGACGTTTGTGGGTATGGAAACATTGCACATTTTAATTTTACTTCGTCGTAAATTGTATGTTGGATGGCAGCCAAATGTACAGCGTCTCATTCCGGAGTTCCGGGCCACGTGGGTGGCGTAGTCGCTCGCTGTTTCATATCACTAACGATATCAGTGACAACAAGATTGCACATTACGATAGGCATGATCATATGCTACAACCACTTTGTGAGCGCTACGTGTCATGCGCTGACCTGGCCGACATTATGTCATCAACAGCACTGATGCACATCTCTTAGTTTTTGAAAGAGGGTTTTTGCCTATATTTTAGAAATCATAGCGCTTACATTTAACTATACTTTTTTTATCATAACACTTACATTATTCTCCTGTATCTGTTGTAAATTTTCTTCACTACCAGTATTTTATTAAGTAACACAATCCGTTTCGAGGACCGCTCATGAATTATTCTGAGATGTTGAATTGGACTTGAACTCAGATGGTACCGATTTTCTTATGAAAACAAGGTATTCGAATACATTTGCTGCCGGAGGACAGGGCAACAAATCCCTCCATAAATTATGTAATGGAATTGCGGATCAGATACGGTACTGGTCGCGACCTGTCTACTCGGGTTATATAATCGTTTTACACGACCGAATCCCTTTGGGTTCGGCTGCGTCGCTGTTAGGTGGTTCGACCCTATAACAAATATTATCCCTTAATCATGTGTTCATATATTGTTGAATTCTTTGTTTGCAATAGATGAATTTTGTTAAATAAAACTTCTTGTTTTGCGGTTTTACAACAGACTGACAGTTTTAATTTTTAAAGAAAAAGGTTACACACATAATTGGTACAGAGGGCGCCACTACTCACAAAATTGCGTTTTGATACACATACCAACACCCCCACTTATCAAAACAAACTTAATAACATTAAACACAGAAAATTAAACAGAAACAATACCAATAAGATTCATAAACTTGTAATGTTTAACATGACATAAACCCTTAGTCAAGATGTCAGCGGGCATTTCCTCAGTAGGGATATAATTAATCTTTATATATTTGTACTTTACAACATCTCTAACATAATGACAACGCACGTCTATGTGTTTGGACCTGTTATGACTTTGATTACTTAAGGCTAACTTTAACGCACTCTGATTATCACAAAACACATTAATTACATTAAATGTACCAGTAATTTCATGCATTAAATTCCTCAAGTAAACTGCTTCTCTAGAAGCTTCAGACAGGGCAATGTATTCAGCCTCAGTACTAGAAAGTGAGACTGTTTTTTGTTTCCTACTTTGCCATGAAATTGCCGATCCTGAAAGTATGAAACAGAAACCTGTGTAGGACTTTCTGTCTATGGCGTCACTCGCCCAATCTGCGTCCACAAAGCCAACCAATTCTGTTTTATCTTTGCAATACTTTAAACCATAATTTTTAGTTTTTAACAGATACTTTAAAATTCGTTTAGCATAATTCCAGTGCACTTGTGTATAAGAACTATTAAACTGACTCAGATAACTTACTGCATAAGCAATATCGGGTCTGGTCAGGACTGCCAGATACATTAGGCTACCTATTAATTTCTGAAAAGGCAAGTTATTATCACAATTATTTGATTTCTCAATATTTAATTTGGGCTCAATTGGTGTGTTAGCAAAATTACAATCAGCCATATTAAACTTACTTGCTAAATTTTCAACATAATGCTGCTGATCAATTGTAATTGTATTTTTATTAACATTTATTCTCATGCCCAGGTAATTCCTTACTGGTCCTAAGTCCTTTAACTTAAATTCTGAACTAAGTACACCTTTTAATTTGCCTGTTTCAGCATCACAGTTAGAAAAAATTAGGAAATCGTCTACATATAAAGCAATAATAGTTTTTAAGTTACCATTAGTTTTTGTAAACAAACAGGGCTCATATTGACTATTTTTAAAATCTAATTTACTTAAAACCTCTTTAACTCTATCATACCATGCTAAAGCAGACTGTTTTAAACCGTAAATAGCTTTCTTTAATTTTAAAACCTTTCCCCCACTTTTGTTTACAAAACCTTCAGGTAATGACATATATATATCCTCCTTTAAAAAACCATTGAGAAAGGCAGTTGTAACATCTAGATGTGTTATACTCATTCCTACCTTCACACTAAGGGCAAACAATAACCTTAGAGTTGAATGACGCACTACTGGTGAAAAAGTATCAGTGTAATCAATCCCTGGTTTCTGGGAGAAACCTTTAGCCACAAGGCGGGCTCTGTAGCGCACATTATTGTCAATGTCAAATTTTTTGTTAAGCACCCATCTGCATTTCACAATTGTCACATCACCTGGATTGTCCACAAGCTCCCATGCCTGGCTGTCCTCAAAGGACTGAAGCTCCTCAGCCATGGCACACTTCCACTGCTCCATCTCTGGCCCCTTGAGAGCCTCTGAGAATTCTATCTCCTCAGATGCTGGAACAGTACTGGAAAAACATATGTTACTAACACCATAGCGTTCAGGTTTTTTCCTTATACGCTTGCTAGGCATGTCTGTCACTTGCTGAGGAAGTGAAGCAAAGTCACTCTCATCTGCTGGAACATTTTCTGCTAGACTTTCAGTAGTTGTTTCACTACTATCAATATACACTGAAGAGTCTGAAGAGCAATCATCTGATTCCTGTGTTTCTGGGATATTCTGTGGCAATTCCCCCACTGAAACATTATTCTCTTCCACTACAGTATTTGGTGATGTTTCTTCATCAGGAATCCAAGTAGTCAAATCATTACAGGTTTTATGGCATTCAATCCCTTCCTCTATAACAATGACATCCCTGCTCACAATAATAGTCTTGTTAGTTGGATTATACAGGCGATATCCTTTTACATTCTCACCATATCCAATAAGAATGTGTTCTGTAGCTTTCTTGTCCCATTTCAGGCGCTTCTGCTTAGGGACATGCACCATAACTTTACTACCAAACACTCGCAGATGACTCAAATCTGGTTTTGATCGATGCCATAATTCATATGGTGTTTTATCAAATCCTGATGCAATAGACCTGTTCTTTAAATATACAGCTGTATTACAGGCTTCTGCCCAAAACTTCTTGTCTAACTTTGCATCATATAATAAACATTTAGCCTTTTCAATAATTGTTCTATTCATCCTCTCACATAACCCATTTTGTTGTGGGGTGTATGGATTAGATTTCTGGTGTATTATTCCGAATAGCTTCAAGTAGTTATCAAACTCAGAATTACAGAATTCCTTTCCGTTATCACTTCTAAAGACTTTTATTTTTCTATTAGTTTGATTTTCTGCCATTGCCTTAAACTGTTTAAAATACTCTAGGACCTCATTTTTATGTTTCAGAATGTATATAAACGTCATCCGACTGAAATCGTCCACAAATAACAGGAAATAGAGTGACCCTCCAAGTGACTTCTGTTCCATCGGGCCACACAGATCACTGTGCACCACCTGCAGCAATTCAGTACTCCTTGTATGACTATTTGCAAAGGGCAGTCGACTCTGCTTACCTTCACAACAAATCTTACATGATGACTTACTTATATCAACTTTT
The DNA here is from genome assembly GCA_958496145.1 of Heliothis peltigera. Lineage (NCBI taxonomy): Eukaryota > Metazoa > Arthropoda > Insecta > Lepidoptera > Noctuidae > Heliothis > Heliothis peltigera. The sequence continues at coordinate 3,187,146 of OY292326.1, read as the reverse complement.
TCATGAAAGTTCATTCCCTTCACTGCATTCTTAGTTTTCATTAAACAATCACTATTTAAATGGCCTAATCTGCGGTGCCAAGTGAGACCTGTAGTAGTTATGGCTGCAACTAATCTTTCCTGAACATTCAGTTTATAAACACCATTTGTCAAGGTAGCATTGGCGACCAAATCTCCATCTTGATTGTAGATCTCACAACCGTCTTCAGTGAAAATAACTTTGTTGCCTCTTTGAATCAACTTGCTCACTGAGATGAGATTTGTTGTCAAGTTTGGAACACAAAACACATTCTCTATGTTGACATTAAATTCTCTGCCTTTGACAGAAGTTATTATGCTGACATCACCGGCACAAGTAACAGACACGGTTTCCTGATTTGCCACCATTATTTTGTCTTGAACTTTACGATATTTACTGGTGATCCAGTCTGGGTTTGCGGTTAAGTGAACACTAGCACCAGAATCTATGTACCAGTCTTTTATATTGAAACTTCCACTCAAAAATACAGCTGAGAATGCATTCGTTTTAGGATTATTTGGACATTGCGGTCGATAGTGTCCTTTTTGCTTGCATCGATAGCATTTTACATTAACAGTTTTCGTACTGCTGTTATTAGTTTTGTTGGTACCGCTGCCATCTTTGCTACCGATTGTGTGTTTCTTCTTAAAGTTATTTTTCGATACAACGAACGCGCTTTCTTCGCTATTACTACTGCTCTTATCTCCGATCTCCATATCTAAGAGCTTGCTTTTAATGGCGTCAGCTGTCACTTGAATCCCTGAGTGCTCGATAGCCATAATCATCGGGGCGTACTTTTCAGGTAATCCAGCTAGGAGCAGCGAGCCTATCCACTCGTCATTAATTGCAAATCCTGTTCCACAAAGCTTCTGACCCGTTTCGATGATCTGCGTAACATACGCGGTCATGGAACTGCAACTTTCCAGTCTAATGGATATCAGATGCCGTAAAAGACTTATTCTTCTAGTGAAGCCGGAGTCATCGAATAGCGATTTTAATTTTTCCCACAACTCTTTTGAAGTTTTTACTGTTTTGATGTGGACGTATAATGATGAGTCTATCGTAAGAACTAATTTGGCTTTTGTCTTGGCGTCGTCGGCGGCTGATACCTTAATTTCAGTACCACTTTCGTCCTTTTCAGACTTGATGCATTTTTTCATACCTTCAAGAATCAGAAAGTTTTCTGCCGCGAAGACCCACTCGTCATAATTTTCTCGGCCTCGCAACTTCGGCACATTTACGATATAGTTCGCCGCCATTATCAAGTTACGAACTGGCGTCACCAAATCACAAAACAAAAGTTCCGAATGTGCACAGACACACTATTCTTTGTGAAACTCGATAGTCTAATCGAACTGCAATTCAACTAATTACTTTCACAACAATACAACTACTATAGGGCATTTGTGGGCCCATGACCTGTTAAATAAAACTTCTTGTTTTGCGGTTTTACAACAGACTGACAGTTTTAATTTTTAAAGAAAAAGGTTACACACATAATTGGTACAGAGGGCGCCACTACTCACAAAATTGCGTTTTGATACACATACCAACAAATTTAAAGAATAATAATCAAAATTAGTTCTAAACCATGGAAATTATGTATTAGCAAAAAAGAAAAAACCGACGAAGTGCGAGTAAGACTTGAGCACGAAGGGGTTCGTAGTTCCTTCAAAGAATTGTCTTCCTGTTGCTTTTATCAGTTTCGAGTAAAAACGACTGAAATCACATTTTTGAAAGAAATGCCTCCTATAATATGTGTTTTATTCCGTTTTTATTATTCCATTTGTTTTGGCGGCAACATAAATATATCATTTGAAACTCTCTAACTATCATGGTTCATTAGATACAGCTTATTGACGGGTCTAAGAACGTTTTAAATACAGAGTCCTACAAAAACCACATCGCTTTTATGCCTTTATATGATACAGTGGTAGTTCTATCCTGGAAATAACAAATAGAAACAGCTATATCGTAGTAGCTCCATTAAATTTGATGGTGCCTAACGACTACCTATTTATCAACTGCAGTATACATGCAGCTCTGTGAAGTGTTGATTAGCACTTAGTTGATGTTTTAAGTAGAGGTACGTTAGTAATGTAAACACTGATTTGTATAGAGGTTAACGACATGTAATGTGTTGAAACGTAATCTAAGGTCAGTTTACATGGTGTACAGGAGATAGACAGTGGGGGTAGTCCGTGGACCAGTCTAGGTGGAGTAATAGTCCTGCTAACCATGACGTTGACATATAAGTCTGTCACGAAAAGCAAAACTATCTAATTGAGTTCACACATGAACAATGCTGTAGAATGCATCGCGCCCACTCCTAGCATAGCTCGGCTGCATTCGTTCAATTATATCATTCCTAAGTGCTTAATTATTTTATGTAATGTAGTTATAAAGTGAATTAGGTCTCTCAAAAAGTTAAGTTTATGCACACACTGTATCCTAACTGATTGAGTTAGGATATCAATCTCAATTTTTCGCCTAATTAACGATTTCCAAAGTTAAAATTTTGCAAGGTAAAAGGAAGTTGCGAAAAGCTGCTTTTAGAGAAAAAGATGAAAATATATTATTAGATTTTATCCCTTATGTTTTAAACCACATACATAATTATACCTTAACAATATCTCATTTTTTACTTATGGATGTTTTTCTCTATTTAAGCTTCTCATAGATTAATGTAAAAGCAAACACAAAAATAATTACATGCTGCGAAGTCATGCGCCCCAACTCATCGTTCCTTTCACAGCGTAATCTGCTATAAATTAATATCCGTCGGCGCCACTACATATAAGTACGTTGGACTTTTTATTTTCAAATAAGCCAGGCAAGTTTTTGTCAAATTCATTTGCATGGAATGGTACTAGTTTGCTAAACAGTCTGTGTTTGTCCAAGCTCTGTTCGGTTTGATCCATGTTTGCTTTTCGCTATTGTGCTGCCAGTACCCATACGGCGTAATCTGACAACCGATCCTCCGGTGAGTGCGGCTTGCGGTTTGTTGAATTTGGAACGAAATCCTCGGTACATTTTATAGGATGGACTGGATCTTCGTGGTACGATTCTCCATTATTTTTACGGAGTTCTTAATTTCTGTTACATTAGGTATATTTTTGGCCGGCACTGCCAACATCATGTGTGCGCTTGCCACCACGATACGGTTCGTGCGACGCACTTCCACAATAGACTGTTGTTTTTGCGAACACCAGTTGAATGACCGAGCAATTTTTGTGCGATCGGCCTCCAAATTATTGCAGATGTAAAAGTCATCATTCAGGAGACTGACGGTAGATAGGCGAATCATAGGGTTATCGTCAATAGTCAAACTGTTTATAGGTATATTATTCTCCCAACCCAAGTATGCTATTACTTACACTTATTAATAAATAACACACGCATGAGTAATGTCCCATAATTGGCGACAGAGGCTATCGCTACTAAATAAAGACGCCGTGACATCCGCCTAACTAACTGTACAGAAATGTTATCATATAGACAAGTTGCTAGTAATTGAATAGCTGACAGTCCAATTTCATCCATTGTAAATCATATTGACTGTCAATAAAGCATGAATTTGGAGACTTATTTCCTGCAGCAGGTGTGCGTAGTGCATTTAAAAGTTTGACAAAACGTAAATTGTACGAGCCCTATCTGGGCCATGCAAAAGTTGTATGAAATCAAGTTACATGACTCATCATCGCGGCTATAGGTATAATATTTCCAATTAGACATTTATGAGGCGTGGAGTCAACCGCGCTGCGATCATCGCCACCTCATTCAGAATTCAGCACGACTCGATGTGGACCAAACTTCACCTTATGCGGATAGTTGGTAATGTCTCCATTGTTTACCAGATTGGATAATCCCAGAATACTTAATATCCAACATCGTTTAATAAACGACTCTACAATTGCCATGATGCATATTTTGTTAACTCTTCTTAGTCAAAGTTCTAGTTACGATCAATCACCCATATAAACGTTTTCTATTTGTGTGCAAAAACGGCTCACATTTTATTTTTGGATTTAGCGAAAGCAAGGCTTTAGAAAGGCTAATTGTTCCATGAGAGTAGACTAAGAGGTAATTTAACGCAAGTTATACACGGCACTTGTTCGTTTGGAATTACTTGCTAGATGCTAATCTAGATTGGATTTTGCATGTCAAGCTGCGCTGCGGAAGAATGGAAACTGGAAAAGATTTCATATTCTTCACTTTCTGAAGTATTGGCTGGTAAAATTACATCAAGTTTTATTTCCTTAATTTTCATCCTGTCTAGATAAAGTATTTCGGGTGCTCTTTAGTAAAAATATGGGTTCTCTTTGCTTTTGCCTATTTACTTACTATTAGCATTTTGAAAATGCTAGTCTGCAGCTGTTGTCTAAATATCGTCGTTTGGTTACGTCAGTTTTGCGGTAATTTCACGGCTTGCGCCTTTGAACTGTTCCTTGTAGAAAAGTGAAGTGCGAAGTTTCGGCGAGCCGGCGCGGCGCAAGGCGCGGCGGAGCGTGGCCGCCGGGGTCGTCGGCTGATGGTCGCCATCTTCCATCGCCGATGTTAGCCATATTCTTTCGTCGCAGATTACACTTGCTGTTTTATCAGCTGAAGGCAATGGGTTAAGAATTTTTACAAATGTTTAAATTTATACGTATAGGTATTATGTTGTTGTTATAAATTCAATACGGTACTAGAATACTTTTTTTTTTAAATCCCCTAATTTTCTGATGATAGAAAATTTGGCAGCTTGGAAATAGGTTTTGCATGCATTGGATTCTGGAGATTTCTGTGAACGGCGACAGGCGGTAGCATCTGGAGGGCGCATAGTGCGGGCGTCGGGGGGGCAGCGGGGTGCGCTGGGGCGCTGCACCGGGCTCGCGCGGCACCACTCGCCAGTCCCCGAGACACCGGCCGAGCGAACGGCCACCGCGATACCGTACGCCTCGCGACCCACCCGTGAAGTTCAGTTTAGTGACTCCGCCCGCCCAGGAGCAGCGGCATTTGCACCCCTGTGCAGATACATGTGAGTCTAGCCACTAGACAGCGTCACACCCACGCGCCGCGCCCCGCGCACCCGCCCGCCCTCCGCCGGTACCTAGCCGCCGCCGGCCGGCCGGCTTTTCACATAACCTCTTCATTGTGCTTTTTCAAATCAAATTTACAGTGCTTGGTTTATAACGATTGTAACCACTCTTAGCTCATCTACAGTCCTATGATGTTTGGCTATTAGCTGTTAGACTATAACAGAAACTCATTGTCTAAGTTTTAAGTAGGTACACAATAGGAATTCTGCTTTTGTAATTAATTAATAATGCCTATTATAGTATACACACTAATTGTTTATAGAACGATTATCAATGGTCAAGTATTAAACGTGATGAGAATTCATGATGAGAATATTGTGAAAACAACTTTTTTCTGGTATGAAGACAAAAGAGAGAGTTAGGTGAATCCTTATTATAAAGATGCGTATGCGCCGGTCTTACCCATTATATGTCAATTTTAATAGAAATCGCTAATATTTAACCAGACACCTAAAACTGTGTAACAGCGTCGCAGCGAAAGGCCTGACTAATTAATTAAGCTAATACCTTAAATAGCAAGTTTGTAGCCAAGGGTGGCATAACCCACGGTCGCAGTAAATGGTTAGTTTTCGTTTAGATTAATTAATATGATTCCCGTTGGGCGGAGGCGCGATCACGCAAGCGCCAAGTGGGTAGCAAGTAGCATGATGGCCGGTGGCCGCGTGCCGGACCGCCGGCCGCAGCACGGTCGCCGCCGTCAGCGGAGGTCTACGAACCTACCGTGGAAATGGGATTATTGCAAGACGGACTTAATGCCATTTCGCGCTTGTTCTGCGTGTTTCTGCTCCACTGTGAATAACTTGATTCTAATTTTATACAATTTTATACATTATTTTATCCGAAACACAGAGCTAAACTGTATGCTGTAAAGTTTCTCTGAACGCGCAGTAATCTTCTAATAGAGAGTAGCGTACACTGATCGGCTTGCGAATCGCGTGCTTAATTATGCTCGGGTACTTGATAATAAAATGTCGCGCGACAAAAATCGCGTCATCTGAAATTCTGGTTCAGTTTTTGCATAGTAAAAGTTTCTAATTACAAAGTCGTGTCGTATCGTAGACATGCATAGCCGGCTAGCGGAAGGATTGGAGCCGTTACGATGATCAGCAATTCACCAACACGTAACAGTTTCGTACATGCAATTATGTGTTGCATCTAATTTAAATTTCACACCGAACTAATGTACCAATTAATCATCTCATAACATCTGTTAACATACTTTCATCAGTCGACAAAAATCCTAGTTTTCAATTCTGATTATAAATTAAGATGTGAGTGAGTTGTATTCAAACCGTTAAGTAGTTTACATACGTCTACTAATTAATAAACAATACACTTTTATGTTTGTAGAGTGGGATTAAAACTTACTTGCACTCAACATTGTTCAAATGATTACTCCGAACCCCGGAGAAAATATAACGACATTTATTCTAATTGAGATATTTTTTTTATCTCAACGACATATTCGAAATTTCGTACATCGCTGAAACAGGTTGAAACAAATAGTGTGTTTTAACCAGTGGAAGCCAGTGTTATTGTAATGGTACTTTTCATTTCAAATCTAATCCGTCATAAATCCCGAAAAAAAATGAGTAACCGGTCAGAAAAGGCAAAACATAAACATGCATTGTTTATGCTGCAATGAGTTAACCATATCTGGCGACATGTGGCTTTCTAGCGATATATCTGCGCTGGTGCAATCGGCCCCATTGCGCCAACCCGGCCAGACTTCACGAGACAGATGTATGTCCTATTGAGCTGTCGTAATACAGACCACCTGATCGATCGCCGCTAATGCCTCTCAGGCTCCACGAAACGTGTCTACGTAGCGGTTTACACAGATTTCAATCTTCGAGTAATCACCAAGGCAATCGCTCAATATTCCACTTTAAACTTTCGTCAAAGCGATACGTAGTAATGCTGATAGATTATAAGTTATATGAATAACAAAATTAAAAAGAAACTCGGTATCACTGTAAAACTTTCAAAGCAAATAAAATGATTGCTACCCAGTTCTTCAGATGCGTGTAATACTTTTGTGTATTACTTTTTGCGAGTCGTGCCGCGCAATATGGTATTCAAGATGCCTCATCGTTCCAGTAGGTATTCGGCGCTATTACAAAAACAGCAGCCATGAATCATACAGTGCGCGAGAACTGAGCTGATTCAAATCTTTAATAGGGACCTCTGGGAAACTTGAGTGTGATCATGTGAACGATTCTCCGAGTGAGAGGGTTTTTGTAATGTCTAAACATTGTTCTGTACCATTTGCATACCAGTACTGTTGGCCTGTACCGTCATTGTTTAGGCTATCTGCTCGTTATAATCTAGTATCTGCATGTTAAATACTTTGTTTGTGGGCCGGATTCCCAGACTATTACCGTTCGTATTCGTACCGCCATTAGATACAGTTGCACGTGAAATATTCTCTATTCGAGAGCACAATTCGGTGTTACCGGGCGCGGGTGAGACGGCGGAGCTCGCCAGTTATGATGAGAAATCACGGCAATCCCGCTAGGCACCGCTACGGTACTTTCTATGGTTGTTGATCTCCATTTAATGCGTTTCGTCTTGCCAATGCGGTCAATTAATCACTTAACTCAGTGTTTAAGTATTGTACTGCGTTTTACTTTAGAAAATGAATGAGAGTCGGAGATAAGAGTTGTTGCAAGAGCTGGCTGTTTAAGCAGGTGCCGTTATTTAAATTCTCGGTTAAATGATTTTTTTTTCTTTTAAACCTTGAAACACAAACATAACATTTTATATCATGTCTGTTAGGAACCAAATGCCCTTATCAAAAGTGCAAAAACCAATTTGGTTAGGTCCTTGTGTTATCAGCTGCCCAAATAGATTCTAATAAAGTTCTCATCGGGACGCAAGTGTTCATTTACGTCATGTGACTAAGTAACCACACGATATCGAATTTTAATATCATACACGAGGACATGTGGTAACCACATTGTTAGCCGATGCGAGATTGAATCATAAGTTTAGGGACTAGAACACGCTTTGGTTTGTTGTGACTGCGCGCAGGGCGGTGAGGTGACGTCATAGACAGCTGTAGGGCGGGTGACGTCACGTCTCGCCGCGGCCGTTGACCTCTTTCAACCCTCGAGCGCGCCGCTCACCGCGCCTACATCGTGCCTACACTACCTACAATCATGAATAACTTATTGTATTATACGACCTGAACGCAGCGCCGACCTGGGGCAACCTGCACTGAAAATATACTGAATTTTATTTAAAGTCTGGCTGTTTTAAAAAGCACTTTTGAAATGTCCGCTTTGCAAGTTTGCCTCGTTATTCGCCGAGGCACTTATTACGGAGGCTATCTAAATTTCACATCATGTCACCAGCCTGTAAACTAACGGTTCATGTTTATTTTTATAAACATTAAAGTTTTTACATGTTAAATAACACCAACCTTGCAATTTCAAGTAAATTATAGAGCACAGTGTGATTATTTCCGCGATGCAATGAAATAACTTGGCAGACTATGTCAAGACAATATTTTAAGAAGTAAGTAGCCCGTAGCTAATGAAATATTTAAGTATTATTTGCATTCGAAATATAGTTCATTACATAGGTTTTGTAGAATAGCGTCTAATTTCAGCAATGACCCTCACTGTTATCAAGCAATTGCGTGTGATATGGAGTACCTCATTGCAACTGATACCTCTATTACAGGGAACTCGTTATCATCGATATCGATTTTACTGCAGTTTATGAAATTACCTACAATACGCGTTTTTGTAATAGCAGTATAATATCGGGACCCCTGCATTTTGCCACCCCACCTGTATCGGGGAATTTCTCGTGGGAGTTGTATTGTTGTTAATAAGTGCGAAATGCTATCCCTACTTCCCTCGCGACACCAATGTGATTGCTATGAATACTTTTAACACTTCCCTTCATGTTGTAAAAAGGAACTTGAGAAAATCACTTGGCTTAGCCGAGAGATTACCATGTTTGATTTTAGTCCTAGTTATATCCAATTTTAATGTCTACATTATTCTATGTACAGTGTAATTATAATTGATTGGATATTTCCATGTATTGTTTAATAGCACCCAACTATCGCGCTGATCTTAATTTCTCATTCACGCGCGTTAGTTAACATCCAGGTTGGTTCATGCAGACTTGTATAGTAATTTAGACTCTATGTGAATATATTATAAACTGCAAAGTTGTGCACACTTTTACCGCTGTAACTATGTTTTGTTCCAAGCGTCACGCAAAGTGATCTCCACCCATCAAACAAATTTCTACCACCTTTATGCATACTCTTTAAGATTATCCATAATAGAGAGTGTGTGGTATAATTAGATGCTTTCGTTTTTGTCATTTCACCGTACGTAGCTCTTCGTAAGTGACTTTCTTCTCGTATGTGTTACATAGAGGCTGCTATAAAAATGATAAGATCTCTCAACATATACATATGTCTTGGAAAATCATAAAATCGAGTCACTTTTAAACCACATACAAAGTGGTGAGGTGTGCCCAGCAGTGGGACAGCACAGAGAAAACAAAAAACAAACCACATGCACCAAGTATGAAATGGTTTAGATTAAGGCAGAATTTGCATTAATTACTTAATCCATAGGAAGCATTGAGGTGAGTATCCCCATCCATTCTGGCTTGTCTTTTAAATTGGATTGTAATGTTTATTATTATGTCCGAAATAAGAATATTGACTTCGGTACTTTAGGTACCTACATACATATCCCAGAGCTGTCTGTGCTTACATTAAAGAAAACGCATTGGTTGGATTTATGACCATTTTATAGAAAAAAAAACCTCTTCACTTACATGTCCTTGAAACATATTGCTTGCTGCAATGTGTAGGCGGAAACGTTGAATGCACATGAGTTGGATTCGGAGCCAACATTACTGGAGCCTCCACAAAGTGCCACAATGTTTCGTTCATTTTGTTCTACTTTTATTTCTCGCCGATTTATTCTGTCATTAAGCCATGTGCTGCCCATGGGTGAGGCGCATATTGTACATTGCATGCACGTAGCCACAGTTCCCTGAACGAGGGCTGGCAATAGACTCACTACGTGAGGAAATGTCCCCCGGCGCGACTATTCCTATCGATTACCAGCTCCACGTAGACTTGAACCTGATATAATATTGAGTTAAATAAGCAAGAAAACGAAGCAATGTCAACGATTATTCAAGTGTTTCTCGAACAATTATAAAAATACTTTTACAATGAAGAGGATCATCTTAACCAAGTCGATAGCTCGTTGTAGTGGCCTGGCACGCGAGCACGGATCGGCTTTTCTCTCTGTCTTAGTCATCGATAAACAATAAACAAAATGGCAAGCTTTCTACTGCTTATTCGTAAAAGTAAGTGGAAAGCAACTGGCGGTGCGAACGTTTACATTAATTGGCTTTATAGTTAACAAACGGAGTACAGCCCGCTTCCACAGAGCGAGGGGAACCTGACTGGGTCGCTCATTAGTGTACTGAAGTGGATCACAGTTTTAATTGCTGCCGACAACTACCTGCATAACTACTACTATTACGCACTTAAACTAACTCAAAGAGAAGTATAATTGCGGCATTTGCACTCGAAAATCATTTAGATGTAAAAACACATTTTTAAAGTAATTATTTATACACACTGCAATTTAAATATAAATTGTTTATACATATTTATTAATTAGCGTTATGTTATAACTGTCTGCGATGTTATTTATATTCTATAAAGTAGTTTTCTTTATCCCGGTCGCGATCGGACTGTATACGCGTGTGAGTAATGGTGTCTGGTATAGGCGAGTCGTGACTGCGACTCCAGACGAACACGATATAAATTAACTCTATTTAAACAATTTTTTTTGCGGTTTCACTACACATGGACATGCTAAAGCGAAAACGTGATTTTGTAATTAAGAATAATTTTATGCAAACTGCTAAAATTTATATCTAGTGAGTTGGTACAGCATACTTAAACTGCTGCTGCAATTTTTATTACTTTTAATAGAAAAGGCTATTTGTAGAAATTCTTTACAATGACAATGAATGACGGACTTAAGCCAACAAACTTTAAAGACACAACAATAAAAAATCCAGAACTGCCATCAACTGCTATCAAAACACCATATTTTTAGAACACCATTAACGTCTTGCTTGTTTTTTCACGAAGCTCACTGTAGAGTCAACACAAAGCGTGCCTCGGGAAAGTAAAACTGTTTCCGATTTAAGGCGTGTAATCTATAGTTATACAAAAGTGTTACATTCCTTAAAAATAGTCGTGCGTTCCACACGTGGCTCGTAGCTGCTGGCATGCTACAACTCACCGCCCTTCTATGCTACGCTTAATTTATCCGCAGTTTGTAGATACTGTTCCGTAATAATTGTGTAATCCGTACATGTTAAGACCACATTACTTCGAAATACGGAAGAAATTGAAGCGATAGATAAAAAGATTGTTGCAGTTAATTGTTATACAATATTTTTTTTATGTTTTTACCACTATTCATAATCTGCAAAATCACGGAATCCTTATAAGCACAGTATGCATGACTTGAAAGTTTCCTATTTCATAAGGCATTCAAAAATAGCATCTAAGAAACAAGTATGCAACTTGTAAATAAAGAGCTTTGTATTTCGTTAATGTATTTTTCACATGCCCTGTTCTAGTTTAGTCCTAGTCCTTAGACCTAGGAATACGTGACAGCGAATTTGTGAATATTAATATTCATGTTTCGGGTTTGTTAACGTTATCCGAGGTGTTGTTGCATGTGGGGTGTGCTCGCTCATGGCCATATTTACATTTCATGCACGGGAGCGGCTTGATTTACTGGCCCTCCGTCGCGTCGGTCGGGGACTTAAATTAGTGCGCTGTCATATGTCACGCGATATTTTATTTTATTTCTCGGCACTGTACGCCTGCCGGCTTATTTCGCTCAAAATCTCCATTCTGGAGCTCGTCACGAGTTATTTATAAACGCGCCATATTTAGAGGTGTTCCTTCACGCCCAGTTTTATTGCGGCTTTGCACCTCTGCATAGGAAATAACAGGCTCTACGTTATTTTTCTGAAAATGGAAAGGTCCTGCGCGTGATTAGGTGGAAACATTTTCTAATAAATAGTCTGCCAAAACAAGTCGGTAGCCAGATTTCATTTTGTCTGTCACTCGAGATGTTATTAGAAAGAGGAGAAGTGACAAGATTGATAGTAGGTACGGTGCCTTGGTCAATAACGATTCGGGCGTGGGGCGCACTTCAAAAGACTCGAGGGTGATTGATGCCTCAGTATCCCCTTGACGGAATACAGAACGCCCGCAAAGACTACGTGTGTCCACTAAAGCCAATTTGTGGCGCAGGCTTGACATTAGCACTCGTTGACAAATTGATATTGAAATGTATGTACTCCTATTACAGTTTATTTGGGGAGTTTTACTAGATATAGGCACAGAGCAGAACTTTACGAAACATAATTTAAGCTTGACAGTTGTGTTTCATTCTGCAGTATAGAAATTAAACATGACTTTGAAGTTCTGGGTTTGATTTGTTTGTGGCGTTTCCTCATTATACAGTTATTCTTAATAATAAAATTGAATGAAAATAATCTTCATGACCACGGCTCACCATACTCTGCCTACACCAAAAGATTTGCTTATACTAAAAGATGCGAGAATACGCTATGCGCAGCGGCGCCAATCGTCGCGACTAGTGGCTGTTAGTTTTCAGCCGTTTTCATTTGCTATGTAATCCAGATAAAGATTTACTCAAACGAGATGGGCCTAACTTTCAATTAATTGCTATGCCATAATGTTTTTTTCAAGCTGCTGCGAATATAGTCTAATAATAAAACTCGAGTAATAAAGTAGTCTTAAAAGGAACAATATAGTAAAGCGCTGCTTATTTTGGTATACCTCATAGACAATAGAATATCGGGCGGGTCACGTAGCAAGATGATGTAAGCGGCGATTTCCTGCGAGCTGCGCAAAGCACTGCTGGATGAGCGTGTGGCGTGCGCTTGCCTGCTAATTAGTCGCGCTGACGTCATCCGTGGGGAGCGTGGCTTCGGCTCGCCATTACTGGAGGCCTTCGCGCGGAAACGACAACGACCGGCGCTTTCTCTGCGGCTGCAGCAACAACTCTGCACACTGCCCACCGGCCGACAAGCGTCCACCTGTCAAGGTCAACATTGACATGCAAAAAACGTACCTTGATAGACAAAAACCAAAAACACTATCACCAACAAAGCGTCAATTTAGAATCTCTTTCAATTCTAATGAATAGCTACTACACTTCACAAGGAACAGTGAAAGAGTGTTCAGAGAGGCGTCGATCTAACGATCGCGTTTGATAAAATAGGCGGAGCTCCGGCGCGTCGCTAAGCATGACTCATCTTAATGGGTGCAATTACGACAGCACGCGGAGCGACCAGCATCGCGCCGTCTACGAAGCATCGTCACGTGCCAGTCGTCAGTCATGACCAAAAGAAAAATTTATCAACATAGAGCATAAAAAACATCAAACGCCAGAGTTGATTTCAGCCGTAACATTCATACTACGTGCCGTGTACATGCGTATTTTTTCTGGAACATTCGACCGGGATTTCCACCCGGTAGCCGACAGCGGTGGCGGCAGTCACCGACACTACGGACGATTATCTGAATCTATTGGTAACAATTGAAGGTCAACCCCCAATTGTCATTTCGTTGCAGTGTTGCACGTCTAGATCACTAATAAAGGAAAAACCTTTTTCTATCAACTAATGAGGTCGGTTTGTATTGTAAGAAGTAATATAAAAAGTTTATATATCGGTACGATTGACTAACCGCTAATTCCGTGAAAACTCTAGATTTTCTGTTTTTCTTATTTAACATAATGGTTTCTTGAACAAGGTTAAATGAGAATACATTAAGTCAATTACTAACGTTTTTTTTTTCATTATTATGGTGATTTGTACAGCGTATACAATTTCCTTCGACATTTTTTCAAGCTTCCATATTCTGTCTTGGAATTCGTTTCAACGAATTGAAGTGTAATCTTAAACTTGCTTCCGTTAGAGGTTTTACCCTTCTCTATAAATTGGCCATCTAAGACTGAAATATTTTTTCAAATTGGCCCAATACATCATGCCTGAGAGTAAATCGTTCAAGCAAACAGTCAATAACACAAATACACAATGTCGTGTCATAAAAGCTTCCTGAAAGAATGAATATTTTGTTTCTAAAACCAAAAGGTAAGTCTCTTGCAAAATGGCCACGTATTTAAATTATAGCTAAGAGACTAAATCGTGAATCATGTCACGGGTAACTTTAAATGTCACGCGCTTCTGTGAAAGGACCTACACTCGCAGCGGTAAATGCCGTCACGATCTCGTTTTGGAGTGTTGTAAAAACTGGTACCTTTAAGCTCTTATATTCTACTTACTTTGGCCATCCTCAAAGTTGACGACAAGTACAAACTATATAATAAATCTTTGGATGAATCAGCTAAGTGACGTCAGGTTGGTGTGTTTTGCCCTCTCGCCCCATTTCCGACTTTCTACTACGTCGCCGCAGCAGTACCTATGCCTCACAGTCGCAAATCGCAATGTCAATTGAAATATAAACATCACAATTATTTAATTATACATTCCTTACCACATGGGTACATATCTTACCTATTTATACTAATGCCGCTTTCTATTCACCAATTATTTCGCTGAAATACAAATATTCGGTAACACCCAATTGGGCCTGGTTTTCCTTTCATTTGGCTGATATATGTTTATCTGTAACATGTTATTGTAAGATGCGAAACACTTGCATCCAATTTCATCGAAGTCGTTGACCGTTGCGGATGTACGCCGGAATGCGTAGCGCTTTTGGAACTTAGTTCAATAATGTGTTGGTATTTACTAGTCTTGCGACTTGCCCTGAATACCAATCCTAGAAATGTTAAACAATCTATGTATGTATGAGTATGCTCAAAAGTTATACTTGTTATTGAGTAGCTGGTTGTTGCCGTTTCAAGGGCTCACATGTTTTTAATCTTTTTTATAGTTATCTTTCGTAATTTCTCCACCATCTGAGAGTTTGTAATCAATTACTATTATGACTTCTTTACGAACAGCATGAAGTGTCAAAATCAAGTTGACGTTTTCATTTAAATGACTGCTACACCTTATAGCTCCCTATTAAGATACTTTTCATCGTCGTTGGTAATGTTTCCGGGAGTTAAAAATTAATTGCATTAAGCTATTATCGACGCAATGTAATCAGAAACTTGTATCTCATTGATTGCTATTTCGACATAGAACAATGAAGCTTTTTCGTAAAACAATAGGCTACTAAATAACGCTCTCTGTTTAACGAAACGGAACTCGGTTTCAGTATTAATTTTGATTCCTACATTCGGCCCACGTTGAACATTTTTGACAGTAATACAAAATGGCTTTTATTTTGAGCATTAATAAAGGCGTGACTAAAGAATTAGTTTAATTGTAATGTATATGTTTAAGGAGTGGTATCGAGTCTAGTTGCTGCGAGTCTGCAGGATAACTCAAACTGTCCTCCCACGCGACACTCTCAGGATAAAACCGCCGTGTAGGCTGCCTGAATATCTTACCGCACTGCACTTTGAAAGCTCGCCGTTAATTATTATCCGATCTCTGCTGTGCTTGTTGCTGTGAATGGGTGATAACTCGTTGGCGATATGTGTCGAACAAGAAAATCATACTGCTAATTATGTGTAGATAACTTATCCCTAGTTAGAACTTTGAAACGCTTTTTTGACTGAAACTTGTTTATTACGTATGTATTGAGTTAATGTTCTATCGTTCATAGTAAGTAATGCTTGAGGAGTTGAGCACATGATTGATAGCCTTACTCACAAATGACTTCAGAAATAATTACAGGCAAAAACATTCCAGCAAGGTATATTGATGTAAAGCTTTGTTAATCATTGACTACTTATCCTTCAAGGAAATTGACGCGGTGGTACTTATTAAGTTTATAGACAACTCCGATAACATGTAATTTTCCAATTACTGTTTTATCGTTCAATATCCTTATCTGTCTCTGTTATCTAATTTAATATAACGGTAACGACAGTACTCTTTGTTGGTGGTACGCCTGCTTTATTCACGTTTCAGTTGGACGTGTGATTTGTTTTTACTATCAAAGAAAAATAAATGTTCAAGGAGATATAAATAGCCGAAGGCCACCTCCCGGTCTCGGTATATACGTTTATGCCTACATTTAGCCGATTGCAGAAAAGCTCGGGGATTTATATAGAAGCGCATAAGTTGCATGACCCAAACAGGTTCTGTTACAAGTTAGCTCCACGCCCACATATTCGCCATCCTTCTGACCCGACACGTAACCCTCGGTGAGTCATTTTCAGTATTCACTATACTTTCCATTTGAAACTCCGAAGTGTGTTAATTCAGTGGGCATCCTATACCTAAATAAAAACATTTCATGACGCCTGTATGTTGCTTACGTACTTAGTCAGTGAATCAAATTCGACGCTGACCATTTCTTGGGGTGCTAAAAATAACGCATGTGTTATCCTCAATAATTTAGCGAGAACAATGCATCATTCAGTTGGGCTGAGTTAGCAAATAGAGTCGCGTGCTTTATGATTCATTTGTAACTTTTAAGTAGGCACGAGGATAACTGACTTCAGAAATAGGTGCTTAGTATTTTTAACGACTCAGAATGTTTCTTATTATTTGGATTAGAAACATACTATAAAGATTTTCCTCAATGATTTGAAGAAGACAACAGACAATTATTTAGATATAGAAGAGAAAGGGAACGACCAAAGACACGATAGATGGATTGTGTGAAAGTTGATATGGCTAGAAAGAATGTAATTTGTGAGATGACAGCAGATAGAAGAGCGTGGAAAACATGCTGCGCCGACCCAAATAAAATTTGGGATAAGCGCAGGAGGACGACGATGATGAACAGAAAATTAATTACTTCAATTGAATTTCGTGACTATAGTAAGTCTATCTAGAGTGATTACAGTTTCCATTGGTCATCGCTTTACTGCCAGAGCTGCACAGTTTTATGTTCTGACTTTTTTACAGGAAAATGTAGTCGTTAATGTTTAGTTTGAGGATGCGCACGTTCCTTCTGGGTAGTATTGTGTATTTATGGAATAATACTCAGGAAAAACTATTTAAATACAAAAGGAAGTTGGTACCGCAGCACTCATGTGGATTTAGTACTTATATACTACTAGCTTCCGCCAGCTGTTTCACCCGCGTCCCATGGGAACTACTTCGCGCACTTGGATACAATTCAGCCTATAGCCTTCCTCGGCAAATGGGCTATATAAGTTAAAAAAAAGTCTGTAGTAGGTAATTTCTGAGATTAGTGCGCATGTCAACTTAATAATGTTTGTGTACATAGATTCATTCCATGGAATTTTATTAGTGACTTATTGTTATTAATACTGTATAAAAAGGAATAGGATATTTAAAACTTTAGCTTTAAATATAGTGTTTGTGTTAAACATACAAATTAATTAAGACTACGATTTCGAACACCATTTAAAATGATAGTACGTTACAGCCACTATATTTTTTTTTTCGAAATATTGGCTTCTCTATTCTTCAACAAACTGGTTATACATTTTTCGCGGAGCAAATTTTAAATTTCAGGCGAGCCCTCTCGGGTTTCACTGCCACACTGTAAAATTCCTTTAATTAATCTATGACATCACCACGCTATTTTATTATACCGTATGTTACAGTAGGAAGGGCTTATTGGTCAAAGGATTAATTTAAATATGGACCAAATAAATTCTTCGTATGGCTTGGACTAAATTGACGGTTAGGTGAATACATCCTATTGTATGAGTGAATTCAAATTTAGTTTGCATTGGTATCTGCATAGAATGCATGCGCGGCGTCGCGGCGTCATCAGAGCGGCGACGCATTCTTCCGTGATTCTTGTGGTCTTTTTGCATTCCACGTGTTTATATGCGAGTGGAAGCGAGCATCGAGCACGCTCCATTTGCGTCGCCCTGCTCCTTACGTTACACGACCATATACAATATTACCTACATATCATCCATTCTTGCAGTGACTCGAATATTTCGATTGTATCGAATACTTTCTCGTGTATGTTCCAAATAAGAAGGTACTTGTATGTTTCTCGATTCCTTAGAAGGACACGATTTCTCAGATTGAACAGTACCAGTTGGTCGGCTTTCGGCAGAAAGTTTTTGTTGGAACAGCGTTGCGTGCAGGTTTCGTAATGCACTTACCACCAGTGTAGTGCAGCCTTCCTACCAGTCTGTTGTAATTGCAATAACTTGTCCTTGATTTATGTGACGATAAACACGAAATAATCAGTGATGCAAAGCTTTTCTTTTGGCAAAGTACTTAAGACCGGTCTGCGTAAGATATGCAAATGGATTTTCCATAAAAAGTCTCTTGTCTGAAAAAGTTGTTTATTTACTTTCCCTTGTTATTCTTTTACTCGAAAATTTCAGGATATCTGGATATTTTTAATGAAAGGATAAAAAGTCATAGCCTGCCGACAAATGTTTATGGCTTCTATTTAGAAATGTTCAAAGTAAGCAGTTAACGTCCGCTTTGAAGTGCTCAACTCTGGTGTATGTCATTTTGTATTTTAGTGCGACAGAGTTTATTTCCATTACTTGGGTGCAATTTTGGCATTTCTTTGCATTTTAGAATGTAAACTTGGACTAGCTATTCGCTGAACAAGTAACGTTTGTTAAGCTGTAATTGTAGACTGTCGCTTAGGATCTATCTGGAGCGTTGGCCGCTGTCCGCGGCATGGGCGATGTTTCGCAAGTTATGCCGGCCATAACATCTTAGATGTTAACGACGGTTCTCGCGAAATGTACAGAAATAACTGCCTCCCCACACTGCGAACGCTTCGATAATTCTGTCAGTGCATTACCAATGCACTTCGCTGCTGGAGACGACGCCACAGTTTTATTTAAAACCGGCTTTCAATATTGAACGCATCGAATCTTGCAACTTGCTTATTTATGTCTGAATGATGTGTGACGAGAGACTTTCTTTTGTAATTTAATCGTTACGACCCGTGTCCGCTTACACTTTTGCTTCCATTTCTATTTAACTTTCAATCACATTTTATTAAGCGCATCATGCAATTCTTTAGAAATTCCTGTGGTTGAACATATTAACAAATCAACGATTACTGATACAATTGAACATTTATTACTAGGTGAAACTGGTCCAAATATTATGTTGATTTAAGTTCAATTTAGACCCAATATATCTTATTAATTCAGTCACAAAATTATACTTTTACATTTGGCCAATAAATCAACTGTTGTTTAATGAATGTCTATTTTGTATTTTCCTAAGTCTATCCAGTCCCAATTAGGTGTGTACCAAGATAAGCGGCTATCGAAAATCCAATGGCGGAGCTTTTAGCCTTAGCCAGATTACACGGCTCGCTAAATCTTGATGCTAGTATATTTTTAAAGCTGGAACTGGATTAGCGGGCTTGCTAAAGTGCCCACTCGCCAGATAATAGCGAGGCTGACGACTTGGTAACTTCTAATCAAAATGGACGTGTCTGGCGACTGTACCATTAATTAAAGTTTGTTCGTAGGGTTAGAACAAATCGTTACAAATATTGATGCACGGTTGAGGAACAAGTTTTCAATTTTGAAAGATTGAAGCATCACCTTATTCTCTAAGATGTAATGAATGAAGAAGTTTTGTGTGTAATTTGTTATCCATGTGTAGGTTTATAGCACAAGCACATCTTTCTGTTAGTATGTAAAACGAATTTTGGAAAAAAAAACAAACAAATTGTTGTTTGTTACGAGCGGGCGTAGAATTACATATCAGCTTGACTTTTATAATCTTCGTAAATAAAATTTTTATTATGAAAAATGCAGATACATTAGAAACCTGAAAGTTCGATCTAATGACCTTGCTGAAAAAGGTTCTTGTAAAAAATAACGCTTACCAGGTGAATGGTTACGTTCTACTTCATACACTATTGTTTTATTTTCAGTAAACAATAAATTATTTTGCCCAGTAGACTGTTGCAACTCGAATTTGAAATATCTGTCGAACTTATTATTTTTATTTATTCAATTATAATAATGACATCATCACCCTAATATATATACCTAATGTTTGTGCGTGTGTATGTATGTTTGTTACCTCTTCACGCTCAAGCGGCTGATAGGATTTTGATGGAACTTGGTAGTAATATAACTTATGCATTAGAATTACATATAGGCTACATTTATCCTGATGAACTTAAATAAAAAAAAATATACATATAAATTTTACATTTATTTTGACCCCAATATAACATTCTGCTGTAGAATCGATTTCTCTTGGCCTCGGCCTTCTGCACGCAGTTGTATATGCGTTCGTGTTTCACGCACAAATATATCGATAGAGTCTTTATAAGAAGAATAAAATCTTTGTTGGTTATAGTTGTAAGTCCTGAGTGGTCGAGTTCGCTCCGTGCGGTCAATGTTATCAAAACATTCCTTGGATTCCCACGGTTCGTTTCGATCATTCCGCTAGCTATGTAGACCATTATTACATCACGCCTCGTAATTACGTTATTGGAAACAAGTATGGGTTAACGACTTAATTATAATACGTAGTTACGTGTTACATTTTAAAATAATAAAAAATTACCACTTACATACACACTACAGTTTCATTAGGTTACGATTCGTCATATACTATGGCCATTTTTAATAGCTTACGGGGTTTATAATTGAGTGGAAAAAATAAAAACTTATTTATAGTTTATCTTCTAAGTCTTTGGTGCGTTTAAAAAAACCTTTTACGTAATTTATTAGTCGAATAGCGAGCATGCAGAAAAACACGGCGCTGGATCAGACACAAACGCGTTACCATCAACAATCCGCGAAGGAAGATTATGGCAATGTTCTCTCACATAACCATTCGTTGTAACGGAGTGTGAAGGAGCCCCATGCTCAGTAATCGAATATGAATTGTTGATATATGATCTCTTATGATCGATAGATTCAAACATCAGCCGTATTTAACATTCTGCCCGCTCATTGTGAAACAGGAAACATTTTTCATAAAGCTCATTACTAATGATTTGATTTATTGACTTTAATTACAGGAATCAACGCTACATTATACCAGTAATTTAAGACTACTTATAAAAAATATGTTGTGTTTACTAAAGCGTCGCAAATTCATGGTGAAAAAGCTAAGATGTTATTCTAAAATAAATCAAATTATTTCTGGACATGGTTTAATACGCTGTAGTAAATTAAAAGCTTTACACTCGATAAGACCTCGAATTCAATAACTATAAATTAACAGGTGTTTATGAAAATCAATAATCCAGAAGATCAAAGTGTATGTCTGTTATAAAATCTCATAAATGTTTATTTTTAGCGAAATGCTCGCGCCTGCTCCGTCCTGGTATAGCATGTATAATGTTGTTTCGTACAATTTGCGAGAGTACGTGCCCCGTCACACAGGATACTGCGACAACACCTTGGCCGGCTTGCAGTTTCCGCTGCTAACTTTACAATCAACTATTTATATTGCAACATCGTACCTGCGGCTTTACATTTACTTTTTTGTCAACTATTTCTTCAGCACTATGCAATTTAACTAAATTAGCAAAATTATTACAATTCTTTAATTTGGGTGTAAATAGCTATTTATGGAATTCCTTTGTATCTTTTCTGAGGTTCTGAAAAGCCAACAAATAATCAATCAAGACGCATATTTCTTAATTGAATAGTAGGTTTAATTATCAGAAACGATAACTTATTGTTATCGAACCTCGTTTTTGTGAACAGCAATTACAGAGTTGCGGTGAATCACCACCTGACTGCGTAATATTTCTTTAGGCAAAATCGTTTTGTTGAGTAAGTTACTCAACAACTTACATTACCTTTATGTGTGAATATGTGGATACCTAATTCCGTTGCGGCTCATTTAGTATACAAGCGTGCTTCACTGGGCCGTGAAGTAGTTGTATGTTGTTCAGATTGAGACATTGATTTAGACAAACACATTTGTCTGTGTTCATGTCTTCACAAATAAATGTTGCATGCTTGATAGAGGATCACATCATGTATATTTCATTTCCAAACCTTTCTCATCCGTACGAAATTCACGCGTGCGTTTGTCTACACGGTTTGAACACTACGTTGCAATTTAATTTACGAAACACTGTTTGTTAAAACATAACAATACCATGTATTGCGTAAATAAAATTGCATTTCGTAAACTCGGTTTGGGTTATTTATGGTATTGCTTAGATATCGAAATGCATAATTTGGCTCTCGCCTGTCTTCATCCGACCGTAGAGCCCTGTTGCAGATTTAGCAATGGATTTCGCCAATTAATGTATGAAATTCTTAGGCTTTATTCTTGGGCTTTTGAGTGTGTTATTAATCTTATTGAGTGTAAACAAGCCCGTATGCGTCGCGGCGCCGCGCGGTGAGTCAGACAATCGCGATGTGGGCCGCCTCAGGGCATTGTGCCTCGCTAGGCTGTGGGGCGCTTGCATTGTATGATTGTATGTAAAGGAGGCGCAGGCGGGCGCCCACCGACGCACTCCGCGAGAAAGCACCGCTTGCTAGTCATTGTCAACCATTTGAAATCTACACCCATCGCATGAAGCAAACTCATTGACAGATTTTCAATCCGTGCCAACGCATTCTCTAACCAAAAATAATCCCATTGTTTGTAAAGTTATTACTTCTCTAATCGATCGGTTCGCTTTCATTCAGTAAACATGCTGTTTGTTTATCCAGTGGCTCGCGTCTTTCTCTCACGATTTGTGTCGTGATGAAGAGTCTCTTAGATCCACGAAATGATAACTTTCCTCCATTCGTGAGCAGATCTTAACATTTAAACTCCAGGCCAAGAATTAATGTTTATGTGTAATTAATTTTATTTTACTGCATCTTCACGCTCTCCTCGCCTTATAGGGCAACCAGATAGATCTAAGAATTAGTACTAAGAGGTGCGTAATTGAGGGAGTTCGTTTCTAAGGCCTAGTGTTATAAAAGGACTAACTGAAACACTGAGACAGGAACCTGAAAAAGTCTTAATACATAATAGATTGTACCTCGTTGTCTATCGGTACCACCTGCTATTCACCAAAAGGCATGAATTATTCTGTGCCTTCACATTCACTTCGAAGCTGGTAAGATATTAAGAAGCATGCAGCATAAAATAGCGTAATACCCTTGACCCGGCGTGGGAGGGAGACGCGGGTATTTTTAACCGAACAGGTCAACAACCGACACTCCGGCGTTCCTCCTGCAAGGTTGCAAGTCTTGCAATTCCAAGACTGTAATTATAAATTATCGTTATCATCATCGAAAATATTAGTGTTGCCGGCTCTTGTTTCCAAAGACATCTGCTTACAAGGAAATGTACCCTACTCAAAATATATGTTGGTACACAATTCAAAGCGTGTTATTTACGCAGCTGTCGAGGGTGTTCCACTACAATTTGAGTGCTAAAACGCCCGTAGGCGATGTGGGATTGGCTAATATTGTTCCGAATACATAATCAAACCGTATCTTAAGTAATAACTGTCGTAGTACAATATACAGGTAACAGGTACACACATCAGTTCGTAGTCGTCTCCGTCAGTCGTGACTTCAACGATGCGTATCCGTTTATTTCTAGACATTGTTTGTTTATGTCTTGCGAGTGTTCTTCGTACATCATCAAAGCGATTTCGATGGAAAACCATTTGAAGTGCTAGTTTTTAGTTTTTTTTTCCTTGGTATTATTTTTATATTAATTTGTTGGTTTAATACTGTTTTTTATCAAGCTTTGTCAGTATAGCTGTAATAAAGCTGCGTCCTATTGCTAGGTAGTAATTAATTGTGAGATTGGATCAACAGCTGAAACAATAGATTGCAGTCAATAAACCACCCGCAGTGCCCAATAGGCATACACAGTACTCTTTCCAATTTTGCGTTTCTATCTTTATGGGATCTTTAATTGTAATCAGGGTTAGGGAGTAGCCTGCAATTTGGTCGAGATAATTCGATAACCGGACTGTATGTTGGATTCGGAAATTGCAATGATTGCGTCGAAGCTAGGCCGAGCAGATGAGGAGACGCGCAGCCAGCCGCCGCCCGGCGCATGTTGCCGATATTGGCAATGCAATTACTGTTAGGGTTGTCATTTTGACACACATTTGCAAAGGATACAATTATTGGGCATTCGTAAATTTTACATTATATCAAATTCCTTAGTATGACAAAATCCTTACAAATTTTGAACTCTTAACTCTAACTCAACTGAGTAATTGGTAAATGGAAATTCCAATGCTTATTTATAAGCTTACCTTCAAAACATTTGCGAATGTTGGGTAAATATTTGGGGACGCATGAGGAGAGTGAAATATCGTGTCACGACGAAAATATAACACGGCACGATTGAATTGTCAACCCTGTAGGTCCCCGCCTCGCCTTGTCCACGCCTCATCCCTCCTGGTAGGCTACGCCCTCGCAAATATTTGCCGCGCTACAAGAATTTTGCATTAGCACCTACCGGACTGACCGCTTGTAGCGTTTATTGAACTGTACTTTATCAATATACCTAATACGTACAGATCCGATAACTGGGCTGCGTAGGTTCTCACTGTAGCGTTCACCTGTTAGAGGAATCTATCAGCTTTAATGGAAAAATAAGAGCCGTAAATTTTGCTGTATATCGATATAATCGCATAATAATAGCACGGGCCTAAGCTAACAACAGATAGCTGAATATGAGATATCGCGTTCACATGGATGAATCATGCTTGATAAACAGAGATGACCTCGGTGGCATGCCGTCCAAACAAATTATCTCCTTATACTAAGCGTTCATTTAAGATCGCACACATTCTGAAGAAACGACTCGTACTTACCATAAAAATGTTTATCAACACTGGCAGGAACATATTATGTATCAACACATTTTAATTTACTTTGGATTTAATGGGTTTAATAATATGGATGTAGGAATTAAGCAAACAGATCTTAAAAGCTGTTCTTCCCATTGTCGTTTTAGAAGAAGAGGAGGCGAGAGGATAGTATGACATAGATAGTAGACATAGCACCCTTTCGGTGAAAGATTATCGTCTGGTCTTTCAAGAAATCTAATTTTGGCCTACGACGTTGGTAATATCTAAGAACTGTTCCGTGTAAGGCTATTTATTGCCTACAACGAAACAGTTATGTTACAATGGCAAGGCAGCATCGTAACATAATCTTTGTTTTTATGTTATTGTATTTTTTTATAGAACAAAATGTCATTACGACTTCAATTTATCAGCAGTTGCATTTTGTTAACGTTCACCACATCTGATAGCAGATTTTTATTGCTTCCATTTCTTGCACCTCACTTCGTGTTTTTCTGTCTAGGTTAATACACATACGATTATATCAATGTAATATTATCTCTAGATCTACGTGCTTTTAAGACAAGTCGAACCAAAAATATCAGAAAAATTCTGGCCAGGTGGAAGATGCGAAATGGTTAAAGTACACGTATACAAAATGCCCGAGTATGTCCGTCGCGAGTGCATTGACACTTAGCGAGTAGTCCGCGAACGATGTAGAGCTGCTATTATTTTATCTGGTTATTAACCTGTAATGGGAATAAAGATGCAGAGGCAGCTTTATCTGATGACCACATCGTTCTATTAATTAAATAAAACATTAAACATAACTAACAGGTGGAAACATCTAAATATCCCCTGTATGATTCAAGTCAACTTATAATAACAGCACATTTTCCCTTGAAGTTATCCGATAAATTTTACCTGTTTATCTATTCATACTTGATTATCCTTATTTCCTGAAATAACTCATAAAGGACACTTATCATGATGAGATACAGGCGATGACTAATCAAATGAGCAGGCGTTTCAATAGGACTACATCGGGGTTATCGAGGGCGACAAGTGGTACTTGTTGCGTGGGATCGAAACTTTTGCATATAAATGCAATATGCAAGCGTGATTTGTCGCCCTGCTGCCCGGACCAGTCGCCTGCGCTAAATGCTAAACTGTGTAATAACTCGGAAAACAGCCCATAACATAACTTGTTCGGGAATAATACGCGATCGATAGCGCCGTTCATATTAAACGAGTAGGTAGGTAAGGTTTATTGTTATGCTAGAATTTACAGACATGCGTTACGGGCTATGCAACAGCACTATGTAGCAAGTACCTGAACTGTTTCCCGGAACATATATTGAGCAATTAACGCACACAATTCCCATCTTTCATATAGGACTTTTTGTAACTGCACCGCACTGGTTTCATATTTAGGTCGCTTTGTGTTTGAATGCTGCACTCTGATCCACATTTCCTCCGTGCGATTAGTGAAATTACACCACATGTCGACAGGATGCCTGGAAGTGCTTGCAAATGTTGCATCCTTATATCGTACAATGTTGTCTCCTTGTTACAGTTTTAGAATTCTGTACCCAAAAGGTAAAACAGAACCCTATTACTAAGACTTTGCTGTCTGCCCGTTACCGGGCTGTACAAATCTCACGAACCGCGATAGATAGAAAGTTGTGCACTTTTCAAGTAAAAACTTATATCTGGATAATAATAATGTTTCAAGAGAGCTAAATTACAACATGACAGGATGTTTTAGCCGTTTTATACATACTGGTCCAGAAGCCTTCGTGTGTGAGTCCGAATCGCACTTGGCCGGTTTTTTAATATTTAATTTATAGCTATTTAACGAACAAGCAAATAAATATTGTACAGTAAATCGTTCAAATATAACTAAGCAGGAAGAATTAAAAGATCGCGGAAATGTAAAAGTAGCTAAATCAAGTGTCGAACACGAAAGGGTTAACCTGGAGGAGACAAGGCAGTGGCGACATGGACAGCCCAGCAGCCGTCCAATTACGAGAGCGTTCGGATCGGGTACTGCGAGCGTTAATTAGAAGGATCCCCGGTGCCACCGCCACGTATAACTCTTTCCGAAGCACTAACCAATTACCGGCCAACTGATGAACGTTGAGCGTGCACGAAAGTTCCCACTCAATTTCATTACGCTTGGCGGTGCGCACTAACAATTAGAGAGGTTTCTATAATCGCGATTAATTCATTGATTAGCAACGAGGTGACTTTATGTGCATAAATCATTGCATATTAATTATTACGTGGAAACGAAGATTGTTGAGTAAATATCGTAAAGTAAGATAAGCTAAGTATTCCATTTGTTCTGTGATCCGATCTTGAGAACAGATTTAGGTTCTCATGTCATTATTATATCGCCAGAAAAGCTTTTAGCGACGATAGAAGTCTGATGTTTGTCGGATGTCTCAGCGTGCCAGGCATCGGAGCCGATTAGACTGTGTATTTCCAAAGTAGTTCGTCTCTAAGTAGTCATGTCAAGTTTGTTTTGCCATCATGCTTGTGTAAATAACAGCCATAATCCTCCCCTCGCTGCTTTTACGCTCGACAAGCTTATTTACGTACCTATACGTTTAATTAACACTTCAGCGGGAACGGATTCAACGTTGCGTACTAAAGTATAAGTGTGCTGAGAGTTGGTACTTTTCGTCTTCGCGGGGAGACGGTATACAATGAATATATTAGCATAATAGATTATAATAGAAGTAATGTCAGGCTCGCTGAACGGTTAAGACAGTAGACGCCATGGGTTGAATTCCCGGCCGTACATTGCACAATGCGTTCGCATTCCCCACGCGCTGCTCGTATTCCTCATACCGCAGATCGATCTTATAGATTTCTATAACTTTTACGTATTAGCTCAGTTATAAGAAATCTTATAAGTATGTGTACTTATCATTGTTGAAACGGATACACTTCGCGGAACCATAAATGAATGCGATTTATCGTTTTTTATTACAGCATCGTCATTATTGGAAATAATGATAAACGGCTTTTTGATTCAGAATGTACTTACAAAAAGTAATAGCAGTCTCTTATCAATGGTTGTAAGCAGAATATTCTCGAAAGCTCCATCGTAAACAGATGAATAAAATAGAAAGTTGGAATAGATTTTATTTTATGCAGTCTACCTCCCCATGAAAGGGGGGACCCGGCTTTTTTATCGAGCATTGCCTGCGCTACCTGTACAGTTCCGCGGCTATATTAAAATGCAGGCAAAGCTTTTGCTTTTTAGTGCATCGCGGAATAAAATTACGCATCTGAATTTTATTCAGTGAACTGTTTTCCATTTTCACGTTGATAAATTGAATTTGTTGGTCCTATCGGTAGTGTTGACAAGGAGAGGTACATCTTTTTTTCCTATTAAGCTAAAGTAAAAAAATGTTTTGCTTTATTGGAACCTGTAATCTAGAAGAACCATTATGATTTAACATAGGTTTTAGCAGATCGGCACCTACATAGAATAGTAATTTATCCTTTCAATGAGTACCATTAATAACTGTTTTCAACTGGGACGTAACCATAATAGAGGCCACAGTTATTGTGTAGCCAGCGGACATGGAAATAATCTTTGCCGTCTACCGTCTGCCGGGCGGCTTTGCACGCTGCGGCGAGCCATGCTGGAAAATTGCACTTGATCCCTCCCCCGGCCCACCCACCGCAGCGTCTGCTCTCTCTGCTCTCTACATTTGATTCCGACCTACTACAATTATCTATCTACAACGCAATACCTTTGATATGCATGAGAACCCATCTTCTCTGTATTTACAGATTTATCTCAGATAAACTGAAATATATTGCAGATTTTAATAAAAAGCCATAATCTTGCAAACCAGCTCGCAGTTAGACATTATCAATAACGGCTAGTATAATTATAGGAATTCCTCGACAGCGTCAGCCGGCAGGTGGCTGGCGGTCGGTCGCGGGCTTAGTATGCGCCGATGGGCCGTGATCGGTTTTTGCTTCGAGTTGTAGTGTAGGGAACAATGGCCGACGACGTGCATTCCATCCACACCACCGTTAGCCGGCGGCAGTAATCGCCGCAATGATCACCTCGACCGCTGCGAGCTACTTGCGCCACGATCGACATGATACACCTTACTAATAAACATTTACCGCTTCCGCGCACCGTAACACAAACTCATTCCTCAAACATTAAGCAGTGCCTACTTTTAACAACGGGTACCGGGGAAGCTATTTCTCTCAATAGAAATGGACACTGTTTTCATAAGACGCATGTCTTGATATGAAGCATTCCAATGAGTTTTTATTATGTTTAAAATAAGCTTTGAAGCATATGCTGGATCTATAAATCAAATTAACAACTTTCTACGGACTTAGATAGAAATAAGAGTAGACGGGGCGCGGTTGGCTTTGCGCCAGACCAAACAGGGTAAAAAGCAAGGGCGGCGGCGACGACCGCGCCCCGAAATAGCGAGCAAAGTCAAGGCGTGCGCTTAGACGACAAGCTAACGGGCGGCTGAAGCACATCATCGCACGAAATGCTCGTACTTGTTTTTAAATACCAGTTAGACACACCCTGTGAGAGGGCGCGCCTACGCTCCAGTTACCTTCCACGGAAAATAGTAACAGCCCGTGTAAACTAATTAAATTATGTGTGCCTATCATGTTATCAACGCTTCAACAACTGAGCATTATTAAATATAACGACCTAAATGTAGCAAAAAATAAGGTGGAGCTCGTGATATATTAGCTGACATAGAGCAAGTATGTCTGTTCTAAAATGACCTACAAAAATGTTTTTATTATCTCGACGGTCGCCAATGTTCTCCTGAGAATTTAGCAGGACATGTTCACAATTTACCAGTCGAATACACATGAGACAAGTACAAGGGTCGACATAATACGTAGCTCGGGCATATCAAGGTCGATCTAATTATTCTATAGCATGCTTAAGACGCAATGCAAAATAAAAGGAATGGTGCGCTGGCTTTCATATCAACGAAGGCCTATCACGTATTTGTATTATGGGGCACAATAGCGGTGCAGTGGCCAGTGAGTCACGCCCTACAGGCTCGAGACAGAACAAGGACATCCTCACATACAGCCAGCGCTGTGGCAAATCGAAACATAAACATGGTTACTCCATATCCGTCGGAGCTATACCATTGTGCCGCAACAAATTGCAGACATAATAG
This sequence comes from Heliothis peltigera, assembly GCA_958496145.1. Classification (NCBI taxonomy): domain Eukaryota; kingdom Metazoa; phylum Arthropoda; class Insecta; order Lepidoptera; family Noctuidae; genus Heliothis; species Heliothis peltigera. Next base: position 3,157,009 of record OY292326.1, on the reverse strand, counting down.
ACTTCGCAACACTCCAAAGCTTTGTGCTAGATGACACATAGATATTTTAAGGATAATAACATTATTAAGAAATTCTGTAGGACGCTTGTTAGAGATTTCTATGGTAGAAACTGTAAGATTTTAATTGGTCGTTTTTTTGTTTTGTTCAGATGACTTGAAGGCGGTGACGAAGCGTCTGATCGTGCAGGCCAAGCGGCAGGGCTCCGCCGACAATATCTCCATAATCGTGGTGTTCCTCAAGGACCCGCGTGACATCGCCGCAGACAACCGCCCGCCCATGGATCTTGGGTGAGTCCTATTCTAACAGTGTTGCCATTTTAATACTTTTTGTACAAACTCTTACTTAGTGTACGTAAATTTACTTCATAATCTCTAGTTTTATTAAGTCGTTATCACCAATAGACTTTTTTAGAATGGCATGACAAAAATTATTTCAAAGAATTCTATTCACATCACTTTTTAATGACTAGTAAGAAGTTTTGCAAGCGTTGACTCTGAAAGAATTTCGTCAGGGTCATGTTTTGCTATAATAATAGAACGCCAAAATAGAGCGTCGAAATTATTCTCATACATATCCATAACATATACCTATTTTAATTGCCGATTCCCTCGTGTTCAGTGAGAAAGACATAAACGATTTGACTGTTTGAGGACGATACCTGCTCACAGGACTTGTAACGTGTCGCTAATGACACTGCCACATGTTAGTGGCGGTTATTAATAATCCCTATTTTTAGTAACACGATATCACTCATGATGTCATATTTTGTTGGGTGCAGGAATCTTCAAAGTACATAAATTAGCTAGCTAACGTCTACAAACAACGACACATTTTTTTTTTCTAAAATCATCAGTTCAAGAGTTATTCGGCCGTTAACCGGTTACAGTTAATACATATGGAGCTCGTATAAAAATGTAGACGTACGAATGACATTATCTTGAACCAGACGACCTTGATGTTGTTAGCCTATCTTCTAACAAGTCTTTTGAAAATGAAAGTTTTATGTCACTTTCTCTGAATAAATTGTTAGATATTAAATAACTTAAGGAGACTCGAGGATAAAATTAGGATTGAAGCGTTTTTGAAGGCGGGGATTAATGGATAAGTCGGATAAGAAGATTCCAGATTTCTCGAAATTGGCAGCTTAAGTATTTCTTAGATTTCCAATAATCCCTCTTTTAATTGGTTTGACTGATCGTAGAATGTTTTTTTTCTAATAGATAGCTCTATAAGTACAAACAAGAATTTATGCGTGAAAAATTACTTTGCAGGCTTGTTGTCGCAAAATAAAACGTTTTGCATTTGTTTGCAATAACTGCCCGTGCATTTTTATTGGTTTTTAATTATTTTCTTCCTTGGTCTATATTCATTTTCTTTTTTTCTTGCATTCATTAGCAATTCGCTCATTCGTAGTTTCTTTCAGTCATTAGCAATTCGCTTGCGGTGCACAACCAAAAACATTTCCTGTTTGCGTCGCTGTAGTGATACAAAAAAAAAAACAAAACCTAGTTCATAAATGTTTTGCACTACATCATGTCACGTAGACAGTGACATTGCATAATTTATGTAACGAATAAAAAAATACGCAGGTATAACTGAAGTGAGCTGAGTTTATTCTATATTCGTTATAAAATTCTATAGGCTGGACAACGCGATGATGAACGCTCCGCCGTTCACCATCGAGACGGAGGCGTGCCGGCGTCAGGTAGACGCCGCCGCGGCCGCTGCAGCTGAAGAGGCCGAAGATTGCGCGGAGGCCGAGGCCGAAGCAGAAGCCGCAGACAACGGTGTGGACAACTCCGACAGCGACAGCGAGGACCTAGGCCCCGAGACCGCTGTCGATATTGATGCAGATGACGTTGATGCCGAACCGAGGAACCCTGAACCACAGCCGCCCACCCCACCTGCACACGCTGGTGAGTACTTAGAGGTAGCTTTTAGATGACAGTCTCTCGTTCGGATCTTTTTGTAAACGATTATTATGAATTAACAGATAAATGTAAAGCTAAAATTATCATTTGCTTAAGATATAAACTTAGTACTTGTAAGTACTGTTTGGTTAGAGAAGACCCACAGAAGATATCGTTTTGTAAAAATTGCCACAGACAAATAAAATCAGTTAAACCAAGTAAATTCAGTTAAAAAAAACTGAGTGACTTGTATAGTACTCGTATCATATTCGTAACTACATTAACTTTGTCGCAAATGCTGTGTATGTTTTAAACTTACCCAAATAAAATTGTTTGGCGGTGTTAAAAGATAGTCTCAAATTCCCTCAAATTTCGCTGGTGTTCCCCTTCTACATCTGACCTAATTCCGGGACGGTCACGGGCGTACTGTCGACCTTCTGTATAAACAACCTTTCAGCCATTACGAATGTTTCCCCGAATTTTTAAGCCGGATCGATATTTAATTTCGGCATTACTGGAAGCCACGATCGTACGTGTCGGTTTAGAGATCATGACTCGTTATTCTACACAAGTGACAGGTATCCGGATAACCCGCGTTTCATAATCACCCGCTTCCTCATGACTCAACGTACGTACGCGTGCTTGTTCGGATAGATTGGTACCGTCGGATTAAACAGGATCACCTTTTAATACAGGTTATTTTTTTCTGATTCTGGCACCAGTCAATTTGTATTTTAATAAAAAATCAACATAAACCAATAAATTTGTCATAACTTAAAATTAGAATGCCTTGGATAAAACTTTGTTTTTGAGTACCTATAAAGTCCAAATACCCTGTTTTTACAGTAGGTTAACTCAAAAAATTGTTTATCGTTTAGAAATTAAAATACTTAATAATATTTTACTATGTACCCACGAATACAGAACGTCCATTCATTCAATATACGGAAGTAAATTTTGAGCTTCATACTTATGAGCCACATTTCAATAAGAGCAAAAGAAAAAGTAAGTATCGTGTGTGTCACGCTTTATTGATTGTTACACACATTCACCCACATACATGGCGGGCCGGGCCGTCTGTACCGCGGCGTACAATTTCTAGATGCGATTGTATGCAGATGAATAATCGATCGCCGTACAGATAAGATTACGAGTTTAGATCTTTGCAATACGTTCTTGCGCCCAAACTTACTTTCTTCATTCATATGAATAAAGGAATGTAATCATTATGGGAATTAAAATGTAATACGATACTGTCGCCTTCAGATAAAAGAACATACATACTTATATCAAAAAGTCATTCACCTGCCACGCGCGAAATAGTTTTGAAAATATTTATTTAAGTAATGCAAGGAAATCCGACTATAGCCGTCCATTAACTAGAAAATCGGCTACCAGCTGCTTTACCTACAAACTGCTTTCATTGTAATACTTAATACTTAAATAAATAATTTCTTTATATAAGAAAATAATACCCACAGTAAAAATTGCCACGACCTACTAGAATTTAAAAAAAGTTCGAACAATAACTTTTAGAAAGCATTACAATTCATTTTTTTTTGTAAGAAATGTCATTGTTTACCTTTGCATCATTAAAACAAAAGAGCCAAAATAAAGTTGATGCATGCACTGTTAAAAATCGTGCTGGGGCATAGGTACACCGCAAAAAAAAATTATATATACAATCAGACAAGTGCCTATAATAAAAACAAACAGTTCTCATATATTGCATAATATGTGTGTAAGCTGGTATTTTTCATTCAATACATTATCAACATAGCTTGTATCACCTTCATTGCTAGATAAATAGTTCATAATATTTACTAATAAAAGGCAGGCAACATAATTTTCAAGGATAATTATTATTAAAATGGGAATTATTATAAAATGACACGGCATCCCTATCGGGTGTAAACGGCTCCCCGCACACCTCAGCCCCTGCGCCCTCGCGCCGCTGCCGTCCCGCTCGCTCGCCTCGTCCCTCTCGCAGTCGCGCATTGAACGTCCAACGGATCTGTGCTACTCTCGAAAGTCGCTGCTATTGTAATCGGGGCTTTGTCTATATTTTACGGCTCGAATATTACACCGCCAGTGAAGATAATAATCTGTGCAGTGAAATTACCGTTCACGGTATGTGCTTTTTAGCGAATGTTGTTGATTATTTTCACATACCGCATAGTTTGTGAAAGGTTATTTCTGTGTTGATTCATGCGGAGCGGTGTTCTGGAAATAGAACGTTCGCCCGAAGGCGCATCCCTCAGTTGTCGGTGAGCGCAGGATTCCCGGAGGTTTACTCACATGTTTTCTACACTGTCCAAGTTCGATCTCGGGCGTGTCTCCGGCTCTCCACTGGCCGTTCTCGAAATGGCGTCCGCGAATGTCTCGCGAGTTTGAAATCGCGACCGGTAAAATATCGTTGCTAGCACGCTGCTCGTAAACAACACAGGCGTTCATGATTTATTGCGGCTGACTCAAAAGTTGATGTTTTCGCCTCCTTTCCAGCGAATGAGATTTTTCCGTCAAGGGTGTGTCACCTGTTGATATCATGAATTGCAAGAGGAGGGGTGAATGTTGCGTGATCGCCAGGTGTTCAGCGAATGCCTATTATAGTGTGTAGTACCTAAATATCATAAATACAATGTGTTCTTGGTGTTGTGTGCAGTGGAGGAGGGCCACGTTGACGGTTCTGTGGCGGATAATGTAGCTGAGAGTGGCGAAGACTCCGAAGACGAGTGGAACTACTACAAGGGCGAGGGCGAGCGCGACGAACAGAACCCCAGCGAGGAGCCCGACGAGGCGCCGCGCTCAGATACACCCTGCCAGGATAATGTGAGTCGCCACCTGTCCTACATTTCGTAACTGTCTTGCTGTAGTTTCATACTCAAAGTATATAATACTGTAATAATAAAAACATTGCATTCCTAACCAAATGACACACTAACTCATACTTTTTTGAGAGGAATTATAGCTCCTTTGTCAAACCCTCTATCCATACACACTATTTCATTAGTGCCATATTATTTCACTCCATTTACATGTGTATTATGAATTGTAGCTTTGGCAAAGTGTTACATTATTACTTATTTATGTTCACCTTCAAATTTTAATTATGATTCAGTCTTTATTATAAGTAGTGACCAAAGTGGCAAGTAGGAATCATGTTGATTTTAAGTGCAATGTTATCTAGGAACATGACTAATGTGTGTGAAACATGTTTCAGTCGGCTTGGGAAAGCAGCTCAGTAGACATGAACAGTTCACCGCTGAACCCTGATGCGCCAGTGTTCATCCCTGGGGGTGTCGCCGGTGCAGATGTGCTGCTAGCAGAGTCACCACGCAAGCCACTGCCGATGGATGACATAGAGCTCCCGGACGAGGCACAGTTTGACACAGGAGCTGTAGTGAGGCCAGCAGAACTATTAGACTTGGATAACTGTGATCAGCTTAATGGCCACCATGTGAGTACTTGTTGTAATTGTTCTGCAGTTATGAACCAATCATTTAGAATATTGTCTGTTCAAACATTTAAATGTCTCAATAACCTAACCTTCAAAATATTTACAGGGAACTAATTATATCTGACCGTCTCAGTCTACAATAATACATGACACTTTCAGAGTAGTAAAGACTAACTAAAATTTTCTGCTAATTCAAGCTATAGTAAAATTGATTTAGGTACCTATCCCTTATCAACTGCTGTATTATCACATTAATTTATACAGAAGTCTATTATTAACATACCCATAGAACATATGACAAAAGTAACGTTATGAGGAATACAATTTTTATTCAGATATCAAAGAGCCAAATGTTCTCAAGTCCCACAAGATAGATAAGTGTGCAACTGTAAACTAATTAGTGAATTGAATGATTCTCATTATTAACACAAACAAGAGTACCATGGGAACTGTTGCAGTTTATTAACAGAATTCAGATAATGTGGTGTTGTATTAATGTAAGTTTTTCCTCAAAATATAGTCACTGTACCATAGTGACATTGAATAAGAATGTTTGTGTTAACATGTAGGACTGTTTATGTGGTTTTTGTTTTAAGTAGGCTAATCATTGTGTAAGAAATTATTGGTGTAGATATGACAACAAGAAGTATTATAGAATGTAAACAATGTTGTTATTTATGTAATTATTAATTTGTTTAATACATATTTTTATGAAAACAAAACATTTTCACACACCATTTTGACAGCAAATGTTATTATTTCCAGAATGTATCACTAGACGAAGCCGTGAAAGAGCACTTGAATGGAAATGATAAGTGTAACATGGACAGTTTGGGCTTTGGATTCAATGTTGGCATTGAACCTGATAAAGTCAAGGATACTGGTCTCATACAAGATTTTGAAAGAATACAAAAAGATACTACTGACTTTTGTAATATTCAGGTTAGTTGTGTTTCTCCATTTTTTATTTCTGTGTTTTTGTGCTATTAGTCATTAGTTTTTGTGAGGTTTGTGATTATATAAATAAAATAAAGAAAGGCATTGTGGCCTGTTGATTAAAGCACTAGTCTAGTCTCAAATATGGGTTTGCAGGTTCGATTCTTGGTCAGATGAGTATCAATGTAACTTTTTTAAGTTATATGTATTTTCTTAGTATGTATATCTTGACACTTATCACTGACTAAAAGTGAAGTAAACCTGCACTTTTAAAGTCAGATATTGCCAATATGACTTGGGGAAGGGTGGTGATTAATGCTCATTCCTCTTAGATGTGGTGAGATACTAACCTTGTTAACATTTGAAGAATGAGAAAGAGATGGCATACAGGAAAACACACTGGATGACTCCACTCACTAATTTATTAGTTCTTTACCTCAGTGTGCAGTCACATTAATTATTTACTAATATTGCTTCAACCTTAATAATTCCTTCTCTGCAATAGAAGTCCTGTGCCCTGCAGTGGGACAATAAAAGGCTGCTGATGTGAATATTTACTGCCTGCAGATGTCAGGACTTTAGATCCATAATTCATACAACTGTACATAGATTTAGCTAGCAAAGCAGTTTCATACAGAATAACTTCTAATATGTGTCCTAAGCAGCTTTCGTTTCTTTCTTTTCATATGGACTAAATTGATATCCATATTGACTGTTTACTAGTATTGACTTTTTGCTAAGTGTATGAAGTAGTTCTTATGGGAATGGGACAGTGGGATGTAATACATTAATTTTATATTTCCAGGTATTCCAGACACACACAGAAACTAATCCTTTTGCTGTAGAAGGCAATGAGGAGCTATTTGAAAGGCTGAAAAATAAAGAAAGGGATCCAATGAGCATGAGTTTTTACCAAGAAAAAGATGACGACACTTGTGAGAGACTCTCCAAAAATGAATCACATGTTGATCTCAATGCTGTACAGCCTCTGCCTGACAGTGATGATGAAGATATACAGCCAAATGGAGTCTATGAAAATGATAAAGAAAACATCTCACCAGATCAACACACAGATTTGTCTGAAATAGAAAGAGATATTTTGGAGCCAAACAATGACATCATGAGGTTTGATGATAGACCGGGTCTCCCACAAAATATTAGTAACTTTGATCAGGGAAATAATTTTGCAGATTATAATGTAACTAGCCCAAACAATATTGAAAATTACTCAAATATTGAATTTGAATCAAGCAATATCAATCAAGAGACTGTGCTGCAAACAGATACACCTGAATCTCACAAATTACTATTTGAACAAATCCCAGAAATACCTGATGGCAAGAGTTCAGAATTAGGATTTATAAATGATGAGACACATGAACCATCAGAGAGTGAGAAAGACACCCGACCATTCACTCCACAAGATGAAACATCACAAGATATTGAAATGGAAAGTAAACTAGAAGAGTCACCATGCGCTGATACTGAACCACAGTTGAATGTTTATGATATGAAGGATGACAATCAAATAGAATCTCAACACTTGCTGAAATCTGATGACGTGGCCTCTCCTGTACCTACAGATATCCAGCAAGCACATTCCATGGAAGAGCTTGCTGCATCTCCAGCGCCTCTTGAGCAATTCAAAGCTGAAGAATCCACATCACCAGAACCAGTAACTGATATTGATGCAGTTACGGAAGAGCACATTGAACTAACAGCTGAATCAACATGTGCACAAATTGAAACTACTATTGATGCTGAGGCAGTAACACAAGTCACTGAAGAAACTGAAAACTTTGAAACTGTTATTTCCGAAATAGAAAGCGCTCTAGAAGCACCTGAAATTAAACTCGACGCTGATCACCTGTCCGAATCCGAAGTTGCTCATGCCATAGAAGAAAAACTGGTTTCAGAATCTCCTCTGCCATCCAAGTCGCCTCTTCCAGCTGACACCCTTCTTCCCAGTGAGTCTCCATTACCGACGGAGTCCCCACTACCGAGTGAGTCTCCGATTCCGAATGAATCGCATTTACCAGTTGACGAGCCACTACTACGTGACTCTCCCTTACCAGCAGAGTTGTCCCTGCCAACTGAATCACCGCTACCAGAAGATACGCTGCTACAGGCCGAAACTATACAAGTTAGCGAGTCCCCAATGCTAGGAACGTCTCCTTCTCCACTACCAACAAAAGAGTCTCCACTACCAATCGCGTCCGAAGCTCCTGGAGTATCACCTTTGCCTGCCGAGACTTTACAGGCGGCAGAGTCTCCAGTTCCTGCGCACTCGCCTCTGCCTGCCCAGTCGCCATTACCTACGGAAACCGAGTTATTGCGAGAATCCCCATTGCCTTGCAAATCTCCACTACCCAGTGAGCCCTTGCCGAGTGAATCTGTGCTTCCAAGCGAATCTCCTCTGCCGAGCGAGTCGCCTCTGCCAGTCGAAGCTTCACTGCCGACAGAAGAACAACCTCCTCAGTCTTCGGACATCGAAGTGTGCGAAACCATCGCCGATGCTGCGCCGCTGTCGACCGAGGCTGCCGCCACCTCGCCCGCGCCTGTCGCGCTGTCCCCCGCGCCTTCCGCGCATTCACCCGCGCCATCCCCAGCGCCTCCCGCCGCGTCGCCGCTGCCGGCCGACGTGCCGCTGCCGCGTGAGTCACCACTGCCTGTGGATTCTCCCGTGCCAGTGGAAGCTGCTGTGTCAATGGAGTCTCCCGTGCCCGCAGAATCAGCGGTGCCTCTAGACACTGAAGTGCCAGCCCAACCCCTCCTGCGCACCGACTCGCCTGTGGCTGTAGAGTCGCCCGTGCCTGCAGAGCCGCCTGTGGATACGGAATCACCAGTCCCTGCGCAGTCACCAGTACCTACCCAGTCACCAGAACCAGCGCAGTCACCAGTACCTGCGCTGTCACCAGTGTCGGCCGCCGCACCAGCGCCCGACCTGCTGCCCGGCGAGCCCCCGCAGCTCTCGCGCCTCGAGCTCGTCACCGACGTCGATATCGGAATTCCCGAATCTAGGGCGCAAGAAATTTGCGTGCCCGTTACCAGTGAAATTCAACTCGAGGAAGCGATGCAGCCGCCGGCCGCCGCCACCCCGCCCCCGACCCCTGCTGTTCAGCCGGCGCTCAGCGACACGCCCATCGCTGCCGACGCCGCCTCACATGGTGCCGAGCTTGCGGCCGCGGCGGCAGCCGTTGCCGCAGTAGGAGCAGCGGCCGTCGCCGGCGTAGCAGCGAGCAAGACGAAGCCGACCGGTGCGAAAAAGTCTCCCACGACGCCGACCGCCAAGTCAGATTCGCGCACGCCGAGAGCCGCTCCCAAATCGGCTACACCTGCGCGCACGCCTACTTCTACCACTCCGGCACCCATCAAAAGGCCCAGCACCGCCACGCCCGCTGCCCGCACTCCTATCAGCAAAACGCCATCGTCCGCCACCAAGGTGCCCTCGGCAGCTAAGACGACAGCGGCGGCCAAGCCCGCCACGCCCGCCAGCAAGGCGGCCACGCCCAGCGCTCGCACCGCCACGCCCGCCTCGCGGACCACCACGCCGGCCGCAAAGGCGCCCACGCCTGCTAAGGCTCCGGTTGCTGCGCGCACTTCGCTCACGAAGCCTGCGGCACCCAAGCCGGCTGCCCCGACCACCAAGCCCGCCGCCGCAGCCCCGCGCGCCGCCCCGGCGTCTCGGCCGGCCGCCAGACCCGCGCCGGCCGCAGCCCGGCCCGCCGCCGCGAAGTCCGACGCGGCTGCCAAACCCGCGGCGCCGCGCGCCACGGCTCCGAGACCCGCGCTTTCGGCGCCTAAGGCGCAGCCCAAGCCCGCCGACAGGAAGCCAATCCCGAACGGCGACGTGAAGGATGCCAAGCCGGCGGCGCGGCCCGCACCCCGCCCCGCGCCTGCCGCCCGGCCCGCGCCCCGCGCCCCGCCCCGCGCGCCTTCTGCGCCCGCTACTGCTACTCGGTGAGTCTCCCGGCCGTCCACGACTCCTGAGTCGACTCTTGATTTGCTCGGTATAACTAACAATAATATTTGTGCAGGCCGAGCGCTCCGAAGCCGGCGCCGCGCGCTCCGCTGGACAAGCAGAGCAAGGATCTCGCTAACAAGCGCATCACAGCCAAGGCCGCGCCGCCTAGGACGGCTCCCCCGAAGGTAAGCGTGCCCCTCACTCAATGCACAATATGCTTCTTAAACTTATTTGTGTTGTGGTATACAGGGTGTAACGGAAAGGGGGTATACATCCGAAGGAAGGTCAATGTACTCGTAAAATTGAACAACTTTCAACTGAAGAAAATACCGACATTCGATAACCCTTTCCGTTACACCCTGTATAGTACGACTAATACGATATATAGATTGTATTGTGATTTCCAATGGTTGTTTTTGCATTTCAGTCGACTACTGGGATGAAGAAGGCCGTAACGAAGAGGACGACAGATGTGGCGAAGAAGGAGGTGGTATCGAACGGGCTCGCTAACGGCGACGCGGCGCTGAGCAAGCCGCCGCCGAGCCCGCCCGCCGCAGACAACGCGCTGCTGCCGGACGTCATCGCGTAGACGACACAACAAAAAACGATTCCTATTATTTCCGCTTGAATTTTGTGATTTTCTATAAGTGTATGATAGTTTTAACGTCGCTCGTGGCGGCGAGTCGTTAGGTGCGGGACTCTGCTCCCACTTTTATATTATAGAGTCGCTTTTTATAGACGTGTACGTTGCCGATTCGTTGTACGCGGGGCGGGGCGAGCGGCCGGACGACGCGGCGGCTCGCCCCGCCCCGGCTTTAAACGGTTATTATCCATTATAATGATTATAAGTCTGTTTTAGAATTTTATATTACCAACGAATGATTGATTAAATCTGGCTTTTAATTTATTTTCTTTGTATAACCGTATTATTTAAATAAAAAGTGAGGAAGGACTGAGACATTGTTTTATTTATGAATAAATATTTTTTATTACACCGGACGCAGTGAATGCTATTGAAACATGATTGGAATTAATTGTTTACTTATTGCTAGTGCTTTCTTATAAAATTTTCAATTCATGTATACTTAAAATATGGTGTTACAAAGAAAACTGGAACATAGTATATTACTGAAATAAATGTTTATCACCCTTTTATGTTTTTTTCTTTCTAATCGTTATTAACTTTTCATGTGAGGGAAGCGAAGGTCCGTATCCCTGAGGTTTTCCTCGATCCACCTCTCAGCTTGTTGGGTCATCTCGTCGTCGAAGTAGTCGCGCCAGCCCCCCGCCTTCCCTGGAATGCAAATAGTTTTTTTACAGTGTGCGGTTTATACATGCAAGACCTTTCGTCCCAACCGAGCCTTTCTTTAATAGTAACTATATAATAGAAATAATATCAAAAACTAGCTTGGACCATGTTCCCGATGCCGGTAGGATGCTATTTTTATAATTAAATGACTACATGTGCTTTATACATGGAGCGCGTGGTAGTCTCGTTTGTCCTGTGAGACTACCCGTAACGACGTCTATCTTATAATAAACACCGAACATTAATTCTAAATGGGGACTAATAGGTCACTAACGATTGACAATCATGAAGTTTCTAGTCCGAAGATAGTAAGGGTTTCCTTACCTTTTCTGATAAAAGCTTGCTCGCCAGGTATCAAGATACCGAGCACCTTCATGACGTCATAGTTGACAGACTTGTTGTTCTTGAAGTTGTCAATACTGAGGTGATCACAAAGGCAAGCTATTTGATCATCCGTGAACTGCTTGCCGAAGAACTTCGCGACACGTCGCACGGAGGCCGGCAGATCCTGTATATTTTTATACATTAGTTGATTCAGTTAACTTTTTACCGCCTAACATACAATATTAAGGTGCATCGTTTAAGCATACCTACCCTGGATAACTCTTCATAAAAGAGGAACAGCATGTTCGGGTGATCTCTCTTTTCCCAAGCTTCTTTGAGATGCTCGAAGAATGGTGTCCAGTGGTCTATAATAAAGCATTCGATCAATAAAAAAAGACATTTTATGAAACTGCAAAAATCGCTCTCAAGAATCAATAGCTTTTTAATTACAATCGGAAGCTAAGTTTTTAAGACGAAATTATGAACGTGAAAGCCTTAATGGATATGTCCATGTGTAGATGAATGCGAACTCACGTAAGTCCTTTATAAAGAAGTTCCAATATGTTTTGAAGTCGCCTGTGTAACCTTGGGTTCTCATGAGCCGGTTCAAATGGTAGAACGACACAACGACATCCCTGGGGTCTCGAGCCACGTACACCATCTTTGCTGTGTCAAGTAAAGTCGGGGGCAGCAGAGATAGTGGCATATGGGACTTGATGAACCTTGGCGAAGGAGTGTTGGCGAGTTGGTCAGTGCCTCGCTGACAGACCATCTCCAGTAACTGCAGTTTGTCTTTGCTGTCACTGTTCTCTTCTATGAACTTTTTTTTGTTTTCCGGATGCACGCAAATTAAGAATCTGTAGGGATGACTTGATATTATTATCAAAGGATTTCCTTTTTAAGGCAACCTACTTACGTGTTTCTCTATAGACATTTTCATGGAGATAATCTAAACGTAAAGCCTATTATGTTATTCTGATGTATAACCTGTATTATTACTAAGTTTTATCATAATCTGTTCAGCCGTTTGCGTGTGAAGAAGTAACAAACATACACACATACAAAACCACAAGCTTCGCCTTTATATTTACGTGTGATATCAATCAACAACGAAGGTATGCTACCAGCGACCCTTCACGATCATGGTTACTGTTCCAACATAATATGGATTGTTCTTAATCAGAACATTGATTTAAATCTTGATTTATTCAGAGAAAGTGTCAAATGAAAAGCCTTCGCAGACACTGCTCCTCAATAACTAATTTAATGAACATCTGTAACAATAATAATACACACAGACAAGGGTGCACTTTCTATTCTCCCACGTTCATAGTCCGCTGGGAAGGCAATCTGACATGATCGGAGAGAGATTAGGCGCAGGACCGACATTTACGTGCTCTCCGATGCGCGGAATTGTCAATCTCTAACTACTGCTTTATGAGAGTCTCTTAAACTATAAAAAAGATAATAGTTATGTTTATAATGTGACTAGTTACAACTTACTCTAGGAATGGATAACGTTCTGTGAGTGGTATTTCGCCAGACTTTTCGTAATCCAAATCGTTTGCCACCATCCAAACCAACTCCTGAGTCCAAGTAGTTCCTGAAACATAATAAAGAGAATATAGACCTCCATCATGTTATTTGTATTGGCCCTAGCTAAAAAATTTCATTTACCTTTTAGATCGTTGTTTAATTAAAATGATAAGATTTCTATCTTAAGTTTGTTTATATAAAACGGCGCTTTTTATGAAACAGTCACTAAATTCGTGACCCGTGGCAAGGATACTCATGACTTAATTGCAACAAAAATGCATTTGCATTGTTCAATTATAAATACTTAAATGTAATTAAAATAAAATGCATTGAGCATAATTTTTTACGTTTATTACTCTTAAATCGGTAATTATAAACAGTAAAACTGTACCTCGTCAGATGGTTCTACTCCATTATGGGGTAGGTCAAATATGTCAGCGAACTCGTTACCTACTTGTATATCTAATTATAATTTATACTTAGTACCTAGTAACAACTTCATTGGTTACTCAAGAAGGGGTTAATTATCGTCATTTGTTTTACTTCTTTTATTTTGCGTCCATAAGTACAACAAAATGACAAAGTTTAGATACACTACCGTTAAGTAATTGAATTTTTTGTACGCCGTCATAAGGCAAAACATGAGTTTATATTACTTATTCAAAGACCTATGCTTGTACCATGTTTCACAAAATAAAATATCTTTATCTTTACTACCTGATCGTGGATAACTTGTGACAAAGACATCAGTGGGTCTGAGCGGCATGTTGTAAATATTTGCAGCCTCTTGCTTGTATTTTTGCGGGAAGAAATATTTCTTTGGACCAACACGAACGAAGCCGGTCATCTCTCCTAAATCAAAGAAAAAAACACAGTTAATAAGATTATGTTTATCAGACTGACGAAATATGACTAAAATTCTTGTCGTATCAAAAACATTGAAAAGGATGCGTCTTGTTCTCATAATTACGGGTTAAAAATAGATGCATATCTGCATTCTTAATCGAACCTGCATATAAAATTTGTTGATTTATTCTACAGGGCCTTGATACAATCGCTCCGAACGAAGATATTGCCTCCGGAGAAACCAATTGGGCTGTAGACCTTGGAGTCTGTTTCCGCAGAGAACTCTAATCAATAATACTTTTATATACAATCAAATATTACGTGATTTAATGCTATTAATAGCCAAGGAACCAAATTTGCATAAATGCATTCTTTTTTCTGTATACCTACTTCTTGTTATTTTATTTTTAAACTATATGCGATAAAATAATACGGAATAAAGAAAACAACTAGTACATAATAGTAGTATTTTGAAATCTGTGTTAGTATTGAATTGCGCCGAAACACTAGTTTTATTCTCTTTGATTGCGCTACTTTACAAATAGGTCAATGAACTGATAACATTCAAACGACACTATGTGAAACTATTTTCTGATAATTAGTCTAATAAATCTGTTGAAATATTTTATTTTAACCTAGTTTCTTATAGCAAAAAAGGTAATTAAAAAGTACTCTTGACATATGACTCTGGGAGCTTCAAAATTTAAAACAATAATAACTGTAGCTTGAGTAAATTTTTTAAGTTAAAAAGTATACATTTAGATTACCATAGTGGATCCCACAATATTGACCAGCTGGTGCTCACATCATCCGTAGAACTTCGAAATGACAAAAGGAATTTTACGACTTTCACAAATTTCACCGATTTCCTTAATGCAAGTTTAATGATCGAACTCGACCAATCAAACCTTTAATTAGTCAACAAAGACTGAAAGACACAGATTTGTTTAAAAAATTCCTTTGACCTGATTTCGAATTGTGTACACAAACATTCTTATGACATTATAGTTAATTAGTTAAGTCATTAATTTATTTTAATCCAAGTCACGCACTGTCAGTCATTGAACTTCAAGCGCATAATAACATACGCATTGACAATATTGTAGAATATTACGACACAATATATTACAATTATAGTTAACCTTTGATTTATGATCTGTACTTATAAGATCAGAGATTAACGTTTCCTAAGTACCAGTTATCTCCGTGTTATGTTTCTTATTTACTGATGCGATATATTAATTAAATATGTAATGAGTCATAAAGTACTTATGTACGATAGATCTTTATACTATATGTACATATATAAATGAATGTCTTTATTTATGGTTTATTTACATAACTAACAAAGGAAATCTCAGATAATAACATATCTATTAATTATAACAGCTGCGCACAGATTGTCAGTAAGGAAAGAAAGTAAAATTAAACTGTTACCAAACCATGGTCTCATTTTGTACGAATAAGAGATTCTGTCGTATAATAAACTTACCCGTGAAGTATTCCAACAATTTCTTCGTCAAACCTGGTTCTACATCTTCGATCTCTAATGGAAACTGGTTATCTGGGTCCATGGTGACACTTTCTTATGTGTAAAATTTAGGCTTCTATTTAAAAATAATTCTAAGAATTATTTTATTTACGCGTATCAAAATAACAGAACGCAATAAAGTGACAGCATACAAGGTGCGCCTACGACTGCGACGGCGTTACTGCGAGATTCGAACCAATGGCCCCCCGACTTTAGGTTCAAATGAGTTGCGGTGAAGCAGTTCTGTGTTCGCCTTTAGGAATTGCTTGCTTGTAAGTGTTCAACTGGTTATGCGGTTCAGGCCGTTCATTTTAATACGCGTTTCAAGGTGCTAGATCGGCCCTCGCGTCATTTTCGATTGTAAGGCAGTTACAATTCGAACCTACCTACTAAAGCTTTACTTCCTTGAGAGGTGGCCCTCAGAATTTTCCAGGTCGGACAACCTATTGCAGAGTTATTGTAGTTTAAATAAACGACAGTTATTGTGGTATGCTTACTTATTTTTTGCTACCTATAAACTGTGAAGCAAAAAGTTCTGTACTTTGCTGGTTTCTAAATATCCTTTTCGTGGTTTACCTGCCGATCGGAAATATTCTAACATTCCTCCAAAGGCTTCATAGTAATTATATAAATAAACTGTACTTATGATAACTTTTTACGGGTTCCTTTACTCAAAGGAAAAATACAGAGCCCTTATAAGATCATCATTTTTGTCCATTTCTCAACAGCCAAGCTCTTGTGTCGGGATTGCGAGATGGAAATATAAATTCTTGTTTTCCACCTACTTCACGTTGGCCTACATCTATTGAAATTTGCAAGTAACATTGTTATAGATCTCAAGAACATGAAAGCATATCAAAACCAATATATAATTATATATATCTTAGAAATATACGGCCTGAAAAAAAAATGTCTTTGATGTCCCTAAAAAGAAAAATGTTTGTACTTACACTTCGACAAAAGTGAGGGTCTTACAAAGCCGATAACTGTAGGTAATGATAGAATATTAACACGTAGGTATTTAACGACGATTTTCAGTTCACTTAAGTATGTACACCATCATCATCATCTCCCGAGCCTTTTCCCAACTATGTTGGGGTCAGCTTAAGTATGTACATCTATAGAAAAAAAATCCTGTTAACAATGATCATAGTAATATTGTTAAACTATGGTTGTTTTTTTTCCCGCGCTTTCAGTTGCGTCTAGCTAAGCCATTTTTATAAACAGCCAATAATGAGAATAGACAATTTAAATGTTTTTTTTTAAACTTAGAACTCAAATTAAGAATCGGTTCTTGATAATAGCAAATCATAATTTTACTTTTAATTTTAAGTGGGCGAGTTCAAATCCCACTTATTCGGTTTCCGAACCGGTTCGTACCCTCAACCTTCCCCTAGACCACAAGTCGCTCATTAGGAACTTTGAACGGAACTTTGGAACTTGGAACGTGACCAAGAATAGTATAGATGTGAAACTGTATCAAACATGATAAACGACGCTTGATAGTTCTGAATTTTCTCGTTGGTACGGAATTCAGCCTTCGAGTATTCTTATCCAGCTTTACATATTTACTTAAAATAATTATTTGAATTATTTTACTTATCTCCTTTAATAAAAATCATATTCGTAACAAGTTTTATTTTTTACACAATAAAATTATCAAAACTCTTCGGAAATTTCTTAAATAATGTTCTATTGTTTCGGACTTGGGAACCGCAGGTCGGTATCACGCAGGTTCTCTTCCATCCATTTCTCAGCTTGTTGTATCATCTCCTCATCGAAGTGTTCGCGCCAACCACCCGCCTTGCCTGAAATTAAAAAAAAATATGTTAAGAAAAGTTAACTTACTCGGTTCAGATATTTAAATAAAAAATGGCTTTGAAATTAAAATATAAGGCATATCACTGTAAAAAGGCCAGCACAGCAAGCTGCCTCCTTTGATAGATTTATTTATATATATTTATCGATCTTATCACAATACTGGAAGGTAAATATTCGATTGGTCAAATTTTACAGATTCAGGTAAGTTTTTCATTTGCAAGATATGGTTTTACCTTTCCTAATAAAAGTTTCGTCAGAAGCAAGAAGTCCAACATTCCTCGTGTCCTCGAAGTTGACGGACTTATTATTTTTGAAGTTCTTAATATTCAAGTGGTCTGAAAGGCGGGTGATTTGTTCCTCATTTATCTGTTTGCCTAAAAAGTCGGCGACCCGGCGAATAACGGCGGGTAGGTCCTGAAAAATAACACGTCCCATATTTATATTGGTATTTATTGTTGACTAGCTTCCGCCAGCGGTTTCACCCGCTTTCTGAGGAAAGTACTTTCCATACCCGGATAAAAAGTAGCCTATATGTTATTCTGATGTATAAGCTATATTGTGGTAAAGTTTCATTCAAATCCATTCAGTAGTTTTTACGTGAAAGAGTAACAAACATCCATACATCCATACATCCATACTTACAAACTTTCGCCTTTATAATAGTAGTAGGATGTTTGGTGTATCGTCGCTGGGTGGAATGACGGCAAGCTACCCATTACTCACTGTCCGCTTGAACGCGCCTACGTTGTCTTTCCGCTCTATCTATTGTAGCTACGGCCGGTACCGCCAAGAATACTATGGTTATCACCTTTCGGGGCATGTTCCCAGTATATAACTAACAATAAAAATAATTGCAATAACGCATTTGAAGCTAAAAAGCACCATTATTTTTATTACAACATGAAAAATAGACATTAATCAAATATCAGCCTGAAAATATTCTATGAAACAAATTACGAGCAACGCGCTGCAGTGCAATTATTTCTGCTGAACAAAACTGCTGACGACCATACTATTGTCATGCAAAAGTCGTCGACTTCTAGAGCGTTGCATTTTTTCACAAAATTTTCCCCAACGCTTATTGTATGAATTTTATCCCAGGTCACTTTGTGTAGGAGTTTAGTGTAACAGCAAAGTAATTAATTACTTCATCTAAGTTATTTTATTTATCAATAAGGGTGAATAGCTTTGGCTTTAGGTGTGTTTTAAAAATGCGAAAATCATCACTCTTTTGTTTTATTCGACTGCCAGAATGGGCTGTTCGCGTTATTTCTGCTAAGATAGGTAATCGTCTAACGTAGTACGAAGTCTTCAAAGATAATCGTCTAAACCTTTTGCTAATTTTGTGTAGGTAAACATTAACATTGAACATTCAAGTACGTACCTGACACAGTTCTTCATAGAATAAAAACAGCATGTTTGGATTATGTCTCATCTGCCATGCTTCTTTAACATGCTCGAAAAACGGTGTTAATGCGTCTGAAATTATGTGTAAAATCCATTTTAGTATCAAATGCCCTATGTTGACTTGCTAATTAATAAAATATATATGTTTATACATACATAAGTCCTTGAGGAATACGTTCCAGAAATCTTTAAAGGGTCCTAATTTGCCTGAGATCATGAACAGCCTAGAGTGATGGTAGCATGACACGACCACGTCTCTAGGGTCGCGAGCTACATACACCACCTTCGTAGTATCTAGGATGTTGGGAGGCAGCAGGGTCATGGGCAGGTGTGTCTTGATGAAGCGCGTCTCTGTCAAGGGAAGTGCGGCCAGCATTGGAGCTACCGGCGTGCTCAACACTTTAAACAGCTGTAAAAACTTCTCCCTGTCGAAGTTTCGCTGATTTTCTTCTAAATTTTTTATAAATCTCTCACTTTGCTCTTCTCCAAAGAACATGAAGCAGCTGCAATAAATAAAGAATATTTTATTTAACTTCCTAGGCTTTTCAGTAAATTGCGGTATAACGTAGCACAAACACTACTATTCGCACTTACTTGGCGCTATTTATACAGACGCCAGCACATCAAGCTACCATCTGCAAACTGCACACGAAACTGTCAAATTTTCCCAATCGACTTTGAACCATAATGCTCCAACGATAAAGTTGAAAATCTATACACTAAGGAAATTTTACAGATAGTTGCAACTTGATGTGTTGGCGTCTGTACAATTAGTTCCCCCTACATTGTGCCCCTACTTACTCCAAGAACGGGAATCGCTCAGGTAATGGGATCTCTGCAGCTTTTTCGTAATTAAAATCATTTGCAATCAGCCATACTAGTTCCTGTGTCCATGTGGTTCCTGAAAATAATTTAGTTTGACATAAAAAAAAATATGTTTTATGATAATTATATTAACAGCATATAATTTAATGATATATTTATTTACCTACATAATAATATTATCTCTCTGATTTCTCTACATAACAATAGCGACGTGGGATTCTTCATGTTATTTATTGTTATGTTATTTTGTATTCAGTCGTACTATCTATATCTACCTGGGGCCTAATGTTGCTAATTTAGTTTAAAGAACACGCAATTGATATTCAACTGATACTCAATCACGACTCCATATCGATTGAGACAAATAGGGCATTCCGAAAAAATTGGTTTTCAATCTCAATAAAGTCGTAATTGAATTGTTATGTGAGTCTTAGTTCAATGGTTATCGGCGTTGCTATTCTAATTCTTCCAAAAGCTAAGTGATAAATGATATATTATATTGTTTTCAATAAACGTTTTGCGTTTGAACTGCCACTTGTACAGTTCAAACGTAGACCATTGGTCTTAAATTAGTAACAGAATACCCCATAAGGTAAAAATTGCTATTAAGATCCAATTAAGTGTCAATTGACACAATATTAAATTAGCAGCATCAGGCCCCTGTACTAATATTATAAAGTAGAAGAGTTTGGTTGAACGCGCTAATCTCACAGGAACTACTGGTCCGATTTGAAAAATTCTCTTACTGTTAGTTTTTAACTGGTTGCGCGGAGTTGTCCTACGGGACGCGGGTGAAACCGCTGGCGAAAGCTTGTGTCGTTATATTCAGTAATTCATACATCTGATTAAGGAAAAAAGCGGCCAAGTTGCGTGTCGCACTTGCGCTCGAAGGGTGTCGCGCATTTCTTGTTTCGGAGCTCCCCGTAAATAATTATTGTATCACGTTTTTAGTATATGTATATTGTGATACCGGCAATATAAATTTATCATCATCTGTGACAACTGTCTAGCTATAGCGGCTCAAGATATACATACAGCCTGGTTGCACACGGACTGTTAGGAAAGAAGACAGCGAAGTCTTAGTAATCAAATTTTTACCCTTTGGGTGAGGAACCCTAAAAACTAGAAAGGGAA
The DNA here is from genome assembly GCA_958496145.1 of Heliothis peltigera. Taxonomy (NCBI): domain Eukaryota; kingdom Metazoa; phylum Arthropoda; class Insecta; order Lepidoptera; family Noctuidae; genus Heliothis; species Heliothis peltigera. The sequence goes on along the minus strand of OY292326.1, from coordinate 3,136,008 downwards.
GATTTTTTTACCACTTACATTGTTAATTCCTTATCAAAAATCATATTATGTCATCGATAACGTGAATGGAGATTTCCACCTCTATTAAATTAGCTAATCTTTGACTTACCCGATCGTTGATAAGTGGCCACGAAGACGTCAGTGGGTCTCAAGGGCATGTTGTAGATGTTGGCTGCTTCTTTCATATAAGGTTTGCATAGGATGTATCCTTTGGGACCCACGCGGACGTAGGTAGATGGCATAGCTGAGAAGTTAAATGCAACATGTAAAATTTTAAATATCTGTTATCTATCAGGTACGAGTAGGTACCATTGCATTTTGTATTTAATTGTAGTTTCTATTGTACCTAATTGTATTTTAATGTGTATGTACAATACAGCAGATTTTTCATTATTTTGAAGATAGTCCCCTATCGCTATCACGCCGGTTCTTGGTGTTATCGACGTATTATTTGTTTTCGGTGAATGAACTAATTATTCTGATATCTTTGATTGAAATTTCGAAGTATGATAGACTTAAAAGTGTTTTTTTTATATGCAGTCCGCTTCTATAATTCAGTAGTTAATTGTTAAAACAATTGTAGGTATACTTGCTGTATATATTAAGTGTAAAAAAAAACATTTTTTTTTTGCACTCGATATCAAAAACTAGTTACCTTCCTTATATGGATGCATGCAAAACAAGATCAGGACACTTTTGATTTTATTAAATACATAAATAAAAACCACGTATTTTAACATTTACGTCACAATAAACATATTAAAAGTGCGTTTATTTATTTTAAAAATCTAAGTAAGAATTGACCAATTTTTATTTAAAAAAAAATATCTAAAAACGCCGTTGTGAAATTTGCTTTGAAATAAAACGTCGCATCTAAATTCATCCATGCGTTTAAGAGCTACGGTGCCACAGACAAACACAAACGTTTTTGCGTCAGGAGTTATTAAAACAAACCTTTAATATTTGTAATGTTTTTAGTAGTTTACTCACACTCAAAATTCTTGTCTACCAATTGCTGCTCTTCTGGTTCAAGTTCTTTAAACTCGTAAGGGAAAGGCAAAACGTTATTTTCCGCCATCTTAATGTTCACACAACTTTAAATCTTGATATACATATGATAACTACTGTAATATCTCGAAATATTATGTATTTATATTAACTTATCTATAAATCAACCTGCAAGTGTTCCACGATATTAAAAATACTCAAAATAAGGCAAATAAATTAAAAATGAGTTATCTGCTAGATAAGTGATAAAAACGAAATGCTTTTGGGTACCTACTTAATTATCTTAGGGTACTGAGCTGGCGTCGAGAAAATACACATGTGTGTTGTATTAGACGTACTAAAGTAACCGATATAGCCCACCGGATTAGCAATTAAGCTGAAGTGGCAATGGGCAGGCCATATTAATCGCAGAGCAGATGGCCGATGGGGTGTAAAAGTGCTAGAGTGGAGACCACAGACTAGCAAGCGCAGCGTAGGACGTCCAACAACAAGATGGACCGACGACCTTGTAAAGGTCGCCGGAAGTCGCTGGATGCAGGCTTGCCCGTGGTTTGAGGCCTTAAATTCTAGGCATCCACAGGGATTGAGCGGTTAAGCAGTAAACAGCCTCTCTACGCTGAACTGCGAGATGCCATCAAAAAAAAAACTGGATGCTGGTCGCTTCCAATCGGTGTATGTGGAGATCTAACTGGGAGGCCTATGTTCAGCAGTGGACGTCCTATGGCTGATTTGCAGATGAAATGGAAAAAAATATTTTTTAGCAAAATCTCAATGGGTACACTTGACAGCACAGTTGGATTTCAATACTCAGTAAATGGTTGCTTCTCACTTGTCGTATATTGGTTTGTGTTGAGCTGTACCAGAGTTGTACTAAGCACGTGTAAATAAGACAGTATGCCAGTACTTTTATTTGAAAATAGGGCAAGGCATTTGGCTTCTCATTGCCTGTAGGATTTCAGTTGCCTTAATCCCTTAATCATAAGAAAAAAAAGTTACAATATAATGGAGGCCTATCAAGAACTAACGCAGCAGGAACAAAACAATTGAAAAAGTGTAAGTATAGAAATTTTATTAGAAGTTATTTATTTTTTTATTTCATGCTTGGAAAGCGCAGGTCCGTATCCCTGAGGTTCTCCTCGATCCACTTCTCAGCTTGTTGCGTCATCTCGTCGTCGAAGTACTCACGCCAACCCCCCGCCTTGCCTAGTAACATGATTTGACGTGTTATTATGATATAAGATAGGAATAAAATAATTATTTAGAACACACATTGAGGGACTTACATAATAGGCGCCTTATCCGATAGAAAACTGCCTACTTATCAGATAATAACTAATTTACAATGTAAATAAATAATTGTTTTATGTAAAATATAATCTATTGGGTTCTGCATAGAATACTCATTATGTTATCTCTAAGACCTTTAAAGTCATTTTTCTTCAGTCCGATTATTTTTTTCAATATATGTATGTATATGTTTACCTTTTCTAATAAACTTTTCTTCCGGGGAAAGAACACCATATTCCCTCAATTCCTCAAAGTTGACAGAATCATTTTTCTTGAAGTTATCGAAGCTGAGATGGTCACACAGACGAGACAACTGTTCAGCTGTCAGCTCTTTGCCCAAGAAGTCTGCAACGCGACGGATAACTGCTGGTAGGTCCTGCAATAGTAGTAGCAGTAGGTATTTGTTCATTTTTAATCATAAAATTAAAATATTTGAAACAACCCCTGAAATACCTGTATAAGTTCTTCATAGAATAAGAACAGCATGTTTGGATGATGTCTCAACTCCCAAGCTTCTTTAACAGTATCAAAAAATGGCAGCATCGTAACTGAGAAAAATAAAAAATAAACCTTATTATATGGTTTGGTTTCTTAGGGCCAGTTTCACAATGACCGAATAGCCACTATCTACCGAATAAAATAAAAAATGGAACAGATTTTGTATGGAACTGTCTACCAAATAAACTAACTGGAACTTATTTGTAGGTGGTGAAACAGGCCCTTAGACTATTATTGTTGACATATCTTCATATGGTACGCTTACTTACAAAGACCTCTTATGAAAAGATTCCAGAAATCTTTGAAGGGGCTTGGAAAGTCTAAAACCCTGAATAATTTGGAGTGATGGTAGCAAGACACGGCCACATCCCTGGGGTCTCGCGCCACATACACCACCTTCGCAGTAGCCAATAGATTGGGAGGAAGCAGGCTCATAGGCAAGTGTGTCTTGATAAATCGAGGAGATGGTGCGGATAGCAACCTCCCTGTGACAGGTGTGGCTACTTTCTCTATCAAAGCTTGAGTCTTAGCTTTGTCCTGTGATCTGTCCAGTAGGTTCTGCTGCCAGTTCTTGTTGAAGAACGTAAATAACCTGCGAGAGAAATGTCATGACAGCGTTTAGAAAGTTGAACTTTGTTGGGTTTAGACTCGTCCATCTCTTAATTATAATTTACAGTCCAAGTTGTTGGTTACAAAGCAGAAGGCTCGAACCCAACGCAGAAGCTTACGTTTTTTTGGAAAATAGTTTGAATTAGATTTAATTTAATATTTAATCATATAGGTACTTACTCCAAAAAGCAAAATCTTTCTGTGAGAGGAATTTTTGCGGCTGTTTCATAATCCAAATTGTTTGCCAGTAGCCAAACTAACTCTTGAGTCCATGTGGTACCTGCAATAAGTAATCCGTAAGTAATTCGTAAAAAGAAAAACCTGATTTTTAAATAACTAGCTATTTCTCGCGATACAGGAACGATATATACGAACCACTTAGGTACTTAGGTGTAATTCCGTATTATAACATAGCTCTATTCTTATAAAAGAATTTTTTAAATTAGTTCAGTAATCACAAACGATACCTGTTTAAGCTATAGTATACATATAATAGCATAAGTAAAATTATAATAAAACGTCTTACCCGATCGTTGGTAAGTCACAACAAATACATCACTAGGCCGAACTGGCATATTGTAGATATTCGCAGCATCTTCGCAGTACGGACGTAGGAATATATACTTCTTAGGACCGACACCTATGAAATCTGGTTCATCTGCAAATTAATTATAATGTACTATATTATAAAAAGGGTCAAAACTGGCACCAAGTGCTCTGTGTAATGTTACACTCAGCGCTGGCTAGCCAGTACCTTTGCTTGAACTTGGCTTGACACGCTACCACGTGGCTAGAAGAACTACATATTTTGCTACCGTGTGTTTTGAAAACCAAAGAGCATGATGTTATGTCGTTGCTATAGGTACATATGACGTATTTGCGTGCAAGAAGGATCACGGGATACGGTCTAGCCCCGCAGTCACACTTTATCATGCTTGACGATTTACACATTAATTACGTAAAACATGCTTAAAACCTGTCCATCCTTCGACAAGAAACTTATAAAAAAGTAGGTGTTTAATAGATAAATGTAATCAATCAAATAAAAAATTAAATCCGCCCGCATGTCAAACATTCTATTTCTATTCTTCTTGATATTTTCATAATATATACCTTTATTTATTATACATATTTACAATTAACCCATGTTTCAATATTCATATAAAAAAATCACAATTAATAAATAGTATCAAAAAAATACCCAGTAGGTGGGGTATTTTTTTGATACTATTGCAGCACTATGGCAGCAGTTTGAAAATTTATAAAATTAATAGTTGGTATATATGTGAATACTTACTGGCGTACAATCTCGCTAGTTCTGCCTTCTCTTCAGGATCTAACTCCTTAAATTCATAAGGAAAACTTGTTGAAACAGTTTGTTTCTCCATTTTCACACAGTTTTTTTACTATTCACCACTATGCACTTACTAGGTATTACTATTCTAAATCGAGTAAAGGATTAATATAAAAAACTTATGGAACTTTTTGATAAGATGTGATAACTGATATTTGTTTTGGCGCTAGAAACTAGATATAGAATTATATGTAGCCACGTGTAACTCTATCAAATAATGCGGTATTTTTCAAATAATTATTATTTGTTTAATGCGCGATAGGGCTGATGCAAATGCGCGCAATTAATGGGTGATAGTGGAGAAACTGCAGTAAAGCTGTGTATTATATGCTGCATACACATTGTCGGTAGATAAGTAGATAAATTATACGCAACCCTGGCGACTCTTTGTCGCATTAAACCTGGTAATCGTATTTGTAACATAAACGGAGAATTTCATCCACGCAATGGGACGGTAGGCTATCCTAGAAAGAACGAGCTAGAGGGAACTGCTTACCGCAAATGGACAAAAGTAGCCTGTGTGTTATTCTGATGTAAGTATATATGCTATACAACTGCAAAGTATCATCAAAATCCGTTCAGTAGATAGATAGAGTGTACATTATTTTACACCATAATAATAATACACCATAAAACACGAAACAACAATCACAAAAAACAGTACAATCGCCGGTCTTATTGCTAAAAAGCAATTTCTTCCAGACAACCTTTGGATGGAGTTTAACTGTAGAAGAATTGAATAAGGGCAGTTTACTTTGCTTAGTCGATTGCGTGAAGAAGTAACAAATGTACAAACATTCGCTTTTATAATAGTAAAGTAGTGTTTTATGTGAAAAGGGACGTCTTTAGATTACATACTCTTGTAAATAATATTTTTGTGTCGAATGAATGTACAGTCACCCGCACATCAGTGGAAACATTTGAACTGCGAAAACAGCTCTTATGTCGTAGGAAATAGAGGCGGTCTCAAGGTCAAAGTGTGTCTACTGATGTGCGGGTGACTGTACAACTATCTTAAAATAATGCTACACTGACGGTCAGTCAGGAGGACGACCGATAATACGACTCGATAGCAGACGCACGCGCATTGTGTATGCAATTCGGTTATTTTAGAAGTCAATAATATTAATAAGGAAGATTAAATTCATTGGAGACCTATTTTAACTTTTTGACAACGCGTGTACAGACGCCAGTTCATCAAGATATTGAAACGATCAAATTTTCCCAATCAACTTTGAATCATATGCTTCGGCGATAAAGTTGACAATCTACTAAGGAAATTTGACAAATCGTAGTAGCTTGTTGTGCTGGCGTCCTATCCTACTGACTAAAGATACGAACTTATCTGAGTTAACATTGTTTTATAGAAAGTTTCTAGTGTGCCTTATCAAGTTATTTATTTGATCTGAACGTTTTCTATAAATACAATAAAAACGTCATCTTAATTAATGAGATTGTTTATTCGGTGGGTATTGTAGTCAAAGTAATACATTGTTTCATTCAATAACATGTATATACTTAGCAATGTTTCAGATCGATTCCTTCATGAAATCATCATCTCCCGAGCCTTTACCCAACTATGTTGGGGTCAGCTTCCAATCTAACCGGATTTAGCTGAGTACCAGTGTTTTACAAGGAGCGACTGCCTATCTGACCTCCTCAACCCAGTCACCCGGGCAACCCAATACCCACCCCTTGGTTAGTGTTAGTTGATTCCTTCATGAAATAATGGTTCATAATTTGAGCTACTGCTTCGTATGTGTAGAACACATGAATAAGCCAAAAAAAAAAGAAATGAAATAAGTGTATCCTTTATTTTAGCACACATTATTTTCTCATCTCAACTCGGAAAGCGCAGGTCAGTATCCCTGAGATTGTCCGCAATCCACTTCTCAGCTTGTTGAGTCATCTCGTCATCGAAGTAGTCGCGCCAACCATTTGTTTTTCCTGCATCAATTAAAGACTTTGAATATGTAATATTGAATATTATTACTATATATTGCATCTTGTTAACTAAGTACATCATCATCTCCCGAGCCTTTTCCAACTATGTTAGGGCTGGCTTGTGATCGACCAGGGTTTTACAAGGAGCGACTGCCTATCTGAACTCCTCAACTCAGTTACCCAGGCAATCCAATACCCTTTGGTTAGACTGGCGTCAGACTTACTGGCTTCTGACTACCCGTAACGACTGCCAAGGATGTTTAATGGCAGCCGGGACCTAGAACTAAGTACATACATATTATATAATCTAAATTAATAAAAAAAAAACACCGTAGACATTATAATCCGGGATATCACAATGTGTACGGCGAATGTATGCGCCATAACATTTCAATGTGTAGTTGAGTGAACAGTTCAGCACAAAGCTGTACGCTGTCCGTAAATAAAATCTGTATTACCTTTTCTAATAAAGGTTTCATTCGGCGTTAACACGTCGAACTCCCGTAGATCCTCATGGTTCACAGCCTTGTTGTTCTTGAAGTTTTCGAAGCTAAGGTGTTCGCATAGGATCTTCATTTGTTTCTCCGTCACTTCCTTGTTTAAAAAGGTCGCTACACGTGTTATAACTGCCGGCAAGTCCTGATTACAGAGCACAAATTAATATACATTAAGTTCGAGAACAAGACAGGAACGTGTGTGCGAAAAATCAACCTTACCTTTTTCAATTCTTCATAAAACAAAAACAGCATGTTCGGATGATGTCTCATATTCCAAGCTTCCTTCACGTGCTCTAAATACGGTGTCAATACATCTAAAATATAATAATATAAGCTTAGTCATCAAATTACGAATTATGAAACGGGCTGAAAGAATAAATTTCTATAGAAATAGATTTTACTTACATCGATCATTAATGAATAAATTCCAGAAATCTTTAAATTCACCAGCGAAGTCTAAGACTTTGAAGAGTTTAGCGTGGTGATATGAGGAGACGCCGATGTCCCTAGGATCTCTAGCAATGTATACCATTTTGGCCGTGTCCAGTATCGTTGGAGGGAGAAAGCACATCGGCAGGTGAGTTTTGATGAAGCGAGGGGACGGCATCGCCGCCAGCTTCTCGGTCGCAGGCTGAGCCATCACCTCCAACATCTTTAGCAGTTTCTCTTTCTTCTCTTCACTGGTCACCTTGTCGATATTTTTCAATGCGTTCTTTCTCCATTCGCTGAAGTACATGTAAATTCTGAAAATGATAAAGATAATGATGTAAAAAACTAATTTATTTTCATAACGTTTTCTTATCTACATAATATTATCATTATCATATCACCCGTGCATCGCAGAGCACGTAAATGTCGGTCCTGCGCCTGATCTCTCTCCGGTCGTGTCGGATTGCCGTCCCATCGGAACATGAGAGTGAGGGAATAGAGAGTGCACTAACTTGTACCTATCTACGCGAATGCTTGTGGACTATAATTTGTCCTGCGCAGCTGGCTTATCTCCATAAAAGAGAACGGCCGCCGTAGCCGACAATCGGCCTGGACGCCGTCATCATCATTATCATAAGTTTAGTAAAAAAATCTGTTGACACCGCAAAGAAGGATTCGCAATGATGTAAAGTAAAAGGTCGCCACTGCGTTCTGTATTAAGATAGACAACAAAAAAATACTCACTCAAGAAAAGGATATCTGTGGGTGATTGGCGTAGCGAGCGCAGTTGCAAAATCTAAGTCATTTGCTATCAGCCAGACGAGTTCCTGAGTCCAGGTTGTACCTGTTGAAAATGTTAATAAATGAGCACTTTTTGGAAATTAATTGATATAATTTAATATATTATCAGAATTGCCAGCCTCTTGGGCACGCTCCCAGTAGACAGCGATGAGGATGAGTTTTTTGACGCTTTTTAGTCGTTTGTTTAGTTATAGTTCATTAGTTTTGAGTAGTTTTTGTTATAGTAAGTGTTATAAATCAGAATAACATGTATGCAACTTTTTATCCTTGTGTGGAAAGCACCCCATCGGGAAACTATTAACTCTTAAGTAAGTAATATTGTTCAACTAATCGTTATTTTAAACATATCCAGGAAAACGCAATAAAACTAGTATCGCGAGCTACGACATGAACAAACTATTTAAAACGGTCTTAATTTATACACAATTAAGCAATTATGTCATTAAAAACCAGGCTTATACAGTTGCACTTGGCACGACCGTCGTATCTCCACGACTTATAAAATCAGTATGCTTGGTCGGTTCTTATTGAATTAAATAGCCTATGTGTTATTCTGATGCATAAGCTATATGTTTGCCAAGTTTCATCTAAATCCTATCAGCCGTTTGGCCGTGAAGAGGTAACAAACATACACACACACTCACAAACTTTCGCATTTATATATTAGTATCGTGTGATGATGCGATGTGATGTGATATATGGTCTTTAAGTGTTAGTTAACCCATTTATCGAGGCTTCTTTATCAGTATGCGCTGAAGAAATCCCTCAGGTAGTCTAGCAACATTCATAGGTACCTGCTCTTTGGTAGCTGGCCACGAAGACATCAGAGGGTCTAATCGGCAAGTTGTAAATGTCCTCAGCGTGTTCCAAGTAAGGTCTCTGCATTACGTAGCCCTTCGGACCCACTCGGATGAAATCGATGTTGGGGTCTAAAACGGAGGAATAGGTAGAAGGATAGTTACGCTTCTCTCAAGGTACAGCGTGAGTTTTGTCGTTAAAATGTTGAAACCATTTGTGACATATTTTCTAAGATAAAGTGTTAGATCACTTTTCATAAGTATCTTAGAAAAATTATGTAATTTTCTTAAAGTTTGGTAATTGATTCAGCATTTGTCTCAGGCTGTGCACTGCAGTTTAATATAATAATCTTATGGGCCTTTAAAACCATAAAATAGTTACTTACAGTTGAACAACCTCTTATTGTCCGCTTTCTCCTCAGGTTCAATCTCTTTGAAATCGAACGGGAAAGACAATCGCTTCTGTTCAGCCATGATTTTTCTTTATTCCGTACAACTATGGCAGTTGAGAAAACTCAGCAGACTAAGAAAATTCACAGCTCTCATGTATTATATATTAACTGTACATACTTCGTCACTATTCAATTATTTACTTTACTGCATTGTAAATTATTCACATAATACGTTGATTATTTCTTTTACTGCACATTTTCATGATGAAAACGTTAAAGATTATATTGATAACATTGAATGACATTGATTTTATTTTGACTGTGCGATAAACATATGTACGTTATTTTGGACAATGCCTTTGTCTTGAATGATATACAGTTTGAGTTTATATCTTGTACTTTTATCTAATAACAATCACCTTTATAAAAGGTTTTAAATTTATTTGGTTAAAAATAATATAACCGTGGTCCGCGATTCCCGAATCGAGATAAGTTAATGTAAGCCTTTCCGAAACAACTTTAGCATTAAACTCTCTTGGACATTGACGATTGTAACATCAAAGATATTGTGTTTCTTTTATGGAAATTCATTTGGAATCAGGGTACATTATATTCACTCACCCGTTGTACAAATTTTGGGTACCTATTCCCAATAGATAGAAGTGTCCATTAAATCTTTTAATCAGGATTGATAGTGTTAGTGATAGGTAGTTTAATTACATTTAATGCATTTATTGTTGTTCTCCTACAATGTGTCCCTTCATTTTTATGTGCGAATATAACTAATCAAGGAAAGACTTGTGTATCATATGTGGAAAGCGTAGGTCCGTATCCCCGAGGTTTTCCTCGATCCACCTCTCAGCTTGTTGCGTCATCTCGTCGTCGAAGTAGTCGCGCCAACCCCCCGCCTTGCCTGCACGTAAAAACAAGGCATAATGCACATGTATGAGAGAAGCTACAGTTGGTCAAAGTAGAAATCAATCAATTCATTAAATGTACTGAACACATCAATCTACGTCAATCTGTCAAATTTCTTTAATAGATTTTCAACCTTATCACAATACCGGAAAGTTAATATTTGTTTGGTAAAATTCGACAGATTCGGGTAGGTTAACCCGCTGGCGTCTGTATTTTTATTTTTACGCTGAAAGACCATAACATATAACATAGTTTTCAGAAAAGTAACTCTTAGATATGTTCCAATAGATAATTATACCTTTCCTAATATAAGGTTGTTCCCCAGGGTTCAGTAAGCCGAGTTCGTCCATGACATCGTAGTTCACAGCTTTGTTGCCTCTAAAGCTGTCGATGTTCAGATGCTTACTGAGGCGCGACACGAGCTCCTCCGTGCACGGCTTGTTCAGGAACGAAGCCACCCGGCGGATGACTGATGGTAAGTCCTGGAAGTTTGTGAAGACAAAGGTGGAGTCACTTTACATGTTGTCATCATCATCATCATCCGGCTTTTTACTATCCCACTGTTTGGCAGAGGCCTCCTCACGCACAGAGAAGGATTGAGCGTTAATCATCAACCTTTCTATTTCATCAACGCGGGTTAGTGATACGTATTATAAGGTACAATGTACTTTTTGTGTTAATGTAACGGACAGAAAATCTCTTTGCCATCGTAGAATTGTTCACTTTACGAAATGCCAATAAATTCCTAGAATGGTTTCATTTCAAGGCACCCCGACTCGGATACAGTCAGTTCAAGTTATGGTTTTTTGGTTTGGTTTATTTAAACCACCCATAAAAATGAGCCACGCGGAATTTCATCAAGTGAGACAATATACAGTACGAATATACGATAAATAAAAATTACATATATGTATAGATAAAAATCGATATCCAATTATTAATATTAATTTCAAATACTTTGTATATTTTCTTGAACGGTCTGCTTCTAAAGAACGGTACCCACCTTAGACATATCTTCGTAGAATAGAAATAGCATGTTTGGGTTGTGCCTTGCGGCCCACGCTTCCTTGATATTATCGAAGTACGGTGTCCAATATACTGAAAAATATAACACTAATTTGAGTCTCTATTTCGCTGGAACATTTTTATCATTCACCTTACAATTTATTGTGATTTTGTCGTTCTGCGTCATTGCTATGAGATGCAATCAGTTTTTAGTAATTTTAAAACAAAAATACTACAAGTGAACTCACTACAGTTGCTGATGAAGAGATTCCAGAAAGTTTTAAAGTCTCCATCGTATCCGAGCAGCCTGTGAAGTCTGTTCATATGGTAAAATGACACAGCGACATCCCTCGGGTCCCGTGCTACGTAAACCACTTTAGCGTCGTTGAGTAATGATGGGGGTAGCAACGATAGGGGTAGATGAGTGTAAATGAACCGTGGCGACTCTGCATTAGACAGCCTGACAGTCCCCGGTAAGGTTATAGTTTCTAGAAGTTTGATCTTCGCAGCGTCCTCTGTCTCCTGTAAGATTTTGTTCCGCAGCAACGGATGGACGAGCGTGGGAAATCTTGATGAGTTAAAACAAGTATTGTGTATTACTTATCTATACGATAAGGGTCTTATTTCAGAAATAAGTCATAAAAGTGTACTAGTAAAAACAAAGTAGCAGTTATAGCATGTTGCGTAAAGAAACAATACAAAGTATCTGAGGGCACGGGAGTGTCTCAGCCAAGTATACTTTTTGCGTTTGTGTCTTAAATTAAGTGTACAACATTTTCATTCATGCTGTGTTTACCTGTAAGTGACTGTTACACTAATATTACATGTTGTGTATCTGTTTGTACAGTGTAAACAATCGTTGGTAAACCAAATAAAAAAAATATTGTGGTACCTACGTAAAATTATTAAATTAAGAAAAGCTAATCGACCAAGTGGCTGGCCGGTCATAATTACCTATATAGGTACATACCTATATTGGCTTGGACCTATACATAAAATAATAATTGAAATGTTCAGAAAATTAATAAAATGTTACCAAGTTTTAACTTCCTTTAGGTAAGCACGTTTACAAATTAATATATTTGGTAGACAATTAGCATGCCAAACTATCATTTATGTAGGTATACCAAGAGAACCGTTTCACTTTTCTAGGTCACAGCTTCACTAGATGTTTGCTTGTTGGCGTGAAAAGAAAACGAAAGCGCCAGCCAATACAAATATGTGCTCACTCCAGAAACATGAACCTTCGGACCAGGGGGACGGTCTCCGACTTGGCGATGTTCCAGTCATTGGCCACGATCCAAACGAGCTCTCGAGTCCACGTCGAACCTACACAGATATTATAGGTAAGATACAAATGAGAACAGAGGTTTTAATTCGTGTTTAAGTATTTTTTTTTTGCTAAACAATATGAAAGCGGCTTTTATTTTTTTTTTGTGCCAGTTTCACAGCTTACAGACAGCCACTATCTATCAGACAAATTCAAAAATGGAATAGAATTTGTATGAAATTATATGGCAAATAAACTATCTGGAACTCATCAGCAATCGGTGAAACTGGACCTTATTCTTTTATCCGGGATTCCAGAAAAAATACCGAAAATGCGAAACTAGTGTGTAACATGGTTCGGAAACGCCGTTTTTACCACGTTAGATTTACTTAAAGAAAAATGGGATAACTTAATTAATCCGTATTTACTTATACACATTAATAGTTAAGTAATATGTTTAGATGCCAGCACACAAGGCTACCGTATGTGTGAAATTTTCTCAATCAACTTTGAACCATAGAGCTTCGAACTTTCGAACTTTTCGCTTTCGAACGATAGGGTTGAAAATCGATTAAAGAAATTTGACGGATTGTTGAGTAGCTTGATGTGCTGGCGTCTGTACAATAATAAAATTGTACACTATAGAAAACCTAGGCCTTTTTACCATCGTAAAATTTCCAACAAAGCTAGCTATGCAAATGTGAAAATTCTGGACCCGATAGTGCATCGAACCGTAATCTTTTTGTTACGATATCTTATTGTGCCGCACTAACAATGGCTAATTACAGTTTCTTATAATAAGCAGCTAGTTAAAGCTAGTCTCGTGAGTTTTATAACAGTTCTCACACTGTGGAATGGTCTACAAGTTTAATTTATTTACAATTCGTTGAAAAGACCGCTTTTATTTGGGTACTAGCTTTAGCCAGCAATTGCACCCGCGTCCCATAGGAACTACTCTGCGCAGTTGGTTAATGTAGTCTATAAGCCTTTCTCTATAGGTAAATGTGCTATCTAATCTAATACTATAGTAGAACTTATCTTTCGTATTGGTCATATTGAATAGCGCGTTCAAGCAAACAAAATATCTCACTAGCTTTCCTGTAATTATAAGTATAGGTAATAAAACCTTAGTTTAGTTTGTTTGTGCTTAGTTTATTTAAATTCTCAAAATTAACTCACCTAAGTACAGACGCCTGCACATCAAGCTATCCGAAATTGTATTTTTTCCAATCAACTTTGAACCATATGCGTCTGCGATAAAGTTGAAAATCTATTAAGAAAATTTTACAGACTGTAGTAGCTTGATGTGCTGGCATCTATACATACTATCTGCATCGATCTGGTGTAAGGCTCTATTCTTAATTTAAGAAACTCTACAGGGTTCCTCATGCCGTGATAATCTCACCTGATCTAGGGTAGCTGGCGACGAAGACATCGCTGGATCTTATAGGCATGTTGTATATGTTTGCAGCTTCAGCAGTGTATGTTCTTGGGAAAAAGTAGCCTTTGGGTCCCACTCGGACATAGCTTGTGTGCTCGTCTGTTTAAAACAAAATAGAAATCAAAATTATTAGATGTTTCGTAAAACCAGCAGAGAAATCAGACCAGATCTTTTATTATCTAAAGGTTTGTCTATTTGTTTGAAACTTAGCAGTCCCAGGTATTAACGACGTTTGTCCTAATTTTCAGTAGGTTCCTAATCATATTTTGATGTGAATATAATAAAGCACTTACAATTCACAAATATAAATAAAATATTGTCGTCTGATGTTACAATAAAAATGTATAGTTAAAAATGTTAAAAAACACTTTTGGATGACAATATTTTTAACAATGCACTCGGTATTGTATTGTGGCCTTCATCTAAGTATGATGAGGTTAATTCATTTTAACTAAATTCATGGTTAGTTCGCATGGTGGTTCGCAAGATTAACATAGTAAACATCGGAATTTGCAATGAAATAGCAATTCATTTAAATGGCCGGATATCAGTAAGCACTACTAATAAGATTAACGATGTCCGGTTTTCACATAAACCTCTCGTTTTGAACGGAAATTTACTGGATCAATTCGAGGTTAAAGTTTTAGACGACATGAGTTTAAGATACAAGAAGGGAAGCACAAATTGATGTTTATAAGCTCAATCCACCTTATTATAAAAGTGGTCTTAAAACGTACCAGCTTTAGTACTAGATATAACCACCTCTTTTTTTTATTAGCCTATACTGTCCCACTGCTGGGCAAAGGCCTCCCCAGTCCCCCATATCTTTCCACTAACATCTATCGCAAACTTTATGTGGCCAGTCCTCAAGGAAACGGTCCAAATCGTCTCTCCAGCGCTTCCTCGCCTTGTACAAGTCACAAACCACCTCCTTATACAAAGTTAATACCCTAAACCTATCATTAAACCCAATACTTTTTAAAACCACGTTTTATAATAATGTGGATTGAGTTTGCAAATGTGCTACTCAATTCTATTCCCAGAACACAAAAAAAAAAACTGAAAAAATATCAAGGCGGTTTGACCGTTCATTCACCTGCGCATGTAACCTTTATTTTTACATATTTCGATGCAGCAAGTAATTAATTGACGTACCCGACGTAGGTACCCATTTAAAATAGTATAAATTGTCTCTCTTTCTCTCTCTCTCTCCCTAAAGAAGTTTAAAACAAAATGGCGGTTACAGAAAAGTTGAAGTGCATATAAAAATCTCAACAATATTGATATACTTACATAAAAGGAGCGAAAAATCAATAGGAAACAGGACATTAAAAAAAGAAATACAATTGATTTTCTTAAGTTTCTTCCCACAAAGTCGAACCCAAGACCCCTTGCACAGCAGTTGACTACTAGACCAAAGAGTAATATATCTTTTAATTATATGCTCGGCACTGTAAAACACTGGTACTCAGCTCAAAGGTTAGACTGGAAGCCGACCCCAACATATTTGGGAAAAGGCTCGGGAGATGATAATGATGCTCGTACTGTTAGCAAAGTTGTTAAATTTGGTGCCAAAGTCACCAAGCCTTTTATGGGTATTTAGAGTGTGTCGACGATGCAGTCTACCCATCTATCTATCTTCGTCTATGTTAATAAACTCATTAACGTAATGATTTACTTCGATGCTCAGGTACACGTTTCTAATCATGTAAAAGTGATTGTATACCTACCTATCACAAATGGCGTCTAAGTAGATCATTAGAATACGATATCGTTAAATAAAAAGGAAATTAATTGGCACATATGAAAGTAACTAGATGAGTATAAAAGCTAAAATGGTTAGACCAACAAAAATGTATTATAAGTACAACCTTTCTTGTGCTTGATTGATTTTGGTAGGTATAGAATCTATGTATATGTAGTTTATATCTTAACCGGCTGTTTCCCGAGGGCTCACCATGTCCTGTGGAAGCTAGGTACAAGCCATAATACGCATACTACCGTGAATGTAGCTTTCGAAATAAAAAAAAGAGTTTTGAAAAGAGTTTCGAATATTGAAAAAAATGTTGCAGTTTATTCATTACAAGCATGCAAAAAAATGAAAAAATAAACACTCTTTTGTATTGTTGTATATAGATAAAGTTAACATGTATACCATAGTGTAGATAAAAAATATATTAATAAAACTTACTTTTAAAGTATTTCGCGAGCTCAACAGCCAGTTCGGGCTCCACATCTCGAATTTCCCACGGAAAATTATTTGTTGCATCCATTCTATTCAGTCGTCCGGAGTGCAAGACCGTTCTACTATAATAATAATATATTTAGTTTGATAAAACATTCTTTATTTAAACGATTACGACAAGACTATTTGTTTTCATTATTCATAGAATATAGATACCTAGGTACATGTAAATACGTACTAGAATTATTCAATCAATCTATGTGAATGATTGGCTGTTATCTATACTTATAATAAATCTGTAGAGAGGTCAATTCTGTACATTGAATATATTTTCAAAATAACTATCAGGGGGTGATCAGTGATCGATACTGATGCCAAAAATGCAATCAGTAAAATTTTTGTCTGTCTGTCTGTCTGTCTGTCTGTCTGTCTGTCTGTCTGTCTGTCTGTCTGTCTATCTGTATGTTATTAATAGGAACAAAAACTACTGGACGGATTTTAATGAAACTTGGTACAATTATTCTTCATACTCCTGGGCAGGTTATAGGATACTTTTCATCACGCTACAATCAATAGGAGCAGAGCAGTGAAGGAAAATGTTGGGAAAACGGGAGAAGTTACACCATTTTTTAAGCTTTCGTCGCGTGTGCAGCCTTAATGGTTAAAGCTACATAGAAATCATGTATGACGGAAATATTCTACATAAAATTATCTAAAAAAAATTCCACAACAGCATATGTCTATCTTTAATGGTTGACTCACAATAACACGTATAACTCCCGATAGTTTACCAGTTCGAAACTTTCTGATTATTTGATATTGATTTGTTTACTCTTATGTTTATAATATTCTCGCTCCTGCCTAATTAACAAAAGATAACATTATAACATATTCTATAAAAAAAGAATCATAGAAATCGGTGTAGAAATACCAAACTTATACATAAAATACGATAATCAGCAGGTCGGTCGGTAGGTATAATATAAGGCGGGAGGTCCGAGCGCGAGCTTCTCATTCCGACAAAAGTTAGGCATTGGTAGCGGTAATCGACATCCACACTGGCGTAGCCACGGGGGTCCTCTATAGGTTATACATCAGAACAACACATAGACTACTTTTTGTCGCGAAAACCGACATCCACGCGGGCGGAGCCGCGGGCGACCGCTAGTGTTTATATAAGTATCATGTTTTCCCTTGTTAGAAAGAAATCGAAACCTGAATGTATTCACCGCCACTGTATAGCTTTATGAATAGAATTTATTCATAACTGATAGCTTAAATTAGTCAGCAGTAGTGAAGCATTCCTTACAATACACAACAATTATTATGTGTTTTCTTTCGCGGCGTTTACTGCCTGATAACTTACATTTTGTTCAGCTGAAAGAAAATCCTGTAAGAATTCACTTATTGAAAAACGATATGTCGTCTAATCCAGTTCAACACTTCGAGGCTAGAGAGCCCTTCTATTTTGTAAGTCCTAGCTAAAAAAATCAAGGTAAACAACCAAAGGTACATGTCGTGTACATTTTCAGTAAGATTTTTTCTGAAATTCGAAGAAAAATACTCGACAAGACTGTAAAATAGTCCTGCGTGAAGCAAGCCAGGATGATTATCCTAGTTTCATGCAATTATATCAAAGTATTTATATTGGTAAACATGGTTTATTTGCCTCAAACACTTGTCACGTTGATTGTTATCGGTCAGGTAAATGAGACTAGTTGACGAACGCTTCGTGCAAGGGTACGTCCCTAATCAACTACTGTTCATCTAATAGATTTACAGTTCATATACTAGAAGTATCTACTTAATAATTAAGATTGCAAAGCCAACGAGAGTTCATTTCGGTTGCATGAAGTAGTTCACCCGCGATGACCCCGCGGGAAACAGATGGTCCGATCAATTCATCACATCACAAAAGAATATACATAGAAACATATTTTTTACGGGCAATGTTTTAAACAATAGAATCCACAGCTGGTGAAATGCTGTGTCCAACTAGTTTAAGACAGTTAACTAGAGTTCCATCTCTCAAAATATGACTTCAGTCATTGCATGCGGGCTAGAAACGCAAACAAAACAAGCACTTATAAAAATAAAAGATTTTACTTAACAAGTTAGGAATAAATAAATTACATGGCGAACATATTTGGAAATAAATTAACTACATATACAAAAACACAGAGATCGGGAACTATGACGTCACAACAACTACTTCAGGCGCCTGTTGTGATTGTATTTTGTCTTCCTTCTTCTCATCCAGCTCGGCGTCAACGCTGGCTTCTGCAGGGGCTCGCTCCTGGCACATGAGGGTCTCAGGGTCTCTAATGCGCTCAGGGCCGCAGTTTTCCGTAGCTCCTAACAGCTTCAGCTCGTCCTGATCGTCAGAGTCGGTCTCGAGCCGGCGTCGACCAGCGATCACCACCTCAACGGCGCGGCCGTCGCCAGCAGACCTGTCGCCAGCTCCGATCTCGACGCGGTACGGCGTACTGGGCTCCACGAAGGCCTCCATCACACGGAAATCGGATCTTTCCTGGATTTCATGGTCCTTGTCAAGTGGTTTGTGACTCTTCGAAAAAAGATCGAAGACTGAAAGCGGCATCTTCTTGGGGACGGCGACGAGTAACACCACGTTCTTGACGTCGGCTTGCACGTTGAAATCGCCATTTTGTAGCTGGTTATAGTAGGCGGGCGTGGCGGTGGCGACCGCCAGAAGACAAGCGAATGCTACAAGCATGGTGCGTGCGCGCGACGGATCTCACATGCGCTAACTGCGCGCCGCATGCGACCGCGCCGCTTTTACCAGCCACTTGCGAACCAGTCTGCCGCTCGAATCGAGCACACTGTAACGGTTAACACGACATGAATACTGAGTGGACCTAATTCGATGGATGATGTCTAAGTATTAATTATCAATTTAGAATGTAATGTCCAATGTTTGTTAACTTGGTTGCATGAGTAACATTACATACAGATCATTATCGGTTTCCATTGATCCTTTACGACTTTTGCTATTGTCGTGCGGCTACACATTTTATATTTTAGTGATGCTGAATTTCTAAATCGGATATTTAGTTGAAAGACGGTCAAACAACCCATAAAAATCGAGGACTTTTAGATGCAGAAGCTTTGCGTTCTACATTGGCTTATTCTATGACGGACATATTCGTCAAAACAAAGTGGAAAGTCGAAAATGCCGTGCCGTGGCGAGCAATGGAGCCGCAGGGTTTAGCGTGTGACAGTGACCGCGGGTCATCGATACGATAACCGAGTTTCGCCTGCACGATCCTCGTGCAGATAGGATCTCAGCTCAACGCCAGTTACAACTGCGCACACCAACTGACCGTAAACATTACGACGCAGGACAAATACTCGAGTCCTTCGGCATTGTTCCGTTATTTTCTCCACAGCATCAACGTTATCTTAAATAATGTTGTTTTTACTCAAGAATAAGTATAACAGCTATGCTGTTGTAACATTTGTTTCCTAGTAAGATATGAAAGGTTTTCCAATGAACTTTGAAAATTTGGGGGAAGGTCATTTCTAATTGAATACCTCAGCCGCCGACACCTTTTCCTCAACTACCTTTGAAGTAAAGGGAGTTATCTTTGCTACTAAAAATTTACTAATTTTCAACGGCATGAATGTGTTTATTAATAATTAATTATAGTAAAGACCATATTATATTATCATGCAAGACATATTCTAGATAAAAGAGTTCACAGTCGCTACTTGACACAGAATCGGAACAAATCTGGACCCTTATCACGATGTGTAAAATCAGGAACTCCCGTAATGAAAAAGTGGATACATTTTAATCATATATCGTAGTCAAAGCAACCTGCTGGTACACGTAGAAAATGCCGTATTGGCTCCTATCTTTCCAACTCTTAGGCACTACCAAAATAGGTAGTAAAATTTTCATATTTTAAAGGTAATATTAGTCAGAATAATAAAATAATAAATGAATAATAAGAAGAAAGGCACTGAATAAACTTGAAATATCGAAAAACTTCGGGAGCCTGTTCTGCTTGAAGAGCTGCTTCTTCGTCTAGTCATTTTAAGTAGATTAACTTGTAACAGTAAGTGTTTAAGACCCGATTCCACCGGTGTGCGGCATAGTGCTTCATTGTGATACACACAAATATTTCTTCTGGAGTACTCGCTCTAGCATACAGCAAAAAATTGCGTGCGAACATTTCTAAAATGTGCGTCAAATTGCACCCTTTATGCGTGAATTCATGCTATAGGAGTGGAGACGCGCTGAGGAGTGCGGCATATAAATTGATTGATTGAAAAGTCAAAACTGCAAACTGTGCAAACTACATCGAATATTTTTTTTAAAGATCAATTGGGATGTGATCTACATTCGATATCGAAGCCAAAAAATATAGTTTTTAGAATTTTTGTCTGTATGTATGTACGGGCTAATCTCAAAAAGTACTGCATAGATTTGCTTCAAATTCGGCATGAATATAACTATGGGCTCGGGTCAATTATTATTATCACGCTATCACCACGAGGAGGAGGGGGTGAATATTTCATCCTAATGCCCACGCGGACGACGTCGCGGGCAACAGCTAGTAATAAATAATTAAGAGGCTTAACTGGACTGGACTAGATAAATATTAGGTACCTAGTTTATCTGCGTTGGATCGTGAACCAGTAGATCGAACCTTCGTAGTAATCACGAATATAGTCCCACGTGGAAGGAAAATTAACATATTTTTAATTTTAAATGTAACCAGGAAATTACTTTGTAGAAAATCTAGCACCTGGATACAAATAATGCCATAACCAGCGGGAGGCGCAGTTCAGAAGTAGTAGTATATAAGGCTGTTGACATTGTATAACTTCAGCTTAGTTTTAAAAACATGGTTGATAAGATTTTTCAAAAAAACAAGAGTTAGGATTTTTCAATAAGAATTATTTTATTTATTTTCAACGAAACAATGTACACACTTACGTATATATTTATCTTAAAATCTAAAATAAATGCATCTTTCCATGGCTAGCACGTCTAAGCACGATATAGTCAGTACAATATAATAAATTAACTAATATTATTTGTAGATTCATTGAAATTTTGGACGCCCGATTCCTATATTCTTACGATAATCATTTCTTCCCTGTGTATGATGACAGTGAAACATAGAAGACATTTTTTAAAACCTTTTGCTTTTTTTGTTACGAGATCGCAGGTATCGATAACCATTCATTCCTCATATAGGAAAGGGGCATTACTCACAAAACTATCGATAAATCTTTTATTGATCACATTTTTATATCTCCCTAATGTTGGCGGGTTTTTCTCAACAGCGGCATCAGGAAATTTGCCAGGCGATGTTTCAGTCTGCAAAAGAAAGATATTTTATTATTTATGAGAAAAAAATTGGGTTTGTTATCTGGGTATTGAAGTTAAGTTTATTAAAATAGTAACGGTAAACACTAGTTTACATGTCGTCAAACAATCGCTGATATAAAATTAATCAATTATCAACAATTGCTTATATAAAATTAAACTTTTTTAAAATTAAACGTTAATTCAAAGGGTTATTTAGGTAACTACTATAAATGTTTGTTTCATAGTTTTGCATGATTCTGTATGCAATTAATTTAAAATAATTAAAAGTGTTTAATTACCTGTTATATTATGGCTATTTTCGCGATTATCTGAGAATAAAAAGAAAAACATGGGTAGGATCAATTTTTTTTCACTTCCCGTTATATAATTGTTATGTGAATCATGCATAACTAAAAACTTAACAATATCGATATCTATGCATTTTAGTGTTCAAAATTTTGCTATAGTGACTAACGCTAGAGAAAACTAGGCTGTAAATCAAATATAAAATGAATCAGTTTACAATGAATTTCTATAAACATTTTACCTTTGTGCCTTCTCCTGCTTCCTCAACGAGGCGTCTTTCTTCTGGCTCTTCATCTCGTTGCCCAAGCTAACGTCACTCAGTGGGGAAGCCTTCTCCGCTGGCTTGGCTGGTTCTTCAGGCTTCATGTCCTCGGGTTTCTCCACCGGCTTCACCTGCTGCGGCTTCTCATCGGGCGCCGGCAGTGACACCACCTGGATCGCTGGCAACGACGGCGACGACCCTTGAGGAGGCTTGGGCTTGGATTCATTGTAATCTTCCAGGGCCAGATCCAGGAAATCGTCCATGTCCCCCAGGGCGGACAGTAAGGACTCGGCGGGCGCCACCGCGATCACCACACCATCGATATTGAGCCTGTAGTTCTCAGAGCCGTTCTGTCGCTGGTCATAGTGGTTGTTGCCGCAGTCGGGCGTAGGCGCGGAGCCCGCCAGCACCAGCATCGTCGCCAGCAGCGCCACCTCGCACACCACTCGCCTGTAGTTGACCATCGCGGAAGGTGTCTGTGGGCGCACTGAACTTCGGTTGCGGCTGTAGGACCCGCTATGTATCCATTCTCCGCTGCATCTTTTATTTATTTGCCCAGATAGCGGTACAGCCAGACGCGGCTCCGACTAACCGCGCGACCCGTCGTACTTAAACTGGTATTAACACAACAGAATTGTGTAATAAATACAGGTATACAGGTATCATCCGTTATGTTAAAACGGCCGGTAATTTACAACGAATGCTCATTAAAATAATTATTAGTAGGTAAGCCTACATGTAATCCCGGCAAACTGATAATATTGTGTTTACATAAACTTTATATTTTTAGAACATTAGGTATCTGAGATAAAATAGGAGGTCGTCGACTTAACCCAATAACCCGGTGACCTTTGATATCACATAAAACGGTTAAAAAATTAATACTACATTGCGTGGGCTTAAGTCGTGTGATCTATTTACTTGTATTAAGCTAATTGAAACAATTGTAAAAGTACAAAGGTTTAGAAGCTTGGAATATGATATGGAACTAGGAGTATAGCCATCTAGGTGATCTGTTTAGGAAGTTTTCTTCTCCGTAGTAAGAAGAGATGTAGCTAAGCCAAATTTGTACCTACATTATGCTTTAGTTAATGGGCTCTGTAACATCATATCGGCATATTTAGCGGTGCGAACCTCTAGCAGTATTAAAGGATAAATAATAGCTTTGATCTTGATTAAGGATGCCAAAGCCAACGAAAGCTTTTACAAGTCAATACGAGAACTTTTACCGAATACTTCGTCGCTTAAACTCTATAAGCAGAACAGCAGCAGTTTTGTGTTAATCTCAATTAATATAAAGTTAGTGGACATTCGGTGGCACAGATCGGGTGCGGTAGAACAACCTGTCGCTGATGGGTCGCGGACAGCTTTCAACTAACTGTATCTACCACCTACTTGCACCACCGCATCGTCGATAAACGGTAAAATTGTAGCATTTTACTTTATTTGCCCTTTTCTTAGACAATTATTTGATTTACTTGAAGTAGAAGAAATTGGTTACCTTAGGGTCGGTTCATATCTAACGGAATATGCGTCGCGTATTATCGGTCGCGTAACGCCAGAACAGACAAATGTATAGAAAAACACTTGACCGTTCACACTCAACCGATGATACGTTAGTGCGACTGATGATACGCTCGGCGTATTTTACGTCAGATATGAACCGACCCTTTTTTGAGCAGCTTCACACCCCCGCGTGTATATCTAGGTTCAACTCTACTAATATTGAAGGTTCATAAAAACTAAATTTGTGGTTTGTGCTCCGACAGCATACTTACGGTATATAATACAACTAGATGTATCTACGACTCATTTACTACAAGTAGGGGTACCATGAAAGCTATTTCTTATTTTAATTAAATTAACGATCATTTTAAAATAACTAATGTTTCCTCCAGTATCAAACACATCAAATTACACTTAGAGGGCAAGTACTTACATAGGTACTCTAAGTACTTATGTGTTAATCCAATAAAGTCCTGTGTGTGTTAGTGCCCTCTCACGTTCATTGCATGCCAATTTGTAAAATGATCCATTGAGGAGCGTTTTGATAGCTTGATACAAATTGAAAAGCATTTAACAGAAATGATATCTCCTTTGCCCACATTTAACGACCCGGCAGATTTCTAGGCAAGAGCTAGAAACTGTTAGCTCTTCACAAACAGGTCTGACGTACTTTCTACCACACCTAGTTTGATTTTATGTCGATTCGCAGTCTTTCTAGTGATTTAATATGTTCGATGAGTCGCTAAGCCAGTCGTTTCCTGACTCTAGAAAAATCTCTAGATGCTTAAGTGTAGATTTGGCTGGGACTGGCTGTCCCTGAAAGTACTAAGAGTATCAAATAACATATGGGCAGGATCATTCACCTACTTTTTGACCTGTCTGGGACTTTTTTGCCCTGTATAATATACCTAATAGTACCCTGTATAATGGCACGTGTTGTTGGGCAGTTTTTTGCGCCACTTCACAGTGTAAAAGCACATAGGAAGTGGTGAAGGGTGGGCGTGGTTGAGGGACTTTTTGTTTTGACGTTCAAAAAGTGCTGATTCAGCCCGACTGTATCAGTCTAATTTGAATAAATGAGTTTGAGTAGTAAATCTATGTTTTCGGCGTCAGAAGTTTCCGATGTCCAGATTATTTAGCTTTTACGAACCCAAACGATACACATGAGATATTATGTTGTTTGTATAGTAAAGTAACTTTCTAAGTATATCTTGGACACCAATGACTGATTCAAGGTGAAGGAAAACATCTCGAGGAAACCTGGACTACAAAGTCTGAAATCACCAACCCGCATTGAGCAAGCGTGGTGATTAACGCTCAATCCTTCTACGTGTGAGAAGAGGCCTGTGCCCAGCAGTGGGACGATAACAAGGCTGATGATGTATAGTAAAGTGTGCTCAATTACTCAGGACTGGAGTTAAATGTAGGTAAGTGCAATATAAATATATGTTCGACCGTTACATTCCCATGCAAATCCTCCAGTTTTCTCAGATAACAGGAAGCGACAAGCAACGGTACTGCGGTATAGTTGCCAATCCGCTTGTCTTCTTATTAAACATCTATCGGATTAACAGTTCAAAGCACCTATAAGAACTTGTGGTTTGGGATTACAGTGAATGGAGTCTCGGGTTCGATTCCCAGATTGGGACAATTCTTTGCACTTACCTATAGGGTTCACAAAATAGGTTGACGTCGTCCATTAGTTGTTACAATTTCCTGGTCACTAGCTGTCAGTAGGATTAAAAAACACTAGGGCTTGTTATAGCTTAGTAGATAAAGCTGTAGATGCAGTGAGCCGTGGTGGCCCAATAGTTAAAGCATCACCCTCTCATGTACGGCATGTACCAATGAAGCTTTTCTAAGTTACATGTAATTAAGGAAAACATCTCGAGGAAACCTAGACTATAAAGTCTGATATCATCAACTCGCATACAGCAAGCGTGTTGATTAACGTTCAATCCTTCTCCGTGTGAGAGAAGACCTGTGCCCAACAGGACGATAAAAATTGAAATGATCCTTTTAAAGACTTAATTATTAACAACTTAATTGTTGGGCTTTTGGAAGCTAGTTGTGTTATGATATGAGAAAACATCGTTATGCGTTAAAACATCGTTATGCGTTATAACGATGTTTTCTCATATCATACATCTGCCTGTAGGCTACAGTTTTGTTACCATGTTAGCCAGCAGACTCACGAGCAAACAGCTAATCATCACTAATCGTACTTATTTTTCTAAGGGCCGAGCGAGTTACACCGGCGGCCGCCAGCTTCGCCGCGACCTTTTCAAGCGATACTGGTCTTTAAAGTATGTAATTAAAATTTAAAATTATTTCACACTGAAAGTGCTCGCCGCGTCGCTGCCAGTCCGGTATGACTCGGCATTATAAAGGTTTGTAATGAAAGCACAATTAAACACTAAAACATATTTATTTCAAACATAATTTTAAGGGAAGACCGGTTTATAGGTTCCGAATTAAAATAAAAGAAAAACAATATTGCAATATTTTGCAAGGCACTGCTACTTAAAAAAAAATCTTAGTTCAAACATTTTATCGCGAATAAAATAAAAACAAAACATGATCACAAAATATAATATCAACTTCACAACGCGTTAAATGAATATTAAGACAACTAACGAATAGGCATATTATGGATGTAATATACACAATATGTTACTGTAAATCATAAGCTTCGCGTATTCGACTACTTCTAGGGCATTAAGCGCCATTAGGGAGCTGACAGAAAAGTGATTTGTATATCCTTTAAGCCCGTCACAGACTGAGCTATAATATATATTAATATACCGTACTATTACAACAAGTATATTATAACAAGCTACCACACACTAGAAATATATATTTTGCCTTCATATTGATGGTCGTCCTATTGTATAGTAATATGCAAAAATATAAATTACGGTATCGCATGGTGATTTCACAGAAATATATATTATAGCTGAGTGTGCGGTCACAAATATTGGACATGTATTTGTTATTTTCTCCCACAAAATAATAACAATAAATATAATTATAGTCAGACACTGTTTCATACAAGCGGTCACAAGCCGAGTCCTGAACTATAACGAGTTACAATCTCCAGGCCTAAATATAAATTTAACAAAAATATAATCTGTATTTTATGTCACATAGTGTGAATTCAAGCTTAATTCAATTGTAATATATAAGCCGGTGCATTATAAAAAGGAATCTTAATGGCGGCATGTACTTGCGTTAACAGATAGTACAGTCAGCATATACAATTCAAAGTGAAAGGTTTTTTTTCTAATTAAAAATAATAAAAATAAGACTGAGGTACATTTTATTTAAACTAGTTCTGCCAATGGCAAAAAAAAAACAAAATAACAGAATACAATAACAAGGATCCCTAAACGCGTCACGACAGCGTGGAAGAAAATCAACTAATATATTTTTCTGCTTACCTTACGCGCGAGAGTGAATAAAGAAGGCACTATTGTGCGAGCGAGAGAACATGATAACCGCCGCCATTTTAAATTCCCTTCTTCAATGAACCGGGTTATAACATTATATAATATAATTTCACTCACCATATTTAATATATTTAATTACAATAAGGCACTTAGGAAGACAGTATATTAAACAGGCATTCATTTCAAAAACTTATTTCTAACTTAACTCTAGCAATATCTTAAGACGAGTATAATAGAATAGAAACTATAGTTAATCACGGTTTTGAAAAAAAAAATGGTGTACTTCTAGGCAATATAAGTTTGACCAGTCACCTGGAATAGGAGACGAGCCTATTTCCATCTACCTTGCTAGTCCTTGGTCTATTATTGCAAAATACTAATGCCAGATAACACTTTATCAAGAATGGAACTGCAGCACTTATATTTAAAAGTGGTCATTACTTACCTGGTCCACAATTTTCAATTTAAATTCAGGGATAAATCAACGATATTCGCAAACTCAAGAGCAAAAAACAGAGTAACTCCATCAAATAAAATCCGTATAATGTAATTTGTGTAACACACAGGTAATATCAATTTGTTCTATAACATATAAACATAATTTGGATACGTTTATTTGACAATAAATGTATTTTCTTTCTTTTTTCATCCTGACAGAAGGGTCGTGAAACACCAGATACCAAAAATATAAACTATGACGTATGTATTTTTGATCACAGACATTACGCCGCTAAATCAACAACTGACTAATTCAAAATAAAAACAATAATAATGTCCCGTGTGGGAATGGAACCCGAGACCCGCAGCGCAACAGCCAATGCAACCAACCCCTTCACTGTGCGTTTTTATATTTAACCCCTTATCCTACCTATACTTAGAGATAGCATCTCTATATGCGTAAACAGTGGGTATACTTAAAAAAAAAGAACGCTAGACCAAGAACATGACCGGGACAGCGGGTTCGTAACGAGTTAAAGCGGCCCTAGTTTAGGCCCTAGTTAAAGTGGGTTTAAGTCAGTAAAAGTCTGACACTACCTCCAGGTACACACGCACAACGGGAGAAGTCATTTCATGATACACCTCGAAAAAAAAACGGCTGGTAACATGAATGTCAAGCGTCAGACTTATCGGTGTACTCGGCGGCGATGGCTCGCAGCACGTGGCTGAAGAAGTCGCGGCGGTGCCGCACGCGGTACAGCGCCGCCCTCACGTAGCGCCGCACCGCCGCGCCGCACGCGCCGCCCGCGCCGCCTGCGCCCGCGCACACCGACCGCGACGCGCAGCTGATCGTTATTGCTTGGCGCCAGATGCGAGAACTCACTGCAACGAAAAAGAAAAAAAAAACCATTACACAAATGCTTATTTCAGATTAATCATCATCATGCGTCTAGCATTTTCCCAATTATAAACAGAATGGTTTCCACTAACAGGATGATAATTACCCATAACAACTGGGTAAGACATTACATATGACAGCTGGAACCTACATACTTAAAGTGCCTTCTGAAGAACACAGACGGACTGATTATGACATAGATTACGCATCCATGAACCAACCGCACCAAGTGTTGCTTAACCTTCTGATCGATAGACCTGGCTAGACTGTTAGATACCAAGCGCGGAAAATTCGCGAACAGCTAAAGCTGTACTATTGTTCTACTTACAAAAGTGTTGCATATCAGCATCGCAGTGCGTCAGCAACTGCTGTATGGAGGAGGCGCCTTCGATAGGGGGCACGTTGGCTCCCGTCACCACCAAGGAGTTAGGTATCACTACCTGCCGGATTACTTCTTCCACTTCTAATTTTAATGCCTGAAAGAAATCAACAATTTATCAAATACTTTTTAATATTTAACAGAAAGATAGTATTCATGTTGCAAAATATTTTTTACCTCAGTATCAGGGTTGCCATTTGCAGTCTTTTTATTATCATCCTTCATGACATGCAGCCAGTATGAAGTGGGAATATGCTGCAAAAAATAATGTAGAAGCTATAAAAACATGACAATTATAAAAAAATAGAAAGCAATTTGAGGATTTTATCTTCAAACAAAGTTTTTGTTATCATAAAAATTAAACATGATTTTATTAAAATAATAATACTTTTACTTTATTAAGGCAAATATTACATGTTTTAGGGAGTTTCAAACCCAACATTAAATAAAAATTAATTACAACCTATTTTACTTACATTGGTGTCAGCAAGCATCAATATCCTATGCACATGAGGCTGGTCGGTAGTGTCTGGCGACAGCCGGTTCACACAGTCAGGATACATCTCCGCAAGGACAACGCTGTTCTCTCCACCCAGCTTCTGCTTGCTTTGTTCCTTTATTGCTAGCTCATCCAGTCTGTCGAAGATTAGAGTAGCTACTCTTGGTTTTACACCTGGAATGTTATAATGAATTTTATTTCAACAGTCTTATATGTAATGAAGATTCTGGAAATTGATTTGCAGTTGTAACCTGTTCATCAAATACATTCTGATATAGAACAAAACATACAAATTGACACCAGACACCACAACATCAACTTACCTCAGTCTTGGATTTGGTAGCATGGAAAATTATCAAATCAAAATTATTAATATTATCTTATTAATTTGGGAATATAGGTTATTAACAGCACACTAAACTAATAAAGCTAAAATAATTATGATTTCAAAGAATATCTTTGTTTTAGATCATGAAAGTTAGCCATAAACATAACTTTTTAAACTATGGATATTTCTACATCCACCATTTGCCTCTTCTAATAATCTCCCTAGTGTCATAAAGCCTAATGTACTAGGTTCATACCAAAGTGTGCAGATGCAACCTCCACATCTGCATCTTCGCTCCATGCCAGTATCATCTGCACAGCTTGCAGTATGGAGCATTGCAGTCGAAAGAAGAAGGAGCCAGCCCTTATCGGAAGCCTCTTGCCACAACCTTCGCAAATCCACTGAACTCTGGAATTTGATTAAAAATATGTTTATGCTCATTTCAAGGTTGTTGGCTAAAAAGTTCATGCATATTGTATGATTTTTGGCCTATTTCAATCATCATATAAAGATCATGGGTAACGTTTTTACCGCTTCAAAACTTCAGGGCACTTTTTAGTATAAAACTATGTTAACTTCTGAGGAGAAATAACATAGTATCATATTTACACTATATTGTAGGCATATTATAATTGCATGATCATTATTTTTTATATAAATAGCTAACCTGTCTATAACTCTAGCTGTTCTGCAAACAACGTTACAATCAGGTTTGTCCGAAGAGCACTTCATAGCTTTGGGCAGCAATCCAAATGTTTGTAGCCTCTCCACCAGCTGACACTCCAGTCTCAGGTCACCATGGCTTGTTGTGAACTCCTTGTACAGTTGCAGGTTACTATGAGAGAAAATTGACACATGTATGAAGTTAAAATTTATTTTTTATTATAAAACAATGATTAAATAGGCTTTTTATTTATGGTCTTGATAGAATACAAAATTATGTGAGTATATACAAAAAACTACATCTTGAAATTGTCTTAGTTTGCCTTGAAGCTATGAATCAAAAAGAAAGTACTCAAAGTATATAAGGATCCTTACTCAGGACATGTATTAAATGGCAATATTGTTTCTGTCTGTTCCGTCTTGGAGTTGCAGTCATACGTGGTGGAGTCTGCTTCCATCATTGTAATGTTTATTGACTGCTATCACTTATTTTACACGCATCTGCAAAGTTTGTAAACAAGTTGTAGTTCAAAACGCAAAGATCTTTATTTTCAAAAATTAGTTCATGTAATTTCAAAGTTCCAGTGGGTGAATCTTAAAAACGTTGTTGGGCTTATAATAATTAAGATAAGTTGTATAATTACTTTTAATTTGTAATTTATTTAATAATAGGTAAATAATCTTTGCAAACCTTTACCAAATGTCAATGTCAATGTCAATTTGTTTGGTAGCGTCACATGTCATTATCGTCTTGATTGCATTGCCATTGCCACTTGAAAAAACACGAAATCTTATAAAACTAAGAATATTATTGGATACCAATACTGCGGAAGAACTTGAATTCGTGCGAGGAGAAACCGGGTGGTTTTAACCGGTAATATATTTGAACTTCCCTCGGCCTCTTCCCAGACGGAGGATGTCCATGAGGATTGAGTGAGTGTCTATTACCACCAGACAAGTCATACTTAATATCTGATAATTTGTTATTCTTATTTTAATAATATGAAGTCACAATAAGATGATTTCTGGCATGGGTAAAATCATCTGCCTTCAATCAAACTAAATTACGACTTATAAAATTATATGTACTGACAACCCTGAGATGCGTGCCTTGCCTTTCATCAGTTTCGTAAATCGTAAATATTTCCGTCCGCTCCGCGTTTTGTATTTGTATGTCAAAGTAAGTGTCATGTTGCTTTTGCTACGATTTTATGTGATAGACATGCTTATTTGCAACATTTTCCATTAAATTGTGTTAAACTGGTATCAAAACTTTAAGTGAGCTGAAGTGT
Organism: Heliothis peltigera; assembly: GCA_958496145.1. Classification (NCBI taxonomy): domain Eukaryota; kingdom Metazoa; phylum Arthropoda; class Insecta; order Lepidoptera; family Noctuidae; genus Heliothis; species Heliothis peltigera. The sequence goes on along the minus strand of OY292326.1, from coordinate 3,104,212 downwards.
TTGCAAATGTACACCCAACATGTAAGTATCTTCTTATAAAATTATAATTTTCTGTCAGCTTGTCGTACTTACATTTTTCGATTTTTCAAAGTAAACTAAAATGTACCTTTACAAACTAAGTCTGAATGATGTTTATTTACATTTAAAACAAATTAAATATAAATCTGGTTAGATAATGATTATCTTAACTTAAAAAGACATTGAGCTGTGCAAAAAATCAATACCCTATCTCCTGAAATCCACGTAATTTCGCTTTTAAAATGACTGACTAAACTTATAATAAAAAAAAATACCACATACTTAACTAAACTTTAAGGTTAGTAAATAAATTTGAAAGAAAACCACGCAAAGGGCAAGCAGATATTCATTTTCATAAAATAACCACTCCTTGAAAAGTTAAGGCTGAACTCTAGGTCCCTCTAAAACCCTGTATGTATATAAAACATAACATGTTTATTTACCATGAGTCAGTACAATATCAGTAATGGTAATTAAAATTAGTGTAATAAAGGTATATTTAAACAATTAATATTAGTCATTCAGTATTGGTTGTTATTTCCTGTAATTTGATGTTAACAATATAATTGCAGTTCACTTCAGCGCCAATTGCTCCAGTTTGTTGTAAATTGTGACGGAGAATAATTAAAGTATTAAAGAATTATTCATCTTTGTCAGAAACAAAATTTTTCGATGGCCTTAAATTATACAATCAGCAATCAGCTCAAGCAATCAGACATCATAGAGGAAAAATTTTTTTATTGAAGAAGACTATAGATGCCTTGCTGCTAGGTGTGTGAATTAATCCATGGATTTTAACTAAAAGTATTAAATATTTATGTTGCTTATACAAACATACCACCAACTGAGAGTTTAACCCCATAGCTTCCAGGAAGCTACTTCATGCACTCATATAAAAAGTAACCAATGTATCTTGCCTTCATAGACAAAGCTGTTTATTTTTATATCCTACTCTTCTATTCTCTATCTCCTAGTTCTTGAGATGTAGGGTTTTCAAACATACAAATAAACAATCCAATCTACAAATCACAAAGAGGCATTTTAATTTTTAGTGGCATGAAAATGCCTCTTTGTGATTTGTAGATTGACTCATAATCTTTGGGAAAGAAATTTCATCTTATTATTTAAGTGAAGAAATAGTAGAACCTCTTGTTTCATCATTGGGTAATACTGAAGTTAAAATCAGTTGCTAACCTAAACTTCTCAGTCAATATGTATAACGGGTGTAGGTGTTAAATACTTATCAGACAAACGCTAGTGCTGAAACCATCCGGATGTGATAACAACTCCAGTCAATACCATTTTATGACAAATAATTGTATTTCACATCACCTTCAAATGCTCATTTTAGTAGTGCAAATTCTAAACTTCTAAGTTATTTTATAATTTGATAAACAATATTTTTTTTTTCAATTCAAGCTTTAAAATAAATTTTATGTTCCTCTAAACAATCTTTTCATGAGAATCGGCGTTAATCACATACCGCAAAAGTAAGATATCAGACCGCCTTTCCGCTTTTTCTGTGGCAGTTATGTAGTAGCTATAGAGGCTTATGATGAACTCACAACAATATGAGAGACTTCGCTCGCACATTTATACGCTTATCGGCTTGAGCCGAATGCGCCGAAGGAGTTGTTTCTATTTTCTATATGCCGTTATCCAAATTCGTCTGTCCTTCCAAATGCTGAGGCTTAATAAGATTTTATGTAAAATTACGTATCATACCACGCGGTCGACCCGATTCAACATAATAATCCAGAACTTCCCAACTTGGTAAACACACTTGAATGATATTACATATAAGGAGAATAAAACAGTTTTATCTGATCGCCACAAATGTGTTCCCATTACCATCTGTGCTAACTGGGAAGTCATAAAAACGATGCAAGCTACTATTACTGAGCGAGTTTCTGAAATTATAAGTTTGAATGCGTATTTCATGTGTGAGGTTTCCGTGGCGTGCGTGATTAAGGGCGATAGTTAGTGCAGTGACGCAACGCGCGTATTTTCGGCGGCAATATAACGTATTTCGTCCATAATGGTCGTGCTGAAATGTGAACCGACGACGCTGTGCCGACAACTGCCCGAACTTCGCTATTAATTGAGCTATTAACTGCGAAAATTTATTCACATACACAGATATTTAGTTCACACTTGTTTAGAAATAGAACGTTTACGAGTAACTTATATATGTAAATGACTTTTATAGCGCTTCCCGGTGTGCCTTAAGTTAACATCTCCCAGAAAATCTTATAACAATCCAAGACGTCATCGTAAACAAGCATTTAGGCTTATACGCACTGTAAATAGGTATTCGTACTTAGGTATTGTCGTAATTTATTGAGTGTTCTTAGAATACATCCTTGTTTTGTCACTCCAAAGTGAGTGGCCGCAGTTAATTATCCGCATCTGTCTTTCGTTTTCTCGAAATGTTTATTACTTGGTAGAAGTTGTTAGACGGTTTCAATAATCTTAGCCATTTAAGAATGCCTATTAAATTCGCCAAACTATTCATTCATTATTTGGTTAGAGGCTGTTAAGATCGCCCCATTAAAATCGTGAAAAAGGTGTCTCCTTCTTTTTGTCTTGAAATGTCCAGCACATCAGGGTCATCAGGCTCTAGACGTTAATTACTCAATTAGACGTGGCGAGCTCATATCGCCATGTTTAAAAAGGATATCGTTAATCAGCCTAGAACAGCAAGGACTTGCATGTATCTTCATATCTTCAAGCTAATATTCAGCATTTATTTTTCCTACAGCTGAAAGAACAGATTTTTCAAAAAGTACAGCAGGTATCCCACTAAGTAGGTCGAATTTAGTAAGTGTTAGTTTCTCAACGTTGCTCTAATCACTGCGCTGGCCATCCATGACTGTTTTGGTTGCGATTCTTTTGTTTTTTCATCAGCCAGTCATCGGCAATTTTCTATAATTGTCAAGGTCTGCTACAACAATTATGGGCTTGTTCAGAAAACTGCGATGCACCGTTGCATACTAAAACCTGCAATGTTAGGTAATACTTATTGAAAATCTTCTTTATAGACGACAGTTCTAAGTAGTTTGAAACTAGTTTAACTATACGTTTACTAAGACTAACTATTTAGAATTAATTCATTTTCAAACGATCCAGATCGTGATAAAATTCAGAAAAGGGACTAACATTAGATCATTTTGTTATATTTATTTACGCTCTTACTCCTCAACATGTGGACCGACCATCTGGTACATTAAGCAAAAGACGTACCACTGAATACTTTTTGTCTAAAACTCCATAACTGGGTCGTTATTTTTGAATGACAAAAACGGACAAATGGCCAGATAAATGGGTCACAAGTACTATTAACATTCTTGGCCACATAGAAAGGCTGTGATTGAACCCATTTTCAAATGCAAGCATAGTTTACCCAGTTTGAGAAAGCGCATATGTGGTTCCGAGATTAATGACTAAAAGCTTCCGGTGTCTCCATAACCTGCACTCTGCGTATTTCTCTTTACTGGTATAACACAATGATATTATACATGTTTCAAGCCTCGAGATGGATGTCGCAAGCGAGATGTGTATGTCATGTCGCCTCCGAGCAATTATGTGCAACACTAGCGGTGAGACGCTAGCTGTTATATCGGTGCAGCCATTATCGTGGTAAAGTAATTTGCTAACAAAATATTTTGGTACAAACTTGTGCATCCGAAACGAGATTACCTTGCTTCTGCCATAACTTGCAGGAGCTTTAAATGATAATGTGCAGGAAACAAAGATAGCTTTGCAAGTATGGGAACCAGTTTCATTTTACGCATTTCAATATCGGATGGACGATAACCAGACACGGTGTGCGTTTATTGCAGTAGTATCGCGTTGGACACACAACAACTTTAAATGTTCTTTTGAAACAAGACAACGTTGACGTCAGCTATTCACGTTTACATTTAACCTCTCGCCATTCGCCACGTTTGCCTACATTGACGAAGCGCAGCCAATTTCGAGGTCGCCAGTCATGGACGCCGCATTCTAGACCAAAGAGGATCTATATCTGACACTACGAGGCCTCGAGTTCAAAGCACTATCGACTTGACAAATACATAAAATCTATTATTCTGACACAAAATGCAATTTCTTCAAGGAAACTAGTCAAATCTTATTTATCAGCATAACTGTATAAAAATGTTCTATTGTTCCTAAATTAGGCTTGATTACGATTAAGGCGATATGGGCGTGGGCGAACTGGGATTGTTTACAGAGTGCCTCGACTCCTAAAGGCGGCTTAACGACGGACGCACTTTCTACATGAGCACAAGTTTAAATCACGATATTGATATTATCTTTAACTGTATTCCTTTTCTCAAAATGAATAAAGGCATGCAGTTTCTGTATAGTAACTGGTTTGCTCTCTTAAGTGCAGATAATGCTCTTTCACACAATGATAACTTGATAAATCGCCATGAAGAGATTATGAATGATACTGAGGCCTTGAACTAAAATTCGATGTGGAATGGTGGATCACGCTATTTTCCACCAAAAATATAGTATGAACTGATATTTCGTGTCTCCCTATCATCAGTGTGTTAAGTTCATGACAAATGAAATTTATTGCCGTTTCACGAAACTTTGTGTTTCGCCTTTCTTTGTATAAAGCTTTAGAATCCCTTCTTTTTGCCTTCTTTTCGGGCATTTAGCGAATATGTTACATTATAATAATATAATTATGTTGATTTTCATTGAGCACAAAATAAATTATTCACTATCGGTATAAGTACTCTAAATGAAATAAAATAATATATTTTTAGCATTAAACCCAAAAATGTCAGACCTATGTCAACTTTGCTCACAATCTTACCGTTCACTTCACTCAATTGCAAATCCCTTCCTGGACTCTTACTTTTACCACGACAAAATATTGTGTGCCTCAGTTGTTTGAAACAAAAGAAGTATTCAATATCTGAAGCGAATTCACGATCGTGGCCGTGAACAGTTTTATAGGTTCTAACATTAGCTACAAAGAAAAATTGTTTCCATTATTTACACGTACAAACCAACTCCGATAAGCAGATATAACTTAGTTGTATTACTACAAACCAATCACGTATTAATTATTGCCTCTGTACCTATTACCAGATTAAATACCAATCTAAGTTTCCCCTAACGTGTTGATAATTGTGATAACCTTGGTAGAATCCGATGTTTCTGAATATAGAAACGTGGATTCGTATGAATCAAACAGCATCAGCATAAATCGGATTAATCCCGACGGACGGGCGTCATACATTAGTTTATTGATCACGAATCGAACATGTGTACAAATCATACATTGTTTGTAGTCGAGTTAACATCTTCAAAGGGTTTACAGTAGATATAAATCCAAGATTGACAATCAATATGAATCGAAACCCTATTGGCGATCTAAAATTGGACTTGAAGAGCATTAAAACCTAACAGAATCAATTTTGCAAGCTTGCTGTCAACGCCAGAATATTAAGTTTACTCGGACGCCTTCACACTTCCTCGCGTCCAAACTTAATTAAGTTTTTATGTAAGTAATGCTAAAATTGTTGACAGGCTTTTAGGAAAGCAATAAACACATTTTAACCTGCAGTGGCGTGCAGTGGGTTCTGAGTAAGGGTAGGCCAGGCTATAAATGTAAAAAAAAAAACTCACCAAATTATTCAGTGTTCAAATCACGATGAGAGTTTTCGTCCACTTCACTTCAAAAACTCACCAGTTAACGTAAGATTCAAAACACGATTATTATTCCGTCCAGGCAAATGTTAGTTATGGAAGAAAGATTTGGCCACCTCAAATATCTTTCAATTTATTTGTGTGTATACCACACAGCCAGTGAACTGTCTCATAACTCTGAGGATTGAAATGACGAGTACGAGATGAATTATTGTATTTCTGAATTAGCTCTCGTAACTCCGGTACACATCTACCTTTAGACACAACTTGAATCTTATCATTATACGTTAGCTGTGAAAACTTACTGCTTTTAATCTCTAACAAACACACATTGTCAGCACAAACTTCACAATCTAGGACCATTGTTACGTAAACAAACAAATAAACTTTAATATTTACACTACTTGAAAAACGAATTACTTAAAACTCACTACGAGTAATTTAAAAATACAAAACAATCACTGTTTAAAAATATTCGCGCGATGATCGCTAGTCACAGAAACAATATGGCATCTTTGAAAAAAATAATAATAAACAAACGCCCCGATAAAATACTTCTAAATTAAATTTCCATCATTGCATAATGTCATATTCAAAAATGATGTTTACAATATTTTTCGGATAACCTATACAGATACTAAACATGACAGAAACAAAACACACGGAGTTGCCGACACTAAATAAATAAAAACTGCCGCAAACTTATTAGACCCGGTGGTCATTTTGGAAATAAATATTTATTATTATTATAATAATTATTGGAACTACGAAATAGGTATGACTATTGAGACAATTTTTGTGGTATGTTTTATAATTATTTTCATATTTTTAATATGGTTTTTATTTATTTGTTATAAGGAAATTATCGTTTATATTCTGTGGGTTTTTATTTATGAAATTGGCAACATTCGTCATTCTGCAAAGCTCTTCACTTTCATTCATTTAAAATTTGTGGCATGACCATTGACCAATCACGGCCATCTCCCGAGCGCCTATTTTTTTACATGTGTGCCGTTCATATACACGAAAACATGAACACACATATGCATAAATTTATGAATGGATATTCATGATGGATCAAGCAAATACTATCTAGCCGCACTTTACAACTTTCTAAGATTTAGTTATGTTTACTGTGTTCACAGTGTGAGTTACTCGAGCGCGACGCGACGCGCTGTTGCTATTGCTATGAGCATTTTAGTAGGCATTTTTTATTTTTCAATATGTTGTGTTTTGTTATTATATAATTGTAGAAAATGCATTTGTTTTATTTATCCGTTGTTTTGGTAGGGTAGGCTTAGCCTATGGGCCTATATAGAGCGCACGCCCCTGTTAACCTGGCCTTAATATCCCAGAGCTTGATTAGTATAAATAGTAACTCTTGACAATTGATTTAAAACACTCTTCCTACGATCTATCGGAACTCGAGAGGCTGCAAGATTGATGGTTCATTTGCAGCTTGCTTGATTTGAAAGTTTATCTGACGTGAATAGATCCGAGTTGTTTTGTTGTATGTCTGTCGGCTGGAGAGGCAGGTATGTGCGGAACGTCGCCCGCTCGGTTATAATTAGCAGTCTTTTGACACTCAAGCACTTTCTACGGCAGTCTTCCTGGAAAATCTCTTCAGTTGACAGATGATAGACTGGATATTTTCACACCTATTTGGTTTTAATTGCAATTCCCGTATTGTTTTTCATACTCAGAAATATTCCCAGAGTGATTTTGGTTCGCGATTTTTCATGCTACAAAATAAATATTCGTGACGACACGAAGTTTTTCAGAATATTCGCAAAACAAATTGGATCTCAGATGCCATATAATAACTAGTTTAGGATCGTATCAAAATCACCAAATTCCATCTTTGAGTATTGCACGCAGTTATCTATCTGTACCTGATTCGATCTTATCATAAATATTGCACATACCGCGACACTTGCTATCAGATGTTCAATATTATGCTGAATTATGATGATTTATCTTATGCTGTTCATACTTAAAACTAGACTACTAGCTTTACGTATTTTATAAGTCTGTATATAGTAATCTTAATTGTACATATTTAGATTATCTAAAAGCCAACAACACTAGTATTAATTTGAAATGTAAAAGTAGATAATAAATATACCAATATCCCTTAAAACTTAATTTCATTTCTAGAAAGATGACACACACTAGTTTGAAGAGTGCGTGCTAATGAACCACCAATCACAAAGTAAAGAGGTGTGAAAAAGTATGTTGACACAGTCCATTCAACTTCAATTTGTTAGGTTTACTTTTAATGTTAGTATCAGCTATGTTAAGGTTATTATGTATGTATTATTATGTTTTTAGCAATCATCATCATGACCAAAGAGGGTGGTATACCTTCTAGTGTTAGAAAATTTACCGTATCAGTGAGAGAACAAATAGCGAATAAATTCAGCTTGCAGCTTGGCAAACTGGTTTGTTATTCCGCCAGCAGCCAAGATTGCATATTTTATTCCTGAGTTACCAGTAAGAACCTCTAGCTTTTGGCCTAGTGTTACTTAAAAATAGAAAGCATTCCATTGTTTTTATGTGGGAAAATGCAGTAAACTACCGGTAAACGCTTTCGCTTCTCTGCTGTATATTTCTCTGCCAGAGAAGATGGCGACATTGAACATTATGTGAGTTTCATTCCATAAAACATTCTAGTTTTACATAAATTATATATACGACGGAAACGCAGAGACTGGTTGTATAAGATAGTCCCAGAGGTAACAATAACTTTTGTTATCAAAACCAAAGTAGTGCTAACTAAACTAACTTAACTGATTGAACAAAGTTTTCTGGTCAAAATAGTTTAGATAAGTAATATGGAAACCTGACGAATACACAATACTGACTAATGATTTATTCAAAAACTTTATTAATAACGAAAGTTTTCAGACGGTCCGAAGTTGAGCATAGTTAGATGTTTATTTCAATACCACAAAATTTTAAAGCGTGAATTTAATTAAAATTCAAAGTTTGTACCGAAAATAAATAAAATGGCGTCATGTGGTGGTTAGATCAGCAACTGAAACGTTTCCTCGATGGCAGGAAGATGCGTATGGCATAAACACGTACGCGTATATCCGCACTGGTTAATTGCCGCAGTCTGCGCCCGCACTGATTGCGCATCAAATTGCACAGTGAAAGCCACCAGTGATACATTTACTAATGACTCGTTGTTCTAATCACTGTGAGAATATTTGAATATCATTCCAACTACATAGAATACATAATGTCTACCTCGCGTAGGTGAGGCAGTTTTGTCTTCCCGTCAACTATCTAGTTAATACCACTGGCAAATTGAAGAATAATAATTACTAACTTTATGGTTTACATTTAATTAACCGTTGCGGATGTAATGTATAAAGTATTTATTAACATCCAATGTAACGAAGAGATTTTATCTCTGCTGGAATTATAGACCAAGAGCTCTATGTAATTGAGTGTAATACGAATACGATTTGTACGCGGAACAAGATATTTTTTATTGTGAACTTTCACCTACACAATGGTGGCTTTGTAACAAAGCATGTAATAGCTGAAAATTGATTTTTTTATCCCACGTGAGAAGAATCTGCCGTCGACATTCCATTTGTACGTGTGCACATGTTCACGTAATATCGAAGAAGTAGGCAGTTATCTATGGGAATACTGGTATATGGGTGATGTAAGAAACTTATTAGTAATCGCAATTACTTTTTACGTTATCTTTGTCGTAAGAAAAAATCAGTTGTATGCTCTACTAGCGCATTTACGACACTACCTCGTCCAACAACCTATGCATATGCTCGTTGTTTCGATATAAATACAAGTAACGCGTTATTTTGGTGTCACGGACTACACTGCGTGCAACGCGCTGACCTCTCAATGCGGTGTACGCAGGCTCCGCCGCAGACCTCAAATCTGGGTCATTCGACCGCCGGCGCCACCCGAAAATGTCGCTCAAAATATTCAATCTCCATTCCCGAACATTTCTTAGCAGACGTAGCCACGTAGGCGTGAAACTGTCAAAATGTAATCATTTCTCAACAGCATGTTTCTTTTCGTTTCCGAGTTCTGAAGTATTCTTAGTTTCCCCGGAATTGCGCAAACTCAGCTATAATGTGCGAATATAGGTCTTACATTTGGTCACGTAGCGTTGCGTTAGTATAAGTTAGATCACATGAGAATTATATGTGATTGATTGTGCTCCAATAAATATCATATTGCATTTGCATCCAATGTGGCGCAAATTCGTCACAAAGTCACAATGCGTTCATTTACTTGCGCCTTAGCAATTTCCTGTCGTGCGCCACGTGTTCCCCCGGCCTCAGTTACTCACTATCCTTATTCATTTGATATATTTGTTGTTGGCCGTTTTATGTTTCCTTTTTCCAAAACAAGTGACTTCAAGCTCTAATGAACTCATTTTAAAAAATAATCTTTATTCACTAGAATGTATGCCCCTCATATCGAATGTTCAGTTTGAGCCAATTAGTTTTTGGTAACTTATCAGAAGCATTGATCGCGGTTTTAAGTCTACTTAATTAAATTAACCTCGAAATAATTTTATAGTTACAAAGGAACATGAAAGTTCGAATAAGAGCAGGTTTGGTACTTTCCAATGGAGTGTGTGCAACAAAAGGAAACCAGAGCAGGCTTTACGAAAGATCACCCGATAGGTTCCTGCGCAGCAAATTATTCTACGTAGTTGTGAGAGAAGTTCTTTAAAAACATTATATCAATTAAAATTTATCAAAAAATAACTATGAGATAATATACATGTTCGTGTCTACAAAAACAGTTTATTATGAAAGGAAAATAAACGACCAAGTTTATCAGCGTACATGTGGACCGACGTTCAATCTAGATACGGCCCGTCAAACGTCCGGGTAAAATTAGCTTGGAGCTTGAGCTTACTCTTTTCGCTGTATCGCTATCGATTTAAGCCAATAAATAGGATTCTGATAACATTACCAGTATCGTATAATTTATTCTACATTTTCAAAGGGTGAATTAATAAGTGGCGGTCCTCTTAGAATATCTGATTTTTTTACAATGTAGCAAAATGTTACATTATTTCCTTTTCATTTTCCTTAGCTTTCTTTTCCTTTAATAAAAAAAAATCATACTGATGAATTTGCTTCATCCGAGTCTAGATATAATACGTTGTTGCAGTCTAATTCTCTTTTGGTTGCATCGCTAGTTCAGCAGTAACCATGCAGTCACGTTCACCCTCGCGTCAGCGCTGGACGCGTGCGTTGTGGTTCTTACTTCACCTAATGTTTATAGTTTTTCCGCTGTTCACTTCATGTTCTAAAGGACTTGATCAGATTGTGTTACTCTGACTGTGACTTTATTTATGAAGTGCAAACCGGATTCTGGACTGAACATTGGTTCTTTTATTTTTGTTGGATGTCGTGTAAGTACTTAGCTTATTTGTATTTCAGCGCCTGCTGCGTGCGCTTTGTTGCGAATATAGATTTTATTTTTGTATTATATTTCTAAACATTTTATTACTTATCTTTTCTTCTAGATGTACGATATTGTAGGTTTGCAACATCTAATCAGTTGGCATAGCCGGCGCAAGCCGACGTGCGGCGCCCGTTTTGAGACCGGTTCGAAAGTGAGTGTTTTGTTGACGAAACCGGATCGGTTAATAATTACAAACATAATAGAAGCATGCATCTGCTGCACAATGTTTTCCTACACTTGGTAAACGTGCAAAATGTTTTCAACGAAACGAAGCACATTGGGAGATCAACTATTCAGAGATTATAGATTTGATTGAAATTTGAAGGTTTTACTAACTTTTAAGGTTTCTTTTCATTCTAAAGAATATGAATTCTCCAAGCTTCCAATATTGTAAATGTATTCTGATTTTTTTTTAATGACATTGTGATTCGAGGAAAATGTATAGATAAAAGAGTTCGTGACGATTTAGCGTAAGGTCTTTTTTGTAAGCCTCCAAAACTTCTGGAACACTTTTTTGGTAGTGAGCAGCTTTGTTTATTTTTACAGCACGTAAGGAGTTTGTAAATGAATAAACTCAACATCGGCGATCGGGCGTCGAACCCGTTAGATCGTTTTTAGAGCGACGACCTTGCAAGACTTAGCTTAGATTAGTTTAGATCTAAGGAACTTGGTTCCCTTTGATTAAAAACCTTTATTCAGAAAACCTGCTGGTTTGCATGGTGTCGTAATAAAAGAAAAATTATAGAAGTAAATCATGACAGTGATAGTCAGAAAATAATCAAACTTTGCATTGTAGTTACATTCCATATTGAGTGATGACGCCATTCGTTTTACCTCCAGCGATTCTAGATTTAGATCCGTACAATTTTTTGTTGGGCACATGATGTATTGTTAAAATTAATTGGTTTGAAATACGTAGGCGATTCGCTAAATAAATTCGAAGAGCTGTCTTGTATTTGGTTTTTAATGCGTAGTGTTTTATTATGATCTTAAAAACGAAAGAAAGTATTCTTATTCTGTTGGTATCCGCAAGCATTTTCCTCGCTATTTCCCGTAGCGAGTGTTCTCGTCGTTCTGTGGCCTATTTTCCATTGAAGTAGTGTCGCGTCTAGGCTAACACAGACGACGCCGGAGAGTCTGTGGCTTGTTCTACACTTACGAGGCTCGTCAGCGGCCAGACTTTCCTCAATGCCATATTTTAAAATGTCATGATGCCATACACACTTAAGCTTGAAAGCCTTGTCACGAGCTTTCAAGTTTCTAAAATAATATTGAGAATGGAATGGATGTTTCTGATTCTACTTTTTTATATCTCTTTAATATCGTCACCATAAAGAAAAACATTCAGCCTTCAAGTTCTTATTTAAATGTTGTTTTATATAGTCCACCTATTTACAAAGTACACCTCGTCTTGCCAACCGTTAACTTGGCCTTATGATAATAATTTGTTGGGACGTGCATAATACAGAAGTTATATGTACCATTATTCTTTTGTCTGTCTGCTTCATTGTCTGAGCTTTGTGAGAGTTGCAGCAATATTCATTATAATAATGAATGTTGCATCCATTAATATTTTCTAAGTGTACCAAGAAAATATTTGCATCATCCACTAAGTGCTTGTTTGATGAATAGTGTATCGGTTCCTACTTGCATTGGAATAGTGCCAACTTTTTGATGATGTCAGCCTAGGTCTATATTTTTGCAGTCAATATTTTTTCGATTTGGTAGCGTTATCGTTGGAAAGTCAGGAACTTTATTTGTTTGCGGATGTGTATTTTGGTGCAGCATCTTGTTTTCCAGACGTACGGAACGGATATGTTTATCGTCTAGTTACAGGAGTTTGATCGTAAAATCTTAGCGGTCGGCTGTCGAACTTTGTGCGTGTTTACTTGTGTGGAACGCGTTTTCTTTATGTTATAAGTAAACAATTTTTAGTTTTCTTTTTTGCTTGGCTACCAAAATATCATACCGATTAACCAACACGCGACAGCAAATAGTTGGCGCCGCATCGTCGCGACTATGTAAGGTTTTCTTCGCGAAAAGTTGTCTTTCCTCATAGGTTATTGTTACGCGACCTTTTATGTCGAACCTCATGGGAGCATCCATTTTAGGTAACCTTTATTCCATAACAAAGGCACAGGTCGGTTATTCATGGCTGGTATTTATGGGTCTATAAGTTTGTATTCGATAGAATGGTTGCTGGATTTGGTGTATTAATACATATATTACTAATTAGGAGTTGAAACCTGCGTAAATTAACCATGACGCCAATTCTATTAGGCTGTTAATAGCCAAATTGTTTTTCGTTTGTTAAAGTAGGTATCATGTGAGTGATAAAGACGTGGCAAGCCGATTGAATCGTTTCCCCGTCGGCCACACTTTCCCGGATGTAGTAGACAATTTTGCGCCTTCTGGCACTTCCATTGTATGCAGTCCTCGTAATCGCCAATCTTTGTGATCGTTTGTGATGTAACATTGAACGAGCTAAGGTGACTAATAGTAATTTAGTGAAAATAAACAAGAAGCCTCTCGCATATTTTGTACTGAACAAAAACCATTACCAGTATTGCACATGGGCGGTCAGTAATAACGGGACATTCAGTATGTTCAGTAACGACTGCCTAAATGAAAGAATAAGCAAGAAAATACAATTGTGTAATCGAATACAGCATGGTGCAACCGTCTGCAGAAAAAATAACATAAGAATTGTTGATCAATATGCAGACTTGGTCGCGGCACGATGCAAAACAAAGGAGCAACGAACTTGGAGGAAGAGTCCTTGCCATAAGCGGTTCTCTGGCACCATATACGAACAGGCGGTAAATGATTCACGTGACAGTTTCTATTTCGGGTATTGATTACTGTAGGAACTGTTACATCAGTACTATATATAACTACTAAGCTATCATAATCAGGTAGTAGACAACCAAACAAAGTTTCATTCATGAATAGGTCACTTAAAACATCGGCACAACATTCCTAAAGAACCCCTATAATAGGCAACCAAAATATACGGCGAAAGCTGTGAGCTCGATGAAATAGATGGGCAGAAATTAACCAAACATCTAATAAATTCCGACCACTATATCAGACAATTTGCTCTGCTTAGCGTGATAAATGAAACTATATTTCTTATTATTTATGTCGAGCATAAGCTTGTAGCAATTTCTATTACGGAACCTACAAGTTAAAAGATAGTTGGATTAGGTTTTTATAACGGTACCACAGTATATTACATCTTTTTTCTTTGGACTACAGTTAAGGTTACTAGTGTCACGATTCATGCGTGTGTTATACATAAAATTATGAGTTGGTTCCCTGTGGAGGGGAGTATAGAGGTTTACACAGAACATAATAAAAGTTGAAATACTTGAACTTTAGTAAATGTTTCTTGAGATAAAAATTAACTGTATTTTTTTAGGGATTCGGATTATGGACATGAGAACTCGCGTCGCGCAGTTCTTAAATTGAAGCTTCACTATCATAACTTACAACTATCTACTACTTACTACTAACTTATGACTTATTTGATACTTTAATGTCTACTTTTAATTCTAAAAAGACATCTTCGCTGTTTAAATATTCCTTTCCAACAGGTCTTCTCTTTACTATTTTATCTGGGGTCACACGTGTTTTGACCGGGTTGTGTACAAAAAACACGTGCTCTTGACACAGCTGCCGTCCATCTATTTTGGTGCCCTCAAATGAGTTTTTCCCTTCCATGTGTTTATTAATTGTGTTGGGTGCCGTGGTTAAACTGTTGCGTGTTTTATCAATAAATGTTATATTTTCCTAGTATATGAAAAACGTGCTGACTTTTTTGTCGAGAATATTTTGCAGTTTGTAGTATCTTCTTTTGACACAAATTACTTACTAAGTGTTACTTACAATGTATTTATTATTTCTTCGGGTATTTTTTTTTTTTTGTTGATATATCCTGTGCAAGGAAATTAAAAATGATTGAAATAAATTAAGTGGTCTGCCTGCATGAAAACTTATTAACCGATTGAAGTTATTAACGTATTTATTCTCATTATATTTATAACCCAGGTCAAATGGCTACAATCAAGTTATTACCCAATACTTAGTTTTAATTATATTTTTTAACGGATCTGGCATTCATTATTTCGACGTAAACGAATCATTTGGACGCATGTTCGTTACAAATGTTTTAGTAGGTATTTATTAAATTAATTTGACTTTCCTGTTATTGAGCTAGTACGTCATAGTTTTATAAATAGTAAATTAACTTCTGATTAGCTCAACGGTTATTGAAGACCGTGAAACTGTACTGGAGTTTTAAAATCTTTGAATCGTTAGTCGCAATAGTTTTAGAATTTTTCTTAATACTCCTGCAGTCTTGGGGGAAAAACTTTCAATCCAAAACTAACCTTAGATTTTAATTAATGTGTACAGACGCCAGCACATCAATCTACTACAATCTGTCAAATTTCCTTAATACATTTTCAACTTTATTGCTGAAGCCTATGGTTCAAAGTTGATTGGGGAAATTTGACAGTTTCGGATAGGTTAATGTGCTGGCGTCTGTACATTATACTATAACGTATATAAACAGCATTGATTAGAAATAATTATATAAATTTTTGGACGACTTTTCCAAGTTCTTATTATCCAATAATTTAAGCAATGTAACTCGGAAAGCAAAAACATTTTGTTTGCTGCAGAATCTTTCAAGTGTATCTGGAGTTCTGTTTCTAATTTAGAATCCAGTTTATAAGCTGGTAGTAAACAATTGGTCGCACGTGGTGATTTACGCTCTCTCGTACATATAATATCTGCTAAGTGTTCGTAATGAATAGACATTCGCGTGTGGTCGGTGCCGGCTGCGGGTTGGCCTGGCGCTAACGGAAGTCGGTTGTTTAGCGAATCATACGACTAAGGGTGCTTTCGGACTGTGTTGACGTATAGCTTCTTTGTTACCCTAACCCGGTGTCTGTGAAGTGTAGTATTTCGAGTGGTGGGAACCATGTAAGTAGCATTTGTTGCTGTTGTCTACTTATTTTTCTACTTTTGGTTGAGGTCTTTCGAACTACAAAGTTTCTTACTGATTCCATTCCGAGACGCCTAAACTGATTTAGCAAATATTAAAATTTCTGATAAATTACTTCCAAATCTAAAAATTTTAAAAATCTAAATCTACTTCAGATATGGAGAGTATAAATGGATGACGACACACAATTTTGGACCTTGACACTAAAATAAAAACTTTTACAAAAAAAGAAAACCGACTTCTAAAACACGAAAGCAAAAAAACCTTTTAAGTACATCGCTCTAGAAGTCACTAGTTTACAAATTACTTTGGAAGTCATTGTTACTTTACATTACACGATGATGTACATATGTACACCTTTATCGTATCGCACCGAGTGTATTTATGTACGCCAGCTTGGGAGACCGGCCTTCACCCGACCGTCAGCGGCCAGCGGCGATTATCCCATTACTAGCGACTTCACCGTCTAACCCCGTCATCAATATAATAGGCCTGATAAGTACTAGATCAGTGGACTCGTGGTAATTGCCTATGTGAACAAGTTTTAATTAGGTGCTTTGATAAATAACCAATCAGCGAAACTAAATGCATGTTCAAGAAAGGTAGAGTTACCGATGTTTGCGGTGGCAGTTGTGTTTTGAATTCAGACTGACAAATTAATGTTATTAATTAATTAGGCAAAAGGCGGAATTTACAATCCTTGTTCAGTGAACTCTATATCTGATGTTTCACGGCTGCCGTGCCTAACTAATATATTACCCCCATTCAACATTATGGCAAATAGCTAGTTGAAATATTAAAGTCAGTTGTAAATCATCTCATAACACGACGCTTTTCAATATAGGGCGGCATGCGGAAGTGCAGCCACATCCAACATGTTCGAGCATCGCCTTTTTAAAGTCCAGTCCAAACATGCCGAAATGAAATATCGGTGGATCTAATCCCGGCCGTATCCGACATCCCGTAATGTTCATGTTTTATTAGTTCCCGGACTCGCATGTCCTACTAAGAACGGAGACAGCGCTAAGACCAAGTCCGTACAGAGAAGTTTGTTAGTACCTACTACATCTTTATAAGCAGCCTACTCCAAGAATGCTGTACACTTCATGCTGTTTTTCCTTTTATTCCTTTTAAATCGCGCAAATTCCAACTGGTGACCGTTAAAATCGCTTGGGGCGTAATCGTAAAGTAATAACAAAACGTGTCGAGTGTAAAATTGCAATGGTGCACAAAATTACAACTACTCGTTATGCTGTGCCTAGGAGCAATGTGCAACCGGTCTTTCTTAGCTAAGTCCAATAAATTGCATGGAATGATAAAATATTCAATTGAGGTGATTGACCGAAAAAAGAACCTTAGAGAAGATAAGTACGGACGCTAGCACAAGAAGTTACCCGAAATTGTTCAATTTTCCTAATCAACTTTGAACCATATGCTTAAGCAATAAAGTTGAAAATCTATTAAGAAAATTTTACAGATTGTAGTAGCTCGATGTGCTGGCGTCTGTACCTATAATGCTATAGAAAATGCAGTTAGCTAACTTTCGGCCGTATTGCGGACTTTTTACATCTGCAGAAGCAGGTTTTAATGTGATTATAGAGTTTTCTCATTTCCGTGTCGCAGACGTTTCATAGATATATTTTAACATACAAGTGTCCCATCTTCAGGATTGGAACGCTAGGCACGCGACGAGACGGGAGATATAATTAGATTCACCCGTTCCTGTAAATCCTTCTCCTTTTGGAACGAACGTTTTGCTTATTGCAGGCAAACGTTCATTCAGTACCCAAACGTGAAGAAATAAAGCGCTTAGAAATTACATTGGTTCTGCAACATTTCACATCAATTAACTAACTTTGCCAATTATGTTTTTTTTGCGTTTTCAGTGTCTATGTTTAGGAGTTTTTATGTATGTTAGTAATTGTTACAATTCAATTTTCAGTGCGAGCTAATTCATTCCAATTTGATTTAGGGTGTTAAATTGTTTTGCGGTAATCATGCAATATGTTTCTAATAAGGCCCTTAAGTTATAAGAGTTCCCTCAAGTTGTTTAAGTTCGAAGTTTCAATGGGATCATTATCAATTTCAGCTTTATTTAGAAGTTGTTTGTTCGTACTTACCCAATTCGCATACTAAAGGTTTCTCCGCTCAAGATGCTTGCCGTCGTGTCGTTGAGAACCCTCGAGGTTACTAAGCACCTCGGAAAAGGGAAGTTAGGTAACCGTTGTTGATCTTAATAAGGGGTCTTTTTGTAACCAGCGCATTCATTAGTAGATAATGTCTTAGTTCATGTGCGCTGGTGACATTTAAGGCCAGTTGGTACGTAAAAAACTTAATGTCACAACTATTACATATCCTTACAAGCTGATGTTAGAAAATTAAAGCTTGTTATTAGGTCTCCAGTTAAGTATTTGTTCATTATAAACGCATTGCATTCCAGTTCTATGTTTATGTTATTCCAAACGAACTATCAATAGAGGAAAAATATAGAAGGTATGCAGTGCCGATAGGAATAATAGGAAACTATTGCTTTTGTTGGCAAGCTAACAACCACTAAGCCGTGACTGTTTTATTCATAGAAACTTATGCATTTCCAATTTTTTATCCGCTATTCTCCACTTTAAACTTTTAATTTGAAAAGTGTAACTTGTAACGTCGCATCACAGTAACCTAGTTTATGAAATGTGTGCCTGTAACTGTCATGCTTTTTCCCTTAAGATGTTTGAGAACTAGGGAACTAACAGTTAAACGTATGTAGAACCACGCAATCGAACAGTAATACCGTTACTGGCTATAAATTTTAAGTGCATAAAGTAATTTTCCTTTATCGCCACACACCATGGCATTCCCGTGTGAAGTGACCAACAACCTGGTGTATAATCAATAGACGATTGAACTCGATATCCGTGAACCTCGGTTCCGCACCGTGGTGCGAGGATCTGATTGCAACCGATGGCCAGGTCACTACACACAATGACACGGATGCAGGCTCGCTACTGGACCAACGTCTGAATGTCGCGTGAACTGTTGTATCGAGTTCGTTCGCGAATCGACGCACTCGTTCCGCTTGCGTGGAGCCAGTGACTCACTGGGGATTAGTTCTGTAACGAATACCATATTACTAACCATTCTACATATGTCTAATAACCTAAATTAAGCGAGGCACAATCATACATTTATTCCTTCAATCTCAAGCTTTTCTGGCGTCTCACAAAATGTGTCTGACAATTCCACTGATAAAAGTATTATTTTTTTGGATGACAGACATCGGTTAGTTAGACAGATTTATTAGTCTGGAAAAGATACAACATTTCTCAAACGGCATTAAAATATAATGTTACAGCCAAGAAACTCGCAATGAACTCTACTATAGAGGTCATTGCGTTCTTAAGACTTGCAACCGTACCTAATAAGGGTGTGGGTATCTTTATATGAGTTAATTACAAAATATGGTTGTTGTTGATATAAATAATGTATATTAACACCATTCTTAGCAATGAGACCTGATGTAAAATTTCCAAGTATTTAAAATACAAAACGTTCTATTAACACAGATGTTCACCGTTATATAAAGTGGAACTGTTAATTATCTTCTGTTATAATAACTGTTATCAAATGTGTTTCTTACATCACGATTGAGAATGCTCAAGTGCATCTGCACTAAATTCCGTACTCCTTATTTTGGTTCCGGTCTTTTTCTTCAAAAGTTGATATAAATCATTTAGAAGCTTCATTTATATTCGATTTTGCCTATTTTAGTTACTACTGAATGTGTTTGAGCTTCCATGTGTGTTTTCATTTGTTTGTATTGCATTCCATAATTCTCTTCTGCAATTTGACCTTATTTCGGGTCCGGTTTAACACCTTACGTGTAGGCAAGGTCGTACTGGATGATCACGAGTAGGCTGCCATCTACGGCACTCGTCTCACCAGTCGAGAATCAAAGCGCACAACCATATGGCCGGCTCACCGGTCAAGGGCATCGATCACTCCCAGAACACTCGAGGACTTCAAAGGAAAATTATCGGCTTTGATAAATATTGCTTCGTGTAAACACTATGACCCAGATTGCTAATAAAACTGCCAATGCAACTACGTTAAGTGGCGCACAGAGCACTGATTCTTGGTCGTTAAACAGTTACGTATTTGACTTCATTATGGTCTTTTTATGAGGCCTTTGTAAAGCAACCTTAAGAAATCGCTTCACAATTTCACGGGCGCCAAATTTTCAAATTTGTTGGTATTCTTTCAATCACGTTTGCGTTAAACTGGAAAGCAATTTGTGATTGATTTCAAATCGACACAGCTGTCTTCTCACACCGTTGATTCGATTTCCCGCTCATTACCGAGATCAATAAGCTCAAAGGTACGTAAAAACGAAATTAAATCTCGTCATGCCGAGCCCTCGATGGCTGCGATAGGCAAGGAAAATTAAATTACCGGCTAACGTTATTTGCGTAGGTTCGACTGGACAGGATATTGCTGTCTGAACAACTTAATGGACTTGTTTTAACACTGATTTTAGTAAACAGCTTTATTCAAGCCAACGAATTTCAAAGGCAAAGCCACCTACGAAGTCATGGAAAATTTTCCTTGACTTGTCTGTCTGTCTTTTACAGACATCTGCAGTTAGTGATAATATTTATTTGTTATCTAATTGTATTTTAGGTAGACTCCTCATAGTAGCATGAAGTTGAAAGATTTAAAAAAATGATATTTTCCCTGAGTTAACATTAGAAATGAAGCGTGATCTTATTTTTGGCGCTAATAGTATATCTCAAATTAATTTGGGATGTCTTTGTTTAACTCCGCAGTTCTTACAATTCAAATGTTTTCATATTAATACCATTTTGATCGTATTGATACAAGAAAATTAGAACTTTTCTTATAGAATTGCGTGTCTTCGTAAATTTCTTGTCAATTATAATAACAACGTAAGTTTCACACATTAGAGAAAACTATACAACTTTCTAAACGACTTATTTAGATATTCAAACTGTTTTCTTTATAAGTATAATCTTTTTACTGTATGTTCCCACGTTTGTATTTATTTGGTTTGATGTCTTTGTTTTTATTCGGCTATTAGCTGTTCCCCGCAGCTCTACCCGTGTCCCCAAGCGTAGTCATATGCCCTTTCTCAGGCCCGACACTATCTTAGTACTTAACAAATTTAAATCTGTTCAGTAGTGTTGGCGTGAAAGGACAGATAGACGTGAGTGACTTTCTTATTTATAATATTAGTAAGGAGTTAAGAACTATAACAAATTCATGCTTCTGTTTTAAAATAGGTGTCTTATCCATTTGGCTATGATTTGTAAACGTTAAAAGAACAATGTAATTTAAAGTGCTTTATGCAACTCGTTTACATAATCATGATTCGTTTCAAGATCATGTAAATGTTTGCAAATAAGCTAGCGGCAAATCTATTGTTGCATCTCCCGAGATGTTACTGCGCGTATGATCAATCCTTGCTCATTGTGCTGCACGCTGCACGCAATTGAATCGTCCAAGCACAACAGATTGCCAATTTAAGATCATTACGACATCAATAGAATTATACTTTACGTAAGGTAAGGACACTATAAAACAGTTTACAAAAAAAAAAACAGTTGATAAAATTTCGAATAAAGCCCAACTTTATCCTGTAACGTTCTGTACTCAATATTGACTGCTTTCCGCAACTTTTTCGCTTAATATTCATCGTGACATTAAAATGTCACAAAAGTTAATGGTTTCACTTGAAGACGTTGGAAAGCTGCACGGTTTTATCTACATCGATTAATAAGGGATTCAAGCATCGTCTACTTCGTCATTCCTTGCTATCTTGATGCGAATTCTTGTTTTTCTTCGAATTTGTTGTCCACAGCTGCAAGCTTGATAATCTAGTGTGGGGCGTGCAATTATAATGATGCTATATTGTGACTGCCTTCAGCTGGTTTAAAAATGGTAATAGAGAAAGGCACATGTGTATTGTTGGGTTTTTAACACAGCCATCGGCTCCATGTGGTGACGCGCGGCGCGCCCCTCCGGTCGTCTGCATTACTCGCCAGTGTATTCGGTAGTTCCATCCGCGCCCGTCTCGGATAATGACGTGTTTACGATAAGATTTTCCTCCGAAGTTGCTTTCAATGAACTACTTGAAACTTCACTGTGGAACTGTTGTGCAATTGTTTGTTTGTTTATGACTGTTTGCCTTGATTGCTTAGCTGATAGTCTAGACACAACTGTTTCTGTTCTATAAACTTTCAGGTGAGTTTTGGTTTTAATGTTTCAGAAATATTTAAAATCAAGCTCTTACAACTTTATAAAATTCAGAAAGTTTCTCTTGATTTATCATCACAGACTTCATATATTTTTTCTTTATTTTCCAATATGTATCCAATAAAATCTGACACCAAATTTTATGTTATCAGATAAAATGCGATTATCAACGTCGGACCATTTAATTTGAATAGATACATATTCATAACAAGTTTCAAGGACATCAAATGTAACAATAAGCTGATACATAACTTAATAACACAAAATTTTGTCATAAAATATTCTTCGTTGGTTTAAATGGATTATATCGTTTCAATATTAGCGATGCAATAATAAAACTTAATAATATCAGTATTTACATAAACTTGATTTCGTGGCGGTCACGTGTATTCGCATACGGGGCACTAGAGTAACATTTGTGCAACTTCACACTTAGTTACAAATGCATATAATTATTCCATGATAATTGTTCCATTTATCAAACTTTACATTTAATTTCTGTTGACTTTACAATCCTTTCCATATGGCAGAACTCGCATAGGCTCCTAAACCAGACATTTCCCGAAAAAATCAATGTGAACAAGCAATTTAGCATTCACAGTATGTCCAAAGCGAGGGTGGCTAACTTAGGGGAATCGGTGTTTGTAGGGACAATAAAGTTGTTGGCTAGGACAACATTTACGCTATATCCAGATAACACTATTGTTTGAACTTGGCACGCCATGATTTCATCGATATACAACCTTCACCTTGTCTCAGACTTTATGCAATTGTGTACTTTGTTTATGGTTCTGCGGTATCCGTGCCTGCGGATTCAAACTCTTGAAAAAGAACTGCAAAATGGAAACATCAGCCAAATAAAAAGACACAAATTTAAAAATCACGTTTGGCAAATTGGATGGGTAATTTTACGCTAAATGCAATTTAAATATTATTCACATTTACAGACAAATACAAAATTGAAAATATACTTACTAAAATTAATACCTAAAGAGCATTGATGTATGTATTTACCTCAAATGATAGAGATATATATATTTTCAATACACACGTTTTTATCTTTTTTCGAGTCACATGTTTGAATCGTAGTTTTGTTGTTCTCTTTTTGCACGCAGTCGACAGCCAGACTAATTCTTTTGAATTCCATTATTAAACTTCATTAAGGCTGTATTATTATGAAGCGAAGTGCTTTATAATAATCAGCACAGGCCACTTTATGCTCCATTCTAATAAGATTAAAATTAAAACGTTTTTCTTATTTATTATTCTGACATTTGGATTATTTTTATTTTTTTACCGAATTATTAGTTGTTTTAATGTCATATTCAAATGTATTTATTTTAATAATATTAATGGGAAAAAAATGCAATTAAATGCCAAGGTCGAGGCTTGTAATGCTTTGTCATAATTTATAGGGGTAATATCGGATTCTATAATGTTAATGTCATAGGGGTCGGGAAATGACACGGGCCTTTGCTAACGGGCTGACAGGGGGTCGACACACACAGGAACAAAACTGCGATTTATGTGGGACAACTACATGTTTATATGGGTCTTAATTCTGATAGATTAATAATTATCATCATTGATATTCTAGCTGGTAATAAAGACAATGAATGCTTCAACTATCCGATAAAATGGTTTAATACAATCTAGATTATCCATCAATACAAAAATATTGTTGTTATATCAAAACTAGCTGCTACCCGCGACGTCGTCCGCGTGGGCATTAGAGTAGTAAAAATGATAAACTTGCTTTACCATTCTTGTATTCTTTAACATCACGGTATGATAACAAAATGTGTAAAAATACTTTGGAAATGTGTGGAAATAGTAAGTTTTTACGGTTAACTGCTGGTGACGTAGTCGCATAGTGGGACTGCTGTGCACAGGTTTCGGGTGCGATTCCCGGGTAAGGTCGAAATCGCTTTGTGGGTTTTGAGAGACTTTCAATCAGCAGCCCATAGTTTGGAAGTTGATGATTGATAGACCCGTGCACGTAAATGTCGGTCCTGTGCCTGATCTCTCTCCGATCACATCGATATGAGAGAGAGGGAATAGAGAGTGCACTTTAATATGTCCTGGGCAGCTGGCTGATTTTCTCAGAGAAAACGCAAAGACATGTAACTATACCGAGGATAAGCGACAATTCTGCGGCTGCTTTTACTTTGCAAAGTATTCGGCTGTTATAACAATAAGCGCCGAACTTCGATTCTGATTTGGTCGAACCGGGTCGGACTAATATCGCTTTGAGTGTTAGGAAACTCAAAAAGCAGCCCGGGGACTGGAAGTTAGTAAAGGATATAGTGAACCACTCGGTGGGGATGCGCTCTGCTTGGGCGGAGCACCGCCCAGTCTTTACAGTGGCGACCTCTCGCATTCGGCCCTGGTCCAGGCCATGGTCTGGAGCGAGAGGGATTGGGAAGCGGCCACCTCCTTCTGCGAAGCAGTTATGCTAGCGAAGGAGGTGGTGGAGTGGTTGAGAAACCGCACCGCTCATCCCAACCGAAGCGTAAAAGCTGGTACTGGTCGACACCCCAGGCGCCGAGTGTCGAGGAATGACTTCCGACAGTATAAGGGTTGAACCACATCTGGCAGCACGGAATCGCATTTGTTCCGTCTGTGCTACCACGTGCTGCAGTATGCTGCCGTATGCGAACGCGCGCTGTCGAATTCCGCAGACAAAAAAGGCGATCGCACGCGTAGCAAGTGATAGGCGATAGCAAGTGATCGGCGATGAAAGGATGCGTTAGCATGCTATCGCGCGCTTCAGCTTTCCGGAGTCTCCCTGCCGACCATTGCATTTTGTCCGTGAAGCCGATCGCCTCGAGGATTCCGCCGCGTGCTATGCTCTCGCATTATGCTTTCTGTCTCGGTCTAGCAAATGGCACTTCTAAGCGACAGAAAGAGAAAGGACGACGGAAAAAGGCGATTCCGTGCTGCCAGAAGTTAAAGCAAAAGAAGCTACCTTTCCTCTAGAATTATTTAGTGATACATATTTTTGATCAATAATCGTTCGTAAAGAAGTCATATTAGTGGTTAAAGAGCCAGCCTATCAAGTGTGAGGGTATGGGTTCGATTCCAGGTCAGGCAAGTATCAATGCAACTTTTCTAAGTTTGTATGTACCTACTTTCTAAATATATCTTGGACACCAATGACTGTGTTTCGGATGGCATGTTAAACTGTAGGTCCCGGCTATCATTGAACATCCTTGGCAGTCGTTACGGGTAGTCAGAAGCCAGTAAGTCTGACGCCAGTCTAACCAAGGGGTATTGGGTTGCCTGGGTAACTGGGTTGAGGAGGTCAGATAGGCAGTCGCTCCTTGTAAAATACTGGTACTCAGCTAAATCCGGTTAGATTGGAAGCCGACCCTACATAGTTGTTGGGAAAAGGCTCGGGATGATGAATCGTTCGTAAAGATCAAATAAAAATATTGATAAGCCATGTTGCTTTGTTACGTGTGGTATACTGGAAGCTGAGCTAACTCTACCCCAGACTGATATTGTATGAAGAAAGTGCAGCACTCCTTCTTTGATCTTAAATGACTTACTTAACTCATCTCATCCTCTGTCCCCGATTTTGAGTGTTGTCTTGGAACTTGAATAATCAAAATTATCTCTTGTGACTATGATTGTTGACTGAAAAACACCCTAGTATGATTTAATTTTGTGAGAAACAAAACTATGAACTCCATCTATGATCAGCTATAATTACTAACAATGTTAAATTAGATTGGTTTGAATAGCTAAAGATGTCGTCTGGTTGAAACTTGCCTTAATATGTACTTTTGTCGTTAAATTATTTTTATCTGTGGAAATAACTGTTTATAGACTTTGGACTGAAAAATGGGTTTAAAAATTTTTAGCCCGGTTTAATTGTATAAAAACCTTAACTCCATCTATGAGATTAGGTAATAACTATTTACCCAGCTGGTTTAGTCAAATTGTCAAATTTGTTAAATGTGTTGTAATTAAAAAGATATAGATGGCGTCTAGTTAAAATGTAATGTAATTATTTACGACATCACATTAGAAACCTCAAAAAAAACAGTACTTCTCCACTATTTAATGGATGTTATTATACATATAAACCTTCCTCTTGAATCACTCTATCTATTAAAAAAAACCGCATTAAAATCCGTTGCGTAGTTTCAAAGATTTAAGCGTACAAAGGGACATAGGGACAGAAAAAGCGACTTTGTTTTATACTATGTAGTGAAGAGAGTAGTCTAAAATAAATTTTCATTAAAAAGTCTGTATTTTACTCTACAAAGATTTCATATTGAGCTTTCTGCTTTGTTTGCGTGTCACGTCACGACTTTAAAAGGTTTTCATAGAAACTTATAAATGGGCCGCATGACAGGCATCAAATATTTGCAAATATTAGTTTTAATAACTACCAGCTTGTGTATCACATTACCTGTATCATACTAAAGTATGACAGCCCTTAACTAATGCTAATACTGCTACTTCCATAGACATCATCCCACTAACCTAATATCCTAACTGAAAAGAGATCGCATTCAATCTGCTCCGACTTCTTAATGTTTTGAAGCGCCTTGCTTGTTCATTTCTAAAAAAAATTCTAATTCTTATCTTAATTTCCTTTTTTTTAATTAAAATGCGGCTTCGCATATACCTAATGTGTTGTTGTTATGTTAATAATATTTGTGTTTTTATTATTAACTTGCATGAAAGACAGAATTGAGAACCGTTCGTATTCTATTTGGTAGTTTTTTTTTCTTTTACTTTGTGAAGTTCTGGTTTATAATAAATACGCGCAAAATCAAGAAATACTGCAAAAACTTGTTTTGATCTATACGTATATTAAAGTTGGATAAAGCAGCATAATTATAATCCTGAACTATTTTGCTCATACATGAAAATGTCAAGATTTTGGCTTCAATCAAATCACTCAATAGCCAATCTATCTACATACTTTGATAAATCTATGGGTACTCCTATCCCTATAGCTCATGCTTTTTGTGATCTAATCGAATGAATGATGATTAACATTATTTTTATCTCCCGTTCTTCCGTATAATTCAGGTTGTATAAAATCTCTTGCCATCCGTATGACACCTTATTCCGCCCGTCTTCTCTCATTGCTGTGAAAGTCAGGCGACAGTTGCTCAGCCTAAAACCAGTAACTTGTATGAAAGACAAGGCAAGTCCGGTATAGCTCGACCAGTTCCCTGGAAAGTGATCACCGACAATAGATGGAAATCTTCAGAAGAAATTATTCTTTTAAGTAGGTACCTTAAAGTCTGACAATAGGATCTCCAATGGATGTTTGCAATTAATGACTTTGAGAAACAATAATGATTGTTTAAACATATTGGAATTAATAAATCTAGAGAAAATATGGGAAATAGGCAAGAATTCTTTTTTAATTGTCCTTTTGTTATAACTCTGGTATGAAGATAATATAATGGGACTAGCTTGGCACTACACCGAGCCCTGTGTTTCCGGTCCCGCCCCGTCTGATTCGCTAATGGTAATGCGAAAGGGTTACCACAATCGACCCATTGTTACTTATTATACACTTGTTTTAATAGCCAACATATTTTATCACCCAGCAGTACTAGATAATGACGTATAGGTACTAAAATGTTTGTACATGATTTTTATAAAAAAAAAATATTTACTTGGGCTAAAAAATGGCAATGGTACTTAACCACTATCTATGCATGTCTTTAAGATGCTTAAAGACAGTCTGTACAAACAGAATAAAGCATAGGACAGATGTCCTAAGATGTGCACCCACTCGCACTTTCTAATTTATTTTCAGAGCGATTCGAAGAAATCGTCGAACAAAACATTAATCGATTGTGAAGATTTTGGGTTGGGCTTTGAACATAAACATATCTGTTTAACATCAGCTCATAAAATGTACATTAAAACGTATCGGTGTTTCAGTGAGCGCGATGAACGACAAGACATTAGCTGTAAATGTGCCGAGCCCTAGGGGACGAGGGCCAAGCCCCAAGTCCTGTTATGGCCGACATAATAATTTTATGCGTGGCAACAGACGCTGTTAATAAATAAGCAAGCAGTAATCACCCAGATGGATTTGCTTCCGAAAACCCATTTTAAGCTCAGTTGTTCAGTACGTTGTACGTTGTTCAGTACCGAATATCGTTATGAGAGCAATAACAATGGCTGCAAATTTAAAAATGTCGAATTCTTTTCAGTTTATTCAGATGACACAAAACATTTTATTGTAATATCTGTGGACATTTTGAACCCAAGCTTGGAGAACTGCAGTACTATAAAACGCAAACACAAAGTCGTCCAAAGTTAACACAATCTTACAACTAACTTTAGCATAACATTTATACATACAAAGTGCGAATAGCTTTTACCGTTGAGTTGAGCAACTATATTTTGCGATGATGTAGCTTCGCTTAATTTGGCGGCCCCGTTCATGGTTTATAAAAACTTTGCCAAATCACGCGTTCTCATCAAAGCCGGAGTAACGACCTTGCATCGTCCACCTATGACACGGAAGGACGTGCCAATTGCACGAACACAAAATGGCTGCCGTTTTACAGTCCTGTTGCAATATCTTCTGAGAAAACGTGATTTTTTAATCTGTACTTATAGGATATGCAAGTGCAGGTATCTTACTAACTGCTTTATAAAGTAAAATGATCATTTTAGGTTACATATTACAACCAATGGGTATCCGTGGATCACTCTTAAACACGTGCATAAAACCTTTATCGCCGTTTTAAAATTAAACCTGACATTACATTTCTAAAAACCTTGTTTTTAATGAGGTCTGTGGCAGGTTCGATCTGTAATTCTAATCAAGCAATGTCGGAGTCATTGCAATCAAGTCCTACAAGTTTTTTTTTTACTAGAGCCTAAGGTCTGTGCTATGTATTTAGAATGATTTGTTGTTCCCATTTTCTTGTTAACGTTTCGTTTTTGTTTCAACGCACGCCAACCTATCATTTATCTACGTTTGTTATTTATAATAATATACGTTTCAGCAAAAAACTGTGGCGGAATGTATATTTGTTACGCTACTTAATTTGCGTAATGTTCTGCCTATTTATAGGGAATAAAAATAAAATACTTGAATCCTAAGAGTCTGGTTGTTGTGTAATTGTTTTGCGTGCTTTAGTACCGGCTTGGCGCTTGAAACTGCTGAAACACTAATTAAATTGAATTCGGAATCTTAGTTGCAAGTTTTAATCTCAAGTTCTTTACCCAAAATTCGCTTATATCCATGCCCTTCATTTGTATTCTCGGGATAATAAGCAGCTGCGTTATTCCATTATTCTTTTATTCTCAGACAACCATATTTATTCAGTAAGTACGTGATGCCTAGATGTTCTGCCGATGTTAAGCACTGCATGGCTTTTTATGCTAAGTTAGTAAGAACCTCCGCTGAATAACGTGTCATGATTGATGACGACAGTATATGTTTACTGTAGTGCCAATCAATGGGAAAATGTTTACAAGCTCATTCGGGTAGCTCGTCAATATGTCAGCGGCTGGCATCGGCTGATTTAGGTTGACTTAAAGTCCAGGAGGTCTTTGCTTGTATCGGTTGTTCTACTTTTTAGACTCGTATATAAATTTTAATCTCTACTGACGAGAGCAAAAGGACTCCATACAGTGAAAATGGGTCATGAGATGCTTCAGATTTAATCCACTACTTACTGCTTAATGCCACATATTCGGTTTCATGTAGTTCCGTCTCTATTTGTGTTACTTATCCCTTTGCGAGATTTTCGTTATAAATATAATATACATTTACTAAAATGTTTCATTTATGCAAATCTGTTTAGTATCTCGTATTATCATAATTTGAGTTTCCGAAATGGAAGAGCCCATTTTCCTTTAAAGGTAGCATTGTCAAACGAGTTTGTATTAAATGGCGCTCGATGAATTATTACCTTGTAAATGATACCGCCTTTGATCGCAAAACATATTTTATCTTCTTTTTTCATTCATTTTGCTACAAATTAAACTGAATAGAACACTGCTCACAAAGACTGGCGATAAGAATATGCATCGTACACTAAACTGGGACTTTGATGTATTTTTAAACATTTGTTTTGGTTTAAATATTTATTTGAGTAAAAGAAAACTGTTCAGGGAAGAGTAAAAGATTTATTTTTAGTATTTTGTTTGAAGATACAACATGAGCGTGCAGTTAGAGGCACATTTTGTTTATATCATTGTTACAATTTTATGTAGGCAACGTAGGCATGTAAATGTTTTCCTTAGACATAATTTGCATTACGAATAAAATACACATCTATCGATATACAAATGTTTATTGCTGATCGTACATTTCTAGGCAGTAGATTTGTACGCGTTTACAAATTGCGTGCATTAGCCTAGATCTCAGTTAGGTATAATAATTGTAGTATGTCGACTAACTGACGCCTAGCCATGGAGTCCAGCCAAATACCTGAAGCGCATCCTAAATCCTAACATTGAGATGGCTTTAGAACAAAGTTTGTTAAATTATGATGACGATTATGTTTGTATCTGTTTTACTTGAATTAATGTGTCGTCTCCTGATATAATAAGTCTCACTAGTGTGAATAACGGAGTTCTAGTACGGTTGGAATCGTAAAATTTTACTATGGCACTCTTTCCTAAAGTAAATGACGTTCCCACGATAACCATTACTTTATATTCGGAAAAGTTCACAATCTTGCATCATTTGGGAAATATAGCGGTATGAATACTAGTTTCAAGTTTGCAGTACCTACCTTTTCCCTCATGCATTGTTTGCATGATAAAAAGGGTTTGAGTTTTTTGGAATTACTACTCTTGAAGCTCAACACGTCTTTCAGTGACTTTAGTTGACTGAAATATAAACTTTGAATTCGAACTATAAACTCATGAATATAGATGCAGATAATAAAGCTGCTTTAAATAGCCTTTATAAATTATGATATGATGACACTTAATCAATATTATTTTCGCTTTTATAAACACTGACGGTCTATAGTCGCACGTTATGGCCCAATAGTGCAACAAATATTTAATTTTTATCCACGTATCGTAAAACGATGATGAAGTGGTTATAAAAATATTGGTACTTTTACCTCAAAAAGAAATGTAATGTTCTCTAAAGAAAAAACCGATGTCTACGTGCTCCGTTTCAAGCATGGCGCAATCAGCCCCCTCTAGAATATCAAAAAGCAATAAATAGCTTATTTGTATTTAAAACGTGATCTACAAGAAAGTTGATCGAGTGGAAATTGACGATGGCTGTTTCGTTGAGGGTCTGTCGATTGTTTCTCTTTTTATCGCTATCGTTTTCGCAATTAACATAAGCACTTAGACTAAGAGCTTGTTATTCATGTACATGTTATTAGTCATCTGTTTATACAGCCAACGCATTTTTTCTAACGCGAGGCAACGACTTTAGACCTTCGCCATGGCCTTTCTAGATTAATTAAACAGCAGCAAGTCTGTTGTATCGTCGGTATAAAAATAAACGTAGTGTATGTTTATCGGTGGGTGCGTAGACGGCGCGTCGCGTACATGATTACCGTGACAAATTGTATAGAGAACACGTAGTATGGTGCCCGTGACATGAACTCAGAGTATGAATAGTACGCCTTGAAGCAGCAAGCCCCCCCAGCAAATCGCAGTACAATGACCCTGTTCCCGTATCCCCACTGGATTACGTATCAATACGTGTAGAAGGGCATGCTTGAACTGGAAGTTAGGTTGAGCAACGATCATAAAATTATTTGTTCGATTGTCGAAATTATTAATTCTATGAATATGTAAAATGGACATACATATAAGTATTGTGATATTGGATTATTTCTGTAATTCTAATTTGATTTGGTGCTGGTTGTACCTTATCTTTTTATTTTTTTTATAAAGTAAATCTAACTTCCATCCGTTTCGAACTGTTTTGAAGTGCTCAAAATGTTTACATATGACTCAAGACTAAAGTTGTTCTCATGTTATATTTTTATAAATACATACTTAGGTATGTTGCATTCCTGTTAAATCTACAATTGATACAAGTGGCCACTAGTTCTTCTACTCGGTATATGTATGAATGTGAGCAATCACTTTTAATGTTATCGGTCGATGTTTCAAATACTTGTTGTACAATAAAAACTTATATTTTTATACTAGACTTCGCTGTTATTGACGATTACCACGAAAACAATCTGCCGATAAATGCAATTTACTGCCGTTTGTCACGAATATCGAGGTATTATGTTTTACTACATGGGAAAATATTTCTTTTTGTAACACTGATGCAAAACGTTTGATTGCACTCTGATAAGTATGAATAGGCGAGGCCGACTGGAGGCCCGTCCATGAGAACTATTCTTTACTCCGTCGTTGCTACACAATGCGTCGATAGGTTTTGCTCATTGTTGAGCGTTTCACCATTTGATATTCTGGTACCTAACTTCTTGCCGAGACCACTTCTCGGCTTTTATGTTGTTGAATACCTTGTACTAGTACCAGCATTAAACGTAGTCGGACAAGTATTTTTACGGACGCTCACGCAAAGTGAAGCCATAAACCTGTGTCGAAACCTTGTCGTATACGTAAGGACGTAAGCCGTTGTTTGTGTAAAAATTTGCATACCTTTATCCGTCTATAGACATTTTATCGAAGCTATAATGCACTATGTATAATATTATCCTTTGAAATATTCATAGGGTTGTTCATTTAACAGTTATTTTAGAATAGACATTAGATGAATAGGTGACACCCGGAACAATAGCAATAAGGTCCCCCGAGATTGCGCCAGTGCAGCCGTGCCCAAGGGCCGGCGCACAATGGCTGCCAGCTCACAATACCGCTGCAGCGCGCTGATTACTGCGCTCCGATCACAGCTTTAACTCATATTCATTACTCAACGGTCTTCGTTTGTTTTGTTACAGAATATGTAATAAACTTGCCATGGAAGAGGAGAGCACAGCCTGTCCCGGCGAGGCCACCCCTCCTACGGCTGACGCACAGCCCAATGACGTTCCTAACGTAGAAACAAAGCCGGCGTCAGAGGACCTCGCAACTAGTGTTACGAATGTAGATAGTAATAAAGACGACAGTGGTAATAAAGATATTAGTAATGACAAAAGAGAAAGTGAAAATAAAAAAGATGAAAGTGCAGAAGTAATTCTTGAGAGGCTTATTGCCGATGTCAAGAGCCCAGTGCCAGTGCTGAAAGAGCCCTTCGTCGAGCAAGAACCTAGCGAACCTAACGACGACGCCAGATCGCTAGGTGATCTGGATAGCTTGCCAGCTGGAGATGAACTTGCTCTTGGTGCTGCCGGCAGTGATAGCGGAGTAGAGGGCTGCGGCCGAGCCCTCAGCAGCGGTGGTGGATCCAGGTCGTGCGCATCCAGTGTGGTGTCATGTGGCTCCGGTTGCGGCTCAGAGAGTTCGTCACTGGCGGGTGCACCGCCGCGTCCTCGACGTCGCGTCAATGTCAACGTCACTGATCCGAAACGCAGCTCACCTGTCGGCACGGCAGCCCCACGACCCGTAACGGCGCCTCGCGGCCCCAACTTGGCCACCCGTGAACGGGCTAGGAGTCGGGAGAAGCCAACTCCGCCAGAAAAACCCCGACCGCTGACACCAAAACCACGTATTCGACCTACTGCTGACCTGCCTAATCTCGTTCGCGAGAGCCCCGCACTCCGTGCGAAGCCCACAAAAACTTCAACAGCTCGGTGTCGTACGCCCAACTCGCCTAGCGAGGAGAAACGATGGCCGGCCAATGGACCGCGGTTGACTACTGTAGCGGACGCGAGTGCGACGCGAGTGGCTGCCGACAAGTATGCGACACTTCCTCGCCGGAGACGTGACGCAGAGCCAGAAGGCTCTCCCAAACACGAAGGCACTCCACCATCGTCGCGAAGACCCACTGTTACTCGTTCAGCTTCGTCTCGCTCTACCATCAAAACGCGAGTTCGTATTTACGCAGAGAAAACCTCGCAGACGGTGCTGATCGGCACCGACATCGAGGCTGCACTGGCGGGGATTGTGCCAAATATTGAGAGGTAAGTCATTCGTCATTCATAAAAAAGTACAATCTCGTTTCGCAAACAACCTAAATGATCATTGCTCAAACTAGTGTAACTTCTCGTGTATGTGAGCTCATTTTATTATGAAATACATTGAGCGGGCATAATTTGAGCCCAAAAGTATTGTAAACAAGAATAAAGTTATTTGTGTTTCATAACAACTAGACATAGCTGTGGCTGCTGCTAGTTTATGATTTCATATGTGACGGTTTTTTCAGTCGCGTGGAAGTGTCCCGTTGCCACCGCGGCGTGCAGGCGAGCGCTCGAGACGCGGAGGCGAGCCGGCTGGCCGCCGCCCTGGCCGCGGCTGCTGAGGAGCGGGAGCGGCGACAGCGGGCCGAGGCTCAACTGGCGGCGGAGCGCGCGGCCAGACTCGCCGCCATCGCCGAGCTCGACAGAAACTCGCAGAGACTGTTGGACCTCGCCGGTGCTGGTGAGTCATGGGAAATCCGATTAAGCAACCTAGATAGTACTGTTTACATAAAAGCAAGATGCTCATGTGACACCCCTAGCCTTTAGTCGTCACGTAAAAGGTCATCGCTGTCTTGGTGTAGAATATCTGTCATGCAGGGTGGTTTTGATATTATTATTGTCCTTTGTAATGGAACTGGGTTACATGTTAATGCAACGAACTAGCCAGTCACCAGACTGTCATTTTCGCGATGAAACTATTGCAATTTTTGTCTTTTAATCAGACAAAATAAAAGACAAAAAGTAGAAGTTTTGTTCGAAGACGAACTAAAGTTTAAAAAAAAGTTTAAATCAACAGGCGACTAGCCAATCGTAACACTATGACTATCGCCCGAAATAGATTTAACTTGCGTGTTCACGATGAGTGAGATTCGACCTCATTCATTCAAATTCGCCTGAATTACGGATGCATGTGCCGCACATTGGTGACCTTTGTGGAATAAGGTCGCTGGGGTTAACACCTTATTATGAAGTTATAACTCCGATCGGTTCCGGTTCAATTCACGTGTTAATTACATATACGACCTCTTTTTATGCCACGGCAACTTTTGCATTGCAGAAATCCGAAAACTTTAAGAGCTTTTTAATTTTGTTGCTTTAATTTTACATTTCGAATGTTTTTATTAAGGCTATCGAGACAAAAGACAAGTTTCTTCTTTATCAGTTGATATAAATTAGTTTGTACATTGTACATATTCATACGTATGTATAGTGGCATAGCAGGAAATAACAGCTTATTGAATGGTCTCATTGGAGATTGTTGCGATAACACCCGTTTATCAAACTATACCACCTGTAAAAACATAATAATTGTTATAAATAATTTATAAGCCATAGTAATGCTTAGCACTAAGGCTAGGTTTGGACCACTATCTTTGTTCAAGATGGTTTAAACCTAGTACTAAAGCCGTTACTTTTTAAGACTACGTTTTTTAATAAAGGGGTTAGGGTTTGCCAGCCCATAAGACGGTAATTTCTAATTTGCTATTGAGGGACACTAAGCCAAATTGGAAGCCGTTACATACACATTCCTACTGGGATCTATTTAGGCACGGTATCAAACGTTTTTTTACTACTATACTATGGCAGTGCCAAGTTTGCTAATAATGTGTATTTGTTGTACTTTTAAATTGAATGTAAAAATAAGTTATGGAAGATATATTATACACAACACACGGGTCTTGCTCGCGATGAAAAATTATAAAGGCATGTACGCTACCTCTATTTCTCCCGACGTTTCGGCCGAATTACACCGACCTTGGTCACGGGTGGACACGTAGAAGATACCCGCTTAGACTTTACTTTTAGAAGCAGAAGTCTATCGAACAAGTGAAACAGAGGTACAGCTATTTTCTATGTGTGTCAGGCGCCGGTGCGAACGCCGACGGGTGCCTGCGGGCGTTGGAGGAGCAGCTGCGTGCGGCGGGCGAGCTCGCGGCCAAGCAACGCGCCGAGATCGACGCGCTGCGGGAACAGTGCAACAAGCTGCACGTTGTTAGTACTTACTTATACGTATTTATTGTATATTAGTATTATCCCATTAACATTTTATTCTTTGAAGCTAAAAATGAGTGCCAGTTAACGTTTGTCGCTTTAGAAATATCTTCATAAGCCGTATTGTCCCCAGGAGTCGTGCAGTGCCCGCGAGAGCGCGCGCGTGGCGGAGGCGCGGCTGTGCGAGGCGGAACGCGAGGCGGCCGAGATGCAGGACTTCCTGGCCGCCGAGACCGGCGCGCTCAGCGACTCGCTGCGGGAGGCTGAGCTCGAGCTCGCCAGGGTTAACTCTGATCTCGATAGAAGGTAACTACTCTCAATGCCCTCTGAATTGAAATGGAAAGAAGAATCGCAGTTTATTATTAATCGTTTATTTTTGCTCCCGATAAAGTACTACCGACCGATCCCAAATATGCTATGGAAAAGGACAAAAGGAAAATTCCAAGAACTTTAACATAGCCTGCTTACATATTGTACAGTTCATAATACCACGGTACTTCATCTACCCAGGCGCGCGGAATGCCGACAATTAGTCCGTCTGTGTGAACAAAGGCGGCAAGAAGCGCTGGCCGCCGCCGCTAAGTCCCGTGGCGGCGCGCGCGGCGTGCACGCGCTGGACGCGCTCGCGCAGCGCCTGGCGCGCCTCACCCGCGCCGTGCAGCGCGCCTACCGCCTGCCGCACGACCTCGAGCCCACCGTCTATCATAACGACCTCTACAGGTCAGTACATTACTACACGCGCTGGACGCACGACTTACACGCTGGACAAAAACTCACTTTCATCAAAAATCTCAACACAGATCCCAAAAATCTCAAATATACATATTGCATATTTGACTTTTAAATTATCTTCTTGCTTCCAGCCGCAGCGACAGTGGCGAAGCTTTATCTCCGGAAGAAGAGGGCGCGGGCGGTGGCGGTGGCCTGGTGGCCAACGTGGCGCGGGCGCTGCGCCACGTGCCGCCGCCCCCCGCGCCCGCCAGCCCCGGCGCGCGGGACGACGACCGCTCGCACATCTCCGATGACAACGACAACTCTGCCGACCTCCTCGATTCCGAGACTGAACCTTGTCTTGTTACTGATCCTGGTAAGTGAATTCAATACAAGAATTTTTGTGGAAGTAGATTGATGATAAAATTTAAATGCAGCTCATTTTCCTCTTGATTAAAAATAATAAAGCAAAAGGCCTGTTCCACATGAGGCGTGTGCATTCCTCGGGTGTGT
Organism: Heliothis peltigera; assembly: GCA_958496145.1. Classification (NCBI taxonomy): domain Eukaryota; kingdom Metazoa; phylum Arthropoda; class Insecta; order Lepidoptera; family Noctuidae; genus Heliothis; species Heliothis peltigera. The sequence goes on along the minus strand of OY292326.1, from coordinate 3,066,556 downwards.
GAGCTACGCGGACTTCGCATGCACGTCGGCGCAATGCGTCTCTAATGCAGCGCGGGCGCTGCTTTCTCGCTACTCACACGCTCGAGGATTGCCCACGCCTAATGTGGGGACGGTCTAGGGGTTTAAAAACCTGGCGTTTTTCTGCACACTAATTAATTATTGTTTTGTCTGTAGAATGTGCAGAGGAGTGGTGGTCAGGCGCAGAAGGCGCAGGCGCCTGGAGCGGTGACGAATTGTCACCCGAGCGCGACTACTATACGGATGATAAAGGTAGTTACATAATTATTAATTGAGTCCCGTGGCCGTGATTTCATCTTCTCAAGATTATACCGCGTATTGTCGCATGGTTCTCAGCTTTGAAAGTTTAGAGTTGGTAAGGCAATGTTTGCGTGTTACAGACGGTGAGTCAGCGTCGGCGTCGGAGCGGGAGTCGCTGCGCACGCTGTCGGCGGCCATCGCGCAGCGGCAGCGCAGCGAGGCGGAGGCCGACACGGCGGGCGAGGCGCGCGGCGGCGTGCTGGCGCGCGCGCTGGCGCTGGACGCGCGCCTGTCGCGCCTGCTGCACGCGCTGCGACACGCCGCCGCGCTCGCCGCCGCGCGCGGGGACCCCGACTCCTGCCGCCTCGCCGCCGCGCTCAAGTCAGTACACACCTCGCCTCACTAATCCTTATACAGCCACTGAGTAGTTCGTGACAGGCGCTGCTTACTCGAACATGATTCCTATGGCCAGCGAGTGACAGAGGATGCAGGCGGCGGAAGGTGGTTACACGTGCGCACAGGAACACTTCGCGGGAGGTTATGTCTGTCGCCTTAAAACAAATGTACATATTGACAATCTAAATGAACCTGACAATCTAAACTCGCCTTTTGCCAGACATAAAATTTATACATTTATAAGCGAATATACCCAAAGCGTAAGTATACGCGGAAAGAAGTAGTTTAGAATAACCCTATTTCTTATACCTCCACGCACCTCACTCAATATATAAAATAGCTAATTCAGTATAAAATAGACTCATACTGTTTCCATTTTTAAAAAATGTGTTACAAAAAGTAGTGTGACCTTGCATCACGTATTATCATGTACTCCTATCGCTATTTCAGAGACAAAATAGACATGACGGAAAAGAATGTAGCTGACGTAGTTGTGAAAAAGCTAGCCGAGTTGGATGCCAGTAAGAATATGATGGAACAGTACCGACAGTCCGTAGAAGTGAGTATGCATAAGTAGTCTTATTTGAAAATGTGTTTTTTATACTATTTATTGTCACCCTACCACTTGGTCTTGATATTCATTCATGTATTATGTTTATGTATCATTATTAAGCTCAGTTTCAGACATACAATACATTAATTTACAGTCAAGAATATAAGTGTACAGGACAGAATTATTATACAAATAAACTTAGTATTTGTAATGGTATTAAAAATAATAATTGAATCAATCATAAATCTAAAGATATATACAATTTAAATACAAAAAATATATATAATTTATAACTTGGCAACATCTACAATGCTACAAATTACTACAAACTTTTGAATTATAAGTAACAATTTTAAATAACTTGTTACAATAATAAGCTTAATATATATGAAACAATATACTTAGTAATGTTAGTGCCGTTAACTGGTTTAATATGAAACAGGTATTTACACCATTCAGGCCCTGCTTGGCGATCTCGAGTCAAGAATAAGACGCCAAGGTTAATACATTTGTTATAGTCTTCGCTATCCCTCACGGCTTCTAGATAGCACAGCGCGTCTTATGTTCTCTCCCTAGCCCGAACACAGACAAACATATAGCCTACATATGATATTATGTATAATATTTATTTATTTATACATAAATATATACAACATATAATAATTTCGAATGTTTTTTGAATAACCCGATTACGCAACAACTCGCTAAACGCAATTTTGTGTAATTTTTTTTCAAGACATCTTTCTGTCCCTTTTCAAATACAGGTTCTAGAATGAGATAGAATTACATTTTAAATGTATTTAGCGTTAAATGTTTGAATTTTGTTGTCTTCAAAAATCTTGTAGGCTATATCGAAAAGCATGTTATTCAAATTCACTCATAGCATTTTCACATTCGGCCAAACACCAGATACTTCAAATATAAATTAGGAGAGAACGTATTGACTCCATACAACATGGCTTGCAGTGTTGCTGCCGACACTACCTGTATATAGACACCTGCAGATATGTATATAATCGTTGCTAGAACATCTGTTATACCTAATTATATATGTGTATACAATATACTTTAAGGAATTGGTGTTTAAGTTAATGAAAAAGAAATATATATGTTTGCTGCAATTCCATCTGCAAGATATATTTACTGTCTATAAGTTTGTGTGTTAAAATTAGATTTGTTTTTATTTGTAGACGCTCAAGAAGCAGCTGGCACAAGCCGGTGAGGAGGATGATATAGACGCTGTTGAGGAGGTATGTTATGTACTATATTTTTAAAGTTAAATGTTGTTCTTTAAATAGAGCTTTGTTGCAGTTTCTTAAAATAAAAAGTCACGCTTATTTTCGTTAATATAAGTTTGTTTACGTTAATTAATATAAACAAATTAAAATATCATATTTTGAATTATGACTTCGTCTTTTTACAATTAATCTTCTTATTTTTGGTAGTTTGTTGATTCCAAACTGCATTTTATATATAGACAGTTAAGGTTCATTTTCATCTATGACATTGTATTGATGTGTGGGGATAGACCTTTACAGAGAATTAATAGTCGTTTGTTTAGAGGATGACAAAAAAATTGAAAGCCTTATTAAATATTGTTGAATTGATCTATTTGTCAGGAGCTGTCGGGCTGCAGTGAGAGCGAGCGTCGCGCTCTGTACGCGTCGCTGGACGCCGCGCTCGCCGCGCTCGGCGGTGCGGCCGCGCGCTGGTCGCGGGTGGCCGCGCCCCGCGCCCGCCTCGAGCGCCTCGCACTCGCGCTGGCCGCCCCGCCCCCCACGCCGCCACATGCCCCGCCCCCCGCCCCGCCGCACGCGCCGCCCGCCGCGCTGCAGGGAGCTGCCTAACGCACTACTCTAATTAAACATATGACGTCACTACGTCACGACGCCAATACAGTCAACTGCAGTATTGTTCTGACGGAAAAAATGTAAAACTATACTGAGAGAAATAACGTCATCTGTTTAGATACATGTCTGTGACTGTAGACTGCACACTTCAGTCCTCCATAATCAGCGCCGGCTGAAACACCAATTATTCACCTGTGTCTTCAATTTGCCAATATAAAGTATAAGCATAACCTATGCTCATAATTTAAAATATAGATTGTTTTTGCCGGCACTGACCACCTATAGCCATTGAGCTACTTGAATTATCTACTTAATTACAGCCACCGCTGTACTCGCCGAAATACTTCCATGTTTGTCATAATGTAGCTAAGGTTAGAAAATAATGTTCATGAATTGTTAAATCGTATTGTGGAGCTTACGTATGCCCTCCGCGGTGACGTCATCCGTCCTACGTAGTCTGTGACTAGATAGTAGGACCGACGTGCACATAGCGAATTGTAGCAAGTGAAAAAAGCGGGCATTTTTGCCGTAATGTTTGATGTTGAGAGCCTGATCTGGTCGTGAATTTAGTTAATGACTAAGAATGTTAGATAGAAGAAACGACTTCATCTTATGACAGATTTATATCTGCATGATACACGAAAATGTGGCATGTGTACATTTAGTAATTTGTAGGAAAATGTAATGTTGCAGTAATGTTTGTTACTTAATCTGGTAGTCTTTTTCGATGGATCTCAATTCGCAGAGAGCGTGAGTCGTGAGTGTTGTAAGTCCACTAACAATGCAATGATCAAGTCTTTGACGTTGGAACAATGTAGTGTCATAATATATTTGCTTTTGTTTCCATACATTTTAGCCTAAGCATTAACATTTTCATTCCTAATTGCATTTAACGTTTCGTCTGAATTTTAAATCATTGCAATCACACTGTAGTATTGATATAAAATTTATTATTTATAAGTTGTAACTTTTATAATGTGTTTTTTCTCTGTATTATTTTATAAGTATGATTGTAGAACATTTCTTTATATGCTGCACTGTAAGTGACTCCCGTTGTACAATTCATCGCGTCCGGAATACTAAATTCATCCGTTCCCACACCATGACTAAAGTATTCAAGTGCCATTGTGTTAGCTCTTCTAATATAGGTACCTATTGTAGTGCTGATCTTGCTAAACCATATATTGCGTCACAAATATCGAGTATAAATACGTCACAATACTGATTCTCCCACCTCTATAGTAAATGTTAATAAAAACACATCAAGTATCTGAATATAACTTTTACAGTATTTCATACATCGACCAATACTGTTCAAGTCATATGCAGACGACATTATGTGTTAAGTCGCAAATATATCGCCGGCTGGTATCATGGAAACCATATATTTTATACAATATTAAAATAAATTGTAAATAAAATGGATGCTACACAATTATATCACAATATTTATTTTTCTGATCTAGTCAATAACATTCGATATTTTAATTCGATTTACATTTAAAATATTATCAGAAATCTATTGTCTATAAAGTAAATATAGAATTCGACTTCTATACAATCTGTATCTAGAATATTAAAAAATATTGTGTTGCCCTTTTTTGATTTATTATTATTATTAAATAAGGCATGCATAACACAATAAATGAAGACTAGAATAATATTTTACATAATGTGGACAGTTAATAAAATCAAAACGTTACAAGTTTGACAAAATTGTAACAAATGAGACTGATATTGTATTTACGTTGAACGATTCGTCGACGGTCGTGTTAAAGTTTGGTAAAATGAGTGTTATAATATTGTTTTAGAACAAATGACTTTTATTGCGCGAATCCCTCAATATGCAGCACATTAACTGTATGATAATACGGAAGGCTTTTTGTATATAGTACAAAATCAATAAACTCGCTTCGTCCATCCACGTCGCTTGCTTCGGGTGCTAATGATACGTAATCATTAGATATAATAAAATTACAAATATCAATACAGAATTTATGCGAACACCAACTGCCCAGGTCAGTGGAGTATATCACAGGTAAACTTGAATTTATTTCGAATTAAATCGTGAAAATTATGCGATGTAAATACATTAGTGTATGTAAATAAAATATATTGAGCGACATTTCTGCTGTTTTATTTATATTTATTAAAATTATAGTATATAATATTTCGGATGCACTCACCTTTAAACCATGTTACCGATTCAAAACAACAATATACGAACTCTCTTGCAGGTGCCATACTGCGCGAGACACGCGGTAGTTGAGCTCTGCCCGGCTCTTCGCTTCGCGTCACTGCAGATTCAGTGTGCATTGTGCCTAAATTTTGTAAAGTCGGGCAGATAACTCCAACACAGGAAGCACCAAAATAACTCAATTTATAGAAATGAAACACTATCAGGTATTTGTTGAGACATTTATTCGACGTAGTCCATTAATGTTACATTTAAATAGTTACACAGTTTCCACTGAACATTAAATAATTAAATATGTTTTACAGGCAACTTTACAATGAGTTCTGCCAGTAACTTTGTATCTACCTGATTTTCACAATTAAACTATAAGTACACGTAATGTTCTGATATACAGATTATTTAACATTGTAGAAAAACGTGATTTCTGAAATAAATCAAAATATACAGCGACGGCAGTTGTGACGTAGTAATAGAGAAATTAATGTAACATTACTAGAAGTAACTCAACTGCTACGCTCACAATAACATTGATCAGTCCGATGTAAATGTAATAATGATTTATAATTACTGCAGTTGTCCCAGTCCAACTAGCCAACAAAAAGGCCTTTTTTTCAAGAATTACTTGTTCTAGCACTATAACAGAGATGCCTCTAATTATAGACACGAACAGAATTACAGAAAACCGCACGGAAATAACTGGGACTTCGGTAATCATTGCATAGTCGTAGAAGCTTAACACTAACACATAGATATAGCGATATTCTATTTAAAATTCATTAAATACTGTCAAATAAATTGTTCCCCTGCAATAGCTTTACAACAGTATTTATTTTTAGTCAACCCAATAATTATCGTTTAAGTCCACGCGTGTGTAAAAGATATTTTAATAAGATTATTTATTTTCTAATTATCTTAATGAAAATTTTATTTTTCTAAACAAAAACCTCCTTAGTCGTAATTATTCTAACAGAATTTTGATTGATTGATTAGTCCATTAGAAAAAAATCAAGTATCAAGCTGACTATTTGGCTTCTGTGTCGACAACGGCTTAGTAAAGCAGAGCTCAAGCCCGATCAAAATGTTTAACTTAAAATATACAAATATATCAGTCAGTGGGCTGTAAGCTAAATTCTATTTTCCTAACTACAGTACAAATAAGTCATCTCGCACTATCGCCACATTCACACTAACCTCAAGAATTTGTTTAACAATAAGTATAATTATTCATTACTAAATATAGATATATAAACTATATCCACTTGTTCGATTTCATGATATTATCCTTAATATACAACATCAATATAATTATGTATCCAATATACATAGGAGCGCGAAATGCAAATTTAAATTCTTAAGATTACATTACGCAATGTAATTCATATTCAACATGGAAAGCTATTTTAATACAAAAATAACATGTATAAACGAGGAATGAACGTGTAACATTTAATTGACGTGCATTTGAAGTTTTAATATTATAAATCTTTTCAAAGCTTCGTCATAGTATTTAACTTTAACCGTTATATTGCTATCGAGTTTTGTTAGGTAGCTTATTGAGTCGTAAGTTGCAAATGAGCCACAGATAAATAAACAAAATATTACATTTATAAGATATAATAATTAGACTATCGTTTGTCAGGTCTCCGCAGATGTTGCATTTTTATATTCAATTGCTTAATTATTTCATCGTTTGGTGGGCCTGCTTCTACTTAGTCCGTCATTATAATTATTATTTAAATTTGGGGCCAACTGTCTGCGGGGCTCTAACATATTTGTAACAACAATTCAACTGCCATTCTCTGCACTCTCGTGTCTTATTACATTCATAAGTTTTAGACATTTTTTAAACAGTGCAATGTTTGATTTTTTTATTTGAAATCACTCCTGAAACCAGGCGCAGTCTCTTATCTAGTCCATACTTGCATTTTAAGGAGTATATAATTCCCATATCGTGTCAAACATATACACAGCGCCTGATCTGCAGTGTTCACCATACACAAAATACAGGCTGTTGATATAAAAGTGGTCATAAACATAACCATCTCGAACCTATCATGATACGCGACCATAATACATTTGGACACATCCCCCTAAAGGAATGTTCGCGACTTCAGACGATAGACTGGGAGTTATCGCTGTCAATAAAATATTAAGAATTAGTTATCATAAATTCGAAATTACACTTCTATAATATCAAAGTGTGCATTTACAGTCAATAGGACAGTTATGCCTATGACCAGTTTACAAGTTTCCACTCTTACTGTACAACTCACAACCCAACATGTTCAATGTGAACATTTTGTTCAATACTGCTCCCTCTAATACTTGCCAAACTTTGCTATCATCGGAGGTAGTCCTGAGATCATTCATCAACATTTACTATCTCCCTTTACTTAACTCCTACATCTCAACAGATGTCCAGTGCACACTTCGATTAAACATACACTTCACAATTACATCACCCTTCGATCCGAACACAGTTCACTATACCCAATTCAATATAAATAGATAGGATACCCAATCAACATCTATCTTTATAATATAAATATACTGTACACTATCACTTGATAAAATATACATAATTAACACTGTATTCACGATACTGTCCTCTATTAAATAATTGTCAATAGCAGTTTAATTTCTATAATAGAAAGTCAGTTTGTAACTCCACTTGAAATACAAACGCAAAGTGTAGCAAGTGTTAGATTCATCCGTTAGCGTTAACTTACAGAGATCTCGAATTAAGAGAAAAAAAAATCAATTTCCTAAGTCACAAAATGTCCGATCTACTGTTTGGTCTAACCCGCAAGCAAATTCTTACAAAGGTTCATCTCGACCTACTTAGCACTCGATACGGAGTGTACAATTCATCCGATTCACCGATTTCCTTTGGCTAGGTACAATTGCACGTTTATTTAGGTGGAGGCCTGTCACACAGGGCCTTGTGATGAGAGGAATATAAATAATGATATACTAGTGACGTGCCCAGGAGCTCGTGGCCAAGTCACGCATGGACCGACCGATCCAAGGTTCAACGCTTGGCGCGGTCGATCCGTGAATGGGTGACCATCTATGTCATAACGAGTTTCTCCGTGTTTTGGAAGGCACGTTAAATTGTAGGTCCCGGCTGTCATTAGTACGTTGACAGTCGGGTAGTCAGAAGCCAGAAAGTCTGACAACCAGTCTTACCGAGGGGTATCGTGTTAGCCAGGTTGTGGAAATCAGAGAAAAAGTTGCTCCACGTGGCACACTGGTACTCAGCTGCACCCGGTTAGACTGGAAGCCGACCCCAACGTAGTTGGGAATAAGGCCAGGCAGATGATGATGTACTAGTGACGTACATAATGACGTGCCTACGTAGAGAGGTAGAGGCGGTGGTAGTCGTTGGCGCCGAATGCCGCGTTACATTTGGGACACTTGCGCTGTCGCGTCTCGTAGCGCGTGCGCAGGCAGTCCCAGCAGAACACGTGGAAGCACTTTGTTAGCACTGCGTCCTTGCGTTTCACCTGTAATGAGCAATGATAATAACTGTAAATAAAACGCTTATAACATACATATTTTGCTTAATTAGAGAGCATGTGAAATTTTCCGATTTAAGGGACTTAATCACGTAGCATTTAATTTTTATAGTAAACGCATTCTGTCACGTGATAGTAAAAGTTATGATATGACTGATCTGGTTGAAAATAAAAGGGTATAACTGTGTTGAGGTCGGCAGGCAGTTGCTCCATGTAAAGCAGCGTCTCGGTGGCAGGTGGTTACCTTGCAAGAGGGGCAGGTGAGCGTCTCCTTGTACTCGCGGATCTCCTCGAGCAGCACCTCGTCCATGCTGCTGCCGGCTTGCTCCATCTTCTTCATGCGCTCCGCCTTACGCCGCAGGATTGCTAGCTCCTCCTGTATATTGTTAAACATATATATATAAGAACTAGCTTCCGCCAGCGGGTTCGCCCGCATCCAGGCGATCCCCGATAAATGGTTTATTTAACATTGAACGAATTCGGTCAGTAGTGCCTGAGTTTAGCGTGTTCAAGCAAATATACAAATAAACTTTTGAACTTTATACCTGTACAGATGATTAATATTATGGTTTGAACCCGCTATTCTCAAGAACAAGTCCACTTTTCAAAGAACGAGATCAGCAATATAGTTATGCATGCTGGAAAAAATACGGTATACAGCTGTCTTTTTTATATGGCAACAGCTGCGCTTCAAATCGCCAACACGACAAAAAGGTTAGATAAAGTTCTTTGGTTGTTCAGTCACCATTAATTGCGTCTTCATAACAAAAGACGTAAATAGATAAAGAAGGGACAGTCGACTCTCGAAGTTTATTCGGATTTATTTAGAAATTTCAGTTATAAAAAGTTCCACATATCATTTTAAAATGTAATTTATGGTGAAAGAGGTTCAAATGAAGTAGGTAACTCACATGTAGTCTTTTTGTTTTATACGCTTCTGCTTCTAGAGCGCTCGTCTTCTCAGCCACCACTTGCTGCGCCTCCTTCATTTGCGCGTGGTACTTCTCTGCAAGTATAAGATTATTGTAAACTAGATTAATAATAAAATTGATCAATCTATTTGTTAGTAATAATATCCAACTTTACTTGGCAAACTACATATATATATATATATATATATTTTTGATGCGATATAGGTACACCTTGCACTACACTTTTCTACGCTATATTTCTGGTCTTTTTATTTGATCAGCAAATGAGTGTTTTCCATGACAAATGTCTGAGTATGATGTTGGTCTATCGGCGTGTACCTAGATGCAGCTTGAGGTCAGCGGCGGACTGCGCGGACTCGATGGCCTTGCGCTTGTGCATCTCCATGGCCTGCTGGCGCAGCAGCAGCTCCTTCTCGACGGCCGACAGCGTGGCCTGCAGCAGCCGCTCCTTCTCCTCCAGGCGCCGCGCCACCGCGCCCATCGACTCGATCTGCTGGTCGCGCGTCACCACCTGCACCACAACACATCTTCTCTATTACACTTTTTTTTTAATATTTTACCTAGAACATCCAGTAGCCATAAAACTGATTATAAATATGGATTTTCTATGTAAACACGCCCTAAATTGTACAATTGCAACTATTACACAGTCGACCCAAGCAATCTCTTAAAATAACTTGACAAAAAAAATATGTTATTGATTAATACATTATTTTTTTACGCCTACAAAATAATCAAATTCATTTTACACGGACCACAAAATGGCATAGATTTGCGAAATAATTTAAAAAGATACTAGACAAATTTTCCTATTACTCATCTACTAGCTAAATGAATAATATAAAAAAACTCTCATCATTACTGATGCAACACAAATCACATATGACAGGTTTCTTCTTTTTAATAGTTCTTTAAAATTTAAATTTTGTGTTTGTTTTGCAGATTTACTTTTATAAACTGAGTAGTTTTTAAGAATGATTGCAATATTTGTACGCCGTCACGGCAAAACATAGCGCACTTATAACAACCCGTAAGATCCACATGTAATATTTCACAAATAAATATTCTGATTCTGATTCAGATTCACTATAAACCTTCAAATTACTGTCATCATGCAGTTCCATCACTCCATTCCACAAAATCCACTGAAACCCACCTGTTCCTGCAGCAACTGCTTCTCTTCCCTCAACAGTTTATGCAGAGAATTGGCCTTGATCCTCTCAGACATAAGCTTGAAGTTCGCATCATCTTTCTCCCTGAGCTGCTGTATGAGCCGCGAGTTCTGCTCTTGCATATCCTCGAACGCCTGCCCCGTCACCTCCATCTCGTTGAGAAGAGCTTCCTCCTCCTGAGCATTGGAGAAATACTTTATTTTTTTATTATTCCGCCCTTTTCCATCATTAATTCCTGCATTGGTAAGACCTGGGGAGAAAGGTTGCAAGCGGCTTTGTTATTTGTTGGCGTTCGAACGTAGGTTATAAAAGCCGGCGAACGTATGGTGAAGCAATTCCGCGTTTTTTCACTGTCAAACAATATTGTCATCATAGTATAAATCATCATCTCCCAAGCCTTTTCCCAACTATGTTGGGGACGGCTTCCAGTCTAACCGGTTTCGGCTGAGTACCAGTGTTTTACATGGAGCGACTGCCTATCTGACCTCCTCAACCCAGTTACCTGGGCAACCCAATACCCCTTGGTTAGTTGTCATCATAGTATAAACACATAATATAAAATAGAATCTAGATTCAATAGGGTAGCTACTCTAGTAGGCAGTTGCCTGTGCTTAATCATGAACCTCTTATACAAAAGAAATATTATTCTGAAAACACAATCAAAATTTATTAATAAATGGAGTAGCAATTTTACATTATGGATGAATTAATGTTTGTTGTCTTTCAGTAAAAACTACTGAATGGATTTTGATGAAACTCGGCAGTAATATAGCTCATACATCAGAATAACATATAGGCTTCTTTTTTTCCGGGTGCCAGAAGAAGTTTCCTTAAGAAGCTGGTGAAAAAAAAAAACATATTTATTATATAACAATCTTATAGCTAGTTTGCACTGTTGGCATCATACCGGGGATCCGGCGAAGGGCCTGGAGAACGCATGTAGCGGGTCGGCGTTGGGCCGGGCACACGACAACTGTTTCTGCAGCTCGTACTTCTGTTCCTCCAACTGTTTGATCTTGCGCAGCGCATCCTCGTCGGCTAGGCGGCGCTCGCGCTTGCTTTCCTGACGTCAATAAAAATGGTCTAAGTCAAATATTGTATAGAGCCACCCAGTACTGTTCATTACAGCACTGCTAGTTGTAATTTGGTATTGCCATTTTAAAGATATTTACCAAGAACTAACGGGAAAAAAAATTAAGGGTTTGTCCTTCAACCGAGCTTGTGTAATTTTTTCAATTTATATAATGGAAACCCACAGATATGTTATTTAAGTAGCGCAACTCAGGTACCATTACGTGATATCAATCTTCGACTTGATATCATATTATTTAAGTATGGTTTTTTTTCGTGGGAAATCATCAAATGACCCGCCGAGGGTGCGGCTGGAGGGTTTGTCAGACTCTTACTGACTAAAACCCACTATATTCCTTCTGGAGGTCCCTGTGTGCCAGGGCCACGGTATCTCTTACGAACAACCCGCAGCAAAGGCAGACCCTGGCCCTAAAGGGTCCTATGTGTTTTTAGTATAGTTGTTTGAATTTCCCAATTCTTGTAGTAGCCGTCAAACTTCAAGTTCCCCTTTCAGCCATATTTATAAATATCCATGTTGTGTATAAATTGGTTACCTGCGCCATCTTGGCCTTCTGTCGGTGGTCCTCGAGCTCCTGCCTCGCCTTGCGCTCGGCGGCCATGAGCTGCACCTTGTCGCGCTGTTCCTTGCTGACGCCTTTATACATGTCGAGGAGTAACTTCAGTTCCTTCTGCTCATTCACCGCCTTCCTGTATATAAACACTCCATTTCAATAATACTTAAAAAAACAATCCAATCTAAAAATGGTGAAGTACAGACGCCTGCACGTCAAGCTACCCGTACCTGACTTTTCGAAATTTTCCCAATCAATATTGAAGGCTTCACCGATAAAGTTGAAAATCTATTAGGAAAATTTGTCAGATTTTGGTGATTAACAATTAAACTGATTTAAGATTAAAATAAGTGGTTCTAATTAAGTCATCTTTTCAACACCTTTTGTATAATCTTCGTGTTGAATAATCGAATAATGAAGATCAAATCAAAAGTTAGTTAGATCACTATGGGTGTCGCGCCCTCTTTAATATTTGTAAACATAAACTAAGAGAACATGAGATGTGCTAACTTGAGCTGCTGCTTGAGGTCCTTGATGATGAGGTCCTGCTCCTGCAGCTTGGCGCGGCTGTGCTCCTTGCTGGCCGCCGGCTTGGCTTCACCCGCCTCCTCGCCCTGACAAACCCACAATGTAAACACCAATCTATCAATATCTACTTAAAACTTCACAAAAAAGTCTTCTTCTCAATAAGAATTTTAATCGAGAAATTAATAAATTCAAATATACAATATAATATTTTTTCTTACATGTATAATCAACTAGGTGTCAATTCATAGCTTCAGGTTAGGTTGGATATATTATTGGCATTGGGAACGGATGAAGTTACTAATAAGTTAGAATGGTCTGTTTTCTTGTACTGTGTAACAAATGTTTTTCGCAGTATTTAAAAATGTAGAGATCATTTTTTTTTTCGAAAATGTATATGGATCATATGTTTGGTCATATTGTAGCCTGGTCTCTCGCCTTGTAGCAGGTTGTAGTTGATTTTAGGACACCCTGTATATAGGACAATATATTTTAGAAATTATTAGTTACGAGATTGCTACCATGTACATTTTTAATGAGTTCCCGATATTTCGGCACTGTTACAAGCGCCATGATCACGGAGTAACTAAACTTATTTTCAAATTCAACATCTTTTAGAAATATATACCTCAGGATCAGGTTCCTCCTTTTTGAGCGCGTGTGGTTTCTCGTCCGCTGCGTCTGCGCCGCCTATCGACACACGCGCACCCGCTTCTTCTAACTCCTTTCGGACCTACAACACATAATGATCAATATTACTGTCGCGTGACAAACACCGTCGTGGGACCAAAAAAAAATATATTTTATGTTTATTATTTCTCCGAAATGATACTTCGCCAGAAGGAGTTGCAATTGTTAAAATTTTTTATATTTTTTTACGCAATTATGATATTGTTTTTGCAATTGGAATTTTTGATCCAAAATGAAATAACTAACCTTATTGAGTTCCTGGCTAGTATCCTTATACTTTCTCTTGTATCGATGCACCTCCCCCTTGAGCTGTTGGTTATGATTCTGCAGCGACGTGATTAGATGTCTCATCTCCCGGTTGATGGGCCCCGTCTGTTCGTTAGCAGCCAAGTTCTGTTCGAATTCAATGCGCAACATCTCATACTCTTTCCTCAGTTGGCCAAGCACATCTTCTAGTTGTATCATCTCAGCTCGTAGTGTTTTCTGTCTTGATAATTCTTCACTCTAAAATTAGTAGAAGAGAAATGTTACATGTTTAGTATAATTGTTATCATTTGATAAGAACAAATGAGTGTAATTACTGTCGACGGATCTAGTCTAGCCTTCATCTTGTAATCTAGCCGTTCTTGAGTTGCACATGATGTAAGTAATGCGAACTTGGTTGATACAATCTACATATATTAATATTCTAAAGCTAAAGAATTGCTTGTTTGCTTTAAACGCGCACTCTCATGAACTACTGGTTCGAATGATAAGTTATTTCGGTGGTAGATAGCTCATTTATCAAGAAAGGCTATCTTTTACCCGGTTTTGCGAAGTAGTTCCCATGGGAGACGGGTAAAAACACTGGCGGATGCTTATTTGATAACTCGTTCAACCCACGAAGGTATTATTATTGCAGCAGTTTCGAAGCATACATTATTGTTAGGTATTATGATAAATATATGTATAGATTAATAATTATGGTTCTGAAATTATTTTGTGGCGTATAATATCCTTTCCGGTTTGATGGGGTACTTTCTACATATTGTTTATATTATATATTTTATATTATACATTTAATATAAATGGTTATATTACATGAAGGAAGCAAGTCCTATAGCATATTCTAGAATAATCTAAGTAATGTTATTTACCTCCATCATCTCAATCTGGCGCATGTGCAAGTTCTTAGCGTTCTGCAGCTGCAGTCGAGTTTCGTCCAACGCAGTCTTCATCTGCATCGACTCGTTGTACAGTACCGAGAACTGGCTTTGTAGACATTTGTACTCCGTCGTCTCTACTATCACTGATTCGGGCAATTGCCGTATCTGGTGGAAAGATAACATTCAAAAATCATTTGGGGTATCCAAATAAATTGGAAATTAACTTCTGTGTTCCAAACAAAGCATCAAAAAAGTATGTATTGCTAAAATATTATTAAGTTGGGAGGTGAAGATAGTATAATTTACAGCCTGACATATTCGTTCACGTGATGGTTATCCGACACTGGGCATCGAGCAGTTGGGATGTTATACGCAGTATATGCTTCATTCTTAATTCCTGTTATGTGCCGTCACTGTTAACGAAAACATTCCGTTTGACTACGCGTGAATCATGGCACGAATTTCGTCTTAAACTCTTAAAATTCTTTAGATATAGGCCTAAAAGCAATAGTGTACTGACGTCCATCTTGAGTTTCTCGACTTCCTTGAGCGCGTCGCGGTGCTGGCGGTGCAGGCGGTCGAGCTCGGCCAGGCGGTTGGTGGCCAGCTCGCGCTGCTCCTCCAGGTCGGCGGCCACGTCCTCCAGCTTGGCGGCGGCCGCGGGCGGCGCGTGCGCGGCCGCCTGCGCCTGCGCCGCGCCGCCCAGCGCGCCCGACTGGTGGTAGCTCTTCAACTTCTCGATCGCCTCCGCCAGGTGGTTCTCTAGCTTGTCGTTGCGGGACCGCACCTGTACGTAAAAGACGTAAGAATTATTTATTTCATATTAATTTGTATTTCAAGTTTATCTTCTAAATATCCTGTGTACAATTTGGTTTAACAATACCATTAAAGAAAAAGGTAAAGAAAAGCGATATGACCCAAAATCATCTCCCGAGCCTTTTCCCATTTATTTTGGGGTCGACTTTCAGTCTAACCGGATTCAGCTGAGTATCAGTGTATTACAAGGAGCGACTGACCTCCTCAACCCAGCTACCCGGGCAATTTAATACCCCTTGGTATGATGATATGACCCAAAATATAGAGATAAAAATATAGACCAATCACTTTTTTAGTCAACATCCCTTATTGTTTCCTTTAATCATAGATGGGTAAAACCACTGTCATTTCTAACAATTAATTTTAGTATTGACATAAACTCGACCATACCTTCATGAGTTCGTACTGAAGGTCATCAATCTGATTCTTAAGCTCTGCGTTCTCCGTGTCCCTACTATTCACAGCATCTTGCAGCTGTGCCACTCTCAAGGTCATAGCGTGATGGCTCTCGTGTAGGGTGGTACACAGAGCCTGCAGCCGCCTGTTCTCTACTGTGACTTCCTCGTTTGTCGCGCGGATCACTTCGTCCAACATGGGGGCGGGAGCACACTCTGGAAGACAAAATCAATAGTTTGTTACAACACATAGGTCTTTGTAGACTCTTAAAAGAAGTTAGTGGAAGGTTAGGAAAAAGGTAGTAAAAGGTTTTAACAATGCTATTGGTATTTCACATTAATGACTAGTAATCCTACCAAAATAGTACAGCTTATGTTCTGGTAACACCATTGAATGCGATATTGACTGGCTTATGTTATATTTTTGGTTTGATAGCTGCCGATTTATCAGCCTAATTTAAATAAACAATGTTGAGTTTGTGTTTGATTTCATTCCTAAAATGCTCTCAATTTTCCAGGTAGTAAAGGTACAATATTTCAGATCAAAATCCGCCTAGAAAATATTCAGGTTATCTAGAAAAATAAAGAACTATACCAACCCTCGCTATCTCCCTTGATAGCTCGCCAGATCTTGTCATTTCTCTGCTGCAGGCGGTCGAAAGCTTGCAGTACTTTGGCTACCGCTCGCTTGCTCACCTGCACACGGTTCGCAAGCTGAGCATCTAACTCCTCCTTATCCCACGTAGACAGCTGCATCAGAAACGAAGTTGTCGCCTCGTTTTCATCTAGGAAAGAAGTTTAAGATATAGCTCAAAGTGAAGGATAACTTAAAGTGTATATTATTTGCATGAACGGTATATATGTACACTACTAAATAAACACCAATAATGCAACTTTTATGTCTGACCGGCTATTTCCCACGGCTTTAAAAACAACCTGAGAAAAATCTGTGATTAAATCATGATGAAGAATTGTTAGTAGTAATAAGTATAAGTAGAATGATTATTACAAGTGTAGGGCAATACCAACACAAACAATAAAGACAAGAAAAACTTCATCTTCTTCACAAACACCTTACACAGAGATTAAGCTTTTAAAATATTTTACAAATATATCTTAACACAGCTTACTTTTATTTTCAGACTCATCGGCGGTCTCCGCATCAAACCGTTGCAGAAGTACTCTAATATCCTCATTGAGTAGATTCCAGTAACGATTGACAACACACAGTACTGCATCGTCCTGTGTCTGTCGCTTCTCCAACTGTTCTATCCTGGCACGAAGTTCAGCTTCACATCTGTGGCGTTGTTCTATCCTCTGGAAAATACCAAATTTGTGTTAAAATAAAGTTAACAGGGAGACTATTCCAAATTTATAACAACTTAAAATTACTATTGGAATTTTTATAAAGAAAGTTTGTATCTTGGCAAATTGATAAAAGTCACATATTTTGTGGATTCAATATATGTCTCCGACATTTTTAAGGTCATTTGTTTAAGTAGTAGTCATTTGTAGAAGTAATTATTAATTCAGTTCAATGAAACAATGAAAAAATAATTTACCCAGCAAGAAATGAGTAAACAGTAATTTTATTACTTTAAATCATTTATTATCCTCCTGCACTTTTCCTAATACATAAAATTTCCCTCATTGTTAACCAATGAGGGAAAAAATCACACAAGCCTTTGTATGGTTAACAATCATGTGTAGGGTCATTATATATTGTTTGTTTTACTAATAATAACACCCATTCTACCATCCTAAGCCACTTAATTTCCAATATCATAAGTATTAATAATTTTTACTATGAAATAAAGTATAGTCTTGGTGGCCTAGTGGAAAGCCTTTCGAGTATGAGGGTGAGGGTTCAATTCCAGGTCAGGCAAGTACCAATGTAAGTTTTCTAAGTTATACATACTTTCTAAGTTTATCTATATATCTCTTATATCTTGGACACCAAAGACTGACTAAAGGTGAGGGAAAACATCTTGAGGAAACCTGGACTATAAAGTCTGAAATCAACTACTCGCATTGAGCAAGCGTGGTGATTAATGCTCAATCCTTCTCCGTGGATGAGGAGGCCTGTGCCCAGCAGATGGACCATAAAAAGGCTGTGATGATGATGAAAGTATATTCTATTTTATGTTTCATAACAATTCACATCATACAGTATTGTTTGATTTCAGTCACATATCATCTCTTTCTTTTGTATTGTCTTTGGAATAAAAACAATACAACCTCTGAACAGGTCTAGTACCTATGTATATCCAGTAAACAATATTTCCTACTCAAAAATACTCTGTCTATCTATATACAACTCATTTAGATAATCATTAATTATGGATGGTATTTAAAAGTACTTCAATTTATTCCCATTTCATTTACCTAATTTTGCCTGTGTTCCACCAAATATACTGAATGTGCACCAAAATATATTCATTAAAATATGTCATAACTAGCATCTATTTAACAACTGTTGCAAATTTGTAAAAATAGTAATACACCTAATTTTAAAAACAAGCATTTATTTTTTTAGTTTTACTTTAGATAATGCACTGCTAAATGTATTTGATTCAAACACCAATTAATGCCCAATGTAGCTTTATTAATAAAAAATGAACACATTATAAAATGTAATGCTTACTAAAAAGGTTTTTTTTTAACACTAATCAGTTGTTCACTAATCACTAATTTAAATGGGTATACGGTACTAGGATGCATACTAAATATTTTGTGTAACATTCAGGAATATTTGGTGCACGAATAGTATTTTTCGGGGAAGAATAAAATACCTATTGTTACAATAGAATATTGGCAGCGCAGTACAATAAAAAAGTGTTATATCTTGGTGTTAATTTCGAATTTGTTTGATGTAACATATTTTGTTGGCCAAGTAGTTTAATTATAGTAAAAAAATTAAACGGGTTTAAGATCAATATTTTAGAAATGCATACATAGATGTACCATTAGATTTTTGGTGAACGCAAAAATATTATCCATTAATTATTATCACAATTTTTTATTGTGACACTGGCCTTTTCTCATAAAGAGAATGAATAAAGCAAGAATTAATCACCACACTTATTCAAGGCATATTGGTGTTTTAGACTGATGTCTTTTTTTCGAAACCTCATTCATCACCTTAATTAATTCATTAGTTTCCAAGACATACTTCCAAGTATGTTATAACTTTGTAAAATTACATTTGTCCTTGCCAGACCTGCTTGAACATTCTCACTCATAATTGCGAGGCTGGTGCTTTAACTACTTGGCCTAGGTAAATGTGAAAATACATTGATGATCATAATTTTATGAACAACCAAAATGTAGAAATCCAGTATTATCAAAAGAATATTAACACATTATTATGACCTGAATTTCTGCAGAACTATCCAAAAGTCCTCATATTTCCCAATATTGGAACTGCAAAAGTTTTATTATTGTGAGTATGTACTAAAATACAATGTACTAAAATGTCTAACAATGTTCCAGACATGATTTTGCTTTCCCTGTGCTAGCTTTAGGTTGTTGCCAACACAATATGGTGTTTACAACAGATAGGAATGCAAATAAGTCTTGGATTCTTCAAAATATCCAACAAACATATTAATACATTTGTCACTGTGTGCTATGTTATTGAAATAAACAGCTGATCATGACATGTTTCTAATACAAGTCAACTGGAAATCATGAAGATGCAAACATATTATTAACAAATCATACTTAATACTCCATGTTGTATACCTGAGCCAACTTTTTATTCTGGAATTGAAGAACTTTAATGTCCATTTCCTCCAAAGTGGACACGGGGCCAATAAGATGGGGTTCAAAGTGAACTTTCTTGATCGGTGGCTGGCTGCTGCCATTGCCGCCGTCGTCCGCTGTACGTTTAGACATTTTGACCTAAAAAACAGAACAAAGTGAAATCCACAAATCTCAAAAACTTAGCACCTATGTAATCTCATCTCATGAAACTATTGATCAATATAACCCGGTCAAATATGAAAGAGGTTATGATACAGTAAATAACTATCAACTCGGTTAATTCTATTTTAGCTGGATTATATACATACCTGCTTGTCAATATTGACACCCTCTTAGGTTTTGTTTAATTCAAGTACTCACTAGACTGAGAAATCGTAGGTTTACAATAATCTACAATAAATATCATTTTGCTAATGAAAGCAGAAGAAAACAAACTTTAAAATGCCAAGATCCGCCCGAAATATTGCCGATCTCGTCCCGCACGTCCTCGTCAGGCACTCACTAGTGATGTGATCGCACGCGTTGAGTTGTGACTGCGGATATTAGTGACTTTTTAGATTTAATTTGTGATAAACAAAAATCTTTTCTTATTTGTCAGTAAAATACAAACGACTAAGTTTTAAAATATCAATTAGGAGAAAATGAAGAATAAATTTTTACTGATCGCTAAATTAGTCGATTATTACATCTACGAAAAAAGGGAAATAAGTTTTCAGTGCGGATATTTTACATTACTTAGCTTTTTTTAGTATGTGTATGATTATTAAAAAGTAAATGATGGCTGGGTCATCAATATATAATGCTTCGAACCTTAGAGAGCACGACTCAGATTAGTCAGGTTTAAGCATGGTTTAAGTCGTTGGTTCAGGAAAAAGGAGCGAATGGGGCTCCGGGCTCCGTCGACATCACTTTGGTAACTCTGACCACAGACTCCTCAGAGAAACATTGGCGCTAACGCCATTTGAAGTGTCCTTTTCTGATCCTTTTAGGCTTTATTTATAATTTGTAACCAATTTCTGTCTCTTGAAATAACTAGTATAGTTTATTACGACGTGCTATCGGTTATTATTACTACGTTAAAAAAAGTAAATTAACGCCATATTGAAAACAACATGTAACTAGCGCCACGGTGGAGAGCACAGAACTATTTAAACTAAGGGGCGGCTGTTCATCAGCTGCAATGTTGAACGTTTGACACCAGTATAAAATAAACCAAAAACAAATTACAAATTCAATTATGATTATTTATTTAATCTAAAATATTCTTCTTAAAGGTTTCTACATAATACAGGCATGCGTAACTAAGCCAGTCCCTCCCTCTTCTTCCATTCACTTTTCAACTGGGCCATTTTTTTCTTCTTAGATTCTGTTTTTCTGTATTTATTACTTTCTAGTCGTTTTTTCTGTGCAGCTACGCTATTTTCGCCATTTAGCTCCTCATCTAACTTGGCAATTAATAGTTCACGAGCTTTCTTTCTATTTTCATCTTGGCACCTACTCGTGTGGCATTTTATTACTGTACCTGTAGAGTAAGAACTAGATTATATATAGATTACTTAAATGGTATTGTCAAACACAATGTCTTTTGCAAATAATATTTACAAAGAATTATTTATTTTACATAATAATTGAAACCTTGTGCTTATTATTGCAATAGTATTCTTTTACTAATTTTTAAAATAAGATGTTTGTGTATTGCTTAGTAAGAAAGGGGTTAGGTAATTTTTACCTGTAGGTACATGTGTAAGAACTACACAATTAGCATTTTTGTTAACTGCCTGCCCACCAGGCCCACCGCCTCTAACAAATTGTTCAGATAGCTCATTTTCACTTATTTTCGGTACTTTGGAATAATCAATTGTGTGTTTCAGAGCAATGCACATGCGGGTAATCAGGGTGGACTGTATGCGGTGTATCGGATTGCACCACATTTTATACGACTGAACCACGCCTCAGCAACGCTTCACCTTTCTGTAAACGCAGAATAATTAAGATGCAAGAAGTACTGCCTTCTGACTCTAACATTATTTAAATAAATATAATAAAATAAATAACATTTTTACTATAAAACTGTTCACTGTTCATTACACCAAAAAAAAAGTAAATGTAAACATATTTTAAAAAAGAATATGTATATTATTTGACAGCAAAAAACGAAAAACTATGTGTAAACCGGCTAGCATGGTATGGGCATGTAATGCGGAGGAATGAGGATCATGTTGTGAGGAAGGTCTTGAACATGAATGTGGATGGATATAGAGGTGGGGGACGACCAAAGAAACGATGGATGGATTGTGTGAAGGTTGATATGGCTAGAAAGAATGTAACTTGTGAGATGACGGCAGATAGAAGAGCATGGAAGACAAAAACTTGCTGCGCCAACCCCAAATAAAACTTGGGATAAGGGCAGGAGGATGATGATGGTATTATTTGACAGCAGAATCAAAGTTCACAAAAAAAAGGAGACGGAAAAACGTAAATATAAGATAAATCAAAAATATTCACAGTAAAAATATACTCTTTAACACTAGGCACTTAAACTGTACTATCTACATAGGTTTAAAGATCGTAATCATGAGAAAATATAAACATAGACAAAATTATCTTCGGTCAAGGTCTAGTTTACGTAAATAATATTTTTTAGCCAGAATAAAATTAATATCATGGTTGACTAAAATTATAAGGCTATGCCTAAGTATGAAGCGATAAGTTGGTCAGATGCTTGTTACGGGAATTAAGATATTAATATCAAACAGTTACCTGGTACGCATAAGTTATATCTTCGGCTTTAGTCAATGTTTTGTTATTCCTAAATTCAGTAGCAACTCTCCGTCTAAAGTACTTCGGATCAGTCAATGTCAACGACTTTGAATACAACATTAAATGCTTATATAGTTTCAGAATTTCTGATCGTGTAACTTGCATATTAATATTTCAAATAAAACTAGGCAAAAATTGATGCAGTTCGAAGAATGACACTACTAGGCATAATACATAACCTCTTATTTTACACTTACATTCCAGTCAGCTGATATCCTAAAGTTAGACATTTATAATAAACTGAGTAATAAACAACATTTTCGTACAGATACCGAAAGTAGAGTCAGCTGTCCAGTTGTTGGATATATTTAATTTATATTTATGTAAGCTCGTTACTTTTATTTACCTACATAAATACAACAAAGTAAAATAATAAAAAAAAATCTTTTTGAAATTATTATACTATAATATTTATATTACCTAGTAGGTAATACCTACTATACTGTGGTGAAAATTAAAACTGGATGACGACACAGTTATGTAGGTAATGATATGATAAACGGGGATTCCCCTCGACAACACGATTACTAATTGACTTCGGCTAGTGATGGATTTTATGTTTTCTATCTAATCGATTTTAACATATTTATATATATATAATATAAAAATGTCATCAATTAATTAAATAAAAAATTAAGTCTCAGATTAAGGAATCAGGGATTCAATCGTGAACCTACTTATTGTAATCATAAGAAAAAAAATATTACATTAGTAACATAATTGTATTTGTCCCTTTGTTATGTTAATAAGTCGTAAAGTGATGGCTGTGGTGTCTATGGGTAATAGACAATTACTTTATGCTTTTGTTTTGCCGCTATAAAACAATTTTGGTTTGTGACTGAATCTTATTATTACTCCTGAATAACTCTTAATATTTAGTAAACTCAACTGGCGACGAGGATGGGATTGAGTATTCAGAGTACGGAACACCTATTGTACCGGTTATTAAGAAATCAGGGAACATACGAATTTGTGGCGATTATAAAGTCACCATAAATCCAAAGTTAATTCGTGACCAGTATCCAATGCCACGTATTGAAGAATTGTTTGCTGCTCTTATTGGTGGTCAACAGTATTCTAAAATCGACCTTACTAACGCGTATCAACAGCTATTATTAAGTGAGAATTCTCGAGCTTGCACTGCAATTACGACTCACATTGGCACTTTTGTTTATCTTCGCACACCGTTTGGTTTGAAATGTATACCTGAGAAATTTCAAAAATTTATGGAGGAAACCCTAAGAGGTTTAAAAGGCACGGCAGTTTTCTTAGATGACATAGCTGTAACTGGTGCTACCCGGTCTGAGCACATGGCGAACCTTAGGGCAGTTCTCTCGCGTTTGAATGACGTGGGCTTGCGAATTAAGTTAGAGAAATGCAGTTTCATGAAGGACAGTGTTACTTATTTGGGCTATGTTATCGATAAACAAGGTTTGCACACCGATCCCAACAAAGTTAAAGCTATTGTAGATGCACCTCCACCTAAAGATTTAACTCAACTCAGATCTTTTTTGGGTATGATCAATTATTATGCTAAGTTCGTACCACAGTTGAGCACGATCTTACATCCTCTGCATAAGTTACTGCGTAAAGAAAGTATTTGGGTTTGGTCAGAAGAATGTAATAAGGCATTCCAAGATATAAAAGAAGCATTGTCAAGTGGCAAGGTTCTAGTACATTACAATCCAGACTTACCGTTAGTACTCGCAGTGGATAGTAGTTCTTATGGAATCGGCAGTGCCCTTTCGCATCGTTTTCCTAATGGTGACGAGCGTCCTATTTGTTTTGCGTCACGGACGTTAAATACAGCTGAGCGTTCTTATAGTCAGTTAGACAAAGAAGCGCTAGCTATTGTTGCTGGTGTAGTCAAACACCATCAGTACCTTTATGGACGTCATTTTATCATTAAAACTGATCATAAGCCTTTAACTTTTATTTTTGGTCCGAAATATGGTTTACCACAGACGGCAGCAAGTAGGCTACAAAGATATGCCACTAGATTGGCATCTTATGATTTTGAGATTGAGTTTGTCAAATCGAAGGACAATAGTAACGTTGATGCGCTGTCTCGACTGCCGCTCCCATATGAACACCAACTGTTTGATAACCTGAGTTCGGTGTCATATATTAATTACGTCGAAGAATCTTTTCCTATTAGTGCTAAAGAGGTGGCTTTAGGTACTTTGAAAGATAAAATATTAAATAAAATAATGCAATATTTAATTAATGGTTGGCCGACACAAGTGTTAAATGATCTTGAAAAACCTTATTTCCGTCGGAAAGATAATTTAACATTAGATCGTGGGTGTATATTATATAATCATAGAGTGATTGTACCTGAACCTTTAAGGAAACAAATACTTGCTGAATTACATGAGGGGCATTTAGGTGTAGTTAAAATGAAAAACATTGCAAGAAGTTACGTATATTGGCCTACTTTAGACACTGAGATTGAGGACCTCGCGAGAGAGTGTTGTGCTTGTCGACAACAACGTGATGCCCCTCCGCGGTCTTTATTACATCCCTGGGAATTTCCGGCACGTCCTTGGCAACGCATACATATAGATTTTGCCGAATTTCAAGGAAAACATTACCTCATTTCAGTAGACGCTCATAGTAAATGGATTGAGGTGCAGAAAATGGGGAGTACCAATGCTTCAGCAACCATCATTAAACTTAGGGAATTGTTTGCTCGTTTCGGTTTGCCATCGCAAGTAGTGAGCGATGGAGGTCCTCCTTTTAATTCAGCGGAAGTAGCTTCATTTTTCAAAAATAATTTCATTTCGCACACAATTACTAGCCCTTATAGGCCAGCAGGTAATGGGGCAGCGGAGAATGCGGTAAAATCAATAAAACGAGCTATGAAAAAGGCTGCTCACGAAAAGGTTGATATTGACACGGCTGTTTGTAAATTCCTTTTCCAATATAGAAATTGTGAACACGCGACTACTGGTGTAGCGCCTGCAGTAGCAATGCTGGGTAGGCGGTTGCGTGGTAGATTAGATGTCATTCGTCCGAGTTCGGAACGTGCTAGCGAAGTGGCGGCATCCCGAGCAGCTAGTCACAACCCAGATACGGAGCGCCATGCCACTCCCGGCGATCAAGTACTAGCTCGAGACTACCGAGCTCATGGTGACAAATGGGTGTCAGCTGTGGTTACTGGTCGGGAAGGTCCGCTTACTTATCGAGTACGTTCTTTAGACGGAAATGAATGGAAAAGACATATTGATCAATTGTTACCTATTAAAAAGACTCGTTCTTCCATTAGGAATTCAATAGAAATGACTGACGATGTTAATACGGATGATAACTTTGAGGACGCTTTAGAGGGCGATCATGACGATGTTAGTGGTAGCACAGTGATTCCACAAGACAGCGCCTTAGAACCAAGCGTGTCAAGTAGCGAAACAGTACCACCAATTGACCAGAATACTGATAGCACGTCTGAAATACCAATAACACGCCCAAGACGTACTTGTACCCTGGTCCGAAAGAATTATAAGACCTTAACTAGAGAATAAGCAGTTTATTTTAATTTTTGTTAGTAAGTCAGAAAATGTGTTCTTTCTTTTTGTTTGGTTTCTCATCATTAATTTTAATGTTAGTTTACTCGTAGTAAAAAGTTGAAGTGTTTAATAATAAGTTCTAAAATAAGTATCTAATGTTTAATGTAAGTTATTTAAGAGGGGACGTGTGGTGTCTATGGGTAATAGACAATTACTTTATGCTTTTGTTTTGCCGCTATAAAACAATTTTGGTTTGTGACTGAATCTTATTATTACTCCTGAATAACTCTTAATATTTAGTAAACTCAACTATGGCCTGAAACACAAGTTTAAATAAACCTACTTCAGGCAGAAAATAATGTAACGATTGAAATTACTGTGGTTTTTGTAACAGTTATTAATAAAATTTGTTATTATTATTGTGACAAAATGTTATTCATCCACGGATAGACATTGCAATGCTGACCTGTGTGTGATCGATTGACCCATGCTACTGACACGGAAAAAATCGATTGTCATATTAAAATCTTGTCAGGTTTCACTAACATCGATTAACTGTAAACATGGTGCAACACTAAAAGTTGGCAGTTTAGTTTGACATTGAAAAAACAAAAGTTTCATTAGTATCTCTCTCAGGTATCTCTAAAAAAGTACTTGCCGAAGTTTTTTTGTTGTGAATGTTGTGATTAGCGATTCAGAACTTTCAGTGAAGATGCAGTCTGATTCCCGTGTACAAGGATTTGATGTAGAAAACATCATCGGTAATAGCGATGTAATGAATATTGATATGATGTCAGAAATTGAAAAAGAACTCCAGGATAATCCCTACGACATGATATCTCTCGTGTTTCTTTTGTACGATGTTCCTGACACAGCTCTGCAACGTCTGATAGTGTTCCAGCGTGTTTCCAACGATGCGGCTTCCTCCATAAACCTTAATATGCTGCACGAGTGGTTGCGCCATGCCAAACACGATCCTAACTGGAAACATCAATTTGTAGAGGCCCTCCTGATATGCCAACTTTACAGCATAGTCAGGAAACTTGGCTTTCACGTGCCAACAGCGCGCAAGTACTATCAGACCGACAACATTGCTGTTAAAATGTATGTGAATCCAATGAAGAAAGCTT
Organism: Heliothis peltigera; assembly: GCA_958496145.1. Classification (NCBI taxonomy): domain Eukaryota; kingdom Metazoa; phylum Arthropoda; class Insecta; order Lepidoptera; family Noctuidae; genus Heliothis; species Heliothis peltigera. Next base: position 3,039,245 of record OY292326.1, on the reverse strand, counting down.
TGTACAAACTATGTGAGAGTATTAATTGTGACAATCTTTTGAAATTGAAGAAAGCTCTCCTGACATATGATATTGACACAACAGAATATGACTCCTGTGAATTGGTTTTCTTGAAGCTTATGTGTGAGAAATTCATTGCTATCAACCAGTATCAATACAATAGCAAAGTTCTAGGTTTCAAGATAAATGTAGACAAGCTTATTAAAATTGTAGAGAATTTGCCAGGATTAAGGAAACTGGCTTTGGAGATCAATATGTTGCAACATTCAATGAGCGATGAACCTAACTTACGAACAATGGTTGTTACAAGTACTCCCTCTGAACACATGAAGGTTGATGAATCCAAACAAGAAAAAGGTGATCAAAATTATTACAACATGGACTTTGATGATGTCTTTGAAATGCTTGGGGACTTGAAATTGGACGAAATGACGCAGGAAAATTTTAAATCTGATCGCAAACAGTTAGACAATGATAGCTATGAAATTAAGAGTAACAAGAGGGTTGGTGTTTGTGTCATTATAAATCAAGAAAATTTTTATCCATCTAAGCAAAGTATAGAGATCACACATGGCCAGACACAACTAGATAAGAGAGTTGGTTCTGACAAAGACAGAATAGTTTTAGAAAAGACAATGAAATCCTTGAACTTCACTGTGATCAGTACTACGGATATAGGCCATAAGGAGATGTTTCTATTTATTATGGATGTAGTGAAGAATAAAGTTAGTAAAGAGGATAGTATATTCATGTTGTGTATACTGTCTCATGGTGTGAGGGGACAAGTCTATGCAGCAGATTCTGTAAAAGTTAAAATGGATGATATTCAGAACATGCTGGACTCTGATGAGGCTATAAACATACATAATATGCCTAAGTTGCTCATTGTGCAAGCATGCCAGGTTGAAGAAGCCCCACATCCAGTGCTAGTAGCCGACAGTCCAAAAGATTATTGTAATTTAAAGAAGACAAATTTTCTCATCTACTATGCAACAGCTCCAGACCTAGAAGCTTACAGAAACGAGAAAAGAGGTTCTATATTTATACAGATTTTATGTAGGACAATTCGTAAGTTTGCCAGTGTTGAGCATGTATTTGATATTTTTACCAAAGTTACAGACAATGTGACATTGCTTTGTACTAAAGTTGGTTGTGCCCAAGTGCCAATATTTCAATCAACATTGAGGAAAAAACTTTATTTACAAATTCCTCATCATTAGGGATTTTGAATTGTAACTGTTGCTTTATAATAATTTGTAAATATACAGAGGTGGAAAGTAGTAATGCAGATCACATGTAATAACAAAGAGATTTTAATTGATTGTCCTTAGTATGTTGTTGTTGCTTTTAATAATCTTACTGATTTTAGACATAACCATTATCAGATTTTTAATGTTTACCAATCAACTTTAAGATAATCATTAGGCTTATATTGAAGACTTTTTCAGTGCAATATTTTATAGAGTATGTGGTTTATAAGTTGTATTAGCACCCATAACACAAGCTATTCAATGGCTTATTCTGGGGCTAATCAAAATGTGAATATATAAACAAAATGTGTTTAACCATACAATAAATATTTTTTATATAACCAATAAAGTAATAAGAATATAATAGTAGTGATACTTTCTCTTTCTAGTATTAGCAGGAACTACCTTATGAGAAATAAAACAACAGATTCTTATGCAATATTATCTATATTTATAGCAACATCTGTTTTTGTAAAATCCATCACAGCTGCTTCCAATTTCTCTCTTTCTTCATCTGTTTTTAATTTTGACCACATTCTATCCAAATATGCTCTTTGGTGCTTTTGTATAAATTTAAAGCTATGCTTCAGTGTAGCACCAACATGAAGTGTGTTCAGCCTAACATCAAGTTTACCTATCTTAGTAACAAAAGGCAGTGTACTAGTTACAAATCTATGTGGCCCATGCCGTGATCTTATTATAGCTATCCTTGTATTCTCATTACAATATTTTGTTAGGAATCCATTTGTTATAGCAGCAACACCAAAGTCTCCATGCAAAAGTTGAATTTTATTTAATAGTGTGTCGTGGAATATTTTGGGTTTTAAATGTAGCGGTTTATCGTCAGGCACTATAGGAGAGACGATTTCAACAGTAATGTATCTGAAAAAGAAGTTGAACGTTTGAATATCAATGAAAAGTGAGCTCACTGAGGCTTTGTATAATAAAAGTCCAGATAAATACCTGTGTTTAAAACGAACCATTGCTTAAAATGTAACAGAACTAGTTCAAGTGAAACTTTTCGGATTGTCGCCTGCGAAACCAAAACAAACCAACCGAACCACACGCTCTTTTCCTTGCCGTTACTGTCAGTGTCATTTATTTGTCAAAGTCAGTGAAATGAGTCACAAGGGTCACAAGTCACAACTACCTATCGCAGAATTGTCGCTGCCCAATGAAAGATGAAGACCTGCAATAATTATTCACGTACCATTTAATATTTTTTTTAACCTTTTTATTTATTTATTCCCATTTACCGATTCACTCCTTAGCAAAAGATTTGTAGCAGTCATGCGTTTGTGAGACGCTGTGACCTTATTATAGAGATCAGTGGTGAGACGCCTTCGGACACCACTATCATGTACGTCATAATGACAATGACAGCAACCAACAGTGAAGTTGAAAAAGCGCGGGAAACGTTCAAACTTGCCGGGCGTGTTTTTTTTGTCTTTTTCAAAATAATTATTTTTAAGTATAATATAAGATCAGTAGCTGTAATATATTGTATATATTTAGTGTATTAGTGTAAATATAGTTTAGTTTTGCACATTTCTTCATTTGGTAAGTCAACTTTAATTATTTTATAGAGAGTGGGATGAATGACCCGCCTGATCCGGGGGACTTTGTCCCTCCGGCAGGAAATTTTGTCACCATCCAGTCCAATGAGTCTGGCATGGAAACAGATGGGTCCACTTCGACCCGAAGTTTAAAAAGAAGCAGGATGTCTATCTGCAAACACTGTAACAAACGTCGTCGTCGACACCAAGGCTCGGACGCAGTTAGTTGTGGTTGCTCAGACACTCAAATAAAGGAAACCGAAAAAGAAGTAGGAATTACTAGGGATTCATCCAACAAACCCATTAATAGTTCTATGCAAATTATTGCCTCCCAGAGTGCCATCACCCCTGTAGGACGTAACACATATGACAAAAATGACTGTGCACCATACATAATTCACGTTCAAAAGCAAACCTCGACACCGAACGATGGTACCGCCTTGCATCCCATTACATTTGGGAAATTTTTGAAAAAAAAACAATATTCCTAATATAATCAATGGAAGTGTGAAGCGCATAGGGCGTAACAGAATTTCCCTAGCATTCTCAAATTTTGTAGACGCAAATACATTTTTAATTAATGATAACCTTGCAGTGGAAAACCTTAAAGCATTTATTCCAACATTCAATGTCACACGGATGGGTCTAGTTCGCGGGGTTCCTGCAGAATGGTCTCCAGAGGAAATAATTAGTAATATTTCAGTACCTATTGGTTGTGGCCCTATCCTAAAGGTGAGACGGCTGAACTTCAAAACTGTGATTGAAGGCTCTGTTATGTGGAAACCTACACAGTCAATTGTAATTACCTTTGATGGACAGGTCTTGCCAAAAAGAATATTTATGTGCTACAATGCCCTTCCCGTAGATTTATATATTTTTCCAACTATCCAGTGCTTCAACTGCTGTAGATATGGTCATACAAAACTACAATGTAGATCCAAGCCTAGGTGTTTCAAGTGTGGACAAAATCACACAGGCGATAGCTGTGAAAGAGACGAAGATTCTGCTTCCTGTTGTATGTGTTCAGGATACCATTTTGCTACTAGCAAATCTTGCCCTGAATTTTCGAGGCAAAAACAAATAAAAACATACATGGCACAAAATTCGGTATCTTATGCCGAAGCTATGAAGGCACATCCTCCAGTAAGCAAATCATACGCTGAGACCCTTCTTTCTTCCCCCTCTAAAAACTTTTCTAGTAAACCTGCCATTTCGCCAATTAATAGAATTCCAAAAAATAATGACTCTTCAACTACTAGTTACAAAAAAACCATATTTTTAAAACCTCGTTCGCCTCAAAAACCTGTATATGGGTATGATAAAGATGCTCATAATGCTATAATTAAAGAATATAATGTACCACAGCAAGCGAATGGTTGTGCACTCAGAAAAGAAGAAAACAGTGAAACAACAAATAACTTGACCACTAATGAATTTATTTTAGCATTAATTCAACTTCTTTCAAAGTTTAATATTTCACCGACCAACGTGGCTTCTCATATGAATCTTTTTGCTCATCCCATTAATAATGGACAAGCTGACCAACATCATGCAGTGGAATTGCCGCAGCCTAATAAGTAAAAGATCAGATTTAATTTATTTACTTAATAAGTATGAACCCTTAGTTTTTGCATTAGCAGAAACCTGGCTCAAGCCAAATCATGTTTTTAAAATTAATAATTACTTTACCATTAGAAATGATAGATCTGATGGGTATGGTGGAGTAGCTATACTCATTAAGAACTCTATCCCTTTCACCATTATCTCTTTACCCTCTCATAGTGAAGATATTTCAATTGTAGCTATTAATGTTTTTAACATCTGTGTAGTTTCTGTTTACATTCCTCATCCATCTTCCGCTCTACTTCTTGAGCTTAACCATCTTTTCTCTTTTCTACCAACACCCTTATTAATATTGGGGGATTTCAACTGCCACCACCAACTGTGGGGTTGTTTGATGTCCAGTAACTATGGGGATGAACTACTGGACTTAATAGACCAGTTAAACCTTTGTATCCTGAATACGGGTGCTCCTACACGACGCTCTGCTCCCAACCAAAGTGTAAGCGCTATTGATCTATCCATTTGTTCTCCTAGCTTAGCCTCCTCTCTAACTTGGTATACACTGTCTTCTACATATGGTAGTGACCATTTCCCAATAGTCATTTCTACCCCTTTCTCTAAACCAACCCATACTAGGAAAACATCAAACCTTAAACATAAAGTTCCTGATAGGAATAACATCAGTTGGGAAAACTATAGAAACATTACTGACTCAAAACTTCCTTCTTTACCACCCGTTTCTAATGGTAATGAAAATATGTGTGCTAGGTCTTTAACTAATTTACTAATGGCAGCAGCAGATGAAGTTTTCCCTGCTAAAAATAATAGCTGTAACTCAATCCCTAAGCCCCCATGGTGGGACTCAGAATGCACCGACGCTGTAAGAAAACGTAAAGAAGCTGAACAAAATTATAATAATGACATGTCCGATACCAACTTTGACGCCCTTATCACTATTAATTCGGAGACTAAGAAACTTTTGAAAAAGAAGAAATATGCAGGGTGGCAGAGTTTCTGCACAACAATTTCTCCAAATATCCACCCCACTATAGTATGGCAAAATATACGTAGGTTTAGGTCTGCATTTGCACAACCATCTCCTCCTATTCCCAATTCCTTAGCCTCTGATTTTTTAGATAAACTAGCTCCATCGTGGGCCCCTCAAGACGTCAAAAGCACACCGCGAATATCAAACACGTCTGAATCTCCTACGACTTTGGATCTCCCGTTCACCTTAAATGAGTTAAAGGGTGTAGTACACAATACAGTAGATTCTGCTCCTGGTCTTGACGGCATACCATACTCATTTTTTTCCAATCTTAGTGATAATGTTCTTAGCTATTATCTAAAATTGATTAATTCTGTTATGCAAACGGGGAACATGCCATCTGAATGGAAGTGTCATACGGTGTTGCCATTTTTAAAACCGAACAAAGACCCTTCGGACGTTTCTTCTTACCGACCAATAGTCTTATCCTCAGTGTTAATCAAATTAGCAGAACATTTAATAAAAAACCGTCTTGAATGGTACATTGAGAGCGAAGGATTACTGAGCAGTTCGCAGTACGGTTTCCGAAAAGGGAAAAGTACTACCGATTGTATAAGTATTTTAACCACAGATATCCGGTCATCTTTTTCGAGCAATCAGTCTACAATTGCAGTTTTCTTAGATATAAATGCCGCTTATGATAATGTTTTACTTTCCGTATTAAAAACCAAATTAAATGTTTTAAAAGTACCATCCAATCTTTCCAATTTTATAATTAATATTTTAGCAGATCGTACTTTATATATGCCTTTTGAAGATAATCACCTGTCTCGCAAGGTATGGCGGGGGCTCCCACAGGGATCTGTACTTAGTCCACTTTTATATAACATATACACATTTGATTTAGAATCATCCATAAATAAGGAAGTAAAAATACTGCAGTATGCCGATGACCTACTGTTATACAGTGCAAGTAAATCCATAGAACAAGCCTGTTCTACTGTTGTTTCGGCTTTATCATCACTGTCTTCATGGCTACATTTGAATGGTTTGGAATTATCCATAGCTAAATGCGCAACTGTTGTTTTCACCCGCAAAAGAATTATACCCCATGTAAATGTCACTTATAAAGAAGTATCGATCCCTGTTAAGGACAACTTCAAATACTTGGGCGTTATCTTAGACTCAAAATTAAGTAGCATGGCACATTGTGATTATATCGCTAAAAAATGCGAAACTCGCCTAAATATGTTGAGGTGCCTCACAGGTGTTTGGTGGGGTGCGCATCCTTTTTCCCTTAAGCTTATTTACAACGCAGTCATCAGAAGTCTTTTAGACTACGGTTTATTTATTTTAGAACCGGGAAGCGTCAAGGCCTTTAAAAAATTGGACAAAATACAATCGAAAGCACTACGTATTATTTCGGGTGCCATGAAGTCCAGTCCAGTGAATGCTCTCCAGGTGGAATGTGGGGAAGCCCCGCTACATCTTAGGGGACAGTTCCTCTCCGACAAATATTTATTCAGAATATTACAATTCTCTAATCACCCCCTCATCCCTGAATTGCAACTTCTAGTGTCTGAAATTGAATCTTCGAGCTATTGGTCCAACAAATCCCCGCCCTGTTTAGTTGTAAGTTATAAGAAGTTTGTTTCCCTCTGTTCCCCCACACACCGCTCAAATAAGCTCCCTTTATTTACCGTCAGATATGACAGTTTACACTTTTCTCCTTCAATAATATTCCATTTTGTTAGTAAATCTGATCCCAGTGTTCAATCACGATTTAACAGTTTAATATCCGAGCATTTTATAAATTTCCATCACATTTATACTGATGCGTCCAAGCCATCTGTGAACGAATGTGTAGGTGTAGGAGTATTTCACAGCCAATATGATATTGTTCAAAAAGTCAAACTTCCCCCCGAGACCTCTGTTTATACGGGTGAATGTTTCGGATTACTCAGGGCAGTCGAATACGTTCGCATATTTAAACTAAAACAGGCTATAATTTTTTCGGACTCATTAAGCGCTCTTCAAGCAATTGCCAAATTTCCATTTAAACAAAAAACGCAACTAGACATCATTTTTAAAATAAGGGAATTAGTGTTTGAACTTCAATTGCAAGGTTTTCAATTACAGTTCATTTGGGTACCAGCTCACAATGGTATCCACGGTAATATTGTGGCAGATACCTTGGCAAAGGATGCGGTGCAATGCGGTGACATGTTCCCATATAAAAACTACTGTCAAGATTTAATAAATTTACCAAAATCCTTTCTAAAGAACGCCTGGCAGGAGGAATGGCACTATGGCAGCAAATTAAAAGGACGACATTACGCCCGAATTCAACCAGAACTCCCTGCAAAGCCTTGGCTCCTTAGAGCAAAGCTTAGCAAAATTGAGACGTCAACGTTAACGCGTATGAGATTGGGACATGTTTGTACCCCAGCCCATCTCGCCAGACTGAAAATTGTTGACGACCCCGTTTGTGAGTGTGGCACAGATGTTGGTGATCTAAATCACATCATTCTCTCCTGCCCTTTATACGATCGCACTTCCTTTATAGATAGTCTTTTATCTCTTGACATCCCTTTCCCTACTTCCATTACTTCCTTACTTCATACTAATAATATTAATGTTTATAAACATATAGCTACCTTCATCTCATTAAATAAAATAAAACTGTAAATATGCTTCCAATCCATTTCCCATCCTCTTTTGTAATATATTATGTAAATACCTTTTTATACTGATCCTATATCTTCCAAATTGTCCAAAATCTACGTTCCGTTTTACCGCTATACCTTAAACCCGTTTCCCTACCTTTAACTCGACACTGGCTAACACAAAACGTGAAGTGCCAAAACAAGAAAAAAAAAAAAAAAAAAAAAAAACAGTGAAGTTGGATTCTCGTTGGCGGCAAAATTGAATTCAGTTTGATAAATAAATTCAGTGCTCTGATGATATTGTTAATTTTGACTATTTTCTCGTTAATATAATATGTATAAACTAAACACATTTGTTTTGTATTAACCCTTTTTAATTTTGTGTTGAAATATTGTATTTATAGCTGATACATCAATCAGTCGCAAGTTCAAAGGAGTCTGAGGTTATCTAAATGAGACTTGTTTGTTCCTATTACTTATCTTATAACTAACATCAAGGTCGTATTACCCGTTCATTGTATAGCCACTGATCAACATTCACTTCGTTTAATTAAGTGCTTGGTTCTGGAAGTGCATTCGTTTATATTTTCTTTGCGATTTTAATGTGTTTAAGGAATTTATCTGTATTGTTAACTTTTGCGTTCAATAGGTTTGTGTTACTACATTAAGTAGGGTCTAACTTTCCATAATGAGTAAGGAGGTTTATTTTATCGGTGTTGATGTGGGCTCTGGTAGTGTACGAGCAGCACTAGTTGATGATAAAGGTCATGTCTTAAATTCCTCTGTTAAGGAAATTCAAACTTGGAAACCCAAAGTTGACTACTATGAACAGTCATCAAATAATATCTGGGAATGCTGTGTAATTGTTATTAAGGTAAGATTGTTTAAACATTTACATAAGCAAAAGTTTTCTGCTGTACTGGACTTTTTATAATAATTCCTACACATATTTTTTCAGAATGTAATTGCAAACATAAATCCTGAAAGTATAAAAGGTATCGGATTTGATGCTACTTGTTCCTTAGTAGCCTTAGACAAGCACGGAAACCCATTATCGGTCAGCACCAACAATAATGAACAAAATATTATCATGTGGATGGACCACCGAGCGCAGGCTGAAGCAGATTCTATAAACAAAACCAATCATGACATCCTCAAATACGTTGGTGGAAAGGTCAGTCTAGAAATGGAAATGCCAAAACTACTATGGTTGAAAAAAAATTTACCAAACAAATGGAATGAATTCGGGTATTTCTTTGATCTACCAGATTTCCTGACATGGAAAGCAACCGGTTCTTTGAGCCGTTCACTGTGCTCATTAGTTTGCAAATGGAACTATGAATGCAGTACTGATGGAAAACAAGGATGGAACACAAGCTTCCTTCAAGAAATTGGCTTAGAGGACTTAGCTGCAGATAACTTTAAGAAAATAGGCAACAAAGTTTTAATGCCTGGAGAATTATGTGGGGGATTAACAAATGAGATTGCAAAAACTTTGGGGTTGAAACCTGGAACTCCGGTTGCTACATCAATTATTGATGCTCATGCCGGAGGGTTAGGCATGATTGGAACACACGGGAAAGGCATAGACAAGGAGATGTCTTCTCGTCTGGGATTGATTTGTGGGACATCTACATGTCATATGGCTGTGAACAAAAAGCCTGTTTTAGTCCAAGGAGTTTGGGGGCCATATTATAGTGCTATGGTTCCTGGTCTGTGGCTAAATGAGGCTGGACAGAGTGCATCAGGGATGTTATTAGATCACATAATATCAAGTCATCCAGCTGGTGCAGAACTACTTAAGACTATGGCTTCTGGAGAGTAAGTTTCAAAAATAATCAAATTATTTGAAATCTGATATGTATCATGATTCTACTAGGGTTGAGAGTTTTTCGCAAGAGTTACTGCGTCCCTGGCGCAAAAATACTTCTAAAAGTGGGTTTTAGTCAGTAGAAGTATGATACTCTCCAGCTACACCCTCAGAGGGCGGGTTCATTTGATGCCTGCCTACTAAAAAAAAACTCATCATGTTTTCAAAGTACTTACTTACATAATTTTGGTACTCGTAGTAATTACCTACAGAAAATGGCATTTTACTGAAGGTGTATAATTTTTTTATCCCATCACCTATTATGTCCATTTTGTGCGAATGGGGGTAACAGCGATGTTAATAAATATGTTTCAGCGCCCGAAATCACTTAAGAGGTCTGTTATCAGAGATGGCAAGGCGAGAAGGGCACAACGATGTCTGTTACCTAACAAGAGATATCCACGTTTGGCCCGACTTCCATGGAAACCGGTCGCCACTAGCAGACCCTTTTATGCGCGGCATGATCTGTGGTCTCTCCATAAACAACAGTGAAGAGAACTTAGCACTATTGTACCTGGCCACATTACAAGCTTTAGCGGTGAGTACACGTGCCCACAGCTCTCGTCATATAACCTGTCTGTCATTAAACACTTCGCTGAAGGTGCTATTTGGAGCTACCAACTTTAATACGCGTTCTACACGATCCAAACCGACCGCTGACGGAGGTGGCCTTCGTGTCTCCCGTTGGCCGGCAGCATTCCACACGGTTGGGGCCAACCACGGACGCAGCCTGTCGCGATCTGTCGCTCCCGACCAAGGTCGTTCAAAGTCGTTTGACTCCGCCCATATCTGGTCGGCCGACCCACGTCTACACTAATTGTTTTTATGTATTTATTATTACACGTGCAGTCATCCCCAGCTGTCGAACGATCTCATGCAGTCGCTGCACATGCTATCGGTACCTAGTTGCAGTGAACGGCTTGCTTCCAAATAGCACTTTAATGCGGCCGTTATTTGATGATGACTATAATATCTGTGTTATTTAAAGTCATAAACATATGATGTGATACCCTTTATCTTTATTGTGTGTTAAGCCAAGCATTGTTTATTATGATAAGCATTTTACTTACTCTGTATTTGTAGTCAAGAGTTACATAATAATATGCTTATATACTCGTTGAAGGGGTAGGCAGACAAAAGACAGCAAAGCATGATTAATAGCGCACTGTCTTAAGTTTCTGAGCTTTTGTTTGCTAAGAAAATCTAATTTTTTTACTCCCAGAAAATTCACATATATTTTTTTTGCTATGCAAATCCCAATTTTGTGAGTTTAATATCTATTGCATATTGTTTCAGTACGGCACGCGGCACATTATAGACGCTTTGGTGTTGGGAGGCTACGAGCCTTTCAAATCGATGCTTATTTGTGGGGGCATCTCAAAAGACCCCCTATTCGTCCAAACACAAGCAGACTCGGTGGGTTTGCCTATTCTAAGGCCTCATGAGAAAGACTCGGTTTTAGTTGGGTCAGCTATTCTTGGAGCCTGCGCTTCGCAGTACTTCCAAAACGTACAGGATGCTGTCGAAAATATGGGGGGTAGTGCTGACGTTATACAACCTGTACCAAGCATAAAAGAATACCATGATAAAAAGTATAGAGTTTTTCTCAGAATGTTTCAAGATCAGCTCAAGTATAAAACTATTATGTGTTCGAACCTGTAGTACAGCTGGTAGGTAAGTTTCTTAAAGTGTTTGTAACGGAATTCAGGGTAATTATTCGAAGTAAGATTTTATTAGGTAATCATGTTTTTGTTGCGTAGTATTTAAGTAAATAAAAAATTATTTTTAATCAATCAATGCCTTATTTTTTTGGGTACTTACCTGTTTAAAAAGGTCCACACTCACTCATCCATGACAAACACACCACCATCGTCTCAAAAACCACAAGTATCTACTATAGGATTCTCAAATTTTGCACTTAACCCAAGTGCCTTTTAGAATACAGGACTACACTGCGTGATGATTTTGTGAATCTTAGTACGTTTTGATTGTAGGAGTACACGCATGGGAATAAATACCTGCATGGGTCATCTTTGTTAAGGTTTTAGCTTATTCATAGGTCCCTTCTATATCTATGTAGGTAGGTCAGGGCCGTCTTTAAACTATTTGAGGCCCTGGGCACATTAGGATCTTGGGGCGCCTATGACGTAAAGAAAACACTATTTACTTATAATAGATAAAGAAAGTAGACAAACACAGGGATAGGAAATTTCATTTCGTTGTATGAGATGAGGCATCTGTCTAGTAAAGTATTATAATATCTGTGGTATTACGTTTGACGTTCGATTACGATTATACGATTTGGTAATCTGGCAGGAACTAGGGGGCCCCATTCGAACGCGGGGCCCTGGGCACGTGCCCATAGTGCCCAGTGGGAAAGAGGGCCCTGAGGTAGGTATAAAATATACCGAAATATACCTTCGTTATTTGGCTTATTGGTATACATGAAAAAAAAATGACAACTTTATAGGTACGCAATTTTATATTATTATGTATTTGCTGATGAATAATAAAAATGTCACTTTAATGGAACCTGATTCCTTTTCCCCAGGGATGTTTTGCTTGGCACATCTATTTTGTTCTGAAAACTTGACATGTGATTGTTCAACTTATCCAGTAGGTTGGTTAGCTCGATGCATCGTACGGGAAGTGGATTGCCATATAATATTACTTTCATGAGGCCATACTGGCCGGATTGCAAATGCCCTTGCTGATACTCCACCACTGACAGTAACTTTTTAACGCTTAAATATGTCAAGTCGTTGTACGCTATATTTAGATAGCATAACACGAAATTACCCATACAGTACGGTACACCATCTTCGATTCTCACATTGGAAGGACAAAATGGGTCCACAAACGGTCCAGCTAGCTCTCTGGCTATCAAATCAGCCTTCATGTCCACATTCTTTTCATTCGTACTGTTTTTTACGCTCTCCATTTGATGCACTGATTTACGTTTAACGTGTGAAATTGACTTGTGTGACGTCACAGGACGCACTTTACTAGAGGTGCTGCGTTTGGTACGGATGCTCGGTGCAGGTGATTTTGAAAGGCAACTCATGTTGCGGACGCACTCCAAATACAGTTCGTGTTTTATTCTCATATATATCATAAGCCGATGTCGTCTGCCCCTGTTTTCAGCATCAGTTAAAGGGAATTCTTTTAACTTACTAAATAAGTAACTCGCACCTTCATCGCCAATAGAATTATCAGCCAAGTTCAAATATCGTAAATGTCTATTGCTTCTGAGAGCTTCTGCAAAATATTGTGCTCCCGCATCACTAATGTCGTTTGAAGACAGACTTAAGGATACTAAGTTATTTCCCGCATGTTCCGTAAAGTGCAGCTTGGCAGCTAAGCGCTTACACACTTCATCGTTAATTCCACACCTGCATAGTGATAGGTTTTTTAGACAAGAATTGTGTTTTAAAAGGACTTCATAATTAGCTTCCTTCAGAGGGCAGTCGTCTAGACATATATCTGTGATCATGGAACGGTTAAGGATCTTGCCAAGCTCGTGAACAACAAACTTATCTATGCGACAATTTTTTATCGTAAACTTATAGAGCTGCTGGTAGTTGTGGACAATTAAACCAATGAGTTGTAGACAGATCTTCGGTATGATTACTTCTCTGAAGTCAGAAATCTTAAGCTCCGTGAGGCGACCTTGGTTGTCATATTTGGTTATAAGTTGTAAAATGACCCCCACATCAGGTCCGTAATAAGTCTGGACAGAATCAGCGCCAGGGCCAAGTGGATGGGCAGTAATGCGGGTGTATTTTAGTTTGCTTTCGCGAGTTTTGTGACCTTTGTGCTCTAAAATAAAAAGTTAATATTCATTAAAACTAGCAAACTATGCCTAGTCTGGTAGTCTGGGAGGCAAGTGGGAGTGGTGAGTTGAGGTATCAAGTAATATCATCATGTTTTAAAATGTATGCCAAAATAAAGAGTAGTACACAGTAAGTAACCTGATGACGAGTAGAGCGGGATACCTAAATACAAAGCAATACTTTTTATTTGCTTTACTGTTTTTTAACTTGAATTAACTATCTTACCTTGCCGTGGCTTATATTCTTTACCAACTTCAACAGCAACTGGACAATTAAATCTTTTGAAAACATCTCTTAAACAGAGCTCAAAGTCATTTGCGCCATCTGAGCTGGTTGCGTGCGATTTTACCGACTTAAATGACGGTAAGGATCGGTATGATAATGGTGAATTCATAATAATTGGCACCTATTCATAAAAAATACTCAAAAATAAAATAAATATATAAAATAGTTGTAAATTATTAGCAAAAATGTAAAATGTATCAAAAAGTCTGTGACAGGTAGTAGTCAATATGACTATAGACCGACAGCGCCATGGCTGTGTACGAATAAGAATGTGGCTGGCAGGCGAATTATTGCAGTCCACCATATTGAAATGGTGTTTTTGGTGGAAAATCATTACAAATAATACTGGCTGTTATGCTGTATTACAATAAATCCTCGTTTGACACACAAACTTACAAGAGAATACTAGCAATAGCCTAAAGTAGAGCCTATTCATTCGCGGCAAAATATGAGCAACAACTTTTGATAACCGTGAGATAATCAAGGGAAAAAAAGTTTCTTAATTTCAAAGTATCTTAATCTATATTTTTAATTATTTATCAATTTTGGTATTTCTGGTTTTTAAAAGCAAGGTTCTTTGTCAATGTCTACAATGTGCGAACCCCTCTATCCTTGACCTATTTTCTCGCGGAGGCTGCTTCCATCTCCCCTACCACGTATTTAAGCGAGTTTTCATCGGTTACATATTCAATGCTAAGTATCGATTTGCTTAGGAATTTAACAGGAATTGATACATTGAGGTATGATGTGCTTTATCGATGATAATGATTGAGAAATGAATTTATACTCATGAATTATTTTTTGTTTCCACCAAAAAATCCTTTAATTTGGTTTTTAAAAGGTGCTTAAGTCTTAAGTTAGGCTGTAAACAATAAAAAAATGCTAAAATAGAACACCTTATTTAAATACGCACATGTAAGGTCTATGTTAGGGACAGGAAGGGGCCGGCTGGGTCACGGTCGCTGACGTCACGGGATCTCAACCTCCCCATGCCTCGTTGTTCCCCTTGGACAAACATTCGTAAAACAGCTTCTAATGAACAAATGAAATTAAGTTCCTCAATTTTCGGCGAGGCTATCAATCTTGCGGAAACGCATTATTCACGAGAACTGCTGACATGATTTTCTAAAGTTCAAGGCGATAAAATTAATCGTAGGGTTTAAGGCCCTTAACCTCGATACCCTTAATCTGAGGTCACTTGTCACATTAAATTATCTAAGCAGTAAGCTTTCTATTTAATTGTAAATCATTACTTACAAGAATAGTTTTTTTTATATAAGAAAAAAATACCGGTTAGGTGCAAATCGGAGTCGCGTTAAAAAGAGTTCCGTGCATTATCAACAAAACTGCTAAAATCATGCCCTTAAATATAAATTTTATTCTAATAAGTTTATTTACTTTTATTGTTATAGTACTTTATTGAATATTCTCTGAACATTTCAAGCGTATTACTTAAGTACTTATTGTTATAGCGGCAACAAAAAAGCATCAACCGTGAAAATATCAACTTTCTAGCTTTCACTGTTGCTGTGAGATATAGCTGGGTGACAGACGGACAGGGAAGTCATAGTAACAGGGTCCTATATTACCTTTTGGTTAATATATTCTTATACCTCAGAATATATATTAGCAATCATAACTAAGTAGGTACCTACTTGAGGATAATCTACACATGTTTACTTAAATGTGGTGGTTTATATATTATTCATGGGTAGTACTGTTTATACAGGAAGTATCGTGAGTTCCCATCTTTGGGTTTACGATAAACTTGAGGATTCATTGTGTACCTGTCTTTACATATCAGGAAGTATACAGCTTATTTACCTTTACCTATACGAGTATGTAGGTATTTACTGACTACGTATCAAATTTTGTAATTTGCTAGGATAGTGCCTAAGTTACCTTAATCTGGTTCTATATTCTTTAAAAAGAAAGCAATGAGATGTGAGGCAATACGAAGATAAATAATTTTCAAATCGGTCCAACCGTTTTTGAGAGATCGAGTAACAAACACAAAAAAAATACAGTCCAATTGAGCCTTCCTTCTTTTTATATTGAAGTTTGTTAACTACGAATACACACATACTATGTGGCGCCATCGGAGTAAATAGAGACGGTCACCTATGTGCGAGCCTTTAAACATCATCCCTCGCTCATCAATATTGTCTCTGGCCTTTGGTCGTCAGTCCACCCGTCAACGAGTAGGTAGGTAACGCCACAACCTCAGTCCCTCTGTCCCCGACATCCGACCGCCAATCAATCGGCTCGATCGACAGCTGTGACCGATTCTCATTTAAAACGATTACTACCCGAACAACGTTGTTCTGCTCGAATGGCTGATAGTTTGGCTAAGTGTTTTTCCAAGCAATTAATATAACGAAACACATGTATTCTTCCAGGAATTTTTTTCATTGTTAAATAATTTTAACGTTATAAGCAATTAGGAAAGGATTATGGTTTTCAATACGGAACTACAGAGCGAACTTATTTCTGGACAATATAAAACTTCCTCGTTGTTATAGTAGTCGCATAGGGCCACTGCTGTTCACGGGTGGTTCGGGTTCGATTCCCGGACTGGGCCGAAATCGCGTTGTGGTTATTTAGAAACTTACACAAACCAACTCGGCCTCCAGAAGATACGTCTATGCATCGGCGAGAAACTAAATGTCGCCTCGCGCCTGATCTTTTTCTGGTCCTGTCGGATTGCCATCCCATCGGTCTATGAGAGACTAGATAGTTTACCTGTGTCCGCACAAATGCTTGTATAATGTAATATGTCTAGTGCACTGTGCAGCTGGATAATCTTAGATAGAACAGCCACCATGGCCGACAATAAGTCTGAAGAACATTATTATTATTAACATACCTATAGCCTATTTGACTCCAGGGTAATGTAGAATTCTAATTTTGGAAGAACATGCGAAATCAATAAAGAAATAACTATTTTTTTCTCTTTATAACATTAATGTAACCTTTATATAGAACAAATAAAACGACTTGTTTTAGCAGTTCAACCTCAATGTGCGCAAATCGTGATGTTATTTATACTTGTTATCCTACGAAAATAAGCACGTAATATTTGTGTTTGAAGGTTTTATTAGCAAAAAGTTTGCAATGCCAGGTACACGGTTCCCATTAACAAAACAGTTGCCCTAATTAATTAGCTTTAGAAACAGATATAACTTTTATGTTATAAAAATAAATAAATAATGGAAAGGTTTTCCTTTAATTATCTACTCTGAAGTCATGTGTCTATATGTTTAGGTTCGTATTACAAAACAATAGTATAGCCTTTCACCAATATACGTTAATGAGCAAGTAAAGTTAATTAGTTTTTGATTGTTATGAAATTAGCACGTGTAGAAGTATTATTATACCTATCTGTAGCATTAACATCTTAACTTTCTAAGTAATGGAACTATAAATATTTATCTATACATATAATAAAATCGTAGAGAAGTCAAAACTGTACATTGAATATTTTTTTTCCAATGGATATCGAAGCCAAAAATATAGTTTTTAGAATTTTTGTCTGTTTGTCTGTATGTATGTCCGAGATAATCTCAAAAAGTACTGCAAGGATTTGCTTCAAATTTGGCATGAATATAGCTAAGAGGTCGGGTCAACATATAGGCTACATATTATCACGCTATCACGTACGGAGGGGAGGGTGAAGGTTTAACTAAATGCCCACGCGGACGACGTAGCGGGCAACAGCTAGTTCATAACAAATTTGTTTAATTTGTATAATTTAGTTGGAATATCTTTAGAGAAGATTCTTAGAATAACTACCTAATAAATTAGTAACTAAGTATGACTGGTCTTATAATAATTTAATAAGAACAGGAGTAATTCCAGAACGAGGTACGTAGGCCTTGGTTACCAAAAAAAAAGTAAGTTATCTCAATTTCGGAATATAGAAATATATTTTTATTCAGTGCTTCGAATAACTTCTTGGAAAATTCATTAAGTTCATATAACTAGACAGATACTTATGTATGTATTTTGGTCTAAATTAAACAAATTTAATATTTTTAAACGTATTTATTCAACTTTATTTACTTTTGTTTATACACGTGTTAAGAAAAAAAGAAAGCCAGTTAAATAAGTCAATTATTTTTTAATTAAATAAATTAAAATACCTAGAGTTAGTTCAGAAATATTGTTGCTACGACTCTACGGTATTATTGTTTGCTTGTTTAATTTTCACTAAGTTTTAAAAAGTGTAAGGGCCAGTTTCATCGGTTATGGATAGCTACTGTCTACGAGATAAATTAAAAAAATGGAACAGAATTTGTATGAAATTATCTACCAGATAAACTATCTGCAACTTATCCGTAACCAGTGAAACTGGTCGTAAGAATCGTATTATAATAAAACATTACAGTAAAAATACGACAAAACTTAAATCGAGAACTACAGAGGACGGTTTAAACTCATTAAGATATAATAAATCATTATTTATTTTACGTAAATGTAGATACAACAAACCATCTAAGTAAAGCGATTACGTAAGTACCTAATACATTTAAGCGCAACGGAGACGAGCTACAAAAGTCTTTTATCACTTAAATTAAAATACCCTTAAGCGAAATGTGAAAGTTGTAAAAGTACCTAATCTTTTATTATAATAACATTCTTCTAAAAGCATCTTATACTTTACACCGTTTAAAATGGATGCGGATTGCGAAATATAATTCAGTAAACAGATACGCAATTTTCCCTAAACGATGTTCCAATCGATGATGAACAGATATGACTTATGGGTGGAGTGTGGACTCGTATTTTATACTGGCTCCTGCCAGCTGTTTCATCCGCGTCCCTCAGAGACACCTCCGCGCACCCGGATAAAAGGTAGCGTATAGCCTTCCTGGATCAAAGGGCTATCTAACACTGAAATATTTTTTCAAATCGGACCATTAATTCTTGAGATTAACCAAACAAATACTTGTTTAAGTATTATAGGCGAAGGGTAGTTTTCGCTTTAAAATATTAGTATAGATTTCGGGGGGGGGGGGGGGAGGGGAAGGATTGTCGATGCAATGCTAATCAGACTCCCAATATTCTTTGAAACCATAAGGGTCATCGAAAATCATGAATATAGAGACAGATTGTAGTAGCTTGATGTGCTGGCATATGTACGTGCATAGTCCTTATAATAAGTTCTTAATGCATTATGACTTAAAAATAATTAAAGCAAGTTTATTTCAAGTTGCACGCTGACGACATAGTTATCATAGGAACCACTATGTGATTCATAGCTCATACTGGAGTATTATGTAACTGGGTCGCAATCACAAGCCATTTACATTATTCAGTAGCATAACACCATGTTTCGTTCACCGCTGAAAAAATATTAAGTGCTAAATATAAGTAGGTAAATTATTTGAATAAAAAGTAATACGTATGTATACTTATGACTGTGTTTCGGATGGCACGTTAAACTGTAGGTCCCGGCTGTCATTGAACATCCTTGGCAGTCGTTACGTGTAGTCAGAAGCCAGTAAGTCTGACGCCAGTCTAACCAAGGGGTATTGGGTTGCCCAGGTAACTGGGTTGTGGAGGTCAGATAGGCAGTCGCTCCTTGTAAAACACTGGTACTCAGCCGAAACCGGTTAGACTGGAAGCCGACCCCAACATAGTTGGGAAAAGGCTCGGGAGATGATGATGATGTATACTTATAATTATACGTTAGTCGGTCTATGAATACATTTCTTCTTATTACCGATGCTGATGCAGCGAATAAATTATTTACACAGAATAATTTCAAGTACCCAACGAGGTAGGTACTTAAGCTCAGATGTTATTGAACAGAACAGCAAAGCCGCGGATATCAGCTTGTTAAAACAGAATACGTAAACAGGGTTCAAAGAGGATTTAATGAATTACCGTGGAATTATAACATGGCAACACTGTAGAGATTGCCGCGATCAAATATTATGATTGGATGGCTCAGGTAGAAGCGGAGTATCAGCTCGATCTGGAGCTCCAAGGAAAACTCCGGATATTATACTCGATGTTAGTACTTCATCTGTTATAAAAATTAGATTATCTACATTATTACGTAATATGGCGACGTACAAATAATATACACATGTTTAATTTCAACAATGATTTCTTGTGATTATACTTGGGTGATGGTAACTGTGCGATTTATAGAGATATGTATGAGATTGAGACGTGTACGTATATCGCAACTTCGTAAACCTGAAAAACTTTCTCTCCATTTTAAAAATCCAGCTCCTCGAGTGAAGTTAAAAAATGTAGATATAAATACTTGGTTGAAAATGTAACAAAACATAAAAAAAGTAAAAGTTTTGAAATCTTGACAAAGACTTAACAGCGATGACTTTGCAGACTACGAGTACTTTCATTTTCTTGTTTTATATTTTCCCGAAGCTAGTTGAATCAGAGAAACTCAGACGTTGTAGACATTTGAGCGTATTTTTAAAGCAAAGAAACTAGTCTGAGATGTCTGGTACATGAACTGTACACTGTACAGAATAAATAGAATTTAATCCGAGTTTTCTTCTTTAGAGAATGACCACGGAAAAACGGTACGGACAATATAAATTATACGTATAACCAGCAACAAAACTTCACGAACACAGACAAAATTAATTAGCACTAAAAAATTCCCACAAGTCATTGTCTTGTCTTTCTACAGAACAAAATAACCGATCATCAGAGAACCATTAAATTCGATAGACAAAGCTTTTGAACTTTACATTTCAGTTTTGGGATGTTTTGTTTGACTGTGTTCTCGGACTTATGATGCTGACTGTACCCCTACAAACATCTGAGAACTAACAAAAAAAAATGGAAAAAATTATTTTAATAAGGTATTTTTATTTTCTCCATTTTTTTGTTAGTTGTCAGATGTTTGTAGGGGTTCTAGACAGGTAAAGATAAAAATATTAGTACCTCATAAAAGCTACGATTTTCGGAGTATTATGATAATCGCTTTCATTGGTTCCTAAAGGGCATAAAATAGCCGTAACATCACTGAAACTTTTCAAATTTTGTAATATCGTTCTGTCGAAATATTGACCCGGGTGACTCAGAAGGCAATATTTCATTTCATATGAAATAAAATGGAGCTACTTTCTCATTCATTCGTAAATTGAGAACGGAATCTATACCACCTTACCTATTTTTTGTAATATTATGGAAAACTAGTTTCCGCCCGCGGTTTTAGCCGCATTCCGAAAGAACCATACTTACCGCATATGTACATATGTAATAGAGAGTACCGTTATTCAGATGTATAAACTATTTTACTGTTAAGTGTCATCAAAAGCCATCTAGTATAGTTTGTGACGACCTACAAACAAACTATCGCTTTTATAATGTTGTGATAGTCAGTCGGGTACTCGGCTGATCGATTGCATAATGTAATATAGCTTTTAAAATATTAGTTTTCAAGTATTCGTGTAACTATCTAATATGCTGTCAAAACAGATATAACGGACCAAGATATATTATATCTAGTTACTTTTAATCGCAGCTGCTCCCAACTACACTGTACCGACGCCAGCACTTCATGCTACTACAATCTGTTGAATTTGCTTAATAGATTTTGAACTTTATTGCTAAAGCATACAGTTCAAAGTTCATTGGGGAAATTTTGCAGTTTCATGTAGCTTGATGTGCTATTGTCTGTACAGTTTTGCTCATTTAATTAAATAATAACCTTATTGATAAAATAGCTATCTCGGTAGAAAATTCGAATTATGTTTCGTTCCAGTTTCCAATAATTTTAAACATTCTGAAATATTGTTGTATAAAAACAACAAAGCAATACTTTGACCAGTCAAGCGGCAATGTTCTAACATCACCGAAGATTCGCTGCTTGGAAGTAAAATTTAATATCACAAAACAGGTTGGCCAACTTGCTTTTTCTGCTCGGCGATCAAAAACAATGAAGCTTTGGGGCATGGGCACACGAAATTTATGTAAATTATATAATGTTTATTAAACAGGGACTTTCTGGGGTCTCATAATTACTAAAGTTCTTTAGTACATAGCTTAGGAGCTTGATGTGTTTATTTTTTTGCTCAGCCAACAACACGTAAAGTATTTTGATTTTATTTCTTGTACGTTTTTTGGGCTGCGCAAAAAAGTAATGACATTTAAATTCAGTATCACATACAGAAACACAATTTCACTAGTATGTATTCTTAAGATCTTGCCCAACTTATTATGTCGTCAATCGTCTTCAGCTATTTAGGCCAGGGTCTATGAAATATTTTCGTTATTCTGTCTACGTTGATCAGCAAAAATAGTGGCGTTTTATTTTTTTTATTAAAGAATCGCAATTAAAATGATAGAAACGCAAGGTAGATTCTTGCATTTCAAGTTGTTATTATTAAGTGGTAGATCCTTGCGTTTAAGTTGTTTTTATTAAATACAATAATTTTGCTTTCAATAAGAGGATATCGCTACGCGTTTCATAAATTCAATATTGTATCGATTTGAGATTCAAGTCTACGAAGCGTAGCCGAACGTAGCGCGTAGCTTACTGTAGCACTGTCCTACTTTAAAAATTGTTGCGCGCTCGTAGCAACCGTTTCACACGTATGCTGTCACCAGTTAGAGACGAAATCTATTTCCAAGTTCTGATTTTTATTCAAGACAAGTCTTTTCCGTAATTTATGTATTTTTGTGAAAATTGTATAAAAGTGAAACATTATGAATGTACTTATTATGTTCTTATTTTATAGACTGTCGTGGCGGAGGACTACTACCTATCTCATATTTATATTCTTTCAAACGCAAACAAGTCTGTAGACTATGTCAACATATACAAATACTCGTAATAGCCTGTTACTGGAGTTTTTGTAAGAAGGCTGAAAATACAGCGAAACACATCCTCGTGTCGTATTATCGAAACAGGTGTAAAAATATACATACATAGAGTAGATAGTACTAGTAGGGTGATCCCGCAACTGTGACCAATCAATTCAAACCATGGAGAATAAAATGGCGAGGTTAAAACCAATGTATGGAAAAAGCAACATTGTCGTAGATGAGACTAGCTGCGCAATATAGTTCTGTTTCCCATTCCATTCAAACTAACTTTACGTGCCAGCAACACAGACTACACAACATTAACTGACTTTAAGGCTACATTAACTGAGTTGTGCTTCCTATTTAACTGGCTTGCAACAATGTTAAGCGGCAACTGGGTCGTTACTGCTAAATCTGGGCAGAACTAAAAGGAAATGTTCTAAGGGAAACAGATTTGTAAATGACGTTATACAATTCGCTAGTCTTTGCATATACATATCTCTATGGGTTTTATTTTATACAGAACTATATAGGTATTTTTACTAGGAAGATTCTTTATGCACAGTCAAGTAGCTTATAACAGTGCCAGACTTCTCCTCGCTATTGCATCCTAATCTGTGCAGACGTTTTAGAGCGTAAGCTTTACTAACAAATATCTGAAACCTACTTGCTCTCCGTGGTTCCACTCGCGTCCTCTGGCCATTACTTCCCGTATCAGGATAAAAAGTCTCTTACTTGGCTCTACATTATCCGTGTACCAATTTTTTCTCAAATCAACCAAGTAGTTTTAGCGTGAAAGCGCGACAGCCTGACTCAGATTCCTTACTTTTATCAATTATGGTACGGAACTCTTCATGCGTTATTCTGACTCGCACTTCGCCGATTTCTTCAAATCTATTAGACATTTTCAAACGCCTATTTAAAAAGTCAGTATAAAAATAGACGAAGTCGACGAATATATTGTTATTTTTGAACGATGTTTAATACTGAAATATCAAATTGTTTCGAACTTCAGACAGTTTGTATTATAACAAGAAGTTAGAAATTATATTGCGAGTTGGCTTCAACTATGTGTTTCTCTTTTTAGTTTAACAAAGAGCTTGTCTCTGTTGACCTTAATTTGTTTAACAAGAACATCTGAGCATTGTTTAAGTTCTATCACGCATACATCGAAGGCACGTTTAGTTGAGACGAGCCAGGACCAGCTCACATTTTACAAATTATCACAGAAAAAATTACATCATTATCATATTTAAAACAGAAAGTTTGAAAACTGTTCTTACCAAGGAGTATCGCGCTGCCCGAGGTTACTGAGTTGAGTACCAGTTGCCCCATTTAAGACACTGGTATTCGAATGCATAAGGAGACTGGAAGCTGACCACAGAACAGAACAGAACAGAATAACATTTATTTGCCGACTTTGTTTATTACAAAATGTCTCTGTGGCCGGTGAGCCGTACAGAGGTGAGTCAGCTAACTTATGTCCTAATGGATCTCGTGTTTGCTGTGTTCTGTTAATTCGTGATATGCGATGGTAAACAAACAAATTACGTGCTTTATTTATGACCACAACCAGGTTTTGGAAGGCCTGACGGTAAGCATAAGTACTTAAAATCGTTTTAATGATATTAAAACAAAATCTTTATAAAAGTAATAAGCTGCAGTGCAGTTTCATTAAAATCTTTTCGATATTTTTTGCCTACAAGCGTAGCAAGCATACACCAATCCAAACTTTCACGTTAATAATATTATAGTGTGATTACTGTGGTAGATGAGTGAACGGCAACTTGTGGAAAAAAATATATAGGTAGGTATTACGAGTATTTTGCCGCAGACTCGGCAGGTCAACGACCGCTGAGCCCTCGTGCACGCGACCCTGTTTTCAGATATACTATGTAAGTCGGTACCTAGATAATAGAGAATTCATAATGATGCTTTAAAACATCGCTTCTTTTTTTCAGGTATATTCTTAGAAGGCAGAGCCGTCACTTACCTGGTATAGGTATTATATTGAAAAAATAGAAAATACAATATATTTGAACAACAAGATTTTTGAGTCCCATTCTCTATTTTAGACTTTTTTTATTCATGCTCATTCTCGAATTCATGCAAATACAATAAAATAAAAAAATCTAAGTAAGTAAATACTAAATTGCAATAACTTTATCAATTGAATCATTATTCTAAGCAGTATTGTATATGTGGAAATTCATTTATTTAGGTACCTCAAGTGGGGTATTTCAATCATTTATTTCGTAAACACCTAGCACGTAGGGATAGAGCTAGAGAGTAACTCTGTGAGTTTCGTGACCAGAGGAATGTTATCTTTTGTAGCTTTTTGCATATCTGTCAAATTCAAAGGACCAAATTGGTTTGAAGAGCTGTTGAAATACACAAACACACTACTTAGAAACTTTAAATATCTTTCCCTGCGGGGTTAAACGAGCTTTTTTTAAAGTAACAAGACGTCTTAGCTAACCCACTAAGGTTTCTATGGCAATTAAGTTTCGTTTCTCATTTACGAGTAGTAAGAGTGTCCCTCGACCTAGACCCGTAATGCAGAACCTCGTAACTCTTAATTTCAAATGTAGTTACTAGTTACCTACTTATATTTTTAATTCAGTTACTCAACACATAAAAAAACTCACTAATATTGCAATTTAATTTGTTTAGGTGAAGTTCCAGTTTACAGGGTGTGTCGTCGAGTCCCCGCTGAAGGTAATACCGAAGGGTCAGCCTCCTGGGACCGCGTTCAAACACGTTCACCGATCAGCGACATAAAATACATGGGTACTTTTGCGATAGGGCGATAGCAATCGCATTAGATAACTAGTGTATTGGCAGAAAAAACGAATACAATTTGTCAATAAAACACATTATTTTCTGTAATTTTGATGGAAATTTGTGGTAAAGTGTCGCTATTATATGGACTTAAAATCATCTTTATCGATACTAATATAATAAAGTTGAAGAGTTTGTTGAAATCTCAGTAACTACCGCAAAAATTACCGAACGGCTTTTAAAGAAACTATGTACATCGAAACAACACACAGAATTGGCAATTATTTTCGGGGATGAAACCTAAATAGCTAGTAATACCTACGATATATACTAGGCTATAATAGGAGACGTGTATGTATATACATTCGACTTACGTGTGTAACAAGATAGACGCCAGTTGTCACGCACCACAGCTCGGCGAATGAGTAGTGGCGCGTCAGATATTGTGGTCACGGCAGAAGACAACGCAGAAGGCTCAATCTGAATTATAGAACTATCTAGTTTTTTAAGTCTTAAGCAAAGCGGGAATGGCGTGGGTGTTTCTAACCCACTATATCTCTGATATGGACAAAGCTAGGTGCACAATTTACTCAACATTCAAAGAGAAGAAGGGGAATCTAAAACAAAAAACGAGTACCTACCTTTAATAAAACACATAGATGGTGGGTGACTTTTTGTTAAACAGTTGTATCGATTTAATATGGTATAATTTTGTGAAAGTTTGTAAATGCTAATGGCAGATAGTTTCCTTCGAGGGCAGTTGAAACTGCTAGACACAGAGTTTACTAATATAGTATACCGAATGAAAAAAAAAACACTGGTGGAAAAACTATTGAACTTCTGCATTTGACATAAATTGTAAATACTGTTGGTACAACTATATTGTATTACTGTAATAGTATATACGTTTAGATGCCGAGATGTGGCCGTGTTAGTACACAAACCATTTGACAAGCCTCATTAATATAGAGATCCTTTATAGTTTATTTGTGTACGTTATAGGTATCAACTTGATTGTGTTTACTTGTGTGTTTTGCTGTAATTACATATATGTGAGTTATCTTGGGTAGTAATGTGGAATTTGGTCTCGTTATTAACGACCGCAATTTTGGTAAATTAGAAATGTTTATGATATTTATACAGAGTTACAGGATTAAATCGTAGGCCACGTAGCACCGGGCGTAGGCTACGAGAGTGACTGCGTAGCAACGACTAAATTGCCGTCTAAGTTGGCCGTGGCTACGGCAGCTTTATATCGTAGTGGAACGCAATCCATGTGCAGCGTAGGCAGTAGATACTTATAGGTTTCTAATCGATAATCTCACGACTTGAAAAAATATTGTCGAAAAATAAACCTTAATATTCAAAAGTACTGAAGGTAAACTAATATCTATAAAGTAAACAAATGTTCAATTTTACTCGGTTTATCGTTTATTTTATCTCATGTAAAAATATTTACACAGGAATGTCAAATTATATTTTTATTTTTGAACTAGCTTCTGCCCGCGACTTCGTACGCGGATCCAGTCGCTTATGCCAGCGACTACGGGGTCGTCAAAATCGAAGATTTGAAACGTCTGATATCGAATTCTATGAGTCCGGGGACGGGAAAACAACAGGAGGCGCGAGACGATTTCTTTTTGTAATACCTCAAATTGAACATTTTGTTAACGTCAATCCTAATAGTTAACAGTGTAGCTGGGCGCTTGGAATACCATAACAGTTGTTCCTGATCTTCAATTTTATACGTCTCTTCCACTTTCTAACTGCTTATGAATATTTCGTTGTGTGCTTATTCTGAACAGCCTCGTTGATCTATAGATCGTAGTCGCAAGTCGCGACTGCTGTGCATGGGGTTTCAGGTTCCATTCCCGGGTCGAAATCGCTTTGTGAGTTTTGAGAAACTTTCATAAATCAGCCTCGAGTCTGGAAGTTGGTGATTGATTCACCCGTGAATCGTCCTGCGCCTGATCTCTCTCCGGTCATGTCGGATTGCCGTCCCATCGAACTGTGAGAGTGAGGGAATAGAGAGTGCACCTGTATCTGCGCGAATGCTTGAGCACTATAATAAATATCCTGCGCAGCTGGTCGATCTCCATAAAAGAGAACGGCCGCCGTAGCCGACAATCGGCCTGGATGCCATCATTCTGGACAATGTATGATAATCTCGATAGAAAATTAGTCGTGCATTAGATTAATTACCGGTTTCAAAAGCGTTAGTAGATGTACGAATACGCTGAGAAGTACCCTTCTTTGGTCTCTATATAGAGAACTGGATGTGGAAGCGTAAATACGCTGAACACGCAGGCATAATTCTCGATCCGAAAAGGTTTCAACGGTGCGAGTTGCAGCCTTATGTCCTCGAACAACATCAAGCCTCTCCACACTTAGATTAGCTCTTCGTTGGATTCTAATGTTCGTATGATCCTTAATGTCTCAGCTTCTTGGAATAATTGAAACAATTTAACCTTTTTGTAAGCATAGTTATAGTTTTGTTGTGAAGATACTTGATCCATAAAATTATAGTTTTGTTGTGAAGATACTTGATCCATAAAAATCTAAGTGTCTGCTCTCCTGCACTACCTGGTAGGCTACCGTGTCGTGGAGATAAATGGAAAAGTAAATTAAAAACTGAAATAACGTAAATGCGAAGGAATATTAATGCGATAAAATAAAAAGAAATGGGAGTTTTGGCCGGAATCTTCAATGATGCAGCACATTAAGCTACCAAATTTGTCAAAATTTCTAATCTGTTAAATTTCCTTAAAAGAATTTCAACTTTATCGCTGAAGCATATGGTTCAAAGTTGATTGGAAAATATTTACAGTTTCGGGTAACTTGATGTGCTGGCGTCTATACGAAAAGCAGTCCTAAACTGTTACAGCTTTCACCGCGCTGAGGTACTTTCAGCTTGTTGTTTTTAACCGACTTCAAAAAAGGGAGGTTCTTCACATCAAATGTGTCTGATCTTAGATTTTTATAAGTCAACCGGAAATGCCTATCAGACCGAACAACTTCTCTAAGACGTCAGTCCTATATGTTTGATGGTGTAGCTGGGCTCTTAGAGTTCCATATAAGGTGTTCTAGATCTTCAATTTTTATACGTCAACAGCGAGTGCTCATCAGGCTGAACAACTTTTGTGTTGTTATTGTTAAGTGTTGATTTCAACCTATTTGCAAAAAATAAATATCATTTATCATAATTCGCCATTTCTATATGTGTAATGGTGTAGCTGGACTCTAGGAGGTCCAAAACGGCTGTTCCAGATCTTCAAATTTTATCTCGCAAAAGAAAATGCTCATCACGTGGAACAGTTTTTGCTCTGGCAGCATTTCTCTATCTGTTATAGTTAAGCTGGTCTGTTGCTGTTCTGCATCAGCTGTTCAAGTTTCCAAGATAATTTATAGCCTATTATGTTGCCCCGACCTAACACCTATCTATACCTACAACAAAAATCATTTGCACGACGCCATCTATCAGATGTTGAACGTTGCAAGTACTATACTGAATTGCGTGTTGTAATATTTTACTTCTCGAACACACTAAATTAATCATAACTTTTGATAGAGTTAACCGATTTCAATGAAACAAAAACTAAGTTTTACCTCAAGTTGCGTATAATTTTTGTATATAAACATTGTCTGCATTGAATTCGTAGATTTTACGTTATGCGCGCACAAACAAACATATAAACAGACAAACAGACAAAAATTTCAAAAATTATGAAAATGGGTTCTCTTAGTTATCCTTTAACACCCTGGCTATTTTTTTTTTCAATTGCTTCAATGTACAAAAATGACTTTTCAACAGATTTATTATATGTATAGATAGATGTAAATATAAGATCTGAAAACATTGCGCAAGGTCATCCATTAACATTAAAGTAATTCTAAAAAATAAAAATATTGATTAAATAATTCAATCATACAGGGTGTGTCGTCGTGCCCTCGATGAAGGTAATAGCGCCGGGACAACGCCTCCTGGGACCGCATTCAACACCGACCACTTTTACTAACGATAGCAATCACATTACTATTTCGGCAGAAAAAGCTAATAAAACTTGTGAACGTAGGTTTATTCTTATTTAGAAATGATGTAGCGTATCCAGCCCTAAATGTCGAGCTGGATTCCCTCACCGTGGGTTCTGTATAATGCAGACAAATTACTCTACGTACACACGGCTACACATCAAGCTATAGAAAACTAGTATAAGCTGACCGTTCAATTAGTAGAAAGACCATATAAAGCGAGTCCAAGACAAACTGGTTTTGTGATGAGTAGCCGTGTGTACTGAAGGCCAAACCTAAACAAAATGTATTAACTGACCTACTGCAAACAATTTGTTAATCTTAAAAGTACTGTAAATTCTTGCCAAATTTAATGATTTAAGTCAGTAAGAAGTAACCACTTCTTCATTGTTCTCTTTGAACAAATCGACGGCTCCTAAGTATACTGAGTCAACTATACTTATATTTTTTTTTCCTTTACATGTAAATAGAAAATGATTTAATTATTGTTAATACACAAAAAAGTGCAATTTTCAAAATTTGTTAGTTGACTCAGTATACTTAGGAGCCGTCGAAATATGCGACATAATCGGCCATACATTTTGATGGCCGACTCATCAGGGACGGGAATGTAACGTTCGTACATTCAGAAGTGCTCCGTTGAGGTACGGGCACGGATATTGGGTGTGATCGTGTTCATTAACAATGTATCAACCGATGTTTTTGTTCTACTGACTCTTGACTGAACACGTTCCCGTCCCGTCCCTGATACCACACTGTTTTTTTTCACAGCTACAAGGAAACGCAAACGTCAATAGTTTGTAATAATTTCAACTTTCTACATGCGTTCCTGAGAAAATAATCTTTATATTCAGGAAGACGGAAAACAAAAGTGATAGGGTTTATTTTCTTTTACAGATGCGGAACCCTAAAAAAATATATCAATAGATTAGGTTACCAGAACCGGTATGCGATCCAAAAGGTGGACTGAGTGTTTGCAGATTTGTATAACAAATAATGGCCATTTATCGTTGTCAGGTCGTACATTGTTGCTGGAGGCGAGCGGCCGGCTTAGTTAACAGGAGACGACCTCGGGATCCCTGCTCCGGTTCCCCAAAGTATCATGACCTAGTTACCGAACAGTGACCCATTGATGATACCAATAAGCTGGAGACAAGTCATATTTCTAAAATTTTAATTGGACATTACACTTAGAATCCCATGTGGAATTATTCCGTAATTGCCTTGCCTAATGATAACTTGCATTTGTGTCTCGTTGATAGCAAAAGGAATATCAAATAGAATTACATTACCTGCGAAAGAGAGTATAAAGGTATGTAAAAGTAGAATATTATATGTACATATGTATAGCTCTACCACTACCTTAGAAATACAGAACATTTATTTAGCTTCATAAAGCTCGAATCACGTTTTTATATATACCCATCTAACCTATTGTTAGGTACATATATAACGTCAAACATAACAGGCACAAACTTCACCATTATTATTACACATGTGTGAGCCTTGTGGGTTAAGAAATTACATTAAGGATATAATAACTTGGTATAACGAGCAAACTTACAATACATATAGAAGTAACCAGATTTTGTAGCTAATGGATTCAAACACGACTACACTTGGATGATAAAATGTGATGGCGCCCACAAGCTTTTAATCCAATTCGTATTCAAATTCAAAACATTTTCGTATCAGTATTTCAATGTTGGCTTTCTCCTTCTCTGTCTAACAAAGTGGATTTAATCGTAAACCTCCAATAATTTACTGAAACTCTGAAACGTTATTTTATTCGTTGCGTAAGAATCGGGCCAACGGTTTCCTCAAAACATAAATCAAAATACAAGCCCCGTTCTCGGCATTGATCCATTATTATTAGTTAACTCGACGTTGTTCGCAGTAATCAATTTCCATTGAATAGATATCGTTATTTCGATGTTCTAAGTATTAATTAATGGATCCTTTTGATTTCTCTACTGAAAACTTCTGTCTACGTTTTACTTATTTTACGTGAATATTTAGAACTGCTCTTTGTTTATGTTATGACAAGTTTAAATTGATCAGTTGATAAAATAATAAGATTTGGCTTTTGGTTTGCAAAAGAATTATAAGGACTAGCGACCTGCTGCGGCTTCGTATTGGTATTCATAATTATTCCTGATTGCTATAGGCGATGGTTTGTTTCCAAAATAGGCATTAAGCAGAAGCCAGTATATTAAAATAGTTTTCGGCGTAAATCTATTATTTTAAGCATTTAATACCTAAGTAATTCAACTAGGCTATTAAGGCTGTCGGTGTTAGCAACGGCAATCGAAGTTTCAGTCCGTGCAATAAAGCTACCGTCTCTCACCGTCGCACACTGGTCTGCTCGTTAGCGCAAAACTGCTGTCGTTCGCCTCCTGGTACTTCATTGGTTTAGACTGAAAGCCTACTTGGGAAAAAAGATAAATTAAGAGTTTAAGGGAGCAAATTAAAATAAGTGTTCTCGTTTGATTTGATTTATTTTAGTAATATTCAACTGTTGACAGATAACAAATGACCTTAGGTACAATATCCAATTTGTACATAATGACTTAAGAAAATATGGCAACACTCATATTTTAACAATAAATAGGTACGTTATAGTACTCTTATGTTTATGATCTATAGAGGTTTTATGGAAAACTAGGAAGGGAAGTCATGCGAGTTGCTGCAAATTATTACGGAACAATTAAATCTCCTCAATTTTGAACATATGTTGTAATCTAATTTATTGTTATATAGGTAAGGATGTACACGATTTTATTTTCGACAATGATCAAATATATTGCATTAAATTGACGTTGCTTGAATATAATGTCTGATACTATGGTTAAAATAAAATGCTTAATAATTTATCTATAAACAAGGGATCTTTTCTTGGAATAGTCTAACATATTTTCGTCATAACTGAATGGATAGCGAACAACAGAGGTCCGAAAGCGAAACCCCCGTTGGCTGTTTCCAACAGTTTCTTGTGCCTATTTCTAGACGGGTTTAATAAAGTACTAAGCGGACTATGTTTACTTACCAATTTTACCAACATTAAGATATTAAGACACATCAAGATCTTTAATAAAACCCCTTGTTCCTAGACATTACGGCACAGACACCAGCACATTAAGCTTCTACAACCTGACAAATTTCGTTAATAGAATTTCAACTTTATCGCTGAAGCATATGGTTCAAAGTTGATTGGGAAAATTTGTCAGTTTCGGTAGCTTCATGTGCTGGCAACTTCACATAAAAAGGTGTAACAAGTTAAGACAGACAGTGAAACAGTTTTTACTTACCAAACTCTATTTGTCGTAAATAAGGTTGTCTTTTTACAAATCATTGGCTTTTGATCCAAAGGCAGTTGATATTACAATATTTCCATGCATTTCTTACGTAGAAATAAGTAGAGAAAAATAATCCCTAACACAAGTATTATCGCACTTAGCACTATCGCAAGTTAACGGGGTATCTAGCTATCTAGGTGTTGACCATTAAGAGATGATAGAATTACTTTGAAATATTTTATGGAAATAAAGAAAAGAAATTCCTCTCCTCTAGGTATAGTTCTTGCAAAACTCCGCAAGTTCGCCGTTCGCTTATATCTGAAAATTATTAAATTTTGGGGAAAACTATACACCGCGAACACTTCTAGGAGGCACGGCAATTGGCAGTATTTAATGAAATACTCAATAAATCGTCAATTTTATCATTTTTTTTTTCATCACATACAAGTGCATTTTCAATAGCCAGTGCTAAACACTTATGTTAGGGTTTCAGTACAAATACTCGCAAACAATGAGTTTTATTTGATTTAAAGTGAATCCACTCGATGTCTAGTGACGGAACAGTAAATGCAGTATTACTCAATACATTTGTCATTACATTCACGGTTGCTAGTCGATTTCGCATACCACTCGACTAAAAGTACTATCGATGTTTTGATCGAACGTTTTTGATCACATCGAGGTACCTACTAGTACCAGGAAAGATACCCGTGAATGTAGACAATTGCGTATAGTGATCAACAATATGCATACAACATTATCTATCGTGAAACAAAAAAGTAAGCAGTTATCAAAGATCTCGGCAGATTAGTATGTGCCTCAGAAAACATGTGAAGCCTAGTGGGTCCTAGGCTCCAGTTACACCTTCTGCATTCAGTCCCGACTCCACCGAGCAGAGCGAAGCGAAGATTTTAAACAGCCAATAGAAATTCGTTATTCAAACATCTTATCTTCGCCCACTCACTGGTATCCCTAAGCGGAGAAATTCTATTGGTTGTTCGAAAACTGGTTCGCTATGATTTGGTGGAGCTTGGGCCTTAAAGTCTAATAGACAATCTAACCAGTTGGGACCGTGTTACCCAGTGATTTATGAATGTCATTCTTGGCCAACACGCCATATAAGACGCTGGTACCCAGCTGAATATTAGACTGGAGTTTCTTAACGGTTCTTCTCAATGAGACCCACTATATGGAACAATGTATAAAGTTTCATAACAGCGTGTAAAAGACTACAATGAAATGAGTAATTTTATGGTTTCACTGGTTAGTTGGGAAAAGGCTAGGCAGATGACTTGATTTTCCCTTTAGAATAAGCCTGCTGAATACAAATCTTTTTAATCAAAAAATGTAAGGGCCAGTTTCACAATGTCCGAATAGCCACTATCATCCGAATGAAATAAAAAATGGAACAGAATTTGTATGAAATTATCTACCAAATAAACTAACTGGAACTTATTCGTAGATAGTGAAAAAGGCCCTCAATGTTTTAACTTTATAAAATCGATATTAGGCTTCAACTTTTTAAATCAAAACATAATTGTAATCAAACTTGAACACTATGTACTTCCTTCCAAGTAAACTAAATAAGTAGATGCGCGACTTCAATTCTTGTTTGGCCTACAGTTAAATTACCTAGTTGAATGAATATTGTCGATCGAGAATCTAAAGCAATGTCTTTTACATTAATACAACAACATGTACTAGTGAATCTCAAGATAACTCTAAAGATCTTAAAATGTTATCGTCGGATAAAAAGGAGATCATACCATTAATTTTCGCGCCAAAAATTGAAAGTGCCGCCAAAGAAATGAGGCTATTTGGATGAAATTTTACAAACTATCGGTAGGTTTTATGACCTTTAATACCTTAGAATAAGTTGTAACCTTGTACGTGAGTATTAAGGCCTACGCATACCTGAAGGGCATAGTAGAGGATCTTGCTAAGCAGTACGCCGCTCATCGCGAGACACCCCCCCGCAACGTGCCGCGGTATCCAGCCCCGGGATCATTAAACTCACTGTGCAATTGCGTGATAAAAAATGTCTTCTTAATGCCACGTAGGTACTTCCAATTTTTGGTACATTACGAACGATATCCTTCACACAGTATACTTAAAATTGATTGACGAATTTGTCGCAGCTACAGTTCTGCCATAATACTTTCAACAAACAACGGTATTCAAGTCTTAGTACAAAATGAGAGAGATCGCAGAGTGCAGTGTACACCGCGCGGTGACAGTAATAACGACACCACTGGGACCGATCCTCTCTAACAACAAGTCGTAGACAATATCGAAGTAACAATAGTCGCGACCCGCGTGCGACTCGCAATGCGTCGCCAGCACGCGTTCGTTGAAAAACTTGATCAGGCGACACCATTAATCGCACATTCATCAACTTAATTTTAATCTATAAACATCTCTTTAAAATATTTGATATGAAGAATTAACTATTCTAAAATTATCTTGTGCGCTAACATGCAAATACAAGGAAGACGATAATTTATTATTACAAAAACATTGAAACACGCAAGTTTTCCAACGAACACTTCGCTCGCTAAAGAGAAAATACATTTATTCGTAAGTAGGTATATCACGTAAGAATTGATGAACAATAACGTGGTGCTTGAAAATAGTATTCGGTGACACTTTTAAATACAATAAGTCGAAATGTATAAATATTTACAGCGGCTTCCATCACCGCTAGATGTTCGCGATGGTGGGACAACACGCGTCATACAAGTCACGTCAAAGAACTTTCTCCTACGAAGTTGGCTGCTAATGATTGAGAACACTGCTGCGCACGCGTGAGACATGAAATATCTGACTTCAGAGGTGACAAGCTATTTGACGCAAAGTGTAGTATCTGTGCACCCAGTGTGGGCAATCCGGGCACTGTTTCCAAATACGCGTGCGTCATTCATTTCTAAGTTACTATAGGCTCTGTATTTTTCCATCGCATTGTCGACTCTAATACTAACATCGAATGCTATACTGATTTCAGTACGATTCCCTTAAGATGTGACAAGCGAGCGTGCCTGCTCAGCGTGATCGCTTGCGTCGCCGCTAACTCGCTCCCGAATACCTACGATGATATCGATCCTTGCCAACACAATGATCTTACATCACAATTTATAACTTGACTATACAAATTTCAGAAAAAACCTATCTATGATATTATAAAGTCCTTTTCAATCGAGCATAAGGAAAAGGCAAACAACCCAATTTTGTTGAAATCGTTACATTTCATCATCTGCCTTTTTATTATTGTCCCACTGAAGGGCACAGGCCTCTTCTCATACAAAGAAGGTATGAGCGTTAATCAACACGCTTGCTTAGAGGCTTGGCGATTTTAAAATCCAGGTTTTCTCAATGTTTTCCTTCACTTTTACTTAGACATTGGTGTTCGACATATTGGTCCTTGCCTAACCTAGCGTCAAACCCGAATAGGCTAGGCAGGCACTAGGCCACCACGCCTTTTTTTGTCTATTGGCAAGGTTTGCTGATGACGCGCGATGACGTCACATTTCAATCGCTCTCTTTTTATATTTTTACTTTATCTTTCCATTAATAGGCTGTTCGTTTTCAGTTGTTTCTAATACACAAAGTCAAATACGCCGTTAGACATCACTAAGAGCTCTGTCTACTGTCAGATTGGTATGTTTACGTTTTCCTTAGGCTTGATTGAAATTGATTGTTACTTGAACCATTCATCCAAAGGACTCGCATGATCCCGACTTGCCCTTCAAAGTACAATACCCAACATAGGCACGCAGTCCGTGTTGGAATGAATTGGATAGATTGTTTGTTAATATTTTTCACTTTCCAACTTAATTTCTTAAAACAATAATACTCTATTTGGAAATTTCATAGCGTTTACCCTAAACATGACTGAAATACTTGAAACTGCAGTGAACTCCTTACATATTAGATTTTTAGGTACGTATAGCTTTTAAAATATTTGTAAAATGGATGTTCTACTAGATTAAAGTTACCACACTGTCGATGACACGTGTCATAATGTGAACCCCACATTCCGTCTCACGGTTCACCTCACTGTTTTTTAAATTGAATTTTTTTGAAGACCTAAACCAACAAGAGTTGGGCCGAACAGTTTTTTAATATAAAACCTTTGTGATTTTGGGGCTCTTTGATGGTTCAATTGCCATCGAGTTTATTTTGACGGGGTAGAAGTCACTTTTCAATTGTTTCACGAAATATTATTCTTCATGTTGCCGGGAAAATTAAAGCGTAAGAGAAATGTTCGAGTCTGTCCTTTGGCAAAATGGTCTAAGTACTGTGAGTTTGCTACGCATTAATATATACCTATTACAACTACGCTTTGACCAAATATATCGATACTATTCGATATTTCCGAACACAAAGCCATGTTCAGACGTCATGTTTACAAATAATCTTTGAATCATAATAACGAAGCGTCGAATTTATTTTATTAAATATAATATTGGCAGTTTAAAAATAATAAAAGTTATTATGCATTTTACCGCCACAAGAATACTTAATTGATCGCCTGGAAGCGACTATGCCTAATACAGATAAAGTAAGACTGCGCTTTGAAAGCCACGTTTAAAACGTCGAATACATACTTGTTATACTGTTTTTGATAGTTAGGCTCATTTTTGACACTTCCAGTAACAAAATAAGAGGCCACGAAGCGTTGTATGTAGTACTCAAGAAATCTATACAAATGAAAGTCGACTTACAGAAAAAAAAACCTTATATTACTTAAAAGAAAGTCCTAAATTCCATGCTATGTGATATTGGTTTGATTCTGAGCCTAACAATCAATTTAATACATAAAACAATGAAACAGTAGCGCGAACCACAAAATACCGACACCGTAGCGAGCTGACGACTTCTCGTACTGATACAATGTAAAATTACATATTGGTTAACTATACAACTTTGGTTAACCGACTACGGACAACGAAGAACATAGAACATAACCATCAACATCCTCCTAATTAGAGCTGGGTTGCGTTACCTCAGCATGCGAGTTCTGTTTTCCGCATTTTTTCCTGTTTCGATAATATAAAAAAAATATATCATAACGTTATCCTTAAAGTTAGAACATTGAACCGAATTCTTAGGAATTATTCGTATTAACGAAGCAGAATAAGATAAACGTATCGATGATGTAATGTACTTGGTAGACGTTCGGTCGGCAGCACGCAGCCCGCGTGCGGCCAACCTCCCCGCAGCGGCCGTGGCGCGAGGCTCGACTCATCTACGCATCTTCGTTGAGTTTCTTGAATAATAAAGTCTCCTCAAAGATGTACTTCTTCAGCGTCTCTTTGGGAAGGTCGTCGAGCTCCATAGCGAAGCGGAACGGCTCCTCTGCCACGGGCTGCAATAAAACTCATATTTGAACACGGATTATGTCGTACATGGCAAGTTTTCTTTCTATATTCCTGGAATTATTGGAGCTGTCCCGTGTAATAACGCGATATCTTAATCCGGGTCACGGACCACTAATTTATCCTTGGGTAAACTTTTATGAAGGATGGAAAAGTACATGGACACAATTATGTTTTCGGGTACAACGTAGATACATTTTGTGTGGATATTCGTGTGTAGGTATTCCTTTTTTATGTTGTCAATAGATGAGATCGTCCATTAGGCTCGGCATTATGAGTTATGATAGATTGCAGATATTTCAGTCCTTTAGTCAGCATTAAAGGGCATAAAATAATTACAGAAAAAAAAGAAACAAAAAACACGTTTGTAATTATGAAAGAAATAATTAGTTTTGTTTCAAGTTACCATTCCAAGGAAATCGATCTCCCACGATAGTCGAGATTCGTTTTAATGTCATAAGAAAATAGTATTTCTCCCTGAATAAAAGTTTATGTTTAAAGAATTTGTTCTTTTTTTAAACGTGAACGTCACTTATTACCTGATAAAATGAAAACTCGACACGACAGTACCTATTTAGAAAATATTTTCATTCAGCAGCAGTATCGAACGAAACCAGCCAATATTATTGAGTTACTTACAAAGGTTGCACCGTATACCCTCGTAATTCAATATCATTATAGTTAGGAACTGCCAAAACATAAAGGTTAGGCGTTAAATACACACTCACATACAATACAATTAGGGAATATTTGTAGCTGAAATAGTATAGGGATAAGGCGTGGGTTCCACTTACCTCATCGTTGGGGTCATAGTACTGTTCAAGGTAGGGGTGCGCAAGCGCCTCTTCCACAGTGATGCGCTTATGAGGGTTGAAGGTCAGCATGCGGTGCAGCAGGTCCAGCGCGCGCGCGTCCGCCCCCGGGAACAGCTCGGCCCAGGGCACGCGCGGCTTGTACGGCAGGGACTCCAGGTAGCCACGGGCCTATACCGTCATTGACACTGGCTTATTATTCACTAATCCTTTACATTAAGATCATAGACCCAAAAATCCTTACTAATATGATAAATGCGTAAGTAGTTCTGTCTGTCTGGCTTTTATGCCAAAACTACCGAACCGATATTTTTTTTATTAATATTTTTTATTTAAATAACTTGGTAAGCACATAGTCTCAGAGCCTGAGAAAGGACATAGGCTACTTTTGATCCGGATACGGGGACTAGTTCCCTGAGAATGAAAGCCCCATGATACCACTCGTAATATAATGAACTAAGAAACGGACTAAGTCACTGATTGATCAATCAATGCGCAACTAAAACCGGCCAAGAGAGTCATGAAGCGATGGACTTTTTTTGAAAACCCTACTCAATTATATCAACCTGGACTTCTCAAATGCAAATAAGTCTTAATTATTTATGACCCCTATCCATCATTCCAAGTCCTACTCGTGTATTATCTATGTAGTCATGAAATAACAGAAGCAAATTTTCGTGCGTAACATAATACATTTCTTAATAATTACATACATTAAAATTTTGATGTCGATATTTTATTACATTTTGCGAAAATTGTTGTTATTAATCTCTGGTAAAGAGAAAATTCTAATTTAATTGTAGTGGTATGGGTCTACATTACACATAATTGTACTATACTGGGTGACTGGTAATTTTCGTCTCATTATTTAAGAGTTTATATTTGACTGAGATTGTTACGAGTATCTCACTCAAACGCCTCGTGGGTAAAAGAGCCAACCTCTCAAGTATGAGTGTGTCCGATTCCAGGTCAGGCAAGTACCAATGCAACTTTTTTAAATTTGTATGTACTTTCTAAGTATATCTTGGACACCAATGACCGTGTCCCGGCTGTTCTTGAACATCCTTGGCAGTCGCTACGGGTAGTCAGAAGCCAGTAAGTCTAACCAAGGGGTATTGGGTTGCCCGGGTAACTGGGTTGAAGAGGTCAGATAGGCAGTCGCTCCTTGTAAAACACTGGTACTCAACTGAATCCGGTTAGACTGGAAGCCGACCCCAACATAGTTGGGAAAAGGCTCGGGAGATGATGATATTACGAGTATGAAAGAAAATATCACATGAAAGTAAAAAATTACTGTTTTTGAGACCACGAACGACGAAAAAATTTTAGCATTACTAAGTCACCCTGTATATTAGTCACTTAGGACTTAAAGTAAACGTACCTTCTCATTGATAATACAGTCGAGGTCTTCCTGGCTGGGTGAGCCGAGTACTCCCAGGATATGGTTCAGTTGGTCCAGGTAATGCTTCCCCGGGAAGATGGGCCGGTTGCTCAACATCTCCGCCAGGATGCAACCCACAGACCAAATGTCTATCGACTTGGTGTAACCCTATGACAAAACAAATCATTATTACAAATATTTTTATAGAACATCTACTGGGAAATCTTATCCTTAGTATCACAGTCATTTCTTATATTTCAGTGATGTTATGTGTACATTAGGCGCGTATTTTAATAACAATAAAAGGGTTGTAAGTTAGCGAAGAGAGGGTTGCCATCTCAAGGGTATCGCACTATTTTCTGGTCTAGAGGTTTATAAAATTGAGTAAAATCCACCGCAATATTTCACTGCCAAGAATAAACTACAGTTACTGAATAGGCTATACTTATAATACATATATTGACCAACCCTTACTAACATAACGAGTGCTGATTTCAACCTATTTGTAAAATAAATATCATTTAATCATAATTTAATCGCGTGTGTGAGCTATTGTGTGTGTGTTAGTTTGTTCACGATCATAATGTACAGACGCCAGCACATCAAGCTACCCGAAACTGTCAAATTTTCCCAATCATCTCTGAACCATATGCTTCAGCGATAAAGTTGAAAATCTATTAAGGAAATTTTACATATGACATCTGTACAGAAGAGGGCATAGACGGTGATAAGTTAAATGAAGTCCCCCCTAGACGAGGTAGCTTGAGTGAAACCAGGTACAAACCTTAGAGTTAAGCATAATCTCCGGCGCTCTATACCACCGAGTGGCGACGTATTCGGTGAGGAAGCCCGTGTGGTCATGGTCGGG
Source organism: Heliothis peltigera (assembly GCA_958496145.1). NCBI lineage: Eukaryota > Metazoa > Arthropoda > Insecta > Lepidoptera > Noctuidae > Heliothis > Heliothis peltigera. The sequence goes on along the minus strand of OY292326.1, from coordinate 2,997,902 downwards.
ATCAGCCACCCGCGCCAAGCCGAAGTCACAAATCTGTTCAAAAAGACCGTCAATATAAAAACCTTTTTTACGATATACATTAGGAAAAGAAAAACTTAGCAGTAGAGTAGTTTTAGTTTTCTGATTGTTGTATTATTATTTCTGTAATTTTTTCCTTCTTCACAAAGTTTCGGAGCCTCCCAAAGCGGTGGTATCTGTACGGTAGCGTAAGTTAGGTCCGTAAAACTGGCAATATAAAATGGGCGAAAATCGAAAAGAATAACACCAGAATTGCCAAAACGAAAATTTTGTTGCTCAAAGCGATCGTGAGAAATCATCAACTATTTTAGCTTTCCATTAAGCTGGCGTGATAAATATTGAAAAAAGATATAATAAGTTGGATAAAAGCAAAGGCAGGTGAATTTGTTGCTGCAAAATAATTGAAAAGATTTTAATTATTAAAATGTGGCAACATTTATAATTATTAACCTATCATTAATACTGGCCTCGCTAGCTTCGATTTTCGACCATTTCGACTTGCGTAAGTTATGAGTACCTGCGTACCTATACGTTTACGGGACATTCCATAAACAATACACAAAAGGATTGATAAAAAGAATAATACTAACGATTAATGTACTATACTTTATAAGTACACCAACGTTTAAGATTATTCAATAAATTCATCTAACAAAAACCAAAACTCGAGTGATGCGGGCCACACAGAAATCCCACATGGTTATTGTTGCGGAGTATTAAGCACTCTGTAATCAAGTGCCACCATTGCGTGAAAACGTCACACGGATATCATATAAATTATAAATACCTTACCACCCCCCTTATTAAAAAACGTGAGCTCAAAAACTGCCGCCTTTAGTGCTAGCTTTAAACCATCTTCTTGAACTAAGTTAATGGTCTAAATCTAGTACTAAAGCAAGCTCTTGTAAAGGACGAACCACGTTTTATAATAAGTGGGTATGCGTTTAGACCAATCGAACAATGAAAACAAGCATTCTATTACAGCCTCTTAGCATTTTTTCCGTATCAAATTCTTTTGATGTAAAAATGGCAGAGTATTTTTCTTTGTTTTATTCAAACGTTTGTTTCGTATAAACGCAACCTTAAATTAATGTACAACTCTCATTATATTTGTATGTTACCTTCAAATCACACGTTGTGTTAAGTAGCAAGTTAGAGGGCTTTAGATCTCTGTGAAGTACATTTGCCGAGTGTATGTACTTCAGCCCGCGGAGGATTTGATACAGGAAGTAACAGATGTGATCGTTGCTTAGTTTCTGGAACAAACAATTTCATCAAATCCCACGAATAATGGAGGAAGTTTTCTTTTAATATTCTTTATGTATGTGTATGAATTACCTGTGTCTTTAACAATTTGTATAGGTCCGTCTCCATCAAACATTGCACGATATAGACGTCCTTCATGGAGTCTATCGTCTCAGCCCTTAAAATGTCTCTAATATCAATTATCTGAAAAAAAAAACATCAAATAATATTTTCAAAATAAACTCACATAATACATACTAGAAATATATATACACAACCACCAAAATAAACAGACCAATTGACTGGTGAATATTTCATTATATATAAACTCAAGCAATGAAACGAAAATGAAATCCGAGGACTTTTCCCAGCATTTTCTCCGCCATTTATTACATTAAATTCCTTCGTCTCGTTTCGGTGTACAAAACAACCGTCACTAATTGAACAAATGGACTGTACAGGAAAAATTCTCAGTTAAAATAAATTGTATCTATATAATAATAATAAGTACTATAAAGAGCTTACGTTTTCATGCTTAAATCGAGTTAAGATTTTTATTTCTCTTAGTGTCCTCTGGCAGTAAGTCTGGTGCTCAAACGGAGATATTTTCTTGATGGCAACTTTAGTTTTCTTTATGTTGTCGTGAGCGGATCTGTGGACAATCATATTTATAAAGCGTTGTTGTGATACAAAACTTACAGATTTACAATTTGAAAGGCTTTTTATATGTATATTTTAGAGTAAATATCTGGAAAAACTTATAGCTGGAAATATTTGCGCCCCTAACTCCAAGGATTCGTGATTAACAATTGATATGGAAAAATAAATTTTAAGGACGAGATGTAAAGGTAAGTATTACAATTGAGTATTGGGGAATACTAAAGCAAAAATAATAAAGTGGTACCGTTCCGTAGAATACCAATTAAGCATGTAACATAATTCTCTCATAATGTTAATTCTGTTGCGTTGTTGAAATGGAATTAATAGAATATTAATGTAAAAATAATAGTACTTCACTATATGTTTTACGTTAATTAAAATGATCTTAATTAATCCTATTATAACACACGCCATGCCTGTCTCTTGTGACACAAAGTTGTGGTCTGGCATTATGCAAGCTACGGATTACTCCATTATTGTGGTCCGACAATGTTGCAACATCGCGACATCAAAGTTTTACATAAATAATACCTAAATCACGTGTGGTTTAAGCCATTCCAAAATACACTACATTATATAAATGGGATTAATTATTAACAAAAACCTATGTATGAACGAGAGTGCGACAATTTATTTGGAGAATCTAAATACTGGTTCGCAGCGTCTTATCAAAGTTTTATTAAAGACCCTATTAATTTCAATTTCGGCGATTTTTTTACTTAAAGATCAGATTATCCTCGTTGTTTGCTATCCCTCGCCTCAGTGCGTTTCATATTTCTTAATGACATCATAAAAACGTGGCATTTGCCACCGACCTACCATGAACCCCCCTAATGGGCCGTTACTTTACTTTCGTATGCCACACCCCTAAATGGCAGTGTTTCAGTCACACGATAACGAATCTATATGTAATTAAATAACCACGTCATCGGCTTTTATCTTATCATATAATATCGATTAGGTTGAGAAAGTACATGAGAGATTATACATTTGTTACATTAACAATTATACTGTTGAGTCTTGAGTACTTGGTGGAAATTTTGTCACACTACAGCTGCTCAGAACAAAATCGTAACATTAGTAAAGGTTCATGCATATTAGACCTCATGTATATATATATAATTAGGATAGGATATGTATAAGATAATCTTATGTAGCAACGAATTTGAGCCAGACAAAAAGTTTACCCACAATTTCAATAATCCCCGCTCCATATACGCTAACCACAATCTTGGGAAGCCGAGTAAAGCGTTTAACTTAATGAGTATTTCTCCAACACTAAAGTAATTCTAAACAATCAAAGCCGCGTACCGTGACACTTATAATGACACCACAGCTCACACCCCAGCGCCAGAAGTACTAAGCTATAAAGGACTAATATTGCTACTAGAATACATAATATGGAGAATCAACTTATGAAAGAGTGAACGTAATAAATTAAGGATGTCTTAATCAAATGCATTGATGTTAATTTATAAATAAACAAAGTTATTTACATTAATAGAACTACACATACAGCTGGTCTGAAAGCATATTTTCCCTTTTCTATTTAAAGCTAAATAAATTGGTTACGCTTGTATAATAATTGAATAAACCACAATGTATCAACAAAATTAACGGTAATTAATGAATATTGTGGCTACAACCTTGTAGGACGTGAAACCCACATCAGACCCTTGTCGAGCACCAGTTGGCTAACCAGACCGGTGGAACCTGCTAGCGCCGTCCCGACATATTTCGACGACATAATTTAATACTACTTGATAAATTCATATTATGTTTACATAAGCCTTCAACATAAAAGTTGTGTACGTTGGTATCTAAACATGAGAATGGATTTGATTAATCCTTTTTTATCTGAAAAGTAATCACTACTAACCCAGAGTATGAAAAATAAGCTAAAATAAAAACTCTTCCGTGCTAATGCATAATAATGGCGGTTTGATGGAAATGGATAGCATTCTCGCTTGCGCTCAACGTTGGCTCAACAAAAAAGTAAGCTATTGAATATTTTTGTTATATTTTATTATGAAAATATGGGTTAAAATCTCCATTGTAAATTTAACGAAAGGCCTTTGAACTTTGAATCCTGCTTGCCTAATAATTTCATTAATGGCAGATTGAAAAATCATTACACTTAATATACGCGTATACATACACATAAAGCGGATACCAGAGACACTAGCTTTACAAGATACTAGCTTTCGCCAACTGCCTCACATTTCTTGATAAATGGTCTATCTTAGGTACACGGAAAGAATTTTTCAATTTGGTCAAGTTCATCATAAGATTAGTGTGTTCAAACAAACAAACTCATCAGCACTATAATAGTATAGTATCCGAGTTCTAATATCGACGATTCAAGCCATGAGTTGTCCGTCGTCTCTCTAGATTTACCTACCACATTTTGCACCGTTATACATCCTACTATTATTATAATCCTACTATTATTATAAAGGCGAAAGTTTGTAAGTATGGATGTATGGATGTATAGATGTATGGATGTTTGTTACTCTTTCACGTAAAAACTACTGAATGGATTTGAATGAAACTTTACCACAATATAGCTTATACATCAGAATAACATATAGGCTACTTTTTATCCGGGTATGGAAAGTACTTCCCTCAGAAAGCGGGTGAAACCGCTGGCGGAAGCTAGTAAACGAAATAATCCTTTGAAACAGTATAAACATTTTTTACTTATTTTCCATCAGTCTTGGAAAACATACACGGTATAGAACACTTTGTTCTTCATGTTATACATTTTTCCTGTAGAAATCTTGCTTTAGAAATGGCTACACGTATACGTCATAGTCTACCATACCATATAGGTATTTCGTGATAATTATGATGATCTCCCTGACAGTTCTAAGTTCTCTGCCTAACTTTATTCATACATAATTTGAGCCTGCTTCTAACTAAAAATGTCTATATTAAAACTATATTTTGTCTTCGTAAGTTACCAAGTAAATTAATTTTCGCGTACGAGTATTGTGTTTTGATATAACATTTTGGAAGCCTTATGATTAGATCTTTAATATAAAATATATTTTTACTTACAGTCTAGGCGTCTCGGAGGCGGCATATCGTTTTTTTTTTTTAACGCCATATAAATAAGAACACTGGTTAATTGAGACGAATCCGACGCTGGTTGTTATTCGTTTGGCCGTTTTGAAGATATGAGGTAATAAAGAATATTACATGCATCATACAATATGCGTGCATAATATAACCAAGAAGGATTATGTGGTGTAAAAATGTTTAAGGGCCACTTTTACAATGTCCGAATAGCCACTATCTACCGAATAAATTAAAAAATGGAAAAGAATTTGTATGAAATTATCTATCAAATAAACTAACTGGAACTTATTCGTAGGTGGTGAAACAGGCCCTAAATCACGTTTTGGAACGGAACTCATGTCAACTATTTTCTGAAGTTCCGTTACGACACATAACACATTTGTGAAATTAATACATACTTTTTGAATACAAAATATTGCTTCAACAAATAATTCTTTACGTTTGTTTTATAAACAGTTAGGGAAAGTAGCTTCCCATGTGTTTATTTGTCACCTACATCTAGAGCAACGTTTCAGCACGCAAAAAATATGCTGCGAAACATGCTAATGTGACATTCGGTCATTAGTTGCAGGCAGACTGGAACAGCTGCATTCCAACTAGCAGACTAGACAAACAAAAGGATGAATCAGCGAACACCAATATACATAAACAATAGCCTATAGACAGTCGCGGTCGAAGCACGTAACTGACATCCGTAACGTAGGCGCGTAACAGGAAAATTTAATAGCTCCTCGTACCAAAGATTCGATAATGATTTAACAGCTAAACGAGGCGCACTCACCGAGAACATGAAAACCACATGACCTTATAAAAGCATTTTTGATTTACTTTTTTAGGAGGATGAAAGAACACAGAGTAAAGATTTTCACACTCCATTGGAAAGGGAGACGGGTACTGCTTCTGGTGGGCTACTGGGCAACCAGTTATTGTCAGGTTGGACTTTCCTATGGTATTGATCTTAAGTCGCCGATAAATTTCATGACACGATGCGGGAATTTGACATATTACAAGCTGATATATGTATGTATGCATGCTGTTTGAGGAATTTCTACTTCATTTATTTCATAAATTGCCCTGTAGTAGATTTTTGTGGTGCAGTTACAATTTTACATACCCAAATCAATAACACGCCCGAGTCAGGTAATCATCTACAATTATGATAATAACCATTATTCAATTCATAGCGTGACCCCGGCAAGGAGAAATTCAGATGTCTCATCTGTAATTTGTTACTGGCGTCTTAGAAATTTAGCTTTGGTTCATTTATTTCCTTCAAATAAATCACCACCTTAATTTTCTGATGTGAAGTAAATCATTACTTGATACTATTGTAATAGTACTTTATTCCGTATCATTGCCTAAATATTTTACACTGATCATGCGACAGTCAAATTCCTAGTAAACAATAAAAAATGGCAAAAATAATAGTGTCATGGTTCTACAATCAAGAGTGAGTCATTTTTACGGTCAAACGCACGACGCGACTTCCGTAAACGGTGAGCACCGGTCCCTAAATACTGTGAGCGTCGAGTGCGCCCACGCATCAATAGTTACCAAACACGACCTCGTTATAAAAACAAGCGTCGCCATCAGAAATTCCGTTAAATTGGGTGGGATGGGAATTAGTCAAATGACTCTCGTTTCGTAGCCTCGCCTGGATTCCAGCCATCAAATCCACAGAAAACAAAAGACTGTCCCCAAATAATACCTTTTATAGGCTTAATAACCAACCATCAACGTCCAAATGAGGCACGTTAACCCTCATAGCAAGCCGGACGGTATTTAGCACTTTGTTTAATTTAAGCTAATTGTAACAAAGTAAAAAGTTGAACGATCTCATCCATTCTAATGCCATAAAGGGCTACATTAGTGCGAGTGAGGCAAGTCGGTTGTTAGACTCGTAATGGGACTTCAACTTCCAGTAATGGATTAAAGTGAAATGAGGTAAACCGCTCACCAATCTATATTAAAACTTAGTTCATATTTTGCTACCTAAGACCCTATCTTATGGAATACAGATACATTGTAGATCATTTACATAACCCCATTGTATCTAAGACCGAGTTATACAGAGTGTGGAAGATCAAGATCTGTTAATCAAATATCTTCGAGAAAATATTTACTCTAGAGACAGAATAGATAAAAGGGAAATTCCGCCTAATTGGATGGTGCCGATTTATTAAACTCTGTGGTCTGAGCAAGTACTTGAGCAATTCGCAGAACGTCGAAACAAACTTTGCTCTTTTAATATTGTCGCCCACCTTTTGATAGGTTTCGACTGGAAAACAAACTTGTGACATAAACTTACATTACTTTTCTTTCGAACTTGGTCCATGTTTTGGGGAACAGTAATTGAGTTAGGTGCACTTTTTGAAGACGAGGAGCTTACTTAATGTACGTTGTCAATCTTGTTTGCGCGGGTAAAGGACCTTACCTTGATGATCATAAAATGTAATTTAACATTATGTACATATGTATAGTCCTAGTTGCAATCACTGATTAATGAAACACACATTTGGTGCAATGGTTAACTTATAATCAATCAATGCAGCGGGCTATCCTGCTATTTATTTTAAAACTTGAGATAAGATTTCGCACAAATACATACAGGTTTACAAAATAGAAGGAAAACTCGCGTGCCTAAAGAATTAAGGATTTTGCCTCGATCTTTGTTATGTATTTTGATCTCGTAAGTCAAATAAATTAAATGGATGCATTTTGGCACGTTTCCCGACTCACTGAGCCCACATTAGTGATTACACGACGCTGCTCGTGTCGTTGGCGACTTCAGAGAGCCTAGTGCAGTTCCTCATAATGCTAAACGAGCCATGAAGTCTTTTAATTAATTTGTCACACCGTTAGCTACAATGTCGTACGTTTTAAGCGAATAACATACAGAGAAGAGCGCGCCCGACTCCGTAGTATTCTTTAATTGAAAAAAATACCCATTCAATCCCACTTCTTATTAGGCTTGGTCATGTCAATACAGGATGTTTGTGATTATATCAATCTGGCATGTAATTAAGATCGATTCCATATCTTAGCAATGAAATCTTACGAGCAATCAAGTTGTATTTTAATTGTATTTTCCTTTATTACGCCCTCCGCACTTTTGTTTGCTATATCTCTGGCGTTAACCAGATTTGATAGCTTCACACAAAATGTGTTTCGTGAAAAATTATAGCATAAATGAAAAAATCCACCTCAACCAAAAAATATTCATTCTAAGTAATTCTGTTGTAATTCTTTTCCTAGGTCAAACCCTCTAGGAACTCCATTAAAAATAGTAGTTACAGAAAAATAAGTTGTATTTATATAACAATTATTATTTAGAGTATGGTATATGGGGGACTAGATTTTATACCAAAATAACGTTGAATGGATGTGATAGCACAAGCCTTAAAGTGGGTGTATGAGAAAAATAAATTCTAGCCGACCCCAAATAGATCGGGAGAGATTACATTGTGATCACAAATAAGAAATACATATACATACAGGTGTAACTTTATATTGTTTACGCGCCGATAATATTTTTAATGATCAGAATAAACAATTCACAAACACGAAAGTTTCTAGGATTGTATGGACGGATATTTGTTAAATATTCGGTCACGTTAAAACTACTGAAAGGATTTTGAAGAAACTTGGCAGTAATATAGCTTCTATATCAGAATAATATATGGGCTACTTTTTATCCATGTGCTGGAATTAGTTTCGTCGGGACGTGGGAGACACAACGGTCAAAGTAATGTATTGCGTCAGTCTCACTTGATTATGTAGGGTCTATAGACAAGATATGCCATATCATGGCACCATCGCAAACAATAGAATTCGCTCATTTGAAGATGACTGTTGTGGTGAATGAGTGAGCAGCAAACGTGACCGGAATGAACCCAACATTGAAACCACAATAGAGGCAAAAGGAACCCGATTAAGATTTTGAAACGGAAACTATACAAGATTGAGACTCGGCCGTGTCTGAGAACTAATTAAACATTTCTTGTTTCTAAACTTATGTAACGAATTTATCTGACCGATTGTTTTTTATTGATTAAGGGCCTGTTTTACCACTTTCTAATAAGTTCTAGTTAGTTTATTCGGTAGATAATTTCACACAAATTCTGTGCCATTTTTGAATTTATTCGGTAGATAGTGGCTATTCGGACACTGTGAAAATGGCCCTAAGTAGGTAATATACGGTGGCATACAATAGTAACCGTTTTTATGCGGCCAGTTTTCGTGCTGACTGAAAATCTTTCTGTCATATTTTGTTTGTTAAATAGATTTATCCCATATATGTATACGTCTGTGCGGTCTCGCAAATCTTGTAAGTGTTTTCTAATTACTTAGCTCAATAAATAACATATTACAAAACATGTCAATAGCAGCGCGTTATAAAGTTTAACAACAACAAGAATTTTATTTAAAAGTAACAAAGTTCTCTCCTTGTTTTTGAGTTGGTTGGTTTGCTACACATTTTAAGTACTCGTATCAAAAGAGTTAAAAATTTCAGTGTACATGCAAAAAATCTTGATTAGTACACTTAAAGATCCTTTCAACCTAGTTTAAAAACCGCATGAAATAGATTTAAGAGTTTTTCGCGAACAGAGACAGACGCAGTGGAAAAACAAAACTACTGAACTACGAATTTTACGATTAGCCTTTTTTAGAATAAACTCAAATTTTGGTTGGGAAACTCCAGCAGGATGAACACTTGTACTTATTAGAACAAGTCAGAAAGTGTGAGACAAAGCTCATCAACTTCTTAAGCTTAACTTGACAGTCGGCAGTAGTATCGACTCTTCCCGGAGTTAATACTATAATCCTGTCGAAAATTACAAAGCGATGTCGTAAGCTTACAAAGTCAATCATACTAGAACACTAGAGTGTGCATGTGTTTTGCATATTTTAAAGTTTTACGCAAACAATTACGAAATAAATAAACACAGATGTGTAAAAATGCACTAAAAGACATTACCTTTTGATATGGAACTGACAACACAGTGCTATAAATTCGTAATGCAAACTTGCAAACACGCTTATCTTATCAAATAATCATCAGTTGAGTCATTTAGCATATCTGCGGTCAAAACTTCAGTTTGTGTTATACAGTACGCAGATAAAGAGACTAAATACAAGGTCAGAACTGGGCTGAGATTAGCACTATTAATTTGTGAATGTTCATAGGTTTTCCCGCATAACTGACCTAGATTTTAGTAGGTAGGTAAGTTAGTATATAGGTAGTAGATAGGTAAGAAATACCTAGGCTTGGGAAAAAATACGAAAACTTATGATCTCGATAGTACAAGTAGTACTTAAATAAGTTGGCGCGCCGTTACACCTGCGCAATTTTAATCAATTTTGAATATGCGCGATTGAATATGTCCTGTTGGTCCTGTCAAATATTGATACCATTGACAGACCGCCATCATGCCGCACGCATCCTCCCTTTGCGTAGGTATATACCTACTTGGGGACATAAATTAAATGGATTATATCATTAGCAATTAAAGGGCATGTTACATAACTAAGCTACATACATTCAAAATAATTCAAGTAATTATAAAAAGTCTACAGGTGATGATATAATTTTTACCTACAGCATACAAAAGATTTCATTATTTCTATTTGAAAATCAATACCGGTCAGATGCAATGCAGATAAAAGTAGTTATGTGATATTTAGTTGCATAATATATAAATGACCGGTTTTTCCTCAAACAAAATAGTAGCCAAGGAAAATTATAAAGAATGATGAGTCAGTAGGATACTTCCTCTAGTCAAATAAACCTGTTCATAAGATATTTCCTCATCAGGTTCTATTATAGACAATATAAGCAGCACAAATGTTTGTAAATTTTTTTAATTTTTTCCACCTTCCATAAAATGAGTTTTGTTTTTAGAATTAAAAGGGTCAGAATAAAAGTCTGAATTCGTCCCATTTATGATGATCGGACTCCTTGGAAATAAAACAAAAAAACATACCGGCCAAATTGAGAACCTCCTCCTTTTTTTGGAAGTCAGTTAAATAAATGGTGTGATGTATGGTAGACGGATTCACACAAAAGAAACATATTTGCTATTTAATATTTCTATTTGATAAAATAGCAAATAGTATAATATGTATTTTTTCAGTTACTTTTGATGGTAAATATCTATAAAGTCCTTGTGATATTGGAAATACATGGAACTCTTGTATAATAATAGGACAGTTGCTCGCTACAATTCATGTTTATTTATCTATGCCACTCTATATGCAACATGAGTGTTCTGACAGATACTGAAACAGATAAAAACAATTTAATACAAGATTGTACTTTACGGCCAATACAATTATTAGTATAATTGTATTTATAGTACAATTATTGATTTTAAAGCACTTACTAAATTTCTAATTTGGAAACAGTCTGGGACAAGATAGTCTTCACCAAATTGGTTATGATTTATCGTTTACTGATTGTCTTGCCTGCCTAGCATGACTAGTACATGCTTAAATTTGAAGTGGTTGATTATAAATTACTGCTACCTCCATGACTCAATATCAATTCACAGTTATTTGTCTCTTTTAAAAACAAAAAAAAATTATAGGTGTTCAAAATCTCATAAAGGTGTTTATTTTTAAAAAAGTCTTTAATACTTCAGCAAACCTCAGAGTACTAAGATTTTAAAGTTACTTACTTTATCATTATATTTCTTTATCCAGCACTAATTATAGTTGATATTTTAGTTAAGATTTCAGTGAATTTCCATATACATAAAGATTGGGGTATGATAAAAACTTAACAAATTGAGTTTTTAATTTATTGTTAAACATAAATCCAAGGGTAAGTTTAGTATAGTATTAAAGTCAAAACATTACTTGATTATACACAAAGAATAAATAATTCTTAATTCCTTTTTGCAATTCATAAAATATACATTCGTCTTTCAAACAAACATATATGTTGCAAGGGAACTAGCCTGGTACACACTGCAGTAAATATGCAACATAATCTCTCCAGCTGCAGTAGTTTAACGTAATCTATTGTACTACTTACACAACCATGCCATAGGCGCCTTCACCGATGTACTGTAGATTCGTGTATCTCGGCCCCACTTCGAACACCTGGCCCCGAATGATCTCCGCGTTGGGATTACTGCTCGCGGCACCTGCAGCCTCGGCCATCGCGACACAGAAGGAAGCCACTTAACCAACAGTAACAATACAGAGTTCAGCATAAATTTTTTACACACGGGCGACACAAAACTGCCGATTCTTCAGTCCACATTAATAGCCAAAACAAATTACTAATCGACCTACATTATCCACTACCCGAACAAATCATCCACTTGTCACTAGCTTATCATTCTCGCTTGCCTCTTTGCCCGACTTCTCATGGACACTCCCGTATAGACGCAGTACCGTTACAAAATGAACTCGATTTTTTCATCTCTAGCAGTGTGTTCCAGTGTATGTATTATTTAGCATCTTTTCTATTTTATCATTCTGTTTCCTTCATTCAGCCTGAAACAGAACGAGTAAAAGCTATCGTGGAAGTGAATAAAATGGACCACACTAGCTTTACACTATATTTAGTTTATCGATAATTTATAACAAATGTAAATATTGTTAGTTCAGGCTTCGTAAAAAATTAAAGCTGTTTTTGATAAACTGCTTACCTAATTAGTTTGAAAGATTAATGAAAATCTTAAAACAATCTAAAAAATAACTGTACGAGAATATCATGCCATTTTAAGTGACAACGTCATAGGATTTGTCATTATTGACATAGCTATGACATTGACACAATTTGTTGACGCTACGGCGGATTGGAAATGGAGTAGTAATAGTAGTTCTTTTGTAATTTTTATAAAACAATACAGCTAATTCCATGTAGATTAGGCGTTCATTTTTGTACTTGACTTATCGAACGATGTAATGTTTCTAATCGATTGTTTACACGGAGTAAAGGCTTAATGCCCAGATTGACCTCGTCGACTGAAACCGAAGGACTATCGTACAAATAAATTAGGTATGTCGGTTTGGTCAGCCAGTACAGCTGGAAATAATTACCACTCAGCACTGCCGGGCGGTCAATACGGTTCCTCTAATAACTGGTGTCCGAAGTTTAGCAAGGTATGATATAACTTTAGTTGTATGAACTTGCAGCATTTGTTTTGCTTAGATATACTTACATGATTTGATTGCAATTGACAAGTGTAACGACTGTTTACTAGTAATTGTTTTATCAGTCGTGTGCTAATGCGGCGCACTTTACACGCGTACTTTGTTAAAATGCTTAAAGAAATCCTTTTATTCAATTTATTGTTTTCAAAGTAGTATTTTTTTCTTAGTTTATTGACAGTCCAGTGGATTGCAGTTTCAATAGTCATAAAATCGGCTATTTTCTGTTACATGTGTCACTATGTGCTATATTTAATACATTAAGATATGTGTGTATGGTTTTAAAGAACTTACATTTACCTATGTATGTTTAATTGATGACCTTAAAGAGATAGGTATATAATATATCCAATATATTATTATGCATGCAATAATCATGTTTGTGTTCACTTTTGTTATTGATTATGTTTATTTTGTTTGCAAAGGAGTGGATGACAGGTATTTAGCGAGCATTTTGATCAGTTTTGTGGCACTGACTACGAAGACACAACTTATCATTTTCTAACAAGAGTGAGTTTACAATGGTTGTTATTGGAAAAAGGGTTTTAGTGTGTAAATGCTTGATTTTATTTTTAGAAATCCATATATCACATTATTTTATGTCTGCGTAATAATACCGAGGACATCACAGTTGCCATTCAAATTTATATCTCAATGTCATGTTAAAAATAGAATTATCATATAAACTGTGTTTTGTATTTTAAATTAAAAACAAATTATAGTTTTCTTGTTTGGTATTTTATTCTAACAGGATTACATCTAAATTGATTTAGTGTTAACATGTTTTCTAATAAAACTCTAACGTAAAATAAATAATGTGCTATATGGATGACGTCTGGCTGGTGTGAAGGCTTGGTTTAACTGCTTACAAAATTACAATTTATTTTCTAATTTGAAATATATCTGGTTTGGTTGCATTTTAAGTGAACATGTGCAGGGGTTGCTTATTTATTTATTTTACCTAATACATAAAAAAGAAAATGACGGTCATATCACACCACAAAAATAAGTTTGATGATGTGGGAGTTGACACAATCAAGACAATTCCTTAAAACAAACCTTGGGCATCTGAAGGATCCCTTGGCATTATATGTATTATCGTCATGAAAGGCGAGATTGTAGTCAAAAGTCAGTCCCAGGGCAATTAGTTTTTGTAATTATATCTCCCTTTATTTTATATTGAAGGTTGATTGTATGCATTAGACTGAAAGACACTTTGACTTTTAAATTGCATTTTATTTTCTATACCCTTCTCTCTCAGTTATGTACTTGGCTGAGAACTATAGCGGGCACAATTATGGAGTACAACTAGGAAAAGATAACAAGATAAGACTGCGGCCGATACGCATGCGAATTATGTATACACTGGGGCAAATCTGTTTGATAAAGCTTAGCAATTGGTCAAACTCATTTACTTAATCCAGTTATTCATGATTGTCATCATTTATGAAAGCCTTTCCGAGTGTTATATTATTTCTTAACAAAATAGTAGATTGGAAGTTAGAATGGTAAGCTAAAACAATTAGGGCCTGTTTCACCACCAACAAATAAGTTTTAGCTAGTTTATTTGGTAGATAATTTCATACAAATTCTTTTCCATTTTTTAATTTATTTGGTAGAGACTGGCTATTCGGACAGTTTGAAACTGGCCCTCAGCTACATTTATTTAACAATAGCTTATGGGTTGCTTTACATAGAAGCTTAGTTTTGTGATGGTAGCCTCTTGTATTTATTTCTATCGTGTGTTTAGCCAAAGTTAACAGCATGGTCTGACTCGAATTGCAATTAAATTATCTAAATATTTACTGAATTTATTTAACTTTTTTTATTTATTCAATTTTTTTTCAAAGTTTGTGTACATAGAATTTTTTGTTACGTCCATACATTCAAATTATGTAAAAAGTGTGTTATTTACTTTCACAAATATAATTATCCTGTTCCAAATTCCTTAGCTTTGTCATGAGACCCCCATCAAATAATTCTTAAAAATACAGGGTATTGGTACATTCAATGTAAATTCCCATCAAATAATTCCGAAAAATACAGGGTGTTGGTACATCTATAAAAATGTAACAATAGTATAATGTGAGATGATATCGACAGCAGCACAAGTGCGTGATGTCAGGCGAGACTCCGATCCAGTCGGCGGACGGGCTGCACACGCCCGCCTACCTATCGTGGAGGAAACTCCAGCTCAGCAGGGCCAAGCTCAAGGCGTCCAGTAAGACATCGGCACTGCTATCCGGATTCGCTATGGTAAGTGAAAACAAAACATTAAAAAAAATTTTGTTCATATGCAATGGTGTGTCCAGCTTGACGGCACAAAATTTTACATTGAAGTAGGAAACAGCCTCGGCTACCGCTCGGGAGTATTATATATAATTATGTTTGAGTGTTTACCCTCATTAATGTTATCTTCATCTTCATGTTGTGTACCAAATAAATACCTACTTACGTAAAATTCTTGATGCGCGTGGATACTATCATATTCACATATTTGTACCTTTTCCATTTTACTTTTTGATACGTGTGGATTTGTACAACTAATATCAATTTAGGAAAACGAAACTGAACATCATTACGTTTGAAACATACAATTTTTCAGCAGAATGTTTTCATTGTCACCAGGTAGCGATGGTGGAAGTGCAACTAAATCCGCCTGAAAGCACTAAAGTGCCTAACGAAATGCTAGTAGCCTTCACAGTGTGCACCACACTCCTGGTAGCCGTCCACATGCTAGCGTTAATGATAAGTACATGTATACTGCCGAACATCGAAGCCGTTGGCAACCTCCACAGCATATCACTCGTCCACGAATCCCCGCACGAACGACTCCACTGGTACATAGAAATAGCGTGGGCCTTCTCTACCCTTCTGGGACTGATATTGTTCCTCATCGAGATAGCAATACTCTGCTGGGTCAAGTTCTACGATCTGAGTCCGACGGCGGCGTGGTCCGCCTGCGTCGTGCTCATTCCAGTCATGATAGTGTTCCTGGCGTTCGCCATACATTTCTACATGTCCCTGGCGAGGCACAAATACGAGGTGACAGCTACAGGTATCAAAGAACTCGAATTGCTCAAAGAACAGATCGAAATGGGTGATCACGACGCGCGTATGAATAATTTAACGTTGCTCGACCAAAGTCGCATCGTGTGATTGCCGACGCGACGTGTGTGTCCTGTGTCCTTTTTGGAATGTTATTATTACCTTTTGTTTGTGAGTGTACACCATT
The DNA here is from genome assembly GCA_958496145.1 of Heliothis peltigera. Taxonomy (NCBI): domain Eukaryota; kingdom Metazoa; phylum Arthropoda; class Insecta; order Lepidoptera; family Noctuidae; genus Heliothis; species Heliothis peltigera. Next base: position 2,981,500 of record OY292326.1, on the reverse strand, counting down.
GATTATTTAGGTAAGTTATGTACTTAGCTTGGTAAGATTGTACTTATTGAGTGCCAACACACGAGATATTAAATTGCACAAATTGATTGGGCAATGTTACTGCTCAGATATAGTACAGGTCTTTTTGATACTTAGCTTAATTATAGGCAGAGCATTTACCTATAATTTACAAATTTCGCTAATGAGGTGGAATGATTTATGTTCTGTCCTGTAATATTTTTGTATAGGTAATTATGTTTTGCGGTATAACTTAGTAGTCCGGTGAATTTGACGTTGATTAATTGAAAATAAACTAGCAACAAATCTAGGATACCAAAAGATTTCCGCAGGTTATTTAATTAATAACACATATGTATAATATGTTTACCGCAATTCATTTTTAATTAATTAGGCAGCATTTTTATCATTTAAATATTGGTATAGGGAAAACAACTAGGTATCTCATGTATTAAATTTAATTTATAAAATCTCATTTGAATACAAGTTATGACAAGACGAACAGACTTAGAAAAATAGATTTAGATAAAGAAAAATAGATAATAAATAATAATGAATCTCTGTAATTACAATCATAAACATAAGAATTATTATTTGGACATTGGATAAAGGGAAAGTGCAATAAATTCTATATTATGTGGATTGATGTAAGTAAACGCCATTTGCTATTAACATCTGAAATAAATAATGATAGCATTATAGAGCGCAGGTTATTGTGTCAATTATCACGAGCTATACTCGTGTATTATAGGTACTTTTCATATCTAATGGGCCATCTTGATTTATCAGATAAGGTCAGGTTTGTCGGGCAGATATATGCTATGCGGGTATATGTATTCCATTTTATTTCTTTCTATTCTCACGTCATCTTCTAGATACTTCCTTATGTCAAAACTTTATTTAGACAATCTTCTATACATATAATAAAATCGTAGTAAAGTCAAAACTGAACATTGAATATTTTTTTAAAAGAACAATTGGGGCGTGATGTAGGCACAATCGATATCGCAGCCAAAAATATAGATTTGAGAACTTTTGTTAAAAAAAAAATATTATTATCACGCTATCACGTACGTGGGGGAGGGGGGGGGGGGATGCCCACGCGGACGACGTAGCAATATAAAAATTCAATAAATATTTTTAGTACATAATACAAGGGTCTTACTCGCGATAGATAGATAAGAAGCAGGTATCGTATACCTTTGTAATTTCCATCGCGAGTAAGACCCCGTGTGTTGAGTAAATATCAAAATTAAAATTTCAAACTAAGCTATTATAAGTATATGTAGGCATTATTATGTATTTATATTAAATAGTTTGAAAAGCGGCAACATAAAGTAAATAAACCTAAAGAGTAATATTTAATACATCGTTACGTTGAAACGTTGTTTTGAAAAGAAAATGAACGTTCCTCCTGGGACGTTATCCGATTCAATGCCACATCATTTGAGCTGAATTATTAACGCATGACTAACTACAAACGAGTTGACGTAGTATGTATGATTAAATCGTGGTCGCTCCGTGGCTTCGAGAGGGCTAATGTGCCGTAAATGTCACCGGCGTTCTGTTACGACCACAGTTGCAAGGGCTGCTCATAATGGCCAGCAAATTAGTTACTTAATGATGGCTATAACTGACTCTTTGTGTACTGGGATTAATATTATACCTGTCTCAATTAGTTTTCATTAGTTACGAGGTGGTAATATACTTATAAAACTAGATAGTGGCGTAACTATACCATCTGGGGCCTGCGGCAAATTGGGTAGTTGACCAGGTCAAAAATAAAATCCTATACGATACTAATTTCGTAAAGCATCTTAAAATAATGTCACTTTCATTTTTCATTTTGAAGGAAAAACTTTATTTGATTATTTCATAGTTATAATTTTCATACAAATTGCATAGAAAGTAATCGTTTTTGACAGTTCAATAAAAGTAATGAATTTGATTAGTTGTCAACTATCCAATTCTTTGATGGGGCCCTAGGTATCAGTAAGAATGGTTATGTCATTTCAATCAATTGGAATTGTATTATGGTCTTTAGTTGTCTCACTTTAATGGGCTTAAAGCAGAACAATAATAAACTAGCGGCCTCTTGGGCCTTCATAAGGGGGGGCCAGTTACAGGGCCTAGGTACACCAGTGAGGAAAACACTTCCAAGACATCTAGTATCGAACCTATTATCATTCTAAACATACAATCCTATAACAGACGAATGGTCGAACTAGCCCTTAATATGGGTGAGAAACAAAGACAAGTCGGCACACTAGTAACAACCACAATTACTTTGAACGTTAAGAACTTTGTTAGGTAAGAAACACATTAAATTAGCATTCAGCCGTAGGTAAACGTGATCTATTAAAAATTACGATAACTACTAGGAGGACGTAGGTAACATGTTTCTGTAGATATCAACTTTGTAATAGTACAAGTATCAAGTGTTGTGCCATCATTGTAGAATGTAGATTATAGTTACATTACCGATGACAATGTATGACTTCATATCGCCGATCGTGATAATTAGATTTATACTCTCAATTTCTTAACAGACTAATCAATTGCTTGTGTTATTTTTGGTGGCTTGTTATTTTAATTAGTAAATTACTGAAAAATTGGATATCTTCTAGAGTCCTAGATGGTGGTCCTAGTTCTGCCAGGCACAAACTTATCAAATCTCTGCAGTTGTAACAATGCATAGAATTCTGCAGCATTCTCAGTTTTTACTTTATCCAATGTTCTAATATATATTTATGAAAGAGTTCTTCTGGTGCTGTTACTCCTCCATGGTACCTACCTAAATAATCTTGGGATGTTAACCCTGACATATGACCAGACATTTAGTCATACCATTATTTTGAATCGGTCAATTAGATACCAGTGTACCTTATCCTGTTTGGAACGTTGATCAAAAACTATTCTATTAGGTACATAAGCCAAAGTAAGGCAATAATAATGATATTGACTGTATTTATTACTTAATCCAATAAGTACTGTGATATAATAATGAATGACATTAAAAAAATCTGTTAATATAATATATTTTAGAATTAAGTAAACAAATTGTTCATGTAAACGTAACTTGTAGAATTTTGTATGGATAATTTTACAATATTGTTATTTTTAACGGATCTTGTAAACACATACCTATTAAAGTTGGTCGATGCAAGCCTTGAGGTTTTTGTCTATTTCTCCTTTCTTCTGTTTGACCCAGAGCTCGCTTAGCTCCAGGATTTTTCTTGCGTTTTTCAGTTTATGCTGTAGGTGGAAAATATTGAATTATTTTAAAGGTAAAAGGGTGGTTAAGACCCACCTGGTGTGGCCTAATTTTACCGATACGTATTCGAGGGGATGGGACAAGGTCTTGGCCCGTCAGAAATTCAAAGGAGTGACCCGTCACTCAGCGGCCGCAGTAGGTAACTCTAAGAACAGTACATTAAGGTAAACTGCCACCGTCCCGTGGCCTGTTTCTGATCCCACAAAAGATACCCAGATACGCGCCATTGTTATCGAGTTATACATCAGTATAGCAATGCACTTAGCATGCTATCGATATATATCCTTCCATTAAAGAATGTAGTTAGCTCAAAACTTGATTTTGCTCGGATGATCTCACCATACATCACTTAATTTAGGAACAAATACCTACTGACTGAGCACGACGTATCAACCACTCTTAAAATGACGTCTCATTATTAGTTATTATTACTTTTTTAGGTAGGTTGGTGTTTACTTATTGTATGTAGCTAAAAAATTACCACGTTCATAAACTCTGTCAAAACACAAATAATATTAAAATTTTATGTATTGTCTTTTACACTAATAGACAGAATTTTTTGCCATTTCCTACGACGAATCTTCGCCTCTACGTTAATACACATTTATTTAAATACCAACGTTGGTTCATTAGATTAGAGTTATCATTTAGATGACGTCACGCGTTAATCGCTTAGGTTCTGTTAGCATTTAGTATGCACATTTAAATATTGCCGTTGATAGGGTACGCATTAGCTACATAGTATTTTACATACTTTTTTATGCCTTTACGTTAACATCAGAATAGTAAGTCAAGTCATCACGACTATAATAAAATTAACTCCTTATTTATATAACTAGCGACTATTCCCGTTCAATAGATCGGCTGAGCCAAATACTTAGTAGTATAAGAATATTTTCATCATCACCCTTTTCGAGCTAACAGGCTATATAATAATTATCTGCCATATCAAGAAAAATGTGTAGATATATTCCCTTACTAACCGGAGGAATAGGATAAGGTGTCGGGTGGTCGCAAGCTTGTCTTATAATGATGTCAGTTATTTTAGACATAATGCACACATCGTTCGCCCAGCAACCTTCCTGCAGTTGGCCGGTGCGCATGTGGTAGTACCGCCCAAGTCCGCTTTTCAAGTCCTTCTCCCAATGACCTTCATACCTGTTCCCGTTTTCTGCATACCAAGATAAAGAAATAGGTACATTATGTAGCATTAGGTATGTCGGTAGGTGCTTATTAAGAACAATGGGCGTATCGTTCTTATCGTGGGAACGCTGCAGAACTGTTGTTATAACAAAAGAAGGCAATTTTATAAAACTTAGTTTGAACGTTCATGACGCCGGCACATCTGTAGGACGCATGTGGCGCAACTTCCGGCAGTTGTGAGTTCACTGCCTACATATGGATGAAAAACGTTTTTTTTTTTATTTAACTATTTACGGTAGATACTGTTTTACGGATTTTAGGTCACGTCCGCCAATCTGTAGGTACGGGTGACTCAACTAATCCAAACAGCTAATATAAACATGAGGGATTGACCATATGGAGTTCTGCGTGTACTTTTAACAACATATAACATTTACAAAGGGAAGTTTACTACTAACGCAAGTGCAACATTAATGCCGGGGAGGACTCGCAGAATTCCGTGGTCTTTTCTACGACCTTTCCAAAGCTTTCGACTGCGTTGACCACGATAATGTCATATTTAAGATGAGCCACTACGATATTCGCGGTGAAGCTCCCATGCATGTCCTGTCCTATCTTTCGAACAGACCAAAAACTAGAAATAAGTGACTCGAGATCATCTGGATCAGTAGTAAAAATGGGTGTGCCACAAGGTTCTATATTAGGCCATTAAACAGTAAATAGCTATCTGTGCCTAAATGCTTAGGGAAAGGATTAATACAGGTAAGAAGCTACATTCAGAAAACAAATAAATACCTGAAGGCACTCACCTAGCAGAAGCAATCCAAATCCGTCCTTCATATCATTTTTAAAATATCCAGCGTAAAATGTGTTATCGGTGTACCAGTAATTTCCGTACCCCTGCAGCAAACCTCCTTTCCAGAAACCCACGTATCGATCACCGTTCTCGAAGAACGCCCAGCCGATGCCCTCTGGCTTACCCCGCACCCAGTCGCCGCGGTACATCAGGGAATACGTGCCATTCGGCTGCAGCTGACTCAGTACTCCGAAACCGTGTCTGATGATGCAAAGAGATCGATTAAACTTTAAGTCGACCAAGTCTGATTACTTTATTTACGTGGTTTAGTATCCAATCATTGATGTGATTTCGTAAGCAACTAATGCTTCTGACTTAATCGGTTGTACCCGATAAAACTGCTAAATATGAAACTCAAAGTTTATAACCACAGAAGATAGCTTTAGCGCCGTTAGTGGTAAGTACTTTAAAATGCTAAACTTGGAATACTAAATAGCTTCTACGTAGGTAGGTGTAGTGTGATCATGCCAACTTTATAGCGGCCCGGGAACCTTGTGCGACCCGTTGCGCAGAAACCACCTGTGCGTACCTACTTATGTCTGTCGGAATTTAGTTGCGAGTGGCTGTTGAGTTTGTCGAGGACTAGGTATACTAATAGACCTAAAGGCATCCCAAGTTGAAAGCCTTACAACACTTACCGGCGACCCTTATACCACTCGCCTTCATACAATTTTCCTTTGATCGTTAAAAACCTTCCCATTCCTGCGGACATACGATTCCAAATCAAACGAGAATTTAAAGCATTATGATAATTATCTATCAATGTGTGGAGTTTTCGCAAGCGCGATCGTCCTGTACGAGGTTCGAGGTCGGGCAGAAGTCGCTTAGTGGGTTTTTTAACTTTCACAAATCGTGGTTTGTTTACAATTCCACGATAGAGGCCGTCAAGCGGATTTGAGAAATCTGTGTGTCTGAAAACCCACTGCTCATTCGATGAGAACAAGGATGAAATCTACGCTTGTATTTCACATTGCCACTATGAAACCTACCTTCCTTCAAATCATTTTTCCATTCCCCTATGTATTTGTCGAACCTCGAAGTATAAATAGCGTGACGAAGACCATTTTTCTTAGCCTTTTTATCAGCTGCTACCAAAAGTGGTGTGAATTCCCGTGGTTTGTGATAAAATGGCATAGTATTCAAATAATAAATTGTTGTTTACAAACGGTAAAGATACACTGACATCTTGCTGACATCGAAATGTTTGTGATATTTGTTACTCGCGTCAATGTTACCAAACTATGTGATTGCTTCGATGAAGAGGTTGTATCATATCATAGTGGACAGTGGAAAACATTTATTTTAATGCTTGCTCCTTAGTTTGGTATATAATATGTTAAGATTAGCCCAATGGACCCGAAAGTAAAATATAGGCTAGGTCATTGTCCCGTATTGTCATAGAATTTTCGGAATTTCATAATATATTATCAAGTCATTTGAAGGATATGTTTTTATTCGTACGCGTGGTATTTTTAGTAGGATCTCATGATTAGTTTACATATTTGTATCGCAATAAAACAAATAAAAACTTAACTATACATTTATTTTTTAATTGCAAAAAATGCACTAAATACAATTAGAACTTATAAATGTTTAAAATATCATTGTATCCATCTTCCTTCTAACAATCGACAGATATTGAATGAATATTGTTTTGCAAGGAGCTATTTGTACTGTGTTCTTAAAATAAATGCTTCAAAGATTTCCATGCGCTTTCTTCAGCCCTCTGCTAAGTTCTATGAGCTGCTGATAATTCTCCCTGAACCCTTGAAGAGCTAACTCTTGCTGGCTCTTCATAGAAGAGTTGCTGGCGATGTACTTCTCTATACATTCTACGCATTTGGTGTCTAATTGGATGTCGGCTTCGGTAAGGTTCTCGGGTTTAGTGAGTTGTATTGGTGTTGGCAGTATCTGTAAGGTAAGACGCACAAAATAAATAATAGTTATTTTCCAAGTCATATTGATTCAGGTGTCATGCGAAACACGTGTCCAGTCGGTTTGGTTGCAGGGCCTGATGCCTTTTCTCCGTGTATATGTTGGTACGTTTATTGCGGTGCATCCTGCACCCGATGCTGGATTTTTGTTTCGCGGATTTAAAATTAAATATTCTTTCCCACAGTAATAGGGAATATGCATGTATTTTTTTTAATCACTAAATTAATACACTTTTAGCTGTAATAAATAAATATGAAAGAATTTTTAAAATATATTTATCGACAAGAAGTTTTAAAGCTTCAAAACTGCTAATAAGAAAGAGAAGTCCGAGTGTAAAATTTACGTCACAACTACACACGCCCGTAAGGCTGTCATTGAATATGGCGTTTTAGTGAGAGGGACAGGTATACTTGTTTAAAATTATTATATCTCGTTTGTTTTTCTAGTGATTTCGATATTTTTTTCACAGTTAGTATTCTATTTTTGTGTATTTATTGATAAACTAGTTAGATTGCAAATATTTTTTTCATGTATATTCCCTATTGTCTTATATTCTCAAAGCATAATAGTGGTGTAACTGGGGCCTTAAGTATTCCTCTGTAAAACTAATATTAGTTGTGGAGACCATGAAGTCATTTATAAATAACTATTACTTCAGGTGCATGAAATGGTTCCTACAGGATGTGGTACATAGCTAAACTACGACCCTGACGACCAGATGGCGTGGTGGTTAGTTAACCTGCCTGCCACGCTATAGGTCGCGGGTTCGATTCCCTGCATAAGTCAAACATTTGTGTGCACGAACATGGGTGTTTGACTTAGTCTGGGTGATTCTATGTACAATATGTATGTATTTACAAAAGAAAAGTATATAAGTATGTTTATCAGTTGTCTAGTACCCATAGTCCAAGCTCTGCTTAGTTTGGGACTAGATGGCGTTGTGTGAATGTGTGAGGGATATTATATTGTAATATCACATACTAACTTGCTGCACTAAAGCATTAGCAGTATCGCCATTAGCGACATCAGCATGTATGGCCTGCCTCAATGCTACCAGCAGCACTGCCTCCCGCGTCGCACCACTTTGCAGCAACTCCAGCATTAACCTGTCCATGCTCTGGTGCCACGTCAGGTAGAATACCAGCGGGCCGAAGTGACGGGTTGACCTAAGGTGAATGAGATTGACTATGTGACCAATTTTTTTATTACTAACTATAAAAGTTTTTTATAAACAATTAATTTCTCTGCTCAGGGATACAATTGAGTGGGCAAGATGTTGGAATAATTAAATTCTATTAGTGTAATGACTTAGTTATATATGTTGTTTTTAAACAACTAGTAGAACTTCTAAAAGAGACTGAAAACTGATAAGATGACCCTTGAGTTTGTTTCGGCGTTTTTTCTCAAGGTAGTTAGGAAATGCCGACCTTATCTCGTATTTTATAAAAAATGTGTTGACGTGTAAAAGTGTTGATTTCAACCTATTTGCAAAATAAATATCATTTATCATTATCATTTGTCTACAGCCTACATTGTTAGCGCAATGGTAACCGAGCTGAGAGTCCCAGGTACGATCCTCGGTACGATCTACATCAACAATTCACAAAAAAACATACCTTAAAAGGTCATATTTGCTGTGGCTATCAAGATGCTGGTATGTGATACTGGTGACTCTCTGATACGAAGGTTCGTCAGGCTCGTACTGCACGCACGCGCGATCCAGGACAAACTCGTACTTCTCCCTGTCCAGTAAGCTGTTGAACTTTTCTAGGTCACTGAACATCACCGGTTCACGTAACTTTCGGCCATTGAGAGGGAAATATACCTGGAAATGGATTATAGAATTTTGGAAATGTAAACTTGACTACAAATGTAAGCTAGTACACACGGCTACACATGAAGCTAAACAAAACTAGTATAAGCTGACCGTTCAATTTGTAGAAAGACCATATAAAGATAGTCCAAGACAAACTGGTTTTGTACATATTACAATTTACATTTTAAAATTAATATTTTTTATGTTTGTGTGTAGTGTGTAAAAGATCAAGAAAGGAAAGTATATTAGAAACTAGCTTCCGCCAGCGGTTTCACCCGCTTTCTGAAGGAAGTACTTTCCATACCCGGATAAAAAGTAGCCTATATGTTATTCTGATGTATAAGCTATATTGTGGTAAAGTTTCATCCAAATCCATTCAGTAGTTTTTACGTGAAAGAGTAACAAACATCCATACATCCATTCCATACATACAAACTTTCGCCTTTATAATAGTAGTAGGATTATATTTAATGGGAATAAATACAAGCTAAATGTACCTGATTCAATCTTTTTCTAACATCGTGATCACAACTACGGAGAGTGCCATCGGGATCGCTGGAAATACATATTTAATTATGTTGAAACAACATACAAAATACAAAAACAATAATATACAGTCTAGCCTTTAATTAAAAATATTTTTTTCTACTTTTAGTGAATTTATGTAATCTTACCGTTCAACAATGAATCTGCGTTCATTAGCCACACCAAATGTGATGTCAGTGAACATGTACTTTGCTGTGTCATATCCCATAAGGGCAGGGTCTTTGGATAGAACATCATCAATGTGCTGTTGGACCTGAAAATTACAATAAAAATATTTGAAAAACATTTTCATTAATAAAACTCACATATATGTATGCTCATTACTATTTTTGTAATTTCTTCTATTCTTTTTCTTTATTCACCATATAATTACATTACATTTATAAATATTTCATATAAAAAACATTTAAAAATAATATATTATTATTACTTTGAAGAAGTGTTAAGTATGTACATGGTTTTATTGCTATATTCTTAGCCATATCTTAATTATTTAATAATAGGTACTTTATTATCATTTACAATATCTTAGGTTTAACTTACATCCAGTCTAACTCAATGTGAATAATGGAATATTTGAGTGCCATTCCTGCCTGCCACTAAGCCTGGTCGAAAGACTTTCTCGCTGGTAATAGACAATATAGCTGCGGAGTAAACACGAGAATTTGTTACCTTGACTACTGGAGGCATTTGTAGTAATCTGTCAGCTCTTTCATTTGCTTTGGCGATTTCCTCCTCAAGTTCTTCGTTTGTCAGGAACTTGTAGGTTGGTGTTTTAAGGATGGTTAAGCCTTGGTTAGTCCTTTTACGAAATACCTTATTGTAATCAGGTCGAGTTAAACGTTTCAATAACACCTGGACATTTGACGAGAAAAACTTTGGAGCTGGATCTTGTTCTCCATCTAGAATAGAAAACTATCTTGATAAAGTTTTAATTCAAGAGGAAACCATTGTTGTTATTAGTTACGTGAGTGGACTTACCATACAGGGATGGAACCACGCTCAGTTTACGGCATGATATAACCAGTATTTGTGCGTCAGTAATTAGGTTTCTTCGATTGCTCAGTGGAAGTTTACGAAATAAAAACGACATTTTCGTTTCTCTAATATTTTGTTTTCGGTCCCTATTCTAACCTAAAAATTATATATTTTTATTTTTCTTTTTCCAAATTTGACTTTTGGATACTGGTCCTTTTAGCTTCACTGTTATTCTGTACTGCATTACTGTCCAAGATCTGCAGAGGCAACTTGTGACACGTACATCTGGGAGCGGCTTTAGTTTATTATGTCTACCCCAGATATGCGTATTTCATTATCGAGCTTTTTCTTTGCGCATGAGTCTAAATTGTAGCTTTTTATTAATTCTGTTCGCCATATGCCTAGATGAAAATGATGAATGATTAGGTAATTGAAGCAGCTCGACTTTCATAACTGATAGTCGTAGTGATGATAGACAGTTATAATTTATTTGCCCCATCATAAGTGTACATACAATAATAATAAGTGTGCATGCAAGAAAATGTTACAAAACAAATTAAGTTGCAAAAAGTGTTTTTTTTTTAACTTGTTCTGGCACTCCACATTTTGATGTAGCCGATGACGAATATATGTACGTGTTCTTATAACGTAGCAAAAGTCTCAGCAGGACTTTATTGACATTTTTATGGCAACACATGCTAATAGCTGGCTGGTTTGTCACAATAATGTGTTGTCAAAATATTACCCTTCTGTGTAAAATAAAAAAAATATCATATTAATTTATGAGAAGATAACGCAAGAAAACTATTTTTCGAGGGTAGGCCCGACATCTAGATGACCAAGTTTTGTCATCATGGCAAAAAGGAAAGCAGGTGTGAATGATATCATTTATGAATTAGACAATGAGGACATCGTAATCAGTAGTGACGATGAGGTTAAAGAACCCAAAATAAATCGTTTAGAGGTAGTAAACAGTACAAATGCTACCTCAAATGACGAGGACAATAGTGTACAAACAATTTTAGAAGTAATTGAATTAGATAAGGCAAGCGAAAGCGTCAGTGAAAGCACCACTGCAGCGATGAAGCATAATGGAGGGAAAACGGCGACCGACAATAACATCGAAAATGTTCAAAAAGAAACTAATTCGCAAGAGACTGGAGATGAAGTTGATTCCGCGAAGAAAATAACTACCGATGGTTCTAATACAACTATATTTAACGAGGATATAGTGATAGATTCGCCCGGTAATAGCGATTTAGGGGTAGAGGGTTGTGAAAATAGGACACCCTTAGTTACAGTGCGGTTTAGAGATAGTAGAGTGGCAAGTAATTATAAGGAACAGGTGAAGGCATTTATGTTAAACTTAATAAAGCTTCACGAGGGAGACACTTTAGGGGCCGATAGCGAGACAGACATTGAACTTGATATTTGGCCTGAAGATTTGATTGACGCAGAAGTTTGTAAGGACAAGGTTGAGACAACGGAGGAAAGCAATTTGTTCTTTGTGGACACGGAACCCTGCACTGACAGGCCAAATATAATTCCAAGATACAGTCAGGTAAGTTGTACCATTTGTGATTGTTTGTTGTTCAGTTATGATAAAAATTCCTAAATAACAATTAACATGGACATGTTATCAGCAGCCACAATGACTTCAAGAATTATAGAGTGTTACAAAATTATTTTTTTATTACTTTTGTGCACCATATTTTTACAGGTCATCTAATGCATGCTGAGAATCATGTTTACCACAAAAAAAGTTGAATGACTTCGGGGTCAATGACCAAGTGCCTTCATAGAGAACGGTGTTATGTGTACAATTTGGCGACAGTTATATTAAATTTAATAAAATTATATATTGTGTAGTGACCGCTGTCACCCTTGCATTATATTTCAGTTCATTAAATTATATTTTATCTCTGACTATAATTTAATTGATAACTTCCAGGCATCTACACTAATATCAAACGCACCTGATAAAGAGGCGTCACCTCCACCCCTGAGGAGAGGACCATGCTGTTTCAATTGTGACGGAAGCCATCAACTGAGAGACTGTACACTACCCCGAGATCATGCAAGAATAGCGGAGAAAAGAAAAGCCATGAATTCTCTCAGAGTTGGGTAGGTTTTATGTCTTTCCTTAATAAATAAGAAGTTTCACTACATAAGTGACATAGGTCTAAAAGTTAATTTAATATCGACAATACTCTGACCAAATTACTTGATACTATAATTAGCTAATTTACTGTTATCAAATACTTTTAATGAATCATTGCTCATTAGTCTCGACTAGTTTTTAGAGAATAATGTAATGTGCCCAATGTTATATTTATATAACTGGTTCCATGACCTTCTAACTGCCACATCAAAAAAAGACACATCCAGAAATACCTACAATACATATATAATAGTAAGTTTGGAATTATATTGATTAAAACTGACTTCTAATTTTTAACTTCAAGAGTCTGTTATGTAATCCTGACTGGCGTGCTGGGCACTTTTTGGCTTGTCATCTGTACATGACTGTGGCAGTCAAAAGATTAATGTTGGGAATCAGCTTTTTCTACTGTTTGCACATAAACATGTGCTAAAATGCTTAGATATCTGTATCCATGTTTCAGACGATACCACATAGAAGATGAACAGAAATATGGGCATCTAATACCTGGTAGAATATCAGGGCAGCTACGACACGCTTTAGGACTTAAGAGGAATGAGTTGCCGCTACATATCTACCGTATGCGACTACTAGGGTATCCGCCTGGATGGCTTGAAGAGGCCAGGATATCCCACTCTGGCATTTCTATGTTTGATTCCACGGTAATTATATTCTTAAATAGACATTCTAGAAAATATTAATTTCCGCATGGTCATATGCCTTTTTGCTCAAAGTCATTTAAATGCTTTCCTAGGAAGAGAATGTTGCAAAGCACATCTCATATCTACCTACTGAAAAGTTACGTCTTTTAAACTTACCCAACGCGTCCATATGTAATTTAATAGTATTAACATATGGGCCGTCTGAAAATGATAAATTATGCCCATAAAATATAAATTCCTTCACGTTTTTATTTATGTTACTAGCTATTGCCCGTGACGTCGTCTGCGTGGGCATTAGGCGATTAAACATTCACCCCCCTCCTGTACGTGATAGCGTGATAATATGTAGCCTATATGTTGACCCGACCTCTAAGTTATATTCATGCAAAATTTGAAGCAAATCCATGCAGTACTTCTGCCATTAGCCCGAGCATACATACAGACAGAAATTCTAAAAACTATATTTTTGGCTTCGATATCGATTGTACATCACGCCCCAATCGTTCTTTTAAAAAAATATTCAATGTTGACTTTTCTACGATTTTATTATAATAGAAAATTGCTGTCATCAATAAATAAAAACTAAAAAAAAATATAATTACTACTACAGGGTAATGCAATATTAGAGCCTGAAGAGGAAGAGGGTGAAGTGAGTGAGCCGGGATCTAAAGATAAGTTCGACATCAAGAAGATACTCGACTTCCCAGGGTTTAATGTACCCGCCAGCTCACGGTATATAGAGGTAAGAGATTACCAATTAATCAGAAAAATATTCTATACGTATTTCGGAAACCTCAAACTTAAACTCAAAATCGTTTACAAAGACGTAAAAGACAGCCCCCAAAACGCCCACCCTTCATCAGTTCCTATGTATTTTTGCTAGGAAGAAGTGGCGCAACCGTCATATCTACCAAAGAATTTTTTGGTCAAAGACTTTGTGTGGCCTATGAAATAACCTGTTGTTTTTTTTTAATTGTGAATGGCCAGTAATGGTGAAGTTGACGACTTAAAACATGCTAGAAATAATTTATCAAGTCCTTTACAACAAGCTATAAGTAGATTATAAAATAATTCACACCATTTTGAACACATAAAAAAAAAACTGAACTATAAACTTTCCAGGAGTCCCAACAATTTGGTCTTCCACCGATGTCAGAACAAGACAGCAAGATGGCGATGCTGCAGTTCTTGGCGCCAAACGCGATGAAGGCGTACAAACGCAAGAAGCTCACGTTTTTCCCTTCCGCGTCTGCTAACACCACGTTGGAAGGGCAGGCTGAGATGGAACTCGATAGTGGGGACGGTAAGTTGACATAAATGTGTTAAATATTGAATAATAACACATCCCTGATATCGATAGGAGCGCCCTGCTTACTGCCGTATAACGTTATATTAATTTTAAACAAGAAAATATAGGAGTGAAGTGATACCAAGACGTATTTTGTCAAATTCACTTATTTGCGTAAGCCGCAGCTAAAACTTAGGAACTTTCAGCAGGCCTAGTCATGTAACAAACGTAAGGTAACATTCAATCGATAATGGGGAAGGTAATTAGTACCTAATTGATTATAGAAACACCGTTTAGTTATAATTTATTAACCAATGAATATTTGTGCAGAAGTAACAGAGTTCCCGTCCAACCCGCCGCTGCCGGACGAGGCGCCGCCACCACCGCCGCCCCCGCCCTCGCTTCCCCCGCCTCCCGAGAGCCCGCCCCCTGCCGACAAGGGCCAACCTCCCCCGCCTCCCGAGAGCCCTCCCCCTGCCGACAAGGGCCAACCTCCCCTAGAGCTCCCGCCATCCCACAAAGAGCCCGTCCTTGATGACAAGCCTGACAGCTCGGGGGATGACGTTGAAGTGTTAGAGGTGATCAGAGTTGGGGACATACCGGTGCCCGAAGCAGATCTCATTACTATTGACGAAACGGAAGATGTAAGTTTTAATAAAATTATCTTTTTTTACGAATTTCAAAAGAATTGAGACAAAAAAAAATATAGAAATAATTTTATTAGAAATTAATTGAAGATTAACTTCAACCAGTTATTTATCGTTATCCTGAAGCTTTTAGTGTTTTTGTGTAAACTTAAATTATTCATAATCTAAAAATACTAAATGTGTCTTCTTGCAGGATAAATCTCAAAGCAGTGGACGGGCCAGCCCATCGTTAGACGATTTAGAAGAAAAGAAAAGGCTGCTATTAAATGCATTAGAGAGTGACTGTACGCCTAACGTATCCGTCATCAGCATACTTGACACGACCGAGGAGATCATAGCAGATAAAAGTGACAATGATACGACTATGGACACTGACAATATCGAAGCTAATCAGAATGACCAAGAAATAATTAAAGAAGATGTAACTAGTATCACTGGTGATAATAAAAACCCAACCGACAACAATGATGAAGTAGCAACACTAGAGGAACCTCAGACTGATGTTAAAAGTACAGAAGAAACTGGTGAATTAATAGCAGAACAATCATCATCAAACGCTTCACAAAGCAACGACACTGACGATAAAAGAAACGACAGCTTGTCGGACAACACAGAATCTAAACCTGGACACGTAAAAGGAACGTTGTTCGGAACACCCGTCATGAATATAGCGTCCTCATATCTCAAACTACCCACAGACGATAAATTCGCAAAAGACATTTGTGACGTCATAAATTTTGAAAACCTACCAAATTCGACAGGAAAGTACAAGAAAATAAGTGCATTACTAAAAAAAGTTAAGAATGAAGTAGACAGAATACAAGACTCATGATACCCATGTACCCCTAAGTGGGGTAGAACTGTTTTAAGTTTTACTATAAACTATATGGGCATGGAATTGTTAAAGAATATATGTAAATTGAGTCACTGTATTTTTATACTGCTCAATAGGATAACTCCATTTTTTTGGCTCAGAAGCAATATTTTAGCAGCAACATTTTGATTCTGATTCGTTAAGTTACCAGGCGCTGGTGCGTTTTACCAAAACTCATGTTATACACGATGAAGTCATGTTTTAAGTCGATAATTTTTCAAGATAATATGGACAGAAATTGCATTTTGCAGTGATTTTATTTCCACACTCTTTCAAATAATTACATAGATTTTTTTACGATTGCGATTCTTTTACTTCGGATGCGGAAACCAATTTTAGGTCATTCCTTTAAAGATTTCTTCCTGTGGTAAGTTATTGGGGAAAGGAGTCTGTTTATAGTTTTCATCTAGGTTGAGGAAGTCAGATGTGCAGTCGGTTCATGAAAACAATGTTGGTACAAACACCGCTGCATCCAGTTTACTGGTGGCAGACACTAAATTCCAAAATATACTGCCAAGTCTGAAATGAGCCATTGCGCTTCGCAGTTAATTTTTAGAAAGTATTAATTATTAAGGACAGGTAAGATATTATTGAAAAAATAAAACAATATTTCACAGTTATATTTATTTATCTTGATAAATATAATCTCGATTGGTATGTAATAAAATACATAGAACGAAAATATGTATAGAAGATACATGAAATCACAAATAATTATTATGGTTGTAAATATTGCCCAACCCAAGTTAAACGTGAATAACTAAAACTAATGGAATATGCATTGGATTGACCAGAAAAATAAAAAATAACAAAAGGTTCTTGTGGAATAATAATCTCCTTATAATGTGTTCATGATATGATTTGCATTAGTATATATTTTATTTTTCTCATCTCACTAATAATAAGTTTAGTTTAACTCAAGCAAAAACAATAAGAAAACAAAAAAAATCGTATTTCCAATGGGGGGCAAAGTTATGAACAACTTTGTGGGAGTCTATCACGATTGAGAAGAAATTTAATTTCCTCATTAACATTTATATAAGCTATCCATCTCGTAAAATGTACCTTTTTATAATCATTCTTGTCGCTAACTAGCCATCATGCTTGGTACTAGTAAACCAATAGAGAGTTATTATATAATTTAAAATAAAGAATTCTTCAACGTACAGCAGTTTGAGTTATGCGTAACTACAATTGCAAATCGATTTCCCTTGATTACAAATTCTTGCCATAAATGTCAATTGTTTATAGAAAGGATCGATTATTTTACTACGTTAACATCGCGTAACGCCTTCTGTGCTCCGATCGACAACTTTACTAATCACACCTATAATACTTCAACGTCAGATCTTGCACTTCGTTTGAGATTGAATATTGCACTGAATGTGATGTGAATAATATTATCATTACTTATAATAAACATAGTAGGTATGCATTTTTAGTGCAATTTGAAACGTATCAATATTCTTTCACAGATCAGATATGAACACAGGTGACATATCACCATAACAAATTCGTTTCCATTGTTCGCATAAGTAGTTGGAACTGTAGCACCAAATTATATGGAAAATACATACATAAAAGACAATAAATAAAGTTCAAGGAGCAATTGAACAATTCACTATTAAACTTATAGATCCACGTTTATTAAAATAATGTTTGTGACGCCTTCTATTCTATAATTAACTTCAATTTAAAAGGCAAGGCAGCAACAGCGAACTGAATTGTTATATGCGAAACTTTCCAATCGTTTACAATAAACCTTATCAGTACATAATAGCTATACAAGATCTTATACATCTACACTCCGAGTTGTGATGACGTTGTTGAGTCCACAACTGTGTGCGGGACATTTTACTATATAATACAATTACTGGAATTCATTGTTAGCGTGACCCCGTGAAGTTGGACCCCCTTCTTATATTCTTGGGGGCGTTGGAGGTGCGCCGTCATGGTCCTGGGGACAAATAAATTCATGATAAATTAATCGGCCCACGGAACAGACGCTTGTTATCGTTATCTAAGCTACTAAAGTAAAATAATAATGAAATATTTTTTTTTCACCGAAGCAGCTGCTTTCTCATCTAGACACGCTATTTATCATATTTGGTTTTATTGAGAAGATAAAATAAGGTTTGATATAGACGTTGTATCTGATAGATCAATTTATACAAAGTAAACGGCTTTTCAAGGGTCAGAGCGCAGACAGGGTCGTAGAGATTATACATTTATCTTATATCGCTTCTTTAATTTCATAATTTACCACAACGTCAAAATAAGTTTCTGTAGTGTTTAGATACTTATTCCTTTTTGATGAGGGAATAAAAATGTCAATTACAAGTCTTCGGAATTTTTGCTTTCTGTGTGATTTCTTTAATTGTGTGTTTATTTGTATTGGAAACTATTTAATTTAACGTCGTGTTTTGAAAGTTCAAAGCATTATTTTTCCAGAAAGATGAAATCATATTCATTTGCAAAAAAAGGCAATTTAAACCGTTCGGTTGATCAGAAGCGGTATTATGACGTAATATTTTATTTTTACGTTAAAATAAACGACATCTATCCCATCTCGTTTTTGTATGTAGGCGTCAGTTAGATAAAAGTGTGCGCCGATATTTTTTGCTATCAACCGATTTTAAACTTACTAAAGTTATCGTATCCAGAGTGTTTCAATACAAAAGAGGCTGTCCTCAAAATAGATTTAAGTTATTACAGTAAAATAAAGCAGTTAATACATAGGAAAACGTGGGAAAACTCTATAAATGTATTCGGAAAACGTGACCCAGATAAAATGCAGCTGTTACAAAAGTTTAGTGAACAGGAATATAATGGGTACCGACAATTTCAACCATTACCTACGTCTGGTAAAGTATGGCTTTTACACAATAGCCGCTATCGTTTTATTCAAGGTTCATTTGAATATTAATCAAATTGGTTTACTTTTATTGCGAATGTTTCACTGTAGCGAATATAATAAAAAACATTAGTCATCCTTTACCTACTCTCAGTATTTGTTTTTAATTAGTTGGAGAGGGTCCTATAGGAGTTTTATTCAGAGATCGAAAGAAGCCAGTTTTGATATGTAGACGTCAAAAGTCATCCTCATTACACGAGCGGTGATCGTGGCTACATTAATTTCTGTTTCCCGGTTTCTATACAAGTTATGATTGCTAAGTATCACATACTCGCATTTCTCGCTATTTCACATGTATACGGGGGAAGTTTTATAACCGAATAAAATATAGCCTATGTCAGCCAGTTTTTATTTTAAATTGGTTCAGTAGTTTTGGAGCCGATATAATGTAAACAAGCAAACGAATAAATTTATAGATTTTTCAGGGTTTTGGTCTTCTCAGTCAATCAAAATTGTCAAATTTACTGTTCAAGCGAAACTATGTTTCTGTTAAATTGTGATAGTTAATACCTGTACAGGTTTGGATTACCTGTGCACAGATAAATCGAAACCTGGTGATGGATTTCATACAGACATACCACAGACAGATATTATTTTCAGGAATGTGGATTAAATAGTTTATTATAGCATACAGCGCTTTCTTACAATGTGAAATGTCGTCAGTCAGGTCTTAAGGTTATCGGTACATAGGTAATATTATGTTCCAATTTCTCCAGTTATGCCAGTTATTCGAGTAAACATTATCAAAACCATGTGTTTAAATAAAATTGTCCTCTTACGCTGATACAATGCTTCATACAGTGAGTGATTCAGTATTTAGGTACAAATACATTGCAAGATGTGATATGGTTATTATTGAGAAAAAAAGTAGGTATATTTGATATTTAATAAAGTAAAAGTTAAGTTAGAAGTTTCTGGTACTAAAATAAATAATTATCTTCTTGCATAGGAATGGTTACAGCTACTAACTTATTTTGCAAAACAGGTAATAACGCGGAGAGCGGTATTTGTAACATAGCATGAAATATTACCTGAGAATTGCGTGTAGGCTTCGCGGCATCCTGTATCTGGTTGCGGCGCGGGCGCATGGCATACATGGCGAGCGCCAGCGCCATCATCAGGAACATCACCATGAAGCTGTTCGCCGAGGACTCGGGCCTCGGCAGCCCCGGCAGCTGGTCCAGGCATTCACTGTCTGTGCAGTACGACTGGCCTTGGCGAAGCTGTAGTAGTGAAAACAGTGTTTAATAATAAAAAAAAGATTAAAGATATGGAACTTGTAGTTTTATAAAATTATTCTTAGCCCATCTATCAGTTAGATATTAATGAATGTCTGACCGGTAAACTAATAGCTAAATTTAAATTGATTGATATTCGACTAGAATCTATAAAGTGTTAATAATTGCATAATTATGTACCTACATATTAATGTGTATAAAAATAGAAAACGCTCACTACAGGTCTGCAAACTGCAATCCTTGAACTTATGTAGATCCGAATTCTATACGTATAGACGAAGTTTCCGCATTTTAAGTTTTCGTATACTTATTTACCAAGGATAGTAAAACCTGCATCACTGGGAGGTAGCCTACGATTGTGTCTTGTAAGGTGCTCGAAGCGTATTTTCGATTGTATGGGGAATTCTGTACTTTTGTTTCAGGATACATAGAATTCGTATCATTTTACATAGGAAGCAAACATGAAAACCTTCGATAGTATTCGTCAGATGCATGTACCGAGGCATACTTGTAAAATTTTATAGGCACTTCGAAATTACATAACATGATAAAATTCATACGCTCAACAGCCTTCGTAGCAGTCAAAACGTCATAAAGGACATCAAATGAAATAGCTACATGTTACGAGTGTAGTTAAAACTTACGTAATTTTATTCAACTACAAGGGTACGGGTTAAGTGAACGCGTTGATTATTTTAAAATTCATAGTCGGCTAAATCGATTTCCTGCGTTTGTTTGTAAATAAGCTTTTACATTATTTTGTTGTTTTAATGGAATAACTTAGTCCAATATTGGTTTGTTGATAAGACTTGGAATACCGTGAACAGTTGACCACGGTCAGCTAATGGAGACATTTATTTCACCTATAAAGTCAATCTACCTAGCAGATATATTCTAACGAAACATTTATATTGAATACAGAAGTGATTCTGCATTATCGATTATTCTCGACTCCCGAACGATCTTGGAGGATATAGTTTAACCAAGATATGCCCGTGGGTGTCTAAGTCATCCCACAGGACCACTTCATATCATACTGTCGCGAGAATCTTTTGTTCGTTAATTGCATCTGCGTCTGCGCAGTATGTGTCATTTAAATATTATGCGCAAGTATTTGCGTGCTGAAATATGCTTATAAAATATTACTCAAATGGATGTGTGCACGTGTGAAAGTATTGTAAATAAACAAATGATTAAGGCCTTCTTAAATACCTACGTATTATATTTTTACTTCACATAATAAAACAAACTGTATGCATGGTTTTATCATATAAACATAGGTAGATGACGAGCATTGTTGAAAGAACGAAGAATATTATACCAAATCCTGAAATAATATAACACTGGCTTCAATCGTGTTTGAAAATATTAGATTTTCATTTATATGCTTCATAATTATAGTCATTAAAATCATAGGTACTTTAAATCACAGTTGCGTGCTCTTAACTGGAACACGCTACATTAAAATCTTATCGGACACGTTATCATTACATCCTACTAATATTATAAAGGCGAAAGTTTGTAAGTATGGATGTATGGATGTTTGTTACTCTTTCACGTAAAAACTACTGAATGGATTTGAATGAAACTTTACCACAATATAGCTTATACATCAGAATAACATATAGGCTACTTTTTATCCGGGTATGGAAAGTACTTCCCTCAGAAAGCGGGTGAAACCGCTGGCGGAAGCTAGTTACTAGATAAATCGCTCTCAATACCGGAGCTATGTGCCAACCGTGCTACGTTATTGAACATCATAAAAACTGCATCTCCGTCAATTCTAATGGTACCTACATGGGCTTCAAGGACCAAAACTGGGGTCGTTTTGAAAACACCAGAGGCAATGATGTCTGTTTCTAATGTTCAAAAGGAAAAATGGTGGGTAGCATGGAAAGGGAACTCGTGTAAACAAAACCTAATACCTAAAACATCATATACCTCAAACTTATACACCATTATTATAAAACGTGGTCCAAGTGTACGGTAAGTGTACGTGTAAGGTACCAAGTTTTATAATAAGGGGGATAGCGTTTTGTTGCAGTTAGAAGTCTAGGTCGAAACTTGAAAGCGTCGGAGGAAATTTATAGCAATTTGGGACTCCACTTTTGGAATTCCACAAAGGTTCTGTACAGGATAAAACTGAAAAATGTTATAGGTACCTCTAGGATTACCATACCCATGAGAACAAAGACTATACAAGGACAGAGAAAGGGGCAACTGCAATCATACCATTCATCCAGTATACCGTACGACTTCCTGCATCAAAGATCTTTTACGTAGGTATAAGACACACTGTAGTCTTTATCAGAATATTAAAAACTGTCCATCATTTGTCAGACCTACAGTCAGTCGGGCGAGAAAGTACGGTCATGACTTGTTCTCACGGATGTTGATGCAAGAGATGCACCGTTTAGGATCAATTTAATGGAACGGTTGTTTTCTACTGCACAAATATTGTAAAACGAGTTGTTTCGCAGGTCTATTGCACAAGCAAATGTTTATATGACTTGAAGATATAATAATTGGTAATGGCATAGAGATTTGGACTGGGGCGGCTCCGGTTGCCTGCCAAGAAAATATTTGTTTAACTAGCTTCCGTCAGCGGTTTTATCCGTATCAAGTGGGACCACTTCGCGCACTCAGATAAATGATATTTATCTTGGAAATTGGTGGAAATCGACACTTTCACATGTCAAAAATGTGCCTTTACCCTTCCTCGATAAATGGGATAATTAACACTGAAATAAATCGAACCCGTGGTTCCTCAGATTGACGCGTTTAAACAAACAAACAAGCTGTATAATATTAGTATAGATCAGAAAACTAGACTTTTAGTATAACACAGAGAAGGATGATCTAAGCTGACAACTTAATTTTTATATAGGTAGGTAAAAAACTGCGCATTGGATAAAGGAAGCTATAAACAATATCGCAATCAATTACAGGCGTAAAATAATTGAATGAGTCGCGATAACGGAACAGTTAGCAGTTAATTGTGTAATAGACTAAATTGCTAACAACTCAAAACTCTTTTTGCCAGCTACCAAGAAATGGTAACTTTTTTAAATAATAAAAGACAGTCTATGGACATCACTGCAGTATTAGATTGATGGTTTAAGTTTTATTCCTCATATATTTATATTCCTCAGAAACCGAGCCTGAACTATGTGTAGGTTGTACAAGTACTAGACAACTATATGTTATCTGGTACTTACATAGTTTAGTAGTAAAATACAGAAAAAAATAATCATACCAATGTTTTTGCTGGTTTTAAAATAGTTTGTTTGTTTTAGATTGTTTTAATGTGATAATCTCAGAGAGTACTAGTCTGACTCAAACAATCTTATATAATAAATAGTTTAACTAACACAATAATCATCTCTGCATCAGACATTTTAATGAATCATGAAAACAGTCAAAACAAGTCACAACAACGGCCAGTAGGATGTTTGTTACATACTTGTGTTGTTATCAAAACAATTATTTTTTGATAAAGACACCTGTTACTAAGTTATTTGTTTATCGATTTATTATTGCAAGCATTTTTTTGGTATTCATTTATTATGGCAGGTAATGGTAGTCAAGTTATTTAACTTGCATTATGTTTATTGCTAAACTGGTTGCTAAATAGTTATACATAAGTATTACTTTCTGGTTGAAACAATTAAATGAACTTGAAATTTGGTTAGACCAGTATTTAGAACTTTGTACCAACTAACAGAAAATTCTTTCTTTTCGTATTCCTTGAATTCTTTTAGCAGACATTTTTTTTCTCATTAAAAACCATCCTCAGCTGCTTTTGAGAATAACTCTTAGCAAAACATTTAGAGATTATTTTTTATAGTATCATGTTTCATGTTATCCACACACAAATAAACATGTATACAAGCAGGAAAAAATAATTATTTGTTTCAATAAAACCTTATGAAACAAAACTACTTAAACAATACTCCATGGTGGTATACAACAGACAATAGCATTTAACAACCAAGTGATTTGTTATAAAATATTTGAGACATTATTTACATATCCTACAATAATTGTTGTAATAATTAACTAAGTATGTGGTTTTTCTAGAGCCTAATGAAAGTTTATGATTGTTTTAATTATTAAAATGATTAATTATACATAAAACAATGTATTGTAAAACATGAACAATGATTACTCTAGCTACTGATAATTCTAGATGGTCATGGAAGCATGCTGCTGAATATGTAGATTGAAATGTTGAGATTATTTAGTTTTATTATTGTTGAATATTTAGATGCAAAAGTAATTGCTATTTAGCAAACATATGCTTATCATAGCAGATATAGTGTTATAGATAGTTATATGGGTCAGATTAGATATACCAATGTTTACTAACAATTTATAATACATGTAGGAGAAGTTCGTAGATTGTTTCGTTATAACAACGTTGCCGAAGTACTACCTATTATGAGCGCAATGTAGACGTGGATGTTGCACGGTCCACCCACTTCGATGATTACATCGCATCATACAAACTACATTTGCAATGGGCAATTATAACTCACCAGAGAGATAAGTCGACGCATTGCCAGCTCATGGTTCCACAGGCACTCGCAAGGATCCATTTCGTCACCCATATCTATACAAAAAAATTGCACTTAGAAATCTCTTTGCCGAGACCACTTTCTCATATTCCCATTGCGATCTTTTCGATTATCCAGCTGACTACATAAATAAATACCCAAGGTGATTACGTCAACATAACACTTTTCCTCCTTAACAAGGTAACCAGTAACCAACAAGAGTATTATTATTCCAATCTTTGTTTTTATTTACAAATACAAAAAACACTGGTCAAGGATAATCTGTCATGGGTCTAAGGCGAGAAGAGAAAGTAAATTTCTTGGGCGTACCTGCAGCACTAGTCAACAGGAGGACGAAAAATACAATAACTTATATCTTTATTACTGTTGCTAAGAATGAATGAGTGCAACTGCGTTTGGTTCGTTATATGTTAGGAAAACGTCGAACACTGATGATTACACTTGCGACGACATTTTTCAATGGGGTGCTTGTAGCATTGCGATTGGTGTTCAAGATAAATGTTTCACTGGCAACTTGCCTATAACGTCCAATCAAATACGAGAAATTACGAGAGTTGACAGCTTATAAATTTTAAAGTTGCCATATACTTAATTTAGTTCACATATAGTAGAAAAATAAAATAACCCAGATACATGCTGAATGTATTTAAGTATAATAGTTACAATAAAATATTTCCGAACTTTTCTGTACTCGCTTAATTTTTTTTTATCTTTATGTCATTAATTTTTAGCGATGTATGTACCAACTACTTTTTTTCTGAGCTGATGCTGTTATTGAGGGTTTTCCAAGGAGTGCAGAAAGATGGTGCTTACACAACATTTTAACCACTTGTTTGTCTTGTATTTTTTTGTTAACATTGTATACTACTATACTACTATACGGTAGGTCATTGGACAGCTCAGTCCGAATCAGAGTTTTTTTTTAGTTGGAATCATAGGTGGCGCGCGATATTTAAATAAATTGATTGACTAAATGTTAATAAAAACACGATGAACAGTTTATGAGTGAAACGTAGAATGGAGTAGTCTCTTTAATTTGGTCTCTTATAATATATATTTTTTTGTTTGTAAGTTTGACTAACTCAAATATGTCTCTATGAAATTGAACTCTAAGAAGCATCTCTTTTAAAAATCAATATTTAGGTAAGTATTGTCGCAATCTGTCAGAGTAGTAGGTACTTAGTAGGTACTAAAAAATTCAACTCGAGTAACTCCGACAGGCCAACGACATGAAATAAAACGAATGCGCGACTATGTCGGGCAACAGTGACCTTTAATCCAATGTTTAAATGCTAGCAGATCTCTTAATTCTATGCCAATAATAAGCTACATCACCAGTGAAGAATAAGATATACCAGGTCCATGCAGAACCATATACCTACCTACTTTTATGAACGTCTTGCTAAGGAGGTTAGACAATTATTTCATGCAGCCAGGTAACATACTAAAAATATAATATAAAGAATATACCTACAAGTACTGTCGCCACTGCCCCACTGCAACTATACAAGAAAAAGGTAGGTAAACAAAAGACTATCTGGATAAAAACCAAAGTATTTTAAGACTGGAACTTCGGCTTCTATCACGGTAGATCTATTGGAGCGAAGCGTGACTTCTGACAGAACGAGTTTTCTATCATATTGAAAACTTAGAATATTGTGTTCCGTATCTCACAAAGGCATTTGAAAAAGTGTTGTCGGGGCTTCCAAAAAAAAGTGAGGTAGGTAATAGGGGCATCCCGCTGGAATGGTTCCGCAGCTATCCGAATTGGGGGATCTTAATTCTTGTCATGACGAGTTCCTCCGTGTTTTGGAAGGCACGTTAAATTGGTGGGTCCCGGCTGTCATTTGTACATCTTTGGCTGTCGTTACGGGTAGTCAGAAGCTAGAAAGTCTGACAACCAGTCTCACCAAGGGGTTAAAGAAATCAGTCGCTCCCTGTGAAACACTGGTACTCAGCTTAAGACTGGAAGCGGATCCCAACATAGCTTGGGAAAAGGCTAGGCAGATGAGAACTTAAAACCTGTTAAAACGGTTGACAATTAAAAATATAGAAGGGAAGGGAAAACAGGCCCGAACGAAGCGAGCGCGAATTATAATTTTGTCGATTTTAAAAGTAAACTTTGAAAAAAATCTAGAAATTAAGAAGACGATTTTTTGTTAAAAGAAAGTGAAAAATTTTCAGCAATAAAGTATTTTTCTTTCACCCAAGAGACTTCTAGACAGGAATGTATTTCTGTCATTTGTTGTGAATAGGCTATTTTATCAAAAAAATCTTGATCATGTTCTGCTCCCTCCTCCTTTCCTCTTTTTTCAGCACTTTGATTTCTTTTCACTGACCAGATTAAACATCAAAGATCTCAGGTTTTATATATGTTATTAAAACACCAGTTTAAGCCTTACATATATGGTATAACCTGTTTTAAAAAATGCTTGATACCCGCATTTTGCACAAATGTTCTGTTTTCGCTATTTGACTATGAGAATATGAGCTAAAAAACTTATGTATGAATTACTTTTAGTTATACACACGGAAAAGAGATTTTTTTTTTCCTTTATTCTCTGTTTCGTGGTTATACACGATTTAAACGCCTACTTGTTATGTACAGATGCCAGCACATGAGGCTACTATAATCTGTCAAATTTAATTAAAAGATTTTCAGCTTTATCGTTCAAGGATACGTTTCAATATGGATTGGAAAAAAATGACAGTTTCGGGTAGGTCGTGCTGGCGTCTGTACTTTTATTAGAAACAAACATAACAGAGCTTCTGCTATCACAAGATTAGCGCTTGGGCCATATTCTGTGATGACACAGCGAGTGATGTGCCACAATAATACTCAGATACGTCACAAAATTGATACCTAAATCATTTTAAGTGGAATCTTAGAAGTGCTCTTCTTGAGCGACATGTCGTGATTGAGACAGGTGGGCGGCAATCTGAGAGGGCGTGGCGTACAAAGCTACGCCCTTTACTGAGTAGGGCGGCCCGCCCGCCCTCCTCTAATTGATTACTTGCAGTAAATTTATATAAAGAAAGTAGCCTGTAATTTAAATTTATAAGTATATTTCATCAAAAGCCTATCCGATTAACTGTTTTTACCTAGATACCTATATCGAATACTTAGGTACGAGTATTCCTACGTCACATGTATATTTCTATATACCTTATAGCAAGCCTTAGGAGTCGTAAGCTTGTTTCTTGCAAACGAAATCTTGATGGGCAGGTTTTTCAATGGTCAAATCGTCAAAGGCATTCAATGTTTGAATAGGCTATAGAGTTTAGTTAGAGATATGCATTATTTTGTCTCTAACAATCTTTACATCAATAACAAATACCTGTAACATGGATAATCACAGAATATTAACCAAAATATTCTATGATTTTTAATCAGTAAGTAGTAACCGGTTATGTTTGATATAAGGAACTTTCAAAAACTAACGCCTTTGCTTAGGATAAATCTAGCAATGAAACATAGGTACTTGCTTCTTACATCATTTTCTAGAAGCGCTTTGGTCGAATGCCCTAGTTTCAGGCTCGATAAGTTCTGGTCCATGAAGTGGGCGGTCCTGGGCGTGGCTTCTTCAGGGAACACGCCCTGTATTCGTCAAAGTTGGCGCCTCGCCGTCACTCTGGGCTAGGCACGGCGCCGCGCGGACATGGCGCCGGCAATGCGACCGCCGACACGCAAGTGAGTAACACGCCTTATACTATTTATTGTCTCTTTTGGCAAAATATACCTATTGGGTAATTTAATAGTTTTCAAAACTTTTAATATGCTTTTCTTCGTCTATGTTGAGTCCTATAATCCCTTATGATTTTATTACTTAGATTAGTTAGAGTAAGTAAACTTTGTTTGCAAATTAGGGTAAACTCAACGACAACCTGGTACCCGTTGAGCGGCCAAGTTAGCCCTTCTCACTTAATTAAGCGATATTTTATTTTAAAAGTTTGGAAAATATTTTTCCAGAATAGTTATCTCGCTGTTAGATTATCGTTTAGTTTTGGAACACGCTTTGTTTAATAAAAAATATTTACATATGAATTTGACGTATTTTTTAATTACTCTATCAATATGGGTGCTATAATTCTATATTATAGGTCCCAGTATATTTACATTCGATAGATACATTCTGGTCGTTTTTTTTTAATGTATCACTGTCGGGAAGCTATATTTACCCGGGTACCGCAAAAAGTTCCCTCAGCATACAGTTGAAACCGCGAGTAACTCTTACGTAGTTTATTGTATATCTTTGACAGTTAGTATAGAATATGTCTGTTTTCTTTTAATTTAATTGAAAAGTTAAAATATCAGAAAATATCAAAATACGTCAATAATTTACCATAAGAAGGTTACAATACAAAGCGGAATTACATGAACTTTTACTTTTTTGTTTAATATAAAACTTTTTGTGTCTTATTTATGAAATTAAATATTAAAATAGAACATAATATATAGAATAGGATAATATAAAATAGAAGCGAAAAGTTATGACGAAATAGGATTCAATAATTATTCGCCCCAAATAACTGATAACGATACTTACTGGCTCATTTCGTATCGTCGAGAACTTTAAAATTAGTTAGGAAGCTTAAAAAATCTAATTTAAACAATCTAAAGTAATAGAGTCTGAATGTATACCTATAAAAAGCGGCCTGTCAGACCGACAGACGGACGGAGTTTAATTAATTAGGATCACTTTGGACACCATCCACTTATCAATCCAATTATACAAAACATCTCTACATTGTAATCGATAACCTCAGTTTTTTAATGTTGGTTAAATAATAAAATTATACCTCTAAAAATACGCCGCGCGACGTTTTATTTTTGTCATTTTAACGGTTTAATAAATTCTGTAAACCATGCCACAACTATTGAAATAATAAGGTAAATTTTGATTTTTTCATGAATTTTAAAGAAAAAATAGAGACAGTTGTAGGTAGATTTTCTATACGATAAAATGTTAAAAATAAAAAGATATTTTTTGCTTTGATTGACAACAAAGAAAATCATCTTAAGGGCGGGCTCTTGGCGGGCTATTTAATTACGTCAAATGAAAGGTGAAAAAAAATTATACAATGCACCTTTATTAAGATGCATAAAGTTTTGTACTTTTTCCTTTCGTTAGTTTCTTTGGTGTTAAAAAATATATATGACGGATCTAAATTCTAGATACTTGAATCTACCATTAGCGGGTATTTTGATGATGATGCATATTCGTTGTGTAGACACTCCTTTACATCTTGTTATTTATGTTAAAATTTTTCGTGTTGTCGTATTTAGTAGAAAACATATTTTTATTAAGGGCGGCCTTATATTTTATTATACGTGTATTGTTCTTATTAAGTTGAATAACATCGCTTATAGTTTTCGCCGATTTTGAGAAATTTTATAGTTTTATAAATTTAATATAATATCAGTATGGGACTTACGATATTATTTTGAGTATAAAGGTTAAACTCATGTTTTTTTTTTAACTAGGACGGCCGAAGCCGTTTACACTGATGTATTTAATTTATACAAATTTTAACTCGTGTCATGTATCCTTGTCAATATGCATTCTGACATTATTGTCTTCCTTGTATTATAATAAAATATAGAATTAAAAAATATATATGTGTGGCAAAGTATTTTAACAATATTGTTGTAGTAATTTAAGTTCAAATGTTTCTCGAATAACTTCTGTTTAACGAATAACATTTTTGTGTGTGATCGCTGTGTTTAGATTTTCCGCGTTATCGAATTATTGATTCGCGAAATAGCATCCAGTCTGGCGTTTCCAGTAAATATAATAATTTCTTTAATTACTTATTTACTTCAAAATGATTCTTTGTATACAAAAGCTTTCATTAAATTAAAGTAGATAGGTTTACTTACTTAGGATGGATTCTGTTTGACATAATTTTATTTATCCTGCCAAATTTAAAATTAACTGATATAAAATTAATGTAATTGATAAGATGATAACCATTATATTGGGTTGGAAAAACGTATTAATCGTATTAGCAAAAGATGACAGGATGTCAGACGATTTCGGGCAGCAAAAGTAATTCTTGTAGCCCACGTTAGGTTCATATTATGAACAGTTATGAATGCAAAGTAGAAAATGATTTACGAAAAGTAGATTAAAAATTTTTGCCACTCAACGGTTACCTATAAACGAAGCAAAAATAATTACTCAAAGCAAAAAATACTACTTATACCTACTGCTAAAAATAACAAATTTCTAAGAGCAGGCATAATTAAAAAAAAAAAAATTGTTTTAATTCCGATGCATAAATGCAGGCGTACCCCTACACCGATACTCTGCAAAAAACAGAGAAAGTCCATCGTATTCCGAATTCAATTTGTTAACCAATGCCGCGCTGTAGAGCTGACATACGATTTTTCGTCGCTAAATCGACCATCGATTAATCGGACCGCCGAGCTAGCTGGACGTGACAGCCACTCGGACGTACTGGATAGAGAGCTTGCACTAGGGCTGCTACAATCGTGATACCAACTTTTTAGTGACTAAATTCCTTTTAAAGTTTCCTTTTAATTACTTTTGTTATCGAACATACTATACAAACACCATCGTCTTTAACATATCGGATCCTAAAGCTCGTGTGCTACAATTACACTTTCCGTTATTTATTCGGGAGATCATAAGTTTTTACTTGCACTGTAAAGCACCATTATAAAGCACAGTTAATGCATGATAATTAACTGGGATTTAGTCTGGAAAAGACGCCAATCATTGATGAGATGCACTCGCTTAGTTATTCACCGTGAAATCTCATAAAGAAAATTCTGGAACGATGTCGAATGCGGCAACCCTATGTAAGCCGCGCGGTCAGCGGTCAGCGTGCTGAAGTGTCCCTCTGTCACGCGGCGCGTCATAACATTTGTCACTTCATTATGTCCTGGCGTAATGGAGGGCTCTCGCGATATTTCTGGCCAGTTAATTAACACTCGGATAAAAGGTCAAGTGATGTAGTTTCGTTGGCTCGTTCGTGTTTAAATAGGATTTGTTTGTCATTTAAATTGTTTGAATTTTTAATGGTTCTTTCATGGCTAATCAGGAGTTAGGGAAGGTTCATATCTGATGGAACATGCGTCGCGTATTATCGGTCGCGTAACGCCAGAGCAGACAAATATAGAAAAAACACTTGACCGTTCAACCGATGATAGGTACGTTAGTGCGACTGATGATACGCTAGGCGTATTTTACGTCAGATATGAACCTTCCCTTAGGTACATCGCTTGATTGATTTTATTACGCTGCGTTTACGCAGTCCGTAGTCACTGAAACTCCACCAATCTATGAGCAAGACTTTTTATTTACTCACTAGCTGACCCCAGCGGTTTCACCCGCATCTTTGGTTACTGCTCCACTCCCGTGTGTCTTAGCGTGATGGTATGTAGCCTATAGCCTTCCTCGATAAATGGGCTATCTAACACTGAAAGAATTTTTCAAATCGAACCAGTGGTTCCTGAGATTAGCGCGTTCAAACAAACAAACAAACAAACAAACTCTTCAACTTTATAATATTAGTATAGATGTAGTTGTTCAAACGCATTTAGAACTTACCATCTGACCATCAAAGAAATCAGTCAGTAGAATGACTAAGTACTTTATGACAATGGCTAAGCAATGAATGGTGAGTCAAGACGAACGTAGGTACAGTACGAGCGACGCCGCTAGAAGCTATTAGTAGCAAAACACCCGCTTCCATGAACATTTATGATTCATTCGTTGATCTTTCGATCTCTTAACAAGAAATATATTATTCCAATCAGGAGGTTACGAATGTGATTGCAATAATCTTTGCGCGTAATTGCCTACGGAATGTAAAGCGTAGCAGCCGTCATCGTAGCGGCGCGTAGCACTGTATTACCTACACACTACACAGTCCGTGAAAATCAGACCGTAATTTAGTAGACATAGGAAATTAATTTGTTTGTCCATATTTTGTAGTTTTGTGATATTTATTAATGTATTACGTTTCTATTAAAAACTAAGAACACTAATTATTTTTTTTGGGACCTAGAGTGTGCATATCGGGACACTTTGCACGCTCGGCCGACTAGCTCCCAAAGTGCTATTAAAGAACCAGCATACGTGGAAAATTATATTTCCTTATTATCATCAAGCTACTACAATCTTTCAAATTTCCTGAATAGATTTTCCTGAATAGGTTTAAAATTGATTGGGCAAATTTGAGAGTTTCGCAGCTTTCGGTAGCTTGGGAATCGAACCCTCAGTCATCATGGTAAAAATTAGTGCATAGTTAACAATAATGGTGGTTTTACCAGGGTGTGGCGGGTTCGGGCGCTGGGCCAGTAGGATGGCGCTGAAGACTCCCACGCCGGGCGTCGGCGAGCGCGAGACATGGGGCAAGAAGGTCGACTTCCTGCTGTCTGTCATTGGGTTCGCCGTCGACCTCGCCAACGTGTGGCGCTTCCCTTATCTCTGCTACAAGAATGGCGGCGGTGAGTACCTTCCGACTTTTTAAGTTAACAGATCTCTGTTGTGGTAAGGGGTGGTGCATGCCTAACCGCGTACATCGGTTCTCCTCGATTGTGTCGTTGGTCAACCTACTGGATACAGGAGTGGTTTTAGGATTAGGTACATGAATGAATATGAATGCGGATAAAGAAGAAGGAGACGACCAAAGAAACGATGAATGGATTGTGTGGAAGTCGATTTGGCTAGAAATAATTTTACTAGTGAGATGACGGCAGATAGAAAAGTGTGGGAGAAGAAAACATTCTGCGCACTCCTTAAATAAAAATTGAGATGAGGGCAGCAGATGATACATGATTGTGTGTATTCCCTTTATTGTTTTAGCATACATACTCTATAATTCCACTGTATACGTCAATTATCTCGAGACGTATCGTAATAGTTAGCATAAAATTAGTTTTGGCATCACCACACAAAATAAAACTTCAAAATCTTCCATGTAGGCAATATTGGTGGAGGCTCCAATCAATTTACTTCGTTATCCCTTCTAGACAACCTAGATATGTGGTGACGGCGTCTAGAGTGGCGCGGTTGTGCCTTGAATGGCACTAAGTGCCTCTTGCCTCGCTAATTTTCCGCCGCGCGCCTCGCCGCCGGCTTCCGACACGTCATAATAATCTCTCAGACAGCGTACTCGATGCTATTCCACAGTTTTGTTGGGAGACTTGCCAGTCTATATGTTCACGTACTTCAGGCGTCTATGGGTACAAAGACTAGGACACTACTACCAACTGACTCTCCTAAGTGCTCCATATACGATCTAGAATACATAATACGAGTAATTAAGTTTGCAATTTATACCGAAGTAATTAAAATAAGATTGATTGATTTTTTATATTAACCCTTATAAAAATCTAGAGGTTGTTGAGGTTTTAATCACCAAAATGTGCATTTTATCATTTGAATTTTATTGATAATTTTAAAATGCTATAAATTTATGTTGAAATGTCGTGGTGGCCTAGTGGTTAAAGCACCAGCCTTTCAAGTATGAGGGTGCGGGTTCGATTCCAGGTCAGGCAAGTACCAATGTAACTTTTCTCAGTTATACGTACTTTCTAAGTTTATCTTGGACACCAATGACTGATTAAAGGTGAAGGAAAACATCTCGAGGAAACCTGGACTATATAAAGTCTGAAATCACCAACCCGCATTGAGCAAGCGTGGTGATTAACGCTCAATCCTTCTCCGTGGGAGAGGAGGACTGTGCCCAGCAGTGGGACGATAAAAAGGCTGTGATGATGATAAATTTATGTTTAAAAAGTGAAAAAG
This sequence comes from Heliothis peltigera, assembly GCA_958496145.1. NCBI lineage: Eukaryota > Metazoa > Arthropoda > Insecta > Lepidoptera > Noctuidae > Heliothis > Heliothis peltigera. The sequence goes on along the minus strand of OY292326.1, from coordinate 2,946,812 downwards.
AACACAAAAACTATTTCATTCCGTTTCGTATGTGACCAAATGATTCATGAGTTCATTCAAGATCTGCTGTGTATTGCGCGCTAACACCGTCTCTAGGGCACTCGAGGCATAATAGGCGGTTAACAATCGTCCGCCTTGTGCCTCGCCTCGCCTCATGCAGTGCCTCGAGTGGCTTGCACTACGCTTACACCTGCGGCTTGCTAATTGAAGGCTTCACATTCGCCCTGTGTGCGCGTCGAGTACCATGTAATAGCGTTATACACTCCGACACAATAGTCTCTATCTCGAGTACGCAAATGCAAATATATAGATCACACATTTATAACAGACATTTTCAAAGATATTCTTATGATTTTAATAGATACTTTTTAGACTTCTTCTTCGTGTAGGGAGCTAGAAAAAAAAATCTTTGTACAGTCCGAACTTTAATTACCCAGTAATTCTATAGATGCCAAGCATATCAAGCTACCCGAAACAACTTTGCTTCAGCGGTAATGTTGAAAATCTATTGGAGAAATTTGACAGATTGTAGTAGCTTGATGTGCTTCCGTCTGTATAATAGTAGTAGGATATTGGGAAAACCTTCTAATCTATCCATCCAGCATCAATAAAATGAGGAAATTGCGAAACATTCCTTTAGGAATAGTATAGTATAGTTTAAGGAAGAGTATTGCTCCGAGTATAAATATAATAGTATTATACCTACCTATTGTTGAAGTAACTTGGACGCAATGCCCTCAGCCAAAACATTGCAAGTGACAAGCGATATGACGGGACATTCCTACACATCTTTGCTTAGACGGAAATGAAACGCCACGAGCCGAACGTCGGACAGAGGCCGGGAAACGACTAAATAATGAGATTTGTTGGATTGTTGTTTAAGTAATCTTAAGGCTTTGGATTTTAAATCGTAGTTCTTGTTTACTTTAGTTCTATATCTGCATGTATAGAGGAGATCGCTCCTTCAATTTCACACAGTGAGAATCATACTATAAGAAAAGAAAATATGAAAAGTTTAACAATGGCATTCTCCATATTGCACACAGGTTGCAACAAAATGTAATCAATTTCTTAATTCTATGACATAAGAACGGTTGGGAGCTCGAGTTATCCCATATCAATTAAATTTTATATTCATAATAATTAATTATTATACTTATATTATTTAGGTATAAGTTTCCTGAACTCAGTTAACTTGCTAAAAATTTTCATCATTAAATTAGCTGAAAAAAAAACTTAAACAACTTTTTAAATAAAGTGTGCATGCATTATTAAATACTCGTGAAAAACTGAATTGATTATTTGAATTAACAACACTAGCGTCCTACCGAGTCTTAGTAGAAAAGTTGCATTTATCAGCTACAACATCGATCACTGAACTATTTTGCTCTCGTAAACAAACACGCACATACAAAGACACGCTGACCTTAATAGAAAACCGTACACCGAAGGACATGTTGGAAAATACTTGCACTTATAACAAAGTTTCCGCCACATGGTTAATTGCATCCGTTGCTCCCGTTGCTTTGATCGTCCGTCACCACCCTTTGGCGTCCAAGACTCAGTAATTGACAATCAAAACGTGCCCTTTACGCCGAGAAAACTTCGTTAACTCCTCGATGTGCAGGAAAATTAGTAACGTAATAATGGGAGAGGGTAATAATATAATGGAGAGGGGAGGTCATTCTCTCACTACACAAAAGTCGATCGCGTCTGCCCCAGATCTAATTAAATGGCAATTCTCGTGAACTGTTGAAATGTGATCTTGTCTTTGAGCTGTGAGCGTTCACAGGAAATTTATTTAGAACTGCCGATAAGACAAATGGCGTCGTAGCTTCGAAATATTTATTGTACATCTCACAAAGTTTAGAGTTGGTACAATTTCCAGTTTTTCCTGTGACAATTTTGTTTTTGAAGAACTTAGTGTATGTAGTTAGTAGTTTAGGCTTATTTATTTATTGTACTGAGTTCGTAACGAAATGAATTTAGCCTATTTGAACTAGGATAGGATGTGAGAGCCGAAGACCTAATTTTCAGGATATTTTTTCATAAATTCTCTCTTTTCGAGAGCACAAAAATCATTTCGTGTGATTTGCCGTATTCTCTCAGTAATGTTTAGAATTCTACGTATTTTTTTTACTTTAATACTAATCTTACTGTATTTTGATATAAGATTTAGATTATTTCGATAGTACGAACCGACATTCCGACTACCCCTTCTAAAGGGCTCTGATTTATAGCAGTATTCGGTCATATAGTGGTTGCGTACTAATTGATTGGGGCGCCACTTCATCATGTGACCCTCGCCATCCATCATTGCGGAAGGCTACCTTCCTCCGTCGCTGCAATTATTTTGTGATTTGACAGTTTGGGTGGCAGCGTTGATTGTTTTGTTTGTTGATATAGAACATAATATCCTGATGCTTATTAGATTCCAAATATTTATCTGTAACTGTATTAAGTATGAAACAGATGAGATGCCAGGTTCCATGGGAAAGCTTTATGGGAAAATTGTTAGATAAACTTGCAATACTAGAGAAAGATATGAATAATGTGGAATCAGTTTACGTCTGCTTAATTGTATTGTGTGTAATTGCTCTGCGTACCAAATATTTGGGAATATACGAGAAGTTATGTAGGTAGTTTTATTCATTTGAATATGCCGACGGCTTCTGGAGTTACATAAGTCAAAATAACATTGTTCATGAATATTCTCATAGCAGTCACAAAAGTTAAGTAGTGATTTAACAATTTCATGAATCTTGTTTAATAACCTTTGGCGTCCAATATTACATCAAGCAAGACCTCTTAAGATGTCTGTTCGAAATCAAAGTATTGCCCTTCATAAATCACAAATCCATAAACATTTCAGTTAGAAACAATTCCTTACGGCGTGGATGATTTAATGGAGCCGTATCGGAGTAATCTCGTAATACCCAATCATCCGGCGGGCCTCCGGTCCGCGGGGACGGCCCGCTCTCGGAACTAAGGCGATTTGATTACGCACCTTACTATTCGAAACAGATTCGAAGAAATGTACCTCTAAATTAAATCATCGAGAGCCGATTACCAGTAGAATTTTTAATAGAAAATTTCGGAATTTAAATTAATTGAAGAATGGGGTTGATTACGTACTGTTATATTCATTCCCAGCGTTATTTATTAGGTACAAAAGTTAATGATAGTAATATTTAAAGATTTTTTATAGTCACACCTCTCTTTAAAGTATTAGAAATAAAGTACATAAGCCTACATTGCTCATCCATGCTGTATCTGCTATGTAATTTATTTTTGTGTCTGGACTCTAAAAGAGACTATGACCCTTGAGTTTGTTTCGGCGTTTCTTCTCAATGTAGTTCGGAAATACCGACCTCATCTAGTTCAAAGTCTTAACGTGTAAAAATGTTGATTACAACTTATTTACAAAATAAATTGTTATACACACCGTATATTTGATAAGTCGTGATTCTATTGTACTTAAACAATCAAGCCGCAATACTTAAATGATACACTTCTGCACGCCATCATCGCAAAAAGCCGCACTATTCCACAAAGCCCTATTATCCCCTCACTTAAAGACGCGAAGATTCTCCGAAGCCACTTCTCTCCGTCGACTTACAGAAACTTGGTGGGAATTTTGTCGATTCCCCTCTCATCCGCGACCTGTTGCATCCGGCAATAAAGTAAATCCTTGCCATATTTCTTCGTTCCTCCCTTTAAAAGGGGGCAAGATGCGTAGCTCTATAGGTACTTACTCAAGGCGTACGTTTCCTTCGAGATTGTTCTTTACAATGTGTGATTGTGGTCGGTCCCATCTCAATAAGTATTCTTGCGTATTTTGTCAGTGTATTAGAAACTTGTTGTCAGCAACAACCTTGCTTTCGACATTCAATTGTTTTCCTTTACATACATAGGTAGTATGGTAGTATTTTTACTTTGAAAAAAGAAAGTGACATACTAATTTAAAAATTTAGAACAGTAAAGTTGGACTAGGTACTTTTCTAATCTCAAAAGTCCATTAAATCTAAAGCTGTGCCTCGTGTGGGTTCGTTGGTCATTACACTTACTCAATTATAGTGTACGGAAGTTTGTCATTTAGCAATTGTGTTCATTATTCATTACTGTTTACTGGGAACTCGTCGACGTACGTGCTCAGACACTTTACTTCATCCTTTTACTGACCTCGATTTACTAACTGCTCCGAGGAACCCCAAGGCGTTTGAACGGGAGTTATAAAAAGTTGGTTATGAAACTATCGAACTAAGAAAAAAAATATTGCTTAATCTTGGTAGGTAGATACAAAAATTGTTTCAGTAACTTTTTTGGCTATCATTCTTATGAATTTGATCTTTGTAATATTTTTTTAATAATAAGGACTTTACCTAGCTTAATAAATTAATATTTAATAAATCATATAAGATTGTAAGTAGTTGCGTAAATTCCCGTTTTATTTATAGCACTACTCTCGTGCTTCTTACAAAGGCCAATTTATTCCATTACCAACACATAATATGCGTACAATTAATATACATAAATGAACTTATCAGCTATGTACATCTCAAGTTTCATAAAAGCATATTGGAAGCAAATGCGAGCGCCTTAAAAGGCCAATTACAGAACAATTTGTGTCGCCCTCTCTCTCGGGGCCGATATGAAATTATTGCTTCAGATCCCAGATTGCGATGGAATTCTTTGGGGGAAATCGACTGGAAGAATTACCTTATTATTCATATTACAGGCTGGGATTGCTGAAACAATAGAGCTTTTTCTTTAATTCATATTTGTTAGGTACTACTCCAACATCTGTCTAGAATTTTTCCATACTATGTTGGGGTCGGCTATGTGTACAACTGAGTACTAGTGTTTTACTTGAGTGATGGATGTTCATGTTAGGTAGTACATAATTTTCGGTAAAGAAGTGAGTAACGTAGGTACCACATTACCACATTGGTGAACCTTAATTATTGCAAAACGTTATGTAACATAAGCTATAGGGAAAGGGTCTGTTTTTCGTTAAGTTACATAGCACCAAAACGATTTCTCAGAAAAAAATGTATATTAACATTAGTAAGCTTATAAATTGATTGAAGTTTTGTCTAAAACTTAAAATACTCTTTAAAACTGTCGAATTTGTTCACCATGTGTTTGTTTGTTGTTTAGGCGCTTTTCTGGTGCCGTATTGCATCATGTTGGTGGTGGGTGGGATCCCGCTGTTCTACATGGAGCTGGCGTTGGGCCAGTTCCATCGGAAGGGAGCTATCACCTGCTGGGGGAGGCTGGTACCATTGTTTAAAGGTGAGTGATACTGCATTTTATGACCATTTAAGGTGATATTATTAATTTATACTTATTAGATATCGTGGTCCGCAGAATCATCACCTCATGAAAAACAATAAACTTAAAAAAAAAAACTAATTATATTAAGACTATGACAGACAAATAGTCGGTATTCGATAGCCGGCCTCAAAATCTTACGTGATAATGAATGTGATAAGTAAATTAAAAGGTCAGGTCAGATTCATGCTGGACAGCAAACCTTAAATAATAACTTATTATTCGTGGTGGCACTATACAGATCTTTGGTTCGTATTTTTACGAATATTTGTCATCCTAAAAATGATATGTTTGTAAAATTAATAAAACTTATGGCCATGTTATGGCCTGTTTCACCACCTACAAATAAGTTCCAGTAAGTTTATTTGGTAGACTAGCTTCCGCCAGCGGTTTCACCCGCTTTCTGAGGGAAGTACTTTCCATACCCGGATAAAAAGTAGCCTATATGTTATTCGGATGTATAAGCTATATTGTGGTAAAATTTCATTCAAATCCATTCTGTAGTTTTTACGTGAAAGAGTAACAAACATCCATACATCCATACATCCATACATCCATACTTACAAACTTTCGCCTTTATAATATTAGTAGGATTAGGATAGGATTAGGATAATTTCATACAAATTCTTTTTCATTTTTTAGTTTATTCTATAGATAGTGGCTATTCGGACATCGTGAATCTGGCCCTCAGTGTTTTTGTCTTATGCCTTATGAGGTAGTGCATAAATGGATTCAATTTTTGAATTGCTACGAGTCCTCTTTACTTGGCTTATTTTTATGGGGTCACGTGCGAGTCATACGCTAGATTTATGGGCGGCTGGTCACGTCCCGTCGGCTAATGTCATCGGTAGAAGGACCCGTTTGCGATCAAGAATTATTGTGGGCCACTCAACTTTCTTTCTGCTTTTGTAACACTATCGACAAATATGCGGAATCTAGTTTACGGGGCTAGATATATCTTGAACTGGATACTGATGAAATGAGCATTAATTACAATTGATTTGGTTTTTTAATAATAAACTAAAAAGTAATTTCGACGTAAGTCGCGATAAATCCACATGTATTTCACCTATGTTTCACAAATAAATGTTTTGATTCTGATAAAATTACATAGGTTATAATTTACTTAAAGGTAATTGAGTTGCAAATAAAGATTTCGTAAGCTATTGAGTAAATGTAAGTGAGTTTACGTGTTATATAATATGACAAATCCTTAGTTTCAAGTTTATTTAACCTAAATATTTTTTGAGTCTCCCAATTCAAAAGCTTATGTTTTGAAACACTACTACCTTTGAATCCCTATCTAAAAACTAGAAACATCTACACTTTTAAACTTAGAAAGATTGGATATTCAAAAAGTATTCTTCAATCCTTCACATGTTAAATCATACGCTCCACCAAACACTCGACTTCAAGACTTTTATGCAAACCATGGGCCACGTCATTTACAAGATCGCGCTCTAGTCGGACGCCCCGCACTTAACCCCCATAATTGACACCATTCTCGGGGCTCCCCTTAAGTGCTCGTCCCATACGGTCTGAAAAGGCTCCAGTAGATTTGCGAGGCCGGCTTATGCCCGTTGATTTCATTTTACGCGATTGTCACGTCGCACGCCCTGAGTGGCTTCCACCACGATATGATTTTGAAGAGAAATAAAATTGGTAATGGCCCGGAAAGGTGGTTCGCTTTGGAGTAAAAGTATTTCTTTTTGGAATGGAGAAAATGTTCGTGTCGCAGATTGAAGATTTTAAGTTTTACTTTAAGTTTTGCGATATCATGCTCCCTACTAACTGCCCTAAGCTCTTAACAAAGATGGACAATGTAAAAATGATAGCAGACCAGAACCTTATTACAGGAATTTGATTTAGTTATTGGAGATGGCAAAAAAGAAACTTCTGCCAAGTTTATATTTCCGAAGAAATATTTCGGTATCTTACCAAAACCAAAACAAGTAACGACTGTAAATTCTCAGGTATTGGTTACGCGGTGGTGCTGATAGCCTTCTACGTGGATTTCTACTATAACGTGATAATAGCGTGGGCTCTTCGGTTCTTCTTTGCGTCTTTCACCACCATGCTGCCGTGGACCAACTGCGACAACGAGTGGAACACCCCGGCCTGTAGACCTGTGAGTTCCAAATGTAACTTAAATAGACGACGTACGCTGCTGCTTAATAAAAAAAGAAAATTCGCTTTAAATGCTTTTTTCATAGGAGTAAAAAAGAAAAGAGTAAAGAGTAATTTGAATAGACATTGGAATAAATCTATTCCAATGTCTATTCAAATTACTCTTTCATTGTTTCTCTCGTAAACGTTTGAAAAGGTAAAACAGTTTCTCCATAGATCTCTATATGTATGAATTTGAGAAACGTTAGTACGGTTGGTGCTTAGTAGGTACCTATCAATATCTTGCACTTTTAAAGGATAGCTTTTATATTTGTATGTATTTATAATGGTTATCGTTTACTTCTCAGTTCGAAGCAATCTGGGAGGTCTCTAACAGGACTCGCTTACGCAACAACAGCTCTTCAGGTTTAATAGCGCCTCCTCAAACAACACCCTTCACTTCGGCCGCTTCTGAATACTTCAAGTAAGTACAATATAATAAACAATTCCTTGAACGCTTCATTTTAGAACGATTTATTTTTATTAACATTTTATTACTGTCCCACTGCTTGGTACAGGCGTTTTCTTATATAGAGAAGGAATGAGCATTAATCACCAAGCTTGCTCAAAGCGGATTTGCGATTTTAGATTGAAAGTGTAGGTTTCCTCAAAATATTTTCCTTCACCTTTACTCACTCATTGATGTTCAAGATATTTTTACCTAAAAAAGTTACATTTGTTTGGTACCTACTTGCCTGTCCTTATAGAGTAGAGTAGAACCTGCATACTTGTATTGAGAGTAGACTTTACTTAAATAGTCACACTTTACTGTATTATTTTAGCCGGGCTATCTTAGAACTGCAAGGGAGCGAAGGACTCCACGACCTTGGAGCCGTAAAATGGGACATGGCCCTCTGTCTGCTCGCCGTCTACATCATCTGCTACTTCAGTCTGTGGAAAGGCATCAGTACTTCTGGAAAAGTAAGTTCGAATATAATTCGACCAACGGATCCAGCGAGTGTAGTTACTACTCATACGTATATATACGTAGTTTTGTTAATCTGAATCTCCCTTATTACAGGTGGTATGGTTTACGGCTCTCTTTCCGTACGCAGTGCTTTTGATTCTCTTGGTGCGTGGCATAACCCTCCCTGGTTCAGCTACAGGTATCCAGTATTACCTCAGTCCGAACTTCGAAGCTATCACACAACCTCAGGTATGAACAGAACGTTTCTACGACTATTTTTGTATTTTAAGAAACTAATACTTGATTTTAAATGGTGTTGGTTCAGGTATGGGTGGATGCGGCGACACAGGTATTCTTCTCTTTGGGACCTGGATTTGGAGTCCTTTTGGCTTACGCGTCGTACAATAAGTACCATAACAACGTGTACAAGTGAGTATTTCACAAATATCAGTTCAGGATTGGGTCTGTTCCATGACTTCGCTTGTTTATAGAATCAAGAAGAAATTAAATGCATCCTTGAATGATCGGTTTTTAGAAAATAATTAGTTGGAATACTAAGTAAACACCTGCAAAAAATATTTGCATTCCTAATTTTCAAGTAACTAATTTCAAAGTTATCCCTGTCTTATTTAGTCCTTTTATACGTGGTCTTTTTTCTCAGGGACGCAATCCTGACAAGTGTGATCAACTCCGCAACTTCCTTTATCGCTGGCTTCGTGATCTTCAGCGTTCTTGGATATATGGCCCATGCCTCAGGCAGGGACGTACAAGACGTGGCTACCGAAGGACCAGGGCTTGTGTTCGTGGTGTATCCAGCTGCTATTGCGACGATGCCAGGATCTACGTTCTGGGCGCTGATATTCTTCATGATGCTTCTTACTCTTGGTTTGGATAGCTCTGTAAGTTAGTCTATAATTTCGGTATTCTTGAAAGTCAGTTGGCTGAAATATATGTACAATAGGTACTTCATTGTAAAAAAAATAAAGACCTCTTTGTATAAAGACAGATTTTCAGAATACCTACTCTCCCATCAAAATCACCAGAAGCTTTTACGTAGAATAAAGAAGATTTTGACAACTTTTTTTTTCTTAGTTCGGCGGTTCAGAAGCAATAATAACAGCTCTAAGCGACGAGTTCCCGCCAATCGGTCGTCACCGCGAGATTTTCGTGGCATGTCTCTTCACTCTGTACTTCTTCGTGGGATTAGCTTCCTGCACAAAGGGCGGCTTCTACTTCTTCCAACTGCTTGATAGATATGCTGCAGGATATTCTATACTGATTGCCGTCTTCTTTGAGGCTATTGCTGTGTCTTGGATTTATGGTGAGTGGATATCAGTCCCCCTTTTTTGGCATTGTTTCTAATTATTTGAATAAGCTTTAGCTTATCCTATGGTCTGTGTGGTATGGCTTAAGTGAAAGATCAGCCATAGATAGCATTCGACCCAAGTGATTAAAATTCATTTTCGTTTTCTAAGGTACCGAACGGTTCTGCGAGGACATCCGCGACATGATCGGCTTCCGTCCCGGTCTGTACTGGCGCGTGTGCTGGCGCTTCGCCGCCCCGGCTTTCCTACTCTTCATCACGGCCTATGGACTGTTGGATTATGAACCACTTAGATATGAGGACTACGTGTACCCTGGATGGGCTAACGCACTGGGCTGGGCTATAGCAGGGTCCAGTGTTATGTGTATTCCAACTGTGGCTATTTACAAACTGATTATGGCTAAAGGCACTTTTGTTGAGGTACGTAGACTTTGATAAGGTCTTTCTCTTAAATGGCATATCTCTGTCTCTCTCTTTTCCTATACTTCTACTAGTAACTTTGTATTCCATATTGCAGCGTCTTCGACTCCTGACAACACCATACGCAGACACAGAAGGCAGTGGTGCAGTCCATAACGGTGTGGTGGTGTCGGAGAGCGGTGGCGTGCGACTGGCGTCGGCGGCCGTGACGCCTACGTCGCCGCCGCCCGCCTCCCCTCCCGCACACCCACCCCCTGCGCTTGTCTGAGCACACCTCTCCTTCGACGTCTACTACGTCTAAGTGTTCAAAAGAGACAACTAGTGTTATGTTATTCCACCTTTAGTAAGATGGCGGGGTTAACAGTGAAGCCGTCGGCTGAGGTAGTGCAAGATTCAGATGGCCGTGGGCACTCCATTTGTTTGTTGCTCCATGTAGCTCTCCCGAGTTTATAATTTCACTTGTTTTACTAGGTATACCTATATTATTAAATGTTAAAGATATATATAGTAGCTCAACTAGGAACGATCGTAATTTATCCTTCTATAATAGCATCTCCTTACGGAGTTCTCAAGAAATCACTTTAGAAGATATTTCTTCGTGTTTGCTTTGAATGTATCTACCAAGTATAAAGTAAGACTTTTGGGTTTCTTAATAATATAGCGTGATAAGGCAAGGAAGGCGGAGATGAAAGGGTAAAACTGAAAGGCTAATATTTAAAATAATAATCTTCGATGTGACCTATGCTTGATTAACTAGGATTTTTGAGCTTTCTACCAAAGCATATTTTAACATGACTATTTAAGTATCTAGAAAGTAGGTACGATTAGGTACCTAAGTTATTTATAGGTACCTACCTATTTATCCATTCATAGCGTAGGTACAGGTCACTGAGCAAAAATAAATCAGTGCTCAATAATAGCACTTTAATAAATTTTGTATTAATATCTGTATCTGTCTGTCTATTCAAATAAGGAATGTCTATCTACCCATAATAATTGTGAAAGTATGTAGATAGTTGCTTATTCTTAAGAATTTTCTAGAGTAATTTATCATAATAGCTTAATTTAGTTACGCGCGTAATATACGCCTGTAAGATTAACCGACAACTCAGCAAACCGTCGATGTTTTAGCTCTAGTTTAGATGTAGACCACTCAAGCATTAAGGTTGGCGCTGGAACAATTTACTATTACGACATAACATATTCCTTTGAAGCTACGAGAACTCACATTTAGAACTCAATTAATTAAGATCTTTTCGTTATTACCTATATAGCATTATATACAAGCACAGATTTTATAATACTCTCGTAATACAAGTTAGTCAACTCCCCGTTTTAGAATAATAACTTCAATAATTTTATTTTGTACCGTAGATTTTATTTTAACAATCCGGCAACACTTACCATTGAATAGTGCTGTGCAATAACCGAAGCACAAATAACTTACTAATCGACTACTCTAGCAAATAAGCTTTATATTCTTTTTTTATGAAAATGTCTTTCCCGCTATAGTTATTATTAATACTAAGAATATTTATCATGTACATTATTGAAAACGTGTATTGTAGCATTAATAATGTAGGATTTTATCTTAATCGGTTTCTAGCTGTAAGTGACGTGGGTTTATATACAATAAGAATAAAGTAATCAATTAAATGCTTATTTTGTAATATTTTAAATCGCGTTTTATATTATTCGAAATTTTTAGCGCCATGTATTTAAAGCGCTGTTAGTACCTATAATAGTAGTAAAATGTATGCAAATATCTTAACTTAAATAATGTTGACATTAAAGATTAATCTAGGTTTAAGAAAAATGAAATGCTGTGTAGATAATAGAAACAATAAAATATAATGATATTATAATCAATTTAATGTTTAAATAAATGTATTCGAACTGAAAGTTCATGTACCCACATAATTCATTTATGTTGTAGCCGTGTCTCTTCGTGAAAAATATTAAATGTAGTTAATTCGTCTATGTTATCTCCAATTTTAACTCTAAATGTTGTGGTTAGAATCAATGCAATAAAAAAATGCTCCGTTTTTCATTTGTGTGTTTCAGATGTGTTTTGTTTCCAAAAACTATTCATCACTCCGTCTTGGGCAATGCGGACTGATGAATTGTGCAGTGAATTTAAGGTTACTGATCAATGGATCTTCCATAATATTAGGAATGTGAGACGCTCCACAGGCACTACACTTCAGCTTACTTGATGTGTAGTGTTTAGAAATGTATCTCTTCCATTATCTTGATGTTAGAATAGTACTTTTTCGCTCGTTACGAGGTAGTATTATTAAACGTAGAAATACTTATTGTAATACGGATATTTGCTTACGCAAGTTATAACGCAATTCATGATGTAGTAATTTTAACTTCAAATATTCTGAATGTTAGTAAAATATTGCTGTACTAAAGATGTGACATGTATTTATAGTTGTTGATGTTATATCAATAGTCATATCAGCCATTATGACTACTGATTTTTAGATTAAATTTATACTTACTATAGATATGTTTGATTTAAACTTTCCTAATACCTAACTACCGCTTCCTTCCATTTTCCGTTTCCTGATAGAAGAACCTCATGCACGATTTTCAGTGAATGTTAATAACATAAAAAGGTTACTGCTATAATTTAACATCCTCTACAGTAAAAAATGCATGATGTGACTATTCGCTAGACTATTTCAACCCAATGCAAACAATATTTTAAAACTTCATAGATGAATATGATAACAATGTCAAATATCGCTCTACGCATTTTTATCATCGTATCTTTAATTAATATTTTATAATATACAAATATTGCAGCCCCACCATACATCACTAATTTTTTCAATAATTAAATCTATGCCAGAAGATGAAGAGTCACTTTAGATGTTGGGTGTATGCCTACTCTATATATGTAGGTACTACACAGACTGAAAGTACAGGGTTTAGAAATTAGGTAATTAATCAGTGCTTACGCTCTTGTTTCTACAGTGCTGGTTTTTAAAATGTTGTTAAACATTCATAATCTTGTTGACTACACTTCAAGGCCACAAAAAAATAGTACCTTGTAATTCTCAGTCTTGATTTTTCATTTATTACAGCTTATTTTTCTGATGTATAAGCGAACTATATCATTGTAATGTATATCATAATCTCATTTCGTGATAATGATTTTTTTTATAAAGTTCCTATCCTATCTTTACAGTATACAACGACATCTATGAATTAAAGCTATAACAAATGAAGTTTCTCTTAGGGATTACGAGTAAATGCTTCAAGTTTTCATCCTTAAATATGTAAATTTACCATATTGATTGACAAATAATACCTAAATAAGATAATTAATTTATGATGATGATTCAATCATAAGAATGTAAACAAATCAGATATTAAAATCGCCTAATATTATTAGGTCATTTATTATATACAACGAACCTCTAGGAGCCCATCCCTACAATTGTCAAATTGACTTCAAGTACTTTGACATTGACATAGCAGTTTATAGGTTGTTTGCCTCAGGTAGCATTTTTCCGTTCGATATACTAAAATTTTCCAGAAAATCGATATGGAGGCGAAAAGTGAAGAAAAACCCGGTGCTGACAAAACTATATTTGATGCCATTGCTCAAAATGACTTAGTGGAATTCAAGAATATTTTGGCCCAACACAAAGGGACAGTAGATTTCTTTGACGAAAATGGTATGACTGCGCTACAACATGCCGCTTATAAGGGCAACAAGGATATGGTTCAATTGCTGCTCGATAGGGTACGTGACTTACCTTGTCATTTTTGGCACTCATTTGTTTCCTTGACACTAATTTGTTTTTCTATCACATGTTATAGGGCGCCGACGTGAACTCCGGTAAGCATGAGTACAACTATACGGCTCTGCACTTCGGCGCGCTGTCCGGCAGCTCTGAGGTGTGCAAGCTGCTCCTGGATGCTGGGGCGAAGCCTATCGCCACCAACTCTGTAGGTCGCACGGCTTCGCAGATGGCTGCTTTCGTTGGTAACCACCACACAGTTGCAACAATCAACAACTACGTGCCTCGCAGCGAAATAGCCTACTTCAGTGTTCTACAAGGACAACAAACTGAACCAATCTTACCTGCAGCCCTAGTGGATCCTTTGCACAAGTTTGTCCTGGGTGTCAACATCCATCCGGTGCGGCTGGCACTCAACCTGCAACACATACCAACCTTACTAGACAATGCCGACAAAGTAATTAAAACTCTTGAGCTATTGTGCAAGAAGGAAATGACTCGAGGTGGTGACACTAATGAAGTGATGGCATTTAAGTACCATTATCTAGCTTATGTTCTTAGAGAAATTCATAACATTAGAGATAAGAAAAATAATTCAGATAAGGATGAGAAGAAACATGATGTTGTCGAGATATTCTCCAAGAAACTGTTGAAGCCTGGCAAGGATGGGGTATCTCTAGACTTGATGGATACATTCCTGAAAGACTGTGTAAGGGAGTTCCCTTTTAGAGAATGCACAACTTTCCACCAAATGGTTTCTTCCCTGACCAGTAAAGACCCTCCTCCTGCACTTTCAGTTATCAACTGTACCATTAATGGTCAGAGAGGATTTGTGGATGCAATCCCCTACTGCAGCACTTGTGGCGAGGAGAAGCCAGCCAAGAAGTGCTCTAAATGTAAATCTGTGCAATATTGTGACAGGGAGTGCCAGCGCCTGCACTGGTTTGTGCACAAGAAGGCATGCAACAGAGAGTCTAGCGCCCCTGCACCTACGCCCAATGCTAAAGTCAACATTGATGCCAATGAGTTAAGTTCCGAGCTTCAGAACCTTGTCGCTGGATAGGAGTGAACCTAACCACTGTGATTGGTGTCTAAATAAGAATAAAGTAATTCCACTATTGTCTGTCTGAATGTATTTTCTTGTAACGTAGGTAAATGTTTTTTATCTCAGACACAAATAATGTTCTTCTATATTACAATAGGAGTGCAATATTTTTATAAACAATCACAATTGACGTTATTTACTTTTGCTTGGTAAATCAATATGGTATTCTATAATTGGTTCAGACATTGTTTGTTGCATTTGTTGTATATAATTGTGTTACTCCCTCTTATGTGTGTATGTATTCTGTAAAGTCGAATATATCAAAATTATAAATTGTATTTCCTTGTTCATTTGTTCATGAGCCTGTTTCCTGTTATCATTTTCAAGTCCAATATCCCTTCAGATAAATCCTATAAAATATATTTTATTCATTAC
The DNA here is from genome assembly GCA_958496145.1 of Heliothis peltigera. NCBI lineage: Eukaryota > Metazoa > Arthropoda > Insecta > Lepidoptera > Noctuidae > Heliothis > Heliothis peltigera. The sequence continues at coordinate 2,931,423 of OY292326.1, read as the reverse complement.
AATAACTACAATACTACTTAATTTTAAAAGCCAATATCCTTCCATAACCAAATATTATAAAAATAAATGGGTTGTTTGTGAGATAGCGACAGCATGTAACAAACAAATAGCAGCGGGCATTATTTAGGTATCCTCAAATTGTTTCCAGGTATGACTGCAGTACTCCATGTTTCGAACAGATGGCGCTACTTGACCTCACGTGCGTGGTTCGAAGTGGTTTCGTTGTTCGTTGCTACTTTGCAGCTTTTCACAGAAAATAAAGTTTAGGTAAAAAACTGTTTTCTAATAGGCTTTCGTTCATTTTTTCATAATTTGAGGTAGGTAAAGCTTTCGATTTTAATGGACTTACCGATAATAATATCATGTTTACCTATACTATAGTAATTTTAGGTTTTTGTTTTTTCGTTTAGAGCCCCTTTAACACTCAAGGGAATCAAAATTCTTACAACTATGAAATTTTGACGAGTGACATTTTTATAAGCCACAGGTATATTAAGAATTCTCAAGACTCGTATATTTTTGAGATTATTATTCAATAAATCTGCAAGCTATCAATAAATTATAATCCATGCTGCATCCTGGTCTTCCAAGTCTGTAAAACGAAAAATATATGTACATAGGTACTTACATTTCGATATGAATGAGTGAGGGTGTTATAAAGCCGAAACCTAGAACGATAAATATTTATTTTAAAAATATCTAATAAAGAAAAAATATAGCATATTCGACTTCATGTCGTAAAAAATAAATGAGTAGGTATATGTATAAAAAAGAACCTACGGTTGATTATTTTTCGAGCCTTCAAAGCATACGGCACTCTTTCAAATAGACTTGAAGATAAAAGATTATTAAATTAAGGCTCGTTTCTATATCCTATTAGCAAATCATTATTTTACGGGAAGTTATTTTCTATCGTTTAAAGAAAAGTCTAAAGATGTTTGAAAGGTGCTGGACAATCGAAAAACATAACTATCTTCTTATATCGACTAGATATAACGGGCACGAGACTTTTAAGTCTTATAATACAACAAACAGCAGTTGTTGGTCAATTTCGAATTTTGCAAATCTTTATGAACTTAATGATAGATGGAACCTCATGTTTTCAATGGTACCACCACTTAGGTCAGAATTTTCTACAGGTTTTTTAAAATAAATTTAAATAATTAGAGGACACTTGTTCTATGCTTGTAGGTAAAGCTATTAGGGCAGAAGTTTTTCTGTAACGATGGAATTCTCCTATTTTAATGTCAATATGGAGTTGTGGTGGCCAAGTCGTTAACATAACAGCTGTGTGGGCACTGTGGGCAATGTAAATTTTCTAAGTTATATATAGGTACTTACTTTTTAACTACCTATAGCTTGGACACCACTTACTGAGGAACATCATCATCATCCTCCTGCCCTTATCGCAAGTTTTATTTGGGGTCGGCGCAGCATGTTTTTGTCTTTCCACTTTTCTATCTGCCGTCATCTCACAAGTTACATTCTTTCTAGCCATATCAACATTCACGCAAACCATCCATCGCATCGTTTCTTTGGTCGTCCCCTTCCTCTATATCCATCCACATTCATGTTCAAGAACTTCCTCACAACATGATCCTCATTCCTCCGCATTACATGCCCATACCATGCTAGCCGGTTCCCACATAGTTTTTCGGTTACCGGTGCCACTTACTGTTGAACAGGGAAGGAAAACATCTTCAGGAAACCTGAATTTTACTATCTGAAATCGGCAATCCTTCTTGCCTTGAGCAAGTGTGGTGATTCTTCTCTTTACGAGAAGAAGAAGCCTGTGGCCAACAGTGGAGAGTAAACACGCAGATGATGTATGACAATCTAGTATTGAGCTATCGCTTTTTTCTAGATAATATAATAACGGAGAGCAGACTTCAGAGCTATAGTCAGCCACGGCGGCTATTCTCGAAGAAGATCAACCTGATCAACCACGTTGGGAGAAATAGAGGTAGTGTACATGCCTTTATAATATTTTTTAATCCCGCGTAAGACCTCTGTATTGTGTTTAAAAAGATCAACCAGCTGCACAGGACATGTTGTAGGGCACAAGCATTTTGCGCAGAAACAGATGCACTCCCTATTCTCTCACTTTCGCTTTTTTTATATTTTCTAACATTATTTATTAGACTACCGAGCCCGAGGCTGGCAAAACTTTATTATTTCATAAAGATTGTCATTTTGTACGTGGGTACCCTCCATTTCCTCATCCTACAGTGGGGGTAAGAAGTTTGCCAGATATTTACCTAAGCCAAGCTGTTTAACTCAACTAGATTTATACATAGGCCAAATTGTTTTTTACGACGGCAATCGCTTTCTTTGACAGTCTCTTTGGTTTTAGTTCTCTGTAGGGGCTGCTGGTTGTTCGCAAGAGTTACCGTGACCCTGGCACAAATGGACGTCCTGAAGGGACATAGTGGGTTTTAGTCAGTAAGAGTCTGACACTCCCTCCAGTCTTTTGATGATTTCCCACGAAACTATAGTGGTCTATAAATAACTAGTATTAGCTCTGGTTTAAGAGGGAACTGTAGGTTTATTAAATGAAATACTGCGTTAAATCATATAAAAAATATATTGTAATTACTTAAAGTTTGACTGATATTATTTACAAAATTTACAGTTTTATAACACATTTATTTATATAAAATCATATCATAATACATCAAGTACGTATAAAATTAACTAAGTAGATAAAACAAATTCATCAGAGTACTATATAATTTTACACATTGTTAGATAAGGATCCCCAAGATCTTAGTACCACTAGGTCATGTCATGTAGTAAGTTAAATTAATTTAGGCATATCTAAGCATTCTTTACAATCTTAAGGCACTGCTATCACAAAACAATAATATTACTTATTTAAACGAGGTAGCTTTACTTACATATAATAGAGTCCACATAGCTAGACATCACAAATAAAATTATATTCAAATATTATATTTATTTACATTAATTTATGGTAAGTAGGTATTGCGAAATCCCCGTCGCGTTATATGTATATTGTCTATGTATATTAAGTACTCTATTAAACAGCCCTATGGCTCGAAATTACATACAAGAAGTACCGCTCCTCTATTCGCGAAGGAACATTGTTGAACACTTAATATTCTAATTCCTTTATATCCAGAAGAAATGTGTCAATGTAGATATCAGCCTTCGCCGAGTAAAGCGCTGATCGTAAAGCTTTTTAACCGTCGGCAGGGCGCCGGCGCGGTGGGGGGCGAAGGCGCCGCGGGCTGAGGCGGCGGCAGTGCAGGGCCCCACGGGAAGCCGTTGGCCATGGGACTGCTCGGCCAGAGCCCTAGGTGCATCGGCATGTGGAGAGGTCCTAGGTACGGTAACTCTGGCGGGTAGAACGCTGCTGCAGGCGGTGGCGTTATGTTCTCTGGTGGCGCAACGAGTGGGGCCGGAGACTCCACTAAAGGAGGTGACCTCGGTGAAGAAGAACGCAAGCTACCCTCCTCTGAGCAAGAGGAGGCGGCGTCGGAACAAGATCGCTTGGCCTCGCTGGGTTCTCCACTGGGATCAGGGTTACTTTCGCTGCCGGAGTCGGGGTTCTTTCGCTTACATTTGGACTGGCCGCACGCCCGAAAACCTTTAGCGAAGGGGTTGTTGTCGATTTTCAACTTGGTGATGCGGTCATTCTGTGGACAAACAAAAACTGTCTGTTAAAAATTGTCGAGATAATACAGGTATAGGTAAACTTATTAAGGAAATAAATATTTTCCTATAAATTTTCCCAATAAACAAGTTTTTGAACTTGCTTTTTTTTGTGGTGAAAAGTAAAAGCACCGCTCTACAAATTGCTCGGCTATCTATTCATTTCAAAATGGAGGTTGACGCGTCACACGGAAATCTCCTTATCGCATTTGGAGAATGCAATTTAAACATCCGTTTCCGCATACATCCCGGCGTCGCTAATAGCTTGTAAGGGATAATTGTTGCACATGTGGCATGGACTTGGCGACAAGCCAATTAGCATGGCGAGCTCGCGTGTCGCCGCGGAGTCGCCCGCCCGTCGCGCGCTTGCTACGCGCGATCTACTCTGCCAGGCGCCTGGTAGGTACCTCGAGGCAAAAACTACATGCTACCGTAACATGAAATCTGATACAATTCCCCATGTCGCGAACCTAAGTAGCGATGACAGAACACAATATTTGACTATGCAGCGAAATATTGTAAATTCATGCCATGCAACATTTCCTAATTGAATAGGACGTTTGGAATTCAACATGATTTTTTTCGCGTCTAGCCCGAAAATGTGTTTGCAATCGAAAGTCGAAATTATCTAGCGAAATCCTGAACGCAAATAGTGAGTTCGAGATACGTGAAGTGACTTGTAACGATTGTTTACCCGGCGTGATAAGGCGGCGCCGGCGGGAGCCCTGCTCGTGCACCACCAGATAACCGCTACCCCGACGAAACTCCGGAGAGTGCTAAAAGCCTGTTATTAGCAGAGCAAAGTGCACTTTTTAAGTCGGCCGGTTAGCAAAACGTGATGCTTGAGAGTAGTCAGGCGCCGCCCCCGGTCCGCCCTGTCGCCCGTGACGTCACCGCACAAACTTGCCGTCGCTTTTACTTTTTGCGTGACTATTTCACATATTGGCGACTGTCGCCAGTTTTTTAGAACTGTGTAATTAGGGTCTGAGTAAATTTGGTTTATTTATCTAGGAAATAGGCCCATAATTTAAAGAGAGGACCTGCAAACATGGGATGACAGGCGCGGACGGTGATGGTACGTTATTGGATGTTCACAATGTATCGCGGCATTGTGTATTGTAATTGAGCTGCTGTGCCACCTAGCTACGCTCTTGAATAAAGGGGCGGCATTACCAAAGACGATTTCTAATTCGTTGATAATTTGTAACAATGGTATAGCCGTCGAGCGGTCGCCTGTCGGGGGATAATGCGCAATGATACGCCGGCGGGTATTGTCGGCCCGAGAGTCCCGTTAGCCGGACAATCGGCGGATAATCCCACAAAGCTTCCGATGAAATGGACGCGAGAAAACTTTCGCGCCTCGCTGCAGTCAACATGAGAGAAGCCGCGGGCCAAAGAAAGCCGATGGTTAATTACGACGGGGGATTATGCAAGGGATGGCCACGCTGCAATGAACGCGAAAGCCAGTAGTTAGTTTGGGATAACAAACAGCAGGGGGCTGTCTCAATACTTATTATAAAAAGCTTTCGGACAGATTTAATAAATGGAATTAAAGTGTACCGCAATTTTATTGCCCAAAGCAGATGCGAAGAGCTTTCAAACATTTGTTGGTTTATACGCGCAATCCGTCTGCCGTGTCGTGTCGCCGTAGGTAATCTAAATCGTATAAGTTTAGATCTAATAAGCAAATCTGTTGACTGTCGACTCTGCAGACTTAACTGCTGCTCAGTTTGCTCGCTATTGTTTCCTATAAAGCCATGATATCATCGGGTACCGAGATTTACCGCTTCATTTGACTGCGCTACTTTTTCAGAACGTAACTGTAGTTAAGGCACAGTTCCAAGATACCGAACGCGACCGACAATGGTTCACAAACGCCGCACGAACAAAAACGCTAAATTAGTCGGTATTGTTTTCTTTATGAGTCCTTACACAATGCCAGGTCGTCGCAATCTTTTTTTTTGTCGATGTAACTGGCACCAACTTATGTTCGATATTGGTAAAAGCTTCGGCGCCTGGTGTGGCGAAAAAAATGCCGACGTCAGTCCGTATGTGCGAATCGATGGGCTTCGTGGAATAGTGGTGCGTGTTCTCGGAAATAGAGAGGTGCGATCTTATCACTCAGGAGTTCCCTGGATAGACCTAGAGATAGTTCATCTGAATATTATTTATTGGTTGCCTTTAGACTGTTTTTATCCTTGTTCGACTTATTTTGACGATTAAACTATGACGCTGGTCGGATCACGGGATAAAGTAGGTATCAGATTTCGATATTTATGCATGTATATTGTGTTAGCGCTGGTTCCTACTTAAAAAACCAATTACTAATTGGATTTACATTAATTAACGTTAAGTTCTTAGTGCAAACTAAGTATTTGTCATAAATGTATGTATTTTACAAATAAGATAATGACAGATAATTCAACTCCTATAATATAAAACCTAAACTATAGGCATGGGCATAACAACCAAAAATATACATACCTGATAAGCAGTGACAGCGATGAATTCAGTCTCCGGGAACGAGAAGGAGGCATGGGGAGCCCCCCACGCGAGCGCCGCGGCATCGCGCGCTCTCACAACCAGCACGCGCGGCCGATACTTGTGCATGGACGTCAGGACCATCTGAAATAGAAGGAGTATTTAGTCTATGGTCATGGAAGTAAGAATATATAGATGGCCCAAAGTTTAGACTTCATTTTGGGTATGCAGCAATATGGGGCAGGAAAGTCTTGTCTCGCAAATTGTTTCTACAATAGTTTTAGCCTTTAAATCTTACTACGGGATTTAAGTTATCCATTTATTGCAAGACTTTTTGCTGAAAGTGCCTTAAATTCAAGTAAAGAGAAGCATAATACTACGCCCACAGACTACTTATCAGGTATACTCTACGTCTTTTCTTAACATATACTTGGAAAAGTTTCGATGAAAGTTAAGGCTTATTTATTCTGTTTTACCTATTCGTAAATCAACAAATACAATAAACGGCCCTTATATCTTATCCCCAAACAAATTATAGAGGGTCGAAAATTCAAAAAACGACGTCCACAAAGAACACAACAACTTGCTAAAACATTAAAAGCTAATCTTCATCCTAATAGAACAAACACCGTAAGGCCTGCGTCTGGCGACACGACTGTCGCGTCGTGCCGTCGGTCGCTCTTGTGTAAAGGGCCTTATCTGCCACTTGACGCGAATACCGCTACCTGGGCTGCGGGCGCCGACTACAACCACTTCAAACCTAGAAGGGGTACTTCTCTATTGTCTTAAAAAGATTAATTTGTTCTTAAGAGGATTTAAGTAAAAGTGTGATAATGCTAAAAAGTTGCCTTCTTTTCAATTATTTGTTAGTTTTCAGTGGCATTGTGCTTTGGTAAGACATTACGCTGTACAATGTAAATACAAAGAAGATGTAAGTAACTTGTTGTAGAGCTTTTGTTCTTATTGAGGAACAATACTCGAAAGTGAATTTAAACATTGCAAAAATGTAATATCCTTAAAAAAATATTCTGCTAAAACATGTCAGAGAAATCTGAAAAAAGAAATCTTCCTTCTTAAATACGATATATTACTGAAAACTCAAGCGTGTACTCCTATCAAGCACTTTTCCCGATTGTACCCTTGGCACGATTCCTTATCCACGACTTAAATATCTGTCACTCACAGCACTATTTCTTACAGTCGTCTGAAGACTGATATGACGAGAAATATGATTTGAAATATTCCCACAATGCGGCGAGGTGTGGCGGACAGACTGACAGATAGACAATAAGTACAAAGGCCCCGCGATCGGTAGCTCGTCGATCAAACCGAGGAGTATTCAATCAAACAGATACAGCCTTCAGATTGTTCGAGTAAAATTCTGGGGCTTTTTTGCGACGCAAGATAGTCATCGTTTTAATTGATCGTCTTTGATTAAAGTGATTTTAAGTTTTTTTTTTAATAGCAAATGTTACGAGGAAGAAAGTTTTTCATAACTAGAAAGGGTACAGCTGATTTAAAAATAGCTGTACTTAAACACACAAACTTCCTTGTTCACAGGGACATCATGCCAATAATAATTCATTGATAAAAAAAAATTGTTGATCAAAGTGGAAAATTAATAAAATATTTATTGCAAGACCACCTTTAAACTTCGACTATAAATTGAGTCATAATCAGTATGATTACAACGATTAATAAAATAGTGTTTTCTAGTTAAATGGCACATTGTGAACCACACACAGTTAGCCAGACATTCGTTAGAGTTAACCACAGGTATGGGCGGGGCGAGGAATTTTATTGATTCACGAATAAACATTTAAAGTTTTTAAATAGCGCCGCCGAGGGCGATATTGTAGATAAATACCGTCTATAAATAACGTAACTTGAGTGAGATATCATTTGAGTTCACGATAAATTATTTTATGAATTATGTTTTACTAGCTATAACCCACTGGTTTGCTTGCATCTAAATGCAGCCTGTATGTCGGTATCAACATATATTACTTTCTCCAAATTCACGAGTAGGTATATGTCAATGCGAACTGTCAACAAAATAACGTCACAAGTTGAAGCAGAATAAAACAAAACAGAATCGATAACGCTTACATTTACATTGCGCTAAGGAAAAACGCGCATCGGGCATAATAAACTTTTTTTAATATTCTCCGGGGTATCTACAAACATGCTCTCCTATCTCCAATCTAAAAGAAACACGTGTCTTTCACTAATTAGTGGCGACAATGTGACACATTACCGATCGGGGATGGTTTCCGCACACAACCTCTCCTTTCCGAGTCGGTAACCCGATCTCATGTATTGATAAACTTAATGCGCCACAGAATCTCGTTTTTATTGTTATTTTTGTTGTTATTCATGTTAAGATCATTTTTTTTTTAGGGAAGTTAAGATTGTTTCAGTTGCAGATTTCAAGTGTATTTTGAATACATTGAGAACTGAACTGACGTTTGCAGCTTGAGAAGTTGTCTAATTTCTGTATGTACCTAGGTCTAAACAAATATTTTCTTTTGATTTTCAAGCCTATATAATTTGATCATCATCATTACCCTTGTTACTGTAGCACTGCATCATCATAACAGAACAATTGAATTAATAAACCCTGAAATAAAATGATCTGCGTGTAAATATTAAAATTATATTCTTAATGTCTTTGTAAATTATTAAGTAACGTTGCTCGATCTTTGATCAATAGTTGTCCGACGCGATATCAACAAATTTTCACTTTAATGTGACTATAAAATATCTCCCAGTCTAATCACCTTATTACCCCCAATTTTCGACCATCGACGTTTCCTAGAAACAATATAAAACTATTACTAATTGCGTGAGGATAATCTCTCAACTATCTCTAACATTTAACGGCTTTGATACTTTTTGAAATAGCCAGACATATAATCCTTTCTCTGTATGGTCTTTTTAAGAATTAATCCATCGTGGGTCTGCACTCTTTCACACGGCGTCTGTTTGAAGTATTCGCTAAAAAATACCCAACAAAGGGTGTGGACACAATGTACAATGGTGGCTCCTTTTATCACAGGTGGTAAAGCCTCAAGTGCACAGTACGCGGATATTTTCCACGCGGATTGGTCCGCTTCTGGCAGTAGCTGGTGCATTGTTAGGGTGGGTGCACAAAGAAGCCGCTCTCAAGCCCCCGTACCTCGGTGAAGCGTACGCGCGCACTGGTGCGTACCCGCCTACAGTTTTTGCTGTCCCTACCCGTCATAATAATGTGTGTTATGATGCTTTGTGACTGATAGCCATGAACGATGTTTGTTTTGATAGACAACCTGCTTTTATGGAGGCAGGTCAGGTTAATTGAAATGTTGAGTTGGTGGCCTATTGTAATATTCTCATCACATTCCTTAACCTGACAATCTCGCCCCATTTTTGTTTAAAGTTGTTAAAAAATCTTATCACTGGTTTGACGGCAATAAAATGCAAACAGTCAAACATGCATCAAGAGCAGTCGTAAAGTGTCACTCTCACGCAGTTTCTACAAACAGTCAGTGCAAACATTGTATAAAAGTTAGTCGTATAAAACCTAAGGCGAAGCATCAAGCTCATCATTAATCGAGGCGTCAACCGCTCTGTCCAAACACACCGCCCGGATAAAAGAATACAGTTAGTTGCCCCTACAAAGCCATCATACAATGCCTTTCAGCGTATTTGTTCAAGTGACGAAATGCTTAAAGACGTCTTTGTACGCAGACTCCCGCGGCGCGTAAGAACTGCCGCCCGCATAATATAATTCAACCTTAATTGCACTACATAAGATTGAAATTCGAATGAGAAATCGCGCGATGAACTATCTTTTTTACGTCATCGCAAAACGGGTTGTTTGTATTGAAATCTTATTCAAACGGCATAAGGCTCAGTTCTGTTTTTATTGAAGTTTTAATGGGAAGTGGTTGGCGTGGTTGCGCGAGAGGCGTTTCCTTTCAAAAAGTCGATATATGAGGCAGAGTCACGATCGCGGGAATGTTCGGCGAAGGCTGTACTGTAACTGTATCCAATATTGAAACTTTTTGTTACAATAGAGCCAATGTTTGTCGTTTGCGTCATACTTTTATTAGTTCGAGCGAGTTTTTGTTTACGGGCTTTCAATTAGTGATTTCGATTTGAGAAATGGATGTTCTATGAGGTGTTCGGGATTCTAGTTTTAATAACTTTATGATGAATCAAATGTTTGTTTTTTTAATGTTGTAAAAGATAATTATTCCTAAGTCACTATCTTAGGAATCCACATATCTGCTAAAGCTATGAATATTTCCAAATATTATCTCTAGGTAATTACCGTGCATTCTTGGATGCCAGTGTTGCAAATCATCACCCCTTATCTGCTGGGGCGACTACTGACTTGTGACGTCATTCCACAGATAGTGGCGTGTCATCGTGTCACGGTGCTATTGACAAATTGCATCCCTGTCATGCCTGTCGCAGGATTTTTTACTAAATTGTAAATGATATAAACTTGTGAAGTCACCTAAAAGCTTTTCATTTGTTTTTCTTTAATTTTTTTTATTATATTCCGAGTTCTCCTCATTGTATGTACAAAGTGTTTGCCATAGTCAAAATATTACGTAGTTTTCCCGAAAAAAAATATCTGTTATCAAAACGTATTATGTAATTCAAAATCTTTTGCTTCCTATGTTAAAATATGTGCATCGTATTTTTTATCACTTAGTTTATAAAAAAATACTAAACATTAAAATTATTAAATTGTATTTTTTAGAATAACCCTAATTGCAGAATACGCTTTTGGAATAATTGTACTGTATTTCGTGAGTAATAAAGTATAGCTACGTACGCAGAAATATCAAAATAGCGTTAGTACCAGCTAAAACATTAGAATGTAGAACTAGTTCTCTATGACAAATAGCTGACTCTACGTAGTCTGGTTGTTGCAAGGCAATTACTAAGGAAAGCCATGTTCTTTGTAGTACAATGGATAGTTAATAAGTCTGCGATCGATTTCCCACGATTACGTCGGCTTAATATCAAATTAACAGTTTTTGCTCCTGATATTAAACTCAATGCTATTTTCCTTACGAGAATTGAAGCGCGGCCTTTTTGATATGTTACTGTTAGGATTGTCTTCGTTAAAGTTAATTATGGTTATTTCTTATTAACAAAAAGGTTAAATAACGATCTGAAAATGTTTTGTTTGCTTTAAACCGTAAGAAGTTTACATCGTAAATACTTAATGATGTGTTTTTTGCTATTATCAATATGTTTGCGTTAAACTCATGTATTTATGTTTTTCTTCTTAAAATAGAAAATATAATTGTCAATTTATAATTCGGAATAGCCTGAGAATCGACCCTTTGTAAAATAAACTATTAAGGGGCTTTCGCACATGGAGCAACTATTTCTGAAACTGGCAACTAGTTTTTTTTTTACTTTTAATTAGCACCAGTTTTCTTATTTTCAGTTTTTTTTTTTATTTTCTGATTTCCTCAATAGTTAAATCGCACACCCTCGCCTCCACTCCTTGTAATTAATGCTAGTGTCACTAAACTGATGCCGCTCATGATGCCGCTGCTTATAAATTCCTATAAATTTGCTACAAATGCTAAACAGTCTATATGGCAACTACCAATTATGCAGGGAAAGCATATAGTTTCTGACAGTAGCACCCAAAAAGACTATCACAATCAGTAATAATAAAAAAAATACTTACATGTCCCTGTGCATCCATTGTATTGTTCGTAAGCTTCAGTTTACTGAATGACACGGGGTTGGCGGTCCAATGATGCCCAGGCGCAGGCGAGTCAGGGTGCAGCATCAACCGCCTCGGAGACTGAGGCTCCGCCCCACCCGCAGCTGCCCACGCGCCGCCCGCCCAGCGCCAGCGCCGACGCCCCACCAGAGACAGTTCTAAGAGCACGCAGTACTCTTCGCGAGGGTCTAACCCACCCAGGGAGATGCGGAGGGATGGGAACATGCGTCTGAAACAAAGATTTTTTTTTAGAAACAGCTAGCTTGAGATTTTTATAACTAAGTATTTGATTTTTGTCAAAAATAAGAAACAGGCACGTCTCAACGTAATTTACAGGTGAAATCTCGCTTAGTATTTTTATATTACTTGGTTGCGTTTGGGCCTCCCCATTTACCATAAGATACAGTTTTGGAAAGTCTAAAGATAGGTAAATAAATAATGCATATTCGTGTGCATAACGATCATGTTTCGGAATGTAGTTTAGCTGTATCTTCGATAAGATAGGAATTAACATGCATAACGGTTTATTTGCCTGTCGCCATCTCGAGCAGCCAATATGTCACGTCTTTGCCAAATAGATAAATGGACTGGTTTTAAGTTCTCCAAGAATCTAGTAAATACATGGAATATATAATTAACAGACAGAGTTTTTGTTCCGTATTGAAAGTGTTTAAGGTTATTACAACAAATCACTATTGTTTTTTTTGAGGGAATTCTTTTTCCTGAGATTCAACAAGGAAAACTTTTCCCTCACATATTATTTCTTGTAAAACAAAAGACTTCTACTTCTACCTATAAAATACATTAGAGCGAATCCGATAACAAAACAACGAGACATCAGCTTCTCAGTAGCACTTATGAGCGCATACCTCCAAAATGTTATCACGCTTATAAAAATGTGATAGGGCCAAATGTGTTACGAATGAGTGCTTTTGGCACCCGTTTGTTTCGTCCATATAAAGTGTCATAAAGTCCGATATTAGTGGCGCCAACATTATCGTGGAACGCCCTGGTCGGTCTTTGAATTGAATTAACGTATCTGTAAGTAGTTGGGACACTATTTGTGCCTACCGCTGCGGTGCTTAATCTGTGAACAGATGTGTTTGGAATAATGGCTGGTTAATTTGGAAGGTAGTGTAAATTGAATTTGTTCTGTGACTCGTTTTAGTCGCCTGATCGCCTGAGTATATTATGAATGAATATTTTTGTTTTTTCATTGCTCTAAACATGTATGGTTATTAAATAAAAAAACAGATTGAAATTATAGTTTCAGTTTGTAAAGATTGAGTTTTGAAAAAGTTGCTTTCAATTCTTACAAGAATTTCGTAGGTTTCAAATAATATTAAAGACTATTTTACCGACTTCCCAAAAAAAAGGAGGGTATGTGATTTGACGACCGATACACATCACATTACAGCTATAATGTATGCACAGCAGCCTTATTGCCTTATTTGCGTATCAGTGCGGCATGCCATCAGTCATAATAGTGGTGTTATCAGCGGGCAGGGCGCAGCGCCCGCGCCGGCGAGCCACTAATGCAGGCGCAGATAACGCGCCGACAGAAGCTCAATTAACAACAAACTAAATTAGCCTCCATTTAAGTTTACGATCGCCGCTACCGCCTTACGTGAGCGTACCGACAGGACAACAGATACTTTGTTTATGGTGGTCAGACCCCTCCGTGGGGACCGAAACATTGCTTCAATGATGCAGCATTCATTTGTTTAAGCCTGAACGACCCGCAGTCACGTCAAAAGATTAGTCATTGCACTTTCATGATTTTCTTAAATATGTAAAAGAAAAGCGCTTTGCGAATTTTACTCAGTGTTAGTGACAACTTGTACAATTTACGAATAGGTATTTTGAATCTTTATATTTTTGATAAGTATGTCATTCTCTGTAATTATCTTATTCGGATATTATGACATGATAAAGATTGAAAAATCAAATCGTTAAACGGTATTTAATGTTCCGTTTCCGCTTCCAAAGATGATATAGACATCGAGAAATATGTACGCATGTATAATTATATAGTTATAATAAGCTGAGAACAACGTAAATTTAACATATAATGTGCGACGGATGTCGTGAGTGCTTCGTACACCAACGCGTCGGCGCGCGGCGTCGCCCACACAGCGTCAAAGCCACATGAAATATCTGTAAATCATTCAGTTCAGATGCGCGCGCGCTCATCACTCGGAATTAAGATCTTGTCCACGATTACATTCCTAGCGGCCGATTAATAGCCAATTTTGTTCACTAATTTATTAGCTTTCTTTTAACAGAAATATTGCTAACATTAAATACTGGATAAACTGACAGCTATTTTTCAAACAACTGCTGCTACAACAGGTAACATTCCATGTTTAGACCTGCCCTTATGTCGACAAACATGGCGAGACAAGTCAGTCCAAACACAAATATATGTTCAAATAGTTGTGTATCGACGCGCTTGTTGACCGTACGTTGACAAATCCCTTCACTCGGCTACCGTTCGTAAGATGGCTCTTATCAGCCGCCGTCCACTTATCGAGCCGTTTGAAAGCTCCGCGCGCCGACAAAGAGGTGACGATCCACGCGCAAAATATCGTGAAAAATTTACCGCCCGAACGTACTATCTAAATCGTAATTTCCACAACCGACCCATACAGCCTGTAATGAACATTACGAACCATTAAACATTTGATAGCGGCGATGACGAATTATACATAATGCGTGTCATGTCAGCCTTTTTATTTAAAGTGTTTTATGTTATGGAATTTTGTTTACGATACAGTTTAAACGAGAATGCAAATGAAATAAAGATACTATAAAAACGGGACCGCCATAAAAGGCCTCTCGAGAGCTTAAGCCGCGGCTTCGGCGGTGGGAAGGGACTTAGGGAACACAATGGGACCACCAGAATCGCGTTGAATAAACTTTAGAGTGGGTCGTAAATCGGTAACAACTTGCCAATTGCCGCACGGAGGCGCTAACTGCGGCAAAGAAACTGTCATATCCGCTCTAGCATCCGCACGAGAAACGCCCGAGCCGACCGATTCGCCGCGGATTGTTGAGCACGACGCCCGACGACGCGCTCACTGACCCACACCATACACTTGGACTCCTCAGCATTAAGTACTTCAGATGCTCACACACTTGAATCAGGCAGATGTCTTCTGTGAACTTTAATAGCTCCTGATCACTGTTTAACGTCGTCGACACTAACCTACCCCTCTCGCCGGCCAGTTATCTTTACTGCTAATTTCATGAGCTTTTTATCTTCCAAGTTCAATGTTACGCTGGAGACAGTCGTTAAGGCACAGAGGACGCGTTGTTCGACACATCTGGGCTTCGATTCGAAGTAACGCGAAGGATAAACAACTTTGGAGTGTACAATACTTGTGTTGTGTATCCAGCGCCTAACCCGCGCTTATTAACGCTCATACGAGAAGTCCGGCCGGTTTTTTCGATTGCCCAGATGTGGGCCTGGGTAAACACCTCCGCCATTGTCTGCCCATATAAAAAATCATACACCTGGAAGTGTCAAATTGTTCACTCGGACTGTGAGAGCGGCCCGTGTGAATCTCGCTCGCGCAGCCTCGCTCGCCCGCTATGTGTGTACACAAATATTTGTATTTAGCGTTCTTTATCCTGCTCCTAAAACGTCAAAACACGATTATCTACAATCTGCAACTAAATTATAGTTAAATGCCCAACTGCTTAGCGCACAAGGTTGTTTTTTACAACATAATGTTCTTAGAATAACGTTTTATTTTTTAAAGGCTCCATCGTGTGTAATATGTCTGAAACCTATAAAATGTAATTCCTGTTCTATAACTACATAATTATATGTAAATTATCTTAATGGTTCGGCATCGCTATGGGCAGTTGACGTGCGGTCAGATAATGTTCTGCAACTGCTAAAAACCTTTTACTGCGTGATTATAAACGCGTAAACGGCAGCTTACGACGCAATCAACGCATGCGCAGTAATGAGCGGTGTGTGTGTCCGCAGGTCGGGTCTAGTCCCGCGCGACGGCACGACACTCTTGCGCAACCGGCGATTGATGGCCGCGTATGCGCACCGCACGCTCATTGTTATCCCATCTAAGTGGGCCGCTAAGACGGAACCAAACTCCATGAATCAGCAATAACGCATAACGATAACACATTAGGGGCGGTCAGGATGTAGCAATCAATGCTTATAATACAATCAGACCGGAAAATATCCTGTCGACACAATCCACGACGTTGTGTTGTTTGCTCTAAAATTCACAAATATTTTCAATGTCATCAGAAAAAAGCATTCCCGCACCATTCCCATATGCTAAGAGATCTCGCCATGCAAACCAAACAAACTACACTTATAAAGAAATACATTGGTTCAAAACAAATAAACCAATTTGGGCACGGCCACAAAAAAGCCACGGAATGATCTCGGGAGATGTAACGACATATTAGCATATTGATGGCTACCTCTATCTGTCGTCCTTTGTTTAAAATCAGCGACAGCACCTTCAATCATAACGATCGCTTTCAAAAAAAGATTTATTTTATTGGCTAGTTTTTGCCGTGCGTCTGCAGGTGGTAACAAAAAAATATTGCACCGGCTACCTTGCTCAACGACCCTTGTTTTATAACGAAATTGATTAAACCCCTCGAATGCTTTGTTATTTGATAATAACGGTTAGTGATCGTTCCTGATATTTACATTTACTAAAATCCTGACAATTTCACTCAAGAGATGAATGAACCGAGCCTACGATGATGAGGGATTACGTCATCACTGGTTTTATTGCGTTCAGTATGATCACGCGATGCTGCGACCATGTGGAGCAAGTAGTTGTAGATGTTAGAGATATTCACTAGGACCTAGGCTCCGCTAAGAGGCGGGGTGGGCGGGGACCACAAAGCGGCGCGCGCGCACCTGCGCGACATGTTTATGCGCATTTCGTCGCCAAATTTACAACCGCCCTGAACAAGGATACCGCTCTTGCGGAAATTGGAAATGTTTAATCGCCAGATCGGCACCCTTTTATCCGATGAGTGGCCGTCCGCCATAGTTTCAATTGCACCCATTTCGCTTTAGTGCACCGTTCGCAGATTGTAAACGTATCTGTAAAGGGTACCGCCTCAATTAATATCCGATGTTACGCCAGTCGCCGATTGGTTTTACTACCGCATAAGTAAATGAATTCGCAGCCTGTTTTATCTCAGTGTGTTTATTTATACATTGATAACTCTGCAGTATCAATATTCTGTGCAAAACTTCTTTGGAACTTTATCATACGAAGTCATGTCAGCTTCGTTACGTTTAATACGACCCACTTACTATCTGTCGTTTTGATATTATCTTAATTAAAGTAATTAGTCAGACATTTTTAGTTCTCATCGTCATTTCAAAAGCTATAATGTTTCAAGCTTTATCATGGAATTACAGGAAATAAGTAGTCAAACTGATAAGTAAACATAAGTCTGTAACAGCCGGCAGCGGGAAAGCGGCTTTTCCAAAAGGGATACTATACAAAGCTATTTAACTAAATACATGTTAAACCTCATTAATTAAAAGGGGAAAAATAAACACCACACTTGGACAAGATATTTGTATAAACACCTCGTAGTGGGAGCATACGAGAAAAAGCTCAAATTTCAAATGAATATGGATGTCGATACGGTGAAAGTTCATACGGAATAAATTCAGCACCTTTTGGGGCGCCGGCGCCGCGGCATTCACGCGTGGCACAAAGCTTGTTGCTCGTAAATTGCGAATGGAAGGGCCGACAAACGCGCAGTAATTTAGTTGACAGTGGGTACCAGAGCCGGCGACCGACAACGAGACGTCCCGACCGCCGCGCAGCGCGGCCCCCATACAAAGCTTATCTACACGCCGCATCTAGAGCCTATTATGAGCCTGACGCCGAACTCAACACAACAGATCGTTAAGATTACGTTTTGCCAATACACAGTTCGGTAATTCATGTCGCATAAACGATTAAAGAATTCGCCGACAATTAAAAATTAATTAGTTATAATATCAGTCGAGAGTCGAAAAAACGATACGAATAACTTCGTCGATGGAACGTGGCATTGACAAACGATTACTTCTTGTTCATTGGTATTTTTTCTTACCTAATCAAGTGCTAATTTAGATTCATATAACAATGTGAGCTAGTCATCAAACTGAAACAAAACCATCTCAAGAATTAATGAGAACCATTTGATTGCATTACTCGTGGACCTTAATTGTCCGATCAACGATTCTTGGGTTGCGTTAACATAATGCATACAATGCTGGTCCTTATATCCGAGCTTTAGAGTTCAAGTTGAAGTGCAGTCGGGTAGGTCGCGACGAGCGCCCCCAGTCCGGTGGCGACCGCTCGTTAGCTCCCGAGCCGGCATAAATCACACCGTTTTATGAGAACTCCCAATTTTTTAACATTTTGAGTTAATGAAATGCGAGCGCAGTATGGGACCCGACTAGCGACATTAAAAAGGACAACCCAAAAGATCGGACAGTTTCTAATTATAATCCTGTCAAAGATGTGATATAAGCAAAGAATTGATGATCGCCACAAACGCGGTGATTTAATCTACGATAATAGCGATCTGTTGATAGTAGCTGTTGAATGTTAATATTTGACATATTTTTTATTCGTTTGTCATCGCAGCAAACCCCTGCTATGAAAGGTCATAAAACTACCATTGGTTATGTTGTTAATCTGCTAAGGGTAACGTTTAGCAAAGTGGCTAACTTCACTGTTAGCTTGAATTAAATTTGGTATCGTTTGCAAGCTATTTAATTCGTTGTCGATGACGGAATGTAGTCTCAAATTGCAATTGAGGATCGCCCACCAAGTTCCTTACCACTACAACTAATTTGCAGTAGTTAGTAAGAATAACAAGAGCCATTAACCACAAGTACAATAAGGGAACACGGTAGTGGCAGTCAAACGAGGAGCTATCAATCAAGCACAGGATCTTCGCTCATCGTACCGTAATGCCGCGATCCCTAGAACTACATGCATCCTGATCGCAACCATATTTCATAGGAGTAGAGTTCATTATCCTTTAACGGAAATCATGGAGAATGGCGCCAGTATTTTAGGATTTTCGAAGAAGCGAAAGGGTTAGGCTGCGAATTAAAGCTGCGCACACGCACGGAGGCGCAGAGGGGGGATCACTAGCGCCGACAAAGGCACCGCCGCACGCGAGCTGCCCGATTCACAATTAAGCCCGCGTGTGTTAATTGATATTAATTCTGTGCGGATGGTACAAGCAGGGAACAGCCCGCGTTTTACTACAAGATCATTTTCGTAACTGTTCGCAAATTTACTTGCCCCTTATGTTATCGATTGACTGTTGAGTCATCTGATACAGTTATATTGATCTAGTTAACTTCGGCTGAATATGAATCTTAAATAACTATTTTGAAACAGCGATTGTGTCTTCAAAACATTAAGAACATATCCACATAATTCATATAGTTCTGTTCTGGGAAAAATGTGGCGAAAGACTGAGAGCGAGTCGGGCAATTATGTCCGCTCCTACTCCATACTTGGTTCACATTGCAAGTCGAGTCTAATGTCACTCGATTGGTCCTTTTACGCGAGTCGCTAATCGCTCCCACAAGATCCACATGACAGTCGGTAGGTACCGGGAATCGCGCCAAGGCTGGCCGTAATGTGTCGGGTTCAAACGCGCCGCGGCCGCGTCATCAACGCAATTAGTGGGCGTTGCGACATCCAGCACACTATTGACATTGAACCCTTGTTACATATTTCACAGAAATGTGTTTTGATGTCGCCTCATCGTCACGTCTCAACTAATATGTGCGGACTTTAATCTCGAACGCATTGCTCGCTTCTAATTGCAGTGCATGCAGTCGCTCAATTCTCATGTACCATATCACATATTTTTCTGCGAAGTCTATAATTGATATTGATGCGGTACTTATTTAGATATTTGTTAGATTGCAACGTGCATGAGAATTGAGTAAGAGCTGCGTAGAAAGTTTTTGTAACAAGAGATGAGGACTGGGGTCTCTCAAGAGAGAGCCCGCAATTATGGAGGAATGCGCCTCAATCGTGATGTTTGTGTTAGTTAAGATCCAGTTAAGTAGGCATCATGCATGCAACTTTTATAGCGTTGACCAAACTACATATCTGTGAGCATCTCGAAGCCATTACATATTCTTGTCAACATTCGAGTCCAAATCAGTCATGTTCTCACAGCGTACATTTAGACGCCGAAGCGACACATTTATTCGAGAATCGTGCGTCCGTCTGCACCCAGAGTCGCCCATTGCGCTTATCTGAGGTTTCGGTAGCGGTCGCCGTGCGCGATACACATCGGCGCGTGATGTCGCGATGCGCGGGCGCGGCCGCCCGATGCTATCGGCACACGAGCGCGCGGGTGGCTCGCTCCCTGCCTCCGTCTCCCAGCCTCAGTTCACAGCGTCGCACATCATTGTCGCCACGGTTTAGCTTTTTCACATTTATCTCGTTTCTATGAGGTAAAATGCTATGACTATTTCTTCAGGAAGTAAAATCAAAATGTACTTTGATACCAGCCTTTTTTGCATAATATCCCATCACTATACCTATATTAGACACTCAGTATAATTATATCTGCTCAAACGGCATAATACACAGAAACACACATTACTGTAAATCAGCATTCTAAAAACACGATCACACGGCTCGTTAGCGACAAATCTTGCGTGAAATGTAACAAATTCGTATATCACAATGTTTTTTCTGACCGCTACCATTGTACGTGGGCTCCCATGTTTTTACGAGCGCGTTATGATAAACGACGCACCCTGAACAACTGTCGGGTTATAATCACCTCGGGTTCTGGGAGACGCATTATGGACACGTACGACCGAGCACGTAGTACACTGGATGCTTTCATGTCCTGTGATGTTAGATGTCACCTTAACAGCTCAACCCCGAGACTATTGGTAGCAAGCGAACAGACAACACTTGTATCAGATTACTGATTACGGAATCCAAATCAAATGTTTGTTTAAGATCAAAAGCTTGAGCCCACAAAAAAGTAATGGCGTATCGGAACACGTGATTACTTTTTTCTGCAGTAAAGAAGTCATCTGAAAGAATGCGAGTTGTCTCATTCGCTCACATTACAATTTGTTGGGTAGCAGAGCCAGGTCGGACTCCGTGAGAATAATTCCCGAGTTCCGAGTAACATGGGTTAAACGCTTGTATCGAGAGATACCGATCTAACCCGAGCTGCTCGTTGGCGCCATAAAAACAAAACATCTTCAACACGACCACTTTCTTCCCTAAATTATTCGTGGAATTTACGACGTTTCAACCGACAAAAATGTTATAACCTAATGAGAAATTATCATCAGAGCCGCTGTCTGTCGTCCGGCAAAAACCGACTCATGCGCCGCTCCACGATGATGCCCTGACGCATATTTTTTATACTCTACATTCGAATTATCGTTTTCGTGTTTGTTTTTTACCTCGATCGTCGATTGTTTTAGGTTGTGGCGGGACAAAAAGGCGCGGGAGCCGGCGATGACTACGCTTTTCTGATGATCACTCAACTTCGAGCTCGAGACTGGCGGCGGAGGATCTCTCCTATGCGCGAGCTACATCGACAGCTCAACATTGAACATTGCCACGAACATGCACCTGATGCCGACGATGGATAGCACGTTTATAAAAATGTGAGGAATGGTGCGTGGTGTGTTCCCAAGAGATATTGCGATATGATCGCCCGAAGGCGGCGACTATTCGGCGCGTGCTTCAGATTCCTGGTCCTTTTATCCGGAATTACCCATTACATACAATGACATTACGTTTTTACAGCGACATTTTTTCTTAAGGTTCATCTAAGCCTTCATTACTTTAAACGTTTTCTATCAACTTAAAATTGTACAAACAACGCTTACTATAAATTTAAGGGTTCTAACGTTTATCGTAATTGCGCTACACAAATGTAATCGATTTGACTTTTATTTAGGTAAGCACTTCTAACTCTTCTTACGTCATCACTTCCGGGGTGCTACAGAAGTAGGTAAGTATTGGATAAATACATAAGAAAGATGCATTTGAGTTAAATTAATAAGCAAGATGTGTGTCAACAGAACCTGCAGGAGGGGGCAGAGGTCTAACAAATTTTTGAGCTAACTGATCGAACCTTCATTAATTTTCCTTCGCAAGTAGTAACCGCCTGCTGCTAAAGGAGTTTAAAACAAAGAACATTATGTCAATTCCTGGCGAGTGCAGCGTTGGTCGCGATATCTCTCAATCTGGCACGTCGGTGCGCGGCTAGGAGAAATGTGACGTCGAGTGGTGGCTGAGCTGAAGGAGTGACGAGTGGAGCAGAGCGGCCGGAGACGGGCGACTGTCATAATCTGATTATTAGTGGTGCGTGGCTGGGGCGGGGCGCGCGGCAGGCGGCCGGCGCGCCGCAGGCGGTCGGCGCCCGCGCGCGTCCCGCTCACGCCCGCAGGGACGCGCGCTCCGCGCAGGCGACAAGCGACCCGTGGTAAAACAAAAGGAATGTTGCCGGCGACGCTTTGAGGCGCCGGCGCCGCTCCCCGCGCAACCTAATCACCCATTTTAATTACGACACAGATCGAATCAATTAATCGGTATTTCTGTTAAAACAAGCGCCGGAATGAGCTTACGCTCGTTTGTTAGATTATGATTTCTGTACGTAGATCCGAGATGTGATTAGACTTTTATCTCGTAAAAGTCGGCGGTAATTGTCAATATCTGGCGTAATTCATGTTCACAAATTGACTGCGGGTCTATGAGGCTGGGTTCTGTCGCTGCGAACGTTGCTAGTACCCGAACATGGGCAGACGTTTTTAATTATAACTTATGATTTTTTCAAGCGAATTCGGGCGCGCCCTTCCCGACGAATAACACAAGAATAAATAACGAGTTTTTGTGTTGTGTGTTTGTTTTTAAAATGGCGGGAGGTCCGCGCGACGACACGCGAGCGATGCGCGCCGGCCGCCGGCGGCCGCGGCCCGGCTCGCCCATTTGTCATATTTCAGTTTTGAGAAAAAATAAATAACCTACTCTATTCCAACCGATGTTTGTTTGTACACCGATTATTGAGGGTTAAGTATTATCTCTAAACATGCAGAGGAACAGATGGGTCGTGTCGCCGACAGCGCGTATCTATGCAGTTTGTTATTGCGCGGAGCGCGCGACCCGCCTGCATGTGGGCCTACGATGTTGACATGAACATTACTGTTTTTTTATTGCCTGTTGCGACAATTTTGTTTCGTAAACTTTTTGACTATACAAAAATTTGCGAAAGCGTATGTAAAGATTCCATATCCAGAGTGTTGATTACTGAAATTGTTGTTGATTCGTCTAACATCCTGTTTTAATTAGGCCTACACAAAACATAGGCGATATGCTTGCGTTAACAAACACTAAACCTGTATAAGACAAACATGTTGGCACATAGAGTCGCTCAGCCCCGTCTATGTATCTATGAAGCAATTTACAATTCCTCGCAGGTGGGAAAACTGAGATGGCTGTTTCTACAGATCTCAAGTTAACACATAAAGCTTGCGCATGGCCGCCGAGCGCGGCAGGTGTTAACTCCGACTACACACGCCGCCCGGCCCCGCTTGCACAAACGAACCGCCCAAATCCACTGTTTGCGTAAACAATTAACCCGCCGAAGCCAGCCCCTCTCCGCGAACAAAACCAGATAAAGAACGGACAAGAACTGCTTTTAACACTGTTTGAACAACAACTAAAAGCTTCGAATTACAGTATCCAATGTTACCAGTTCCCAACGGGGCAACTCGCATAGAATAACTCAATTACTGCGCGCACGCACCTCTGCCAGTGCTCAATACGAGAAACGCATGAAATATTTTTGACCCATTTGGATTCGTATGGCGCCAGGGTCGGCGCCAGCGCGCCCCCGGCCTCTCTCACGCGGCATCGTTAATACAAAACAAACAAAAGTGACCTCTAGACGGGCGCGGCCAGCTAAGCTAACGAGATTCACCAACCGCTGGATAAAGCGGTAAATTATCGGAATGTTAGCCGGGCGGCGGCGCGCGGTGGTCTGCGCCGGCGGCCGCGCCAAAAAAACGTGTAGGAGATGACAGGAGCACAGATGAACCCGGCTAATTATCGGCCGGCGCAAAAACTGCGACAGTGTGCAGGCGCGCCGCTACAGCCATCGCGCACGACAGCTATTCGTTTGCGACCAGCGTCTAGTTTTTACTGGTCATTTTAATAAGAGAGTGGTCGACGACGCGATGCGGTCCTCGAACGCTAATTACACGCCATTAATTACGGAATATTTTCATTTTTAATTCCGTCAGAAGTCGAACGGACGTGATGTTCATTACTGATCGAACTTTCTTTTGGCGGCGCGCGGCTATGGTGGTCGGCCGCCCTTCTTTACCGTGAAACAATTACGTATCCAAAAATATTATTAAAATATCTAACGAGTCAATCTGCGGCTGATTGTGAGAGCATAGACAGTAATGCGTGGCTGTTCCGGCCGGCGCAGGCGCAGTCGCGGCATCTGCTGTAACGAGCGCCGCGCGGTGGGTCGCGGCTCTCGCTCGCAGGAAGGCGGAGGCGCCGAGATCGCGACGACTGTGTAATTTCTTCACTGCTCGCACCCACATTATCGATCACGAAAAAAATATAATTGTAGGGGTACCGTCGTAAAGCAAACAAGCTTATAATAAGGTGTAATTTGTGCTCGGCCATTTAGAGAAATGCACAAATTGCCGGGGCAGCTGTTTGTTTTGTCTATGACGGAGGTCCGGCCCCATCTCCCAAATTATCCGTTAACAAGGCTCGCGTCAGATTCAGCAGTCCTAATGGGTTTTCGTTAAGTTTTTGTTATTATTTTGTAATTTATTACGAGTTATATGTTTTTGTGTATTGGATTCTTGGATTCGGACAGCTGCATCGTTTAATTGAGTCGATGGTTAGACGTAGTTTTTTCAATAAATTCAAAATGTCGCGCTGTCGCATCGCGAAACCGCTGCGGCGCGCATGCGCAGGGCGGGCGGAGGGCGGCGCGCCTTCCAACGAAACGTTGAAAAACAGTTTGACAGGTGCTAATTATGAAATATCTCTCAATTCAGTATCGATGCCAATAAATAGAACTGCGTACATGGAAAACAATTACTACCTCGTTATTAGCCAATTTCATGGTAAACATAGTAAAGTAATCGATGTTTTGTAGAAATAAAAATGATAGGAAAATAAATATCATGTTTTTTTTTGCTAACCCTGCTGACATTACGAGTTATGGAAATATGCAAAAGTGTACCTCGTTCTTACGTCGTATTGAGATGATTTAAACAAATAACGTTTACCGAAAAACCAATTTAATTGAACTTATTGCTGCGAGCCAACTGCCACACAAACCATTACAGGCCCACCGTACAATTCACTTAATTTCCCAGAATTTATGTTTTAATAATGACTTTTTGCCCGCGGCGGTGCGGGTGGCGATAACTGATTTCTGAACTCCTCTCACATAGTCCAGTGGTCTTACATGATTGGCAAATTAAAGAAAATTATACATTTGTTACGATTTTCGCTAAATTTAGAAAATAACATTATGTAAACATAAACTACTTTTTCTTTAACAATTGTTCGCATTATTTATTCACGCAGGCGAAAATTGCTTCGATTTATTAAAAAAAGGGCTTTTATTTTAAAATTGTATCTTTTTAAAGCGATAGTTTTTCATGCATCGGTTTGCCAATCGACGAACGACCAACTTAAATGTAAAGTAACCATGTATATTCATGGATGATATTATGTTTGCACTGTAACCAAATTCTTTCTCCTCACAACTTCCTTTGGTCTTTTGACCCCACAATAATAAACATAAGTCTTGTATTTTGTATGAACTTACCTTCCACCCTTAGTGATGATCATTTCAGTGCCAATATCGTGGAAGCGCCGCCAGAGGTCGCCGTTAAGCAGACGCGCCTCGCAAGCCGGCGGCTCTGCGTCCGCCCCGACGCGGTGTTCTGAAGAAGAAAGGACCAGCATTATTATCTTTTCTTCTCCTTCATCATCAACATCATCATCATATTCGACGCCATATTTAATTTCTGCGTAAGTACGAATTTTCATGCGATTAGAACATCGATAGTTTACAATTTGGTAACAGGATAGATTAATGCATCTGCCTGCGCTGCGGGTTGTTCACAAGCGTTACCGTGGCCCTGGCACACAGGGACCTCCAGAAGGAACATAGTGGGTTTTAGTCAGTAAAAGTCTGACACTCCCTCCAGCTGCACCCTCAGCGGGAGAGGTCATTTGATGATTTCCCACGAATAAAAGGATAGAATATATTGCTGAAGCAATAATTTCTTAAGAAAAATAATATTTTTCAATTATTAGTAATGGGGGCAAATACACTATTTGCATCTTATTAGCACTGCAAACAGTAATAAGTGCAAATAAGTAAAAAAAATAAAAGTTCACACGCTCTGCTAACTTTTCAAATTAATTTTATAGGTACCTCATAATGCGATAATTTACTTAATTAAATTACACTCATATAACTTGCAATTTAATTTGATCGTAAACCTTTATGATCTTATAACTACTTAAGTTTGTGCAGTTATAGTAAACTTTCTGAAATATATTTAACAAACTACAGTATCAATATTAAACGTCTCACAGCCCATTTTAACCGCATGAAAGAACATTATTTACTTTGTATTCAATAAATATTGAAGCCCGTTACAGACTTAGCTATATTATATATTAATATACCGTACTATAATGTATAGGTATTATAGCAAGCTACCACACTCAGATAAATATATGTTTTGCCTTCATATTGATGGTCTTCCTATTGTATAGTAATATGCAATAATATATATATACGGTATCGCATGGTGATGTCACAGAAATATATATTATAGCTGAGTGAGCGGTCACGCGAAAATTGTATATAAAATATATGTATAGTAATACATATGCCTAGCTATAAAAATATCAATATATATTATAGCTAAGTCTGTGACGGGCTTTAAAATAGTAATGTTATTCTGTCTACAGAGCTTCGCGGAGTTATCCAGATAAACTAAATTTATTAGCTATATAAATGAACGTTATAGTACTGCTAAATTATTATTTGCAATGTATGTATGTTTGCACAAAAATACTAACTAGTTGCACGACTGGGTACCTTATAACATATGGTTTGAAGATATATAATAAGTACCTAATCAAATTGTCAAGTTTAACGAGTTGAATTTGTACTTGAAATCTGCAATATCCCTAATCCAAGACACACAACAATATAATTATACATAATTATGAATAATATCTTTTGAATATACAAGATACAAAAAAACATACGTAAATTATAATTTTATGACAAAATAATGATAATGTGTGCAGGAAATATCGATTGTAACACAGGTTGTTTAAAACTTCTTTATTTGCATTAGTTTACTTAACCTCGTTCTAAAGTCAATAAATAGCGTTTATCATCCATCACTTAAAATTACACCATATTCTGAGCTTCTAAATATTACTTGTAAAAGAGGATCGAGAGCAATGCATCAATATGTAATTCTACACCTTACACACATATGCCATTTTGAAAACCTACATACATATATAAATGGTTCCATTTAATCTTTTTGTAAATATATTTTAAAGTATACATTTATATACACATTAGTATATTTTTATAATTATAATTTTGGAAAAAAAAGAAGTAGGTAATAAACTTTAAAGATATTTGTAAGGCATTTCACCACCTACGAATATGTTCCCTTTAGTTTATCTGGCAGATAACTTCATACAAATTCTGTTCCATTTTTGAATTTATACGATAGATAGTGGCTATTCGGTCATTGTGAAACTGGCTCTTAATATGTCCTCAAAGACAGTTAACAGTTAATTTAAAATATCTAATGAACCTTAAAAGATATTAAAACGACGTATATTAAGAATTGTATTACGGACAGCCATTTCGCACTCCATTCTGCTCCAATGGTTTTCCTTCATCATTATTTGAATTTTAAATTAATTATATTCAGTCATCTTAAATATCTCCGACGTACACGAACGACATTTCAAGTAATAACAATCCAGTTCATCCCTATATTGCAAAAATATTCGTTCATAAAACTTAAATTGTAATTTATGATTGTGTGGGCGGGTCATTAGATGCACTTTATAATATTAAGTATGCTAAAGCTATATATGTACTTTTTATATTTAGGCTATATATGCTGTATTTTCGGTATGTTTTGTCTTCCCCAAGGCATTATCATAGTGATCATGTCAAATATTTGTGTTTTGAATTATTGAAAAAAACGTACATAAATTAAAATTAGGAGAAGAAATTAAGACTACTTTTCTGACGCTTTGTTTTCCAGATAAGAATAATTTCTACATGAAATGTTAATATCAGTCAACAATTACTAAACTTCATCTCTCTCTCTCTCTCTCTCCATAACCCTTTGTTTTTATCTGTCCAACAATTTGACAGACAAACTCAGCAAACAGACAAGCTGACTAAGCGACACACAACACCAACCTGTTGTCTAGTAAAGTTGTCACGGTGACAAATCTGATCATGTATCGATAAACATCGTGAAACGAAACGCAATAAACAGAGGTATGTAACTGTTACCGACACTCCAATCATTCACGACTTTATTAATTAATAATTTACACTCGTTAGTTCAGGCCGACACGCCGTGCAAGACGTCTATGGCCACATCACTAATGAGGTAATACCACGAAAATGCTCAAAACCTCAGATAACATCTACAAATTCTACATTTTATAATTAAACCTTATTTTATATGAACTAAAGTTGATATTTGAAGTAATGGTTTGTACGATTGCACGGTCTTCTTTATATTAATATTGTTTTTTTACGAGTGAAGTTTTGGCGACGGGCGCCGCGGACTGCGCAGATCAAAGGCCCGATATGAAAATTATTGTATGCGTTGCTCGTATGCGCTTTGTAAGGTTTTAGTTATGAATTTTATGGACAGTTTATAGGCAATGTATTTGAAATTAAATAATACTTTTCTAATTTCCATTAAGGTCTAATACGCTTTTGGTAGTGTAATTAATTTTCCGAGAAAAGTTTTCACCACACAGAATGTTACTTAATCGGAAAATTATGTTTACAATACCTGGTTATAAGTCCATTATTGTTTGTTTTTACCAAGTACAATTTAACAGGACAATTATAACCAACACGTAAGTATTCGTAGGCAGTACAAAAAGCGAACATACGACCTCCCAATTATTTGATGACGCAGGACACTGATGGCAGTCAATGACAGCCGCTCCGGACGATTTGAGCCGCAATTATCTTTAAGGAGCCGCGATCATCCCGTGCTGAATGGATTGAGACTCAATGAAATCTAATTGTAGGGAATCGGCACCCGATTTTTAAATTAGATATGTGATTTAACTTTGGGGATAAAATTGTAGTATAAATTATAAGTATGGTTATAGAAAAGGAAGACATTTCGCGTATTTCAGTTGATCTGAAAAATAGTTTCTATCCTTCCTTATATTTCAGTTTATTTCTCATCAAATGCAAACAATGCAAACAATGCATTTGATGAGAAATAAACTAAACGAATCAACATTCGTATTAAAATTATTGACATATGGCAGGTCTTAACTTTAAGAATTAAGGCTTAATATAATTAGTGAAAAACATTGATTTAGGAGTCTTAGCGCTGATTACAAACAAAATATTTAAAAAATAATCTTTTATTTATACCTTGAATTATAACCTTGTTCATAAAACAATTGTAATGAAAGATAATGTCATCATATTACGTAGGTAAGCGTGTAAATGCCTAACTATAAGCCTATCTGTAGATAAGTTAGTTGTCGACAAATTGACACCTCAGGCTAGACAAGGACAGGTGACATTGTACTACTCGACTATAAAAGGTAAAGTCACAGTACCTACTTGTACATTATATACATATTTTTCTAAGAAATTACATGCTATTCAATAATAAACGTTATCATAAGAAAGACAAGGTCGATTATCCCTCATAAGCTTGTAACAGGTGCAATACAATATGCAATAACGTGTGACATAATATTAATCATAAAGACCAATTATATACCTTATAATAAGGGTAATAAGGCATAAAACTTATTGTTACGATGTGTCGAATGGGTCGATTAGTAAAAAAACTAGCCGTTTATTGAAGGAATCTTAATTATTTCACTGTAATGAATAATGGACGCCCTTTCGTCCTAATAGGGAGGATTACGTTGAAACCTTTGCAGAGGACAAAGCTGGTATAACGAGTGTTCATACATCTATGGAATAAGGTATTTAATCATAATTATTCAATAAATATGTATAAGCTTATGTTTTTTCTTCCATCCATATATAATTTTCAGAGATGCAAATAAATTCAATTTCTTGAAGAGTAACTAGTGACATTGTTTGTTGCGTCAATCTTATGCTTTTTTTAAATTTTAAAGTCGTTATAGATTGTCAGTTGCTTTTTAATTTTGCATTCAAACCTTTCTAAAATTGTAACTTCTTATTTAGTACTAGAACTTAGACTCAGTAGTAGAATCCATCGGTACAAAATAGAGCAATTGCAATTTCTATAATCTCTAAAAACTTTACACCGTCTAAAACCCGCCGCGTCTAGAATAATATAACATACCCATTATTTTACATTTCTGAATACTTTTTCGTTATAAAACAGAGTCATCTGTTTTACGAGGTACCTATTCGCTATATACGTAATAAAAAAGAACACTAGCACGGAATCTCGTGTGGTTTTTACAAATAATAAATAAATAATAAAACAAGTGCAATGGCCATCAACCGTCCCCTTTACCCTATAGGTTTAAACCATAAAAAGTAACGTTATTTAATCCAAGCTTAAACAATGGAGTAAAAACTCCATGAATGAGTAGATGCCTGCACGTGAGAGGGGTCATTACGGCAAAGTGTATGGTGTCATGTATTGACTCACTTATGTAGGTAGGTATATAAGGTATATCCTTTGTGTTTTGTGTGAGCCTGCTTGTAGAACATTTTTGGCAATTAGAAAATTGGCGTAGGTTATTCAAAGTAATGAATTTTGTCAAGTAATAAATGTACTATTACTTGAAAAGGTTGTAAATGATACCTATCAATTATATTTTTTAAATAAATTAAGAATTACTTCCAAAATAACTAAGCTCCTACAAAAGACTTCAACGCGCTTCTAAACGAAAATACAAATTTTGTTTGATGTATTACACGTTTTTGTCTGACCTCATTTAACTTTATTATTACTCTTTATTGAAATTCTGAAAGTACTTATTGAAATAAACTTTTCTGGCTACATAGGTATACAATTTTCCAACCAAATCTTTTATACGAAAATTTATTTTTACATTTATTTACCACAAAACTCAAAATTAACAATTGTCTTTCTATCCATTGTTTCGTAGTCTATAAAGCTGTTAACCAAACGTTGGCGTTAATTAAATAATTTGTTTAGCGTGCCTATTGAGACAGGCCTGGGACCACCGCGACTAACGCTAGGCGTATTTATACTTCTCATTCTTTTATTTTACTAACAAAGATACGTTTTCTTTTGTTTTTTCCTTTTGTCTTTTTAAAGTAAGAGTTTGATATCTTTAATTGTCCCATTAACTATTTTTTGTTCACCACAATATTAAAGAAAGTTGTACCTATGCATATTAAGTTGAAGTTTGAATTTTTATATTATTATTATGATGATAATATATTAAACTAAACTAAACATAATAATTAAACTCTCCCACAATCTAGTGATCTACAAAGGAAAATAAAGGTATAAAATCAAATTATTGACTTTTAATAAGAACGTGTTTATTACCGTTATTAATTAAGTATTATTTATGGATTTATCAGTGAAATTGCAATACTTAATGTCTGCAAATTTATCATGTTAACGCTAGGCCACTAAATAATTATTTCCTTAATATAATTTTAATATCATTAAAAATGTCGCAGAAACGTGAATCACAAGTAGTTATCAGGTATTTAAAAAAAACATTCAACATGGTTTTAAATTTTAATGAGAATTCTGTTCTTTTAACGATTGACACTTTGTTTTAATTAGTGATTAATAAACATATTCTTGCTATTTGTTAATTAGTTCATACCTCATTATTGCAATAGCTTAATTACACGTTTAAAAGATTAAATATAATTGATTTAACATGTATGGTTGTTTAGTCTGTTGTATTATTTAATAAAAACTCTTGTTGTGAAAATTTTGTCAGTGGGTCGTCTTTATGCCTACCTTACCCAATCAGCCATTTACCTAATTTATTAAAAGTCGCTGTACAAAAGATAATAAGATTATTGCTAACTTTACCTTTTAAAAAATGCATACCTAGGTAAAAAGAAAAACCTCATCACTTTAAAATACAAAGACAACTATCAAAATATGTATATTCAAATTTGATAATTCCTAGGTTTATCGCATGTCCAGATCAAAATTATACATTATGATATTATTTATGCTGACGGCTAACAAGATTGGTTGAGTTAACAAACCAGTTTCAAGACATACATGTTACATCATGACCTGTGTTATGTGATTAGATAAGCTGATAAAAAGGAATAAGGTGTAATTGGCAAGCAAAAAGTAGAAAGAGAACCTAACAAAACATGCTTAGTACATAAACAGAATCAGAATTATATAGTTAGCAATATTAATTTTTAAATACTAATTAAAGTAGTTTTTAACTTACGCAGACCGCTAAGCGACGCCGCATGCAACATTTGCTGCCTCAGCAAGTACTCCCCAAAGTGAGCCTGATCCATCATCATCTTGCAGTTACAACAACAGACACCAAATAACAGTCACAGCAGAGTCACTTCACAACAACATCATCAAATTAGTCTCGAAAATACATAAAAACCTCCTTACAAAGTTCGAAAATAGAACACAAATACACACTCAAGTCTCACAAAAAGTTCATAATTAAAAACAAAC
This sequence comes from Heliothis peltigera, assembly GCA_958496145.1. Lineage (NCBI taxonomy): Eukaryota > Metazoa > Arthropoda > Insecta > Lepidoptera > Noctuidae > Heliothis > Heliothis peltigera. The sequence continues at coordinate 2,898,547 of OY292326.1, read as the reverse complement.
GAAAGAAGGAAAGGACGACGGCTATACGTGGCTACGGAGCGACAGCTGCGTTTACACTGAATCGGTTTTGCGTAGCGGGCGGCGCGTGCGCATCGCCCCGCCTCCTTCTCCTGATTGGCGGAGAGCGGACTAATGGCGGCGGGTGTCAAAGCCTTCGCAACTTGAATTGCCTTGTAGCGCTTTCCTCGAGCTTTCCGCCCGCCTTTATCTGACAGGTAATCGTGCTCGATTGTTACGATTGACATTCGAATTCGGTGCGTAGGCGCATGTATCGATGAAGGCCTATTGTTGCTTTCAATGGATCTGACTTGAATATATGCGTGTGAGATGTTTTATATTATATTGAGTGGGATTTATATAACGCCTTTATTCGTACGTTTGGAACTTTTTATGGTTTTGTAAACTGAATTAAATTAATCACTAAGCTAACTTTATAGTAACTAGATTCAGCATTTGATGTACTAGAAATTTGTCTTTTATAGTAATCCTTAGTTAATTTATAGTTCACCGACTTCAATAAATGTAATTTTCACAATATTTATTTCGTGTGGTCGGCTTGGCTCGAGGTGCCTACAAGGCGCCACTCTCCAGGTGGTCTCTTATAAAATTTCGTGGGAAACTGACGAAACCTAATGATTATTATAGAAACGTGCACGATGGCTCGGTGCCTATGTAACGAAGAATTACAAATTTTTCGCTCAGATATACATATAGATATATTGGTATATATTGTTTATAGAGACCTATGGGTATATTGATAATGCCTTTTTTGATTCTTATTAAGTATAGAAGTATTTCAATACTTTAAACAAATCATTTAATCAAAGCTCCTGCAACTTTATGAAATTTCCATGACTGGTTTTGTTTGTTTGGTATTTATTTTATTCACTATTTTTATAAAGTTCCTTACATGTTAAGTTACTATTAATATAACTTAAATGGCTTTATATGGATTATGGAAATGAAGAGAATTTTAATTAAATAAATAGTCAATTAATGGGTTAATAATCACCAAAGCATTTAAAATAAATGTCTTTTACCTATTTATTTTCATCAACAAAATTACCTTTTCGAGTTGGCTTTTATTTTTTAGCTTGTATAAGTACCTAGGTATGTACTATATTATTGTATCGTTAATTAATCTTATTAAAGCATTCTTACAATCACAAATTGGACTGAATTCCGAAACGTACTTACTTAGACACTACAAAAGCAGAACTTTTATAAGTATTACCTATATAGGTCAGAACATTTATAGGAAAATATAGCCATATACCTAGTTAATGAGTATGTCACGTACCTACGTAGTACTTCATTATTTTATTTTATATCTAAGAATTAACACAGGACCAATGTGTCACCTGCAATATATTAATTAAATTAATTATTTAGTTCCCCATAAAGAGTTTGTGTGGCTTCATATTTGTCGACCGTGGTCACCTATTTCTGTAAAGAATTTTATCAGTTTTTGTTAACAAAACGTGTCTTTGTTGGCAGTAGATAAAAATAGGTATGTACTATAAATAGATTAGTGGGAGTAACCAACTGATGTGCATACTTAGATAAGTCTCGTTTATAGGTTTTTGGTACTTATTTAATTTAAAGATGGGTTATCTAATTAAATTTTATACCTATCATACATTATGCTACAATAAAACTTAACTAAAAACTACTATCTATTGAAGTAACAAAAAATATAAATATATCTAAATTAACATACTTATATATACATACACGTCAGGCATCGAAGTATTCCTCCGCGTCGCTGTCATTCGGAAACTTGCCCAAAAGACTGGCTGCATTGCCACGTTGGATGGCAAGAAGGGTGAGTTCTACTGCTATGTTCTCTAATACTTAGATAATCGATTCATAACATTTAAAACAACTGTATACAAAAGACAATTCGTCTTGAAATAATGGCTTATAGATACTTTGAAATGAGACCTATTTTGTAAATGTGGTTTCCAAAATAATATACTAGTGAAAGTTTTGAACGTTGATCAAGACAACAGGAGAAAAACCCTATCGCTCGTGACTGTACCCAGGTACTACTGTAGCGACGACGTGGCTTACAGAATCGGGGCAGCGGTGATGAAATCAAAAACTTTATGTAATTTAAACTTTCTGTTTATTTTCAAGAGAGGCTGATGGATTAAAGTCTGTAGCTAATTATAAGTAGCTAGGTACTATTGTTTGAGTCACACACACAAACAATAGTTACATACATACAGACTTTCAGATGATATACCTACATATTTTGTTCCTGTTTCACGAAGTTATAAAATTAAATATATATGAAGGTAAAACTCCAATAGGACCTAGGTATATTATAAACGTCTAGACGCAGTTACAATTTAGTACAACATTCTTAGTTACTACCCAAATTAATAATATAGGTAGGTACTCCGACGCAATCCGATACAATTATTGCTAATTACTTAATACTAATTTTCATGCGATTTTTACTCAATTCGTCTTACTCAGTAGCTAAGGATCCTTCTGATTTTATTTATCTTGAGGTTAATAGTAAAAACATTGAGACAGAGAATATTGATACATTTTACACATTTAATTTTGGTACATAATATTGGAACACCTTTCACACACCGTCAGTAAGCTCCTAAACAAGGTATTGATTAGCTTGTATTATGAATGTTAATATAACTGATAAATTAGGTACATTATGCAGTTACATATAGGTAGGTATATATTTATAAATGCATGCTAATCACACAAATTGACCGTACTGGGAATCGAACCTGGGACCTTCATTGCCAACGGGGTCGTGAGAAATAACAGATTTGTATAACTAACTAGCGGACCACCCTGGTTTCGCACGGGTTTATATTATATGCCTACCAAAAAGTCCCCCGTGAATAACTCTGTATTTTGATATAAGCTATTTATTAAAATTAAATTATTTATTAGAATTAATTTCACGTTGAATTAAAAAAGTAAGTTTTATAATTTAACTTTATATTAGGTAGATACTTTTAAATATACCTAAGTCTTCAGTGCATATTTGTGTATACAAGAAGAACCTACATTGCCATAAGAAACTCATCCACAGTTCACAGCTGTCTCCATTAAACATTAGCTGCTTTTTGTTCGCCTCGCAACAATGAATTCGTTAATTGAAATGTCAATTTTAAAAGGTTGATAAATGCTCTATTTGCTATCATTCGTTTTCTACTGTTAAAATCTAAACTACATACAACATAGGTACCAAATTTTTATGGCACCTACCTACAATTACAAAATTTTTGGCCTCTGTTTGATGTATCTTAAATCTTAATGAATTATTTAAAGTAATTAAATCTTACGAATCTCTGAAAACTCTTATGATTGTTTATGATAATTATGATGTTTTATTTATTTTTTTAATAGTCAACACAATGATATTATCATCACTACATAGTATAAAACAAAGTCGCTTTCTCTGTCCCTATGTCCCTTTGTATGCTTAAATCTTTGGAACTACGCAACGGATTTTGATGCGGTTTTTTTTAATAGATATAGTGATTCAAGAGGAAGGTTTGTATATATAATAACATCCATTAATTAGTGCACAAGTACTATTATTTTTGAGGTTTCTAATGTGATGTCGTAAATAATTACATTTTTTCGCTATGTTTTTATATAAAACGTTCACAGTTTTTCTGTAGTGTATTTAGTATCAGCATTGCACCCGTGCGAAGCCGGGGCGGGTCGCTTTTACCATAAAGCGCACTCGCAATGTATCATTAAAAAACTTTTTTGGTATTTAGTTACTTGCACATCTATAGGTACTAATATTATAAAGCTGAAGAGTTTGTTTGTTTGTTTGTTTGAACGCGCTAATCTCCGAAACTACTGGTTCGATTTGAAAAATTCTTTCTGTGTTAGATAGCCCATTTATCGAGGAAGGCTATAGGCTATATACCCTCATGCTAAGACACACGGGAGCGAAGCAGTAACCAAAGATGCGGGTGAAACCGCTGGGGACAGCTAGTAACCAATATAGAGACATGAACATCTTGAAAGTTAGAAGGATACTCTTTTAATTTTTTTAGAAACCCTTTTTGTAACCTATATTTTATTGATATAAACGTTTTCAACCTTCAAATGGTATGACGGGACCGTTTATTATCATAACGGTGTATGATATTCGGAGGTAGTATAATTAGCGAGCCTACTGCGTGGGGTTGGCTTCGACAGGTGGAACGACAGGTTAACTCGAAATATTGAAATATAATGATATTTTTTACTTTTATAATATGTATCTACTATTAGATAAAGTATATATGTGAAGGATACCTATTTACTTATTTCTAATCACCAGATTAAAAAGATATCTCGCCAGTTGTCGGAACGTTTTATTTTACGACTTTTATACCTAAATGCACTTACTTTCATAAAAATGTTTAATGTGCTAGTTAGGATAAACAGAGAGAGGATTACTAGCTGACTACTTAAGCTGTTTATTAATTTACAATCTCAACTATTATTAAAAAGTTGAAGAGTTTGCTTTTGTGTGTGTAAATCTCAGGAACTAAGTACTGAACCGATTTAAAAAATCTCTCAGATTTAGATAGTCCATTAACTTATATTGTGGAAGGGCACTTTTTACGTGACCGTTGACCGTGACGTGAGTGGAACCGCTTTCGGAAGCTAGTATTCCGTAGACCTAAAATGTAGATATTTACCTACCTACTAGTAAAAAAACTATTTAAAAGAAAGATTTTACCTCTTCTACCTAAAGTGCCGCTTACACAATTTTGACTCCCGTTCGAAAACAAATTGCATAGAAAAAAGCTTAATAAACAAGGCATTCTCCATAGTTGACGTTAACAGCTTGAAGGAGAAGACAGGCGGCTAATCGACCTCCTTTGTTGCCTTTGTTCAAAACTCCGCAAAAAAAGTAAAAAGAACGGAGAAAGTAAACGTAGCGTGACCAAAACGTTTTATTTATTGACTTTCTTGATTCGATTCGGACTGATCTGGTTTTAAAGATTGCATTTGTCGCTATTTTTTTTTATATAGGTAGTAACGTAGTTACGTAGTGTTTGGCAGTCGTTTTGGCTAGATATAGGAATGCCCAAGTGACTAGGTTGAAGAGGCGAGATAGGCAGTCGTTTAATGTTAAACACTCAGCTGCGACTGCATAGAATGGAAGCCGACCCCAACATAGTTGGGAAAAGGCTAGGCAGTTGCATGTAGTTGCTGGACATAGGTACCTAATATTAATAAGTATACAAATACGATAATTTAGAAATAAAAATAACAACAACTGTTTGACCGAGACACAGCTGAAGAATACCGCAAGTACTAACTTACCTACTAGCTTTTATTCGTTTCAGCTATATGTTTGTTTAAAAGCTTTTCCCCGCGGTTCTTCCGTCCTTTTTCAAGCTCTATACTGCCTGTGTACGAATTTCATTTAAATCACAACTTCATGACTATCAGATAAGAAGATACTTACTTATAAATTCCTTCAAGACAGGATGTAACAACTATGACCTCACGCAAAAACTGAATGACTAAATGATTGAATCACCTTTATCAACGACAAAAGCTCACACACGCCAACCCTTATCACTTATCAGATTGTACAAGCATTGTCTGTATCAGTGGCCACAATGTCCGGTATTCGGTTACTCATCGCTAATCACCGGACGCTAATCACCGACCTGCAGAATTCTGATAATGAGTTAAAGGAACGCTGTGACTAAGTAGTTAGGTTAACTGCGTTAAAAGCTCGATGCATGTGAGAAATAATTAGCCAATGATCGGTTCCCACACCCATTACAATGAAAGGATTAAGGAGTCAAGGCTTGAGGGGTTTATTATTATTAGATGAGGTAGGTATTTGATAAGAAATGGTATTGCCTAGTCCCAGTTTCTGCGACTCCATTAATGACACTGTCTTTCCCACCAAAACATTTCATGTAAAATGTTACCAAGACGACCATACCTAGTCATAAGGTTTGCCCTGAGAAAAAGAAATCAGATCTCATGTCGAGCCAAGCTTCTGAATCTACACGGCCTGGCTCTATCGACCCTACCGAATTCTACATATTGGTAAAAATGGATGGCTTCGCCGTTTCGCTACCGTCGCGCCGTGGAGGTGATGAGAATATTTATAGTTGATACTTTGTATGTATGTTTAATTAATCCATTATTAACATTATATCCTGAGAAAATGAACTATCTGGTACATCAGAAACCAACTCTATGAGGGTTCATAAAAACGATGAAACACTTCGAGAAAAGGTAAGTAGAACCCTTGCGCTTCGCTTAGTTCGTCTTGGCGGGGGCACTACCATGCCCCCAGATACCCAACCTACGGCGGCACAGGATATATATGCGCAGTATCAAGCGCATCGCCTTTTCCCTCACTACATATAAAGTCCGATGGGACAACAATCCGTCCGTTATGACTCGTAGCAGGTCAGGTATGCAATAGACATTTCAATACTTCGAATCTAAAAATATCGATCAAAATCACGATATTAACTTAAGCAAATATATATTACTTATTTAATGATGTTACAAAGGCTCACTTGTTAGTAATGTTTATATCTAAGGGTTAGTAAGTAGTAAAAAATATACTTACAGTCCTATCAGTATTTCAATCTTGGTTTACAGCGAATAAAGTTAAACAGTTGTAAGGCGAATTTGATGTTATTTGAAACGACTGCACATAATAAAGACAGCATTAATGTTGGATTTAATTAGAAATAAAATGAGGAAAATGCATTCAATTGCGTAATTGATTATATTACCATTAAGAATATACCTACACATTATTTATTAACCTGAAATTAGTTCCATTGGATCTAACAACTCTTAGGAATGAAATATGATTAAAACATCTAAAAGTGGTTAACTATCTGTACTCATTATTATAAAGCAGAAGAGTTTGTTTGTTTGGTTGAACGCGCTAATCTCAAGAACTACGATCCGATTTGAAAATTTATTTCAGTGTTAGATAGCCTATTTCTCGAGGAAGGCTATAGCCTTTTCGGTTTACGGCTATAGGCTTAGCGGTTTCACACGCCGCCCGAAGGAACAACTTCCCGCAGTCGGATAAAAATTATTCTATGTTCTATGGCCTTTAGGGCCTTTCGCTAACCCTAGACTAGACTATGTGTCTACCAAATTTTAATTAAATAGATCCATCATTATAAATTTTATTTATCATTTATGTTTGCAATATTTCACAGTACTAATTTTATTTTAATATATTTAATATATTAACTGTTTTTTTTTTCATTTTAAGCTTTTGACTTCATTTTTCGGAATGGAAAGAACACCAGATACCTTTGCTGCATAAAATTAAAACAATATACGTGATGATTGCCAGTTTGAGAATGTACCTTTTTTGAAAGGTACATTTTGTACTTTTTTAGTCTTTCCATCGGAACATGACACAATTTTATATTCACCTGCTGGATTCTACAGTTTCATTACACTATCAAACTAACAGGCAAATAATTATCTTAGGTTCTTTGCATTAACATATTGGACAAACAAGTATTATTACTTTTGTATCATAAAAATATTCTCGGGGGAATGTATCATGATTTACCTTGCAACCCTAAAAAAATGTTGCCAATTTACTGAACAAAATATCTACTGACGCTTCCATTTAAATAACGAAATACTCATGATTACGAAGGATTCTATTAAATTATTTATGTACCTATTTTTTGAAATATAATTAAGATACTAATAACTTTTACAAAATGTTAGAATGCAATACGACGTTCCATTCAAATAGTAGTTTTGTAGAGGTTTATATTTACTACGATCGTAGAAACTACAAGGCTCGTAGATTTTCAATCAACTAGCAATACTGACAAAAAATGTCAAAATAACAAATTTCTACCCGAAGGGCTTCTCTAAATAAACCGTAAATCTAATAAAATCAATTGGTATCAGCTAGCAAATATGATTTAAAAAGTTGATTTAGAGTGCTTTCCAGTCATCAACAATGCTTACCGTGCGATAGCTTTGCTTCTTACGATGCATCGGTTCAGTTTGTCCTGACAGGTAGACCGAAAAGGGAAACAAAGCGAATTATTTGTGTTGAGTACGATAGGGTCGGCTGAAGATGTTTTCCAAGTCTCTGACGAGTAAGGACACGTTCCTGGAGCAGACGAAGGCGGCCCGTGAAGAGCGCGCACTGGAGAAGAAACGCGAACAGTCGGCCGTGAAGATACAGGCCGTCGTACGAGGCTGGCTGGCGAGACAGACTTTCGTCAAACGTATTCTGTGAGTCGATAGTGCACTCTACCTGTGTCTATATCTGTGTATATACGTGTGTATATGAACTTTTAAATGATAATTATTCCTTAATAGTTTTAGAAAGTCCCTTATCAATTATATTAATCTAATACAAGAATAGATGGGTTCTAAAATTGTAATATAAATAAAGAATTTCCTAGAAAAATTATTTGATCTCTGTATTCCCTTGAACATTGTTACTGCCTTAAATATTTTTTTAAATCATCTTACAGCCGGGCAAAAGTTTATCATGAATGATTAACGATTAATAAGGGTATGTCTAGACAGCAATAAATATTAACCCATCATTCACTTGTTTCTAGAAATGATTTCGACCGGCTCCTCCCAGAGTCAGTATCTCATGGCTCTCCAGACGACCCACCGCAGCCCATAGAACTGATCCCAGCCTTGGAAGTATACAAAGTTACATGTAGACTGTTCCTGGTATTCAAACAGCAAAGAGACCGCAAGAGATTTGAGAAACTATGCAAGTACATTGTACATAGCTTGCACTCAGAGTCTGTGAAAATGTCCTATGTTGGTGTCTTCTTAAATAAAGAATACAGGTAAATAATTTTTAATTGCATTCAGTTTTGATATATAACTATGATCCGAGAATAAACATAACAGACTACAACAGAACATAACAGAGCCGCTGAGTGTAGTGTAGGTATTAAAAAAAGATGAAATTTCTATAAAATTATTAGCTGAATTATTAAGTAGTCTTATCAAGAATATAAAAAAAAATTGGCTTCTATAAAACAAGACAATTAAAAATTTTGCTAGTACGTCTTCTAAAGATAACATTTATATTTAGATTATTAGTTTCATAATCATTTTCCTCATAATATCAAAGAAATATGTTTTTTACTAACAAAAGAGTGCTGAAATATAAAAACACAGCATGTGTTAACACAACAGTTGTACAACTCTAGTTTAGTATGCATTAGTGATACTTAACATGGTTAAGTTTATGTAATCTGCTTTTAAATGGAAGTGAAATATAGACTTCCTGTTGTTGCATGTCTCTATATCTACATTTGTACTATTTATGTCATACATTGATAATAGGTTTTTGCATATAAGTGTGTTATGAAATTATTGAAAAGAAAACACAAAACTTCAAAATTATAAATAAGTCTTTTGACTGCCACAGTCACATATAGATGAGAAGCCAAAAAGTGCATAGCACGCCACGGTCACGACTACATGACAGATTTTCTTTTCAAAGTGAAAAATGAATAGTCAGCTTTAATCACTATAAGTCTGAACTCATTACTACATATATTGTAGGTATTTATGGATGATTTTATATCTCGGCGCTGAGGGCACATCTTTTTTTTGTACAAAAAAAAAAAATGATTGAGTACCTAGTTTTCTGATAATCAAAGTTACTATTAGGAAAAATGTTAGCTATAAATTTTAAACAGTTGACACAAACTCACCAATATTTTTTATTATTCCAGTCTTCGTTGGATAGCTCACATCAAAGATCTCCTGTACAAATGCTGCCTATACCTCGAAGAGCTGAAGCCTGAGTCTCCCATAGACATGCAGAGCATACTTATCCACCTTCACACGTTGGTAGCGTTCACCGCCAACAACACTTGGGCATTAACGAGACTAAAGAACTTTGAGAAACTGAGAGGAGGCATGACACAGCTGTGTGCTAATGTTATGGGCTCACTGTTCCATAAGGGATATTATTTGACATTGAAGGTGAGTGGAAAAGAGGTTTTTCTAGTTATTCTTCATATGAATATTCCTTCTGAATGTTGCCTGGCATGCTGCATTGACCTTATAGTGCATATAACAGAAATTGTAACAAGTACTTCATATACAAGACTGTCATGTGATTACTCTCATAATAAGGGAATGACCATCAAAATCTACTGTTCATTTAAAAGTGCGTATTCCAAAAGTTGGCAATGTCGCAGATAGCCATTAAATATTTACAAGTTTTAATTCATGTGTTAGTTACAAGGTTAAAGTGCATCAAAAAAGTTTAATATGAATTGCAATTAAAAAACCTAAATGTTATTTTGTAAAAAATGCATTTAGCATGTCCCCAAACAACTTTTTACATGTAAAACTAAATATATATTCGGTGTTACGATGTTAATTATTGCATTCCGTAATCAATTCTTCAGTGCACTACCGGAGTATATCTAATTTTCATTCACTAAAATTTCCAAATTAACAAGTATACATTTCACAGCTACTTGCGACGGTGCCAACTTTTGGAATACGCGCTCTTAAGAAACAAGATAATTTAGTCATACTCAATATCTTGAATACCAAGTCTAGACAGACAGTATAGCTGTAGTGTGAATGTATTTGCAAGTGTCCTACATATCAAATGACTACTAATCTACTAATGCAACAATGACACTCATACTAATTGGTTTATTTGCATGGCTCAGCCACTAATGTCCATTTGCTGTCTCTAATTTCGTAAGTGATATAAATGGCCCTAAAGAATATTATTTATAGTTTCAAAACTATTAATCAAGTCTATAATTCATTATCGCATAGCACTTTAAAAAATATATAATCCTACTAAGCTTATAAAAATAATAGTTTGTTACTCTTTAACCCAAAAACGACTGAATGGATTTTGATGAAACGTGGTAGCAATGTAGCTTATATACAGTGTAACGGAAAGGGGGTAAACATATGGAAAGAGACAGAAAAAAAAGTACTTTCTGAAACATCCAATATTTTTTTGGTCAATGAATGAGTACATTGACCTCCTTTCGGATGTATACCCCCTGTCCCTTACACCCTGCATATTTGAATAACATATAGGCTACTTTTTGCCCATATTCGGGAAGAAGCTTTCACGGGAAACGGGTGGACTCGCGGTGAACAGCTAGTATACTGAAATGTAACCTAAGCGTCCAAATGTCCTTCTACTTAAATAAGTATGTAACAAGGTGCAATTTCGCCCGCATCAAATCAATTAAAACTTCAATTGGGTATGTAGTGATTGTTGCGTGCCAATTTACGATTCCTTGTCGTCAATTAAAATCAGTGACGGTATACTGTACCATAGTATTACACTTAGTTACAAAATAATTTGACTAAAGCCCCTCGCCCACGGCGACTTTTTGAAGCGATACAGTCGCGCGTTTGCTAAACCTTTGTTACTGCATCGCTTCTAACGCTTGTTAGTCGCGTTTACAACGCGCTACTCACGCGCTACTGCATCGCGATTGTATCGATGCAAACGCACGACAGCCTAGGACATGGGAGAAAGAACAGAGGGGGGAGAGAGTGTCCGAACATCAGTGTAACTGCGACCGAATCGCGTTGGCATCGCGACTGAATCTGTTCCCGTGAGCGAGGGCACACTGCTAGCCACAGCTGCGCGTCTGTCCGCCTAGGCGCGACAGTATCGCGACTGCATCACTACAAAAAGTCGCTTGGGGCGAGGGCCCTAACTCTAATCAATTACATACAGGGCCAACAGGAAATATTGTTCCCTGTAATGAGCTACACGTGTATGGGTCATTGAGGATTTTGTTTACGGATATCACATGCTGGAATAATTACTTAGATCATTTTGTATCACTTGTAATAATGTTATTAGTAATTAATACATTTAAACATAGTTTGTTTTGTAATTAGAGTGGTACTCTCTTATCTTTTAAAGCTATTGCAGCTATAAATTATGTTGATGTGTTTATAAATTAATATTATTTGTTGAAAATGTAGTCATTTAATGCTTCCTCTAAATATGAAATCTTCAACTCGATTACTGATTATCTCGATTATGGATTTTTGTAGGTTTCCATAAATCTTGAAAAAAGGATATTTTATTGCAATACAGTCGCCCTATTCCACGAAGGTTGCCTTACTTTACATTACTTGGTCATACCCAAACGGCTGAACGGATTTTAATGAAACTTGGCATTAATCTAGCTACCTACCTAACTTGATTCAAGAACAAATGAGACTTGTTCGAACACGTCGGGATTTGCAGATATACCATTCTTAATGCCAGTTTCACAGGTTGCTGGGAAGTACCAGATAATTTTTCTGGTAGATAGTTTCATACAAATTCTGTTCCATTTTTTAATTTATCTGGTAGATAGTGGCTATCCGTAACCTGTGAAACTGGCCCTTAAAGTGCCAAAAACGTCATTTAAAAAGGACAGATTTTTTTTCGACATCATATTTAACAAAAGCTTCATTTAGTACTTACTCTTCTCAATTCAAACCAATTTTAACAACAAAATCATTTATCAATGAAAATTAACTTTTATGCCAATGCCAATGTAAGACAAAATACAAAAATATAATATTCCCTCTTTCATTCCCAGTCGCTCCTACTCCGAGGCCTATGCCGCGAGAAGATCTACTTGAAGAACATATCGTTGACCGCGATAGTGACGCTGTCACTCCGGCCGCTGGTGTCGGCCCAGTTCTCGGAGAAACTGCTCACCATGTATATTATACAGATCCTGTCGGTGCCCACGCTTGTGTATCATATGCAGCATATTTCACCAGAGGTAATATTATAAATATTTTGGTTTATAAAGCAGAGAGTTCTAGGAACATTCTAGAATCACTATCAGGGCCGTCTTACACCTAGTAGTGGCCCTGGACGCATTAGAATAATAGCCAATGGTTCAAAAAGTCGTCATGTCTCAACACATGACCGAAAAAATTGTCCATAGTCGGTAAGAATTACTTAAGGCTCATCTTCTGGCGAGAGTAGAGTAGCTATTGGTTATCGTTTGGAAATGGTATAGAGATTAGAGTTATGGGTCCCCAATACATTGCAAGGGTATGTGCGGAAGTAGGAAGAAGGAAGGAAGTGCAGAAGAAGGGTCTGATTGGAATAACCGACAGTAAATAAACACCTGAGATTTTTTTACTAATATCATCATCAACCAAATCATGTAATGTTAGATGATTATGATTCCTACCAGCCTACCAGCATGCACAAATGTTTTACATCAAAGAAAATATAGAATTCAATATTTTGATAAGCAATAGTTGAGGCTCTTCAGACATACACTTAGGTGAGACTGTCTATTAAAACCGGTATTTTTTATTTTCTCTCCGCAGTCAATATCCTCGTTCCGCTCGTACACGATGTTCGACAAGTGCCTGGAGTTCCTGAGCACTGACCAGAACATGCGCATTGTGTTCAACACGCTGGAAGGGAACTATGCGCTCTGTCTGCTCGCTAACCTGGTGCAGTTGGCGCATTCCGAGAGAGAGTATGCGCAAATTGAGTCGTACCATCCGACTTTTGTGGTGAGTTTTTACTTATTTGAGAGTACTTTTTTACGGAATTCTACACAGCTATATTGTTAATATTATAAGATTTTTATGTTAGCCGTAACTTATATGTTTGGTTTAATACCGTTAATGTAAGTGGCAATAAATAAATAAATTAATTAATTAATCTAAAATGTCAAAATATTTAGGGTCACTTTCAAGATATCCGAATAGCCACTATGTACCGAATAAATTAAAATTTTTTTGTGTGAAATTATCTACCAAATAAATTAACTTATTCGTAGGTGGTCAAATAGGTTCTATTCTAAGTATTTATTCACTTGAGGTATAAACTGTTTTTTTTTTTAAATAAATGCCTTTTTTGCAATATCTATACAATAGTATGCACCTTTCATGATATATAGTCGAAATTTTAGTCTTAATTTTTTTTTCATTTTCAGCTAGTGGTAACCCGCTTCCTGGACTCCTGCCAACAGTACGTGGTCTGCAAGAAGGGCAACCTCAGCAACTGGCATCCCATTCTAGGCTGGTTTTCTCAAAGCTTCGACACATACTTACCCCCCGCCATGGGGAACTTACGTAACCAACTGTCTCTGTTATGGGGAGCCCCGTTGTTGAAGAAATTGTTGGCAACACCGCTGAAGGAGATGATAGATGCGGGGGTAACGGGGGAGGAGGGGGCGGGACCGTCGCAGCCGTCGACGCCGGTGCAGAGTAACAACCCCGCTGCTATTATTAGAAGGGCTATTGAGGCTAGGACTAATAGGTGAGTAACATTTAAAGTATGCATTTCAAACTTATTTCATTGGATAAGTATTTAGATGTTTTGAGTGAATAAAACATTTGCTTCATATTTTTGATTATTTCAGCAATAGCTTTTGTTCCTAACACTGTATGTAATTTTTTGACGTCGCATCTATCTCACTTCAAGCAAAGTATGCAATCATTTGTAATATTTATTCGATATTTTGTATGACGTCGTGTTAAATTGTCGACCGGAAACCGACTTGACAGTCAATAATTTTTCTGTTAGTTTAATGGAATATTCAAATGCATAGTTGTTTATTCAAATTAGGCTGATAAATCGGCACTTTACGACCGTCAAAACAAAAGACAGCCCTAAAACGTCCACCCTTCAACATTTCCTGTGTGTTCTCGCCGGCTATTAAGTTAAATATCCATTAAATTACGTAAATTTGTTGCAGATCTAACGCAAACAAACACTACAGAAAGTTGGGCTCTCCGGACTGCACCAAGACTGCGCTCATTTGCTCGATGTACCACACCGCGCTGCAAACTATGACGCAAGTCAAACTCGATATACTCACAGGTACATATTTCCTATATCACTTTGTAATATCCCAAAGACAAGTGCGACTAATATTTAGGCATATTCTTAAGGTGGTCTTAAAAAAGTACCGCCTTTAGTGCTAGCTGAACAAAGTTAATAGTCTGAGGGTCAGTTTCATCGGTTACGGATAGCCACTATCTACCAGATAAACTACCTGAAACTTATCCGTTACTGTTGAAACTGGCCCTAAATCTAGTACTGCAGCAGGTATTTGTAAAGACCATGTTTTATAACAAAGGGGTGTATGTTTATTACTCAAATGTGCATAATATTATCTAGATCCAATTGAATCCGCATCAAGAAAATCATCAAGTTATACAACTATTATAAACTAGCTTTAGCCAGCGGATACATCCGCGTTCTGTGGAAACTTCTCCGCCAACGAAAGGCCTATAGCTTTTCGATAAAAAGACTATGTAACATTAAAATAATTTTTCAATTTGGACCTGGT
Organism: Heliothis peltigera; assembly: GCA_958496145.1. NCBI lineage: Eukaryota > Metazoa > Arthropoda > Insecta > Lepidoptera > Noctuidae > Heliothis > Heliothis peltigera. The sequence continues at coordinate 2,883,224 of OY292326.1, read as the reverse complement.
TCCTAAGATTAAAGCGATTAACAAACTCTTCTTCTCTATTATATTACTATAAATTCCCCGATCTTCTCTCGATATTCACTAATCTGAAGAGTTAGTATTCTTGCCAAAAGCATAGTCTTTTGTTTTCACACCAATATAGAAACTCATGTATATTTCCTTTCAGGGTTGTGCAATCAAGATGAGATACTGTACTCGTTATGGCAATTCTTGTGCACGCTGGGACCAAATTGTGGGCTGAAGTCGTTCCTCGATCTCTTAGCTGTTAACACGAAGACGTCGGCGCCGGAGTTCCAGATGTTGATACTCTTCGCTGACTGTATGACGCATTATGTTACGTGAGTAATGGACATCATTGCCTCCTAGATTTCTACACCGATAAAGTAACGGGCACGTGTATAAGCCCGTGTTCGTACCTTTTCGGGTTTTTGTCAAAATATGGCAGCATATTCAACCGTATGTGCTATATATTTAGAGCTAGATACTTACACACAGCCGCTGTCATTGAGAGAAATTACCGCCTTATTAAAAATATGACATCTCCCACTGAGAACAGATGACACACAAAGGTTTGAACACGCACTTCCAGAATCTGTCATCAGTCATCTGTGTCCTTGATTAACTTATAAAGTACATATAATCTAGAAAAGTTACTTCGGTATCTGCCTGGCTTGGAGTCGAATCCGCACTCTCAAACCTCAGTGGTTTAACCACTACGTCACCACGTATATTCGTCTATCTAATGGTTTCAGTATATTAGACGACATGGAGATGTACGAGCAGCAGACGCCGTTCAAGCTGCAGGACTTCGTCAACATGTCGCAGTTCCTCAACATGTTCGTCTACAAGTCCATTATGGGACAGTTGTTTGGTGAGTACACGATTTTTTTACGTTTAGCAGACGGGTACGGTCAGCAGAAACGGAAAGATTTTTATAAAATTATCGATCAATAGTTGTGAGGCTGCCCCTCACTTCATTGATCCCACAAGAAAAGTAGCTCCAGGTGATTTTTTTGTGCAATCTCTCTAAAAATCTAGTTGGTATTTTGTATGGCAAAGACAATATCTACGGGAATGGCTCCAGAATATACGAACGACATTAGCGACTGCGAAAATTTTGATCCGCAAGTGATCGGCTTGAGCTCAACTTTAAGCTCCGCAAAATAATTATATTTCCCACAAAACTTTCAGTCGTCACGGAACATTGGAAACCAATGTGAGGTGTGAGCGGGGGAGGACGACATACGTGACATCGAGTTTCGCGAGAACTATACCCTGTGTTATTTGTATTTATCCTCATTCAGATCTCAAAACAATCCAAAGCAACGAGCTGTTCAGCTCCCTGCACACGCTGCTGCTGGTGCTGTACCGGCGCGACTGCCGGCGCTGCTACACGCCCGCCAACCACTGGCTCGTGCGCGAGATACGCGAGGGACAGTTCATGGCAGACCTCGAGAAGGGCAAGAAGCCTCAGCAAGTAAGATTCACATACACTCACTTACTACTCAACTCTATAAATCTATATTTAAATTTTGAGTACGTTTTGTTTGCTATATAAGGTCTAACAAAACTAGTGCGCCATATTTTTACAGGTCATCTTGTGCTAAGGATCATGTTTACCACAAAAAAAGTTGAATGACCTAGGGGTCAACGATAGACATTGGCGTTATACGTACCATTTGGCGACTGTGATGAAAGATTTAATTAAATATTATGTTGTTGTTTTCATGACTTTTTGAGGTAAACATGATCCTTAGCATGTTCTAGATGACCTGTAAAAATATGGTGCACAAGTATTGTTACATATTTGCCTAATATATAGCAGTCAGCTCCCTATATCGGTATCTATAGAGGCCAATGTTTATTTACTTATACTGTTGAGATCGACATATAGTTATGCATAATAATAACCTTTTTTTTTTTACTTCAGGTGCTAGTACAGAAAACTCCTCACATGATAGCGCACGGAGAACGAGTACGATTATTCAGACGCGCTGTCGCCGATGAAAAGGTGAGTTGAATTGTAAGGTAAGATGCAGGCCGCGCCGGGCGAGATAATAATTATATTTTGTATTCAAAAATGGAAATTCAATTAGTAAAGCATACAAGTTGATGTCCCGCGGGTCACTGTCGGCGTCGGCCGCACGCGCTCGCCCCATCGGCGAACTTTTCTGCGCGCGGAGGGGGTGTGTGGCCGCAGACCAATCACGACGCGTAGGCGCGTCGTACGATTTGTTGGCCGATCTCTTTCAACAATTTCTTGCTTTACGCATAGCTACCTCCAGCGGAATGCGTTTGGATGAATTCCTATGGACAATGGCGGCTGCCGATGCGGGCCGATTGGTCTGAATCTTACCTTAGATTACACTATTACAATAGTAATCCATTGTGTTTGTGCTTTTGGAGAGAGGGGTGTGGAGGAACTCGTTTTGAGTGCAGGGTGTCCGCAGGTGGTGCTGGGTCTGACGGAGCGCGCGTGCGGCGGGCGCGCGACGCTGGTGGCGGTGCGGCGCGCGCGGCTGGTGGAGGACGGCTACCGCCAGCTGGCCGCGCTGCCCTCGCGCGCGCTCAAGGGCACCGTGCGCGTGCGCTTCATCAACGAGCAGGGGCTCGACGAGGCCGGCATCGACCAGGACGGCGTCTTCAAAGGTACGCCTGGCTCCGACACCCCAACTATACTCTAACATAACAACTACATTTAAAATATTTATTTATTCCCACAACAGAATTCTTAGAAGAAACAATAAAACGAGTGTTCGACCCGTCACTGAACTTGTTCCGCGTGACGAGCGAGGAGCGCCTGTACCCGTCGCCCACCTCCTGCCTGCAGGAGAACCATCTGCAGCTGTTCGAGTTTATTGGCAGGATGCTGGGCAAGGCTGTGTATGAGGTCAGTCTGATCAATATACAAATACCAATAACAATTATGGTTTATCGCTTTATGGCTCATATGTTTAACTAGCTATGAAATGTTTCCTTTAAAATCAGAAATTAGTTCAATGTCTTAAAAATTTTACTAGATTACAATGAATCATGTCAGTGAACCTGACAAAAAACTGAGAGAGATGTCTCTTTATCAATTTATTTTACATGGTTCACATTCCGACACAAATATAACTCATACGATTTTCGTTTAATTTTATATTATTACGTAAGCTGTTACATATACGACGTAAATATAATAGTTTAATACACATTATTAGTGCCACATAATTTAAAATATTAGCAAGGAAACAAATTTAAACAAGACATATTTTTCCACAGGGCATAGTAGTGGACGTCCCATTCGCTTCGTTTTTTCTCAGTCAAGTGCTAGGACAGACTCAACAGGCTCTGTACAGCTGGATCGACGAGCTGCCCTCACTCGACCGGGACCTGTACCGGAGTTTAACTTACATTAAACATTTCCAGGTAATCATTTATTTATTTTACAGGCGCCAGCACATCAACCTACCTCAATCTGTTAAACCAGTCTCTACCACAGTACCTATCAAAATATGTCAAATTTCTTTAATAGATTTTCAACCTTATCACAATACCTGAAGTTTAATATTTAATTGGTAAAATTTAACAGATTGTAGTAGCTTGATGTGCTGGCGTCTGTACTGTAGACCGATTAATTGTCTAGTAAAAATTATTATACTTTACCAGTATGAAGAAAAAAAAGGTTGAATCCCTGACTTTTAACATCCAGTTAAAAGTCAGGGATTCAACCTTTTTCTACTGAACGAAAAGCTAAAATAGGTCCTTTACATTATTCATATTTATCACTAAAAAAGTTAATAAGCTCAAAAAGTTAGAAATAAATATCTCTGAAAAAAATTGTGTGAAAACCATTAATCATTATTTTTATTATACATATTAATCATAGGCAATCAAGATTTAATGTATATTTTTTTATTCCAGGGTGATATATCTTCGTTGGAGCTTACATTTTCTGTGGACGAAGAGAGACTGGGAGAAATTGTTACACACGAGCTCGTCCCGGGAGGAAAGGCTGTGCCCGTTACAAATGAAAACAAGTATGTTATTTACATATGTAGTAAGATAAAAACAGAAGTCACGTCAACTCGGCGTTCTACAGTTTTGGGGGTCCATATATTTATTTTCTATGCTCTGATATTGACTTCCATCAGAACAGTACTTGTAAACTGTATTTGTATTATTCGGGAACAGAAGTAGTATATTACAACATTAATAAATTTAGATACATTTAGAAAAAACATCAAAATATTGGCTGTTTGACAAACAGCCGAAACGTGTACTTGCAGCACTGACAATTTTTATCAACATAGAAAAAAATTTAATAGTAATTAAAATTGATATTTTAGTTCTTTAGTTCTTAATGTAAATTTTAATGAAATATATCGATCTCTACTGCTATTATATCCTACGGCACTTATTCGTATTTTCTTTATTTTCAGAATAAACTACATTCATTTGATGGCCCACTTCAGAATGCACACCCAGATCAAAGATCAGACGAACGCGTTCATCAAAGGTTTCAGAACTATTATCAACCCTGAATGGTTGTCACTGTTCTCTACGCCAGAGGTTAGTAAGATAACATTAACTGAATACTTTAAATTGGTTATAAATAACTGTATGGACGAGATACCTGTACAGGTACACTAGAGTATTATATCTAGTGTAGAGGTATTTGTAGTCAAGAAAAGGTGGGATGGATACAGAAATAAAATCTGTTTTGTAGCCGTCTTCAATGAAGGTGATATTTTCACATTAGGTGAAGGTAAGTAGTTTAGTGCCAGCAAATGCGCAGTCGGATGTTACAAAAAAACTGTTTAATAAAAAATAGGGTAAGATCCAAAGCGATTGTACGGAAAAAATATTATACACTTCTATTATATGCTCACATTTAGATCAATATAATAAAGGCCAAATGGAAATAATAGTTGTTATTATACCTTACATTGTTTACTTTATTAACATCTCTTGTGTCCACTTATTCCTAGTTAAGTTCACTGTGACGTTCTAGTGATTAGCAAACACTCCTTTAACACAATAACGTATGGTATTGACACTTCATATGTAAATGCTGGTCGTTAAGTGTCCTACAGTAGTATGCCGTCCAAAAGATTTTTACTTTTACTAAGGTGTCATTATATTAAAATTGCGCTGCGAATATACTTTATATCACAAGCTTCAAAGCTTCTACAAGTTGTACACTCGAGAGACGTAAATAATAACAAATTAATCAATGTTACCTACCCACGCAGCTGCAACGTCTAATAAGCGGTGACAACGTGCCGCTGGACCTGCGCGACCTGCGGCGCCACACGCAGTACTACGGCGGCTTCCACGACTCGCACCGCGTCGTCTGCTGGCTGTGGGACGTGCTGCAGCGCGACTTCAGCGAACACGAGCGGGCCATGTTCCTCAAGGTATACATCTCGCCAAACTTAATGACTGGAGAACTGGGAACTGTCAAGTTGTCTGACTTACGGATGTTACAGGGACAAAATTACGAGAAAATAGTAACCGTAGTTGCGGTCAGACCGTCTCTGGTTCCTCGGAAGCTGGTCGTCTCCCAGTTCTTGATACTTGATATGTTGTTCCATCTAACTGGTAAAGTAGTAGAAAAAAAAGTAAAGTGATAGAAGATTGAGCGTATCTGTATCTATGCATACCCTTGTGACTGCTGAAATTAAAATACATTACGGAAACTTATAATGTTCAGCCTCAACTCATTTTGAAGAGTAATTAAATCTCAACCAAATCTGTTCCCATTAATCGGACCTGTATTTAATTAATTTGTTTTCAGTTCGTGACGTCATGCTCCAAACCGCCAGTGCTTGGGTACGCGCATCTCAAGCCGCCTTTCTCTATCCGATGCGTTGAAGTCGGCGACGACGAGGACACCGGTGATACTATAGGTTAGTTCAGTGGCAAATTCATCCCGTAAATAAATATCCTAAATATTATAAATAAATAATTATGTATTTCATATACATATAATTATGTATATGAAATACATATACATATATTCATATACATAATTATATGTACATTAGAATAACATAAAGGCTATTTTTCTGTGTTTGAGACAAATGGTTCTTTCGAGACGCCGGCTTGATTGGAAATGTCAATTACTTTTACCCACTTACATCTTAAATAAAATATCTTCCAGGTAGCGTAATCCGCGGCTTCTTCACAATAAGAAAGAAGGACCCGCTGAACCGTCTACCGACATCGTCTACCTGTTTCAACCTCCTTAAGCTGCCAAACTACCAGAAACGAAGCACCCTTCGCGACAAACTACGGTACGCCGTCAATAGCAACACTGGCTTCGAACTGTCCTAATCAGAGAACACGACATCAAGGGAAATCAACATGTTACGGGAACATCCATGGTCAAGTTTGAACCATAAATCGATTATTCCAAATTCAAAAGGAATGCGTCCTCAGTGACTGTAGTCATTATTTACCAAATCGCAGGGTAGGAGATTTTTTATGAGCAAAGACTCGACTTTATAATGCCAGTGATAATGTATAGAAGTCCGATTCCTTTTAATCACCAAAAAATAAGAAGCTGGTCTTCTTTGTCTATGCCAAGTTGGCACGTTTCTAAGCAGGTACAAAATATTAAATACTCATGCTATTCTTAATATTTGCACGGTTTGTGGCAATTTTAAACGATATTTTGGTCACACTGTTTTCAATGTTTCAATGTGGATGCACGGCACTATTTTCACAAGTCACCTTTTTTAATTATATCCAAGTATTGGAGATGACCAATGCGAGGCGGCTGTACGGACGCCAAAATATCAAGCTACTACAATCTGTCAAATTTCCTTAATAGATTTTCAACTTTATCGCTGAAGTATAAGGTTCAAAATTGATTGGGAAAATTTGACACTTTCGCTGTAGCTGTATGTGTAATGTATGATAATTGAACTCGCTAGGCAAATGAAGGTGTAAAAAAAGCCACTGTGAATCCAATAAATTAAAGAGATTCATAACAATGTTGGAAAAGGAAGAAACAAACTTAAATCAACCTACTTAATCGCGAGTTAGCTGCTGACATACACCCATATCTAATTTAACGACGATCTCAAAAAATATTTGCGTAAGAATGATCCCCGCAAATAAGTACACGAAAAGACCCATTATGTAAATTGGAGTTTGTATATTGTAATGTGTGAAATTGTGTTGCATATACATTAGGTTAAGCTTTTGAAAAATTATGTGTAACGACCGTACGATTTATCATACAATTTGTTTATCCTCTTATAGGCCAGTAACTTAATTTAACTAGAATCTATAGAACGATTTTGTTTTGTTTCATACATAAAACGAAGTTAGTTATTAGGCCAGTTTGTCACGGGTTTATTTGCCTGTAGTGACGCAGATTAGGCCTAAAGCGATCGAAGCCTACATCACCGATACGAATTATTTATAACATATTGTATGTAGAACGAATGTACGTCTGTAATTTAGATCTCGTCACTTTAGCGTGTACGGACAGTGACAAAATGTTTACATTATACCAAATATTTCGATAGACTGCTTTTCGTGTTTAATTCATTTTATATGGCTCAGCTGTGACTAAAAAAACTAGTCCGTACAAAATTTTGCTTTAAATTACTTTTGTCGCTGTCTGTACCATATTCACGGTGTAAGTTGGTGAAATTGGTATCTAAAATGAATTCTAAATAATCCAGTCCAATGTATAAATAGGTGTATATAGACAATAACTTATAGTTAAATTGTAATAATATTGACTTTTATTTTACTTACCTTTTTTATGTATAGTACATTATGTTGGGCTATTCCAAAAACATTTCAATTGATACTTAAACTCATTAATATTTGAATACTTTTTTGTTATAGTACATACACGATACAAGTGGAAACTTAAGTATATAGATAATGCAAGGAAATACATAAATCACTAACAAAATGAATGTTTTGTTTAGAGATAATGAAAGTAAATAACATGAGCAACTACATGTAAACAGAAAAACGGGACTGTACAGTTTTATATTGTTATTTAAAATCTTGATGTAACTTATTTCATGTCAATATAATCCTCACTTTAGTATTGCACTTATAATATTTTAAATCATCATATTTTTACAATTAAGGTCTCCAATAGTTATATAATTTGCAATATTATCATAAGGTTTGTGCCTATGTGTTGTAATTTTTGTCTGTAGTCTATATAACAGCATATTTTATTGTATAAAATTTTTATTTCGTTGTTAATTTAGTGCAATTACTTTGAAACGATTTTATCAACATTCTTTAAGTGAAGCAACTGCAGAAAAGTTTGAATGGTTGAGTAATTTATGAGGTCACAGGACCTGTTGCAATGGAGTACACATACATATGTGCAAGACATCTCAATAATGGATAATATTTATCCTTAAACATCCAAGTTCAATAAGGTGTACAAAATGACATTTCTAACATTTCTTCTGCAGTTGGTTAAGTAACTGTTGAACAAAGATAAGTATTTTGTAGTAGTGTTTCCATTTTTAATTGAAAACTTTTAAGTATTTACTAATATATGCATAGACAAGGATCATTGTAAGGGATATTTTGTACTAGCCACGTAAATATGTTGTATAACACAATGTGATTCTCTGTGATAAAATAATTGATATTTATTACTGAAGACTTTATTTCTATGATCCCTTTTTTACCCGTCTGCTCAGATGAGTTAAATTTCTAGCGCATGTCTTTTATGCATGCATGAGGTAATATTCTTTTTTAGGGACCTACCTCGAATTTGGAAACGGGGTTACGACAGTCAGTTTGATTTATCTCGATTACCTGTTCTTAGATCCAAAAAAAACACTGCGATGGTAGATCAGACTTGTTGAAAGAAAATATTTACATAAAAACATTATGTAAATATTTTCTTTATATAACTTCTAATCAATGATAGTGACAGTGCTTATAAAATTTGAAAGTAGTACCCACTTACGTAGTATATTGTATACTCTTTGCTAGTACCTATGAAATATGTTCTGCACGGATGACGGAATGACCATCCGAATCATGGAAAGCTCTGACGCACAAATTTGCAACGCACTTTCCTGCGAATTGTCACTTTGCGAATTTACACTGCAGATTCGCAGATTTGTATTTAATTCCTATCACATCTTTACTATTATGTATTATGAAGCTGAAGAGTTTATTTATCTGGATGAACGCGCCAATCTCAAGGAATCTTTAGTCCGATTTGGTAAGCCAGTTTCTCGAAGCAGCCTTTACTTTTTATCCGCTGGAAACAGCGTAAAATAGTAAAGCACAGTTAATAGACAATTACTTGCCCTCAGTATTATCATTTTTACGTCACGCGGCACATCTCACAAAGGTATGTACCTAGCTGTAATACAATACAGAGTACAGACAGAGTAGTATACGATTAAAAAAGGATGTTAAAATACGTCTACTGTTGTTGTTGATAAATAAAAAATGTCTAAAAGATAGAGATTATTATAATAAAAACCATGGCCCATTTGAAATTACGGATAGAATTTAACTTTGAGACATCTTCATAAATTCTTACTTCCAACTTATAGACACCCGGCACCTACCCGCTGTCGACAGTCAGCCCTCGCGCGACCCACTCTGCACCCACGAGTTAGCAAAGCGCGGTGATCGTAAGTCAAGCTTGTGGGTAGCAAGTTGCACCGAATGGCTTACGCGTCGTCCGCACGTGGACGGCTTGCAGCCGAGACAATCCGGTGATGTTACGAAGTTGTTGTGGTGAGGTGCAGACTTGGTGCCAACTGGGTATAATGATAATGAGCTGTGAGTGTTGTGACCTTAAACTTTTAAGAACCTAAGTTAGTCATCCGTCATCCTACTCCATTTCAGAAATTCTGTTCTATGATACCATTTTTACAATTATTCATACCCGCTATGCACAACTCAGGTTAGTGATCATCTCATAAATACGAATGGAAAAAGCCCATACACGACGTGGTGTTATAAACCAGAGGACTACCCAAAACTGAAAACTGCTTCGTCTCAACAATCGAGTACGCAATTGCACTCAAAACGTGTGTTAGTGAAAAGTTATCGTCAATACAGGATTATAAAAAGACCAAACACGGTTCGGTCATCTTGAAGTAATCGGTGATTTGAAAATACATAAAAAATATGACGATTAATTGAGAGCCTTCTACTTCTACTACTTTGGAAGTCGGCTAAATAATATACAAAAATGAGCTACCCTCTTCCTATAAAAAAAAAACACCTTACCTTATTATATTTTATAATTAACCTTATTTTTATTAACGTGGGTAATAAAAATAACAAAAAAAACACTTACAACTCAAATAAAAGAAAACTGTAATAGTTCCAATATCTCTTTTGACCCAAAACTTCCTACTCAGCTATCCCACAAAGGGCTTTTGCATCATGTAGAATCTAAATTAGGGGAAGGTGATATAAGGGGTGCTGCTAGGATCCTGTTTAGCAGCGATGTGGTCGCGCCATACTCTCCAGAAACTTTTACAGCTCTGGAGAGTAAACATCCGGCTGCAGCGGATGGCCTCACCTTCCCCGAACCTCCTGCTCCAGACTCACAGTTTTTAAAAATTACAGCTAATCAATTATGCTCGGCTGTCGGCTCCTTCAGGAGCGGCTCCGCTGGCGGCCTTGACGGCTTGACACCGCAGCACATTAAAGACCTGACGTGCCCAAGCGCTGGGGAAGCTGGTGAGTCTCTTCTCAAGGAGTTGACAGCTCTCATTAACCTGATGCTCTCCGGCAATGTGAACGGAGCCGTCATTGATATTTTATATGGCGCAAATTTGTGCGCTCTTCACAAAAAAGATGGCGGCATCCGTCCCATTGCCGTGGGATGCACATATCGCCGTATCGCAGCCAAAGTTTGCTGTGCCTACTACAAAGAAACCTTGGTCAGCAAACTCCAGCCCCTACAACTCGGTTTTGGTTCCAAAGGGGGCTGTGAGGCTGCGGTACACGCGCTTTCTACTTATGCCAATAGTAAAGAAGGTGAGGTCATTCTAAAGGTTGACATCAGGAACGCTTTTAACTCCGTAAACAGGGACATCTTGTTGTCAGAAGTTAAAAACGAAATTCCCGACATTTACAACTTCCTCTGGCAGTGTTACAGACATCCCACCAAATTATTATATAAAGACTACTTTTTAGATTCGGCCGTTGGATGTCAACAAGGTGATCCCCTGGGGCCTGTCATTTTCAGTTTAGCGATCAATCCAATTATTAGACAGCTAAATTCTAAATTTAACGTGTGGTACCTCGATGATGGTATCCTAGGAGGTGATGCAGTTACAGTATTAGATGACCTGAAAACCCTAATACAAAATTTTAAATCTATAGGCCTCGAACTAAATTTATCTAAATGTGAGATTTTCATTACCGACAACAATAACACCCAAAATATTTTATCAAAATTCAAATCCATAGCCCCAAACATAACAATATTGGAAAGAAGTTCTCTTCGCCTCCTAGGGTCACCTATCTTCGATGAGTCATTCTCTAGTTTTATAGACGAGAAAATTCAAAATTTTAACGATATTTCAGAAAGATTATTTAAAATCAGTTTACATTCAGCTTTCACTCTGATTCGGTACTGTTGTTTTGGTCCAAAATTTACTTATAGTCTTCGGTCCTCTCATATATGGAAGCATCCACATCTTTTGGACAAAGTAGACAAAATAATCAGAAGCACTCTCACCTCCATCCTCAATGTGGCCTTGGACGACCGAGCCTGGCAGCAAGCTGCACTCCCAATACGCCTGGGAGGTCTCGGCGTTCGCAAAATTTCAAGTATCAGTTTACCGGCATTCCTCTCCTCGGTTCACAGTACCGATATATTGACCAGGAGAATTTTGTCTAACGCTTCACTGGGCAATGTTGAAGTACCGTGTTTGACCGATGCGGTGAATGCTTGGAAAATGGCCAGTCCCAATACGGATGTACCCGGCGACCCCTGCTCTCAGAGACAATGGGACGGGCCGCTCTGCAGCATTATACGGAATAACCTGTTAAATACGTCAAGTAATGCTGCTGAGCGAGCCCGTTTGTTGGCGGTGGGAGAATGGGAGTCGGGTCTTTGGTTACAAGCGATCCCTTCATCCAGCATAGGCACTATGTTGGATGACACCACATTTCGCATCGCTACATGTCTACGGTTAGGCGCTCCCTGTGTTGCTCCGCATCGCTGTCATTGCGGTGAAGCCGTCGACGGCCTCGGACACCATGGTCTGTCATGCTGCAGAAGTGCTGGCCGGATTTCACGACACGCCAGCATAAACGACATTATCCGTCGGGCTCTCTCCTCTGCCGGCGTACCAGCCGTATTAGAGCCTAATGGCCTGGTACGTGACGATGGGAAGAGACCGGACGGTATGACGTTGTTGCCTTGGAAGTTAGGTAGGCCTTTGGTGTGGGACGCAACTTGTGTCGATACCCTGGCGCCATCACATCTTCCCAGTACGGTAGGTTGTGCAGGTGCGGCCGCTGCTTCTGCAGAGACCTCCAAACGGCGCAAATATAGTAATCTCGTTGGTAACTATACTTTTGAGCCGTTTGGAGTCGAAACACTCGGATCATGGGGTCCGAGCTCGCGACTACTTTTTAAGGAAATCAGTAAAAGGCTGATTGACGCTTCGCGTGACCAGAGGGCTGGCTTGTTCTTCGGACAAAGATTAAGCATTGCCATTCAACGTGGCAATGCAGCCAGTCTTCTGGGCACGTTTCCGAATGACAGTGACGCGGAGGAATACTTCGATGCCTGATGTATATATTAGTTTGTTAATTTAGATACATATATATATTTTTTGTTTTAACTTAATTTTAGATAGTAGTTTAAGTATTATTGTAATATAAATATTATTAATAATGTGTATATAAATAAAAATTCATTTTAAAAAAAAAAAAAAAAAAAAAAAAAAAATATATATAATTATATAATATATATAATTATGATCTTTTGATCAAGAATCCATAACTGGAAACTGTATTTAAACTAAAAAGAAATGAAACTAAAAACATATGGAAGTTTTTTATTGATCAATGTCGATGGAAACCAAATGCACAAAGTTCTCATTCACTTGAAACTTTTACATGAAAAAAAGTTTGTAATCCGACAACATTTCACTGGGGCGTCTTTTGTCAATGTTAGCTGCACTAGCGCCATACATAAAAATGTATAGTTTTTGAAGTTTTAATTCCAAAATCCGTCATGGCGCAAAATATTATTGCATTATTTAAGAACAAATAATTTATTGGCTACTATTTTATTAACAAAAGAGAAAATAAATGCGCGTAAGCCTTAAATGGAATTCAGGTTGGTTCCCAAGTACAGCTGTTCACTGCGCGTCGTCGCCATTGTTATTTGCTGTCTCTTTTTAGACCGCGTCCTCGCCGCTCCCCTCTTCCCCTCCTTTCAACCAGTTTCGCTCGATTTTTGTGACGCGTGGACGTCTGTACGCGACGCGAATTAAAATTTTACGGTCTCATCCTTTGTCCAGGAAGAAGCAAACACCACATCAAGTCGCAACCGCACTGAAACTCCTCGCTCAAACGTGTAATAACTGGTGTGATCTACAGGTGTCTCGACGTTTCGTGTGTTGTTCAGTGATCCCGCATAGTCAATCGAGCATGAATAATAAAGAAGTAACCGGTGATATTGTCGTGTGTCCACTGGGAGGCGAGGTCTGGTGATCGGGCGCAGTGTCGAGGTCGTGGGGTTCGCCGTGTGATGAGTCTGCGGTGACGGCTCGCCGCTGAGCGGTTGGATGGCGGCTGTAAGCGGCCCCGCGCGGCACTCTCGCGTCTCCATGAGTGTGTCCATGTCGCTGATGCAGGGCGGTACGCAGAGCGCGCCGCAGGGCGCCATCCTGGCGGCAGCGGCGCCCTACTACCAGACGCCGGCCATCCCGACAGACGTGCAACCCGACCGCCCAATTGGCTATGGCGCCTTCGGTGTTGTATGGTGAGTCAATTTTGTTGTTGTTTATATTTTCAAATTGCCCGCGTCACAAAACTAAATTGACGAGTGTGTGTCAGTTTTGTTCGGGCTTCAAACTTTTATTTAAAGTGAAAACATGGACGAACTTTTATGTTATTGTACCTTTGTAATAAGAACCATCCTATTATTCGGAACGTGATATTTTCGCTTTATCTAATCGTATTGTGATTGATAGTTGATCTTTGGCTATTGTGATGAGCGTCCTACTAAGTTCACACACCGTCTATGTGAACTTAGATCTTTTATTTTTAAGTTTGTACAGAAACCCGAGTAGAACTGAATTCATTGTATTTTTTTACTTGTGTATGTGCGCCCTAAGGAGGCTGTGAGGGTAGCTCCACATTGTTATTTTCTGCAACCTTTGTATCAGTGTGATTTGATCCTAACTCAATCACAAAATAAGATTTTATTATATTACCTATTCATTGTTTCCACATAGTGGAAGGGTATTTTATCTATAACAAATGTTAAAAGTCACCTGGGACCTATGTTTCTTTGTTCATTTTATAACGTTTTATTCTCGGTCACTGCACTTCATAAATAAATATTTTAGTCATGTAATATTAATGTTATTGTGATTGACTCCAACCTATATTCTTCAAGAGCTGAACCACTAGCTGCTGGCTCGTGTGCACTCATGCACCACATATTGCAATAACAGAATGCTTACAATGTGCTTCTTATCGACTTCTACTACGACCTAAGGCTCCAAGCCGCGTTATTCGACACTGCTGTACCTACTTAAATGTAAGGACGAATGCAGTGCTTCGGGATTAGAACTCCCAGTTTCTGGGACAATGGATGGTGTCGTGGTTTTTTCTTTTACCACCATTCTGTACGTCGTAGAACCGATGAGAGGGGACAAAAAATTGCGGTATTCTTGTACTGCAACCTATCTAATACCTATCTGCAGATTCCTACATTGCCTTCCAGTCCCAAAGCAATTTAAAGTAACAAAGACTATACCGTTATCCCGAGAATCGTGTAGTCGCTGCCTAAGTGCTACTCGACTCGTCGATAAGTAAAGCGCACTAAGCAATTATTACTAGTCTCTCTCTACGACCAACGTTCGTTTTACTACCTCTGAACACGATGCAACCGTTAAACCTAGAAAGCTACGATTCCATTTGAAAATCTTACATTTTTAACGAGCACGGACTGTTTTATTACTTGAACTAAATCTTTCTAAGCCTTTATTTACATCACTTGTCGAACTAAACAAGTTTTCCAAAAGTTTACATTGCGCTGAAGTTAGGCAGTTTACTAGTCTAATCTGCACCAGTTGCCTTCTGTAAACACGTGGTGTTTGTGCCGGCCGGCGTCGGGCATTCGATTCAGCGCGAACGACATAAGAGCGATTTTCAATATTCATGTTGTCCGCAATCGAATGCACATTGCGTCGGGCGACCGAACTCGCTACTCAACTGAAACTGTACTTTATTGCTTACACCTTTAGCTAGCTTTTAAATTAATGCCCCGATATCTGTTATCGAAGCGGAGGCAGCGAATGCGTGGTTCCTCCGCGTAGACGACACTCGCCCTTAAGTCAATAGGTGTAGATACGAGTTTGAGCACCGTGAGAGCGGCCTGAAGTAGTGCAACGTTCATGCATCGGGGGTAGCGGTTGTTAGGTATGGGTGGTTGCTTTGTGTCGACTCGTCGTGCGTAGGTAGGTCCCTCATGGCGCTTGCCGCGTCGATTGTGTGTGAACGACCGCGACGAGGGGAGGCACGCCTGATTATTCCGAGACCGCGTCGATCGCCGGTCGAGAGCCCTAAAACCCGGCTCGCGCTCTGCTCCGTTCCTAGCCCTCCTCTCCTTACTTGTACTCGCCCGTTGAATGCAAATAGAGACTCCTTAACATTAACATTTTAGTTATTTCTCTTCATTCTGAGTGTTTTAATATATTCTGGTCCAGGCTTCTGTATTTAGAATATCTTTGTGTCTATCTACAACGCGATATTCTTATACTTTTTCTGAAACAGTGCAGTTTTACTCTCATTATGCTCATCGTCGCATGTAACGAGTTCGTTTCGTCATTGCTCAGCGGTGACAAGACAATCACGATAGCGCGTCGTCATAACGACTTGTACAGAGTTCCTACATAAGAATAACGCTGTAACAGCACATATAGACGGTAGAAACAATAGAAAGCCGTAATAAAGGCCTATTCAGGTAGACGTGGTATTCGCTACTGCTGGGAGTTTCGAAAATGCGAAGCGATATTAAGTAGGGTATTTATTCCTTATTCGTAAAGTCGTGTCAACTTTTGCTGTTAACGCGAAACTAATTATTGGACATAACAAGTCTGTTAAAAGGAAGAAGACGTTCAGTTAGCTGAAAATACTCTGCTTTGTAAACCTGTCGCTACACATATACAATGTAGCCACAAAACTTATCAGCGAAGGTGAATTTTATGTCGATCCAAAATATACACGTTAATAACTTTAAATGTTGAAACCCAACTATTTTAATCAACAACTTCGAACGTTAAGATGACCGAAACTTAGAAGTCAATTTTAGATTTTTTTACATGGTGTTAAGTATACAAAGTAATGAAACGAATAGTTATAGCTTAGTTTGTGGCTCAATGTCAACATACGCACATTGTAAAGTTACTTTTAGTTTAATAAACATTATTTAATTTAAAAAAAAAAGAATTCACATGAGTCGTATTAGAAGATGCAAATATACACGAAACTCAAAAGACATTGCAACAAGGAAAGTATAACGTAGCGTCCCTGCATACGTTTGGTTAATTTAATGTCGAGCGACATCAGCCGATAACATCTTGATGTTCGGTGTGTGGCCGCACTACCTGCATGCCAATTGAACATAAGCGATATCAATTCACAAGGTGATGGACTTGGGTCGTGATAGCTGAGATGGGCCCGGCCTATAGTAAATTAATTACCACAAGCGTGCGGGCTGATTGATCGGGCTGCGCAGCCCGCGCCGCGCCTCGGGTCGCGCCTACGTCTCCACCCTGCTGGCCGTGGCTAATTGCTTCGAGCCAGTTGAAAAACTTGATCCATCCGCCTTTATGGCAAACTCGGTCTCAGTCGGAGTTTGGAACACATTTTGTGGAACACTTGATTAAAAGCACTCCCCTGAAGCTTAATACCAATAATTTCCATGCTTTTAAAGTTGAGATGAAAGAAGTTATATAAGTATTTTATATTTTTATGGGACGGTTTATTTAATTATTCCTCTTGAGTATGATATATCCTGATATAGCATCAAAAGGTTTTTGTCGACGGCTTTGAAAAGGTAATTTTTAAAGTTCTCAATACCTCGGGAACTTCTTGTTTTCAAACTTGTTTAACTGTTCGTATAAGTACTTGTCTTGAACTTGTTCTTTTAAATTAATTGGCGTTATTTAAACGTACTCAAGTGCAGTTACCTAGGTCAAGAAAGCATGACTAGCGAACGGATATTGTGCCAAATCGCGACGGTTACGACAGTTTTTAGCTGCGTTGATTTCGGTTGAAATACCGTTGAGTTTCACTCTCTCGAAGCCTACGGTAACATAATTGTCATACCCGACTCTTTATCTACGACAGAAAAAGTACAAAGCTTAAGTAACATCTGAGAAGGATTTACTTGGAGTAATAACTGTACATCCCTAAATCCAACCCTTTTCATTGCCACATCCTTCTTTGTGTAAAAACGACTCTGAAACGCTAGACAAAAGAAGTAATAACTTTGGATACCCTTTACTACTGAAATAAACAAAAGAACATCTTTCGCTTTCTATTATCTCGCTTCAACACACTAAAGTAGACTTAAGACACCATGAGGTTTTGGTAAATCCAATTGGTTGTAATACAAGCGCTAATGAAGCTCTCTCTCTCTCTCTCTCTCCCAATACCAACTATCCGAAAAGGTTCTACTTTATAAAGTATTCTGGTAAGTAGACCACCTGCCTTGAAGTAGTACCATGTGTTCATGGTGGTACAGATATGTGAAGTAGACAAGATAACGGCGGCGACGCTAGTACCGGCAACGAACTGGCCTGCTTACGACTAACCAGGTCACGGGGATCTTAGCTGCCGGCTATCGTGCGTGCATTAAGTGACATGACATAATTCTATTGTAAGATTTCCAGCTTAGATGCACCATAACACTGCGACTTAACCCCTTTTCTTTTTCAAATATGTATGGCTTTAGACAAACGTTACCTGCTAAGAGAAGAATAGCTCTTCCAATACACAATCCTGAATCTTTTGCAATTAATTTACGTCGATCATAATTATTTTCCATTTATTGTAAAAAGCAACTCTGATACGCCTTATACATTTTATATTGATATTTCCTAGCAATGCGATTTCTTATAGGTTGTATTCGATTTTCAGAGTCACACTTAAACATTCAAGTTCTATTGAGATTCCCCGCGTTGTGACCTGAGATGCCACTTAGTTGCAAGTCAGCCATTAACCACAGATATTTTTTGCTCCATCACCGTCAAACGATAATTGTTGTCGTGAGAAAGGAGCTGTAAAGATGTGATTGACTGATATCGGATTAAGATTTAACGTCGGTCCTAATATTATTTATATTTTGGAACTTCGCATATCAGGTCACGGCAGGCTATTCACCTGCTGGAGAATAAATAGCAATATCTCTGTCCCAAATAGATTAAAGGAGAATCATTTATGATTTTAACTTGACATAATATCTAACTTGCCTTATCTTGTTAGTTATTTGCAAAGATAGACGCTAAATCTTTATTAAATAGTTGACGAAGGATAGATCACCACCATGGAGAGGCCAGCCTGTGTAAGTCGTAGACATGTGTGCCATAAAGGCGTTTAGCAAATGTATGAAATCGCTGAATGTATCTATAACGGTTTGCAAACTTTTTGTAATTAACAGCCTCCTCAGCCATGGTTTTGCCTGCATACATTTGTATGGGAAAGTTCAATTTCCAAATTTAATTTGAAAGACCTTCACGGAGCTCCTGTTTATTCCATTCCCCGTTGCAAAGTACAAATTCCTCCTTTATGAAATCCTGTTTTCCTTATCTGTTCCCCTAATCCAGAGCGCGTGGTACGCAATGACGTCACAAGCCACGCTGTGCGTTCACATAACAAGTTTGTTTCCAGTTATCTTTACTACTACGCGTTGTCTGATAAGCCTGTTTAGTAACTAATAGTAATTTCGTCCACACATAAAAAAGTAACGAAAATGTTCCTTCCATTAAAGTATTCTATTAACGTTTTGAACGTGAAATCCTGGCGTATGTAAACCGTTATAGGGAGGTATTTAGGTTTATTTGCCAATAAAAGGGCGTGTACGGAGAAATGTTGAAAGTCATTAACCCGATTTTCGCTTGAGTTACTAAAGACCTATTTTGGCTATATTTCAATAACCATTAGAGTAAGCAATATCATGATACTCGTATTACGACTGCTATTCGAACGAAACAAGGGATAAGAAGAGTTCCGCATTGTAGCCAATTAGTAACAGAAATATATTATCATACTTTCTCACTCCTCCACCATACATTACAGAGTAAAGAAACATAAGAGTATATCAAAATTCTTTAATCAGTGCATCTTACATTACTCTGAATATTTTAGAGAAATACTGTGGTTTTCTACTAAGGCCTGTCAGAGTAGAAAAATGCGAAAATATCTGCATCACTGAAAACAAACGAACGGCAGCAATTGCTCGTTTGTTATTTCGTAGTCGATAAATTGACGCTATGTCAGTCACTATCTTCGTATTTTTCTCACGCACTGGAGTCCATATTTTATGGCATTGTGTACACCAAATAAGATCCTGGTATTCAAACCATTGTCGTCAAGCGAACTACTGACGATACCAAAGGCGTATAAATGCACAGTGATCACGAAAATGAACAGTATTATTCTAAAACAACAATTGTAAGCTAAATGTAGTTTTATTGCTTCTAATGTTTAGCTATTTTACAAGTTTACGTTTCTTTGTACAAGTTCCAACCTATAACGGCAGACATTGACTGACAAAGCCGACTGTTTTGTATGTGTTCCGTATTTGTACTGACAGTTTACCTCCACAAATTGTTGTATTGTTTCTAACATTTAGTACCGGCTTTAAGAGGTTTTACAATGTATCGTAATAACTGGCAGTGGAAGCAGAGG
This sequence comes from Heliothis peltigera, assembly GCA_958496145.1. Classification (NCBI taxonomy): domain Eukaryota; kingdom Metazoa; phylum Arthropoda; class Insecta; order Lepidoptera; family Noctuidae; genus Heliothis; species Heliothis peltigera. The sequence continues at coordinate 2,863,103 of OY292326.1, read as the reverse complement.
AAGATCAAAGGAAGCCACAAAAAGTCCACTTCGATTGCATACCTGTGATATCATCAGGGACACCCTTTTGTTCTATCCAAAAACTAAAATCAAGCAACTCTATTTGTTGTTTTAAAATTCATAGTTTAATTGTATGTCACAAGTAGCCAGAGACGCTTATAACGTAACAATAATCTAGATCTCGCTTAGGAAAAGCAAGCTGGAACAGCAAAGACAGCAATGCGAATGATTTGGCGTCACGTCAAAGCGTTGGAACTGCGTATCGCACGATATCTAATGATAGTCGCAGAGCGATTAATTGGCAGCCGCTTAGTGGACGCGGCTTCCCCGTGTTTCCGCGGTTCACGGAGGTCAGTCAACCTCGCGGTCTTTATCAGAGATACGGAACATTCGTGCGTGTACACAGTTTACGTGCCATTGACATTCGGTGCTTGCAACGAATCAGAAATAGCACACGCTAATATTATGATTTCCCCTGACGATATACGGACGTCTTTATTTTTTTTAAATCTTGAATTTAATAAAATTAAGTGCGCAGTTCCGAAATTATATTCAGCAGGCAGGTTTCAGAAACAACTTCGGGAACCAAAAACGTACGTCGTGTACTAGTTGCTGTTTAATCGCGCCATAAAATGCCCCATGTTTCACTATCGCCAGTTGCCCTAAAAAATATTCGTTCTCATACAGATTTACTATGGAAATTATTAATAGTTTTAATGGTTTCAGCGCGCCGGGTTATCGCCTTCGATATTTATTTTAACATTCAATACAGTTTGAAACCGATAAATAATGTTAATAAACATACGACATGCAAATTATGATTTATCAGTCAATTCAGAATCAACTTCATTCGTACCTATTTGTTCATTGACTATTCGATGTTGGTACACAGTTGTTCACGTTATTAAATCATTAGTCTCTTTTGTGATGGTAGGTTACACTCAAGGCCGTGACTTAAATTATAAGAAATTGGACGTCTGCCTATTCTGTAACACACTACTAAAAATAGTAAGGAACAATTTAGGTAGCAGTATTAAAAATTTCGGTAGGATTTGAATATTTTTTTGGGTTAGGATCACGTTCTTTACATTATCACGCTCGTGGAGTATCTTGTTAATAAACTCGATTCCCCCAGCGGTTTCATCCGAGTCCCGAGTCCCGTGGGAATTACTCAGCGCAACCGCATAAAAAGCACTTTCCCGATAAATGAGCTATCTAACACTGCAAGATTTTTTTCAAATCGGACTTGTAGTTCCTGTGATTTACGCGTTTAAGCAAACAAAATCTTCGGCTTTAGAATATTAGCAAGTGGTTGATACAAACTCGTAGTCAAGAAAGACTAACCTACCAATCAAATATACCAAAGATAGTTTGATCGGTCCCACTAGCATTGATTCGGGATAAACTGGAGAAAGCGGTAAAATTTGCAAAATATAGTCAACAATTAAACCCTCATTACGTTTCATTTCGTTCACGGGTTGCAAATTACCCTCCACTGCCTCCATGGAGGTGGAAGTTAGACGCGGGCGATGGGAAGGGGGCCTACTGGATATTTTATTGTATCCAGTCTCACCCCGGGGGCTTTAGAAACTGCGTCACCTACCACGTACTTTGATCGCCTTCTGTAACTTTGAATAAGATATTTTATTCTCTTTTGGGTTTTTGGGGTTGCATATTAATGCCTGGTTTAAAATGCTTTTAGTCTTATATAGCATATATTTTGAAAGCTTAGAGACAAACAAAATATGCCCAAAAATTATTACATTTTGTCTTTGTCGTAATCGCAATATTAGATCACCGTTTCAGTCTATTATCCTAAATTAATTGCCATAATTAATGTACCTTTTACGCAAAATTGATATGCCTGTATAAAATCTACTGTCATTTAGACGTAAAACTGGGAATGGCGACTATGAAATTTCATTTTTTCAGCTGCGTGTTATCGATCACACGTGTGTTTCGTCGACGCACGTCGCTAGTTTCCTCCCGGAGCTCATTGTGCGTGTGTGCCGCAGAGGGACCGCACACGGCGTCCCAGCCCCCTACCTACCATACATCAATCACTTCCTAATCGAATTTATAAACGTTTGAACACTACTCTGTCCTGTTGCCCTGATATTTACATTGATAACTCACTGCTGTCTATTAGAGATGGCACAATTATATTATCGGACCGTACACCCTCATATTTCAGTTCTAATGTTTGCCATGACTCATGTATTTGTCTTATATAACTGTAACCCTGGGATGTGGTGTTGACCTCAAATTACATCATTGGCTTACAAACATCCCGGGGTGTACGTGTACTTGTAAGGTTTACCCATGTGTGTTATACATCTATATCTGGATCGCATGATTTTGACCTGACCTAATACAAAGTCCGCTCCCTACGTAACTTTGTCGAAGCTACTTTCAATGTTTGCTATGTTGTGTATTATGTAATTCTAAGCGACTGCTAATGAGGCACTAGCTCGTTAGTTGCGTGTACCGTCGCTTTTCCAGGAGTCAATGTATACCTTTACCTCGGTAATCAAAGGAAATTATTTAATTACTTTTTTGTCCAGTAACTTTAATGGGATGCCATCATTAAGTATTCTGCTTACAAACATTAATATTCGAAAACATGATTTTGAATTAAAAAGTTAGAAAGCTATGAATTAAACAAGGCTTGGTACCCATTTGTGTTTTTAAATTAAGTTAGTTGGTAATGTCCGTGCCCTGGAGAGTGGAGCCCACAGTTTAATCATATTCTTTAGCCGAGGAGTGCTCTAGCACGTTTTGTATGCAAGGAGCGTGACCCAAGTTTCCGTTTTCGGCCCCCATGTGAAAACGTTTACACAATGTCAAATTGCCTACCTGGCCGCTTGCAAAACACGGCCTTCCTGCGGGGCCGGCCATTGTCGACGAATGCCCGATGTTAATATCAACGATAACTGTATCTGACTGCTCATTGTTCACAGTTTTTGTCTTTGGTAATTGTGAAATTTCTCATTTGTTAGCACGCTAACGGGCAAATGAGGAATTCATATGGGCTTGCGTCAATCGGTGTATTGTTAAGCTATTATTTAATGGAAACAAAACATTATGGATATTTAATAGAGACAAAGCATGTCAAGTTTCTAGCATTTATAGGCAATGCAAACAAGCATTATTCAGGTTTTTTTCCTTACTATTCTTATAAAGATACAACTCAAAAGTAACTGCAAGGAATTTAACTTATAATGGCTCATCGTTGTAACGCAGTATTAAAGATACGCAGAAACAATTTCCTTTAAAACGTTAAACTATATTATGAATTTCCATTACTTCTAGCCCGTAAAATTTTACAACTTAAAATAATCCGCGTTCAGCTCATATCGGTTTAAGTGTGTATTGTTAATATGTTTCCCTCATAACTCCAGCACCGTTAGGCGGCCGGCCGGATACTCTCGGTCATTGCAGTGTTAATACTATGACATCACTTAAGCTTCCCACCAAATTGTACTCATTGGGTCATTGACACACTCTACTTATTACCAGAATTCGCTGGGCTAATTCAACAAATGTATGTTATTACCTCGATTAAGTTTTTTCGCCATAAACCCCTTTAAGATCAGTTATGCTATTTAAAAGATCACTAAGGTTTTTTTACTGTCATATACGTTTGGGTATCGGATTATAAAGATCCATTACGTATTATAGTGTTCTGAGAATATATTTGCATCGTGTCCTAGACCTGTCGTGAGCCGTGGCGTGGATTTCTTGCGGAATAGGTCTCATTCTAATTCCCTACAGAGGAGCTTCGTCGTTGATTGAATATTCCACGCGCGACACTGCTCTCTTTTCCCCTGCTCCGACTTTAAAAGCGACTTTATCCGGATTTAGCGACTACCCCGTTTCTATGCTTTATGCAATTAGTCAAAAGGTGTCGCAAGTAATATAGCTTTTATTTTTATTCCATTTTCGTTGTATTCCAGCCCCGTTCCCTGAATTATTAATTTGGCAGATTAATTACTAGATAAATCTTTGCAACGGCTGACTTCTCCGAACTGCAAATCTTTCAAAACGAAATCTAGCATAGTCAGTCAGTTCAACGTTCCGATATTCAAATACTAAGTGGAACAATTCGCACAATTTAAAGAGTCGTATTGCGTGACACTAAAGCCAGTCGCTAGTTCTGAAACGGATGTAACGCCCATATACGTCTCGCGTTGTAAATTCGCGCGATGACATGGCGGGCGCGTTCCGATGCGTCGTCGCTTCGGTACGTTCGGAATCCTTAATTTAACTGCTCTCGATGCAGGCGCTGCCGGAGATGCAGGCGGAATGAGCTTCCCGCCTGTGATTGCATTCGCACCCGCTTCGTGACTCCAAATTAATGTCGCGTCTTACGTAGACTGTAGCGACGCGCTGCTCCGCGGCCCAATAGATTTCGTGTCCTGTCTAGCCTAAGCCGCTTAAGCCAGCTTTTATTGGTAAGGCTAGATAGTACCTAAGCTGTTTTTGTACAACTTATGTGCAACCTTTTTTCACAAAATATTTGGTCATTATAGCCGAATACTAATATTGCTCCTTATTTGTTTCAGGTAAGCATCTGTGATTGTTCTGGCGATATAGCCTTACATAGTATACGTAAGTGATTTCTAAAAGTGATTGCATTACGTTTAATAAGGATCGAATCAAAATTAATTGGTTTCACAGTGCGCCAACTCGAAATCCGATTTCATATTTCGCGTAAATACAAAATCATTTTTTAAGCGATGAAAGTCGAACAGTTAAAGGTGCGGGACAGATATTAAAAAAATACTATACGGCGTTCAGTCTCATTTAAATCGCGTTTTATTGAAGAATGATTTTTTTTCGGACGTGAATTGTTGAATGCATTTGACTTACATGCTTTTAACACATCTTACATGAGAATACGGTCGAAAACAGAATAATCTAGCAGGTGTTAATTAATTCACTTTAAAAATATAAAAGGTGCCCTTTACAATAGCAAATAATACAGGGTGTCCCTAACGAAGTGTTGAATATCTAGTCAAACGGGATCCCATTCTGGTCTAGGCAAAGAATTGTAACCGGCTCTGGTGATCAATTCCAGATGTATGCATCGCTATCTAGTTACTGGGTGTAAGGTTTCCTTGTCGCCGCGTCTCTCACACAATGAGAATTCTCACAATCAAGTTCCACTGGGTACTGCAATGCTGCATATAACTTAACTGGAACGTCGAGTCGTGGTCCATGATACCGAACAGGTACGGGTGCCTTTTATGACCACACTAAGTGCCAGTGACAAATAAAACTAATTTTATACTTATACCTGCCAAAAAAATCTAATTTCTCGCCAGATAAGCAATTAAATCATATATCATATTCGACTGTTGACAGATTACATATTTTCATTATGATCGAGTTTATTGAAATCTGCCGATAGTGTCATTTATTTAGTTACGAGTATTTTCTATAACTAAATTATTGTAAATTAGCCTAGTAATATTATGTGATTGTGAGCAATGTAATTTAATTCCATTATACCAGTACCATTTATTGAAGCCTGATAAAATCTGTACAAAATGATTATTCCAAAATCCACAGTACGCAGACGGTCTCCAACAAAGATAGTACAGTTTCCCTCTCAACACTGAACAATATGGATTTGTTACGCTTCTATTAGAAGATTTTTTAATGTCAAAGGCGTCACGTCCCTTCATGGTTACAAAGGAAGCACCGGCGGCGGCTATTTATAACAATAATAATAGAGTAGGGACTGAACTGGACTGCGTTTGATTGATTGAAGCACCACCACTTCAAGGGCTTCGGGATGAGCCGGTTTTCTATGTCCTTTACATCTTTACATCGAATAGATTAGAATATAACCCAGGGAACAACACTCCTTGGCTTAGCTGCCCGTATAAGTTTGCCAATGAATGTTGAAATTTCCCAAATTGATTGCTAGATCGATTGAGTTCTTTCAGCTAGCAAATACCATAATACACGTTCTTATTACGTCACGGACAGCTGCTGAAAACGTGACTGTTTTCCTTGTTTGTTTATATACCGAATAGAGGCCAGTTTTATTAATGTAAAATATCAAACAATTCACGGAGCAATGATCAGGGTGGATTTGTATTTGATACGTGTGAGGTGAAGCCAGGCAGCGAGGCGGCAGATGCGGCGGAGGTCACCGCACTCGGGACCAACGCAGCTGGATATTAAGCCCGGCGCGAGTTTTTGTGCTCCCGTTCTCCGAGCCGATGTCTAGGAACGAAACGAAACACTGCTAAGATAACGTTTTCCAGGAAAAAGATCCGATCACATAGCTGAAAATATAACTCGAAACATTTAATTTTTATAATGCGTTACGAATTTTAAATTCGAGATGTTTTTTCTTTTTATCTCCATGGTGAACGGGCACTTCGTGACTTGCCCAGTCTATGCGGTCGACGGCGCGGCGTAATTTTCTCGTTTTAAGTGGTCATTAGTTCCACAGGGACAGGGACTTTGTCTGTCGCACGACCATTAACTATACACGCATACCTGCGTGCTTACCCCAAACCACTCGAAACCTTCGTCCTGAAATTATGACGAACGTTGTAAAGTGAAATACTAAAAGCAAAAACACGTCTCAAAGGTTGCGAGAGCGCGCAACTATGTTGCGATGCTAAAACGGAGATACTTTATCATTAGTTGTAAGAGGGTTTTTGCGATGTGAATATCGTGCCCCTACGCCGCTGCTCGCCGGGTGCGGTGCTCCGGGTTTGGGGTGCGTTCACCGCAGCCACGCGATCGATGCCCGGCCCCAGGCCAACTCCGTACAAAGACCCACCTACCAGAGCTCGTTTCCATTTAATAATAAAAATAAAGCCCCACTGCTCCTAACGCCACAGCTCTCGAGCACCACACTTACTCTATCATAATCGTCACTGGGCTGTATTGATTTTTTTTCGGCGTCGCGAACTCAACAAAACAATTGCTATTAAAGGAATTTATAGTTTTGTTCTGAAGTGGCAGGCTGCTGGGAAACGGCTTCCACTTAGATTTTCCCACAGTGTACGTGTTTATACAGCATCCATTTATCGATAACGTTGTGGTTTAGGCTCATAGTATTTATGTTCTGAGTTCCGTCACGCCAGAGCAACCAAATGCCAAGTTTCATTTTCTATAAGTGTTGCGTGCAACAAATAATCGCTTACTCATTGATATGAGTCGATACCGGATTTTCGGGGCGGGGGTGTGAACGTTTTTATGTATTTTAATTTGATGTGATTAGTTAAACTTTGTAATTCTGGTGTAGCCGACGCGAACAGTGGTAATTATGAAGGGTCGAGATAAGGGAACAACTACCGACATGAAGAGCTTCTCCGAACCGACGGCCTACAAACTGGTTTGTTACAGGTACAAGGCTAAAAATTATACGTAGACAAAACCCGAACCCGAATTTCGACACTGTAGGATGGTCCTTTGACAAAAACACATTCCGATCGCGTATCCTCATGGCACAAAGGACCCCTTGAAGTATTGTAGTGGTGTAGGTAATAACAATAATAGCAACCGGGCTTTGTGAACAATTCTCAGAGGTGTTTCGGGCGGTTTTTTAAGTTCAAGGATTTTTTTGGGCTATTGTTTTATTTTAGCCTTGTAAATAATAAATGAACGAAGACCTATTTATCCACTGACGATCCTATTGACCCCTTCCATGCCCAATCCGTATGTAGTGAATCAATATCAGTCCTGTCGTGTGATCTTGTCTTTTGAGTCATGCTTGGCGCTTACCAGTATAGTGTTGTCTGTTTCATTTTTATCTCAAAATATTATTCTTTCCTTGAACCGTGTTCTAAAGTAAACTCACTTAATTTATGTATGACGCTAGGGACCCGGCGACATTCAGCTTCGCGAACAAGATACGAGTTAAGTACTTTACAACTTAACATACAAACTTGTGTACTGACAAAAGCTTCTAGAGTACGGCCATGTCGTAGCTCTTATATCTAAGGGATCGCTTATGGGATATTTTCAGTAATTTCCGAAAAGCGCCTTACTGATACTATAAAACTCGCCTATCGCTACTTCAAAGGCTAGGTTTGTTTAATAACTTTCGTGCTCGCTCGTAAATTGCTTCTCACCGGCCTCTCTGACGATTTAACGGCCCTTTACACGAGTAAAGTGCACTAAGACTATGAAGAAATTATGCTTTATGGCGTTGTTCACCTTTTGCGTTCATTAGTTTCTATTATGGACTCATCCAGTTTTTATATGGACAAATAAACCTCGGCATTTTTAATATTGCCTGCATTAGGTTTTTTTTCATAGGACTCAATGTGAAATCTATGAGTCGATCCCATTTTGAGGTTCGGCGGTCCCGGGCAGTGATTGGAATGCCCGCCGGAAACCGCATCAGGTAAAGCGATGCGATGAACCCAGGCTGTAAAATAAAGCTGGGCGCACACTGCACCTCGCTTGCTCGTCCCGCCCATGCTGCGAAAAAGGCACATTAGAATAAATTAACTCAAAACGATGACGAACCGGCACGTCCGGTTGTGTTTTATTCGGCCGATGGTCTCGTGTAATTAATATAGGTAGGCGCGCACGGCTGAGTCGGCGGATGAACTTTATGTTTCGAGAACGGAAACGAGATTTACTGTCACGCTCCTCTTGACGGCGTCGTTAACGGCAATGACAACTTTAAATTGGAGCATTATTTGCTCAGTATACATTTGCTAATTAAAATTGTTCTCTTAAAACCTTTCTCGGCGTCCACTCAGCTTATCTTGATTAAGGTTTCGGGGTTGTTGATCTGAGAAGTGGGGTGTGAGCGAAGGTTTCCCCGCGCGCCCCGCCCTTCCCCGCCCGGGCCTTTATGGGCATGCTCATTCATCGGGAACAGCGCCTTCAAGTTTTCGCGACCTTTAGGCAAGAATGGAAGCAAGGACAGATGTTTACTAAACGTTAAAATGCTCTGAGCACTCATTTAATGTACTGCCTTTTAATCTTGGCCGATTTATATAATAATTATTCTCTTTAAAGATTTTTTAACAAGGGCCAGTGTACACTCGCAGATTAAAAGGTGCGTCAAACTGATTCGTACAACGAATTGAGAGCTCAAATTACCGTTTGAAACTATGTTATAGACGCTTTTGTGAAATATTTGTCTTGACCAGATGAAAAAACAAGTCTTAATAGAGTCACCGTGTAAGCGGTTCATGATAACATAATTAAGAAATTCTTTCTTCACAATCTATGATTAATTCTAAGATTAATAGATTTTGGCAGTAGTAACACGTCAGAATAAATACGTGTATACATTGGTAGTCATATTATGGAATCACTTGTCTTTTAATTCATGCTTAAATTCAATAGATTGAATTAATAAAAGCTTAAAGACATTTCAAGTTCATTTCATTTATTGCATTCAACTGAACACAAAAGCTGCTTGCAGAGTTCAATGATTGACCTTGTAGTAGCTGCCTTCAATGAGGGCAGTGCAGGACATTCTTGGGGATATATTAAACTAGAAATTGAACCTTTTGAATGAAATAAGCCTTCAACTGAATCACAACTAAAAGGTGGCAAAAAATATCTAGTGGTATGTCCGCTAGAAAAATAAAGAACTCCCTTCGATACGAATAATTTAAAATAACAATCGATTCGCTTTAGGTCCGCGGTTCTCGAGTGACTCATGAGATGAAACCCATAACTCGGATCACATGCACAATCGATTCACACTGAATCGATTATCTATCTTAATAGTTGTTATTGTCACGGGATTGCGTCCGTTCTTAAAGGTATAGTTAAGTACGTTTATTTATAACTAATGTAATTAATTATAAATGATTTATGTAGCGGAACTTGTGTGCACTTGATTTTAATATTCATAGAACATAAAGTTAATCTTCCGTAGTTAGTAATTTATACCTTGTGAGGTTGGTAATGTGTGAAAGATAAGGTAACTACGTAATAATACCGTGACGTAAAGATGTACTAAATCCTCCTTAAAAACGTATTAAAGACTTTCTATTCATATCAATTGTGAAGGAAATTAATTGATTAATTGCCCTTGCGTTAGAACTCATATTTTTATTCTTTGAGATACGTTTTTATCCTGTTGATACTTTTACTGTGAACAACTAAACTTTTTGACAGTTTGTAAGAAGAATTGTATCTTTAGCACGATAACATCCAGTTTTCACAAGTTTGACTTTGGAAGCATTTAAATAATGAATTTTCTTCCTTCGTACTTCCTCCCAGCGCCGAAAGAAAGAGACGTGATAAATTATGAAAGCTGTGATGGGAAGATTATGTTTTATTGTCTCGACAAAAAATATTTAAAAAACCTATATACCCTGTATAGTTTGGTAATTGCTCTAATATTAACTAATATAATATATCTTCGAGATAAAAATATGCAAACCATAACTGTTACGTGTATGTATGTATTTAAAATCTTATTACACAGGTTTATAAATAGCTGAATATTTTCTAATTTATGTATTGAATTTGGAATAAATGAAAGTTATCCAGTTAAATAGGCTTCATGTAATGATATTTTGAATCAAGTCGAATTTATCATATTACTATTTGATGTCAAATCTTGATTAGATCGCAGGATTATAAAATAAAGCGTGGAGCGGCTTGTCACATAATCATAAAGATTTGGTTGAATAAGAGTAAAGATTATATAACGAACACTCCATGCTTTCATTCGTAATGCTACGATCTAATGAAGATTTCGCAAAGGGAAACTCTTGAGCCATCAAACCCCTAAAATGACCGAATGATTTTGTATTTTTAGTTTTTTGATCAATTTTTCTTTATGACGCATTTTTTATGTTTTTCTCCGTAAGTACCATACTCGTATTTCAAGAAATTATAAACTAACAAATAAAACGACGAAATCAATTCAGCTGCTCTCGAGAATTGAGCTTAGCAACACATTCACCGATTCGTTTTGATATAATAAATACTACAAACCAAACATCTAAAACGATGCTTAGTTCTCAATTCTGTATCCATCGTGAGTTGCACCAAATATCTTACGAGATGCATGCCTGCAACCGGTCAGAACAACAATTAAAATATATTCGGCATGAGTCACTTCGTCCAATAAGTTAGGGCCAACTTTGAATTTCGTAAGGAAATGCTTAGGTGTCTGTTCACATTGCTCGAATTTTATATACGTTACTTATTCTTATAATTAAATAATTATTAAGTAAATCAGCTAATCGTAGTGAAGTTTCGCTTTTGTTTAGTGACAGTTTTTACTAAAACTTTTCCATGGTTTGCTTATGTTTAGTAAAATATTTTACTAAAGCTTTTCCATTTCATAAACTTTTTAGTCAATAATTGTAATCAAGTTTACAATTCAATTTAGTATAGTAAATTCTTGAAGAAATATCTGTATTTTCGTTTATGAAATATTTCTTAGCACAAAACGACTCGTGCAAAGAAAATAAGTGATGAGCATGTCTTGTCAACAAATTCAAGCCTAGAAGTCACGCTTTGAATATAACAAAAAAAAACCTTATTCGTTTCTTTTAGTTCGTTAATGGCAAGTAGGTACCTAAATATCTGTTTTGTTAAGTACAGCGTATCAATGTTTATAATGAGATATAGCATGTAGTTTGCATACAATAAATGGGACTGCGATTCATCTGCCAAATGCACCGCAGTAGGATGTCCATGCTTTAGAGCTTAGGCAAGCCAAATAAATAACCATGCATAAGCACTGTTTTCAAGAAAGTTATCCACCACTGAAAACACGGACTAGCGATAACATCACGATAATAGCTATGATTAATCTTTTGGCCATACGATCTAAAGTGCGTCACAGAAAAACATTTCCTAGTCTCGCATGCTTCCGTCAATTGGATCTATGAGAATTAATTGCTTTTCTAGATTCAGTTAACTAATTGAAATCTATGCTAATCGATACGCACAGCGGTGAGTCGGTTGCGATCACTTCCGCACTGGCTGCTGGCAATCGATGTAGGTTAACTGCCCAGTAAGCTGGCACGGTCCTCTAACTACTATGTTGTACGTATAATTCATATGTTTGGTATCGCGGCTCCTGTGCTAACTCTTTGTTACCCATACCAAGTACTAACTAGGTGCTAACTAACGAACGTTTACGACATCTATAAAACGATATTATTCCGCACCATAGGTTTTCTCGACTTATATTGAAATGCTAAAAATAAAAATTTTATTTACACAGAATACGCTTTGTCACCTATAACTGTTCTTGCTCCGATTGCTTGCTTTACAAAGCAAAAAGGTGATTATAACCTAGTAACTGTCAGTTAATGTGATTTTTCCGTGTAATTTGCTGAACAACAAGAATTTACGAAAGCAGGAACTAGTGATTGAACGTTCAATCAACGTTCTAATATTCCATTATGACATTAGCAGCGGTATTGTCGACAGTTTTAATGTGGGTACGTGATGTATGTCAGTTTGTACGTAACCCGAGGAGTTTGAACTTAACAGTATGCTGCGTGGTTAGACCGCTGGTCGGTCTGTCGGCTCGCATCGGTAGTGTGAAGTAGGTCGGGCGCCTTGCTGCAGTGGTGCCAAGTCGCCGAGCCAACACCACCGCTCAGCTGATCGCGATACCGCGCACAAAGGTCTCTGGGTTAATCGCCCGCTACCATTATACACTTAATTGTACCCATTACATGCTTACCTGCCGCACTCGCTCTTATTGAGCCGCAGTAAACGGATCATTTCACTTTAATACACGTTATTAACCCAGTCTCGAAAATATAAAACTTTTACCCCGTTAACACGAGCAACTTTACAGAAACCACTAAGTGCTCCAAGAATAGTTTGCGATTCAGAAAGAGTTTCTTTGTAATGTATTTGAATTGAAGCGTTGCTTTGTTGAAGTTTGAAGGCGAAGCTGACCTTCAGTAATTAATTAAGAGAATTAAGAATAGGCATTAATCGGGATTACATAATGAAACAATTGTATGAATTATAACTTTCTCGAAATATTTATTGGTCCCTGGGAAGCTCCAATTAAGTCTGTATCCACCGAATTAAACGTAGCGAGCAGCTGTGCGAGATAGCAAATAAGCAGCCGCTGCAGGGACAGGAGGGATCTTGTGAAAATATCGCCATGGCCGGGCAGGCCGGGCCGTGGGCGGGACTGCGCCGAGGGGATGAGATGATTGATAGCGGCGGCCCAGACCATACCGCGGACTGCGGGAACAACTACATAAAACCTCCCAGGATACGTATCTCTACTACATGAATTTAAAAATATTATTCATAACGTATAGCTGCTATAATCACATCTCTCAATAGATTTTAAATTAGGTACTATTTACTGCTCACTTAAGAGCTGAGGGCGCCTCTAGTACGAAATTATTATCATTGATATTACTTAGAAACTGTAGACCTTACTCAACAAATTATTACTGCATTGATAACGTTGTTTAAACTTGTACTTAATTGTAGAAGTAGTTGTGAAAGTTTGAGTAATAATTAATGATCAAAAGATAGCTGGTTATTGCGGAAATCCTATAAATGGTAGGATAAAGAAATTGAGGCGGTAACACGATACGTATAAATGTCAACATGGCATGGTGTTTATAAAACGAGTCCTGGACTATAAGACGAGATGCATGATTCAAAATCTCACAGAGCCAGAATTATCTAGATTGCAAGCAACAAATAAGCCGGCTAAAAAAAAATTAGTCACTGAAAATTTCAATCAATCACAACCCAGATTGAATACCAATAGAAAAGCATCGATATAAAAGAAAATATTTATAGTATGAAGTATTTGCTGGAATTGTGAATAATATATCATTGAACATAATTCTGCTCTAATCTTTTTGATATATTTATGTCATTCTTGAATAGAATGTCATGTTGATGTCGTGAGAAACTTTTTTTTATCATTTCATAACAAGATAATTGCGATTGTGTATACTATATTTAGTTTCTAATATCATTGATATCAGGAACGAACGCCTATTTTATTTCTGAATCACAATAACATTATACGACGTTTTTGTGAATTGTATTGAAACACTTATTGAAGTGTTTTTTTTTATGGGAAATCATATAACCCGTCCCGCCTGTGGGTGCAGCTGGAGGGAGGGTCAGATTCTTACTGACTAAACCCACTTTTGTTCCTTCTGAAGGTCTTTGGGTGCCAGGCCCGCGGAAACTTATTTCAAAATTTTAATGTTTTTTTTTTATTTATATAAACACTCCAAGCTGAATTTGTATGTTTTAGCTGCATTGCATAGTATATGCTATGAACTAATTAAGTGCTTTAGATGCGAAATTTCACATAACATTAACCTTGTTACGAATTCCAGTTTAATGTAGGCTTACCGAATGCAAAGCAGTCTGGAAAAATGCAATTTTAACTAATCTCGACGCATACTACGAGTAGAAGTATTTTCAACACTTAACATTACTTAATGTTCAAAGTTACTGCATGATTATGTTAACTGTGTATTTGTAGTAAATATAACTCAAAAACGGACGGTTAGTTTGTTAACAACATGCATGTTTTACGACTGGGTTTAACTATTGTGGTTTTTCTTGTTATGTTTTAACGACAAACATACATACATACTAGATTATTTTCATTTCCCCGCTTGCGTTCCGTTTTAACTAGTAACTGTTTTGTTGTTTTAACAATATTGTATTACGTTTAGTTTAATGTGTGTTTTGGAATGTAACGCGGGTTTAGTAAATTTGAATTTCTAAATTATTTTTGAAAAGAGCATGTGGTCCTCTCGTACATTTAATTTTATGGCGTGCTTAAAATGTGCTACAAACCGATAACATTTCAAACTCTTTGTGTAAATTCTATTTTCAGCAACAACATCCAATGTTATTGATCGATTGTACAAATGCAATAGTTTACCTTATTTTCATATTACGTCATAATATTATTTTAATAATTACTCCAAAATGAATGCTTGAAACTTTTCGTATTTGAAACTAAAAATCTACTAATTTGACCCCTACTAGGCTAAGAATATTGCAACACTCGAAAGTCAATTAATTAATAATAACAACGATATCCTACATGTCTGTGTACAAATAAACCGTTGCTTGTACGATAAACTACATGCGGTGAACGTGAACCAAATTGCACTTATGCACAATGATTGCAATCAGTGACAGACAAACAGACAATCTTATCAAACTGATATTTGATTTCATTCACTCCATTATCACGATCTTATCTCTCCCATAAAATATTAACTACTTTCAAACAAAAATATAATTACAATTTACTTTCATGTAATAAAAATGTACCAGTTTCACTTCGGTCCGTTTCGTTTAAACATGAAATGAATCGTTATGCTTACGGACGGTAACTTTAGAAGTTTATTCTAAGAGGCTTCTGTCAAAAAAATACCGTCCGCAAGAAAAAAGAACCGGGCCTTAAAGTTCTAGGTCCCTGAGAACGGAAAGGCTGGATATTTTATTGCCAATCAAATACTGTTCGACTTTCAAAGGTAAACAAAACGTGTCCTTATTGCCAGGTTAAACGGTATCAGTAAAAGCTATCGCCACTCTTTCAAACAACTTTCTCAATCGACTTTTTACGAATCGAATGAGTGAAAATCGAGTGTTCAGTTACTCATATATGGTTTGAAACAATGTGAGTATGTGAAGATATTGTGTTACCATGTAACAACTTGAAACGTTAGAGAGGAAGTTTTTATTTGTTCACAATGGAAGGGCTAGTGGGTAGCGTCCTTTGAGCCCCTGCCGCATCCGCTCGGGTGCGATGAACCCCGCCCTGCATTGTTACCACCTCGTAATTACCTTATTAACGAGCCGATACACTCGGTTACTGAGTTTTACCTGTCATTGGTTCTTTATATTGAATGGCACACTGCCAAACGCAAATGAGTTTCAGTATTATCTCTTGCAGACTAGAAGATGACCTTAACATCATGTAGCGTGTCCATTCTCCCTTGTTCTTTGTATCAATGTAGTGCCTACAAACTAAACCATATCTAGAAGTTTATTGTGTCAATATGGTTGGTCTAAGGAACTAAGTTCTAAACTACATAATAAAACTTGGGAAAAATAATCCACTAAACCGTTTTTCGTGTCAAAAGTAGAATGGTTTATAAAATAATTCTACCATCCATTCGAGAAAGAGTGGATGAATTAATGGACGGTGCGTCATAATATCCTTCGCAATATTTATCAAGGTCTAGCCTCATAATACCTAGCAACTACCATTAAAAATGTTCTTGCGAGAAATATTTACTCGCGCTAACTGTTACAGAATATTTATTATTTTACTATGCTAAGTAGATAGACAAGGCTACCGATTGCAGAATACAGACTTACAAAAAACAAACGGCTCGTACACGCTATTCAATTCTGAACATTTACTGTTGGACTGACACTTCAGCGCAGTTCCTTGCTGAAACTTCGCTTACAAGTAAGTCATCACCTGCCGTTAGATTTTATTTCCGAAATGTTCATAATTTATTGGTTGCATTATTTAACGTTTCAGCAATAATTTACTTTTACCAAAATAATGAGATAATTTTGTTACTGTTATTTCAATACTGACGTGTGGATCTTTTTGTTACAGGTAAGATCGCGTTTTAAATCACATTTCATCCATAATAAGTCGTACATTCGTGAGTTTAATTGCAAACCTATTAATCGATTAACATCACTGAACTATTTTTATTTATACGTCGTTTTATTCATTCATTCATTCATTAGACATAACGACACGTACCGAGTAGAAAATTAATTAAACGATTATCATGTCTATTGGTGTAGCACATGCCTTTATCGATGTGACTTTATAATAATGTTTATAATCGACACTGTCCAATAATTTGTTTGAAACAAATGGTTCGGAAACTGAACATTATTTTTACGTTGAATGCAATCGAGTTTCATTGTTGTTCGAAAATACTGGTTCCCTTGAGGGCGGCACAGGTGGCTTGGTGAGGGAAGAGAAAATGGCCGTGACAGCTGGCACGCGAGCACCTGCCCATCTGCCACCGCTCCTATGAATCGTTATTACTTGTATCCTGTCGGCTGTACGGCATAGACGTGTATTGCGCGGTTGCTTGATTTAATGCTTGTATTCGATGCTTGATGTCCTAGTAAATAATAAGAATTACATTCTTTGTTCAGGTAACTCAGACTTATTGATAACAATTTGAGAGTAGTAGTTGTACATAAAGTCATAATAAAAGTAAAAGATTTAAGTAAAGCGTATAAAATCGTTTCGCATATGTTTTATTCATTCTTGTTTACGATGGATCAGTTTGATGTTATAATTTTTGCGCCTTTGTAACACACATCGTTGGTATTTATCGATTAGATAGATGGCCTTTATACGAAGAAAGAACTCTTATAACTGCGGCTTATTTATGAGAATCCCTGAAAGATAAATTCAGCTTTAAAATACTAAACTTTTACTGCGAAGAATTTCCGCTTGCATACCCCTAACGGGAACAAAACGCAGAACTTAAAGCTGCTAACATTCCGGTGGTAAAACCTCCTTGGAGTTCGTAAACAGCTCATAAAGCGGCCAAGACAAAGAGCGTACACACTGCATCTTGCAACGCGATCCAATTTTTCTGAGCTCTCTGTATCCTCATATTTGCTTTAGCTCATCTTTTCGTATTCACATTCCTGCAAATATGAGTCCTCTTTTGCCAAATCGATGCGTCAACTTGTGCGATCAGTGATCAAGCTCAAACAAACATCGTCGTTCAAACAAAAACGCATCATGCAATTAACTGTTCGACAAAAATAACGAACCACTGCGCTGTAGCGTGTGAACGGGCTTCAAATTTCTGATGGAAAACGCGTACAGGGATTTCATTATACAATGTTGAAGTAACGATACTGTTCTCATTATTGGTAGCGGTATAAAAAGTATGGATCTATATGTATATTCAGGTCTAACTAATAATTATTTGGACATTTTTAGTACCTACTAAGAACTTATTATTGTCTGAGTCCATTAAAATACTCTTCGAAAGTATTTTTATTGAAGGGACTACACATGAAGTTGCTTTGGAGACGCATTGTATGACATCTGGACATAAGCATCAAGTTTTTGCATAAATTATCGAAACGATACCAGTATTGCTGGATAAGTCTATTAAAATTATACAGAGCAATCGAATTTTATCGGATCCCTTCTTAAAGAACTTTGTTTACATGATTTTTTCATTAACATGGAGTTTATTGCCGCATTCAGTTAATTCTTACGGTCATTGGCGTTGTTATGCAGTGCTAATGGTACCTTTACCATTTATGTTGTGTTATCTACTTTATGTTTATATACGGCGGTTAATTGTTTTAATGTAGTGTTATGTACATTCTTAATTATCTGTTATTGCTAAGGAAACGCCTGTTATAGGAGTTATGAGTTTGAAGCCTGGGTATTTCAGACTGAGCAATTTACCTTTAGAGTAGAGTAGGTTTGAATATACAGTGCCTATTTTAGTGCTGAAAATAATAACTTGTTTTTTAATTATACAGCATAGTGTGAACTTGATCTGCCATCGAATTCGACTTCTACATAGTGCGAACATCCGTTCAAATCGTTTTCAATATCAATGTTAAATCAGTTAGTCACCGGCCACGATATTTCGCAACCGGTCGTGGATCATATTTTGTAGCAGTTATTTCGCGAATCTAACTATTTCACAGAAACATTATGTATGTATGTATATCTGGCTTGCTGTTCACACGGAGGCTTACGGCCACCCACACCACAATCGGGATTTGCGAATTTGCCTACATTACCTCCGATACCTCTTGGCCGAGCTCCATTTACTTTGATCCGTTTTATCAATCAAATCTATGGCTTATGCCGCTCAAGTTAAGACTCAGTTTTAAACACATGACAGCGAATAAGGATGAAATAGACATGTAGCGGTACCGACTGTTTCCCCAGTGAAATGTGTTATTTAAGTACAGGTTTGCGTGCTGAGGAAATATCATATCCTCAAAATATTGGTATTGCTATCGTTTTGCAAACGCATTATAAATACAAGTTACTCAATTTTCTAAGGATTTAACGACATTTTTAATGGCAGTTTTAGTGCTGGACTATAAGTTCGCCAGACATGTTATCGATTTTGTTCCCATCAAGTTTCCTATCATGAAATGCAATACCCATTCGGTGCCATGTCGCCCGAGGCACGGTTGCCGACACTACAGTTCGGTGACTCATTCTCACGCCGAAACTATAAACCGCATGTTAACCTGACTCATAATAGACCTATTTCAAAAGTCGACAAAAGGACCACACGTACATCCTACAGGACTGCGACTAATATATGTACTTATACTTCACCGTTGGTTTGGTACACTGAAGTTTGAGACTTTAGGAACCAAATAATACCTCCGTATTCGCTCATTTTAATATGTAAATATTTCCATGTATTACCAAGTTTAAACGTTAAATGCTATACATATGTATCTACGATAGTTATAGGAATGCAGGATAGCTTACAAGTTCCGTTTGTTGAATGTTTCTAATATTACTGTTCCTCTGGCACGCGTTACATTCCCGCCACTCGAGTTTTTATCGATGGATATGTGGAATCATAACCGCGACACTAGTGCAAAGTTATGTAGAAATCTTATGTTAGATCAAACACGTATGGAACCCGTATCTGGCGATCAATCTGTGCGATATTGCGTTTTTGCCGCGCATATAACGGAAAATTTAAAATTCGTGCCATTTTCCAAGTGACAGACTTTCGATTTTCCACTTAACTTGTTATTTTGATATTCCAACAGAGATAATATGAAGTACGAAACCACAAAGTGTTCAAGGAAATTAAATTCTAATGATTCCTCAGGTAATTTGTTCTTCAGGGTTGTTTCTTTTAAAGGTTTTTAAGGTGCGGCCATTTAGTTAGTCTGACGAATTTTTAAATGCCTTACCTGCATTGTAAAAAGTTCAATAAAAAGCCGTTTTTTGTTGGCGGATATTGGAACAATTATACCCGCTGTGATCATTCGCGTTCCGGTAACCTCCAGACGCGTGAGGACAGCAAGAAATATTCGCAATAGATTTTTTGTATCTGTTGGCGCTGACCCGTTACATCGTTAGCAGAACGGTACTAATTTGTTTAGAATATCATACCGACAATGGTAGATGAACTTGAGATAGCTGCCTAGTTACCGAAATAATAAAAGCTGATAAAAAATCCTCTGGTGAACAAACAGATGATGTGTGTCAAAAAAGATCATAAAACTGTATGAGAAAAATACGAGACATCACTGTAACCCAAAACAAATAAATAATTCTGGAATTGCAAAGCGTTAATAAATGTTAATTATTACTTCTGTCTCGCCACATAACCCGTTTCCATATTTTGTTATTGCAAAATTGTCAGATATCGTAATTAAGAACCTATTTCAGTACATTTACTGCATAACCAGTAGAATCTAATTGATATTGTAGCTGGCCAGTCGAACAGATGTTTTCAGTGTTCGGTTGCATTTCGTATCTCGATCTTATTAATGGCTACTTCTGCGTGAAACATTGCTCAATGTTTTGCAAAACATCATTCTTTATTGCGAAAGGTTTTTTCGACATGTACGTTTTAATCACCAGTCAACCCTTTTTATTTAACAACTTATTTTGATTGCAAATTACCAACAGGTAGTTTTGCTTCTAATTCTAAGTTAAGAGGGTAAGCTTCAAGTCTTTCTGAGGCGTTATTAAGTGTCTGCCGGGGTTGCGGGTTGTTCGCAAGAGTTAACGAGGCCCTGGCATGCAGGGCCTCCAGAAGGGGGGGGACATATTGGGTTTAAGTCAGTAAGTCTGACTCTGCCTCCAGCTACATCTTTAGCTTGAGGGGTCATTTCATGATTTCCCACAAAAAAGGCGTTATTAAATACCCATTCAAATGATGTGACATTGAGTGCTAATAAAATCACATAAACTTGTCACAGCTAGTTGTGTTCGTTAAGATTAATAGGTCTGGAGTGATTTGCATTATCTATTACACTCCATACCTGTCTATGACGTAATACAACGATTATCTATCTAAACATATTTATAGTTAAACAAATTTTAGGTTTCTTATTTTTTACACGAGAATGTAAAAAAATCATCATCTCCCGAGCCTTTTCCCAACTATGTTGGGGTCGGCTTCCAGCCTAACCGGATTTAGCTGAATACCAGTGTTTTACAAGGAGCGACTGCCTATCTGACCTCCTCAAACCAGTTACCCGGGCGACCCAATACCCCTTGGTTAGACTGGCATTACACTAACTGGCTTCCGACTACCTGTAACGACTGCCAAGGATGTTCAATGAATGAATGTTTAACGTGCCATCCGAAACACAGTCATTGGTGTCCAAGATATACTTAGAAAGTACATACAAACTTAGAAAAGTTGCATTGGTACTTTCCTGACCTGGAATCGAACCCACGCACTCAGACTTGAGAGGTTGGCTCTTTAACCACTAGGCTACCACGACTTATATTACTTATATTTACGAGAATGTAAAAAAATATCAGTATTTATAAAAGTCTCTTGTAATAATTAAGGTGTGTTCGGTGTGGGTTGGTCCTAAATCTTTTCTTTTAATTACATCGCTCTGTTTTTTTATATCGCCCCGGTACCTTACCCGCGTAAGCTATTCACGATAAAGCGGGCATTTTGCGTTGGAGGAAAAAATACTATTGTTTTATTGGTCCTTTTGTTCGCTTGGTATATTTTTGCCTTTATATTGAGTACTTATTAAGTGAATTAATTTCAGCTGGGTTGATAATGATTTTAATAATTTCTTTTAAAATCAAATGTTTGAATTTCGTGATTAAAATAGCTAGGTTATACAAACTTATAGTGGTTGAAACGTCTTTTGAGTTTGGGAAGTCTTTAAATTCTCTCCTTGCTTAGATTTGTAAAACTTTACCGTCTTTGTTGAAATGTTTACCCATGTTATGGCAAAATATAAAGAATGTAAATTAAATTCTATTTTCACAAATGTATGTGACTAATGAACAGAAACAAATAACACGTTTACGTAAAGAGATTCAATGCGTAACCATGTTTTGACAAAATTAGATTATCTAATTATATACTTTATTATCCAACAACATTGCTATGACACACTAGATAATAATAACACGTTCGTCTGAATAAATAGCCTAGCTTTCCTTCTCGGTATAAGGGATCACAAAAAATTATATTTGATTGTAATATGAATTGACACATGGACCGAATACTGTGGATTGTCGGCCCCTATCCTTATTTTGGCTGCTGCTAATCCTGCTGTACTCTCTCGTTACTGAACATTTTACATCAAAATGGAAATTCTCGTTTATGTGCACATTTAAACGATAATCTACCTTCGGACAGCGTACGCAGTGAGATCCGGATCACCGAATTTATTCATCGATTTCCCCCATTAGCTTGGCGTTGCGTCGCGGCCGGTTGGATGGCGGCTGGCGCCGAGGTTGCAAATTTCACGGCGTCATGCCTCGCTCCTCGTGGCTTGTTTGCGAAAATGTCACGTCGCTGAGTGTTCCCCCTCCCCATACCGTCCCCCGCACTCCCCAGCGAGCTCGACGACCGCGACGTGTTCTTCTGTTGGTAACTTGACTCCGCTTTGTGAGTCGAGACGCGCGGTGGCTGAATACGTGCACCACAAACTTATAGGTAGTTCGACTGCTCCCAACATTTCTATTGGTGTTTTACACATAAACACAAGATCGCGGTCCGACGTTACGAAGCCGTAAACTGATAAAATAGTATTTTTCTCATCCACTTTCAACATCTCCCCTGTACGCAACGATGTTTTTATTTCAATTTCCAGCTGTCATAAAGGTCAAGAAAGGTGATAATTCAAATTCCAATCGAGAGGACAGATGTAATTTGTAAAGTTGGAGTAACATTATTTATGTCTCATGTTTCGTCGTTTTATTTGAAAATCGGGACATTAAAGCATGTATTTGTACCCCGAACTTACTACCTATAGAGCATCACCCTAAAAGCCATCGAGCGAAGGCAGTCACGTCACTCAAAGCCCCCAAATTCCTCACAGTGATATTTCCGAAAGAGGGGTCGCCATGAATGACGTCGCCTTCGGCTTCTGCTATTTCATTTGAAGATTCTACCCTTGGGAAATACAGACGCCTGCTAGTAATGCGTGGTTACTGAAACTTTTATACTTTCTTTACGTTTTCGAGTTTTTCAAATCATTTAAATGTTTATTTGCGTGGGTACCGATTGACATAGAGTACAGCACGTTCGGAATTAATCTGTTTAGGTCGACATGCTCGGATTAACACACAATGGCAGCTCGGGCACGTTTGTGTGTGAAAACGATGAAATATTAGTTAAGTACTCATTGGATCGGACGGCGTGGTTATCGAATGGCCGTGGTCAGCGCGCGCATGCTCCACATTGTTATCCATTGAAATTTTAAGCTTGTTAGTTGGCCCAAAACCCTGCTATTCTTTTGTGCCAACTAGGCCTAAGCTCTCTTGAACCTTTCGATACCAAAATGCGCTCGTGCGGACTACAGACCCTCATCGAAAACTGCCCTATCTCTGACGGGCAGCGGCTTGCGGATTATCAAACTTAAAACGATCCTCCTTCCGTATATATATAACTTTCATCATATTGTTTTCGCAAAACCGATGTTACTGAAGATTTTTATTACATACCTACTATTAAAGTTAATAACTGACTGGTTTCATTATAAGGCAATTCGAATGTGTGTAGACATTTTTTTTAGTTCAATCACGCACTTTCCTTCCAAATATACTACCTACAATGAATCTGGGTTTTCTATTTTTATACTTAGCAACCCTACCCGCACGCGTATGTTACCTGACGCAACCCAAATAGCGGAGTTGTAGCGATTTGATTACACTTATAATTTACGCCTGTTTTCTGTTAATTTCGTGTTGTTAGCTATAGCGATGGTACATTAAATGTAAAGAATATCGAAGGGGAATAACGGCATTCGTTTGTTAGATTATTACAGTCAGGCGTGGCGAACGGAGCCGAGGGGCGTTCATAAGCGCGATACGCTCCGGTTCCTTATCTCGATGTGCAATTCTTTGTTTGCTGTGTACGCAATTTCCCAAACGGCGTCGAGTCGGGCGGGGAGATAAACCGCACAAGGCCTAGCTTCGCTTGGAGATGGCAGATATCTCGTGCGTAGTTCGCAGCCTGGCAGCCTCGCCGCCTCTCTGTAGAGCCAGCAATATTTCTTCTCAGGCGTGTCGCATCGCGCTTCTTGGGTCGCCACGACGCCCGCCTCCTCTAAAATATGATTTGGATTATGAAATATGACGGCAACATTCCCCGGATAGGCGTTTACCAATTTGTTCGCTGTTACGGCTACAGAGTAGTGTGAAATTTTTCGTGTTTTGATGTTAAATATTTCGTGCTACTACAACATTCTTCACGCTTTTTTGCTTGTAATTATATCAGTGACTTCCAGTTGGCTAAGCATGTAACTGATGGAATATTTTTTCTATGGCAACAATGTGCGACTCGCTAGTCGCGACTCGCAGGTGTGCGGGTGTGGTGACCAGAACGGCAGGTGCATTTCGTCCTCGTCCGCACTCAACTGTTTGCTCTGTTTATTTTCAATTCTCGTTGTTTGCCCACTCGCTTATCTACAGTTTTATACCTCCGTTATTCACCGAGTTACTCTCTACCATAATTAAACTAATTTGTTCGCAAACGGGCGACTGAACTTTTACGTACATATTGCCTTACATTGTACGGAGACGCCCATTGTAATACGTTATGTGAGTTAATTAGATATCGGATTTCTTTTTCTACAAATAATTTAATTGTGTCTTCAGTTGCTCGAGACGGTCGACTAGACGGTGTATCCACTTTTTATGTATCTACTTAGAATTAATATAATTGCTTTATTTACTGTAGGTAAATATAGAAAAGATAATCAGAAATAGCGTATCACATGGTCTGACAATAATATGCAAATGCATGGGGGAGGCTCGAAGGAATCATGGTCTGCGCGCTTACATAGTTCCGATCAGGATTGTTTCGGCGCGTTCCTGTGAAGTATCGTCACATTCGCTTTTTACTACACAGCTGGACATGGAAATGCTGTTGGTTAGCTAAATGGTTACTTCTTAGAAACACACACCTCGAACACAGACACACTGACCTCGAAATTCCTCTTATTAATTTGTTATTTACTTGTCTCTATGTATATGCTTCTATATTAAATTCATATTTCTGTTAATTATTCGCTGCTAAATACCGATACTTATTTGTTATTAATTAATTCTAGTCCCATCAAAATATTAATTAGCTTGTCGCTTATTACGAGGCTAATGAACCAATGACCTTTCAAGAATTTGTTGAAAGTTTTTCCTTGACGATTAATTTCGAATGTCCAGTATTACCTACCACCCACGCATTACAATATGTTTAGGTTCTGAATTGTGTTGTTTGGCAGCCGTTTTATCTAAACCATCTATGCGCTATATGCAAACCAGCTGGTTAACCTAAATATCTAACAATAAGTGTGTTGGTACCACTGACGCGAATGTCGACGCCCGGTAGCAGCTGACCCCATTGTTAATCACCATGATGACGAAATTTATCGATACCAAGCAAATTAAGTGATCGTGACCGGTTTGGAAACCTATCACTTAGATCATACACATTCGAAACAAACGTCAGACAAGTTATGCGGAGATTGCGTCGAGATACGTCCGATATTAAATGTCCAAGTGGGCTACGGGCTTCAGGGTACAATTGATTGATAGCGCAATATGTCAAGACAAGTTGCAGGCTTTCCACATAATTGGTAACTAGATCAGAATGATTAATTCAGTGTGAAGTCGCGATGCGTTGGAGGAATAAATATGAATGCGACCTATTCTGTTTGGTGGCGTATTCACTATTCATATAGTGGCGAGCTGGCGAGCGTGGGAGCATTACTATGATTTGTTTACACCGGTCGAGTAGGTGCGATCAGCTGGGCGCGTGACGTGTGGCGGGCATGCGCCGGCGCGGGCGGTCTAGCGTCATTGTGATTATGACGCGTAAGTACGTCTTGCCCGCTACGGCGTTTGTCAATCATAATCGCAATCGGTAGCGTTCAATGCTCTGTACGTTCATTGTTTTACGTATGTATGTATATCGCAGTGCATGGCAATGTTAACGTCTTTATCTTTTGCTTTCTTTTGTTTGTCTTTGCTTTCATATCTATATATTATTATTTTATTTTACAGATCAGATGGTCAGTTTTACTAACTTTATTGGGCTTGTTTTGCATTCTACCTGTAGCTGTCATTACTTATAATAAAACAGTGGCTTAGTTCGTAAATGATATTAATTAAGCATTTTCAGTACACTCCACCGACCGCAATGTACATTTGTGAAATAATTATTTACAAATTGAATTGCGTTTTCTTTTAAAATAATAACCAAATGTTTTGTTTGTATCAGCTGATAACTCCTGACTGTACAAGAAGATCAACCTCGTTATACAATTTAAGTACCTCATGCTGAAAACACCCAAACAAATTTCACAACAGAACATACATCCAGACAGTCTCTGAACAATTATGTAATAAAGTAAGCCGTATAAATGTTTATTCTTTGTCGTAGTGGAAAACGCGTCTTGCTTGGTCTTGGTATCTTAACGCTATGTTATGTATTATTATAAGTATGATTATATAGATACCTACTAACTGACACCCGCGTATTTCACTAACATCCTAAGGGAATCACTCGTAAGTCCTTGTCCGTGTGTCTTTAAATAGACAGAGTTACTTTAGATAGTAATGCAGAAGAACCTTGGCCGTGCTTGCAATTTCATCCCTGAAAGTTCTCAAAGTATAAGGGAACAGAATCTCGACCCTCAACCTACCAACTTATCTTCATAATAAATGTACTCCATCGTGTCCTTAGTTAGCAAGGCAGTTGTAACCGCACTCGTCATATCGGGTGTCTGGCTGACTCCTAGACCGTGAGGATTCATATTAACCCGTATTAAATAAAAGGTGGACATTATTATATCTTTGAACGTTTGCGTTCTAAGCTGCGAAGAAAGCTAAAAGAGTATTCTAAAAGTTTCAAGTTTGGCAAGTTTGGTCCTTAGGTACACTAAATACGAAAAAAAAAATACTTTGAGTGGTTATTTTAAGTGGGGCAGTTCTTTATTTCCTCGTACATTCAGTAATTCCCAATAAGTAGATAAGCTTACCTTATCAATAGCATATCTACTGACCTATTTTTCTTAACGTCTTTTCGGAACCGATAAACACCTCAAGCACTCCTATAATTCCAAGATTACTTGTGAATTTTACCTATTAACCAATTATTTCGGTTTCCCAGAAATTCCTTGAGGCGAGTTCGGAGGCCAGTTTCACAAATTCGTTCATACCACAATATTGTTATTATTGAAACACAAAAGATCAGTTCCTTTGTTTCGTGAGCATTCAGAGAGCTCCATTAACGGATCTATCTTTCGTATGATATTACGTAGTTCTTATCGTATTTACCAACGATATGTCTTGTTGCGTAGTTGCTGACAGTGACGTATTTCAGTGAAATTCGTAGGGAAACATTATAACGAAGAAAGACTTGTTTGATGGATTGGCCTTAGTTGAGCTGAATTGAGATATGTACCAAATGTAGTGTTTTTTTCTAGAATATTCATCCTGATGTGCGTATCTAAATGATTTTTAACAATATTTTAGGTCTTCGAAAATCTGATGATGATTCCGAATATTGCAGTTTGTATTTCCTTAGATATTCCTTTTATATCCAGGAACAGGTGTCTTAATTAAATTTGAAATTGTGACACTGCTTTACATTGTGGTATTTGAGTTCGAAGCTTGCATTAAAAGTCATATTTACGAGCTAATGATGATGAAAAATGATGAAGCACATACTTTGCAGTAAAATACGAAAACCATAAACTTTCGGCGGCATAACGGTTTTAATCCATCGTTGGACTTTTAATTACCAGTCTTGGGGTCTCGTGACATTTCATACGATAACAAGCTGGGACACGGATTAAATCCTAATGTTTGTTAACATTAACAGTTGACAGGGCCCGTTTTATAATTAGAACGGCTTCTGTTAATATTTACATAATATATGAAGAGATTTATGAGTGTGAAGCGACAACGGCCCTCCGCCCCGAGCGTGCCGACTGAATCTCGTGAATAGGGTACGTATGTACTTAGTTATACGGAGCGCTGTGGTAAACCCATTTCTAGCCCAAGATATTTTGATTACAGTGAAGTTTTCACAGCTAAATTAAGTACGCTGAATTGTTATATCTACATAATATGTACATAGTGTCTGGTATTATGAAAAAACTAGATTTCATTAGTTTTATTCAAGAGAGAATGAAGTAATTTTACTACTTACTAGACTGCTCTTAATTCAGTTGGTGTAGCTTAGCTAGTTTTTCGATTAAGATGAAAGAAAACTAAAAAGTCCGTTTTTATTAATATAACAAAAGAATTTTGCGTCTCGTCACATAACAGTAAGTGTTCCAAAATTATTTTTTCACTTTACCCAATATCATCTTTTTACATAATGATTCTAATACCAATATTCGATAAGAAGATAATATATCATTGATGATATTTTAAAAACAACAATATGTATGCTTCATATCCTTGTGTGAGCAACGCCAACGTATCGTCACATAAGCGCCTTACACGTTGGTTGGCGTGAAACTTTCGGGTCTCAAGATTAGCCATTACGAACAGACAGCCGGCTTCTAGGGAGTATAAGGGTAGCGATTAGTCGATTACTTTTTGCCACCCCCGCACTCAACGGAAAGCGGACACGTTCTTTAAGAAATTTTATATCAGAGCGGTTTTCAAGTTTAGCGGATGGTACCCATTTTAGCTTTCTTCACTTTATTTTGAAATACAAATTTTGAAAACTCGCGAAAAATTCTTTTCGTTCCACCACCTATAAAAGTTACCTATGTCGCGTTGAAATATCGGGCCAATTAGCACGGACAGTCGGAGTGATATTTAAAGTGTCAATCGCGGATACTATTTTAAAGCGATTGCAATAAATCTATCAATCAAGTTGGAGAGGATTCAAGATTAACTAGTATAAATGTGTTTACACCATTTTTTACATTTAACTGAGTAATATACTTTTGAAAATATAATAAAATTTATATACGTGTTACAATAGTTTACGCGCTTATAGTTATTATGATCAAAGCTAGTGTTTCCTCGCCTTTGTTGCGGATCGTGCTATCTTCACGACTGTCTTATCTTCTTTATTGGTTGTAACTGCTATCCTCGCCATTAAATATCCCATGAACATTGATATCGCATCCGACGGCCTACGCGTTAAATCTTGCACGTGGCAGTCTAGTGTGCAACTATGTCTCGGTAACCTGATACACTCCTGTTGAACCTTGGTCTCCAATCACAACATACGTGTTAGCGTTACCATGCGCCACTGCCTACATATTATTAACCAGTTTCCTCCAGAAATTACTGTTCATATTTCAGTTCTTACTGAGTTCTTGCCGATTTAAGAACCTTTACCTTCTGAGTCTCTGTTACCTGAAGGATAGAGTAAAAATATGTGGGGCTGTAGCCCAGTTACGTGCGTAGTGTCGGTTGCCTCGAATTCAATTGGGAAGCCCCACGTAGAGGCAGAACGAGGGCGTTTTATTATTTGAGCTGACGTATAGAGAACGGAGGTAACGCTCGGAGGTTTTACAAATAATTGTGTCTTAAATGTAGTGTAGCCAAACAAGGTTAAAGAACCAACAATGTTTTCGAAATTCGAGATTTTTATCACCATCCTTTTTTTGAATATTTCATTAATTTGCAGAATTACAATGGAGTTTATGTAGCAATAAACAAAGTTTTAACAATATGAACTGAAACTATTCTCGCTTTACCCTTATTTGCTTTTAACTTATTTCGCAATTAAAAGCAATCTACAAAGTTTTGCAATAAAGGTGTCAGGCTGCAGTCTTGCATTAGCCCAAGGCAAAATTGGTAGGTTCATTGTTTTCCAGCAATTATTCCTGCATAATAGGTCAAGCACCGATGTACTAACGACTTCCGGGCGGTGCCAGGTTCGAGTGCTACGGTACACAGCTAAATTTAAACTGGTATTTGTGTTAGTCATACACTTACACAGTAGATAACTATACACCGAAATAGAATACAAGCCCAGCTAAGGGCCTTGGTGTGCGTCCCATTTTTTTCGCGTAATACCTCAACGTTTCTCATCGCTGCCCGTTTTTATTTGGGCGAACCGTGATCTTTTTTTAGGAAGCTGAAACATTATGTAGATCCTCTTCAAACCCTATCGCAACTTACATTTTATATGTTTATTCCCAAATTCACAAAAAGGTGGATCGTTCCCTTAACCCAATAAGTTCAAGGAATTAGTGCTTGTTGAAAATGCAGTATTGTTTCTTTGTCTAAGTTCTTGCGAGCAGAAGTCTTAGAGCTTGGCTTGACGAGGCTTTTTGTGGAGGTCACGCATTACATGAGCCTGGTGTCGTGTCGCCCATATACTTGACAGTGTTTTACGCTCGACGTTGGCAAGTGCCCGGTGTACAATAATTCACCGAGACCGTGTAAAAAAGACCCCGATACGCTGACATTGACACAGTTCCCCGCGCGGACTTCCTGCCCGCTCCCACTCGATACAACATTTTGTTTTTGTTGTTTTTCTCCTAGTCCACTTCGCTTTCGAACCGCTTTTCGGCCGTATTTTGTGAAATTTCCCTTTTATAAACATTTTTTATTTATTTTTTATAACCCGTTTATTCTGCTTCGCTTTTTCAGCACATTCAGCACATTCGATCGGTGACTTTTTAATTTTTTTACGTGAGCCGAATGTGTGTTCAATTGCAGTTTGCACTTTGTAAGTGGTAAACTTTTTGTACGTGTGTGTATTGTATAAATAGAGGTTCGTATGGAGTGTGGCATTGAACTTTTGACATTAATATCACAAGTTTTCCGTGAGAAACGAATGCTTATTTAAATACAAGGGTAACGTGGCGGATTAAAAAACTTTATTAAATTTATATTTTGTTAATCATTTAAAGAAACTTTATGTATAGGTATATTGGGTTTACAACAAAAGGTTTCGTGTGATAAGCAACGGCTCGCGTGTACCCGGTACTTTATGGAGGCACCGCATGGCTATATTTGATCAGTACAGAGGCTATAAATATTGCAACGTGATCGTCAAACCGCCCACGGGAAATTGGCTCCTCCCTGTTCTCTTTATCATTATTGCTAACCTCTTTACTTACCAAATACGTACCTACCGTCTAAAGGCGCCGTTCCATTGCTGCTTCCGATTCACGGAGAGGTTATACGAATTAAATGCGTAGGGGTCTGTGACTTCATGTGTCAATATCAATGCGTGTGTACGTCTTTTACTATTAATTTATAATGCGCCTGAATATGCTACCTTCGAATAGGCCTTGGTAATATTTATTTTGTTAGCACTTGCCTTTATATTCAATTAGTTAGATTATTTTCCTACTACGTTTTCAACCGATTAGGTATATCACACAGAAACCAAATTTATAGAAAACGGCGGACTTATTATCTAATTTTTAAAATTGCACTTTGCATATCAGGAAAATGGGTTACCAGTCTCCAAAAAAGTCACCAAAAAGGTGTATGGCGTCGTTGGAATAAATCATTGAACGAAAGATGCTCGTCCCATCCGTAGCTAGTCTTTATTTATGCTTCCATCTTTATGCACAAATACCCAGAGATAAAAGACGTACCTTCTTATTGTCAATTCACAAACCATTTCTCCTTTACAATGGACGCAAAAAATCCTATCGATGGAATAAGAAAAGCTGGTTTTATTTCAATGAAATGTTGAGATTCAGCCTGGGCTTTTAGACGTTCATTGTGAATTATTGCTTAACTTCGACATTTTACACAACTTCCAATGTAGAGTTTTATTATTTTATTGATATTTCTGGCAGTCACTTCTAGTAAAGTATATTTTCGGCCTGAGAATTTTGTAAAATTGCATTTTCTATCGTTCTTGGTTTTCTAAATGTTTTTGCTTATTTTTTTGCTGAATAGAATTATTAGTAAGCAAAATAATTAAATGGAATAGTATTCTTGAACTATTTAAGTCTGACACCAATTTTACGTTTATCAACTTTACCATAGGAGTGCATTGCACAATTTCAAGCATCTAAAACTCAAAACATTAATTTACTGAAGTGCATAAACAACTTCAACACAATTGAACATATATGCTATCGTCGTATATTACAAGTTCTCTCCATTATCCTAAAATAGCACACCCCAGTCACCATCTTCAGGTCATCGGTCTTTAAAGTAGAGAGCTTCTGTCGACTTGCCGTTTTCACAAGCACTTATTAGCTCCAGCTATAGGTCTTCTACCAGTGACCCCGCCCACTACGTCCACTTACATGGATAGAGTAGACTAGTAGATTATACTGCATACTATTTCCATCCTTAATTACGACAGAATTTTAGCAAAATCACTTTACAAAATATAGAAGGTAGATAATGTTACAAGGGTAATGAAATAGGTAGCTAAGTATCCCTAGGGTAGGGAAAGGCAATCCTCGGAGATTTACAGGATTACCTAGAACAGACATTCAGGATAGGGTTTCTTTAGATACCCGCGTTTCACTAACATCCCTTACCTATCTCGATAACGAGCTTTATTTTAACGAAGGTCCCAAAGTGTGAAGGTTTCAGTGCTTTTATGTATGTAATGGACTGACATGAATTACACGTACTTTCAGAAAATAAACATGATAAGTAGGGAATGGTTCTTCCGTACGAATATGTGAGTCAAGGGGTTTTTCCTCAAATTATGTGTAGTTAATTGAGAGTATTGGTAATTTTTGACAATGTTAAACTTCAATAACATTATTCAAGTAGTCAATGAGTTAAGTTCAAAAGAGTGGATTGATTGCAAGAAACTCAACGTTGATTCATAACAATTTTGTAGGAAACATGTCAGATAACTTAAATAAATAGTAAATTAATGCGAACAGTAGGCAGAAAGGGGCGTATTTATTAAACGCGAGACATTAAACAGGGGATGTGGGAGGGAGGCGAGCGACGTTACAGGGCGGAAACGAAAGTTTTGGCGCCATCACGCCTACGCCCGCCTGCACGCTATTTCACATTCTATAACGTGTTTTACAACTGAAAATCTTACATAATTACCATATACTAAATATGAGACAAATTCAGGAATCCGACGTGAATTTTAGAAGTACGCCAACCCAAAAATTTGATTTATACGTCCATCTAAAATTAGAGATATCCAATATCTCCGAATTCTCTGTTCCCAATGAAAGGAACACATTCCGCCGTGATATTCAATTCGCGTTCATCAAAACAGTATTCCAATGGGATCGCGTTGCCATAGGAAACGTTCGGGCATTCGCTGGCTTATCGCGGCGCGCCGTCCGTGGGTTCTTACCCGCCAGAAAAATGAATGAACGAGTTCAAGCGATATCTGTACTTACACAGCACACGTATTTATGTACGTAGCTATTTGAACGAACCTTCACGTCGGGGTGTATGAGAATTTAGCGCTGCGAGCCCGAACTCGAATATTTGGAGGGTGGAATTATTATAGCGGTTTATGTTAGACTTTTGGTACGGATTATGAGACGAGTCGATGCTCCTAGATGAAAAAAAGGAACTTAATTAATTCGGTAATATGTAGTAAAGTAATCTTAGTAATACAATGTTTCCAGTAAGGTCACAAGTTGTGACGACACAAAAGAGTTCCCAGTTTGTCTTCTTTGCCCTGTATCTGGCTTAATGCCAGTGTCGTGTTGTGAAGAACTGCCCGTGCACTCATCAGGAACTGCACTCGACTCGAAAAACACGTATGGTAACTGGTTTTAAAACAAAGCAAAACAGACTATTGTTTAAGCGTACTTACAACAGTCAGGAAACCAGGAATAAGGGAGACAAGTTTATCGTAAAACAAGATAATGCCCATATCTCTAAAGAAGTCGAGAAGGCAGTTTAAAACTTAGTTCCGAAGCTGTTTTAAAAACTGAGCCTAAAGGCCCATTATCAAATCTTTTTCAAATCCACTTATCTCTTTGACGTAACTTATTATAATTTCGTGTGCTATCAGACTCATTCTGTTTCACTTCTCTACTATTTTAAAGGAAAGATAATAAAATAAAAGTCTTCGAAATGAGTTCAGTTGTCATCCTGCTTAAATAAGTGCTGAACAAACAGTTCTATTATTTATGTCATTCTATTATCTGTTATGGGTATTGGAACAGAGACGCCATGGAATGGAAGTAAGAATGTAAACATCGGTTACATATTTCTTTTGTAGCTGTGACCATACTTAGCATACGTTAGGCCAGTCGACCATATTGACTACAACTACAAAAGTTATAGTTAAATCAACTTATTTGGTACTTAGTCATTACCAACGATAGTTTATTTCGTAATAAAATATATTGAAACATGTTGCAATTTAATCTTCGGCATACAATTTCCCGTTAATGCTCACGTATTGTATGTAATTACATGTGATAATGAAGGGTTGTCTCATTTCAACATATACGATTGTCTCATTCCGTATTCAATTGTCATTTATATCGGCTTCCGTCATTTTAACGTCTTTTTGTACACGAAATATGAAGAATATTATAATATTATGATTATAACAAAAAAATCAAGCATTGTTTAAATCTGAGTTTCAAGCATTCCTATGTGAATTGTGGACTTAGTAAATGCTGGACAATGGAATATCCACGAGAGAATTTCATAATACATCTTTCCGTTATGCGTGTAACTTCCTTTCTTTTAGTGCTTCTGTACTAGAAAAGACACGAGAAAGAAAAGTGTTTCAACTCCTGAGCGGTTAGATAAAGAAATGGATAAATACGTATCTTCTAAGATAAGTTCAGTTCAGTTTAAGTTGCTTTTCATTTTAATATACTTTGACTAAAAAAACTTGTAAAAGTATAAATCAAAATATTGAGTTATTACTTTTAATTCTCATCGAATAGTTGTACACCAATATAATTATATATTTTATATTTTCAAATTTGTTTATTATTTTGTTAACTATATTTAAAAAGTAAATAAATGACAGATTAAATTAAATAACCGCTGAAAATTTTGTTTCAACAGGGACAAATTATAGTTTATTCTCCACATTAATATGAATATTATACTACACATGAATAAAAGTTGATCGAAATGAAAATGAACTACTAAATGGCCAGACCTTCTACACCATGTAACGTATACTAAGTGTAAACACATAATCAGTAGCACTGGCGCATAGCGTCTTCACGCATTGTACCACGGATTTTGGTAAACTTATACGGCACATAGCACGTGTTTGGTTATTCTTTCTGTTTACCTCCAGGTGTTCGTGGTTCTGAATATATAGCCCTGCATTTGCTATGTTTGAATAAGTGTTAAGGTATCTTGACGATACGTCAATATGTTGTTTTAGAGTAGGGCTCTTGAAACGTGCATTTTAAAAAGTTTTATTTTTGATTGTATCTCCTACAATAAACAGTATTCGATTTGATTAGATATGCAACATTTACACGGTTTTTTAATAAATTATAATTTACTGAATTTAAATGATAAAATGAATAAAACATAAATTATAATTTTAAATCCAAGCCTTGTAAATAATAATCGTTAATAGAACAACTATTCTTACGTGACAATTTAAGTCTCACAGTAAAATAAAACAATTGCTTCTTAATTTTCATCGCGTATTGTGACGTCAGTTGTCATGTATCATAAGTAGGTTTAAGTCGAGCAATATAACAAAACCACAGTTTTACTGGTTTAATGAGTCATTATTATACTGTGGCTTTACTTGGAAAAAATGGCTTAGCATATTGAATAATATAATACAACTTGATATCGTAGCATTATTTCTCCGCTCCGTGGTAACGTTGGAACTATTGGCTAAGTTCCAAAGCGTTGCTTATCTGTTTTAGTCCTAAAACCCTATTTCTTGAATTGTTATTTTAAGCGTCATAATTATTAAATAACCTAATTATCAATATTAGTCGACTAATATCCACCAGCTGAGTAATGATAACTACATCACCATCAGCCTTTTTATCGTCCCACTGCTGGGCACAGGCCTCCTCTCGCACGGAGATGGATAACTACAGTATCACTAAAAACATACACGACTGCTTTGATACGCCTACATGAATAGTTGCTGTCTGGGTCTACCAAATCCATCTGCGATACAAAAGTTATCATCTAAAGTTCAATGTCCATGTTTAGAACATATACAAAAGTTTAGGGTCTTCTACCATTACGTTAGCAACCTTTACAGGGAACAAGGTAACGTTACATAGCTTTAGGGTTTAGAGTTAGTAGGTAATTCCCAAGGCAATATCTTTCAAAGAGTTCTGCTGCTACAATAAACAGCACTTAGCATACAAGTTTACGGACTTAGGAAAATAAACATACATGGAAAATAGATTAGCAATCTGTACCTTTAAAATCTTCAACTTTTATCAAAAATATAAAACAAATAACTAAAACTGGGTACGATATTGTGAACAGTCCTTAACACAACAATGCAGACTATTAGTCGCACATTATTGGATTATAAACGGTTAACTGTCCGTGTTTGCTAATTAACCGAAAGCACAGGGGCCATGCACAATTATATAGAGCTTGTTTGCTTGGCCCTTAATCTAGTTACACACACGATCGAATGCTAGATCACAGTGTAGGTAAATCAGAAGGACGACAATATTTCAGGTGAAATTTGTTTGAATCATTCATTAAGCAATATCTTTTGGTCGCTGCAATTCATTCTGAATCTTCATATTTATTGATATTTCCATCTCACTCACTCACAAGATGGTCACTTATCCACGGACGAATCACGCCAAGCGTTGCTTAACCTTATGATCGATTATCTCATGCGGCTGTTATTTAGCCACGAGCTCCTCCTATTCACGACTTTATAAGCCAAGAATTTGTCGAATCCATCGCAACATGCACACGATATTCGTTTGTCTTTTGAACATTTACAAGAAGCGGTCCTTCGGTCCGCCTTTATCTGCTCCTTGTCTATGCCCTGGCTGAGGATACGAGGTTTACGACTAGTCTTGCTAGCGACAACACCTAACTACGTTACTTAGTGTGTACATCCAATTTGCAAGGATGAAAAGCCGTTTTTTTTTTTAATTTTCAAAGAAGGTTCTGAAGATTTTACTGATAATTTTCTTAGCTAAAGTATTTTATGTATAACCATTGCATTAAGTTTATACTGACTGATTGATTAATATGATTTTTGAAGTGACAAAATATGTTAGGTCTTTCAACTGTTATTTGATTTTTCACGTCAAAAAATGTGCAATGTGCTAGATATTTAATGAAGATAAACGATATTTGTACGTGAATAGAAATTCAGGGTGTTTTATTTGAGGCTTTGTGAGTAATGCGATCCCGGAATGGCCGGGCAAACCGCACCGTAATTGTCTTACTTCAGCAGTATCCGGATACGGTTATGGTGGTATGTTACAAATGTCAAGAGATATGAATTCCAGTTGTTGGGACTATTAATGGGACCATAGCGGCTGTTACTAGACGCTCATTAATAAACTGGGAAGTACGTCTCTACTCCTATATTCTTGTTACAGAAATATATATGTATATATCTCTGAAATTCGTTTCGGATACCTCTTCTGCATCCTAATACTATTATAAAGGCGAAAGTTTGTAAGTATGGATGTATGGATGTATGGATGTGTGGATGTATGGATGTTTGTTACTCTTTCACGTAATAACTACTGAATGGATTTGAATGAAACTTTACCACAATATAGCTTATACCTCAGAATAACATATAGGCTACTTTTTATCCGGGTATGAAAAGTACTTCCCTCAGAAAGCGGGTGAAACCGCTGGCGGAAGCTAGTACTATTATAAAGGGGAAAGTTTGTATGTATGGATGTATGGATGTTTGTTACTCTTTCACGTAAAAACTACTGAATGGATTTGAATGAAACTTTACCACAATATAGCTTATACATCAGAATAACATATAGGCTACTTTTTATCCGGGTATGGATAGTACTTCCCTCAGAAAGCGGGTGAAACCGCTGGCGGAAGCTAGTCTTATTATAAAATATACAGAAGCTTTTCAACTTTATCACTGAAGCATATGGTTCAAAGTTGATTAAGAAAATTTGTCAGTTTCGGGTAGCTCGCATCTGTAATATAGTCATGATATTTGTACATGTCCCTGGCACCCTTTTTTTTACAAACCCATTATACAAAACGCCGAGTAAAAAATCTTATTCTATTATTTTGACGTCACACGGTACGGTATAATGATTCAAAGAGCTGTATTCAGTGTCTCTTTTTATTGACGTAGACGTGACAGCTATATGGAAGACTTTCAAGTGTTTATTAATGTCTGGTTTTTAGCACGAAATAGCGAGAGAGCGACTATGTAGCGTTTTTAAGGCATTAACATCAGAGATTTACATTTGATTTGTCGTAGGGATTGAATTAATGTAAGATTCCTCACAAATGTCCCTTTTGGATGAAAGCAACGACAATTAATAGAAGATAGTAATAAAAAATATAAAAGTCAGAATATAAAATATATTCTTTACAGTCATTGCAAGAATTAACGTTCACAATTGCGTATTTGGCGTAGCAATTAATAACCTTTTATAGATCTGTTTTTACTCGACCATAGCCAACGGTAGGAACACAAAAGTTTTTAAATACCAACTTGCTCAATTACTGTCAAAGTTGGCTAAGCAAAAGCAGTTACTGTTGTGAACTAGTACGTCTAAACGAAGCATTAGGGGTGTCACTAACAACCTTTATTGGTTGATTAATACTTTAAATGGTTTAAGGCATCTAATAAACAAGGAAGTTAAGTGTATCGGTACGTAATTTAGCATTCTTTAAAAGAATCACTAATGAAGTATTCAAAGTAGTTTAGTATTATTTCATTAGATACTTAGGTACGCTCACAATTACCTAACAAGTAATGCATAGAAGAATCTAGAAACTAAATGATAAAGCAGTTGCAAGTATTTGGCTGCTCCATTTAAACCCGCCGGTTAGCAGTGTGAAACATTCTAGATAAAATAAAAGATTAATAGATCTTTAATAATTGATTTGTTTGTACAAAGATATCTAACTAAGATTTAGAACTGCCACAGATAAATTCTCCGACAGTTTATTTCCCTAGATTTTCACAAAGGTGGAAAACAAAACGTAACTAGTAACATCGGCAGAATTAATTGTGCGCGTTACTTAGTTCGAATACCTATCTAGTGGCCTTCCCTTCCGACGAAACCGCTCGGTCCCAACATTTTTCCATTGCATTTTCCTCGTTTTTACCAAATACTTGAAATTCACGGCGGCTAAACAGGCCTGAATTATTTGTTTTGTTACTGAAACAACATAAGTGTTGCCTTTGGGAATGCTTGTTGAGAACAAAAAAAATACTTGTTACCATACAAAATGATCGCTAAAACCCATAAAAAGAAACGACACCTAGAAGACCTGCGGAGGCTATATTTCATATTTTTAATTGCTTTTTGTGGAGATTGTCGTGGCGTGAGCCATAAAATTACGATTTGAACGTATAATATTACTCAGACGATGGGAAAAGCGCTGTAAAAATGGACATGGAACATTGAAGTCTTTACGTATGTAATATCATATAACAAAGCGAACTGCTAACTTGAAATAGTATCAACCGATATTGTTTCAACTAATAGCTCAACCCGGTTATACAGCGCCCGGTTGCTAGGCAATAAATAGCTTTGAAAATTGCTTGTGAGATAGCACATTTTCACGTACGCCGTATGAAGCACCGCTCCACTGATTTCGCATGTCAAAGTTCCTATATAGATGTTGTTGAACTTACAGAACTGTTATAGCATAAATAAAAAGTGACTAAGTTATTTGTGGCCACTGTTTCAATGAGGATACTTCCTGCCTTTGTTTACGATGCTTGTTCAGCTTGCCGAATTTGAACGTCATGCGACATAAATAATACGCCTTGTGTGCACCCTTATCAAAAGAATATTGCTTGTTCATCACTTTTTCTAAAGAACAAACATCGACTTATAAAACCTCTTCCGATAATTATTTTCGACTTGATCATTGGTGTTGTACTGTTTGCGACCTTAAAATGTGTATTTAAATTGAGTTAAAACACGATGTTTTGGTCAATTTTAAGGAATTTATAAAAAAGTATGTAAATTATTTATCAACTCCAGGTTTTTTTAATAACGCAACGATTGATTCTGTAGTGCCTCGCCTTTAAAATGAGTTAAATAGGTACAACCAACCTAAAATTGCCCTGTTTACAATACTCACAATAATGGGACAATAGCATTGCAAATTTCGAGGAAAACGTAGGCGCGAGCAAAAGGCATCAAATTAAACCATGGTCCTACTAAACTATTGCTTGTATTCCGGCTCCTCGTCTATTTGGTGTATTTCAGCGGGTAATAAATCAGAGACATCCGTAATTTGAATCCTTCCAAATGCTTCCCGGGCCAGCCAGCTCTCGCTCGGTCGTTGCTCTCAGGGCCGGTCGCCATCCCTATTTCCCTCGCGACGGATATTATCGGGCCTGGCGTTCCGAACGATAATAATCGCAAGGGCAGACCTAACGGGACCCTGTAATGCGAGGGTACGTCTCTCTGCCTCCACAATACATTGCATTTTCAAAGCGCCGTTTTTGTCCAAACAAGTTTTGACGTTATTATACTTTATATGGATTCCGTCACAAAGCGTTCTGAATTTGTTTCCTGTTGAAAACACTGCGGTGATAATAAAATGGAAAATCAGATAATCTAACCATCGCTATTCGTCGAGATATTAAATAAATAATGGGTAATATAAATACAGTACGGCACTTCGTTTATTATATCTTTTTAGTCATGGATGGCAGTTGCACCTTCTAGGGCCAGGCATTTTGTTATGCTAATTTTGAACTTTGGTATCCGATACTTATGTCAATACATGTCACGAACCACTGGGTAAACTCATATTGTAGTTAGTAACCCGTATTGTTATGATAATCGAGTATTGTTGAAAACCGGACCGTCTATAATAGGCAGATAATGCAATTTCGGCATGTTAATGTTTGTGCACGCGTATTTGTGTTTTGTAAATTAATTAGCCTTTACATGCTGTTCATAATTTGTTGTGTAGGTAGTGTCTAAGATTACGTGTCCAGTAGTTAGATCGTGAATTCCAAATACTTATCGATCTTGCTTATAGTAACGATTAATGAACAAACACGAATGTGTTTTCATCAAAACGAAGCGTTTCTAGTTATTTATATCAAAGATTTTTGGTTGCTTACTTTTGTATTTCATTTATCTAACATTTTGTAAGTGTAGACATGAACTTAATTAAAAAGAAAACTGCGGTAATTTCGTTGCATTTTAACTTTATTAAGGTGAACCAGTTGATGCAGTGAAATATAAAATTCACCTCGTAACTCGCCTGCCACCCACAGATGCAATAAAATGCATATAAAATTCTATAAGTTATGATAAAAGGGTAGACCGAACTAAAAGTTCACAGCGTTTGCCGTAAAAAGTGTAAAAAACTGTAGTTATCTGAGCCTTGTTCATACCCAATGGCGGCCATGGTCTTTACGTCAACCTTGTACTTAATTTTATTGGTGTTATTTATATGATGAAATTATCAATATGCGCTTGCTTCTTTCAGTTCATTCATCATTTGATCTGCAACATTGATCTATTCTAGTGATCGGAAGCTTCTTAATGCCTTTCATATTTTTGTCCTCCTGTACTAGGAACTTAATTCATGTTTTTTTTTTCTTCAAGTTGATATTACAACGGTATTTGTTTTGTTGCAGGGCTGTAACAGACCCTCGCGATGGCCGGCGCGTGGCACTCAAGAAACTGCCCAATGTGTTCCAGTCGCTCGTCTCCTCCAAACGCGTCTTCCGAGAGCTCAAGATGCTCTGCTTCTTCAAACACGAAAACGTAAGACTACTACTAGTACCGTTTTACAAAAAAAAAAGAAAAACTCGATACATGCTTTGAAAACCGAGATTTAGTCAACACTTATTGGGAGAACGTGTGAAGAGCCATCTCGCAATTTCTCTTGCTAATTAAAATAAATAAGTTAGTTACTTAGCGGTAGTTGTTAAACCAATTTGAATTAATATTTAATTGCTATAAAAGTTTTTGTATTTAATATTTGACTTAATAAACTATTTAATCAACGTAATAACTCCCGGCGTTCACGTAAACGTTGAAACTTATTAGCGTTCAAGCATTTTACCAATTTCACAAACACTTGAAGTTTTGTCCTAAGATATTTAAACTAGGCGTAGTTGATGCCAAGTTTCACCGTATTATGATACCACTACGATGTATAGAAAGTTTCTTGTTAAGAATGTATAGCTGATTCTAGAAGCGTGTGTAGCTGCCTAGATTCAGATATTAGATTACCTGGAGGCTGGAGCCACATTTCCTCCGTAAATAAAATCACACGTCTCGATAACATACGCAATATCGATTCAATATAAAACCGAAATTTTGATTTCAATATTTTTTTCTATTAGCCTTGTAAGGCTCAAAATCACCCTTGATAAACAATTGCTTGCTTCAATTCGTTCGTCACTTTTTCTTTACGTATTTCAATAAATATTTCAATAAACATGTTTGTTTGAAAATCCGATTTCGGTTCAGCTATTTGTTCCCACGAAGACTTATTAACATCGAAAAAATTGGAGCACCTTATAGACGCATTTGTTTTTTTTTTCATTTCCAATTAGAGGGACCTTCGGCACTCGAGCCTCACTTCATGTTAATTGAAGCTTTTAAATTCACACCTGACTTTATAATTACACTAGTGTGAACTAGTGATAGTTTTGTAGTGTATTAGTCCGTAGCTATCGATAAATTTACCTCATTCAAGTCTCTTTATTATGGTAATAAAGTGTGTATTGGAAATAATCACGAGATAATTATAATGCGGTGAGCACTCTCATCATAATTTATTCATTTTCACTGTGTTTTATCGATCAACGTGTATTGTTTGCGGTTAGTGAGCGTTTGTCTCCACGTATAAACACGTATTTGCATTGAAACGAGTTACCGTTCCATTGTGTTGATTGTACGACCACTAATAACGTGTCAGCGAGGGGCTGATGAGAGCTTGTCGCCTGACCGGTCGCTCAACTAATGTGTGCTTTTATCTTTGCAGGTCTTATCAGCGTTAGACATCCTACAGCCACCTAGCCTCGACTTCTTCCAGGAAATGTATCCTTTTTACCGATAGTGTAGCGTCACTTAATAAATGCCGTAAACGAGCCGATGACGGGCTCGCGTTAACGGTGAACGTAGGCGCATTGACCTCACACGTGAGTCCTCCAAGATTGCATTTCTACTTAGAATCGCCGGAACTGCTAAAGCGCCCAACAAACGGTCCAGTGTTTTATATTTTATCTTCGCTGTAGCGTTATTGAGTTTCACTCGTTGAATTGACGGCGCTTCAGCGGCTTGATACTTTATCTTTGTTGGTTTCTATCTGCAGCCAAGATTTATAGCGGCGAATTGAAAGTTTTGAATTCGTGTGATTTACTGTGCATTTTCGTTTGCCCCGTAGGTATCTACTTACGGTAATTTGTCACGTATGACACGATTTGACATTCGTATTTGCGAACAGATAGCGACGTGCCAAGGCCCTTAAAATTGTAACGAGTGTTTGTGCTCATTTTCGACACATTATTAATATGCCTGTTTAGGTATTCATAGTAAATCTTTAGCTTTATACTTCTTTGCGTCTTTCAAAGAAACGATTAACAATTGGGTCCTGCCGACCCTTCACCAACTAATTATAAAACTTCGCC
This sequence comes from Heliothis peltigera, assembly GCA_958496145.1. NCBI lineage: Eukaryota > Metazoa > Arthropoda > Insecta > Lepidoptera > Noctuidae > Heliothis > Heliothis peltigera. The sequence goes on along the minus strand of OY292326.1, from coordinate 2,819,253 downwards.
AAAACATAACTAATTATACCGCACTTTTACGGTCGTGGTTATGCTTCAATTTCACGCTGTCAAATCTGATGACAGGAGAGGTGGAACGTCTAAGTATTAGACGCTCAGATTAATGAAGGACAATAGATGAAACCTTTATGCCATAAAAGCGTACTACCCAAAGTGACAGTTCCGACTCCTAACGACTCCTATCCACCCGACCAAATAAGAAAGGTACTTTTATAAGTGACACTAACAACATGGGAAATCCTTTCAATTTAGTCGCATTATATCTTGTGTCATGCCCGGGAAAAGACTTTCAGTTTTAAAAGAATTGTGATAAATTGTGGTGTGTTTGTGCCTCGTTTTTATATGGAGAAAGAAGGAAAGGGCAGGCAGATTGTCCTGCATTGTGCGCGATTGCAGATCACATTCCAGCACAAAGAAAACTCGGCCGAAAATATCAGTTTCATGAAGTAAGTAAACAAACATGTTTTTTAAAGTAAATAAACCAGAAACCATAGTGGCATTAAGTTAAAATACTTCTGATAACTTGTATTAAAATTCTGAGGTAATTTCATACATGTTAAAATGAAAATAAACACAAAAATCGCGAATTCAATTAATTCAATATTGAGGTTACTAGTGTCGTGAAAACTGTTATCGACAGTTGATTATTGATCTACTTATACCGAGATCTACACCGACGGAGGCTCCAAGCGAGCGCATGCCCAGATGCTTCTGCATTCTCCACCGCGCTCGATCTACTTGGTGCGGCTTAATGACGTTCCAAAGAATGTCGCTCATGCCCGTAACTTGACCTTTTATGTAAATCAATATAACTAACTTATGTAATATTTAACTTATATCTTCAAGGTTTCCGAAAATTGAAGACATCCGTGTGCAACGCTTCCCTGTTACGGATCGGATGAGAATCAGCCCGAAAACCATTGGAGGATGTGCTCACGACACTTTAATCCATAAATTAAAGAATGTTTTTTTCATGTTTCGAGTTTTATTAAACCTCCATTATCATAAGAACATTAATCATTTTACAATAATTCCTTACGAATTGATATGACTTAGAACAGATTCTCGAATAAACCTCATTGTTGCAGCGTCCCAGTAGCCACATCTGATTTTCCTACTTCATTTATTTTTGTAACAATAAAAATACTCAAGTCAGTGTAGGTAAACCTATAATATGAAGACCACGACTGGAAAGCATACTTCCCAAACCAAAAATATTTTATTACAAGCGGTTTAGCCATCTTCGAGCTATAAAATTCCGAGGAACTGAGCACCTCTTCTCTTTTTTCAAGTCAGTTGTTAAAGGTAGAAACGAATATAGCTATTTATTCATATTTTGGTTTTACTTTTGAAACTCAAATATTTTCTTTTGCTTAGCACGTTTTTAATTATCAAGTAACGTCGATATCGATTAAAACTGTTGGTACATTCCTGGGTGATAGCGTTTGACACTGATTTGTCAAACAGGGCTGTACACGGATTGAAATTGACATCCTGACAAAAACATTGCCATCTTGTTTCTTCAAATACCGAGTTTTACTTGCAGAACCAGGATAGCAATACGTAAGTTCTTCCTGCTAAGTTACACTTCATCTATTGTCCTTCATTAATCTGAGATTAGACGTCAATTTTCAGCTGGTCTCACGTTTCTAACAATTTCGTCATAGGCCGATACACCAGCAATTTATCTTTCTCAACTGCCATATAAATATTGAACCGAGTAACTGTCGGCATTATGTTTCAAATTTTATATCGCGTGCTCTATTGTGATTTTTATGGTTCAGTGGAATCTTTTCGGCTTAATTGTTTTCTCCTATTAAACACGAAGTTTTTGTTGCTTCAAAAATAAAACAGACTACAAGGTTTAACAAATTTCGTTTTAAACTTTCCCCAACACAAGTATTAGTTAATTACTTACTGGTGCTGCCTCAATGCATTGTTTGTAAGAATTTTGAGACATTTCATTTTATAGGCAAGTGACACCTAATTTGGACACCACCAGGTGGTGTCATATACCTGAGCAGCCCATTTCACATGTTCTAATAACCAGAGATAATTCAAACATGATAATCTAGTCGTAAGCCTAAATGAATTTCCAGTCGTAAATATTTAAACATCCTTATTTTCACCAATTTCAAAATAAACCATAAAACGAAATATAAACTGACTCTATATGAAGCAGCTTAACGGTTTACGGTGGCTATAATATTCGAGTTATTATACTGGCAATTATATTAATAGATGCTTCAATTGATTTTAATAGGCAATAATATGAATGGCAGATGTGTATTGATTTATTGAATCAACACTGACAAATGTGTTCAGAAAGTGCAATTAGTGCGATAATGGCGTTTATTATTTTTCGGGGTGTGTGCGCCGCGTCAGCTGGCGAGAGCACAATATCTCGCTGCTACCCTATACCGATTTATTCCCCTTCAAGTTTTATTGAAATTCGAATGGCTCTCGTCCGCCAGCCGGGCTGCCTCGCTGCCTCGATTCAACCCAATAGTAAAAAGAAAACACTCGGTACAAGTTGTAATACAAGAAACTTGCCTTTGATAGAATCGTAAAGTTTAATTGAATGCCAATGTGCCTACGTGCCTGATAAAGCACGTGAGAACGCGTGACGTAGACAAAAGACTGGTTTTGCATTGACGTCAAGTATATATTTGAGAAATAAAAGAAAAAACTTTAGTGGTCCGTTGTTTAAGTCGGATGCTTTCTCAAAAAAAAAATATGAATTCATCTTTATAGCAATATCTTGTATAAATGGAATAAATTTAAATATATGCATACACTATAATTTTTAATTAATATGTATACATAGCTTCTGATGTTTCGAAAAGTTATCTTCCTTATCAGGTACCTTATAAAATTAAGTTAAGCAACAAAACGTTATAAATGTTGAACAAGAATGCGTTGATGGAATTTGGCATAAAAAATATCGGTCCCGACATTCGCAGGTAGAGAAAGAAACCTGTACAGTGTACACTTAGAAACCTCCAGATTGGAGGTCTTACAATAGGAATTGTATCTATAGTGTATATTGAATAGGTCTTTTTTGTGGCTTAAACGTATTGTCACTGTACGGAGGGTATCACATTGTTAGTAGAGGAGTAAATATAAAGACACATATTAGGAGTCTGTGATCAAAGTTTCTGATAGTTCTTTGTGTTTTTATTGACTTTATGTACGGCTTATGGTTGGACATTTTATATGAGGTAGAAGTTATTAGGAAAGGAAAAGTGATTAGAATATTTCTTCCGAAGTAAGTAGGTACCTTCAACATCATCAGCCTTTTTTTTTCGTCCCACTGCTGGGCACAGGCCTCCTCTCACACAGAGAGGGATTGAGCGTTAAAAAAGATACCCTTTTTTGCATTATTCCTTCCAGTTCTACTTCTGATATCTTTATCCTGGAAAATCAATAGCCTATCTGTGACATTACTATTGACTTTATAGGATGCCTTTAAATATTTACTTCTTTACCGGAGGTACAGCTTGATTCGTGATTACTTCACCTACCAAGTAATTGTTAATGATGGCTGATAATGTCAATGTTAGATAGATAGATTTCTGATATTCTTTATTTATACATGTTATCTAGCGATGTACTGTCGATATGATAAATAAGAGGTCGAATCGATATATTTATTGTTTACGAATTTGTACAATAGTTGTTATTAGATCAAACCGATTATTTTGTAATGGCAATAGTGCTTCTAAAACCTAAGTGCTACAACGATATCCATACGAATAGGTGCCCGATGATATGTTTATATCCGCGCTGCGATATTCGGGAGCTTTCACATCACTAAAATAGAACTGAGTGCTTCCGTGGAGAGTACGTCTCTTTGTGCTTTGTTTAGCTTCATTTGGGTGCATCATGGTGATGGAACGGAAGGTCTTATGACTGGATTACTCCTTTATAGGATGACGTACTCAGAGTTGGTCACGGCAGGGTCACACATAACGTAGTTGGCGCGAGTATAATAGAGGGTGCTTCCGACTATGTATTTACTATTGTAAGACTTGAAGTTTTTGATAGAAACGTAAAATTTTTTGACAAGACTCCGGACGAGAGCAATGGCCACATCAGCTGCAATATTGACGTCAATATACTGGTGCGTTGTGTCCGCATATCATTATAATAATAAGTATATTTATAAAATCTCCATGTCTCGAGATAATAATGTCTAGATCGTCTGTGAGAATGACTAAGAAGCAATATAAAGCGTGCAACAGTAAAATAATGACGATAATCATCAGCTAGCGTGGTGTTTAATGCGAAGCTCGTATACTCGATTGCTGAGTCTTCTCAGAAGCCTTATATTAAACCACCTGTAATGACCTTATCTGCACACGCACATCAAACGTACGTATTAAGTGTCGACGGAGATGCGTTCAAACATTCACATCACAATGAAACATGACATATGGAATGACGGCTCCAAGTAATGAATTCCAACGTCGTTTCGTACAAACGCAACGGCCCGAAAACAAAGAATGGAGGAAAGCAAATCGGAGATTCGAACTAAAGTATTTCTTGCTCCGCGCTGCTCCCTATTGTACCAGTTTTCATTGATCATATTATATTCTAGTCGGAACTTCCTTGGTTTAGAATCGACGCATTTTCCCTATCCTTAAATTTCTAATGTCAAAGTTTCTTGACGCATTCACAGTAAAGAGTTATGGCGTCTCATAAGGAAGTTTCTTCTATAAATTGTTTGTTTTTAGGTATAATAAGCAAATGAATTATTTCTTGGCGCTTGTCAGTGTCGGACACGTCAGAATTGGTAACAAAACGTAATTTCACACAACACCCTTTGTGCCTAAAAACAAGGTGGCATACTCGTTGCGTTTCCACCGGCACGCCATTGTTTTTGTTCTCTGGCCATTTCTTTTGTTACATGAGCAGTTCCTTTTGTTCAAATGCTTGTTTCTTTTGTCCCAGCTCTGGTTGTCTTTGTTTCAGCGGTTGTGTGGAGTCGCTTGCGCATCGTGCGCGCGTCGGTGCAGCGCCCTTGCGCGTGCGCTTCCTAATTAGCGGTTTTGCGTGGGCCGCCTGGCCCGATTTAACCTCGCCGCGTCACGCCCGGCCGTGGTCTTGCGCCGATATCGCCCCGCTAACTACCACTTTATTGTATTGTGAAGTATAAATTGAGATCGCCGTCCAGATTACTGTTATCTAGACACGCTATCGCCTATTTACCCACATAGGGATGCTGTTCAATGCAATTTTGAATCCTGTTATTTGCATAATTAACGATATTTTAGCTATTGGGTTAGCGGTGGATCGCCCACTGATATTTACTTAATTAGATGGTGACTAAATAGTAGTTACACAAGTCTAAAGTTATGTATTAATAGTAATCAATAAGCAAAGACAAACAAAGGCTAGACATGAGACACAATTGGTTGCGAGCTATTTACTGAAACTTTAATCTCACCCTGACATTCATTTTCAGTTTGTTCAACTTGTTTCTCTATAAATAATGAAGGACATGTGATATAAATCACGACAGCACATCACAGATTCATCTTGTTCTTGATATATTTACGTTCACAAACGGTATTTTATAAAAAGCAAACACACATTTGACGAAAATAATCGCAAGTGACGTCTGTCTGTTATCTATTATGTTTTATTAGACACGCTATCGCTTCGCAGTTGATGCTCTCATAAATGGCCGAAAGAGAATTGATTGAATGTCAATAGGTCACGTCTCGTCACACGACGCGTTTGAAAGGTTTCAACGTACTCCATGAATGCCCAAATTAAAATCTTCGAATCTTCATAAGTTTTTGAACCTTTTATGAGCGACTGTTAGATTTTTGTTCATATTCACTCTTCCGTCTACGTGTTATGAGAATTTAAGACATTTTCTTTTGCTGTTCCGAGACCAGTTTTTGTTTAACACTCGTTTATCAAGTTCATGTGGAAATGTAGGTTTCTCAGGTGTTCATGCTTTAAGGGCAACAGCTTCAGGCTTACGTAAACAAATCTTACCTGTGATATTTATAGGAACAATAGTGTAGCTCGTAAATATTGCATGCTGTAAATTATTCTAGGTTTTAGGAGCACTATACGGAATCCAGGTACTATCTTGCAAATGCAGATATTTGTAGGAGACTTAGCCTCTTTGTCGGCACCTGGGGGGTCGTTGAGCAACTGTCGAGGCGTTTTAACGTGTTTTATTGATGTAGGAGCATATCTGCTTCGATTCACACGTGTGCAGACCCACATTACGTTTATGATGAAACATTGACACGAGTGACGTCACTGCATTTCCAGGGATTCGGTGTCGATGTGTCGCCGCACCGAACGTCCTTGCTTTGTTCCAATTTTTGAGTGTTGAGATTTAATTTTGTTGTCTTGCAGATTGTTTTATAGCTCATTACCAGACTAGAGCAAATCAATTGTCAATATACGCGACAAGTTTTGCAGAATATTTATCGTCACTATTGTCCGCCGAAAGACCAGAATAGCCGATTGCTATTTCTAAACATGCAAGTACAACTAATCAATTACCAGTAAACATCGATGAATGATTCAAGAATGATCGGAATGCACATTATAAGTTCAGTAAAACAAAAGACTAGTCTCATTTTCATTGTCTCGCTTTGTCGTTTGTCAAGGAAATAAACTGGCGTCATTATTTTCATAAATATATTTCGATTGATCAATTGGTTTAATCGTCTGTGACATTGGGTTGACAACGTATGTCGTAGCTAGGTGGTTAGGCCCCCTGCAGTATAGACCGCTAAAACGGATCATCCTGTGAGGATAGGATAATGCAATTATCAGAACGGTTGGCAAGGGGTTGCCATTGGTCGACATAAGTCGATTGCTATTACGTGTACCGCAAATACAAAGGGCCCGTATGCCAAAACCAAAGTATGTAATATAATATTATAATACTTTAACACTAGCAGTTTCGCGCAGTTTCTCCCGTCTCCTCGGGAAACTTATTCCTGGATAAAACATAGCCTATATTCAACCGAAATATGTAGTGTAGCTTTCCCAATCAGTTAACAAAAATTTCAAATCTCTCAAGTATTCTTGGAGCCTTTTCAATTCAAACAAACATTCAATATTTAATCTTTTTAATGTCAGTGTAGATTTCTTGCTTCGACTCACAAGCCTTTTTTTAGATACTTAGCAATTACTTCTTGTTTAATAATGTTTTCATTTGTCGAGGTTATGAATAGAAAGAAGATAGCTGTATACTTACTAGGTTGAGAATTGTACGTTTTCTTGGTTCGTTATTTTCTTACAACGTTTTTTCATATCATTAATTCAAGTCATACATCTATTTTGTATGCAACTATTACCGGTTCAATTTTTATAATTTATTTAGATTGGTCCATTACAAGTGACAGTAGCATATATAAAAGTTATAATTTGAGGTCGTTAAGTTCATACACGTGTAATCAATTTATTATGAAAACCTTGTTTGAAATAATATTAATTAATGATACAAAGATTTACAGTAATGTATCTCCGGGCGTGGGACAAATATTTTAAATAGAATTTATGGTGCGTACATTTTCAACGTGAAAGAGCATTTTGGCAAGATCTATGCCATTTTGTGTCCGTATTATATTGCAGACAATGGAAACTATTTTAAGATCTTCGCTTTGCTAATTAGGTAGGTGGATTATAATAGCAAACAGAAACATTTATTTTTCAAAGTTTTTACTTTCTTTGAAAAGGGCTATGATGATAATGATGATGATGATGACATCCTTTTATCCCTCATCACGGACATAGGGCTCTCTAAGCTATTCAGAGCTTTAGAAAAGGTATTCTTATAATATCGTAAAAGGATATAGAAGGCTTGAAGACTTAGGGGACGGACTTAAATTTTAGCGGATACTAAGACCGAAAAGTCTTCACTGTGTAGGAAGTGACCTTTGATATCTCAAACGAATGAGTTGAACCTCCTCTTATTTATCAATCAATTTTACTTATTTCCCGTAAGTAAGTTAAAGTTCCTCGAATTCCGATCAAAGCGACAACATAATATTATATTAACTTGCGTAGAAATGCTTAGGAAATGATAGAAAAAGGTTCTCCGTTTATATTTATATAACCTTTTCCATATATTTTCAGGTAACTGTTATAATTAGCTCCAGTATTGCGAGTTTATTCAAAATTGCAGCCATTTAAAATAATTGTACGAGTTTATTTCCTTCACGTCTATGTTAATGTTTCGTAAACAAACATTATGTCGACTATAAGTTCTTAATAAAGGTCTGGGGTTCCGTGCAGAATTCTGTTTTCGTTGGCCTTTACTATTGTACTGGTTTTAATATCGGAGCGGTAGTTGCAATGACCGGACGAAATATCGAGTCTTGTTTTGGTTGTGTTTTATTTATATGGCATTTAACTTTTTATTTTATTTGAAATCGGAGTCTTGTATCGTGTTTAGAATCCTGTTTAAAAAGTATGTGAATATGTGGTATAGACTTTTTGCCAGTAGAAATTACAAGTTCATCATCTACTAATGCTGTGATAAATAGACTAAAACTGTCCGACCAAAAGTTAACGTCAGAGACCGAGATACGAGACGTGTCACTCGCATCTTGATCTAATTACTTCCCCGAATAAAAATTTTCATCTAAATCCGTTCAGCCGTATATACTCACAAACTTTCATCTTTATAATATTTGTGTTGATGACTTCTATGTAGTATCCGTATCCGGACATTATCGACAATCCCTTCATAATACCCACGCTAACGGTTTATTGCACTTCTCGCTAATATAATTTATATGTATAGCGTATTATTTAAGAATTTATCAGTAGATCACAGTTTATGGCGGTCGCATTCGGGCTCGTGCACACCATTAACGCGAGCCGGCACGCTTAATTGCTCCCCAATCGATGCTCGGCCATCATCTGTTTAACTATAACACGCAGATTAGCTTGCCTTTTATATGGTTTTCATAGCGCTTATTTTGCACGGTTACAGTCTAAACAAAGAAAAGTTTTTTGGTCTAAAACATGGGTGATTGGTCATTCTATATGATAATGCGTTTTCGAAAAGGCTTCGTCTCATCACTATCATCATATATTCTATATTTTGTTTTCGGGTCTCACTTCTCTTTTCTTTGGATTCCCTAACAAGTACCTATTTGAAACAAACCTTGAATATATTTTGATGTAAAGGTGTGGTATATTACGTTATCATTATTGTTCTCTCAATGCATTTTCCTCCTTAAATATTTGATCTCACCATAACCCGTCAATAAACTTTGATGGATTTCATCTTCCACCTACAGAATCCTAATGGATATTTGTAATGTCCTTGTCAGTTGTAGTAATTCTGTTTGCTACCAAAGTGGATGGGCTCGTAACGGAGACTTGATATCGAGTAGACAGGTACGGTAATATAATTTATGTTTGGCTACATTCGCAAACTTGCGCTTTGAGAGGCTCATCGATTTACTTAGACAGCTGGATGCTTAAACTACGGGGATCGGTACAAGTGTATTTACTTATCGCAAATATATTAGATCCTCTTTCGATTCTGTATTTGAGATTAGTTTTACTTAACGCTGGTTCGCGGTTGACCACAATATTGCCCGCTTCAGATAGTTGTAGATTTATGTACGACATTTCTGTTCGAGGAAAACTTGACGTATATAGTATTCATGATGAGTTTTAATTTCGAATACACACTGGTACTAACGTAACGTAATGCTTATACCATGTCGCACCCGGACCCTTAAATATTTAATACGATAAACACTTGATTTTTTAAGCAAAGTGCAAAAATATGTTTAAAAACAGGTGCCTTATTTGTTAAAGTAAAACGAGTTGCGTCGGTCGTTTGTAAATATTAGCAATATTTATAAATGAACACCATAACATCGCAATGCTTATTTTTCCCATTCTGAAGAAACTGAGCTCATTGTGTCGGAGATTTTTAGTGGCTTTTGTCCGTTCCGTCTACGCGCACATAAAAACGAGGCTATATTGCTAACAATAAAGTCCTGAAAATAATTGTAGCTACTGCATGCTCAGGACTCGTAGAAGTCGTATGTTTTTCTCATAGTACCCTCTATTAACTATTGACCATTTAGTTATCTCTCGTTATCTCTCGCTGTCGTCAATGATCATCGTTGACTAAGCAATTACGTATTATACTGCTGGTAATATTATTGATAGTTATACGCTTCATCTGGTTTGCATCGCGTCCTAATATACTTCTTGTGTATATGTGTATACTTGTACTGAATATACTCGTCCTATATATTTATGTTTTTATCTACGATCATGCATAGAATTTTTCCCATCGGATTAAGTGCCAAATGGTGTAGGATGTGAAGAGCGCAGCGATTGGTTTTGGGTTAAATTCTGTTCATATTTTAGATGCTTTAGCTTTGCGGTAGTTGTAACTGGCGCCTCCGAGCTTCACCAGTTTAATTTTGCAAACTCTTACATTGCATGTCTGCCGGCAAGGCGAGTACTGTTATCGCTTTAAATTCGGAAGCGGAGCATGTAAGCGGAAATCCTAGTAATTTCTCTAGCATGAATATATTTCAAGCTTCAACATGTTTTGTAACGTAAATCTCCATGTTTTCATTGGATTATTATTCGTTTAATATCAAAGGATGGTTGTTTGGGGCAAATATCAAACATACCAAGATTCAGACTTTCAGTCACGTTATTTGAAGTAGAGCTTTCAAGTTTGACTCCCGAACAAACGACGCAAATTCCAAGACGTCTACAGAAAATATCGTGCCGTAGTTTGTTCGAAATTTTGCCGCGTGGATCTTCCTCATTCGGATTACTAACAACGCTTTGCATGTTTGCAGCATATGTTTTAGTCTCGCACATGTCCTTAGTTCAGACAGCTCCCGTTTAATTTATTATGCTTTTATCTTTTATTACTGGTGTTTGCTTCTCATTTGTGAGTAAAAGAAAACAGAAATCAGTCAGGCTACTGGTTATTGTCTAGCGTTAATTGAAAAACTCGATGGGGAGTGTACCACGTTGGGGATGTGGTGGCCTTTTCACTATAAATAGCCTTTAATCAATTTCCATTTACATCAAATATGGCATATCTGAAGCCACTCATAAGTGTACTTGCCACATTAGGTGTAATTAGTGTGATGTTTTGTATGTGTGATTGGTATTCTTTACGCTCGCTACCTTCCATCATGTCTGACGGTTTTTCTTCAGTTCAACGTTCGTTAGTAAACATTATTGCTTGCTGGATATATTCTCTTCGTTTACAATGGCGTGAATCTATGAGTTTTACTTTAGGCACTTATAAGAGCTGTGAGACAAACTTTACTATTTATCGTGGTATTATAAAAATCGAAAATTTCTGTTGGATACCTCTAATCAACACAATTTTTCCTTATAAGTAAAAAATATGCAGTATGAAAAGAGAAAAACCTTTGGGCGCTTGCCGACTTGAAAGGAATACCTGATCAAATAAATGGTTTCTGGACGTTTGCATACCAAAAGTACCAATATAAAATGAGTGTTAGTTCTCCGAAATGGTATTAGTGTGGTACGAGTCGTGTGCTGGTCGGATCGTCAAGGGTACAGTAACCCGTAACACGTTTTATGTTTATGGTGCATCGCGGTAGCGTTATTTATATGGCGTTGCTACTCTTTATTATTTACCCTTTCAAAGACGCACTCAAACGCGTTATAGGTCAGAGAAAAATGCCAGTTTGAACTGCGGCGCCTCGGAAGCCTAGGACCGAAAAGAAATCGTAAAAAATTGACGTTCAAATAAAAACGGCACTAAAACTCTGTTGCCTCGTGTCTTCTGTACCAACGCCATTACAATAGTATTCTGAGCAATATAATTTTGATTTAATAGACATTTTGAATTTCGAGACTCTTATTACCGCCCTCTGAAGCGATTATAAAAAGATTAAATATAATTCTATATTTGTCGATTGAAGAAACGTAACTGGTTTGCATTGAGATGTTGCGATACTCTCTTAACGCTTGTCTTGTTACAAAATATTCGTCAATTTGTTACTAGGCTACAGTCATTATACATCATACAAGTGTGAGACTCCGTTACAACCTTATCAGGAATATACAAAGAACAATGCTAACTGCCGACAAAAGCATGCTAAAAATGACGTTACGCATATAACACAACATGGAGGCCCTCGTGTAACATTAAACCTTGGTTTTATTTACTGCGACGTCGTTTAAGGTAGAAGAATCTCGCCGTAAATAACCGCTTTATGATATTTCCACGACTTCATTAAGTCTTTCAATGATATAACTCTTGAGATTTATTACCTCAAGTCATAATACACGCTCTTATTGTCTACGCAAAATAGAAAGTATAGTAATTACACTGCAGCACGAATATGGACGATAAAAAGTATGAAAATCCGTAATGCGACTAAAATTTGCCATTCAGAGAGATTTTGTGTCGTAGCTTAGTTGCAGGTTGTTGAGATAGGGCGGGGGCGACCCTTCCCGTTAATGTATTCTGGCAATTTCGCTAACGCCCTCCCGGGAACCGGAGCCCTGGCTAGACCCTAGATTAAATTTGTACTCTTCTGTTTACCATTACTTTTTGTTACTTATCCCGTCAGCTCAGCCGGTATAGATGCTTAAGTTACGGCTTAACCTTTCCACCAATCTATATAGGGATTTTGCGTTTTCGTTTATAGTACTGTCGCTCTGTCCATATCTCAAAACATTCCCGCGGCGCGTTCAATTGACGTTAATCATGATTGTGATTAAATATTGGGAGTGTTATAAGCTGGGAATTGTAAACGATTACGCAGGCATTTTCGCACAAAGAACATTTCGACATAAAATGTTTAACGAGCCAACATTTAACTATCAGACAGTTCGGGATATTTGTTGGACAATACGCTAACTATTTGCTATGGGTTAGTAGAGTTTTGTCGTAATAATATATGTATTTGTATGTTTAGTTTTCGTTTTGGTCTTAATAATGCATCAAGTTTATATATTACGTTAAGACTGCTACTTTTGGCTCGGCGTCGTATTCTCGTGGGAGTGAGAGCGGTTTCGTGTTTTCGCTCGCAGTAACAACAACTCCGGACTGTTTCGTATGACGCCAACATTCCCCCTGAGTCCCACCTCTTCCGTACTCGTGTGCGCACCATATCCGCTCTTACATCCAAACAAAATCCCAAAACATAGTTGATCAGTTATCGATTATCCAGGACTGCCACTCGCCAACCACGGATGATTAATCGTGTTACAGAATTAGTTCCCAATCATATTAACTTCGTCCAATATTTCTTTGGTGGCAGCTGTCCTTGCTATAAATGGAATAGTTGGTTATTTTCTAAGATTATTAACCAGCATAAAAGGTATAGAAATTCTGAACTATCCCCAATAAATCTACTTCAATATCATGTCAGTGAATAGCGCTCGGTGTCTTTTACTTTTTGGAATAATTTGAGGCAGACACCTCTAAGGGTTCGCAAAGCCGGCGGTACTTGGCACGGGGTGACCGAGAGGCTTCTTGGCTCGCAGGCTCGAGATCAGCGCTGGCGTAGCCCCTTGTGCGGCCCCGTCTCGATGACGTCTTGGAAGCTTGCCCGATAGGCTTTAGATAAACGCTACCGTATTGCGGCTCCCCAAATCAACTTTTTTTGCTTTCCGAAGCGTTAAATCTGCTATAAAATGCACTGCCACGATAAGTGTATTCAAAATTTGTTCTTCCACTTGAAACAGACGTCTCATTCGCAATGCAAATGTATTCATGTTGCCGTAATGAAGAGTATCATGTCGCATTCAATCTCCACCTGCCACCTGTGTTCGTTAGCCAACGCAAGTTTTTATATTTTCCTCGCGCATTTCGGGATCGTTCCTGAAGTGAAATTTGAAATGTTCAGCGTGTGGACCGAAGCAGACTTCGTTACTCAGAATTATTGTGGCGAGCGCAATTCGCGTAATGTGTGAGTACTCAGATACACAGGATACAGCGCGCATGTTTGCTGCATGTTTGTCAACGACAGCTTATGCCACAAATTTACTGCTTCAGCAATGTCAACTCGGGTGATGCTATCTAATTACTGATGTCGATAAATTTACTGCACATACCACCAATCACATATATATACAATAACTACAGTAATTTTGTAATCCTAATATCTGTGATTTCCGCGTGCGTATAACCACAAAATTTACTTTCTCTTTTCTTTATTGTTAGTAAACTCACGATTTAGAAATTCTAAGGGAGGAGCATTCGCAATAGGTTTAACCGAAACATGTTCGAAATGCTTAGGCTCAGATACGTGTTTCACACAATCCTTTGCCTATTCAGGGACGGCGGAGAAATTCACCGGTGTATTCAAGCTATCGTAATTTTGTGCCATTCGCGAAAGTTTGCACTGAAAAGTTTTAAGGTCAGCGTCGTAGGAAGCTTTCACATTAAGTTCTGTCGTGTTTATAAATGGAAATGAGATTTTTAATGTGGGCCTTTTTCTTTGGCTGTTAATTTCCATTGTGTAGATTAGCATCCTGCGGAAAATCCCGTTGTGACAGGAATAAAGAAACTGCGGCGGAAATTCGTTGAACCCCGCGATCGGCGCCGCCTCCCCGCCGGTTAATGGGTATTCATTGACTACTCTGTTAGAAAGTTTGCTTAAAATACATCATGCAGGTACATCATTGGGAACCATCTCGTTGGCTTCTAATCAAGGTGTTATTACCACATTAACATGTTCCATACACCACAGGACGTCACGTCGAAGCGGAACCGCGTGCTTTGAAGTTTTATTATTCAACGGATTAGTCACATTCGTTTCACTCAAACATTCGTTTTTATGTCAACGTTTAGACGTGAGAGTTCCCACAGTTAATGGAGTAGGTAATTTTAATTCCTTGTCGTGTTTGAGCAGTGTGGTCTTCCATGACGTATCAAATTATTATTGGCATCTGCACCAAGAACTTTGTAGTCGTTTAGGCCTGATTTTAATAAAAGTCATTCCTTCTTCAGCAAAGAAGGCAACTACTAGATTAAAATTACAAATATTTTGGAAAGTCATTCAAAAATCATTCAAATACTACCTTTGAAAGGTAACACTGTTTATTAGAATTTTAAGTAGAATAGAATTTCAAAGATTGGGTCTGAAATACTTGCCCGGCAATCGGCATAGCACTCTCGTTATAAAAATACCTACAATAGTATTAGAAAACTTGCTCAAAGAACGAAGAAACCTTATGCATTGCGTGAGATTAAAATCATAGTGGTCTTCTAGACTTGATCTTGTGTAGAGAGTTGTAAGGGTGCGAACTACCTCCACATATAAATAATAACACATGCAATGCTGCGTCCGCTGTTGTCGGTACTCCGGTCCGGTCGCCGTAAGCCGCTATTCATCAACGTCCGACCTTTGTCCGTTTTTACGTTTACTTAGCGTGTTCGCCCCAAACTTACCCAACATGTTTTAATATTCATTTAAAATTAAGCCACAGAAATATGATTACATTTTTTCCGTCTTGATTAACAATCGCAGGGGACGTAATGTAAATAATGGGAATTTCTTCTTTTACATTGGTGTGTTACGTTAATTTCGAGCTCTTGTTTCGTGACCTCCTTCTGCTGTAATGATTTTGTCGGCAAACTGAATTATAAGCTTACCGTGTTATTTTTCCGCATATTTTCTAATTTCGTTTGACGTTTGTAGGACTGAATTCATGATGTAGGTTGTATGTTGCTGGAGTTATATTTGACAAATGGAGAAAATATGTGAGTAGGCACTTTTCACTACACAGCGGTCGGATATACATTATTTTAGTGACGATGCTTGACAAGACTGGGATACAAATAGGGCTTGAAACCAGAAGCAATAATGGAAATTAACTTATCTTGTATACATAAAAATGTTTCCTCTTTGCTTATACGCAAACATAATCTTATTCTAAATAAATCTTAGGAAGTCCTTCTACTTACGCCTGCGAAGATTCCTACCAATCTACAATAATAGCGAACCTCTATCATCACGTCACTATCTGTATGTTTAAAACTAAAACCTCCCCTGCTTGGTTTCCCATTGGGATCAAGTCGTGTCACTTGGCGGACGATACACGGTGCAAATGTCCCTTGATTCCTCCCGACATTGATGGATAGTGGTCATAACAAACCAACACCGGGATATGACGCATCGGATTACCACCATAATAACCCAAATATCAGGACCGACACCAATCATACTCAACGACGGTATAAAGTTGCCTTATTTATAGGGTTCCGATATTTCGTGTTCACACAAAGTTGGTAAAGGAAGATTTGTGGGATCAACATGGGTTGGCGATCCCGCCGCAATATTTTCCTCTTAGGATTTTCTGAAGATAAGGTTCGAAATAGTAAGAACGTTACTAGGGAGAAACAAAAGAAATTGCCAGTACAGTGATGAAAAAGAAAATAATGCGTAAAATGTTCAGGATGTAATAAAATAACACTTTTGTTTAGGCCCTTTTAAAAATTTATGAAGATAATTGAATACTGTATATAATATTATACTATTTCCGCGTGTTCCATCATGAATAACTGATTTGTTAGTCGTATAAACTAAATATAAAACACAGGACTGCTATGTTTGCGGACTGCGACGACCAATATATCTTGGCTATTTGTTGACCCACAGACTTTGTATTCTGGTACTATTTTAGATGTATTTTCAGTCTTTACAATTTCTTGTTTTCAATAACGAAAATAAACAACATTCTTATTTATTCGCCCGCGTTATCTATTATTCGCATACTCCGTATTTTACGGATTGTACGTTCGCTTCAGTATTGTTAACATTCATTACAGCAGTGAATTAATAAAACAAATAACCGAACACAGTTGTCTGTTAAATATGCTATAGAGGAATGAAGCCACAGTTTTCGTATTCGAATTCCCAAGAATTTTATCATTTGTGTTTGGAGAGAGCTCATTACTCATTCATGCTTGACAAAGAAGCCTTTCACATCATTTCATATGGAGTAAAATGTATTCTGATCACTGAACGTTTGTCCAGCAAACACTACTGAGAACGATTTATCAACGTCTCCCTTCCACGTACTGTCTTCGGAATGGTCATTTGCGCCGACATCGCTGAACGTCTTTCGACGCATCTTAAATATACGTGATTTACTTCTGGCGACTCTTCTTAGGGACATTGACCGGTCGCTGATTATATTTTCTTCATGTAGTGCCTTCAACTCATTTCAGCCTTCAGAAACATATAATATATCATCCAAGGTTCATATTGAAATAAATAAATAATGCCTTTCTCCAACCATTGGGAGATGTGCAAAATAATCTTGCGACCACCACTCTCGTATGTTGCTATCTTAGAAAATAATTCTAGTCACGAACAAAACGTTTTCCACGTTTCAAGTACGTTCTATGCAAATATGATGGGCAACTAGTGTCAACCGGTTTCGTTCAATAAACCGGTGTCGATGATCCATCAATGTCACATCTGTACCATCCCTATTAGTAAAAAGGATGAAGAGAAAACATAATGGCGAGCTTGAAATTGCGACAGAGGGACTGTGTTAGTTTGTTCCACATTATTATGCTCTTGAAGAGAATATTCATAAATTAGACACGGCAATTAGGAGTGAGACACCGAAATGCAGTGTCGCCGTGTGCATTGTTTGGGCACACTCCTACCGGGTTGCGGTGAGAAACAATGGCTAAACATACTTTACTGTAATGTGCGTTAAAGCTGGCCATTTCAAAGCGTTCGTAACCAGTAGGAAACCCTTAAGTATTGTCGCAGTTAATATAACCATTCGTTTTATTCGATTGAAATATTACGACAGAAATGCCATTTCTGCAAATGAACCTAATGATTTGTTATGCACCTTACACCTGCTTGTATACGCTTTAAGCGATTTTTCACCCAGCAAAGACACGTTTCTATTCTAGAACATGAAATGTTTAAAGCAAACTTGCTCTGAAGAAAATGTTCAAATTTATTTTTCATGTAGCTGGTGTCACGTCCCCCACTTATAGCCGCCGCTGAAGATTGACTAAACAAACAGCTTTGTTTTTATCATTTTGTTTAAAGCGCTCTATTTTGTCAACATGGTTACTATCGTCTGAGAATAAAAAACAGATCAATTAATCAATCGTATAAAAATATGGTAATTTCAAATAAATAAACCAAATTAATTACAGTCGTTTGCGTGAGCTATTACAATTTTAGCCACTGATCTATGTACGAAGCGATTTTGAAAATACAATAGTAATTTGAAATAAGGTAATTGAATTTGTACGCTACATAAAATAATAACAAAGAGAACATGAAATACTAGTAATCGTGAACGCGGCTATCAAAAAGGTCGATTGTATAATATTTTAATGTGTCGTATTATTATTTAATGCTGTGAACACCGATGCTAGTGACACGGAATCCGCATACGGATTTTAATAAAACAAATTAATGAATACGTAATTATGAAGCAGATCAAAAGCGTTTTACGGTTTATTAATTTTTCAATATCCCTGTTACGCCTTTTCAGTGTTAAGGCGAAGTTTGTATGATATATTAGTCGCAAACATAGATGTTGATAACGAATTGTTAAGCTAATCGATTCTCGGTTTAGACTTTTTTTGTGACCAGGGATCGAGGTTCTGTTGTAAAAGATTTTTTGTGTCTACAAACGTTTTCGGTTGTAGGGTTTGGGTGCACAGCTGCACAACATCCGGGCTTTCAGTCCACAATCTAAATGTATGCTTCTACGCCATATGAACAGAAATTAATTCCACTGTTTCTACATGTGTGCGTAGCCTGAATATCTTCTACATTCTTTGTCACGACATAATACCTATGCATTTAAAAAGCAAACAAGAACTATTTTACAATGTTAAATAACTTATGGATGTGCTGTCTATTCCAAGTTATTTATTTAGAATCTATAGCAGGCAGAATATTTGTACAAGCTTTTGCGGTCAGATGTAATCGTTTAATATAATATCGAATAAATTTTCAGTATATTAAAGAGTAACTTTCAGTTATAATTTTACTGTGTTTCTAAATACTTTCACTTTCAATGTAACCCATAGCAATCATAATAATTTCTATGAAAAAACAGGATAGCAAACTAAGACAGAGTTTCGTAAAAATGTATCCTCCCATATACGCCATCCTGCGTGTCGTGTTAGATGGGCCGGCGAGGGGAGGGAGTAGCGGGTGCGGGGGCGGAATCTCAGCCCCTCAGTAAATAATTACCGCCCCGGCACTGGGGTGTAGCCCCAAAACCGTTCGTGAGCCCCTGGCCGGCTCTTCCAACTTTGCCAATTCTTATTGTGTTCGCAGTTTCACGAAAATAAATGTACTACAGGTATACCAAACAAACGTCAGTTAGTTATTTTAGACATAGTTTTATCAACAATAGACTTGAAAATAGGTCGAAATAACTTAAGAACTTAGGCCTATTATGAATAGGAATGTACGTCAAAGGCCTTACTACTTAAAATGTTGAAATATGCTTAGGTTCTCAGAATGGGGGTTTATTTTATATAACTTATATAACTTTTAAATAGCTTTGTTTTCGTTGGAAATTATCAAATGACCGCTCCCGCCGAGGGTGCAGCTGGAGAGAGTGTCAGACTTACTGACTCAAACCCACTATGTACCGGCCACGGTAACTCTTACGAACAACCCGCAACCCAGCCAGAACCTGGCCCTAACGGGAACCCACAAACTTTTAAATATCGATCGATTTGAAACAAGTAGAATGTTATTGTTCGATACCCACTGAAAAATATAGGCCGTTTTCGTAAGAAAGTTTGACACTATATTTTCGTGACTGTCCGATAGCTGTCTAAATACTGCCCAAAATTTAACAGAATTTTTGGCAATATTTAATTTTATTCTAACATGAATGTAGGCCAACGCATGCCAAATCGAACAATTTTTTACGCAAATTGTAGTTTTCTATGTCAAGGAGCGATTAGCCACTCTTTCCATTCAATAAAGTATGAATGGAGCCAATTAAGTTACGTAATGTATTACAGAAATACTATCGGGACACCTTTTCATAAACGGTCGGTTAGACACGAGGCAAACTATTGATTAGCTTGTGTAGTGGGTGCTAACACAACTAATAAACTTCACAAACTTACATATTCATATAAACACAGACCACGGCCAACAAACATGCCAATTGTTGGCCGTGGACCTTCATTCGGCTGTCGGCTGTCCGGTACGGTGAACATTGCACCAATGGGGTCGTCCTCGTCTCATACATACGTACTGTACGGCAAACTTTGCTTTTACCTTTGAACACATAAATCAAATATCTAGTATATTCACTTATTTGTCTTTTTTTTACTTTACGACTGAAGTGGTCTAATGTACGTGTACGTGTAATGTACGTGTACCCCACTACACCTATTGGGCATCCTGTATAAGACCACATACTTACCACGAAGTTCTGAAAACGTGTTCATAGGTAGACGAACACGTTTTCGAAGTTATATTTCAATAGCTATATTCATGAATTAATAATGCGTTTTATAATAATCTGTATCTTTTCGTCGTTGTAGAATTGTCTAATCTTTGTTAAATAAAATGACTAAAGCTAATAATGTTAAGTCGTGATGATGATTTTAGATTTTCTGATGAATTAAATCGATTGTCATTCAATGATCTACAACCACAATAGGACATTCTCTAAGCCTGTTCACCTCAAATCGAATTCAAAGCATTAACATACAATATAACTGCAATTCAAGCCCCAATAATAATAAATAATACAGCTAATTTATAGAAATCTCTTCTACAGATAGGGCAATACGTTCGGTTTGATCTCGAATAGATTAGGCTAGCGACCGCAGCCCGCTACGTGACTGAAGTTGGGCATTCAAATATTTTGGACTCTTTGATGTTCACCATTATTATAAATGTTCAAATGACATTTTGCTCTCGCGGTCTAATTATAGGGGTAAGAAATTTAGTTTTGGTACACTACTGTTTCAGGGCTTTTGGGAGGCGTGCTTATACGAAAAAGACCGATGATGTAATGTTGAATTGAAAAGTCCTGTTGGCTGTAACACTATCATTAATAAATCCTCTATCTAGTGTAAATTTCTACAAGAGCTTTAATATGGGATAAAGACCTAAAATTGTGCCTTCTGACTGCGGCTTTAGAAAATCTGTCAAGGATTTGTTTTGCAACATGACTAAATGGAAGCACGGAGGAAGACACTTTTGGACCCAGCACATAAAACTTCCTAGGAACACGAACAAAACCCCGGCAAAGAACCAGGGCTACAATATTACTTTCGCGCTAGTAATCTTCCCAGCACGTTAAGTAGGTACTTGTCATGTGTTCACGCCTCACTGACGTCGCCATTACGTCCCCAAGTAATAGGGGACGAGTATACTGCTCTACTAGCTCGCATTAAAACGTTTTCTAAGCTAGCATTTATATAAAAAGTAACAGCCATTAGTAAAACATAAATGCTTGCCATTACAATTAAAAAAGAACAAAGCAACAAAAAAACATTTCAGAATTATTCATGCAAAAAAGTTTATTTCGCTCCAATCAAAACAGGTTTCTGTGTAATTGTTAAGGGTTCAACTTACAAATTAATTCATTCATCAAGGTACCATAATTTGTGTTCTCATTGTGATGTAAATAATGTAAACGAAACACATTGTGCTAAGAACTTTGGAATTGTGATGAAATACGATGGAACTTATACGGAGTAACATGTTTTTGTTGTTCTCTGTTCGTATTATAAGTGAATGCGAAGATCTGTTCTGTATTAAGACTCCTCGCCAACCTATGCGGTGTCAGGTCTGTCATAGGCAGCACCCAGCATCAGGCATGATTATATAATCAGGAGGCACGATAATTATAAGGACGATTATAACTTCCAAAATCAAGAAACAAGCTAACGCAATGTTTTGGTGCACTTTCCCAGAAATCTTCAAGACATTTTCAGAGATATGAATAGAAGTGGTTAGTATAAACAGACGGACCATCAACAATAACACTTAACGAAGTGACAAGAGATTACCGCCTTTCAACGGTGCGGCCACTATATTCAGAGACGACATTAAATTCCTTTGTATGACTAACATTAAAACTTGAAGAACAGAATGATTGAATACATGGTCGGCAACTTCTTAGAAGAGAGCTGATGGCCGTGGATGTAAAATGATGCACCTAAACCGGCCAGAATAAACCGAATATATATTTTGCCAGACTTCGATCGTAATCTGAAACGGCTTCCGACAAAAATCATCCCACATTTAAAATTAAAACCACCTTTAAACTATCACATGTACAATATAAATTACGCTTGCGTATTAAGTTTATCTGCACGATAATATACCCCGGAGCTAATGCGTCAGCTCTAAGGTCGAATGTAGGCTTTATGGCCGTTATTCAAGACGCTTCGTGCTTCACGACCACAATATTCATTGCTACGGATTAAATAACTGCCACTTACACAATTTTATAGTTGCTGCATTCACCAATAATACATTAAAACAATTTCTATAAGAGTGAACATTTTCGCAGCAATTTCTAAATTGTATTAAACTTTAGTCACATTACATAATTTCATTTCTAATCTAATCCAGACTTCAAATTCATACGTTATGCGAACATTTTCAACTTGAATTTCAATACACAGCGGGTCTCTGCGATTCGTTGAAATTCCATCCGTAACGTTGAAGTTGTACTGTAGTTTGTCAGCAACAAGTGTGCGGAGCTAGGCCGGCCTGTAATTTTGATAATGGCCACGAGAGTCGTGCTGTAGATAAGCGAGATAACGGCCGAGACGGACCGGGCCGGACGGATCACAGTCCGGTCCTATGTCAGTCGTGCGAGTCGTTTTAAGCCACCCTTTTGGGTGGGAGGATAACGCTTGTCAGTCACGCAGTTCCGCATGGACTTTCAGAATATCGTGCGCAAACGTTTACGTATTGACGTAAGTTTTCCATTTTATGCGGACAACGTGCTGTGCTTACGGAGATGTTTTAATATAGTTTTTTACTTGGATCTTTATTATACTCAGTAAATTATATTTATTATATCTTTGGCACATGATGTTCTTGGTTGTTTCAAACATGATTTCATAGGTTTGATTTCATTGGTATTTGACTTAAGCAATTTTTATTTTCAATGTGTCCATTAGCATAGCACATAGCAATTTCCTTGACCAGTCCATACCAGTTACGTGATCACAGAGCTGCTTCAGAGCGACCTGCACAAAATCATCGTGTCTCCACAACACCTGTCCGCCGACCACATCAAAGTCTTCCTCTACCAGATATTAAGAGGTGAGTCACATTTGTTTATATGTATTTGTAGCTGCGGTACAGTGTAAATTATGTATCTTTCTTTGTATTGCTTATCCTGACTGCATTATTGTCTTATAGAA
The DNA here is from genome assembly GCA_958496145.1 of Heliothis peltigera. Taxonomy (NCBI): domain Eukaryota; kingdom Metazoa; phylum Arthropoda; class Insecta; order Lepidoptera; family Noctuidae; genus Heliothis; species Heliothis peltigera. The sequence continues at coordinate 2,795,867 of OY292326.1, read as the reverse complement.
ACTTTACTATGTCCCAAGGTCTTAGCTATTTAACTACTAATTTAACTAATTTGGCAGTTACCATCTTATCCCTTGTATCAATTAAGAACTGACTAGACTAAAAGCTGTTTATCCAAATTCCGATATTCCAAGGTTATAACGGTATTACAATTACGATAATAGTAATTCCCAGTACTAATACGTATGTTGAAAGGTATTATAGGTTTATATTGGCTAGGTTTATATATTATATTGGCGCCCACGTGGGAATTAGAATGTCTTTAAAGAATTCGGGTTGGTAATTATGATTTATAGGTAACATATTTGTTATGTCAGCTGTGTCACCCACGTAATGGAAAGGTGCCTTCCTCGGTTAACGAGCTATCTAACAGTAGTTTCAGTAGTTTCCGAGATTAGTGCGTTCAACCAAAAAAAAAAACAAGCAATCTCTAGCTTTCATATGATTATCCAAATTTTCTTGATGGTACGCATTATCAGTAGCTGTCATACTCGTATGTAGGTACATGTGTAGCCGATAAACATGTACTGTTCAATGAGATACGTCCTGTAATCGACATGGGAATCGCATGCAAATAAATCCAATATAAACTTATTATAACTTCGGACATTTGTTATTACAATAACCCCCGTGGGCGATAATCGACGAGTCCACTACGATATTAACCACACAAAACACTAATATAACGGTTTTACAATTCGTCGATGAATTTTAACAATTACTCTTTGTGTTGTTTCATTTACCCAGCCACGTACAAACAACGAATATATTTTCTTTTATGGTCTTTTGTTAATGGTGGTGAAAGGGTTAAACTACAGCCCGAATGCTCCATTCGAAAGGGTTGCGATGGAAATCGACCTTGACTGAGACTTTCACAATTACAGGAAGTAAGGATGGCCAACCCTATCCTTGTTAACGAGTAAAATTCCGGTAGCTGTAAAATGTTCCAAACAATACAAATTATTTCTTTGAAAACTCTCTTAAAAGAAAAACTTTGTTGGCACGTCAAAGCGGGGGATTTTGTATCAACGACAGCTTAAAATTGAAAAAATTAAAGGGTGATACTTTGTTTTTTTTGGCAGCCCTAGATAGTCGCATTACTGTTACAGCCGGCACAGAGTAAAAACATTTCGCTCGCCTTATTCATGCTAGGGGTGGTCACAAACCGTACAGCTCAGTCCATTGTCCCATGGCTCATTAATATGCCAACCCCGCCCGTTACTATACTTATATTATACTTTTGGTTTTGTTATTTCAGATCTTGTTTCACGTTCATTGAGAGGTTGGCTCTTTCTTTTTTTTGTTACTGTTAATAGGGAATGGTATGATTTTAATTGAAGTTAATACATTTTCGTAAAAACTTTTAAATTATTAAGTGGTCGGTAAATGTACTCATGGTGCGTGAATGTATACGTGATTCCTATCTAGATTTTTTCAAGTGACAACTTATTCTAAAGGACACATTTGCACTTTCAAGACCCTGACAAATCATATAATTATGTGTAAATAGGTGTCATTATTCATGACATTAATTACACGAAGCGAATATCCATTGCAATATCCATCCATCATTAATGGGTATCGATTAGGATTACACTGTCGGCCATATAATCGAGACACCGCTAATCTGCTAAATTATTTAGATTACAAGATCACAAATGTATTCAACCAGTTTCTAATTTAAATATACAGTAACACCTGCCGACAATTTTTTTTTTGTCATGCAGAGGTGCGCTCGACGCTCAAGCAGCTTCGTCGCAAATGTCGAAATGTGAAAAATATCACGAGCGCACCGGCTTCTCGACATGACATTAATATTTGACGAGATGCACTTTTAACTTGAAAGTTTCAAACTTCTGCACAAGTGTAGAACATTGCTCCGGCAAATAAGCTTTTATTTTATTAGCTTTCGCACTGTTACGCGCGTGTACCGCTACCGAGGACGCTTTTATTTGATAGAGTTCGTTTTATGACTGAATGCTTAATGGATATATCTCTTCAAAGTAGTAAACTTTTTCCATTAGCACGCCATCAGTTGTGTATGTATGTTCGGTATACTTAAGCCAGATAATGCAAGGTGAAACTTGACGAAACAATAAACACTTAAGTTTTGATCATCACTTCATGTATAAATGAAGGAAATATGTTATAACAACTCTGGAGGCGGATGAAGTCGGTCCGTTTGGCCAGCGGCTCGGTAAACAGAGTTGGTTGATTGCGGCCGGGCTCGGACTGTGCGCTCCGATAAATACAAGTTTAAAACAAACCCGAGTTGTGAGCTCCCTCCGAGACCAACTCGTGCCGCCCGCGCCGCCGTCGCGTCTCACGGCTCGCATACGCCCACTTCCACCTGCCGTAAATCAATTAAAACTACCAAGTCTACCGAGGACCAGTCCCCAATCCAAAGACAACCTACCCCAAAACTACTAGTATGCCGCGCAAAAGACACTTTATGGCGACTAATTCCGTCACTATTAAGCTCATTCCAAACATTTTAAAACCGTTCACTATTCGTATGCTAATGTAATCCACTTTCGCAGATGAAAAGAATTGCGTCGCAGCCGTCGCTTCGTCTCCCGATTTCATATTATTAATTTGTGCAATTATTCGTGCAGTGCCAAGAGATTTCCCGGGGTAGAACGCGCGAAGGGAATTTAGAAAAATGCGGTCGTTAAGCCCCACCGCCTCGGCTGGCGCGTTTAATTAAAAACTTTATAGTTGCACCGCCTTGATGGCTCCGCTCTAACTGAAATCACATAGACAACCGCAGTCTCTCGCAAAATGGAACTCTTTTAATCACAATACAGTTTAGAGAATTGCTATCGACCCTGCATCATTGCATTTGAATAAATTACATGAAATTTTCTGTGGAAATACTTAACTAAATATAGGTGGTGTGCGTGTCAGTGAATGCAACTGGCGCGATTAGGGGTAACACGCCGCTGGGATAGTTATATTCCGCTCGCTCTTCTAGATTAAACTTACTTGTCGCTTTGACTCATTCAGCTTCCTCACTACAGGGTAAGCTTTTTAATGAAACTTGCACAAAATACATAATGTTACACATTATCCTGAGCATAACACTTAAGGCAAGTTTATATTTAAGCGATATAAGTTTTTATGGTTAGTTGACGTCAATTATTCAGGAAATGTTACTCAGACAGATGTGGCATGCCGTCTAATGCGAACAAGGAGATGTCGGATTCTGCAGAATGCAGTTGGACTTATACGCAACAAATGCATAGTGACCAGTTGTGCATATTTCGCGCGTCTCGGACATGACTAGGGTTCTGCACCATTGTGCAAGGGCTCACCGGCCAGCTATGCTAATCGGCCGAGCCCGCCGGTCCGGTCGTCCTGCCCGATATTAATTATGTATGGATTGTGATGCCTCGGCTCAGCCCCATATCTGCTGAATACGACCATTTTGAATGTTACAATGCTTGCCGTTTCAAAATATTGTTACTAATTTTGTTATTTTTACTAAATAATGTTTTTGTTTTTTTACAAAAGACGCAAATGAAGTTATTTATTTCATGAACGGTAATACTGAATTAAACAACTGACTCATAAGTGGTTTAACGCCGCTTACAAAGTGACGACGTAAGTGCTGTATGTCAAACATTTAGAGGTTTTATTATGGTCAGACATCTACACATTGCATTAGATATGAAATTGAAGAAAATGCGGTAATTGTACCGAAAGGCGTTTAATTAATTTTATTTACGTATCCAACGAAATGAACAGATAAGATCTCAAGCTGGCGGCTGTGGCCTCGGCGCGGTAACGAGCAGAATTATGGAAATGCGGCGCTCACGACCTACGTGTACACTCTAATATTATTTATACGCGAGCTTTTCCCTCCAGGAAATCACCACGCACACCCCTGTTATGTAAGCTACCGAGGATTTGCTCTGATTCCGTTGACTTCCGTTCTGTCGCCACCTCCAATGACTTTTCTAAAGAATAAATTTAAAAATTCAATCACGCCGGCTGACCATTCGAAGCTCGCTTGCGGAAAATCTTGAATAGAATTTCTATATTTTCAAAGAAATTCACGTTTGCACCGAATCTGATCTCTGAACAGAATTAGATTTGGACATATTTTAAAAAGTAATTGCTATCATAAAGGCATTGGACATGGTAAAATAATGCATTGATAGAACACAAGGAAATCGAAGCGACGACGCCGGTCGACGGAAAAACCCCTAAGTGGAAAGGCCTGCCCGTGTCTCGTTCGCTCTAATGGAATTTACTTCAGGCCGTCTTGTCGCCATCTGCGAAATAAGCCCCGTTTTATGTATGAATGTGTATACACTACTCGGGAAATTAGAGGTATTAAAACATTTAGCAATGCGTCCTTATTCTGAGTGTTATTTGTATTGTAACGTGGGGATACACATGACGTGTATAATCTCCGAGTATATGTTACCATAATCTCAGTGCCAGTCCAGTGATCCGTATAATTCGTCAGAGGAGAGCCAAATGACTACATTGACATGATTGTAGGTATCTGTGGTCATCCTTAACAGTTATACACGTAATCTCTTCCTGTAACGTCCACAAATATAACATATAAACCTTTCCGGCAACCACAAGCTATATCTTTAGCTAAGCTAGACGTAGCGATGTCGTGATTTATTCCAATAACTTCTCAGTAGTTTGCTTCCAGTAAGCTAACTTTATCTCTATTAACTGAAAGATAACCTTAGCGATTCACCATGGGAATGTTTAATTTATATGAGGTAACAATAACCGTACCATTGAGATTTTAGTTTCATATCGAAATACTTTTATTGTTACCTCATATATATTTTACATTCCCGCTTAGGTTATCTTTCAGTTAATTAAGATAAAGTTTTCTAACGAAACTAAAATGTCATTGGTACTGTAAGATCTTAGAAAACGGCACCTTTCTTTTGTGATAACCAGACCAGCGCTGATAAAGTGAGATTCGTAATTCGAATTTGGTTTCGTAATTGATGGCGAACACGCCGCTTTGATGAGCCTCCTGTCTTTGACGGGCAGCTCCCTAACGGTGCGCACCAATTCAGTGGTGTCGGGGCGTTAATTGTGAAAGCTTCATCCGCCACCGGAGCCGGGAGCGTGAGATCGGGACTCACGCGCACACAAACTCTACTGTTTGTTCAACGTCAGTGCGCGTGAACAAACATTGCGGTGTGAAGCGATTTACTGTTAAGTGTGACTATTGTACTTGTATCTCCGGGAGCGTTGATTTCGTTTGGTCTGCTCAAAATGCGATTCTTTAATTGGAGCCATTGACTCCTCAAAAGGGGTTTACGAGAATTCCTTCACGCTTTAAATATATATTTTATTGGTTATTTAATAGGGATATTTAAGACGAAGTTTATGGTTGCGGTGATAGGGAAAGAATTTAACGTAGCGAACGAGCAGTCATTAACGTTGGAGCGGCGCGCGGAAACTTTGATTGGGAACCATTGCGGGGTTACAATTAAAGTGTAATGGCGGTGGTCAGTGGTGGCTGGCGGAGCATTGTCCCCGGCTGGTCGCTAGGAGCCAGGACCACGTCACGGTCGGGCGCGCGGCGCGTGCGGCCGTCGACCTGCAAGTATTGGACTCGCCGCACAATAAACAACATTTACGCGCTATTTTTCATACACCCCTACATTATTGCTGCTTTGTTCTCCAAGTTTCTATGGCTTCGTCGAGACCAAATTACGAAAATTTTGTGCCGAACTAATAACATAAATGTGAGTAAATTATAGATTGTGACTTGGTAGTTGTTCCGCTTGGCTCGTTCACGGGTAGTTATCTCCATGGTCTCTTGTTCTGCAAAGGAAATGTGCAAGCACGTATATGTCTCACGTGAGTGAAATCATAAAATGTTACATTCATATTTTAATCCCCGTTAGCTGTTACGTCCAAGTGTTGTTAATCAGCTCAAAGTGTTGCATCACGTGGGTAATACTCTGAGGTATTCGTGAGATAATGTGTGAAATTGCGGCCCCAGTTTTGTAATTATAGTAGGTAACGGTATTTCTCTTCGAAGTTGACTCATTTCGTCCAGGTTGCGTGGTTTTATCATAAAACTCCGAGGTGCGTGTTCGTGAAAACTGCGGTACACCCGCTGGGAAATTAAACTCGTTGCGACGCGAAGAGGTGTCGTTAATTTGTTTTGGCGCAGACAGCGCTGGGGGCCGTCGCTAGCTTCTCCGTAATGGCCGACTGTCAGACGCTCGCAGTCCTGCAGAAATTTTCCGACTGTTGGCCCTCGGAACTGATTTGATAAGTTTTATGGAACTGTGTACTTCTACAGTTTATAGTTTGTGATGTTTCCAAAATGTATAACATTTATAACGTCGCTTCCTATTGTCTGATACCAAGTTCACTGATATCGTTACTATTCGTAATTTACTTTGACTAACTCGTTCTCAGAATTTGTGAAGTTGAACAAAGTTTTCTCATACTCGTCGTAAATATACGCCAGTCTGGATGGTTTCATTCCTCTATACAATCATAATGAATAAAGAAAAAAAGGCCTTAGATGTTTTAATTGTAGCGGATCTTTAATTGTACTCCTAGTCTAACAATTTGCAAAACGTCATTAAAAAAGGATCGTGTTAATTTATAACAATCGCAAAAAAACGTAGAATTAATACCGTTGCTCTTAATGCCTTTTTAAAAAGGCCTGCCAACTTTGAAAAGGGTAACGCTGAGATCAAGGTTGTATCTCATTAACATTGCAATTCTTCTTCGAGTCTCTTCGATTACTTTGTGATGTATTTTTTTACTGCAACCATACGATCTTCCGTTACCTCATTTGAAAATATATATATATTTTTTTTTTCTGTATCTGTATCTTGAGAAATTAAGACATTGTGAGTGAAATATCAATTTAAAAATATAAAGATTGGTTTATGTGATGGTACTATTTAGGTACACTGTAACAAATAAAAATTTCAGTTTCTTTTTGATACTGTCGTTCCAATAAAGAAATGATCCTACAGAGACAGTTAAAATCCAAATAAAGCCGCCTACACGTCATCAGTAGCTTTGTGCGAACTCTTTCTGTCATCCCCAGCGCCCGTTAGATTTGGGTCAATAAGCACGACGCACGGTCACGTGACAATCGAATAGCTTGACATATCTGCGTGAAACGTGACCGGCAGATGCTAACAGAGGACTTGTGATCGTCGTTATCAAATCTGGTTGCACGTCAGATCTCTCAATCAATTAGTAGAAACGTTTGATGTTCGGGTAAGCCTAGGTGTTTCGAGTTTGCTGTTATGAATCTGGTTATGGAATTTTGGTTAAGACAGCAGTCTTGAAAACTTAAGGCTATGGCTACGGGATAAACCAGAGCAAAAACATAACTGATTTAAAACTGCAAACTGTGAAATATGTGAACTCAAGATATGCTTCTACAAGAAGAAGTATGTACATGTATTACAAGCTTTCAATGGGGATTTCGCTCATTGGCCTAAACACTGAACTTTCCATTTGTCATAATATTTGCCAATTAAAAATATAAATATTTCATTGCATACGAAAATATAAATACCCAGTGCTTAGAGACTAAAATTGCTAAACAATTGGTACTCACAAAACGTGACTAGTAACACGATACACAACCCAAAAATAACACAGCTAGGGAACATCAATCCCAACCCAACCCGGGCAGAGCAAGCCGGATCCCCTAGAAACAAAAGGATAGAAACAAAAGCATATCTCTTCATTAAACTAACTCAATCCAGCCCAAAAGTGGTTCTTAGCGGTTATGGCCAGGAACTTACCTTGAAAGCCGATCGTCAATACAATAGACTGTAAATTCATTGAAACCTTTCTTGAGTATCATCCATTTTCAACTATGGTTATAAGATAGGATGACGTCAGAGATTTCTTTCATTAGAAGCAGGTGGTTGATTAAAGTATGTAAATTATTTCCTAAATGACTACGAATGGCAATTTTTTTATTTTATTTACTGGTCAATAAATAAATATTATTGATTGAGGTCATGTATAGTCCACTGCCAAATTAAATTTGTTTGTGAGTGTGTTATAAACATTTGATGAAACTTGTTGAGGAGATTTTATTTCCTACCTCTGGAAACAGCTCAGACCTACTTCTTAACAAAAACTAACTTAATACTACACAACACAATCTCCTTTTCTCTCCAGGTCTGAAATACTTGCACTCAGCGCGCATCCTCCATCGGGACATCAAACCTGGAAACTTACTCGTAAACAGCAACTGCGTGCTCAAGATCTGCGACTTCGGACTGGCCAGGGTTGAGGAGCCGGATGCCAGCAAGAACATGACGCAGGAGGTCGTCACACAGTATTATAGGTAGGCAATGTTTTTCATCACTTAAGTAAATGGTTGGGACCGGTGATAGAAGACTCTATTTCATAGCCAACTGTTTAAAATAGCCATTAAAGATAACGCGTGGTTTATTTTCTTTTTATACCTGTTAATTCAAACCGATATAATATTAAAATTACCGATCTTCCATTTGTCTAACAGTATCATAAGCCAGCTGATACCACTGATGAGGAGTTCAATTCCCAGGTCGTTAACAATAGCATAGATTATAACAATATGGGTTTATGTATGGGGTAATATGGGTTTTTCTTAAGGGAATTTTTATCCGCTCAAACAAAATGAGAAAATATCCTCATTTCGCATGTTCTTTTTTGGCATAAAGTACGCTCTGCTTAACCGTTTTGAAGTTATACTTACATTACATGATATAAAGGTTTCACACGATGCTTACACTATTTAACATTCCACCAAAACTCAATCTGACGTAAGTGCGCCCTCCATTAGTAGAATTTCGAATGGCCCTAAGTGTGAACAGTCATTAGTCCGTACGTTTTGTGGCCGTGGACACTTGTCAAATGTGGAATTCAGGGTTACTTTTGTGTTTATTTGGGACATTTTTGTATTTCAAGTTCATGTGGCTATCATTAGTGGTACTATCTTTAGAGCAAGGGCTTAGCAGAAGTGTTTGTGAAATCTAATACACAGCAAGGAACTGGACAACATTAAAAACGCAATTTGGATTGACAAGTGCCGCTTCAGAATATCAAATACATCAGCATTTTTTTATCCGCCACGCAAAAGGGCCTTTTGCGTGGGGGAAAAAATGCCACAAGTTTGATTGCTATGTCTGCCTGTCTATGGCACTGGAACTTTAATACTGGAACGGATTTGGATGAAGTTTTTAGATGTAAGAGTTGGTGTTCCAGTGGTGGTTCTTAGATATTTTCATCAAAATTGGCTCAATCGTTTTAAAAGAATTAAAATACTTTAAAAACTTTCGTGTCACTGATCAAAATACCCCTAAAAAATTAGCAACTATACGTATTTAATGGCCACATTTCATAGCGTTGAAGATTGATCGTCACATTATGATACATACCTCTATTATCTACAGATTTACCGATTTACACTTTCTCCTATTTATTTTTTGTATCGTGAATATTCTTGAACCAATCTTGTTCGTATAAACATCGACAGACATTTATGTTTATTAAAACCACAACAACGATCGCTTTCTTAGAAAGATGGATCTTCTTTGGTGGAAAGATTTATCCGGTTATCTGTGTATTGAATGAGGCAAAACAAATATTGTTAAACCGATTAAATAGTGTTCATGTTAAAGGAAGTTTAGCTTGATTTCAAATGTAATTGTTTTGAAACAAGATTTATCATCGATAAGATTTCAATCGACAAGAAAAACTCGGTAACCTGGCAAAATTAGATGGTGGACTACATTCGCTACAGTACCAACTATCTTCTCTATTCGTTCCCTTTACTTCGACAAAAGCCGACATTTGATCGACGTTACTCTCAAAGAGCCATGTCGAATAAATACTCTCACACCTTTCTCACGACGTGTTCGCAACAAGCGACGAAGCGTTCTAGGTGTTGAATGGATAAAAAGTGAATGAATGAGTGACCTGTGCCCCGCTGACCGCAGTTTTGAAAGTAGGACGGCTTGCCGCGTTGTGTCGAAAACATCAGCGGGCCGCGGTTTCGCCAACGTTTCGCCAAAATAGTTCACATGCATATTAGGTCGACGACAGTTTCAGAAGTCACGGTCAGAACTTCCTACATTTATACAACCATCAAGTTTTTGACCAACTTTGTACGCTTACGTGAACGTCGCTTCAGTGTTCCATTTTTAATTCAAGCTTATCAAATGTATGCGGTATCCTACCGCATGCAAATGAATAATAACAAAACGTTCCGAAATTTATGTAAATGTTCACGTATACATTTACATACACGCGTAGTATTTTATACACGCATTGTTTGTTTGTCACGTTTTCAGGGTACAGCTTAAATTTTAAATTGGAAAAAATTGTTTAGCTTTATTGAAAACGCATCAAGTGATATAGACTGAATGGCTTTGTTTACTCGTCTCGGTGATACAACCCATTTATTATTCAGGCTGCCTTTGCTTGGCAAATGAACGTTTCTTGTAAAATAGTCGTTTTATTGCTGTACTCGTGTAACTAAGTTACGGGCGACACACGTCCACTGACGCTCCGGGATTTCTTTACAACGTTAACTTTAAGTTGAAGTGAGATTGCCAATAACAAGTCTTGTAACTATAAATTAGTTTCGCTATAATCTTATACGAGTTGGTTCTCCAATAAAAATATGGAGAAATAAAAAATACAAACCAGCTACTGAGTATCAATATTCTTATGTATGCCTTACCGTGAAAACAAACCATAACAGTTTTATTCGTATCGTAATGAAGGCTAATGGCAACAACCATACTAATGTAAACAATCACGAATTTCCAGAGCACCAGAGATCCTGATGGGGGCGAATCACTACACGGCCGCGGTGGACGTATGGTCAGTGGGCTGCATATTCGGCGAGCTGCTCGGCAGGAGGATCCTGTTCCAGGCGCAGAGTCCGGTACAACAGGTATGTGGTAACAAGATTTCTCATTGCAAACGGTTGGTTCCTTTAAGAGATGTGACTGCAGGCAAATTTATAAGAAACCTTATTTGTCAGGACCGAGCTTGAGTCACATATGAAAATAAGCAAAGTTTCTTGGAAAAAGCTTGAATGTGTCATGCTAAGGATTCAAAAATTAGGGAAAACCTATGACCAAGCCTGTCATTTGAATATATCATGATCTTGCATCTGACTGCAAACCATGGTTGATGATGATGAGTCACAACGCAGCAGGTGTTATTAAATATGAATGATGTGGGAAAGATGATGTTGTCTTATTGGCATTTGTAATTTTTATTGTCTATTCCCATTAATGGATTGACCGAAGACAGTGCAATACTAGTGCAATTCAATGAATGAAAAAATGTGTCACTTAACATTCACCTAAAAGGAAACTCCGAAATAAACACCAAATCACGTGATGGTTTTTAAAACAATTTTCTCGCCTGACTTGCCCTTCAGCGTCTACAGCGAACTTCTACAAGGAAAATAATAAAAACAAAGTACTGCCGTAATTAAATTCTTTCTCACGAGAGGCTTGGTTTATGATCCCAGCACGTGATATTTTGACAACTTTGAGGGTTAAAAGGGAAAGTCACGTGAAGCTTTACATCTACTTTCGTCGGTATAAGACGAACCAACACGTTGGTGTAATAAAACACGAAATGATACGTCTCTGTAATTTTGGCTTTGAATTGCATTTAAAATTTTCATTAATTGCAATCTGAATTGTAAAGGTGACCTACAATATACATATACTGAATTGAATGAAACTAGTCTTCTTACCAAATGTTATTTTTGACTTGAACGTAATGCATTCCAGCTGGAGTTGATAACAGAACTGCTGGGCACGCCGTCGCTAGAGGACATGCGGCACGCGTGCGCCGGCGCCCGCGCGCACATGCTGCGCCGCGCGCCGCGCCCGCCCGCGCTCGCCGCGCTCTACACGCTCTCCGTGCAGGCCACGCACGAGGCCGTGCATCTACTCGCACAGGTGACAGTCCATCCAACAACCCATCAATAACATCATCATAATATTCTTATAAGGGTTCCCAAAGCACATCTGCTAATTGGCGTATGTGCAGACATTCCGATAGTTGTATGGTACAGCAATCTGTCACAACTGAAGAAAAGCGAGGAGCATTACTGATAGCACTGCGCTTTCCCCACATAGACACGAAGTAATGCCCTATAGTACGTTGACGACCGACCGTGGCTTGCGTAGCCTCCGTTAATCCTAATAAAACTTCAACATTTGCGATTACCCATTCCAGATGTTAGTATTCGACCCCGCCAAGCGTATCTCGGTAGTGGACGCGCTGGCGCACCCGTACCTGGAGGAGGGGCGGCTGCGCTACCACTCGTGCATGTGCAAGTGCTGCTACAGCGCGCCGCCCGCCGCGCGGCACTACTCCGCCGACCTCGAGCCCGGCGCGCCGCACGCCTTCCACGACGCCTGGGAACGGAAACTCACCTCTGTGCATCAGGTTAAAGGTACTGGAATGCTGATACTCATGGATGATTGTTAGAAATTAGACGATGTCACTGATTCATAGTGTTTTAATGGGGGAAGAAATAAGGACGTCATGCCAATTGCCTTCACGGCATACGACATAGTTATTTATGGGTCAATACTGAGTGACGCCAATAGATATACCTACTTGACTCCCGCCAATTTTGAAGGGCCTATTAAAATTGAAAATACTATTAATTATGAATGATGTATGTATTACGGCTAAAACCCGAAGTGCGGCCACGCCTACTTTTAGCCGGTTAGAACTACATAGGTGTAGCCAGTTACTCTTGGTTAAACCTAGTATTATTACAAAAACACTAAAATGATGATGTTTTTTAAAGAAATGACAACTGTAACGCAAGTGGGGTACAGTACCTACTACTATATATATTGGGGTTTTAAAAATATGGTTTCTTGTTTTGCTGCGTCATAAATTTTACGTACTAACGAATCCCACATAAAACTGTTACAGAGGAGATTCACAAATTCATAGCGGAACAACTGCAGACTTCCCGCGTGCCGCTGTGCATCAACCCTCAGTCGGCGGCGTTCAAGAGCTTCGCAAGGTAAGGCGCCGCCACATCAACCGCAACCAACCGCAACCAACCGACACTAGGTGATTTCTTTGCGATACGTAACCTAACACGCCTTAGCGACCACCCACACCCAATGGGCCACGCCGTTTCTCAAAACAAAAAAACACGTGCAGACAACACTGAATTTGATTCGAGAGTTTTCAACCGCTCTTCGTCCCGAGGCGACGTTTTTGCGCCGCAAATTCTTGCACGGTGACATAATCCTTAAAATTTTGCTTCCTTTCTAGCTAACGAATTATTTTGCGCGATTTTCAAAAGTAGTATTACTGATGATAAAATTTGTAAAGTTCCAGTGTTGTCTCCACGGCTGGCGATGTTTACGATAATAAATCAGAGAAAGCAAACAGTCATCACAACTGAGTGTGGCACGGTGCGAGTCTGTTAGTGTGTGCACGTCTGTCGCCGGTGTACGTAGCGTGTAGCAGTCGTGACGTCACTCGGTGGTCGCAGAACGCCTATGTCGCCCCCTCCCACCCCCTCCTCCCGCCCTCTAGTGTTGCTACGTATCTTGTGCCTCGTCGTACAGTAACTCACACGGGTCGATTTTGCTAGAACCCGACTTGTGCATGGGTTGATCTTTTATTTTTCTTTTAAATAAGTTTTGTTCCCCGCGCTGCCCGCGCCCTCATACATACGCCGCTGTTTTCGAGCAAAATCAACCCTCTTGAAATGGTGGCGTGTCCCGCTTCACTAGCACCGCTGTTCACTCCCGTACGGTAGTTTTAATTCTGCTTTTTTGTGTGTTTTGCGACAGCTCTAGGGCGGGTTCGAAAGCAAAAGTTTGTTCCCCTTTCAAGACGGCGGCAAAATATCTACTGCTATCGCCCGTGATATTTCTGTGCGCCGCCTAGCGTGGAGCCCCGTAAGCGTCCGCACGCCGCACGCGCACGCGCACGACTTGTCGCCCTCGCCCGTCGTCTCCTTTCAAAAGGGTTGATCCTTAGCTAGTGCTCGCTCCGTCCTATCGGTTCGGTTGCAGTGCATGCCTTTGGTAGCTTCGCACTTGAGTTCGGTGACCGTGTTTGACTTATGTTGAGTTTCTCTTGTTAGCTGACAACTAAACATAAAATTGGTTTACAACAAATAAAAAACAATATGTTTCAAACAATATTTTTGGAACTGCCGTATTTTTAGGAACTTCAGCAATTCAGTTAAAAATTAAGTGAAGTTTCTTTACATTTTTTGGTTTTTATCTCCTCTAACCAGGGAACGGAACTCAAGTATGTCGCCCAATTTCTTCTAAATCGTCAAAAAATGGTTTCGATTTTGAAGAAATTTCAGTATCGAGGTTGACTTTGATTTTGTACGATTTAGTTGGGTCTGACAACCCTAGCAGAAAAGAATTTTGATTTTTAAATATGAACATATTCCTTGGACTTAAGGTTGATATTTAAGGAGTGAGGGTTTTTCTGTCAGGGTTGCCTCGTAGTGCATGCGTAGAATGAGAGGTGCACTGTGCCAAGCACATGGTTGTGGTGAATTTCATTAATATTTTTATTCAGTAGTTACTGTAGTTTGATTTGTGATGCAGTTTTGCTATAAGATTTCTCTTTTATTATCATAGATTTTGTTCAAAAATGATTAATGCATGTTTTGTATGTTGGATTCATGACTTACAATGGTTTGCAAAGTTACATTATCTATTCAATTGATAAAAATTTAGAAAATGATAAATTGAAACAATTATATTGCCATTTTTTTTAACACTGGTAACTTAATAACATCATTATATTGATTAGAAAATCGATTGATTTGAGTTAAAAGTTAATTTTACCCAGTATTTAAAACAAATCCTCGAGTGTATATACAAGAAAACAAGCTCGAAGGAAGTATTAGAACTAGGTGAGTGTATGAGTCCAACAGCCGGCGGGCGTGGCGTGGGCGCGCGCCCGGCCGGCGCTGACCGCGCGGACCCGCGCTTGCAGCTCCACAGTGGCGCACCCCTCCGAGCTGCCGCCCTCGCCGCACCACTGGGAATGACCCGCGCCGCCCGCCCGCACGCGCCACTACTGACGGCTCGCCCTCCCAGCGGTCGCTTAAGCTCGATTTTGGAACGCTGTAGCTGCGAACTCGGAGGTATCGTGTCACCTTTATGATTATAACGTTAAGGTTCAATATTGTACTGTATGCAATTGTCAAGAACAAAACAGCGCATAATTTTTGGTTTTTGATATACTCACTGCCCTAATCTGCTTTAAATATAATTGTAATTAGTAGATGTTACTCAGTAGCTGTATCTAAATATAAATGAAAGGTGATGATTATTATTACTTAAAATTATACGTGAAGATTTCAAAAATCAAAAATTACCCGCTGTAAACACACTTCATCTGACATTTATCCTTATTTATGTTAAAATGTCATTTAATATCTATAAGGATAAATGTGCAGCAGAAATCATAAATTTTGTCAGCATTAATTTTAAATAAATAAAACCAGGCAACATACGAATTCTAAACACAAAGTATCTGAAATGTATATTGTAAAATCTGAAAACAATGAAGTTCAGTCAAAATCGACCTTTATCACTAAAAGTATAGAATTGTAAGTTCAGTAAAGTCTACGCGTCACATAAGTCGGGTATCTTGTAAACCGCCTTGTTTTGCTTTTATTTGACTTGACTATGAATGTATTAAATTTGGATTGTATAAATACCGCATCATACCTCATCGCTGTAACTAAAAGGCATTAATATTACGCGCATTGTTATAGTATACGTTGTGGAGAAATCTTTACGATTTATGGGTAGATAGGCTTATAAAAAGTCTTACTAAATTTATATTAAATTATAATCACAATTGGCTAATATAAAACTTCAGAAATGCTTTCATAACATATAAAAAATATGTAAAATATAAAATTTGCAATCGAGTCCACCTACCCTATTCCAAATTGCATTTCAAGTGTCTCCATAAAGCGCATTTATCGTATAAGCAAAGCAAAACAGCGGATTCGCGACTTCACTACCAAAAATTATTCATTTCTGATATTTACTTGTAACGTAGCGTGTAGCGAATGTGTGTAGAATAATATAGTTGGCTGGTATACTGTGAATATTATCGATAAGGAAAGGCAAATGATTGGAAAGGATAAAAATGTCGATGGCCACAAAATTTTATACAACGAATTGTGATGGCTGAAATGACGTCACAAAGTAATAGCGGCGTATGTACTTGAGGATGAAGATACGTCGTTGTTACTTCTGACGGCAACGTAGGTAGGGGATTTTATCGAGATGGAAGGGCAAGCTATATGTCGGAAATGTATGGTATAAGATGGGAGGCGGCCAGGTCATCGACCCGCCGCCTCGGCTCGATATATACAGCAAAGAGAAGCTTCACGTAGAATTAGGTTATGTTTCATTTATCTCCGCGATTCCATGTAATTGTAAGTGTGACATAGTGTCAATGTGTGCCTGATTGTGTTTTGTACGGACGTTGCAAGCAATAATTGTTGCAATATTATTTACTGCGTATTGACATTTTAATTTTATGACTACGGATTTATTGATTTATATGTGTTCTCTTTTAATCTCCTTTGTGGGATGGCTACACACGATAGTTTTATACTTAATGCGGATTTCAGTTGTGTGCCAACAAGAATCTCGAATAAGCTGTCGTGTGTAGACGTCCTAGCGTGTATTATAATTACTAAGCTTAATCCTAAACACCATTGTATGTAACATCGACTGAACATTTTTACGTAGTTAGGTTAGAATAGTACTAGATATATTAAACTACTAATTTACTCGATGCAATGAATATAAATAGTAAATAAAATAAATGTATGAGTAATATTCACATACTATCATTGCAGTAGTGAGATATTTTATAGCAAAGTGTTTGTAAATGTAATAAATACATGTGTATTTCACGCATTTAATAGTTATATTAGAGGTTTGAGTATTGTACTGGGATGTGTTAGTGTGCGTGAGTATTACGTCATTTCGTCTAATTATTGGCAATGATAATCTTATATGTACACTACAGGGTGGAAATGCAAGCACTCGCTGTCTGAATATCGCCGGTATCAATCTCAAATTCAGTGTTGCCAAGTAATAACCACAGTGTTTGCTTGCATGTCCATCACGTAAATTCCAAAATTGATGTTTCAAATTAATTTGTAAGTGATATCACTATTGTATCACGCTGCTAACATGTAATCTAGCATAGGGAGACTTTGTGTGAATGTCGCCAGACGTCGTAGCCTTAAAACTAGTTCAAAACTATATAAAAGATTAAAACATTAAAAAAACGTTGTAAATAAATGCATAGTAATAATGTTAGTCTAGTACGGTACGGGATGTAAACCGATGTAGCGAGCCCATGAATTGTAGGTCCTTACTTCAAACCGCTGCGAGACTTGTAAGCTCCTTAGTTCTTTAGACGGTAGTCAGATATTAGCGACATATTTACAGTTTTTGCGTTGGTTATTAGTGAAGATTGTACATAGTTAAGGGGTCTGGTAGCGGTTTGAGGGAGACTTTGATGGTACAAAAGAGGCGAGCTCGATGTTGTTCGGTTTTGGCTGCCGCCTACTCTGCATGTCTGAAGGTCCTTCGGATATGTGGGTGGTTGTTATAAACATAATTATTTATAGGTATTATGATTAAAATCTCATAGGTTCGGACAACTATGACCATTCAAGTGATGGAAACCAACCAATCATTGTCCAAATCAAGTTTGATTTAAAAGGTTACATTGTTGAAAAAATCTGTCACCCTTAACTTCATGTAACCTCACTTTGAACTAGTAGGTGACAGCCAAAATTGTACAAGCGAGTCCCGACAGACCCACCTTGCCTTAACTCAATAACTGTCACTGTGATCCGTTACGCGTAGATTTTGAACCCCCGCACCCCTCGCCCACACTCTGTGTACTGTATATAATAAACGAGTGCTCGTTAGGTAATTATCGTCATTGGTTTATTAGAAATTTGCTTAATTATATAAACTGCTGTATACTACATGTCCTCCGATGTGAAAAGACGTTCGATTGTATGTAAATAGGGATATAATAAGTAGACGAATATTGTTAGGTTGGGGTGTGCAGATGTGTGCGGATGAAATAATTGTACCAAAATAAATAAATTGTAAAAAAATAGAAACTGACTCTGAGCACATTTTGGTTTTGATGAAATTAAAAAAAATACAAACCTCATGACAAGTAACTCAATTGATTAGTCAGGTTGTTGTTTCTTTATTTGCAACTTAATTGGCATGTGGAATTAAAATGAATAAACAACGATGCCTACCTCACCAATACAACACAAAAACAGGAGGTAAAGTGCATTCATAGAATTGGAACAGTAATGAGATAGTAGATATGATTGGCGCGGCTGTCACCCCGGCGCGGAGGATAGGGCGGTGCGAGCGACTCAGTACTGCGGCGCCTTAACGAACACGCTTCTTATTTTATGTAATTGTACGTATTGCGTTTCCAGACTTTCAGAGATCTCGTATTATTTTAAGTTTTAAGTACACGACTGTTCATTTTACACGCAAGTGATCTTTAGTTGGTAGGACGTCACGTTTGTATTGTACTAGTTTCCTGTGGCCAGTCAGCCAAGGCTTTCTGTTAATTTTAATTGATCGCACACTCGAATGTTCCCGCGCGAGCGGACGTTCACTTTCTTTATGTTTCGTGTAAATATTAGCGGTAATGCGGTAAGACTCTTAGGTTTGTGTTAACAATTAGATCGCCTCTGTTCTTAGTTTGTGTTCAGTAATCCCACATTAATTTTGTATAATAATTTCCACAATTATATTAAAAAAAAGTAAAAAAAAAATAATACAAAATACGAGAAAATGAATTTGTATTCTTCGTTTTAATGATTATTATTATTATAATGACATTTTGATTTTAATTACTATTATTACCAGTCGTAATGTAAATAGATACTTTGTGCACTGATAGTCGTGTTTAAGTTAACTTTAGATATTAATATCAAATGGCTGTATCGATTCTCTTTATGTAAAGCCCAAGACACAAAGTTCACTATAAGACTTAGTAGAGATGTTCTGTTTGCGGCGTTGTCCTTTATCATTTTGTAATGTATAGAATGGTTTAGTTAACACGTCACGACGGACTTTTTGGTGTTTGTGAATTATTTTCTCGTGTACACAGCAACCCAGAAACTGTCAATGTAAATATAAATGATACGTGTTTCTGTCGTGTACGCAGATAGTTGCATTTCACCATTGTTGCGAACTGCCAAAACTATTGTAATAATTTTGTAGCGTTTCTACGTGTTACACCACACTGGCAATACTGATACAATGTAACATTACAAATGGAGCGATGGAAATTTTGAATGGATTTATTTCAATTTTTAAATTAATTTGTCTATGAATTCTTAAACCATAGCGCTGTTTGCTCAAATTGCTATAATTACGCGTACTCATCTAAGTATAACTAAATCAGGTTTTCAATTTCTGTCGTTGTTTTCAATTTTGTCCTAATTTTAGCTTAGTTTAATTTCTACTAGAATTATTGTAATTAACGTTTTATGTAATTGCCTGTGTGGTGTATATCGTACGCGTAGCTCGCGAGCCGGGTAGCGACCGAGGCCGGCCAAGCGACACTGTGTAACAATAAACTACTGCATAATTATATATAGGACTTTTATTTTACACCCTCAAAAGAACCCTTCTTCGTGGATAAGCCTTCAAATAAACAAAGTTGAAATATAAACATCGACATATTATATCTAGCGATAGACAAGAACGTAAATAATATGTCCGAATATATTATCTGTGGACATAATTAATGACATATTGTGACAAGATGTGACAGCGATTAGCGCGTTGAAGCAAACAAAACAGAGTCTGCTTTGTCATTAAACACCTATTAATAGCTGGAAAAAATAATATAGGTACAATATAGGGATAGAAGTTACCACGGCCATGGTACACATAGGGCTCCAGAAAGCACAGGTGTGTTTTACTCAGTAAAGACGAAGAAGTAACACTCCGCTGATGAAGTAGAAGGAGGGGTAGTTTCATGAAATCTCACCTAAAAAGTGATTATAATAAAGATTAGCCGATAAAAATATAAAAATAGAGGAATTCGGGTTCGATTCCCGCGTAAGTCAAACTTTGGGTGCATGAACATAGGTGTCTGAGTGTTTTTACAAAATATAAAAGTATATAGTATGTTTATCAGTCGTCTCGTACCCATAGTACAAGCTCTGCTTAGTTTGGGACTAGATGATATGTGAATGGCAAGGGGAATATTCTATTATATTATTATTGTATTATATAAATTTCTTGAAGGAAAGTGATGATAGATTGAGGAAAGGTTTTGAACGAAAGATGAATCTGGCTTGGATATCAAAGATGAAGCAATTTTTTTTTTTATCATAAATACCTAAAGGAGAGAGAAGAGGTTTTGCCCAAGTCTGGAGGGCACTTCTTCCTGTACCAGTATGTAATAAAGCCTCAAATTAGATTGAGAAATCAGCAGTTTTCGAATGAGAAAACAAAAGAAAGACCCCAAAACGCCCACCACTCACCACTTCCTAAAAATAAAGCTACGTTTATCTAGTTCAGTAGATCCAACGATTATCTAGCGCCTACAACCTAACACACTTCAAACCTACGAAGGTACTTTAGATGCTAGCTAGGCCGTCACAGCTACGAATATAAAAGTCACTTGAGGAAAATATTGAACATTTTTTACGATTTAACAATAACAAAATGTGTTACGTTGCCCCGTATTTTGAAAACTTTTTCTGAGGAATCTTTACGTCAGTCTTGGTATTTTACGTCTATGTTTATAAAAAGATACATTTCCCAGTGGGAATTAATTCCGAGTAGGTAAGTAGCGATTGGTGAATAAACTATTAATGTTTGTTTGAAATTATCTATATTGCTTGCATATAATAATAAATATACTTATCGGTGGTCAGGGTCTCTTGTTAGTACCTAGAGCACCTCGAGAGCGGACATCTGTCGAGATAATGGAGAAATACGTGATTTTTGTGCTAAGTGTCGTACTGTGTAAGTTTTTTTTTTACTTTCTTTTACAAATTAATTCATTAAATAATGCGCGTGAATTGTTTTCAAACGGTAAAGAGTAAGGTATGTTTTTAAAAAGAAAGGTAAGATTTTTAATTGGTTTTTAGTAGGTGAACGTAATATTGTTGTTTATTTTTGTAAATATGTCAGACAGTTTGGACGTTTAAAACGCTCTTGCGCATCTCGCCGCAATGTTTAAACGGATTGGAATACATTCAAAATTTAATTTTAAGTGAAACAGGCAGATCTTTGCTTCCTTATTTAATAATTTAGACGATTTATTATTACTAAATAACGAGACCGATTGTTGGCCACAGCAGCTATTCTCGATCACGAGATTAGACCAGTTGCACAAGACATATTATTATAGTACACAGCATTTCCGCAGACACACGTGTAGGTACTCTATAGCGAAGGAACAGACCCTCACTAGCCTAGCCCGATGGGACGGCAATCCAACACGATCGGAGAGACATCAGGCGCAGGACCGACACTTACGTGCTCTCCGATGCGTGGGTATACCAATCACCTTCCTTCCTGACTGCGGGCTGTTTTTCTGAAAGTTTTTTAAAATCTATAAATACGATTTTGATAATGCCCCGTTTATTACTATGACTCATAGTACTGGAGATACATAAATAAGGAAAGTCGCCAATATTTAATGAAATTATCGGCTCGGCAGTGAAATACATATCATGCAAATATAGGATAGGTATTACATATACCACGTAGTATGGGGCCTACGCGGATAAAGTTATTAACAATACTTAGTACAATTTGCTAGACCATACATATCTCTTCGTACGCACGCTTCGTGTAGCTAATGTATCGCTAAAGCTATCTAGCCAAACTCTAGAAGGCTAGACAGATCTTTCTTCCTAAGCTACGTTGGAGTTGGCTTCCAGTCTAACCGGATGCCGCTGAGTAGGTACCACTGTTTTACATGGACTGACTGTCTATCTGACCTCCTCAACTCTTACTTGGACAACCCGATACCCCTTGGTAAGCCTGGTTGTCAGTCTTACTAACCTTACAACAGCAACAAGAGGGCATTTTTGTGCTTGTGACTACCAGCAATGACTGCCAAAGAAGTAGAAAAGACAGCCGTGTCTCTTGAAACACGGTGGAACTCGTAATGACACAATGTACACCCATTTAAGGACCGACTGTGCACAGCGTTGCTTAATCTTCGATTGATGGACCAGTGTGGCCATCATTTAGCTCCTATCTAGCCAAAGTAACAACCAAAAACTCAAACCATCTTCCACAGCCTCAACAGTTGCCCCATCCCCACCATCAGTGTTAAAGAAGTATCGAAAAGACTACGAGTATAACAGTAAAACTGATGCTTACTACAAACTGCACGTAGAATCAGCCCGGCATTGGCAGGTCAAGAGCCTTTGCGAGGTTGAGGGAGCTGAACCGATGGTGCCGATTTCAGACTTCGATGTAGTACAGGTCCATGCTATGATGAAGAAGTTTCCTGACATTGGGAGGTATGTGTGGGTGGGAGACGATGGTCAGAGCCATGATTCTGCTGAGGAACCTGCTATCATTGATTGTGAGTATTGAAGTATATTTGGATAGCCATTTCGTACGTCACCTTCACCGACACCGTTTTAATAATTTTATCCGACTTCTCAAAAAGCAGGACGCTATATACGTATAGTTTTATGTTGTATTTTATGAAACTTCATATTTTTATACGAGAAGCTACGCTTCCAATGTGGTCCCATTGCCACATCAATTTCTGATGATGATACCTATGAGAAAGTACTTCATATCTGGCATCCCCGGGGAGCTACTCCGCGCACCCAGATAAATAGACTAGTCCCTTTCTCAGTAAACTTGCTATTTAACACTGAAAGATTTTTAAATTGGTGTTCCTCAAATCTGAGATTAGCGCAAACAAAAAGAAATCTTAAGCTATCAAGCTTCTTATAAATCTTATGATATAAGTTTAGATATAAAATAGATAGGTACGTGATAAAACGTATAAATAGGCCAATGCTTCCCAAAAGCGTAACCTACCTACATAATTAGGTAAATGTTGTAATAACTAATAAATATCAAAGTAAATAACTATTTCAGCTCAGTAAATACCTGATCAGTTGTGTGGGATGTCTCCGATTTATTTAGGCAACTATTCTTAGATATTTGCGTGCTTAATGTACAAATAGTAATTAGGGATACTAACATATATTGATAGTTGCTTTCAAGTAAGTAGTCCACGGTATCTAGACTCGCGGGAGCTTCTCAAAGCCAATTTCACGCTCGGTCATAGCGTGTTATGTTACGGGAACCATTTGGAGCCACTTTTGAGCCATATGAGTTACAGAAACTAGTGACTTATAGGTCCTTGGGTATATTGTGTTATTTATTATTCTAGTGGATCCAGAAGACAATGACGTGGAAGAATCAGGTCAGTGCGAGGTGATGACTCGTGAAGGCGAAATAGAAATGGTCTACTGTTACCGAGATCTGCCGTTTGTTTGCAAAGTGTCTGCTAAAGACGCTCCTTATGACGCACATTGTAATGTCTTTGGGAGAAGTGAGTATGAAGAATACCTAATAATAATACGAGTATTACCAGTGTTGATTTAGGTTTTAATGCGGTTCTCATTAAATAGGGTAGTTGACAACTAATCAAATTCATTACTTTTATTGAACTGTCAAAAACGGTTACTTTCTATGTTTGTATGAAAGTTTAGAATTATGACGTCACAATTTTTTCACATCCATATACCTACTTATTCTACTTAGACGATAAGATGCTTTACTTTTTATTTTTGACCTAGTCAACTACCCAATTGTCAGTCTTTTAAGTTCTCACACTGAAAACGCTTTACTGTAGATGAAGTTGATAAAGAGAAAGAATTTGTTTTTTTTTTATTTGCTGAAGTCATGGTGGCCTATTGGTCAGAACAACAGCCTCTAAGATTAGATACAAAAGATATTTGTAGATACAAATTTTCTAAGTTATATGCACTTTCTAAGTCTATTTTGGAAACCAATGACTGTAACAATTCGAGGAATTGCGCACCCGCCTTGAGCAAGCGTGGTGATTAATGCTCAATCCTTCTCTGTATGGAAAGAGGGCTGTGCCCCTCAGTGGGACAAAAAGACTGACATAAAATAGATATGTTGATGAATTACAGCCGAATTATATTATTCCTTTTTTTTCTAGACTATAAATACTATTCAGCAGTGGGTAGTTGCTACAAGATCCCTCAGATCGCGTACTCCTGGAGCCAAGCGTACGACGAGTGCCAAGCAGAGGGCGCGCATCTCCTTGTAATAAACTCAATGACGGAGCACAATGCGATTTTGAACCTTACGAACACCGAGCCTAAGGTCCAAGGTTCTAGAGCATCGTACTTCTTCTTTGCCGGCTTCAGAGCTAGTAGGCCGGTTGGAAATGCTACTGTTGTGTTCAGGACCATTTTTAGTGAGTATCTACTGTGTTGCTTTACTTGTATTGACATTGAAATTTTAATAAGTAGTTACGGAGTATAGCCTTCACTTGTCTAGCTTTAAAATATATAAGGTATTCTCTTTGCAGTCGTATGCTGTCTTGTCTTAGTCGAGGCTTGAGCTCCCTCGCTATTTGTATAGTATTAGTCTAAGTTTATGAATATTTATAAAAGTAATTAAATTTTGATTTAGTAGCAGATATTTTATTGATTTTACAGACGCCTGCATATCAAGCTACTCTCTCTCTATCTGTCAAATTTCCTTAATAGATTTTCAACTTTATCGCTGAAGCATATGGTTCGAAGTTGATTGGGAAAAGACAG
The DNA here is from genome assembly GCA_958496145.1 of Heliothis peltigera. NCBI lineage: Eukaryota > Metazoa > Arthropoda > Insecta > Lepidoptera > Noctuidae > Heliothis > Heliothis peltigera. Next base: position 2,770,983 of record OY292326.1, on the reverse strand, counting down.
TTTCGTCTGCCTCGTTTAGTTCAGCCTCTGGATTTATTCATACATCAGGCAGAGAGTATAATTTATTATGTATTTTTTAGACCAAACCCTGGAAGAGGCTGGCTTCGACAACTGGTCTAAGAACGAGCCAAACAACGCACTGAACAGCGAGTACTGCGGCTCAGTCTTCAAGAACGACGGCAACTTTAACGACCTTGACTGCAGTCATCAGTTTGGCTTTATTTGTGAAAATGAAGTCACCTCCACTTCATAGGTGGAAGTAGCTTTTAACAACATCCATGTATTAGTATTTTTCTTTAAATTTTGGAATGTTTGCGCCAGGGTTTTTAAATTATGTGAACAAAGAATTTGAGCTTTGAACGAGATCATTCTTACGAAGTATTCTTTGGTTATAAAATTATTTTAGGGCCAGTTTCACAATGTCCGAATAGCCACTATCTACCGAATAAATTCAAAACTGGAACAGAATTTGTATGAAATGATCTACCAAAGAAACTAACTGGAACTTATTCGTAGGTGGTGAAACATGCCCTTAATGTTTCCATACACACAGAACATTCTTTTGTTATTCTTTTCAAAAGAATTTGAGCAGTGGGAATGTAATTACCGTTCCCACGTTTGATTTAAACGCGTAGGTACTTATTATCAAAGGTGGTTAAGATTTTTAACTAAAATAGACTTCAAAAAAGAGTTTGTAATTATTTTACTTCGATCTTTGATCGACTTGCCTGCAGGAATCTAAGATACTACGTGTAAAATAGGTTTACTGTATTTAATTTTTATCCTTATAATGTCTTTAGGTTTTATATGAGTTAAGATATAGCTATGAAAATCAATTGTAGAATTAAGATAATAAATACTTTTCTTTCTCATTTATTGTAGTTTGATTTGCGATTACATTTGCAATTTTAGCGATGAGGTAAGTATTTGAGTCGACAATAATATGGATAATTTCACACAAATCCCACTATGTCATTTTATAAACGTAAAATTTTGTAAATATGGATAGATACATGTTTGTTACTCTTTCACGCAAAAACTACCGCATTTATTTTGATGAAACTTGGCAGTCATTTAGCTTAGACATCAAAATAATATACTTCATCTTATTCTGGTACCTCTCCACTACTAAAGGTTGGCTGCCAGTTTGCAAACAGTTGCTCGATGCTGTCGATACTTGTCCTCTCGCGAATATTACGCAACAATACAATATGCAGTCTACTGTTTATTCGGGTACAAGAAGTTTTCAGCTCAAGAAACGGCTGATATCGCTGGCGTAATCTAGTAAGGGAAGGTTCATATTATCTGACGTAAAATACGCCGAGCGTATCATCAGTCGTACTAACGTATCATCGGTTGAACGGTCAAGTGTTTTTCTATTTGCCTGTTCTGGCGTTACGCGACCGATAATACGCAACGCATGTTCCGTCAGATATGAACCTTCCCTACTAAATGTAAAATCACAAAAGAAAAATACATACTATTAACTATTAAGGAAACAATACGTAATTTCCCGTTTGTACAGTGAAACTGTTCACAAAAACTAAGTTATTATTTTGATGAAAATTGGATTCACAATGCGACCCTATAATGTAGTCCCTCGTAAAGAAAATGGATGGAAATCACAACTGAATTGGAACCATTTGTGAATATTAGGAACGAATATAATATAAAAAAACCGGCCAAGTGCGAGTTGGACTCGCGCACGAAGTTGTTCCGTACCATTATTTATAAAACGGTCAAAAAATCATGTCTGTTTAAGCACCTACCTGTTGCCTGTTGATATCGAGCAATAATTAACAAAAAAATCACATTTGTTGTATGGGAGTCCCCCAAAATATTTATTTTATTCTAGTTTTCAACAGAAATACATCATCAGTGAAAATTTCAACTCTCTAACTATCACGTTTCATGAGATACAGCCTGGTGAAAGACGGACGGACGGACGGACGGACAGAGGAGCGAAAACAATAGGGTTCCGTTTTACCCTTTGGGTACGGAACCCTAAAAAATGTAAAAAAGGGAATATTTTAGATTGAATGTGACTCGTCAGTCGGTCTTTTCTGTATATTCCAACAGCCCATTAACTGCCCTGAATCGTGTTTGAACATGTTTGGAGAATAAGGGTACATAGAAAATCCATCATGGTCAAATGACTCAGAGGTCCATTACCGTCGGCGGGCGGTCCTAATTGAACCACTCTAAACAGTTAATCATTCGTCGTCTCCCCTAAACAAGATTTAAACTTATCTGGGCCCGTATAATTTCCTTTATGTTGGTAAATTTAAATGTACACGAACCCAGGTAACTAGATACATACACTACCTACGTAGCAACCGTATTTGAAGGGACTTGATTTAATTTCAGTACCTCCTCGGTGTATGTACAATCGCCAGCACATCACTGTCTATCCATTTTGAACCATATGCTTGAGCGATAAAGTTGAAAATCTATTAAAGAAATTTGACAGATTGTAGTAGCTTGATGTGCTGGCGTCTGTTCCTACGTGTGTAATTTTGAAAAGTTTGGGACCTTAATTATAATTGTAAAGATTAAACGTGAATATCGGTGTTCACGGACGAGATAATTAATTTTATGATCTGACCTTTATGTTAAAGCCTGCTTTGGTTTCGTTGCTATGTGAGGAAAGAAATCTAAGGGTGCGTCCATATCTGGCGAATGTGCCGCGAATATGCGTATGCCGAGAATTGAGTGCGCGCAGATCGTGTGTGAAGTGTGTCTTGTCCGATATATAACATGAGTATTATGTTATAAATTCCTTAAGACATGGGAATCAGTAACAATAAAAAGATAAGTAAATAGTAATATATAGTGGGACACCTTTTTCACACGCGGCCGGTTAGCCCCATGGTAAGCTATTGATAAGCTTGTGTTATGGGTGCTAACACAACTGATAAACTACATATACTTTACATATATATATTTATAAATACATAGACCACAGCCAACAATCATGCTCATCACACAAATGTCAACCACGCCGGGAATCGAACCCGGGACCCTTAGCTCGGCAGTCCGGCGTGGTAACCATTGCGCCATCGGGGTCGCCGATATAACATCATAGTAAAACGATGCGTGGTCGCTTATAATACGTATTTAGTTGTGTCGGCGCAATATCTATGATTCTCAGAAGGTTGTTATCTTTTTTTTGCGGAAAGCTGTCGGCTTGACCGCTGAGCCGGGAAATAGGGCCTTTCATTATTCGGGTGTCAGTAGATGTCACATTGTTGCGGCAAATCGGTCGTCGGTCGTATGAACGTTTTGGGGAAATCTTGCTGATCACGCGGCCATTGGGATGAGTTATGGCGGTTCAGTGATGTAGAGAAGTACTGCTTGTTGGGTATTTTTAGATACTGATATTAGAAACCTATTGCTATTTTTTTTCTGATGTGTAAAATATAGCTTTTATTTGCTGAAAGGCTTAAACTAGATGATAGTAATTATTACTTGCAAAATAATTTACTCAACCAATTAGTAGCTGAAGATTAAACTGTCGATTTTAATTATTCTAAAAAGCAAAACTAACAAATTCCCAAGGCCTCAATTTACGAATCGCCGGGGGCAAGCTCGCTTCACTCTATAAAAACGGTAGGTGTTACAATAAGCACGGTTATAGGAAATTCTTGGGGTATTTACCCAGTTCGCATCATCCGACGAATGCTGGCCCTCAGGTGTTGCCTGCCGCCCTATACATCTGTATCACCAGAAGGTCACGATCCACTGGTTGTGTTATAATGATTTCCTCGACACAATAGACCAGGCGAGCGGTTTGCCGTTCTAATTATCGTTGTTAAGAGTTTCAGTCTGTCATAAGCCGGAGTTTCATTCAACAATGGTGACACGTTTCAGTTTCATTGTTCGTTAATACGCCCGCAAACTTCGACTTGATTAAGATGGCCGGCGTGCACACCGTAGCGTAAAGTTGAAATGGGCGGCGAACCTTAATGAGAGTCGGCGAGCTACTTCGAACGTCTTCGGCTGTTAAAGTTCTAGTTATTAATACACGAATTTTCTCAAGTTCCTTTATGTGCTAGAATCGTGGAGTTACCGTGGTAACAGCTCTCGGAATGGCGGAGGTAATGTATGCGGCGCGATGTGATTTTCTCATTTCACGGCTGGCTGTTCTAATTTACTGTGTAACAGGTAGCCATATTTTGTGAATAACGTTGAGTTCACCGTAATGTGACGGAAACAATTTTTCTTATACGTATATTTCTGGATGCAGTAGAATTATTGTCATAAAATTATTATTTACATAAAAATATGTCAATTGGACTATATTATTTATTAATTAATGTTATATTATTGAGTGATGGTTGAATGTTTAGAACTTATCAGTAGAGACTTAAAATTAAGTATTTCTTTGAACTAGGTACTTTGTACTAAAAAATATTTGGATTTTTCTGTTCAGGTATATTTTTTCCTTCATTGGGCATCTAAAAATAACACTATTTTCAATTTGTCAGAAGTAACTGAAATTAAACTCTGAACAGGTATCTCAGTTTAATTAATATATAAATTCGAATTACAATTAAAATGGAAACCAGATTCTTGGAAATGGAACAAGACTGTCATCGCAGGTATTTTGTTACAAAAATAATTATAGACTCGGAAATGATATCCGGTCATTAAAAAGAATTCTCAGAAAAAGGCTTTTGGAATTATATGTGTAGATAAGTATATTAATGTAATATTCTTTGTAATCTATACTAATATACTTATGAAGAGTTTTTTTTTTAATTTGTATGGCTCCTTTGTTAGTATTCGTAGATTATGCCAACGTCAAGGTAGATACATATAAAGAGTTTTTTGTATGTTTGTGTGTCAAAGTTAAACTCATTTATTATTTGTATAAAACATAGATATAAAAATGTAGATCTTGTAAATATGTAAGTACAGTGCGCTATAGTTTTGTCTATGGTGGGACGTACAAATAGGGCTTGGACTTTAAAATTAAATGATAAAAAATTAGGAAAAATTACGAGTACATGAAGATTAGTTGTGAGTTTGATTGAACGCGATAATTTCAGGAACTACTACTGGGCTGATAGAAAAAATATTTCATTGTTTAGATAGCGCGTTTTTCGAGAAAGACTATAGGACACTTTTTTATCCGGGTGTCCGGAGTAGTGTTCCACAGGACACACGAGAAACTGCTGGTGGACGCTAGTTTTAAAATATAGGCACTCATCTTTCTTCTTCAGAAATTGTTTTTATCATATATAATGCACTTTCTTTCACATAGAAAATCGACCCCAAGTACCCTTAGCAGAAATAAAAAGCCTTCGAAAGGAAACCTCGACTAAACGAAAAAAACACGAAAATGTTACAAGCCGCAAAAATTACGGCCCAAATCAGATTGCCATATAGAAAAACAGAAAGCAATCAAGTGTTCCCATGATTGTCTCCAGTTATTGATGGGGCGTCGCCGAAACAGTTCGGCACCTGGTGACATCAATCACTAGCTTTAATCAGATCAGATGCTCTCAAACATCGACGTTGACTGATGCGGTTTTTTCTTAATACTCTACGAAGACCTACGTTAATGTGATTCGGTGGTTATACGTGAATGAGATTACTACGCCGACTGTATAAATGTTTTTAGAAATGGGTTAAACAATTGCAGTTGGGGTACTGTTGTGTGTAAGACTTGCTTATCTAGCTAGGAGATCCCCCAACTGAGCTTGAGTCACGCAGGCGTGTTTCTTTTTTTATTTAAGTTTTTGTAGTTTTTGTTACTTAATAATATATACTCTATTTACTTTATTTGAGACTAGTATAGGTATAGTTTTATCACTTTCAACCTTAAAACCGATAATAAAGATACCTATATTATTCTGGAATGTTCCTAATGAGCCCTTCAATTTGATACCAATACCCATCTATGGCGTCTCCAGTCGCCATGTTGGTTTTTATACTCGTACGTCACATATCTCAGGACAAACGTCACATATATACTCGTAAGGATGAAATAAGGAAATATAATATAGAACGTTAAGTACATATGCGTGAAAAAGGTAGCCCCTCTTAGCAGTCGGGTAAAAATAAAATGAGCACCAAGTTCCAGTATATTACCTAATCCATACGACAAAGTACACCCATAAGTCTGGCTTCAATCAAATAACAATCTCTACTTGAAGCAATGGAGGAATTTTATCACCAGAATTTATTTTATCGTTATAAATCACAAGGTTTTACAGTACGAAGCAGTTTCTATTCTTTTTTATCTGCAATGAATTATTCGGTATCGGAGTTTCGGAGTTTAGGGAATGTTTTTTTTTTAAATCAGGCACGTTCATAAGCCTGATTATGGCTGGATTTTTATCTTCACTTTATTTATGGTGTCGAAATGCAGGGGAATTTATTGTCAGTGGCGTGTGACTGCAATGCAGATTAACTTTGTAATTAAATAGGCTAAAAGCACTTTATTAATTTACTTATTTAAGAAGGCTAATAATATTATGGATATAAGAAGAACTGCCGGGCAGCGGGATAGTAAAAGTCTGAGATTCCTTCCTGCAGGCTTAGCATGGCAACCGTAGAATCAAGTTTTGTTTACCGGTGAATGGACAAAATGACAGAAAAGTGACAGATTGACGTAAAATTTCTTTTTACATTTTTTAAGAAAGTTTTCCTCTCTTCGATCGACATAAGTTTACAAGTGATTATATGCGAGTTGACAGGTCGCGCCTTGCTCGGGCAGAAGACATGTTGACATTGACAAGAGCTTTGTCTTTTCTTGACAGAATAGATATAGAATCGCCATGCTAAGCCTGCTGCTGCACTGATAGAGGGAGGGGTCATTTGATGATTACTCATCTCAAAAAATAGTAGGAGAAAGTGGAGGGTTTTTACTGACTAAAACCCATCTTTGTTCCATTGGAAGCCCTTTCTGTACCAGGGCCGTTGAAAGTCTTTCGAATAATGCTCTAACCCCGGCAGGCCTTGACCTATGGGCCTCAGCAGATTTTGCTGACGGATGGATAGCAAGCGCTAGTTTCGAACTCACGACAACCATTACCAAAACAAACAAAAAATTCCCCTAAACGTAATAAATTATACGAAACGCAACTTTAATTTAGCGAAACATTATTCGCTTAGATTACCCACACCGGTAGATAGTATCAATCATTGTTAGGCGTTTCCACCTCGTTTCCTAACTGTTTCAGGCAAATAAAAAAAGGTCTCATACAAGAATTATGTGGAGGTCGACAAATCTGGTGGATTTCTGTAAGCTTTTGCTTAGATCTCGGCATGATTTATGAAAGTAAGAATAAAAGGAAAATACGCTTGATGTCTGACGTGGTTTTGCTTGTTTTTCACAAGTATACGCTTGTTTGTAAAGTTATTGAATCATTATTATCTTATCGTCCGGCTGCTGGGCACAGGTTTTCTCTCACACATCGAAAAATTCAGCAATAATCACCACGCTTGCTTTTAATGTAGGTTAGCGAGTTCAGACTTTGTAGTTCAGTTTTTCTCGAGATACAATTAAACGTGGCAATGCAGCCAGCCTGTTGGGCATGCTCCCAGCAGACACCGATGGGGATGAGATTTTCATCGCTTTTTAGTTTTTTATGTAAATATATTTAACTGTTTTCTTTTGTTATTATTCTTCACTGTATTAGTTAAATAATTAAACCATTATCATTAATTGTAACATTTTTATACTGTTTGTGTAATTATTTTTAAAGTTAACTAAGCAAGCTATCTAACTATATAAGTAGATACACAATAAACCTGTGAAATGCATGGCGGCCAATTAGCTGTATTGATATAATACATTATAAATATCTGCAGAAATATGTGGTGTTATAACAAAAAAGTTAAACAAAACGTTTAACATTTGTTTAAGAAAATTTTGTTTTGGAATTATTACAATGGTATTTTTCTTTCTTCGATATGGTGAGCTAATGAAAAAATTAATATCATTGTGAAAAACTTTTTTTAAAATTAAAATGTGGATTGGTGAGAAACAGCCTGAGACCCTCAAATGATAATGCCTTTCTCTCAAAATCAGAACACACTCCACCAAAATTAAAGATCCTTGTCTCAAGCAAAAGATTAGATTTACAAATTAACAAACTTACAAGCCAATTTCCTTAACAGGATCTTCGGTAAAGTTTTGCACTATACAGCGTGTGGAACAAGCGGAGTTGCGGTATGATAAGTAGCAGTTGTTCTGGTGGAACACCCTGTGCAGATTGCCTGGCGGTACTCCAAATTAGCTGGGTAATGTACGCAATAACTGGTGTCGGTGACTTTGGTGTTAAGTTTGTATAGTGGGAATTTTATTTTCTTTGCTGTTTTTAAACAGACTCTTGTGGAAAAGAATCTGTTTATCATTTTGTAGTTTTCGATTTTGTTTAAGTCAAAAACTTTTATTCGATTTTTGAAAAATAGTGTGAATCTTTTGTCATTTTGACATTGGTGACACGGCATGGCAAGAAATTTTCAAGCGACAAATATTAAGAAATACCTAAATAAATTTATAAATTCGGCATAAAATTTTAACTTAAATGGGAAGTCGTTTTTGGTTTTCTACTGTGTTTGGACTGCGGATAGTTCGGTAGAGTTACCGCGGCCCTGGCATACAAGGACCTCCAGAAGGAACATAGTGGGTTATAGTCAGTAAGAGTCCGACACTCCTGCAGCTGCACCCACAGCGGGTCTTTCAACAGTGGAAATGACATAGGCTGAAACGACTAACCTTTAACGTTCCGTGCCATCAATGGTTCGTAGCTAGCGTCTAACACGACGACAACGGCAAAGTACCCGAATCTGTAAAATTTTACCAATCGGATGTTAACCTTCCGGTATTGTAATAAGGTTGAATATCTATAACAGGATGGTCGATGTGTTGGCGTCTGCACCTAAGTTTGGAACTATTTTATAATTTCACGTCACGATTTCTAGCGCGTCTTAATCTTATATCACGTTACCGCGATGTTTATCTTTGTGTGGGCTTCAATCACAAGATCTATTCTGTAAAGCTTAGCCTCAAGAGCTTTTAGATGGCGTCTGTGGTTCTATAGATACATTTTAGAACTACATTCTCTTACATGGAAAGACAACGTAAAGTAAGGTGATAAAATTATTGTGTCAAAATAACTATCGGTCTGTTAAAAGACATGTTGGGTACATGTTGGATGTCTTAATAACAATAGGTACTGACATTAACAAAACTCTTTATGAGCTATTCTATCGCGTTACTATGGCGTCTAGACCGATTGCCGGCCACGGAAGCCGTTCTCTCTAAGGAGAAGAGCCATCTACTACTACATATTAGGCATAAATATTTGCGCAGACCCATTCACGGACCTCTCTCTGTGAACTCTCTTTTTACTCAGTCTCATAGTCCGATGGGACCGTCATTGCACACGATCAGGCGCAGGACCGATATTTATACAGTTAAAAGTGATCACAAAATTATGAATAATACTCGCGCAAGGTTTTAACCTCAATTTCCAAAAACAAGGTCTTTTAAAGGATCCTCCATACACACGTTTTTACTAAGGCCACTAATTCATTAAAATAAAATAAACACCTGCCACCGTTCACTCACTCGAGCGGGCAATTATAAGAAATTTATTGTTGTTTACATAAAAAACCGCGATCGTTATGTATGTTATTATTTCTGCAATCCGTTTTTCAGGCAGCCCGCCCAAATATGATGTAAAAGGTTTGTAATCCGCGTGGGATAGCAGCAAGGCGATACAAGTGTACGCTGAGTATATCGACACCGGGGCACAAGGGGCCCGTGCGTGCCCAGGGCCCCCATTCTCACGGGGCCCCGAAGGACCAACAATTTCTCTCATACTTTTCAAAACATTTTTGTCGGGCTCATAATACTGTCTTCAGAAATTAGTTATTTTGAGGGTGCGGGTTAGATTCCAGGTCAGGCAAGTACCAATGTAACTTTCCTAATTTATACGTACTTTCGTTTATAACTTTATCTTGGACACCAATGACTGAATAAAGGCGAAGGAAAACATCTCTGGGAAACCTGGACTATAAAAGTCTGAAATCACCAACCCGCATTGAGCAAGCGTGGTGATTTACGCTCAATCCTTTTCCGTGTGAGAGGAGGCCTGTGCCCAGCAGTGGGACGAGAAAAAGGCTGATGATGATGATCAGAAAGTATTTACGAGTACAAGGCATGTACTACACCATCATATCGTGCTGTATGTGAATACTTATAATAAATGGTCATATTTATTTTTAGTATTATTCACTTTTTGTACTTTCCCAAAGTGCCCCAAATTCTTGGGACCCCAAGGGCCCCAGCCTAGTCTAAAACGGCCCTGTATATCGATGTACATTAGCAAAATAAATATCGAAGCCCAAGTGAGTCACATTTCAATAATACCTTGTACTTATTCTACTTTATTTATTTTTGATTCGACAGCATGTTTTTATGCTTTCTTACATTATTTGTACCGTGTTCATTTCAATAACTTTACCTGTCACAAAGAGACCTAAAATTAGTTTGAGTTTTTGTTCTGATAATAATTTCTCCGCAATAACACATGATTGGTTCAAAAAGTGCCTAATTTTATAAGTTGTCACTCGTGGCAAAAGCCACACCCGTCGATCGCTCGATCGATCAGAAGGTTAACTTTTTGACCGCCACCGTCACGTATACATGACAAGCCAAAAAGTATCCAGCACGCCACGGTCACGACTACATTGCAGATTTTCAAAGTAAAAAAATAATGTCCATTTTCAATCGATATAATTCCGAACTCACTACTATATTGTAGGTATTTATGGATGAATTCTTAGCTTGACGCTGAGGGCACGTCTGTCGTCTTCCTTTTTTGACGTGGCGGTCTAAAGGTTAAGCAACTCTTGGCACGGTCGTCCGTGGATGGTCGACCATCTTATCATGATGAAGTGAAGGCACGTTAAACTTGTGGGTCCCGGCTGTCATTTCAAAATGAGAGGGGGTCACATAGGTAGGCAGTCTCTTCATATAAGACACTGGTACTCAGCTGCATTCGATTAAACTGGAATCAGATGTAGCTTCGGAAAAGGCTAGGCAGATGGCAAATGAGTTTGATAAAAACTAGTTACCACCGAGGTACCTACTATAAAATTAACAACAAAATATAATTGAGTGAACAAAATATATTCATAAATAACATATACTGGCAGTTATGATGACGTCATTTAAAATTGAAACGCATTCAGTCATAACAAGGCCATAGTTTTTACCTAACATAATACATCAGTCTGACTGCAATTCCGTTGCAACGTTGCATTGCATATAAACGTGAAATACTAGCGCTAAAGTAAATATATGAACCATTACCGTAACGTATGGAGGTGCCTATACGTTTGTCCATCAGAATTATTTTTTTTACTGTTTCATTAATATAAAAAAGTGGGATTTTGCTTTTTTTTCCACTAGTACCTATAACCTAAAATCCTAGCTGGGAATGGGTTCGTGAAAAGACGGTACGGACGTGCTCACTTTTGAGACTTGGCTTGGCACTGCCATGCCCTCAGATATTTTGACTTATTCGTATAATGATCACAATGCCAAAAGTATGTTCGGAAGAGTTACCAGGGCCCTAAAACATAAAGAGCTAAAGAAGGAACGTGGATGGATTTTAGTCAGTGAAAGATTACTCCTACTGTTTCCTTCTGTCGTTACAGTAAGCCGCTAAAAGTAACCAAAATGTTGAATATGGAAGCTTTATAACTCAGGAAGTATTCTAATCCATATGAATATTCCTCTCGTCTGACTGCAAACACCATCGTCGTTTCAGCCGAAAGACGTCTACTGCTGGACAAAGGCCTCCCCCAAGACTCCCCCTTGCGCGATCTTCAGCAACTCGCATACATTGCTTCCCGGCGACCTTGACTAGATCGTCCGTCCACCTAGTGGGGTGCCCACGCTACGTCACCACTCAAGAACTTTACTGCCCCATCGGTCATCTGTTCTGCGAGCTATGTGCCCTACCCATTGACACTTCAGCAACCACTTTAGCAATTCTTCAAACACCTTAGCAACAGCAAAATACGACGTACCCATAAAAGTTTATCTCGATTTTATTAGTCGATTTAAAAGCTGGTATATTTGCCGATAACATTTCCAAAACAATTATCGGTTTTCCCCTTTTAACGAGTTGCTCCAAAAATTATAAAGTTCGAAAAATATATTGACATTGCAAAACAACGTCAAAAGTCAATTAAGGAGCTCCGAATTCGATTGCGGATCTCTACTTTTTGTTTCGCTAACTGGGTTCCGATCTCTGCGGAGTTTGCTGTTTTTATTTTTTTGGGGTTCCGTAGTGGGAGGGTGGAACCTTCGGTAATGGTTGTTTTAACCTAATTTTATTGTTATGAGGGATGTTTATGAAAAACAGGTGTGTAAACATACCTATTGCCTGAAACAGAATCGCTTCAAAATCATCGAATTCGACTCACATATAATAATTTTCTAGAATTTTCTTATATAAAATATAACTACCAAAGTGTGTGCGGGTTCTTAAAGATGCTCTGTACAACTTTTCACTTAGCAGACAAGCCCGAAATGAGTAATTAAATTCAGCGACAAAAGTCAGGCTCCGAAACTATACTTAACTTGTTTAAATGTTGTTTCGCAAGATGGATGGCCTATAGCGGGACCTATTAGCGAGATTATGATTACTAAATTGAAAGTTAATACATTAGTAAGGTAAATACATTTTTATTAGGGGGTAAATACATTTTTCACAGTTTCACAAGAGCGTGAAAATAATAAAATAAAACCTCAAACTATGTGTATAGTGATGTCAGCGAGAAGCAGTGGCCGTTTTTTAAAATTGGAAAAAGTGTACGTCAAAATATTCAAATTTTAAATTTAGAAGGATTAATTTACTTGTTCTTGCTATATTATTTGTTTTGGAATTTTATGAGGTAACCTCTTGGTTACCTTTAAGGTTAAATTATTGCTATAAAACTCGCACACATACACAGATTTCACGATCGTGACGTATGGACGAAGATGTGCCCCGTAGGATGTAGATATTCGTGAAAATTTATCATGATTGTGTCTTATATATTTCTAATTCATTTAATTTAGTTCTTGTAAAATTCCATAGATAGATTTTTCATATATTTACTTTTATTTGCGAATATTTCAATGAATATAACTTCCCCACACGAATAATACTGAAAATGATTTCTTATTTGACCCAATTACTGTAATATTTGCAAAGTCTGGTTGCTACACGATTTTGGGTAAACATTAATATTATAATTTAAACCGTAACAGTCCCTTTATGAGGATATAAATTATAATATTATAAGGCAGATAAATTAAATTATCTCTGATGTGTATATTTAATTTTCTACGTTAAGGCGAACTGATTGGTAAACCTATATCCTTATAATTATCCCTCATTGTGGAATAAATCTGAACCAATGGCGTTTATTTCTTACATAATCATCATATTTATTACACCTGTATACACAATATACAGTCAACATCGAATTTAATTAATTTTGCGAAGTCTCGTAATGAATGGTTTCCGATACCCGAGATATCCGATGGCGATGAAGAATGAAATTTAAAAAAGGAACGACGGATAAATTTGGCGTCCTTTTTTCCTTCACAGGATACAAAAAAAAAAACAAATGAGCCAGTTTGTGTAAAACAAATTATTTGTAAAATTTATAGGTATGTTAAAAGTTATTTATAGAGTGGTGTAGAACAGTTGTTAGAGTATTTTATACGTTGACTAGGAAGAACAGTTTTTAAATCTCATCGAACGGAGAAAATAAAAAAAATATATTGAAAATATGCTGAAAACAGCACTTTGCGATCTTCAAATAATACATAAGAGCGCCCCAAAACGCTCACCCTTACTATGTGTTTACTACGGCCCTGGCACAGAAAGACGTCCAGAAGGAACATAGTGGGCTTCAGTCAATAAAAGTTTGACACTACCTCAGGCTTCACCCACAACGAAATCATTTGATGATTTCCCACTCAAAAAATAACTCCAAAATGAAGTAAAGTTACCAAATTTATTCATACATAGCAAACTCCTTGCTTTGTTTACATTGCAACAAGGAAATAAGGAATGTTTTCATCGTAGTGGGTGTCAGGAAATTGAGAAATACGAAAAAAAAATATGGCGGCATTTACATGCGCGGGAAACTAGTTCGTGTTTAAGCTTGGTATCTACATGCATTATAGATATTCTGTTCACGAATAAATTTTAGGAAAATGACGTGCTTAGTGTAAGCTGGGTGTTATGCTTTATTTTGGCTAACGATAATTAAAACTTCAGTTGAAACTGTTTTGGTTTGCGAGTTTTATTCCAATATATTTTTTGACACCTTAAAAAAAATATTAAAATTAATGGAATTGTTTTTTGCGCTTTTTATTAATTTAATGTTAAATTCTAGTCTTCACCAGTGGTTTCGCCCGCGGTAATTCCTGAGAAGTAGCGCGTTCGAACAAACAAACAAAACTACTTCACCTTTATAATTAGTCTAGACCTAGAGATGAAAGCTACAGGATAGATTCGTGACTTTTTCCTGGTACGCAACAATTTAGGAACGTACCGACCCACATAACCACAGACAAGGATATCAAATTAATTAGTGGCTGATAATTATTTCTGTAGTTATGTATCTACCACCCTTACTGATCCATCGATCATAAGCGAAAGCAACGCTTGGTACGGTCTGTCGAGATGGGTGACTATCCTGCATCTTGTCATATCAAAATTCCTCCGTATATCAGAAGGTTAAATTTGTGGGTCTCGCTAGCTGATTGAGCCCGAAAATCTGAGAACTAGACTTGACAAGGGGTATCAGGTTGCCCCGGTAACTGACTCGAGGAGGTCAGATAGGCAGTTGGTCCATGTAAAACACTGGTACTCAGCTACATCCTATGAGACTGCAAGCCGACGTCATCGTGAAAATGTTACGTTCCCTTTTGTGACAAATATACAACAACACAGTTAATCAAAGGTGAAGACGCCAGCACATCTGTTTTTCCTTAATAGATTTTCAACTTTATCGCTGAAGCCTATGGTTCAAAATTGACTGAGGAAATTTGACAGTTTCGTATAGCTTGTTGTGCTGGCATCTACACAAAGCTTTTTTGGAGATTTTTGATATATAATTCAAGAAATTATGTTGAGAAGGACTCTCTTACTAACGCTAGTCATGTTGAAAATGTCTGACATTACGTTGAGTTTACTATACAAACATGTTGGAACTTGGAAGATGACATGTAATTTACAGCGCAAATATCTTACACACACACACTCACACACACATAGGTATGTTGTAGGTATAATGAACATTGTCATTATCTCCTCGAGTAATGGGTGTTTTAGAATAATATTATCATTATAAGGGTATTCTTAACAGGGTTGTGTTTTATAGAAGCTGCATGGTTCCTTAAAAGTTAAGCAACGTCTGGTGCGGTTGGTGCGTGGATGGGTGGCGTTCTTTGGTGCCTAAGGACGGCTAACGTCGTACTATCATTACCTATGGGCAGTCAGAAAGTGTCAACTTGGTAAATATTTAGGTAATCATCTGCCTAGTCTTATCCCAAACTATACTGGGGTCAGTTTCCAGTCTTAGCTGAATGCAGCTGAGTACCAGTGTTTTCATGGAGCGAATGCCTTTCTTACATCCTTAACCTAGTTACTCGGCCAACCCAATAACTCTTGATAAGACTGGTTGTCAGACTTCTGATTACCCGTAACGACTGTCAAAGATTTTCAAATGACCCGCCAATTTGTCGACGTGCTTCCAACGTGCATTCTAAAATATGGAGTAACTCGTCGTGACAAAATAATCACCCATCCACTGACCGACCGCGCCAAGTGTTGCTTGACCTTACGATCGATCGACCCGTGCGGCTACTACTCAGATAATAACGTTGTTTAATTACAATAATAATTATGGTCTACAATTCAATAAAATTCCAAATATTAGTTTCCATTTATTTGAAAATGATTTTAAAAAGAGTAAATAAATCTCTGAAATAATTATTCTAAACGTAACACAAACCTCCAATCAAATACGTGTAATCACACACTGTTCCCACAAAATTGAACGTAACGCAAACACAGCGAGTCAGTACGTCATGTGTATTACAATTTATTAATGGACGACAAATGTTTGTCATCGGCTAACGCAAATGCGTGCGTTAACGTTACCATTGGGACTAGAGTGGAGAACTGTTACCCTATATTTTGTGGTTAAGATAATGTTTGTTTACTTGTTACCCTTTTTTGTTGTGTTTTGGGATTTGGGAGGATCTATAATCCGTACGTAATATCATAAAGTTCAAGATTTTGCTTGTTTGGAAGTTCTAATCACAGGAACGACTGGACTAAAGAAGAGTCTTACGGCCAGTTTCACAGATTACTGATATGTTCCAGGTAGTTTATCTGGAAAATAATTTCATACAAATTCTGTTCCATTTTTGAATTTAATTGGTAGATAGTGGCTATTCGTAACCTGTGAAACTGGCCTAAGTCTGTTAATTTATCGAGGAAGGCCATAAGGCTACGTTTTATACGCGTGCGGGATGTAGTTCCCATTCAGTTATATAAAAATTAAGTTATAATTTTTTTTTATAGATAGCTTATAAATTATATACTCATATTATAATTTATATATATATATTTTTAAATATATTCACTTCAATAATCATATGTGTCTATGTATGTGTGTTTCAATCTTGAAAACTAATTATAAATACCTCTAAAACGCGACCCCCTATTCAAAAACAAACCTGTATTCAAGTCACTAATTTAAGTTTTCCCTTACAACCTCCAGAACACCGAGTGACCAGAATAAGAAGACCTCTCTATTACTTCGAATATTTAAGATTTGCGAAGAAATTTGTAGATTAAATGGCTTCAGAGGGGTCACACATTCTGGCCACGTAAGGAGTCAACCCTCAAATTTTAGTGGCGCTGAATTCTGAGCACCTCATTAATTCAGAGCTTCTTTCAAAGTTTTTCGTCTCGTTTTTGGGTTCTGCTTAATTAAATCTAGTTTTTGACGTTCTTTGGACGGATATTGCGAATGTCTTGCCTTTCAGGGAAAAGTTATATCGTGATTTAAGAGGTTTTTTTAATAAACGACCAATTAACTTTGGAACCAATTTCAAAAAGTACTTGACTGTCTGAAAGGACCCTAAATACATATAATTTTGTGAGATTAAGGGCCTGTTTCACCAACGAATAAGTTCCAGTTTATTTGTTAGATAATTTGGATAATTTCATACAAATTCTGTTCCATTTTTGAATTTATTCGGTAAATTGTGGCTATTCGAACATCATGAAACCGGCCCTTAAATTTGACAAACGACATTTTGAGGACTCTGACAACCAGTAACAATGATCCAACATGCGTATCGAAGCTGAGACTAAGGGCTTACGCTGCTTTGCGAAGCAAGGCAATGTTTTTGATATGGTCACTCATCTACGGAACGACTTTTGCAAGATTAGCTTGATCAAGTTTATTAATCCTTTTTACATAATTATGTATGTTTACATCTATAATCCTTACTAATATTGTAAATGAGTCGATTTTAATAAAATTTGGTAGGCATATAGTCTAGAGTCTGAAGGGAAGTAGTTCCCTCGGGCAGCGGCTGGAACCACGGGGAATAGCTAGTTTTATTATAAATTATTATATGTATAGAAGAGATGCTTAAGTTTTTTAAGTTTGTACAGGGGGCAAGTTTTAACTGAACTTACGTAACACATAAGAACACTTTACCGATAGAAATCGATGTTATTTGTAAGTGTCATAAGCTATATTTTATTCGACTTTAGGAAGAAGTTCCCTGACACGTGAATCCAACCACAAGAAATAGCATGAATTAAGTAATACATATATTTTTACCAAAGTTCGTTCACCGCTGTCACCGCCCTACCCAAAAAGCCGCGCTACTACCTTCAATTCAATTAAACGTAGCCTACAACCGTTCTATAACATCTCTGGGACGATCGTTTGTCAACGTCGTTTATATTAATTTGCATTAAATCCCCTCCCACGTTGATATGCCAAAATCCCATTTATTTTGTTTGAAGTTAACTCAATTTCACGGTGAGCGTGGATGCCATAACGGTTTCTGTTGCGCCCATTACACCTCATGGGGGTAAACTGTATTTGTAGCAATACTGTAATGCAGTAGATGGGTACGTTTGGAGCTAAGGATTAGGTATTTGTGTTCAGAATACAGATTCATGTATTTGTCGTTCCTGTTTTATGATGTATGAATATCCAATTATGATATGATAGCGCATCATATTATGTGTTCGCCATCAGATAGACTTGAAATACAAAAACATCCTTTAGTAATTTGAAGAGAGGAGAAAATCACATCTAATATTTATTTTTTGTATACTGACAATTTTATTGAATTGATTTTGAGCCCCATTCAAATGGTTTAACAAATTCATTTCCTTGATTATTTATATTTATCAATTTATTCATTTTCATTTAATTCCTACTGTAAGACTCCTATTTAAAGAATATGCCAAGAGTTTCAGTAAACCATCAGATTTACTAATTGTGTGTGCATTGTCACAACTGATCCAAACGGTGATCTAGCTCAGAATGCCGCCTTTCATATTTTTAAAAATGATGCTAGCGTCTCAATAATCTTGTTGGTTTAATAGGTACCAATCGATCAATTTATTTTACTTAAAAAAATATCAAATACAAAATATTGCGGATTATTTGACAATATGAAACTGACTAAAGCTTACACTAATTTTGATAGAATTTTTTTTTGTCACTTTATATATTCTGAGACTGAAAAAGAAACGATTACTAAAAAAAACTCAAATCATAAAATGAGTCTCGTGACTGGTCTAAAAGTAATTACTTTCGCCTCAGGATCTTTGAAAACCTTCGCAGCCTCAAGTGCATATTCCTGTGAAGACGTCCTCAAGTATAGCTTTCAATTTTAAAGTTCAAAGTCTTTGAGCACGTAATCCTTTGGATGGTGGCTCAAAGTCTTAGTAATTTTCATTTCAGTTTTTTTGGAATTCATTTTCAACTCATCTTCAACCATTAGCATATTATTATACTATATTCCCAGAGCGAATGCATTTTGGAGCATTTTGCATAAAGGTAGGTCTTATGAAAAGTTTTCTTATAAAACGCGAATTTCTGACGTTTATTAAACATTCCGCATTTTGCAGTTTTACCATGTTATTTTTAAAACAATTTTTAATAAAAATTATCAGCTGTTTTACTTCTTTTCTGGTGTTGGAACTCTATAAAAGTTTTTTTTTTTATGTTTAGTCAACGTAAAAAAATATTTAATTTCCGAAATTAAACACTTAAATTATGCAACAAAGTACGTCATACAGTCTATTTAAAACTTCGAAACACAAATCCAGCAACGAGTTTAGACAGCAATACAAGGCGGAACATGAAGTTATGATTGCAAATAGTCACAACTCTATGCACGATACAGTGTGTGCTCACAAACACAGACACAATCTACAAACACACACGTACGGTAGTCCCAACCAATATTTGTTCGGACTCGCATTCTAAACAAGGAAGGCCGATATTTCACGGGCGTTCTGGACAATTTATCATCATTTATGGATGATCCTCAGATTGAAACTAACACCCCAACATACTGGTTGCCCGTTCGATAGTGAAAGGTGGCTATCATTTTGACTTTTAAGGGCACGAATTCAGCTCAGTGGAGTCTGCTCTATGTCGAAGAACTTTTTAAATTCGGAATTTATTTTGGACCTAGCGACTGATAGAAGATAAGCTACATGCAATTACCATAAGACTTATATTTTACAGTGTCGTGGGGAAAATAGAGTTTCTTCATCTCGAAACAAAATGAAATAAAATTTAATGTAATAAAATTGTACATATTAGCTTTTTTAAAGATAGCTTCGTTTAACACTAGTGGTGGCAATTCTATATTTATCGTCAGAAAGAACGAAATAATTAATTAACAAACGTGATTTGCTGAATTTTCTTAACATTCTCAGGAAATTTGTCAATTGAGTTTTCGCTTTAGTATTTCTCTGTGCAATTGAACAACATAGTTCTGCCGTGGCAATCGTATCACCATTGATCGTCCGATCAAAGCCAGGCCTAATGGATTGGATTTGCCAAATTGCCTGGCTGGCAAATGTCTGGTGATTATGGCCTCGGTACTTCAACGACAAGCAGGCGTGGTCTGCATAAATTACCTAATGTATTTTCCTTGCAAACACGAAAATGATTCGTGATGATGAGAAGCGTTTTGAAAAGATGACGTCATGTTTGACAGGATAGAACTACAAGGAGTTACAGTTGACCAAGGTTTGGACGAGGATATGTTTGCTTAGATAATGAAGTTGGTTAAGTCTGTCTTAAGGCAAATACGGGCTATAACGAAAAGGACATTATCATTTATAGCTACGTCTCATCAATTAGGGGCTGATTTAAAACCTCGACGACTGGCAACAATTTGGCATGAAGTTTTATTAATTATATTTTACTAGTTTCCACCAGCTGTTTCACTCGCGTCTCTTAGAAATAAATCAGCGCACCCGTATAAAAAGAAGTAAGTAGCCTTCCTCAGTAAATAGGCTATCTAACATAATAGATTACGATTAGGTTATATATAAACGAACTACAGGATAGATTAAAAAAACTTCAACTTTTTTTAAATTATATGTAGTTGTGTGAGTTTAACAAACTCTTAATCTTTATAGTAGTAGTATAGATTTAACTAGCTAATTAGAACACCATGGTTTAAGAAATTACTCCTAAATAATAACAATGAATTTAATCACAAGAAAAACTAACGGCATGAATCATTGGATCTCTATGCTAAGTCAGTGAGTTAGGTAGCTCAGTTGCGTAATATACGGCAGTGTGTCTTACCCGTATAGACCATATTATATTAGACACACTTCTCAAGGAATCCATTTGGCGATGTTAGAGGTTGATTTTACTAAGCGAGCCAATTTAAATTGAATTCGAATGTTTTATTGTCAATGATTTACATTTTGGTATTCGTGCCTCTTCAATTTCTGGGAATTTGTGCATGGTTATCCTTACTTTTTGGGCTAAGATTCATTCAAATCTTTGACTCGATCAAAGTTAGAAAAAAAAATACTCTGCGCCTCAATCTTACGACAAAAAAACAAGTGAACGGATTTACATGCGGTTTTCTCTATAAGATCATGTGGAAGATGTAGAGCCTGTTCCTAGTAACCCCAGGCCATAAGTAGTTAATGAAATACTCTTATCTTATCATGTAGGCGTTGAAGTAGTTTGTCAATAATATCAAACACCTTTCACACGTTATAGGTTAGCCTGAAGGATATAAGATATCGATTAGCTAAAATTGTAATGTACTTATAAAATACATAATTATAACACCTAACAAATATGCTCATTACACAAATGAAGCCGTACCAGAAATAGCACCCTGGACCCTAAGTTCGGCATTAAAAATTAAGGTTGTTCGCTGCTGAGAATCGCCCTTTGAACTATCTATATCCTTTTATCATTTCCTTAGAAGACGATGAAAAATCCCTAATAACAAATGGGGAGGAGCGGAGCTGGGCTTATTGATGGTCGCCATTATTATTTGGTTAGGCCACTCCTGTACCAAATTATTGGCAAAATTTGTAATAAAGAATTTAATCTAGAACTTTACTCTGTGGCGATTTATTTGATTGTTATTTTTATGTAAGTTATTTGGTAAAATAAATTGAAGCCTTGCTTTACTCGTATGCTTATTTTTTTTTGTAATTACCAACTCAGATCTCTTCTGGTTTATATGGATACTATAAATAAGCAAGAGGACTATGACATTCGGCTTCGGAATATTTATTTTTATTATTCTTTATAATTTATTTTTATTATAAATACCTATATAATATATAAAAATTGATAATTTAAGAAGAGTATACATGGAGTTTCTAGCCCTTTCTTATGATACTGGAGTCCTTTTTGGAATGGGCAACTAATTTAAATATATTTAATTATTCTATTGACTTTCACAGTTGCTTTAAAGACCTAAGAGTAGTACCTACATGATTAGACATTGATCAAATTTCAATTTTTAAACGTGAATTTCAGAATAAAGCAGTTTTTCCATCACTATTATTTGCAGTCTAGTCAAAACGATGGCTTGTTCGCTATCTCCGTTAGTCTGACAGTAAAAAGAGAAAGCTTTACGTATTGTCCGAGGCACGAAGTCGGCTTTATGCTTAAAGAAAGATCGGATATCACCGTCCAGTGTTGCTTGATCTCCACAGCCTAATCGATCAGTTACGCTTGGTATGACTAGCGGCTTGCAAAGATTGTATAAGTATGCAACCTTTTTGGTGACTTGACTGTGTTTTTTTAGTTTAGAATTAGAGATTTAAAATTAGAATGATTTTAAATTGCATTCGTTTTGTTTAAGCGTTTGTCATTTCTTAAAAAAAAACTTGAACAAAAATGTAGCTTTTGTGAAATATATAACATATAGCATATAACATAGATTAACAAGAGAAAAGTCTGATTTTGATGTTAATTTTATTTATGAGGCTATGAATCATCTTATGTGTAAACTATTGTAATTTCAAATTAAACCTGATAAATTACCACACAATCGAACTACATACAACATACACACATACATAATTCAAAAGCGATACCTCAAGATATGAACTAAGTATGATGAATGTAACAATAAGGGTGAAAGCACATTCCCAATAAATTGCTTAAGCAATTGAAACAATAGTAACACATATAAAAAGCAACTTGGGATGCTTCTAGAGGAAAAGTTAATTACAATGTCGCTGATAACAATTTTTTTTATAAAATTGTTATTTGTCCAACTTCTAACCACTACCAGAGGTTAAAGGGGGGGGTGGGGGGAGGGTGAACTATTTTAATTTATCTAATATACATAAATGATGACACAGCTTCGCTTGTCTAGTAGTAGCATAGCGCGACTGCTCTGCACGAGGTTTCGGGTTCGATTCCCGGTTCGGGCCGAAATCACTGTAGGTTTTAAGAAACTTTCACAAAGAACATCGGAGTCTGGAATTTGATCAGTGATTGTGACATAGGTGCATCGCAGAGCACGTAAATGTCGATCAAGCGCCTGATCTCTCATCAGTCGTGTCGGATTGCCGTCCATCGGATTATGAGAGTACCTGTCTCTTGAGCAAATGCTTGTGCACTATAATGATGTCCTGCTCAGCTGGCTGATCTCCTTAAAGAGAATAGCCGCCGTGGTCTGGCCGTCGTCAACCGGTCTGGACACCATTATTAAAACACCCGTCATACGTGAATATCTGTCGTTCTGAGTCGGACCGCGGGCAAGTGTGCAAGTTTCCATAAGAATTCATGTTAATAATTCTAAAATTTGAAATAGTTCGGCGCGTTCGTATCATGTGCTGCCACCGTTATACGTTAGAGGGACTCGTCATTGAACTTTAGATTCAAATTTCAAATTAGTTGCCGGATCATTGATCTAGTAATTAATTGCATCTCTCGGATTCGTATCTCGTTCCACTGCTATCTAACGTTTCGCGGTTAATTTTACACTCGAGTGCAGAGAATTGTTACAAAAGGTTTATGTAATATCTCTGAAATTTATTAACTTTGATTAAGGTGATTGTGGCCAGGGTCTGCCTGAGCTGCGGGTTGTTCGTAAGGTTACCGTGGTCACGGCACACAGAGACTTCCAGAAGGAACATAGTGGGTTTTTTGTCCGTTCAGTCTTCTAGCTGTAATCTCAGCGTGCCTCCCGCTGACCCCTCCCGCTTACTCGCGATGTAATTATGAAGGTATATAATACCTCTTTTCTCCCGACTTTTCGGCTGTCATTTAACGCTAACTATTATTATTTTGGTTTTCGATAAGTTTCTTTACCGGAGTTACCGTGGCCCTGGCACACAGGGAATATAGTGATTTTAGCCAGTAAGAGTCTGACACTCCAGCTGCACCCTCAGGTCATTTGATGATTAGCCATGGAAAAAGTGGATGCGACGACTGGTATCGGGATTTGTAAATATAAAATGGTTTATTAATATTTTATTTGATTTAAGTTACAAGAGCTAAGTTGTCCAGCTCGCCTCTAGCTTACCTTGAAAATTATTTACCAAGTCGCAATTTTGTTGACTTAAACTTGTTAAGCCGTAGCTAAGACCGAGCCACGATTATGAATTCTACGGCTAAGTTACAGACTTAAAGTTACAGATGTACTTCAGAGTTGAAGTCTCCAATCAATAACTTGGAGTGCTTAGTTTGTAGTTTGCCGACTTCAAAAGGATCTCAATTCGACGTCATATTTTTATAGAGTGGCTTATCCATATTGGAGTAATTATAACTTGTTAATACAAGCACGGTATCGTTGACTATAAGACTTTTAACGAATCTGTACTAATATTGTATTGTAAAGCTCAAGAGTCTGTTTGTTTGTTCGCATGAACGCGTTAATTTCAGGAACTAATAGTACTAGTTCTATTTCCATGGCTACATCTTTTTCCAGGGTGTGCTGGGCTGCGGGTTGTTCGTAAGAGTTACCATGTCCTAGCGCACACAGAGACCGAAGGAACAGTGGGTGTTAGTCAATCAGAGTCCGACACTCCCTCCAGCTGCACCCCCAGCGGGAGGCATTAGTCGCGATGTAATTATAAAGGTTTACACCCGACATTTCGGCTGTCATTTATCTCAAATTATGTTTTAAAATTTGCAATGTAAACCCACTTTGAAGCTAAAATTAATCCTAAAAGCTTTTTTAGGAATCAAAATAGTTATCTATACAATTCTTTATTTAAATCTCCACCGCTATAAAGGGGCAGATCCAAAAGATTTCGGAATGTATATTTATGAAGATCATGTCACTGAGGGTCCCAGGGCAAGGGTCAAGGGTGATCATAAAATAGGTGAGGGATGACCGACCGGCCTACATTTTGATCTCGGCCGCCTGACCATATATTATGTTAACTTCTAGTATTTTATGTACAGGAGTGTCGTATACGTTGATATGCAATGACTAGCTTCGACCAGCAGTGTTAGCCGTGTTCCATAGGAGCTAAATCAGGCACTCTAATGAAAAGAAGCCTTTCTTAATAAAAGAGCAATTTATCCCTGAAGGAATTTCTCAAGTCGTTCAAGCAAAAGAACTCTTCAGCTCTATGTAGATGTTCAATTTTAGATTGGCATGGATTGAATGTTGTGTGATGGTTTATGATAACTATTTGCAATATTTAAATTATCAAAAACTTTGGGATGAGTATGATCAGGTATTAATAAAATCTCTAGGATAGGTATCAACAGGAAATTGCATCGTTATTTGTTACGTAGTTAATAATTCCCTTATTCAACTTATGGCTGGGTTTCTATCACCTTTATATGAAGTTTATCTACTATATTATTTATTTATTTAAATATTAAATTTACCTTCAAAATTAATTGAAAAACCACCAACAAAGTATACCTTTACAAAAACAAACAAAACTTACAAGTATCTTCAAAATAAAAAAATAAGGAATTTATTCCGTAAGAAGCGGCTATATTTTATGAATATTAAAAAATGGAAAACAATTCCTACCTCCTATATTACCTAGTAACAGCCAAAAATAAACAAACAACTTTTCCAATACAGCAAGAAAGAAGAAAAAAGAAAGTCTACTAAACTTTTTGAACAATAAAACAAGCTTTATTATCTTTACGAAATGTTTTATAAACGGCGAAATAACTACATCTCACTATCTTGGCTCAATAAATATTTATTCCTCTGCCTATCACAAGATGTGAAGAAAAAACAATTTCTCTTTTTATGACGTTTGGTTGAGCGGGAAAAATCCACTGGATTCGATGTACAGTCGTAAATTTTGATTGGTTGTTACAATACATTTGTGTGTGAATGTACTTTTAGAATAAATTTTTAGGATCACTGTTTTTATTTTTTATGTAATGTAAGTAGGAAGATGTGTAGCGAAAGTGGGATACCATTGTACTGTTTTGTATCGTAAAAGAAATAGGGCTACAATACTTTTTAAGATTCGTTATTCATTTATTTTCATTTGTATACTCATTCATAGGATTATAGCTTAGAAAATTTTGCTAACGTCTTCAGCCAAAGGTCGAAAAAAAAGCGAGACTCATACTCGTAGTTGTGGCTAACGAATGCGTTGAATTATTTTTGTTAACAATTTTGTAAAAATATGATCGAAAATGCAAGAGTTAACACTATTTTGAGATTTGCCCCGCCCCTTCTTATTTTTTGGTTAAGATTTGCGCTCGTGGCCGTTCCAGTTGGTTATATGTTCTAAGGTTTATGGTTTAGCACAACACAAATTCAGAAATCAGTTGAATTCATTTTGGGTTCATTTTCGTCCAATCAGTTTCATACGATGCAAGTTCTGTGGCGCTTGCGGTGACATATTTTATTCTGATTGATCGAAACATAACCGGTGAAGCACACATTGCCACGGCGCGTTGCAGCGTCGCGTCGGTTGTTTTTGTCTATGATGTAATTACCTAAAATAATTGCGTCAATTGGATCTAAGTCATGGCTTTTTTTTTTTGTGGGAAATCATCAAATTACCCCTCCCGCTGAGGGTGCAGCTGGAGGGAGTGTCAGACTCTTACCGACTAAAACCCACTATGTTCCTTCTGGAGGTCCCTGTGTGCCAGGGCCACGGTATCTCTTACGAACAACCCGCAGCCCAAGCAGACCCTGGCCTTAAAGAGGCCCCTCCTGTGATCTAAGTCATGGCTTGGGTTGAAAGTTAATGTTCGTTGACCCGAAACTGTCAAATTTTTCCAATCAACTCTGAACCGTATGCACAGCGATAAAGTTGAAAATCTATTGAGGAAATTTGACATATTGTAGTAACTTGATGTGCTGGCGTCTCTGTACCTAGTGAACACGATATTTTTGATACAACTAATTAGTTCCTAATATGTCCTAATGTGGTAATGGTCATTAGATACTTATGGTAAAAAATATAATTGTACCCTAAAACATCTTAAAATAATGACAGTTTAATTTATCGTTTTGAATTGAAAATTGTTTTAATTTTTTTATTGATAATATAATCGAAATAAGTATACGGCTTGATGTGAAAAATCTGTGACGTCATAGTTTGTGTTTTCATACAAATTGCATAGAGAGTAATCGTTTTTGACAGTTCTATAAAAGTATTGAATTTGACTAGTCGTCGCCTGCCGTATAAATTCCTCTAGCTGCACCCACAGCGGGGTAATTTGATGATTCCCCAAAAAAACGTGCTCAAAGGGGAATAAACCAGTAACGTAATACGATTTTAATGTCGATGTTGGTTTACTGATAAACATTGGCTCATTAATGAGGTATATATCGATGACTCTTTATGTGAACCCACGCTAAAATTTATACTCGTAAAATTATTGAGAGATTTTTGTTGATCGATTTACTTAGGTTTAATAAATATATAATATATATATCTCCCGAGCCTTTTTCCCTACTACATATGTTGGGGTCGGCTTCCAGTCTAACCGGATTCAGCTGAGTAGCAGTGTTTTACAAGGAGCGACTGCTTATCTGACCTCCTCAACCCAGTTACCCGGGCAACCTAATACCAGTTGGGTAGACTGGCGTCAGACTTACTGGCTTCTGACTACCCGTAACGACTGCTAAGGATGTTCAATGACAGCCGGGACCTACAGTAGAAACACAGTCATTGGTGTCCAAGATATACATAATGAGGTATACAAGATTAATAAATATATAAATATACTGATTAATATAACAGGTGAATCTATCCGACATATTATCTCTAGTTGTTCTCATCTTGCTAACGGTGAGTACATGCACAGGCATAATCTAGTGGCCAGGATAATACATCAGCAACTTGCTTTGAAATAGAATCTTGTGGAATCGGAGGTACCATATTACAGGTATGTGCCCGACCCAGTTCTCGAAAGTGGTCGTATCACACTGTACTGGGATCGGTCTATCATCAATCGGACTGTTATAGCTAACAAGCCTGATATAGTGGTGATAGACCGATTAGAGCGCCGCGCAATGATTGTTGACATCACCGTGCCACATGATGAGAACCTCGTGAAAGCTGAAAAAGAAAAGAACTTAAATATCTTGATTTAGCCCACGAGGTTGTCAACATTTGGCATGTGGATTCTGCAATCATTGTGCCGATAGTCGTTTCCGCAAATGGTTTAATAGCCAAGAGCCTCGACTCACACCTCAAGAGGCTCTCTTTAGACGGTTAGATCAAGCGTTTGATGCAGAAAGCTGTACTTCTGGACACGGCACGCATCGTCAGGAGGTTTCTCTCTGTGGAGCCCTGACCGCCGGTGGCTTGAACTCTGTTCCCATTACCGGTAGACTATTTTTGTATTTTAAAATGGGTTTTTTTATAACAAATATTTAAAAATGTTAAAAATAGGTTGAATAAATAAATACAAAAAAAAATATAATAAATGTTAAAGATTGTGGAAAACTAAACCGAAACTCATGTTTTTCGAAACTCAACCGAAAATGAAACCGAACATTCGATCGAGCACGATTATAGTACCTACAACTTACTTAAGAATTAAGGAGTCCTTAGCAAAACAATGGTTTGATCATTACCCACTATACTCCTAATATTGGGGCTTGAACAACAACAATTATTAAGTTATCAGAACTCCCAAGTACTTGATAACCCAGTTCACTGTAGGTGTGTGAAAACACTTCAGTAGTTTGCTCAAAGAGATGTACGTGAATGGCCAAGAGGTTACCTGAAGGTAGATAAGTAGTTAGAAGTCTATTATTGGATATACGAAAATTACTTATAAATGAACAGGTCCCAAAAATCACTTATCATGAAAGCAGCACATATTATTAAAACTAAGTGCTATAAGTATCTGCCTGGGCTGCGGGCTGTTCGTAAGAGTTACCATGGCCCTGGCACATAGGGACCTCCAGAAGGAACATAGTAGGTGCTAGTCAGAAAGAGTCTGACACTCCCTCCAGCTGCACCCTCGGGAGGGGTCATTTGATGATTTCCCACGAAAAAAAGTGCTATATACTTATAGCACTTTTTTCTGTAGTCTGTAGATAGTTCTGTTCGTAAATTACTCGAGATCATAAGGTTAAGCAATACTTGGCGCGGTCGGTCCGTGGATGGATGACCATCAGATAGGCATAAATGTCGGTCCTGCGCCTGATCTCTTTTCGGTCGTGTCGGATTGCCGTACCATCGGACTATGATAGTGAAAGAATAGTGAGTGCACCTGTATCTGCGCGAATGCTTGTGCACTATAATATTTCCCGCGCAGCTGAATAATCTCCTTAGAGAGAAGTAGCCGACAATCGGCCCGGACGCCATCATTCACTAGTAATATTTCAGTATCGCTGCAAATATTCTAATGGCTAAGTACCAGGCGAGCATAAACCGCGAGGCTCACAATCAGTACACGTTTGTTCTATTGGAACGAATGCAAATCCGTCTGCGGGCCGGCTTATGTCACGTCGCGATTAATGCGGCCTTCAGATAATTGATGAACCGATGTCGTTCACTGAATTACTGCTAACTTGTTTGTTGTACCGACGTGCTTCGAAGCGATTTGTGGGATGCGTGGATTTTAATGGATTGTGTTAACAATAGTTGTGGTGGCCTAGTGGTTCAGAGCACTGGCCTTTCAAGTACCAGTGTGAGGGATCTTTTTCGGATTAGTTAAGTATCTACTGCTGCAATTTTTTCAACTTATATTATGTACCTACTTTATTAGTCTATCTTGGACATATTATTATGATTGATTTAAAGATTACGGAAAGTGGTACTCCTGCGTGATCAGCATGGCGATTCTGTCTATTCTACCAAGAAAAGACAAAGCTCTTTCTGTCAATGTCAACATGTCTTCTGCCAGAGCATGGCGCGACCTGTCAACTCGCATATAATCAGTTGTAGACTAAGAATCAGTTGAGAAAAATTTCTTCAAAAAAGCCTGCAGCAGGCTCAGCATGATGACATTGTCGGAAAGAGCTTTGGCTTTTCTTTATAGAATAGATATAGAATTACCATGCTACACCTGCTGGTAGGTATATGGGTGAAATCACGAGTAACAACTGGTAAATAAAATAATATTGACAATGTTGTTTCGAACCGTCAATTCTATTGTTGCAATAATAACAAGCGTTCTAATTCCAATTCAAATTCTGAATTTCGTAATCCAAAATTCGAGGCTTACCGCGTGATTTGCCCGGACAATCGGCTCCAAATGGCTTTAAGGATCGGTCTACATTGACGCGTAAATAACTTTAGATTTAACAGAAATTAGTGAGCCCTAAATATTATTTTGTATGTAAAAGTTTTAAAAGATTTAGGAAATGTTAATAATATGTACTTGGTAAAATCGATATTGTCTCCGGAATTATAGATAAAATGTTTTAGAAAAATTTAACCTGATTTCTTTAGAACCACTAAAATGGCTCTTTTAAGCTTATGCATCAGAATAATATACATATATACCTAAGCTACTTTTGATCTTGGTGTATTGGGTTGCCTGGGTAACTGGGTTGAGGAGGTCAGATAGGCAATCGCTCCTTGTAAAGCACTGGTACTCAGCTAAAGTTGGGAAAAGGCTCGGGAGTTGATGATGATGACTTTTGATCGTGCGGGAATTAGATCCCTTGGATGCATTATAGATACTGCGGACGAAATCTAGTTATTAATCCGGATGACAGCGCGTGGAGGAGTAGGTACTTTGAAGACTAACGACTCGCACATATTTTTGAAGGTTTTTGATTAATTTTATTATTGAAACCAGTACACACTGGTTTTAACTAGATTTTTTATTGGTGTTAGTTTGAAATTGATTTTATAAGTGTGTATATATATATTTGTATAACTGTGAATTCTTTATTAAAAAAGCTTTCTCTTCTCCATTGTATATAAAAAAAGTTATTAATAACGTTTGCGCGCGTCAGTAAACTTTATTAATATCATAATTATAATAGGTATACCGAAATAAAAGAATAATTAAATTTAAAAGTATTATTTTTTTCACAACGAAAGCTCGCCTTTACACGTGACCCCAATGACGGACAGCTCTCTCGCAGTACATTGCGCGGGG
The DNA here is from genome assembly GCA_958496145.1 of Heliothis peltigera. NCBI lineage: Eukaryota > Metazoa > Arthropoda > Insecta > Lepidoptera > Noctuidae > Heliothis > Heliothis peltigera. Next base: position 2,739,885 of record OY292326.1, on the reverse strand, counting down.
AATTGTGTCGGTCGTGTGTTGTCCTACAATCTAGATTGCTTTAGCTTTTATCGGGCACACGTTTGTAACCAATAGGAGAGTAGGTACGGTTTCCCAGAACTAGATAGGTAGGGGTTAATTTTGTTGATGACGTAATCTTTTTCAATAATTCTATAGGTACATACGTCTTTGCCACAAAAAATGGATTAAGCAAATCGTTTAAATTTTATTTCAAAATTATTGTTACACACTCATCTCTTCATTCCTATATACCTAACATTTTTTTTATTATTTTATTCGTGTATGCGATCGCACGCAAAATAAATATAATTCGGAATATGATCCCTGCGAAGCTATAAAACTATTGATTTTCAATAATTCCGATATAAAAGAAAAAAATAATAAGACAAACGAGCTCTCATTTTTTCAATTCAATTTTCGAACGCCAATTTCAAATGGCCAATTCCATTTTTGTATCGAGCCATTTGAATTTGGAACCAGCTCTTTGTTTTATTGTTCCAATTTCTTAATGGCTGTTGCGAACTCCGAAATGTCACCGTGACAGTGCGATCCGACCAGAGATAATCTCTCCATCTTTTCTAGGCGTTGACAAGTTTAGTAAACGACAAACTTTTAATACATTTTGCAAATGTAATGAAAGAAGACCCGAAGTTTAGTTACCTCAGAGTTAGTAGTTACGGAGTATTCCGTCATCTATTTTAACGAAGTGACTGGCTACAATAGAATATTCCCTTAATTTTCTTTTTAATAAAATAAGGTCACACCAAAGTAGGCTTTATACATATATGTTCTTATAAGACAGTTACTTTGTTCTTTAACTATGATCTACTAATTCCTTCAAAAGTTAGGGCCCAATCTATACTTACAAGGTCAGTGTGTTTTGGCATTATTGATTCATTATTTCAAACACGAAAACTAAAAACCAGGACTCAATGAATACAAAACTTAATGTTCCCCTTTTCAGCCAAATCGATTCCCTCCAGGAACCGGAGACGCAATAAGAACATCCCTCAAAGCAAATTGTTATCCATCAAGAATATAGTCACCTTTACTTCAGTACATCACTCAAGCACAAAGATACATGTCCCGAACATTTGGCTCAATATTTGCCAACTCACGACGTGTTACGTACTTATAGCATTTAACCAACTGGAACCGCTATTAGTACAAAAAAAAATCTAAAAGTGTGCACTTAAACGCGGGGGACGAAGCAACGCAAAAAAATTGTGATTGGTCACAGGTCAGTTTTTTGACATGGCGGTCAAATGGTTAACGTTTTGACCGCCATGTCAAAAAAAGAAAGACGTGCCCTCAGCGCCCACCTAAGAATGCATCCATAAATACCTACAATAGAATTGAGTTCGGAATTATATCGATTAAAACTCACTATTAATTTTTAACTTTATAGTCGTATTTTTATTTAAACGATACAAAATGACGTTTACTGTGTTGTCAGTTTTTGATGAAATAAAAATAGTGTTGCGAAAAAGTGAATGAATGGAAATGTTCCTGAATTAATAAAATTACTTAGATTGATTAGTGAATAATTAGTGTGCCAATCTACTGATATCTTAGGTTAGGATAGGTGCTTAGTACATACCAATGAGTTTTAGACCACTATATGTTTCTATAGTATTCTAAATACTACCTATATTGAATAGATTGTTTTCACAAAAAATAATGAAAGCAATGCGAGGAAACTTGTAGGATTGTCCTATTTCAGTAAATCATGTAGTTGAAACAATAGATGTATAAAATATATCAATTATAGGTACTAGGAAGGTAATAAAAATAAAAAAAACAAGGCTTATTACATAAATTATTTTTAATAAGCTGCGCTTTTTAATAAGCCGACCTAAAACGGAATGTAGTTACATATATACTACTAGTAACTTATATCAGAGCACTTTTGTATTATTTTATTTTACACATAATATTCTTTAAAATTTTCAAATGTATAATTATGGTTCAATCATAGTTCATTCATCTGATTGAACGAGAACTGAACCCATCACTATTACTTTAAATGTGGCCACATTATTTTACAAAGTGACATTAGCTACTGTCATTTTGTATCGTTTAAATAAAAATACGACTATAAAGGTCTGTCATGTAGTCGTAACCTTGGCGTGCTGGGCACTTTTACTGACGTTGGCGGCCAAAAGGTTAAACATTTTCAAATACATCAGCGTTAAACACGAACAGCAATTTGATATACATAATATGCACACAAGAGTATGACCGACGGTCTCGTACCTTTGGCAGAGAGGAAGGCACGGCAATGACGTGTCCAGTCGGTTAAACGCTCCAAGGTTACACAAGGCTAATTTATTTGTCTTACGACTGCTGTCACTTGCTAAATGTCTGTGGGACTGTAACTGGCTGCCGCGTCGTTTAGTTCGTACAATGTTGTATTGTTTATGTACTCTATTTAGGTTTAGTTCCACCATGCAGGTTGAATTTACGTGTAGGTATATGCCGACGACGTTAAGAATCGTAGTGATTTAAATAAGTTCGGAATTTGAAAATTCAAAAATGTGAAAACCCGAGTGATATTCGACTGCATTTGTTTTATTCTTGACGCAATTCGAAATTTAAATGCTACCTCCTGTCTATATTTATTTAGAATTAAGAGGTTTTACACACCTGACTACCTATTAAAAGTTATGTGACATTAACTTATCAACTTAACATTTAATACCCCTTTAGACTGGCCCCACGGTCACAGCGGTTGCAAGCGCGACTGCCGTACAAGTCCCCGGTCCGATTCACAATCGCTTTGTGGGTTTATAAACTTTCGCAAAGTCCAGAGTATGGAAGTTCGCGGTGTTACACCCCTGTCAGGCCTCCGTCACTCCATGTACTTGCGCGCTATAAGTGCCTACCGCCCAGCCGAGCGGTCTCGGTCCGCCGGCGGAGCAAATTCAGTGCGGCTTTCGCAAACGAAGCGCACGCACGCCCGTTCAATTTTTAACCGACTTCTAATAGTGCTGTTCGTTCGTACGCGTATTACGATGCCGTGTGGTGCCTTATGTGCTGTAGATGGGTGTAAATGTCGGTGCTTTTTCGATTCGTAATTACCAGCTGTTAGCACCAACATAAAAAAAAAAAAACAAATTATTTCTTACGGCTTAGTGCCTTATTTGAAGTCGGTTCTCTTTTTTTAAGGCTTTTTTTTTTCATTTCTAGTGAATATCTCCGAAGATCATCATCAAACTAAGAAGTATTATACTTATTTTAAAACGTTCTCCTAAATGTAACAAATCCTTTTCTGAAAACCGCATCGATATCGGTTTAGCCAAACGCGAGATTATCGCGCACAAACATACATACCTACAAACCATACAAGTCAAACTTCTCAGTTTGGCCTGTACCTATGTCTGATCAACTCCTTTTTTTTAAGTTGGTTAAATATTTTATAAATGATAAAATTTTTAACTGCTACATAAAAGTCAGAACATATTAACAGTTCTCAATAACATAGATAAAATTTTATGTTAATTTAATTTTACCGAAGAGGCAGCCCTGCGATTACTGTGGAATCGCGCGGTGCGAAGCAATCACTGCTGTACGCTTGAGCATTTAGGCGCATTTTAGCATACAGTGGTTGTTGACGCGAAGGAGTAGGCAATTATCGTAGTAGGTATTGGAAATTTTCTACTGAGTGAAGTATCTGTTACGTAGTAACTATTCAGTAATCTGTGCCCCTGTGTCTGGGAGGGAACGTGAAGCCGGAGACCCTAATGCTACTCAGTAGCAGTCGTTATAATTCCACGTCGGCACTCAATCGGATTTGAGTAAAGTCTGACTCTAGAACTTGTTACACGATTAAAACCTGCAGCTAATTCAATAAGAAGAATACATGATATCAGCCTTTTTATTGTCCCACTGCTGGGCACAGGCCTCCTCTCACACAGAGAAGGATTGAGCGTTAATCACCACGCTTGCTCAATGCGGGTTGGTGATTTTAGACTTTATAGTCCAGGATTCCTCGAGAGGTTTTCCTTCACCTTTGTTCAGTCATTGGTGTCCAAGACATACTTAGAAAGTACATGTAACTTAGAAAAGTTACATTGGTACTTGCCTGACCTGGAATCGAACCCGCGCACTCATACTTGAGAGGCTGGTGCTTTAACCACTAGGCCACCACGACAGCAATAAGAAGAATATTTGGAAATAATAAGATCTAATACGACCCACTGGTTCCATGGTCGGCTTCAGTAAAACGTCTAAAATAACTATTTAGTTAGAGGTTTTTATAATGTTGGCCTATTTAGCTGACCTCTCAACATACCATTGTTATAGAAAATTCATCATCATCTCCCGAGCCTTTTCCCAACTATGTTGGGGTCGGCTTCCAATCTAACCGGATTCAGCTGAGCACCAGTGTTTTACAAGGAGGAGAGATTGTTATAGAAAATTATGACATTAATTAGTATCCAACTGTGTAGATACAAACTTTTGAATAAGTTTTCTAAGACTCCTAAGACCGTGAACATCGTCATTTTATGCTAAAGAGAATTAAAACAATGATAGTTTATGCAAATTCGTCTATCGGTAGATGTCTAGGTATATTTTTGAACGGACCTGCATCACGACTACATTGATGCGAGATCACGTCCCCATCGATTTGTTCCGACGTTATAGAAATTTCTGGAAACTGGGACATTATAGATATTAAATATGTAGGTGACGGTGGTATTGCATTTATAAAATATTTTGGTCGAAGATGGTTCTTAGTGAAGGGAGGAGAGTATTATCTAATAGAACTAAACAATTGCTTAAAAAAACTATTAGGTACTAGCTTTATTGGTATAGACGCTAGTAGGTCAACCTACCCAAAACTGCAAAATTTTACCAATTAACAACTTTGCGGTATTGTGAGTAGGTTGAAAACCTATTAAGGCAATTTGAAAGATTGTAGTAGCTTGATGTGCTGGCGTCTGTTCATTGAACACTTATTTATTACCACTTACCTTTGTTTGAACTGCACACAGCACTGAGAACTTACACTGTACACAGCAATACACCTTAACCCCTCGACTGTCTAAAGAACATCATGTATACATAAGAAAAAAAAAGAAAAAAACTCCACTTGTCCTATGAATAATGAAAATAAATATATATAAAAAACTTAAGTTAAGTATTTAGGTAATTTTCATTTGAAAATGTGAATATTTTCAAATTAAATTGGGAAATGTCATATCTCATTTGTTTTTTATTACTTAAGACATTTGAGGGGTTAATATTCATTTATTGGTCTACTCGACGTCCGTAAGTCCCTATAAGGATCCAGCAAAATACCAGAATCACACGTGCTCAGCTGGACACCTATTATATGCGAACTTAAGACACACTACCGCCTTCACCATCGTTCACCTCCTAATGTACATACTACCGTCAAATATGTCATTTTACTAAAAGCCAGTTTCACAATGTCCGAATAGCCACTATCTACCGAATAAATTCAAAAATGGAACAGAATTTGTATGAAATTATCTACCAAATAGACTAACTGGAACTTATTCGTAGGTGATGAAACAGGCCCTAAATGTTCTTGATGTTTTTATTTTTCGTACTGTTTTTTTCTAGGTACCCGCTTTTTTTTCTTTTTGTCAATATCTTGTCTTTTCCGTTTGTGATAAATGAACGTTTCGTTTTATCTACCTATTTCATTTACTTTGTTAACTTCATCTATAACTCGCGTAGGACGGCTTGTCATTATCTCAAGCTTGTGATTTTTATCTTTTTTATTTCACGTCAGTTTGAATTAGTATAGTAAAAATGGGTTATGGTATAATATGTACAGAGTATTGTCTAGAGCTATTTTCGTAGCGTTACTTTTTTATGTCGGTACGATTACCAAGATTTCGTCATCAGTCCCGTATTTTATTCAAAATGAAATCTTTTTACAGACGCCAACACTTCAAGCTACCCGAAACTGTGAAATTTTCCCAACCAACTCTGAACCATAAGTTGCAACGTACCATAAAGTTGAAAATCTATTAAGGAAATTTGATAGGTTGTAGTAGCGTAATCGGCAGATTAAGCATATGGTTTAAACTTGTTTGGGAAAAATTTTCAGTTTCGGGTAGCTTGTTGATCTGGCGTCTGTGCAACGGTAGTAGTGGTAATACCTACTATATTTATCAACTTCATCTATTAAAACACACTCAAAGTATAACCTAACTATTCAAGTTTCAAAGAACAAAATCGAAGTTTATATCGGTGACCCAATTTCATAGCGCCTCATTCCCAGCGTTTATCCACAACAGCGTTCCGTTCGCGCCAGTATTTTCCAGAACCACCAGTCCAGCACTGCCGTGAAAATAGCGCTTTTAAAAATCAAATTTACGAAAAATCTGTTCGTTTGCATATCCCTGTTTTAGTAACACGAATTTATGTTAAAAAACTACGATAGGTGTCCGGACTCCGTAGCTGTATAAATCAAGGGGACCGGCGCGTTGCAAATTGCACCAGGAAATATATGCCAGGTTTTAAAGCTACAATGCAAACCGGCTGGATATAATGTATGCTGGTTTTAACACCCGTTGTAATCATACAAAATGTCTGCTTCTATTTTTCGAGCAAATTTTCGGGTTTGGTTTTCGTAATTTTTTTAAAAGCGCTAGCTTAATTTGAGATACACAGTATTCTTAGAGCTCTTGCACGCTGCAAACTTTTTGTCGGCCGATTGTTTGTATGGACCTATAAATCATTATGGAGATGGGATAAATAATAATGGAAGTGTGCATGTTACAACGATTAGGGTTTCAGCTTTATCAGACCAATTAAGACCAACCGAATTAGATTGGACTCTCGATTACTTTCAGAAAATCAGAAACAACTGTGAAGGTTGTCTAACCCGCGTGCGAACTATCGGCCGACAGTTTAGTCTGCAGAGTGCTCGGGCTCTTAAAAAAACCAAGAAGGAATAATACTAGCAAACATTATGAGAATGTTTATTCTAAGTAAACATAGTTTTGTAAACGCGAAAAATAAAATATAGTTTTTGGCTCTGTTGATGTCATAATGGGTTGTAAAATAAAATTGCTTAGTAATATTTACTCCGAACACACTGTAGGTTACAGTTTTTCGAATTTTACTTTGAAATTATTATTATATTCTAAATTCGTGTTATTTTCTATATTATTTTATTCAAAAATGTTGTTTTAACTTATAAAACAAATATTTCATGATTATAAGACCTTATTGAACGCAACTACCTAAGAAGAAGAAAAAAAGTACCGATTAAATAAAGGCGAAGTGATATTTCAACGGATTTCTGCGTATTGAAGGAAAACCCGTAAATCTAGACCCGTGACGTCAGAGAAGTAGAATAAAAGTCTGATAATATTCAAAATGTGAAAGTGAGTTTGTTTGTTTATTACGGCTTTCACGGCTGGAGGGCTGAACCAAGCCACGAAAGGAATGGACGTAGAGAAAGGGTGTAGAAGGCAGCCTATTTTTGTTCGTGGAAAATCTTTGTAAGACTTACTGACAAAAACCCACCTTTCTTTCTTCTGAAGCCCTTAATGTACCAAAGCCCCGCTACCTCTTTCGAGCAATCTCGCAGCCTGGACAGGCCTTGGTCGTGCGGTGCCACGTACCCTAGAGATCACGTACTTACATACTATAATACGACAGGATCGCTCAACTAGTTCACATGAAATTCAGCACAAAAGTAGTCTGTTTATTCTGAAATTCCCTCGTTACGCAAAGGAAACCACGGGACAGATTCTAGTACATCTGCGGCTCCCAGAACTCTATAACTTAGGTTCTTGATGTCTTACAGCTGAATTCATTATTCTTTATTGTGAAATACTGGTGTCTTGTGAGGTTTTCAGGGATCTTCGACGGTACTTTGCTAGATCAGAACAAAAGAAAAATGTTTGAGCTAGAAAATTTGGTGGTTCATTGATTCAGCATTTCTTAAGACATTCTTTCTTGAAGTTAAATACAAGACATATTGGCAAAATTTTGTATTTTTTATCATTCTGGATGAAATAACTTTAATATGTACACACGCCAGCACATCAAGCTACCCGAAGCTGTGAAATTTTTCAAATCGACTTTGAACTACGTGCTTCAGCGATAATGTTGAAAATTTTATGATTGTAGTAGCTTGATGATTTGGCGTCTGTACAATAAGGGGTCTTTTATCTCCTTTTAGAGCTTTCAGATTCTTTGATTTTAACGTAAATAGGACATCTGTTCTAAAATTATTGACCGTATCATATTAGTGAAGTGTTAATAAGGTACATAATCAATCACTTTATGTATAAATCAAGATAAACGATAATTATTTATGCAGTCCGCCATATTTATGGCTTAACTTAACCTTTAGTGACTGTTATTTAGAACGCTTCGGCCTCTGTTGGGGCTGCGGGTTGTCCGCAAGAGTTACCGCGGCTCTGGCACACAAATACCTCTAGAAGGAACATAGTGAGTTTTAGTCAGTAAGAGTCTGACACTCCCTCCGACTACACCGTAAGCGGGAAGGGTCATTTGAGGATTTCCCAAAGCAAAAATTTTTCCAGCCCACAAAAACAACATCGAAAAGCAAACGATGCCCAAAAAAACCCTTATCTTTATACCTCCAAATAAAAATAACATAAAAATATATACTTCTAATTAAATATACCATTACTATACCTGGCTATTAAATTTAATAGGCTGCCGTCGGCCATGATCGCTCGTTCGAACCAACTAGAAGCTGTTCCCGGACATTTATGTACGATATATGAAGGTCGTAAACGCCATCGGCAACAAAGAGGTGTTATGTATTTAATGCCCTTATTATATGGACGACAATAAATAGGCGAAATTGGGATGTTTGTTATTGGAAATAGGTAATGTTATTTGGGCTTTGAAAATTGTGTTTTTGTATGAAATATTAATTTTTGTATGTACAGTAATACCTCGCTTAACGCGAGAGATGCGTACCAGACAAATTCGCGTTAATCGAAATACGCGTATAACGAGGTTGATAGAATAACAAGACAAATGTACATATGTACATATTACAAAGTTACTTTAATACATACATAGTTATAAAAAAAAACCATGAATTAAAGAATAACCTTAATTTTTAGAGAAATACTGGTCTAAAGTTTTTTGAGTAGCATTTTTCTTATGATCAATTAATTTTTTTTCATAAGTAGCTACACCGTTTTCTATGGACATTTTCAGTCCGAGAAAAGAAATTTTATAACGGTTTTTCAACAATGTAGGTACTTAAACATTCAGAAAACTACACATTATTACTGGCTCATGCGATCGCGCCACTCGCGCATAGGACCAATCAGGACATTCGCATAAAGCGAGGTAAATTAACGCGAATTTTAAAAATCGCGTTATAACGAAATCGCGCTAAGCGAGGTCGCGTTAAGCGAGGTATTACTGTAATTATTTAATTTGTTGGAATAAAGAGGGTTTCGTTCTTCAATTAAGCAATAAATGTAAGTATAATAATAAAAGCTTGCTTGCAATTTTCGTGTATTTATTGACTAAGGATTTAATAAGGATTGTGCAAGTCAAACTAACAGATAAATTACTACATACATTACGCATAACTGAACATCAAAGTACAGCCACCAGTCAAACTTCCTTAATAGATTTTCAATTTTATCGCTGAAGCATACGGCTCAAAGTTGATTCGGAATATTTGACAGTTTCGGGTAGCTTGATGTGCTGGCGTCTGTACTTAAATACTTACGCTAAAATATAAGTATACCTTACTTAGCGTAAGCGTTATACTAGAACATTCATAGTAATTTTAAATAAAAAAAAACGACACTTAATCTCATAAGAGCAAACGATAACATAATTCATAGGTACTAAAAAAACAAGTTAGAAAATGTTATCGTCCATTCAACACAAGTATATTTTTTATCAGTACTTACCTATTATTTTTCCCGCCACGCCGAGCTGTCAAATACAATAGCCGTCAAAGCATAGACACGACCCAGATGTGCAGCTCCGCTTGTTCCACAGATAAATAAATTTAATCCTGTGTGACTGTCACAATTTTACGGTTTTTGCGAAAATGTGCGCAATGCAGCCAATTTTTTAATAAACTTTTTTATATAGCCATTATTTTGACTAGGTGCTATGATCATACAAATAATAAATTTTAATCTTGTTTTAATTTACATAAATAGTCGTGGTGGCCTATGGTTAAAGAGCCAACCTCTCAAGTGTGAGGGTGTGGGTTCGATTCCAGGTCGGGCAAGTATCAATGCAACTTTTCTAAGTTTGTATGTACTTTCTAAGTATATCTTGGACACCAACGACTGTGTTTCGGATGGCACGTTAAACTGTAGGTCCGGCTGTCATTGAACATCCTTGGCAGTCAGTACGGGTAGTCAGAAGCCAGTAAGTCTGACGCCAGTCTAACCAAGGGGTATTGGGTTACCCAGGTAACTGAATTGAGGAGGTCAGATAGGCAGTCGCTCCTTGTAAAACACTGTTACTCAGCCGAAACCGGTTAGACTGGAAGCTGTCTCCAACATAGTTGGGAAAAAGGCTCGGGAGATGATCATGTTTTAATTTACAGAAAACCCTTCTATAAAGGTGCTCATAAACCGGTAGATAGAGGTTAAGTATTACTTGTCACCACAGTCTATCCATAGCTGAGTGGCTGTATTCTTTACATAGACCCTTATATTCACAAGAAAGCACTTATCGCGTTTCACCCATCTCCGAGATATCAGATTACCGTGCTAATGAACTACAAAACTTATCAAATAAGTTCGGGCTTGTGTCTAATAAGAGTGCAACGACCGCAAGGGATAAAAAAAGCCTCTAACCTGGCCTGATAAATGGATTACCTATCTAATAGACTGTTAGTTCGTCGGATTAGCGCGTCCAACTAATAATAAAGTCTTCAGGTGATATGCTATGCATGTTATGCTGGCAAATGCTGGGTTAAGACTGTAATGATAGTGTAGTTTAATAATAAATAAATAAATATTAAATAAATAAATAAATATTAAATAAATAAATAAATGTTACATCTAATTATTGATGAAAGTGAATAAATTTATTGAATTTTAAATGTTTCTTATTCAATAATCGAGGTGTTTTATTCTTTTTAAAAAGAGCCGTAAACAAATAAAGAATAAAAATCCAAGCTTTTCCAAGCTATGTTGCTTTTCCAAGCGTGTCCAGAACCAGTGCTTTACGTGTAGCGACTGCCTGTCTGACCTCCTCAATCCAGTTACCTGGGCAACCCGATACCCCTTGGTAATACTTGGTGGTCCTGGCACACAAAGACCTCCAGAAGGAACAAAGTGGGTTTTAATCGATAAAAGTCTGACATTCCCTCCAGCTGCACCCACAGTGGGACCTCATTTGATGATCTCACAACAAAAAAGGACGTGCCTGATATTGAAACTGCACTGTGCTACGAAAATAATATATTAGATACCAGTTCAAAATTCCACCACGCTCACAAAATAGTATAGGTCGCATTACAAATTTATAGTGTGGTACCCGTCACAGCTTAGTAGATTGGAAAATTATACGTACTGCATAACACTGTGGAATTTTAGCCAATAATGCTTTAGTCCCGGTTTTAATATCGTATGATTATTGTTTATGCACTGTGCACTGGGGGCTAAATAGTTAATTAGATTAGCTTTACGCGTAGTTTTAGCTAAATTAATTAGATGCTTGTTATTTGTTGTGTAATTATTTTGCGTAATTGTATTGTGATTATTTTTGGTTTCGATTATATTGGTTGGTAATTTATACTGGTTTTAAATTGTAGCCGTTTTGTATAAGAGAAAAAGATTATTATAACTCGTCATTTAAAATAGAATAAGATTTTTTTAATTGATGACAAAATGAAAGTGTCTCAGATGCAAGAACATAATCTTGATTTTATTTTATGTCTCACGGTTTGGGATTACGTTAATTTTCTGAGCATGCTCTTAACTTTATGAAAACAATACATATTCTTACTCAAAATCATTTATTTAAACTTAGCTGCAAATCAGCCCTTCTTAAGGTCAAAAATTACAAAGACAGCCCGCAAAACTTCCACCCTTCACCATAAATCAAAAATACAAATATTCATAAAAAGCATACATTAAAAATTTCACGAACACAAAAATATAAAAAGTCATTTATTCAATATAGGCTGTAAATCGGCACTTTTTGAAGGTCAATTTTATAAACGCCAGCCCCCAAACACGCGTACCTATGCCTAGTTACACCTAGTAATAACAAACTCCAAAGTAAATAAAAAAAAATGCCAACAACAAACAAACTTCATAAAGAAAAATTAATCCAATATCTATAAGAATTTAATTATAAAACTGCGGAGTAGTTAATGACAGTTTTATATCAAGAAGTGGCACAAAAGTCGTTCTGAACTCGTTCCTGCCGGGTGAGGCTAAGCGGATAAGTTTAACCGGCTCATTACCCCTTCCAGTTGGAAACTATTCTAATTCCGTGACCGTAATCGAGATTAGACAATCGATGTTATTATTGTTGTTTGAAATAGTAATAAATTGCGGCTTTTCTGTTGAGGAAAGTTGGAATTTAAAAGGGGTGATAATTTTATGGTGATGATAATTCTGTGGGAAAACTGCCGGTAATCTATTTTTGATATAATTATATAGTTGCTTTCTGAATATGTCGTCATTTATGGGTTATATATGCAGCTGAGGAGTTGGTTGGCTCGCTCAAACGCACTAATCTCAAGAACTACCTGCTTATACTTGGGTATTTTTTTTTAGAATCAGATAGCTCAGCTAGATTAAGGCAGGTTATGAGATATTTTTGATTATATAAGTATATTATTATCTAAGTATATCTTGGACACCAATGACTGTGTTTCGGATGGCACGTTAAACTGTAGGTCCCGGCTGTCATTGAACATCTTTGGCAGTCGTTACGGGTAGTCAGAAGCCAGTAAGTCTGACGCCAGTCTAACCAAGGGGTATTGGGTTGCCCAGGTAACTGGGTTGAGGAGGTCAGATAGGCAGTCGCTCCTTGTAAAAACACTGGTACTCAGCCGAAACCGGTTAGACTGGAAGCCGACCCCAACATAGTTGGGAAAAGGCTCGGGAGATGATGATGATGACATATTTTTGATTCTTGCGCGAAGAGACTTTGGGCTCCACAAAATGCTGGTAAAACCGATGGTGGAATTCAGTTTGTTATCGATGTCAAAGCTTATCAAATTAGTATTCTAACTTATTATTTTGGTTACTTAATGAGGCCATCGCTCAAGGAAGCATATGTCAAAGTTAATTTTAGTACAGACACCAGCACATCGAGCTACTACAATCTGTCCTACCTTTTCAACTTTATCGCTGAAGCATATCGTTCAAAGTTTAGTGGGAGAATTTGACAGCAGTTTCGGGTAGCTTGATTTACTAGCGTCTGTGCCTTGGGCACAGATTACTGAATAGTTACTACGTAACAGATACTTCACTCAGTAGAAAATTTCCAATACCTACTACGATAATTGCCTACTCCTTCGCGTCAACAACCACTGCATGCTAAAATGCGCCTAAATGCTCAAGCGTACAGCAGTGATTGCTTCGCACCGCGCGATTCCACAGTAATCTCAGGGCTGCCTCTTCGGTAAAATTAAATTAACATAAATTTTTATCTATGTTATTGAGAACTGTTAATATGTTCTGACTTTTATGTGGCAGTTAAAAATTTTATCATTTATAAAATATTTAACCAACTAAAAAAAAAGGAGTTGATCAGACATAGGTAGGTACAGGCCAAACTGAGAAGTTTGACTTGTATGGTTTGTAGGTATGTATGTTTGTGCGCGATAATCTCGCGTTTGGCTAAACCGATATCGATGTGGTTTTCAGAAAAGGATTTGTTACATTTAGGAGAACGTTTTAAAATAAGTATAATACTTCTTAGTTTGATGATGATCTTCGGAGATGTTCACTAGAAATGAAGAAAAAAGCCTTAAAACAAGAGAACCGACTTCAAATAAGGCACTAAGCCGTAAGAAATAATTTGTTTTTTTTTTTATGTTGGTGCTAACAGCTAATAATTACGAATCGAAAAAGCACCGACATTTACACCCATCTACAGCACATAAGGCACCACACGGCATCGTAATACGCGTACGAACGAACAGCACTATTAGAAGTCGGTTAAAAATTGAACGGCGTGCGCGCGCTTCGCTTGCGAAAGCCGCACTTAATTTGCTCCGCCGGCGGACCGAGACCGCTCGGCTGGGCGGTAGGCACTTATAGCGCGCAAGTACATGGAGTGACGGAGGCCTGCCTTGGGTTTAATAACAAAAAGATTACAACTGCCTAAGTCATTGGTCATATTGCATATTGTCGTCAAATTGGTTAAAGATATGATTTTTCAGTGTTGTCATTGATTGAAAAAAAAAACAACTTTATCCTTTCTAACCTGATATTATATTCAAATTCACATTAACACAAAAATAACACTTACCTTTCTAGCACAAAAGCATAATTATCCATTCTCTCTGGCATTCAACCATCATCCTCATTTGTCGACAGAAAGAAGTGAGCGAAAAAAAAATCAACCAACATCGCATGTTCCCTTGTTTTATGATTTCAGAACAAAGGGCCAACGTTTTTATTCAATTTGTTACATCTTTTGTAACAAGTGTGTCAAAGAAGGCTTGTTTCTTATTTCGAGTAAGTGGCGTCTTTATGTTGACTGTGGAAAGCTTCGGAGGTTTTACGATAGTTTGTGATAGATTTTTGGAAATATTCTAGATCGTGTTTTGTAGGATAACCTGGCGGTTTATGGTTTAAAAATAGATATAGAAGTAATTACAAGTTATATTCGTTTGTACTGGTAAGATGATTCTGTCCACATGCGAGGCCTGTCTGAAATCTGCCTGGGTTGCGGGTTGATCGTAATAGTTACTGTTGCCCTTTCACACAGGGACCTCCAAAAGGAACACAGTGGGTTTTAGCCACAATATATATATGGGAATATTTAAACTGTGGTTTTAGTCAGTAAGAGTCTGACACTCTCTCCAACTGCACCCTCAGCTCGTAGGATCATTTGATGATTTTCCACAAAAAATAAATAAAAAATAAACGTTGTTCTGTTCTCAACACACTGCCTAAATTTTATCGACTTGTTTGTAGTACCGATTTTTTTTGTAATTCATGTAGTCTACGACCAAAGCGTCTCATACCATGTACTATATCTTTAACATGTCTTAAAATGCTATCATCATTTCTCATCCCCCCTCCCTATCAACAAAACGACAACCGCTACATTAAAACAGATCCCCGCCACAAAATCAAGCATATTATTCACCCCTAGCGAGACACAAGCAACAAAATCCGGGAGCTATTCATTACATTGTAATTAAATGAAGACTGTTCTCGCGATATTTAATATTGGCTGGCGCGCGGTCATCAGTCAACGTCGCTCTCTCCAACAATATTAGGTATAGCGAGAGATTGATGCGGCCTGCCGCTTTGACTCTCTCATTGTTACTAGCTTCGGACGCTGATATTAAAAAAATCACAATTGCTTATAGTCCTAACCCGCAAGTAAGTTTCCACCCTATCCTTTAAAAGTTAAAATCTAAAATCGTTTGGTAGTTTTAGTCAATCGATTCTCCTCTTGTCCTGTCGACCTGTGTAGAGTACTTAAGTTGAGTTTTTAGGGTTTCGCAGAGTTGTGAGGAACCTGAAACGAGAGGTGTAGAGCTCGAACTCAAAGCAAATTGTCTGGTGTGGGTTTCTTGTATTCTATAGTGCCGTTAGAAAATGGTTTATACCTATTTCCTTTACAATGTAACTTTGCAAGTGATTTGTTAGATTTTTCGATATGAGTGAGTGATTTATTGACGTTTTTATGAAAATGTTGTGTTATACATATTTTCTTGTTCAATAGGTTACTTCTTCGCCGTAATAGAGCAATTTATATAATCACAAGGGCCAGTTTCACCGGTTGCAGACAAGTTCCAGATAGTTTATCTGGCAGATAATTTCATACGAATTCTGTTCCATTTTTGAATTTATCTGGTAGATAGCGGCTATCCGTAACCTGTGAAACTGGCCGTAAATATCTTATCAAGATGGTGGTTTTCAAACATATTTATAAAACATATTAACTACTTTTTCAACTGTTCATTACAAATTCGATAATGCTAGGGAACCAGGCAGTCCACTGAACGACAGCTACCTACTTAATTTTTTTTTCACATTTTCCAGTGTTAAGAGGGTGTCTATATACTGAAAGAAATGTTTTCTTTGGCCTTTGATGTTCGTGTATTTTTTTAAACGTGGAGTTTTTTATTACTTTTATGTTTTGTCATACAATGTAAGCAAATTCGAATTTCGGGGTATTTCTTTGTGTCTTGATCTTAAACCGTATTAATTACGGTTTTCTGGTATTTATTTACATGATAATGTTTTCAAAGGTTTGGTTGCGTCACTTGTCTAACCATTGATTAAAGTTGGGTGAATTAATTGCATCTTTATGTCGTTTTAAAGGAAAATAATGGCCATTATATTACTATATTATCTGCCTCTTTGATCTACTAGTCACATAGCTCGACTGCTGTGTACGGGGTCTCGGTTTCGATTATCGGGTCGGGCCGAAATAGCTTTGTGGATTTTAAGAGACTTTCATACATAATGCAGTCTGAAAGTTAGTTATTAAAAGCACCTAAATGTCGCTCCTATGCTTGATCTACCTCCGGTCGTGTCGGATTGCCGTCCCATCGGATTATAAGAGCGAGGGAATAGAGAGTGCACCCGTGTCTGTGCAAATGCTTGTGCACTATAATATGTCCTGCGCAGCTGGCTGATCTCCTTAGAGAGAACGGCCGCCGTGCTCGGCAATCACCAATCTGGACGCATTATAGGTAAGTTCATTGCAAGTCGACTACATTATAATTTGATTATTGTTCGGATATTTTAATCAATATTTCCCCACAAAATGTCCACTGCATTCTTATAATTTAATTTGCATATTTTCGCAACGGATTTTAATAAAATTATTTACTTACCATAAAATGTGGTTCTCTCACGCCGTAAACGAGATTGTTGTATTTTAAAGCGTAAATTAAAGGAATTAATTAAATTCGTTCTTATTGTTTGTTTACATAAAGGCAAGGTATTAAAAAGTATTTATTATTTAAATTAAATTCTGTTTTCTAGTATGACAATGAGTTTTAAAACAATAGTTGGGGTCTAGGCAGATAATAGACATTTGAAGAGACGGAATCATAGGACCTCACTACAAAACAGTTAGACAGACGTTTGATACCTGTTTAAAGAAAAAATTGTATGCAAAATTATTTTAGACACGTGTCCAATGCCTGTCTAACTTTTTTTTAGTATAACGCCCATAGTGTTTTGTAGTAGTTAAACTCGTCTAGTTTTTGTTTATAAATAGGAATAATAAAATATGTTAGCTGTTATAGGATTACAAAATAAAATACACAGGAGATGTGACAGTGCTAATCTCATGGCGTTTGGTGGCACGGCATTATATTTTAACACATTTAGAAAAGTATTTTAAAAGTTGATTCTCTGAAAGATAACATAGGCACAATATATTAGGAATTATAAACAAACTGACGACCAGATGGCGTGGTGGTTAGTGAACCTGCCTGCCACGCTAGTCGCGGGTGTCGCGGGTTTGATTCCCGCATAAGTCAAACATTTGTGCGCATGAACATGTTTGTTTGACTTAGTCTGGGTGTTTCTATGTATAATATGTTTGTATTTACAAAAGAAAAGTATATTAGTATGTTTATCAGTTGTCTAGTACCCATAATACAAGCTCTGCTTAGTTTGGGACTAGGTGACGTTGTGTGAATGTGTGAGAAAGTCCTTAAAAAATCGGAGGGACTCGTCATGTGAAGATGGTCACCCATCCAGGGACCGTCCGTTCCAACATCATCGACCCTGTAAACAAAACTAGTAAGCTTAAATTAACTTCGTAATTAAATTCTGTAATATATCTTTCATCGCGGATGTATTAAACACGTTCGTTTTCGTGGCTTCATTAATATTGGTTCGAACAATATTACAGCCAACATGTCTATCATAATTCTTCACACGATCCTGTTACACGAGTAACGCGCGTTCCTATGAAAAGAAACGCGTCGTTTTGCTTACAAATGGTTGTTTTTTGACATAAGACTCATAGAATAAACGTCAAAAGTTGCCGTCCGTAAGCGGAACGATTAGTTTCTTAAGAAATAGAGGTCAGAAACTAATACATTGATAATATTTTATTTGAAGATACCATCGGCATCAAATTAATTGTCGCGAAGGCAGAGTTAGTGACTGTTGAATCTATCTATGATGCTGCTCTAGCTGGTTGTACCGAAGAAACTTTGGCAAATTATCAGTTAAATTTGAGTGAAGCGTGTGGTTATATTTGCAATATATGTATATATAGCCAAAATTGCTGCTTTAATTAGTTTCTGAAAGCGATATCACTTTACCCGGTTAAGAACTATTGTAGCAACCTACTAACGGTAACTGTATCATTTATTAATAAAATAAAAACAAAACACTTCGATTTATAAAAAAAGACACATACATAAACTTATCGCAAGAATCTAAGAAGATTTAGGGCCTGTTTCACCCCTTTTTTTTTTCGTGGGAAATCATCAAATGACCCCTCCCGCTGAGGGTGCAGCTGGAGGGAGTGTCAGACTCTTACTGACTAAAACCCACTATGTTCCTTCTGGAGGT
The DNA here is from genome assembly GCA_958496145.1 of Heliothis peltigera. Lineage (NCBI taxonomy): Eukaryota > Metazoa > Arthropoda > Insecta > Lepidoptera > Noctuidae > Heliothis > Heliothis peltigera. The sequence goes on along the minus strand of OY292326.1, from coordinate 2,721,181 downwards.
CCCTGTGTGCCAGGGCCGCGGGCCTGTTTCACCCCTTAAGAATAAGTTCCAGTTATTTGGCAGATAATTTTATACAAATTCTGTTCCATTTTTGAATTCATTCAGTAAGTATAGTTTTGAAACTGGCACTTAATAAGACTGTAACATCAGTATTCTATTGTTTTGTCACCATTTATCACACAATAGGCATGCAGAATACAAAACACATGCATTCGAAACCCAAAATTCAAAAATGGAACAAGCAAACAGAATCTTCTACCCCGTACAAAAATAGAGACGACATGCAACATCCCAAGTAGTTCAGACGTCACACTTGATACATAGAGAGGGTACAATCCCGGGACAGCGCGGGGAAAACGTGTCCCGGGAACTAATGTGCTACACTACAGGGTAACAAGGAAAAACATTGTTACGTTGAAGCGATGTTGCCAGATTGAGAGGTGCCTTTTTATTCGCAGCTCCAAAGGGGATTGCGACTTTGGATATGTTGAGTCAACGTGTGATGTAATGGTGATTGAAAGGTTTAGCTATGTTCTTATACATTTATACAGCGTTATACTAAAAGGATTGATTAAATGATATTCAAGCTCATGGACAGACTAGAGATGTGTTTCTGGGGAGTTTGTTGCGACACTTTCTTTCCAGCAAAAATACATGGGAAGTGGTCAAGGATGGCCGTTTTGAGGGTAATCTTTTGTAGTATTTGACTTTTAAAGGTGCCATTTCGCAGAAAAAATCGAATAATTTGATTTTGAGTTTAATCAATAAAGGAAAAAATAAATTTTTTTGAATCAAAATATATTTTTAAACTAAATTAAACTGACATATTATTTGAATTGATTTACAATACTCCAGCTGATGCTTCAATTTCTAATAAATATCGCAGTGAAAAGTGTCACTCTGTTAGATCAAAATAAACGCATGACGAAAGCCCATAAATATAAATTAAATAGAATTAAAATATATATCGCAGTAAAATATATTAAAATTTATTATACGCAGTGTTTTTGCAATTTGCGAACTCATTTTTATTATCAGCGAGTGATGTGAAACTAGTGATTTTCTTAGAAAATGCACTTTTTTGGTGTTATTTTTGAATCGTTGATTGTTTTTTTTTTTTGTAAATCAAGGCCTATTTGAAAAACATTTCTATATTTGCTGCATATATGTGTATAAATAGATTGAAGGGTACTTAATACGCTTATGACTTCAGTGATGTGTGCAATATGGAAATAAACTCATATTCACCATGAAGCTTCAGCCAACTAGGAGCACATGAGCACAAGGGACTGACTAACAGACATAAATACCAACAAATACTAAAATCACAACGTAATTACAAATGCAAGGTAAGTTAATTCCATAATACAGTATCATTAAACACGTCCACTTACGTTCGCCCCTTAGAGAATACAACCGACCGGATACGCCATTGCCCTGGCTTGTTCATTGCCAAAGGATTGGGGCTGCAAGGGTTAAAAACAAAATACTTTATCATATTTATTAAGTAAAGCATCTTAAAATAATGTGACTTTAATTTGTATCGTTTAAATGGAAAAATTGTTTTCATTCTTTATTGAATCATCATCTCCCGAGCCTTTTCCCAACTATGTTGGGGTCGGCTTCCAGTCTAACCGGTTTCGGCTGAGTACCAGTGTTTTACAAGGAGCGACTGCCTATCTGACCTCCTCAACCCAGTTACCTGGGCAACCCAATACCCCTTGGTTAGACTGGCGTCAGACTTACTGGTTTCTGACTACCCGTAACGACTGCCAAGGATGTTCAATGACAGCCGGGACCTACAGTTTAACGTGCCATCCAAAACACAGTCATTGGTGTCCAAGATATACTTAGAAAGTACATACAAACTTAGAAAAGTTGCATTGGTACTTACCCGACCTGGAATCGAACCCACGCCCTCACACTTGAGAGGTTGGCTCTTTAACCACTAGGCCATCACGACTTGTTATTCTTTATTGAGTATAATAAGCAAAATAAGTATACAGCTTGCTGTGAAAAATCTGCGACGTCATATTTTGCATTTTTGACCGTCATAGACAGTAGCTATTTTTACGGCAGATAGAAGAGCATGGGAGACAAAAACATGCTGCGTCGACCCCAAATAAAACTTGCGATAAGGGCAGGAGGATGATGATGATAGGCAGTATCCATTTTTGACAGTTTAATTAAAGTCTTGAATTTGGTTAGTTGTTAACTACCGTATTTTGTCATGTGCGTGCGTAACGAAGTGAATAAATATGCATGATCATTCATTATTGATGTTTTTTGTTGTTGTGTGGTATCCGTAAATATTCATAATTGTTCGAAAAGAGATTTGTGTTCAAGGAAGATCCGGTGGTTTAAATGCTCTAAGGTTCTCCCGCACAAATTAAACTGAATTGCAACATTTGTGTACAAGTTTACCTCGGAACGCCGCAACCGCAACGCACAGCGTTTGCTACGAAATACATTGGAACCGACTATGTACATGTCGCAAAACAAATAAATACCTATAATACTCAATATTGATCTTTATTCATTTAATAAAAGTAACGAATTTGTTTGTCTTGACCGCACTAATCTCAGAAACTAACGGTCCTATTTGAAACAAAAAATCAGCGATATAGCATTTATTAGCTAAACTACATATTTACAAGTAGCCAAAGATTATCGAGACACGAGGAAAACTGCGGAAAACAGTTAGTGTTAAATAATGTATCGATGTCGTGGTTACCTAGTGGTTAAAGCACCAGCCTACTGAGTGTGGGTTTGATTCCAGGTCAAGCAAGAACCAATTTAAGTTTTCTAAGTTATAATTACTTTCTGAGTATATCTTGGACACTAATGACTTATTAAAGACGAAGAAAAATATCTCGAGGAAACCTAGACTATAAAGTCTGAAATCACCAACCCGCATTGAGTAAGCGGTGGTGATTAACACTCAATCCTTCTCCGTGTGAGAAGAGGTCAGTGGGAAGATAAAAAGGCTGATGTATCGATAAAACAAACTGACAACTACGCAAATCAAATTATCAAAATGTCTCTGTTTTGCTGACTGTACATTACCTAGTAGGAAATGCACAGTTTTCTCAAGGGAGTCAGCAGAGATCCGAGTCACATTTATGAGAATTGGCTGTACAACGTAGGTAATAGCATGTAGGTAATGCATGTAGGTCGTAATGCACTTTGCTGTATGGTAGCTACTAGCTACAAAAGTCGTTGATTCATTGTTTTATGAGCTGTTCCATGAGTTTACGATCCTGAATATTTTTATAGTAGGTACTATAGGTGAGTATTAAGGGAAAAATGCGATCTATGTGAAAATATGTCGACACTTTAAAATGACTGTGTTTTGCCTTCATGTACCTAAAAGCTATTCTACTTAGACTTTTTTTATGAATAATTTAATTTTTGTGTTGGACTGCTACACAAAACAGATTGGATATGTATAATTAAACTTCTTGGCGGCTTTTAAATCAATAACACACACCTTATGGGTGCTAGGAAGTGAGAAATAAGTAGAGCTATATAATACCTTGTTTCTAAACCTATTGTTAAATAAAAATAATTTATTCATGTCTGATACCGAGCTTAAAATTCCTGCTACAATTGCTTAAATATGAAAAAAATCAATAATCAAATATTCCTATCAAACTATATACAAAGTTTCATCTCAATCGGCTTAACATTTTAATACTCAGAGCGTGAAAGAGTTACTCTAGAATTTCAGTAAGGTAAACAGACATACATATTTCAAACTTGGTAAATGAGAGAGGAATGCGCAGATACAACCTGTTTAGCAGCTTTCTTTAAGCAAATAAAACACAAAGAAATAAAAAGATATTCAAATTACGAATCGTAAGCGTGGTCCTGGCAGGCTGGCACGGGATGATAAAATGCATGAATATGTCGATTTCTTTTTCATTTCTCACGTGAATCAATAGAATTTTATTACCGCCTTTTCTGTGCAGCACAAGTTGTTTGGATTAGAGTCTCTTTGGAATCAAGGTCGCCATGAGTTTTTGTTTGGCTTACATTTAGGTTTATTTTATATCATTATGGATTCGTAAATTTTTATAAGCCAACCCACTCATGAAAATGTATAATATGTATGTAGGTTTCTACAAAAGAGAAGTAGGATATAAGTTCGTTTGTCAGTTGTCTAGAACTCATAAAAAATAAAAACTCGTAAATGGTCTGCAACGTTTGGGACTAGATGACGTCATGTGAATGTCGAATATATGTACATACCTGTATATTATCATCAGCTTAGAATTTTCCCCTCTATGTTTGGATCAGCTTCCTATATCATTCTAAAAGGATGCAGCTGATTACCTTTTACTGGCTGTCATATTTTATGGCTTTTGTAACGACTGTCAAAAATATTCAAATGGTAGCTACGATCCATTAACGTACCTTCCGAAACACTGACGTACTCCTCATGACGAAATGGTCATTCGCCCACGGATTGATCGCGCCAAGCGTTGCTTTACCGTATGATCGATCGTCCAGAGCGGCTATTAACTTGTTATAAAACGTGGTCATAAAAAGTACCGTCTTTGGTTCTAGATTTAGACCATTAACTTTGTTCGAGAAAATGGTTTAAAGCTAGCGTTAAAGGCGATCCTTTTTTAAGACCACGTTTTAAAAAAAAAGAGGCCTGAGTCTATTCATAAATAAAGGTTGATACAGACTAACGGTGTAAACTAAAGCAGCGAGCTCACGGGCGGAGCTATTTAAATGTAAATAAAACTTATTCCTATGTACATGAGTATCGGGAACGCTTGGCGACACTACCCGATATGCGTAAAATGTATTGAAATTCACCTGAATACCACGTACCTACAATTTTACAGCTTATATCGAAAACAATTTACGAAGACAATGAAGACTTACTTGTAACAGACGAAAAATAAATGGTCATACCTTTTAAGGGCTGATCTATAACAGTATTATAAAGCAGAAGAATTTGTTTGGTTGAACGTGCTAATCTCAGCAACTACAGCACGCTTAGCATGGCGATTCTATATCTATTCTGTCAAGAAAAGACAAAGCTCTTTCTGTCAATGTCAACATGTCTTCTGCCCGAGCATGGCGCGACCTGTCAACTCGCATATGATCACTCGTAAACTTATGTCGATCGAAGAAAAGAAAAATTTCTTAAAAAAATGTCAAAGGAAATCTTACGTCAATCTGTCACTTTTCTGTCATTATGTCCATTCTCCGGTAAACAAAACCATTCTACGGTTGCCATGCTAAGCCTGCTGGTCCGATTTGAAAAATTCTCTCAGTGTTAGATAGCCCATTTATCAAGGAATGCTATAGGCTACTTTTTATCCGGGTGCACGGAGTTTTTCCAACGAAACGCGGGTGAAACCGCTGACAGAAGCTAGTAATTGATAAAGGCGGCTTAACATGATATTTACCTTACCTATCTTAGCAAATAAATTGGTAGTACTTCTCAAAATATAAACGTTTCAGCTAACAGGCTTTAACCTATTTCAGATGCAAAAATCATATCAGTTTCCGACACATTCGCAAGATCGTTTCCGTGCGATTGAGCACGTCTTAACGTCAAAAGACCCGTTCTATGAATGTCCGTTCCACGTTCAAATCTAATGGTGGAGATTCAGCCACACATTAGTGGAATCTAGCCTTAAGTGCTGTTCCCGTGCGTATTTTTAACCCATTTTAAAATAGGATGACGGTTTAAAATCGTTAGAATATTTTGTCTGTTCCCCTGTTACTCAAGTAAGTCTATCATAATAATGATCTCTTTTTACTTGAGTTTTTCTTTGTCAGTCCTATTTAAATTTAATAAATTATATATCTGATAATTATTTTTTGAGTCAACCTTTTCAATGCAAATGTAAGCCGGTTTTTAACCGAATTCAAAAAAGGAGGTTAATTCGACTGACTGACGAAACGTGTCTATATATAAAAACTACCAAACCATTGACAAACGTTAAAAATTTACACCTACTTTCTTCTGAAAAGTTTCTCATCATAAATGCAAATAAAAAATAACGACTTTTCTAGAAGTCGTTATTCTTTTTAAATTCGTATACAAATAAATTATATTTTTAAATATGATTTCAATATTATTTATTGAAATACATACACAATACTTGTCTGTTGTGTTATCTGTATTTATTTACTTTGTCACCGTCTCCGTGTTCCCACATAGCATAATACACTCTAGTTTCCATGTACCACGAGAATCTCACATCTCACGTCGCCGGACCCTTAGTCCGTGGGGACCGATTTCCCTAATGTTGTTCACCGAACTAACATAACATTTGAATATCTAGTCATATTTCGATTTTTTATTTTCTCCATTTCCTTGTGAATTCCGTTTCTACGCTGTTTTGCGGTATTGGATCGTTCTGTTGAGTGGTTTTTGTATTACATATGTATGTATTTTGTCTTACATATGTATTTTGTATTACACTTTGTAGATAGAAACATGGGTTCTACAGGGGTTTTTTCAGTAATGGTGGCTTGTCAGCTTTTTTTTAAAATTTACGATATTGATATAGATATGAACAGCTCGTTTAGTTGAGGTTAATCTTTGAATTGGATTTTATGTACAGGCGCCAGCAGGTCAACCAGAATCTGTTAAATTTTACCAATCGAATACAAAGAATTAGGTTACTACAATCTGTCATATTCTTAATAGATTTTCAACTTTATCGCTGACGCATATGGTTCAAAGTTGATTGGGAAAATTATTTTGACAGTTTCGGGTAGCTTGCTGGGCAGCAGATCAACCAACCCGAAACTTTGACAGATTGTAGTATCTTTATATGCTGGCGTCTGTACAGATACACGCGTATCAGGCTACGACAAACTGTCGCTGAAACATAAAGTTCAAAGTTGATTGGGAAAATTTGTCAGTTTCGGTTAGCCTAATATGCTGGTCTGTACAAAAATACTAGGCCGAGACTGACTTTTAAGACTGACGTAAATAATAATCGTATCTGTCGATAAGTTAGTTCAACAGAAAAAAACCTAACTAAGCTGCCTAACTGAACTAATGACGGTTACAATCAACTAATTAACATAGCTATATCATAGCAATTGTTAATCAACAATTAACCATACATACTTAAGCAACATGAACCTAATTTAATACCGTCCTATTGTGTGAGATATAATTGGTATTCTCTTCAATGAATGGGAATATAATTGCTACAGTCTCAAAGGTATTCTAACGTAAATCAACCGACTTTGACAAATGTAGGTGCTATTGTTGCGGAGTTATTGCTATTAATATTGTTGCAATCAATTTATAACCATTCTGGGGAGCTTTCCGGTTTGATATACTTTATGATACACAATTAAATTTAAAGCTATAGTAATAAATGATAAAGATGGTGTGTTTGTTTGCTTTTTTTTTTGGATGCGCTAATCTCAAGAACAACTGGACCGATTTGTGAGACAGAAAACTGAAGAAGTTTATTTTTCTTTCATTATTTATTTGTTAAGTTCATAATTGTTATGATTAAGTTATGACCTCAACAAATTAATTAATCGTAATCAGCTCGTAGCTAAGTAAAAGCCGCACGCATTGATCAATTATAAGCAATGCTTGGTGTGGAAGGGTGACCAACTTGAAAAATTCCTCTACGTTTCGAAAGACATGGTAAATTGTTGGATCTCAGCTGTCATTTGGACATCTTTGTAAGTCGTCACTGGTAGTCAGAAACCAGTCTTACCAAGGGTATAAGGTTGCCAAGTAATCGGGTTGAGGAAATCGGAGAGGCAGTCGCTCCATGTAAAACAGTGGTACTCAGTAGCATCCAATTAGACTGGAAGCCAACCCTAAAATAGCTTGGAAAAAAGACTAGGCATATGAGCCAAATAAATCAGCCCAACCTCGTTTCTGTTGACCTGGCTTTTTCAATTTATTGGTGAAAAAGCAAGCATGAATATAAAAACGTAATTTTTGCAAAACCCTGACTTCCAAAACCGCTTTCACTGAATGATATTTTCGATATAATTATCATGATTATTCATCTGAATCCATAAATTATGGTGTGTTTTTATGGCAAAGGGAACTGCCATTCAATGGTCGCTTTGAGCCCCAGTTATTGGAATTTTAAAAGCAAATCTCGTTATCAATGCTGAATTGGATAAAAAAATGATGCTTGATTATATTTTTGTGAGAGAATAAATTCCAATGATAATATATATTTTTTTGTAGAAATCCCGATAAGCAATTGGGTACGAAATTATTATTTAATTGGTAGGTAATTAAAATGAAATTGAATGATGAAAATTTATATTCTTAAACTAGCGGTCGCTCGCGGCTCCGCCCGCGTGGATGTCGGTTTTCGCGACAAAAAGTAGTCTGTGTGTTGTTCTGATATATGTATAACCTATAGAGGACCCCCGGGGCTACGTCTGTGTGGATGTCGATTACCGCTACCAAAGCCTAAATTTTGTCAGGATGAGAAGCTCGCGCTCGGACCTCCCGCCTTATTATACCTACCAGCCGACCCGCGTCGAGCGCGGCAACGACACGGGGCGATGGCTGATTATCGTATTTTATGTATAAGTTTGGTATTTCTACACCGATTTCTATGATTATTTTTTTATAGAATATGTAATATTGTTGTCTTTTGTTAATAAGGGATGAGAGAGAATATTATAAACATAAGAGTAAACAAATCAATAACAAATAATCAGAAAGCTCCGAACTGGTAAACTATCGGGAGTTATACATATTATTGTGAGTCAACCATTAAAGATAGACATAATATGTTGTTGTGGAATATTTTTTAGATAATTTAATGTAGAACATTTCCGTCATACATGATTTCTATGTAGCTTTAAACATTAAGGCTGCACACGCGACGAAAGCTTAAAAAATGGTGTAACTTCTCCCGTTTTCCCAACATTTTCCTTCACTGCTCTGCTCCTATTGATTGTAGCGTGATGAAAAGTCGTCCAGTAGTTTTTGTTCCTATTAATAACATACAGACAGACAGACAGACAGACAGACAGACAAAAATTTTACTGATTGCATTTTTGGCATCAGTATCGATCACTTATCACCCCCTGATAGTTATTTTGAAAATATATTCAATGTACAGAATTGACCTCTCTACAGATTTATTATAAGTATAGATGTACACGATAAGAAGAAAAAATTAAAACAAAAATTCTGAATGCTTGGTTTGTTCATCGACTCATTGACTCATGATTGCTATCAATAGTACCACAAGTTATGTTGTGAAAGGGACTGAACCCGAATCTTCTCAGATGCTGGTCTCAGGTAAGGTCAGGTGCAGCTGGCTATTCTCGCCTGTTACAATGTGGAGTCTAGTAGCAAATGATACCACCAGCTTCGTCGGTAGCATAACTGCATTTTTTTTAATTTTCATTGTAAACAAAAGTACTTATCAAAATTCAAATATAAAAAGTATAAAGACATAAAAAAGAAGTATAAAACTATAAAAAGGTGCATCGCGCACAAGTAGATAATGTCTAACAGTCTTCGCACAGATACATCACGCTAATTCGCTTCTCATTATCGACAGATTAGTCTAAATTAGGGATTATTTAGCCTCGTCTAATACCGGTCCTACAAACAAGGAACAAGTCATTTCGAGGCACTTTGAACCAAGCCCAAATTCTTGCTAACCTTCCTTACTTGTTTTTCTTTAGTAATACGCGGAATAATGCGACATTTCAAACAAAAATGAAAGTAACAATCCTATTACTGAAACAATAGCTGAAGGCTGGGACAGTAATAAAATAACTAAAGAGGTCAAATGGAGTTTTTATTAATCGGCCTATCTGAAACAATTGTCTCGAGAACACTTGACTCCTAAGAGAGTTTTAGGACCTACCCAACGTTTTGACGATCTTGAGAGCGTGTCCTTATTTTTTTAGAACTTTTTTATTCATGTACTAAAGTGGAACTGCTTTATGAGAAAAGATGCGGTTTATTACTGTCATTATTTTCTCGTCTTGAAAGAATTTGTTGGCTCTGATAAAATAAGAGAGAATAAGGATTTTATTTTAAGTGATGTGAGTAATTATATCTCGATAGCAGAGTCGAAGTGTAGTTGTAAGTCGGATATGTTGTCATGGTTACATAGATATGATGTGTCTTGAAATTATATAAAAAAAGAAAGAAAGAGAAAACATTTATTCACACATAAAAGCGACCATATAGATACTGGATGGATTGGTGGCAATTCCCAATTTGAAAAGAATTTCGAAGGATTACATCTTGTACTTCTGCATGATAACATACATGTATGTGATTTTAGAAACAAATGGCATCCAATTTAACGTTACCAAAGGCACGTATCACGTATGTTATACAGTCAAAATTCTTTCTGTTTATTTCGCGGCCTTCGCCGTCTAGAACAGCGTCATAATATGAAAATTTCAGTCGTATATTAAGAGGTCGGTTCTAACAATTTATATGAAGACAGGGGCAATCCGTCTTCTTCCCTCCGTGGGAGGGATAACTTGAGACTTAATTAATTTGCTAAAATGCTCTCGTCGACGCGAAAGCCTTAACATTGTGAGACTCCAGGAAATCACACTTCGGTACTAAGACGGCGAGATTGCGTGGGCCGTTTGTTGGCCATAAGCCGCTTATAAATGTTCGGATATTTTATCGTGAAGGTGTTAGGAGACCTGAGATGTATTGGCTTATTCTAGAAATCTATCTGTACCTACTAAAAGATTTTAAATATATTGTAGAATACGGAACTCAGAAAGGTATTAATCTTGCTGCAGTCAAAAGTTTTGTAATGGGTGTTAAGAACTAGACCTACTTGTCTTTCCTTTTAATTCCAAAAAATCTTGATACCTTTTTTTAAATACAAATAATAAAACTAGATTTTTTCTGTAATAGATAGGTGTAGGGTAGACCAGACTTATTTTTCTAGAGCACTTAGTAACTATAACTAAATATTTAATTAGGTATTTTACTAAATTCCTAAGATCTTTTGGTAGACATATTGGCCTTGGATTTTTGGGTGGCATTCTAAGCAATATCTTCATGCTTATTTTTTATTATTTTTAATCATGGATAGATTGTTATCGTCTGTAAAGAAGGGTTTATATTGTCCTCCATAATCCGTTCAGACCCACGCCTCTTAGAAGCTTCGATTGTAATCACTTTAATGGATGAATATCAGCATCTACTACCAATATCGTATATCCAGGACATACGTCAAACTCAGTACTAAAGTAATTAATACATTTTAATAATTAGATAAAAACTCAAATGAGTTAAAACTAGTTTTTTCTTCTCATGGACTCTAAGATCTTTTTTATAGCGATTTTTTTTCGGGCCTTTCTGTATTTAAGATATATTCGCTATACAAGAAGAAAAATATAGCAATCAAATACAAGTAACAAAAAAAAACAATTTTATCTAGATCACTTCTTCATCCCACTTCAATTTATCAGCACCAATAAAGAAAGAGGCCGTAGCCTCTTTTAGCTTTTAACATAATAAAATGTCATACCAATTATTTTTCACAACCACATCACAGCCAAAACAGACAACATCACTTAAAATAACTCATAAAAAATAAACAGAAAACATAACCTACAACACAGGTTTATTAAAGCGTTTCCTTTTACCGCGCTAGTTACGAAATGGCGCCGTCTCCAGGAGCCATTCAAGGCAGCTTGTAACTCCTCTTTTATTGCACTTTATCATCCAGATAATATCCTCCCTTTTACAGAGAAGCCGTTAAGCTTACACAACATGTTCTAACAACTAGACTATGTGACACCGTTTAATATGTTTCCAGTGAATTTTACAACAAATTTGAGCTGAAGAGGCGGTTTGGAGAGACCGGCTTTTTGGTCGTAATTTGACGTTGATCGAGACCTAAATTTGAAACCAGCGCAGAACGTATTAATAGTACTCAAGTATTCATTTGCGCAGGTGCACTATTTATTTCTTCACTCTCATAGTCTGATGGGTCGGCAATCGACACCACAGTTTGTGATTGGTGCACGGGCGTATCAATCATCAACTTCCAGACTCCGGGCTGCTTTATGAAAATCTCTTAAAACCAACGCAGCGATTTCGGTCCGACCCGGCAATGGAACGAGAGACCCCTTGCGCAGCAGTCGCGCTATGCAACTACTAGACCAACGAGGCAACTTAACATTATGTAATTAAGAATCAATAGTCACTCAAGGTAAATAAGGGGTAAGCGCTAGTGAAGTACATGTTTTTTTTTGTAATAAAAATATATAATATAAAATTAGGGAGAAAAAGTCTATTGAGTTAGTACGAGCTAATAACAGTAACCATTACATCTGATTTGGAATCAGAACGATAATCGTTAGGACAAAGCCTATAGACACGTAGATTGTAGATCTATATTTTTTTATGACAAATAAATAAAAGTTCTGACTGTTCATACCGCTAGTTTTTAGCAGTAGACTAGAAAAGTACGATACAGGAAAAAACAGCTAAGATTATTTTTTATTATTAGTTTTACTCTTGGTATTTCAGAGTTAGCCAGGGTTCCAAGGAAGTTGAAAAACATCTACATGTAAATAGGTTATGCCAACGGTTTCACCCACGTCCTGTGGAAACTAGTCCACTCACCCCGAAAAAGTAGGCTATAGCCTTTCTCGATCATTGACGTAATAACATTGAAATAATCTTTGAAATAGATCCAGTAGTTCCTGAGATTAGCGCCTTCAAAAACAAACAAACTGTTTAGCTTTTTAATATTAAGTAAAGATTTCTGTTAAAAAAGAGGCTCTTATGGAAACAATCAATTAGGACCACTCTCATCGAGAAACAAATACAGGGGTTCATACTCGATAAGCAAAATTGATCAAATTGATACAACCTTTACAAAAATAGTTGAATTTATAAAATGAAGAAACCCTTCTTCATTTTATAAATTCCAAGGAGGCCTTACAAAAGTTAAGCCGGACATACGTTTAAGTATAGCCACTCGTGCAGGCTATTTCACTTCGTAAAATAGGCAATTTCGAAAGTCATTACTTTTCCTGATCGCTGGCTACCGTCGGTTTTGGCGGAACGTAAATCTTGACAGCTAGCTACTATAATAAGGGATTTTTTACACGAAACGATAGTCGTAAAGTTCATTCAGTTCAATGAATTGTTAATGCTTTAAGGCGATATCGTTTTTGGGGGAATATTGACAGATTTTGTGACATTTTTAAGAGTGAGTTACATAAAATGTCGGCCGAGATCTGGGAAATTACGACCCCTTTATTACAGACGTGAGATAATACCGTTGTACTGCAAAAATGTAGTTTGTATGTTTCTCAATGGTTCAGAATTCATAAATGATGGTAAAGGTAAATTATGATAATTTGTAATATTTGATCACGAGTTGAGATGAAATCAAGCGTTACTTTGTGAAACCCATGACCTTCAATGTGTGACAAAAAGGAGACGCTCGTCCTATCGAGTCAATATCTCTCCTGAAGGTGCCCCGTAGAGACGTGAAACACATGTCGGGATTTCATCTAAGGATGGTGTTTGTCTACCAGAATCAAAACTTTATAATTTTTATGTCATTTAAGCAAGTAAATATTCAACAGCGCAGCATTGATAGGATAGAAACATATAGTGAACAAAAAATGGTTCATAGCTGTAAATAGTGTGTTAGATCTATACCTTAATAATTTAAGTGTGTGTAAATAATAATATTATAGAATCATCAATATGATTGACACTACATTCGTTCAGACAGTCATTAATGTAGGCAACCACTTAGCAATGAATTAAAGTAATAACAATTTTCTAAGTCATTCCAAAACTATTAGTTATTTGATGTCAAGGCATAAAATTACAATTATGTCCTGTGTCAAATTGTTAAAAAGTCTATTATTGGGGGAGAATATTTTAGGCGTGTACAGGAATTTTGATTCTCAGACCAAAGTTACGAAATGTTTCATCATTATTCAGATCATTATCCAAATTATGTTGAACACTTTCATAGTTTCTCTTGAACTGTATTATTTATTTGTATCAGGCAAAAGTGATCAAATGAGTATCGTTTTCGGTGGATTTTCGGTGGCTTCTTACGTCAATACTTTAACGTCTATCATAACCGGTATTTACTTCAGTAGCGGCTACTTATCATTTTTGAAAAGTATCACTTTTATCTCAGAGTCCTTCAAAGAAGATACGATAGTTATAAAATCTATAAAGAGATTACATTGGTTTAGTCTTACAGTCATTATACTCCCGTTTGGCACATTTGTAATTCGTCTGCAGGAGGTTTTGAAGAAGTTTCAAGACGAGAGTCTTATGATCTTGGTCCCCATTGTTTTGTCTCAGACAGCCACGAGGATAACTTTGTTATATCACCCAGTAATGTTTTTTATAGTTATCATGACTGTCGTCATTTATTTCAAATGTTTGAATAGATTGATATCAGATGCTTTGGATAGTATGAGGAATTGTCGTCTTAGATCGGAGTTAGATGAGGAATGTGATGTTAAAAGGGAACAAATTGAGGGTTGGGTGGAATTGTATAGGGATTTGGCTAATTGCTGTGAAAATGTATCGATCTGCTTCGGACGGCAGGTGCTTTGTCGTTTTTGGTATTTTTATTTGGTCCTCTTGTAAGCTCGTGTTGTGTGATAATTTGCATTTTTGTTCCAGTTTTCGTTTTCGCTAGCTTTGACGATGTCAAACTACATATTGTTGTTGTACCAAATATGTTACATGAATACTTATCATGTGAGTATGTTGCAGTTTATTATTTTCATATACAGTGTGTCGTATGCTACTTTTTACTGACTTTCAAAAATGAAGGAGGTTCTGAATTCGGTCGGTGTGTATTTTTATTTTATTTATGTATATAAAGACTCCCGAGGTTTCTAGTTAGATTAGTGTTATTCTTTTTGTTTGTTCCAGTATATAATACTTGTTTATCGTATTGGAAAATTTACCAAAAAATCGAGCCAATTTTTGTTAATAACTTGAACTTTTACACTTTTTTAATTGTGACAGCCTTATTTTTTATTTACTTTCAGATACCACACGACTTTGAGTTCAAGAAAATCGTATTTATTGTAATAGTTTACATAATCATAGCAATATTGCCAATATTCGCTGGACAGTCGATATGCAATCAGGAACTGAAATGCCATCGAGTGCTGTCTCGACTTTTAAATACAATGTTAATTTGTAAGATAATTTAATTCTTAATAAAACATATATATTTATAAGAAATGGAAACTTTGATATTATATAATTTGTTTCTGGTATGGGCATGTAATGAATGAATGAGAATCATGTCTTGAAGAAAGTTTTGAGCATGAACGTGGATATATAAAGAAAGGGGACGACCAAATGGACGATGGGGATTCTGTGAAAGTCGTTAGAATAGAAAGATTGTTACTTGTGAGATGACGGCAAATAGAAGGGTGTGGAAGAAGAAAACATGCTGCACCGACTCTAGATATTTGGGATAAGGACAGGAGGATGATGATGATTACATAATTTGTTTCAGATTCAAACGAAGCTGAGGCGAAATTAGTAAAAGACTTCATACGTCTAATGAAGAAGTATCCACTAGACATCAAACTGATGAACAAGCTTCCAGCAGGAATGTACATGGTGCCAGCCATCCTATCGGTTGCTGTGAACTATACCATAATCATGTTACAGTTTCACCATATTATATGAACACTGTGTACCCTACTCTCATATTTGTATAAAAAATATGTCATCATCTCGGCCATAGGACGTCCACTATTGAGCATAGGCCTCCCCTTTAGATCTCCACACATACCTGTTGGAAGCGACCTGCATCGAGCGTCTTCCGGCGACCTTTACAAGGTCGTCTGTCCATCTTGTTGGTGGACGTCCTACGTTGCGCTTGCTGGTCCGTTCTCTTTTATTTTTTAATTCTTGACTGCAATATATCGCTTTCGAAAGTATACCTAAACGCCAGAAACGATTACTATACGATTATACATTATAAAGTTGAAGAGTATTTGTTCGTTTCTTGGCTTGAAAGTGCTAATCTCAGGAACTACTAGACCAAATTGAAAAATTATTCAGCGTCAGAGTCTCCTGGGGACTATCCCACGCACCCCGAATAAAGAGAAGCCCACGGCCTCTCTCGATAAATAAGCAACCTAAAACTGAAAGAAAATTTAAAATCTGTCCAGCAGTTACCGAGATTAGCGCGTTCATCCAAAGAAATGAACAAACAAATAAACGAACTTCAGTTTTATAATATTAGTATAGACTTTATCGTATCGTCAAAGTGATTGACAACCAATTACTTCAGACACAAGATACAATATTATTGTTTGATCCCATTTACTTATGTTTTTTTATTCTAGTTGATGGAAACAAAGAAAACTATTGAAGTAGCTAAACCATCAATTGTTATGTATATACTGTATAAAATTGATTTGGTATGGGAATTGTTAGGTGTAGGTTCCGTTTTTTTTTGCCATTTGACTAAGGAACCCTACAAACAAATTCGAGAAAGGATATAACTCTCCATTCGAAATTTAGGCGGCATATACATTTTTTCTATGAAAAGTCGAACTTTAATATTTTCTGACAAAATGTGTTTAGTTTAGAAACGTTAGGTTAAAAAAGTTATGTTTGTTTTTAGAAAATAAATTGATCACCCCTGAATCTGCATTTTTTTAGTTTTTAAATATTTCTCTCCTTATAATAATACGTAGTCTTAAAAAAGTTAATCGCTTTAGGGTTAAAGTTCAAACCATAATCTTGAATAAATTGATTAAACTTAACATTAAAGCAATTATAATAAGATGATATACAAGATATACATTCCACAAGTCAGTCGCTACTTCAGTAATGTATTGACCTTACATTTCACATTAACTAATTTCACATCTTAGATCAACAGATATGACACACATATTAAATATGTCTGGCAATAAAATTAAAATGCATTATCGAAATTATTATACAAGTCTAAAGGCCTGTTTCCCCACCTACGAATAAGTTCTACCTACTTAGTTTATTTGGTAGATAATTTCATACGAATTCTGTTCCACTTTTGAATTTAATTAATCGGTAGATAGTGGCTATTCGGACATTGTGAAACTGGGCCTAGGAGTCTAAGAAAAATAAGAAACAAAATAATTACGTGTGTCCTCTACGTAGAAAAATCAGTTTTATTGTTCTGTTTTAGTGTGAAAATATGACTACAATAAAATTGTTGAAATGTTTATTCTTTGTAGAAAATCTCGTAGGAATATACAGGATTAACAACCATAAGAAAAAAGTGATAAAACATCTGGTTAAATTACAAATATTTTTAATTACTGTACTTCATACTTTAACTATTATTGTAGAAATCTTCTTTCACATTGGAAGAGTGGATCACCACCAAATAGATTATATTTATATGATTTTTTCTTCATCTTGGTATATAACCTTCTTGTATACGCTTGGAAGTAGTATTTGTTATAGACGTGAATTCGAATCGTATTATGGAAGCCTAAATCGTGTCTATGGCTGGTTTGAAAAAGAAAAAAGCAATGTGGCTTCGATGACGAAATTCGAACGTTGCAGTTTAATTTTCTGCTTATTCACAATTCTTTTTAATGGATTTAGATCTGCGCAGGCTGTTATCAAATATAAATTTAGCAATCCCGTGATTATGTCGTACATCATAGTTTCTATAACATTTTTGAAAAATACAATATTGTTCGAACACTTTGTTCTGTTCGCTATTATTATTTTGATAGGTCGTGTTGTGAAACGCTTGAATTATTTCGTAATGGCCGCTGAAGAGAATTTAAGGGCTCAGATAAACTTGTATGGCGAATGCGAGATCGTCATGGAACAAATACAAGAATGGGCGAGCCTGTATATGGATTTAGCCAATTGTTGTAAACAAATAACTCAGTGCTTTGGTCATTTGGTAATCTTAATTTTGTATTTTGAATATTTTTTAAAAACAGAATTGATATTCGTATGTTTGTGTGTTTTTTGTTTCAGTTTTCATTTTCTATGATGCTGTCGACATCACACTTTGTTCTATTGACGTACTACAATATTTATATGGTTAGCATTCGAGGTGTAAGTAAAATATGACATATAACTCATTTTTTATTTGATATTTTTATTTATTTATACTTCTTGCACATTGTACAACGGCGGAAGTGGTAGGTGCAACACTGTCTGATATACATATTATTACACAGAACATAAAAATTGAAATATATTAAGTTTATTAAGTATATATGGAATAATTATACTATGTAATTGAAAATTAATTGTTAATTATGTAATAAAAAAACTAGGTATATAAAACAGTATAGATTTAAAAAACGCAATAGTTTTAGAAAACCTAATAAACATACCGAATCGAGAGCCTCTTTCAATCGGTTAAAATTATTAGTACGATGGCTACCTTTCATCATCTGTCTAGCTTTTACACAAGCCATAATTGGAGTGAGGTTGCCTCTGACCTTATCAACACAGTCACCAGACTTTCTGACTACCTGTAATGACTGCGCAAAGATTTAGTAATGATAAAGACAGCCAAGACCCACTAATTTAACGTGCTTTTCGAAATAAGGACGTGTCATGACGAGTTCTGACAAGATGGTCACTCATCTAGCATTGCTTAACCTTTTGATCGATCGATCCTTGCGACTGTTACTTAGCTACGAGGTTATGATACCATTGTAATCTTTTTTTTAAAATAAATTACAGATGTACACCATGAATGAGTTTTCGCAGATGTTGTTTTTAATATTGGCTGATACAGCTGTGATGGTGATGCCTATGATCACGGGACAATTTCTTCTCAATGAAGGCATCACGTTGCACAGGATATTGGCTCGACTGTACAACGTATTAATTCTTCGTAAGTAATTCAAATGAATTTATTTACACGTCTTGGCGGAGGCACTGCTATGCCTTGTGTACACGTATATGTCTTACGGCTAGTTTCATAGGTTACGGATAGCCACTATCTACCAAATAAATTCAATAATGGAACAGAATTTGTATGATAAACTGGAACTTATCAGCAACCTGTGAAACTAGCCCTTAGTAGTTTAATTTATCGGCATAATTTGCCTAGCCTTTTCCCAATTATGTGAGGATCGGCAGTCTAATCGGATTGCTTTCTGAAAAACGTGTCGTCATAGGAGTTCTGTTTATACGTTCCATAATTTTATGTGAAGAGACCAATTTCATAATAAATCATGAATCAAATAAAAATGTATGTATGACGGTAATATTGTGACAAGGTTGAAAATCTATTAATGGAGTAGGTTGATGTGCTGGTGTCTGTTTATGATTATGTTTGCCCTCTTTTTGTAAAATATTGAGTCGATCTTTCTAAATATTTTGATTTAAAAAAAACTGTTTCCATAATTCCTTACTTTTAGGCTATAGAAAAATAATCGTGTCTTAAAAGAAAATATAGAATTAAGAAATTAATTATATATTTTAATTTTAGGCCCAGAAGATTCTGAAGCGAAAATGATTAAAGACTTTTTACGCCTCCTTAAGAATCAACCTATAAAGATTCAGTTTGGATCCAACCTTCATGCTGGGATGTATTTACTGCCAGTAATGATTATGATGGCTGTCAACTATTTAATTATTTTGTTGCAATTTAATCATGTTGTCTAAAACCTTAAGATTAAATATTTAAAAACTTATAAAGGCCAATATTATTTTTATTGTTTTTGCCAAACTGTATGGCAGCTCGGAACATCGCGCGAGTTCAAGCAGAAAGCATTTTTATTTTCAACAGAGGCTCGGTTAGAGTTAGTTAGAAGCCGCCATTAAGTTTGGTGCGTGATATCTATAATGGATTATATTTTGAAATACACTCATACCCCTACTCATACTTATAAAACGTGGTCTTAAAAGTACCGGCTTTAGTACTAGATTTAGACATTTAACTTTGTTCAAGAAAATGGTTTAAAGCTAGCACTAAAGGCGGTTTTAGACCACGTTTTATAATAAGGGGGGTATGGTTTAATCCAAAATGGAATTTTTAATTTTTTATATTCTTTATACCACATTGTATATGTGTATGTTTGTTACATTTTTGAAGAGCAATTTTTTTTGTCGATTTTTATCAGATCTCGTAGGTATTTAGACAGCTTATACTTAAGAATAACATAAATATGGACTTTTTTTATTCGAACACGGAAGACCACTGGTAGCTGTAAGCTAAGTACTTTATAAATTCCCCACTCAATAACACTGGAGTTAGTAAACTGATGTCACAAATTGACCGTCATACTTCATAAGTATGACATAATTTGAATGAACATATTTACTATTTTTATTATTACTACTTCCTTTATCAAGATAGATACGTAATCATGTAAGTGACATGGAAGCTACTGTTTACAGGAACTAAATATCCTTTTGCCGTTCAGAGAAATATACTTTGAACGTACATACATACAATGATGCCGATAGAATTGTTGAAATACCTACTGTTTTTCGGAAAACTGTTAGGTGTATACAGGACGAATTTTTGGAAAAAGAAAAATATTAAGTTTTTATTTATAGTTTCACAAATAACTGTTGCAGTACTGTTTCATACTTCAATGACAGTCATTGAATTCTATTTGCTTGCAAAAGCTTGCTGCAATCAATTTAAATTGACCTACAGTTTATTTACGGCGTTAGCTTATTTCAACTTTTTGGTGCCTGTCGTAGCGGGGGTATATTATGGCAACGAGTTCGATTCTTATTTCGAAAATATCGTACATCTTTACGAGTGCTACAAAAATGATAAATCATTCAAAATATCTCTGAAGAAAATATATTGGTTCTGCTCTTGTTACTTGGTCTTTGCTATTGTTTTTACTATCTACCGAACAGTGGAGATACTCATACATTTTACGAGTGTTAATGTGATTGTTACAATTCTTTCTGTGTTATCACAATTTATGATAAGAACTACTATCGTACTACAACATTTTTCGTTATTCGCGATGATTATGGTGCTAGTGAGTTTTATTCAGTGTGTCAATTCGTCAGTATTGACTGTTCAATTGAGTGTTAGCAGGAGCGTGAGGTTGGGACAGCAATGTGACGTCACGAAGGAGGATATAAAACAATGGGTGGATAAGTATCAGATGTTGGTGGATTGCTGTGAAAAAATCGCTCTGTGCTTTGGACCAACGGTATTTATTTCAATGACATATATTAACCTAAAGTTGAATAATTTGAAAAATCATGGTGGCCTAGTGGTTGAAACACCAGCCTTTCAAGTATTAGTCTGCGGGTTCGATTCCAGGTCAGGCAAGTACAACTACTTTCTAAGTGTCTTGGACAACAATGATTGATTGAAGGTGAAGGAATACACCTCTATAAAGTCTGAAATAACGCATATAGAAGGCTTGGTGATTAACGCTCAATGCTTCTCCGTGTGAGGAGGTCTGTGCCCAGCAGTGGAGCGATAAAAAGGCTTATGAATAGGAGTTTGTTAGTTGACGCATTCGCGGCAAAATATCTGAGTCGCTTACATCAAAATTATTATGTGTAGAGACAATTGACAATCTGGAAATGACGAATGAGTGATATAGACCGCAGTGCTCAGCTGCAGGATTAGCATGGTGATTTTAAATCTATTCTGTCAAGAAAAGACAAAGCTCTTTCTGTCAATGCCTACATGTCTTTTGCCCGAGCATGGCGCGACCTGTCAACTCACATATAATCACTTGTAGCCTTATGTCAATCGAAGAAAGGAAAAATTACTTCAAAAAATGTCAAAAGAAATCTTACGTCAATATGTGTGACCTTTTCTGTTATTATATCCAATCTCCGGTAAACAAAACTTGTTTCTACGGTTGCCATGCTAAGCCTGCTGGTGTCAAAATTTGATAAATTTTATGTTTTCGTGACGGTTTCTTTTTACATACATATTATGTTTGTATTTTACCTTTTTTGTTTCAGTTTATATTTTCACTGGGTATGACCATAACACACTACATTGGAATGGCCTACTATTTGTGTTACATAACAATATTACAGGTTTGTAAATTATAAGTAGTTAACTTCGCTAATTGTGTAATTTGATCGCATGATCGCATTTGATATTACCTAAACTCTTTGGTTCAAAGCGAGGATATAGTTATTACTGCATAGGTATCGTGATCAACCTTTTGGTTAAATTGCAACGAGAGTTTTTTTTTTATTTTTAAAATCTTGTATTTATTTCGGAAGCTATCTTATTATGTAGTAATACATAACATTTACAAGCTTTTATTAATAAAAAAAATACCTCATTAAAATTAATTTTATGTGAGTAATTTTCAAAATTAATTTTTCGTTAATTATTTTCAAAATTAATTTTACGTTAACAAATTTTAAAATTAATTTTACGTTTTCAGATAAATATTACAGAATTCAAGAAGGTATCGTTTGTCATGTTTGGTTACGTGACACTGTTACTGCTGCCAATAGTCGCGGGCCAAGTGTTGCGCAACCAGGCCCTGAGACTGCATCGAATTTCAGTCAGACTCTACAATAATATAATAATTGGTAAGACTATAGCACTTTGAACCATACACTTCAGCGACAAAGTTGAAAATCTATTAAGGTAACAGATTAGAGTAGCTTGATATGCTGGCGTCTGTAATAGCTTCCGCCAGCGGTTTCAGCCTTACATCCTTCAAGGGAATTCCTTCCTTCACTTGGATAAAAGTAGACTATATTTTATTTTGATGATAAGATACATATATATCTGCCAGTGGTTAGACCCAAGGGGTATTGAGTTGCCCGGGTAACTGGGTTGAGAAGGTCAGATATGCAATCGCTCCTTGTAAAACACTGGTAGGTACTCGGCTAAATGCGGTTAGACTGGAAACCGACCCCAATATAGTTGGAAAACAGGCTCGGGAGATGATGTTTAAGATATATTACTGCCAATTTTCATCAAAATCCAATCAGCCGCTTGGCAGTGAAGCGGTAACAAATATACACAAACTCTTACCTTTATATATTAGGGTGAAGTATGATTAGTGTGACTAGTAAAGCATTTTCTTTAATTTCAGATCCCAGAGAGGCTGAAGCGAAATCGATAAAAGACTTCATACGACTTCAAAAGAAGAAACCGCTTGAGTTGAAGTTTTCTCCAAAGCTACCAACTGGGTTATACATGTTACCAGTTATTATATCATTCTCTGTTAATAATATAATTGTGTTGTTACAGTTTAATCATGTTGTATAAATGAGTGTTTCAATTTCAGTAGTTTCATAAGAATGCGACTTAAAGTACAAATAAAAATATCTTAATATATAAGGAGTTGATAAATTGATTCATCATCATCAGCCTTTTTACTGTACCACTCCTGCAGGCTCAGCATGGCGATCCTATCTCTATTCTGTCAAGAGAAGACAAAGCTCTTTTTGTCAATGTCAACATGTCTTCTGCCCGAGCATGGCGTGACGTGTCAGCTGGCATATAATCACTTGTAGTCAATATTTAAAAAAAAAAACTGTATTAGCTAATATTTTCTTTAATCGGTCCCGTTCTTAAAATTACAAGGTTTACAGATTCATTTTTGTATTTACAAATACTAATAACTGTGGATATTTTAAAAGTAAAATGACGTGCTCATTTCCCATCATTTTAATGCAAATATCCTATTAAAGTTACAGAATATTAAAAAAAAAACACAAGAAAAGAGTATTATAATAATATTTTAACAATTTTCTTCGGTTATGTATGACCATTACTTTTATTAAAGTTGTCTTAAAAGGGCTTTAGCGTGTTGGCTTCGGCGACACGTTCGCCTTTCAAAACTCCAAAACTCCGTAGTCCCGAGCCCATGGCAGAGACATACTCGTACATTATTTAAACAATATTAGTAAACTGCAGTAAAATAATAATATGTTGCAAGGTAAAAGTGACTATAGCCGGTATCATGAACATCCCAGCTGCTAGTTTCGACAGTAAATTTACCTCCAATTGATTTTTCTTTATGACACGAATGAAATCTTTTAAAGACTTCGCCTCTCTTTCTCTTGATTCTAAAAAAAAAACATGTCAATAAACAATACTTAAATCATTAAATAATCTTTCTTTAACAATTAGGGTCTTTAACATAAGTGATAAAACAAAATAAAAAATGCATTATTACAAAAAAGAAAGTTAGACAGACGTTTGACACGTGTTTAAAATAATTTTGTATACAAATGTCAAACACGTGTCAAACTGCGATCGGTTTGAATATTTGTAGTAAAGATTAATATTATTGTGTTAATTACTTTTTACATTTTATTTAACTAGTAAAACACGTACCTGTAATTATAATAGTGTTATACAGTTTAGCCAGCACTCTGTGGTAGTTGACTCCTTGGTTGCGCAGTGATTGTCCCCCAATTATTGGCAACACCAACAAGGATGTATAGCTTAGCAATACTACGAGAATCGAAAAATCTTTTATCTGGAACTTATTAAATTAAGTATTATGAAAGTTATCAATGAACGGCTTTGATAGAAAATATCATAAATCCATCTCCCGAGCCTTTTTCCCAACTATGTATGTTGGGGTCGGCTTCCAAACTGGTGGATCCCGATTGTCGTTTGTTTATCTTTGGCAGTCGTTACGAGCAGTCAGATGCTAGAAAGTGTTATTATCAGTCTTACCAAGGGGTATCGGGATACACAGGTAACTGGTCTGAGGTCGTCAGGCAGTCGTTCCATGTCAAATACTAGTACTCGGGTTGGATTTTTAAGTCGACCCCAACATAGCTTGGGAAAAGGATAGGCATTGTATGCCTGTGAACAAAAGTTCCTCTCACGGCACCGACAAAAGGAGGGCTCATCAGCACTCAATTAATCGATAGTCACTCTGCGTACTTACATTGACATGGTTTAGATAAAAGGTTTCATACGTCATTACTATCAGGTATAGAATTGACAATAACAGCCAATAAAAGAACTGGAACAGAAAGATGGATTATATACACGCCTCGCTCATATCATAAGGTTTTTGTGGTGGTAGTCTCCTTGTATGCGGAATGTCGCGGGATTTAACTAATAATTTATTACATAAATCTGAATGAAGAGTTTGCTTGTTTGCTTGAACGCTTATCTCAAAAACTACTAGACCGATTTGAAAAAATATTTCAGAGTTAGATAGCCCATTTACTGAAGAATCTGTGTGCATGTAGTAGTTACCTAAAGCGGGACGCGGGAGAAACCAGTGGCGAAAACTGTATTTTATTACGGTAACCTAGGCTATAAGCATAATACATAATTGGTACATGATGACGTGTCAAGGAAAAACAAATAATGTATGGTAACACATTACACAATATTACTTTTGGCCGTTCTAAAAAAAAGCGTGCAATTAATAAATGATTGATAAGTACATAAAATGACAAAGTCAGAATGTACTAAAGATTATGCATGCAGCCAAAATTTGCGTTACTAAATACAAAACATTTTCCTATCTTACGCATATAATATGGAGTTAAATAAATGGAACAAATACCGGCCGTCCAAAGCACAGCGTCAATTTTTCACAGCAGTTAGCTAAATCCTGATACATTTCCACCCATTCTTGTATCTGTTCTCCTGTGATGGTACATATTTCGCCCGAACTATCACAAATTACTTTTTTCTGTGCAGTTGCAACCAATTGATTCAAACACTTCATCATATGAACCACTAACAGAATAGCAACGAAGAAATTCAATTTCTGAATAAATATAGTCAGCCGTATAACCGTTTGAGAGAAAAATATAAACATCTTGTCAAATGTAATTGCGGCGCTATGTACTTCAGAAATATCTACTATTATCAGAATTACAGACCTGTAGACAGCAAAGGTGATCGATAGTACAATAAGTGTCACATTTAATCGATACAGTTGCTTTAGGGAAACAATGAAATTAATATCGTGTATAAACCTTTTAGAGACACGAGTAATGCTTCTATAGTATACAATGAAATCGTCGCTATTACGCAAAGCTGAGACTAAGGTGTTGATAAATACTAAATACGCTGCAATCGAGAACCCTCCATAAATCCTAGTTAGCTGGTTACAATCATCTTTGTTCAATAAATAATATTGTTCACCAAATACAATTATACCGTGTACCACAATTAGTGCAAACACTTGCAAAATCACAAAGACTTTTTTAATTTTAGATTGGAGACAATATTTTCTGTGTACTCCTAGAATTTTATCGACACACAATAAATTGTCAAACATCTTTATGTAGGACATTTTTTTCTAATGTCTGTCTAGAATGTGAGCGAATGGTCAACAAAGTTCAAAGTACAACTGAAATAAGTGTTGACACTTTTAATAGTAATTATTTATTTTCGATTAATAATAAGGCTGTCACTTAATGGTTTTCAATAATTGAATGGACTTCTAATGTTTAAACGCCCGAGTCATTGTTATTTAAATATCTTTGGCAAATGTTAC
Organism: Heliothis peltigera; assembly: GCA_958496145.1. Taxonomy (NCBI): domain Eukaryota; kingdom Metazoa; phylum Arthropoda; class Insecta; order Lepidoptera; family Noctuidae; genus Heliothis; species Heliothis peltigera. The sequence goes on along the minus strand of OY292326.1, from coordinate 2,694,772 downwards.
GCGTAGGCAGAGGCTGAACAGCCTGGCAACCAGTCTTACCAAGTGTCATGCTCGCGCAATTGGCTTGAGGGGGTCTAATAGGCGGTCGCTACATACAAAACTGATAGTCAACTGCATCCAATTAGACTGAAACACGACCATAATATATTTGGGAGTAGGCTAGGCTAATGACGCTTTTTCGAGTTCGCTTTTGGCAGAGTTCTTAATAATTTGTTTGTCTGTCAAAGACATTTCTTATATTTTCGGTACTTAAGTGGTGGTAGTTTGATAGTTCTCCGGTCGTGTCGGATTGCCGTCCCATCGGACTATGAGGGTGAGGGAATTGTCCTGCGCAGTTGGCTGATGTCCTTAAAAAAAAAGAGAACGGCCGCTGTAGCCGACAATCGGCCTGGACGCCATCATCATCATCATCATCACTTAAGAGGTATTATTATTAAAGTGTAACAAAATCAAATTCCCAGTTTCGACTAAAATTACAAGGAAAGTGCACAATAAATACAAAACTTGAAAGCACTCTCACTCTCAACGGATTGCAAGCGACTAAATATAGTACTACCATTATCACTGGCTTATCTCGAGTCGAGAATAACAGCTAAAGTGCCTTGGTTGCAGACAAGTGAGACATTTATTTTAATTTAATGCGCTAGTTACCGCGCGGAAGGTGTTCATCTTACGGGTACTAGGTTTATTGTATAAGGAGGCTGATATATTATTTTTGTTCTCTTAAAAAATGTTGGAGAGCTATCTTAAGGGAGATAGGAATGCAGTAATTATAAAGAAGATGCTTTAAAATTCTAGTTTTAAAAAGTCAAACTTGTAAACGTACTTTTACGTACGATTATAGATTTATAACTATTACAATTTTTATTTAAAAAAAAAATATATTGAAACTATTGGAAGCCATTTTTGTTATCGTGTTAAACGTTGGAATCTTAAATGGTTGATAATGACTCATTTTTTGTAAAAAGTTAAAGATACGATATGAGCCCGGTGAGATGTCAGCAACACAGGAGGGGCCCATAAAGGGCCAGGGTCTGCTTGGGCTGCGGGTTGTTCGTAAGAGATACCGCGGCCCTGGCACACAGGGACCTCCAGAAGGAACATAGTGGGTTTTAGTCAGTAAGAGTCTGACACTCTCTCCAGCTGCACCCTCAGCGGGAGGGGTCATTTGATGATTTCCCACGAAAAAAAAAAAAAAAAAGCCCGGTCGGGCATGAACAATTTGTGATAGTGATGATGAGAGAGGAAGAGGGCTGTGTTTACAAGGGGCAAACTAAAAAATGTGCACATAATATTTTTTTCATAACTAGCTGATTGGGCGAAATTCGTACCGGCTAACAGTCGATTCTTTAAGCTGGGTTTTGTTTGGCATTTTTTTTATTTTTCTGTCTCCGTATGAACCGTGGTGGAAAAGTCATGGTGGCCTGGTGGTTAAACCACCAGCCTTTCGAGTATTAGGGTGCGGGTTTGATTCCAGGCAAGTACCAATGTAACTTTTCTAAGTTATACGTACTTTGTAAGTTTATCTTGGACACCAATGACTAATTAAAGGTGAAGGAAAACATCGCGAGGCAACCTGGACTATAAAGTTTGAAATCAACAACTCGCATTGAGCAAGCGTGGTGATTAAAGCTCAATCCTTCTTCGGGGGAGAGGAGGCCTGTGCCCAGCAGTGGGACGATAAAAACTGTGACGATGTAAGAACCACCCTGGTAGGTACTTTTCAGCAGTTTAGCAACACATACAGCGATTTTTTTTTACTATACGTCAAAGCAAGTGTGTGCTTAACCACCAAGCCAGTGGTTGAACTGCAAAATAACTATGTTATATTTAGTTTTGTTTGATGTTTCACAGTGATGGGGTAAATAAATCTGACTGCGGATTACGTTGCGGTTTTGAGTTTAAAACAATATTGCTTTGATGAGGTTTACATTTAGATAAATATTACAACTTTAAACAAATATCGATATTCAACAGACATAGTATATATAACTTTTTCTGCTGCTTCTCGCGGCTTTGATAAAACCCAGACTCCAGCAAGGGCTATGTGTGTACTAAATTTTATTTCAATTGGTTCATTAGTTTTGACGTGAAAGGTCGACAGACAGACAGACAATAGTTACTTTCTCATTAGTAAGAACGATATTTAAAAGGTGTGAGTAATTAAAAGGCATATAATAATATGGTGAGGGAGTGAATAAAGAGTGAACGAAAATAATTTAAGTAGGTGTAACTACTATATGTGATGTGACGATCTCGTTGGCGAAATCGCAAGCCGAACCGAGGGTCTAGGGTGCTAGTATTGTTAGACCCTATATATTTGGAAAGTATTGTAATTTATTAGTTGTGTTAGCATCCATAACACTAGCTAACTTTTTTTCAGACACGGTCGGTTATAAGGTAGCCTACCTTGAGGTTAACCGACCGTGTGTGAAAAAAGGTGTCCCGATTTATACGTCCCGATATATATATTACTTTTCCGTCAAGAAGACGTACACTATCTTCTATTGAACCTCGTATTGAAGTGACAGTAAATGACTAATTACACTTGAGGCCGTAAATTTGACACGCGTCGCTTGGGGTGGCAAACTTTACGTTAATGATCACTGAGATACCGCAGTGTTTTGTTATGTAACTGCTACTAATTCGCTTACACCGAGTTAGTTATGTTACTTAAGTAATGTATTTTAATCAGGAGTGGAATTTGCCGCGGTGCCCACGAGTTTTGGTGTACGTGAACTATCGCATATCCGCCCTACATCTATCTATCATCATTTGCAAGGGTTTTTAGAAACGTTGAAGTAACAGTAGCTTATGAGGAAACTACTTTTTGCGCCTGGAAAAATAGTGGCTTATATGTTATTCTGATGCTGATCTAAGCTACATTGAGTTTCTAAGTCCATACAAATAAGCTTAGGGGTGGATATGTTACAGAAGATGGTACAATCTGTTAAGCAAAAAATTATGAGAGGAGGAGAGCTGAATAGAAATTTTAGACTAGTGTGTTACAAGATATACTTAGAAAGTACATAATATAAACTAGAAAAGTTGAATTGGTACTTGCCTGCCCTGGAAGCGAATCGACACACTCATACTTGAGACCCTATTATAAGCCACCACGACTTTTACTATTCCACCACCATCACTTTTTTAATATTCAACAGCAATCCTGGTTCACGATTCTCTTGCAGTCTCGATTACCAGATATACTAATTTTGGGAAGTCTAGTAAACCTAAGTTCAGGCTGACCCTGACCGTTATAAGGGCAGGTCGCCATTTATGTCCGGTCCCACGTGTCGTCTAATTGAATTCCATGCAGGGGCTATTGCGGCTTGCCGTGATTAAGACGCACCGGTTTTAGCCGGTAATTACTGGTTTTTGTGCCTAAGGACGGGTTGATCGTTGTTTTTGTATATTCCAAGTTTCAAAATTTGAGAAGAGAAAACAAATGCTGTTGCAATTTTGACAGAGAATTTTGAAATAGAGACGGATCAAATGGTAACGATTGATTGATTATCTGAAAAAATGTATTTAATGTTTAAAAAAAAATAAAGTACAATAGCGCAGTTCCATATTCCTGAAATTGAATTTAAAAATGGAAATTTAAATACAAATTTAAATAACAGTGATTTTGTTTACTAGTTATATTAAAAGTTCAAGTTTTTGTTATAGATATTCGTTTTAAGTATTTTAAATAGTACAGTACCTATTAAATGTTAAATTGGATTATCATGGAAAATAAACTAAAATGGAATGTTTTCATAAATATTCCAATATCACCAAATTATCATCCAACATTCTCGCGTCTTTGCTCGTTTTCGAACAAATCGTATTTAACTAGCTTGGAAAAAATACCATCATAAACTACCTCGTTAGCAATCGGTAACTTCGCTATCATCCTCGCATTTATAATAGCAATAACTAAAACTTGGCAGTCAATACGTGGTGTATTTACAAGGCAGAAGTTTATTAAAGTTTGTTCTTCTTTACCATAAGGGTAAGTTGAGTTATCGGAGTTGTCGTGCGGTTTCTGTGTATAACTACGGTTGTTATACTTGTTACTAAAATTTGATATTTGTATTATTAATAACTAGCTTCCGCCAGCGGTTTCACCCGCTTTCTGAGGGAAGTACTTTCCATACCCGGATAAAAAGTATATAGCCTATATGTTATTCTGATGTATAAGCTATATTGTGGTAAAGTTTCATTCGAATCCATTCAGTAGTTTTTACGTGAAAGAGTAACAAACATCCATACATCCATACTTACAAACTTTCGCCTTTATAATAGTAGTAGGATTAGGATACTGATTCCAAGTTTTATGAGTGTTTTGTTTTTTTTGCTTCTTTGGGTGGAAAGATTTTGCCTATTCATGAGATAGTTTGTATCTTTAGGTTTTTGAGACTTTTTGACGCTTTCCTTGTAGGGTGGCACGGGTTAGGTTCAATATTTTACCGTCGGGTACTAAACTATACTGATTCAAATTCTGTCAATAAGTAACTTATAATTTACGAGAATATTAATACAAGGAGTATTTTTTTTATATCTTGACAGCCTCTACGCACTGACGCTTGATATGTTACTGGTTTGGCTTGTTTTATGCATGCTAAATAGTTGTGTATGTAACTAAATGTAGTATGATAACCAGACCAGCCAACAAAAATGTTCATCACACAAATGTTGACCGTGTCGGGAATCGAACATGGGACTCTGTTTGACAGTCCGGTGCGGTGATAATTGCGTCTGCTACTTCGTCAATCACCATATACATACATAGTTAGGCAGTCAATTAGTCTAGTCGTAGTAACACTAATGTATTTCATTGATTTTCTTTTTATTGCGAAACTTACATATATTTTTTTTTAGTTTCTGTTATTTGCAATAGTTTTTCATAAGAACCGATATCCAATTCAGCATAGAAACCACAACAAAGTGTGTCACAAGGCCCAGTTGCTTGGCAAGGGTATCGCGAGCGCAGGTAAGCCTGCACTGGATGGCACGCCAACTTTCTCGCCACAATTAACTGCCAGCTATTCGTGATCTCTTTCGTTCTTACCATGGTCAAACTGGGTTCGAGTTGTTCCATCATATAAAAAAAATGTACACTCGCGAGCAGATCAAGCTAATTTCCTAAATAAATTTTCGACTTTATCGCTGAAGTTTATGGATCAATATTCATTGGGAAAATTTTACAGTTTCGAGTATCTTGATGTTCCAGCACATCAAGATACTCGAAACTGTAAAATTCAGTCAGTACCTTTGACTATATTGCTAAGCCCAAAATCTCGAGAGCAGCTGAACCAATTTCTTTAATTATTTATTTTGTACATTTCTTGAAGTACGAGGATGGTTTTTATAAAGAAAACTGTAAGAAAAGAAAAAAAAAAAAACAAATGTTAAAGAATCGAGTGTAGAAGTATAGAAGTTTGCTGGTACAGCTAGTTCTGAATAAAAATAAATTTAGATTGATAAAGCAATGTACGAAGACCGTTTTAGTTTTGTCAAAAATTACCTGCGTAAAGCAACGAACATAAACGTCCAGTACACATGCAACATAAAAATACTCACACATACACACATAGTCCCCTATTTTTACAAGACCGTAACAACCAGAAATTCAGCACTGACTCCCTATACCATAAAAGCAAAAATCTCGACTGCAAAGCGAGATAAACTGGTAAAAACTGATAGTAGTTGTTTGGCGTCCGGCCAAAGTAAGTTCTCAGTGGGCGAGAGGTGAATTCCAAACCTGGGCCCACTAATGATACCGGTTTAGGGGCATCGTACACTGACACGCGATCGGGTTCTACACTATATCATCACCTTGGCAGCTGTTTAATTAAGGACTGTTGGGGTTGGTTGCGAGTCTAATGGGATGAAGCTGAGTATTTTTTTATGTGGATGGACTGCCTGTCTGTCTTGTACAGCTTTCTTTTTGAGTGGGACCTGCGCCTGACTGCGCCTGGTGCCTGACTAAAACTCAATTTGACCCTTTTGGAGGTTTTTGTGTGCCTGGGCCACGGTAGCTCTTGCGAGCAATCCGCAGCCCTAAGCAATAGATTAAGAAATTGTAAACCTGCTCATTTTTCATTAATTCGCAGGTACGCTTTTATGTTACTCGCTGCTAAGGAACCCTTCATGGCTGATTCCGACGCGCACTTGGCCGTTTTTTTTTTCAAAAGACAGAACAAAACCGTTACTTATTGCGTTTATTGTATAATGCTTTAAACTTATCATGTAAGAGTTATTATTTTTACACCGGTTACGGGTAGCCACTATCTACCAGATAAATTAAAAAATAGAACAAATGAAGTGCCAGATAAACTATCTGGAACTGATTAGCAACCGGTGACACTGGCCCTTAAGCTTATAAAAATATAATCTCACGAAAAACACTCACGCCAGAAGTTGGCGGAAAAATGGCTTCAAAAACAGTTAACTAACATAAGACACCGTCTACTGCATAGCAGTCGGTAAAAAATACTATTTAACTTAGTGCCCGTCGCGCCCAGTGAGTGTGACCAGCAAGAGAAAACATTGCCCGAACCAGCTGCATTATGGCTTGTTAAAAATTTATTCACTATAAAGGTTAAATTGTTTGTTAAGTACGACTGTATTTTGTTATTGACGGCTCGTGTTTTATTGCAGCTTTCGTTTACAGGATTAATTTTTGAAATATTTTTTTCTGTTAATTGATTAACTTTTTCTATAAGTGGGCTATCTCACACTGAAAGCATTTTTCAAATCAGAGCATTAGTTTCAGAGATTAGCGCGTTCAAGCTAACAAAATCTTCATCCATATTATATTAGTACACAGACGCCAGCACATCAAGCTATAACAATCTGTCAAATTCCTTAAATAGATTTTCAACTTTATCACTGAAGCATATGGTGCAAAGTTGATTGGAAAAGTTTGACAGTTTCGGGTTGCTTGATGTGCTGGCGTACATTTAATTTATTGCAAAAACTTTACTCTCACTAACCTAACCATTGTATAAAGACTCAATATTTTTTTTTGAAATTGATGTATAGGGGCGTGGCCTATAGTGTTATATGGTTTTATGTTAAATCATCAGCCAATGATAATTGTAATTAATAATTAATAAAATAAGCCATAGTAAATCTATTTATATATTGATAAAATTACAGCTTACAACTTCTTTAAGAATAAACTCTCATTTGTGACACTAACTTAATATTTACTCAATAATAACCGCAAATACACGAACAAAATGATGCACCTACTTCGCATGCGCTCCCAATGAAGAAAATGTTTGAAACTTCGTCGGTAATGAACACCGAACGGGTTGAACTCGATAGCAATCTGCGGCAGGAACTGCAAAGAGGTTGTAAGCCGAGCTACAGTGTGGAAAACAGTAGCGTAAGTGGCCTGTATTTGTGAATTAGCCTCGCTTGGCTGGAGCGTAAGGCCAGCTTTATACGTTGATGCTATATTCGTACCAAACGTAGTACATTTGAATCATAAATACAGTCTTATAGCGATATAAATGGAACAAGAGTGGGCGCGCTATGAGCATTTTGCTGCTAAATTTGGCATCATTAATTCGTGCTTTGAAAAAAATACAGTTTTGTGATGTTTATAAAAAAAATTGCTGACGTTACGTATATTTTTTCGATGGTGGATATAAGTCACCGGCATTTTTTTGGGACCAACATGTGACTATGAGCTCCTCTCGAAACAAGTGATAAGCGGTTAGAACAGCTCTAGTTTTTAAATATAACGGGTGACATTTCAATCATGTCAATTTCAGCGACATATTATGTATACTGATATTAAAAAGATTTGATTATTTCTTTGTTTGTTTGAATTGAATGGGCTCTAAAACTGATTGACCGATTAGATAAGTTCTTTCATTGTTGGGAAGCTACACTATCTCCGGTAAACGTAGGCTTTGGTTTATCCATTTAAGGGAGAAAGTTTTCCGTGGACGCAAGAAAAACCACTAGCAACTACTAGGTATACTGTGAATCAAAGGTCGGTAGTGTTTGTGCAGTGACCTACAAGCTTCATGCTCAGAAATGAGTTTGTATACTCGAATATCTTCGAAACAACTCATTTACATAATTTGCTAACAATGTGTAGTCTGTATTGTGTCTATTGGTGAAAGGAGAAGCGGGAAAATGATAAATATATATTTGAATTACTAAGTAGCTGTCTATCATGGTAATCCGTCGTCAACTGGACACAAGTCGTGAACCCCTCAACAAATGATGCGATGTTACATAATGGTAGCATAGCTATACTAAAGCATGATTACTTTAATGGTCTACTTCCTTGGTCTAGTAGTCGCATGGCGCGACTGCTGAGCGGGGACTTGGGTCCGATTCCCAGGTCGGGCCTAACTAAATTGTTTTGGAGTTTTAAGGCACGTTTGCAAAACCAGCTCGAAGTTGGCGATGAATACACCCGTGCATCGGTAGAGCCGGTAAATATCGATGCTGCGCGTGATCTCTCTCCGGTTGTGTCAGATTGCATCCCATCGGTTTAGGAGAGTGAAGGAATAGAGAGTGCACCTATGTCTGCGCAAATGCTTGTAGACTATAATGTCCTATATCCTAGAGAACAGCCGCCATAATTGACCATCTGTCTGGGACGCCATTATAACGTTAATGGTTATCAAACGTGACATAAATGCCATTATTCATTGTTCTTTATCAAAATACATCGACCGCGTACTTATCGCCGTATTTCGTATGAGAACTTTCGAAAAACATCTGACTTTGCCTGAATATTAAGTAAGCGAGTTCGTCCTGATTTCGCGTTGGTTTTAAACTGAGTTAGTCATACTTTATGGTTATTCAAACTATTTTATTGGAGGCCAGGGATTTGTGAATATAATTTAATGGGGGTAACTGTCGCATTTGAAATAATGTATGAGGGGTGATAAAGTCAAGTTTTGTTTTAGGTATCGCAAAACTGAAATAATAAATCACATTGGTGTATTGGTGCTATCTCACAATTTTTGAAGGATCATGTTTTTTGGGGCTTTTTATCGAAGGCAAACACTATACGTGTTACTTTATGTATGTTTTCTCCCATTCACGAAAATTCCACGCACCCTGCCTGCGCTCAATGCACTCTTGGACGCCAAGCCTGACTGCGATTTGTTTGCGGACGACTGGAAGACGATTCTGTCGGTATGTCTGGAGTATTGTGAGATGAGCCTGTGAATGTTGCATTTATATACATTTATAAATATATTCGTCTTTTATTTTTTTAAGCACATGTATAGGCTACGGCCTTTTTTGCTGTTCAAATAAATAAATAAAAATTTAACCACTTCTGCTATAAAAGATCTTTAAACAAATCTTTAGCAATTTATAGCATTAGCCCCGTACAAGTAGTGTCAAATTCCTATCTCTAGTAAGAAAACAATACATATATCGATACCTTATTGAAATACGACATATTACTTACATATACGTTATTGGTATTTTCCATATACATATATCTAGGACTGTACATATTCGGGAGCCGCACTGAATATCAAATTGCAAGGAGGCGCGGAAAAACATGTGTTTTTGGTGTTAAATACACGAGAAAGAGTTTTTCAACATCCAAGTAATCCCCTTCACACGTGCATAAAAACCCAAAGCACACGTAACTTAATTATTTAGGCAGTTTTACTAGCTATAGTTCAGAAAAACTTGGCAGCTTTTACAAGCTATATTTTATACGCGGGCTAATCCGGCCAGAAAGAGTGCTCGTTGAGTTTGTGAAGTACAGACGCCAGCACATCAAGCTACTACAATCTATGAAATATCCTTAATAGGTTCTCAACTTAATCACTGTAGCATAAGGTTAAAATTTGACAGTTTAATGTGTATTTTCAGGTAGCTTGAGGTGCTGGCGTCTGTACATCACTTAAAGCAAATTTATTGACGTTGCCTAGAGCAATTTTAATATATTTGTGATAGACACTTGAGTTAACGAGTGCCTATATTAAGTTAGTTACATATTTAGCCCAATTTCATTAACTTACACATTTAATTATGAAAAACGTGTTTTTTCATCAAAATAATTACCGCCCCTAATCCTGAAAAATACAACTAATAAAAAGTACAAACGGGCACAAAATTTAATTACTGTCCGCCATATTTAATTTCATTGTCACCAATTTAATTACAAGGAAAAAACGAGGCAACTCAATTATATGGCCTACCCAAGTACAATCGTAAATAAAAGTGTCAGTATTCCAAATACGTAATAATTCGTGCAACTAGGATAAAATATCTGCATTTCTTCGGTACAGTAGTGAACAATGCGCCGGCGGGCGGTACGTGATCCGGATTAAACCGGTAAATTGCGTTAAACCCCCCACTGTTCGCCGCCGATAGAGAGCTATGAGTGCCATGGCTTTTGAGCTCAAATTGCGCACTTTAGTGCGCGATTGTACTGTCAGGTGCTAAAGGACTTTGATTGTGCGAAAAGTTGATGAAATTTCTTGTGATGGGTCTCAAGTATTTCTTTGTGATAGGTGCTGCTTCATTGTTTAAATAATAATTGATTAATTTTATATATAGATTCAACAATAAAAATCGAAGACCATGAAGTAGACTATATTCAAATACTATAAGCAATTACCCAGATTTTTCTTCTAAAACTGATAATGTGTGAAAAGATTTTCCTTAATCGTAATTATTATCACTTTTCCGTCTCTTGATAATTGTAATTATTGTCAAAGGTCTATTACAATAAATTGTATCTCTTTTAGTTTATTATTATATCTAATTAAATATGTATCTATAAATATATATGTGTAAAGGATTTGTACATAGTTTATCAGTTGGCTCCCATAACACAAGCTTACCACGTGGCCAAACGACCGTCTGTGAAAAAGTTGTCCCAAAACTTGACCCGATATTATTTAATGTAGTAAGTATATATTCTAGAATCACCCATCCACATACCGATAGCAGTAAGCACTCATTAACTTTGATCGATTGACCCTCTAATTAAATACGAAGCTACGATTCTTACAAAAATATTTATCTCCGCGTATCCCTAAGGTTGACAGTAAGCATTCTCAAATTGATTACAGCCTTCACTGTAATTAATACAATTAATAAAATAATTGCCATTCGGAACGGATGTTTTGAAATAAATCCTATTTTATTCAGTGCTTTTAATTTGTATTGAGTTTAATTTCGATTTTATTTAATTTGGTGTTTTAAAATTTAAGGTAATTTAGAACATTATAGTTATCAGCTTTTTTTATCGTCCCACTGCTGGGCATAGGCCTCCTCTCACATCTTATGTAATATCCAAAATGTACCATGAATAAATAAATCGATTGATATATTGAGCATTAATCTCAATGCGGTTTGGTTTCCTAGTTATGTGTTCCTTCACCTTTAATCAGTCATTGGTGTCCAAGATATAGTTACTTAAAAAGTACATATAACTTAGAAATGTTGCATTGATCCTTGCTTAACCTGGAATCAAACTCGCACAGTCATAATTGTGAGGCTGGTGCTTTAACCACTAGGCCACCACGACTTTTATTATTTAGAACGTCGCGTTGTTATTTAGATACAGTTTTACTTAACTCCCTTTTACCATATTTACATAAACTAAAAAAAGGTGTCATAAAACTAGATCTCATCGCTACCATCCGGCAGTGTACCCAATAGACTGGCAACCTTAAAACTATTTCATAACTTGTAGCATTCTTCATACAAATGTTCATAAAAGCTTTTTCATCTTAAAGGCGTAACAAACACACAGATAACCACTAAAACATGTTCAAATACATCTTTAACAATAAGACTTCTAACTTCCTAGTTCACAATATGTACAAGTATATCGTGTAACCAGAAGAGGGGACTTAAAGTCCCCTACAATACAAAGTGGTTTCCTCCAAAGTGTGCCAAGCTGTCGACATGTCAGCTAGACATGTATTGTGTTATAAGCCCAACCCTACCGACGTACACTCGACGAAAAAATATAAGCACACAATTTCTGACAGATTAATACGGCTGTCACAAAACGTTTTGACGAAAAACGTTTCAACATTGTACTTACGTGTTTTTGTACGCGAGTGTACGTTTGTGTTGAGTTCTCTGAGCTGTGTAGTAAGTTGTTGATAGAGGCCTTCACTCGTCTGTGTTCTTAGTTAATCTTGTGTACAGTCACGCGAAACAAGATTGTGTTAGTCAAATATTTTTTAATTTCTATGTAATGTGAATGTAAATTATGTTTTTGTGTTCCAGATAATACTATTAAGATTTTTTTCTAGTCTAGACTATTTTTCAATGAGAATATTTTAATGTTATATTAATAAATATGCTAATGGCTCCAGTGATGTAGTTTGTATACATAAAAGTATCGAAGTTTTGACCTTGATTTTTTTTCCCTCTCGTAAAAGTATAGCTAAGAATGATTACTTGAAAAACCAGCCTGACCCAGCGTACTGCGTATCGCCTTACATTTAATTTTTTTTACTACGTTAGAACCATTCCTAATTCAAGGAATATTCGTAAAAGAATTAGCGAAATCGGTAAAGTCAGATTTTCGTGAGAAATTATACTGACTAAAGAAACTCTTACTGACTAAAACCCACTATGTTCAATCTGGAGGTCTCTTTGTACCAGGGCCACGATAATTCTTGTGAACAACCCGCAGACATATATGAAATCCTGTTATAGAACAGATCTATACTAATATTATAAAGCAGAATAGTAATACCAAATTTGTTTGTTTGGTTAAACGCGCTAATCTCAAGAACTATTTTTCCGATTTGGAAAATTCTTTCAGTGTTAGATAGCCCATTTATCGAGGAAGGTTACTGTTTATTCGGGTACGCGGAGTTGTCCTTCCAGTATGCTGGTGAAAACACTGATAGAATCTAGTTTTTTTAATTTTTTTATCCTACTACTATTATAAAGGCGAAAGTTTGTAAGTATGGATGTATGGATGTATGGATGTATGGATGTATGGATGTATGGATGTTTGTTACTCTTTCACGTAAAAACTACTGAATGGATTTGAATGAAACTTTACCACAATATAGCTTATACATCAGAATAACACATAGGCTATATATTATAACGCTATTAACTAAGGGGGATGAGCAATAAAGCATTTTTGGTCAGTTTTAACTAGACGCCATCTATATCTTTTTAATTACAACACATTTAGCAAATTTGACTGTGCCAGCTGGGTAAATAGTTATTACCTACTGTCATAGATGGAGTTAAGCTTTTCATACAATTAAACCGGGCTAAAAATTTTTAAATTTATTTTTCAGTTCAAAGTATATACCTAAACATGCTACATATGTTATTTCGACAGATAAAAATAATTTAAAGACAAAAGTATTAAGGCAAGTTTCAACCTAACGCCATCTTTAGCTTTTCAAAACAATCTAATTTGACAATCTGACTTTGTTAGTAATTATAGCTGATCATAGATGGAGTTCATAGTTTTATTTTCATAAAATTAAATTATACTGGGGTGTCTTCCAGTCTACAATCGTAGTCACAAGTATTCATTTTGATTATTCAAGTTCCAAGATAAAACTCAAAATCGGGGACAGAGGATGAGAGAAAAAAATCTGTCTTTGGGTCAGTTAGTCATTTAAGATCAAAGAAGGAGTGCTGTACTTTCTTCATACAATATCAGTCTGGGGTAATGTTAGCTAAGCTTCCAGTATACCACACGTAACAAAGCAGTATGGCTTATCAATATTTTTATTTGATTTTTACGAACGATTACTGATCAAAAATACATACATATGTATGACTAAATAATTCTAGAGAAAAGGTCAATCTCTTGGAAACGATTCAGAAAAGAACAGATCTCTTCTTAGACGTACTGACTGTGAACCAACCAAAACCCACCGCCCACAGACCCACACCTACGGTGGTCGGGAGTCATAGATTAAACACTAATACTGGAAGTCGTCCCTCGACACTCGGCGCCCGCGGTGTCGACCAGTACCAGCTTTTCCGCTTCGGCTGGAATGAGCGGTGCTGTTTCTAAACCACTCCGCCGCCTCCTTCGCTAGCATAATTCCTTCGCAGAAGGAGGCGGCCGCTCCCATTCTTTCATGCTCCGGACCATGGCCTGGACCAGGGCCGAATGCGAAAGCTCGCCGCTGTAAAGACACGGTGGTGCTCCGCCCAAGTAGAGCGCATCCACGTCGTGCACAGCAATTATTATGTTATGTTATGCGACTACTAGAATAGCGATGAAGAGCGCATACTTAGTGCCTAAACCAACTTTATCGACCTCGTCGCGATCGACCTGCAATGTAAGTTCGAAGTGACTACAATATTATTTGAAGTAGTGACGACATATAATATGTACATTCTTATATACGAGCATAGGTTCAGAATGTATTCCGCAACAACATACACATTTTGTACCTTCGAAGTTCAGTTCAATCTAAGACAAAGACCAGAGCGAGAAGCAGCGGGAGGCCACACCTGTATGTCCAGTCTTAGTAAACGACGCGTGTGTATTGTTGTGATATGAAAACATAAGTCAAATGTCCGCCAAACTTTGCAAAGTAAAATCAGCCCCAGAACTCTAATGCCCACGCGGACGACGTCGCGGGTAGCAGCTAGTTTATTATAAAGGCATATGAACAATGTAAACACAAACATTAAAAAAAAGACATTGATTGATACATGGGCTAGTGTTTGCATCAATTATTGTTATTTATAATAAAATAGTTATAAATAAACTAAAAATAAACGCAAACAGAGCTACATATCAAGCACGCCAGTGTACAACTTTTGTTCCTAAAGTAAGATTAGATTAATGGTTTCAAGAGTAGGGGTCGTTTGTTTTTTTTTTTAAGGACCGGACCCTTTTATAGGGACGTGACCTCAACGAGCAACAAATCAAATCGATGATTTCGATTCGTATCGTAATTTATGGCAAGCTTTCTTTATCTGGGTTTGTACTTGCGTAGAATATTAATGGGCAAGTGGTAATGGTCTTTTGTAATTGTATTTTAGCTTGAGGATGGTAATTAAAAAGGTTCTAGGATTGCTATTGGAGATGAAATTAAGTTTAATTAACTAGATTAGTAAGTTTGTGTTTAAGATGTGTCTATTGTCGATTTAGTAGTTATGTGGAATAAGCAGAATGCGTTTTGTAGCATAATATCGATGTATAGATGCCAGTACATCAAGCTACTACAAGATGTCAAAAGATTTTAAACTGAATCACTGAAGCGTATAGTTCAAATTTTATTGAGAACATTTAACAGTTTCGCTATTTCTTGATGTGCTAGCGTCTGAACTACTGTGACATTAGTAAAATATCAGCATTTTAATCGTCCCACTGCTGGGCACAAGCGTCCTCTCACACGGAGAAGAATGTCTTCAGTTAAGGAAAACCCATTTATTAAGACAGGTTACAGGCTACATATTATCTAGGTTCGCGGGAGTAGTCATCATGGCACGCGGGTAAGCTTCAAAATAATCAGAAATAATACTACCTCTCCACGTCCTTATTCTGTAAAAAATCTTAATGCGGTTCATAGAATACATCTACTTACAAAGTTTCAACAGTACACATCTTATAGTTTCGGAATAAAATGGCTATGACATACGGCGAACAGACAGACAGACAGACATGACGTATCTATAACCGTTCCATTTTTTGCCATTTGGCTACTGAACCCTAAAAACCAGCGTTTTAATGCAGGTCGTCAATTCAAAGTACCCACGGACACCCACACGAACTAAGTGTACCCCAAACTGACCACTTTCAATGAACAATCTCATTAACACCATAATCAACTGCCTAATGGGGGTACCACCCTAATTTCCCATCGTGTGATGCCAAGCGTGGACCGCAGATAGTGCGCACAATATATCTACACCTTTGCTTAAAGTGGCGTAAGTATAAATTCTTTTTTTTTTTTTTTGGTAAAATTAAATTTGGGAATAGAACATTTTTTAATGAATTCAAAGGGAAATCAAAACTTAATTTTTTGGCATAAAAGAGTATGTTTAAAAGTAAATAATAATACTTAGTAATGTATAATAGAACAGCAAAAATTGTTCTACCTAAAAGAATTCAATTAAGTTAATTTGTTTTTCAATGAGATAAGAGTGCAAAAAGATGAGATTCGAAATTTTGAAGGGCCAGTAAGAGATACCGTGGCCCTGGCACACAGGGACCTCCAGAAGGAACATAGTGGGGTTTAGTTAGTAGTAGTTAGTAGTCTGACACTCCCTCCAGCTGCACCCTCAGCGGGAGGGGTCATCTGATGATTTCCCACGAAAAAAAAGCCGCCGAAAATAACACGTAGACAACAGGCAGAATGCAAGTGTCGAAGATGTATGATATAAAAAAGTATTTTTATATTTTTTTGGGTTATGCCACTTTAAAGATAAGAGTAAGGCTATATTCTATAGACTGACCCAACCCTTAACATTTCAATTGTTTCTTGTGTAACCCGTCCGTAGCATTTGTTCGTGAAATACTGTTTTCTATCTTTTTTGGGTCGTTAGTGTGTTTAAAATCACCTTTTTGTTGCTAAGATTTAGTGGGAAAGTGTTTTAGAGTTTGAATTCAAGTTAATGTGTTTTTGGTAAAGTAAATATATTATATATATATTTAAAGTAAATATATTATATACACTTACCACCAATGTATTTTTTTCTACAAAGTACAGGCCAAAAATATATAAACGCTTATCGGTATCTTTATATCTCAACAAAGGTAGAGAATTTTATGGTTTACGACATTTTCAATGAAGGAATTACAGCTTCCGGGCCGTTAATATTAAAACATGGTACAAAGATACGCTTATCATGAATTATTAATACTGCGTTTGACTGAAGGTCAAAAAATTCTCCTAGTCAAACCGGCGTAGCACTCACGTAGCTCGTAGCACGTAGCGCCTACGCGTAGCCCCACATCATGGCTCAAAGAGATTAGCTAGCGGTCCGATTTTATTACATCCAAAAAGTCCCTAAAATACTTTAAAGGGAACCATTCTGTTTTGAAACGTGATGGTTTTGTGTTGCATCTCACGTCCTTTAAACTTTGCCCTTTTTAAAGTACCAGGACTTTCCTTCCCATTGTAGACAGGCTGTGATTTTATTACCGCGAAAGTGTCGCTTCAACGGGTCTTCGAGAAGTTCTGAAGGTCGTTTGGATGTTAATCTTGAGCCCTGAGCGCTCCCGATAGCGCCACGGTATCGTTTATAAAGAGATTAAGTTTTAGTTATTACATGATAATATAACAATTGTTGTAAAAGTAATTAGGTGTTCGTTTGCGAAATTTGGTTAGTTTTCGAGAGTTGAATTTTAAATGGATTCTGTTTCAATTTGTAGGATAAGTTTAGCTTTTGGAGTTAATGCCTAAATGAGAAATAATCAAGCTTCAGAAAGAATTGATAATATATTTTCTTATGTACAGACGCCAGCACATCTGGCTACCCGAAACTGTCAAAATTTCCCATTCAACATTGAACCATAATGCTTCAGCGATAAAGTTGAAAATCTATCAAGAAAATTTGACAGAGTGTAGTAGCCTAATGTGCTGGCGTCTGTACAAAGTAATTATATCTTTAAGTAAAAACACTTAATATTGTTTGTTGTTTTGTTGTTTCTGCCGACTTTTTTCTTAAAAAACAGAACAAAAACAGAAACATTCCTGAGAATTATAAAAATTACTTACTGAGTTACTTAAATTTTCGACCTCAAGGCGTATACATATTTACGCGAAATAATTACACTAGTTTACAAGAAAAAAAACGCAGAGATGAGATACATGTGCCTAAATAGAATTTTTTATGCTGGTTACGAATCTGTGACTTAAAAAAATTTAGCACGTCTAGTTTCAAAAATATTTAATAAAATTGAAATTTACAAAAATACTTCACTTCTATAGAAAATTGTCGACAAAAAAATTAAAAGTGACTTATTTTCGCCTTTTTTTTGTAATCAGACTGCTCAGTTTCCCTTATAATTGACCAGCAATAGTCTGCCAACATGTTTTGGTCCCAGTATCCTTGGTATCTTTCTTCAAACATTTTCAGATCCTGGTGAAAACGTTCACCATGTTCATCACTAAATTGCCCTAGGTTTTCAGGGAAGAAATCTAGGTGCGAGTGAAGAAAATGTATTTTTAAAGACATGTTTACTCCCATTTTTTGGTAATTCTGTAATAATTCAGCAACAATACTTTCGTAGTTAACACTTTTCTTATTTCCGAGGAATTTCTGAACCACTGTTTTAAAAGATATCCAGGCAGCATTTTCAATTTGAGTCAAATGTGACGAAAATGTATCGTCCTTTAACAATTTTCGTATTTGAGGGCCTATGAAGATGCCTTCCTTCAATTTTGCTTCAGAAAGAGCAGGAAAAATAGCTTTTAAGTATGTAAAAGCAGGACCATTCTTGTCAAGGGCTTTAATGAAATTTTTTATCAAACCTAGTTTGATGTGGAGGGGTGGCAAAATAACATTATTCGGATTAATTAACGGATTGTATTTTATATTCTTGGTACCTGGCAAATATTCGTATCTTTTAGGCCATTCCTTCACAACATAATGTTGATCCTTTGCTCTCGAGTCCCAAAGACACAAAAAGCAACAATGCTTAGTGTAACCGCTTTGCATACCTAAGAGTAAGCCTACCACTTTTAAATCGCCACATACTTTCCAGTTATGCTCATGATACTCTATAAGTTTGATTAACGTTGACATCGTTTCTTAAGATTCCTTTGTATTTACAGCGTGGCCAATAGGAATAGACGGTTTGAGATTTCCGTTATGTAGAAGCACTTTCAAACTTGCTTTGGATGAATCAATAAATAAACGCCATTCGTTGGAATCATAGACCTGTTCCATACACACGAATAAGCCATTAATGTCCGAACAGTACACAAATTCATCATGCCGCTGAAAATATTTTGAGAAACGTTCACTTCTGCTGCGATAAATACTGACTCTAGTCTCAGATGCTAACAAATTCCATTGCTGTAATCGTGAACCTAATAACTCTGCTTTGCTCTTTGACAGTTGTAGGTCTCGTACAAGGTCATTCAACCTTGACTGTGTTATAAGTTGTGGTTCCTTGTTGTCAGTCTCGTCTTCATCAGAACTGATCTCCTCTTTGGTGTTTTCAATCTGCAAGTCACTCTGACTTATTAGCCTGCTTTCTTCAGTTACACCAGAAGATGAGCCTGGTGGTGATGGGAATGGAATGCCATCAGTGTGTAAAATAGGCATTGTCACAGAAGAAACTTCGGGATATCGAACCTTACTTTTGTTTTTGCGGTTGAAACCAAATGATTTTGTTAAACAAAAATAGCAATCTGTATGGTGATTTGTTGGCATTCTCCACATCATTGGTACTCCAAACTGCAAATATTTATTTTTGCCTGCTTCCCAGTTGGTTAAAATGCTTTGACAGCTCACACAAACTACATGAGGGACCCATGGTTTGTCCAGGTTTCCAATCGAAAAACCAAAATAATGAAAATAAGCTCTTTTCACTGAGTCCGTGATGTTTCTTCTGTCTTTTGACAACACAATCTTGCCACAAATGTAACAAAAATGGTCTGGATTAGTTTTACAAACCCTCGATGACATTTTAGAACACAAAATTATTATTAAGACACTTTTTAACAAATTATTTCACTTTTTACACAATCCAACTTATGCGCGGGTAGTCGTAAAATGTTTTAATGTTTAACTAAAAAGTTTGACGTGATAGAAATTTATGAATACTAAATTTATTTATGTAGGGTAGTAATGTATCAAAAACAATTAATGTAATCTTTGCGTTCGACAAAAAGTTTTTTTTTGTAAACTAGTGTTATTATACAATTGATTTTTTAAAACTTTTATACGGTATAAAAGCCGAGTTAAAGAAAATTAATTTCCAAGGCAGTTCGTACGGAAATAATAAGTTTACAAAGCTTCCGCAGGCTTTTAAGGGAAGCTAATAAAACGCAAAGGCCAATTTAAGGCTCAACTTTCATAGCGTGTTTCAGAAAAGTTCATAATCATCATTATTTTCATCATCATCTCCCAACTAAGTCCTGCTTAGAATCAGTGTTTTAATATCGTAGCCTCTTAGGGCCAAGGTCTGCCAGGGCCGCGGGTTGGCATACCGATTTGGCACACCGTGGCTCTGGCATGCAGGTACCTCCAGAAGGAACATAGTGGGTTTTAGTCAGTAAGAGTCTGACATTCCCTCCAGCTGCACCATTAGAAGAAGGGGTCATTTGGTCTTTGAATATAATGATCACTCCAAAAAAGTTACTGTAAAGTTACTGTCGTAAGTTATTGTCGAACGTCAATACAGGGATCCAGCTGAATACTAGCGTCAGGTATTCTACCTGACACATGCTGAGCTGGACTCCCATTCGGTGAAAACTTAAGACACACCACAACGCGTCTTTATTACTATTTTTTATTATGTTATAATCTTTGTACCCACCTTTATTTTATTGTTTTCTCTCATTTTGTCAATGTTTTTGTGTCTTTGTTTGTATCTATCATTATAATTTACTGAACAGCCACTTATCATCAACTAAAAATAAAGCAAGTTCCACACGGATGTTATCTTGCGCCCCATCAGAGATGCCCTTGGAGAAATTTCCATCCACGTCTTTAGTGCCATTTTGAATTAGGTACCTCTGCCGTCTAGACGTGTGTTAACAAGCAAGGTCACATCTGATCAACACACAAGATTACAACCACGTGGGAAGGGCTTAGATGAAGACTACAAGATAAGTATGTACAACTTTCTATCGCAGTTTCAATTCACTTGACTAACAATTTCACCACAAATCATTCATTTTACATAACGGTGGAGCGGCGAGCAGTCCAAGTTCTACTCCTGGTACGGTCAACGCCTAACACTAGCTAAGCAATAGCTTACCTTGGAATTACCGACTATGTGTGGACAGGTGTCCCAACATTATTGTGTAATAATTAATCTCATTTCCAATGTACCATAATCTGGAGGGCGGCCTATATCCCAGAGCGCTGAAAAAATTCTCCACGGGCGCCATATTGGAAAAACCTACATTGTGAATAACTTACAAGTAAGATAAATAAACCCAAATATATCAAAGAAGATAAAGTATACATTGTAAAATCAGTTCTTATCACTAAACCACATGTTCTTTGAAACTAAATCCTAACTTAAAATTACTGCGAAATCGCAGTTAGTAATTATGCGGGTACATAAATTACTAAACACAAAAACGTTGTATACTGAAGGGCAAGTCACATCTTTGTTGCATAGTCTAAATAATAGTCTTCTTACACTAGTACTTATAAGGACCACGTATAAAGCAGCTTATTGGCGACACATCAAGCTATAAAATCCAGTTTGTCTTGGACTCGCTTTATATGGTCTTTCTACTAATTGAACGGTCAGCTTATACTAGTTTTGTGTAGCTTGATGTGTGAACATAGTCACAGTTAATTAAATTTTATCCATGTAGTTCGTGTATTTAGGCTCATTTGCAAGACGGGTTACGAAGTTATATTTTAGGGTGACCTAGTTTTTGATAGAAGTCAGGTACCGCGTCAAATGTTTTTAAGACAAGCCCTTGCTTACTGGTTTTACTCACGTGCCGTGAGAACTACCCTAATAAAAAGTAGTATATAACCTTATATGGGCTATCTAACGCTGGGAGAATTTAAGTGATGTGGTCGAATGTGGAACACGATTGTCTAGATGTAACAAATTCACTCTTGTCTTGAAGACTGGATGTTCAAATTTATCGCTGAAATATATGGTTCAAAGTTGATTGGCAAAATTTGACAGCTGGCGTCTGTACATAAGGAAATTTCTAATCCGCAATCAAAACTTTAATACTTACTAATTATACTAAACAAAAGAGGGGGAATAAAAAACCCGTAATCACTCTCATCATAGCCAGTAATCTTTCAACCCAGTTTAGAGGAACAAACCCCAAGATGAGGTCATTAAAAACAGGGGTCGTCTGTCACGGTGATGGAAACACACTCGACATATATCAATGTAATTACGTGTCCCTGTAGCCAAAATATATGGGAGAGTATGCAATGTATGTATGTCTTGAGTCATATCCGCATTTATAAATCAAAATACATTCTATAATGACTAGTGCGGTAGTGTGTATCGATATTTTATATTGGTTGACGTTCAAGAGCTCACATGTTTTTTTATCGTTTTTTAGCATTTAAAGTAAGTTTTAAGTATGTAAAGGTCACATAGATTATGTAGATAGTTTGCGTATAATTAGGCTTTATTATCAACTATAGTAATTATTTATTTGGTCTTGTATCGTTATCAATAATTATATGCTGAGATTATGCTGAGTTCAAAACCTAACCGTTAAAGTTAATCGGTTGTTTTCTTGACAGAAAACATACATAGTGAAATAATAATGCAGATTTCTTTGAGAAACGTGTAGCTATGGATTATTCCCATTCCAAAATCAAAAAGAATCATTTCAAAAAATGTTTTAACTAAATAAGATTGACTGCGCGTCGATATATCGTTTCATCGATAGCAACCGTTCCCTTCACATCAAAGTGAAATTCACGAAAAAGTCTATCAAGAACGAAATACCTCGGGTTTGTCCTCCAATGCAAAAATATATTTTTAACGAGACTACATCTAAGGTTCTTAATGAAAATCAAAATTGATGTAATGTAATTATTTCTAGCCATTTTCAATACGTGATTGGTTTTAATTATTAATTTCGAATGAATTCTAAGAAAATATACTAAAAAAAACGGTTCTAATGTCAGATTTTAATGTGCTTTTTTAAATGTCGCAGGGAAATGAAGATATCAGGTATTTCACGAAATCCCTAGGGATACCACGAAATATCTTAATGTCGAATAATCTTGTTTGTTACATCTTCTTCCTAAAAGTATCTAGTGATATGTCGTTTCACTAAACTCAATTTAGTGACTAACTAACTAGTATAAATACTAGCATCTGCCAATGGTTTTACCCGTGTACCGTGGGAACTACTTCAGGCATCCGGGTAAAACGTAGAGTGTTTGAGCTCGAAATGATTTCTGTATATTCCTTTTTTTTATTTTATTATATATGAATTTTAAGAGCGCGTATACCGAAGTATATATATAGTGAATTTATATCGATATAGTAAATATTTGACGGCTATTTGCGACGTTGCCAGCTTTTGGAATACGCGCCCTTAAGTATTATATACATAGTCATGTGATGACAACACTTAGACCTTAATAGCCATGCAACATTATATTATTTAAGAAAGAATATTCCTACTACATTTTTGTCACGTCTAATTCAAATAACGAACTAGACCTCCGATTTGCACAAAATGAAACTTAATCAAAAACAAAAAAATGAGAAAACTTCAGATTCGTTAAAACCAAATCAATCAGCATCTAAGCAACTGACAAACGTAGCAATGTCTAGTGCAATTCAAGCAGTTGAATTGTTGTTGCATAAACAGCATCGAGGACCGTGCGAGTTCCACGATAGTGCACCTCTATTGTGAAGATGCAGTTCCCGTTGTAGTGTTATCTTTGCCCGTCCCTTTCAGTTGGCTACATATGAATGTTCAAAGGTAAAGATTGTGTCCAGGAATTTGAATACTGGCATTGTTGTCTTGTATAATATTGTCACAATAATATTGCGAGTATTCCTTGTATAAAGTGTTGAAAACTACCAAAGTTTCGTTTCATTTTGGAATATGGCAACAAAAAAGATAAGCTGGCAAGACTTTGTTTGGTTATTTGTGAATTTTTCGGTTATTGTTAGCAAACAAATACAAGGCTATCTCGATAAGAGAATATATTAAACAGATTTTGCGCTTATTTGTTTATCATGGCAGCTATAAGCTTTTAATCGGTTCCAATCAATTGATAGGATTTAGTTAAAATCAAATTGATAGGACTTTTTTTGCATGGAAATAAAATTTGAATGACATAATCAAAACCTCTTGAAACAAGCTCCGCTTATTCCATTTTGAAACTCACAAAAAATCTACACACTTACATAACAATATTAGAGATGATTATCACTAACAATAATTTGATGGAACAAATTGACAGCTCCATCGTAAAACCTGGTTCATTGTAAAAATGTTTTTGCTCGTAAAATAAATCCTTACTACGGACACCTGTGTTGCCAGGACATCGTATATAAAAATACGTATATATGTGTATATTATGTATGTTCTAACTCATCGTTAGAGCTCAGTGACACTGGCCACGTGTTAAGTTTTTCTTATAAGGTAAGTGGTATATTCTGGGCTAATCTGGTTACTGATATTACATGTGCGTGCAATAATTCTGGTCAGTAACTAATTATTTACGTCAGCAAAACATCTTTGGCAAATATGTATGTACTGTTATGCTATAATGAACATAAAGAAGTAAGTAGTAAGTCTGAATTTCTTTAACACTAATCTTCATCATCATCATCATCTCAGCCATAGGCCTCCCCTTTAGATCTCCACACATACCTGTTGGAAGCGACCTGCATCCAGCGTCTTCCGGCGACCTTTATAAGGTCGTCTGTCCATTTTGTTGTTGGAAGTCCTACGCTGCGCTTGCTGGTCCGTGGTCTTTTTCGACCCCATCTGCTCTGCGAGCAAAATGGCCTGCCCATTGCCACTTCAGCTTGCTAATCCGGTGGGCTATATCGGTGACTTTAATTCGTCTACGGATCTCGGATCGATCACACTAATCTTATCTAAATGTTATTAAAAGACGAAATACATAATCGAGTTGACATTCATAAGTAGATTATTTTTTCAACTGATCCTTATTATAAGCGCTTCAGTGTAAGTGTACGTCAGTATTGAAGAACACCTTTTTATTTGATTAGTTCATATTGTCAGACTAATATAATCTGCATTACTTTATTACTTATAATAAGAGCTCATTCTCCATAAGCTCACTATTATCGTGAGTCTGCTACTACTACGGGCCAAAATCGCTGGGTTTTGCGAAACTTTCATAAAGCAGCCTGGAGTCTCATTATCCTGAGAGACTACTAGAAGATTTTGAGAAATCCAAGCCGATTGTCGGCTACGGAGGCCGTTCTCTTTTATGGAGATCAGTCAGCTGCGCAAGACATACTCGTATTATAGTGCACAAGAATTCACACAGATACAGGTCACTCTCTTAGTCCGATGGGACGGCAATCCGACACGATCGGAGAGAGATCAAGCGCAAGACGGCAAGCGGCATTTACGTGCTCTTCGATGCACGGGTGAATCAATCATCAACTTCAACCTTCAGACTAGTTCCAGACTAGTAAGTAAAAAAAAGAGAGCTAAAGCTCGCTTAAGGGAGTAATGAAAAGTATAATATAAATATATTTATCAGTGGTCTAGTACCCATAGTATAAGCTCTAATTAGTTTGGGACTAGATGACGTTGTGTGTGCGGAGTACATTATTATAAGGTTTGGTGGGCGATGTATTTATACCAAAAATTGCTTCTATTTCTGTCATGTTACATATACAAAATAATATTCATCATGAATAGAATATCCAAAATAATATTTGTAGGCAGGATTGAATATACACATATACTGTCAGTACTGAAAATACTTCTATTTATATGTTTCTATTTACATCTGAATTTGACGAATTATTTAACCTTTTTTTTCTTCCTTATCCACTCATTCCTTTGTGTAGAATACAAAAAGTATTAATATTTATGGTGTATTTTTGTGATATTACCGTACGCGTGTTCGTTCAGGTACTAGGTGGGTATTTTGCATTTATTACATACAAGCCGCCCTTGTCATGACGAGTTTCTCCGTGTTTCGGAAGGCACGTCAAATTGGTGGGTCCCGGCTGTCATTTGTACATCTTTGGCAATCGTTCCGGGTAGTCAGAAGACAAAAAGTCTGTATCGGGTTGCCCAGGTAACTGGGTTGAGGAGGTCAGACAGGCAGTCGCTCCACGTAAAACACTGGTACTCAGCTTAATCCGGTTAAGACCAGAAGCCGACGCAAACATAGCTCGGGAAAAGGTTAGGCAGATGATGATGACACACGATCCGCCCTTCTTTATGAGAAATGAAATTATTTATTTTCAATTACTTTATAAGGTTCTGACAGAAAAACAATAGACAACGTTGTTTAATAGTAAAGGTGGAATTCCGAACCACGAGTCTCTGGCGTGTGACCGACACTGGAAGGGCTGGATTTTCAAATTGTGAGTGTTATCTTAAGGCGGAGGCGACAGGTGCGTGGGTTAGAACTCCACCTTAATGGCGATGTTAACTACCGTATCATAACTTTAATTTAAAATGTACATATAACGTAACCAATCAAAATCGGAAATTTCTAATACCAACACGACTATTCCGGTTTGCGGCACAATATTATGTTTTGTGAACAAACATACTGGCCATTCATCTATTGATTAAATATATAATTAACTGTAGAACCGAATAGCGATGATAGCAAACAATTTGGGTTGTTCTAAGTAAAACCGGCTATTGTTTTGCATACAATGTACAGAGGCCAGCACATCAGGCTACAACAATCTATCAAATTTTCTTAATGAATTCTCAACTTTATCACTGAAGCATAAAGTTCAAAGTTGATTGGGAAAATTTGACAGTTTCGGTTAGCCTGATGTGCTGGTGTCTGTACATTTGTGCATGATTTGTATACGACAAAGAGTATTCCAGTATAACATTTAATTAACGAATCAACAAATATGTATATAATACTCGCAATGTTTATTCAAGTCAATTGAACTCTTCCTCTGATATTATATTTATGAAAAAACCTATCTGTTTTTTATTTTCATTTTATGTTATATTTACAAAACAGGGCATTTTTCTATTTGCATATAGCTATGAAAATACTTATGTAAATTAATAAAAACACTTTTTTTATTTCTTGCTATACTGAAACTTTTAATGACGTCAAAACGTCTCTATGGGTCTACCCCAGTTTCTTTTCTAAATTGGGCTGTTTGCATTCAACTATAACCACGAGTTTTTATTATATCGGTCTTTCACTCGTTTTTTTTCATGAGAAATAATCAAATCAGGCTATACCTGGAGGGATATCAGACGTGTATTGACAATTAAAATGCCAATATGTTGCTTCTGGAGGAATAAAAACCCGCAGCCCCAGCAGACCTCGCCCCTATGGGGCCCCTCCGATGTAGCTGATATCTCTTCGGGGAGCGCTTGGAACAGAACGCGCTGCCAACACGGGCCTGTTGTCATTAGACTGACGGACGGTGAGCCACCCGGTCTTTCCCACCTAAATTTGTCCAGGTAGCCTACCAGGTCCCTGTGTAATCGGGCAACATTAAAATTGACCATAGAATTTAATAGCTAGCTATTAATTACTAGTATCTAAGGGCAACTTCTGCGAAAATCATGAAATTCTCATGTCTGCGAAACTAATGAGTATGCTCACATTAGGCACGGTATTGTTTAATATTCCAGTACGGCGTAGTTACTTCAATGTTGCCAACTTATTAACTTTCGACGACCCCTTCTATAGCTAAGAAGACAATGGCTTACGACCTTTACTGTTGGCCAAACTTGGGACATCAATCATGATGACGTGTGAAGGACCTTTAAGTTGTGGCTATTGTAGCGCCCTCTAGTGTCGATTATCCCGTTTATTATTGTTTGGACTCTTTTGTTAAAGTGCCCGGAGAGAAAAATGGGTTAATTCGGAACTGTTACCCAGAAATTTTAGAGTAGGTGTAGAAATCAACGTGGTGATTATGTAATTGGAAGTTTGACAATTTGGATAGCGGCACTCTTGTGTTTTTCTGTCAAATAATAAACATTACTTGGTTGAATGTTTCAGTAGAATAAACGCCGATACGTATTCTGTTTAAATGTGGCGACACGCTCCAAATTTGACATTTTTACTCGAAATATTTTCGATTATTAGGTACTTTACTTTCTTTTTAACTTTCGCTAGCGGTTTTCCCACGTCTTCTTGCAACTACTCCGCGCACTTGGATAAAAAGTATTGTTCTGATTTTTTTTTATATTGGTCCAATAGCTCCCGAGATTAGCCAGTTCAGGCAATCAAAAAAACTTCAGTTTTATAATATAGATTTTTAATAAATATGATTATTAAGTTTATATTTCTGAACTTTGCTGTACAATGTAGAAGTACAGAAAATTTGATTACATTACTCCTTACATAATTTTAATGACAATACTGATAAGTAGAGTATTATGTATGATCTTCTTCGTTTTCTTCTTTAGTGACTTCTAGAATTTGTCTGTCAGCATCCGGAGGTCCGCTGACCGATTGAGTGCGCATCGTGTTACGCCGCAGCTGTTCCAAAGAAAATAGCAAATTAATAATGTTACCTTGCAACTTTTCTAAGTTTGTATGTACTTTCTAAGTATATCTTGGACATCAATGACTGTGTTTCGGATGGCACGTTAAACTGTAGGTCCCGGCTGTCATTAAACATCCTTGGCATTCGTTACGGGTAGTCAGAAGCCAGTAAGTCTGACGCCAGTCTAACCAAGGCGTATTGGGTTGCCCGGGTAACTGGGTTGAGGAGGTCAGATAGGCAGTCGCTCCTTGTAAAACACTGGTACTCAGCTGAATCCAGTTAAACTGAAAGCCGACCCCAACATAGTTGGGAAAAGGCTCGGGAGATGATGATGATGAATAATGTTACCTTGCCTTTGCCAGGAAACGGTGGAGGCAGATCATCAGAGAAAGTTATTATTACCTTGGTTTGTAATTAAAATGCTATATATTGTAATGCTTATAAGTCGTGGTGGCCTAATGGTTAAAGCACCAGCCTTTCAAGTATGAGGATGCGGGTTCGATTCCAAGTCAGGCAAGTACCAATGTAACTTTTCTAAGTTATACGTATTTTCTAAGTTTATCTTGGACACCAATGACTGATTAAAGGTGAAGGAAAACATCTCGAGGAATCCTGGACTATAAAGTCGGAAATCACCAACCCGCATTGAGCAAGCGTGGTGATTAACGCTCAATCCTTGTCCGTGGGAGAGGAGGCCTGTGCCCAGCAGTGGGACGATAAAAAGGCTGTGATGATGATGATGTTGTAATACTTACGATAGTCTGGCGCCTGACACTCTTACGCAATTTGTTCAACTCTTCTTTTTTCTTCCGGCGCAGGAAACCAACCTAAAAAAGTGACCATATTACATATGATAAAAAGAGAAGAAAATAAAGATAAAGATAAATTTATTCGCAAATATGGGTACAATACAGGTGTTACAGAAATGGTTTAATGGTTCAGCCATATTTTGTCATGAAGGCATAAAACAGTATCTATTCAAACGCGCTCCCCTACAAATTGTACATTGTACGAATAATCTATGTGCGCTTTTAAACTGGTTGAAATAGCTAATTGGTTTGATATGATGATTAATATAAATGATGTAGAAAATAAAAGTTTTGGTGAATAAAAAAATTAACAGTACTATTTTCAATATCAATTTTAAATCGTGTATTATCGGATTCAAGTCCGACCGAACGACGAAAAAAATAAATCTGAGCCGCCATTTTTATTTTTTTCTACATTTAATGCAAAGTGAGCTTGCGGTTTCAGAATTGCGCTTTTTCTTCGTGTGAAATCATCAAAGACCCCTCCTGCTGAGGTAGCAGCTGGAGGTCCCTGTCATGTCCCTAACATTCCTTCTAGAGGTCCTTGTATGCAGCCCAGGCAGACCCAGGCCCTTTAGAATTGCGCTTAAGGACGCATTAGTATATTCTAAATGCTGTAAATTATAGTTTACGATATAACTGACCTTGTAGAGAACGATTGCTATAACAATGATGAAGAAGAGACCAACACACACTCCTATAATAATCCACATGAGAGGCACTTCTGCTTTTTGCAGCATTATAATTGTTTCAGTGCTGAAAGAAAAATAGAGAGTAAATTATTACAGAAGAGTCCTTCTGTTTTAGCGCCAATTATATTGTTATTGTGTACAATAAAGAATATTCTATCTATATATCTATTATAACTTTAGTCTGAAATCACCGATCCGTCTTGAGCAAGCGTGGTGACGCGTATGATGGCATCCAGGCCGATTGTCGGCCGTTCTCTTTTATGGAGATCAGCCAGCTGCGCAGGACATATTATAGTGCACAAGCATTCGCGCACATACAGGTGCACTCTCTATTCCCTCACTCTCATAGTCCGGCAATCTGACACGACCGGAGAGAGATCAGGCGCAGGACCGACATTTACGTGGCCTTCGATACACAGGTGAATCAATCACCAACTTCCAGGCTCCAGGCTGCTTTATGAAAGTTTCTCAAAACCCACAAAGCGATTTCGGCCCGACCCAGGATTCGAACCCGAGACCCCGTGCACAGCAGTCGCGCCTTGCGACCACTAGACCAACAAGGTAGTCGAGATGGTGACGCGTATAAGTAGGGGCCTGCGAAGGTATTGTCAAAAAGCTAGTGATAATGACTACATTACTTATACTAGGTTTTAGACACAATTCCCGCGTCCAGAAATGTACAAATCTGTTGTCTTTGTGAAAGATATAGAACTAATAGCTTGTGTGTAGTTATTGCCATTAAAAACTGCTTATCTAATCAGTCAGTCAAACTTGACCTTTGAAGTACATATATCAGTGTAGTTACCTTCCAGACACTTGGTCATCAGGAAGCAGCAGCTTAATCGAAGACTCGATCTTCAATTTTTTATCATCTTCGAGTCTATCTCCTAAAAAAGCAAAAAGCAGAATTTAATTGAGAAGAGTAACAGATCCAGGAACAACGCAAGAGGAAGAAGAAGAATGCCATTTGTATCCACACCTCAACCGTTTGTGACTATATGACCTTTACTTACTAGACTTCGTCAGACTTTCCGCTATCTAACTTCCCATTATGCCTGCTAGTCTGATTCACTGATCACGCTGACCGAGTCGCAGAAAGAAACTAGCTGTGAACAATGGTCGGGTAAAAAGAACTCTTACCTAGTGTTCCGCCCATAATGTTTATCGGTATAACAATGACGGCTTGCGACTTGTTCAGTCCCACCAAATCCTCTAACGGGCATATATAGTTTAGGTAAATATCATCCTCTGTAGACATTGTACAAGAAACTTGGGTTCTAGTTAGCGAAACGACCATCTGAAAAGTTATTGCGTTATCAAAAATGACGTCATATCACAAGTGATCATCTAAGCAGCCATATTGTTTTTCAGACAATCATACTTTTTCCTTCTTAGTGGAAAATAAACTGACATTAAATAAACATTATTTTGTACTATACAAGATATAAATGTGTCTGCATACGTTATGATGTTTACTTTACTGAAACTTTAAACCAATATTGTTTTACTGGCGATATAAAAATTATGGCGATTTGATTTGGCAGATGCTTCGCCATTTAAATTAAGTACTCCTTAAAGTAAATTATTTAGCTTAGTACCGATTCGTCATCAGTACTTTATTTTGTTCAAAGTACTGTCAACAAGAAAAGCTTTACTACATATTGCAAAATATTTTTTTAATAATTTATACTGATAATATTACATATAAGAAGTTATATAATAATGTACTCACGATAATCTCGTCGTATGAAAGATAGGGTTGCTTCGGCAATGTAACTTGGACATCAAAAGGCGCATAGTTGGTGACACCGATATTCGTGATCTGTAGAGTAATTAATAATTTTTATGTTTATCCTTATGGGTCGGAATAAAGGTATTTTTATAGGCATAGAACACTGGTTTATTATTATTTTAATATTTTCGTGAGAAATCTTAGTCAGTGGACTTATTAAAAAAATAGATTCTAAACTTAGAGGAAATTACTAATAATAAGTAAAAACTAAATAAATAATTAGGTACTTTAACCTTTTGACCGCCACTTCAAAAAAAGCGTTGAGCGCACGCTTTTTTTGAAGTGGCCAAGCTTAGAATCCATCCACAAATACTTACAATATACTAGCGATTTCGTAATTATATCGATTGAAACTGACTATTCATTTTTAAACTTTAATAGTTTGTGATGTAGTCGTAACAGTGAGCACTTCTTGGCTTATCATCTACACGTGACTGTGGTAGTCAAAAGGTTAAATGAGAAGGTTAAATTAGAATGTGAGTACTTACGGTATAAATATGTTGTAATTTCTTTCCATTCTTTTCAACATCCTCCTGCGTCATATTAACGTACATTCCAATATCAGTGTCCCTACAAACAATAATATTTAATTATATAAATTATGTAGATCACCTCTTCCAAGAATACCCCAAGACTAGTATCAGTAGACCATTATTTTTCTTTCTTCTACCAATTGGCGATACCGCTGAGAATTCCCGCCTTTCTCAATATGTCAAAATCCATAGACCAACTTTTTCTACTTTTGAAAATTTCGAAATATGAAAATAAATAATATAGTGAAATTTATTATTTGAATAAAAATATATTATACTTGACACTATGTACATTGGACCTAATTGTTTAATATGCGTCAAACTACGGGTTTAACAAGATTTTTATCAACGATTTTTTTTATTGTTATTGTAATTTTTGAGCGCGTTCATTTTATACTATGTAGGTAAATAGAAGGCAATAATTTGATAGGTGGCGCGCAGTGGATGGAAGTGGACTGGCCAAGACGTGTATGGTTGGCGCTCATACGGGTGAGAAGTGGACGTCATTACCTGATAATTATGATGATTATGTAAGGATACAGACCCTTTAATAACGGCTCCATGAGGGTCAGGAATCATCTCAGTCACTATCGTAGCTTCGTCAGTGACCGGTTTACCACAATAATTGAATAATTGAACCTTTATCGTAACGTTCTTGTTTAAATTATTGAGATGGTTCATCTCCAGTTTAATTTTGCCGGTATCCTGTAAATTAAATTCTTCAATAAGCTTGGTTCTCATAAATGTATTTTTACTATATTATATGACTAGCTTCCGACAGTTCTTCCAGTTTTCTAAGAGAACTACTTCCTAAATACTTATAAAACGTAGCCTATATGGTATTATGTTGTATATGCATAGGTCTATATGCCTGCCAAGTTTCATCAAATTCCATTCAGTAGTTTCTGCGTGATAGAGTAACAAACATACATCCATAAATTCACTCTCACAAATTTTCACATTTTAAAAAAATGAGTACCTGGTAAGAATATTTATTATTAAATATCCTTTTTTGAGCTTCAAATCTTCTGATGTTTTACATCAATATGCCCAAAATAACCAGATTTTTGTTAGTGGCCATAAAATAGCTTTCTTTAAGATTACTTCATAAATCACTTTTTCTTCTCATTGATGAAAATCGGTGCAGTAGTTTTTGAGTTCATGGCAAACAGACAGACAAATGAAGAAAAGAATATTGTTTTGTAATATACAGATGAAAGAAAATAACATACCCATTTCTCTCCCGTCTTTAGAGGGATTGATGGAGAGCATTTCACCTCCGCATATAGATCAGAAACTTTTGGCTGAAGGTGGCACTGTCCTGTTGTCTCGAACACAGGCACGTCATAGATGAACACATGTAAACACATGTCGTACGCCACTTCTCCAGTGTTCGATATAGAAATTTCAACATGTTCATATGTACTTTGCCCCACTATGTATTTGTGGTCAGGATACCTGTTGAGGAGCAAAAAAAAAATAAAACGAAAGAAGAGTATTTTCTTATTTGTATTTAGAACATTCTGAATCGGGATGTAGACTAGGTCAAAAATAAAATTCTTTAACATATTCCTTTTGTAAAGCATCTTAAAATAATGACAGTTTTATTTATCGTTTTGAACCGATTTTTTTTTTCATTTTTTATTGATAATATTTTCGAAATAAGTATACGGCTTGATGTAAAAATCTGTGAAGTCATAGGTTCCGTTTTCAAACAAATTGCATAGAGAGTAACCGTTTTTGACAGTTCTATAGAAGTATTGAATTTGACTCGCTGTCCACATCCCTATTGAATAAAGAAACAAGATTTAGGGCTAGTCTCACATGTCCGAATAGCCATTATCTACCGAATAAATTCAAAAATGGAACAGAATTTGTATGAAATTATCTTCGAAATAAACTAACTGGAACTTATTCGTAGGTGGTGAAATAGGCCCCAAATTATTTGTAAGAAGTAATTTATTTTTGGAACTTATGTATGTTGCCAGTCTTAGGGAGTGGGCTGCATGTTCTACAATACCTACAAAAGATTTATTTACGTCAAATATGAGTGGGTACTTACTGGAAACTGACAGCAGGTGATAAATTCAAGATTGGCACACACATCTGGCCAGCACATTCGGCTGCCCACAAAGAGTGCTGAGTGCTCAAGACACTCAGGTCGCTGAGGATTACACGGGAACTCTCAAAACTTGGGAGGGTTCGAGGATCTTCCAGCAAGACGGTTTTCGTGTTGACGGTGATTGGGTTGTGGTATGCACCATTCTTTAAAAGTAGTAAAAAAGTTTTAATAAAACCTATTTCGAAGTACCTTTATTGTGTATGTTTGTTTACATTTTAGGGCCAAGTAAAGTCAGTTATGTAAATGGGAAAACCATTAACGTTGTTATAAGACATAGGGCCAGTTTCACAATGTCCGAATAGCCACTATCTACCGAATAAATTCAAAAATGGATCAGCATTTGTATGCAATTATCTACCAAATAAACTATCTGGAACTTATTTGTAGGTGGTGAAACAGGCCCTTAGTCACGAAAATTTTGTGGATTTTAATTTCCCGATCGATTGTGGTTTTATATGGAAACTTTTTCGCGCATCCGGATAGGTAAATGCTACCCTTCAATTTTCAGCATTTTGAAATTTCTACTTTATTGTCGTAGTATAAAGTTTATTTTTACTCGTCACGTAAAATGCCATGGCATCTCGTACATGTCTTTTCAGATGTTGATTTTGTATTTGTGAAAAAAAAAACATTTATCAGAATACGTTGCTGAAGATTATTTCAAAGGCTTAGCACTGAAATTCCACTACGAGTTAATAATGCAAAAAATGTACTCACTAAAGGTAAAGTGAAAGGCACACTTGTGCAGTAGTTTGATTTCTTTTCATGCAATGACGTCTGGAACACGAAGCCTGCCGGACTGTTGGCTACCAGACCAGCATCATCGTGTGACATCTCCACCGTTGTTGATAGTACTGTAAAATAGATTTTAATTAGTAAAATAGATACTACAAAATATCATCTGTCTCTATTATCTCCTGCCGCTGTAGGCATTCTAAATGGTACATATCTATACTAATATTATAAAGCTGAAGAGTTTGTTTGTTTGTTTGAACGCGCTAATCTCAGGAACTACTGGTTCGATTTGAAAAATTCTTTCAGTGTTAGATAGCCCATTTATCGAGGAAGGATATAAAGTATATACCATCACGCTAAGACACACGGGAGCGGAACAGTAATCAAAGATGATGTGAAACCGCTGGGGACAGCTAGTTGTATTATAAGCGACATTGACATTGTCTTTGTAAATGTGATAGAATCAACATATCCTAATCACGGACGTAGCTATTGCTTAACAAGGGGAGGGGGGGGTACTTATAAAACATGTCCCTATTTCATTTACAAATAAAATAAAGCCTGCCACTACGATTATGACAAGCAAGTACACTCCACAGCAACTATCGTTTTCTACAAGAGGCGCGGCTCATATTTTTTCTTTTGGACAAGTGAGATAGCTAGGAATGGTAGGGTCCAGGCCCCCAAAAGCTAGTAATTGATTATATTGTACTAGCCTTTATTGTACTACAACTCATAATAACAGCCTCTTCTTATAAATAGAGGGATTGAGTGTGACTCCAGGCGCGTTGGTGATTTTGGACTATAGATGGTGGTTGAGATACTTACGCGCTATAACTTTCTCCGGTAGTTTTGGATATGTCACATTCAAGCAGACGTCAAATTCGAAATTCGTTCGATTTGCCTTTGTACGACCCTGTAAGTAGATACACATAATTTGAACATGAACTTATGTATAATGATAATGAGACAAAAATAGACTCGTATAAAAATATTTATATAATAGCGCATCTATGAATCTTTATCTTCTTATCAGTTATAACATTAAAATATAAATAATAAAAAGAAAACAAAACAAAAGACTGTATCTCAAAACGATTCTTAAAAATATTGAATCATGCCATTTCAAATCGTAACAAGATATACATTCTACGGTTATTTTATCTGGCAAAATACTCCTTTGAAGGGCCAGTTTCACAATGTCCAAATAGCCGGTATCTACCAAATAAATTCAAAAATGGAACAGAATTTGTACGAAATTATCTAACAAAAATAAACTAACTGGAACTTATTCGTAGGTGGTGAAACAGGCCGTAAATTATTTAAGTACATATTATTCAGCAGTGACTTAGCATAAAATAGTGTTTTAATCTGTTTACCTGTAAATTAGGAAATATCACTTTCGTTGTTATGTGTACCGCAGCCATACATCTCAACAGAAGTACTCTATCGGTGTACGGCGACCCTATTGCCAATTCTGCAAGGAGAATAATGAATTAACGGCCTATAATCTATGTATCTATACAAAAATCCGAAAAATAATCCCTGTGAGCCGCTGGACCGACTTCACTTTTTTTTTGTCAAGTTCTTGTCTTGAATTCAATTAGTTGCACCAAATGTAACTTTAACTTTATTTGTTCATAGATGTATTTTTTCCTTTGACTTTTACCGACTAAAACCCACTTTGGTTCCTTCTGGAGGTCTTTGTGCACCGCGGTCAATCTTACGAACTAACGCACACATCTACAGGATGTTGCAAGCCAGCAACATATGCCCAGTTCGCAAGCCTACAAAAATTATACAAACCATTGCACCCGTTCTTGTCATAATCTGACAAAGCAGTCAGACTCATGCCGAAGGACTTGGCGTAGCTATCTTCAGGCAAGATCTTTTGTAAGTATTCAAGAGATTTGTCGGTTTTAGTGACCAAAACATGACCGCTGTAGATGTACACGGCTCCATTGCCAAAGTCTTCGAAAGGTGCACTTATAGCAATTTCTGAAAAAGATATCAGGAATTCAGATACATCAACAACTGACAACTTAAATCTAAGCTATATAAGTAAATATCTATTAAATTAAATAAAATATCAAGTAAATATAAATAAATTAATAAGAAGATTAAATTCTTATTATAATCTCACCATCTATCCCATCACCATTTAAATCACCCAGGCTAATGATAGCACTTCCAAATAGGCCTCCAGACTTATGACCAACAATTTTCTTTTCAAAAATTGGTGGATTCTGAAAAAATTACATGTTATTTTTAATTTTCATTTTATAGTTTTACTAGTGGGTTTTTGTCGGTATAAGTCTGACTCTCCATCCAGCTGCACCCACAGCGGGATAGCCCGTTTGGTGATATCCAGTGACAAAAAGAAGAATACTTACATTTTTAGGCGAGGCTTTAAAAATATAAACAGCTCCAAGGTTGTACTTAGACTCAGTTGTGCTTCCGTAAGTGGGTGCACCAACAAGCAAGTCATGCTTGATGAGTCCAGAAAGATGAGCAGCACAGAGCACTGCACCGAACATGGACCCTACTTTGTCAACATCCTCTTTCTTATTCAGCGTCGAATGTGGTGTGGCACCTCGGAAGAATGACACCTGAAATTAAATCTCTAGTATTTTATCCATATTTTAGTAGTTGCTAGCTTCCACCAGTGCTTTTACCCGCGTCCCGTAGGAACAGCTCAGCACATCCGGAAAAAAGTAGGCTGTAGTCTAGCCTTCCTCGATAAATGGGCTATCTAACACTGAAAGTATTTTCAAATTGGATTAGTAGTTCCTAAGATAATGGCGTTCAACCAAACAAACATCCTCTTCTGCTTTATAAGTATAGATTCCTTTGGTGATGGAAGATCATCAGATCACCGCTTTTTCTATGGAGCAGAGGAAACCGGAGTGTTCGGCTTTGAGTGAAGAAAACCAAGTTGTTATTTAGGAGACAGTTATATAACCGCCCTGGAGGAACGGGTAACCAACAGTTGAACTATGATCCAATTTTCCTTGTAGTGGCGACTTCTGGCGTCCGGCCTTGGTTAGGTGGCGAAACATCTGAGGAAAACGCCTCTCGTCACCACCGCCGCCAACGCCTGCTAAAGTTGCGCGACCGTTTGAAAGGGTTACAGTGGGCCTGAAGCACACAGTCTCTTGAGAGAGAATACCACCACATCGGAAATACCAAAAGATGTCCCCTATTTGATATTACCCACCTCCCAAAAAAGGGTAGAACAAGAAAACCTTTATTAAGATTTTATAATTAACATATAATTAATTTATATTCTAATATCTTACCTGTCCATGTCCATTTTTTCCATACGTAGAACTCACTGCGTAAGTCAAACTATCTTTTTCCGTACTCTTTCTTATAAAATTGCCAGCGGAGACAGCATACCCTATAATAGAACGTTTTATTTATAGTTTATGGGAAATAATAAGCTTCACACACTGTATGACATAGAAAAAAAATATCTTCCTGACCAAATCAATGTCTTTTTGGCAATCGTAATTTAATAAAGGGATCAATAATTTCGGTCAATATACTCTCTGGATTTACCAAAGCTAAGATTTAATACTTCTACCATAGGTTCACTAACTTAAATATTATGCTGTAATATGGAAGATAAATGTATGTCAAACTCAAACTCAAAATCATTTATTCAAACTTGGCTGTAAAACAGCACTTTTTGACGTCAAATATTACAAAAGACAGCCCCCAAAACGCCCACCCTTCACCACTTCCTATGTGTTTTTGCTGGGAAGAAGAAGTGGCGCAACAAAGTCCCCAGCAACATTTTTTTTTTCATAATCATTTTGTATATGGTACTCTAGTTTCCTAGCAATCAAAAGTGTATCAAAAGTGTTTTATTAATATATTAAACAAAATACTTACCGAAATTAAATTCAGGCACAGTAGTTCTTAACCTTTCTGCGCCTTTTGCATACTTTGTTATCATTGCTCGACCTACAAAAGATAAGAATAATTAGAGGAACGTATCATATAACTAACTTTTAACTTCGCGTATAATGAAAACTTTACCAATCATTGAGATTCAGTAAAGAATTGAAAAAGTCTCAAAATGTTATATCTGCCTTGAGTCAGCCCGGTGACTACATTTTTTCACCGGCCCACACTTCAAATACGTCCGTAAGGCCGCAAGTGAAACCGCTGTCGGAAGCTAGTAGAAACATACCTTGGTTCATGCCAGGACCACCAATTATGATGGATTTATCGGAAGCCACGTCAATACTCCAACCAAACGAGTCCATGTGGTCCTCTGAAACAGTGAGGTACATATAAATCAAGAAAATACAAGAAAAAAAAAACGGCCAAGTGCGAGTCGGACTCGCGCACGAAGGATTCCGTACCATTAGAATGAATTTGAAGCAAATAAACAAAAAAATCACGTTTGTTATATGGGAGCCCCCCAAAATATTTATTTTATTCTAGTTTTCAGTATTTGTTGTTATAGCGGCAACAGAAATACATCATCTGTGAAAATTTCAACTCTCTAACTATCAGGGTTCATGAGATACAGCCTGGTGACAGACGGACGGACGGACGGACAGAGGAGCGAAAACAATAGGGTTCCGTTTTACCCTTTGGGTACGGAACCCTAAAAATTAACCCCAAACATTTTGAAGGTCTAAAAATTAACATAGAGATGATGCTCACTTCAATTCGTTGTTCGAAAAAAATGAATATCATCAAGCTACTGCCCTCTTTTGTGTGGTAAATTGTCAATTGTCCCCGTTGTCGGTGCAGCTGGAGTGAGCGTCAGTCGTCAGACTTTTACTGACTAAAACCCACTTTTGTTCCTTCTGAAGCCCTTCATGTACCAGGGCTGCGGTAAATTTTGCGAACCATCACACAGCCCCAGCAGACTATCCTACCGTCCTTAATATTTCTTCTTCCATACACTTCACTAACTGACATCATCATCTCTTAAGTAGGTATGTGCTTAATAATCTATACACAATCCAAATACAAACAAAATAATTAATTTCCAATTTTAATTATAAAGAACGTACCCAAATCTTTGCCCCTCCTCTTGCTATCTGGTATTGTCTGCAACCGTTCCATCACCCCATTCTTGTGCAATAAACACGTTCCGTATGTTATGTAATCTGATAAACCTAAGAAATTGATACAACAGTTATTATTAATGGCGTCCAGACCGATCGTCAGCCATGGCGGGCGTTCTGTCTAAGCAGATCAGCCAGCTGCGCAGGAAATACATACATACATGCACACAGGTGCACTCTCTATTCCCTCACTCTCATAGCCCGATGGGACGGCAGTCCGACACGACCGGAGAGAGACATTTACGTGCTCGCCGATGACGGGTGTACCTATCAATCACCAACTTCCAAAGTATGGGCTGCTTTATGAAAATCTTCCAAAACTTACGAAGCGATTTAGACCCGACCCGGAAATCGAACCGGAGACTTCGTGCACAGCCATCGCGCTATACGACGACTAGACTAAAGAAACAATTATTATTAACAATATTTATATAATATAACAATTATTATATAAAAACACTTGGCAATGAAGTCGCCAGCCCTTGGTTCATGGAAAAAGGGATGCAGGATGTAGAGATATAGCGCCGTAAAAACGAAAAATAAAGAATAATAATATAATTGAATAACAGACGTTAAACATACCATTAAAGTTTAAAAATGTCGTGTATCTAGGAGCACACATCTGCAATCAACAATTTAAACACTTTAATTCATTAAGGTCCTGTTTCACCACCTACGAATAAGTTCCAGTTGGTTTATTTGGTAGATAATTTCATACAAATTCTGTTCCATTTTTGAATTTATTCGGTAAATAGTGGCTACTCCCACATTGTGAAACCAGCCCTGAGAATCTCCGATTCATGATAACCTTCAAAATGAACTGTCAGCCGACCACCTGGCCGACAGTCAAGTTTTAATAATGAAATATAGAAATTTAACAGAATTGGAGTAGACTAATTAATTAAATGT
The DNA here is from genome assembly GCA_958496145.1 of Heliothis peltigera. Lineage (NCBI taxonomy): Eukaryota > Metazoa > Arthropoda > Insecta > Lepidoptera > Noctuidae > Heliothis > Heliothis peltigera. Next base: position 2,653,805 of record OY292326.1, on the reverse strand, counting down.
ATGATATATAATGATATTATCATAAAAATGAATTTGACTTACCACAACGAAGTCGGGCCCTGACTTGACGGTCGCTCCAAACCAATAGTCATGGGTATAATTTGAGTTCACTGTAACAAAAATATATGTATATCTGATTGATTATTTTGCAAAATTTTTGGTGGACGCCATACATCACTGGCATAGGAAAATTTATTCAAAAATATCTTCTACAGCCTTTAAAGCATACGTGAAAATCGTAGGACAATAACCACTTTTTTGTTTGTAGTATAATGCCATCATTGTTTAAAAGTTTCTTATTATAATAGGGAATATGCATGTAATTTTTTATTCACTAAATTAATATACTTTTTATAAATATGAAAGAATTTTTAAAATATATTTATCGACAAGCAAGTTATAAAGCTTCAAAACTGCTGATAAGAAAGAGAAGTCAGAGTGTAAAATTTACGTCACAACTACACACGCCCGTAAGGCTGTCATTGAATATTGCATTTTGGTGAGAGGGACAGGTATACTTGTTTAAAATTGTTATATCTCGTTTGTTTTTCTACTGATTTCGATATTTTTTTCACAGTTGATATTCTATTTTTGTATATTTATTGATAAACTAGTTAGATTGCAAATATTTTTTTCTTGTATATTCCCTATTATATAATTTTGTTAGACTGATTTGACAGACGTAACCAAAGGCCACCAATGGGGACGGAGTCGGTGCGGGATAAGGGATACCATTTTTTAACATAAAAAGGTATAGACGCCAGCACATCAAGCTACCCGAAACTGTCAAATTTTCCGAATCAACTTTGAACCATATGCTTCAGCGATAAAGTTGAAAATCTACCTTAGTATATATAATATTTTGAAATTCGATGAATAACCTCATGTTGTACAGTAGAGGACGGCTGAGATTGATGATAATGAGAAATTAATTATTATTGTTTTTCTTTTTTAAATATGTTACTTACATCTTTTTATATCGTTTTGTAGAATCGGAGAGCAAACTTTATCCACTATGTTGCAGTCATATACTTTCCCGATGTCATCTTCCCTGGGCGCGCTAACCACCAATCTGTAATGATTAAAAGTCATTCTCTTCATTATCTACATACGTATGTATCTATATAATATGTACTGCCTCCTCGACTGCCTCGTTGGTCTAGAGGTCGCAAGGTCCTGTGCACGGGGTCTCGGGTTCTAATCCCGGGTCGGGCCGAAATCGCTGTGTGGGTTTTGAGAAACTTTCATAAAAGCAGCCTGGAGTCTGTAAGTTGGTGAATGATTCACCCGTGCATCGGATAGCACGTAAATGTCGGTCCTGCGCCTGATCTCGCTCCGGTCGTGTCGGATTGCCGTCCGGACGGACTATGAACGTGAGGGTATAGAGACTGCACCTGTGTCTGCGCGAATGCTCGTGCACTATAATAAAAATCACTTAAAACAAATAATTATTATGATAATGTGAAGTAAAATAATTTGAAATCGTGTATATCAACGATTGAAATGTTTTTCCTTGTACTAAATTTAAACACTGTTTTATTAATAATTTTGTTTGATACAAACTGTTTCCCGTTTATATTCCGTGATCTAAGTTCTACAAATTCTTTGTGAACAAATCATTTTAATATTTCAACAGTACGCCCTCTTATCGGGAACTAAAGTAAGCTTGTACTATGAAAACTAGACAACTGATAAACATACTTTACATTACCCCTACACTATACAAGATCCATGTGATCAAGCACTCAAATGTTTTACTCATGCGGAAATCGAACCCGCAACCTCTAGTGAAGCAGGCAGATACACCCATGCCATGATATTTTTTTTTCTTTAAGAACCACTTCTGTGAACTGTACAAATTATTTTATTTCTTAAGAACTTTTAAAGACCTATTACTTAAAAGTTTTCAGTCTTACTTTACTTACTACTTTACTTTGCGTTAAGTAGCGAGAAAGTGCGTGATCTCATGGCTAAGTAACAGCTGCACGGGTTGATCAAACATAAGATCAGTCAAGGTTTGGCGCGGTCTTACCATGAGGAGTTAGGAAGGCATGTTAAATCTCAAAGTCTCAGGTGTCATTTCAATGACTTGCCTTTCATACTAGAAGTCAGCAGCCAGAAAGCCTCACAAACAGTCCTACCAAGGTGCATCCAAGTATTTGGTCCGAAGAGGTCAGATAGGCAGTCACTACTTCAAAATATTAATTTGTTTAAACCATTACTCTAACACTATTATAAACAAAATTATCATATACATGCATACATATGTATATCACCTGCATCTAGTTATGATTAGAAGCTGAACCCAAGATAGTTAAGGAAAAAGTTAGGCAGATAATTGACTTATTGTCTAAAACTTACTTTTGAAATTCTTGGTCGTAAGTGATGCTGTAACCGAAGAATGAATCATTTTGAACCTTGCTTGGGGGCTTAAAGAGTTCCCTCGATTTTGTATAGTAGATTCCGTAAGCAGTTGGCCACGCCACTTGCGCGAGATAAACTAAAATAAGTACTGAAAAAAAAATACAGAGGCTATATTATTTCTGAAATTTATGCCAAATATAATATTTATATAAAGGGTGTAAGGGACAGCCCTCTACAGAATGATGGGGTGACTCCAGCATACGATACTAAGAAGCTGGTTCACGAAATTGTTTCAGGAACGTTATGGAAATCCAATAAAACTGTTTTAAAACCTCAAAAAAAATTAACAGTTGATTTCACGCGTCGATCGTCACGATTCAACACGACACGTATTATTACAAAACATTCAGTTCTGTGTGCAAAGAATATAATTTTGCATTGAAAGAAAGAAAAAAACACGGAATAATCGGAAAAAAAAACATGAGAAATATTCCAGTGAAATATGATTCAAAATAAGGAGCTGAATGCACCCTATCGGTTTGTGAAGGGTTGTCCCTTATACCACCAGTATAAGGTCTAACAAAAATAGTGCACCGTATTTTTACAAGTCATCTAGTACATGCTAAGGATCTTGTTAATCACAAAAAGTCAAGAAAACAATAACATATTTTACTAATTTTGTCATCACATTCGCCAAATTGTAAATGTGGTCTTACGCATAACTCTGGTCTCTAATCCTATACATTTAAGTATGTTATATTACTGGGGGTTTGATAATTAAGTGTAAGAAATTAGAAAGCTTGTTTAATGATACTTGGGACGTGAAATATGAATGTCCCTAAACAAACTCGTTAAATAGTTGATTAAGGAAATGAGATGTGATCCACTGTAGTTAATAAAATGTCGCTATGTTTTTGAGAACAATTTGAACAAAATATTATTATTATTTATATTATGTTCAATCTGAACTTAAGAGCGCATATTGTAAAAGTTGGCAACATCGTGAGAATGGCTGTCAAATATTTATGTTTAAATTAATTTGGCAATTTTTTCAATATAAAAGTAAAAAAAAATGTTTTGTGGTGCACTAAAAAAATATCAGGCAATGCAATATTTAATATCGTAACATCGAATATATAGTTTTAGATGTAAAAAAAGTATTTGGGAACTTTCTAAATGCCTTTTTTACACGTGGAACGTTTACAACATCAATTCAAAGGTTTTCATTGCAATTCATACTCAATTATTTAGTGCACAACAGAGCCATATTTTTTATTTTCACTATTTATGAACAATAAAAGCTCTGAAAGACTAAGGGCCAGTTTTACAGGTTACGGATAGCCACTATCCACCAGATAAATAAAAAAATGGAACAGGATTGGTAAAAAATTATCTGCCAGATAAACTTCGGAACTTATCAGCAACCGGTGAAACTGGCCCTAAGTCCTTCAGCGCTTCTATTGCAGCCATTTAATTGGATATAATAGACATTGATGGGGATTTTTCGACGCCATTTTTATATGTAGATAAATATTTGTATCATAATATTTATTTTTAGAACTTTGTAAATAAGTTTTAATCGCATTAATTATTAACTGACGCAATTAATAAGGGACATAGTATTGAAATTATTATGTTTTTTTTTGTATGAAGCTTCTAGATTTTTTTCAAATTACCTAGAGCAACTTTTTTTTTAATTTCTTACATATATTTACAATTTTATCTTAAAAATTGAATTGAGTACTCACTATTCATCGTATGTTGTGACCAACACAAGTCCACATTCCTGTAGGGCACTGAACCAACAACATGACAATGACTTGTGCAGATACAAATATAAAATTCACTTATTTTCCTCGTAAATAACACGAACGCACTAATCATGTTTCTATTTAAAACGTATAACAAATAATGAATCGTATTTATTAATGTTAAGTTAGACTATACATTTTTTTTATTTTTTGTGTGCTGCAATTAATTCCAATTTTTTAAAATTATTTATGTTACACAGTAAGCCATTCACGCGTGATAGCCAAACCAATGGAAATAGGGATTCATTTTTATAATATACTAGCTGTTGGTCATTAGAAGATTAAACCTTCACCCACCCCGTATGTGATAGCGTGACAGTATGTAGCCTATATGTTGATCCGACCTCTAAGCTATATTCATGGAAGCAAATCCGTGCAGTACTTTTTTAAATTATCCCCGACATACATACAGACAAACAGACAAAAATTCTTAAAAGTATATTTTTGGATTCGATATCAATTGTAGATCACATCCCATTTATTCTTTTTAAAAAATATTCTATGTACAGTTTTGACTTTTCTATGATTTTATTATATGTAGGTAGGGATGGGATGTTGATATATTATTCGGCATATATTTCAGTAATAATCCCCTGTATACGTACAGCTGTGGTGGCCTAGTGGTTAAAGCACCAGCCATTCGAGAATGAGGGCGCGGGTTCGATTCCAGGACAGGCAGGACCAATGTAACTTTTCTAAGTTATATGTACTTTCTAAGTTTATCTTGGACATCAAAGACTGATTAAATGTGAAGGAAAACATCTCGAGGAAACCTGGACTATGAAGTCTGAAACCACCAATCCGCATTGAGCAAGCGTGGTGATAAACGCTCAATCCTTCTCCGTGCGAGAAAAGGTCTGTGCCCAGCAGTAAGACGATAAAAAGGCTGATGATGAATGCCCTGTACATATTTTTTCAGTACTTACAGGAACTTGCTGTAGTTACAAACATATAATAAATATAAAATAACAAATTTATAATATTCAAAATAATACTTTTAAGGATACTGTATGTAACGAATATCACAATAGTTGATAAAATTTATTTTTGCGTCATCGATTTGCTTTGTTTTCGGGACAAAATACATTTCAATCCTATTTTCCGGAAAGGCTATTCAAAATTAACATCATCATCATCAGATACTATTGAACTTTTATCCAAAATAATATAAAATTATAATATATCGGGTCACCTTTATCACACACGGTCGGTTAGCCCCACGGTAAGCTATTGATAAGCTTGTGTTGTGGGTGCCAACACAACTGATAAATTACATATATTTGTCGGAACACCAGAAGTGTCGTCAGGATCAGCCATGGTCATCAGGCGTGGGCTTACGGGCTTGAAGCAAACAAAGGAATGATTCTGACAGTTGTATTTTGTTTTACACATGTATTATATACATATTTATAAATACATATTTTACATACTTTACACGCCGACATATTTTACACATGTATTATATACATATTTATAAATACATATTATAACACCCAGACCACAGGCAACAAGAATGTACATCACACAAATGTCGTCCGTGCCGGGAATCGAAGTTGGGACTTTTAGCACGGCAGTCCGGCGTGGTAACCATTGCGCCATCGGGTCGCCGAATTAACCTTCTCCTTTCGTACTTCCAGCCTAAGGAGACACAAAACTTTTGAAAAAATTATCTAAAATTATTCAGCACTAGGTAACCCGACAGACGGGTACACATGTTAACATAGAAGCAGCGAACAGAGAGAGAAGCGACACATGGCGGATAAAATATGAACTAAATTTTTGGATGCCTTCCAATTGCAACACAGATTTATATACGTCTGTTGGAACCCATTTACCATAGAAGACCATGGGCTACTTGTTACCCATGGACGTTAAGAAGTACCCAGGGGACGTAAATAAAAGCGTAGGAAACATCTCATTTCTAATAGTTAAATTGAAAGTAAATAACAAGCTACCAGAAACTGTAAAATTTTCACAATTCATTATGAACCATATTCTTGAGCGATAAAGTTGAAAATCTATAAGGAGAAACTGTAGTAGCTCGATGTGCTGGCGTCTGCACATATTAAGAAGTGCTTATAAAGCTTTCTAAGTATTTTTCCAAAGTTAGAGTTTGTTTAAAAAAATACTTATTAAATTGAAATCCTGTTACTATTTAATTTGTCGACATTTTTGTTCGAGTCGCAAGAATAATAGTGTATTTGTTTTTTTTCCTCATCAATAATGATAAAGTTATTAATACCTTTGAAAGGCTAACGGTGTTTGAGATTTCCTTAAATGGTGTCATTGGGATTTTATTTTCCGCCATTATTGGGAAACGAAGGATCGGGTTTTCCTTAAATTGTGTAAGAAACAGCTTAGTAAAATAAATTCGTAGCCAAACTTCAATTGATTTATCGGAGATTTTTCTAGCAGTATCGTTCGCAAATCATCAAATCTGAATAAGGATTTACATATATTCCACAAGCAGTATAATTTTAAATTTAACATCTTTTAACATCAACTGAAATAAATATTTTCTATTCAAATTCAATAATATAATACAGGGGCACCTATCACACATGGTCGCTTGGTAGTCGCTTGGTAGGTCGGTAGTGAAGCTATTGATTAGCTTGTGCTAATGGGTGCTGGAGACCACGGACTAGCAAGCGCAACGTACGACGTCGACCAATAATATGGATAGACAACCTTATAAAAGTCTTCGGAGGTTGCCAGATGCAGGTCGCTTCCTACCGGTATACGTGGAGATCTAAATGGAGGCCTATGTTCAGCAGTGGGTCCGATGGCTGAAATGAGATGCACAACTGATAAACTGGGTACACATATAAATACATTTATTATAATATCCTAACTACAGCAATGAGCATGCTCATCACACAAATGTCGATCTTGGTCAATTGTAAATCTTGCTTTTGTAATATTGGCAGTCATGTCATTCAAGGTCTGTTTGGACTATGATACCTCTAATTTAAAAGCTTGATTTAAGGGTGCTAATTCAGGCCAGCACAAGTGCGGGGCTGCGGAAAAATCTGGATTCCCGCGGCCCCGCGCGCACGTGCGAGGAGACACTGGGGTGGTTTTGGCCGATAAGAGTCCGGCACACCCCTCTCCCCAGGCGGAGGATAGTCCATGAGGATTTCTCCCCAATAAAAAAAGAATGCTAATTCTGTTGGTAAATTCCTTATAATGTTCTTTGTTCATATGTGCATTATCTTTTCTTACAAAAACTAACAAAAAATAATATGGTCATCAAAAAATAGTTGATCGTGGCGGGAATCGAACCCGGGACTTTGTTTGATCAGTGCGAGAATTGCGTCGTCAAAATGAGTAAATAATTTATTTACGGACGGTTTGCTTACATAGGCGCAGAAACACGTAAATTAATTTATTTTCCTTATTGTAAGGCAGTTTGATTATTAATGTTTGACAGACCAGTTCATTGTGAATTACGTAATGGATAATATATAGATAGTTTTTTATTAAATTTAATTAAATTTACTAGGCAAACAAATGAGTGGTAAGTTTTTATTTTTTATTTGTATTTATGTAGATATTGAAGAAATATTTGTTGTAACTGAAAGTCGACAATGCAGTTTATATAAAATAGCTTTCTTAAAAAACATACTTCAATGGTTACAAAATAACACATGCGAAGTCATTTTTTTAAGTGTTTGAAATATTATTGTATTTGTATTTTGATAGAAGGTAAATATACAACAGCTATAAGTAAATAAGCAATAGTTTGTGCGTCTTCAAGGTATCATTTATCTTTGACCCAAATTTCATATCGATCGATTCCGCCGGTTCAGCGTGAAAGCTACCGAGTTACCAAGTTAATTTCGTCATTTAAAATATTAGTTAGAATGATTTTTCATTTACTTAAAATCCTAACATCGGGACACCTTTTTCACACACGGTCGGTTAGCTCCAAGGTAAGCCATTAATTAGCTTGTGTTATGGAACAACTGATAAACTATAAACTACATATGTATACTTTTACTGCATTTATAAATACATGTAAATAACTCCCAACAAAAATATATTTTCCAGGAATTGAAATGCTGGCAGCGCTATGCATGTTGCAGTTGTTGCAATATGCAGAATGCATTTATTTCCACCAACCTTCAGCAGTGACGGTTATACCTTACGAAGCTTCGAAATCACCAGATGTATATACTGACTTTGGATTTAACGTGGCTTTTACTAATTCTTCTAGGACAATGGGTAAGATATGAAAGTTTATGAAATGAAGAATGATGTATGAGTATTATTAAGTATGAGTATTATGATGATAATGGCGTCCAGGTCGATTGTCGGCTACGGCGGCCGTTCTCTTTTAAGGAGATCAGCCAGCTGCGCAGCACATATTATAGTGCATAAGCATTTGCGCAGATGCAGGTGCTCTCTTTCTTTCCTCACTCTCATAGTCCAACACCATACGGGTCTTACTCGCGATGTTTTTTTTTTTATAAAGACATGAACGCCATCTCTATTTCTCCCGACGTTTTCGACGTCACGGGTGGACTTTTTATCGCAAGTAAGACCCGTGTGTTGTGTTTAATGTGTACAAGTCACGAAAGTCTAAAAACGTTTATGATGTACGAGGTCAATGATGTACTGTCCCAAATCAAGCTACCCGAAGCTGTCAAATTTCCCCAAACAAATTTGAACCATATTATGCTTCAGCGATAAAGTTGAAAATATATTTAGGAAATTTTACAGGTTTTAGTAACTTGACCTGTTGGTGTTTGTACTTATAAGGCTTATGTTCAACTCTGCTGGGGCTGCGGGTTGTTCGTCAATAAATGGAATTTCGTTAATAGTTATTTAGTTAAAGCTAGATCGCACTAACACGAGAGGCATGTTTAACCCTCGCGCGCATATCAACTGCAGTATGCAAAATTTTCAGAAATTACTGAAGACATACTCAAATTAAAAGAAAACCTAGAAAAAATTTCGTTAAAAGTCAAGGTCAAAATATTGCTTGAATGATAATTATAGGGAAGAGATAAATATAGGTATTACTGTTTTCAGTGATCGGTGCACCAACTATGGACCATATAGGAAAGGTTTATGGATGTGAAACCAGGTTCGCTTTCACTGACACCAAAATTGAGTGCGACGAACAGATCATGCCCTTCGACTGGAAGGAAGATTATCTTGGTAATTTCAATTAGTATGAATATTCATACTACACTAGGCCGCCAAGGAACTACTTTCCGCGCTTAAATAAAACGAAGCCTATGTTCTTTCTCTTACTCTAGACTATGTGTCTAAAAAAATTTATTTATCGGTCTATCGGTACAGCCGTTCATGCGTGATGGCGTGACCAACGGAAATAGGGATGTATTTTTATATTTATATAGATTATGAAGCTTAAGAGTTTGTTTGCTTGAACGAGCTAATCTCAAAAACTACTAAATCGAATTGAAACAATATTTCTTTATTTATAAATAGCCTATTTATTGAGGAAGGCTATAATTTCTGTTGTGCGGAGTAGTTCCAGGATACGGGTGAAACCGCTGGTCGAATCTGTCATTGATAAGATGAAGATTATTAACTTTTACTAACAAAAAATTGTTTATTAAATACCGATATTTTTCAGATATGTTTCCAAATCAACGATATTATTTGGGAGGATCAATTGCTACTACATCTAACTATACTTTTGTAAGTATAATTGTTTTATATACGTATACCATGCTTCCTCCAAATAATTGATATAAGTGTGTTTGTATTTACTTAAAGTATATCTTGGACACCAATGACTGTGTTTCGGATGGCACGTTAAACTGTAGGTCCCGGCTGTCATTGAACATCCTTGGCAGTCATTACGGGTAGTCAGAAGCTAGTAAATCTGACGCCAGTCTAACCAAGGGGTACTGGATTGCCCGGGAGGTCAGATAGGCAGTCGCTCCTTGTAAAACACTAGTACTCAGCTAAATCTGGTTAGACTGCAAGCCGACTCCAACATAGTTGGGAAAAGGCTCGGGAGGTGATGATATTTATACATACATAGATGCGGATGAATTTTTGGGCACATTATTAAAATTTTTCCTTTTTTATGTTTGTAAAATTTATTTTTAGATTTATTCAACTTATTTACAAATATGTACAATACTAACTATTATAAAAATAAAAAATACTTAAAACTAATGAACTATAACTAGTAAACATAAATAACTAAAAAGCATCAAAAACTCATCCCCATTGCTGTCTACCGGGAGCGTACCCAAGAAGCTGCATGGCAATGCTTATTCTCTGACCAATGTAATAGCCGGCCTTTGGGTCACTGGAAGCGTCAACCAGCCGCTGTTGGTAAAGTTGTTGATTTATAGCTTTATAATTATTTTACAGGCTTGTGCGCCATTATGGACGCAAACAGAGCATACGGCTACAGGTATGAAGGGCGATGCTTTTGGTACATGCTTGTTACACGACGAATTCGGTACCTATCAATACCAGGGAATATTTGAGCAACACCAAAGACAACCGGTGAAGTTCAATGACTACAGTAAGTTACTTATAATCCTAAGAGCGCGTATTCTAAAAGCTGTCATTGAACATCCTTGGCAGTCGTTACGGGTAGTCAGAAGCCAGTAAGTTTGACGCCAGTCTAACCAAGGAGTATTAGGTTACCCAGATAACTGGGTTGAGGAGGTCAGATGGGCGGTCGTTCCTTGTAAAACACTGGTACTCAGCTGAATCTGGTTAGATTGGAAGCCGACCCCAACATAGTTGAGAAAAGGCTCGGGAGATGTATTCTAAAAGTTTGCCACGTCTCAAATAGCTGTCAAATATTTACACGTTTTAATTAATTTGTCAATTTTAATGTATGAAACAATGCTATGCAGTGCACTAAAATATATACGAGTACTATTTGGGAACTCGGTATATTTACAACATCAAATTTAGTGTTTTTAATGGAATTCATATTCAGGTTTTAGTGCATTACAAAGCCATATTTCTTATTTTCATGTTGTGAATAATGATGCCAAATTAATTAATACTTGTAAATATTTGCCAACTTTTGGAATACGCGCTCTTAAATATAATATTGACGACCTCATTGGCGCAATGGTAACTATGAAGGACTGCCGAGCTGAGGGTTCCGGATTCGATTTCCGGTCCGGTCGACATTTGTGCGATGAGCATGCTTGTTGGCTGTGGTCTGAGTGTATTAGTAGTTGTGTTGGCACCCATAACACAAGATAATATAATACTGGGTAATATGATACTGATAATACAATATTGGGGATAACCGAACGAGTGTTGTCACGATATAATTAATATTGTAAATGAGAAACTGAGTTTTTTGTTTGTTATTTATATAAAGTACCTTAACATTAACATTGAGTAAAAAACTATGATTTTTCCTTAGGTATATCTCAAACTCATTTTCCTTATTTGAATCAAATATTTTTCTTCAGTTTTTTCCTAGTATTTAAATTAAATATGATACAACAAAAATAATACAAGTTATAAGGTGATTGGGACAGTTCAATTCTGGATCTCGGCTGTCAGATATTCTGACAATATGTGTAGGACACCAAGCGGTTTCACGAGTCCGGGGGGCTTAGCCAAAATGTCTTTTTTACAATCGTAAACGCTGGTAGAAACGACAAAAATGTATGGAAATGATATTTCGACTCACGTTATGACCACGAGATTTATCGATTTCAAATGTCATTTCCATTAATTTTTGTTGTTTCTACTAGCGTTTACGATTGTAGGAACACATCTTGGCTACAGGCTCTGGTCACTGTGTAACTATTCAGTAATCTGTGACTGTGTTGAGAAGGTCAGATGGGCAGTCATTCCATGTAATCGACATGAAGCTGACAATAACATATTATTTATTAAAAAGGCAAGCTAGGTGTTCATGATATTGTATACATAGTTTTGTATCAATTTTATACTAAATCGAACCTTTTTCAGCATTATTCAGCGGTGGAACTGGTTGGTCCACGTTAGCTGATGAGGAGAATGATCTGCTGATAATAGTGAAAACATCGCTGACCGGAGATATCTTATATGTCCGTGCATCAGAACCGTTGAAACCAGCCAAGTCGTTGATGACCAATAGATTTGTTAAAAAATACTTGGGATTGTATTGGAACTTGGGTAATGTTAATAAATATTTTATATAGAAAATTGTGTTGCTGGGGGTTTGTTCGCCCATTTTTTCTTCCCAGCGATAACACATAGGACGTGGTAAAGGGTGGGCGTTTTCGGCCTTCTGTAGAATTGTCCTCCAAAAAGTGCTGACTATAGCCTACTTTGATTAAATGACTTTTTATCTTATCGTTATAATATAATTATTTGATTCTAACAGTTTCTTGCGGTTTTCCCGCGACCCAGGGATCTTCTTCCCGTATAAAACATAGCCTATGTTTACCTTAGATATTGAAGCTTCCTAATGCTGAAAGATTTTTTCAAATCGGTCAAGTACTCTTGGAGTCTATTTCAATTCAAACAAACAAACAATCGAATCTTTATCGTAGAGTTATTCGCAATGGGCGAAAGCCATTGTGAATCTCTCCCTTCGAAGTCGCTTCTCCTGTCAGCCGACAGCGTTTTACACGGTTGAGGCCGACCACGGATGCAGCCTGTTGCGATGCACTCCCTTCCAAGGTCGTCCAATATCGTATGACTCCACCCACATTTGATCGTTCAACCAACGTCTACACGATAGATTTTCTCACCAACTTGACCAAGAAGATCTCTGTTGGTAGTTTGTTTGGATTTTGTAGAAGGCCTCTTACTTACACAGCTGGCTGATCTCCTTCGAAAACAGCCACCGAGGAAAATCAGCCAAGACGCCATTACAGTTTTTCTGTATTATGTGTTATTCTTCCAGGTTACGGTATCACATCTGGAAAGTTTTTCTCAAAAGATACAACACATTACGCGTTTAGTATGACAGAGAAAAATATGGAAGGAGCTGTAAGTATGTCATTACCCTTATTATCTACGAATGCAAGGATTTGGTTTGTTTGTTATGAATTCATGTTATAGCTGAGTAGAGATGTTTTGCAGTGGAAAAGTTGCTCTTGGAATGCAGGTAAAACCGCGGGGAAAAAATTGTTTAAAAATCTTTATAATATTGGTATGTTGTATGTTTGTATTTATGTACTATAATATTGTCCACACATTCACACTATTCGCATAGCTTGAACTATGGGTACTAGACCACTAATAAACGTACTAACATACTTTTTTTGCGTAATTGCATACATACATATAATATATAGGAATACTCGGACTAAGTCAAACACCCATGTTCATGCACACAAATGTTTGACTCATGTATATCTTCATTATTATCAGTATAATGGTTGTATGTGTGTACTTATGTTATATCCCAAACTAAACCGCCATATTCATATACACGATTATTTTTGGCTTCTGCAAGAATCGAACTCGTGATTTTCGTCACGGCAGTCAATTACTCTGTTTTCTATATATATATTTCTATAGTGCTAGTACGCCAAGTGATAGTTGTTTTTATTTTTTCAGATTTTGTTTTTAAAGTACAAGGGTCAGTTGTCGCTTTTGAAGGACAAAGGTAAACCATTGAGAATAGACAGCAGGTATACTGCAGTAATGTTCGGCACCACGCTAAGTGCCGCAGACCTTAACTTGGATGGACTAGACGAACTATTAGTGGGTGCGCCCGCGCATTACGACGACGAAGTATTCGAGTGTGGAGCCGTGCATATTTATTTGGGTGGAGATATGGTTTGTTATTCGTATTTAAATTATAGAAAGTATAGAGTTATAGAGTGTTGATTTTGAAGATTAAAATAAACTGAATAAAATAACATTTAACAAAATGATTTAATCAAGGCAAAAAACATAATGTTTACATTTATTCTTATTTAAGAAATACCTACGTAACTTTCATTACTTGCTTTAAGTATTAACAATTTACTGATACATAAAGCACACCAAGCTACACCACCCGTTATAATTATGTCCTCAATAGATTTTCAACTTTGTCACTGACGCATATATGTCTTCTTTTGTGTGATTGAATTTCCCAAATCTGGAAGTACTGACCTAAAGAGGTGTCAAGTTTATCTTTTGGCCTGCTACACAAGTTATGTTTATATATATTCTTCTTTTTTTTTTCAGGCCACCATCACTAGCCTGAATAGGGTTCGAACAATTTTAGGCAGTTCTGAGTTCGGACGGTTTGGTACTGCCATCGCGAGTATGGACATTGATGGGGATAGCAAGCGAGGTATGTACATCTTTTTTATCCAAATTACAGACATCAGGCTACTACAATCTATCAAATTTCCTTAATAGACTTTCAACTTTATTGCTGAAGCATATGGTGCAAAGTCGTTTGTGAAAATTTTACAGTTTCGGGTAGCTTGATGTGCTGGCGTCTGTACATAAACTGAATAGATACACTGCCTAAAATTATTGAAATGTTCTAAACCAGATAAGCGACTGCGCAATGATGTATTATGCTACTTTAGATCAAGTATTTGTGATTGTAATAAAACAATTAAAGAGAATTACTGTATTGCTGGCAAGTTTTTGCATCAGAGAGTAGGTACTCTCTAGGTAGGTCAGTAAATGACAACCTCATCTCGTTTTACCGACCGCAACTGACCTTTTTGACCTTAACTATCCTTCTAACTTTGATTGTTCCTAGAACTGGTAGTAAGTGCCCCATACGAGGACGAAGGACTGGGAGCCATCTACATATTCTCTGGTTACGAGGTCTACCACACTCTGATGAAGTCCCAGAACTACAAGAGTGTCTACTTATCAGAATTGAAGATGACTCAGAGGATACAGAAGAAACCATTCAGGAATCTTGGATTTAGCCTCCAATTTATTGATGATGTTGATTACAATGGATGTAACGGTAAGAAATAATATATGTTTTAATCTAAATGCAGAAGTCGTGGTGGCCTACTGGTTAAAGCAACAGCCTCTCAAGTATGAGGGTGCTAGTTCGATTCTGAGTCAGACAATTACCAATGTAACTTTACTAAGTTTAACTGGGACTCTACTAAGTCTGAAATTATGGTGATTAGTGCCCAATCCTTTTTTGTGAGATAGGAAGTCTATACCTAGTGGTGGGACTTTAAAAAGGCTGATGATGATGATACAGAAAGGAAAGGTATTTAGACGATTTAGAAATTGAATACGACTCTGATGCTTGCTTTAGAACTATTTAATGTCTTTAATGGGTGAGGCATTTGAAATATATCAATAAAAACTAATCACATTACGTTTGGATTTGTTTATAGAATTGGCGGCTGGCGCTCCCGGGGGTGGTCGAGGGAGAGTGCTGGTCTTCAAATGCTTGCAAACAATCAACGTGACAATATCTAGTGAAGTTGTTGGTGAACAGGTTGGTAATCCTACATAAAATATATACTTCGGAGATGTGGAACAAAGCTAAAGCGATGGACGCGGCGAATGATTAATGAAAACTGCTTTATATTTATTATGCTTTATGCCATCATTAGTTAATTACTTACTGGGGCTGCCTCAATGCTATACATTGTTGTAAGAATTTTGAGACAGTAAATACTTTTCATTTGATTTGAGTGATATTGCTATTCTTCTTTTTTTTGCAGATAGTAAGAGAACAAGATACGAACTTTACTGTGAAAGTGTGCGCCCAAGTAAAGGTGCCAGACGCTCCTGTAAACATTGTTGGAAGTAAGTGTAGACCTGAGTTTTAAAGACTCAGTTTATAAAAAATACTCTCCTATTTTTTCTGACTAGCACAGGATAAGACTTAGCTTTCAACTAAAAATAATGCGTCCAAATCGGTTAATTCTTTAAAGCTCTACCGTGAAACAGACACGCATACGAGCATACAGCAGGCTTAGCATGGCGGTTTTATATCTATTCTGTCAAGAAAAGACAAAGCTCTTTCTGTCAATCTCAACATGTCTTCTGCCCGAGCATGGTGCGAACAAGGTGTAAACTTATGTCGATCGAAGAAAAGAAAAATTTCTTCAAAAAATGTCAAAGGAAAACCTACGTTAATCTGTCACTTTTCTGTCATTGTATCCAATCTCCGGTAAACAAAACTTGTTTCTACGGTTGTCATGCTAAGCCTGTGGATAGGCAGGCAAACACATAGCGGTCAAATTTATAACAACCCTCCTTTTTCAATCTATCAAATTTTACCAATCGAATATTAACCTTACGGTATTGTGATAAAGTTGAAAATCTATTAAAGAAAATTTAAGGTAGATTGATGTGCTGGCGCTGGTTTGTGATATTATGCTCTCGTTTCAGACATCACCATCGTCAACAGTATTATTGGTGAAGCCACGTACATTCCTAAGCCAAAGTTTGTCAAAGACTTGACGTGCTTCTCTTGTGAACGGAAACAAATGCATTGTGAATATGTTACAGTGGAACTGGTGAGTGGTTTGCAGTAATTCATCATAAGTATTTAAGTAATATAAATATGTATAAATATTACATAGGAAATAAAGATTCACTTATATACACCGTGACTTTTTAGTCGTCTCACAAAAGTGGTCTACTCAATGTATCCGACATAAAATACCTTTAGGCCCGATTATTTTTGTTATGTCACCATTACATACATTAAAGTTGTCTGAAAAGGGCTTCAGCGTGTTGGCTTCGGCCCCACGTTCGCCTTCTACAAATCCGAGACTCTGTACTCCCGTGGTCTAGTAGAGACATACAAAATTTTAATAATTAATAAATAGGTACATTATAAATATGAAACACCCTATTAAAAATGTTTATGTATCAAACAGTAGAGTATACCTACCCAGTGCACGAGTCGAGCAGATCATTTCATCTATATTTATCAGAAGACAAGGGTGTTTATAACTACGTCTTGCGTCATAATAATGTTTTTTTTAGATTATTCAAATCTCATAAATTCATATTCTTTTTATTATGAACGTTTACCAGTCTTTGGATACATGAACTTGGCTGCTTTTGTAAGACGACTAAAAGTCACGGTGTATATATAAATGAAAGAGTTTACTCATAAAATTAACTGAGCATTATTAAATTATCAGATCAGAATCAGGCGTTATAAACATTTAGAATACTCCATTTGTTTTGCAGAAGGACAAAGAGCCAGGCGACTACACATTTACGTCAAAAGCAGAACTTGTTAATGATTATCTTGCCGACACTCACAGCACTGGTAATGTAATGCAGCATTAAACTAGAGATCGAATATTCGGATCCATACTAACCTAACTTGAATGTCGGGAAGCCGACCCCTACATAGTTAGGAAAAGGATCGGGAGATGATGATGATTATCCTATTATATATGACCTATTTTTTCTTGCGTGTTAAATCATCCAATTACGTCTCCCGGTGAGAGTGCAGCTGGAGGAAGTGTCAGACTCTTACTGACTAAAACCCACTACGATATTCTAGAGGTTCCTGTGTGTCAGGGCTACGGTAACTTTTACGAACAACCCGCAGCCCAGGCAGATACTGTATTATACAAGCTGTTGTTTTGCATCCTCGTCAAATTCAAGGACGTAATTATGCTAATGATTCTCGATCCAAATCAACAATAAAATAGGTAGGTCATTTTTTTAATTTTTTTTCCTATCCGTAAGTGTGAACTAGGCGTATTTAAAGGCGGCGCGTCTGTAACTAGCCCTATAATCGCGCGTCCACACGCACACAAACGCAAACATTCATACACAATGCATACGCAACGATCATTCACAAAAATCGTAGGTAGTCAATGCCACCCCAACCAACCACGGCGCGGGCGCTCTCCCGCGCATGCGTCTTGCCACGCTCCCGCACGCGGCCCCTCGCACCCGAACCAACAGTGTGTTTGATGTCGCCGCAGCGAGTGCGTGTTTTGCAAATTCCGCTCCTTTGTGAAGCCATAGCCGAAAGTGCAAGTTGGCGGACAATTACTCTAATGTCGAGTTGGTGGAAATGGTTCGCCTGTATGCCATCAGTGGAAAGCCATTCGGATGTTCACGGAAATGTTTCGCAACATTTTTATACTAAGTAGATCGGGATAAGTGTTATTGCCGATCCTAAGCCCGTTAGGTAGGAAGGAAAATTTAAAATCAACCAATTTAATCCACAAATAAAAACAAAATCACTACGAAAAGTTTAGCTAAACGATAGGAATAAAGCAAAACTTAAATTTTATTAATCAGCTGATCGCAAGTCAGTGAACTTTATACGGCGTCTAGTGTTACTGTCATTCGTAAGATTCCCTATTATACTCGTACTGATGCTTAAAATGAGTTAATTACCAAACTAAAATGTGGGTGATTTTCGAAATAAAATTAGGTAAAATTATTGCCGGTCGTCGCAAAGGTCATTACTCGCACTCAGCTGTTTGTCGTTGCGTGCGTAGAGTGCGTAGCCTGCGTAGTTGGGTGATTCGCTTAGTTTTGTATTAAGGTTTCAATTCTGAAAATCTGTTAAATTTCAACAACAAAAAAAAGCGGCGCTTATTTGTTATTTCCCGGTACAGTACTTTCAATTGATTATTTATGTCTTTTATGACAGCCACCTGAAATTTGACGAGGATGCAAAACAACAGCTTGTATATGACTTGAAAAAACATACCCACCGAACTGAGAACCTCCTCCTTTTTTCGAAGTTGGTAAAAAGTAGCCTTTCTCAGGCTGTAAATTATACAGTTTGAGCGACAGACATACAGACTGACTGACTTTCGCATTTATAATATTAGTAAGCATAGTTAAGATTATTTTTTATTACGGTAAAATAATTCTGCTTGCATTTCCACAGAATTTAATACTACATGGGTCGTGACAAATCAGTATAGTAAACTGGAACACAGTATAGAAGTCCCGAGGCATTGCAAGGGCAATGACTGCATACCAAAGCTATCTATGGATATCATATGGAAGGGCGGGTAAGAAATCAAACTATATAGGGTCAAACAATAGTAGTGCACCATATTTTTATAGGTCACCTAGTACAAGGTAAGGATCATAATTATTTACCACAAAAAAGATGAATGAACTAGGGGTCAACGATCGAGCGCCTTCATAGAGACCGGCGTTATGCGTACAATTTGGCGGCTGTGCTGATAAAAAATATTATTTTGTTTTCATGACTTTTTTGTATTAATCATGATACTTAGCATGTTCTAGATGACCTGTAAAAATATGGTGCACTAGTATTGTTCTTCTTGTATCTTGTTTTTTTTTTTAACTAAAGCTCTATTTTTAGGAACTAGTAGAGTCTAATTTGGGAAAAAATATTTCAGTGTTAAGACCAACTATCGGTCGATACAATGTCTGTTTGTTCCGGCTAATCTCCGAAATACCTTTTTTTAACCGTGTGCGGAAAGTAAGTAGTAATAGGGAACGTCTAGTATAAGGTAAATTTTCTTTCAGTAAAACATACCTTCTTGGTTCTTCTGCAAATGAGACGGTTACGATACGAGTTCGCAACGACGGCAACGCGTCATACGAGTCGTGCGTTTGGCTGCGCGTGAGTGGAGCGCCCTTAGGCCTTGGGAAGTGCGACAATTATAATGGAGGGTACAGGTGTTATTTGACAAAGCCTCTTAGAAGAGAATCTCAGGTAAACAATAATGAATTATTTTTAATTACATAAAAATTTCAGTATCTAATTATTGTAAAGTAGGATAAAGACAATTCAGGTTCTATGGTTAGAGTAGTTATGGGGTGAGCCAAGTTATCATTCGAAAATCGTGAAATTTATAATTGGTAAATCGCGTGGTCATTTAGAAAAGCCAACCATTACAAAATCTTTTTTTATATGAAATAGAGACATTGTAGCCATATAACAAAATTAATAATTGCTTGTAAATGATTGTCTTTCTAGTTTCGGTTTACCTTCACATCCATTTATAATCAGCCTTTTAATCATCCCACTGCTGGGCACAGGCCTCCTCTCACACAGATAAAAATTAAGCGTAAATCACCACGCTTACTCAATGCGGATCGGTCATTTCAGACTTTATAGTTCGGGATACTACGAGATCTTTTTCTTCATCATTTTTTAGTAATTGGTGTCCAAAATCTACTTGGAAAGTTCTAGGTATATTACAAAACTTGCATTGCTTGCCTGACTTGGAATTGAAACCGCACACTCATACTAAGAGGCTAGTGCTTTTAACTACTAGGCCACCACGACTTACCTTCCACAGCACCAGCCAGCCTCTAATTATTTGCTTTTTTCTGCAGCAAGATATAAACCTTGTACTCAATATGACGACCCCCACAAACTTGTATAAGGAACTCCGTGTCGATGCGTACTTGTTTGAAAATTGCAACCAAAAGAGTATAGAGAATAAAACGCTACAAATACCATTTGAACTGACTTCAAAAGGCATCTCTGTTATTCCGTAAGTTAACTAATATTTTTTATATACTGTTTCGTTGGTCTAGTAGTCGCAAGGCGCGACTGCTGTGCACGGGGTCTCGGGTTCGATTCCCGGGTCGGGCCGAAATCGCTTTGTGGGTTTTGAGAAACTTTCATAAAGCAGCCTGGAGTCTGGAAGTGGGTGATTGATTCACCCGTGCATCGGAGAGCACGTAAATGTTGGTCCTGCGCCTGATCTCTCTCCAGTCGTGTGTGACTATGAGAGTGAGGGAATAGAGAGTGCACCTGCATCTGCGCTTGTGCACCATAATAAGTTTTGTGCAGCTGGCTGATCTCCTTAAAAGGGAACGGCCGCCGTAGCCGACAATCGGTGTGGATGCCATATTTTTTTCATATTTACCTTTATTTGAAGACATTAAAAATCTGGGACATCATAGTTTGTGATCATTATGTCGTGTCAAACAAATTGCAAAGAAAGTTACCGATTTTGGCAGTTCAATAAAAGTATTGAATTATTACCGTTGGGTGAAATTACAAAACAGGACATACATATATATATACATATAATACATATAATACTACGGGTATCCTACACCTACCTTAGTATGTAAGCGGATAATGTTAAAAGCATATACATATATATACAATATGCATAATTATACAACACTTATAATAAATTGATATGTACTGTTAAAACAAATTTGTTTTTTTTTTCAGAAATCCTCACGTTTTAAATACTACAGACAAATTGATTGCAGAAAATGAAACTATTTACGATAACCATGAATACGTGGTAAGTTTTAATAAAATTTCTTATTTATTAGCTATATTGGTGAAATGTATTTAATATTATCATCTAATAATTTTGATTTTGAATTTAGATTCGCAACAATGATCTCATAAAATGGATGGAAGTTCGAGCCAATTTCACAATGGAATATCGACCATACATTAATTCATTTAAGGTTAGTTTTACAAAATAATAATTCAATTAATTCTAGTAATGAACTTATCAAATACATCATAAATAAAACTGTTTTTATTTTTAAATATTTTGTTTTATGAACTAAATTAATGGGTAAAGTATAATTATTAAAATCGAGGTTTATATAAAATAATAGTTAAATTGCCTTCTAGTAAAAAAATATTTCCTCGAACAATCACCTCGAACTCAGAATACGCAAGAAAATAACAGCGCTACTCACATAAAAATGCTAAAAGGTTTATTTTTACAGGTAGCAACATCAGAGAGCAATTGCGAAAAAATAAAAAATGATAAATCTGATTCTATGATATACATCTGCACTTTACTCATAAAACCTCATTCAATGCAAAAAATTACAGGCACCACAGAAATATTTGGTGATAATTTAAGTAAGTGAACAAAATTATGTCAAGTTTAAATAAATAGGTCCTTATTAGAAAAAAGTTAGACAGACGTTTGACACGTATATAAAGAAAAAAATGTATGCAAAATTAATTTAAACACGTCGTGTCAAACGTCTTTAAAAAACTTTTTTGTAGTAAGGCCCATAAGGTAGAAACACATTATTGAAACGCCACGCCACACAACGTGTCGCCACCCCATGAGCACTGTGCACATTACCAACACGTGATGCCACGACACGCTCGCAATTTTTTAATTCAGTCTATATGCGGCGGTGAACATGTATAGTCGTGTACTATGGATCTTCTAAATAACGAGTCAGATGAAGATTTTGAAGATGGATTGATGCAAATTTTGGATACATATATGTAAAAAGAAAAGTCAGTAATAATAATTACAATTAGATCCAGCCCGTCCCTTTGCTGTCCTCCCCCCAACGACGCCCTGAGCCGAGGTCCTAACCCCACAGGGGGTGCCCTCAGCGCTGTCGTTTAGTTTTTTAGTTCTATATAAGCCCCTGGCTGGAGGCCTAAATAATAAATTTTAGGACCCCACAGGGAAGCCCGGTTAAGCAGTACACGGCCACCTAGGCTGAACTGCAAGAGGTCATAACAAAAAAAAAAAAACAAAGAAAGTTCTTGAACAAATGACGCATGGCGTCGGGTCTGCACTAGAAACACACTGCGAGCGGTGCGTCGGCTGGCGTGTTTACCCCCACCACCGGCGACACGTTGATCTGGCAGTCAGGGATCGGGTGGCGTGTGCGCGCATGTTGTTGCGTCGGGTGTTTATAATGTGATTCTAGGCATAGAAAATAGTACGAATTGATTCCACTCAACACGCATCACGTTTTGTCGGGTGGCGTGGCGTTTCAATAATGTGTTTCTACCTATAATCTTTATATTTATGCACCTTGTTAATAGCCACTGTAAACTAATGTATAATAGATTTTGAACGAAAAAAACAAAAATAACTAAGAATCTGGAAATACATTTAAAAATTGGAAATACATATAATATTGGAGACTAAGGGCCAATTTCATAATGTCCGAATAGCCACTATCTACCAGATAAATTCAAAAATGGAACAGAGTTTGTATGAAATTATCTGCCAGATAAACTATCTGGAACCTATTCTTAGGTGGTGAAACAGGCCATAAAAAGATAAATTTAAATGTTTTTCTTTACTATGTAATATTTTTTTAAATTGGAACGATTTGAGTTTCATTTTTTAACGTGCTTATTTTAACAATAATTTCTTTCAGAAACTCTAATTAATGAAAAGCTGAGTACTAAATCTATATTGACACTAGATTTGGACTCCAGAGTGAGTCCTTTGAAATCTGAGTAAGTTTATAATTTTTTTTTAACATAATAAATACATTATTCTAGGGACGTTTTATAAGAAAAGCCTTCTTATAATTAAACTGTTCAACCAAATATTTTTCAAACATCGTATTTTATCAAACAATCCTCGTCCTATTAAATCCGAAAAAACTGTTTTTTTTTCATTGTTTAGACTTTAATCTAACAGACTAAGAAATTGATATAATCGATATCAAATAGATATTAAAGCGCGTACACATTAGCAGATTTTGTCACACATTCTACGCTTCAATTTTTCATTCGCTGTCGATTCGAAGTTCGAACAAGTAGTTGACAATTATTTGCTGTCACGCGTAGACGGGCTAGAATTGCCCGTACGAACACCGCGCTTTATCGCGCGGTAAATCTGCTAGTGTGAAAACGCTGTTATGCTTTATTGAATTCTTCTAATTTATTTTTTTATTTTCAGAGCAATAAACGAAATAAAAATAAAGAGAGAATTTACATTGAGTAGGAATAAGCTGCTCATTTCATTGTTAGCTTTGATAATTGCGTTAATTCTACTGGCTATTTTAATCTATGTACTTTATAAGGTAAGTTGTTTTATCGTATTTTTTATACTCATTTATTTTTTTTAAATAACTTTTTACTGGGATTGGGCGGGGCGCATCTGTCGAATGCACCCTGATAAGTGGGCTAGTATTACCACCCAGTGGAACCCAGATGATGGGTTATGGAAAAAAAAGAACTTTGTTTTAAGCTTGAATAAAGAGTAAACACGGATTCCGATTCTAAGGTGGAGTCATTAAAGGTTTTTTTTCTCTAATATTTTTATAAAGAAAACTTTAAACCTGCCTCATTCTTTAAATGACTTCTTCTTAATTCACAGTGCGGCTTCTTCAAGAGGAAACAGCAACGAAAACTCCTCGTTATGAAAGAAAGTATACGAAGGAAGAGTATTGTAAGTTTTCATTGATGTCATTCTGTATTTCACTAATACTTTGCCATTTTATTAAGTCCATAAAAAAAGGCAAAAAAATATATCATCATCTCTTTTCCCTTCTCTCGATTTCAATTCTTCTGGAGAATTGCATGTAAATCGGTTAACATTAGAATCGTGACAGTGTTAGAAATGTAACAATTTTACTCGTAATAGAAAAAAAAATGAATGATGAGCGAGTTGCAAAAAAAAAGTTATGAATGACGAGCGAGTTTCTCACGGTTTCTCCGGCATCCCCGGTAAACTTGTTCCTGTAGCCGGTGAAAACGTAGCCTATGTTCAACGGGGATACACTATCCCCGTTGACACACAGCTACAGCTTCCCAAAAGAGAAAGATTTTTTCCAACCAGTCAAGAAGTTTCGAAATCTATTCAATTCAAACGAACAATCAAATCTTTCTTTGTTTAATATTAGTATAGAGTGAAGATGATATTGTATTTCTTTGCAGAGACAGAGTCACGTGTCTGGAGCTGATGGTCCTATCGAAGGTGTAAGTTTTCCTTATCTTTACAATCTACTAATATTGTTAAAAAAAGGAAAGACGTCTGTTTTAATTACTTGCGGCCAGACCGATTGTCGGCTATGGTGACTGTAATCCTAAAGTAAATATTATAGTTCACAAGCTTTTGCGCAGACACAGATGCACTCTCTATACCCTCACTCCGATAGTCAAAGACATAGAAAAAGAGAGATCAGGCGCAGGGCCGATGTTAAGTGCTCTCCGATACTATTGATTCCGGTTTCAATTCCGGCCTGAAATTTCCACAAAGCTATTTCGGGTGCATAACAGACATGCTTTATGGCTACTATACTTGTATAGTTACTTTAGGATTTTCCTATATTCTACATTCCCACGCAGACTAAGTCACGGGCCAAATCCAGTTTCAGATATTAATAAATGTGTGTTTTATTTCAGTTACAAATGGATGTCGATGAAGACCCATTCGATGATATTCGCCCAGTGACGACCAACGATAACACGAATCTGGTTGATGAAAAGTTATAAGAGTTTGTAATGAGTATGCGTAAGAGTGGACAGTAATCACACTAATATTATATAGGCGAAAGTTTGTGAGTGTGGGGGAACGGATTTTGATGGAACTTGGCAGTAATATAGCTTATCAGAATAATACATATATAGGGAACTATGTAATTGTTCGGTTGCGGGAAGTGGTTCCTTCCCTAAACTTGTGTAATTTTCTTAAAATGCACTTTATAAGGTGATGAAAAAGACATTTTATTTGTCTTGGATTAAATGGTTTTATTCATATGTTTATTATTTCTTGACCAAATAACTTACATAAGTTCTTTATTCCTCAGATTTATGTATTTTTAAAAAAATACATACATATAATGTGGTTCAGTTATTATAAATCCGATGTTTTGGGGGTCAAAAGAATAAAACGAATCTCTAAATACCAGTTTTATTTTAGTACAAGTTTATTTTTAGTACAAGAGTTTGAATTTTTAATTAATTCACAATTTGTGCGTTTGTCACTGTGACCATTTCTTTCAAAATAACATCAACTACAGTTCGCGGCAAATAACTTCACCGCTCAGAGCAAATCCGTTTGATGACTCGCGCATGCGTGATAGTGTTTTGTTTGTACTTTTGACTGTTGGAAAGTCACTTATATCCAATTTTAAAGCGGAATAGACCTGTAGTTTCCATAAAAGCACGGATACACTAGGGGACAAATGTCATGCAACACGTGTCGCCAGACGTTGGGTGAAGTAGCGACATTGCCAGAGTTCGATCGACGTGTCTGCCAACATCGCGCGACACGTGTCGCCTACTACAACGAGTGAAGATTTCGCCTGAAGTTGCTAAGGAATTAAGTCGCGCGATTTAAAGAGGTCTGTTATGTCAGGCGAAGTTGCGCGAAGTCGCACGACTTCGTCTAACATTGCTGCGGACATAAGTCGCGCATGTCAGGCAAAATCAGCCAGCTTCACTTGAAATGTTGCCGATACATGTAGTGACACATTTGTTCCCCAGTGTATCCTTGGCTTAAAGATACGAATCAAAAATATCCCAAGTTCTTCGCTTCATGGACAAGTCCGACCATCATTTGCGTGACCTCATCTCCTTGCTCGTGAATTCTGCTGGGGGGCCAGTAGAAGTATACTCCTCGAAGTTCGTACACATAAACCAAGGGAGTGCCCTGGGTGTACCGCACCCAGTCTATGCTGCCGCCTGATGCTTTGTCTAGAAAAATATTGAATCATGGTTGTTAGTTCATCCTTATCACCTCACCTTTAGGATGTTCACTACTGAACAAAGGCTTCTCTCCATTGATTTCCATAACTTAGCTATAATAATGACTTATGAGTTTCGACACTGAAAATGATGGAATCGGGTGTTAATTTTTTTATGCACACCTGCAGGAAAAGATAATTTTAGTTATAGTTGCAGGACATGCAATTTTTTTCTCTTTTCCTGCAGGTGTGCATGTGCATGAGAGCGGGAGCGTCTCGTGGAATAAAAAATAAATATTTTTCCTAATATTTAATGTCATAGATTTCCGCTAAATATCACCTGATTCCATAAATTACCTATCATCTTAACTAGTTTAGCTTTTGATCTACCTATATGCTACTTAAAGATGCCTACTGTATCGTCCTAAATAAATTATTCTGTAGGTTTAAGGCAGTCAAATACTTTGCAGAAGTCTACATACATGTTCAACGACAGATCTCTTCCAGCTTAACATCAATTTATTACTAATGGGACCTTATCAAATTTTTCATAAAATCCTAAATATCCCTGGCTATACAAACAACAGTGCTGAATCTATTCTATCAGCTATCTTCAGAAGCTGTCGTTATAAAAGTAATAGATTTTTTATGAGCAAAATATGCAAATGAAATGGTTTTCCTTACATAAAATTTCTGCTGCAGTGCCAGGTCCATCGTATTCAGCTTGATTTACTGCATAGCCATATCGCAGTGAAGTTTCGCCGATTTGCTTCTGCAAAGAAAGATTCTAGCATTTTTCCATACATTTTCCGTGATGTTCCAAAAAGACACTAAAATTATTAATAAAATCCCCCCTTGACTTGTCGCTAAACCCTCGTCGGAAGGCTGCGAGATGACTGCAAGAGTTACCGCGGCCCTTGCACACAGGGACCTCCAGAAGGAACATGGTGGGCTTTAGTCAGTAGTCCCCCTTATTATGAGTCGTGATCTTAAAAACTTACCTACCGCTTTTAGTGTTAGCTTCAAAACCACCTTCTTGAACAAAGTTAATAGTCTAAATCTAGTATTAAAGCCGGACATTTTCAAGACCAAGTTTTATAATAAAGAAGAGGTATGAGTTTGACACTCCTTATAGCTGCACCCACAGGGGAAGGGTCATTTGATGATTTCCTACGAAAAAAAAACCTCGAAAGAACCTTACCAAGTCATCATAATTATCAACGTGTTCGATGGAATCAGAGTACGGAAGCAACAGCGTCTGCGCATACGAGTGGAACGAGATATAACCCAACATATTTTCAAGGCCTGATATGTACTCTGAAAGTGTTCTTGTTTCTATCTCCGAAAAAGGTTTGGAGCCTGCATAGAGCTGATAATTGCAGGGGTTGTCTGATGAGCTGTAATCTGCAAAGACAAAAAAAATAACATGTTAAAAGAAAATTCATCATCAGCCTGTTTTGTTCTTTTCTGGTCTACTCAATCACATTGTTCTATAGCTGCCTTATATTAATGCAAAGTTGAGCTATTATCATTGAAGAATCTAAGAAGAGGTTTCAAATCTTTAGTGGTAACAAGAGTATATTATTAAAATAGAAATGGTCTCTCATGGTCTTTGGAATGTGACATATCCAAGCAATGAGTTTCACGTGCATTAAAAAGGATTCATGCGTTAAAAATAGTTATGGAGAAGTCAGCTAGTATACCCAGCAGAAAATGATTCCCTTCTTATTGAACTCCTTTTGAATAAATTCATTCTCATTATGTACTTTCATCTTCTGTTCCTCTTTGGATGAAGTTACAAGAGAATTGTTGTTGTTTGTTGTTCTACCTAGTAAAAACAGTAGTACTACTTAGTAATTAGTTCTTTATAAATTAAAATGTGGTTCAATATTCCATTGTGTCTAGCCTGTGGAGATATTTGTATGTTTGGAATAAATAAATAAACGAAACGACTTACTCAACCAATTGTAATCCCAGTTACGGTTTGGATCTGCTCCATAGCAGCCATTGGGAGACCTCGAGCGCGTTTTCCTCCATAATCTGTCCTGATGGCCAATAGTCATCATATATGTAGGTTCCAAGAAAGTTAGTCGTATGTTGATGACTCATAATAGGGAATATGCATGTATTTTTTTATTCACTAAATGAATACACTTTTAGCTATAATAAATAAATATGAAAGAATTTTTAAAATATATTTATCGACAAGAAAGTTATAAAGCTTCAAAACTGCTAATAATAAAAAGAAGTCCGAGTGTAAAATTAACGTCGCAACTACACACGCGCGTAAGGCTGTCATTGAATATAGCGTTTTGGTGAGAGGGACAGGTATATTTGTATAAAATTGTTGTTTGTTTTTCTACCGATTTCGATATTTTTTTCACAGTTAGTATTCTATTTTTGTATATTTATTGATAAACTAGTTAGATTGCAAATATATTTTTCATGCATATTCCCCATTAAAAAAATAAACATTGGAAGTGTTGATTCATTAATTCAATTAATTAATTTGATTCTCAACCCTCCTAAAGCTATAAAAACTGTGAGCCGACTTCGAAGAACGCTTGAAGACAAACTCTACACTGCTTTTTATAAGTTTCAGAGAACGCAACAATATTTGCTGGGTCAACTAGTATGAATATAGATAGAACCTGCAACTATATTTTTATTCTTTTACTTCACTTTATGTAGGTTAAAGTATTATGGTTAAATATTAGACAACTTACCCTAGTAAAACTGTAATGATAACCATCAGGGTTGACCGTAGGGAAGATGTGCCAATCGAACTGGTTCCTAAGATATACTATTTGTGGATCAGTGCTGGTCAACAACTCATTAATAAAGTAGGTAGTGGTAGCGGGGGTAATCCATTCCCTTGCGTGAATGCCTGCAGAAAAAATAATAATAGGATATTATTCCCGCCTTTCTGACAGTGGGCAGCGGGCCAAAGGAGGTTGTATAACTTTGCAAATCATCGGAGATGGTGCAAATCAACGAAACTAACATACATAAGATAAAACAGCGTAGGTATGCGACGAATTTGGACAGATTAGCAATCAGAATCGAACCCGGAACCCTAAGCTCGGCAGTGTGTAGTTACCATTGCGCCAACGGGGTCGCCGTTGTTTCTTTTTATCATTTGACGACCCCGGTGGCGCAATAGTTACCACGCCGGACCGCCGAGCTAAGGGTCCCGGGTTCAATTCCCGGGAATTGAACCGACTGAATGGTCGACATTTGTGTCATGAGCATAATTGTTGGCCGTGGTCCGGATGTTATAATATGTATTTTTATAAATATATGTATATGTAGTTTATCAGTTGTGTTAGCACCCATAACACAAGCTAATCAATAGCTTGCCATGGGGCTAATCGACCGTGTGTGAAAAAGATGTCCCGATATAATTATGTATATATATTTTATTCTTAACGGTCAGTATTTTAGCAGTCGCTCCTAGATAAGGAAGTAGTAGTATAGGAGGTGGTCAGTATCTGAAAATCTTAAAAAGAATGTTGTATAACTTGCCAGATTCAATAAACATGACAGGTTTATCAACATCGGAGGGGGTGTTTATCCTAAGGCCGAGGATCTGCCGGCCTTCGTAGCTCTGTCCACCGACCACCAGCTGCGCCCACTCCGAGTGCTGGCTACTCATATTTTGTAGGTATTTGTAAATCTGTTGGATACAAATTACGAACATAATTATGAGTGGAAAGTGTAGGGAATGCGGTCGATCTAAGGCCAGCAGGCTTAGCATGGCGATTCTATATCTATTCTGTCAAGAAAAGACAAAGCTCTTTCTGTCAATGTCAACATGTCTTCTGTCCGAGCATGGCGCGACTTGTCAACTCGCATATAATCACTTGTAAACTTATGCCGATCGAAGAAAAGAAAAATTTCTTCAGAAAATGTCAAAAGAAGTCTTACGTCAATCTGTCACTTTTCTGTCATTGTGTCCATCTCCGGTAGACAAAACTTGTATCTACGGTTGCCATGCTAACCTGCTGGGTATTTAGCGTTCAACGGGGGAGTCCAACTAAACTCCCAAATATTGCTTTCACCAAACTCTATGGCGGTTTGAAACTTTGCGCGCCCACATGAACTCGAAACCATTCTGTTATATTTTTATTCATTGCAGAAAACGTATCAGTATCGGCGATTTTTGGAAGCAAATGGTTTAATTGCGTAAGTATCTTCTCTATGTCATTGAACATCCTTGGCAGTCGTTACGGGTAGTCAGAAGCCAGTCTAACAAAGGAGTATTGGGTTGCCCGGGTAACTGGGTTGAGGAGTTCAGATAGGCAATCGCTCCTTGTAAAACACTGCTACTCAGCTAAATACTGTTAGACTGGAAGCCGACCCCAACATAGTTGGGAAAAGGCTCGGGAGATGATATAGTAACTTCTCTATGCATTTTGTTGTGTACAAAATGTACGAATTTCGCAGTATTGGCCTTATTGATAATGGATGATTCAAAAATAATTAGGTATCCATAACCCTCATCATGTACATTCAAAAATGTGAATCAGTCCAAAGGTCTTATCGACCATATTATTTATTATATTAATGAATCATTCGTTCGTGACATATGCATTAAGGAATCGCAATCATTTTAATTGTTTAAATAATAATACTTACGTCATCAACATCATAATAAGCTGTCCAAGAGAAACCGTCGGCCCGTACTGCGTTATTTTTTTCCATGCGTATTAATCTGTTAAAAATATAATTTAATTAGTATTACACTTCTCGATTATATTGGTCCACATTGGTTAAATTTTCCCATTCAACTTTGAACCATAATCATGAAACGATAAAGTTGAAAATCTATTAAGGAAATTTGACCGATTGTAGTAGACCGACGTGTTGGCGACTGTACCATCAGTAGGCCTCACAAATAAAACATATACAGCCAGCACATCAAAATACCCGTAAACTATCCAATTTCTTCAGCGATAATATTGAAAATCTATTAAGGAACTTTGACAGATTGCTAGTGACGCTGAATATTTATCAAGAAACCCAAATACGACCATAACAAAATATATGTGATTATTTCAACTTACTCAGAATAATCATTGATGATAACTTTCGTGGTTAATCCAACGTTTTTCGCGAAATCTTCCACAATTGGCACTAAGTGTGGAGCTACAAGCATGTGGCATCCCTTGTCAGTTTTAGAATGGTATGGTATCTCCTAAAAATGAGGAGTACAAATTGTGAAAATAATGCGCTTGCTATTTATTAATATGTCTGGACTCTAAAAGAGACTAGACCCTTGAGTTTGTATCGGCGTTTCTTCTCAAGTTAGCAAGAAGAGCTCATCTCCTTTTGAATAAAAAGTGTATTGACGTGTAAGTGTTGATTTCAACCTATTTGCAAAATAAATAACATTTTCATTTGTTGAACAATGAAATGATAGCCAGAAAGTAGGAACAAAATTAGCTTCTTTAATAGTAAATATTTATGTCATCTTTACCATTGATTGGTGCAACATGTTTATTTTCACTCATCTCTGTTTTTTTACATACATCACATCATCAGCCTCTTTATCGTCTCACTGCTGGGCATAGGCCTCTTCATCATTTAGAACATTAGTGAACACGCTTGCTCAATGTATGTTAGTGATTTCAGACTTTATAGTCCAAGTTTCCTCGATATGTTTTCCTTCGCCTTTAATCAGTCATTGATGTCCAAGATAGACATAAAAGTACATATGTTAAAAATTGATACCTGCCTGATTGGAATTGAACCCGCACACTCATACTTGTGACGCTGGACCAATATGAAAGAAAATACTCACATGATTCTTCATAAGAAATTCCACGAATTTATCCATTCCTTCTTTATCGCCTTCAATATGGTACATTTTATGGTCATTATATAAACTATGATTATCCTCAATAACACATTTTGTTAAACAACTTTGTAGTAACAAGAAACTAACAAAAAATTGAAATAAAATCATTTTGCTGGTTGATGATGCACTTATCGAAATGCACCCGTACTACGGGCTTATATTTAATAGATAAGGTGACGTACTTCACATTCTATATGAAGATTGCTTGAATTGTTTGCATAATATACAGGGCTAACGGCTGGGTTGCAATTAAAGTAGCCTTCAATTGGAATTTTAGCTGCATAAGATATGTTACTGTAAAAACTCTAGTATTAGTTAATGTTGAGTTTTGCCAGTCTTGATTTAAAAAGTGAACTTAGACAACAGTTCGAAATAAATTATCCCATTTGGAAATGGTAAATCTTAGCTTGGACCGTTTTCGGACATTTACAGTAACATATACAAAAATATAATGTGTGTACATACCTAATACTCTTTCCCGGGTTATAAGGTATCACAGTTATGGGAATATCTAAACGGAAGTACCTACATAACATTAATACTTCCTCCAAATTAGTCGGTCATTGCCAATTTAGTAAATAACATAATTACGAGCACAATAATGATAATACAGGGAAAATACTTAAAAATTTGAATAACAACAATAGCTTTTTTCAAACATCAAAAATAATGGCATCCAGACCCATTGTCGGCTAGATACTCTCTAAGAAGATCAGCCAGCTGGTGCACAGCACAGGTGCACTCTCTATTCCCTCACTCTCATAGTCTGATTGGACCGCAATTCGACACGACAGGAGAGAGATCAGGGGCGGGATTGACATTTACGTGTCTCTTTTAATCCACAAAGCAATTTCGGCCCGACCTGGGAATCGAAACCGAGACGCCTTGCACAGCAATCGCGCTAAGCATCTACTAGATAGTTGTAAGACTGAGATTAACATTCGTATTTATATGCAGAAAACTATTTGTTTTTTTTTTCAAAGCCCGCACTTTTTATACAGTTGATTTGTAAATACTGATAAGTACAAATAAACATGACCTCGACACAGTATTTTTATGATTTCGTGTGTTTTGTGTCCACACAAAAACGCTTCAAGTTATCCTTATTGGATGAGGCAAATTGTTATAAAATATTAAATATGTTAACTGGAGCTAAACGTAAACTTGATAATGGCTATACGTACATATATTATGCCAAACATCTCTAGGCTTACTTTTGGGTGCATCTGCGAATACCTTAAATACCTTTTTATCATATTGCCATATTGCCTTTTTATCATATTAAGGATCTTCACTTAATATTAATAAAGGCAATATATGTAGTTATAAGTGTCTGCGCAAATGCTTGTGCACTATAATATGTCCTGCGCAGCTGGCTGGTCTCCTTAGAAAGAACGTCCGCCATGGTCGGCAAACGGTCTAAACGCGAATATCATTATTGATGATTCTTTGGTGTAGCTTTGAATATAGGATATGATTTGATATAAAATTATGGTATTTAAAACATTTACTACAGTTATACATATTTAGTCATTATGGCATGAAAAAGTTAGTAAGGTTATTATAAAAATACCAAACCCAATAATATTCCCCACACATTCACACAACATCATCTAGTCCCAAACTAAGCAGAGCTTGTACTATGGATACTAGACAACTGATAAACATACGTATATACTTTTCTTTTGTAAATACATACATATTATACATAGAAACCAACCAAAAATAAATATAATACATAGAAAAAAATAATACATAGAAACAAAACAACCCTATATTCAAGTTTATAATTCAACAATCTTAAAAGATATCATAAATAAACAGTGTCAATCATAATCTTCTATTTTGAAGAGCAGTTTTAACACTTCAATGACGATATTAAATGTACCATGTTTGTACTGGGTTTGATAACCGATAGCATTGTATTTGCGATTGAGGTCATAGGACTTGATGATTTATTCAAGGTCGTGACCTTGGCTATGATTTGTGCATCGATTTTTTTTAATCAAAGGATTTGGTATTTTTTTGACGCTGTATGTAGGTCGACTTCAACTTTCAAATGCGGAGATCTAAAGGGGAGGCGTATATTCAGCAGTGGACGTCCTATGGCTGAGATGATGATGATGATTAAAGGTTTTTGTTTCAAATTCTACCTTCGTTCATACTCGAAATGCTCGTACCATGGTTCATATTCTAACGTCTCCTGTTTAAGGAAGTAGTGCTGAAACTTGTTGACCCTATGCGTGACCAGAGGAATGGCCTATTCTTTGGTCAAAGAATCAGCATTGCCATACAACGTGGCAATGAGGCCAATCTTCTGGGCGTATATTAATTTTAAGTAGTTTTTATTATAGATATTAGTTTTAAGTATATTGGTAAGTCCAAATAAAAATAAATAATTAATTAATATTTGTACGGGAGAAAGTCAGCGCGAACGAAAATTCGCGATCCGACACATATGAGTATTAACTTCATAATCTTTGCGAACAGCCTGAAATTTCCCGAAACACAAATTTGGCGAAACTTTTAATTACTGTCCCTGTTCTTTGAATTAATTCTCTTAAATATATCAAGAGGTGAAATAAAGTTCCTGTATATCGAAAGCTTTTCTGTAATCCAATAAAATAATTCGTATAACATACTTTAAGTATTATCATCTCCCGAGCCTTTTCCCAACTATGTTAGGGTCGGCTTCCAGTCTAACGGGATTCAGCAGAGTACCAGTGTTGTACAAGGAGCGACTGCCTATCTGACCTCCTCAACCCAGTTACAACAACTAGCAACCCAATACCTCTTGCTTAGACTTAAATATACTTAAAGAACATGAAACCGAAATAAAAATGCAAGGAGCTAAGCTTTTATGTCGGGGTACCTCTTTAGTGTTGATTTTTTAAGATTTTGCTGACATCCAGAAAGTTCTAAGCGCTTGCTGATGATAAAACTTTATGAGCACCGCAATCAATATGGGAATACATTAATACACATATGAATTGTGCGGTTTTTTGTGTTGATTTTTTTGTTTTTGATATTTGGAATCACACAAATTCTTCATTCACGATGAAATTTATTTAATCGAATCGCTAGAAAAATTATGATACCACTTGTGGTTCAAAATAACCGTCCTTATCGAACCCTCAGCAAACCATTTACCGATGGCTATTGGCACGAAGCAGAGGTCAGTTCACACTATCAGAGGCACAGGATGACGAGGTAGTCAGTACTAGGTTTCAAGCATTTGCAACGTAAATTTAAGGAAAATTGTATTGTTTAATCATAATAACTAGTGACTGAACGAAATAGTTTTTTAGCCGAAACCGAACATTCGGCCTTGCTCTTAGTTTCAGACGAAACCGGTAAATACAAAATATATTTAAACGTATTTAAACTTTCGATTCTTCTAGTTTATATTTAGGTACATAAATATATAGTTTAAGCATATAAATACAGAAAATTAAATAAACAAAAATGCTCATAGTGTGAGTACGTGTCACGCGCTAGAGATTGGCAACAAATCTAACTTTGCTATTGGATAAATGTTGTCCCCATACATCGATGTATGCATAAGTACGACGTATAGGTTTCATAATTCTCCGAACGCCACAGGATGATAATTCAAGAGCACTAGAGATTCGGTGCGGCTGAAAGGTACGGTAATATTTTGGACGAAACCGAAGCTGGTCGAAACCGAAACCGCAAAGGTTGGTCAGGCACTAATGATAACATTGCTAAAGAGGATAATAACATAGAATTATGCTTTATAGATATATAATTACTTCAGTTATTTATTGTTCACGGACAAATTGTATTGTTTATGGACTCGTAATTTAGAAAAATGAATTGTAAGAATTGTTTTAACAATTAATTTTTTAAATTGCAGTTCCTTTTCAGTTTTTTATTTTATTTTATGTCGTTATTTCAAGTCTGTGCGCTGTAATAAAATAATTACGTTATAAAAAATCTGTTGTTAATTCATCTCAATATTCATTAGTTAGTGCTACGCCTATTGATATTTAGTTTGATAGTGTATTTAATAGTGTTGAAGTATCGAAAAAAGTAGTCGATAAAAAGAAAAACATGTGTAGTGTTGTTCCTGGGAAATAAAAATTCTGGCATATTTTTGACCCCAAGACTATTATTAGTCCGGACTTAATAGTTTTACGATAAGATGTTCATTAGTGTTATGTGTTTAATTATGATTTGCAACAAGTTGTTGTGCAACAGATGTTTTATTTTTTTAATTTTACTGTATGCCCCTGAGATAATTGTTATTAAAATATCGTCGTAGTCAGATACGACTAAAATACTTATAGTATTTTTTTCTTTTTTTTTCAGTTTTAATTTGGGTGGGGCTCCCTTTACTGACATGGTCGAGCGTGTCTGCAATCTATTTCACAGGAGTCAAAGAAGTGTTTCAACCTCCAAAGAAACTTCGGGAGAACTCATATTTTGGTTACAGCATCACCTACGATGAAGAATATAGAAAGTGAGTTGCATTCAGATAATAATCAAGTTGTATAGATTTATATAGACGACCAGATGGCGTGGTGGTTAGTGAACCTGCCTGCCACGCTATAGGTCGCGGGTTCGATTCCCGCATAAGTCAAACATTTGTGTGCATGAACATGGCTGTTTGACTTAGTCTGGGTGTTTCTATGTATAATATGTATGTATTTACAAAAGAAAAGTATATAAGTATGTTTATCAGTTGTCTAGTACCCATAGTACAAGCTCTGCTTAGTTTGGGACTAGATGACGTTGTATGAATGTGTGAGGAATATTATAAGTTAGAGGGCAGCGCTGTTATGAGGTGATCTTATTGGAGAAATATCCTTTTATGGACATAGGAAGTCGTCAAATGAGGGAGTCACATTTTTCTTGACTAAAAACTCACCTCCTGAATCTCTTTGTGGATAAGGGCCAGAATCATTCTGTCAAACAAACGCTCAGCGCTGTGGAAACAATATTTTTGTGCAATATTTTTTATAAGTGTTGTGCAATCTATGGTATCTATGGATGTCTATGGATGTTTCTGGTCTCATACAGACGTTAAAAAAAATGTTTTTACACACAACAAACACAACAGTCAATCACCAATCGCAGTTCAACTTATATCTACCTTTTAGATTGACGGTTGTCATTTTTCATGTAGGTAGATTTTTTGTTTGTTTCTTTGCTTGAATATCGAATCTCAAAAACTACTGGACCAATTTGAAAAAATATTTCAGTATTATATAGCTAATTTAACGAGGAAGGCCGTATAGGCCGTAGGGAGTGCACCTATGTCTGCGTAAATGCTTGTTCACTATAATAGAGAATAGAGAGTGCATAATATGTCCTGCGTAGTTGGCTGATCTTCTTAGAGAATACGGTCGCCGTGGCAATTCCATTGTAATATAATATATAATAATGTAATAGAAAGTTATCAGTATAAATTTGACCATGTCAGTATAATTTTTGTTATATACATATATGTAATTATAACAGTTAAGGTAAAATCTAATGTCATTACTATTTTACTTTATTTTTTTATTTAACACAGCATATCAGCTCACTATTATTATGCAGGAAAATAGTTCACTTATCGATAATTATAAAAGGTAACCAATCAGTATGATTATTTTGCTGGTCTATTAAAAATAAAATAAAAAAATGGACCAACTTTTGCTCCATATAAAACGCTGGTACTCAGCTGCGTCCGTTAAGACTGATGGCATGGCAATCTGACAGTAACATTTACGTGCGGTATCCACCAACTTACAGACTCCGAGCTGCCTTATGAATTTTTCTTAAAAACCAACAATGCAATTTTGGTCCGACGAATCGAAACCGAGGCCCCGTGCACAGCAGTCACGCTATGCGACTACTAGACCAGCGAGGCAGTTATAAACAACGTGATTATAAATAAGACAAGCACTTGTTATAGAGCAGACAACAAACCCATGTATAATGTTTGCGATATTTGTCACATAATCAAATAAGGACATCTTCAAAATACTTTGTTTAGCGCAGTATAAGGAAGTTTTAGTTATATTCAAATTATTTTTGAACGTGACCTAATCATAGAACAGTTAATAACAATAATGTAGTGACAAAACTGTTGTTTTTTTTTCTTATATATAATATTTGCAATGTTTTGTTTTCTTTTCCAATCTATTTAAGTAAGATTATAATTTAATTTTTCATAAATTTTAGTACCTATTATATTCTTCTTTTTCCGATTGTCATATATGATTTTGTGAATGCTGGTTTCTAGTAAATGGCAACTGTATTAGATTAAGGGCCAGTTTCACAATGTCCGAATAGCTACTATTTACCGAATAAATTAAATTAGATTCTTTATGAAATTATCTACCAAATAAAATAACTGGAACTTATTCGTACTATTTATATTTTAATAAATAGGCCTTTAGATACATTAAAAACAAACATTAATCTTTTTTAAAAGCTTTTATTTAACTTGCAATGTATGTATGTTACGGTGAATTCTTTTCACAGAAGCTGTTGGTAGTCCCATACCTTTAATAAATAATGTATTTTCTTTCTGGATTTCAGACTGGTGATAAGTGCACCAAGGGAAAATGACATCGGTGAAGTTTATGACTGTAATATAGAGAAAAACAAATGCGAAGCAATTTTCAGGAATATTACAAGAAGTAGGTATATTTTAATACTGTAGTTGACAGTTAGTCAAATTCAATACTTCTATTGAGCTGTCGAAAACGGGTTACTTATATGCAATTTGTATGAAAAATTAAACTACAGTTCTTTTTATTTCATAAAATACTTTTTATTAAGATTAATATACTAGACTTTATTTTTCAGTTTCGCCATTGTACTCACATGATTATTGGTTTGGAGCGACTGTTAAAGCCGGTCCAGACTTCGTTATGGTAAGTTTTTATTGGTAAATAAAAAATTTACCACTTTACTATTTATTTCTTATTTATATCTCAATATTAGTACAGATGCCAGCACGTCAAGCTACTACAATCTGTCAAATTTCCTTAATGGACTTTTCAACTTTATCGCTGAAGCATATAATTCAAAGCTGATTGGGAAAATTTGACAGTTTCGGATAGCTTAGTGTGCTGGCGCCTGTATATCTATTTAGTGTTGGTTTAAGTTTTACGTATACATATATTTACGAATGTTTGTTCAACTGTCATTGACAACTGTATAACTTTCTACTTATTTTTTGCAAATTTTTATACTTAGAAATAAACTTGATAAGCTCCTTTTAAAAATATCATACTTATTTGGTAAGTATCCGAAATCAACTGAACTATACATTTTAATTTCAGATGTGTGCTCCTCGATATACCCAGCATTATATACGTAAGACACATATATATGTTTTGCTAGTTAATAGTTTTTTCTGATATCCAAAAATGTTTATAATATTGTATTATTCAATAGGTTTTAATAGTATGGTGACATGGGGAAAATGTTTTCAACATTCCAAAGGAAAATTGATTGAAAGAAACACTATTATAGAGGCGGAAAGAATTATGGATTCACCATCGCCTATGGGTAAGTATTTATCTAGGACTATTTTCAAAAATGATCTTTAATCCAAGTCGTCTTTTTTTTGTTTAACCTTTTGAGTGCCAGTGTCACGTAAAGGTGACAAACCAAAAGTGCCCAGCAAGTCATGATCACGACCTGGTCGACTTAACTTTTTGATGGCCACGTCAAAAAAAATAAAGACGTGTCCTCAGCGCCAAGCTAAGAATTCATCCACAAATACCTACAATATATGTATAGTAGTGAGTGCGGAATTATATCGAATAACACTGACTATTATTTTTTAACTATAAAGATCTGTCATATAGTCGTGACCGTGGCGTACTAGGCACTTTTGACTTGTCACCTATACGTGACGGTGATGGTCAAAAGGTAATGTGTATTTACTTGAAGTTAATTTTAATCGATTATCGATAGATCGTTTTTTTCGATACGGAAGTCCATTCTGTATTAGCTAACACCCACACTATAGATTACTATTTATCCGAAGACTCAATCATTAATTATGACTCTTTGAGGTTATTAATGCTACTTCAAACCGGCAAACTTATTTGGGGAGAAGTGTACCTGCAGTGCGTACTATATTCTTTCCTGAGTAATTTCTATGTAATTCGTAGAAGCGACCATGGATTCCTTTGGTTGGAGTATTGACGTGGCTTCTGATGATTCCGTCATTGTGGGAGGACCCGGCATGTACCATGGTAAGTGGTTTGATATCATAATGCATTATCCCGTAATAACCCGTAGAGAAAATATCCTAGGGATAACAGAATTGGTAAATTTAAATTACCCTGCTGGCATAAAAATAAGTTTTTTAAGATCTTGTAACAGTAATTTTTTTCATTGATGTTTATTTTTTTCTGTATTTTATGATCAACGGTCAATAATTGCCATAAACGTAGTAATGCTGCCAGCCTTTTGGGTACACTCCCGGTGGGCAGCGATGAGGAGGAACTTTTTGACGCCATTTTATTGATAAGGATTTTTTTATTAATTAAAATTTGTAAATAATTAGTAAATATATATATAATAAAAACACATGTTACTTACAATAGAAATATGTATAGGTATATATTTCTATTATTTTGTAGGTCGAGCAATGATTTACAAACCACACATGGCTTATCCCATATTCATGAAGAAAAGTCGGGAAACTCCTGAATTTAATTTTGGTAAGTTCTTCTTCTGTTCTCCATATTGATCAGCTTGATGCCAAGCCAATTTTCAACTGTACTGAAATCGTATCCCCAACCTGACTACCCAAAAGGACTGTCAAAGATGTACAGATGACAGCCGAGATCCATCAATTTAAAGGGCCTTCCGAAACATGTTTATGGAGGAAATCGTCATGAAGAGCTGGTCACCCATCCAAGGCCAAAGGTTGCTTAGCACTGATACTATGATCAGAGTCCGTGGTCAGAATATTATTTATTTATTCCAGGGTACTCGGTCGCCAGTGGCACGTTTATCAACAACTCAATATTCTACGCCGTTGGCTCCACCCATAAATTTGGTGAGGTAAGTGTAATTATATCAGCTGTATATTGTTCATGAAGTCGTGGTGGCCTAATGGTTAAAGACCCAACCTCTCAAGTATGAGTGCGTAGGTTGGATACCAGGTCAGGAAGGTACCAATGTAACTTTTCTAAGTTTGTATGTACTTTCTAAGTATATCTTGGATACCAGGACTGTGTTTCGGATGGCACGTTTAACTGTAGGTCCCGAAGAAGCCAGTAAGTCTGACGCCAGTCTAACCAAGGGGTATTGGGTTGCCAGGAGAACTACTAGGCACCAGGAGAACTACTACACGACTTCTAAAGTATACTGGTAATTTTTGAGTTACTTAATTTAAAAAAAATTCTAACAGGTACAGTTTTTCGAAAACGTGATGTTTAAAGGGAGACTGGATAAGAAAGAGGACACTGACATGACTGGGACGATGTTCGGGGCTGTGCTTTGTGCTGCCAAGTTGACGACCGGCGGTAAAACTGACTTGCTTGTGGGAGCACCTACCTTTGGCACGCTGTCTGAATACAATCTTGGAGCTGTATATGTTTATATCGCAGTGAAAGCTGAGGTATGTATGTTTTACTTGTATTTTTTCGGGCTTTTATGGCTATAGATTAAGACCGTTTATAATCGATAAGTTTCGATCGTCGAATCGTCGTAAGTATTTTCAAATTAAACAAAAAATGCATCAAAAATTGATCCCCTGTAGCGGGGATGATGCCCAAAA
This sequence comes from Heliothis peltigera, assembly GCA_958496145.1. Classification (NCBI taxonomy): domain Eukaryota; kingdom Metazoa; phylum Arthropoda; class Insecta; order Lepidoptera; family Noctuidae; genus Heliothis; species Heliothis peltigera. The sequence continues at coordinate 2,611,762 of OY292326.1, read as the reverse complement.
AGGCTGGCCACATTGGATGGCAATGCTAACTCTTTCGCCAAAGAATTGGTCAGCCCTTGGTTCACGTGTGGACGGCACTAAGCTTATACCTTATATCTTGGAACAGTTTGTGGGCATTTGGGCCCGTAAATACGTAATTATCGATTATTTTAGAATTATCAACTAACTTTTTGTTATTTTTTAGCTTCCGCCCGCATTTTCTAAGAAGCTCGTTGGTCAGCCTGGTTCGCACTTCGGTAGTGCTATCATAAGCCTGGGTGATTTGAACGGCGATAAGTGTCATGGTGGGTAGTTTGGAAACTCATGTTTTCAAGTATCAACGTTTTACAATTTCTTTAGGGTTCCGTACCTCAAAAGGAGTTAACGAAAGTCTAATTATTTAGAAATCAAATTAACGAAATATTATAAAAATATAGCAATTTTTTTTTAAACATTTTTTACAGCTTCTTAGACTTTTGAGTTACTAAGAAACAATTTAACCAATCTGAGATTTTTTCAAATAGAAGCATGTCGTTTTTTCCATACAGCAACTTAATGAACTCCTTTGATATTCTGCAGAGATAGCAATAGGAGCGCCTTTCGAGAATTCCGGTCAAGGTGCCGTGTACATATACAGTGGGGCTGATCTTGCCAATAGTAAGAAGTCGTTGAACAAACTGAAACACCTACAGAAGATATTGCCAGAAGGGAGCTACGCCAAATCTTTTGGAATGAGTCTCACACCATTGTTGGATTACGACCAAAACGGGTGTAAAGGTATGTGCAATATCACAATAGATTAAAATAATTCATCGGCTTACACTGCGATGTTGGTCTAGTAGTCGCATGTTGCAACTGTTGAGCACGGAGTCTCGGGTCTCGGGTTCGATTACTGATCCAAAATTGCTTTGTGGGTTTTTACAAACTTTCCCAAAAGCAGCCTGGAGGTTAATAATTGATACGCCCGTGTATCGGAAAGCACGTAAATATCGGTCCTGCGCCTGATCTCTCTCCGGTCGCGTCGGATTGCCGTCCCATTGGTCTAGGAGAGCGAGGGAATAGATAGTGCACCTGTTATGAAATACTTGTGCGCTATGATATGTATACATAGAAAGCACTAGAATTAGTTGACAGGTTTACAGTTACATGGATTTTTGTCTTTCTCCTATGATTCAGGGACGACACAGTACGCAGTATATAGCAACAGATATTAAAATTAAAAAAAAGGATATAATTTAAAAAGGTCAGAAATAATACAAGGTGGTAATTAAATAATTTGATGTTTTAATTTTTCCTCGCAGAGTTGGCGATCGGATCGCCATTCGTCGATAGTGTTCTTCTTCTGCGATGCATACCTTCCGTCACTGTAACAACATATGCAGACTTCCCGAACTTACAGGTAACAAATCTTCTATCTATCTATACTTATAATAAATCTGTAGAGAGGTCAATTCTGTACATTGAATATATTTTCAAAATAACTATCAGGGGGTGATAAGTGATCGATACTGATGCCAAAAATGCAATCAGTAAAATTTTTGTCTGTCTGTCTGTCTGTATGTTATTAATAGGAACAAAAACTACTGGACGGATTTTCATGAAACTTGGTACAATTATTCTTCATACTCCTGGGCAGGTTATAGGATACTTTTCATCACGCTACAATCAATAGGAGCAGAGCAGTGAAGGAAAATGTTGGGAAAACGGGAGAAGTTACACCATTTTTTAAGCTTTCGTCGCGTGTGCAGCCTTAATGGTTAAAGCTACATAGAAATTATGTATGACGGAAATATTCTACGTAAAATTATCTAAAAAAAAATCCACAACAGCATATGTCTATCTTTAATGGTTGACTCACAATAACACGTATAACTCCCGATAGTTTACCAGTTCGGAGCTTTCTGATTATTTGTTATTGATTTGTTTACTCTTATGTTTATAATATTCTCGCTCATGCCTAATCAACAAAAGATAACATTATAACATATTCTATAAAAAAAAGAATCATAGAAATCATAAAATACGATAATCAGCAGGTCGGCCGCTAGGTATAATATAAGGCGGGAGGTCCGAGCGCGAGCTTCTCATCCCGACAAAAGTTAGGCATTGGTAGCGGTAATCGACATCCACATTGGCGTAGCCGCGGGGGTCCTCTATAGGTTATATATCAGAACAACACATAGATTACTTTTTGTCGCGAAAACCGACATCCACGCGGGCGGAGCCGCGGGCGACCGCTAGTACTTATAATAAATCTGTAGAGAGGTCAATTCTGTACATTGAATATATTTTCAAAATAACTATCAGGGGGTGATAAGTGGTCAATACTGATGCCAAAAATGCAATCAGTAAAATTTTTGTCTGTCTGTCTGTCTGTCTATCTGCGTGTCTGTCTGTCTGTTTGTCTGTCTGTCTGTCTGTATGTTATTTATAGGAACAAAAACTACTGGACGGATTTTAATGAAACTTGGTACAATTATTCTTTATAGTCTTGGGCAGGTTATAGTATAGTTTTCATCATGCTACAATCAATAGGAGCAGAGCAGGGAAGGAACATGTTGGGAAAACGGGAGAAGTTACACCATTTTATAAGCTTTCGTCGTGTGCAGCCTTAATGGTTAAAGCTACATAGAAATCATGTATGGCGGAAATATTCTACATAAAATTATCTAAAAATATTCCACAACAGCATATGTCTATCTTTAATGGTTGACTCACAATAATACGTATAACTCCCGATAGTTTAGCAGTTCGGAGCTTTCTGATTTTTTGTTATTGATTTGTGTATACTCTTATGCTTACCCTTTTGACTTTTGTTTGTCATACTCTTATGACCGCTAGTATTGTAATATTTATTCTGCCAGTGGCTTCCCGTGAGAAAAACTCCCCGCAATACACTCGATAAGTAGGCTATCGGACACTTAATAAAATCATACAGGTCAAAATAAGAACCTAATTTTTTTGAGTCAGTTAAAGCACTAAAACCTTCTCCTGAATGTAACAAATACTTTTCTGAAAACCGCATCAAAATCGGTGCAGCCAAACGCGAGAAAATCGCGGAAAAATATACATACATACTTCCAGGTCAAACTGAGAAGCTTAATTACAATATTTGAATTAATTATTACATGAAACTGGTTACAATAATTTTTGGATACATTGGTGTTTTTATATTTTTCAGAATCGCAGCATGTCAGGTCAAACTAATTTTGAATTTGATCTTTGTTTGTACATCAATTACCCAACTTTACCGGAAAATGTTATAGCATGTAAGTATATTATAAAGTAATATTGTACTGCAAAAATAGGTATATAAGCCCTCGAAGTATGGATTACATAATAATAATGGTGAACGAGTACATTGACCTACCTTCGTATGTATACCCTTTCCGTTACAGCCTGTATACCATGTATTTTTTCTTGACCTTATATTTCCTCGGTGAGAGCTGACGGGTGACTCAAAATGTCAATATATAAAAACTACCTACTTATTTATTTTAATGATAAGATGGTGATGAGAAATTTGTTGCGCCATTTCTTCTTCCCAGCGAAAATACATAGCAAGTGGTGAAGGGCGTTTTGGGGGCGAAAAGTGCTGTATTATCAGTCTAATTTGATTAAACGATTTTTGACTTTGATTTCATTTTGGTTCGGCCGGTCCCAAAATAAACTTAAAAAAAAACGCAACGCGTCAACACCTCCACAGTACCTGAAGCTAATATTCTACTTTAACAGTGCTATCAACAACGGTGGAGATGTCTCACTCGGACGCCCACCTAGTGGTCAACAGTCCAGCGTCACCGCTTGGAGGCTTCTCGTTTACCACTTCCTTACACGAAAAGAAACGAGAGTACTGCAAAAAAGTGCCCTTCACTTTGCCTTTGGTGAGTACATTTTATGTACAGACGCCAGCACATCAACCTACTACAATCTGTCAAATTTCCTTAATAGATTTTCAACTTTATCGCTGAAGTAAATGGTTCAAAGTTGATTGGGAAAATTTGACAGTTTCGTATAGCTTGATGTGCTTATTCGTTTATTTTGCGATGTATAGCTGTATTGTTGCATTTGGAAAATCTGATTCCTTTTTGTTTTTGGTTGGGAAATCATCAAACGAGGGGTCATTGGATGATGTCTTATATTTAACAACATTTTGTCAGTTGCGTCGCTTGCATTAAAAATTAAAAAATACATAATAACCCTTTTTTACTGAGAGACATCATCAAATGCACCCACAGCAGGAAGGGATCCTGCTTTGAAGCTCAGAGTTTTACTGACTATTATCCACGTTTGTTTCCTTCTGGAGCTTCTTGTGGCCAGAGTAGCGGTAACTCATTCGGATAAAACCGTAGTCCCGGTAGGCCTCAGCGCCCCGAGGCTATGATGAAAAGATAAGGAAAAATATATCTTTTGTTCTCCTTCTAGCATGGCCACTACGAAACAGAAATACAATATCAGATATCGACCATACTGCTGAATGATCCAAGGGACCTTAAAGATTTCAATAGGTCCCGTGTCATGCTGAGTGATCAGAGTATCTTAAATATCCAAGATTCTGTATGGGCTGCCGAATGTTCTGGAAAGATCTGTGAGCCTAAGTTGAAAATGGATTACAACATCAGTTTCCAGTAAGTACTACAACAATTTAAGATTGGACTTGATTTTGTATAAATCTGGTTCTTCAAACCTAGAAGATATGTAGAAGACATGTGTTGCGAGAGAGTTTGTTGCGCCGCTTCTTCCCAGCGAGAATGCATAGGAAGTGGTGAAAGGTGGACGTTTTGTAAGCCGTCTTTGGAAGACGTTCAAAAATGTATCAGCCTATTTAGACTTTTTTTAAATTGACTTTGAAACTTAATTGTATATCTGCAAGGGTTTCTTTTAAATTACCATTACCAAAATAAAAGTGGATTTTAGATTATTAACAACACACCAAAAAAAGTTAAACGACGCAGTTCAGTCTTAAGTTTGCACCGAATAGGAGTCAACCTCCAAAGTGTTCCAGGTAGACTACCTGATATTCTGATGGATCTCTAACATGACGTACGGACGTCGAGTATACCAAGAAAAAAAAGATCTACATATAACACAAAATATTTTTGTAACTTCCTTCAATAATTTAGGTACCCAGATCATGAGTACATAATAGGTTCTACTGAAGTAGAAAATATCAAACTCTCTGTATACAATGATGGAGAGGTGGCTTACAACCCTTGTGTGAGGATCAACATCGATGGGGTTCCAATATTCAAGCATCCGCACTCCTGTGAACTGGATAAATCAATTTTTGACACTTTGGTGTGCAAACCACCTAATCCTCTCCTGCACGGTCAGATTTGGGTATGTTTTTTTTTGTACATTTTTTATGAAGATCTATTTATTGAGTTAATTCATAACTCGCTGCCATTTTGGCATCTTTAGAAAGTCTGTCAACCAGTCTTATCAAGGGGTATAGGGAATAGGAAACTTAGATGTGAAGGTCAGGCAGTTGCTCCATTTAAAACACTGGTACTCAGGCTGCATCTGGTTAGACTGACCGATACCAACATTGTTTGGAAAAAGACAAGGCTCTATCCTCTGGAAAATTAATTAAAAAACCAATTTATTAAAATATCTGCACTCGACACAAAAAAGTAGATGGAGATGAGGGAATGGAGATAGATGGGGTTTGGAAAAGAGCAAATAGAAGAGGAATTGATAAATCAATAGGAAAAAAAAAGAGAAATTAAAAGAAAGATAGGTAGGCAAGGTCAATATTGCCTCTTGATTTAAATAACTCTACCCAACTTCACAAGAACTTTCACTTATAAAATGACCAACTGGCTATACAATATATGTATCATTTATTTCACAGAACACTGATGAAATTCTCTTGGAGATGAAACACCTGACTAGTTTGGATAGAAGAGTCATGTTCACACTACGTCTACTGAACGACTGCAAGGACACTGGTGATTATGCCAAAGAGGCAGTGGCGATTCCAGTGAGAGCCGATGGAATAACTGCCAAAGGGTTAGTTTATTTTTAATAATAATAACTTGAGTTTAGATTTCATACAAAGTTTTTATTTCTCATGTATTTCTACTCGAAAGCTGGTCATGAGTCCTCTTATTATGAACGCGGTTCCGGGTTCCGGTTCCGGGCAAATTATCTTAAGCCCTTGTTCCGAAAGAAATTATATAGCCTAATATTTATTGAGTAGTCATATTTAAAAAAAATGTTCTTACCATAAAATTTTTAATTAAGTTTTTATTTGTAAGTTATTTATTTGACAAGAACTTTTTTGTTGCAGTGAAACTGATGTTGGTATGTATGTAAACATGACGGAGAAAGACATCAAAGAAAATGGCAAGAAGTTACAACACGTGTATTCGGTAAGATGTTTTTTTTTTAATTTCAAAAAGAAATCTTATTATATCACACACAGGTATATACGTATTTATTGTGACTTGTACAATCGCCAGCATATCAAGCTAGTATAACCTGTATAAAATTCCTGAATAGATTTTCAAGTGTATCGCTGATGCATATAGTTCGAAGTTGATTGTGAAAATTTGACATTTTTGAGTAGCTTGATGTGCTAGCGTCTGTACATTTATTACTCTTAAGAAGAAAACTATTTTTAGGCGTGTATTTTTAGGTGTGTTTGTGCACTAATTTTAAGAGTAGGTCAAAATTATTAGACATCATCACAGAATTAATATTATAAGTACTATTATTTCTTTTAGATAATGAACACTGGAAGAAGCAACTGGGTGGAAGTCCAGTGCCAAGTGGTTTTACAAATTCTACCACACATTAGTTATAACAGTTCCACAGTTCAAGTGAGTATATTTATTTCATGCTTGCTGCATCACCCTTAGAATAGTTGCCTTATAGTAGACTGCCTTGTTGGTCTGGTAGTGGTATAGCTGACCACCTTCGGGAACTACCCGGGTGCGGGATGCGGATAAACAGTAGTCTATGTATGTCTATTCTCGCGGTCGCGGTGTCCTAGTGGTTAAAGCACCAGCCTCTCAAGTATGAGTGTGCGGGTTTAATTCCAGGTCAGGCAAGTACCAATGCAACTTTTCTAAGTTATATGTACTTTCTAAGTATATCTTGGACACCAATGGCTGATTAAAGATGAAGGAAAACATTTCGAGAATGAACTATAAAGTCTGAAATCACCAAACCACAGTGAGCAAGCGTGGTGATTAACGGTAATTATCTCTTTGTGTGAGAGGAGGCCTATGCCCAGCAGTGCGACGATAAAGAAAGGGTGAAGATGATGTCTATTCTGAGGGTCTAGACTATGTGCCTACCAAATTTTATTTAAATCGAATCAGTAGTTTAGGCGTGACAGACAGACAGTAACTTTCACATTTATATTAAGGAGAAAGGACATAAGGATTTGGTTGATCGTCACATGTTTAAACTCCTTTGAACTATAAAGAATTATCCATCATCAAGAATTTATAAAATAGGCCTTTAATTTTATTATTATTTTCAGCTTTACCTGTCCAACGACAAGCCTCCTACAGATTGTACATTGCAAACAGAAAATGACAAGAAAATGATATACCTTTGTACGATTCCCAGTTTGTTGCCTAACAGACAGGCAGCCAAGATTTTTATACCTATGTTCATTGTTCCTGGTACTCTTGGTGAGTCGAAAGAAAGTCGAGCCGAAATTAATAACCTATCTATCAGTTGTTTTGCTTACTAGAGACTGAATTTTGACATCAGCCCCATATACATACATAATTTGGGTCAAATTCGTATCTCTACTAAGAAAAACAACGGATAGATAGGTTATTAATTTCGGCCGTTAGTCGAACCCGATCCTGATCGCACAATATTTTTTTTAGAGGAAAAATAAATGCAACTCATAATTCTATATATACTTTCGTAAGCGGTCATAAGTACAAAAAAAAATACAACCTTTAGCACTGATTTCAACTTTATTTCTGTACCATTAAGTTTTATTTTTATTCGTTGCTTAAAAATATGTATTTGCCTTAACGTGTCGTTTAAAAGTCAATAGGTCACTTCAAAACTGACAGCAAAATAAACCTCAAAGAAAACCTTGAAATTTTTAAACTTTTCCCCTCATTATAAAACGTGATCTTAAAAAGTACCGGCTTTAGTACTAGATTTAGACCATTAACTTTGTTTAAGAGGATGATTTAAAGATAGCTCTAGACGAGGTTCTGTTTTAAGACCACGCTTAATACATAATAAGGGATATATTGTGGGAAAGAGTATCCTGAACTATACCTACGTCATTTCTTGCTTTTACAGATGGAATTGTGAAGGACACCTCAAATGCTACGATCATGTCCACTCTTCACGTGCAGCTGATTGACACCATTCTAGAAGAAAGGTAACATACTTATTAAAATATTAGGTATATAATATTTTAATATTTTTAATCTCGCGTCTAGTAATATTATAATTAATTAATATATTATAATATTACTAGCGACCCGCCCCGGCTTCGCACGGGTGCAATGCTGATACTAAAATTATACATGTAAACCTTCCTCGTGAATCAGTGTATCTATTAAAAAAAACCGCATCAAAATCCGTTGTGTAGTTTCAAAGATTTAAGCATACAAAGGGACATAAGGACAGAGAAAGCGACTTTGTTTTATACTATGTAGTGATATGTAGTGATTAGACGCGCGAATGCCGTTTTCAACCGCATGCCATAGGAGCTAAGGTTTATATTCAATTGATTTATTCTCCTTATCTTCGTTACACCTCCGCTGATTTGCATTGCGCCTTAACAGAACAGAAAAATGCATTACCTTATTTTTATGATCTGTTGTCATTTGTTTCAGTGTTGTAACAACCATAATGCTTCAAGAGGCGAAAGTACCACTCGAGCTGATCGTGATCGCAGTTTGTGTGGGAATATTCATCTTGTTAATCATAGCTGTAATACTCTATAGAGTGAGTCTTAGTATCTATACTAAAGATAAAAAAAAATACTGCTGGGGCTGCGGGTTGTTCGCAAGAGTTACCACAGCCCTGGCACACGGGGACCTCCAGAAGTAGGTTTTAGTCAGTAAGAGTCACTTCTTCCAGCTGCACCCTCAGCTGGGGCGGGCATTTGATGATTTCCACGAAAAAAGTTGTAGTATATTTTCTGCTTGACAGTGTTTACTATATGCTACCAGTTTTCATATCGTATACCGTTATTTTGCAAATTCTCAGCATTTTAATGCTAATATCTAATTCATATTTTTATCCATTGATAATTTTCTATTTGCGACAACTCAAAAGCATGCCATTTTCTTGTGTCTCAGGTTGGTTTTCTACGCCGTCAGAAAAAAGAAGAGCTGAGAAGATTAAAGACTCGCGTCAAGCGTCAGACTATTGTGAGTAAATTTCTTATAAGAGCATTTAAACAAAAAATGGATATCTTTAAAATAAGAAGAATTAAAATAAGAAGTTTTTAGCTATTTTTTTTATTATTTAAAATTGTTTCTTTTCAAGCTGGTCAAAAGAGTACCGGTTAATAAAAAACAGGTTTAGTACTAGGTTTGGACTATTAACTTTCAAGATGATAGTTTAAACCTATCGCTAAGGCTGTTTTTTTTTTAATTAAATTTTATAATAAGGTGGTATAATTTTTCTTTTTATTACAGCTAAGGCAGTCAACGCGAGTATCACGTGATCAGAAGGAATGCACAAATAAAAATGGCGCGGAAAATGTCGGCCTCACTAATTGAAAGGTCAAATACATGAAAGAACCTATATTAGAATAATAATAAAAAGTATACCGAAACGATAATAAATATGAAGTATAAAAAATGGTAATAATTGTGTATTCTAGTTCAGCCTAAAATATTGGACACGCATTTTTTCGTTTCACCCCTAAACTTCATAACTTTAGTGCGTTTTATCTTAGAAATACTTTAATTTTTTAAGAAGACAATTACAATTTGGCGAATATGACGATAAAAATAAAATAGGTATGTATGTTATTGTTTTCACGACTTTTTTGTGGTAAACATGATCCTTAGCATGACTTGTAAAAATATGGTGCACTATTTTTTTAGATCTTATATATGAAAATAACTGCTGAATCGTTGAGGAATCGTATTAGGGCTATAGCAACTGTGATTCCACCTGCACTAGATAAACTTTAAAGATATTTTCTTGTCAGTTGTATATAAAAGACTACCTGCAATTATGTACAATTTCTGTACCGATCTAGGGTATCGAGTTGCCCGAGTAGCTGGTTGAAGGCTCAGATAGGCAGTCGCTGCATGCATTGATACTTAGCTGCATTGGTTAGACTGTAACCTGATGCCAAAATTGTTGGGAAAATGCTAGTCAGGTAAGTTCTGAATAGATCTGAAATGTTTATTTCAGCAATGGAAAATAGATTTGGTACCCCGCATAACCGCAGATAGCAACAGTTATTAATTAAGTAAAAAGCGCATTAAAGAAAGTCGATTTTATAGCGAAGGTATTTAATCACGTAGAGAACCACTGAAGCAAAGGTCCTTTTCTTGTATATTCTTAAGCTTGATATTATAATGATGATGGCATCCAGGCCGATTGTCGGCTATGGCGGCCGTTCTCTTTTATGGAGATCAGCCAGCTGCGCAGGACATATTATAGTGCACAATCATTCACGCAGACACAGGTGCACTCTCTATTCCCTCACTCTTAGTCCGATGGGACGGCAAACCGAATAATATTATACTCAATTGTAATATAAGTAAATAAGAATAATTATAATATGTAACACCTCTCCATTTCGGTGAAGTACCTACTGCTATTGTAAAAAAAATAATGTAACAAAAAGTATGCTATTGTCATAAATATGCAATTATATGCATGTTTGTATATGCATATGTATTTATATTTGTCGTACTATAAATAAAAATACATTTATGATACCTACACCACCCTGTATAGGTATAATACGAAAATCGACATCAAAATGGACATCTCAAAGAAAATTATACCTTGCCGCCTAAATCTTGTGCGGAAAGTAGGTATCAATTTTTTTTACCGAATTACGTATTTTTTTTCTTTTGCATGTGGTTCAGTTTTACGAGTACATTGACCTCCTATCGGATGTATACACCCTTTTCGTTACACCCTGTATATCAGTAGCTAAAAAAAATCCGGTCGATTATATTTAACGAGAAAGCTTTAGATAGAAAAGGCACTCGACCATGGATTTTTGAAAAAAAAAACCGGTGAAAATATTTTTTTTTTTACAGACTACAGTATTCGGTATTTACTAAAACCGACATAGTGTGGAAGGTAAACCCAATCCAAAAACATTTTGAAAATCAACCTGAATTTTACAAACGAATAGTGTTGCATTTTTTGGCATTTTCATAGAGCGTATAATCTGTTGTCTAGTCATAAAATATGTGTTATTTTGGAACTGATAAATTTGTGGACTCTAGTTATTGGGTCCAATCTAAACTCTGTAAAGGCTGGGAGGGTAACAATTTTGCACGCCGAACAGTGTAATAAATTACCGCTATAGAAAGTACTTAGCTAATGCATAGTATATAATATGTATGTATGTAGTACGTAAAGACGCCAGCACATCAACCTACCTCAAATTTACTTAATAAATTTTTAACCTTATCCCAATACCAGAAGGTTTCACAGATTCGGGTAGGTAGAACTGCTGGCGTCTGTACTTACTATTTCTTAATTTTAATTATCTAGCTATCAGATTTTAAACTTATTAGGTACTTTATCTTGTATAATATATAATAAACAATTGAATAATTACTTACGTAGTAAAAACATGTAAATATAAATTTGTTTTATTACTTAACTTTTACTTCATCCTTTTAGCCATAGAATGTCCACTGCTGAACATAGGCCTCCCCTTTAGATCTCCACATATGCCGGTTGGACGCGACCTGAATGACCAGCGTCTTCCGGCGACCTTTATAAGGTCGTCTGTTCAAAGGTGCAATCTTTATTAAAATGCAAGCGACGCCACGGGCAGAAGTTAGTTATATATCATATAGAAGTTTCTCGCAGTTTCTCGAACGTCCCCGGGGAACTTCTTCTCGTACCCGGATAAAACATAGCCTATGTACTCTGGAAATAGTGTAGCTTTCCAATAGTGAAAGAATTTTATAAATCGTCCAAGTAGTTTCGGAGCTTTTTCAATTCTAACAAACAAACATACAATCAAATCTATCCCCATTTTATATTAGTATAGTAAACTTAAACAAAAAAAAGCAGGAACATGCAACGTGCACTGTTCTATTAGAAAATAATTGCTTTTCCAATAATTAGTTACGGGTTAATTAGTACCTGAGTCTAATAATTGAGTTGATCAAAATAATTATAATTTTCTATGTGTTCGTGTTCACGATTTGTTAGTACGAAAATTGTTTTGAGATGTTCATATATATTTTGAAATTTTAAGATTAATCAATTGAACCAATAGATAGAGATATAAAGAGAGAGAGAGAAGGATTTTTTAGAGAACATATAATTAGTTGGTATGAATCTATCTTACAATTTTTATTCGTTGCCTAACCGACGCTGCATGGTTGCCGCACTTCGCGTTTTGTGTAAAAACAAGTGAACGTTGATGCATAAGACGGCAATCGCACCGTTCCTTGGCCGACCGCAGCTATAGCTGTTCGAAACGAAACAACACAATATATGGAAGAGCCAATTTTTTTTAGTGGGATATCATCTAAAACCTTTTGAAATTTTCTTTTTTGACACTAATTTTAAACGACTCTCTTCTAGTGGGAAATCATCAAATATCATCATCTCCTCCGCTGTGGGTGTAGCTGAATTGCAGACTTTTACTGACTAAAACCCACTTTTGTTCCTTCTGGAGGTCCTTGAGTGCCAAACCCGCAGCCCTTATGTATGTTGAGATTTGTAAAACGTTCAATATCATATATGTAGTGTAGTTATGTATAATTAAAGTTCTTTATTCCACATGACACGTTTCCGAATTAATTTTTGGAGTTGTCGAAGAATCCATCACGTTTTCTCGTTCAATCATTTACTTCTCTTGAACATGGAGAGACAAATTTTAATGAAGTCGTTAATTCTGTTAAGTTTAATCGTAATCCTGTGAGAGACAATTCGCTTTAACTTTCTCAACTGTTTAAATTCTACGTACTGAATGTAAATTGGACAGAATTAATTAAATGAGGTGAATTTTTGTTGTATAATTTTGTAAAGGTGAAGGATAGCATCTCGACGAATCCTGGACTATAAAGTCTGAAATCACTAACCCGCATTGAGTAACCGTGGTAACTAACGCTCAATCCTTCTATGTGTGACGCCTCCTGCCTATTTTTTTCTGGGAGGGAAATCCTCAAGGATGTTCTCCGCTTGCGGAGAGGCAGGGGGGTGTGCCGGACTCTTACCGGCTTAAAACACCCCGGTGTCTCCTCGCATGTGTGCGCGGAGCCGTGGTAATCCAGATTCTTCCGCTTGAGGCCTCCCTCCTGTGCCAAGCAGTGGGACGATAAAAGGCTGAAGATGAATTTTATAATTGGACCTATTATATGGTGCAATGAGCAATATTTTTTGGTTATTTTTTTTATGCAAAGCGATGTGTATAACACAGAAAATTTATTATAGCATTTAAATGCTAGATAATAATTTTTGCTTTATTTTTATGTTAATATTTGTTTTCAGAACTACTTTATATTTACCGAATATTACTCTTCAAAGGGAACACAGTCCGTATCCCGCATGCAATATAGACAGCGTACTCAGATCTCAGCTTCATATTTGTAACGGTTTTCTATATCGCTTCCTAAGTCAATATTGTCGGATATCACTGTCAATATATCCCCCCTTTCTAAATAAACACTTATATAAACTGAGGTATATACTTATCTCTCTTATTACGGTGACATAGGACCCCATGACGGTAGATAGAAATATGAAGACTTCTTCGTCACAAAAAAATCTTCTTAAAATCACTAATGAATGTAAGAATGACAATAAGGATGAAAAATACTTATTTTAATTAAAAAACATATTGGATAAGTATCATTTTTGTTTTAACAAAACTTAAAAAAAAAATTAAATTAAAACGCACTGACGTTCGGGAGTGGGAGCCTGTGACGTCACGTTTAAGTAAAATGAGTGCCTAAAAGTGACGTAGCACAAAATATCAATTGTTGTATCTTCGTCTTTATTAGTTTGCGAGGGAAACAAAAACAATACATGTTGTATATTAAATTTAAAACGTTTGAACCTAAATACTGACTTATTACTTTTTTTTCATTCGTCATGCCTACTCACAGTATGACAGTAATTATAGATAGTTTCATAGCAATTTTGAGATACGCATTTTGTCATTAACCATAAAAAAAAATTAAATAGCAGAAGGGGTATATTTTTTAAAGGAAAAAGCCTTACATTTTAAAACTACAATATAAGTTCAAAATACCTTTGCCCATACAATTATGAAAAAATGAAATCTCCTCACTCACCGGCAATATTGCAACAACATTTTTGTACCAATAATTTTCAAGTGCTCACTTATAAAACATTTTTAGCTCGAAACTATCACGGAATCACAATGAACGGTTTTTTTTACAGATTTTCATGAGTTGTTAGCGAAGACGTGGTTTTGAATACAAATGGTAGATCGATCCGATGTTCTTTTTAGGGTTCCGTACCCAAAGGGTAAAACGGAACCCTATTGTTTTCGCTCCTCTGTCCGTCCGTCCGTCTGTCACCAGGCTGTATCTCATGAACCGTGATAGTCAGAGAGTTGAAATTTTCACAGATGATGTATTTCCGTTGCCGCTATAACAACAAATACTGAAAACTAGAATAAAACAAATATTTTGGGGGGCTCCCATACAACAAACGTGATTTTTTTGTTCATTCTTGCTCGATATCGATAGCGGCAACAGGTAGATGCTTGAAATATTCACAGAATATGGAATGTATTACTTACTTTAAAAATAAGTAATTTTATTAAAATTAAATTAATATGTGAGTGGGGCTCCCATTAAACAGACATGATTTTTTGTCCGTTTTATAAATAATGGTACGGAACCCTTCGTGCACGAGTCCGACTCGCACTTGGCCGGTTTTTTATTTTAACCCTCTAAGGATCATGCCTTGACCTTTTTGTTGGAGTTATAATAAAAAGTAATGACCATTTCAGACGGAATATCGTGTGAGAAGTAGGTGTTGAGTTTAGGATGCTCGGTCGTGTTTTGCATCAAAATTGATATTGCAAATGGGGATGGGAGGTTTTTCATGTATTTTTTTATGCTTGCACGGAACATTTTTGGAACCAATTAGTTCAGTATTAAAGTTGGCAGAATTCTGCAGACGAATATTTTTGTATTTTATGGCAAATATGTATATACATCGTTGCATACGTCGTATCTCAGTAGTTTTATTAGCATTATATACCTATGTATAACATGTCAGATTAGTTAAAGTTGCTAGACTATGACTAGGTATTGACTATAAGAGCCTGTTTCACCACTTACGAATAAGTTCCAATTAGTTTATTTGTTAGATATTTTCATAAAAATTCTATTCCATTTTTGAATTTATTCGGTAGATATGTAGTGGTTATTCTCATATTGTAAAACTGACCCTAAGGATTATAATATTATCTGTCCTTGAACGGCGCAGGACGTACGCGTAACGGGGTCACCCACTCTCAATTTAAAATAAGTGCGCCAGCAAATCAAGCTACTACAATCTGTCAAATTTCAACTTTATCCCTTTAGCATATGTTTCAATGTGATTGGGAAAATTTGACAGTAGCAAAGGTAGTTTGATGTGCTGGCGTCTGTACATCTATATAATTAGATCGTGATAAACATTGCTGAGTTCAAAGTTTGGGCAACATAAGCAACTATATACTGCTAACGTTGACAATCGTCTCCTGCCGCCCCGTATGGACCACTGGAATGTCATATACAAATTTCCCAGGTTATAGGTAATGTTACTTTCTGCAGGCTTAGCATGGCCACCGTAGAAACAAGTTTTGTTTACCGGAGAATGGAAATAATGACAGAAAAGTGACAGTTTGACGTAAGATTTCTTTTGACATGTTTTGAAATAATTTTTCTTTTCTTCGATCGACATAAATCTACAAGAGATTATATGCGAGTTGACAGGTCGCGCCATGCTCGGGCAGAAGACATGTTGACATTGACGGAAAAAGCTTTGTCTTTTCTTAATAGAAGAGATATATAAAATCGCCATGCTAAGCCTACTGGTACTTTATTTTGTGGAATACTCCCAGGCAAGCACGTGTTTATACCTCGGAGTCCTTTAAGGAAAACAAATGTTTATTTTATGGAATAAACAAAAATATTTCCTCATTTGTTTTAATAGCCATCAATAATTAGGACGCAATTATAACTGTTGATTACGAAGACTGCAGTGAGGCTGTTATCGGTGTTAAGTTATTTTAATGTGTGCCTTCTATTGTTGGTACAGATGCCAGCACATTAAGCTACCCGAAACTGACAAATGTTCCCAATTAACGTTGAACTATATGCTCCAGCTATAAAGTTGAAAATATATTTAGGAAATTTGACAAATTGTACTAGCTTGATGTGTGGTGTCAAAACTTGGACATTAGGGTCTTATGAATACTAGTCTATATGTATACTAAGAAATAGGCTGTATCAAGTTAACCTGACAATACAGAAGAAATATGTTTGGAAGAATGAACGCCAATGATGAATTCATATTATATTATGCTGACCTGTGGTGTCTCGTTAATCTGGTAGTCACATAGCGTGTCAGCTCGTGTCTTGGGTTCGATTTCGTGCTGAAACTGCTTTGTCGGTATTAAGAGACTTCATACAACAGCCGGTAGACTTCAAGATGGTGATTGATACACCCGTGTGTTGAGAGCACATATAATCCTGGTATGAATGCCATTATTAATATTAGTACCTATATGGTATATAGTTATTAATAGATCACATGTCTGTGGGAGCTTTTGTAAGATCAAAGGGCGTCTAAAGAACATGAATTAGGATTAATCAGTAAGGATCTGATACTCCAATCTGCTTCATACATTGATTTTCCATCCACCAAAAAAATATTTAATACCAAAGAAAAGCCTAAATGGAAATCGATAAAAACTTTTCCATAATCCTGTCAGCCGGCCTTGACCCCCACCCCACTTCCCCCCCCAATGGATAAGGACCAATTGTCACTATAACCGTTGGAATATCGTAAACGACAATATCTTGGCGTTCGAAGGTAATGACCTACTTAAAACTGACTTCCTCACATAAAAACACCCTCTTAACAGCTAATGATAAAGCTTAAATATTCCTTCGTCATACATTGCGGGATTTCATCGTTTCAAGAACTGCTTGGCGCAGAAGTTTCGAATAAAAAAGGCAATGGATTTGGAATAATCTTTCGGTGCTAAGAAGTCGTTTTGTCTGGAGATGGTTTGACAGGGTTTAAGGGTCGACAGATTGTCGCATTTTTTTATGATTTTATTTTATTTTTGGGATATGGCGCTCAAAGTACGCAAAGTTGGGTGTAATTTCCCCCTGTCATCCTTTTTGCATTAGGTAAAATTGAATGGTATGTCTATATTATAGGATAATAATGTGGACTATTGCCAGTTTCATGAGAACCTTTATTATTTTTAACTAGTTGTTGCCCGCGACGTCATCCGCGTGGGCATTAGGTGATTAAACATTCACCCCCCTCCCCCCGCCATACGTGATAGCCTGATGCATGTTATTCTAATGTCTAAACTATATTACTGACAAATTTCATCAAAATTTGTTCAGCCGTTTAGGCGTCAAGAAGTAACAAACATACACACACAGACACATACAGACTTTCGCCTATTAATATAAGTGTGACGTTGTAATAATGTTCTAAGAATATTACATAAAAATACAAGTAGGTATTCTATACATAGACATGTTCAAAGTATTTTTATTAAAAGAGCATCCTCAATACACGTCCGTGGCTTTTCAGTTAATGCGGTTACCAACGTTGGCCGTTCCGGTAAATGTGTCGTTCACTTTTATAAAACTCATAACTTGTCTATGTAAAAATGTATAATATAATATACAATTTACATGCTTAGCCAAGTCGTGATGGCCTAGTGGTTAAAGCACCAGCCTTTCGATTAAGAGGGTGCGGTTTCGATTCCAGATCCGGCAAGTACCAATGTAACTTTTCTAAGTAATACGTAATTTGGACTATAAAGTCTGAACTCACCAACCCGCTTTGAGCAAGCGTGGTGATTAACGCTCAATGCTTCTAGTGAGAGAGGAGGCCAGTGCCCAGCAGTGGGACGATAGAAAAGGCTGTGATGATGATGCTTAGCCTTTATCTTTCTGTCAATGTTAACATGTCTTCTGCCCGAGCATGGCGCGACCTGTCAACTCGCATAATAATAATTATTTTTTAATGGCAATCTCGCATAATTATAATCAATTGACTAAAGTCGGTCGAAGAAAAGAAAACAATCTTTTCTACATGTCAAAAGATGTCTCACGTCAATCTGTCACTTATCTGTTATTATGTCCCTTCTACGGTTGTCATGGTGAGCCTGCAGGTGAGATAGTTCCTTTGGGTCGCGCGTGAAACCGTGCGAAACAGAAAGTAACCAATAAATCGATAGTACTAAAGAGAAATGGCTTGAATTAGCATATATAAAGATGGAAGTCCATTGCCCGTCGTATTAGCGACCTCACAGCCAATGGAATTGAGACTAGAGGTAATATAAAGGAAAGTCTAGAAATTGTAGCAATAACTCTTCGGAAAAAGCTCGTTTATTTGTTATTGAGAGCTTTTTTGTCTAATAAACTATAAATATTTCAATAATTATAAAAAAAATATTAGTTTAAAATTATGAAAAGTAGCAGGTTTTTCGTAGTTTCTCCCTCGTCTCCGGAGAGCTTCTTCCCTTACCTGTATAAAATATAGCTAGCATTTATCGGGATGGCGTTATTTCCCAACATGGCAATAATTTTTCAAATTGGTCAAATAGTTGCGGAGACTATTCAATACTAACACAAAATTTTTCAAATCTGGAAAAAAAATTGTAGGCAAAATATAATTTCGACTTCAACAGGGCTAGTTCCTAAAGGCAAATAACGTCAGCGGCTATGTTTCCATTCTCAAAAAAATAGGCCTTAATGGTCTTTTAAGGACTTCGAAAAGACGCGCTAGAAAGATTAAACTGCTGTACCAAGACACAAATCTCAATTTTATTCGCAAACTTTTGTTTGAACATACAAATAACAAAAAACTAATTCGCGCCTTTGGGACTATAGTGCCATGAATAATGTGGCCTGTTCTCAAGAAAACAAAAAACCCTATTGGGATACACTCTTTCGATGCGAAAGATAACTTGGGATATATTTAAATATATTAACCAAACAGATAATAGATATGTATGTTGAAATTGTATTATTCTGCTTGCGATATGACCTAATTTCACCATTTACTGCTTCAAATACACCCTGAATACTAAATTGTATAAATATCGAGATATCTACTGATGTCAGTATCGCATTTGCTAAAGAAATATTTGTGCTCCCACGCGTTGCTGTAGGCTAAGGTTTATACTATAATAATAGACAAAAATAGCTACAATATATCTACATCAGTTAAATAAAAGAGAAGTTGAAAGTATATTAATCAACTTTAAATCAATTTCATTTATTTTGAAAAAAAAATCCTTGTATTTAGGCCATGTAAACATCAGTTATTATTCATAATAATCTGAAAGAGACTGCGAACTAAACATTACCTCCCTTCTCATATGTTAAGTAAATATGTGCCAACATTTATTATGTAAGGTAAGCAATCTCCGAGCGTCGCATACGTTATTTTTTGTTGTTTTTCAACGAAGCCGCGAAGGTAATTGTGTTGCCAGACGAAACTAGGGCAATTGTTTAGAATTTTTTTGTATAAAATTCTAAATAGATATTGTCTATATGAGAGGTGTTTGCAGTGGTGAAGATTATTCTGCCATGTTATAGGGCTGGTGATTATAATAAAGAAAAGCTTTTGTAGTACCTGTACTTAGATGTACTTCTTATTTTTTATAACACATTTAATAAATTTATCTATGCTAATATTATGAAAATGAAGAGTATGTTTGTTTGCTTATAGCCATTTTTATTTGTATCAATATAACATCTGTTTTTTTTTTGGAAATCATCAAATTTATTGGCCTCTCCCGCTGATGGTGTAGCTGGAGGAAGTATCTGACTCTTACTACCTTAAACATACTATGTTCCTTCTGAAGGACCCTGTGTGCCAGGGCCGCGGTAACTCTTACGAATAACCCGTAGCCTAGACCTTGGCCCTAAGGGGCCCCTCCCCTACGATGTTGCTGACTTCTCTTCGACGACACGGTCCTGTTGGTTCGATAGTCTTACTAACACTAGAGCTAGCTGGACCGATTTGGCTTATTTTGGTATCAAAATGTTTGTAGAAGTCCAGGGAAGGTTTAAAGGATACCAGGCCGTGTACGAAGTATGAAGGGTCAGCTAGTATTTCAATAAAACATGAAAAAAGAAATAAAATACGTTTAATTTCGTAAGACACATACATATTACCCAAAAAATCAAATAAAAAGTGAAAAACATGAGGGGTAGTATGCTTCACAACCACGCAACTCAGTCCTCGCTCAGCATAATACTGCAGCCTTATGCGTGACAAAGTTCCAGCCCTGATTCCCATCAACATCGTCATCGACATCTGTCATATCGCAAAAACAAAAGCGAAACAGGAAAATAATTTAAAAAACCATCTAGCTCAAAACCTAATTCGTTTTAATTAGCGGCAGACATCCCGCATTTTGTTTGTCTATTTACACACAAAAGCTCTCGTCCCGGTAACATTATCATTATTTTGTTTTGAATTCGTGTCACCTCGGAAAACTAACAAAGAATAATGACAACAGACTACATGGCCAAAAATATTTAAAAGAAAATCCGGAGAAAATAAATCAAGACTACATTTTGTAGAGCCAAATGTGACGACCCCGTTGGCGCAAATGGTAACCACGCCTGACTGTTGAGTTGAGAATCCGGGGTTCGATTGTCGGTATGGTCGACATTTGTGTGGTGGTGAACATGCTTAGGCAACAATTATTCTGGGTTTTATAAATATAAGTGTAAAGTATATGTGGTATTAGCAACAATATTATAAAATTGGTCTTATCTCGAAATATGTATATAAAGGATTTTCAATAGTTTCTTTATCAAAAAATCCTTCAAAATTTTGTTAAGTGACTTCATCCCTGTGTCGACTCTGAAAGAAGACATTTTTTATAACGCATGTCAACGAGAGAAACAATTGTTTTCCAAAGACAACTTGAGCCATAGGCAGCCGCGGGCAGAATATGTAATATTTGCTCATATCCCTTCATCATATCCCTGACAAAGGCAGCATTTTTGTAAAAAGAATTTGAAAAGAACTAGGTACTAAAAAAAATGAATTAAAAAAACAAGTGCTATCGAGATTAAATTATGAAAAGAACTAGCATTTGCTCGCGGCTCGCGTTCAGAAGTATTATTATTGATTAGGTATAGTTTTTAACTTTCATCCCCCATTTTATCCCCTTAGAGGTGGAATTTATCAAAATACTTTCTTAGGGGGTGCTTACGTCATAGTCATTTTAAGCATGTAAAGTGTCAGCCCGATCGGTTTAAAATTAACAAAGTTTCATCCCCTATTTTATCCTCTGGGGGATAGAATTGATCAGAATCCTGTCTTGGCGAATACCTGCGTCAGTCCAGCGTTCAGCTTGATCTCTGGCCAGTGTTTTGGGCTGTCATTATGTCAGTCAGTTATAAGAATCCATATCCGAAAAAATAACACTATATTTTCGGCCAGTGCATGCTCTCCCACGGGCATTTCTTTCGCGGTACGAACCATGTAGGTTTTATACGGATTCCCAAAAGGTACAAGGAACGAAAATACATTTTCAGTTCTATATCCTTTTATTGTGAAAAACCTCCAAATGTAAATAAGGAAACGAAGACTGGATGTGTGTTTTCATCATTTTCTTTGGGAAGGTTTTTTCGTATTTTCGCCAGAATGTAATGGAAGGCCACATTGTGCTGATTACGTTAAAATGTTTCACGGTGATTGCACTTTGAAAGCGTACATTAACAATGCCGTATTTTATTTGTGTTGTGTGAAAAAAAGTTGTTTTTGTACAGACGCCAGCACATCAACCTACCTCGATCTGTCAAATTTCTTTAATGGATTTTCATCCTTAGCACAATACTGGAGGGTTAATGTTCGATTGGATTCGAAAATTTGACATATTCGGGTAGGTAGCTCTACATCATGCTTTATCTGTACTGACGATGGATCATAAGGTTAAGCAGCGCTTCGCACGGTCGATCCTTGGATGGGTCACCATCTTGTCATGACGAGTTCCTCCGTGCTGTGGAAAATATTAATCTGAGAAGTTTGTTTGTTTGTTAACATGAGCGCGCTAATCTTAGATAGCCTATTTATCGAGGAAATATAGTGTTATAAACAGATACGTGGAGTAAACCGAACAAGACGCAGGTGAAACCGCTGACGGCAGCTAGTATAATAAAAAGAACTTTATAGACTTATTATTTAGATTTAAATTGCCTTATAACCAGACCTAGCAGTACACTTAAGATCTCCTCGACATCAAAAGTGCGTACAGAAATACAAGTACCTGAAATTTAATTAGTTTACATCTTTCGGTAAATACAGTGGAAGCCTGAAGGTTCACTCTAAAGGAGTTGGGTTCCGCACGACTGATTTCGTTCTAGAGATACTCTCAGAGGCAAGACGTCTCTGTATACATAATCTATATATCTATAGAAAGGAATAAAATTTGAGTGTCTGTTTGTAATATTAAAATAACCGCTGTTTACTTGATACACGGTATAATTATGTGTTAAAGGCTAAAGTTAAGGTACTAAGTGTAAATGCAGGCCCTTGGATAAAATTGTAAAAGGAAATAAAAAGTACAAATAACATTTTTGAAACTGAAACATGAAATAAGGCCCTTTCATGCTGCGGGTTTGTTCACAAGAGTTACCGCGGCCTGGGCACACAGCGGGACCGAAGAAACATAGTCCCCTTTATTATAAAACATGGTTTTAAAAAAGTACCGCCATTAGTGCTAGCTTTAAACCGTCTTCTTGAACAAAGTTAATGGTCTAAACCTAGTACTAAAGCCGGTACTTTTTAAGTCCTCGTTTTATAATAAGGGGGAGTGGGTTTTAGTCAGTAAGATTCTGGGACTCCCTCCAGGTACCCCCTCAGCGGGAGGGGTCATTTGATGATTTCCCACGAAAAAAGGGCCCTTTCATAATATGAATTTTGTAATTAGATTTATCTATTTAAATCACCTTAAAGTATCCATTAGGTATAGATAATATCTAAATCATATCGTTTTTTTTTTTGTACCTTTGATGGCAGTATTATTCTAGTCTTTGAACAAAACAAAGACAATGCCATAACAATACACCAAGTCAAGTGTACTTATAACAATGAGATAATTTTAAACAAAACTGCAACACAAACTCGCGAAGATTGTATCAATAATTCAGAAATATTCGCCAAGATAATCTCATTCGGTGTCAGTAAGCTTTGTTTTAAAGAAATAACAACTGAAACTTGGCCAACTTTTGAATATTAAATGCTAAGCTTTGAAGAAAGGAGAATATTTTTGTTACTAAGCAATTTTTTTGTGTTCCCTTGTTGCATGTGTATAGAAGAATAGTTTTTCCCAGCGTCCTGAGGTAATATACATATGTATGTCAGGATTCCTTCCCATATAATTATGTACGTTCGATTAACCCCAAATTATGTTATTGATTAGCTTGTGTTATAGGTACCAATATCACTGATAAACTACATAATAATATATTTATAAATACACAATTTAAGCCAACAAGCATGCTCATCACAAAAATGTCGACCGTGCTGAAAATCTAATCCGGGACCCTCAGGTCGTCAACCTGTCGTGGTTAACATTGCGACAACGGGGTCGAAGTTGCCTCTAAAAGAGTACGAACTAGTATGTACTTTGTTCTGATTCACACAGATTTAAAAAATCAATTAAACGTGTTCGTTTGACCTTCTTTCAAAAAGCACTGATCAGGAACAACAAAGTTATTTCGCTCCCGGCTCTCTTCTCCATTTGAACGAACACAATCAGCTACAAGCTGTATACACCTAAACTCCGGGAACAGAAAGCCCGGACTTCATTTTACTTAAAGTGGTACACACACTACTATAAAGCATTTTCTGGTATGAGAACCGGCTATTTGCCCGGCAAAGCTTATTGTCCTATCACCTGCCTCTAATTGATAAATGATATTTATTTTGCAAATAGGTTGAAATCAACACTTTTACACGTCAATACATTTTTTATAAAAAACGAGATGAGACGATTTCCTAACTGACTACCTTGAGAAGAAACGCCGAAACAAACTCAAGGGTCACATTATCTTTTAGATTCCAGACATAACAATAACAAAAATTACATACAGTCTTAAGCTGCCTTTATAGCTGTCTAGCTGTGCACGGGGTCTCGGGGTCGATTCCCGGGTCGAGCTGAAATAGCTCCGTGGATTTTAAGACTTTCACAATTGGCGGAGTAATCGCTTAACAAACATTCTTTATTTATTAACCTCCTCCTTTTTAAGTTGGTTAAAAATTAACAAAGCATCAGGGCGGGAGTTATATACTGGCGGTTGAAAGCATGTAATACCCTTAAGGTTCGTATGTTATCCTATTACTAACGAGGTTAACTTAACCTTAGCTCACACGTGAACTTAAATGTTTATCCTGCATGTTTGTTTTACTGCTGACGCGTTCTACATATGTATGTCGTTGACCTGAAGAGGATTTGGCGAAGCTCGCTTATGACGTATTCAGGTTTAAGATTGTTAATATTAATATTGACGAGTAGAAAAGCTTTGTTTGTAGAAGTAGTTTGTCGTATGGCTGTCAAACAAGTGTGTATTTATTGCAGTTCTCCATTGATTCCGACTAGATGACTTCTTCTATTTCCTCTCGAGTATTTTTTTCGTGGGAAATCATAAAATGACCAATCCCGCTCATGGTCGAACTCATACTGACTAAAACCCACTAAGTTCCTTCTGGAGGACCCTGTATACCAGGGCCATGGTAACTCTGAAGAACAACCCGCAGCCCAGACAGATTTTCCTATCCTCCTTGATGAAACATCTGTATCAGCTACCCCTTGACAAGAGGCATTTGGTAAAAAGTAATCGTGTCTGGACTCGCCCCAGACTAACTAGTCTGGATTCCCACATTAGATGTAATTAACCGCTGAATAGGATCTTGGTTCACGGTAGCCGAGTGAATTCATATGTACGTTTAGAATTAGACTGGAGAATCAGGGATCAGGGCGCAATTTATACTTTAACCTATTCGTTGGAAAAAGAAAACTGACTAAAAGGAAGACAAGTAAAATATATAAAGCCTGTCCTTGAAAAACTTTAAGAGGAAAACCGACATCAATTACTAAAGCGTTACCGAAAATTTTCACTCGACGCTAACGTTACCATAAACAAAACACCCTATTTTCGCTTCTTTAATAATTTATTTATCTTTTCGTATAGGTATGAAATATTCCGGAATCCTGAAGTTTTCAGCTCGTTTACTTATACCCCTCGGGAGCACTTCGTAATTTCTTACAGTGCGTGACTTGTTTCAGAATTACGTCATCGCCTCCACTCGTTGAAGTTCGTCCTCATTTTTGAACACGTTGAATATTTTAGTTGGAACTAGACGACACTTACGGCAATTGAAACAAAATGATGCTAGTATTAGTTGTGACTATTGCCTTTCATTAAAACAATATCTATGTACGTACACATATATTGCTATCTAGTAGATTACTTTTAATGCTTTGGGTATTTATATTCCCCATTTATATCATATTTAAAGATGATAAGTCTCTAATGTGTAATTTTTTTCTTTTTTTTTGGTTTATTTATACCAAGTTGCTATGTACAGACACCAGCAGATCTAACTACTTCAATCTGACAAATTTAATTTATAGATTTTCAACTTTATTGCAGAAGCTTATATATGGTTCAAAGCTGATTGGGAAAGTTTGACAATTTCGAGTAGCGAGTAGCTGTACTTAGGAAGCTAATAGATTTATATAATTATGAAGGATTACTCTTTCCTGAGATACAGGCTAATTACCTAGTTCGGGAGGTAGGTCTTTCGTCTAACTAGATGTATAACTTTGCAAATAATTGAATTCTATTTTTTTATATTTCAAGGTCGGCAAGACAAGTACTATTTACAGTTTATTCTATATTAAGACATATTTTATATGTTTTTCTCTTCCCAACTTTGACCAGTCTCAAGAATTCTTCAATTATTTTCTGAAGATGCTAAGTCGGGGCTTTGTATTTTTCGAAGTTCTTTAGTATTGTAATCTTCAATTTCAACAACGCAGAATAATAATGGCATTTATTTCTATTAAAATTTGTAATAATAGGTACATTCCTATATATTTTTACAATATTATGTCTAAAATAAGAAGCATATTTTGACTGCTTCGTTGATCTAGTAGTTGCATAGAAATCGCTTTGTGGGTTATAAGAGACTTTCATAAAGCAGCCTGGAGTTCGAAGTTGGTGATTGATACACCCGTGCATCGGAGATCATGTAAATGTCGGTCCTGTGCCTTATTTTTCTCCGGTCGAGTCGGATTGGCGTCCCTTCGGACTATGAGGGTGAGGGAATAGAGAATGCACCTGAGTATGCGCAATTGCTTGTGTACTATAAAATTTCAGATCTTAGAGAGAACGACCGACGTGGCCGGCAATCTTTTTGTACGCCATAATTATTTTGATTAGTCTAATATGTAAACTTTGATAAAATGATTAGGTAGTCCAAAAACATTAAACTTAAACATGTAATAACTACTATCTACCTTTGTATATTTATCAAAACACCCCAACAGGCTAATATTATGCACTTTAACCTCTAACAGCTCATAAAACGATTAAAATATCACAGATTTGGGACATCCGTGCAGCCGATCGACCGTTTTATATAATAGCTCCCTTGTGGCCGATAAAATGCTTGTAATAGCCCCCAGCGGCTATGGCCGGGAATAGCCTGCTCATTTGTACTAAACTAGGACACTTAAGGACTATTTCCGTTTATTAAAAGGCTAAAGTAGCCACTGATTAATCTGTGGGACGCGGATAAGTAACTAAGAGTGGCTTTCAGGTAGATTTATGGATTCAAGGTGTTTTTTTTACTGAAACTGGCGTTGATACAGGAATATTTGGCTCCAAATAAAAATGATAATTTTGAGCCTTGTTCCATGTCACTGGCTTTTATAGCTACCTATGTTTTTAACTTTGGTGGTTAGGATTAGTTTATTACATTTGTACGTTGAGGTTGGAGGTTGAGCTATGTTGGGGTGGCTTCCAGTCTTAACTGGAAGAAGCTAAGTACCAGAGTTTTACTAGAAGCGATTATTGTCTGTATGATCTCCTTGTCAGACTTTAAGACCTCTGATTACCTGTAACGACTGCCAAATATGTACAAATAGCAGCCGGGAACACCAATTTATTATGCCTTTCGAAAGACTGAGGAACCTGTTGTAACAATTTGGTCTCCCATCCACGGACCAACCGCACCAAACGTTGCCCTACCTTATGATCGATCGACCCGTGCATCTGTTACTTAGCTACAAGCTCCTTAATTAATACTGTATTTAATATAAATTACAATAATTACAACTTATGTGCATAATTGATCTCCGCTTATAATTAGGTGTCTAAGACCAAGTAATTGTATCGTAATAATTACACATTATATTACTATTAAACTATAATAGGAAATGATGGTCTGTCTGAGCTAATGTCAGGATAAATTGCCTGATGTATAGCGTAAGTGTTAGATCAGATTAATTAAATCCTGAAAGCGTATAGTTGATTGCAACAAATACTGTTTTACTATTGACTGTGATGGTATCCAGTCCGATTGTCGGCTAAGGCGGCCGTTCTCTCTTATGGAGATCACAAGCATTCGCGCAGACACAGGTGCACTCTCTATTCTCTCACTCTCAAAGTCCGATGGGACGGCAATCCGACACGACCGGAGAGAGATCAGGCGCAGGACCGACATTTACGTGCTCTCCGATGCACGGGTGAATCAATCACCAACTTCCAGACTCTAGGCTGCTTTAAGAAATTTTCTCAAAACCCACAAAGCGATTTCGGCCCGACCCGGGATTCGAACCCGGGACCCCGTGCACAGCAGTCGCGCCTTGCGACCACTAGACCAACGAGGCAGTCTGTAATGAACAAAGGAAAACTTAAACCATTGTTTGAAGACCCGGTTTGTGCAAAGGTAACTGCTGGACTGCCAAGCCGAGGGTACCGGGCTCAATTCCCAGTACCGTCGAGATTTTAGTGATGTCTGTAGTCTTGGTGTATTTATAAATATTTACATATAATGTGAGTATTATATAGTTTATCCGTTGGATCTTCACCCATAACACAAGCTAATTAATAGCTTAGGTACCTTAAGGCTAACCGACCGTGTGTGAAAAGGTGGCCCGATATATTAAATATTGACGACCCCGATGGCGCAATGGTTACCACGCCGGACTGCCGTGCTAAGGGTCCCGGGTTCGAATCCTGGCACGGTCGACATTTGTGTGATGAGCATGCTTGTTGGCTGTGGTCTGGGTGTTATAATATGTATTTATAAATATATATGTGTAAAATATATGTAATTTATCAGTTGTGTTGGCACCCATAACACAAACTAATCAATAGCTTACCATGGGGCCAACCGAGCGTGAAAAAGGTGTCCCAATATATTATATTATCAATTACTGTTACTATATATATGTTTATATTATTGTTACTGCGAGTTCATGACCCCAAATGAAAACTACATAAAACTGAAAGGACTATACGACGCTAGAACAAGCATAAAGTTTTAATTATTATCGACACAATTGCTGTTATTATAGAACTCGCAGCGTAGCTCTGATATGCGACCAAGCAATTATCGCACAGGTCATCAGCGAACGATAAAATACCTGTTTCGAGTGCCCGGATTTTAATTGTAATAAATGAGCTATTAAAATTGTTAATTCAGGCGTGTATAAGTACCGTAAATATGTATTGAAGTGTGATTGCTTTTCATGTTTTTGCTTTTGGGGCAGTGAACCTTCAAAGGTAAAAATAACCGTATTACTTCTTTGTCCGTCTGTCTGCCTGTGTGTGATTTGTTTGTAGAAATTGATACCGTAAGTTTCTTTCTTCTTCTTTTTCTAGAGGGAAATCAACAAGACATCTCCCGCTGAAGGTGCAGCTGGAGATAGTGGCAGACTTGCTAAGTCTCCAGTCCTTGAAATTATGAAAATTAAAATCTCTCAATCTTCACTAGCAGAAGATTTGATCGTTTATGTCGCATTTCCCATAGTCATAGCGGTCGCTCTGTTTAAGGATATCAGTCAACTGCTCAGGATATAATTATAGTGCATAAGCATTTACGCAGACACAGGTGCACTCTCTATTCCCTCACTCTCATAGTCCGATGGGACGACAATCCAACACAACCAGAGAGATCAATGAAATTTCTCTTAAAACTCAAAAAGTGATGTCAGATCGACCCAGGAATCGAACCCGAGACCTCGTGCACAACAGTCTTTTTTTTAAATAAATCACAGTCGCACACTAAACACGTAAAATCATAGCATTTAATTAGATATAAAATTTAGATTCTCTGCTAAATAGTTCAGCAATTTAAATCAGATTTTGAGGGTCTGACCAGCTGTTCCCATCGAACCTCTGAACAGCCATCATCATTGTCTATATGCTAACGAAGTGGTCTGGAATCTGTCTTTGACATTTCGAATTAGATAGAGTTGATGTTAAGTGGACGAAAAATACTGAACGAGGCATTAATCGCTTGGTATTAGGTAGAGAGGATTTCATTCATCAATTATTGATAAAGGATTTTAAATTAATTACTGAAATAAATGTTTTAAATTGAGAATTAGTTGACACTTCTTGTAATCAGAGAAAAAAGTATAAGCATTGCCATACAACGTGGCAATGCAGCCAGTCTTCTGGGGACGTTACCGGGTGACAGCGATGTGTTTATTTATGTAATTAATAACGACATGCCTGCAGACTTAGCATGGCAACCGTAGAAACCAGTTTTTTTTTTTACCGGAGAACGGACGTAATGACAGAAGAGTGACAGTTTGACGTAAGATTTCTTTTGTCATTTTTTGCAGTAATTTTTCTTTTCTTCGATCGACATAAATCTACAAGAGAATTATATGCGAGTTGACAGGTCGCGCCATGCTCGGGCAGAAGACATGTTGACATTGAAAGATAGAGCTTTGTCTTTTCTTGATAGAATAGATATAGAATCGCCATGCTAAGCCTGCAGGATTCAAATAAATATGAATTATCTCATGAGTTTACCTATCTATTGATGAATTCCCCCTTAAAACCGTTTATAAGTTTTTGGTTCAGACAAATGTGAGGACTTTGATAAAAAAATACTTCATGGGAAAGTTTTGCTGATCATTTTGTATAAGTTATCTTCGTGTCTAAGCATCGGAAATCTAGATTTTACGGTTCGACGTCATCTTTCGACGCATCCTATATATTTTTTTATATTTATTTATTCAACGTATATATAATTCCATTTTTGTATAAGTCGTATGAAATAAACATTAAAAAATATAACAATAGTGTCCTACCGGCATCGTGAACATATCGGCTCATCAGAGAGAAACCTCCTGACGATGCGTGCCGTGTCCAGAAGTACCGCTTTCTACATCAAGCGCTTGATCCAACCGTCTAACGAGGGCCTCTTTAGGGAACAACCCTATAGATTACGTAGATAATATTAAGTAAACTATCAAATGTACGATAAACCAATTATTTCGTTAACAAAACTTAATGTTGATGATAGGTACATACCGATAATATTGGAATATTGAACTAATTTGGTTCTGAATATGTCAATTGCAATTCGCAAACTATTAAGCAAAGTTTGGAAACTAATAATGTTAAAGCAACGGTCAATTAGTACATCTAAATAATATTATGGCTTGTAGTTTTTTGCAATTTCTTCCGCGCCCTTGGGAAACTTCTCCCGGTACCCAGATAAAACGTAGCCCATGTTCACCGGGGATAGTGTAGCTACCCAACAATGAAAGAATTATTCAAATCGACCTCGAAGTTTCGGAGGCTATTCAATTAAAACAGCCAAACAAATAATCAAATCTTTCCTGTAAAATTTAAGTATAGATTCAATATTTACGTATTCGCCGATGCACAGATGAATCAATCACCAACTTCCAGACTTCGGGCTGCTTTATGCAAGTCTCTTAAAACCCATAAAGCGATTTCTGCGTATTGAATTGAGAGACTGGATTAGTATGAGAATAGTTATAAGTAATATATGTATATTAATAAGTATAAGTATTAATCAAAAAATTACAAAGTTTTAAAAGGTAACGTTGGCTAAACGGATGACGGCAAGAGATAGCGAGCACCACAGCAGGCTTAGCATGGCAACCGTAGAAACTAGTTTTTGTTTACCGGAGAATGGACATAATGACAGAAAAGTGATAGATTGACGTAAGATTTCCTTTGACATTTTTTGAAGAAATTTTTCTTTTCTTCGATCAACATAAGTTTACAAGTGATTATATGCAAGTTGACAAGTCGCGCCATGCTTGGGCAGAAGACATGTTAACATTGACAGAAAGAGCTTTTTCTTTCCTTGACAGAATATATATAAAATCGCCATGCTAAGCCTGCTGATAATACAAAAGAGAAACACAATACAGATAACAATACTTACTAAGACAGCGATAAATTTAAATTACTTTCAACACAACCACCAAATCGACGCCTTCTTCTAACTTCTACTCTTTATTGTTATACAATCATTGGGTTCACAAAACCAATAAAATAACTTAATACACAATTCAACCTTGAACAACAAAAAATAAACAAATATCAAGACTAAGTTTGCCGCTGTAAATTAAATAACAATAATATTAATTATTATTTTTCGACCTAATCCCCATTTTCCGTCTTAAATTTTGTGTAGTAACAGTGCGTAGACATTTTACCTTTAACTTATGTTGATTTTCTACAAACTAACGCCCTATGTGACTACTAGACGAACGAGGAAAGCAAATAAACACAATAACTTGTGTGTCCTAAAACATTTGTCTCCACAATCCCAGCAGTGGGGTCCGCTATTAAAGAACAACAACACTTCTAGTCCACAATTTGCGTTATTTCCACAGTCAATTGTTTAAGAAAAGTTAAATTAACTCTGTGTATGTGTGCCGCGAGAAAGTAGGAAAACTGCGGTTGTAAGTTTGTACAACAAGCTGTTTACACATGTGTGGGTGTGTGTGTTTTTGTATAGTTAGGTCACGGTCTTCCGTGGAACTAGATTATTAGTTTAATCATTGTTGGTCTTGTTAAAGTACAATTTTTTGTTGTTTATTTACTTTTCTTGAAAAAAAAAACAGATGTAAAATTATTGTGTACAATCTCTGTAAATTATTCTGTGGATGATCGTGGCTATTAAAATGTATGTATTAATATTTATATATGACGGAATATTTTAACGCTCAATCGTTTCTGTATAAGAGACAGCCTGTGGCTACAAATGGGACAATAAAAACGCCGATGATAAATGATTACAGAACATATGTACATGCTTGTACCTTTAGCCATAGACTACATATTAAACTGTCGACCAACTATCGGCCGACACCTGATCGCTTTACTACATTTTCATAACAATTAAGTTCCCAATAAAACTTTCAGTCGACTAAAAGTTTATCATCGGCGGTGGCTTTGGGAAGCAATATTAATTAATAAGTTATAAAACTACTCAGTTACATTAATACGAATAAAGTTACGTGTCATAATTTCGGTGGGATGTGGGTGAATCCGCAGTAAACAGCCAGTTTAATAATATTTCCAGTTTTTATAAAGCAGCAGTTCGAAAACTATAAAGCAGCACAATATAAGAGCTTCTACTTCGGATATAAAGATTGAGGTAATGACAGTTTGATGCGTTCCCGATGCACAAACTTCAGTTCAACAGAACGAAATGACGTATCTAACATTTATTTTGAAACTGTATCTCCCCTGTGCTGTTTTTGGAACTTGAGAAAAATCATTTCAGAATACGACGACAGGCCATTGTCGGTTGCGCGTTGTGTTACACGCGCTCCTCGAAGACAAGTCAGCAACATCGGAGTGGCCCCGTAGGATCAATGTCTATTATAGAGTTGTTCGCAGGAGTTACCGTGGCCCTGGCACACAAAGACCTCCAGAAGGAACATAGTGAGTTTTAGTCAGTAATAGTCTGACATGATTTCCCATGAAAAAAAGGACCATCTGATCGACATTATTCAAATAGACAGACAAACAAATGCAATGATTATATTAGTCTTCTTACTTAAATCTAATATTCATTATTACCGTGTATGTAATCGGCCTTACTTTTTACCCATAGTCTAAACAAAACCAAGTATGAATTTTCTTCTTTCATTGTTCATAGAATCCACGAAACCAAGGTATGAGTACTATATTTTTTCATGCGGAATAAAATAATTGGATTATTCAAAGAGGATTCTGCGTCCTTTCACCGGGACGCTGTAGACTAATTAAAACCTATCGTTGACCTAGAGCCAACAATATTTTTATTATACATATTATTTTTATTATAAAAAAACATTCAGATTCAGCGAATAGTTAGGAAAACTATGTATGTAAACTGACTTTTGTTTTTTTGTTTTTAGAATTTAAATTTAGATTTTGCACCAGCTTTTTAAATTATTTGGAATTTGTGAAATTAGAAAACATTCTTTATGTATTCATTTCACATTCTTTATTAACGTATATGTTTTTTTTTCTGGTTGTTGCAACTACCACAGCTACTTCTCCAACAGCCAAAGGTAGAGAACGCCTAAAGCACACAGTACATTGTGCAAGAAATATAAATAAATAACGAAGTTTATGTTTGCGCTTCGTGTAATCGCCATTTGTTTGAGCCGAAACCATTCTCAAGTTAATAAATTAACATATTTTTATACAATTCATATCGACATAACGAAAGCACAAAATAAAATGTAAAATACGTACAATCGGATAAAATTATTGCTCCATAAACGTTAATTACTAAATGTCTTAAAACAATTTAATTGTATCAGTTTATATAACAGTGTGGTTTAAACTAGAAGCGACTCGACAAACAAAAGTTAGATTAGTTCCACCAGTGCCCCGCTTCTAGGAATATATTGCATGCGCATTTTTTAATGACAAAGTTTTTAAGTATCCCCCTATCACTGGGGGATACCTAACAGGGAAATAATGGGTTTTCTTTGCAATTGCTTCAGCAAGAAAAATTGCGGAGTCCCTACGGATCGTAAATGCCTGACCTGACTGAAGTTGAGTTTTATTTTTATGTTTGTTAGAAAATTATGAGCTCAATTTATTTATGGTAAAAGGTATCATGATTGGGAAATTAAGGTTCTTGGCAGGAAGGATGGAGTTGATCGTTGTGTTATTATGATTTTGCATAACTTAATAACTAAGGATGCGAACTAGGTAGTAGTGATTAATATGGATGTTCCCCGAGTTTTATGGTGTAGTTACAAAAAAAGTTAAACAGACGTTTGACAGGTTTTTAAAACAAAATCAAACAAACAAATTGTGAAAGAAAAAGTGTTTTATTGCGAACATTGTGGTGTTAGTGTTTAATTATTATTGAATAAAATTAAGTATATATCGATAAGCGGGCAGTGCCCCACTTTCAACTATTGTTTTCTCTTGTTCTCGCAAAATGTGTTGTGCTAACTATAAATATAGCAAAATCGCACGTGTTGTATAGAATTTTGCAACTTCAGAGACCTGAATATTTCCTTCATGTTTTGTCAAGGTCGCTCGTACAGTTGTTTTTATTACTTTTTAATTTGAAACTATGTTACTGCATGTTTTATTTTAATCTCACAATTTGAGGCATATCCACTGTATTCTATCGATGTCAAAAATCAGTGCAACACATAAATTATGCCTAATTCACCAACCCGCATTGAGCAAGCGTGGTGATTAACGCTCAATCCTTCTCCATGGGAGAGGAGGCCTGTGCCCAGCAGTGGGACGATAAAAAAGGCTGTGATGATGATGATGATGATGCCTATATCACTGTACTTTGAGATGATGACGTGGTAGCTACACAAATATATAATAGGTAGGAGACTCTTGTTTCATAGGCATATACAACTAATTGGGTTCCAGGCAATTAACAAAATCAAACGGAATATTCATGTTTCGAGATCCACGAGGCACCCACTGAGGGTTGTATTATCATAAAGTCCCATATAATCAAGATAATGTTTGTTAAACCTAACTGTACTAACAATTTCCTTTAAAAACAAACAGGACTCATCTACCCTAGTACGTACTTAGAAGAAGGAATTTTAAGAAACCAGCAGAATGATTGCGTCAGGTATTCTATTTGACATATTTATGCTGAGCTGGAGTTTCATTCGTTGCAAAATTTAAGGCACACTTATACACAAGTCAAATACCTATG
Organism: Heliothis peltigera; assembly: GCA_958496145.1. Lineage (NCBI taxonomy): Eukaryota > Metazoa > Arthropoda > Insecta > Lepidoptera > Noctuidae > Heliothis > Heliothis peltigera. The sequence continues at coordinate 2,576,170 of OY292326.1, read as the reverse complement.
TCATTTTAGGAAAAAATGTTCTTGTCGTTTTCTATTTTCACATTATTTTTAAATGTTAAGACAATTTTTAAAATGTTTAGTATATAACTAAGTAGTAAAAAATATTTGCTTACACGTTTTTTTTTAATATGCTTTATGTATTTCTTTTGTTTGTACTGAATAAAGGAACGTTTTATCTATCTTATTATTTTATTCGATATCTGAGTAGGTGTACTAATTTAACAAAACCGAACTCAACTAAAACTAGGTCCACGCTAAAGTATAAAATTTCAACAAAACCGCAGTAAATAAATCACAAAGAAATACAAAAAGTTTTTGCAAACGAAATGCTTCGAGACAATTGCAATTTGTTCGAGTCAGTTGCAAAAAGCAGAACACGAAAAAGCCTACTTTTCAGTCTCTCGATTAACACGAGAAAAATATACGACGGAAGTAATACACGAAGGGGCTATATCAAACTAGGTAAACTGGACAAAACCGGGTGAACTCGAACAAAGTTTTTAAGCTGTACTCTCGGCCTATTTTTTTTAGTTGGCTGTGGAACTATATAAAGGAACTTTTGGGTTTTTGCTAGTGACAGGAAGTTCGTTTCGGACTGCCAAGAAAGGTTATATTTTCCGCGTGTATCTTGTAAAGTAGGTAAGTTTAGTATCCAAACAAAATAATTATCCATGAAGCGGATGACTATATACCCGTACATACATACATATAGAGGTATACCACTAGGTATAATACATAAAAGTATAGTGAACCTTATTGATAAATGCACACCTAAAATAGAGTGAATAGATAGAAAAGAGAAAGAAAAAGGGAATTAAAAAGTTTTTTTTCCTTTTTTTGTTTTATATTGAGTTTTAAACGATATTGCAGTTTTTATGTGACTGATAATGTAATGAATATAGATCATCTGAGGAATGCATCAATCCGCTGCAGTTTTAACAAGACAAGCTAATGCTAAGCGTTGTTTAACATTATGATTGATCGATACTATTACTTAGCCACTAGCACCTCCTAGCAGCTCCTAGAAAAGATAAATGAAATGAAAATTATTTTATATTCCAGGCAATTGAATCGCCATAATACCTCGTGTTCATATCAAAAGAAAAATATTCTGAGTACCTAATATTGATATAATAATCATCTCCCGAGCCTTTTCCCAACTATGTTGGGGTCGGCTTCCAGTCTAACCGGTTGCGGCTGAGTACCAGTGTTTTACAAGGAGCGACTGCCTATCTGACCTCCTCAACCCAGTTACCTGGGCAACCCAATACCCCTTGATTAGACTGGCGTCAGACTTACTGGCTTCTGACTACCCGTAACGACTGCCAAGGATGTTCAATGACAGCCGGGACCTACAGTTTAACGTGCCATCCGAAACACAGTCATTGGTGTCCAAGATATACTTAGAAAATACATACAAACTTAGAAAAGTTGCATTGGTACTTGCCCGAATCGAACCTACGCCCTCACACTTGAGAGGTTGGCTCTTTAACCACTAGGCCACCACGACTTTTTATTCAATATTGATATAATAATAATATCAAAACGAAATCCGAAAATAGCGAAGGACGAGCCAAATTCGTACTACAAGTAAACATGTAAAACTTGTACCTACTTAAAGTTTCTTTTGATAAACAACGAACGTTCAAATCGTGAAGCCTTTTATTTTCTTCCACTGTTGTAAATATAGACTGATGAAGTGTTGTGCAGTGAATCAGAAAATTTATGGAGTTTCTAGCGAAAATCGTGTTTGGAGTTTTTGGTAAGCAAAGTCACTCGGTTGTTTGCGAAATTAGTGGAAAATAACAGGAGTAGCTCTTGAATATTGATGTTTAATTCGTAGATATGATGATGGCATCCAGGCCGATTGTCGGCTACGGCGGCCGTTCTCTTTTATGGAGATCAGCCAGCTGCGCAGGACACATAGTACACAGGCATTCGCGCAGACACAGGTGCACTCTCTATTCCCTCACTCTCATAGTCCGATGGGACGGCAATCCGATACAACCGGAGAGAGATCAGGCGCAGGACCGACATTAACGTGCTCTCCGATGCACGGGTGAATCAGTCACCAACTTCCAGACTCCAGGCTGCTGTATGCAATTTTCTCAAAATCCACAAAGCGATTGCAGCCCGACCCGGGAATCGAACCCGAGACCCCGTACACAGCAGTCGCGCCTTGCCACTACTAGACAAACAAAGGGTATTTGTTTAGAGGAAAATAACAATGTCGGAATACCAATACCTTAGCAAAGCCCCAGTCCAGTTATAACTAAGTCACAAGGTAGGTAACATTGTACCAGTTTATCCGATACTAGACAAGCTTAGTAAGTTCCCTCATAAATATGTATATACCCATCTACATATTTATAGTGATTGTTCAACTGTAAAGTTTTGGTATGTTTCAGTAATTTGTAACAATCCAATTACAACGTGTAGGTTAGAACCTACTGATTTTGCGGACGGATTTCGTGTTAAATTTGAAAATTTTATTCATGTTGTTATTAAATTTTAATTTCATTGGTTTGGGAAAAAAGGCGATCAGTTAGATTGTGGTCGGCTTATTTAATAGATTAGTATCTAACGTTCTTCTATTGTTTTTTTTTTTTTGTTTTATATCGGGTCAACTTTCACACACGGTCGGTTAACCCTAAAATAAGTATTTGTAAGACTTAGGTTATGGGTACACAACAGATATACTGCATACTCGTATGTCTATTATTTACTTTAGACAGCCCACTCGGCGGGAAAGGCTCTATCGGCTTTATCCGAGTGCATGGAGTTTCCACGCAGGTAGAGACTAGTATATTTTCCTGATGTATAGATTTTTCCTGATGATAGTATGAATCCTGGACCCTCTGTTCGGCAATTTGGCAAAGTGACCATTGCACTAGCAAGGTCGGTAATAGTCTGGATCGCATCACGATTCGGTAGTCACCACAATATTCTTTCGACCCACAAAAAATTCTCAATAAAAAATCTGACGGAGCACACATATACTTTTCTAGATACTAAGTCTAACTAATACTAAGTCAGACAACTTAAACGGGTTGGTGAGTTTTTTGGTAAGTCGGTTAAAAGATAGCTAGCTACCATATTTATAATATTTTATGTATTGGCAAATAAATTGTTACGGATAAAGGGATTACCTGAAATACACACAGCACTTTTCAAATAATACGTTATTTAACTTAAAATTCCTGGTTAAATCGGTTTTAATTGAACGCTGAACTCGCCAATAGCGAATATTTATTTGTTACCTAACCAGCATTTCTGCCGCCTCTGTGCCCTACGGTGTCCATAAAGATAGTATCTTTATGGCTTGCATGGGTACCTTTTTTTGGGGACGTAAACATGTATTGAATATAATTTTTTTAAAGTAGTTAAAACATCGTAAACCCCTTGGAATAAAATAGTAGCATAGCTGAGTCATCATCATCATCATCACAGCCTTATTATCGTCCCACTGCTGGGCACAGGCCTCCTCTCACTAGGAGAAGGATTGAGCGTTAATCACCACGCTTGCTCAATGCGGGTTGGTGATTTCAGACTTTATAGTCCAGGTTTCCTCGAGATGTTTTCCTTCACCTTTTTATCAGTCATTGGTGTCCAAGATGAACTTAGAAAGCACATATAACTTAGAAAAGTTACATTGGTACTTGCCTGACCTGGAATCGAACCCGCACCCTCATACTCGAGAGGCTGGTGCTTTAACCACTAGGCCACCACGACTAGCTGAGTGTTTTCTCTAAATAACAAAGAAATATACGGAATACCTAATGTTTTTTTTGACAAAGTACCGATGCCAAAACATCGAGCTACCCGAAACTGTAAAACTTTCCCAATTAACTTTTAACTATATACTTCAACGATAGCTTCTTCAGAGTTGCTTGATGTGCTGGCGTCTGTACTATAGCAATAATTTTCTGTAGATGTCTGATATATACTACATTAAAGACCGATCGATACTATAAAAGGGGTCGAATAATAAAAAAAATATGCTTAATTTTTTCGTGAATATACAACAATCCGAATTATACGAATATACATACGCGAAGCCTTTTTCAAACGTACCTACAATATATCAGAGTCCAGTGCGTATAACACACCAAAAAGAGCCATCCAACTCAATTTATAGTTATTAGCATAGATACGAGTCATAAAACACCAAATCTCGCTCCGGACATCACCATGATTATTTATGTAATCCATTCTCGCATAATGGGAACGCGAAATGCGAGAAAAACGTTAACGTCTGGCCCAATGGTCGTTTTATTTGTCAGGATTGTAACCTATCCGTATATGCTTGGTAGTCGCTGTATGGCGAGCGGGCGGTTCACCCAATTTCGGGTGATATGCATAAATTGAGCCAGCTTCGTACTGAAAGTATGCGTTTATTCTGTGGAAATATTTTTCGTTGGTTTTTTATACTATACGAGTAAAGTTCAAGTATGTATTTGTTTGTAAATGATCAGAGATATTATGTTTAAGGTATATAAGGTTAATGTTTATAAACATGTATGTACTTAGCATTTTTCAGTCTGGGTTATGTGTATGGTTGACCATCTTATCATAACGAGTTCCTCCGTGTTTCGGAAGGCATATCAAATTGATGGGTCCCAATTGTTATTTGAAGATCTTTGGCAGGAGTTAAAGGCAACAGGAAGCCAGAAAGTCTAACAACTAGTCTTACCAGAGGTTGTACAGGTTGTCAGGGTTGAGGAGGTCAGATAGGCAGTCGCTCCTTGTAAAACAGTGGTGCTCTGCCGACCCCTGCTAGGTAGGTGATGGATCCGTATTTAAGTTTCAGCTTCCAAGTCGTATTTTGGACTAAGATTTTCTCAGTGAAAAAATATTGTAAAGCTTAAATTCAGAACTAGTTTTCACCGCTGTAATTTAAGATTTTTATGTACTGTGGATTTCGAAACATTACTGTGAAAACTATGGCTCAGAGAAAAAGGTAGATGGTATGACAACCATCTACCTTTTTCTAAATATCCCCTTTGCATGTGTCTTAGTTCGTAATAGTGAGTTGTACTGTACTCTTTTATGACTCAAAGGCTACCTCGTTTTCCTAGAAAAACTTTGATGTGTGTATTATGTCAAGAAACTACGCTCTTGATGTCTACGCTACATAATATGAGTAATACTCGTATATGCACTTGCCGCGACACAAAGGATGTCTTGTATCGCTCAACGATTAAGCATTTTCAGCCAACGTGAAAATGCAACCAGCTTATTGGGTACACTACCGGGTGATGGCGATGAGGACCAATTTTTTGATGCCCTTTTTTAGTTTTAAAACGCTAAGCGCCAGTTTCACCGGTTGCTGATAAGTTCCAGATAGTTTATCTGGTAGACAATTGCATACAAATACTGTTCTCTTTTTTTAATTTATCTGGTAGACAGCGGTCGTCCGTAACAAGCTGGTTGAATTTTATTTTTATGTAATAACTAAAAAAATACAAAAAATATAAAATGAAACACAAAAATAAATACGAACAATTTATTAATAAACAAGTGTTAATTTTAGGCTTGTAAAAGTACGCACAGTGCTATCGTTAGCACCCACGATGAGGTAAACGTCCGACTGCCGCCCTGATGCAGCTCAGCTAGGCTCTCACCTGCCAAAAGAGATTGGTGATAAACAACAAAGCAAAGCACTATCTTCTAACTAGAAGACAAAAAGAATGAATGAGACAATAATTGACAGTGACAGCAACTTTATTTTGCACTTCTAATGATCCTGGATGCTGTTCTTTTAATGATCCTGGATTTCGTTATTATTTTATGTTAAGGACTAGCTGTAGCCCGCGATGTCGTCCGCGTGGGCATTAGGATTAAACATTCACCCCCATTCCCCCCGTAGTGATAGCGTGATAATATGTAGCCTATATGTTGACCCAACCTCTTAGTTATATTTATGCCGAATTTGAAGCAAATCCATGCAGTACTTTATGAGATTATCCCGTACATACATACAGACAAACAGACAAAAATTCTTAAAACTACCAACTTCTTTTTGGCTTCGATATCGACTTTAGATCACGCCTCAATTTTTTTTTTATGTTCAATGTACAGTTTTGACTTCTCTACGATTTTATTATAAGTATATAGGTATGTTTTATTCACTAAAATAATGTAAAAAATCTTCTCTAATTTATATGTACATATTTACTTTACGAAATTTCTTGATTCGATCGAAGCGCTCTGAAACCCGCGGTATAAGTTATGTAATAGCTTAAAATTTAGATATTTATTTAAATTTTAGTGAATAGATTTAGCATAGACTGTGTAGTTCTTCTTCTTAATTATTAAATCAGAGAGATTCTGATTGAGGGTCAAGACAAGTGCGAACCTATAATTTACTTAAATCCATATTTTGTTATTTGCTTTTTATTTAGAAAGAAAATAAACAGTTACCTTTGATAACATGTAGTATGACATGCGCAGGCAACGGCGTTGGGGGCGGAGCGCGTGCGATCGCGCATGTGTAGCGGCCTGCGTCGTCACCGCGCACGCGCGCCACTCGCAGTATTGAGTTCGCGCCATTTGACCCGAACTCGGTTCGTACACTGTTAGAAAAATATTTCATGTTACATGACAGTAAAATAAAAAAAATAACAGTCATGATGCAACTAGTGCATTTTTTTCATTAAAGCTTGAAAGGACTGGTTTTAAAGGTAGATTAAATTTGATTTAGCAATAGGTATTGTAAGAGTACAATTAACTCATTATAATATTTGTATCTAGACATATAATAAGACTACTTCGTTAGTCTAGCGGGTGTATAGCGTGATTACTGGCCATGGGGAGTTCCTGGTACGGGCTAAAATCGCTTATATAACAGCCCGGAATCTGCGAGTACGTAATTGACACATCTGTGCATCGGCGAGCGCGACTGGGGAACTGAAATCATCTTGTACTTCAACGTACCTTATCCCTCCTCTAGTGGTGTCATCATTAAGTAGATCATCCTTCCTATACCACAGCAAGGACGGCCCCCCCTCCATCTTCAGGCCGTTGACTTCACACCGCAGCGCTACGGTGCTGCCAACCTCACAGACTTGCTCTGATACCGCTGCGCCCGCGCCGTCCACTATGCGGACTGACACTTCTGTAACAAAAAAATATATTTTTTCTTAAACATTATCGTTTTTACTAAAAAGAAAGATTTGATTGTTTTTTGTTTGAATTGTTGGGAAGTACTATTGCCCGTGAACATACATATACCTATGCTGTCGCTCTCTGTCGCTAAGTTTTATCCGGATACGTCAAGAAGTTCCCCGGGGACGTAGAAGTAACTGTGAGAAATTACTAGTTTCTATCGTTTGTAGACTGTTGTTGTAATAATTGAAACAGTTACATAATATATAAAATATTCCTCACACATTCACACAACGTCATCTAGTCCCAAACTAAGCAGAGCTTGTAGTATGGGTACCCACTAAACAACTAATAAACATACTTATATACTATTCTTTTGTAAAAACAATCATTATTATACATTGAAACACCTAGACTTAGTCAAACACCTATGTTTATGCACAAATGTTTGACTTATGTCGAATCGAATCCGCGACCTCCACTACGCCATCTGGTCGTCGAATTAAATATCTCGTAAACATTATCCTGAATTCACGTATCAAAATAAGAAAAACCATTATCTAATAATTAAGAGCAATTTTGAAACAAAAGAACTTTGTTGTTTCATCTCTTTGTTACCTGAAGTCTTCTTATTTAGATATTCTTCAATAGCCATTCAACAGCGATTAAAAAGTTTGGTTTTGCAAAAATAATGTTTTGCTGGGATATAAAAGGCCCTGTGTTTATTAACTGGGTTATATTAATGTGTAATTAACCCAGTTACGAAGTGAAAAGTTTCGACTATGCCTGAAATATTTTCTTTGTATCCTTAGAAATAAATTTTAAAAGTGCAATTAAAAAAATATTTTCTACTTGTACTGTAATAACTTCATAATAAATAAATAGCTTGATATAGATGTATTTTAGTTAACCTACTTAATTTATGTATCACTTATACTCATAAAAGGTCTTATAGTCGATTCCTGTGTGTTATATTGTCTCGTTAGTTTGCAAGGAAATCATTAAATGGTGGTGATTAATCGAGAACTTATGATTTAGTGATAAAAAGCCATTAATAATCTTTAATTAGTACAGACACCAGCACATAAAGCTACAATCTGTCAAATTACCTTAATAGATTTTCAACTTTATCTCTGAAGCATATGGTTAAAAGTTGATTGGGAAAATTTGACAGATTCGGGTCACTTGATGTGCTGGCGCCTGTACCTTTAAAGCGCTTTCATTTCACACTAGTGAATTTTCGGCTCGATTTTTCCGAGTGGCAGTGCTCGGTTCGTACGACGCGAAAGAGTAAAGAATTACTAACTACCGGTGCAAAAGATGATTTTTATCACCCATAATGACGATTTTTTCAATAAAAAACACATTTTCTCACTCACCAGGGACCTTAAGCGTGACCCTCGCGGTGCGTGGTGGATGCGCCGACAGTTGACAATCATAGTGCGCCGCGTCGCTTGGACGGACCTCCCTCACTTCCAGCCGCCATATGTCTGGAGGGATGAAGCGGGCTGAGTACCTGGTAGGACAAAAGCATTAGATATTGAAATCTTACCACGGGGTATTCGAATGGTAGAGATTAAGATTGAAAAAGATAAAAAGTCAAGGTTTTTTCCACAAAGACTGAAAATGAGCACTTTTGAAGGTAAATTTTCCAAAAAATTGCCCTCAAAAACCTTGCACCACTTCCTATGTGTTATCGGAGGAAGAAATGGTGAAGAATTTTGTTTGACCCGATGATGTCTGGGTAACTGGCTTGAGGTGGTCAGATAAGTAATCGCTCAATGTAAAACACTGGTGCTTAGCTGCATATGTTGAGACTGGAAGATGACTCCAAAATAGCTTGGGAAATGGCTAGACTAATGATATTGATTTTAAAAAATGTGATATTGGAGAGATTTATTTTTAGGAATTCATATATTTCATTAGCTATGTGCTATCCAATCTGAAAAAATGAAATTTGTGACCCTGTCAGGGTTGACCCCTGTTGGTGAGATAAGAAAGCTCATCTCCTATTTAAGGATTAAAGGATCTCGCGAAGTGTCAACAAGGCATTGACACTCTGCGAAACTCAAAGGCTGGTCTTTGTAACTTGCCTTATAACAAACTTTTTAAAGAATTCTCAAAGAGCTCACAAAAATTCTTCATCATACATAATTTCACACAGTTCAGAAAGTCTACGAAATTCTGTTTACCCTTAAGGAAGGGAAACTCGCTTATTTATATTTTCGTTTCACTAACTTTGAACGGAGTTTATTCAAGAGCAATATATTATAAAGTTTCGGGGAGCTGTCTAGATAATTGAGTGCAATAAGTAAGTGTTTTTGTTTTATTAACTTGTTAAAGTTGGCCCGACTACCTCGTTGAAGTACCAGTCGCTGTAAACGATTAAATCAAGCTTCTCATTTTGCTAAAAGCGCTTTAAATCTTCATCTGCCTAGCCTTTTCCCCTGTGTTTTGGTCGGCTTCCAGTCTTAGCCGGATTCAGTAGACCTGTGTTTTACGTGGAGCTACACCTTGGTAAGACTGGTTGTTAGAGTTTCTAGCTTCAACATAGCTTAAAATCTTGTGGTTCTAAAATCACATATATAAACTACTACCAGGCCTACGAGTCTTCATAACTGTTATAACTCTGCCTCCTTCATACTTCTGTTAATAAATAGTAGAATTTACTAAGCAATGTAATTAATAATTCCAGAACAAATGTTATATCTGATTAAATTATGATGTCCGAGTGTCCACATTTGGTCAGAAATATGTAAACATCATGACTCGCGGCATACACTTGCTGCGCTCGAGGGGAGGTCATGTACGAAAATCATCTATGTATTTGTAGTGTTATTGTATTTTTTGTAACAGTCTAACCAAGAGGTATTGGGTTGCCCGGGTAACTGGGTTGAGGAGGTCAGATAGGCAGTCGCTCCTTGTAAAACACTGGTACTCAGCCGAATCCGATTAGACTGGAAGCCGACCCCAACATATGTAGTTGGGAAAAGGCGCGGGAGATGATGAATTGTATTTTTTGTAAAGCGAGTAATGTCTGCAGTCCATATGATAAACTAATATGAGCTTCTACCTATCATCCGCTGTGTACTGTTGTGTTCCCGTAGTCAGTAGCTCCATGGGATCTTCATCGTTTTTCCGCCGCACCCAGGATACCTGAACAAAATTTATTATGTTTGTGCAGAAAATTAATTAGGTAATTATAGAACATAGTTAGATTAAAATGATAGATAGAAAGATACCTTATCATGTAAATACATAGAAGCTTGTTTACCTAAGGGTTGAAGATAGATGAATGTTCAATATATGGCAAAAAAAAAGAAACCATATGATAATATTATTGCGATTACCATAGGCGCTGGAATTTCTCCTACAAAGTACAATCAACAGCACATTAAGCTACCCAAAATTGACATATTTTCCCAATCTACTTTGAACTTAGCTTTAGTGATTTTTAAAAACTATTTATGAACTTTGACAGATTGTAGTAGCTTGATGTGCTGGCGACTGTATGTCATGACAGTGAGTTTCTTTTGCAATCATCCTAACAACGTAAAAAGGAAAAACGTTAAAAGACAGCAAAAAGTTTGAAAAGAAATTGAAAGCAAATAAATCATAACAAGAAACATACTTATTACCAGTTTATCATGAAGCGCGTCCACTTTACAGTCTAAATAAGCAGTTGATCCAACCAAAGCCTCTATCTCGGGAGCTGCCGCCGCGTAAATACTGTTGCCATTCCCGACCCTGATTACACACAAAATATACCTAATTAACGACATTTCGACACAAATAACCACTCGAACAAATCACAAACTTATCCTTACAAAATTCAAGGTGTTTCCGAACTTCTAACTCAGACTTGTTTACCTTAAATCCGTTCGCAAAATGATTTAATAATTCCAAATGCCGCAAACCTGAGGGGTTGCCGACATAAAAATACAAGAAATTATTTCCCAAAGAAACTTTTGAGCCTTTGAATAAAAATATTTATGTGAATTCCGTGCGAATTTTCTATGGCCAAAGTTTAATTTGACGTTTAAAATTTTATATTATTCAATTTCGTCATTACAGTTCTGCTCTTCGTTAAGTCAACAGAATTGAATTAATTTTGGCACTGGCCGCTCTGTCAAACCATTAGGCGCAAGCAAACAAGGTTTGTTATAAAACGCCTGGCGAACATTAACGTCCGCTCATCAAGCATTGTGATAAGTACTTATACAATGTTTTGTTCAGGCCTTACAGATTCCATTTCTATGAAATACAATTCGAGTATTATCGTATTCAATTGTTTATTATTGGCAAACGTTTTTAGATTGGTAACATTGGGTTTTGTTTACTTACTTCTCGTTTCTATGTTGATGTGTGTTGGAGTAGGTATCAAAAATGTAATTCAGAAGTGGGGCACTAGACCCTGTCTCCCCAGGCTTTCTTCTCCTCTCCACCAACGAAGGAGGATGACTTGAGAGCAGCGACGCACCAGTGGCCTCAATATACCTCCTCGTGTCAGTCGTCGTGACTTCTATGAATGTCCGAACTACATTCACAACCCTTCTTCTCCTATTCTTTTTCTCATCAATCTCTTTCACATTATTTACAATAACTTTAGCACCCTCGTTTGGAAAACTTATATTTGTTTTGTTATCACTGTGATCAACATTCAAACAACATTCAACTTGATTCTTATCTACACTGGTGGGATACTTAAGATTGTTGTACAAGTACAAACTGTCTGTGAGATTAACACTAGAGTAATTAAAGTTTTCGCTAAGTTTGCTTTGATTATGTAGGTCAGAGTTCGTATGTAACATTTCATAGAGTTTGTTTATAGTTGGTTGTGAGCCTGTCTCCTGGAAATTGTTGGTTTCGTTCAATATCCTTGCGGCAGCGTCGGCGTCGGTGCCTGCGAATATAAATGTAAATTTGAGACTCGATAAACAATCAAGTATTTGGGTTTGTCTGCGAACTGTAACCTTTTCGTTGGGAGGTAAACTGGATGTTTTCTATTGTGTTGTTACCACTTTAGGTTCGCTTCGGCGCCTCTCTAAACATTGTGGTTAAAGGTATTTCGGCAAAGACGTTTCAATCTAGCTTGAAGTATTTATAGAAGTCGTTCGTACTTTCAAAGTTTCTACAGTATATTTACTGAAGAAGCTTTTCAAGTTGTAGTACCCTCTAAGTTTAATCAATGTTCCTTTGTTTTTGATGCATGAAAAATTACATACGCTTGTTTACAGAGTTTATCATAAGAAGAAGAGTTTATATGAAAGTAATATTTAAGCTTTAAAATTCCATTATATGCAATCGGATAGCAGCCTGCGTTTGTTCCCCTCAAAGTGACTTCCGTTTATAAAAAATCTCATAGGAATTAAAATATAATAAGGCCACTTAAAACTACAAGCCAAAAGCTTAAAGCTCTCCTAAATTTTTAATTCGTACGGGGACGCGTAAAGAAAATTATTTTTTAAATGGTCGGCAGCTTACAGAATGGCCCTTTTCAGCTTGCTGGCTTCAAATAAACAAATTTGGACAACTCTGAATTTGTAATGCTCTCGAGGGCATTTCGGATCTTTACGGCGAAGTGTCATTGAAGAAGAAAGGCGAGGAAGAAAGGAGATTGAAGTGAAACAACTGTGAATTATGTTTGAAGAAAATTGAATGATATTGTATGTAAATTAAATCCTGACAAAAAATTGGCTGGCACTCGCGCATTTTTATACACGTCTTTAGATATCAACTAGACGGATTTGGAGTTGACGAAAGACTTTTTCTTTACATCATTCTTGTGAAGCTTGCTTGCTGTTGTGTGTGTGTGTGTGTGTGTGTGTGTGTGTTATATAACTGCGCGTCATGTATTTGTGCCTACATTTGCTCCAATTTGTCGAAATCATATCAATGAAAACTCGGTTATTTCAAGAATATAAAAGAATCGTGTCTGTCAAACGTATACATTACTTAAATTAAAGATGAACTACAGTGAATATCGATATAAACATATCGATATATTCTTACCTCTACAAGGTAGTGCAGCTAGGGCGGCGAGCAGGAGCGCCGCAGCGGCCGGCGCACACATGGCTGCTACATCGTCATTGAGCCTACAACAAGTATGATCAAATATAAACATTATTTTACAACATAAATGCGGTTGTAAAAATAATTTAAAAAAAAAGCAAAAATTATAATTAAGACTGCATCGATTAACGTCAATCAACAGGGTTACTTTCGATGATACGTAAGTCCTGGTGATCTTCTGTTTAGAGCACCAGCCTCTCAAGTATGAGTGTCCTAGTTCGAGAGGTACCATGAAACTTTTCAAGTAAGTTATATATTGCACTCTCTAAGAGTATGTTGGACACATATGAATGACTGATTAAAGGTGACTAAAAACATCTTGAAAAAATCTGGACCTTTGAGTCTGAAATCACCAACCGGCATTGAACAAGTGTGTTGATTAACGCTCAATCATTCTCTATGTGAGACGAGGCCTGTGTCCAGCAGTGGGACGATAAAAAGGCTGATGAAGATGATGATTTATTGTAAACCTGAAAACTGTGAATCTTATTTTCATGTCTTACTATAAATATCATTCAAAATAAACATAAATGCTTTTTAGTCATTTATGTTTACTACTTATAGTTAATTAGGTTTAAGTATTTTTTTATTTTTGTAATAGTAAGTATTGTACATATTTGTAAATAAAAGTTCATTTAATAATAAAAAAAAGATAAACAAAACAAAAAAAATATATTATTCACATTTCACAGCTGCTGTGAACGGAAATGTTATTACCGATATCAAAAACACTCTCGTTAATTTGTCATGTTCGGGATTTAATATATTTTAACATTTTCGTGAACAAGGAAGAAGGCTTTCGGTAGATCCCATAGGATTTTCTGTGTACATTGTGTATGGCCCGGGTTGGGGAGACGACAATGTTGGGTAACATACTGAATAATAAGTACAACCTCCACGTGTATCCACGAATAGATATTTCACTCGACTGCTTTCAGACGAGTCTTCTTTATAAATAGATTAGAAGACCAGGCCATACGTCTAAGAGTTTTGTTCTAAAAAAAGACAAATAATATTGCAACTATAAATTAAGATAAAGCTATCCTATCTTTCAAATTGGAGGAAATTGTATACGGTGTGCAAATTTTATTAAAATCGATTAAGTGGTTTAGAAGTCCGTCGCGCACAAACAATGTGACAAGTAATTTATACGTAATTTTAAGAAGTTTTTTTTTTATTTATTAAGTAATTTATTTATGATGCAATAACTACATTACATATTAGCCTAAATGCCTGTTGTGCGGGGTGTGCGGGGTCTCGGGTTCGAATCCCTGGTCAGGCCGAAATCACTTTGTGGGTTTTGAGCAACTTTCATAAAGCAGCCTGGAGTCTGGAAGTTGGTGATTGATTCACCCGTGCATCGGAGAGGACGTAAATGTCGGTCCTGCGCCTGATCTCTCTCCAGTCGTGTCGGATTGCCGTCCCATCGGGTTATGAGAGTGAGGGAACAGAGAGTGCACCTGTGTCTGCGCGAATGCTTGTGCACTATAATATGTCCTGCGCAGCTGGCTGCTCTCCATAAAAGAGAACGGCTGCCGTAGCCGACAATCGGCCTGGGGATGCCACCATCCATCATTAGCCTAAAATATCGAATACATAAATATATTATTATGTACACATAATTTTACAAATTCAATTTAAGATGTTATTTATATTTTTAGATGTTTCTTTTATCTTTGATTCATGACGCGGAGATAGGCAGAGAAATTAATATCATTCTAAGGTACATGTTTATGTATTCTGGGACTTCGCCCCGTAACGTGGGTGTCCAAATATAAACCGTTAACTCGACCCGGAACAGCTTAACTTGATTCGTGACGCGCATTGCAGAGGTCATAAAATATTTAGTTTTCTTTTGTTTATTTCTTACTTCATACCTACTTCTTTTTTACTGCATACTGCTGTGCACAAGGTCTATTCTTTCTTTTTTCTATTTTTTGTTTCTGGAAAATCATCAAAATATCATGAGAGTAAAGCTGGAGGGAGCGTCAGACTTTTACTGACTAAAACCCACTATGTAGGTACCTTCTGGAGGTCCCTGTATGTGCCAGGGCTACTGTAACTCTTTTTAACGCAGCCCCGCTGTATATAGGGTCTCGGGTTCGATTCCCGGTTTGGACCGAAATCGCTTACTTTATAGACTATCGTGAAGTAGCCCGAAGTTTAGAAGTTGATGATTGATTAACCTGTGCATTGAAGAGCACGTAAATTTCGATCCTACGTCCTATCAATATTTTGAATCGATACTTTTCCGAAATCAAGACCACAAAGGACTATAACGAAATCAGTAATAATAATGGCATCGTGAACGATTGTCAGTTGTTTTTTTTTTCGAAGTAGGTACATTAGCCATCTGCGCACTACATATTATTAAATTTTAAAATATTTATCATAAAAACTTTCTATATTAAATAAAACACATAATCAAAGCACACAACTTTAAATATAATTTCATGTATATTCACTTCTCTTAAAATAATAATTAAAACATGGCTCTTCAAACCGCAACAATGATTAACTCGTCTAAGAAAATAATGGAGTCTACCAAGTTCTCAGTAAGTGGAACTAAGTGTTAATTAAATGCTGCCAGTGCTGTAAGGCTTAAGCTACACTGGACATGCCGGTACAAATTGGCCTAACAAGTTGGAACTGCCCAAAACTTAGTACAACTTTTGACGGGGTACCAACAATATCAGCGCGTCAATTCTATAAAATTCGAACAAGAACTCGAATTCACTTCGCTATTCGCTCTCACTTCACGACATAAGGTTTGACACTTTTAAGCGAGGATCGAGTTCGAACTAAACGTCGAAGTAATGGAACGAACACCTTACAGAATACCACTTTTTACGTCTTACGTCAAAATCTCGGAGTCAACTCAAGAGTAGCGCTAGTGTAGATTCGAATTATGAACCGAATTCTAGAATGCCAATCAAGAAACTCACAGCGGATTCAGATTCGATTCTAATCAGATACTATTCAATTTCAGAATGGGTGGACAAAGGAAAAGTTGCAAGATAAATATTGCATTAAAAATCAAATAATTGCGGTGGCTTGGGCAAGGAACAAAAATGGGTTGAAAACGGCAAAGACACTTCATGGGATGAGTTGTCGTAAGTTGAGAACGGAATATTCACCCCGGTTCGCCTCCGTAACAGACGGAATACAAAATTAAATGCACTTTGAACTTTACGGTATTAATATGGTATATTATTTATTCACTTTTAACGTGAAAATTCGGAAATCCAACCGTTAAATTTACTTTTATATTGGAGCATAATTATGCATTAATTGAAAATCTACTTTTAATTGTCTTGGATGGTAAATATTCACATTTACTTATACCTTACTTACTTATCAATATGTTTTAAATAATTAAAAATTATAAACATTTCTTTATTGATAGTCGTTTTTCATAATGGAAAGCTCGAATAGTGGAGGTTCATTAATTTTCGATGCTTGACGACCTGGTATCTCTTATTAAAGTCTAAATTATTTACTTATTTTGTCTACCTTTTAGTCTAACTAGATAGATCTGTGTAGCAGTGTGTTTCATACTAACTACTATCTATCTAACTTCCTTAACCTATTTACGTGGGCAATAAGGCACCCCCCTTCTCTGGTAGTCACACTAACCTTCTGACTAGATATTAGACAAATTAAAGCGGAGCCCCACAACAACATGCCTTCCGAAATACCGAGGAAGTCGTTATGACATAGACACCCAGCCACGGACTGACCGTGCCAATCATTGCTTTACCTGTGATTGAGCGACGTGTACGACTGTCATTTACTCCCGATCTCCTATACTTTCTGTTTATGTGCGTTATTGATCAAAAAGTATTATGGGTATTTGCTATGCGCAGTAGCTGTGATCGATTGTGCAACCCTAAGGGACCAGATTCAATTCCAAGATTTAAAGCACGTGGGTATTGATGTGAGCTACATTATTTACGGTCTCGTCTGCATGAAAGGCGTGTTTTATTCAGGTATTGCAGTCAAATTCTCGAGGGTCGGTAGTCAAGTCACGGTGGTTGCTTTGGTGTTGAGTTCAAATCTTCACTGACGTACGCACTAGGAACCTCGTAAGAGCTCGTGGCTAAGTAAATGCCACATGGGTAGATAGGTATAAAAGGATAAAATAATAATGAATAATGACATCCAGACCGATTGCCAGCCACAACGGACGTTCTCTCTAAGGAAACAGCCAGCTACGCAGGACATTATATTTTATTATAGTGCACAAACTTTTGCGCAAGCACAGGTGCACTCTCTATTCCTTCACTCTGATAGTCCGATGGGACGGCAATCCGACACGACCAGAGAGAGATCAGGTGCAAGACCGACATTTACGTGATCTCCGATGCACGGGTTTATCAATCACAAATTTCCAAACTTCGGGCTGCTTTATGAAAGTCTCATAAAAGTCACAAAGCGATTTCAATCTAACTCAGGAAATTAACCCAAAACCCCGCGCACAGCAGTCGCGCTATGCGACTACTAGACCAACAAGGTAAAGGAGTTTATAAGTAAAAATCCTTTAACATAATATGCAAATAATTATTCGCAACTGGGGGAGGATACAAAAAATACAAGAAATAAATTATTCAAAATATAATTCTGGGTCGTAAACTGGAACCACCTTAGCGTTTCAACTGGAAGACGTATTATGCCACACCCATACCATTTATTCCTATGCATAATGAGGTTCGCAGAACTGGCTTAGACGAGTGAGGAGGTGGAGACTTTATTTTTACACCTGTGTTTGCTTTTAAAGCTCGGATTTAGATCTACAATGGTGCGGAGAGAGTCGGAAATTGTATTCAGTGAATTTATTCTATAGGAAGGAAGGTATTGACTGTATCTTGTTTTATTTTTATACTAGCTGGTAAGCGACTTCCGCGTTGATTTTGGATTATCCAATACTCATTTTTCAAAATTAATCGTTTTATTACAAGTCCCTAACTTTAAAAAATCAATATTACCTTTGTTTTGCTTCCATATAGTGAAAGAATTTTGCAAATCGGTCAATTAGTTTAGGAGCTATTCAATCAAAGCAAACAGACAATTAATTCTTTCCTTTTTATAATATAAGTATAGACCCACCTACTTTAAGACATGATACTGTTACCATTTTGACAAAACTCGCAGTTCAAGGCTTCTAGCTTTATCATGAAACGGACCATAAGTTGCAAGTGCACTCATTACGAGAGCCAGTGTATTCTCTCAGCCATGATATGGCGAAGGATGGTGCGACTACAGATTGCAGCTTCTGAACATATTTTTATATGAAGGGATTTTATAAAATAATAAGATCTAGAGGATGAAGTTGGTAAAAAATGTTCTAGACTTCGCACTAAACGATTACATATTATCATTCAGCGATTTCCACTCTCAACTTGATTATTCTGATGTCATTAAAATTATTTCTCACTAAGAGAGTTACTAACTATATGTTAATACTAAATGTATTACGATATAATAACGAGTTAATAACAAGTAATGCGACAAAATAAATACACACACCAATATTAAAACTATTTAAAGCTATCCCGCAAATTTTAATTTAAAAATTTCTTGAAATGTTGGGGTTGACTAATTTTTCCAAATTTATAGCTATCGATTTAAGACTGCGACACCTTTTAGTTATTATGAAAATACTGGTATTTTAAATATATTTTTTTGTTTTGCAAAAAAGTGATAAAAACATTTATATACCTAGATGTTTAATAAATAATTAATTGAATTAACAATATTGTAGAATATCTAGAATCTTCATCACTTTAAAAAATCCAACTCAAAACATAACATAGGAACTTTCTCCCAGTATTATCATACATATGAATTAAAAATCACCAAACGCTTGTCTTAGCGAACAAATTGGAGTCGTTAAGTTGTCTCACTTAAACAAACAAGTTGTGATGAACTTTGTTTTATGTTAGAATTTTATTGGCTCGTCTAACAACTAACTTTGCATCCCCTTGACAAACAATAAATTATCTTTAGTAATACTGATGTTAAATGGATTAGTTAGGGTGCTTCTGTGTTTCGTATTTACTATTTTAGAAATAGAACTATTTTAGGCTTTTAAGTTGGAAATCATCAAACGACCCCCCTGCGGTGCAGCTGCAGGCTTAGCATGGCAACCGTAGAAATAAGTTTTGTTTACCGGAGAACGGACATAATGACAGAAAAGTGACAGATTGACGTAAGATTCATTTTGTCATTTTTTGAAGTAATTTTTCTTTTCTTCGATTGACACAAGAATACAAGTGAGTACTTAGAGTGAGTATATGCGAGTTGACAGGTCGCGCCATGCTCGGGCAGAAGACATGTTGACATTGACAGAAAGAGCTTTGACTTTTCTTGACAGAATAGATATACAATCGCCATGCTAAGCCCGCAGGAGGGATGATGATGTCTATTATTGTCTAAAACCCACTTCTGTTCCCTCTGAAGGTATTTGTGTGCCAGGGCCGTGGTAACTATGGCGAACCACCCGCTTTGTATGTGCGCAGAGCCTTGGTAGTTCTTGCGAACAACCAGTAGCCCCGTACAAATAGGCCAACCGGGAACAACTACAGCCTTAATATAGTGACCCGGGAATCGAATCCGAAACCCAGTAGTCAAATTTTGCAATTATTAAACTAACGTAACCTCTAGTTTAAAAAGCTCACTGAAACCAAAACCTTCCTAACTAATGAAGAACAACTTCCAAATTCCCTGGAAGCTGTAATTGGACGCCTTTGTTGAGCAATGAACCAGCTATAACAGCGAAGTACCTATTCTGAATCCTCGCGAGCCCCAAGCTAAAACCAATAAGTCAAGACTGTTAGGTAACATAACAGATGGTCGCATATATTTCTCTTGAAAATTTGTAGTTTTTTTTTTCTTGTTCGTACCATATTTTCTCTGTACATTGACTGTGCCTTGTTTTTGCGGGCTTTTGTGCGTCACGTTTGAGCTTGTAATAATAATGGTATTGATCGAATACCTAAGAGAAGTGTGCTGGTGTTTCTTCGATTTCTTCTTATACCTATGTATTAAAAACAAGAGTACCTTCTGGCAAATTTAACTTCGCACGGGTTGATCGATCATAAGGTTAAGCGACGCTTGGCGCGGTCGAGTTCGTCCATGCTTCGGAAGGCACGCTAAATTGGTGGGTCCCGGCTGTAGTTTGTACATCCTTGGCAGTCGTCACGGGTAGTCGGAAGCCAGAAAGTTTGACAATCACTCTTGCTAAGGGGTATCGGGTTGCCCAAGTATAAATGGGTTGAGGAGGTCAGGCAGGCAATTGCTCCACATAAAACACTGGTACTCAGCTGCATCCTGTTAAGACTGGAAGGTGACCCCAACATAGCTTGGGATGAATGATAAAAAAATCTTAGCAGTTACGTCAAGTAGAATATTGCAGCGGTATGCATGCTTCAAGGGTATGCCTTCCAGTGTAAAGACTCATTATATCTTCAAAATTTGGTGCAAAATTATCATTATTAAATTACAAGTACCTTAGCAATTTATTTTTAACAAAGGATAGAAACCGCCCCTGATCACGCCTCACCTAAACTTTTAATAAAGTTCTCCTTCAATTCATAATTCAATCCAGAAGTTTCTGTTACCTAAGCATCAGAACTCCTTACTGAATGGAGTTGCCAGAGCAGTAAATAGAATACCTATTAGTAATTTTGAATTGAACTCCAAACCGGTACCAGTAATGGAGAATCATTGTAAGATCTCGAATTGTCGTTTCCATTCGCTAAGATGTTTTGTAGTACAATTTGAGATCGAAATTCTGGCAAGGGAAACCAATAACTACGTATCTTATTTAAATACGGGCTCGTGGAGTCCGTTCTTAGTTTAAATTGGATTTTCTTGTGTTTGGAAGAAGAATGGGCCACGAATTTATTTTGTACATAAAAATAATGACGTAAATAAGAATTGTGACACAATTATAGGGAAAACTTAAAAAAATAAAGATCTTATTATTCACTGTTCTATCTGTAATATGCCAGCACATCAAGCTACTACAATTTGTAAAATTTCCTTAATAGACTTTCAACTTTTTCGCTGAAGCATACGTTTCAAAGCTTATTAGGAAAATTTTACAGTTTCGTAGCGTTATGTATGTATGTACACTACCTACAAATTGAAAAATGTTATAATTGGCTTTATTAAATTAACGTATCTATTGCTAAATATTTAATGAGCAAAATTTATCCAAATATAAATAAAACCACGTAGGTACCCCCCAACCAGTAATATTCTCATTGTTTAGTTCTTTTATTTAAAAAAAAAGAAAAGAAGTATTTTTCTTTATTTAAGTTAAATTTGATAGTTGTTATATTCCGTTCTGTGTTCTCACTATTGTAAAGTACCAACTAAGGGAAGAAGCGAAGCAACGACAACACAAGTGTTTGTAACTACTTACTGGTGCTGTTTCATTCACATTTGAAAATGTAAACACTTGAGACACAATAAACCATTTATTATTTACTAGCGACCCGCCCCGGCTTCGCATGGGTACAATGCTGATACTAAATACGCTACAAAAAAAACTGTGCATATAAACCTTCCTCTTGAATCACTCTATCTATTAAAAAAACCGCATCAAAATCCGTTGCGTAGTTTCAAAGATTTAAGCATACAAAGGGACATAGGGACAGAGAAAGCGACTTTTATTCGACATTTCGAAAACAGCACGCTACACAAGCGGCTCCAGCAGAGATTTCATACGCAATGATAGTCATTGAAAATACAAATAAAAAATTCATCGCTCTTATCCACGAAACAAATTTAATTGAGCGCAACCGTCAATATAAGCGCTCTGTTACACGAAAAATCAAACATATCCAGTATGTATCACGGACGTATTTGCGCAGGATATTTAAACAGGAAGGAGCTAACAATGCCTTGTCTACGTCACGTCCTGCGGATGCGTTCCAAATACAACTAGTGACTGCTGGTGAAATTTAAATATAGAATATCGGGCTTATATTGCTAGTTCTACCCGTCGGGTCGGAAGAATTGGAAAAAGAAAAATTATTTCATGGAATTATTTTTTGTGATACAATTTACAGGATTAAAACTTCTGTACTTATTCTTATACAATACACAGACACAACAGAACAATTTTACGGGCCTTCCAAAAACGGAAGATCTCGTCACGACAAGATGATCACCCATCCACAGATTGACCGCGCCAAGTGGTTGCTTAATCTAACGAAGTCCCATGCGGCTTTTGCTTAGCCACGAGCTCCTTCCAACACAAAGGTTTAGCCTTTATAGAGAGAAAAATAATCAGCACTCTGTCTGCTTTAAAAAATCCTTGAAACAAAAATATATTCATAATTGGATAAATCTTATTAAACACCAGCTGATACGAACCGATACCAGACTTCCAATTAGTCATCATCCTGTCTCGCTCTTTCTCTCATATTCACATATTGGTATCTCTCTCGTTTGTTTTACCAATCTTTGATATAGATATGTTGTGAAACCGTCTACTTCCGTAATCCGGATGTTCTTAGTACACTCCCGATGCATCCATACCATCTGGATCTACGTGCAAACGTTATTTAAACCACCCTGTATAATCTGCAACGCTAATTGCATAACCCTCCATTCAATATTCAACCTTAGAGTCTAGGATATAAAGCTGATGTTCCCAAAATAACATGTAAGGCGACTTACGCCGTTCTTGTTATATCGTTGGTGTTCCGTAGTTAGTTGTCTTCTATACGATAATGATAAAATCAAATAAGCATTTTATGCAAGATTAGCCCGTGTTAAGCTGAAAATATTGCTGAAACTAGAAAAAGTACGAGAAAAATGTTGCGGGGTTTATGTAAGTGGTCGTATTTTGTGACTTTGTTGCGCTAGTTTTCTTGGCTGTAATGTTAGTAACAGGTATAAAATTATTTCTTCATAATATGAGTTGGACCTTGCAAGCTTTCATTGTACATAAAAATACCTACCTGCAGGCTTAGCATGGCAGCCGTAGAAACGAGTTTTGTCTACCGGAGAATGGACATAATGACAGAAAAGTGACAGATTAACGTAGGATTTCTTTTGTCATTTTCTGCAAAGCTGTTTCTGTCAATGTCAACATGTCTTCTGCCCGAGTATGGCGCGACCTGTCAACTCACATATAATCACTTGTAGACTTATGTCGATCAAAGAAAAGAATAATTTCTAAAAAAATGTCAAAAGAAATCTTATATCAATCTGTCACTTTTCTGTCATTACGTCCGTTCTCCGGTAGACAAAACTTGTTTCTACTGTTGTCATGCTAAGTCTGCTGCAGCTCGTATTGTACTTACTATAGATCGATGAACATATTATGTCTTTCAGGACAAAACAAAAACTAACATTAATTATTTGTCAGTAAAGTAGTAAATAAATGTAAATTAAACAATAAAATAACGACAACAGAATATAAATGAAGTCGTGGCAGCCAAAAATATTCAGACAAATAAACCTCAATTTTGAAGTCGGTAAATAAAACAGTTATAGTGGTTAGCAATTAACTTTTGTACCGTGCGAAAGAATTTTATAAGTGCAGCGAGAGTATTTTTCTACATTCGGGCTACGCCACTGGCCGAGCGCCAAGAGAATTCTTTAATTATTTCAACCATTTATACCTTTTTATTGTTTAGTTTTCCTGTAACGACAACTAAAAGCATGGTTTATTTGCATTAAGCTTTAGTGCAGACGTCAGCACATCAAGCTACCCGAAACTGACAAATTATCTCATTCAACTTTCAACCGATTCAGCCACAAAGTTGAAATTACTACTAAGTTTTGACAGATTTAGTAGCTTGATGTGCTGGTGTCGGTACCTACATTATTTTTTGTTAATATAATGACGCTTTTAAATGAAAACTAATCCGGTGCTAATTTTCGACCGATAAAAAAATTATTTCAAAAATTATTGTCAAATTAGTTTGAACACTCCTTCCAAAAAATATATCTATCAGTATCAATAGACACTAAATAACACTTATAGATT
This sequence comes from Heliothis peltigera, assembly GCA_958496145.1. Lineage (NCBI taxonomy): Eukaryota > Metazoa > Arthropoda > Insecta > Lepidoptera > Noctuidae > Heliothis > Heliothis peltigera. The sequence goes on along the minus strand of OY292326.1, from coordinate 2,551,983 downwards.
TGTCCCTCATATTTTTATTAACTTTCGAACTGTTAGACATTCATTCACACTGTGTCCTTTCGTAATTTAAGAAAGGAAAAGGACCTTATAACTTACATACTTTAACATAAAGAGAAAGTCTCCGTGCGTACCTAAATATTTTTCCTACATGAAATACATAAAACCCACATGTCGAGTTGTATACGGTACAATATGGTCATCGCCTCTAAAAGGTCAGAATTTTATTTACGAACGCACGGCAGGTAGAACATTTTTGCTTTCGGTGGCTAGTCATGTTTCATAGAATAATTTGGGACGTCGATATTTTGGTGAAAAAATATGTAGAGTTACGGTTGGAGAATTTTTTTGCTCACTTTTTGAATTCTCGTTAAGAGAGATCGTGATCTCTCATATAAACGAGCTACAGTCCAGCAGTTTACAATTTTTTTTGAGTATATCAGGATGAACGCAGACCGCTTCTAAACTAATGACAATGTGTCGACGGCGCGGTCTATACCACTCACTCCTCAAAGAGCAGTCAGCAAAAATTGGAGGAGCCCCGTAGAGCCGGCGACTGCAAGTTGTTCGCAAGAGTTACTGTGGCGCTGGCACACAAAGACCTCGAGAAAAAGTCTGACGCTTCCTTCAGCTGCACCCACAGTGGCAATGGTAATTTTATGCCAGTGAATAAAAGACCACTGACCAACCGGTAAATAAAGGAGAAGGTTAATGTTCAGCAGCGGACGTCCTTAAGCAGTGAGGTTTACCTCTTTCCATACAAAACATAATTGCAACCATTTCTTATTAACTAATTACTGTATTACTTCTGTATTCATCATCATCCAGTTACCCGGGCATCCCAATACCCGTTAGGTTAGACCGGTGTCAGAATTACTTCTGATTATTAAATTCATATTTCAGATATTATAAGTAATGAAGAATAAGAAATGTCAATAACTTCCATCGCTAAAATTATAACTCTCAATCCTTAATACCTACCTAAAATATAAAGTTAGATGAATATCACAAGTTGGATTGCCTGCGATACACACACGTTAATATACAACACTATGTCTTCTAAATCGTTAAAATATATTGCACATCTATTTTAACGATGCACTCAAAACATAGAATCGATTAAATTCTACTAACAAGCATTGTAAAAGTCAATTGGCTGCGGTACCGTTCCGACCGTAAATTTTTAAACCCATTAATGTATTTCGCTTGAAACCTGCCAATAAAATTCGCGGAATCGGCCATTCTTTAATTTATTTTAAGCTACCTCAAGCTGTAATATATCGTATTTATTTTACCTGCTTAAAATATCAAGATTAAAACCGTATCAATTTGTTTAATGAGATTATTTAATACTTTACATAATTTTCACGTGATGTGAAGCTATGACTTGAGTATGATGACAACGTTTATAAGTTTTATTTAGGACATACTCCAATTGACCTTTTGAAAGAAGAAAGAAAGGAAACACATTTATTCACACAAAAAAGTGTCATAGTTACATCACTAATTTGGAAACGGGGCAGCGCTCAGCATATGCTGCTCGTGTCTCGTGCTCACAGGCGCGAAACAACAGCGCTGGATTCAGCGCTGAACCACATGTCCTTGCCTCGGAAATATAATAAGTTCCAAGGCAGCCTTGAACACGTTCTGACATCGTTCTAAAATAAAATGCTCGATTGGTAATCCTTTATCAGAGTACCAATCACTTATCAATGCTCTTTGTGAAGAAAACTACTCCAGTTTTTCTGTTCGACTTTGCTGAAAAGTTCCGCAAAGATCGGACAAAAGTCGTAATAAAAGTGTTCCTCGTTTGTCGTTGATTTATTACCGTACTGTACTCAAACGTGCCATCCGCACGTACAAAATTATCTGATCTATGTTGGGATGTAACAAAGCCAACAATATCAGCTTAGATAAAAAGTTTTAAAAAATTACAAAGCCCCTAAATCTCTTTGATAACTTCCAAAATTCCTTTTGGCTTCGGCTTTTGGTCTTGTCTAGCAGGATATGTCCCGGGACGTTCGAAAGTGGGGTGCTTACGATAAAGGGAAATTGTTCAATACATTTTTATGCTCCCGTTTTTTGGGTTCCGTCGGTCCGCTTACTTGAATATTTTTGTTAAATAAATCATCTATCTGATTATCGTCCTTTCCTTTCCACGTCGTATGAACGTTACCTGTCAATATTGCACGGGTTTATAGTGCTACTGGAGATATTTATTCCGTTTAAATAAACTCCATTTTGAAAAAGTAGTTTAAATAAATACTAAAAAACACTGCTGAACATATTGACCGCCTTGAAAAGACGTGCCCTCAGCGCCAAGCTAAGAAATTCATCCATAAATACCTAAAATATGTATGTAGTAGTGAGTTCGGAATTATATCGATTAAAACTAAATATTAATTTTGAACTTTAAAGGTTTGTCATGTAGTCGTGACCATGAGTGACCGTGCCGTGCCGGGCACCATATGGCTTGTCATAAAGTGTCATACGTGACTGTGGCTGTCAAAAGGTTAAGCAAATAAAACATAACATTTTGAAAATTCTGAAGTTTTACGTGCTTAAAAGATTTTTTCAATTATACCCAAGTAACGCGAGCATATCTTTGGGATCGTACTAACAGTATCATTATGAATATTTTCTTTAAAAAAAGGGTAATCTTATTAACATTAATTTCCACAGTTAAACCGGATTGCGGTATATTTAAATAAAAAAGCCTTTTCAGATGGCTCAGGTTCGGTGATTTCTTTTACAACATTCAGTTTCTATGCAAATCCTTTGAAATACTGAGTCAGGTGCTTTGTTTGCTAATGCTATGTATCTTTGCTAAGATATAAAACATACGTGCTTAAATTAAAAACATTTCCTTGCGAAAAGGCTCAGGAAAATATACTTCATTCCGAAATAAACCTTATCGCATGTTGTGTAAAGTCGAATTTTATTTGTCGTTTATTTCATTTTTGTGTCAGCCATGAAAATATTTAAGTGAAGCATAACTATGATTCTTTATTTGGTGAATTAATTAGCAGTTAATACAAGCTATGATTTTTGCCTTTAATTTTTCTTTATATTTTATAGTTATTTTGTTAGTTTTATGCAGTTTTCCGCTTTATTAAGCATTCTTAAGTTCGGAGATATTATTTTTTTTTGTGTAGCTACCTGAATTCATTGCACGCTACTGTAGAATAGTTTTGTTTTCTTTTGTTTTAACTTAGTTAAAGGAAATTGTCAGATTAAACGTTTATACATTTTAAAGAAAATACTTCAGTTTCAGACTTATTTGACCGAAATATGTGATAATTACGAAATAATATTGTTTAAACGTTCTGTAATTATTTTTGGAACATGAATATAAAATTACTTCCCGTTATTTAATAATATGTATACAATTTAAGATGAGAATAGAAAAGAAAAATATCATAGACTATTTTTCATTTATTTCAATAAGATCTTTTTGATTTTATGTCCAAAATTGTAAGGGCTTTACTTCTAAACAATTAGACAGACGTTTGACACTTGTTTTAAGAAAAAAAAATATGCGTATACGTGTCGAACGTCTGCCTAAAAAATGTATGTAATTTTTTTTAAACATTTGTCAAACGTCTGTCCAATTTCTTTGTAGTAAGGCCCTAAAATGTTACTTCAAGTGACTTGCCATTATTTTCAGCCAAAATAACTGCCTTCATCGTCGTTATAAACTAGAAAGGTCTAATAATAATATGAATATTTGTTCCCGCCATGTTTGAAATTATCTAATATAATATTCAAAGCACGTATAACCAGTAACGTTCATTTGGATATCAGTGGGCGTTTGTGTCGTGATAATAATTGCTAGTGATGGGCCGCGGAATAATCGGAACTTTCAGTCAGGAATTTAAAATCGATTATTTTAAACTAATGTTTATTTTATCGATACGTAGAACTTTACGATCAGTATTATTTGTTCCCCTTACTTTATTCAACAGATAAACCCTCCTACTATCGGTGTAGTGAGAGGGGATGGCAGACTTTTACAATATAAAACCCATCTTTGTTCTATGGGTAGGTAGTACTATGTACTTATACACAAGTACACCCATATATAAGAGCATCCAGCCTAAGTCAAACACCCATATTCATGCACGCACATGTTTGACTGATGTGGGAATCGAACCCGCGACCTCCAGCGTGGCAGGCAGATACGCTAACTATTACGCCATCTGGTCGCCAACTTATGTCATTATTTCCTTATTCAGATATCTAATATTTTCATCAGTTCAACATTGAAAATAAAAACATAATAATATTACAATCCTAGCGAAAAACTCAGCTTAAAATATTTTAAACCTTTAATTAATCTCTAGTGACCCCAGAGCCATGCACGCGGAAACACGATTATCATTTCTATGAATTCATTTAAGCGGCAGCATAAAAATATTGACAGTCATCCCGATTACGTGTCGTATAGACTGGAGGGGGGAGAAAGGGGGGTGGAACAGAATTATGCTAAACGAGTCGATCCCTTCCATGTTATATGGAAATAACAATTTCGCAGCACATAAATTCGGGTGTTCAGGGTCATATCTGTCAGAATTTAGATGTCATCTGCTTAAGTTTTGAGAGGAAATCAAGGCCAGTATTTTTTTATATCACGTATTGGACAGAGCAAGCATTTTACCGAGGTTGCTATATCTTGCTCATTTTAATATGCGATAGTTTGTAAGGATGAAGTTTTCCCATACTGAGCACTTACCTATCGTTTCAGCACCAAAGCTATTTACATCTCAGTGCTGATCGGTATTTTACTATGGTGCTGAAAAAATTACAAAATGTATTAAATATTATTCCTTTCTCAGCATCTACGTTAGTTTCTAGAATCAGAATAAGAATATTTATTTGTGAAACATTGGTGAAATATTACATGTGGATCAGTATTATACAAGTGCGCTATGTTTTGCCCTGAAAGCGAACAAATGTTGCAATAAATCTTAAAAACTACACTGTTTAGAAAAGTAAAAATAACTTAAAACAAACACAAAATTAAACTTTTAAGGAACTATTAAAAAGGAACAGGGATGTGATCTACTCAAAATTGTGGTGCCTAAATGGGAATATTTCATAAAAATATATGTTTGTTACACTTTCACACTGAAACTAATGGACAGCTTTTGATGAAACTTGGCATAAATACGGCTTACTTATAACACCAGAATAACATAACGTACAGGCTACATTATATCCATGTTTAGGAAGCAGTTCCCTCGGGACGATGTGAAAAGGCGGGCGTAAGGTCGAATTCGATCGAGCCATTTCGATGTCTCAAAACTAGAAACTCGAAATGAAACCGAATATGAATGAAACCTCTAGACGACGATACTTAATAGCCTGCGCATGTATATTCACATGGAGGCGCAGAAATCAGTCTTAGACAATTTTTGTTTTAATCAATACAGCTATATAGGCAGTCGCTCCTTGTAAAACACTGGTACTCAGCCGAAGCCAGTTAGACTGGAAGCCGACTCCAACATAGTTGGGAAAAGGCTCGGGAGATGATGATGATGAATCAATGCAGCTAAGTCTAATGCAATTTATACCAATCTTGAGTGGAATGACATTGACATGCTATGGCTAACTAAGCTTATTATAAAATGCGCTGAGCGGGTTATTAAATAAATTGCAACTACCATTGAAGTCCGTAAAACATATTAAAGCATCGAAAATAGGTTTCTGAAACCTATAAAATACTAAAAAAATATGAAGATATAAGACTCAATTTTATTTCAAAATACAAAAAGTTATAAAAAAAGGTTTATTGCTTCAACAAATTTTCATTTATAAATTTTGTAGTTGTGTAGTACCTATGTTGTGTCTTTTTAAACACAACACACAGGTCTTACTCGCGATTAAAAAATATTATAAAGGCATGTACGCTACCTCTATAATACAGTATAGGTAGCGTACATGCCTTTATAATATTTTTTAATCGCGAGTAAGACCTGTGTGTTGTGTTTAAAATGTGTGATAATCGCGAAATGTTGTGTCTTGGTTGATGTATTTCAAATTATGTAGTTAACAAACATATTAACGACGACAAGCAACTACTTCAGAAACTCACAATTAGATTATTCGGCCCTTCATGATTAGCCTCTAATTCGATTATTCGAATTCGCAAAATAGAATTCGATTAGTCCCGTCCCTAGGCACGCCCCTAATTATTATGTTCACATATGCGTATTGCGTGGGTATAACCGTCGATTTTGTATTCAACAAACGTAATGTTAGAACATTTTCACATGCCCTTAGTTGTCTTGTAACTGGTAACTATATTTTTATAGACGCTGCTATCAATTTCAGCTTTTTAGGCAAATTTTTTGCCAAGAGGGAACGGTGTTGATTTTCAATGTCAATGTTAGAAATTAAAATAAACACTTTTTCAAGACAGAAAAAAGTCACTTAAATAACTCAAGGACAACACCCCTAAAACTCCCATTTTCTAGTGTTATAAATAGAAAAAAAAAAACATTGACAGCCAGACATCCCAGAAACACAGCTATCTTATTACAATTTAAATGTTTACTAAGAAGAGAGAAGAAAGAAAGAAAAATAATTCTTTGGTAAGCTTTTGGTTAAACGATGCATTTCTTAAGAATATATTTACATTATGCTGTCCAAATCAAGGCTCAGAATACCTTCGTCTTCCATACTTCTATATTATGTGACATAATCTCACACGTAACTATCTGTCCAGCCACATTGTCTTTCAAAAAGTTCGAATTAAGAAAATTACCAATTACCTACCATCATCTCCATCATCTCCCGAACCTTTTCCCAATTATGTTGAGGTCGGCTTCCAGTTTGACCGGTTTCGGCTGAGTACCAGTGTTTTACAAGGAGCGACTGCCTATTTGACCTCCTCTACCCAGTTACCTGGGCAACCCAATACCCCTTGGTTAGACTGGCGTCAGACTTACTGGCTTCTGACTACCCGTAACGACTGCCAAGGATGTTCAATGACAGCCGGGACCTACAGTTTAACGTGCCATCCGAAACACAGCAATTACCTACCATTTTATGATATTACAAAACATAACATAACTCTCAACAATATTATGCAGACCAACGCATAAAGAAGAGTAACATCTCACAAAGACAAGCAGCATTCTCCATAATAAACACAGAACACGATGCTCATGAAATCTGAGTAGCAAAGTGATGGACAGTTATAAAGTTAGCCCTACACTTACCAGCTCCGCTAAATAGCTGCGATAAACCTCGCACCACCCGTTGTTAGGGTTGTCAAAACCCAAACACTAAACAGGCCAAAACTATATTAACGCCTCGAACTATATTAGAAAATGTATTCAAACGGTTATCGTTATTATTCATACGGCTTATCTCCTTCTCACAGTGTCCTTAGGAACTGAGTTTTGCATAAACATAAAGCCAAGTCCCGCCAAGTGTTAACCTAGTTACATACGTGCAAAGTCGTGGCCGCGACGCAATAAAATGGAGGTAAGTAGCGGTGATTTGTTGCGACTTAACGCTTTGTGATTAAATTAACAGGGGTTGGTAGCCCTAGGTAGTTTGTTGCGTTTTATTTTTTTGCGGCAGGTGTACCTGAGAATGGTTTATGAGCGTTATCGTTTTTGTTACGGTTATAAATACATGGAGTATTTATTTTCTCTATTTAAAGGATGTATCTGAACATTGGTATCGGTATCTTTTAGAGGGTTGGTATGCCATTGAACAGTAAATCTTTTTTATGTATCTTAATGGCAAAAACAACATCTCGTCGGGTAGCTAACTATAAAATGAATGTGGAAAAAAATTGCGAACGAAGTAGGGCAAGTATTGAACATGTGCTGGGTTCCTGTAAACATGAGATGATTAGCTTTTCTTACGAGTGATTTATTCCTGGGTCGGGTCGACTTAGCTTTGTGGGTATTAGAAAGCCCGAAGTTCGTGAGTTGGTGATTGACACATCCGGGCATCGGAGAGCACGGAAACGTCGGTCCTGTGAGAATGAATGTCGGCCATGGTGACCGTTCTTACTAAGTAGATTAGCCAGCTGCGCAGGACATAAAGCACAAGCATTTGCGCGATCACATGTGCACTCTCCATTCCCTCACTCTCATAGTCCGATGGGACGGCAATCCGACATGATCTGCGAGAGATCAGGCGCAGGACCAACATTTACGTGCTCTCCATGCACGTGTGTATCAATCACCGACTTCCAGACTCCGGGTTGTTTCGTGAAAGTTTCTTAAAAGCCGAACCCGAGACCACGTGCACAGCAGTTGTATCATGCAACAACTAGACCAACGAGACAGTCAGTCTATGTGATACAGGTTAATCAAGTGTCAGCCCTGATATTGATTTGAATACTGATTGCGAACTCGGCAGGTGATTGGTTTTCAATTTATCGACGTTGCTCCGTTATCATGTTAGACATGACAGCCTTTAATAAGACGTTCATTATACACGAGACGCGATATTAAACGCTAGCTGTTTCGCGCGGGTTCTCTTGTGTTTTTTGCTCATTTTGAAAAAAAAGGAGCTTGTGATGGTTTCAGGTTTTTTGTCTGTCGTCACCAGTCCTTAGGCACAGGCCTACTGTCACACAAAGAAGGTTTGAGTGTTAATCACCACGCTCGCTCAACGCGGGTTGGTCATTTCAGTCTTTATAGTTCAGGTTTCCTCGAGATGTCCTCCTTCACCTTTAATCAGGCATTGGTGTCCAAGATATAGAAAATATACATAATTTAGATAAGTTGCATGGGTACTTGCCCAACCTGGAATCCAACCCGCACACATATGTGAGACTACTATTAAACAACACACGACTCTTACCTACTTATACCTGCATATATTATTGGGCTGTTTTATTTCCATTCAGCTAAAGAGAGTTTTAGAATTAAACTCTTCATACATATTCTTATCTTTATTAATATTAAGTTCAATATCAGAATAAAGCGAAAATTGACTTCCTGCCACTTCGAAGATTTCTCAGAAGAAGCAGGTTTCTGAAATACGTTCCCAGAACTCGAGCACGAATACAAAATTATTACTATCCCATTTACGTGTATATATGACAAATTACAGTCCTAAACGGCTTCCTATTTCTTTCCGTCGTACTAATCAAAGACCTGTTAGCGAAGCCGGTCCCATGAACGTTATCTCATATTTTATTCATTTGTCGTTTCAGGAGATTTTTATATCGTTGCCAGACGCTACTAACTTCTACTATTCATAGGATTTTATTTATTTTGTTAATGTTTTGAGTTGTAAGTAGTCATTGATATTTATGTTGCGATAAAATCAATACATCGACGACCAGCAGACTCAGCATGGCGATTCTGTATCTATTTTATCAAGAAAAGACAAAGCTCTTTCTGTCAATGTCAACATGTCTTCTGCCCGAGCATGGCGCAACCTGTCAACTCGCTTACGCTTACGTCGGTCGAAGAAAAGAAAAATTTATTTTCTACCTGTCAAAAGAAATTTTACGTTAATCTGTCATTATGTCCATTCTCCGGTAGACGAAACTTGTTTCTACGGTTGCCATGCTTAGCCTGCAGTTGTCGTTGTAGTTAGTGTATCTTGGCATTAATATAGCTTACCTTGTCAGTATACAATATGTGCTACTTTTTAACCGACTTCCAAAAAAAGGACGAGATACTCAGTTCGGCCGGTATGTATTTTTTTTTATCGATGAGCTTTAAGTATTTCCCTGGGGATGCGGAGAACCGCGGGCGGAAGCTAGTATTGATTATAGCTATATTTTTATCCTAGATATTTTAGTGCATCATAAAAATGGCGACGAAATTTATTCCTAACAGACAAACTACTGAAATCTAAGAATAAGAAAATATCACGATTAAGTCCATTTCTTTTGTACAGACGCCAGCACATCAAGCTACCCGAAACTGTTTTGCCAATCAATTTTGAACCATATATATGCTTCAGGGATATAGTTGAAAATCTAATAAGAAAATTTGATATATTGTAGTAGCTTGATGTGCTGACGTCTGTTCAATTTTTATATAACTCACTATTCAGCACAAATAAACAGCAAAGAAAAAGCAAAAACCCACACGCAAGTTTACCACAAATCATTGAAAATAATTCCACAATTTTTCCACCTTATCCCACTCCATTAATCTAGATTTTTTCCAAACCATCCGCCCGACTTGATCAAATTTCAAGCGTGGGCAACTCGAAATGAAACTAAAAACTAGACCGTAACAACACACATCAACAAAATTACTCACACATGCCACAGTGTAGGTTATAACATAACAACTCGAACACGTGTCACTCACACAGACAAACCTACGTTAACATTCACGAATGAATGGCGCTATGAGGCTATAAGTACCCACACAAACACATCTCCAAAACAACTTACATAGGGCAACAAGAGATAACCAGAGATAACATAACCGGAGTTTTAACTTGTTCACGCCTGTCTAACTTGTCGATAAGTTAGATACCGCTATTCCGACCTTTTTAACTGGATTCCCAGTGGACGGCGCGTTGGTAATGTAAACAGTGAGTTTTGTCTATGGGGCGCTATGAAAATGGCGGAATAAAAAGGTTTTATTCCGTGAGGCAACGGAGAGGGTTTTTTTGTAAATTATGATAGAGTTTCTGCCAGGATATAGTTCAGTATGGTAGCTGTTGACTATCGTCTAGAATAACAGTTAAGATCTGTTCTCTGATCTAATTATTTTACTGTCTAAAATCTCATCTCATCTTCCGAGTCTTTTCCCAACTATGTTGGGGTCAGCTTCCAGTCTAACCAGATTCAGCTAAGTACCAGTGTTTTACAAGGAGCGACTGACCACCTCAACCCAGTTACTGTCTAAAATCTGTTGTGTATTAATCTTGTTGTATTGCGGCATTGTCATTAACATCACCTGCCTTGCTTTTTCCCAACTGTATTGGGATCGGCTTCAAGGATAACCAGTACAGCTGCCTAACCATTTTTATCTGCAACTCAGTTGACTGAGCAATCCGACACCCTTAATAAGAGTTGTTGTCAAACTTTCTGCCTTCTGACTACCTGTAAGAACTGCCAAACATGTTAAAATAACAGCTGGACCCACCAATTTAACGTGCCTTTCGAAACACCTGGGAACTCGTCATGAAAAGTTGGTCACCCATCCTCGGACGATGCTTGATCAATAGATAATTAGGAAAGCAAGCTATGTCTAAAGGCAAACAATTCGTCGAATAAAGAAAATCGCAACAATAATTAATGTTCTATTCAACGAAATCCGTCCGAAATTCTAAAGATATTCTAACACTAATGAACAAGACAATGCATACTCGTGTAGAAGCTAAAATGGAATTTCTCTCTATTTCTGAAGATTATAAAGTAACCTAGATCTTTATAAATAAGGCCGGTCGCAGAAGGTAAGAATGTGAAGATAAAGACGTTTAAAAATACGCTTGATTGAGCGAAAAGGGTGCAGCTAACCTAAGGACCGGGAAAGGTACAGAACGGCCAGTTCCGTTGCAGAAAAGTGGGCCGGAAAACCTTTCTTGGAGCAGACATAGTTAGCAAGTGGTACTTAGGTATTATTGAAGCGTAAACTTTGCGTGTTTCCCGCACAGATTGTACGTGGCAATTCTTAACCCTTCTCCAAAATCTACGGATTTACGCGTGACTGAATCGCGAAAAGTTTGGCTTTGAGAGAAGTGAGAAAGTTTTTATTTTTATGGGTATGTTGATATAACCCTTGAGTTTTCTCTGGTCAAAAACTTTTACATTGACGACCCCGTTGGCGCAATAGTAACCACGCCGTGCCGGTCTGCTAAGCTGGTGGTCCCGGTTCCCGGAATCGAACCCAGGAGCCAACGAGGTGGTCGAATTATGATTACTGATGACTGTGTTACACTCTCAAGTTATAAGTATAAAAATACATTAAACCTTTTCTAGCCTACGTATTTGCTATACGATCCAATATAACGTAATACTATTGACCGATCCACATAGAAAACAAGCTTCATTTTAAATTATATACATAATAAATTTATATTAGAGACTGCGTAAAACCCAAATTCCAGGAGTTGTTTACGCAAAACCCGAAGGGAATTCACACCTGAAAAAATACATTGAAACACATTACCGGCAGTTCGTTCATCAAAATTCATTAATTCGGCCCTTATTAACGAATTCTGACAAGTTGCGTCGTCCCAAATGTTTTTCTACGAACAAAGTCTTTATATATAAAGGAAAATTACTTTTCTGTTTCATTTATTTAGGTACGGTTTTTGTTTGACTAATAATTTTGTCGAAGGGTCGTTTACACAAAACATTTTAAAAGACATGATTGAATTGAAGAATTTAGACGTAATCTTTTATTGTTAGCTTTACTTCAATTTGTTATTATTATATTTTAATATGATTATAACGTTATTCATTGTTGCGGTTACCATGAAAATATATTTTGAGGAATATTGTTTATTGCTCGCAAAATAAGCGCTTTATCGAGTCACAGGAAACAGTTCAAAGTAAACCTAAGTACGTGTATCATCTGCCGGGGCTGCCAGTTGTTCGCAAGAGTTATCGCGGCCCTGGCACACACATACCTCCAGCAGGCTTAGCATGGCAACCGTAGAAACAAGTCTTGTTTACCGGAGATTGGATATAATGACAGAAAGTGACAGATTGACGTAAGATTTCTTTTGACATTTTTTCAAGTAATTTTTCTTTTCTTCTATTGACATAAGGCTACAAGTAATTATATGCGAGTTGACAGGTCGCGCCATGCTCGGGCAGAAGACATGTTGACATTGAAAGAAAGAGCTTTGTCTTTTCTTGACAGAATAGATATAAAATCGCCATGCTAAACCTGCAGTACTAAGGAACATATTGGGTTTTAGTCAGTAAGAGTCTGACACTCCCTCTAGCTACACCATCAGCGGGAGGGGGTCATTAAAAAGTACAGTATATCTTTATTATCCCAACAAAATACTCATGGAAATATAATGTCTAGGTTTAACGGTGATAATAGTATGGCTAAAATAGTGTGAAAAACATATTTGTCATTGAATACTTAGCTAACCAAGTTCACGTCTCCTATTTAAGGACATAGGGAGAAAACTCGTCGTCACTCCACGTGACACGCTATGGCGTAATTTTTACAAAAGTGTGTTTTTCGTTTGAAGTAGTATTTTTTTTTAGTAGCTTAATGTGCTGGGCTCTGTACATTGTAGGACGGATGTATTAAGAAGTAACTTGCAATAACAAGAAATGCCGATACATAATCAAAACTAACATATTATATTCTTTGAAGTCTAGCATAAAATATCACATTATCTTTAAACTGGAGATTTATATTTTAAACTCTAGAAATGTACTTCGGAATAGATGTTTATAGTAAGTAAATTCTCTCTTATTTTTCTAGCTTAGCTATTCATTAGTGTATTTTATTTTTAAATACAAAAACACTGGGAATGTTAGAGAGATTTTAAATTACAGAATCAGTGAGAAAATAGCAATTTGTACTTAGTGCTTCATAAACTCTCTGGTTTTAGAACTGGGTAGCATTGATTTTCTTTTGTTTTTAGCCTTTCTAATCTATTAAAGGGTATACAGTATTTTTTGATTAGATTAGATAATATTATGTAGTATATGTTTTTTTTCAACCTCGAACACGCCTATGAAATTGAAAAATTCTTCATATGAAAGGGTATATCATCTACTTGCCGTTTGATCCCATATCCATCAAGTCAGAATCTGATGACGGAACCCTGAGAAATCTAGGGCTACTCTCGAAAATTTTAGGCGAGCATTAAGTAAGTAGGCATATGCCATATAGGCATATGACGTAGGCCATAAGAAAAGTATTTTTAAAGTGTTTTATTTAAAATCTCACAGCTGGGGAGTATGCTCCGCAATTTCTTTGTCCCAGTAAAAAGACTTAGGAAGCGGTAAAGGTTGGAAAAAACGGTAGGCGACAACTAGTCAAATTCAATACTTTTATAGAACTGTCAAAAACGATTACTCTCTTTGCAATTTGTATGAAAACACAAACTATGACGTCACAGATTTTTCACATCAAGCCGTATACTTATTTCGATTATATTATCAAGAAAAAAATGAAAACAATTTTCAGTTCAAAACTATAAATTAAACTGTCATTATTTTAAGATACTTTACAAAATGAATATGATAAAGTATTTTATTTTTGACCTAGTCGTCATCCCAATTTTTGGGGCTTTTATACAAGACAGTGTCGTTAGATGAGGGCGTCAAACATACAACTCTCGGCCACCACAGGCGCGGTTCTCTGCTATTTTAGTCCAATAGCCGAAGCTAGTGAATAAATAAAACTCATGGTTTAGCTTTTTATCACAATGATGTATCATCACTACATAGTATAAAACAAAGTCGCTTTTTCTGTCCCTACGTCCCTTTGTACGCTTAAATCTTTGAAACTACGCAACGGACTTTAATGCGGTTTTTTTTAATATATAGAGTGATTCAAGAGGAAGGTTTATATGTATAATAACATCCATTAAATAGTGGAGAAGTACTGTTATTTTTGAGGTTTCTAATGTGATGTCGCAAATAATTACATTTTTTCCGCTTACATTGCAAACGCAGGCTGAACCCTACGAGTTTTATCAAAATAATGTACTAAGTTTTGTACACATTGAAAAGGTGTACAGAAAAGTCCGTGATGGTAATAAATAACACAATAACTCTTTTTTGTCATTTACTTTTTACGACAAATAATAGCTAATTTTCGAAGCGATTTTAACCAATACAGCATTAATCCTTAACCAATTAAATACCTTGAATACATTGTTCATTTAATATAGATAGGGTCTCTATGTTTTTATATACAATGTTCACAGTTTTCCTGTAGTGTATTTAGTATCAGTATTGCACCCGTGCGAAGCCGGGGCGGGTCGCTAGTTATTGAAATAAATGATTTGAATTATAGCTATCAGTACGCTTAGCATGGCAACCGTAGAAACAAGTTTTGTTTACCCGAGATTGGATATAATGACAGAAAAGTGACAGATTGATGTAAGATTTCTTTCGACATTTTTTGAAGTAATTTTTCTTTTCTTCGATTGACATAAGGCTACAAGTAATTATATGCGATCTGACAGGTCGCGCCATGCTCGGACAGAAAAAACATGTTGACATTGACAGAAAGAGCTTTGTCTTTTCTTGATAGAATAAATACCTATAGAATCGCCATGCTGAGCCTACAGCAGGACAATGTTTTATAATAAATATTACCTAAAACAAACTAATAATAACAGATACTCCTACAAGTACATACAGGTACAAACCCTAGCACTATAATTATAGCATAGCATGTGTAATGGGGTTATTTCAATCCATGGAACAGACCATACTTCATACGAGAACCCAGTTATAAAATTTGAATAATGACTGTGTTTTGTTTTCAGTGGTACAAACATTTTAGTATTGTTGAATTACATACATATACTCGTATATTGTATTTAGTTCCATAAAAGTTGCATAGAAAAGCTATTAAGTATTAGGTAATGTTCGGTTATATATATTTTTCAAAAGAATCAGTATTTGTACTCAAAATTATTAGATAGAAGTTTCATAATATAGTTATAGTTATATAAGACACTATAGTTAAGTACTAGTTCTGTCAGCGATTTCACTTGTGTCCCCATGGGAGCTTCTTGATGTAAAATAAGATTACTGCCTTCACCTATTAATTGGCTATATATTGGCGAAACGTTCTTCTAATCGGACCAGTAGTTAACGAGATGAGTGCGTCTAAGCAAATAAAAAAGCTCTTTAGCTTTATAATAATAATGTGTAGATTGGTGTGGCAATTTTTAATTGAATTTGAAGTGTTATAATTACTACTTCAAAAACATACAAAATACTTCCGTAGGACTGCATTTTGATAACTTTTAAATGTTAATATGTCATCAATTTGTGTGTTTGTTACGCTTTCATGATAAATGAATAGGTTTAAAATAATTCTGGCAGACCAGGTTCAAATTAATTTTAGCATAGAAATAAAATTTAGAGAACGAGAAAATTAAATATCTATATTATTAACTGCAGTTCCAAGAACTCAAGACAACACTGCATTAAGAAAAGATATTTAATTTTAAAAGTATAATAATAACGAATAAATTAAAACGTTGTGAATATCTTAACAGTTTTAATAACAAGTACTTAGCAATGTCCACTTTTTTGTTTCTCGAGAAACTCATGAGCATAATGACGAAAGTTTGAAACTTGCAGGCGTTTCAGCGAAACTGAAACGGATATCTTTTGAAGTAAATAAAGTACGTAGTTTCTTGCTGCAATTGCTGCTTTCAAAGGATGAATAAATGGAATACTTTATGCGATGGCTTATTATTTCAATGAGTATACTAGCTTTTGAGTAGTTCGTTTGCATGAACTATAGATTTGGTTCTTGGTAGCGCGGAATTAATATCTTTATGTCATAGATATTAGAAAGTAGAAGATTATCTATCTAGCCTCTTCTCAAGGTATATTGGGGCTTCCAGTCTTATCTAGATGCAGCTGAGTACCAGTGTTTTACTTACTTTTTAGATTTTTATGATCTCATGACTTCTTAATATCGTCATCTTCGTCTAAGTGATATAGAACTTTTTGCGATTATAATATCGGGACACCTTTTTCACACGCGGTCGTTTACCCCATGGTAAGCTATTGATTAGCTTGTGTTATGGGTGCCAACATAACTGATAAACTATATACTTTTACATAATATATAACACCCGGACACACAGCCAACAAGTATGCTCATCTAACCCAGGACCCTCAGCTCGGGAGTCCGGCGTGGTGACCATTGCGCCAACGAGGTCGTTAAACTTATAATATACACAAATAAAGAGCATCATCATCTCCCGAGCCTTTTTCCCAAATGTGTTGGGGTCGGCTTCCAGTCTAACCGGATTCGGCTGGGTACCAGTGTTTTACAAGGAGCGACTGCCTATCTGACCTCCTCAACCCAGTTACCTGGGCAACCCAATACCCCTTGGTTAGACTGGCGTCAGACTTACTGGCTTCTGACTAACCCGTAACGACTGCCAAGGATGTTCAATGACAGCCGGGACCTACAGTTTAACGTGCCATCCGAAACACAGTCATTGGTGTCCAAGATATACTTAGAAAGTACATACAAACTTAGAAAAGTTGCATTGGTATTTGCCCGACCTGGAATCGAACCCACGCCCTCACACTTGAGAGGTTGGCTCTTTAACCACGACTTTTTTTTTACACAAATAAAGAGCAAATGAATGATTATTATATTCTGTTTTCCATGTTAACTACACAAATTCAGTAAACAAACGAACATGAAATAAATAATAATGAACTAAAAATTCTTCAATTCCACAATTTCAGTCTATAATTACGGGCACTCGGCAATTTAGTGTGGTTAGGGGAATAAGTAGAAAACACGTTCGCCGTTGTTCCTGATTGTTTTAGTTATAATTGGTGGTAAACGATATTAAATGCTGTGAGTAAATTTTTTAAAAACTACTGCCTCATAGTTGGGATAATTATTATTGAAGTTAGTATATCATCGTCAGCTTTGTTATCCTTAGATTGTTAGCTACCATGTACCATGGAGTAACTATATTAGCAGGCTTAGCATGGCGATTCTATATCTATTCAGTCAAGAAAAGACAGTCAAGGATAGCAACCGTAGAAACAAGTTTTGTTTACCGGAGATTGGACATAATGACAGATAAGTGACAGATTAACGTAAGATTATCTTTGACATTTTTTGAAGATTTTTTTCTTTTCTACGATCGACATAAGTTTACAAGTGATTATATGCGAGTTGACAGGTCGCGCCGTGCTCGGGCAGAAGACAAGTTGGCATTGACAGGAAGAGCTTTGTCTTTTCTTGACAGAATAGATATATAAAATCGCCATGCTAAGCCTGCTGCGCAGCTATCTGATCTCCTTAGAAAAAACAGCTGCTACGGCTAACTGTAAGTCTGGGAGCCGTTATTAATTATTTTCGAAACAATTTTTGCTTATAATTCTCCCATCTCTCAGACATTTATTTATTCTTCAAAATCAACAATTTAACGACCGTGAATACATCTTATATACTGCTAGAGATTTGCCTAATCATTAATATTCATGAAGTCTTATAAATGTCAAACTTGGCACACGCCTGCAGAAACTAAATTTATATTAAGTAATATTCATATTTTACACAGAACTAGGTGTTTCTTGCGGCTTTGCCTATGTCTTATTTATAAAACCTCTATGTAACTAACTAGGGGTGTAATTTGTACATCTTTGGTAGTCGTTACGGGTAGTCAGAAGCCAGAAAGTCTGACAAAAAGTCTTACCAAGGGGTATTGGGTTGCCCAGGTAACTAACTGGGTTGAGGAGGTCAGATAGGCAGTCTGGTCAGATAGTTAAGACTGGAAGCCGACCGCAGCATACCTTGGGAAAAGGCTAGGCAGATGATGATTATCTATGTACATACCTAAACTGAATATTATCTTTAAATTGATACAGCCTAGCTATAAGGCCTAGCGTAAGTAGTGTAAACATTTTCTGTAATGTAAACATTATTCGAGACAAAGGTTAACTCAGTGTTCACTTACATATATTGTACAGACGCCAGCACATCAAGCTACCCGAAACTGTCAAATTTTCCAAATCTACATTGAACTATATGCTTCAGTAATAAAGTTGAAAATTGATTAAGGAAATTTGACAGATTGTAGTAGCTTTATGAGCTAGCGTCGCTACCTTTGTTGGAACGTGAGCTATTTCTTTAACATCTTTGTTTGGTTTTAGCGTTCTTATGCTTATTAAGAAAATTAGGGCGGGAACATAATAATGTCTTTCTAAATTTAAAAATTGAAATTTTAAATTTGGAAACGCGATAGAATCTTTAAGCCTACATCACTTAAATAAGCTGTCAATAATAATTAGGTACTGGCGCAAAACAAAATTAAAATTCATTATAATATTAATGATTCAATTACAGAGACAATTAAGACAAAATGTTATTCTGCGGAGCTCCCAATTTGTATTAAGTAATAATGCAAATTAATAATCAGGAAGAAGTTATAATTTTAGAATAAATTCACTTTATTTACTTTGCTGAGAAATTTCATTTAGTTTTTAATAAGTAGCTTAGAGCAATAATATGAATAATATAATACCCGAAGCAAAATTTAACAGGGATTTCTTTTCTCTGGTTTTATTGATTAAAGTTCAGGGTTTTCACTAGCATAGTATTTTGGGAGCCACACAGCTGATGTAAAATAGTTCTCAACTCAAAGGATACAAACAAAATTTTCACGAAGAAATTATTTTTTTAGAAATCTTGCTAGGGATTATTTATTAAGTATTGCTCTTACTATTTTAATCATGATATGGAAATATTTATTATATACATACATACCTGATATTTAATTTAAAAAGATCAATTCAAACTCAAAATCATTTATTCAAACTTGGCTGTAAAACAGCACTTTTTGAACGTCAAATATTACAAAGACAGCCCCCAAAACGCCCACGCTTCACCACTTCCTATCTGTTTTTGCTGGCTAATAATATTTTAAGTTTAGTTATGCATGTAATTAAAAAATCGGTTTGTACGTCTCAAAAAGAAATTTTGCTGCACCCCATTTCACACTACGTCATGATTATGTTTTATTATGTTATTTTTCTTTTCACACTTATATATTTTTATAAGAAATAAAAAAGTATGCAAAAATTCGCAGCCAAATGTTTTGAAAAAGTAGTTCAAGTTACTTTGTTCTACAATAACTAACAAGGCAATTTAAATAAATAAATGCTTTCAATTAAAAATGGTGGCCTGAAGTTAGGTCATGGTCATGTGTAGTTGTGTAGCATGTTTGCTGTGGAGTTTGTTGCGCCACTTCTTCCCAGCCAAACACATACGAAGTGCTGAGTGGGCGTTTTGTGGGCTGTCTTTTGTTTTGACGTTCTAAAATGACTTTGAATTTGAGTAAACAGCGACAGTATTAAGTGACGTATTAAAATCACGGCACATCTGTCCAAAATAAACACGGTTTGCATCAGGCAGCGTGACAACGTCATTCGCGTGACGTGACGGCGCCGTCCGCAACGACCCGTACGCTCATACGGCTCCGCGCGGCTCCGCACCGCGTTGTGACTAATAAATGACATGCGGTTTCGCGTCGCAGTGTTCCGTAAATATTTGTACGTCTTTGTGTTCGACGGTGTAGAATTTACGACGTCACTTGAATTGTTAGCTTGACTTGCGAATAGGGCAGAATATTGTATGAACAGGAGAACAATACATTTGAGTCATTGTAGATGTAATTTCATGATAATATTATCCATTTAGGTACAGACTGCTTGATGTGCTGGCACATTAACTTTTCAACTATATCGCAGAAGCAAAATAATATGGTTCAAAGTTGATTGGGAAAATTTGTCAGTTTCGGGTAGCTTGATGTGTTGGCGTCCGCACATAGAATGAATAAATTAACATGATATTCACAGTATGTTTTTTAAGCGATTTAATAGAGTGCATCAATCATAATTTATCGCTTAAAACCTTCGAAGAAATCCAAAGATTGAGACTGCCATTTAAGCTAAAATGCTTAGACATCAAAATCTTATCTAGACAAAGAATTATGAATTTAAATCTTGAGAATTCTTTAAGAATTGACATTCCACACTTATTGAAAATGTTCAAAGAATTTGTTTCTAACTCAGCAATTATGAATATAAACTAAAATATATATAATATAGAAGATAAGATAAAAGGATGATTCAAAATTGCCCTTATTATTCACGTATTTTAATAGTGCGATTTTATCATTTCAATAGATCATTTGGCACTTATAGTTTTTAATAAGCATTTGAATAACATTTTTTTAATAATATTTATCCCATTCGTATGTATACGAGTTTGTATCTTATACATATAAATATAATGTATCTAATCATTTTTGATACCAAATTCGTGTAGGTCTGATGGGTCGAACATTTTTCGGGCTAGTTTCACAGGTTGCTGATAAGTACCAGATAGTTTATCTGGCAGATAGTGGCTATCCGTAACCTGTGAAACTGGGTCTTAATGTTCTTTGAAAATTTTATAGACAGTCTGTACTAGCGCATAATAAGTGTGTAGAGTTGTTAGAGTGACGTAATAGATTACCGATTAATTATGTTACTAGATTCTTGCAATTGAAACTTCTTACAGTACTTTTATTTAATGTAGTCCTGCCAAAAACCGGGCCTTAGTGCCCGAGTTGAATAGCAATGCCGTTGGGCAAAATAAATCCCAGCTTTTGGGTCACCTCTAAAGCGCTATATATATAAAAAAACAAAAAGTTTGTATACCCTATTTAGTTCGTAAGGAAACATTCTAAGCCTAAACCAATCAGTAAGCTGACGCTTCTCGGATTTGCCCTACTTTTAGCTAACACATAGATATGTATGTATATCTGACATAATTCTCAGTATTCGATTTTTTCTACGGATATTTAAGATTGTCGCATTGGCTTTGAGTATACTTACAAGGACTTGTATTGATATACTACATAATTATGTTTGCTCTAGGCTGATTATAAATGTAAGTAGGTACCTATATTTTGTTTTTGGAATAACAGGCCTACGCTGAGAGACTTTACAGCGCTATTTTATGATAATTTTTCACTCGGTTCTTTGGAGCAGATCGTACGGTGGACAACAAATCAGTTCAAACATTTATTAAGGCAGATTTATCACTCGGTCTTTTGGAATGGCAAGCGGTGTCACACGTACATATGTGAGCGATAACAAACAATTGATAACAGCTGTCCATACATACGATGAGAAATACAACCTATGTCATATTTTCCTCGATCTACGAGTACGTCTGTCTCTCCATCTATCCACACATTGATACTTAACACACATACTATTTGTCTTTGTAGCATGCGATTCACACCTTCTCTTCAACATGTCCATACCACACAAACTCCGACCTCTCACTTCTCTCATCAGCGCTACTTTCGAACTGCCTTTGATATGAATGTCAACTACAACCCTCGATTTTTAAATGATAAACGAAGTCTTAAGGCGTCAAATACTTCAAGAGTTTGCAGAGGATCATTCTTTACAAGATACCTTTGACGACAGCCAGCATCTGGCATAAAGCGTGGCCGACACCGACTATAAATTACGCCTGAATCGTGGCACTTGGCACACCGACTCGCGAAGTTTTATAGCTCTCCTAGGTTATGCATTGTTTTTTTTTTTTTTAATATTGTTGGATTTAGTCGCCAAATAAGCTATAATATTTGCTTTTCTTATATTTTATTTTGATGCACACAGTTCAGCCTAGGAGGCTGTTTATTGCTTAACCGGACAAGGCTTTTCGGAAATTACTTTATGTTTCTTATGGATGTTTCTTAAGGAAAAAATCTTAATAAATTATAAATAACGTCTTATCGTCTTGGTAGTCTTACATCTTCTTACAAATTCCTCGTTCTTTCCTCTTAAGTCATATATTCTGTTCTGCACGTCAATTCTGTAAGCTTCGCTGATTTTCTTGATTGGCATTCTTAAAACCCAATTTGTCATTCGAATCTACACTAGCGCTACTAATGCGAGCGTGTTTGTGAGTTGAACTACTGCTTGTATCTTATGTTCCCTTTTATATTTATTGCACTATGTAGTTTATAGTAAAACACGTTACAAAATAATAGCATGAACTTTAACTAGACCCTGTAAGGAAACAAGAACTTAATATCTAGATACTTCAATTCTAAAAATGCATCTTCCAAAAAGTCCT
Organism: Heliothis peltigera; assembly: GCA_958496145.1. Taxonomy (NCBI): domain Eukaryota; kingdom Metazoa; phylum Arthropoda; class Insecta; order Lepidoptera; family Noctuidae; genus Heliothis; species Heliothis peltigera. The sequence goes on along the minus strand of OY292326.1, from coordinate 2,529,205 downwards.
TAATAGAATAACAACATTACGATTACAACAGTAAAATGCGATTACGTAATCAGAAATATCTTTTTTTAGTATTTGTACACCAAAAATACGAAGGTTGAATTATCTGCGCGGTGGCCTATATAATATCATTTTTTGTATCGAATAATTTCTTTCTGTTATTCCCTAACATCAATGCCTAATGGTTTATTTATGAAATATGAGGATTTTTGCGGTTGGGTGATGCGAAAATGTAACATGTTATGTATGTAATTATTTTTGTGTATTCTATTTTTTTATATTTGGACAAATATCATATAAATAAACGAAAAACCTATTTATATAATCGTATCGTTTCGCTAGTTTGTTTCAGTGCTTCCAAATGTAAAGATTATCAGAAAAAAAATATTTTGTCTTTAGAGTTGTTTTATCCCAATATTTATGGGACAGACGCCAGCGCATCAAGTTACTATAATCTGTCAAATTTCCTAATTAAATTTTCAATTTTATCGCTAAAGCGCATAGTTCGTAATTTTCGTTAATTAGGAAAATTTGACAGTTTCGGGTAGCTTCATGTATCTACTGGTCGCTGTACACACTATATCGAATTGTCGACTACCTCGTTGTTCTGTACCAAAAAACAATTGAAAGTCTTATCCCAATCAACAGAAGAAAAAAAAACAATGTCCATTTTCTCCCTCATTTTCCCAATAAAAGGCCCATTTACAACAATATCGTCGATCAAATTGAGTACATATTATTATTATAATTCGCTAAATTGGATCGTTACCCTACCGGGTAAGGGGTGGTTAATTGAATTTTTATGTTTAGTATAAAGACTTCGTTGAAAGGTGCCCTGTGTTGTTTTAATGTCGAGATTGTGTAAAATACAGCAATTGTTTTTCTTTCTCTCATTGTTTGTTGTTTTTATACTAATTTGGGAGACTTTTTTGGTTGAAAATCATCAACTGACCTATACCGCTTAGGGTGCAGCTGGCGGAAGTTTCAGACGTCTACCGATTAAAAGAACAAAGAAAGAAACAAAATACATCTATTGACACGAGACCACAACACATGAAATACTATTAATAAATAGACACGGATTAATAAATAGACGGTTGTACCACGGGCTCTTTGAATCCAGTATGTTCCATCTGGAGGTCACTGTGTGTCCAGGCTACGGTAACTCTTACGAAAAACCCGCAGCCCAGCTAATCCTTTGCCCTAAGGGGCTCCTCTGTTGCTGACATCTCTTCGAGGAGCGCGAGAACAGAATGCACTGTCGACATGGGCCTGTCGTCCTTAGACGGTGAGCCAAAATGTTTCTTAGAAGTTATTAAGTGATTCTTGTGATTCTTAGAAGTGCACTTGGAGAGGCCTATGTCCAGCAGTGGACTGCGATAGGCTGATGATGATGATGATGATGATTAAGTGATTATAAAAATAAACTCTCAGGCTGTACCCATTTTCAATAAAACAGCTGTCTAAAATTGAAAGATTTTTTCAAACCCGGCCAAAAGTTTCTAAGATTAATAGTTCAAACAAAAAATCAAACCCTTCATCTATAAAATAGAACCCGATTTTTGCCATTTCGTCATTGGGTTACTGGTCAATGAATTCCATAAAGTCAACAAAACACCATAGACTGAAAACCTCAAGGATAGAAACGGAACAGAAACAAATATAGGAATTCAGTCCCAAAAATAAAATATGGATCGAAAATGGCAGTTCCTGCAAATTGAATTCGATTGCAGCCAGTGAGCGTTTTTCGTCAATTTTTTTGCCGCGCTTCGGCTTCGGGTATGTCCAAAATTGGACGAACCATCCTACCAAAGTGAGAACCTTTTAAGTTTCGGGAGGCTTTGATAGCTTTAAAACGGTGGGGAATTATAGTTATGATTTGTCCTTAAAGTACGTAGGTTCTTGTATTTTTTAAAAGCTTTTATTTAACTTGCAATGTATGTATGTTACGGTGGATTCTTTGAACTCAATTTTAAAGTAGATATCTTCAACCGATTGAGCTGAAATTTTGTATACACGTTCAGTCTGGATGACAATGCAAGATATGTTATATGACGTTATTCTAAATCCAACATGGCGGACCGTCCAAGATGGCGGAGTAGTTATTTTTAAAAAATTTCAACAATATGGGTATCAAATGAAAGGACTTATTGAGAGTGACTTAAAAAATAATTTGACGTTATTCTAAATCCAATATGGCGGACTATAAAAGCTTTTTAAAAAAAAGTTTTTTCTTTTAATTTATTAATACTCAGCTAATCGTGTATATATCACACTCGTATAATCATACACAATCAAACGTGGAACAGAAAATATTAATTTTTAGGAACTACATAAAAAAGCTAAAAAAATGGCTTGAATTTTTTTGCAGCTGATTGTTTGTCTTGCTCACTGTGAATATTTGTTCAACAATCGACGAGCGAGGAATCATTTACTTTCGTACTTAGTTAAATTTTTATCATCGATTTCTATGTTCTAACCGCTTTGGTGTATTGAACTTTATCGCTAGACTGCTGACCACGGGATTTCGGGCTCTATTCCCGGGTCGGGCCGAAATTGCTTTGTAGGTTTTAACAAACTTTCACAAGCGAGTCTGATAGTTGGTGATTGACACACCTGTGCATTGGAGAGCATGTCAATGTTGATCCTGTGGCTGATCTCTCTTCGGTCATGTCAGATTAGACCCATCAGGGTTGGAGTTTGAGGGAATAGAGAGTGCACCAGTGTCCGCGCCAACGCTTTTGCACTATAATATGTCCCGCGCAGCTGGTCAGATCTGGTCAGAGATAGCAGCCGCCCCGGCCGACAATCAGTCTCAATTATGATTATTATTTTCATAATTATCCAAATAAATAAAAAATCTGTAGGTTTACAGCGAGAAATAACATTTTTATTTTTTGTACTTAATTTACTATGTATGCGTGAAGATTACCCTTAAATAAAGTGATTGAATTGAAGAGCAATAATTATATAAGTAGCTGATAAAGAAAGTATGAAAGGTATCAGATACATTCCCAATTTTATTTTCGATGTATATTCTATTTGTACTGGATTTATTTTTACGAGTACACATAGGCGTCTTAAACTCTTCGTTTGGGGTGCTTCTGGATCTACAACAAAGATATAAAAATATATAAAAAATGAGTAATCTTTATGGTATAGGATTCGTTCCCCGCGATTCACAACTTGGTTTATTTTTAAACAATTATAATATGGATGTCATTTCCTAATACATTATTAAATTTAATGTTATTGAAATTAAAATATTTTTTGTGTTTTAATGAAATTATTTATTACTCCTTAACGATAACAAATGTAGTATTTTTTTCTATTATTCCCCAGTCAATAAACAATTAAATTAATAATAAAAATAATTATTTCATCCCATCATTACTGCGCGAAATAGCAATGAAGTAATAAACACTAATAAATTCTAATAATTGAAACAAAAAGCATTTTTAATTTTAGCTAAACATATTAAAATGGTTACAAAGGTCACTAACCTTTCGACCAAATGCCGTACAATTTGGAAAGTATTCTCTTCATTCTAGAATATTCATTCAATACGCTCTGACCAGCGGCAATAATGAAGTAGGTGTACAGCATAGAATATACCATATAGTATAAAATAATTAAGATTCTCATCACATCATGAGTAATCTGTAATATAGATATAAAAAAGATATATACGTATGTCTATACTGGCTCCAGGAGTCGATGTCTCGAAGCTGTTATTAACGAATTTACAAGTTAATCACAAATTTTAATTAATATATTTACATAAAAAAAATATATTTAAAATTGTCTATACTTTTATTGCAAAAAAGAAATATTTGATTGTTTGTTTGAATTGAATACGCTCGGAAACTACTTGACCGATTAGAAATTTTGTTTTCACTGTTAGGAAGTTACACTATCCCCGGTGAACATAGTCTACATATGTTTTATCTGGGTATGAGAAAAAGTTCCCTGGATATGCAGGAGAAGCCACGAGAAACTGCTAGTTCCAATCATCAACTAATCCAGTAGGCTTAGCATGGCAACCGTAGAAACAAGTTTTATTTACCGGAGAATGGACACAATAAAAGAAAGTGACAGATTGACATAAGATTTCTTTCGACATTTTTTGAAGAAATTTTTCTTTTCTTCTATCGACATAAGTTTACAAATGATTATATGCGAGTTGACAGGTCGCGCCATGCTCGGGCAGAAGACATGTTGACATTGACAGAAAGAGCTTTGTCTTTTCTTGATAGAATAGATATAGAATTGCTATGCTAAGCCTGCTGATGTAATTATAAGCCTCGATAAATTATCTATCTAACACTAAAAGGTTTTTTTAAATAGGTGAAGTAGTTCCTGAGATGAGCACGTTCAAACAATCTAATTCTTCAACTGTACACTAAATAATTAATTTAAACATACTTTTAAATTGGAAATAGCATATGAAGAACTGACATAATGCATGCAGGACAATATCATCGAATATGACATCTGCAAAAAAGTAAAGGTTTTATTAATAATAATAATAGAATAATAATAATAAAAATAAGCCCGCAGGGCATCTGAGGCGATGTCGGGGAGTAGCGACCCCGCGGGTACCGAGTGCTCCAGGGAGAGGATATGGTCCCTCACCTCCGGCTAGTCGAAGTGAACCCTGGAGGGGGACAGGTCCTCCGCCTCTGACTTGCCTTCATTGGCCGTACAGAGTGGACGCGCTAGAGCACTGCTCGGAGGGTGAATGCCTCCTGGTAAGTGGCGAGAGGGCACAGAGATGCTGGACCCTGGCTGGATGATAGATTAGACTTACATAATAGGAGTAAAAAAATGGTATGAATCCTTCTATTAGTTTAATTAGTCTATATTTATTTTATATTGTCCAATATAAAAGACAAAACACATTAAAATTTCTTGTTACGTCAATTTTAGGCATTCATTTTACTTAAGTGTCACGTCACAAACCCCCACTCCGGAACTTTAATGCGTCATATCTAAGCCTTATCTTAAAGAAGATTTGAGCATTAGGAAATATTTCAAATTATGTTTTAAATTTTACCTGAATTCTAAAGCAAACCGTTAGATTTTTACTGCAAGTCAACAAGCAATTGTACTGCGAAGCCCACATCTGTACTTGATCCGCAGTAAGCAAAGGACGCCACTCGCCGCTGTCTGAACGGTAATCAAAGTACCTTGTTCGAGCATCCAACATACCATCATTCAAGGATTTTAACATATTCTGTATCATTTTTATGTATGTGTAAATTACTGCATGTTCCAAAATCAAACGCTCTTCTATTAGTATATTGGTCAATACCACTAACACGTAGATGATTGGAATATTATGATACAAATTAAATCTGTTTATGAACTTTAAGCACACGATAAATAAACCTGTGGAACAAGACAATATAGTAGTGCCAATGAAGAATATTTTAAAATTTTTCATCGATTTCTTATACGAAGGATCGTTTTTGTAGATATTGTTCATAGTTTTTAAGTTTTCGTAGAAATTCTTGAAGGCTTTGCTGCTCGTTAGGCTGCTGACCATGATGATTGGACCACTCAGTATATTCATTGTTGTATGTATTTGCACTGTAACAGCGGTACTCTTCGTATTTATTGAATGTAATGTTATTGCGTAATAGTATATAAGTAACGCGCTTATCGCTGTTTCGATGATAAATCGTAACACACACTGAATTTTTCCGAATTTTGATAAAAATACATAGCCTCTGAATACACCTATTATATTTTCCGTCCTTCTAAGAATTTCGAACATTTTGAAGTTATGTATACAAGGTCTTAATACGAAATGAGTAATTTACCCACTAAACGTACAAGTACCATAATAATTCTTCTATTATATTTGAACTATTAGTTTATTTGTTTACGATAACTGATAAGAGATGTACAGATATGATAAAGCTTTATTATAATAATGGTTCACTTAGTTATAATGTTAACATTGACTACTTGACCAATATTGGAAATAATGATTTTATTATTGACGTACGTTTACATTGCTCCGTGCCAAGTATGAATAGAATACTCGTAAATGGTCAAACGTACGCAGCAATGTAATGAAACTCCTTTGAATATGACAGTATGGTACCCATTTAAGGAAGTATTTTTTTAAATACTATTTCATTAACTTTAGTTAGTCGACTTAAAAATGAGATTCCATTTTGTATTGAACGCTCACTGTTGTTTCAATCTTGTGAGATCAAAGAAGGTTAAAGGAAGAAAAAATTTCAAGAATATAGATTTATTTTATATTGATGTTTTTATTTTTAGATTCAATATATAAAAAGATAGAGATAGGAAGTCATTTATTTAAAGTCGGCTGAAAATCTACACTTTTTGAAGGTCAATTCTACAAAAGACAGTCCCAAAAAACGCCCACCCTTCACCACTTCCTACGTGTTATCGCTGGGAAGAAGAGGTGGAACAAACTCCCCAGCAACACAATTCTGTCTGTGTGGTTCGAAGAACCCGTTTTATACAAAACAAAGTACAAGTACAAGTAACATCTTCCAGCAGCCGCGTCCCGAAGAAAATAGAATATTATAAAGATCAATAGTTTGTTTGTTTGCTTGATTGTGCTAATCTATGTCAATAATGGCCAGGATCTGCCGGGGCTGCGAGTTGTTCGTAAGGGTTGGGTGGCCTTGGCACACCGGGCCTTCCAGAAGGAACATGTTTTGTAGTGGGTTTTAGTCAGTAAGAGTCGGACACTACTTCCAGCTGCATCCCATTTGATGATTTACCACGAAGATAAAACCTGCTTATCTCGAACAATTAATCCAATTGCTAGTTTTAAAAACAATAGAAAAAAGAACTCCCTTCAATAAAAACTGGTTGAAGAAATTCCTTATTCCTCGTTATCCTTATGCCTTTTCCCAAGCTTTGTTGGGGTCAGAGCCAGCCTTTTTTTTTTTTTTAGGATACAGTAGAGAACCAGCGTTATACCAGCAGGCTTAGCATGGCAACCGTAGAAACAAGTCTTGTTTATCGGAGAATGGACATAATGACAGAAAAGTGACAGATTGACGTAAGATTTCCTTTGACATTTTTCTTCGATCGACATAAGTTTACAAGTGATTATATGCGAGTTGACAGGTCGCGCCATGCTCGGGCAGAAGACATATTGACATTGAAAGAATGAGCTTTATCTTTTCTTGACAGAATAGATATACAATCGCCATGCTAAGCCTGCTGGAGCGACTGCTTATCTGACCTCAACTCGGTTACCTAGTCGACCCGATAGCCGATAGATAGATTGGTTCTCTTTTTAGCTTCAGACTACTCGTAACGTGTACTACAATACCTATTAACTACCAATGCAATCCTTTTTTGCGTTTTAACTATATTCAGTTCAGTTGTTTGACCTGTTCGAGCGCCAAAGAGTTATCGCGGCCCTGACAAACAAAGATCTTCAGGTGGAACAAACGTAGGTTACAGTCAATAAGAGTCTGACACTCCCTCCAGCTACATCCTACAGTGGGAGGTGTCATTTGATGATTTCCCAAAGGGAAAAAAACTACCTACCACTCTCTCCCTATATATGAAGTGTGGAATTTCTCAAACACATAAAATAAGCTATCCGTATAAAACGTAAAGGTTGTCTTTACCATTGCTTTGTTCTTAGCCTATACTGTCCCACTGCTGAGCAAAGGCCTCCCCTAAAGTCTTCCATCTATCTCTATTTGTAGCGTGCTGCAGCAAATCCACGAGAAAAATCCAAAGGCAATTCGACAGCGCTTCCGTGGTCTACCTCTAGGCCATCTGCCGTCTTTAAGGATCTATTGGGTGGTGATCTTGGCCCACTTTACTGGGTGCATCCGACAGATATGACCCGCCTAATCCACACTCAAAAAAAGTTATTATTTTTGATATTTCACGAGTATAACATGACCAGAGGATAATAGCTAAACCACTTAATGTAGTAATGTAATCCGTCTCTTTCTTTAGTTCGAAGCTAGTTGAGACAAAATATTGTTTTAATAAATTCAGTAGTTTTTAGTCAATACATCCTGTCATCATCAACAGTCATCTTTATAGCTCTTTAAAGAGCCCATTTTTAAGTACGAGTCCAAAAACTTTTTATCTTCTGATAATCAGAAGTAAACAGAAAAACATCTAATTACGCTTTTAATTAACGTATATGTATTTGGTTTAACTATAGTCTGTAATTAAAGAACAATTTATATCCATTTGTTTGTAAAGTAATTACTTAATTAGTACTTATAATGAATATGGGACAATCGCGTGTGGTTTCTAGGAGTGTTAGTTTAACTGACTCTATTTTGCCTAAATTGGATGACATTTATTTGCGATCCAATGTTATTTTTTTTTTGTATTTCAAACTTATTTACTTTTTTTTTAAGACTTGAATATATTTTTGGCTTCGTACTTAATTGTTCCGTTTTTAAATACCGTATTCACAATAATATTTTAATTATAATATATAATTAATCAAACAATTTAATTGACTTACCCCTAAATATAACAACAACCCTTATATTTTCACACTACACTTAAAACAAACACAATCTTTCCCGCGCACAACTTTCCCACGGCGCGACCCGCCTACACGACTACGCTGCTACGAAGCTACGTGTAGCGCGCTACGCCACCAGAAGTCGACTGAGTTCTACGCATGATATTTGCTACGGCGCCTTGCAAAGTGATTTTATTTTGCAAAACTATAACATTCATAACTTGAATATAAGATCTTATAATTTATACTTTTCGTAGAAAAACTTTCTTATTTGGTTTCTTGATGAGAAACTTCGTACATTACCCTAGAAATTCTTAAGAACGTTGAGGAAAAAATAATTCAGCTTTTTTCTAATAATGGGAGAAATATGGTGTTTATTATATATAAGTCTATAAAAGTAACAAACTTATATGGTTGGTTTGTTAGCAATAAAGCGGAAAAGACTATTAAGCGTCAATTTTGCGAACTTTGGTAGTTCTGAAACTTAATAAAATGTCACCCTATATTCAGTTTTTCCTCGACCGTTTTGGTAGTTTATTTATTGAAAATACTTGTCTAATGGATCATGATGATGGCATCCAGACTGATTGTCGGCGGTGTTAATCACCAACTTCCAGACTCTGGCCTACTTTATGAAAGTTTCTTAAAACCTACAAAGCAATTTCGGCCTCACCTGGGAATTGAACCCCAACCGCGCTGTGTGCTTACTAGACCAACGAAGCTTCTAAATGGATTATAACAATATGTTATCGGTAAATAACTACTTCTACTAGGAAAAACCACTTTTCTAAGTAAACCTATTCACACGGGAAACGATTTTAAACTTTATTGCAAGTTGCTATTTCACAAATGACACACAAATATTTTGTTCCCTTACATTTGCACGCTAGATGAGCTCGCAGCTAAAACAAAGCTAACAGCCGCACGGGTCGATGGATCATAAGGTTAAGCAACGCTTGATGCGGTCGATCCGTGGATGGGTGACCATCTTGACATGACGAGTTCCTCCGTTTTTCGGAAGGCACGTTAAATTGGCGGGTCCCGGCTGTCATTTGTACATCTTTGGTAGTCGTTACGGGTAATCAGAAGCCAAAAAGTCTGACTACTTGTCTTACCAAGGGTTGTACCGGGTTGCCCATGTGGCAGTCGCTCCGGCAGCTGCTCCGGTTATGACTGGAAGCCGACCCCAACACAGCTTGGGAAAAGGCTAGGCAGATGATGATACATTTGCACGCTAGTGTATTTAATTTTATTTATGGTGCCTTTACTAGCAATTTGACGAATATCATGCTGAGCACTCATAGAATTGAAGATTAATATTATTGTAGAAGAACATTGATACACCGTCAAGGCTACTGCTGAGACCAGAGTACAAAAGTAGAACAAAGCTACCAAAAATTTTGAAAGTAAGGTCAGCAATACCGGGGATGCGTGCATGGTAGTGCGGCTCTGACATACAAAGTGGCTTGTTCGCCAGAGTTTTCCCACAAACAATGGCGTAGTAATAGGTGAATCTGCCTACCAAGCCAGAGGTCTCGGGTTCGATTCCTGAATAAGTCAAACATTTGTGTGCATGAAAATTGAAGTTTAACATAGTCTGGGTGTTTCTATGTACTTACAAATGAAAAGTATGTAAGTAAATTTATCAGTTGTCTAGTAGCCATAGCACAAGTTCTGCTTAGTTTCTGCTAGATGACGCTGTTTTAATGTTTAGAAATATATGTATTTCACAAAGTCTTAATACTTCATTTGTTTCTTAATCTAAGCTTATACTAGATTCTCGCCATCCGATCATTATTATCAATGAGATTGTCTCTATAACTATAATAGTTAACTATAATTTAACCAAAACACGCACACTCAAACAGTAAACAAGTTTTAAACTCCTTACATAATGACAATAGAACCTTACCCAAATCGTATCCTTATAACGAGCTCAAGTAACTACGGTTAAATTGTTACTGAGTTTAAGGCACCCTCCATTAAGGAAACTGTCCCTTCTGTATACAAAATATTATGTAACGCTAAATATATATTGGTGTCACTCTCAACACGCTGTGAAAAAAGTATTCTTTTTTGATGATGTTCAATTGTTTTTTAAATTCTATTATTTTATGACAATAGGTGTAACGACATTATTATGTAGTGATTCTTAATACTCTATCGTTTAGATTACAAAACCTTATTGGACACCCATTTTTTTGTTTTAAGAAAACATATTTTATTAACATAAATATATATTTTAAATACTTTTCTTTTGAACTTCAGTTTTAAGTTCTTTTTTCTCGTCGTGCTATTTAATGCGATACTTATTATGTTTTCAATGCTTTTTTGTTTATATTAATCTATGGACAATAGTATGGGTTGCATAAATTGTTAACATAGATATAAGGTTTTTAGTGTTTTTATAGATATAAAATATACTAATATATCAAGTTCCCGAGCGGGGGCGTGTGACGTCACTTTTAAGTAAAATTAGTACCTAAAAGTGACATAACACGAAATTTTAACATGTTGTATGGGACATACTATATTTACCAAAACAAATAAACATGCCGCATCCAAAATAGTATAACTCAACAGCGTCACTATGTTCGCCCTCAAAGAACACACGATAATATTATTCCGCAAAAATCAACCACCCAACGCGGATCCCCACCGCCCGGAAAAAGTTAACAAGCCCATGAGAAATTAAATTATCGGGATGTTGTTTCTCAGCAGAGATGGGTTAAGTGCCTTTTCCATTGGTAATGGGAATGTTCGATGGTGCTTATATGGTACCGTGTTGATCTAGAGGTGAAAGGGATCCGTACGCATTTTAGGGTTACGTGTTTTGTTCGAAATGAATTTATAAAACAAAAGTTGTAGGGTTGTGTCATTTGAGTTTTGAGTTAAGGTTAGACCTATTGGGCATTACTAAAAAAAGTTTGACAGACGTTGAACACGTGTTTAAAGAAAAAAATCTATGCAAAGTTGTTTTAAAAACGTGTTAAACGTCTGTTTTACTTCTTCATAATAAGGCCCTTTATATTTAGGGCCAGTTTCAAAATGTCCGTATAGCCACTATGTACCGAATAAATTCAAAAATGGAACGATGAAAAGAATGAATGAAAAGAATGAATGAATGAAAAGAATTTGTATGAAATTATCTACCAAATATACTAACTGGAACTTATTCGTAGGTGAAACAGGCCCTTAGAGGGTATTATGAGTTTTTTTTTTATATTTATTTATTTAGATATAGAAACTACACTACAGGATTACTATATTATTTGTGAAAATCTGACAATATATTGACGTGTACTACAAAATCTTCACCAAATTTTATGACTCAACAATACAACAGTGAAATAACTTCAAAACAAAACACAACTGCTAATGTCTCAACTTAAAACACTTAGGCCTTGTAATAACTAAGTAAGGAGTACATATTTGAACACGGACCCTTTCCCAGGAAGAGCCCCGACTATTGTGCTGACACTTCAAATATAAAGGGTCGTACAAACACAGCCTAGAAATACAATTGATGAGTTTTCGTTCTGTTGCTAACTGAAATATCTTAACAATTTATTTTTGAACGAAGAAACTTTTTCTAGTAACAGTGTCCAATATATTTTTCTAGTTCTGTGTTCGCACGTCTATTGTTTTTTTTTTATAATTTATTTAATGTACAATCTGTTAATGTTCTTAGTAGATTTTCAACTTTATTTCTGAAGCATAATATGGTTCAAAGTTGTTAATATGGTTCAAGTCCATATTCGATTGCTAAAATTTTACACATTCAGGTAGTTTGACCAGCTGGCGTCTGTACCAGATTTACATTTAGGAACTGCAACTGGTGGAATATATTTATGGCTTACTTTTGCGTCTCTTATTTTTTTTTTTAAAACAAAATAAATATCTCTCCAGTTAGTAAAATATTTTAAACCTTAGCTATTTTGTAGGTCCCTCGTAGCCAGTAAATGTATACTATACATCTAACAGCTCTCGACTGCACATTTAAACTTATATGACTTTCTAAATAAAAAGTTGCTCAGTATTTCGGCGCCTTTATTGTCTATAATGACGTCTAGACGAGATTTTCCGAAAAATAAAGTCAACATGTTCAATTGCGTCGTCAGAAAGTTTTTTATTTTTGTTTCAATTGCATTTTATTTTTGTTGACATCATTATTTTGCCTAGCCTTATATTGTTAAGCAATTTTATAATAACAGTGTTATAACATGATACGAACGATAACACGTTATCAGGCCTTCTTTCACATATATCTAGGTCCTAAGCACGTTAAGATATTAGGGCTCCTATGATCAATGATGTTAATAAGTCTTGATGTGATTAAGGATTCCACTTCTTGCTAGACATTTATAAAAGAAAATATCAAAAAACAAATATTGTCGGTACGCATAATTTTTCATGAATTTTCAGGCGAAAGTAGAGTAGGTATCTGTTATCAATTGGGAATGGATAATTAAGGGACTAGACAAGGGGGCCCAATCCATCGTGGTGCCCTGGACACGTGCCTAGTTTAGAAAGGAGTAAAACCTGCACATTATTTCAATTTGCAATGTGAAATTCACTCACAAAATATATAACTTTAAATAGATACTTATTTTTTTTTCCATTATATTATTAGAAGCAAATAAGCTGTCGATACATCAATAAATAATATAAGGTACAGTAACACCTCTTTTTAAAGAAAATTGACTGAGAGTATACACTAGAAATACGAGCTAATTTTCATCACAGCAGCGCGTCCATTAATCAAACTAATTGGGGACAAGAGTGCTCAGATAACTGGTTAGTTCGGATAATCGAACTGCACTAATTCAATTATTTTTATGCAAGAGTTATTTTTTTTTATTTATTAAGAACACAATAACAGGTAGGTCCGCACCTATATATACATATATATTACTCGCGATCCTCCAATCCTAGCCTATAAACTATACACCATATTGTGTATTTTCTAACAAAATAAAAAGAAAAATAAAATACTATCAACTATTTGAAATAGGTTTGAATTCTTTGATTTGCTTTCCAATAATACTTCAAAGTGTAATTGGAACTCCAGAATAAATAAAATTATATTCTCGTAACAATGAAACAGGCTGATCAAACATTTTTCTGAATATTCTAGACGTTTTACCGAATTATTTATCCAATTACTTACTTCTGTGTTTATTTTTGGCAAAATTTTTGAGTTTGTATATTAAATTGTAATTTAAAAATTCGCATTTTTATATACAGCAAGTATCAACATTTTTGTTACTCGTTTATGCGACTAAAAACTTGAAACGATATTATATTGTATATTTTTTTATTAAATCGATTCAGTAGTTTTAGACCCTATTTAAGGCAAACAAACAATCAAATATTTTATCTTTACAATATTAGTATAGACAGCCCAAGATTAGCTTTTAGAATACTCGTTTTGCATATATTTTAACACTAGCTTCCGTGAGAAGTACCCACGTCCCGTGGGGACTATACTCCGCGCACCCAGATAGAAGTATCCTACAGCCTCCCTCGATAAATGAACTATCTGATAATCTGATAAGAACGAATTTTTCAAATCGAGCCAATAGTACCTGAAAGTTCAAGTAAACAAACAAACTGTTCAGCTAGTGGTATAAAAACTCTTTCCTATATTTTTCCTCTTTAAATTCAAAAACATTACCTACAAATTCACTCCACCCGTCTATCAATTTGCAGATGTCGGTCATGTGTCATTCACTTATGGTGGCCATAACATGTAACTGTGCCCTACACAACCCTTTTTGGAGCGCAACCTACATATGCATAAGGCACGTTTGACATGGTACGTCAAGTCTTACGTGAGAAGAATAATATAACAGGTTTAGAATAGTTTTAATAAAATGTACCTACTGGAGAACGTTTAACTGTAAAATAGTTCACAATCGGACTCACATTTTTATACCAGCTATTATATCTTGTTATATCATCTTCGATGATTTCCTTTTAAAATATCCATCGTTTGGAAACTAATATAAATAATGACATCCAGACCATTGTCGGCTACGTTGGACATTGTCTCTAAGGAGATCAGCCAGCGGTGCACTCTCTATTGCCTCTCTCTGGTAGTCACAGGTTTCCGACGCGACTATAGAGAGATCAGGCACAGAACCGACATTTAAGTGCTCTCCGATGCACGCGTATCAATCACCACCTTCCAGAATCCGTATTGATTTAAGAAAATCTCTTAAAACCCACAAAGCGATCGAACCCGAGACCTCGTGCTCAAAAGTCTCACATTTTACCTAAAAGACTCGCCAAATTTTCAACACCATGACCTACAAATTCAGCTGTCTATCAACTTTACAAAAGTCAGTAGAGTGTCATTCACTTATGGGGCCCTGTGTCCCACACAACCCTCGTCGCAATTCTGGCCACAAGAAGGTCTTGACCTTGACATATTTATGGCAATACGTTAGGGGAAGAATTGTCTTCCTTAACTTACATTAAATTATGTGATCTTCTTCGATGTACGAGTACATATTCTTCATAGTACGACTCTTTAAAAAAAGCCGTATTAAATTGTACAAACAGCATTAATACACATTTTTGGTTTGGACGCCTTTGTGCTTCTTTTTTGTTACATATTTTTATAACTTTATGAATTAATAGATCCAAATTTGATACAAAGATAAAAAGTCATTTATTCAAAGTATGCTGAAAATCAGCACTTTTTAAAGATCAATCTTACAAAATTACAGCCCCAAAACACGCCCGCCATTCACCACTTCCTATGTATTATCGCTGTTAAAATTTAAATAAAGCATAACAGCATAGAAAAAGGAAAACAAAATTAAAACTGCTCATTAATATATGCAAATTTTAAGTCAGTTTATTTACTTTTATATATAGAACACTTATTATTAAAAAAATACTTAAAACTATAACTAGTAAACATAAATAACTAAAAAGCATAAAAAAACTCATCCCCATCACTGTCTACTGGGAGCGTACCCAAGAGGCTGGCAGCATTGCCACGTTGTATGGCAATGCTTATTCTCTAACGAAAGTAATAACGAGCCTTTGGGTCACTGGAAGCGTCAACCAGCCGCTTAGATAGCTCTTTAAAAATACTATATTGTGTGTAGAACAATGATTTTGCAAGGTAATAGTAGTCTTATTTGTCAGCCAATGAGATACAATTCTAATTGTAGTACTCGTAAAATTATACGTGATAAAATGTAAATTATGATCAAATAACACAATGCCATTTAGAACATTGTCTGAGAGTATTAAACTTCACAATATTAATTATGTTCTTACATATCTACACGTACACACAGTGTATTATTCAACCACATTTATTTCAAATAAAACCAGGCCAAGATACACGGCGCTCAAGAGTTAGATGATAGTAGGAGATACAGTCGGCGGCAACAAATTTGGGTCAGTAAAAAAATCTTGAAATTTAAACACGGTTAAATACCTGCAAATTGTTGTTTTTATTAGTTGGTATTTATGATTTTTTTATGCGTTATTAATTATCTTTTTTTTAATTAATTAATTAAAATTGGTCGCCAACTTCTTCAATTCAAAATTCTTATCAAGGTTTATATCGTAATATTGTTTTTAAAAGCTTTATTTAACTTGCCGTGTATGTATGTTACGGTGGATTCTTTGAACTCAATTTTGAAGTAGAAATCTTCAACCGATTGAGCTGAAATTTTGTATACACGTTCAGTTTGGATGACAATGCAAGATATGTTATTTGACGTTATTCTAAATCCAGTATGGTGGACCCTCCAAGATGGCGGAATAGTTATTTTTAATGAATTTCAACAATATGGGTATCAAATGAAAGGATTTATTGAGAGTGACTTAAAAAATAATTTTACGTTATTCTAAATCCAATATGGCGGACCATAAAAGCTTTTTGAAAAAAGATTTTTCTTTTAATTTTTTTAGTTTTGATTGAGAGTTGTTAGTTGATAATTGTGAATTCGGTAGCCAATAGAAATTAAGGAAATGCTTACTCGGTTAAAAAATTACCTTATAACTGGTTGACATTTAAAATACAAGAATTTCTGTGCTGACCCAATTTTTCTGCAACCAACTGTTACGTCTACATAATAATAATAATAATCTTTGAGCTTAGTTAAGATTGAAATGATGAACTTGGATTGTTTGTATTTATACTAATAATAGTTGTAGCCTGCGGATCCACCCGCATGCCGAAGGATTTACTTCCAGACCCGTATAAAAAACAAGACTTTTTAAGGTACAGACGCCAGCAGGTCAACCTGCCCGAATCTGTCAAATTTTACCAATCGAATATTAACTTTCCAGTATTGTGATAATGTTGAAAATCTATCAAAGATATTTGACAGATAGAGGTAGGTCGATGTGCTGGCGTCTGTACTACTTTTATACGAGACTGCGGCATTATTCGCAAGAGGTTCCAGCGCCAGTAAATTAAGTTTAATTTTTTTTTTAAGTTTCATGAATATAATTAGTCAAAAGTCGTAGTAATTGCCAAAAATTACAACGTTTGTTTTCCCATGCCTCCGCAAAAATCATTTGTACATAAAATGAATGAAAATACTTACATAACCGACCAAAACAGTAAGTGCCCCAAAAAGTTGCGGCCAAAACAGAGCCTACAACTCTTAACAAAAGTTTTGAACTCAAAGGTTTATTGTACCGAAGTCCATTGTGTTTCTGATATATGGCCACTATATTTTCTGTGAACAATAAGTATTGGCAGCACGGAATAATCTATACTCCTTAGCTACAAACGACACGTTAATTTTCGCCGAGTATTATTAGTGCTTGAGTTTGTTTTGTTGCCTGCCTCGTTGGTCTAGTGGTCGCAAGGCACGACTGCTATTCACGGGGTCTCGGATTCGAATCCCTGGTCGGGCCGAAATCGCTTTGTGGGTTTTGAGAAACTTTCATAAAGCAGCCTGGAGTCTGGAAGTTGGTGATTGATTCACCCGTGCATCGGTGAGTATGTAAATGTCGGTCCTGCGCGTGATCTCTCTCCAGTCGTGTCGGATTGCCGTCCCATCAGACTATGAGAGTGAGGGAATAGAGAGTGCACCTATATCTGCGTGAATGCTATTTTCTTTAAGGGCGGGCGTTTTGGAGGCTATCTTTTGTAAAATTGACCTTCTAAAAAGTGCTAATATTCAGCCTACCTTGAATAAATTACTTTTTATCTTTGTCTTATCTTTTTATCTTAAAAAAAAATACTTTCTGTTCTACGTATTGGGGACACCCAAAATTCATTGTTTATGGAAATCTTAATACGATTCACGGAATATATCTACTGACCAAGATTCAACAATACATTATATTAATTTCGGAAAAAAGTGGATGTGACATACGGCAGAAGGACGGACAGACTGACAGATAGACATGACGAATCTATAAGGGTTCCGTTTTGTTGCCATTTGGCTACGGTACCCTAAAAATTGTCCATGAAGTTTATTCTGAGTTCTTATCCATGAGTGTTGTGAGCAAATTTTACTCGCATACAATTATAAGCGTTGATAATATCATTAAGCTTATATTTTACGTATAGGTTTCCATGTTTAATTGAGTAAGTTTTGTTAGAGCCTTGCAGATAAATTACTTACAGTCAACCTGAAATCAGTTTATGGCTTTTTTAAAGCCAATAATCCATTACTGTGCCCAAAGTGCACTTTGTATACTTTCATATATATACGTACATTTACTCAATAATTTTAAAACACGTGATTAATAGTTAAATTTTCTGACAAGCTAATCAATACCAGCAGGCTTAGCATGGCATCCGTAGAAACAAGTTTTGTCTACCAGAAAATGGACATAATGACAGAAAAGTGACAGGTTGACGTAACCTTTGACATTTTTTTAAGAAATTTTTCTTTTCTTCGATCGAAATAAGTCTACAAGTGATTATATTCGAGTTGACAGGTGCGGACGCGCCATGCTCGGGCAGAAGACATGTTGACATTGACAGAGAGACCTTGTCTCTTCTTGATAGAATTGATGTAGAAACGCCATGCTAAGCCTGCAAGTAAAGATTATAATTTTATGCGAGCTTAGGGTCGATACCTTAAGAAATAAAATATTTTCATAGAAACTGGACACTCTGGAGTAATAAATATACATGCATATGATGCATAGGTAGGTACTTCCTTACAAATTTTTGCACTTCTCATATTATTATACACATCATTATAGACACTTTTTTATCCATGCATAAAGCGTAACGAATTACGTACTGTAAAGTATGGATCTCTAATGTATTCATAAAAATATTCGCACGTGCGAAGCTAGTCCATGCGCACCAATGGATCGTTACCTTTAATAATAATATAGAAGCCATTTCTTAAGTTATAAATCATAAAATAGCGTACGGTACGAAGTAGGAACTCGTTTTATTGGCTGTTCATCTCCTAGATAATACGAACTTCGATGTCATCGTAAAACTGATGATTTAGTGTTTGAAGGTAAATATTATTCCTGACATTTTCTCAGGTAGGTTACTACAATCTGTCAAATTTCTTTAATAGATTTTCAACTTTATCGCCGAAGCATTATGGTTCAAAGTGGATTAGGAAAATTTTCTAGTTTCGAGTAGCTTGATATGCTGGCGTCTGTACTCATTTACATGGTTATGGAGTCCAGACCGATTGTTGCCTCTCAGGAGATCAGCTAGCTGTGACACCCTCACTCTCATAGCCCGATTGGACGATAATCCGACATAACTGGAGAGAGACTGACATTACATGCTCTCCGAAGCACGTGTGTATCAATCACCAACGCTTTTGTGTTAGTTTCCTAAAATCTACAAATCTATTTTTATCCCATACGAGAATAGAACCCGAGAGCCCGTGCACATCAGTCGCGCTATGCGAGTACTAACCAACGGGGCAGTAATATATGTACTTACATTATAAAGTCGAAGAGTTTGTTTGTTCCTTCTCAGTAACTACAAGACCGATCTGTAATCTTTCAGTGTTAGATAACCCATTTATCAAGAGAAGGTATAGACTACTAGGATGCGGGTTGTTCGCAAGAGTTACCGTGGCCCTGGCACACAGGGACTTCCAGAAGGAACATAGTGAGTTTGAGTTTTAGTCAGTAACAGTCTGACACTCCCTCCAGCAGCACCCTCAGCGGGAGGGATCATTTGATGTTTTCCCACGAAAAAGAAAGGTACTACTTTTTAACCAAGTGCGCGTAGGAGGCCAAACGTAGGCGGGAGAAACTGCCGTTGTCTAAGATAAATATACTTAGGTATATTCAACTTAGAAAACTTAAATTGGTACTTGCTTGTCCTAAGAATGGAACAAACCCACTCATACTTGAGAGGCTGGTTGTTTGTCCACTAGGCCACTACGACTTAAAAAGAACTCAACTGATATATGTATGAAGAAATAACTGTCGTATTATTTTTGACGTATATATTGTTCTGTTACTTGAGTGACGTCACAGGTCGTCATTGAAGAGACTAAAGAAAAAATTTTATTTGTCACTATTATGATAAGGTATATCTTACATTACATATCTAACACTTTATACTATAATTACTATTCCCTGCGGTTTCATCTGCGTTCAAAGGGAACTTCTTTTTGCACCCGGTTAAATAGTATCTTAAGTTACTCCTTGTTATGCAAGCTATGCTGTGAGTGAAACACACGTCGTAACCAGGCCAGCTATTTCAGAGATTCCGGAACAACCAGAGGGACCAACAGATAAAAAAAAATGTATTGGTGTATGTACCGAGTACATCATACATGCGTATGCACCAAGTCGTTTATTTTAATATAACAAATAGACACTACAATCTGATTGTATATTTTGTTTGACGACTATTTGTAAGAACAACTCAAAACATAGTGGAACTAATTATGACAAGATGTTCACCCATTCATGGAATGATTGTCCCAAGAGTTGCTTAAACTTATGATCGACCGACCCGTGCGGATGTTGCTTAGCCATGAACTCTGGCATTTAATATGAATAAACATTTGCCTTCCAGCAGACTTAGCGTGACAACCGTAGAAACAAGTTTTGTCTACCGGAGAATGGACATAATGGCAGATAAGTGACAGATTAACGTAGGATTCCTTTTGACACAAAAAAGATTTTTTTATTTTCTTCGATCGACATAAGTCTACAGGTGATTATATACCAGTGGACAGGTCGCGCCATGCTCGGGCAGAAGACATGTTGACATTGACAGATAGAACTTCGTCTTTTCTTGATAGAATAAACATAGAATCGCCATGCTAAGCCTGCAGAAATCACATTAATTTTCTATCTTCAGGTAACGAGCTCACTCTCTCCATCGTTCTCAATTCAAGCTTCTTAGCCTAAGAACCTCTAAGAACGAAATAGTATTTAACCTTCCAAGCGTTATAGGCACTTTCTCTACACCACACAACAAACACAGTAAATTACGCGACTCTGTCACACTAAGCGCGGATTACCGCTATATCGCGCGTTGTGCTGTTTCATTCGATAATCTTGATGTGACATAGTCCTATGTTGTCTTACGCCTATGTCATGTTAATTGGTAGTTTATTACACCTACGTAATGATAGATCGAGTATCATTAGTTAATACCCATGACGTAATTGAAAATTCGAGTAAATCAGGCTGTGTTTTGTTTTGTTTGTGAGTTTGTAGGTATATTGGCAATTATTTTGGGAACAATGACAGGAATTAGGAAACTTTTATTTATTTAACTAATAAAATTAGGGATATTTCCTAATTATTAAAAAAAAAAACTATTATTCCTATCTAAGGCTAGAAGATACTTATTATACACAACGCATGGGTCTTACTCGCGACGAAAAATTTTTTTTTCATCCCGAGTAAGACCCGTTTGTTGTGAATAATAAGTTTGCAAGTCGCGAAAGTTTAAAAACATTTATATGATACTTTTTGCTCAGACGTGCTGAGTAGTTCCCACGCAATGCAATTAAAACCGCTAACAGAATATGCTAGGTAACATATAAAATGAAGAGTTGAAATCAGTTCACGTAGAGGCCTCGTTACGGCATCGTAACGTGACGTATAATTATCCTTTTTTGTATGATATCAAAAATACATTTCGGACTAAAGTTAGGGCTAATTTAGATTTGATTTTAGGTATAACTGGGACAGTGGGTCCTGTTATCATCAAACGCATGTACCCCAGACACATAACTTGGGTTATATCTACAGGGATTTGACAGAGGGTCGAATTACGGTGAGGATTACGTAATAATAATATAATCTAGTAACTCCTCAAAGATTCAGCTTAAACTAGTTTAAAATAGTAAAACGGCTTAACCGATAACTTATATTACAACCTTTCAAAATACTTTTTTTCTGTAGTTAAAATTAAAAAGTCGTGGTGGCCCAATGGTTAAAGCACCTCACTCTCAAATATTACTGCGAGGGTTCGATTGTTACAGACGCCATCAAGCTACTCGATAGCATCAAATTTTCCCAAACAACTTTAAACCAAAGTTTAAAATAAAGTTGAAAATCGATGAAGGAAATTGACAGATTGTAGTAGCTTGATTTGCTGTCTGTAGTTTTTTCGTATATTTTGGACACCAATGACTGATCAAAGGTGAGGGAAATATATATCAGGTAAACCTGGACTCTAAAGTCTGAAATTACCATCCCGTCCCGTTAATCCTTCTCTGTGTGAGAGGAGGCCTGTGCCCAGCAGTCGGACGATGAAAAAACTAATGATGAAAAGAACCCCACAGAAACAACCAATATTGTTATCTACTTAAGTTAAGAATAAAATAAACAGCACACAATCGCCGAATCTCTAAAATTTACAAGTTGAAACATTGTACGAATTCACAAAAGAAAATAGTCACAAATACAGGCAGAATGGCCTAAAATCCGCCATCCTACATAATGATACAACCTTAAAGAATTGATTACATTTTCCGCGAAAGCCTTCGTATTTCATTCGATATCTCTCATGATAATAAAGCTATCTCCTAAACGAGGAACATTAACGTTAGGGACCTATTGTGGTGACCAAAAATGTCGCCAAAACCGAATTTAATTAAATAATATTTAAAGTATTATCAAGGGTTTAAAATTTTATGTACTGCCTCGTTGGTCTAGTAGTCGCATGGCGCGACTGCTGTGCACGGGGTCTCGGGATAGACTCCCGGGTCGGGACGAAATCGTTTTGTGGGTTTTCAGAAACTTTCATAAAGCAGCCCGGAATATGGAAGCTGGTGATTGATTCACCCGTGCATCGGAGAGGCACGTAAATATCGGCCCTGCGCCTGATCTCTCTCCGGTCATGTCGGATTGCTGTCCCATTGGACTATGAGAGTGGGGGAATAGAGAGAATTTGGGTTTTGTTATGTACAAAACTACTTTAAAAAGTCGATCGATAAAAATGTCGTTCTCCTTTTCATTGCATTTACTGTAAAAATGTAAATGTGTGTAATAAAAATTGAATTTTATTTTAAAATTCAATATTTTTCACCTTACAACTTTTTACTTAGATACCTACTTATAACATATTTAAGTAAGGACTAAGTTAAAGTCGTTACTCATTGAAGTTGAGGACAAAGACGAAGATGTATGGCCCATAATAGATCAATACACCAAAGGCGGCTTGGAATATAAAAGAGTATTGAAATACGTATTCAGACGGCGTCCAAACAAAATATGAAATACGTTGGCCCAGTCTTCTGAATATATATCATTCAGGTTTTAGCTTGTGTTCCTATGTTTTCAAAATATAATAAAAGTGTAGTCGTGGTGGCCTAGTGGTTAAAGCACCAGCCTTTCGAGTATAAAGCTGCGGGTTCGATGCCAGGTCAGTGAAGTACAAATGTAACTTTTCTAAGTTATACGTACTTTCTAAGTTTATCTTGGACACCAATGACTGATTAAAAGTTGAAGGAAAACATTTTGAGGAAACATGGACTATAATGTCTGAAACCACCAACCCGCATTGAGCAAGCGTGGTGATTAACGCTCAATCCTTCTCCGTGGGAGAGGAGGCCTGTGCCTAGCAGTGGGACGATAAAAAGGCTGTGATGATGATGATGATGTTCAAAATATAAGGGTATTTCGACTAATTATCCTATTATCAAGCGTCGTGTATTGAGGAGCTCATATCGTATGGGTATTATAGGTAATTAAAGCCTGCAGTCTAAAGACGAAGGTCTATGACCATATGTGTGTTGCCAATGATGACTTATGGTACAAGATCACCGGGAAGTAATGGATGCGGGTTGCTGAAGATCGCGCAAGGTGGTGAGCCTTGAGGAAGGCCTTTGTCCGGCATTGGACGTCTTTCGGCTGAAACGACGAAAGCCTGCAGCTCACTCGATAAGTAGAAGAAAAATTTATGTTCAGCAGGCTTAGTATGGCAACCGTAGAAACAAGTTTTGTTTACCGGAGAATGCACATAATGACAGAAAAGTGACAAATTATTTAATGAAATTTTTCTTTTCTTCGATCGACATAAGTTTACAAGTGATTATATGCGAGTTGACAGGTCGCGCCATGCTCGGGCAGAAGACATGTTGACATTGACAGAAAGGGCTTTGTCTTTTCTTGATAGAATAGATATAGGATCGCTATGCTAAGCCTGCAGGGGCTCTGGGATTTTGAACCGTTACAATGATCATAAATCGTGATAAAAAAAGCAACTAATTTGATTATTGTACATTTGTATTCCGTGGCCTTCTTGCTTAATTAATAGTTCCGCAATTAATCATGTCTAGACAGTCCACACATCGTCATTAATTTAAATAATAAATAACACAGGTCCAATGACTCTGCTTTGAGTTATTAGAATTTATTTATTACAAGGATTTTATTCTTCTTCCATTTTTATTATTATTGACTAACTTATGACCGCAGCTTCACCCGTGTTTATATAGAATTTATACATTTATACAGAAAAGTTTGATAATTTTCAACGTAAAAAAAGTGAAAAAAAAAAACAGAAATCTTTAAGGAATATTCTCGTGTTACTAATGTGTTTATTTTAAACCGACTTCCCAAAAAGGAGGAGTTTCTCAATTCAACATGTTTAAATATGTAAATATTTTTAAATTCTTTTCACCAGATTGTGATTGAGAAGGTACAAACTTATATGTATATCTTTAAGAGATAAATTTTCATATTATTATTATAGATGACTATTTTAAACCATATTTTTTATTAATCAGGGATTTTGTGGATCTGTGGATTTTTGAATCCACAAGTAGCTTGTACACACAATTTCTAGTTCAGTAGTGAATATTATGTATCTGTTCATTCCACTAACGCAATTACGATAATATGATTGTACTGATATAGTTTATCAATGAGTAAAACTTTCATTAGTCGACGAACCCTTTGTCTAGAACACAGCTGTATAGTTTTATTACACAAGATGTCTTTATTGAAATATTTAATAAAATCCGAAAATTTCATGTGCATATATAGAAACTACATGTTGATGGAAAAATACCAAAAAATATTAGTTTTATTTCGAATCGTTTTAGAACTGTGCATAACTGCATATGTGATCATGCATAAAACAGTTTTTGGGGACATATTAAGTAATTTTGGTATTTCAGCGCTAATTTTCGTGCCTTATTGTTATCAAGGGTTGGTTCTAGTCAAAAACCTAGTGATTATCATCGGAGCTATTTTTAATTCAAGATCATTTTTATTCATTAAAGAGAAAATTAGAATTCTTCACAACCGATTTAAAAACGAATCGTCTTACGCGAAATCTGTACGAATTCTCAACTCAAAATGTCGAATAATATGCACTGGATTTGGACTATTTGTTTTTATATTAATTTTAATTAGGTTCTATATAATTTCTTTTAACAAAGAAGGTTTTGACAAAGGTAAAGCCATATTAATAATTCTCTTTGAAGCCTGGGTCGACGTTCGATTCATGATGGAACATATGATTCTTTATGCCGTCGTAAAATTAATTTATTATTTCCTCAAATGTTTGAATAATTATGTGCACGAAGATTTAAAGAAGTACAATATGGATGCAAAAGATACATTAGATTTGCACGAACACTATATTGAGACATCTGATAAACTAACAGCGTGGACGGAGGTGTACCAAGATATCTTATTTTGCAGCAAAAATGTGTCGAGCTCCTTCAATGAATTGGTAATTATTTATTAATTAGTTATTGCTTAAAATCGCATGGCGCGATTGCTGAGCACGTTCGGTCCAGCCGAAATTGCTTTGAGAACTTTAAGAAACTTTCTTGTCTGGAAGTTGGTAATTGATACACCCGTGCACCTGGAGCACGTAAATGTCGGTCCTGCGTCTGATCTCTCACCGGTCGTGTCGACGAACCACTGGGCTAGAAGAGTGAGGGAATAGAGAGTTCACCTGTGTCGGCGCAAATGCTTGTGCGCTATAATATGTCCTGCGCAGCTGGCTGATTTTCATAAAGGGAACAGCCGCCATGGCCGATAATTTGTCTGTACACTATTATTATTTATTTACATTAAGACAAAGCAAATGCATCAATGCAATATTGATAAACTATTGTGTCAGCTATAGTGTAGTCTGTGTGTGCAAGACCAACAGGTTAAACTTGCGCCTGATCTCTCTCCGTATCGGATTGCTGTCCTATTTGGTCAATGAGAGTGCACCTGTATCTGCGCAAATCCTTGTGCACTATAATATGTCATTCGCAACTCCAGGACTTTTCTTTTCAGGAGATTTTCCATAATCTTCTCCGTGACCAGCCACCGTGGCCGACGATCGGCAAAGGCGCCTTTATCATTTATTATAATAGGCGTATATGACAAAAAAAAACCCTCAAACAATAAAAAAACATAAGAAAACATTCCCTCAAACTTATCGTAATATCGCACACCGTTAAAATTTAATAGAACAGCTTAAAAATGCATCATTATTATGGACGCATCGTAGATTATGGATGCATTAAACATTTTAATGAAAGCTTTGAAGCTCGGCTTTTAAGAAAATGCTCCTTTTTGTTCTCACTAAAGTTTCTTAACAAATACTGCTCTTAGAGCTTGCGAGTGGTTTGCGAAAAACAAAAAATAATAAGGAACTTGTACACATTTTTACTTTCAAAATCTATGTTATTTTTTACGAAAATTAAAATGAAATAAAAATAAAAAATAAACTTTTTATAATTCGTATAAAAAGGTAAATAATTCGGCTGAAGGAATTAGTGTCATTATGCCAAAGCTGTATGCCAAAGTTATACGTAATATTTTATATCGTATAGTACTTTCTATTATTTATGTTCATCACAGCCTTTTTTTTTATCGTCCCACTGCTGGGCACAAGAGAAGGATTGAGCGTTAATCACCACGCTTGCTCAATGCGGGTTGGTGATTTCAGACTTTATAGTCCAGGTTTCCTCGAGATGTTTTCCTTCACGTTTAATTAGTCATTGGTGTCCAAGATAAACATAGAAAGTACATATAACTTAGCAAAGTTACATTGGTACTTGCCTGACCTGGAATCGAACCCACAGCCTCAAGCTCGACAGGCTGGTGCTTTAACCACTAGGTCACCACGAGTTTATTATTTATGTTACATTTCATTCTTATTTTCAGATGTTATTGTCTTTGGTGTCCGTAATGATGTCGAGTATATTTTCATTCTATGATCTCATTGGTGTTGTAATCAAATATGTGGTAAGTTTTAATTTAACTTTCAGTGTGCATTCCTGTTTGATAAAATTAAAAATATCGTCTTATATTAATTAAAAGTCAAGTTAGATAGCTCATAGGATTAAGGTTAGTTATCTTTACTAAATACATATATATCAGAAATATACTTAACATGCGTCTGTTCCGCTTCTCTGAAGATTATAAAATAAAGCTACTGTGATCAGATTTTCTACAGTAAAAGTGTATGTTATTTTTCACATATTTTTGTTAGAATACCCGGTCCCGTCAGGGCTGGTCTCTAGTAGTATTTTACAAAGAAGTTTTTAAGTTGTTTATATGAATATAATTGTAAGTTTGTATAGATACCTATTATAAAATATATAAACATGTTTACACTACTGCATTCGATATTAAGTTTGTATAATATAATATCCCTCACGCATACATTGTATTATGTATATTCCATACAGTTAAATAAAACTTATGACTTATACATATTTCTTTCAGACAAATGAATACCAAGAAGCGAAAGATATAAGACACATCGTGTATGTGCTTGTATACCACTTAGTGGCAACATTCCCACTCTTGTGCGCAGGACAAAAGTTACAAAATGAATTTGCCGCACTTAACAAAGCATTAGTGCGGCTCTCTAACGTACTTTCTATACGTAAGTCTTTTTAAAATTTTCTGATCACATTATTCCGAGGTTAAGCTATCCTCTAGGTACACTCGTAAACTGAAAACTTTTAGGTACGATATAATGCAATTCGTGTAATGCGCACATTAGAAAAAATACAGATATACGAAAAACTACCTAATCTAAGTTTTCCTTGGTCCCTTTCTATATCATAGAAAAATCCATATTGCAAACGTATAAATAAAAATATTTTTCTCTCTACCTTTACTTTTCCCAACTACGTTGGGGTCGGCTTCAATGCTGTGTACCAGTGTTACATGAATTGACCGTCTATCTGTCTTCCTCAACCTTATCTTAGCAGTCCAGTAAGACTGTTGTCAGGCACTCTGGCTTTGACTACCCACCGTCATGTCTGCCTTTATTCTAATGAGAATCAGGAGCCATCAATTAAACAAAGAGGAACTCGTCATAATAAGATCATCCATGCATACTGATCGCGCCAAGCATTGCTTAACCATATGATCGATCGATTCTTGCAACTGTTACTTAAAATATTTGCATTAATTTTCTAACTGTACTACTGTTTTTTTTCTTTCAGATAAAGACAGCAAAAAGACGAGGCCACTAAGAGATCTAACTAGAATGGTGACCAAGAATCCTATATGTATTACTTTTTCCACTTTTTCCTTAGGAATGCACTTAATGCCCCTCATATTATCAATTTCAGTTACTTATGTGGTTATCATGCTACAATTTAATCATGTTATTTAATTGCAATAAGTAAGATGAAGTGTGTTTTTTTAGCTTTAAGCTACGATATTTAAGTATTATTATATGTCCTATATTCGCATCACAAGGGGTAATTGTCTAATTTTGTTAGTATAAGCCAGCAGGCTTAGCATGGCGATTTTATATCTATTCTGTCAAGAAAAGACAAAGCTCTTTCTGTCAATGTCAATATGTCTTCTGCCCGAGCATGGCGCGACCTGTCAACTTGTAGTCTTATGTCAATCGAAGAAAAGAAAAATTACTTCAAAAATGTCAAAAGAAATCTTACGTCAATCTGTCACTTTTCTGTCATTATATCCAATCTCCGGAAAACAAGACTTTGTTTCTACGGTTGCCATGCTAAGCCTGCAGGACGTCAATCTACTACAATCTGTCAAAGGGGAATGCCCACCGTTCATAGTATCCTAGGCCCAAAGTGGACATCAAGTATTACAATAAAAGTTGATTGTTTTAAAATCTTAACTGTATTAGATATTTAAAAAATATATTTAAATTGACGCCACTATTTTAGAAATATAAAAAAATAATAATAACTTTTTGGGGTTATTTTTCCATATAATAATGTTTTCGAGTGTGAGATAATTAGAAAACTTATCTTTTTTCAATACTTGATAATTATATTATAATAGGAGTAGTCTTTCTAATATATTTTTATCAAATTATAAAAAAAAACACATGTACTATTTTATATGTCTATATTTTCTTCATTTTCATATACAATTAGAAGATTATCTAAAAATGGTGCAGGTGGGCAAATATTTGATTCGTATCTTGCCCAACCTATATACCAAAGCACAGTCATAACATGTGCACAACAACCTACCGTGCGTGTTCCTATTATACAATTACATGCATATTCTTCTATTGCATTTCTGCTGGCATAAGTATTATTTATTTGAATATAAACAAAATATACCTAAAACAATATTATTTTGTGTAAATAATTTGAACATGATGTAGGCAATAACAAATACATTTTATGGTTTATATTTTTACCTGCTGTGGTGCAACCCACTGCTGTATGACGCTTATTTCTTCGGGCTACAAGGTATGCTCTTGATACTCGGTCAGGTTAAAACCACAATTCACACAATGGTTTTCAGGCATTGTATAAAACGTTATCGATCGGTATCCAAAATCGAAAGCAGCCAAGATCCTAGATTCCAAAGCCAAAAGCCAAAGTTGTCGTTGAAGGTAAGCAAAGCCAAAGTCGTAGATAATAATCCGAATCAAGTCCATATAACAAAGCCAGGTAGTAAGAAAAATGAAAACATATCCACATTGAGCGTAAGCACTAAACTAACTGTCAATGTCAGATTCAGTTCGGTGTTGTCACAACGACGAAAAAAAAAAACATTAAATCGATTATTTTTTGTAAACCGATTATTATTCTTTATTATTCTCATTCTTTTTTTTGAAAGTACAAACTGGTTTTTATTTTTTCAAATATAGTTTTCTAAAGTTAAGTTATTTTATTAAATTAAGTTCTTAAAATACCCGCAAAGTCCCGTGGGTATTGTATTGTATTTGTTCATAAATCGATTAGAATCGACTGATGAGTCTTAACATAACACTTAAAATATTATTTCACTGCTGGCAATATTTTACTAGCGTTAAATCAAATTAGGAAATAGCTTATTTTATCAGTAAACTTACTTTTTTTTAAGAATTGTTGTGGATTGTAATGGCGCATATATGGATGAAAGTAAAAACATATTTTATTATGGCAAAATTTATGCATAAACTATTTTTTCTCTAGTCTGTTGTCCACTGAGGGCCCAGATTGGGCATTCCCCTTTCTTTAATAGAATTTCAACTTTATCGCTGAAGCATATAGTACAAAGTCGATTGGGAAAAAACTGTTTAGCTTGATGTGCTGGCGTCTGTACTACGCGTGTCTTACACCAAAGCACGATATCGTCTTCATGGCAGTGAATTACATAGAAATAAGTGACAGCTCGCTCTCATGGCTCCGACATTATCTTCAGAGGCTTAATAACTCCAAGTTTGTTTCCTGAACGAATGCTCTTCTTTTTCTCTTTCTTTGAAATAACTGTTATCAAATACACTCAACATGTGATGACTACCGGCTCGTCTTGCTATTTGTGACGTCATTTGACGCCTGACGTATTCCATCGCTCGCCAAAACTGACGATCGCGAGCGTTTTTGTCATTGAGCGTTTCTTAATAGAAGTTTGAAAGATATACACAAAACATTAAAATTACAATTAAGAAGGTAAAATTAGTTTATAAGTATTTTTAATTGGTGTGAAAATAAAATTCTAAAACCATACTGATAAGTTTATTTTATTGCCCTGACAAGTTCATAGCTTACTTAAAGCTGTTTATTTTTTAGATTTTTTTTTTTTAGTTTTGCTGGATAACCAACCTTATCAATACTTTAAGTACTCATTCAATTAATATTTTTTGAACCCATCAACGTTAAGACGTATAAAACAATACGGAACTGGTTTACTGCCTTATACTGAACTGTGACTCGCAGTCATTATGCAGCTTTTCTAAATGCTGTTCAGTGATTAGAAGATAAAGTTGGAGGTACACTACTTATATTCTGAAGACTCGTTAGTCTACCAAAAAAATAAGGTCTAGTGGTCGTAAGGCGCGACTGCTGTGCACGGGGTCTCGGGACCGAAATCGCTTTGTGGGTTTTGAGAAACTTTCATAAAGCAGCCTTTAGTCTGTTATATACCTAAATTATAATGTACACGTCATCATTATTTTACAATTTGGTAGACACCCCAGTAAATATTTTCGAAGATTTTCGGACATGTACTAAACGACACATTATTAAATATCATGTATTCAATTCAATATGAATCATCATCTCCCGAGCCTTTTTCCAGTCTAACCGGATTCAGCTGAGTACCAGTGCTTCACAAGGAGCGACTGCCTATCTCACCTCCTCAACCCAGTTACCCGGGCAACCCAATACCCCTTGGTTAGACTGGCGTCAGACTTACTGGCTTCTGACCACCCGTAACGACTGCCAAGGATGTTCAATGACAGCAATTAAATTCAATATGAATAATAATAACCCAAATGTAACCCCAACCTAAGTTCCACTTATCTCTTAATGCTAGATGCACATCGCGCTCACTGCGCTTCGAAGCACGGCCAAGCTAGAACGGGGTTTTATTATACCCCGACATGATATCTTAGAGTTTGACGTCAGCAAATGTCGGCTCTGTCTTTGTTTAAGTGGAAGAAAATAGAATACGTTTCATACAAATATTGGCTAGTCATCACTTTGTTAAATATAATACATGTTATGAAAATATGGGCCTATTTTTATCGAAAAATACACTGTTTGGAGTTTGATCAAGTATAGTACAATCGTTTTTTTTTTAGATTTAATAATATCCTCTGCCTTTTTATCGTCCCAATGTTGGGCACTGGCCTCCTCCCACACAGAGAAGGATAGTTGGTATTTTCATACTTTTTAATCCAGGTTTCCTCGAGATGTACATATTCTTCCATCTTTAATCAGTCATTGGTCTCCAAGTTATACTTGAAAATTACATACAACTTAGAAAGGTTGCATTGGTACTTGCATTTTTGCCAGTCCAGCAGTCTTAGCATGGCGATTCTATATCTATTCTGTCAAGAAAAGACAAAACTCTTTCTATCAATGTCAACATCTCTTCTGCCCCAGCATGGCGCGACCTGTCAACTAGCATATAATCACTTGTAGACTTATGTCGATCGAAGGAAATAAACATTTCTTCAAAACATGTCAAAAGAAATCTTACTTCAATCTGTCACTTTTCTGTCATTATGTCCATTCTCCGGTAAACAAAACTTGTTTCTACGGTTGCCATGCTGAGCCTGCTGGAGATTTACAATAAAACAACCGAAAATTGTAATCATATAATAATTCATTACTCATTAAACCTTAAATAACATGAGTAAATTGTAATGCGATTATCACATAAGCTAAAGAAAGAGTTAGGATTGTTGGAATCAGGTACATTCCTTGAACAATTTTGTTGGTGTAATTCATTTGAATAGGATTCGCTTTTGCTAAAATAATGAAATATCTTAAGCTCTTTGTTTCGGGAGCCTCTGGATCTGCAAGAAATATAAGATTATTTAAATAATATCTTTCGTTAACGTTCTTAAAATTTATCAAAATGAGTAAAATATAAATCTATCTCCACACGCTTTGTCCCTCCCTGTGTATAAGTGTTAATTATAAATTAACTAGAGGATTATTTACTTAAGCAAATTTATGGGAAGATCATGATATGTAATTAACAGCTTTACGAGTCAATCGATGGTGAGTTTGAGCAAAGCTAAGCGCGGTTGACCCTTTGATGGTTGGTCATCTTGGTTTAAAAGAGTTTATCCGTGTTTCAGAAGTCACGATAAATTGGTGTGTCCCGGTCAGAAGCCAGAAAGTCTGACAATCACTCACAGACATTACTGACAGGTATCCAGGTTGAGGAGGTCAGATACGCAGTAGCTCTATGTCAAACACTGGTACTGCTGCATCTAGTTAGACTGGAGGCCGACCAGAGCAAGCAAAGGCTTGGCTACAATAAGTTACAAAAAAGCTACAAACGGACCAAATAAATGCTATCTAAACTTAGTCGCAAAAAGACACTTACGTATTGACCAAACATTATACAATTTTGCGAGTCCCCTTCTCATTGCATGACTCTCGTTGAGAAGTTTTTGACCAGCGAAGATAACGGAGAAGGTACAAAATGAAGAACATATCAAAATATATCCTATTATCATACTACCTGTCATAAACTGAAAAAAAAACAACAATAACATTAACTGAGATTGGAGCGATAATACTTATAATGACATCCAGACCGATTGTCGGCCATGGCGGCTGTTCTCTTAGGAGATCAGCTAGCTGCGGACCATTTGCGCAGGCACAGGTGCACTCTCTATTGCCTCAGTGTCCTATCCAGGCTAATGGCACGATCAGAGAGACATCAGGCGCAGGACCAACATCTATGTGCTCTCGTGCAAGAGATCAATAACAAATTCCAGACACCGGGCTGCTTATATGAAATTTTCAAATAGTTTGTGGGTTATAAAGCAATTCCAGTCCGCACCTCAGCAGTCACACCATGCGACTACTAGACTCACGATGCAGTTAGTATCTACGATATTAAAATTAAAAAAAAAACTCACCCCATGCATGACTGCAAAGATGGTCCCATATAGTGATATAACATTACTGATAGATGACATTGCCAAAGAAAATAACATCTGTAAAGAAAAATAGGGAATTATCAATAAATTATTAATTCAATTGTCCTTATTTTTTAATCAGTCATTATTCAATTCTCATAAATTCATATTTTTTTTAATATTAACTTTTACTATTCATTGGATACATGAACTTGGCTGCTTTTGTAAGAAGAAAAATGGTTCATACAACAACTATCACAAATAAATAAAAAATATATTATTACCTGAATACTGAAGCAATCCGATAGTAATCTGCTACAAACCAATATATTTTGGTACTTCGCAGCCCACTCTTGAACTTGTTCCACGGTCAAATAATTATTTGAGCTTAGATCTACGCAACATAAGCTTCCCATCCTGTAGTATTGGTTTCGAGTTCCCAATACATCATTGTTCAAACATTTCAAAGAATATTGCAGCATACTTATGTAACTAAATATGACAATACTTTCTAAAATTTGTCGTATTTCAATGTAAATTTCTATTAGTATTAGCGCCATATAACATACTATAATGTCTGGTGAACTCCATTGCTTCGCATTAAAACTTTTAGCGCACACAACGAAAGCAATCGCTAATGTGAAAAATGTTGTAGTTATCATTATGTATATTTTCAAATTCTTCATACTTTTAATGTACGTTGGGTTATGCCAAAAATCCCGGTGAATCATTTTTAGATTGTTTATAAACAGTTTGTAAGAACCAGCGTATTGAAACGCACATAAAATAATTGATGATCCACATGTGAGGTTGATAATGTGATACAGTAGCATTGTACGGAAAAAGTTTGAACCACCTCTTAGCTGATAACCCGATTCATAAATAAAAGCTAAAAAAATTATTACATAACTTGTTATTTCGATAATCAAGCGGATTGCAGACCAGATTTGGTAGAAACTTCCAGAAGGATCACAATTTCTATGTACGCCCATTATATTTTCGGCTCTTATAAATATTTTAAACATGAAATTATCCATTTTGTTTAAGACTCAATTGAATAAGAAAGCGTTTTCGGAGTGGTAACTGTGTTACTTTATACATCCAATACATATACAAAATTAACAAGTAACTTAAGCATTTTATGTCGGTCATTATTTACATACTTGTACATGGAAAAACTATTAATTAGGAAATGAAGAAAGTTATATTAGGAAATAACATGTTTAGCCGTACGACATGCCTTAGATAAATAGTATTTCATCATTACCTTCAAGGCTAAATTGGGACCGAATAAAATATTATAATGATTGGGATCTTAAAAGGCTTCGTATTAAACTAATAGTGTTTTCCCTATAAGTCGTGGTGCCTAGTGGTTAAAGCACCAGCCTCTCAAGTATGAGTTTGTGGATTCGATTCTAGGTCAATCAAGTACCAATGCAACCTTTCTAAGTTGTATAAACTTTTTAAGTATATGTATAACACCAATTGCTGATTAATAGTGAAGGAATATATCTAGCGGAAACCTGGACTTTATTAAAGACTGAAATCACCAACCCGTATTGAGCAAGCGTGGTGATTAACGCTCAATCCTTCTCTGTGTGAGAGGAAGACTGTGCCCAGCAGTGGGACGATTGAAAGGCTGATGATGATGTTGATTTTCCGTGTACTTTACTTAGCCAAGTAATTTTTACAAGAATCCTTTTAATCATACAATACATGTACTGTATTTATAATTTATTTACTTATCATTCTATACTGCAGAACTTATTTATCTAAGAAATATACATTAACACTCCACTCTCAAGAAATATTAAAAACATAAGCTTACAGTTTCAATAATGTTACTAAGCTCAAATATGTGCAGACATAACGCTACCCGAAACTGTAAATTTTCCCAATCAACTTTAAACCATATGCTTTAGCGATAAAGTTGAAAATCTATCAAAAATTTTACAGATTGTAGTAGCTTCGTGTGCTGGCATCTGTATATATTTGAGCTATATTATTAGTTATTACGATTACCGAATTATGGGTAGTTGCATGCTTACGATTACGTATTTGTAATCGTTACATTATGAAGGCCGGTACAGTCATATTACCTTAAAGGTAGTTTATGTACCTAGTGCTTAAATATAGTAAAACAATTTCACACTTAATTATTATACAAGAAAACATTTAGTAGTTATGAATATATTTTGGAAAAAATATCTTAAATGATATGATTGAATTGTAAACCAGTTATAACATAGGCAGCAGAAAGAGACAGCATAGTTGGAATTAAATACATTCCAAGTATCAATTTATTGGTATACTTCATTTGTATAGGATTTTTTTGTACGAGAATATTAAAATTCCTCAAAGTTTTGGTTTCTGGTGCTTCGGTATCTGGAAAAAGGAAATAATTGCAGGAATATCACATTTCCTCAGGTATACTTTACCTTTTGGGAATTTTTTGATTGATCTCGAATAATGTACCTACGTATGAATAATTATTATAAAGTATTTTGAATGGCACGTTAAACTGTAGGTCCCGGCTATCATTGAACATCCTTGGCAGTCATTACGGGTAGTCAGAAGCCAGTACGTCTGACGCCAGTCTAACCAAGGAGTATGCCCGGGTAACTGGATTGAGGAGGTTAGATAGGCAGTCGTTCCTTGTAAAAACTCACTAATACTGGTACTCAGCTGAATCCAGTTAAGACTTTAGAAAAAAGCAGTGGTTTTGTATAGACTCTAGTACATCAAGGTATACCTAAAATAAAACTTTAAATGTTCATTGGAAAGCTTTACAAATTGGTAGCTCCATGTGCTTGCATCTGTACTTATCCTTTATATTTAGTCTTTTCCTCTAAACTGTGTGCATATTTTATACAGTTAAGTAAATAAATATAATATCAATATATTAAAAGTTACTTACTTGGAGAAAATGAACAATATAATACGGATAATCCTCTTCTGATATCATTGCTTTCGTTGACAAGATTCTGACCCACAAATATGACGGAGTATGTGCAGAAAGATGAGAAAATAAATATATATGCAGTCAGAAAACATCCTTTTATAAACTAGAAGAGAGAATAAACAAGAATATATAAAATATATTTAATATTATAAATTAAATTTTATCAATAATTTTGTAAAATCAAAACATCGTATTTAGGAAATTTCTTTTGTAAAATTGACCTTCAAAAGTGTTGATTTTCAGCCTACTTTGAATGAATGATGTTTTATCGTTTACCTAACCTAGACGAAGGCTATTTCTGAAAAATCTTAGAACAATAACTTAAAATAAAACAATAAGAATTAAATTAACGAGAGTCATCGCTATCACCTATCAGTTATAACACACTAAATAAATATAAATATGAATACTTACATGATCCATACTAGTTGTAAATATACCGTAACATGAAACTACATTAATTATTGAAGACATAGCCAGTGAAAGTAGCATCTGCAATAAAATAGTAATTATACACCGTGACTTTTTAGTCGTCTTACAAAGGCAGCCCAGTTCGTGTATCCAATTCCTCAATATCAATATCTCAATAATCAAAATCCAAATTTATGACATTTGAATAATTGAAAAATAAAAGTAATATTAATTATTATGACGCAAGACGTAGTTTAAAACACCCTTGTCTCATTGAAAATAGAGATGGAATAATCTGCTCGACTCGTGCGCTGGGTAGGTATACTCTACAGTTTTATACGTAAATATTTTTAACATACTGTTTCATATTTCTAATGAAGCTAATCATTAATGATCATTATTATTATTAATGATAAAATAATAATAATCGCACCTACAGGTATTTCACGTCGGCTACAGTCAAGGTGTATTTTTATTCTCAAATTCTCCGCACGTCTGACCAACCAGCCACATAAAGCATTGGTTAACCTTTGATCGCTGTCTTAATCCGTGAAGCATTTACTTAAACACTTCGGTCGGATACACACGATTTTGATTTTTACTTTTTGGGAATCGACCGGTTAAGCAACGCTTGGCGCGGTCGGTCCAAGCATAACCATTCTTGTCATGATGAGTCCCTCCGTCTTTCCGAAGGCAAGTTAAATTAGAAAGTCCCAGCTGTCATTTGCATAAACTTGACTGTTATTACAAGTAGTCAAAAGCCAGAAAGTCTGACAACTAGTCTTACCAAGGGTTGAGGAGGTCAGATGGCATACGCTTCATGTAAAACATTGGTACTCAGCCGCATCAATTTAGACTGAAAGCCGACCCCAACAGCTTGGGAAAAGACTAAACAGATGATGATTTTTACACAAAACATTTAACACAAAATTTACCTGAGTACTGAAGCACATAGATAGTAATTTGCTACAATTCGCCAATTTTTCATAAGTAGCAGCCCAAAATCGTACACGATCAACAGTCAAGAGATCTTTTCCCACACTTATTTGAGAGATCCCACATTCCTCTAAAGGTTCGTATTGTACTGCAACACTCGCTATACAATTGTTAAGTATTTTCAAATGATATTCTAGCAAACTGATGTACGAATACAATATAATACTTTCTACAATTTGACGAATTTCAAAAATCATTTCAAATAAAATCAATCCTAAATAAGCTTTTTGGATTGCCAGAGTTGACCAGTGAAAAGCGGTCAAAAGCTTTGCGTAAATAACAAAGACGATTAGAATAGTGAAAAATGTTGCGAATATTACGATGGACGATTTCAGCTTCTTCAAACATTCAACATACATTGGTATGTGTAGACGTTCACAATGAATTTCATTCAAGGCTTCAAAGAACATTTTGTTAGCACCAGGGTTATGTACAGGACATAGCAAAATCACGGAGCCACAAATAAAGTTTATAGGATGGTAAACTACCATCAAACTCACATAATGTCCCCCTTGACTTAGCATACTGCGTATTGTATACACAAATAACAAATAGGCAACCCCATAAGACAAGATTTCGATAATAATGCGAATTATTGAAATAATCTTATGATTTCTACCGAAAAAGGCAAAGTTTCTGTATACACCCATTATATTTTCGGCAGTCACAAATATATTTATTAATTTGTCTTCAGTCATTTTGTAGATCAAAGTAGTTTGTACAAAGAATAAACTAGACCTTTATGAAAGCGTGAAGAAATAATGATGTGAAGCTTCCATATTTAAATATATTTTATCTGATATTCGATATGTCAATAATTGATGACAAATTACTAAAATGTCCCATTAAAGTCGTTTTGAAGAATGACTTGGCCCAATTTTTGTATTTCTAAGGTCAACGATATCCTTATCGAGGCACTTTAGAAATGTAATAACATAATTGTGGTATACATTATATTTCCTACTACATTATATAGCTTTTTTTATCAAGGGTGTGAGTTAGCCAGCGTGTAATAAAAAAATATTTGACTTTCTGTATAGTGATAAAAAATTAAATCTATATATTATACCTGGCAGACCCGGCCACGCGTTGCGGTGGCTAAGGTTTTTTATTGTAATAATAGAAAAAAGCTGGATCAAATCGTTTAAGTAGTTTAGATGTCCATCCCGCACAAACAATGTGACACGTAGTATATATAAGGTGTAACAAAACTAGTGCATCATATTTTTACAGGTCATCTAGTACATGCTAAGGTGCATGTTTACCACTTTTATTGAAATGTCAAAAACGGTTACTTTGTATGCAATTTGTATGACACAAACTATGATGTTACAGGTTTTTTACATCACGCTGTATAGTTATTTCGATCAAGTATAGGGTTACCTATAATCAACAAAAAAATTTAAAAGAATTTTCGACTTAAAACGATAGGTAAATGACATTGACATTATTTTAAGATGCTTTACGAAATGAATATGATAAAAGTACCTATTTATATGTTGACCTAGTAGACCAAATATAATACATTATGTACTAGGTATTAGTACTTTAGCATCATAGTTAAGGATTATAAGGAGTGGTAGGTACATAAGCAGGTAAACGAATACATACAGTTTAAAATAAAACTAGAACTGTAAATCAAGTTAGTTTATTGAAGTCAAACAAATATTCTCATAAAGTGCAAAACTAGTCACACAATTGTATTTTGAACAAGTTAGAAAATCTTCTTGCAGACGAATAAATATAGTCCTATGGTCCTACATGTGTGCGTCATGTACTAGATTATCGTTAAAAATATGGTGCACTAGTATTGTTAGACCCTATATATAAATTATAATATTTTAATTATTATACCTACATATTTGCAACAATATCAGCAGGCTCAGCATGACTACCGTAGAAACAAGTTTTGTCTACCGGAGAATAACAGATAAGTGACAGATTGACTTAAGATTTCTTTTGACACGTAGAAAAGAAATACTTACTTCTTTTAAATAAGAAAAGAAAAAATAAAAAAATAAGAAAAGAAATGTTTCTTTTCTTCGACTGACATAAGTCTACAGGTGATTAATATGCGAGTTGATGTTGATAGGTCGCGCCACGCTCGAGCGGAAGACATGTTTGACAGAAAGAGCGATAGAATAGCGATATAGAAACGCCATGCTGAGACTGCATTAATAAGAATTGTCACAATATTGTAACAGTAAACTTTCAAGCTACAATAACTTCTAAATATTTTTGTCAACTCTCTCGTGCGAGAGTTAAAAAAATAACTACATTCTTTAACAGTCACATACATAATGTTTCTTCATACAAAATTTTGTTGCAGTATCAAAATTTTGTGGAGAATACAGAACTAAAAAAAGAAGAAGCCGTTGAAAATGGCCAAGAGTATAATATAACGATGAAAACACGTTAGAAACAGGACAGAGTACGAAAATAGAAAATATAAGAAAAATGTATGTGTTAATAAAACTATATGCAGACGTCAAGCCGCAACAGTCGGTAAAATTTCCTTAATAGATTTTCAACCTTATAGCTCAAGCATAAAGTTCAAAGTTGATTGTGAAAATTTTACAGTTTCGGGTCGTTTGATGTACTGGTGTCCTTTTTTTTATTTACACATGAACTTAAAGCTCAACAAAAGACAATTATATTATTATTTTTTTTATATGACAAACTGTTTTTGTCCCTGTTCAGTCAAATGACTAGATGTTTAATTGAACGGCTGCTGTCGATCAGTTAATTCAACAAAGGATTTTTTGTAGCCGTATGTGCATAGTAACACACAGAACAATCTAACCTATCTTCATCCCTACAGATAATCCAAATCCTTAGAAAGGATTTAGGCTACCTTTTACCCGGTTGCGACAAGTGGTTCTCCCGGGAGTGAAACTGGTTTGTACAACTAGTCTACTTATACTCATATTAAACAGAAAAGATTTGATTGTTTGTTTGAATTGAAAAGGCTTCAAAACTATTTGACCGATTTGAAAATTCTTTCACTGTTGAAAAGCTACACTATTACCGGTGAACGTAGACTATGTTTTGTTGATACAAAGTAAGAAATTCCTTAGTGACGCGGGCGAAAACTGGAGGAACTGCTAGTATTCTATATAAGGCAAAAAGAACATGAATTTTGATTATATAACATGGTTGAATT
The DNA here is from genome assembly GCA_958496145.1 of Heliothis peltigera. NCBI lineage: Eukaryota > Metazoa > Arthropoda > Insecta > Lepidoptera > Noctuidae > Heliothis > Heliothis peltigera. The sequence continues at coordinate 2,487,954 of OY292326.1, read as the reverse complement.
GCAACATAACAACAATATATGTAGCGGAAAGAGACAGCATCATTGGGAACAAATACATGCCCAAGGAAAAAGTGCCGAATTTTATCACTATAGGATTTGTAGTGACTAAACGATTTAAATCTTTTAGCTGCCGCGTTTCGGATTTCCTTCGTTCTGAAAAAAAGTTATACATATATTAGTTTGTGTTCCAGAAGATATGTTAAATCGGTGGATCCCGGCTGTAATTTGTACAGACACCAGCAGGTCAACTTACCCGTTTTGGTAAATTTTACCAATCAAATATTAACCTTCCAGGATTGTGATAAGAAATTGATAGATTGAGGTAGATTGATGTGCTGGGCGTCTGCACATATTTAACAGTCGTTACGGGTGAGAATCCAGAGTATCTGACAAAAGGTCGTAAGGGGCATCGGGTTGCTCGGGTCAATTGAGTAAGGAGGTCAAATGGACAGTCGCTCCGCAACAATTTAACGTACCTTCCGAAACACTCGTCATGACAAGATGCACACCTATATACGAACTGATCGCGCTAAGCGTAGCTTCACCTTATGACCGATCAATGAACCAACAAACTAGCATGTCAATTTAATAACGAAACGCTGAAAAGAGACCATATATAAACATGTTTCACTTACGTGTAGAAACTTCACATGCCAACATAGCCAAAGCTTTGTTGAAAGTATTGAATTCATTTTGTAAATTCTGTCCCGCTAACAATAGTGCAATCGTTGCCAACATGTGGTATAATAGAGCGTAAACCATGTCCGTTGCACTTTTAGTAGAGTGCACACCCTGAAATTAATGCAATCATTATAATATTCATCATCATCATCATCATCAACATCATCATCATCACCATCAACATCACCATCAACATCATCATCACCATCAACATCATCATCACCATCAACATCATCATCAACATCATCATCACCATCAACATCAACATCAACATCAACATCATCATCATTTTAATGGAAGTACCGATTCACATAAAATTTGGCAGGTACTCTCCATAACACTAGCGTTAAGGATTTTAAATATTTCAAAACTCAGAGACATCGAAAAATATCATTTTTTTAAACTAATTAAAATAATGTTTGTATGTACATACCTTTTTGATTATTGCATTGAAAATTCCGTACATCGATGATATACAATGAACCATGGCAACGCCAAGTGAAAACAAAAGCTGAAACAAGTAATGTATTAAGTTGCGTAATTGTCTGATCTTTAAATATCCCGTCGGACAAATATATATTAGGTATTCTTAAAAAAAAAATCGTTTTTCAAATCTTACTTACCAGCTCTTGATAACACAAAGATATATTTTTACAACAAGCCATTATCTTCTGATACTTCTCCGTCCAACAATTCACTTTTTCGGGCAAATTTATATTTTCTTCATTCGAGTCCAAGCTTGGCTGGTCGTTAAACTTCATAAGTACTTTATTGACTGATATATTCAAACATTTTAGGAAATCGTATATACATGTTATTGCGCAGTATACGACAACATGTTCTAAAGAATAGCGCATGTCTACCCATAGTTCATATAAAACAATGATAATAATTTCAGTCCAATGATAGGTATCCAAGTAGTAATACTGATAAATTTTGCCGCACATTTGTACCATAGACATACCAGCGAAGATTAAAAACCCCACCAAACTTTTGACCCGCAATTTTTTCTCAAAAATTTTATAGTCGACATCATTTTCGAAACAATAGTATAGCTTGCGAAGGTTCTCGTAGAATTGCTTGAATGATTCCGAGTTAAATATGCCGCCAATTATGATTACAAAGCTTTTGAATAATGTTAGCATTTGGAAAAGTATTGTCATCAGTACGTCTTTATCGGTCGACTCGTAGTTTAAGGCTTTGGTCAAGATAACGTTGTGAGCAGTTATCACTATAGAAAGGGTCAGTTCGACTATGATACGCGTGATAGCCACGATTCTTTGATACTTATTTATATCGAAATAGTTTCTGTATATACACATAAAGTTTTCGCAGAAAATCAATATGTAGAATAAATTCATTTTGTACCACGGTTATGTCGTCTTAGAGAAATACACAAGAATGAAGAAATTTCTTGTGAAATTATTAAGTTTAATGTATTTTGTTAATCATATTATCGTCTAAATACATAATCATCACAAATTGAACTCCAATACGAATGGACACATTAAATATACAAGTTAGGTGTTGTTACTAGTTTGCCCAAATATAGATTAGTAATAACATTAATTTCCTTATTTTGTCTATTGGAATATAGATTCCAATACTCAATAAATAAGACCCATTTTGCTTTGACATTTGATAAGTAATTGGATGAACTGTCAACTAGTTGACATGTCATTGATCAATGTTTTTTTATAGATCGTCTTGTGCGCCGAAACTTTTTATAACTTACTTAAATTAATATATAAATAATAATTATAAATTTAGTAATATAAAAATAGTATAATATTAAAACAAGTTTAAATTAAAATATCATTTTTATCAAGACTCGTAAACTATTTAATTTACATAAAAAACCCAATTTTTTTTTTAATAAGTTTGGTTTGGAAATTCTGTATTTCTAAAATACTGAATATCAGTGTATTACTTAGGTATATACTGAATATTTTCTAGCGAGTTCTAGCTCTAAAGGAAATTAGTTTATCGCCCTTATTTCCTTTTCTTCAATCTAGACATTTGAAACGTCTTCCAAAGTGAAGAGTTATTTTTATTTTTGCCTTATAAACTTTCATTTTGTAGGGTTGTGTTATTGCGAAGGATTTTACTGTTAATGTTATAATTAAATATGTTACATATTTCTTTATAATATGCCTTCTAACAGACTTATCTGTAAATAACCATCAAGCTCAAAATCAAATCTAACGCGAAAACTAATGTGTAGGTACCAAAATTAATATTCTAATTTCAATTTTATATCCATACTCTTAAGGCATATTTTTATTCTTCTCCATTAAATGAATCGACAATGTTAATAAGTAGAGCCACTTTTCACTCTTTTTTCGTGGACAATCATCAAATGACCCCCCCTTCCCCTTTGACCCCTCTTCCGCTGAGAGTAGAGGGTTTGTTTGATTATAACTCACTATGTTCCTTCTGGAGGTCCCTGAGTGCCAGGGCCTCGGTAACTCTTACGAACAACCAGGCAGACGCCAATTTTCACCCCCAGATAATACAATTTTAAATGTCTCAAACAATCTTACTACACGGGTAAAATCGATGTCATAAATTGAAACTGCTGGGTGCATACGTAAACACCATTAGCCAAACGGCTTTAAGGTGCTTTAAGCCTTTAATACGATAAAGTATACATTTCTATGTATATTGCTTTCTTAAGATGCCTTTAGACCTGACGAACGAAAAACTACACTCAATATGGTGTCACAACGGGTTAACTGTCTCAATTGTTCTTTGAGTGAATTCATACGGGCCGTATTTTATATAATAAGTTTGCACATGATGGCATCCAGGCCGATTGTCGGCTACGGCGACCGTCCTCTTTTAAAGACATCAGCCAGCTGCGCAGGATATATTATAGTGCACAATCATTCGCGCAGATACAGGTGCACTCTCTATTCCCTCACTCTCATAGTCCGATGGGACGGCAATCCGATAGGACCGGAGAGGGGTCAGGCGCAGGACCGATATTTACGTGCTCTCCGATGCACGGGTGAATCGGCTGCTATATGAAAGTTTTATTTTTGCCCTTATGACCTAGTCAACTACCCAAATTCGTTCGAACACGCACGAATGTTCGAAGCCGCTTTGCTCGCTTGAGTCCCATTTACATCGAACGAGTATTTTAAAAATATTATTACTAAAGAATGTTTGAAAACTCAGAGAATATGACTGAACCATTGTCTGATAATGTTTACACTAAATAAATTTTGATATATTTGATATGGGATAGAATAAGCGATCACTCGTTAAATGTGAACGCGCCCTTCATGCAAAACACATTATATAAATGTATGGAATATAAAACAGGAATCTGAATCTGGCGTTTTTCTCAGAATTTATTTCGTGTTGAAAAAAGCGTGTGCGTTGACCTCGAAAGCATTTTTGGAGGTGAAAGCATTTCAGACTAACCACGTCCAAATAAAATATAAGTAGTATCTATTACTTAGAAATAATTTACAGTTCCATTACAAAGCAAAGCTGAAGAGTTTTTTCTGTACATGTCCGCGCGTAGGTACTGGTACCTAACTGCTGATCTGATTAGACTGGAAGCCGATCTTCGTGTTTTGCATAGAGCGACTGCCTGACTTCTTCAACCCAGTTACCTGGGCAAGTTACCCAGGTTGCACAGTTACCTGAGCAACTCGTTACCTCCTGGTAATTAACGATTACGACTGCCAAAGATGTACAAATTACAAAGGGGTCCCAACAATTCAACAGCCTTCTGAAATATGGAGGAATTCATCATAAGAAGGTGGTCACCCATCCACGGACCTACGACGAAGCATAGCTTAACCTCATGATCGATCGACCCGTGTGCCTGTGCCTGTTACTTAGCCACAAACTTCTCATTCTTTTAAATGAAAATTGAAAAATTCAAAAGCAATCAATTAATAAATTTATTCTAGTATATTTTCCATAGGTACCACGGTAGTTGGACAAATAGAACATGGAAAAGTTGCTCCTCGCTTGTAGTAATGAAAACATTTTACACTTGATGACATAAATTTATATTACATTAACGACGTTGTCGCGGACACAACACACAACAAAAATGACTCCAATAAAACTGTTAAACTATTTATTATTCGTTGAAAATATTCTAGGTGTGCACAGAAGATATAACAATCAAAATAAGATTAAAAAATATGTCATCATAACCCAAATTGTGATCCAGACGAGTTTCCACGTCATCACCTTAATTAGTGAAATATATTTGCTGTTTAAAGAAGAAAAATGGAAGAATTATCTTGATATTAATGTTATCAAAAGTAGTTATGTGGTCACTGCTCATATAAATGCTATATCGTCGGTCGTAACCGGCATTACTTATAGCCATGCCTTTCTATCATATTTCGATAGCGTCGCACGGGTTTCTGACTACTTTAAAGACGACAGAAGATTGTTGAATTCTCTTAAAAAAATGTACTGGTTCAGTATAAGTTTCATGTTCTTATCTATAACGTTTGTCGTGTATAGAGTTAAGGAATATTTAAAGAAGTTCTCGTACATGCATCCTTGGATAGTGGTACCAGTAGTGGTGTCACAATTTTTTATTCGATCAACTATATTATTTCAACCACTCATTTTGTTTACTATAATTATGATAGTGGGCCATTTATTTAGAAGCTATAATTCATTCATATCAGTGATTAACGAACGCGCCAGGAGCTTTGATGGATTAAACGAGGAAAATGTCATAACGAGCGAGCAAATTCAAAACTGGGTCGACTTGTATCGGGATTTGGTGAATTCGTGTGAAAATGTTGCGATATTTTTTGGACATCAGGTATGTAATAGTGTATATGTATAGTATGTGATGCTCTAAATAAATATTACTGCTGAGGGTAATGAGCCTTAGCGAGATAATTATTAATATAAATTATTAGATAAAGAAAGATAAATCTAGAATGGAGGCATCCACTAAGAAAGAAGAAAGAAAGAAACATTTATTTGTAAAAGGATCTGAGATGCTTGCGGACGGATGAGAGTCAACATGAAATGCAATACATGCATGATGATCATTGAAGATCCTATAACATGTTTGTCATAGGTATATTGTATAAGCTTTTTTTATTCCTTCTAAAAAACATGGTTTCATTGGCAACTACATATATTTTCTAACCCTTTGAGGCCGAAACCTTCGCGTCTTAATCGGGATCCGAATAGTTACATAAGGTTACGTAAAAGGATGGTTGATGCCTTCCGTCACCTGGCTGGCTTTTTGGAGTGAGAATATACATACATATAACCATTACCATTCAACGTGGGAATAGGCTTGGATACTCTACTACAAGAATTTTTCGGTGCCTTTTACATTGTAGTTTTTAATAATTTTGCTAATGAGTAGGCTATTCATCACTCTTAAAATTAAAATAAATACTTGTTTCAGTACTTGTTTACGCTCTCGATGTCAATATCGAACAGCATAATGATGACATATCAAGTTGGATACAGCATCCTTTTAAAAGTAAGTACATAGGTACAACAAATTTATTCTTTTTTAATCAACGGCATCCAATTATATTTTAAGTTATCAAAATTACTGAACTTCATTTTCCAAAAAAAAAACAAACCTTTTTGAAAAGGCAAGTTCAATTTTTAATTTAAAATTAGTGAATAAAAAATTCGTAGTGGCGAAGTCAGTTGCGAGACGCCATTAAGTTTGGTACCAGCAGGCTTAGCATGGCAACCGTAGAAACAAGTTTTGTTTACGGGAGAATGGGCATAATGACAGAAAAGTGACAGATTGACGTAAGATTTCTTTTGACATTTTTTGAAGATTTTTTTTTTACAAGTTCACAAGTGATTATATGCGAGTTGACAGGTTGCGCCATGCTTGGGCAGAAGACATGTTGACATTGACAGAAAGAGCTTAGTCTTTTCTTGACAGAATAGATATAGAATCGCTATGCTAAGCCTGCTGCTGAAACTTTCTTTCGAATCATATCGGGTCTTGATTCAGGGACAATTGTCAATCATAGTGTTCTTGATGTTCCCCTACAAGCATTCTAGCTACCAATTTCCTTGACTAGGCATGACTATAAAGGACGCAAACACTTTTTAGTTTACTCTTTTATCTGTAAGTATAATAATTATTATTTTACCTTGGCCTTGATACACAAAGGCTCCTGCAGGCTTAACATGGCAACCGTAGAAACAAGTTTTGTCTACCGGAGAATTGACATAATGACAGATTGACGTAAGATTCCTTTTGACATATAAAAAAGAAAATTTTCTTTGATTCGATCGACATAAGTCTACAAGTGATTATATTCGAGTTGACAGGTCGCGCCATGCTCAAACGAAGACATAGATGATAGAAGATGATAGAATAGACATAGAATCGCCATGCTAAGCATGCAGAAAGGAACATAACTAGGTGTACATTAGTAAAAATCTGACACTCCCTTCTGCAGCATGCCCATCTACGAAATAAGTATAAGATGTCTTTTAGGCTTTTTTTCTATTATAAGGCACTTACTCCAGACCTCAGAAGAACGGTGATTGGTCTATTGATCTACGTGGCATGGTCAATGTTGCCAGTGTTAGCCGGTCAAGTTGTGAGCAACCAGGCTGTGAGGTGCCATAGACAGGTGGCTCGACTCTATAACGCTGTTGTTATAGGTAAGATAACATCCTTACTAAAGATTTACTTAGAGAGTTTCTCGCACGTTTCGGTACGAGAATGACTCCGCGACTATCGCAAGCAATAATTGCCATAACATAATCGTAACAAAATCTTTACTAAAAGCAAGAACTAAAAATTCGTATATGACCTATACGAATTAACGAAATGCACGCCGCTTGTCGCCTATGTTTACGTGGGCGAGAAGAGTGAAGTTTAGTTGAAGGAAATGTTTTATATTCTTTCGATTCGAGAAACTCTCTCCCTCTAAATGGGCCTTAATATTATAAATGCGAAGGTAACTTTGTCTGTCTGTATGTCTGTGGTTTCCAAAACTACTGAACCGATTTAAATAATATTTGGTAAACACAGTCTCTAGTAAGTAATTCGGCTGGTCTAATCCAGGGGAACAGATTTATATTTGTAATATCTATCGTCTTTGATACAGTAATAATTGATAGATAAATTAAAAAAAAAACGGCCTATACATTTTAGAAACTCCAAAGCACGTATGTTTTTTACCTAACACTGATACTAAAAGCGTGATGTTTTTAATGATTATAATATTTTAATTTGCAGATACAGGTGAAACAAAAGCGAAATTGATAAAGAACTTCATATGTGTGATAAAGAAAAAACCTTTAAGCATCAAGTTGTTGTCCAAGCTACCTATTGGGATGTACATGTTGCCAGCCATGCTTACACTAGGTGTTAACTACGCGATTATGGTGTTGCAGATAAGCCATATAATTTAGTTAATAAACACTGAGTTGGTGCAAATATTTAGTTTGATTATTAAAAACTAATTATTTATGTATATATCGGATTTTCTTTTTAAAGTTTATCATTGAATTTAAATTTTTTGTTAAGGATGTCTTGGGTTCCAAACACCCAAAAGATAAAAAAACGGTAAACATAAAAAATAATAAACTTGTAAAGTTTATTTATTTATTTAATACTTCTTGCTCTCCATGTACAATGGCAGACTTAACGCCTTTGGCTTTCTCTACCAGTCTACCTTTGGGTGGTGAAGAAATATCAGTTTTTTTTTTATCAAATAAAGATAATGACATATTCCCCCTCATTATAAAACGTGGTCTTAAAAAGTACGTAAACTTAGTTCAAAAAGATGGTTTAAATCTAGCTCTAAAGGTGTTACTATTCTAAGACCACGCGTTTTATGATAAAGGGGAATTATCTTCTAACTCATGCAGTTTCGATTAGATAAAAAAAAATACGAATTCATGACGTTGTAATTATCCTAGTTTCTATTGCTATCAAACAAAATTAACATGTGGAGTTTAATTCAGTATCTGAAGGACGATATTATAAATTATCCAGATAGTTATCATCAAAATAGGAAGCCGTTAATAATATTTGGACAAGGACTTAAACAAATTAGATTAAAACATTTCGCTCACGGCTGTCGATAGAGAAAATTCTGCCGTCAAAAATGTCCCCATTAAAATGGTTCAACTACTTATTGTTCTTCGAAAATATTTTAGGAATATACAGAAATTATGGCAGTCAAAACAAAAAAGTGAAATGTTTCATCATTTTCCAAATTTTAATTCAAACAGTGTATCGTGTGATAAATTTTAGTTTTGAAATGTATTTTTTGTTAGGAAATGGTTTTAATATATCAACGTTGATTAAAGCGGGATTTGTTTTAGCTGCTAACATAAACGCGACGGTAACTTTAGTGTCCGGCTTCGTATATAGTCGTGAATTTCAGTCATATTACAAAAGTATAAGCCAAATCTCCGAACGGTTTAAACATGACGAGAGATTAAAACGTTCATCAAAGATATTGTTCTGTGTAGACGTAATTATTACTACGTTCTCTATAATAACTGTCATATTTAGAACTCAAGAAGTTTATTTAAAGAAATATCCTATAAGTGACGCGTTAATTTTGAATTGTTTTTATGTGCCACAATTGTTTACAAGAATGACGGTATTACATCAACATATTATTATGTTTCTTTTTATTATGACATTGGTGAATTTGATGAAGTGCTTAAATTCATTGATATCAGCCGTTCAGCAGAGAGTCAGTAAACATATGAACCTAAATGATGGTTGCGACATTACGAAGGGGGATATACAGGAATGGGTGGAACTGTATCAAGACATAGCAAATTGCTGTGAGGATGTGACAAAATGTCATGGACGACAGGCTAGTATTTATTTAACCTATCGTGGAACTTGGTTAAAGAATTCCTATTTTTGCATATTTAAGCATGGGGCAAAGCATTCACTATAGGAACTTTGGGAGACGAACGTAGGGCCGAATCCAACGACCAGTGTTGTATTGCCTACACCCTTAACTATTTTGCTGGCATCCAGGCCTATTGTCGGCTACAGTGGCCGTTCTCTGTTAAGAAAATCAGCCAGCTGCGCAGGACATATTATAGTGCACAAGCATTCACACAGATACAGGTACACTCCCATAGTCCGATGGGACGGCAATCCGACGCGATCGGAGAGTGTTCAGGCGTAGGACCGACATTTACGTGCACTCCGACGCACGGGTGAATCAATCACCAACTTACAGACACCAGGCTGCTTTTATGAAAGTTTCTCAAAACCCACAAAGCGATTTCGGCCCGACCTGGGTATCGAACCCGAGACCCCATGCACAGACCAACGAGGCAGTTTATACTACTTTAGTTAACTATTTTATTCAAATGTGCTATGGATTAGTTCACTATACAAGTGGTTTGATGGTTTCTTTTATAAATTATAAATTATTTCCCTCCTCCTTGCCTAATAACTACTCTTCGTCTGTTCCAGTTTTTCTTCGCGATGACATTCACGATACTAAGCAACGTTCTCATGTCGTATAAAATAAGTTACGAAATCGTATATACGGTAAGTATAAGACTGAGATATAAGTCACAGATAGATCTTCTCCTTAAATTTAAGAGGAAGGTCGAATCTGCTGTTGAACCATAAGACAACTGCATACAGCAGAGATGAGAATGTTAAGAAGAATGTGTGGTGTTACGCGAAAGGATAGAGTAAGGAGTGATTATACAGGGTGTAAAGGAAAATATATATCCGATATATATCCGAAGGGAAGTCAATGTACTCTTTGTAAGAGGAAGTTTGAAAGTGGCCAGTAACAGAAAAACTATATGGAATCCGGATATCATGGCACGTGAGCATGTTATGCGAAGGAATGAGGATCATATTGCGAAGAAGGTTCTGATCATGAATGTGGATGAGTATGTGAAAGGAACGACCAAAGAAACAATGGATGGAAAGTGTGAAAGTTGATATTGCTAGAAAGAATGTTACTTGTGTGAAAATACGTAAGATAGAAGAGTATGGAAAAAGAAGTCAAGCTACCTCAATACAATTAGGCTAAGGTCAGGAGGATGATCAAGTAACCTATTATTACTCTTTTCTTGTAGGAATCCGCCACTGATATCAACTCATTTTCAATAAGTTTGACAAACTATATCTTCTTGCTAATAATGCCGGTATGTGCTGGCCAAATTCTCCAAAACGAAGCAGTGAAGTTCCAAATACTTTTAGCTCGGCTTTATAATACAATTTTAATTGGTAAGCTTTGTATTCTTCCTGTACTGTTCAGAATTTAAGTTCGCGGTAAGTAACTTAAGTTGCCTTCACGAGGTAACAGTTTATACATCGGAGTATAGGACAAAAGGAGCCAGTTACAAATAGGCAAAGTATTGTATGAGGTAAGGGGTAAGGTAATTATTTTCTGTAAAAAAGGGGTATTTGATTTTTTACTCGTGGGAAATCATCAAATTATTGCGCTGAGGGTGCTGCTGGAAGAAGTGTCAGACTTTAACTGACTAAAACCCACTATTATGTTCCATCTGGAGGTCTTTGTGCGCCAGGACCGACTGGTAGGCCTTAGCTTAGGGGGCCCCTCCGATGTTGCAAAGTGGTTGCATAGCGTTTGCTTACTCAAGTTTTTTTTTTCAGATTCAAATGAAGCTAAGCCGAAACTGATAAAAAACTTCATACGTCTCGTGAAGAAGAAACCTCTGGAGATTAAATTATTAGCCAAGTTACCCGTCGGAATGTACTTGCTGCCGTTAATACTCATGTGGGCAGTTAATTACACAATTATTGTACTGCAATTTAATCATGTTATATGAAGCAATATTATAATTTATATCTATTAGATGTCATTTAATTAATTGTCCATAAACACTGTTAGTCGGCTTTTTTGCTATGGGAAATAATCAAATGACCCCATTTTTATTTTCTTGGGAAATCTCCCGCTTTAAGTGCAGCTGGAGGCAGTGTCAGACTCTTACTGACTCCCACTATGTTCCTTCTGGAGGTATCTGTGTGCTTGGGCCAAGGTATCTCTTACGAACAACCCGCGGCAGGGTGATGTTGACGGCAATCTGATACGACCGGAGAACCGACATTACGTGCTCTCCGATGCATGAATGTATCATCACCAACTTCCAGACTCCGGGCTGCTTTATGAAAGTTTCTCAAAACCCACAAAGCGATTTCGGCCCGACTAGGGAATCAAACCGGAGACCCCGTGCACAGCTCACTATACGACTACTAGACCAACGAGGCAGTACATTAAACAATAACAAAAGGACTCAATTAATTCGTTTATTTGATACCAGAAGCAGGAAATAAGACCGTTATAAATTAATTATGATACTGTTATTTTCATGTTTTGGCCCACACTGGTTTTAAAGGACAATTTATTTTCGACGGTGTTCCGCATTTATAAATCGCTGCCGGGCGCATTAATCGTTGATTTTATATTGAAATCAGTTTATGGAATGGAATGCCTCGTATTAATTCACATTTTCATACTTAATTCTTTGTTTTTTTTTATAGATAGATAGATTATGATACGTGAAATCATTGATAACCTACCGTATCATGTTATATCATCCCAATACATTCATCACGTCATACATTCATCGAACTTTAATTAAACACAGTGGTCATCGATATTCCCATCGCGCCATAAAAGATGGGTTTCGCTGTCGACGAAAACCCACATTCGCACTTGACACATTGATTGCAGAAATAAATTATTGTTTGAACGAAGGCTCGGGCCGAATTTAAGCTCCGGTCTAGAATTGCTTTTTCGCGATTAATTTCAGCAAGGTACGTATGTCCCGTTAATTATTTGGTCGGTGTGATTAAAATCTTTGGTACTGCTATCGAGCGTGAGTGACAGATTTCCTGCAAACATTTTGTGATGTACAGACGCCAGCCTGCACATCAAGCTACTACAATCTGTCAAATTTCCTTAATGCATTTTCAACTTTATCACTGAAGCATATGGTTCAAAGTTGAATGGGAAAATTTGACAGTTTCGGTTTGCCTGATGTTATGGCGTCTGTACCCAGTATATATGTACTTATAATCCTAGTAGTCTCATTGATTCAGTTCAATAAAGGACAGTATTTACTCAGCAGTGACTCGATTCACTTGTCTCCCAAGTAGCTTTACAATTTTGGATTCTAAGAATTTAATATAATATATCAGGACACCCTTTATACACGGTCGGTTAGGCCCAATGTAAGCTATGGATTAGCCGGTGTTATGGGTGCCAACACAACTGATGAACTACATTTAATTTACACATATACATACATATTTATAAACGCACATTATAAAACCCAGACCACAGCCAATAGGCATGCTCATCATACAAATGTCGATCGTACCGGGAATCGAACCCGGGACCCTCAGTTACCATTACGCCAACGGGGTCGACAATGGTATAGATATCAACATTCTGTTACGAATAGATAATTCTTATTTTGCTTTCCGTCAAAAACAAAAAAAATAATCTGAACGGGAATCATTTATTTGTCAAACATAGGTTTATACAATTATATTACATTAAAAGATGTTATGGTATATTGCATTATGTGGGCTATATTTTGTCAATTATGTATGACATACAAATATTTATGCTGCCAGCCTCTTGGGCGCGCTCCCAGTAGACAGCGATGGGGATGAGTTTTTCGACGCCTTTTAGTGTTGTATGTAAATATTTATATTATATAACTATTTATTTGTTTTTACTTTATAACAAAATTGAAAATATTCTTCATTGTACTAATAAATAAATGTACAAAAAAATATTTATCTACTCTAAAATGTAAACTTCGGAAGATCGCGAGCCTTTTTAAATATTTTGCAGTATTTTACTTTTTCGCAATACTTCTTTTTTTTAATAAAATTAAACTTATTATTTTACTAGACGCCCAAAGAATGATAAGTGAATGAAAACAATTAATTTACGTCTTCCACAAATGAAACAATAAATTACAAGAAAATAGCTGCGGGAAAACTTTGAACAGTAATTGCCGCCATCTTGGCTTGGCCTTTATTTCCAACTGTGCTCCTTAGGTCTAGACAATCTCTTAATATTATCTAGTGTTGTTTCAAACTTATACAAGGAAAAATATCTAGAAAAATCTGTAGAGAGAAATAATTATATTTTTAGTCTAAATGACTTTACTCTCATTATACCAAGTAACTCACACACGCGACCGTGCATCACCGGGGTAGGCGATAAAGCTGTCGTTGCAATAGCTTCTATAAAATCTTTTTAAACCTTTCACCAGAACACCACCCGATCGCAAAGTCGAAAAAAAAACATTTTAAAAGTCACCATATTATTTTGAAATTAGTAAAAAGTAGCCTGTAGCTTTTCTCGGTGAATGTACTAACACTAGAATTATTTTTAAATCTGTCCATTATTTCCCGAGATAGGCGTGTTCAAGCAAAATAACCTTCGTCTTTATAATGTTACTATTCGTAGCTCCCACTAGCATTTAAACCCGCGTCTCGTGGGAACTATTATAAGCACTTGGATTAAGTCGCCTTATAACGTGGCTATCTAAAACCGAAATATTTTTTTCATATCGAACCTGTAGTTCCTGAGATAAGCACTTTCAAGCAAACAAAAAAAAATGCTCTTTAGCTTTATGTTAGCGAATATTAGTATAAGCATAAAGTAAGACAATATAGATTTCGAATTTCGAACCTACCTACAATCTACATCGTTAAAAATTGATCCTCTCAATTCTCGATGCGAAGGTTCCCGTCAAAAATTCATATCGCGTGATCGTGGAGTGCTTTGATTGGTCGTGCAAAAAAATTGACGTTTCATACGTTTGATAGAGTCACTTTTTTAAACGGTTTTCTTTTTAATTGGCAGCGTTGAAGTCGATTGAAAAAGATAGTCAAATGATTGGATGTGAAATATGTTTATTCGTAATTTAGATGACGCCTTTGTAATAAGATGCTTGATAGCTGTTTATTTGAAGACAGAATGCAATTAAAGTATTGAGTATATGTTGATTTAAACATTTATGATCACTTACATTTGAATTATTTCTTACGAGATTGCTACAATGTACCTCGATGAACCATGGAGTAACTTACTCCGTGATCATGGCGGTTGCAACAGTGCTGAAATATAGGGAACTCAATAAAAAGATACATGGTAGCAATCTCCTCAACTGCCTCGTTGGTCCACGAGGTCCCGGGTTCAATTCTCGGGTCGGGCCGAAATCGCTTTGTGGGTTTTGAGAAACTTTCATAAAGCAGCCTGGAGTTTGGTAGTTGGTGATTGATTCACCCGTGCATCGGAGAGCACATAAATGTCGGTCCTGCGCCTGATCTCTCTCCGGTCGTGTCGGATTGCCGTCCCATCGGACTATGGGAGTGAGGGAATAGAGAGTGCACCTGTATCTGCGCGAATGCTTGTGCACTATAATATGTATGTCCTGCGCAGCTGGCTGATCTCCATAAAACAGAACGGCCGCTGTAGCCGACAATCGGCCTGGATGCCATCAATAATAATAAATAAATTAGTCCCATATGCAGCTAATCAACCAATCAGCGGGTGGTAGTGTCCCGGCCGCAGCCACACGTCTCAGTCGACCGTGGCAGTTACTAATGATCGGACGTCCCGCGATTAATGAGTGTACTCACCACTATTAGTTATACCATCTGTTATCGCACTGTTTGTGAGTCACGAACTTGCGAGTTGCGACCTCTTACCCCTGTCTTGAATAAGTTTTGGGTACTTCATATAATTCTGTTGATTGAATGGTTTTATATACATAGTTGGGTATAATTTATTTGTAATGAGGTTTACTATATTTGTTCGTCTAGTAGTCGTATGGGTTCGATGCTCGGACCGAAATTGCGTGTGAATTTTAAATAAAATAATTACCAACTCAAAACAACTTTATCGTATGTAATGTACCAATGGGTAAGTTAAAAAAGTTATGTTCGCATTTAAAGTTGAAATAATCATTTTATATACAAATATTGACTTATAAATTAACCTTGAAACAAACGTGTTTATTCGTATTTTATACTAAATTCAAACGAGACTGCTGCATGAAGATACAATAATAATAATAACTCATCTACGGTAAAGCTTAGGAGATTATAATGTTACAAGAACCTATAGCAAGCAGCTTTGCTACGATTAACTACGCTGTAGCAATATTGCTACGACGTAGCAGTATTCTGTGTCGTATCGTAGTTATTTCACATTCGCACGAGGTGCTCGTGGCTAAGTACCAGCCGTACAAGTCGATCGATCATAAAGTTAAGCAACACTTACCGCAGTCGGTTGGTAGATGGGTCTATCGTGTTTCGGAAGGCACGTTAAATTGGTGGGTTCCAACTGTCATTTAAACATCTTTGGCAGTCGTTACGGGTAATCAGAACCCAATCGTTAAGCCTCTATTATACCAATTTCTGGCTGGCGATTATCTATAATCGCGAGCAATAACCTACATCAACAAAGAGCTATAATTGGCGCGAACGCGACCATCAAATCCGTCAAACGTTATTACGTCACAGATAAAATCCCGCGCTCCGCCATCTTGTGTCACGATCGGAACGTCCATTTTGACGTGAGCCATCAATCCGGGTAAATGGCGCGAAACGATCAGCTGTCACGGATCTAGTTTAAGTGGTCACATTGTAATGACACACTGGGATTGGTATCATGAATGGATTGCACAAAATCTGGATACGAATATTTTTTAAGTGAAGGTACAGCTTCATATCAAGCTTATTTCACGACTCAATTTTTAATTGTGATATTGTATAGCTATAGGAAGACTTCCTAACATGACTTTTGTTGTTTTTTTAGGTATCCTTACTTGTTACTAAAATTACAAATGCGAAAATAACTCGGTCTCCTGAAACTCCTGAACTGATTTAATGTAATTTGGCAGACACGTAGGTCTAGAGTCTGAAAAAGTACATAGACTACTTCTTTTACGGGTTCAGTAAGAACCTTTATTAAATTGGATAGATTCATTATTCTGCGCAAACAATTTGGACACCAAAATGCTTAATAAAAGATTTTCTTCCAAGGGTAAATTTTTTGACAATCTAAATATTTTTTTAAATAAAAGAATATAAAAAGTAGTAAAGTGCCCATCAGGGTCCATGATTGATAGCATGTCATTTATATTACCATCTTATTTTAAATTGTGGATTTGCAATAAAAATTATGATTATGATGATCATGATAAAAAAAGAGTCTGCAATAACAATCCACACTATACTTTGTCATAATTTTCAGTCAACATTTTTGATAACGTTCTTCTTAAGCACAGACGCCAGCACATTAGGCTACAACAATCTGTCAAATTTCTTTAATAGTATTTCAACCTTATCGCTGAGCCATAAAGTTCAAAGTTGATTGGGAAAATTTGACAGATTCGGGTAGCTTGATGTGCTGGCGTCTGTACAATCATTGATAATTATATTCCTTTGAGCTAAACTGATTATCATTTTGATGTCATACTTCTTAAGTAATAAAAAAACATATCATTCTGAGCTAAACTGACCTTGGTTGTTCTAAACGTTCACTTGGCCTATTTTTTTTATGTTCATGTCCAGAGTTGTATTATCCATGAGTGTAGTGAGTTGATGAGGGTGTAAAAGCTATTCAGCCGGAAAGCTGATAGCAAATATGGCAATAACACGGTCCATCTTGTATCTACGTATGTTTAGCTTATACCATTAAGTCATTTATAAATTGAGTTTCGGAAGACACGTTAAATCGGTGGATCTCGACTGTCGTTCAAACATCTTTGTCTGTCGTTACGGGTATTCAGAAGGCAGAAAGTCTTACAACAACAATCAAGCAAAACTGTAAAATTTTCCCAATCAACTTTGAACCGTATGCTTCATTAATAAAGTTGAAAATCTATTAAAGAAATATGACCGATTGTAGTACCTTGATGTGCTGGCGTCTGTACAAAAATGTAACTGAAACCATTGCATTGTTTCTTTAGAAGGAAGCCACATCTTCTCCTTTTGAAGACATGCCTAAGAAATGTTTGCGTGAAAATCGAGCAACACACACAAAACAGGAATACCAACCATTAGAAGTACTAAAAGTTAAGTAACCGTTGCTTAAGCTCTGATAACACGATATGAATATGACGTTTTCTATGGCAAACAGCTTACTCGACTGTTATCTATACATACCATATACATATACCATATACATACATATAATAAAATCGTAGAAAATTCAAAACTGTACATTGAATATTTTTGTAAAAGAATAACTAATCTACAATTGATATCGAATCCATAAATATAGTTTTTAGAATTTTTGTCTGTTTGTCTGTATGTATGTCCGGGCTAATCTCAAAAAGTACTGCATGGATTTGCTTCAAATTTGGCATGAATATAACTAAGAGGTCGTGTCAACATATAGGCTACACATTATCCCTCTATCACGTACGGAGGGGGGATGAATGTTTAATCACCTAATGTCCACGCAGACGACGTCGCGGGCAACAGCTACATACATAGTTTGTAATATAGAGATACGCGTCCTTACTCGTAGGTGTCAAATTTTGAATAAGAAAAGGGAATATACGTTCGCTCGATGACTCGTTCGTTTTGCTTGAATGAGTTCGAACGTGACCGAGTTACTAAACGAATTCTTATCCCGCCATTTTACGCTCCGATCCTTTTCAATGTACGCGCTCCATCGCGTCGTGACTCCGGCTGTTAGCGAAATCATGGGTCCTGCAAACAGTATTGGTTCTTCAACAGTTTTAAACTTGGAACGTTTAATCAACCGGAATCGCTATGGCAAAGGCCTCTTCTCACACAGAGAACTAAGCATTAATAAACACGCTTGCTCAGTGCAGATTGGTGATTTTAGACTTTAAAGTTCAAATTTCCTCGATATGTTTTCCTTCACCTTTAGTCAGTCTTTGGTGTCAAAGATATACTTAAAAAGTACATGTAACGTAGAAAAATTACATTGGTACTTGGCTGACCTAGAATCGAACCCTTACACTCATGCTGAAGAGACTGCTGCTTTAACCACTAGGCCACCACGACTTTACGCGTTACGACGTCATGGATACACATGACAGAATTGACAAACAGAACCATAAACTTACATAATGTGCATTCGAGTATGACTGGCACTCGACTTGTATCTTTGGCAACTTTGGAGAAACTTTGTAAAGGCATCACCAATAGCGTCTCCAGTT
Source organism: Heliothis peltigera (assembly GCA_958496145.1). Classification (NCBI taxonomy): domain Eukaryota; kingdom Metazoa; phylum Arthropoda; class Insecta; order Lepidoptera; family Noctuidae; genus Heliothis; species Heliothis peltigera. Next base: position 2,469,093 of record OY292326.1, on the reverse strand, counting down.
GGTTAAACCGTCTAAGATTTTAAAGGGTAAAAATATTTAGCTAGCACAGCAGTGGACGCTCTTCCCTTCTTGTCAAACATTATTTGTTCTGAGCGTCGACAAAACGGTTCAACTGATGTAAGAGAGAAATAAATGCGAAGTGGGTTTTCGTCAAATTAAATATTGACGCTACGTTGAATTTTGATAACTTTTTTTTCGGTCGTAGTCTTAAGAGCGCGTATTCCAAAAGTTGGCAACGTCGCAAAAAGCTGTCAAATATTTACTGTTTTAATTAATTTGGCAAAGATACTATATGAAAATAAGAAATATGGCTCTGTAGTGCATATTAGATTGCATATTATTTTTTTCATGATATTGTAAACGTTCCAGATGATTTGGCAAATTCCCAAAAAAAAATTTCATCTAAAACTATAATTATACATATTTGGTTTTAGGATATTAATTATTGTATTCCCCAATCAATATTTTAGTTCACTACAGAGTATATATTTCTTATCTTCATACAGTATTTTCAAATTGCCAAATTAATTAGAACATGCAAATATTTGACAGCTATTTGCGAAGTTGCCAACTTTTGGAATACGCGTTCTTAATATGGCGTAAGATGAGCTTATTCGAGTAATGGCGATATAAAGGGTACTTTGTCAGCGTAAAATCGTTGTCTCCGTAAAAAATGTTCGGGATGACGCGCTTATTTTTAACTTAGAAGAATTTTGGGAAGTGAACCAGGTGTTGCCATTTCACATTTAAAACGGGTCATTTGAATGAGATGCTTTGTGCATGTTTTTATTACCACATTATAATAAAGCCTTATTTATATTTTGTATCTTGTAGGCAAGTTTTTTTTATATTGAATTGCCATGGATTGATCGATGATAAGGTTAAGCAACGCTTGGCCCAGCCGATCAGTGAATCGGTGACCAGGCATGTAAAATTTGCGGATCCGGGCTTTCGTTTGAAAATCTGTGCCAAAATCGTTACCGGTTGTCAGAAGCCAGAGAGTCTCACCACTAGTCTTGACAAGGGGTATCGGGTTGCCATCCAAAGTGGCAATGCTGCCAGCTTTTTGAGCACGATCCCCGCTTGAAGCGATGCGGATGAATTTATTGGTGCATTATTTAAATTTGTCCTTTTTATTAAATTCGTTTATACATGCATTTGAGTGTTTAATTGTGGTAATATACATATAAAAGAAAATACCATATACACTATTTGTATGACAGTGTAAATACCTACTATTTACATTTAAAATATGTATGTTTCTGAAATATTGTTCTCTATTTAAACCATTTAAGCGTACGGATTGTGTGACGGAGCGAAATTAAAGTCAGTATTAATTATTCTTCAGTCACAGACTTAAATACAAATAACGTTATCAATTTTCAAAAAGGTTTTAACACAGTGAATAGTTTGATGTTGTCTTAAGGTCTATATTTGAATTCCTGAGACGCTATTTCGAGTAAACATACGGCGGTTTAAAATGACGAGCGATTTTAATGTGTGGTTTAAAAGTGGTATATTTTATACGCCTTTTCTTCATCTTGAAAATTTGTTTTGAAATTCACTTTTTGGGAAAATCATCTCATCTTCCGAGCCTTTTCCCAACTATGTTGGGGTCGGCTTCGGTCGGTTGATTTTTGGAAAAATGTTTTGTTACATTAACTTTTTCCGACCACGGGACTATAGAGTCCCGGATTTTTAGAAGGCGAACGTGGAGCCGAAGCCAACATGCTGAAGCCCTTTTAAGACAACTTTAATGTATGTAATGGTGACACAAAACCGACGATTATCCCTGTATACACTATGGAAACGTACCCAAGGACAACCCCCGGTTTGTGCTAAACTATTGCTAAGTATGGAAGAAAAACTACTTGGGCTATTGTGATGGGATGCTAGTGGACTAGGGAAGGGAAAACTATGGGGACTATGACCCTTGCCGATGACAATGTATAAATACATTACATTAACTTTTTGTTATTGCTTTTAATTGTAGTCATTTGAGAAAGTGTGTTGTGCTGCTATCGGTTTTGCATATTAAGCGGTAGGAAGTCCGCTGGGTCAACTAGCATTCTATAATTATGCCTATACGTTGCAACCTGAAGTGGCAATGGCCAAGGCACATAGCTCGCAGAACAGATGGCCGATGGACAGTAAAGTTCTTGAGTGGCGACCACGACGTGAGCGTGGGTAGGCCCCCCACTATGTGGACGGACGATCTAGTCAAGGTCCCCGGGCAATGGATACGGGTTGCTGAAGATCACGCAAGGTGGCGAGCCTTGGGGGAGGCTTTTGTCCACAGTGGACATCTTTCGGCTGAAACGACGATCTATACGTTGCATTAGAATTATGAAAATTCCTAAGCCACAAAACAGTACTATTTACTAACAATTACAAAATCAAAATACAACTTAAAACACTTTATTGTTTACCAAACAATAGGGCGAGTTTAATCCTGTCAAAGCTATCGACAATTTATAGCAATATTAATATCGTTTATCTCACGAACCGTATCCTCGTGATAACATTTATTTGGGAAATTCAGGCGTTTTGTGCAACTGAAAATATAAATATATACAGTAGAAACTGCGGCTGCCTTGTCGATAAGCTGATGGCTTAATCCATTCGTGTGGGTGTTTTGGGATGGAAAAATGGACTTTATGTGACCTAAATAAAGTTGTTTATTGATTTGATTGGTTAAGCCGTTGAAAAATGACGGGATAACTGTCCTGGATTTTTTCCGCTCTTAAGTGATCGACCGATCGCGATTTGATTCTGAAATAATTTACTGTTATAATAATTTTTACTGTTTATATGATTTTACTAAGCTGTTCTATATTTCTGTTTATATAATTATTGTTTGCTAGCTAAGCAACATCTTTCCGCACCCGGATATAAAGTAGCCTATATCCTTTCTCAAACTTAATACTATGCGTCTACAAAATTGTATTTATTTAAATCGGTTCAGCCTTCACGCGTAATGGAGTGACCAAGAAAAGTAGGGATCCATTTTTATATATTTTGTTTTCTTAATGCAGAGAAAGAAGAAATAGTTTTTTCCATATTATTTCGTTAGGACTATATAATTACAAAAGTTAGACCTAAAGATTTTAGCACTACCATCGTATTTTCGTACTCCATTTACCAAACAATTTAACCCCATATTACAACATCGACACGCTGGACACGATAATCTTCCGTATATTCGACCTTTAGATGTGTAGGGAGATAGCAGCACGGACAGACAACGTTTAATAAAGAGAGTGTAATGCGCATTGACCGCTCATGGCACCCTCCACCACCCATTGTCCACTGCATCGGAACCTAAGGCTTTAATTAAAGTGTACAAGTAAATGACGGAACATTCTAGGCGTTTGTTTAAGGGGTGGAATCTTGGTATCAGTTGGGGGTGGTGGGAAATGATTCGCATTTGTTTTTCAGTCATTTATTTCATGTGATGTTCGTTCATGTGTTTGTTTGTTTGTTCAAAAATTGAACTAGTTCGAGGTTCGAAAGTGTTACTTGATGTGCCAATATTGTAGGGCAGATTAGTTATAAACTGCAATTTAATATAATATGAATTGCTTTTAGCTGAATACTAAGTAAGTTAATGCATCAGATTAGGCGCTGATTAAGCCGAGATTAGTGCATTGATGGCGATCATTTCAGTGATTCTATTCTTCTAATCAATATTTTGACGGGCCGTGAAATTTGCCTTTGCTTGAATTGTAATTACTAATACTGATAATATTCTAGTTTATTCCCCAAAAATGAATTACTCTTATAAAATCAAAAAAATAATACCACTCTATTCGTCAGCATTAATTTTGGCCTACAAAAACTTTTTACAAAAAAGAAATCTACTTGAAAAAACGCTGAAAAGGAAAACAAATAAAATTTATTTTTGACAAGGCTCAAGAAGTCGGTAGTTAGAGGTAGTTGCTGTTTCTTTTGCCTTCGACTACAGTGTAACAAAAAAAAACACAGTCAAATTGAAACTCCTCCTTTTTTGGAAGTCGGTTGAAAATCTTTACCCCAACCACACGGTTTACGATAGGTATACCAACTTTTGCGACCCTTTCTTTAATATTAGGAGTTCCCTCAGGCGTCCTCGAACACTTAAGTCGATAATTAAGGAATACATACACATAAGTTGTGTTGGTACTACTCTCTTCGCCAGGGCAGTTAAGAAGATGACCGTTCTACTATTATGGAGCTAAAGTGTCGTGTTAGGAACCATTGTCTCAAAACATACCTGTTTGATGTAGTGTGAGAGACTTTGTTTTGGCATATCTTTAGCAGTTTGACACCCAAAGGGTAAAAATGGGTCCCTATTTCTAAAACTTCGCTCCGTGTGTCTGTCTCCAGAATGTATCTCATAAACCTTGAGAGCTAGGCTGTTGTAGTTTTTATGGATAATGTATTTATCTGTGTCATATAGAGTTCCTCCAATTTCGAAAGACATAGATTTTTTGTGTCTGTGTGAACATTTCTGAGATGTATGTACTTTTTACGTGTATATCTTGGACATTATGGACTATAAGGACTGTAATCATTGAGCAAGCAAGCCACATTGAGCAAGCTTGGTGATTAACGCTCAATCCTTGTCCGTGTGAGAGGAGTCCTGTGCCCAACAGTGACACGATAAAAAACCGCCAATCTTACCACGGGGTATAGTGTTGCCTTGGCAACTTGATTGAAGAGATGAGCCATTCAGACGCTCCATATAAAAACGACGCTAATATTTATTGAACATAATATAGAAATTAAATACAACAGACACGCAAAAGCTAAACAATACCATAATTCACTTCAACACAAGACACCAAAACGCTATCCAACTCCCAGTCTAAAATGGATAGCACAATTTGCACCATAATGATGATAGCTGCGACGCTCCTTCGCTCAGTAGATACGTTTGGCAAGATACGCGCGTTATAATATTCATGTTCGCACGCAGATGCGAGGCAGCCCTAGTCGTGCATTACCCTATTATTGCATGTTCGCGGGATTATATTAGTTTAGTAGTGACGTCACTTGGCCGTCAATGTTATTAATGCTCTTTGTGGGGCGCCTGAGTGGTGATTATTAGTTTGTGTGTAGACAGGTGATGTGGAAACTGGATAGTAGGAATTTCCCTTAGAATATTTCTTATGTAATAAATTCGGAATTGTGATTTTCTTGTATATATATAAAGTCGTGGCAGCCTAGTCGTTAAAGCGCCAGCCTTTCAAGTGCGGGGACGATTCCAGATCGTGCAATGTAACTTTTCTGAAAGGTGAAGGAAAACATCTTGACGAAACCTGGGCTATAAAGCCCATTTATTAACGAAGGTTAAAGGCTACTTTTAACTAAGTGCGCGAATTATTTTCAGTGGGACACTGGAAAAACCGCTCGCAAAAGCTAGTCTTTTTGGAAAATAAATAAATTACTAAAACTTATTTACCACCGAATCCCAGATACGTCAACATTGGAGGAGCCCCCCCGTAAGGCCGAGGCCTGCCAGGACTGCGGGTTGTTCGCAAGAGTTACCGTGGCCCTGGCACACAAAGACCTCCAGAAGAACCATAGTGGGTTTCATCCCACGAAAACAATAATCCCAGATACATTGAACATGCAAAGTCTAGTAAATTCCATATGACAAAGAACTTGTGTTTTTTTAAAAAAAGCTGCTCAATTGTGAATTCCCTCGGCATTTCGGCACAATGATTAGTTTCTAACCGAACGGAGAAGCTACGTGTTTTCATTAACTGTGAACGTTAGATCGCTCGTCAATACATTTTCTATGCATTGTGTTATTGTTTAAGATCGCAATACTTGAATGAAGTATTGCGATTCTAGTGGAAGTGGATTTAAATGCTTGCTAGGGAGTTTGTTCCACCATTTCTTCTTCCCAGCGATAACAAATAGAAAGAGGTGAAGAGCGGGCGTTTTTGGGGCTGTCTTTTGTAGAATTGACCTTCGAAAAGTGCTGATTTTCAGCACTTTCATTTTAATTTTTTTATCTTAATGGTTTTATAATAACATAGGAATATTCTTATACTGTATTGTTAATTAATAAAAGTGATTTTCAGTCAGAAGAACCAGACCAGGAAGTGTGACAACCAAGAATCAAACCTCTTAGGGTAGGTAAGTACAGACGCCAGCACATCAAGCTACCTAGCTACCAATGAAACCCGTAAAATTTTCCCAATAAACTTTAAACCATGATGAAGTTGAAAATAGATGAGACAGAGATAATTTGTAGCTTGATATGAAGGACAAGTATAATAATATATAACCTCTATTTTTTACGATTGTCCGAAATTTCATATGGAAGCGCCTAGCTCAAATGGGGTATCAAATGAAATGCTTGATACCTATGCACAGTACAAAATATAATTCATTTATTTTTCTCGACGCACTATTTATTATTTGTAGTGAAAAATATGTTCAATTGTTTAATGGATTCGTTTCCTGAACGTACATAACGATTCTAGTAACCCGAATCCGATTCGCACTTGTAAAGTTTCCACACAATTTACTACCTACATACTTTCTACGAAAATTACCACTACCAGAAAATAGAGGACCCAATATACCACTTTAACAAGAAAAGCCTAGCTCATATCGATCCCGAAAAACTAGTTAGCAATCCATCTCATATAACACTAAGATGGTATGTCAAGAAACTTGTCCACTCGCTCATAAGATTCCAGAGCGATCCAATCTAAGTAATGGTCTGATCGAACGAGCCATATGTCAGACGCAGTGCCGGACTAGGCAAGCGCGGGGCCTGTAGCTTCTTGCCTTCACTTAAGCTTTATAAGTCAATCGTCAGAGCATCTCTCTGGGTCACCATATAGGCTAGTAATATTTTGAGCCACAGGAGCCTCATATAGGAAAAACTATCCAAAAAAACTATTTGTAAGCAAAACGAATGGTTGGCAAAACACATGACTATAAAAGTATAGAGCGTGGACTATGAAAAAAGATCAGTTTGGCTTCACATACTTTCTAGGTCCTAGGTCTAGGCTTGTAGTTTTAAAAATGGCTTTAATTCCTTCATGCTAAATCCGGCTCTGGTGAGACGCCAGATGTTGGCTGGCTGGTATATGCTCTCAAGTGACACTTCCATCGTTTTATAGCTATGTAATTGATTAAAAAGTTATATTCAATGTTATCGAAAGTTTTAGTGTAGGCGCTAAGTGATTGGGTGGAGATAGGGTAAGTTTAAGGGAATTTCTACAAGCTCTTTGGATTAGTAAAATTCGGTTTTTCGAAGATAATGTTTCTGTACTATCTACCGATGGATAGATGTCAGTAAATATGTTGACTAAAGACAAAAGCTACACGGCCAAAGATACGATGGATGGATTGCGTGAAAGTTGATATGGCTAGAAAGAATGTAACTTGTGAGATGACGGCAGATAGAAGAGTGTGGAAGACAAAAACATGCTGCGCCGACCCCAAATAAAATTTGGGATAAGGGCAGGAGGATGATGAACTACACAAGCAAAAAAAAAAAACAAGAATAATTTATAAGTGAGTTGCCAAAAGAAAAAAAAATTGCAAAGTAAGCTTCAAACCCGTCAGTTGGAAGAAAACCGTAACTAATAAAACACCAAATATACCTGAACCCAAACCAAATTCGAAAAAATTAAGATTATCCCGTTCCTAAAATCTAAAATACATTCTAACTGCGAAAGGTTCGATGCGATGACGCTATTATTCCTCAAATCAAAAACCAACAATAATCCAAACCAATTACAACGCCACGTGCCAAATTAATAACCTCAAAAATGCTGGATTGAAAACCGCGAAATATAATAAAATGACGAAAACAAAAAGATTGTAAATGTCGTGTTTCCTAGTCCAATCACGTTGGAGGCCATGTGGCTAGCAGCAGTTCCGTCGCGTTAGAAAAATGGACGCGACGCGCGTGACAACTCTGCGATGGAAACCGTTGTATTTTTAAACGTTATCAAAATGTCTTTTGTTTTATTTATGGCTTTGCAGAGCATTTTATGTGCTTGGGTTGTTTTGAAATGGGACCCGTTCATGGTCGGTACAGATCATGGTCAAAATATATTTAATATTTGGTATTATAAGTGGAACAGTGTTGCTCTGCTGGGGATCAGGCCCGCTGTGTCCTCGTAGTAGCAATTGGCGGCGTCGACCCCTTGCGCTCGGCTATGATTAAAGCCATGGTCCGATGCGAGGGATGCCGTCGCCTCCTTCTGCAAAGCAGTCATGCTAGCGAAGGAAGCGTAGCGTTTAAAGTAGCGATCCTTTGAAGTGAGATACGCTACAGATCTATGGACGGTGACTTATGCACGCTGTCCTTCCGTCTGACGTCCAAAGGCTCTTTTCGGTGCATTCTGCTCCAAGTGCTCATCAAAGACCATCAGATTTACTGCAGCCCCCAAGATCCATCGCTTGCGTAGGCTACGGGATTGCTCAAAAGAGTTAAAGCTATGGTTAAAGCGGACCTCCTCCTGAAGATATTGAAACTCAAAAAAGAGGCCTAAAAGTTTTATTTTTCATTCTTTTTTGATTCTCTAAGCTAAACCATTTCCCTTGCTTGTGATATATGTAATTATATACCTTCTATGTACCTTGTTGTGAACGCAAATTGCATTTGAAGTAACCCGAGCTCAGTGTGCTACACGAAGCATGTTTCCGATACATTGGCAGTGGTATCTCACAGGTATCTGGGAATTCAATACACACAAGCGAAGGCAGTGAGGTGCAATTCTGTAATTTGTGGTCCACATAATTTCTGACGTATTCACGTGGATAAAACCCCCTATATCAATAAATGAATTATTTTGTTTATCAGTTTTGTTTTAGTCTGCTTATTTACATGTAAACAATCTTAATATCTAATATGCCATGCAACGTGGCAATGCTAACAGCCTCTTGGGTAGTCTACCAGTGAGCAGCAATGAGGAGGATTTTTTTGATGCTATATTTCAAAGTTAATTATGTATATTCATATCTTAAACCAATAAATAAATAAAAATGTCTATGTGTAAAATCGTAATGTATAATTGTACTACGTTCCATGATACACTTTTCTATGGGATATTGCTAAAATGTGCAGCCTTACTGTAATAAATGTCATTATACGGTACCTAACATTGAAAGAATTTTCCAAATGGGGTCAGTAGTTCTTGAGATTAGCGCGTTCAGAGAAATAAAGAAACTCTTAAGCTTTTAGTTTAGTTCCAATGTTGTACTACTATCCATGTATTAGTTACATATACTACGTCAAATACCTAGATTTGCTTTCCTAATTTCAAACAGAAATATAATAGGAAGAACACACACATTTAAGACACAATTACATGATACATTTATTGTGATAGCAATGAATTGCTCCATTTTACATATCTAACATCAATGTGAACACTCGCTAAAAATTTTGTTCACAACTCTTTTTTTTCATACATACCTAATGCACTCGAGCGCTGTTGAATGTATCTACCATTGTTCTAATTGACACAAAAAGCTGTCCAATCCCCTCGTATTTACAGACGCTAGCAGGTCAACCTATCCAAATCTGTAAAATGTTACCAATCGAATATAAACCTTCCACTATTGTGATAAAGTTGAAAATACATTACAGACATTTGACAGATAGACGTAGGTTTATGTACTGGTTGTCTATACATAAGGTCGTATGTGATAAATTTATGCAATGTGAAGTATTTAATACACAATACAACCAGTCAAACGATTACTGCAGAATCGAAGAGTTAGAACAATTCTATCGTTGTTTCTTTTAAATATTTTTTGTAGTACAATTTATGTGAAGCTTTTTTTTTTCTTAATGGAATAGCGTCTCTCTCTTTTTTGTGGCAGTTCGTTAGTTGCCAGTTTCAGTTCTAGTTGAAAAGCTGCAAAAAATATTGTAAAGTAAAGTTGAAACGCAACCGTTGTTTATGGTGGCGATGACTGGAGCGGGAAATTCAAATATGGAATACCTTTTTGATGTTACGAATGTAAGAAAACAATTTTGTACTAAAATTTTCCTCTCCATTCGGACCTTGAGGACAAAGTAAGTAAATGTAAGTAATGTAGCATAAGCAATTCTGGAATTGCTCAGTCTAAATCTACCTAGTACCTAGCCTTTTCACAAGCTATACTGGGGTCGGCTTCCAATCTAACCAGATGCATATCTGAGTACGAGTGTTTTTCATGGAGTGACTGCTTATCTGACCTCCTCATCCCAGTCACATGGCGGTAACCCTCGGTAAGACTGGTCGAAATTGTTCTCCCTATAAAAACCAACTGAACAAGATCTAGATAAAGTGACGCAACATATTTTAGATTAATTACGCCTATGTTATAACTGATTCAATTTAACCCCTTTCCTTCAGACTTCAGACTTTCCATCCCAAAATTCACCACTATTAGTTTTAAATTCACTCATGACCTTATTTGACAAGCATCGGGAGCCGAAGGTTGACACTAATTAGATAGAAGCTTAATGGCAGCATTAATGCCTTCATGGGGTCGACTGCCAATACAGGCTTTGCCAACACTGCCAACTATGACACAATAAACGGTCAGCTTTGGTCTAGATTATGTTGTTCGTAAATGTTAATGAAGCGTAAGGTGGATTTTGAAAGCGTGTTTTGATATTTTGAGTCAAAACAAATCAAAAACCGTTTATTCAAACTAGGCTGATAAATCAGCACTTTTCGAACGTCAAAAAACAAAAGACAGTCCCCAAAATGTCCACTCTTCACTCCTTCTTATGTATTCTCGGGAAGGTTCTCTGGGAAGAAGTGGCGCAACAAACTCCCTAGCAACACATGAAGAACAAGATTTATACAAAAACAAGTCCAATCTCAAATTATTTGAGACAGAAAAATAAAAGTAAATTACTAAAATATTAAGAGGTTTGAAAATATAATTTTAGTTTTTCAAAATTACTGGTCAGCATCCTAATTACCAAAAGGAGACCTCTGAAAATTATGATTGTAATACCAGCAATATATCGCAATTATTTGACTACGAGTACAAAATATGTCAAAGAAACAATTGAGCCGCACTGGACCATTGGGGCAAAAGGTTCATACTACATGATAAAATATGGACTATGTCTTTTCTCAGGCTTAAGATATCTTTGTAATAAGTCTCATTTAAATCAGTTCAGTAATTTCGGCGTCAAAGCGCGACAGACAGATAGGCAAAGCAACTCTCTCACGTACGTTTTAAACATACTCATTATAATTGTGACGATATTTTCCCCTGAATTAATCTATTTGCTGTCAAAAATAAAGACGAAAAATATACAACGAAGTTCCCAAAAAATCAGCTTCGCGGAAAACAAAGCTGAAACTATTTCCAGTGAAGGCATGTACGTGATGCTCGTCTGTTTCATTTCAAAGCAAAAAGGTCGCTTTACAAGTTTTGTAAGGACACAACAGAGCGGGTTCGTATCCAGTTGCTATATGAGTAGGGTGTGTTTCATCTGTATTTTTTTTTGATGAATTTTTCTGAGTAAGGCCCTTCGCCAGCGCATAAAGCTACTGCAATCAGGCAAATTTCCTTAATAGATTTTCAACGTTATCGCTAAAGCATATGGTTCAAGGTTTAACTTGACAATTACGGGTAGCTTGATGTGCTGGCGGCTGTACTCAAAGTCACCCCTTCTTTTCTTGATTTGATTATGATATGGTATTTATAGTACTTACGTATTTTTGCATAGATTTTTCGATAATGTGTATGTATGTAAAGTTATGAATAATTTCACGCAAGAAATACACGCGTTTCATTGCAATTAGGTGAGAGAGCAGTGTGTCAATTTCAAATATATTCTAAGTATTTTTAAGAACACAACAAGAAATCTTTTAAAAGGTATTGTGTACTCTAAAAAGTTTAGTATTAAAATCAGTCAAGTAAATCCCCCGACCTACAAAAGATAGAAGATAAAATAAAGATTCTCTCCAAAGCATTATTTTACAGTCTTCTAGTTTGTATCATAATTTATAAGAAAAGTCCGTTTTGTAAATTATTTTACCGTTCTAAAATTGAATTTTGAACTTTATTGTTTTGAGTTAAGGTCGAAATTTACTTCTGTGGTTTGTAGTTCTATTTTGTGGGATCCAAAACCCTTGATTTCGCGGTTGAATGCTCTTACAAACTAAAAATGGAAAGAACATGTTGTGGTCTCGTATTCCAATATTCATAAATCCCTATATACTTGGGAACTTTCCGTTAGTCTGCTTCAACTGCGTCTTTTAGTTGGAGCAAGTGGGCGAATGTGTTTGGCCTGAAGTAATGACATGAGCGTAAGATATCTTTAAACATGTTACCTAAATATATAGGAATGCTTTTTCTTTTTTGTTTTTTATTTATTTATTTGGATTTCCAACAAGAAAAACACAATACCTAACAGCATATTTGTATGAATAGCCGAATATAAAATATCCTATGCTTTCTTATTTATAGGAAATCACATCGTGCGTAATAAGAATAACAGAGTTGAAAACTATTTAATTAGAACTGAAATAACGACTTAAAGTTTTCACGTAATAAAATAAAAATCAAATATAATGCAAATTAAAACAACAAAAAGGAAAAAAAAAGAATAATCACACAATTGTTTTACGTACTTATTTTTTTTATCATGAACTAGTTCTGTGCTGTCATAGATACTAGTGTTATGCCCTTTTATAAGTGTCATACGTAACTATAGAATCTATAGGTACTGGTATTATAGAGCTGAAGAGTTTGCTTGAACATGCTAATCTCTGGAACTACTCGCCTGATTTGAAAAATTATTTCATTGTTAAAGAGCCCATTTACCGAGGAAGGCTGTAGGCATATATATAGGTACTTTTATCAGTCAACCCCGGGAGTCGTTTCAACGAGGAAGGTAGTATAAATATTTGTTAAATAACTAATATTCCAGTGAGTAATTCTATCAACGTAACTTGTTCTTTATAGTTTTTTTTTTTTTATATTTATAAAGCCACGTCATACTTACCAATTTAGCTTTTGGTAATTGAATTGGAAAACCAAATCAAACTATTCAATTAGTCAAATATATTGTGAACGCGTTGTGAATACAACGTTAATTGTAGCGTTGTATTCGGATCATTACAGAGTTATTTACTGTCATAGTTACAGTATAATATTAGGGCTTTTTATACATTAACACAAAATTAATTAAAGGCCTGTTTTGGTAAAGAGATAAATGCTATACAGAATTATTTCAGCAGAGAAATAATAACAATGGCGTCCAGACCGATTGCCGGCCACGGCGGTCATTCTCTCTAAAGAGATCAGCCAGCAACGCAGGACATTATTATAGTGCACAAGCATTTGCGCAGATACAAGTGCGCTCACTATTCCCTCACTCTCATAGTCTGGCGGAACAGAATCCGACGCGACCGGAGAGAGATAAGGCGCAGAACAGACATTTATGTATAAACGATAAATTATTACTATTTAAGCCGTATCTATTTCGAAGACGTAACGTTTGATATGACATACAATTGTAAACAATTTGTAGAGCGGTTAGGGTTTACTTGTGTGAAATGCCTTAAAACTTGCGTTTCCCTAACAAGCATCTCGTTTTTATCTTAAATAATTGCTAACCATATTTGTCCTTGATCACTCACCAGAGCTTCATAATATACAAGCCTCTTTGGGCTGTACGAACAAAGTAAGAGACAACACTATTGCTTATCAATTAACTAGCGACCCGTCCCGGCTTCGCACGGGTGCAATGCTGATACTAAAATTATACATATAAACCTTTCTCTTGAATCACTATATCTATTAAAAAAACCGCATCAAAATCCGTTGCGTAGTTTCAAAGATTTAAGCATACAAAGGGACATAGGGACAGAGAAAGCGACTTTGTTTTATACTATGTAGTGATGATACTTTTCACTAATCTCGGTATCTTTGCCAAAAAAACAAACACCTCTTGCACACTAAATAAAATACTAATAATAGTTCCATTCAATAATACGAATTGTGTGAAAAAAAAATACTACAAAAGGCCCAGTTCAACTTGGCAATCTATTTGAAAAATCCACTCAAAACTAGGCAATCACGCGGAAACAATAGCAATCAGTGACAAACCACTAGTTAAGCGAACCGGATTAAGTTATCCAATGTAATCGAATTCATAGAAGCTGGCTCGTCACGTTTGTTGACCAATCCATTGTGGCACGCGGCGAATTAATTGCGTGAAACGTGTTGAATTTACTGTTGGACATTTTTCGTTGGTAAATATTAGTTTTTTTATGAATGACTATTTCTTTTCTTAGATAACCAGTCAAGGTTTTACGCGAAGAAACATGAAAAAGTCATTTATTCAAAGTAGACTAAAAGTCAGCACTTTTTGAAGGTCAATGTTAAAAACGCCCGCTGTTCACCTCTTCCTACATGTTTTGGCTGGGAACAAGAAATGGTTGAACAAATTCATGGAAAGAGGAGAAGATAAGGAATGATTAGCTATATAAGAGGAAGTTTGAAAGTGGTACAAGGACCCAAAAAACTATGGACAATCCGGCTATATCATGGTATGGGCTTGTCATGCGAAGGTATGAGGATCATGTTGTGAGGGGTTTGGAGCGTGAACGTGGATGGAGATAGAGGAAAGGGACGAGCAAAAAAAATCATGAGAAGAACCTTCAAAGTTTTGGTCAACTATTGGGCGATAGTTGGCCGAAAGTTTGTCAACAGCGCTCAAAAACGTTAACAAAACTTCAATTAAGTAATTAACAATAACAATATTAATCATCAGTAGTTAATAAAATATACATATTTTGTTTGCTATACCTACTACACACAACAAGTAATTAAACCCAAAGTTGCCCAAAACATAACTAAAAGTAATTTATATTCATGGGTGATATCAACCCTTTAAGCAAACGAGCCTGTCTACACACATCTTGCATTCAAGATATAAAGCATTTTACTCAGTCATCCGCCAATGTACCATAAAATTAAGCAAATATTTGTCACAAACATTGGCCACCAATTTGGCTCTAATGTTTTAATTTGTATTTCTTCCTCCATTTTAAAGATCCTTTGAAGCAGGAAAAAAATCGTATAAATCGTGCCATGAAACGAAAGCCATGTTTTCAAGCTTCATTGAACTTGAATTTTTCCCTTGATATTTATTTATAAGAGTTATTTATACTTATAATTCTCTCGGAAAATGTTTAAGAGGATTTTTACTGTTTGAAATACCTAAGTTTGTTTGGAAGCCGACAATGTTCTTGTGTTTATATTTGTTTTCTTTTATCTTTGAATTTTTGCTTCCTAAAGGTGGATATTTGAAGGTTTTTATATGGAGAGCTAAGTAAATGAGAAAGTAAGGAACATTGCTCTGCGTCAATACATTGTTCGCCTAAGAATCAATGGTGATGAAAAATAACTTTCTTGGGTGGAAATTACATGTAGGCATTTGTATGTTATTTTTGACAAAAGCTGTAAATACCTGAAACAGATCTGGAAACTCGAATTTATACCTCCTTATCTTTGGCTTTTTACCAAGCTATATTGTGGTCTTCTTCCAGTCTTAATCGCATACAGCTGAGTACCAGTGTTTTACGTGGAGCGACAGCCTGTCTGACTTCCTCAACCCAGTTACCTGGGAAACGCGATACCCCTTGGTAAGACAGGCTTCTGACTTATAACGACTGCCAAAGATGCACAAATGACAGCCGGGACCCAATGAAACGTGCCTTCCAAAACACGGATTATACCTCCTTATCTACGGTATAAAATAGGTAATGAAAAGCCTTTGTCTTTAACTGGTAATAATTTCTATCAATAAAATTAAATCATCCATAATATGAAATATTCATGTTCACAATTGCCCTCACAAAGGTTGTGATTTTCAGTACAGATAATTAATTTTTCCCGATACAATTAACAAGTAATTATGTGTTTTAAACAATCGGATTCGAGTTTAAATTATATTGGTGTTTTAATGTTTTTATCACTTCAAACAAACAATAGAGTTATTCAACTCGATATATGTACGTAAATTATTATATTTTATGCAAAATTATTTTGCATTCATGAATATTAAAGATTCCTTCCTTCTTTCTTTATGTTAATGAAAACATTTTATTAGTTTTAATACCTGTTCGTGTATTTGTCACCATATTGTTTTGTTGAAGATCTTAATTGAACATTTGAGATTAAAAATCACATTTTTAGTGTATTATTATGAACATTAACTATGGTCAGGGCCATACCCTAAAACTGTTAAATAATATCTATATACAAGCTTACACCCCTACTTGTTCTAGCACATGGATAAAAAGTCTGCATACTAACCGATATGATGGCATCCAGGCCGGTTGTCGGCTAAGGCGGCCGTTCTCTTTTTATGGAGATCAACCAGCTGCGCAGGACATATTATAGTGCACAAGCATTCGCGCAGAT
Source organism: Heliothis peltigera (assembly GCA_958496145.1). Taxonomy (NCBI): domain Eukaryota; kingdom Metazoa; phylum Arthropoda; class Insecta; order Lepidoptera; family Noctuidae; genus Heliothis; species Heliothis peltigera. The sequence goes on along the minus strand of OY292326.1, from coordinate 2,452,686 downwards.
ACAGGTGCACTCTCTATTCCCTCACTCTCATAGTCCGATGGGACGGCAATCCGACACGACCGGAGAGAGATCAGGTGCAAGACCGACATTTACGTGCTCACCGATGCACGGGACCGATATAGAAGCTATATAACTGCCAAGTTTTATCAAAATCCACCTAGCAGTTTCAGGGAGAAAGAGTAACCAATATACCCACATAATTCCTCACAAATTTTCGCATTTACGATATTATTGGTGTAGACGTAATTTTTTTTTTTTTAAGGCAACCATCGATATCGGGAACAAGGCCCAAGCTGCCAGTGGTTAGGGCTTCAAATAAACATTATGGTTAACTTGATTAAACGTAACTTTTTAACTAAGCCAAGTTAGCCAAGATTAAGATTTATGAACGTTCGTATTACACAGTATAACAATGTAATTTCTTCCGAGAAGTTATCGTGTTTAATTATGTTATGAGGTGAGGCAACTAATTCAATTTTGTAAGTGGATTGTAATACAGATTACTGTGACTCTGATCTTTTCCAATGTAATTCATCATCTCCCGAGCCTTTTCCCAACCATGTTGGGGTCGGCTTCCAGTCTAACCGGATTCAGCTGAGTATAGTGTTTTTACAAGGAGCGACTGCCTATCTGACCTCCTCAACCCAGCTACCCGGGCAAACCAATACCCCTTGGTTAGACCTTTTCCAATGTAATTAGACTTATCTTATTATGTTACACTTATTTTCTATTAGTATTTTTTATTTGCGATCATAGATTTAAGTTATATTTCTATGATTGAGATCCGTAAAACGCTCGACTTAGATATCGTCACTTTCACAAAACAAGAAATAATTCGAATGGCCGAGAAATTAAGTAATCGAGGCCCTTCTATAGAGTAGTAAACCCGTTTTTAATCTGAAGCATATCGATTAATTTTAGTCGAGTGGTTCAAAGCATACAAGGCTACCTAATTAGGTCTTGGAAACTCGTAACTCCGCCCCGCCCGATTCGTGAGGGAAATTTCGATTCGGTCTTATTTATCGGACCGAGCAACTTGGTACCGACAGAATTAATGTGTACCAGCACTTCATAAATTACGAGGTATTGATCAAAGGTCCTCTTGTGAAGAGTTTATTAAGTAGGGGTCGAATTTATGCGACTTTCTTTTGTTTTTTGCCCGCAGAGCATGCGAGGACGACGACGGGGACTAGCGAGGCCAGAATGCTTCTGGTAGATGATGTTCAAAGTTGATTGACAAAATTTGACAGTTTCGGGTAGCTTGATATGCTGGCGCTTGTTATTACTCTTTTTAAAAAGCATTTTTTTTTATTTGAAATTTTCTCTTAATTCTTCGGCTGTCACAGAATAAAACGTTGCATCATTTTACTCCTTCCTGCAAAATGGGGTTTAATTTTACAAAACCCTACAATATCATAAAGGATTTAATTTTTGACCGAGTCAACTACATACCCAATTTTTAAAGCTTCTTTTATATCAAGAGGTCATGCATGATATGTCTTTTGACTATCTCCTTATATTTAGATCTTAAAGAATTCTTTAACATAACATAGGTTTAAGTTATTCCTAACCTTTCAAGGGTAAAGCCTCTTTGTAACTCTTTAGGGAATACAGACGCGTGTAATATTATGTAAATAGCAGAAAAAAAACCTTTTAGTAAATACACCCGTAATAACGTCAACAGGATACTTTTATAAGGAAGTTGTGGCCTGTTTCTTGGGAGGATTTTTCCTCAGGTAACGGAGGACTAATAGTTCATTTGCCAATAGTCCTCTGTCTGCCTGCAGATGGATTGGTATGTGATGCTGCGTGCAAGCAAGTGGTTCTGACGTGATAAGCGTTCCCTCGAAGATTTGACAGGTCTTTGACAGATTAAGTGACATTGCTACATAGGTATTTATTACCTGAAAGGTCATGAAAAGTGCTAAAGCAAGAGTAAGAAAACTTTGACATATGTATATGAATGACTTGCTGTTCCCCATGGTTCCACCCGCGCCCCCCAAAGAAACTTCTACCCGCACCCTGATAAAAAAATAACCTATGTTCTAGCAGAGGCTCTAGACCATGTATCTACCAAATTTTATTTAAATCGGTCCAGCGGTTTTAGCGTTAAAGAGAAGCAAATATACAAACTTTCACATTTATAATATTAGTAGGATAGGAAGGATCAATCAAAATAAGACAATAACATCTTTCTACCACGGTGAAAAATTCTATAATAAACAGGTGAAAAAAATAAATAGCAACTTAATTGAAAATCAATGTATGTGTTTTTGTGTGCGAGAGAGAGAGATTCAGATGTTCTGAGTGTGTGATTACGTATATCAATATTCAATGTTTTTATTACATTAGCGAGCAATTTTATTCGCAATATAATGAAATACAATAATTATTTTAAAGCATATTTTATTTAACCGAATTACAGTAGCTAAAATTAAATGCATTGCATCACAAAATATTGCAAATTAAAGCAATAAGTAGTTAAAATTCCTCGTGTCATTTAGCTACCCAATTTTATAGCAAGACAAATTATACATGCCAACTCAAAAAAAAAAGAAACATTTCGCGGTTAACCTTAATTTAAAAATGATGGAAGCGCTCGTAAACCCTTGTATACACCGCCTGTTGGCCATGTGTGACCCAGCGAACCCTGTTCTGCAACCCCTTGGAAAAATGCTTTCCTTATTAAGATAATGGACATACTTTACCGTAAGAAGGGGATACATAAAAACATTAGTGTGATTGACGGGCTATATGTAAAGCAAGCCATATGTAAAGGATTCATATGATTTTGTTCTTTCTCGAGTCTCGTTAACTTGAAGTCAAAAAAGCGTGCCCTCAGCGTAAAGCTCAGAATTCATCCATACCTACAATATATTAGTAAGTTGGGAATTACATCGATTAAATCTGACTATTAATTTTGAACTTAAAAAGTCTGTCATGTAGTCGTGATCGTGCCGTATATAATTATGTTACGATCTGATACTCACTATGTTCCTTCTGGAGGTCTTTATGTGCCAGAGCCGCGGTAACTCTAGCGAACAACCCGCAGCTCTCGTGAACGCACCCTTAGATTACAAACCGCTAAGGAATAAACAATACATTTGCCTAAATATTGTTACCAAACATAATACATATTTCATCCCTACTGTTTTGAATTAGTTTTTTTAGTAGGAAAGTTAGACTACTCATAAATCCACGTTTCACTTGTTGTGCAAACTGCTTGTCGATGGCAAAAGTCAGATGGCTTTACTTTTATGTTAAACAAACTTAGTTTAGCACACAAACGTAATCGTAACAGCCCTTACTACTAAGACATAAGGTTTATTATTGCTTAAGTCTAAGTTTTACGGTTTGCTATTTGCTTTGCTATTTAAATTTTATCACGTTTTTACGCGTTCCGTTTCCGACGTGCCTAACTAGAATGTTTTAATGAAAACAACGAGATAAATATTTTTTCATCTCTTTACGTTTTTCTAGCGATTTTTATTTGAGCGGATGAATGTAAATTACGAGTGTATTTTGTATTTGTTTGATTTTTCATCAATGCTCATAATGTATATTTCTCGCTATGCATACTTTAAAAAAGGATTCACATTCTTTGGGAATTAATATATAAGATTTGAATATATCGTCAACATACATAAAATATAGAACAGAAGTTTTGCAGCTAACCCAAAATATACTGCGCCCAAGTGTAACTCCTTTTTCAGCGTGGGAAATCATCAAATGAGCCCTCCCGCTGTGGGTACAGCAGGAAGGTATGTCAGACTCTTACTGACTACAACCCACTCCTCCTTACATAAAAACGAAACTAACCGAGTTTAGAGCTAGGTTCAGACCATTCTCTTTGTTCAAGATAGTGGTTTAATACTAGTACTAAAGCCGGTACTTTTTTAAGTAAAACCATCATCTCCCGAGCCTTTTCAACTATGTTGGGGTCGGCTTCCAGTCTAACCGGATTCAGCTGAGTACCAGTGTCTTACAAGGAGCGACTGCCTATCTGACCTCCTCAACCCAGTTACCCGGGCAACCCAATACCCCTTGGTTAGACTGGCGTCAGACTTACTGGCTTCTGACTTCCCGTAACGACTGCCAAGGATGTTCAATGACAGCCGGGACCTACAGTTTAACGTGCCATCCGAAACACAGTCATTGGTGTCCAAGATATACTTAGAAAGTACATACAAACTTAGGAAAGATGCATTGGTACTTGCCTGACCTGGAATCGAACCCACGCCCTCATACTTGAGAGGCTGGCTCTTTAACCACTAGGCCACCACGACTATTTTTTTTTTAAGTAAAACCACGTTTTAAAATAAGGTGAACTACATTCCTTCTGGAGGTTCCTGTGAGCCAGGGCCACGGGAACTCTTGAGAACAACCCGCAGCGCCGGATGAAGAGTAGCTCCTTCAAAACACAATTATGTATTAGGAGCCTAAATTGTATTCACATACAAAGTTTGCAAGGAGATTTTGAACAAGTTTTACACGATAATACGCGGGTAAAGTTTAAGTAATTACGCCCTTTCGAGTTTAGGGGTATTAGCAACTCTTACTTGTTTTGTTGGAACTTCATTTAGGTATTTGGTAATGGACAAGGAATTGAGTTTTGTACCATTAAAAAAAATAATGAATAAGTACTAAAGCCGTTGAAACCAACAGATAGACATGTGTTGCTGGGGAGTTTGTTGCGCCACTTCTTCCCAGCAAAAACACATAGGAAGTGGTGAAAGGTGGGCGTTTTGGAGGCTGCTCTTATGTAATTTTTGACGTTCAAAAAGTGCTGTTTTACAGCCAAGATTGAATAAATGATTCTGAGTTTTGTGTTTAACTTCTTATGACTGGTGATATGAGTATATGATTTGTGCCCCATTTTTATCCTGGACGCAATAATGTTGGTGTAATAAGTTTGAATGCTTTGACATCAATTGTGGTACAGTAGCTTTAGGGTCGGTTCATATCTGACGTAAAATACGCCGAGCGTATCATCGGTTGAGTGTGAACGGTCAAGTGTTTTTCTATACATTTGTCTGTTCTGACGTTACGCGACCGATAATACGCGACGCATATTCCGTTAGATATGAACCGACCCTTAAACAGATGAATCGATTTGGATGCCAGTTTTCTTAGGTTTTTCAGCTGACGTTTTCGGATATGTTTCATTAAAATCGGTTAAGCTGTTCTTATGTTACAGTTATTTTGTCTGCAGCGGCAGGGGTTTAGGGATTTTTTTCAAACATACGTCTTAAATCAATTTTGATATATCTGTTTAACAGTAATGTTTTATTTTAATATTTAAGTTTGAATATTTCAAAATAGAATTTAAACTACATAACCATTAAAAAAAACATCGCATTAATTTGGCGTTACCCTGAAGTGAAAAAATAATTCTTCGTATTTTAATATATGAAATATATTATATAGATATTTTTTTGCATTTGTTATTTTATTATTAATTTCTCTTTTTTAGGTTATTTTAGATATTTTGATGTATATATTTACAGTTTCATAGAAAATAAAAACAATATAGTAATCCGTTTTAGAAATAGAAAATCGCAAAAAAAATACTGGCACATATTATTTCATCAATTGCCACTGACACTGTATATCTGCAAGCGAGTGTATTTCAAAAAAATCTAAGTATTTAGTATTTTTACCAAAAATATTGCTTTAAAAAAATTGGAAGCGTGAAATTTATGCAATTCAGTGAAAAATTATATATCTAAAATATAAAACCTTAGTTATGAAAAAAGTTAACGTGTTGCAGTTTTGTGAAAAATAAATCTGTGAGTTTTTTTATTTATTTTTTTGACGACCCCATTGGCGCAATGTTCGACTCCAGGCACGGTCGACATATGTGTGAAGAGCATGATAGTTAGCTGTGGTCTGGGTGTTATTATACGTATTTATAAACATAAGGTGCTATAAAAATATCTGCCACGGCTTTAATGGGAGGCAGTATATATTACAATAGTGAAGAACTTTCGTACCCCGGAACAGTTAACTCATTTAACAATATTGGCTCTACTCTGCATAACGTGTAATACGCAAGTGTGAAAAAATATATGACAAATAATGTCTAATTTATCTTCACTATACTAATCTATAAACACAATACTGCCTCTCTCCTTATTTTTATAGCACCTTATACATATATATGTGTAAATTTTATTATGTAGTTTATCAGTCGTATTGGCACCCATAACACGAGCTAATCAATAGCTTACCTTGGGGCTAACCGAACGTGTGTGAAAACGGTATCCCGATATATTATTAAAAAAAGAAATATATCTTCTGTTAGGTTAGGTTAGGTTAGGTTAGGTTAGATAAAAAGGTTAGATAAAAATAATGCTTTAAAAAATTTGGAAGCGTGAAATTTATGCAATTCAGTGAAAAATTGTATATCCAAAATATAAAACCTTAGTTATGAAAAAAGTTAACATGTTGCAGTTTTGTGAAAAACAAATCTGTGAGTTTTTTATTCATTTTTTTAACGACCCCGTTGGCGCAATGTTCGATTCTCGGCACGGTCGACATTTGTGTGATGAGCATGATAGTTAGCTGTGGTCTGGGTGTTGCAGTATATATTACAATAGTGAAGAACTTTCGTACCCTGGAACAGTTAACTCATTTAACAATATTGGCTCTACTCTGCATAACGTGGTTCACAAGAAATACGCAAGTATGGAAAAAAATATGACAAATAATGTCTAATTTATCTTCACTATAGTAATCTATAAACACAATACTGCCTCCCATTAAAGCCGTGGCAGATATTTTTATACCACCTTATACATATATATGTGTAAATTTTATTATGTAGTTTATAAGTCGTATTGGCACCCATAACACGAGCTAATCAATAGCTTGCCTCTGGGCTAACCGACCGTGTGTGAAAACGGTATCCCGATATATTATTAAAAAAAGAAATATATCTTCTGTTAGGTGACGTAAGGTATAAGATCCTTTAAAAATGGTGTCCAAAACGTTTATCAGTCACGGCGACAGTTCTCTAAAGATCAGCCAGCTTCGTATACCCATAATAATATCCACGACTAAGGGTTCTCCCCCTTAAATTAAAAATTCGATAGGATCTTATGCAACTTTTGGTAAGTTAGCCAGACCCTCGTATTATTGGTTCCAAGTCAAGAGTTTTGCGACATTTTTGTGGAAGTTGATTCGAGAATTAATTTGGGGAAATTCTTTGCTTTTTCAACTGTTCATCGCCTTTTGTAATATAAAGAACAAAATGATAACCGATAATAACTAGAATAGGAGAGAGTTTTATTACATGGTATACAACATATAGTACATGGTATAGTACATGGGTATACAATAGTTAAAAAAAATATATAAATAGGAATGGATAGGATGGATTATATCCATCATAAAAAATAATCCTTTAAAAGCTATATGATACAGATACATTTATTTCAGTAGTTCGTTTTTGTAGTCAATTAAAATGATCCGTTTCTAAAACATTTGTTTGATAAAATAAAATAAGCCGTAATAAATTTGCATCTGTATTAGTACTTCAACAAACAAACTACTACCTCTCCAACAGAATAAAAAATAACCAAGAACAACACTGAATAAAAATTCTATCGAAATAAATGTACAGTAGAATACAAAAAAAAATCTTAGCATCCATATTCAGTACGCAGCAATAAAGAAAAATCATTCAACAAAAACAAATGAAAACAAAATACAAGTTTACAGCCGTTTGAAAAGCTTCCGTAGCAACTAGAAAATATTCGCAGCGCAAAACTGATACGAGTATAAACAAGCGATTGCCGGTTTCATGTGTCTCGCTTAACGACACATGTGCATAGAAAAAAATGCGTAAAAAATAAAACAAAAAGGTTTTATCGCGTCGAGTGTCACGAACATTCTAGATAGGACGTTTCGCGAATCAAAAAGTTTTACGTAGTTTTGCACAGGTTCGAACTGAATTGTAAAATTCAAATACTCCAACTGTAAATAGAGGCATAACCTCGATGTAAATCCGCATTTTGGCTATGGTTAGGTTAGGAAGGACAAAGGGTATTTGTTGACTTTTAAATCTGGAACCAGATAACGATTGTAAACGTTTGATTGGATTTTGTAAAACGGTTTAAAAGTGTACCGCTGTATTTTGAATTCCTTTTATCCGCCCGCAGATAAAACAGAAGTTTATTTGTAGTTTTTCGGGGGTGACAAAGTAACAATAGTAAAAAAACAGTCCCGACTACTATCGTTTTTTTATTATTATACAATTTGAAATTTAATGTACAAAGGCGGGCTTAACCCAGAATTGGGTTCTCTAACAGCAAACCTTAGAGCGATAGAGAGATTTGGTAGGGTAAGTCATAAGTGCGCAACTTTAATGCATTAATTAATTAACAATAATATATGACAATAAACTAAACAAATACATGTAGCAAAGCTACACAATACTTAAACTATGGTTTTATAGAAGACAACAGTTAAACTTTTCTTCGTCTCTATTTTTCGTTCATTATGTAAATTTAGGTTCAGCTCTAAGCATAACGTAAATTTCGTCGTCATTTGCCAAAATGTCACTCCACTCTCTTACATTTTATTTTCTATTCCGAGCAAAGATAATACGCTTTCCATCCTTTGCAAATGTGGAGCGGCGAGTGCACTTATATGAATAACTTTAAAATGTGGCCGAACACAACGCGACAGCAGAAAGGACGCCATATTAATTCATTCTATTTTTGAATACTTTTTAAACATTGCTTATGGAATTGTTTTCGTTTTCTTTTCGTAAGTTTGAAATTCGAATGTCGAATTTGTTGTAGCTGAAAGTGTTATTTTGTGTGGAATAATAAACACGTTTATCATGGTTGATGGATTTCACACGCACGAGTATCTTTTTTGTGACCGTATGTACCTATTACTATTGAGAAAATAAAGCCTTAGGGCCTTTTCGGCAAAAAATACGTATATTATTAAAGATAAATATTAAGACTTAGGTGCTGTTGTAATTATTCCATTAAAACTAAGTAAGTAATTAGATAAATTACTTGCCTAGATTTATGACATAGATATCATAATTATCTTAGCCAGACTTGTAACAAAAAATATAATTAACTACATTTTATTACCACAAATGAAAAAACTAAAAATAATTTAGCCAAATCACGTAATCCAAGATGGCGTCAATCATAATTTTAATAAAACGCCTGTATTATATATTTTCCTAAAGTAGCGATATTTATACGTGTTTTCTGTGAGTAAAGCTGGGCTCAACGAGATCTCAATTTGTAAAGACAAAGCCCCTATCCATCATCTGAAGGGAGAGAACAGAAAGAAAACCCGCCTTGCCAATTTTTAGGAGGGAAAAAATGCCGGGTTCCGTACAAACGACTTGTAGAGTAATTGGAGGAGGAGTTCTGTATAAAGCGCTTCAGCGCTGTGGTGACGACAGAACATAAATATTGTTCTTGTAGTTACGATTAAATGGGACAACAGTTTTGAGTTTAATTGAGTAGTAGTTGTAGCTTTCTTTCGTATATGATATGTATGATTCGAAATTAGGTCAGAAAATACTATTTCTAATTAAGAATGATTCTTATAATTTTAATATAGCTTACTTTAAGTACGAAATTTAACATTATATTTCAAAGGCATATTTTTATATAATGGTCTCTTATTTTTCTTGAATGTATATGAATAAATAAAGAGACAGAGGTAGAATAAGAAAGAGACGAATTGATTGCCTTAAGGGAGTGGATGTTATTATGACGGCTGACAGAGAGGAATGGAAGCGCACATATAGAGCTAACCCCAAATAACTTGCGAACAGTGCAGAGGAGAAGAAGAAGTCTCTTATTTTCGTAGTAATAAAAAAGAGAGATTGGCAGATTAGTTACACTCGCATCCATTGCTTCCCGGCGATCTAGACCAGATCGTCCGTCCACCTAGTGGACCTGCCCACGCTTTACTGCCCCATCGGCCATGTGTTGTACGAGCTATGTGACCTGTCCATTTCCACTTCAGCTTTGCAATAATTCTTGAACGCATTTGGTATTGTTTGATAGCGGTTTAAAAATTAAATTAAATATCAATATTTTTATTTTTTAATGAGATAAAACCGCAGGAATTCATAATTAATTAGTTACAAATGTATATAAAATAACCTTTTATTACGTGGGAAATCATCAAATGGCACCTCTCATTGTGGGTGCAACTGCAGGCTCAGAATTGCGATTCTATGTCTGTTCTATCAAGAAAACACAAAGCTTTTTCTGTCAATGTCAATATGTCTTCGGCCCGAGCATGGCGCGATCTGTCAACTCGCATATAATCGATCGAAGAAAAGAAAAAATCTTTTCTACGTGTCAAAAGAAATCGTTACGTCAATCTGTCACTTATCTGTCATTATGTCCATTCTCCGGTAGACAAAACTTGTTTCTACGGTTGTCATGCTTAGCATGCTGGATTGAATATCAGACTCTTACTGATTAAAACCCACTATGTTCCTTCTGAAGGTCCCTGTTTGCCAGAGCCACGGTAACTCTTGCGAACAACCCGCTACCCTAGCCGGAATCGTGATAACCTTGCGTCCAACTTCTAGTCGTGACTAGAATTAGTTGCGGCAACTTGAAGATGTGGATAACTTGAGATAACTGAATACGGCTGCTGAAGTACTTCGGCTATCAGTTAGCGATTTTATGACAGCATACATAATAATATGTATGTTTGTATGTATGTTTTAGAACCAGACAAAATTGTTTAAATTTTAGGAGTCAAAATTGAAAAAAATGGAGTAAAAGAGAATGAAAATAAAAGACATTCATGATTATTAAAATGAATTGGAAGTAAGAAGAAACACTCTTCTTAACCATTATTCTAATTTAAAAAAATGTTTCTATGAATTAAGTTTTCGGTGAACCGAAACGTCATAATGTAAACAAACGTTCCTTTTTTTACAGTCTATTATATTTTCGCGCCAAGAATAATGCAACCGGGGGTTCAGTCATTAACACGGAACCCTAATCAAGACATAAAAGGTTGTGTTTCGAGATTATTACGAGATAAGTTTGATCAATACCCCCATACTCGGGAGCTGGCGAAGTGTGGGTCTAAGCCCAAGGGACGATGGGTTCTGTATTTACACAGATTATATTCTTTTGATTTTCGATTGCTTTTGTCAACTCGTTGATTGATTGAGAAGGATGCGAGGTCTTTGCGATTGCTGTAGTTTAGTTTATTGTATTCTTGGAAATGAGAAGCCGTTTATATTAAGAACACATATTTTTAAACATCTTAGCAAGTTTTTTTTCTCAATATCTACTCTGTAGCAATACACTCTATAGAAAAAAAAAACAATACAAACAATTTAAAACCATCGCAAAGGGGTTCCGGTTGAACGTAATAATAATATCTTACAGTGTATAAGACCACAGCAAAAAAAGAAACATCATCACAGCCTATTTTTCATCCCACTACTGGGCACAGGCCTCCTCTCCCAAGGAGAAGGATTGAGCGTTAATCACCACGCTGCTCAATGCGGGTTGGTGATTTCAGACATTATAGTCCAGGTTTCCTCAAGATGTTTTTCTTCACCTTTAATCAGTCATTGATGTCCAAGATAGACTTAGGAAGTACGTATAACTTAGAGAAGTTACATTGGTACTTGCCTGACCTCATACTCGAAAGGCTGGTGCCTGATCCACTAGGCCACCACGACTTCACGAAAAAAGAAACATAAACAGCAAATTTATTTATGCACACAGATTCTCGAGACAGGCACTTTTTTAATTTTGTCTTGAGCACTGAAACTTAATTACAGACCTGATTTATTTACTAAACGGGTCGAGCATCGTGAAGAGCTCTCTAATTTGTTGTGTTCTGAAAAGTTAATTTTGATGAAATAATAAAACTTCTCGGTATTGATTAAGTGTCGAGTTACGTTATAATTAAAAATTCTGGCTTTTCACTACATTTATTAATTTCAATAGAATTATGTTTAGCGACTTACCGATAAAAAGTAAAGGAAAACAATTCAAAGAAACTTGGACTATAAGTTTGAAATTAGCAGTAAGCAAGCTTGGTGATTAACGCTCAATCCTTATCTGTGTGAGAGGAGACCTGTGCCCAACAGAGGGACAACATTAACGGTAATAAATACTTTTAATTCGCTTATTCACCATAAGTTATATTTGGTAATGTTTTATTTAAAAAAGACATTTGAAGATATACAAAAAGTGTCCCTCTGGCACCGGGAACATGATGCAGGCTACCCGGCGGTCAGGTCCTTAGAGAGAAACCTTCTGACGATGCGTACCGTGTCTAGGAGTACAGTTTCTTCACAATAGAGCTTCTGTACAACATGTAAATCCAGGCTCTTGGCTAAGCTATTTGCTCAAATAAATACTCTTTTTTGGAGTCTCCAAATTGCTTTTTTAAGTGTCATAGATTTTTCACATACTTAGTTCAACGCATATAGGTAGGTACTTAATGTGCTTATAGTTTTTTCTTTCAAAACTATAAATGACTGTGATATAAATTTAAGTTAAAAGCAACTTCATATAAAGGAATATCATATAAGATTTAAATTTCACCTAGAAAGAGACCTTTGCTTAGAAGGTAACCGGTTTTGACAGTTCAATAAAAGTACTGATTTTGACCACATAGTTGTCAACTAACGTATTATTATTTTTATAGACGACGCGACATGGCAGCGTGAGGTGGTACCGTACATACATAACATAAATATACGAGATCACCTCTAAGTGATGATGGATTGCAGTATCTGTCACATATGCCGTAAATTATATTACCGTTGAGCGTTATATGAATACTAAACCGTACATACGAGGCATAAATAATGTTTAAGTGTTAACGAGATGAATACGAGATGAGACCGATTAAGAAATAGGTGACTACAAATATTTTAATGTATTATTAAAACTGAAAATGTTTTAAATAATTTATGGAGAAAAATAAATTCACAAATTCAAAGGAGCGTACTAAGGCTTTTATTTTTATAGTTGTAGGTATGTATGAACAGCTTTATAGGGCTGTGGGTTGTTACCGCGGCTCTGGCACACGAAGACCTAAAGGTACCTAGTGGGTTTAAGTCAGTATGAATATGAAATTATCTCCAACTGCACCCAGTGGGAGGTGTCATTTGATGATTTCTCTCGAAAGAAGGGTGCCTACTGCTTTGTCCTGAAATGTCACTATATATTTTTTTTAAGATGTTATTTAGATGAAAGCTTAGAAGTTTGTTATTTTCTTTAGTTTATTTTTTAATTTCCTTATAAATTCAGAAGACGAGACTACAGCGAAAACAGTATACGGGATTTTACTTTCAGCTGACCCACAGAAAGCAATTACTACTTATTTGATATTTTGCAATATGATGATAATATGATATCCCTTACAGTTCTCACTCAGACGTTAAGCTTATTGCTTATTACAAATTACTTTATCAAACTCCGCTAATTAAGCATATTGCTATCCAAATAATCAGATGTCTCGTAAAGCAATTACACTGCTGTTCAAGTTACTTATAAATCATTACTACCATTGTAAGTGGACTTGCGACATTAGCTTGCAAAAAATTTCTCGTAACCATATGCACCAAAGAGGGTCTTATACTTTAACATAGAGAATTCACAATAAGCGCAGGTGTTACGAATATTCAATTTAGATAAGAAAGCAGTTTTGGATGTCGCTCGAGTACATTGAAGTGAATGGACCATTGCCAGCGTCGAGGACACTACGAATCGTTTAAGTTCGTAGTAAAAATGCATGTTTGCCGCTCTAGTTGCCACGAGAAGTTCGAAAATTGAACATTACATTGTGCAGTTTGATTGTGTTTTGAATTTTCTTTTTTTTCTTTATCTGTTAATGCTGGTTGGTTGTAGCTTCTTTTTTTTAATAGAGTTTTTATTGTCTCCTATTCGAAACTTGAACGTTACTGTTGGTCTTCGGAACTTTTCAGAATATTTGAGAATTGTGCAGATTAAAATTACTACCTATTATATAGTGCGTTACAAAACTAATGCACACTATTTTGACAGGTCATTTAGTACATACTAAGGATCATGTTTACCACAAAAAAGCTTGAATGGACAAAGGGATGGTCGTTAACCAAGCGCCTTTACAAAGACCGGCGTTATACGTACAATTTGGCGACTGAGATGATAAATTTAGTAAAAAATGTTATTATTTTCATAACTTTTTTTGTGGTAAACATTATCCTTGGCATGTGCTAAATGACCCGTAAAAATTGTGTGCGCTAGTTTTCTTACTTTATTTTTAACTCCACGGGGATTACGTTACGCACTGTGTTTATTCGTTTTAATTTACGTATTTTGTTTAAACCAGAAACAGGAACAAAGTAATAACCTGTTAAATGACTGACTGAAACTTATCCTTTACCAAAATAAACCACATTTCTGTTCAAAGCGAATGTTTACTCAAAATTGCAACATCATTTTCCAAAGAGAATAATATCGGTCAACAAATACGTTCATAAAATCGTGCGCCGCATATAAACCTCAACCGCCATCCCCTTGAGAAATGGACGCGATTTTCTAACAAAAGACCACAATATCATGTCATATGACTGTCCAGAGTTAGCTTAAAGCCTACTCTTAATACCGACCAGTAAACTTTGACCTTCCCAATGTACATAATTTAATGAAACACAGAACATTTGGGGAGGTCTTAATATAGTGGTAGCTTAAGATTGGAATGGCCATCGATATATATGGAATGGAGATGAAGTAGGTTGGATAAGTTTCTTGCTAAGAGAGATTTTGTTTTAGAGACAATATTAAGTCTATGTTATATTAAGGACTCGTACTACGTGATTTCTTTGTAAGGGTATATTTTGAGTACGAAGTTCGAATAGAATATCTAACAAATAGGCTAAAATACATAATATAATATTTTTGGTGAAGATATTTACTTCTGCGTGTTTTGGAAAGCACTACAGATTGCAAATTAGTGGGTCTCATCTGTGATTTGTACATTTTTGGCAGTCGTAACGGGTAGTCAGAAGCCAGAAAGTCTGACAACCGGTCTTACCAAGGGTATCATTTATAGGAGGTAAGATAGCAATACTGGTACACAGCTGCATCCGATTAAGACTTGAAGCCAACCCCAATATAGCTTGGGAGAAGGCTAAGATGATGATTCACTTCTGCAAACAGTAGAAAAGTACAGACGCCAGCACATCAAGCTTCTATAATCTGTCAAATGCCCTTAATAGATTTTCCACTTTATCGCTGAAGAATATGGTTCAAAGTAGATTGACAAAATTTAAAAGTTTCGGGTAGCTTGATGTGCTGGCGTCTGTACTAACAAAAAATAACGATACATAAAGTACAAAGTGAACATTTATATTGGTACAAAAAGGTATTACGATGTAAATAATATTCCGTCAATTTAACAGTTCAAAGGCTCTATGCATACCCTGAAAGGTACACGTGTAGGTATCTCGGTCAATGAACTCGGAAGTGTTTATAAATTACTTTCGATATTTTATACGCTTTGAAGTCCTAGAAATAACTAAGCTTTCAGAAGTATTTTCTTGAAATCCTATAATTGCTTCTATAATGTTTTTTTTAATAACATCTAGGCCGAATTTCGGCCACGTTGGCTGTTATCAAACATGAGAAGAGCAGCCAGCTTTGCAGGATATACCTATTAAGACGCCAGCACATCAAGCTACTTCAATCTTTCGAATGTCTTTGATAGATTTACAACTTTATCACTGAAGCATAAGGTTCAAAGTAGACTGAGAAAATTTGACGGTTTCGGATAGCTCGATGTGCTGGCGTCTGTAAATAATATGTGTTTGCGCAGGGACAGGTGCACTCATCAAGCAACCTGAAACTCAAGATTTTCCCAATCAAATTTGAACCATATGCTTCAGCGATGAAGTTGAAAATCTATTACGAAAGTTTGACAGATTATAGTAGCTTGATGTGCGTCTGTACTCTCGGTAATTAAACAAACCCTTATTGCTAAGAGCTGAAAAACACAACATCTAGAATTTATTTCTTTCAATACATTTTCGCTGAACTAACAAAACCGCAAAAAAGCAATATTTCATTTAAAGAAAGTACAATAACTCAAGGTTAACAATATCAAAAAAGAACCTGACAAACCAAAAACAAGTACAGACGCCAGCACATCAGGCTACCACAATCTGTCAAATGGATTTTCAACCTTATCGCTGAAGCATAAAGTTCAAAGTTGATTGGGAGAATTTCACAGTTTCGGGTCAGTGCTGGCGTCTAAAAGTACCTAAAAGAAAAATACCTTTAACCAGGTACGTGACCTTCGAAGCGAGGTCTTAAATCATTTCTTCTTTTAATTAAAACATTTCAATGCTTAGTTCCAATGTTAGAAAGGTATTCTGGCAACATCGGGGTTTGGTTTCAAGAGGTCCCAAGGTAGATCTGAAAGGTAAAATAAAAATAATATTTATTATGATAAGATACTTGTACTCAGCTGAATCCGGTTAGACTGGTAGTGGACCCTTACATAGTTGGGAAAAGGCTCGGGAGATGATGAGTTCAAGCCAACAACCTAGGCATATCATTGTACTTTAGTACGTCGGCTTGCATTTCACATTTTTGTATTTGATAAGATTGATTTTAGTCCAAAACTAACAACTCAAGAGAAAACAAAATAAATACTTTTTTTAGCTCCTATTATGAACGGCCAGCAATAACAATAACGAGCAAATGATAAAGTTCTTAATTTCTGAATAATTTTATTCCTACGTTAATGGCAGGCGTAAAACAGGCTGCCAACAGATAATTATTATTCCGAGCATTTCGCGTGATTTGATAATATCTCTGAATGTGTCGTTAACTGGCATGTTAATGAACGCTACTGTATATCTGCGGAGCTGACGTTTATGTTGATAGACTCGTTTTGAAAATGTTTGCAGCAGGCTCAGCATGGCAACCGTAGAAACAGATTTTGTCTACCAGAGAATGGACATAATGACAGAAAAGTGACAGATTGACGTAAGATTTCTTTTGACACGTAGAAAGGATTTTTTTTTCTTTTATTCGATCGACATAAGTTTACAAGTGATTATATGCGAGTTGACAGGTCGCGCCATGCTCGGGCAGAAGACGTGTTGACATTGACAGAAAGAGCTTTGTCTTTTCTTGATAGAATAGACAGAATCGCCATGCTGAGCCTGCAGATGTCGGATAGCAGCATTTTAGTATTACCACGGCAGAATGGTGTTCAATCTCGTTTTCATCAAAACGCACATTACATTACGTTCAGTTCCACTAACTTCCTTTATCTTAAACGTTATCATGAAGATTAGGATTTTAAGATAAGCAGAACTGCCGCTTGAATTGGTAATAATCTAAAATTTACATTAAGATAAAAATAAGCTTGAATTAAGATTTCATTCAACCATTTTCAGAAGCGAAGGCGGTTTCTTACTAAATTAAATTTCTTCGAATTTTATTTTCTCGTTCGATATCGTGGGTGTAGGTAGTAAAACTAAACTTATGATTCTTGAGTACTAAAAACTAGTCATTAAAGCTGGTCGGTAACATCGATACAGCACAGTACTTATTTTACTGCTATTTATTATCATCATCAATCTTATTTTGATCAACAGGTTTTTTTAAGAATAAGAAAACACCTTTCATTTCTCCTAATTCAGACTGTCAGTTCTGAACTAAAATCGACACAGCAGAAACTTTAAGAAGCCGCCTTCTAGAGCGAGGCAAAGATGTATTTATCGTACCTATCAAACAGACTCAATAAAGGTCATAAAAATATAACTAGACTCGTTTTATAAGGACAATGCAAAAAATATGCAAAATCAGTACCAACCAAATTAGCCCCAGCAGCTTAATTTAACCGTCCACTTCGCGTGCCAATTGGACCCGCGTTCGACATCAAAGAGGTTGGTACTCAAAAAGTCCCAAAGGCACAATATTTTTTTTTGTTATGATATTTCCGCCACAAAAAAAAAAGAAAAATACGATTACTTCCTGTTTCCCTCAACATGACCAATTTAAAATGTGCTATTGTTCCCTTTAGACGTATGTTGTTGGTCCCTGAGCTTTGAGTCCACTGTACACAATTGGTTCAGCTTAAGGCGAGCTCACAATGGCTTGCGCGGCCCTCAACGTTTCAATATTGCTGACAGTCCATAATATTTTTTTTTTTTTTTTATCGAAAAAAACTTAAAATTGCCTGTTATTTTATGGCAAAACTATAATAAATTAATGCCAGTTTTGAAACCCAAAATTTCATATGATATGGTTTCATATGGGGTTTTCAATTTGCTTTTTTCGTATTTTGGATGGTTATTATTTATGTATATTATCATTTCAAATTACATTTTTTTATTATTTTAAGGTAGAATTTATTTCATATTATAATATTTACAATTTATTTACAAAACTTAATTTAAATATTTACATTAAAAAATATATATTATGTATCTTCTTCTTCCTGCCCTTTTCCCTATTATATAATATATTATGTATATAGAATTAAAAAATGGCGTCAAAAAATTTCTCCTCATCGCTGCTCACTGGGAGTGTACCCAATAGGCTTTACTACAAATTAAATAATCATACAAGAAAATAAAAAGGATGAATTAAAAAGAATGGGTTCATTTTCATACGGATATATGGATATTTTGTTTAAGGGTAGGTATACTTCCCTAATGAACCTATAGTCATCTGGTCAAGAATCTAATGATGGAAACTCTTAGAAATCGAGGGTAACTCTCGAATTTTTTAAGCACTTACGCACATTGATGATAAGAACCTTATTAAAAATAAAACACAGCATAAATTGCCAAATAGCTCCATCTCATTGTTATTTTGAACCACTTCATACCTATATTTTACACCCAAATTGCGACACAAGCATGCCGCAAAAACCTTATTAACGGATATATCCAGACGAAACATCAATACACATGTCAATAATACTGTCCGAATCGACACACAGCTGTCCGGTGTCCAACCCTCGTCCGGCGTGACTGGCTGTCCGATTGACTAGCGGAGTAATAAAAATAGCGCTCTTTAAGACCGGATAGCAATTTTTAGTAATCGAATATAATAATAAACAGTTACAGAATACATGGCAATTATGTATGGAGTATATAATCGACCACTTATGACTATTCAGGCTTAGCATGGCGAGGTTATATCAAGAAAAGACAAAGCTCTTTCTGTCAATGTCAACATGTCTTCTGCCCAAGCATGGCGCGACCTGTCAACTCGCATATAATCACTTCTAAATTTATGTCGATCGAAGAAAAGAAAAATTACTTCCAAAATGTCAAAAGAAATCTTACGTCAATCTGTCACTTTTCTGTCATTAAGTCCATTCTCCTTTAGAGAAAACTTGTTTCTACGGTTGTCATGCTAAACCTGATGTACCACCATAGTCCTATTCTTTCACTGGCATTCAAATACGGTTCTTGGAAACACATGCTCGCACGTCTTCTGTCATATGCGCGATTTGTACGAGCGTTGAAGCGATTATGTGCTCTTATAAGCGCGAATTTATATACTGACCATCATCATCACCATAACCATCACAATTTATCCAAAAATTTACTTATATAATACATAGAGATTTCGGCCCGACCCGAGAATCGAACCCGGGACCCCGACAGCAGTTGCGCTATGCGACTACTAGACCAACGAGTCAGTCCTTTAAATACGTATTGTAAGAATAAAATAAATTGTGTACAGTTATTTATCGACCATTAATATGTATATATACCTATATTTGAGAAAATTAATAGTACCTACTTATTTTCACTTTCTCAACACCCTTAAAGGCTAGAAAACCTCATTCAGAATTATTATCTTAATTCAGAATTTTTTTCTTCGAAAAGTTCAAGGTCAAGATGTTTTAACTTGTGTTCTAAAGTTAACTATGAAGTTATTTCTCTCGAGGGCCTAGTTACAAGGGAAGGTTCGCTACAAGATGTTTATACAAAGTAAGAATTCAGAGTTCAGTCGAGAAAACTTGGGGTCGAATAAATATTATTCTGATTTTGAAAGGGCAATTTGTTTTTATGGATTTTTTGAATTTCTTCGCGTGGAAACCTTTGAAGTTGTTATGATCTTAGTTTTGTTGTTGAATTTTGTTTTCGCGCTGGGAAGATATTACATTTCATAATGTACTACATTTCTTATAGGTATATAACATTACTTTTCTATTTATTATCATAATACTATGGTTTTTTTCTTTCATAAGAAGTTTCTCCTGACAAAAATAAATAGACAATGTTTGCCACTACCGGAAACTGACAAATTTTCCCAATCAACTTTGAACCATATATTTCAGTGATAAAGTCGAAAATCTATTAAGGAAAGTCAGATTGATATGCAGGCTTCCGTAATCAACGTGCAAATATAACTTAAAAAAAAAACAGTTTAAACCATTTATTACCCTATTTTCACCCAAAAGCTGCAATAAATAAACGATGAAATTAATAACTTAGGTACCAACTGCAGAAAAATATAAATAAAACTTGCGACCAAATTCACGGGGAAGTCAAACATTCATCTCAGTAGCTCATCTCCGCTGTATGACAGGACAGCTTAATCTAGTTCTCCTTAGATATATATTATCCAGTAATAAAATAATTTCATTAACAGACTGAAAAAGATAGAATTTATTTTCTAACTTTGTTTGTCTAGAAAGATGAAGAGAGAAATGTTTAAATGCTATGTCAATGTTGTTACTACATCTACTTTATTTTATGTACCGCGTATACAGCATCATACAATCGTATTATGCCTAGCCTTTTCCCAAGCTATGTTGGGGTCAACTTCGGGGATTTACCTGACCTCCTCAACTCAGTTATCTGGGCAACCCCTTTCTGGCTTCTGGCTACCCGTAACGACTGTCAAAAATGTACAAATGACAGCCGGGACCCACCAATTTAGCGTGCCTTACGAAACACGAAGGAACTATCGTCATGACAAGATGGTCACCCATCCACGGTCCGACCGCGCCAAGCGTTGGTTGACCTTATGATCGATCGACCCGTGTGGCCGTTCCTTAGACACGAGCTCCAGCTTAAGAATTTCATTGCATTGTTACCGTTAAACACCCTGGTATTGTTCTAATTTAGAGGTTTAAAACAACCAGATAATGACGTCATTTTGATCGTATCAATATCCGGTGACTTCGCACGAAATAGGTCGGATACGATTGGAGTAGTTGCGGCATAGCTTAAATTACGCATAATTTGAAATACAGATTGAGCGTGCCGCAAATTATCACGATATTGTTTGTGATATGTGTTCTGATATGATGCTGATATTACTAGTACTTTACTAGTTAGTTTCTTTGAAAAGAATTTAGCGAACATGAATTTAGCGACTAGTTTGGCCCCGTAAGTGAGCTGGCGAGTCTCCACCCTTCGTTTTTACGTATATTTATTACACTGTTATGGGCAGGTGCCACTGCAGTACTCGTAGTTTTCAATATACTCTACTAACACGTCATTACAATATTATAGCCCAGTAGTTTTATTTTAGAACTAGCTAGCTCATTTATCATGAAAAGTGCCTTTTATCCGGATGAAAATAAAAGCGTCAAAGCCGGCGTAATTTGTACTTTTACAAGGTACTAGCTAGTTATGAAAGTTAAAACTATACCTAATCAATAATAATACATTCTAACGCGAGCGAAGCCGCGAGCAATAGTTTGTACCTTATAAAACTATGTTAGTCAGGCACCGTTGAGTTATGTATGTATATTTAAATTACTGTAAGCACAAATAAAACACTTTCTTGTAAAGGCCAAAGGTAAAGCACGTACATATATGTATGTAACAAGCCCTAAGACTCTCCATGATATAAATATTACACTTCAGTTCAAGTATGAAACCAGACGGGAACATCACTGCCCTAACAGCGCAGGTCTCCGCTCTAAGTACACTTAGCTCCATACCCTCGGTAATGTCTAGTGTTGTGTATGACAGAACGTTAACAATATTGTACGTGTTTTTATATCCTAGTTCTCGCAAAACGAATGATCTTTTAGTAAAGTGTTACCTTTTTTTCGGCCTCATGTACAGAGACGCGGGGCGTCGAGCGTCGCGTCCTGTTTACTCCGTAGAAGCATCACGTATCATCGGTATGCACTGTATAAGATGACATCCATAGATATGCGAGACACAAACAGTGGTGGTGCAAGTCGCTGCGCCCGCGGCGATTCCTCAAGCGAAGCACACGACGGGCATTGCTGCGCACATGCGAGGTACTCTAGTTTTAGGTTAAAGATAGATAGGATCGCACGTGTCGCAACTGAAAGAAGGAATGACGTACAGTAGGGTAGTTGACTAGTCAAATTCATTACTTTGAACTGTCAAAAACGGTTTCTTTGGTACTTGTATGAAAGTTAGAATATTGACGTCACAATTTTTCACATCAACTTTAAATTACATATATAAAAAAGAACTTATATTTTTTCTTTCAAAACGATAAATGAAATTGGCATTTTTTTAAGATGCTTTACCAAATTAATATCACAAAGGATTTTATTCTTGACCTAGTCAAATACCCAATTGTAACTAGTTATGTAATATTACTTCTGTGTTGGGCGATTTCGATTAATTCGCTATTTTTCTATAAAATCGCTTCTCCGAAAAGGCAGGCTTACAACGCCGTATGTAAGAATAGGTGCGGGCCGCGTATCCCATTGCCACGCGCGCCGCGCCGCGTCTCCATAAACGAGGCCTTACGTGTTTGAATTGTTCTGTAACTTAGAAATAGAAAATTTTGTTCTAAGTGAGTCGATCCTTAAGAACAAAATCATTTATCATTTGCTATAATATTTACAACCTATTTACAAACACCTACTTATTTACATCATTAATGAAAAGTAAAAAATATATATAATACATGAAAAACTAAAAGGAGTCGAAAAATTCATCCTCATCGCTGTCTACTGGGAGTCTGTCTGTCTGGGACAGTGTCTACATTTTCATAATTTACTGGACGAAGAATTAAAAAAAAGAAACAATTCGTCTATGTAGGTTCATTTTATGACGTAAACAGTAAGCAACATTTAAATTTTTATGCAAAACATTTCAATTGGAAAATGAAGCATAACCAAAGAATTGTTATATTCGCGAATTCATTGTTGTCCTCCAAGCGAAAAATTGCATCGTCACCCTGTCTACAAAGCTGTCAGATTATTTCTCATCTTTTAAACAGATGACGTAGAACCTTGTATTACTAATCGTTTGGTAATGCTGCCTACTGAGATAGGGTGCCGCCTGCTTTGTTAATCGCCACTTAAGTAGCTCTTGAAACATCCCCTTATCGAACAAACTTGCTTACCACCCACCCCCGCAGATTATGGGCAAAGAGATTAGATTTTCGTAATAATGAGAGTCATCCGCGGTGGCCTGCGGTCCTGGATTGATTGAACACCGGACAAGAAGTGTTATAAATGATTATTCGTTAAAACTTTTTTTGCTTTTGTTTTATTTCTGCATTCGAAGGGTCTGCCTGGGCTGCGGGTTGTTTGCAAGAGTTACCGTGGCCCTGGCACACAGGGACCTCCTGAAGGAACATAGTGGGTTTTAGTCAGTAAGAGCCTGACACTCCCTCCAGCTGCTAAAGTTAAAGGTAAAGTTTTGAGTTATGGCTTATGATCACATATTAAGAGATGATTTGGTATTTTGTTGCCAAGAGACCATTTAGTACAAACTCATTTGACAAGTGACTCAATCTGTCAAAACTGTCATATTTTTACTAAAATGTCCATTAACACTATAGCTTCATAGCTTCACATGACTGTTTCTTCTTAATGCGAATAAGGCTCTCCACTAAAATTGAAATGTCAGTAGAATTTAGTTAAACATATCGTCTTTTATTTTTTTAATTGGATAATTTTTACATCGAGTTTCTTATCGTGTATTTGCTATTATCCATGGAAACGTATTACAAATATGCCTACTGATGGAGGGCTGTTGACTAAGGTGACGGAAAGTTTCTTCGAGGCCTTTCAAGTGCTTTTATTAACTTTATGAGTGACATTCGAATGAAATAGAATAGGTAGGTAAGATAGAGAAAGACAAAGCTCTTTCTGTCAATGTCAACATGTCTTCTGCCCGAGCATGGCGCGACCTGTCAACTCGCATATACTCACTTGTAGACTTATGTCGATCGAAGAAAAGAAAATTTTCTTCAAAAAATTTCAAATAAATGTTACGTCAATCTGTCAATTTTCTGTCATTATGTCCATATACTTGCTAGACCTGGCATCGAACACGCACACTCTTACTTGAGAGACTTGTGCTCTAACCACTAGGCCATCACTCTAAAAGTAATCGTTTTGAAATAAAACGTCGTTTTTTTTTTAATATACATTTACTTCATTACAATACAAATAATATTTATTACACTACCAACAACAATAAATTACAAAAATGGAATAGTCATTTTTTACTATCGGTGCAATCCCGCCTGACCTGTGACCTGTCAGAATTTATGAAACTTTGAAACATTATTATATCTATTCACATCATTCTGATCCGATGAATATCATCCGTCTAAACAGTCCGTACCGTAAGTCTGCCTTCCTACCATTTAAAAGAAAACTCGTCATCAGTACAGGTTTCATTCAACAGCATTTCATAAGGTCTTATGTCTGTTAGTACCAGTATACCCGTTTTGTTCCTCCACATGGCAAAGCTGCCAACTGCGAATAATTTATTGTTAGAATATAACATGGCGCCTGCTCCCAAACCGGCGTAGTTGTTTTCATTTCGTATGCAGATAAAATATCCCCACTGTCGCGGCATCCACTCTTCGCAGTTGATTACCGAAAGTTTCACATCTACATTAATTTGACGTATAGGTTTGAAATCTTCCATTTCTTTTACAGTTCTGAAACCTAAGGAGTAAATTACCGCAGTGTCACCAAGTTTTTCATGAGGATGAGCGCGATATGTCATTATGGGACCAGTCATCGCCCAACCTTGACTTTCAACTTTTTTGTAATCATAGGTAAAATAGTTCGTGAACCAAGACCAGCTAAACTCTTCATCAACTCTTAATATCATCAAGTCGTGAACAGGCGAATGCTTTCGATCGGTTCCATGCCAGTGTTCAATCTCATCATCTGGTAGATATACAAGTTGTCTTGCGCATACGATCGGAGATATATGCACCCCTATATCATGACTCTGAGTATAACTTTGTACGAGGGATACCACCAATTTATCTGCAACTTTGGGGTCACTTATTATATCTCTGAAGGGGTTGTATGCAGTAATTAGCCGACTTCTGTCTATAAGCACTGCCGGTGCAATTACCGTTTTCTTTTTAGTACTATTTAAATAATTTGGTATATTAACAATGACTAGTGAAAGCCTGTCAAAAAAACGGATTCCATTATAGGGCCTATTTGGGTAATAGCTGCTTAGCGGCTTCCATCCATACGAAGTAGCCATATCTTTATTTGGATTGTATTTTTGAGCTTGAGTGTGTTTTAACATGGCAAAGTGGAGTATGAAGAAGACCAGTTTTGAAGAATTCCTGCAATGAAAATACACTTGACCTAATTTTTTGGTTTTCAATACTTTCATTCTATTCTCCATGAAACATGAACCTAAATTAAATTAAAAATTCTGAATTAAATTCATTATTAAGGTGCCATACCTCTAGAGGAAATACCGTATAATATAGCCTAATAAAGGATAATAATTAGGTAAACCGTGACAAACCTGGAGATCACTTTTAGAATTATTCGAATTAAATTTTTCATTCAGGAAGTATTACAATAATATCAAAACAAACCCTTGACTGAGAACGTAACCGCGGAGAGAGCATGGGGCCATTGGCCGTGGGGCCGGTGGGGACTATTATTTCGGAAAACTTTACATTACGATAAAATAAGTATTAAAACAGAAATTTAGCTTCACTCTGCTTTACCCTAGCCATCTAACCTAACCGATCCGAGTCGGATTTCTTTGAATCGGGGTGTGTTCCATAATTTTACCACCCATCAATATTTCAAACCCCGATTTATGTTCAGAAAAATGTGTGGGATATAAGTTTTTTCACACATTTCCATGTTATACATATTATATATGAATAATATAAAATAAGAAGAACTCACATTATTGCAATCGTCAACTGGATAACCTGAGTCTACAACAGAATCATTCGGTTAACTGGCACTGGACTAGTAAAGGAGTTAGTGTAATGTGCAAATGTGTAAAATACTTGTAGCGGAGGAATGTTAAATATGTCGTGAAATGCCCCGGCAACGAGTGAGACGGACAAATTGTTTCTGGGTTCCTTGACACCATATTATCATAGGTATGATATTATAAATATCATTTTTGAAGGAAAAAAGCTTTATTTTTTTATTGCACATCTATACAAAGTTTTACCTTTTAAAGTATTAAACTAAAATAATGATTGAGTTGAGAGAGAGACATTGGATAGCAGTGCTTAACTTTTGATCAAAATAATAAGCCTGTGGGTCACAGAGGCCTAATAGCTCAAAAGAACACTGACCTATGAGGCAATTATATGGTGCCGGTTGAGGTCTGACCTTGATACAGACTTTCTGGTCTCTTGCCATCTGCGTGGGCCGAAACATTGTCTTCCAATACGGCAAAGCGACCCGCATTGCGGCTGCACGACAGGATGTGGTGTCCGCAGTTGCTGACAGCATTACAGTGTCAACTATGAGGAGAACAGCATGGTGTATCTATACAGTTAGAAGGAAAGTGGAAGAGCCGCGACGAAGACTTAATAGGAGGAATATAATAAGTAGAAACGAAAACTTGCGCTGGAGTGTTGAAGGGTTAGTGGAGAGGTTACTGAGGATCCTGGAACATAAAAAGCAAATAAAAACGTATTGTTGTCAGTATAAGTCTGACACTCTCTTTCGCACCATCCACCAAAACCGATAAATACTTTAAGAAGTATGTATTGTACATTTTATGAGCCGTGGTTTCCTAAATTGAGATTTGTTTTTTTTTTAACGTGGGTCTTTTTCCTGTTTTGTAAGGCCAAGCTCCATGGACCATTCCCATACATATTCCTCAGTTTTTTTTTAGAAACGAAGTGGATCCACCTGTAATGAGACGGAACCATAAAAGCTGTTCAGCAATTCAAAATAAACAATTTTGTTCTGTAAACATAACATGAGTTGCCAATTTAGGGGTTACTAATCGAGAAACAGAAAAATAGGACAAAAAAATATTGTTTTCAGCCGGTCCCGAATTCGGAGGAAGCGTGAGCCTAAGAATGCTGCTATATACAGTTTTTTTGTTAGGGTTTCACTTGGGTTGCGGGTTGCTCGTAAAAGTTACTGCGGCCCTGGCATACAGGGACCTCCAGAAGGAACATAGGTGTCAGTCCGTAAGAGTCTGTCACTCCCTCCAGCTACACCCATAGCGGGAAAGATGTATTAATTAAGTATGGTGCCTGTAAGCAGGATGAAAATGCAACATTCAGCTGCGTCGGTAACTGTGTAATGTAAAGCAAGGTTAAGTATTTTTGGCACCCGTAGTAAGCGCAGCAGTAGAAGATCGCGATAACGATCCCAGCTTCGAGATACAACTCGTGCACCTCTCTAGCGTGACATTGCACACGCCATTTCACGCGGCATTCTCTTCCGCAGTCTCGTTGACAGACGCCGTGTCACCGTGACCCATGTCTGGAAGTGCGTCCTCTCGACGGAGGGCCAGTATGGGGAGATGGCGCCTGCCTCCTCATAGTACTCCTCGTAGCTGTGTAGCTCAGCGGACGCAGTGATTGTTCAGTTCGGAAAGCCGCGTGTCTGGTAGGTATGTCTCGTAGGAATCGGACTATCTGTACCTAAAAAATACAAAATACAATTTATGTGATTTAAATACCACTATACAATAGATTGAGGTTTTTTTTGTTTTAACTATCATACTCTCAGACTTTTTAAAGTTGTTGGGTCTCCTTCGTGGCCAGAGTCGCCCTTGTGAAGCTATGTCTTTCGATTGTTCGGTGATGAGCACCCCGTCTATGCCACAGTGAGAGCCTTCCTCGAAGCAACCCTCTACTACGCCATAACGCTTGCCATGTACACGAAATGTTACCATATTCGGGAAGCTGCAAAAGTAAAAGAGTTTTTACTATTCTATCAAAGTAGGAGCCTGAGGTGTGGTATCTCTCATGTGCCAAGTAACCGGAGTGGCACCCCAGCGGTGAGCGATCATGCAGATGCAGGTGCGCTGGGCCCGCTGACAGCCGCCTATTGCTGCCCCCACCCGCTGTGCCCTCTGCTCCTCCTAGCAGCACCAAGTAATTACTACACCATTTACCTAGTGATCAAACGGAAGTTGACCTAATAAAACGATTAAATTATTTTTTACAGATAATATAGCTTTTAAAAAAATGGTTCGTTTTCATTGCATAGTATTTAATGAATCACAAAACCCAGTTCTTCAGCTAAGTCTTAACTACAGACATGCCGAGCTTGATCCTTCTTTAATAAAACAGCTTCCATTTTATCCATAATATGGACCAGAGCGACATGCACCTTTGACATCAAAATTACAACAGAATTTAAAAGGCTTAAACCAAATTAGTGCTTCTCTCACAAATAACGCACTAAGTTCATAAATGTCGCAAGTATTTTTCGCGGCTTGCGTAGCATTTTTTAATTATTTGTAGTAAAATTTTAAAATGTATCGAAGTTCGTCATTAGATTCACAAAATATTTTTTTAAGACCTAGTTACCTGGTATACAAATGAAACTAATAAAATTCAAAGCCAAAACCAGCCAGATACAAATAAAATAAAAAGAAAGTAAATCCATAGAGATTTTATTACAAGTTCATACATACTACAATGGGAAAAGACTTTTTCCTCAACCTAAAAAGTTACATTGGTACTTTACTAGACTGGAATCGAACACGCACACTGTTACTTGAGAGGCTGGTCCTTGAACCACTAGGCTATCACGCTAATAGAGAATGAAATAAAACCTCGTATAATATCATGTATACAATGTTCTCATGAATAATTAAATTCCAGTTCTCTATAATTTGAGGTTTTTTTTTACAATTTATTAACACAATTTATTTACAAACACTATTTACATCATTAATGAAAATTAAAAGAAAAATTCAGTTTCACAATTAAAAAGGACTCTCTTCGCCTTCTAGGGTCCTATCTTTGACGATTCTTTTTCCCCTTTTATAATGATAAAAATATAAAATTTCAATGGTGTCTCGGAAAGGTTGTTCAAATTCATATTTAAATCAAATTTAATAATTCAAATTTAAAGTACATGCCTTTATTTTGTAAGTGTGTGAACAATGTGGTTTTTAATTTAATTTTAATTATTTTTAGTTTTAGAACGTAATTCTGTCTGACAGTTTGAGTATTATAAGTGGCCTACCCAAATGTCCTTTCTACTGGTATGTTCGTCGGATTGTTGAGCTCCTATATTACTGTTGAGTTCAACGAAGACCGACAAATGCTTAACAGCTGGTTGGACAGGTCCATTCAAACTTGTATGACAAGCCTACATTGCTCATCCATATTTTAGTATATAATCTCTTTTTATATCTGGACTAAAAGAGACTGTGACCATTAAGTTTGTTTCGGCGTTTCTTCTCAAAGTAGTCAGTTAGGAAGTGCCGACCTCATCTAAATCTCTTTTTTTATAAAAAATGTGTTGACGTGTAAAAGTGTTGATTTCAACCTATTAGCAAAATAAATATCATTTATCAAAATTAATCTCATTCGGCATATTATTTGATATTGTTATTTTGGACCAAAATTTACGT
The DNA here is from genome assembly GCA_958496145.1 of Heliothis peltigera. NCBI lineage: Eukaryota > Metazoa > Arthropoda > Insecta > Lepidoptera > Noctuidae > Heliothis > Heliothis peltigera. The sequence goes on along the minus strand of OY292326.1, from coordinate 2,422,892 downwards.
ATAGACTTCGTTCCTCCCATTTGTGGAAACACTCAAACCTATTAGACACAGTGGATAAAATTATTAGGAACAACCTTTCCTCAATTATATTGTGGCCTTGGACGACCGGGCCCGGCAGCAGATTTCACTTCCTATTCGCCTGGGAGGTCTGGCCACCGAAAAATTTCAAGTATTAGCTTACCGGCTTTCTTCCAGTAGATTTCATCCTTGACCTTGTCGGTGTAATTCGGCCAAAATATCGGTAGCGTACATACCTTTATAAAAAATCAATTAACGCGTATAAGACCCGTGTGTTGTATATAATAATAGCAAAATGTAACCGGAAAATTCTTTCGTCATCATTTGTTGACTTTGAGGTGCCGTGTTTGACCGGCGACGCAAGGAGTGCCTGGAAAATGGCTTATCCAAATACAGTTGCCCAGGGACACCTACTCTCAGTGGCAGTGGGATGGGCTGCTCTGCAGTATTATACGGTATAATCTTGTTAATACGTCTAATGGAACTGCCGAGCACGCTCGTCTGCTAGCTGTCTGAAATTCCCATTCTCAGAGAGAATGGGAATCTCGGCTATGGTTACAGGTGCCAGCGTAGGTTCCGGCTGCCAGCATAGGTACTATGCTGGATGACAATACCTTCCGGATCGCTACATGCCTCCGTGCTCCTTGTGTTGCTCCGCATTGTCATTGCAGTAAAGCACGGGCACCATGGTCTGTCATGCTGCAGAAGTGCTGGTCGTATTACACGGCATGCCAGCATAAATAACATTATCCGTCGTGCTCTTTCCCTGCCGGCGTACCAGCCGTGTAAGAATCCAATGGATTGGTACGTGACTATGGAAAGAGGCCAGACGGTATGACTTTATTACCTTGGCAGATGGGTAGGCCCTTGGTGTGGGGTGCAACTTGCGTCGACACCCTAGCGCCATCGCATCTTCCCGGCACGGCAAACTGTGTAGTTGCGGCTGCTGCTTCTGCAGAGACTACCAAGCGGCGCAAGTATGGTGGCCTCGTCGGCAACTATACTTTTGAGCCGTTTTGAGTCGAAACGCTTGGACCATGGGGTCCGAGTTCACGTCTCCTCTTTAAGGAAATACAGGGAAAACTTGTCGACGATTCGCGTGACCAGAGGAATGGCCTATTCTTTGGTCAAAGAATCAGCATTGCCAGACAACGTGGCAATGCGGCCAGTCTTCTGGGCACGTTACCGGATGACAGCGATGTGGTGCACTACTTTGACGCCTAGCACCGCGCAATATCTTCGTATAAAGGGTTTTTTATTTATATCAGTTTTAAGTAGTTTTTATTATATGTAGATATTAGCGGTCGCCCGCGGCTCCTCCCGCGTGGATGTCGGTTGTCGCGACAAAAAGTAGTCTATGCGTTGTTCTGATATATAATCTATAGAGAACCCCCGCGGCTACGCCTGTATGAATGTCGATTACCGCTACCAAAGCCTAACTTTTGTCGGGATGAGAAGCTCGCGCTCGGACCTCTTATACCTACCGGCCGACCCGCGTCGAGCGCGGCAACGCGATTATAGTATTTCATGTATAAGTTTGGTATTTCTATACTTATTTCTATGATTCTATTTTTATAGAATATGTAATAATGTTATCTTTTGTTAATTAGGGATGAGCGAGAATATTATAAAGATAAGGGTAAACAAATCAATAACAAATAATCAGAAAGCTTCGAACTGCTAAACTATCGGGAGTTATACGTGTTATTGTGAGTCAACCATTAAAGATAGACATATATTGTTATGGAATATTTTTAGATTATTTTATGTAGAACATTTCCGTCATACATGATTTCTATGTAGCTTTAACCATTAAAGCTGCACACGCGACGAATGCTTAAAAAGTAGCGTGATGAAAAGTATACTATAACCTGCCCAGGAGTATGAAAAATAATTGTACCGAGTTTCATTAAAATCCGTCCAGTAGTTTTTGTTTCTATAAATAACATACAGACAGACAGACAGACAAAAAATTTACTGATTGCATTTTATGCATCAGTATCGATCACTTATCACCCCCTGATAGTTATTTTGAAAATATATTCAATGTACAGAATTGACCTTTCTACAGATTTATTATAAGTATAGAAGATTTATTTTAAGTAATAGTAAATATCTGATCCGATGAATATCATCCATAACAATACGTACCGTAAGTCTGACATCCTACCATTTAAAAGAAAACTCTCCATCAGTACAGGTTCGCTGCACCAGTGTATCGTAAGGTCTTATGTCTGTTAGTACCAGTATACCCGTATTGTTCCTCCACATGGCAAAGCTGCCAACTGCGAATAATTTATTGTTAGAATATAACATGGCGCCTCCTCCCAAACCGGCGTAGTTGTTTTCATTTCGTATGCAGATAAAATATCCCCACTGTCGCGGCATCCACTCTTCGCAGTTGATTACCGAACGTTTCAAATCTACATCAATTTGACGTATAGGTTTGAAATCTTTCATTTCTTTTACAGTTCTGAAACCTAAGGAGTAAATTACCGCAGTTTCAGCAAGGTGATCATGACGTCTAGCGCGATATGACCTGATGGGACCAGTCATAGCCCAACCTCTATGTTCAACATAATGGTAATTATAGACAAAATAGTTCGTGAACCAAGACCAGCTAAAATCTTCATCAGCTCTTAATATCATCAAGTCGTGAACAGGCGAATGCTTTCGATCGGCTCCATGCCAAAATTCATTCTCATCATCTGGAAGGTATACAAGTTGTCTTGCGCATACGACCGGAGATATATGCACCCCTACAACATTACTTTGTGTATAACTTTGTACGAGGGATACCACCAATTTATCTGCAACTTTGGGGTTATTTATTATATCTCTGAAAGGGTTGTATGCAGTAATTAGCCGACTTCTGTCTATAAGCACTGCCGGTGCAATTACCGTTTTCTTTTCAGTACTATTTAAATAATTTGGTATATTAACAGCGACTAGCGAAAGCCTGTCAGAAAATCGGATTCCATAATATTGCCTATTTGGGTAATAGCTGCTTAGCGGCTTCCATCCATACACTCTAGCCATATCTCTATGTTGATTGTATCTTTGAGCTTGAGTTTGTTTTAACATGGCAAAGTGGAGTATAATGAAGACCAGTTTTGAAGAATTCCTGCAATGAAAATATATTTGACCTTATTTTTTGGTTATCAATATACAAGCTGTTGTTTTGCATCCTCGTCAAATTCAAGGACGTAATTATGCTAATGATCCAAATCAACAATAAAATAGGTAGGTCATTTTTTTTCCTATCCGTAAGTGTGAACTAGCCGTATTTAAAGGCGGCGCGTCTGTAACTAGCCCTATAAGCGCGCGCCCACACACACACAAACGCAAACATTCATACACAATGCAAACGCAACGATCATTCACAAAAATCGTAGGTAATCAATCCCACCCCAACCAACCACAGCGCGGGCGCTCTCCCGCGCATGCGTCTTGCCACGCTCCCGCGCGCGGCGCGGGCCCTCGCACCCGAACCAACAGTGTGTTTGATGTCACCGCAGCGAGTGCGCGTTTTGCAAATTCCGCTCCTTTGTGAGTCATAGCCGAAAGTGCAAGATGGCGGACAATTACTCTAATGTCGAGTTGGTGGAAATGGTTCACGTGTACATATGCCATCAGTGGAGAGCCATTCGGATGTTCACGAAAATGTTTCGCAACATTTTTATACTTAGTAGATCGGGATAGGTGTTATTGCCGGTCCTAAGCCCGTTAGGTAGGAACGGTCACGGTATCTCTTACGAACAACCCGCAGCTGACATAATGTCTTCAGGTCGACATTATTTAGCTTCACTCATCTTCGCCCTAGCCATCTAAGCTAACCCATCCGAGTCGGATTTCTCTGAATCGGGAATTCCATAATTTTTCCAACCATCACTACCTTAAATCCCGATTTGTATTCAAAAACTGTGTGTGAAATAAGTTTTTTCACACCTTTCAGAGCCTTTTTGAAATAATATACATATTCTACGAAATTTATATATAAAATAAATAAATATATAATAAAAAGAACTCACATTATTGCAATCGTCTACTGGATACTCTGAGTTTACGACAGAACTCTTTCGGTTAGCTGGCACTGGACTTCTACCGGAGTTTATATATAAACACTTGTAGCTGAGAGATATTAAATACGTCATGAAACACCTCGGCCACGAGTGAGATGGACAAATTAATTCTGGGTTCCTTGACGGCATATTATCATAGGTATGATATTATAAATATAATTCAGGTTGTGTTTTTATTTGCAAAGGAAAGAGTCTTTATTATGGTTTATTACACATGAATACAAACTTAATACCTTACAATGTATTAAACTATAATAATAAATGAAATCATCTCTCACTGAAAGAGTGCAGTTCCATCCAAGAGGCTGCCAGCATAGCCACATTGGATAGCAGTGCTTAACTTTTGATCAAAATAAAAACCAGCCTCCGCGTCACAAAAATTAAAAGGCCCAGAGGTTTGATGGCACAAAAGTATTCTTACCTATAAGGCAATTATATGGTGCCGGTTTAGGTTAGACCTTCTGTTTGTCTGTTTAAGAGACTATCTGGTCTCTTCCCATCGCCGTGGGCCGAAACATTGTCTTCCAATACGGCAAAGCGACCCGCATTGCGGCTGCACGACAGGATGTGGTGTCCGCAGTTGCTGACAGCATTACAGTGTCAACTATGAGGAGAACAGCATGGAGTATCTACACAGTTAGATGGAAAGTGGAAGAGCCGCGACGAAGACTTAATAGGAGGAATATAATAAGTAGAAACGAAAACTTGCGCTGGAGTGTTGAAGGGTTAGTGGAGAGGTTACTGAGGATCCTGGAACATAAAAAGCAAATAAAAACGTATTGTTGTCAGTATTATTCTGTCACTCTCTTTAGCTCCATCCACCAAAACCGAACTGCTTTTAGAAGTATGTGTTTTATACTTTACTAGCTGTCCCCAACGGTTCCACATGCATCTTTGGTTACTGCTCCGCTCCCGTGTGTCTTAGCGTGATGGTTTATAGCTTATAGCCTTCCTCGATAAATGGGCTATCTAACACTGAAAGAATTTTTCAAATCGAACCAGTAGTTCCTGAGATTAGCGCGTTCAAACAAACAAACAAACTCTTCTTCAAACAAAAGCTTTATAATATTACTATAGATGAGCCTTGGTTGCCTGAATTAACCTTTTGTATTTTTGCACATGGGTCTATTGACCTATTGCGTAAGGCGAAGCTCCATGGAACATTTCCCATACATATTAGTCGGAGTTTTATAAAAATAGCATGGATCCACCTGTAATGAGACGGAACCATAAAAGTTGTTCAGTAATTCAAAATAAACAAGTTTGTTGTTTAAACAACCCATGAGTTGCCTAGTGATGCAGTGGAATATAATATAAATATCATCATCATCTCCCGAGCCTTTTCCCAACTACATATGTTAGGGTCGGCTTCCAGTCTAACCAGATTCAGCTGAGTACCAGTGTTTTACAAGGAGCGAATACCATCTTACCTTGAGGAGGTAACCCAAGACCCCTTGACTTGCGTCACTTGACTTGACTGGCGTCATATGGGCTTCTGACTAACCGTAACGATTGCCTAGGATGTTCAATGCTATGAACTACAGTTTTACGTGCCACCCGAAACACAGTCATTGGTGTCCAAGATATACTTAGAAAGTACATACAAACTTAGAAAAGTTGCTACTTGTCTGACCTGCAATCGAACCCACGCCCTCATACTAAGAGGCTCTTTAACTACTAGGCCATCACGGCCATTTTGAGTGTAATCTATAGGTACATATAATAAAATCGTAGAAAAAAAAACTGTTCATTGAATATATTTTAAAAAAATAATTGGGGCGTGATCTACAATCGATATCGAATCCAAAAATATAGTTTTAATTTTTTTCTGTTTGCCTGTTTGTTCAGGATAATCTCAAAAAATACTGCATGGATTTGCTTCAAATTTGACATGAATATAACTAAGAGGTCGGGTCAACATATAGGCTACATATTATCACGCTTTCACTATGGGAGGAAGAAAGGTGAATGTTTAATCCTGATGCCCATGCGGACGACGTCGCGGGCAACAGCTAGTATAATATAAATCTGTCGCTATTGTGGGGTTTATAAACAAAGAACGAAATAAATAGAAAAAAAAATATTTTTCGTGCGCTTCCTGAATTCAAAAAGACTCCGGTGAGCCTAAGAATGCTTCTGATACAGGTTTGTTTGATAAATAAGATGCGCGGGTTGTTCGCAAGAGTTACCGCGGCTCGGCACACACGACCTCCAGAAGGAACCTGTAAGCAGGATGACAATGCAACATTCAGCTATTACCGACTTAGCTGTCTATTTTATTTTATTTATTTAAGGAACAACAAACAGTAGCACTATAAGAACTACAAACAGCTTTAGATATTACATTGTAAAACAATTATGCTACCTACTACGTTCTCCAAAGATTACAATAAGCATTTAATATAACTAGCTAGGAACAATACAACAACCTATACATACATAGTATACTGTCACCGGGAAACTTTTGAACAATCCCTTTCGTTTGCTACTTACTACTTACTGCCTTATAAAACGATTTAGTTATATTTTTACAAATAATTTCGGGGACCAATAACATTGAAATGAGCTGTTTCGCTTGGGTTCTTTGTTAATGCGTCTGACTCATGTACCAATATACCATTTTTTTCTCATTTAACGGACTACCATAGACTCACGAACTTACATAAGGAACTCAATTACAGTAGAAGACTAGAAGTACTCAGCAAGATGTATGCATTGTCTTATTTGTCAATCTGGCGTCTCTATGACTACGCCCGCATCCTCCGGCGCTAAGTATTGAGGTAGGTTTTTCAACTTTTAGTAGTTGCATAAAAGATCATTTCCTAGAATGTGATGAATTAGATGTAGGTAAAATAAAAAAAATTAAATCAACTTCTTAAAAGCAGTTAAAAGTTTTTTGCTTCAACTGTTAAATTGAAATAAATTGTATAAAGTTTTTTATTTGCTGCTTTCCAATTTTGCTAGTCAAAAATTTAAAATTACTTTCACATCGAACTTCTAGTTGCAGCCGCAGCTCATGTTAGTACATGGGTTATGGCTCTCGATTCCCTCGATGGCCCTCGATTCCTCAGGGTTTTTATCATCAGATCAGGCAGATGATGCCTAGCCTTTCGCCAAGCTATGATATATAGGACTTTCTGGTCTCCGACTACCAAAGATGTACAAATGACACCCGGGACCCATCAATTTAACGTGCCTTCCGAAACACGGAGGAACTCGTCATGATAAGATGGTCGTTGAAATCGTTGGATCGTCGACTAACCGAGCCAAACGTTGCTTGACCTTATGATCGATTAACCAGTGTGGCTGTTACTTAGCCACGAGCTCCTCCGAGCTTTTTCCATCATCAGATCCTGACCTGATTACAATGGGACAAAACGGCAAGTATACCCATACATATGAAAAAATAATTTTTCAAATCGGTCCAGACGTCTTCGAGAAATCGAACTACAAAGACAATAAAACATACAAAACATTGATGATTGATGACATTACAAAACAGTGAAAGTTTAGGACTGACGAAGATCACAAAGCATTGAGGGAACTTCTCAACGGTAGGATCAAAGTACCTCATGTTTCATCATCATCATCATCTCAGCCATAAGACGTCCACTGCTGAACATAGGCCTCCCCTTTAGATCTCCACATACACCGGCTGGAAGCGACCTGCATCCAGCGTCTTCCGGCGACCTTTATAAGGTCGTCTGTCCATCTCGTTGGTGGACGTCCTACGCTGCGCTTGCTGGTCCGTGGTCTCCACTCTAGCACTTTTCTACCCCATCGGCCATCTGCTCTGCGAGCAATATGGCCTGCCCATTGCCACTTCAGCTTGCTAATCCGATGGGCTATATCGGTGACTTTAGTTCGTCTACGGATCTCCTCATTTCGGATTCGATCACGTAGAGAAACACCGAGCATAGCCCTCTCCATAGCTCACTGAGCGACTTTGAGTTTTGAGATGAGGCCGATAGTGAAAGACCACGTCTCGGAGCCGTAAGTCATCACTGGTAACACACATTGGTTGAAGACTTTCGTCTTGAGGCACTGAGGTATGTCGGACGAAAAGATATTGCGTAATTTCCCGAACGCTGCCCAACCGAGTTGGATTCGGCGGTTGACCTCTTTCTCGAAGTTGGACCTACCTAATTGCACTACTTGTCCTAAGTAGATATATGAGTCAACAACTTCGAGTACCGAGTTTCCAACAGAGACTGGGGTGGGCACAACATTGGAATTTGACATAATTTTCGTCTTGTCCAAGTTCATTTTCAAGCCCACCCGTTGTGAAACCCGGTCGAGGCCAGCGAGCATCATACTGAGTTCCTCCATCGACTTTGCCATGACTACGATATCATCGGCAAACCGAAGGTGAGTGATGTATTCGCCGTTGATGTTGATGCCAAGTCCTTGCCATTCCAGGAGCTTGAAAATACCTCATATTTGGTCTTGTAATATTCGTATTGACGAGAACTTTACACGGAGATAGGTTTTAATTGAAAGTTCTGGTTTGATGATGGAGACGAAATACAGTTCAGGGAACTCTTTAACGGTTTATGGCTGGTTGATGAAAATTTTCTATCAACGTGAGTTATTATAGCTGTAGCGAGTATGAAGTGTATAAATGGATGACGAAACACGATTTTGGACACTGGACACAAAAGCTAAAAATAAAAAAAAATAAAAAAAAATTTTTGGAAGAAAACTCTAGAAGTCGGTATCAAGAGGTGGCAGCAATATTTATTTCGACAGTTTTTTTTTGCTTTTCAGTGTTTCTAGAAGTCGGTATTCTTTTTTTTTGTAAAAAGTTTTTTGGAAGTCGGTTGAAAATGAATGGTTGGTGAATGTATGATTGGAAGGTTAAATGATACATACTAAATAGTAAGTACATAGTAATTTATTCGTGGGACCTGGTAACACAAGTATTTTATACTTATGCCAAACACCAGCCTCTAATAAGTGGTGAGTATAATAAGTATTACCTAAGTATTTCCTTCTGTATTTACCTGAATTCATTTGTGAAGAAAAAATTAAATTACTATGTGGTAAGAACATATTAAAATACTACCTACACGCCAAATGAGCAACATTATTTTTTCGAAGGCATATATACTATTAAGTTTAAATAAATATTGTATAACCTATCTTCATACTTATGTACGAAGTAAAATTTTAATAATATGTACAGACGCGAGCAAATCAAGCTACTACAATCTGTCAAATTTCCTAAATAGATTCTCATCTTTATCGCTCAAGTATATGGTCCAAATTTGATTGGGAAAATTTTACAGTTTCGGGTAGTTTGATGTGCTGGCGTCTGCACTATCTTACATTAAACTTTTTGCTCTCTTCTATCTTGTTGTGCCCATCAGGGTCCATAATATTGAGAAAATAATTTTACAATTTACCACCTTATTATGAACATTATGGCATACAATATATTATATAAATAAATAATATGAATAAATTAGAAACTGACTGTTGGATCTAGGAACTTATAATTTTTACCTTATAATATTTATAAAGGTTTTAATAAGCATTAACATTTTAATTAACATTTTCATAAGCCTTTTGAGGCCTTTATAAAAATAAATATTTAAAAGTATAACAACTATTTATATGGAAATAATAAATATTTTTCATAATATACTGGGTGACGGGTAATTAGTGACCGATATTTAAACACGTGATTGTACTCATGATTACAAACAACTTTCCCAAAGAAACTTTTTTTTTTATCATTATAGCAAAATCATGAATACAATCACGTATTTAAATATCGGTCACTAATTACCAGTCACCCTATATATGACAAAATATTTTATTATATATAAACATGGTTTCCATTATGTGGTGAATATTATAGTCTATAATATGCAATAGGTATAACTGAAAGTGCCTATCCTCCACGGCTATGGCTTTTCATCTTCATTCGTACAAGTCTTAAATAGCAGATGGTAATACGGCCTCAAGTCTGTAAATACCAATATGCCTTTATCGCCTCTGAATAGTGCAAAGCTGCCGATTCCAAATACTTTTTCACCAGACGCCAAGACGGCCCCTGACCCTAAGCCTTGGAAATTTTCTATATTCATTAAACATATAAAGTAACCCCACTGCCGGGGAAACCATTCTTCGCAATCTACCAGGGGATCATAACCTTCAGAGTATTGGTATTTATAAAGAAATAAATTAGTTTTCATGTGTCGATCATCACGAAACCCCGCAGAGGCAAATCGAATGGGATCAACCAAAGTGTCGTTTGGTTTCGCTAGCTCTGTGAAATATACTCCATGGTTTACAGTAGTACGACCAGGATAATCAGAGATTTTGTAATTTTTCCAAGTAGTGAATTTAACTTTTTTTTCTATTCTGACTACCATCAAGTCGTGTACAGGACAGTGCAGTCGGTCAAGCCCGTGCCATAGATTATTATCTGTGATTTCTTTATCTGATAAATATACTACTTGACGGCCACAACTAATTTTGTGCACCTCATTAACGAAATGAGTGGTACGAAAGTCAGCAAGCCCTCGCCCTTCCATTGGGCAAGCAAGCATTTTTTTAAACAAAGTTCTGTTATGTAGTAATGGACGAAACGGATTGTAGGATGTAAGAACGAGATCCGGGGCTATCATTACTCCTATAGATATAACATTATTGTCCAGCGGGTAGTTGGGATTTAAATTGGGCAAATCCAAAGTCAGTGGGAGTACTCTGTCGAAAAACAGTTCGTCATGTATATCATCAAAGGCATAATTTCCTATTGGTGCGTATTTCCATCCTTGCGCGCAGAGTAACTTAATTAATATTACGATGGCAAGTGTAGTTGTCAATCTGAAACAACATATTGTATTATCCAGTTATTATTCTTATACATCATTTATGTACTGTGTAAATGTAGTGATGGGTAACTAAGCATTTCAAAAGGAGATTGAGGGAGTACCTCATTCAACTCAACTAATAAAAAAGCAAATGGGCAGTCACTCGTACAAATTCGGAGAATAAATATATCCAGGGTAAAAGATGACCCTAAACGAATCCATTAAAGTCTCTCTATGCAATATTTTCACCGTAAAAAGTATTGAGATCGCATCGTAGCCAAGTCCTCTTCACCTTATTTTGTAATGATAAATCAATATTTAGAGACTGTATCAATAGTTTTACTTACATTATCATAATAGGGACTTGGCAATGAAATAAAAAAATGACTTCGTGCGCGTCCTGAATTCGGAAGGATTGAGAACTAGGAATCAGTGGCGCAGGGTGAAACTTCTATAAAGGGAAGCCGAACCAAAAAATGCTTACCTTACTGAAGTGTGATCCGTGAATTTCAGTAACTGTAGCTGGCTTCGAAATCTTGAATTGAAAATTACACATTAGTAAATAAAAACCATTCAAAGCCACCACTTGAAAAAAAGTATATACAAAGTATTATACTAGGCCAATGGAGTCGCTAGAGCACTGGCCGGAAGGTAAATGCCTCGTGGTGAGTGGGCCGGTGATGCTGGACCCACAGGGAACGCGTGATCTGGGTTTAAATAGGGATGCGGACAACTAGTCAAATTCAATACTTTTATTGAGCTGTCAAAAACGGTTACTCTCTATGCAATTTGTATGAAAAACCCACATATGACGTCACAGATTTTTCACATCAATCCGTACACTTATTTCGATTATATTATAAATAAAAAAATAATAACAGTTTTCGATTCAAAACGATAAATTAAACTGACATTATTTTAACATGCTTGACAAAATGAATATGATAAAGTATTTTATTTATGACCTAGTCCGCATCCCTATTCCACCGAGGTAACCTCACCCTTCAGCCCCTCACGTCCCCGTTGCCCCCTTGTTGCGACTCAGCGACTAGTTCCCGGGGGCCCGATAAGAGAGCTGGCGAGTCTCCTCCTGCTATTTTTACATGTACCGTCACCTTTCACCGTCACCGCCAACATTTTTACGTCGGTTTTGTGTCACCGTTACGTGTATTAAAGTTGTCTCAAAAGGGTTTCAGCGTGTAGGCTTCGGCCCCAAGTTCGCCTTCTAAAAATCCGGGACTCTGTAGTCCCGTGGTCTAGTAGAGACATATAAAAAAAATTGGTCTTACAGACGTCTTCGAGAAATCGAGTTACAATGACGTCGAATTAAGAACCTCCTCCTTTTTTGGAAGTCGGTTGAAAATGAAAGGTTGGTGAATGGATTATTGGAAGGTTAAATGATACATACTAAATAATAAGTACATAGTAATTTATTCGTGGGACCTGGTAACACAAGTATTTTATACTTATACCAAATACCAGCCTCTAATAAGTGGTGAGTATAATAAGTATTACCTAAGTATTTCCTTCTGTATTTACCTGCAGTAATTTGTGAAGAAAAAAATAAATTACTTATAATTATTAGTCCCTTAATTCACTGTGGTAAGAACTTATTTAAAATACTACACGCCCTATTAGCAACATTATTTTGTCAAAAAACTCAAATTTCAAAATCATTTATTCAAACTTGGCTGTAAAACAGCACTTTTTGACGTCAAATATTACAAAAGACAGACCCCAGAACGCCCACCCTTCACCACTTCCTATGTGTTTATGCTGGGAAGAAGAAGTGGCGCAACAAACTCCCCAGCAACACATGTCTGTCTGTTGGTTAGAAGAACCTTTAAAGTTTAAACAATATTTTCTTCATTTTGTACATAACAATTTAAAGAAATTTAAATACTTATGCAACACACGCGGGCTAACACTCAACCTTACACCTACATACCTTTATGTAACTCAAGCATTAAATATTACATTTAGTTACATTTTATAAAATTAAAACCAAAAGTAAACAAAACCACAGCCTCCAATTATATGATGCTAATAGGAGATAAGGAAGTGCCCACCTACATGTGCTAGTCTGTTGTGACCATAATGTACAACATGAGCCGCCAATCTAGCAAATTAGGACCAAAGTATAGACAAAAAAAAACAACAACAATACTACTCTGTGTATAGACAGTGAGACGACCTGGCACCACAAGCAGCACCCGTTCACGGGCATTACGCGAGGATCAGCCATCGCCCCCCTCGCACATTTTTGAGTGAGGGAGGCAACCCGACCGCCGACGCTACCGCAAGCAATACCGTCTAAGGGAGCATGACGTTCTCACTGCCAAACAACTAAACAACATACAGTTACACTTAATCAGTACTCACAAACTAGTGGACCTTATTTACTATATTGCAAAGCAGTAGTAATAAAATACATATTAATACAATGTACATATGTATCTTGTCAATAGTATGTCGTATTAAATTTAATAATTTCAAATAAATATTGTATAACCTATCTTCATACTTATGTATAAACTAAATTCTAATAATACATATACATATGTACAGACGCCAGCAAATCAAGCTACTACAATCTGTCAAATTTCCTAAATAGATTCTCAACTTAATCGCTCAAGTATATGGTCCAAATTTGATTGGGAAAATTTGACAGTTTCGGGTAGCTTAATGTGCTGGCGTCTGTACTATCTTACATTGAACTTCTTCCTCTCTTCTATCTTGCTGTGCCCATCAGGATCGACAATTGTAAAAACTATTGTATGTTTCACCACCTTATGAACATTACGGAATGCAATATATAAATAGCTCAGAAACTGACTGATGGAACTTAGAATTTTTACCTTATAATATTTATAAAAATAATTATTTAAAAGTATAACATTTATTTATATGGAATATTTTTTTATAATATACATATATGACACAATATGTTATTATATACATGGTTTCCATTATGTGGTGAATATAACATGAAATACAATTAAAAGTACGTATCCTCCACGGCTATGGCTTTTCATCTTCATTCGTACAAGTCTTAAATAGCAGATGGTAATACGGCCTCACGTCTGTAAATACCAATATGCCTTTATCGCCTCTGAATAATGCAAAGCTGCCGATTCCAAATACTTTTTCACCAGACGCCAAGACGGCCCCTGACCCTACGCCCTTGAAATTTTCTATATTCAATAGACATATAAAGTAACCCCACTGCCGGGGTAGCCATTCTTCGCAATCTTCCAGGACATCGTCACCTTCAGTGAATTGGTATTTATAAAGAACTATATTAATTTCCATGTGTCGATCATTACGAAACCCCACAGAGGCAAATCGAATGGGATCAACCAAAGTGTCGTTTGGTTTCGCTAGCTCTGTGAAATATACTCCATGTTTTACAGTAGTACGACCAGGATAATCAGAGATTTTGTAATTTTTCCAAGTAGTGAACTTAATTTCTTTTTCTATTCGGACTACCATCAAGTCGTGTACAGGACAGTGCAGTCGGTCAAGCCCGTGCCATAGATTATTATCTGTGATTTCTTTATCTGATAAATATACTACTTGACGGCCGCACTTAATTTTGAGTTCCATATTAACGAAGTGGTTGGTACTAAAGTCAATAAGCCCTCGCCCTTCCATTGGGCAAACAAACATTTTGTTAAACAAAGTTCTGTTATGTAGTAATGGACGAAACGGATTGTAGGATGTAAGAACGAGATCCGGGGCTATCATTACTCCTATAGATATAACATGATTGTCCAATGGTACCTTCGGATTTAAATTGGGCAAATCCAAAGTCAGTGGGACTACTCTGTCGAAAAACAGTTCGTCATTTATATCATCAAAGGCAATATTTGACAGTGGTGAGTATTTCCATCTTTGCGCGCAGAGTAACTTAATTAATATTACGATGGCAATTGTAGTTGTCAATCTGAAACAACATATTGTATTATCCAGTTATTATTCTTATACATCATTTATGTACTGTGTATATGTAGTGATGGGTAACTCATCATTTCAAAAGGAGATTGAGGGAGTACCTCATTTTACATGGCGAGGTACTCACGAGGAGTACCTCATTTAAGGTAAGAAGTAGTCCTCGCCCGTCGGCGTATGCACCTCACAACTAACTAAGCTCAATACTGACTCTCGCCTCGCACAGAATACCTAACTCTAATATTACTCGCGAGTATTGGAGTAACTCTTTCAACTTACGATCACGATAACCTCAAATGATGGACCTCATGAGTGAGGGAGACATATAGTACTTGCCCTTGGTACCCTTAACGACTGTCCAAAGACACACAAATGATAGCCAGGAACAACAAAGGACTATGGCGAGGTTACATGTATGTAGTTGTATAAACTAATAAAAAAGCAAATGGGCAGTCACTCGTAGAAATTCGGAGAATAAATATATTCAGGGTAAAAGGTGACCCTAAACGAATCCACTAAACAATATGTGGGACCTAGTAACACAAATATTTTATACCTACATATACCATGCCTAAACCAAACACCAGCCTCCAATAAGTGCTGAGTATAATAAGTAAATTACTTACTTATAATTATTATTCATTATGTGGTAAGAACATATAAAAATACTAGACGCCCTATTAGCAACATAATTTTTGTCGTAATCTTATAATAAGATAAGATTTCAAAAAGATTTTCGAGTTTTGGTAAAAATCTAAAATATTAACAATTTCCTCATCACATCAATAAATCACCATCATATTACCAATAAATAGGTAGTGGGTAATATACGTAATAATACAAATACATTTAGAATGTAAATGTATGTAATTCAGTGCATCGCGATCATTCGTTGACATCGGACGCGTTTGCACTGTCCGCAGAAATTATTATTTCGTGCCGAGCGCGGCGTCAGCCGCCGCTTATTCTGATACCATGCGTTCGGAAGAGCTTGTGGCTAACGAGGTCCTGGTGTTCCTGCAGTACCATCTGGACGTCATGGATGAGGTCAGTGTGACCCAAATTTGCACCTCGAACTTCACCGAGGAGGAGATACGCAGCGCAAAGAAGCTGCTGTACGAGTCGCTGCAAATGGCAGACCGAATGCCGTCCCGCAGGAGGGATGAAAAGGGAGAGAGGAGTCTTCAAGATACCATCAGGCTATTGAAGGAGACGGACCCAGACGACGTGCCGACTTTCGTGGCAAAGGAGTTGCGTAAGCTGCCCCCGGTCACTTTTGATCACGTCGACGTCACCAGGCTATTAAAGGACATCACGAGTATGAGGTCTAGCCTGGTCGAGCTGCAGTTGAAGCTGGAGGCATCACAATCCACCATCAGCGATCTACGTAGCGAGGTAGCAGAATTGCGAAACTCTGGATGTAGGTCACACGCGCTTGCCAACAGAGACAACACACGCCACGGACAGGTCAACGTATCGCCGCCGCGCGCCGAGTCAGCAAAATTACATTCGTCGCCAGCTGTCGCCGCTACTAGAGATGCGAAACTGTGCCCTGCCCTCCCCGCGTCTCCCATAGTCGGGACGCTGACGAATGTAAGCGCGTCAAAGCCTGGACGTGTTTACTCGGCTGCTGTAAAGCGAGATCCCGCACAACGGCAACCTAAAGCTACTGTGGGCAGTCGAGATCGCCCCGAAGTATCCCGAGATACGGTACAATCTGTACCAGTTAAAGGGATGGCTGATGCAGATGGTTTCATCAAGGTAGAGAGAAAGAAAAAGAAACAATCTAGCCGAAATCAATGCGGAACTGCATTGACCCGACCAAACATGCTGCTGCGCCCCGCAATTCCAACGACGCAGCTGTATGTGTCGCGCCTTCACCACTCCACGAAGGTCGAGGAGATCGTGGAGTATATACGTATCAAGACCAACTGGACATTGAGGGTCGAGAAGTTGGAGCCGAGACACAACACGAATTTTAAATCGTTTGTGGTACGTGTGCCGACTCAGCATCTCAACATGTTTCAAGAGCAATTCTGGCCGAAGGGTGTGGTTTTCCGTCGTTTCCGCGGGACACCAGGCTACGCGACACCACACAGTGCAACACGACACCGCCTACTCGTGTCAAATAGACTTTAACTATGTATTAGTTTATAGATTTATGTATTACTAGCGGTCGCCCGCGGCTCCGCCCGCGTGGATGTCGGTTTTCGCGACAAAAAGTAGTCTATGTGTTGTTCTGATGTATAACCTATAGATGACCCCCGCGGCTACGCCTGTGTGGATGTCGATTACCGCTACCAATGCCTAACTTTTGTCGGGATGAGAAGCTCGCGCTCGGACCTCCCGCCTTATATTATACCTACCGACCGACCTGCTGATTATCGTATTTTATGTATAAGTTTGGTATTTCTACACCGATTTCTATGATTCTTTTTTTATAGAATATGTTATAATGTTATATTTTGTTAATTAGGCATGAGCGAGAATATTATAAACATAGGAGTAAACAAATCAATAACAAATAATCAGAAAGCTCCGAACTGGTAAACTATCGGGAGTTATACGTGTTATTGTGAGTCAACCATTAAAGATAGACATATGCTGTTGTGGATTTTTTTTTTAGATAATTTTATGTAGAATATTTCCGTCATACATGATTTCTATATAGCTTTAACCATTAAGGCTGCACACGCGACGAAAGCTTAAAAAATGGTGTAACTTCTCCCGTTTTCCCAACATTTTCCTTCACTGCTCTGCTCCTATTGATTGTAGCGTGATGAAAAGTATCCTATAACCTGCCCAGGAGTATGAAGAATAATTGTACCAAGTTTCATTAAAATCCGTCCAGTAGTTTTTGTTCCTATTAATAACATACAGACAGACAGACAGACAGACAGACAGACAGACAGACAAAAATTTTATTGATTGCATTTTTGGCATCAGTATCGATCACTTATCACCCCCTGATAGTTATTTTGAAAATATATTCAATGTACAGAATTGACCTCTCTACAGATTTATTATAAGTATAGATTTATGTATGGTATTTTCTATGTGCCCTAGTTTTTACGCCTACATTTTTACGTCGGTTTTGTGTCACAGTTACGTATATTAAAGTTGTCTCAAAAGGGCTTCAGCGTGTTGGCTTCGGCCCCACGTTCGCCTTCTAAAAATCCGGGACTCTGTAGTCCCGTGGTCTAGTAGAGACATACAAAAAAATAATGGTCTTACAGACGTTTCGAGAAATCGAGTTACAATGACGTCGAATTGAGAACCTTCTCCTTTTTTGGAAGTCGGTTGAAAATGAAAGGTTGGTGAATGGATGATTGGAAGGTTAAATGATACATACTAAATAATAAGTACATAGTAATTTATTCGTGGGACCTGGTAACACAAGTATTTTATACTTATACCAAATACCAGCCTCTAATAAGTGGTGAGTATAATAAGTATTACCTAAGTATTTCCTTCTGTATTTACCTGCAGTAATTTGTGAAGAAAAAAATAAATTACTTATAATTATTAGTCCCTTAATTCACTGTGGTAAGAACTTATTTAAAACTAGCGGTCGCCCGCGGCTCCGCCCGCGTGGATGTCGGTTTTCGCGACAAAAAGTAGTCTATGTGTTGTTCTGATGTATAACCTATAGAGGACCCCCGCGGCTACGCCAGTGTGGATGTCGATTACCGCTACCAATGCCTAACTTTTGTCGGGATGAGAAGCTCGCGCTCGGACCTCCCGCCTTATATTATACCTACCGACCGACCTGCTGATTATCGTATTTTATGTATAAGTTTGGTGTTTCTACACCGATTTCTATGATTCTTTTTTTATAGAATATTTTATAATGTTATCTTTTGTTGATTAGGCATGAGCGAGAATATTATATACATAAGAGTAAACAAATCTATAACAAATAATCAGAAAGCTCCGAACTGGTAAACTTTCGGGAGTTATACGTGTTATTGTGAGTCAACCATTAAAGATAGACATATGCTGTAGTGGAATTTTTTTTTAGATAATTTTATGTAGAATATTTCCGTCATACATGATTTCTATTTAGCTTTAACCATTAAGGCTGCACACGCGACGAAAGCTTAAAAAATGGTGTAACTTCTCCCGTTTTCCCAACATTTTCCTTCACTGCTCTGCTCCTATTGATTGTAGCGTGATGAAAAGTATCCTATAACCTGCCCAGGAGTATGAAGAATAATTGTACCAAGTTTCATTAAAATCCGTCCAGTAGTTTTTGTTCCTATTAATAACATACAGACAGACAGACAGACAGACAGACAGACAGACAGACAGACAGACAAAAATTTTACTGATTGCATTTTTGGCATCAGTATCGATCACTTATCACCCCCTGATAGTTATTTTGAAAATATATTCAATGTACAGAATTGACCTCTCTACAGATTTATTATAAGTATAGAAGATACTACACGCCCTATTAGCAACATTATTTTGTCAAAAAACTCAAACTCAAAATCATTTATTCAAACTTGGCTGTAAAACAGCAGTTTTTGACGTCAAATATTACAAAAGACAGACCCCAGAACGCCCACCCTTCACCACTTCCTATGTGTTTATGCTGGGAAGAAGAAGTGGCGCAACAAACTCCCCAGCAACACATGTCAACAATATTTAATATATAATAGTTTAAGTAATAGGAGATAAGGGAGTGCCCACCTACATGTGCTAGTCTGTTGTGACCATAATGTACAACATGAGCCGCCAATCTAGCAAATTAGGACCAAAGTACAGAGAAAAAAACAAAACAACAACAATACTACTCTGTGTATAGACAGTGAGACGACCTGGCACCACAAGCAGAACCCGTTAACGGTCATAACGCGAGGATCAGCCATCGCCCCCCTCGCACATTTTTGAGGGAGGGAGGCAACCCGACCGCCGACGCTACCGCAAGCAATACCGTCTAAGGGAGCATGACGCTCTCACTGCCAAACAACTAAACAACATACAGTTACACTTAATCAGTACTCACAAACTAGTGGGCCTTATTTACTATATTGCAAAGCAGTAGTAATAAAATACATATAAATACAATGTACATATGTATCTTGTCAATAGTATGTCGTAGGCATATATAGTATTAAATTTAATAATTTCAAATAAATATTGTATAACCTATCTTCATACTTATATATAAAAAATAAATTCTAATAATACATATGTACAGACGCCAGCAAATCAAGCTACTACCATCTGTCAAATTTCCTAAATAGATTTTCAACTTTATCGCTCAAGTATATGGTCCAAATTTGATTGGGAAAATTTGACAGTTTCGGGTAGCTTAATGTGCTGGCGTCTGTACTATCTTACATTGAACTTCTTCCTCTCTTCTATCTTGCTGTGCCCATCAGGATCGACAATTGTAAAAACTATTGTATGTTTCACCACCTTATGAACATTACGGAATGCAATATATAAATAGCTCAGAAACTGACTGATGGAACTTAGAATTTTTATCTTATAATATTTATAAAAATAATTATTTAAAAGTATAACATTTATTTATATGGAAATAAAAATATTTTTTATAATATATATGACACAATATTTTATTATATATAAACATGGTTTCCATTATGTGGCGAATATTATAGTCTATAATATGCAATAGGTATAACTGAAAGTGCCTATCCTCCATGGCTATGGCTTTTCATCTTCTCTCGTACAAGTCTTAAATAGCAGGTGGTAATACGGCCTCACGTCTGTAAATACCAATATGCCTTTATCGCCTCTGAATAATGCAAAGCTGCCGATTCCAAATACTTTTTCACCAGACGCCAAGATGGCCCCTGACCCTACGCCCTTGAAATTTTCTATATTCATTAAACATATAAAGTAACCCCACTGCCGGGGTAGCCATTCTTCGCAATCCACCAGGGGATCATAACCTTCAGAGTATTGGTATTTATAAATACGTACATTCCGTCTAATGTGTCTATCATTACGAAACCCCAAAGAGGCAAATCGAATGCGATCACCCAAAGTGTCGTTTGGTTTCGCTAGCTCTGTGAAATATACTCCAGGGTGTACAGTAGTAATACCAGGAAAGTCAGAGATTTTGTAATTTTTCCAAGTAGTGAATTGAACTTCTTGGTCTATTCTGACCACCATCAAGTCGTGTACAGGACACTGCAATCGTTCAAGCCCGTGCCATAGATTATTATCTGTGATTTCTTTATCTGACAAATATACTACTTGACGGCCACAACTAATTTTGCGTTTCTGCTGAATCATGCTCATACTTTTAAAGTTTTTAAAATTTCGCCCTTCTGTTGGGCAAACATACATTTTGTTAAACAAAGTTCTGTTATGTAGTAATGAACGAAACGGATTGTAGGATGTAAGAACGAGATCCGGGGCTATCATTACTCCTATAGATATAAGATGATTGTCACGTGGGAACGTCGGATGTATATTGGGTAAATCCAAAGTCAGTGGGACTACTCTCTCAAAAAACATTTCGTCATGTATACCATCAAAGGCACGATTTGACATTGGTGCGTGTTTCCATAATTTTTGCGCGCAGAGTAACTTAATTAATATTACGATGGCAATTGTAGTTGTCAATCTGAAACAACATATTGTATTATCCAGTTATTATTCTTATACATCATTTATGTACTGTGTATATGTAGTGATGGGTAACTCATCATTTCAAAAGGAGATTGAGGGAGTACCTCATTTTACATGGCGAGGTACTCACGAGGAGTACCTCATTTAAGGTAAGAAATAGTCCTCGCCCGTCGGCGTATGCACCTCACAACTAACTAAGCTCAATACTGACTCTCGCCTCGCACAGAATACCTAACTCTAATATTACTCGCGAGTATTCGAATCAATAATGTCAATTTCAATTTTTAAGTGAGGACGCGTGAACGAGTCAGGTTCAATGTAGAAATTTGAGTAATAAATGACCATTAATCCATAAACAATTACACATTACAATTTTATACACAAAACATACATGCATGAGTGAAATGACCATAGTAGATTTATAGTAATATTAAATAACTAAAATTTAGTATACTCTACTGTAATTTACACATTGGAGGAGTTTCGAAAGAAGATTCAACTTTCTGTGTTGGAAACCAGTTTCCAAATCGGAATTATTTTACTTTACTGGAAACGGGTTTCCAAAACGGCCGAAGCCATTCTTTCAATTTGCGATCACGAGTACCTCAAATGAGGCACCTCATGAGTGACGTCTAGTATATGGGGAGGTTGACTGCCCCGTTGGTCTAGTGGTCGCAAGGCGCGACTGCTGTGCACGGGGTCTCGGGTTCGAATCCCGGGTCGGGCCGAAATCGCTTTGTGGGTTTTGAGAAACTTTCACAAAGCAGCCTGGAGTCTGGAAGTTGGTGATTGATTCACCCGTGCATCGGAGAGCACGTTAATGTCGGTCCTGCGCCTGATCTCTCTCCGGTCGTGTCGGATTGCCGTCCCATCGGATTATGAGAGTGAGGGAATAGAGAGTGCACCTGTGTCTGCGCGAACGCTTGTGCACTATAATATGTCCTGAGCAGCTGGCTGATCTCCATAAATGAGAACGGCCGCCGTAGCCGACAATCGGCCTGGATGCCATCATGGGGAGGTAAGGTACTTGCCCTTGGTACCCGTAACGACTGTCAAAGACGCACAAATAATAGCCGTAAGCAACAAAGAACGATGGCGAGGTTGCATGTTCTTATCCCAAAATAAAAATCGACAAAACCACAAATGAAATAATAGATATTCCACATTGACATTACACCTTAGAAAACAAACTGGGGATTGAGACCTGTGAATCGATTAATAGAAAAATCTATTCTACTTGGTAAAAATCTAAAATATTTACAATTAATAATCCCCATCATATTACCAAATAGTACACTAGGTTAGTTTTAGACCAAATCCCACCTGCCAATACATTATCCCTTTTCATCATCGTATACCATTATTTGCGTAATTTGGCATCGCGTGGAATACGAAAAAACAACTTTAAGAAAACTTTATCCGGTAAGGGATATTGTGTAAGGGATATTGGGTTACCCGGGTAACTGGGTTGAGGAGGTCAGATAAGCAGTCGCTCCTCGTAAAACACTGGTACTCAGCTGAATCCTGTTAGACTATCCTGGTTAGACTGGAAGCGGACCCCAACATAGTTAAGAAAAGGCTCGGGAGAAGATTAAATATTGCGGAATGATGGAACAGAAGTTTGGCGTATTTGAATATTAATTCACAACATTTTTCCATTGCATCGTGTCCTTAGAGTCAATGTTGCGCAATATTCTTTGGTTCGGAAAGAAGATTCTTTAATCGTGTGTGTGTGTAATCGTAAGTGATCAAATAAGTGCTCACAGGCGCGGCGCGGACATTTGTATATTGCCACATATTTGAACCATTAAGTGCGATACCTATGTCTGCTTGAATATGTGACAAAAATGTTGATTTAGTGATAATTTGAACTGCCGTTCATTGTAGGTTTTTAAGCGCACATCAAAGGGATTAAAGCTCAAATGTTTGTGTGCCCGCCACACTTGTGTGTAGCCCACTTGCGCGAGCATCGCCATATTCGCCATTAGGAGTTATCGTGTAAATTATTATGGATTAATATATAATGGCAAGTGTCACAGATAATCTTACGGATAAAAATAATATTTGTACATATAACCATTGATATTTAATACTAGCGGTCGCCCGCGGCTCCGCCCGCGTGGATGTCGATTTTCGCGACAAAAAATAGTCTATGAGTTGTTCTGATATACTTAACTTTGATATACTTGATATATATAACCTATAGAGGACCCCCGCGGCTACAACTGTGTGGATGTCGATTACCGCTACCAATGCCTAACTTTTGTCGGGATACGAAGCTCGCGCTCGGACCTCCCGCCTTATTATACCCACCGACACGGGGCGATGCTGACTATCGTATTTCATGTATAAGTTTGGTATTTCTGTACCGATTTCTATGATTCTTTTTTATAGATTATGTTATAATGTTATATTTTATTAATTAGGGATGAGCGAGAATGTTATAAACATAAGAGTAAACAAATCAATAACAAATAATCAGAAAGCTCCGAACTGCTAAACTATCGGGAGTTATACGTGTTATTGTGAGTCAACCATTAAAGATAGACATATGCTGTTGTTGAATATTTTTTAAGATAATTTTATATAGAACATTTCCGTCATACATGATTTCTATGTAGCTTTAACCATTAAGGCTGCACACGCGACGAAAGCTTAAAAAATGGTGTAACTTCTCCCGTTTTCCCAACATTTTCCTTCAATGCTCTGCTCCTATTGATTGTAGCGCGATGAAAAGTATACTATAACCTGCCCATGAGTATGAAGAATAATTGTACCAAGTTTCATTGAAATCCGTCTATTAGTTTTTTTTCCTATAAATTACATACAGACAGACAGACAAAAAATTTACTGATTGCATTTTTGGCATCAGTATCGATCACTATCACCCCCTGACAGTTATTTTGAAAATATATTAAATGTACAGAATTGACCTCTCTACAAATTTATTATAAGTATAGATATAGATAGATATATAAATATGAAATATAGTAAATATAATTTACGTATATTTATATTTAATATTTATATATTTTTAAATGTTTTTTACATTTAAAAAAGTCGTCCAATGCAAAAAAAAGTCGTTTGTATGTACTTTCTAAGTATATCTTGGACACCAATGACTGTGTTTCGGATGGAACGTTAAACTGTAGGTCCCGGCTGTCATTGAACATCCTTGGCAGTCGTTACGGGTAGTCAGAAGCTAGTAAGTCTGACGCCAGTCTAACGCATTAATATTTTTTTATCAGTTAAGTATTAAAATACCGCCATCAGATTCCGTAGAAGTTGCACGTGCCTTGCCTAGCCAAGTAAAAGTGTATGTAGAGACGCCAACACGTCAAGCTATTACAGTCTGTCAAATTTCAACTTTATTACTGAAGCAAAGTTCATTGCGAAAATTTTACAGTTTCTAAACCATTAATATGCATATTATTTATTTATATATTGCATTCCATAATGTTCATAAGGTGAAAAATTATAAAGCTAGCGGTATCTTGATGTGCTGGCAAATATATTCATGTAAAAATAAGTTCATGTGAACTAATTACATTAATTATGTGTAATGCACAGTGGCTACATTTACCTATTTCATGTTTTTCAGTTCCAAAATCTTTCAAAGTCTACCTGTGTCTTACCGAAATTCGGATCTAAAAGTTAAAAATCAAAAAGTTATTCTGAATAGTGACTAGAAATTCATGTTTATTTTTTACGTTTAGTAAAAAAGTATTCTTCTTAACTAAGAAGAGTTGATTGAGCGAAGAATGAGATTTTTTTGGGAAATAATATAATAATGGTTCTGATAACAAAGTAATCTCCAACAAGCTGTGGCCTACTATTATTCTTATTAACCAACGTTATAATGAATTACCGACAAAAAAATTCAAAACATAGGTAAACGAAAAATAATATCCAATTTAACAACAAATAAGAGCATGTTCAAATTACATTTACTCCTAGAAGAAAACGGATCTTCGAATAACAAAACCAATCTTCTAGATAGTATACTGATCTTCCAACTAAATTACTAAGTTACCGAGAGCAGAGCTTTTGTCTTGTACTGGTTTGAAGATGACGGCCACTACCACTCTGCCAAGAGTGTTGCGACGAAGAAAAGAGAGAGAGAGAGATGTACTGGTTTAATTTCCATTGTTGGTTATCTTTATTTGTTGACGGGATTAAATAATATAATCACCACTTCATAGTCTAAAATGACAATTATTAGCTAGCTATTTTAGTCACGAGTGCACTTCAAATTTTATTCGAACACCAAACTTAGTAAATGATCACCAAATCTTAGCGAGCAATGAATACGCTATTTCTGCCTAAATAAGTCTAACATACTAAATAACTAACTTTAGGTTGGATTTAGTATCTTTGGCACGGAGGGGGTCAAAAGTGCTCACCCCGACTCGGGCAGGTTAAAAAATAAAAAATACAAAGTTTTCCAAACTACTCCATCGACGATGCCTGTGTGAATATTGATGTAATGAGGTTCACAATTTGGTGTTCATTAACAATTTTTGAGTTAACAATTATATTTTTGGAGACAGTTTACAAGATGTAAAAACATTGGTCGTAATTATATATACGTTACAGTATAATAGTATAAACCAAAACCAAAGTCTACCTTGGTTTAACATTAATGCATGAATACAACTGTTCTTAGTTTTTACGCTTGAAATTGGTAAAGATTTCATTGTAATACGATGCTGCTAGAAGTTATTGTTAAAGTACATTTTTTATATGTTTTATTAGTTTCTGTACAATCACTCAGAATAATATTTTCAGTATAATGTTAAAGTCTATGAAATATGGAAGTCGGCAAGTAAGGATAAAAATTACAAAGCACAGTTTTCAGTAGAACTTTATGTATGCTGGTAAAAATTATCACAGCGATAAACAGTCATATTTATTTTTCTTAGATTTCTGTATCTCATTCGGTCGTATTGTAATTTATAATCAGACAAAAGTAATCGGAAAGTTAGTATTTTAGGCGGTAAATTTAATATTTTTAGTAAGGGCATTTCTTCTTTGTTTCTCGGTGCTTTTATTGCTAACAGATTTTTTTTTAGAAAGTACCAAAAGTGGACCTACCCTCGTATTGCAAAAAGCATTTATTGTAGCAAAACTAATAAAAATTACAGGTAAATGGAACATACCGGTTCATTATAACGCCAGGTAGAGCCAACGACCTTTGTGAGAGTTTTCTTGTAGCCCTTCCGTGTCCGTACTAGCGGCCCGATGTCTCCCGCGCACTGTATACAACTGTGAAGCTGTTCTGCACTCGCCTCTAGCTACCACCTCTTTATACCCAGAGTTCTCTTCACAAATATGCGAAAAGACGCCGAATTCCAAGTAAATGTTGTGCGTTTGGACTTGTAAACACGTATGTTGTGATACATCAGACGCGATCTTACTTGGGTACTGATCTCTCAGGCGATAAAACAATAGGACCGGAAGGTTAGGCAGTCTTGCAAGCGAACGAGACAGCAGGGCAACTGAGGAAGAGATCCTGCTCACCGTCGGCACGGGTCTGTGGACGGTGAGTTTTCATTTCACTTATTCAAAACAACATTTTCATTGTGTAGAACATTAGGACATTAAGATTAATTACATTACAAATAACATTAATATTTGGCACATGCGAAAAACAATTGTAGGTATGTACTTACAACTAATAGTGAACTTTTCTAAATTATGCAAACAGGGTGTAAGGGACAGCCCTCCACAAACTGATAGGGTGCATTCAGCTCCTTATTTTGAATCATATTTCACTGGATTTGCAGCCTGTCTTCCTCTCGACGTTCCTATCTGACGTCATCTCACAAGTAACACTCTTTTATGACAGTGGCGAATGAAAACTGGACGAAAACTTAATTAAGTAGACGAAAAGTTTCAATAAAAGTTTATGACCACGTCATCTCGTCTTATGACGTGTCGGTTATTGCAATCCTTGTAAGAGCGTCCCAAACTTGCAGTGCAGCTGCCGAAATGACATTATTGCAATTTTGAACCTTATTATCAAAAGCTGATTGAATCTACATACTATTTGGGTATCACCATCTCAGCCATAGGACGTCCACTGCTGAACATAGGCCTCCCCTTTAGATCTCCACGTACACCGGTTGGAAGCGACCTGCATCCAGCGTCTTCCTTTATAAGGTCCGACCTTTATAAGGTCGTCTGTTTGGGTATACGGAAATTTATTTAAATATGCTCTATCAGCAGTTTCACCCTCGTTCCATGAGAAGCACTCCATCAGTACTCCTCGTATCCAGATAAAAAGTAGCCTATAACCTTCCTCGATTTATGGGCTCTCTAAATCTAAGTAGGTACTGATTAACTGAAGAGTTTGATATTTTCTTGTTTGAACCCTCGAATCTCAGGAACTACTGGTGCCCTTGAAGAATTATCTCTATAGAATAAGGCTATAGACTATTTTTTCCGCAGTTGAATTCGCTGGAACTATTAAGTAATACGATTAATTCCTTAACAAAATTCGAAACCACATCCCTATTGTATTCTGTGCCATACCACGATGGCTTGCATCGCAAACGCAAACGGGGCAATGTTGTAAGATCCTAATACCCCTTATAAATATGAACACGCGAAAACACGTGCTACGTATGGAGAACTTAAAGAAGCTTTGCTATGCTTTAAGTACTGAATAAGTACTTTGTTTGTTGTTTAAATTTACCTAAATGAGTATTATCTGCTATGTGGCTGATTCTGTACAGACCTACGAGTCTTGTGGCAAGTTGTTTCAAAACATAGCTTTGTTGAAATCTCACCAAAATCTTCATTTGGAAAATGTGCCATGTCCTAAATGTAACATTGACAGATGATCAATCCAGCACGATTGCGGAGGCATTGGAGACGGCATTTAATAGAAGAGAGTCCTGGCAACTTGAAATGTAAACAGGAATAACACGGTACTAGGATGTCATATGAACCGTCACCATTTCTGGTTGAGTGCGGGTCGTAATCGCACACTAAGACTTCCATACCATCTCTATACATAAATAAATCCATATTTCCCTTGGACACGCCTTAACGCGTGAATGGCTGGACCGATTACACTTTTTTTAGTTGTATTCGTTGTTGTTGCGAAGGTTCTTATGAAAGAAAAAAAAGAGGACAACGTCAGCTACTTATCCATAAAACAGCAAAAATATCATGACCTTTGAGTTTTAAATAATTCATCATTTGATAGATAATAAGAAACTTAAGTAGGTAAAGACGCCAACACCTCAAACTACTAAAATCTGACAAATTTCTTTAATAGACTTTCAACTTTATCGAGGAAGCATATGGTTCAAAATTGATCGAGAAAATTTGAATTTACCACAAGGAATAGTAGAGAGCGCTACTGGCATTAAGTTCAACGGCTTCTCAAGAGTGATAGCGTACTATTTATTAGTGACTAAGTGAAAAGATTTAGATGACCCTCACTAATGAATTTGAGACATCTGGAGCGAAAGTCCTCACATTAATATCAGACAATTGAATTAAATTAATGAAGGAATTAGTCGCGTTCTTGGACACAATGATTTGATAAATTTTAATCAAAACTCAGTTAATAAGTTAGTTAATAAATCTAAACTCAGTGGCGTGCACTTGGAGAGGCCTATGTCCAGCAGTGGACTGCGATAGGCTGATGATGATGATGATGATGAATCTAAACTATAATGAGAATGCCTCGTTAATCTAGTAGTCGCAAGGCGCGACTGCTGTGCACGGGATCTCGGGTTCAAATCCCGGGTCGGGCCGAAATCGCTTTGTGGGTTTTGAGAAACTTTCATAAAGCAACCTAGAGTCCGGATGTTGGTGATTCACGCGTGCATCGGAGAGCACGTAAATGTCGGTCCTGCTTGTGATCTCTCTCCGGTCTTGTCGGATTGCCGTCCCATCAGACTATGAGAGTGAGGGAATAGGAGTGTACCTGTATCTGCGCGAATGCTTGTGCTCTATAATGTCTCGCTCAGCTGGCTGATCTCCATAAAAGAGAACGGTCGCCGTAGCCGACAATCAGCCTGGCTGTCATCACAATAATAAATTAAAATAACAAAATTTTAAGTAATAGGTGTTTTTGTTATAACATAGTAAATCCTTTGACTTCATATCGACGTACATCCTGAGGCTGTCGGCCAACCTTCTGAGGCCGTGTAATAGGAAAGTGATGCACCGATTCCTAATATTTTACTGAAGTTTGTGAACATGGTTGTCCCAGTCACAACAGCCATACGCCAGCATAACAGGCTACAACAATCTGTCAAATTCCCTCGATGGATTTTCAACCTTATCGCTGAAGCATAAAGTTCAATGTTGATTGGAAACATCTGACAGTTTCCGGTAGCCTGATGTGCTGGCGTCTGTACTTTATTTTATTGTATACAATCATTAAATGAACCCTCCCGCTGAGCGAGAGTCAAATTCCTACTGACTAAAACCCACTTTTTTTCCTTCTGGTAACTCTTGCGAACAACTGGCAGCCCCAGCAGGCCTCAGTCAAAAATAAAACGACAAAACTATACATGCATGGTGTTTTATTACACTGTACAATAAATATTGGGCTGTATACAAAATATAGAGAAATTCCAAAAGATATTGTCAACACTAGCATACGTTAACATGAGTGTAAATTGATTCCTAACATATTTTTATAATTCATAACATACATCTTAGGGTGTTGCCATACCAAACGATCGACTGTCGATAGATGCCATGTATCGATACTGAAATGGAATGGTCGAATATATATTTTCAACTACACTGATAGCGTCGACCAATCCATTTTACCAACGATAGATGGCGTCGACAGACGGTCTATCGATAGGTTTAGTAACACCCTTACATCGACCAATCGACCTGGGCTTTTGACCATTACCGATATACATATTTATTATATGCCTAACGATAAATATTCGCAGATATTTAGAGCGATACGTTTGGCACTCTATCTTAAACTACCCCTGTTGTGGAGGACTTTCGTTATAGCTTATTTTAAGACTTGAACAAATAAATAATTAAATACTTGAGTGAGCTTTTAAACGATTAACTGAATTTCTGTAGAAATAAACTGGTACAAACGCCTGCACATCAGTCTACTACAATATGTCAAATTTCTTTAATAAATTTTCAACTTTATCGCTCAAGCATCATGGTTCAAAGTTGATTGGGAAAATTTGACAGATTAGGGTAGCCTAATGTGCAGGAG
This sequence comes from Heliothis peltigera, assembly GCA_958496145.1. Lineage (NCBI taxonomy): Eukaryota > Metazoa > Arthropoda > Insecta > Lepidoptera > Noctuidae > Heliothis > Heliothis peltigera. Next base: position 2,392,191 of record OY292326.1, on the reverse strand, counting down.
TATGTAAATTTATAATGAAAACATGTTTTAGTTATTTCCAAGTTGATTTGAAAATATTCATTAATTATAACATATTTTTTTCGATAAAGTTAAATTCACAAAATTAGAGAACAGCTGCACTAATAATACTTTTAAAAGCTAGAATACTGATCTAAAAGTTACCTATTTGAAAATTGAGCTAAAGACCTAGACGGCAAGATTTGTTATCATTTGAAATATAATAAAATTTTAAACTAGCTTTAAAACAACAAAAGTCCTAGTAAAGCTGGTTCAGAAAAGTTCATAATAGTAGATTTTTCACCCATATTAATATAATACAACCTTTTTATATTAAGCTGAATCATTTCTTTAAATAATCATCAAACAAAAGTCCCGCACAACTCCTAAAGACTAATGTATAAATCACACCTCGACCTAATCGCTAACAGTTTGAGACCCATAAACACTTCACTTAAGGTGTTCCACCAGATCAATCGATCGACTGTCGATAGATACCATCTACTGACGCCAGCTCATCAAGCCTACAATCTGACGAATTTTCCTTTTTTCCAACTATGTTGGGGTCGGCTTCCAGTCTAACCGGATTCAGCTGAGTACCAGTGTTTTACAAGGAGCGACTGCCTATCTGACCTCCTCAACCCAGTTACCCGGGCAACCCAATACCCCTTGGTTAGACTGGCGTCAGACTTACTGGCTTCTGATTATATATTACCCGTAACGACTGCCATGGATGTTCAATGACTACAGTTTAACGTGCCATCCGAAACACAGTCATTGGTGTCCAAGATATACTTAGAAAGTACATACAAACTTAGAAAAGTTGCATTGGTACTTGCCCGATCTGGAATCGAACCCTCATACTTGAGAGGTTGGCTCTTTAACCACTAGGCCACCACGACTTTTTTCACGACAATCTGACGAATTTTCTTAATAGATTTTCAATTTCATCGCTGAAGCATATGGTTCAAAGTTGATTGGGAAAATTTGACAGTTTCGGGTAGATTAATGTTTTGGCGTCTGTACCGATGCTTCTACGCATGATCGATGGCGTCAACGGTGGTCGATCGATAAGTCTAGTTAGAACTCTAGACATTTGCCAACATCATTATAAACGGTTCGTATTTGTGATTTATTTAATTTTTCTACTGATAACAGAGTCTCACATTAATTTGCAATCATCATTAGCAACCTTAAAACATTACTAGCCTTTTTAAGTTCGCAGTCGGGCAAAATTTACTAATTAATGTAGGAAAATCTGTAGATATACAACAGACAGTTTATGTTAAAGGCATGAATTCTTGAAGAAAATTTGAAAAAAGAATATGGGTAACGATTGAATTATTTTTTTTTGAGCTCCGATTGATCAATTAGAACCAACAATTGATAAGTGATATTTTATAAATTAAAAGAAAACATTCCAAAGCATTTTCCTCCGTCAAACTATAATCGTCAATGACCCAATTGAAATAGAATCCAAAATCGTTTACAAAAACACGAATAATATCAATGCTACGCGATGAGAACGTTTTTTCTTTCAATTTATTTTAGATTCTTCTTTCTAAGGACAATGTCAATAACCATTTGACAGTGAAAAATATTCCCCAGCGTGACACCGCCATTCAAGAGAAACGGAAAATCTCGTTGTGAAAACGCTCTAAAGAAGAGTTCAAATTATTCTCACAAAATGTTGCGAAATTTCGTTTATAATCATGTCATTCATGTCATCTTAATTAGTACGGAACAATTTAAAATTTTCTCAGAAGTCATGCCTTTAAAAATAACTTGATTTATCTATTTTTTTACCAATTCTGAGCACCTCACATTGTATACAGACATTATCGTTTTACCTTTGTGTCATAGATGTTATTCAACCTTTGGCATCAATAAAAAAGTTAATCGATAATAAACCAGTCTAAAATCCAAACACCAAACTCTATGGTTTCTAATAAAATAGCGCTGTAATATCGATAATAATACATTTTTATCGTCAATAAGCATTCCAAATATAAATTTCATAAAAGTTAAAAATTTTGGAACCAATTTTACGCGGCAGTGTTGACATTATATTGTTAGGCATGTTTTTTTTCAGTGGCAACACTGTTTGCACCACACAATGGCACTACTAAATGCAAATTTATCACTGATATTGGAAATAGAATCCGTAATTCATTTCTAACCGATCAGACCATTACATTAACCGAAATCATTAAAACTAAAATACTAAGAAACGATATCCATAACAAAATTAAGAGGTATTTACACATTTAGCCTCAGTAAACCATCCATAAAAATGTACACATAATAAATAGATAACTTCTATCTAAAACTCTCACGTAAATAAACAATAGTTGTAGACGATCTCAAAATAAATATACTTAAAACTAAATGAGTATAATTATTATGATCGAAAATTATGCGTTGTACTTAAAATTAGAATTAAAATCAGATCATTCGCTCTCACGTACATAAGCAAGTGCAGATAGCATTCACATTAAAATTATCAAAAAAGGTTGTACACCTTTGTGCCCGCCTTTTAAAAATATATGTTGTATATTGTACAAAATATTTATAATTAAGAATACGTGGTAGAAGCTATAGTGAGATTACACGTCTTTGCATTAAATTGTGCCAAGGGACGGAATACTCGTAAGATTAGAACGGCCGACTAAAAAGGTACCAACATCAGCATATTATTATAAAAAAATTGAATTAAAAAATTTGAGCGTCATGTCAACCGTGTCAAACGTCAAAAAGCATGTTTGTTGCAAGAGACACATTTCGTTGCTGTTTACAGCCTAATACTTTTTACACTTTTAATCACAGATTATAAACGATTTTTCTAACAATGGTTATTTATATACATTTTTACTCCCGGAAGGGATTTATATAAAGTCTTCCCATCGCAAAGGTGGCCCTTTGCTTCGTGGCACCCTATAAGAGCAATCTCATTGTAACTAGATCTAAGGATATAGCGGCAAGTTTGCCACTCGCTAAGACTTGGCACTGCTCATTGCTACATTGACAAACAAATACTTGCGACAACACACTGACAACTGCACTAAATCAAATATTATACTAATTTTACTAAATATTTATTGATACACGTCGTGGCTGCAAGCTGTAATACACCCGCCGCGAATTTTGAAAAAAGAAAGTAAATAAGTAAAGGTTACATGGCATTATCGTATATTTGTTTCATTGAGTGAAATTGTCAGTCCCAACATAACCAAACATCGCAAGCTAATTAAAAGTGTAATAAATACATAAACAATGTATAATAATTTAGAAAAACGGTATAGTAAAACGGCATTAGTCTAACCCCCCTGGCATACCGTACGCTCGTCTAATTCTACGTTTATAATATTGCGCCATTTCGTGTATGCGTGTCTGGACACAGCCCTACAGCGTCATCCCGTGAGCACGCATAGACTGACGCGTCATAACATCTCAATGATAATAACAATGTCCATCACGTGCAAAATCTACATTTTTGGTCATAAATATACTGATATACAAATTTTATAATTACAATACGTTACACTAAGGTACATAGCTTTACCAAATCCCATACATTTGGTAAATAAATACACGTCATAATATTACATTTATACAAAAACCCACTCAGACCGATAGGCCATCAACAAATCACAAAGTTTGTCTTTTCGTGTGTGCTTTACACTATTATGCTGATAAAGCAAGTTTAGAAGAACACTATAATGGAAAATATCGCGATTTGTTATCACGAAATGAGAATATTGCCAGCAGATATCACAATTGAACAATTCCGTTGGTAGACGTTTGGTTGGTCACTGCAACATGAGTGATTCTAAGTTACGATTGAGTATAGTGTCTTTGACTGAGTTGAAGACAACTTCGATGTTGTGTGTGTCGATAGCGGTGGTGAAGTGGTGGTACAGGGTGGTTTTGGGTTCCCTCCTGACGTTGGCGAACATGTTGAGCAGGAACATTTGTACGTCTCGGAGGTTGTGAGGGTCGCCCGCGAACTGCGGATAGAACCAACGTATGTCGGTCTCCTTACTCGCGACCTTGCGGGCGAGCAGGTCGGATTTGTTCAGGAACAAAATGATCGAGATACCTTTGAAGTTGACGTTGTTCACGATCGTGTCGAAGATATTTAGCGCCTCTTCAAGGCGGTTCGTTTTCCTGGAAACGAGAGAAATATATAATTAGCAATTAGCAAAAAATATTATGTGTTATAAAATTGTATGGTTGCAATGGAAATCTACTGAAAATAAAATTTGCTATCCTACTAATATCATAAACACAAAACTTTATAAGGATGGATTAATGTTTGTTATGTTAAAACTACTGAATGGATTTGAAAGAAACTTGCCAGTAACACAGCTTATACTTCAGAATATCATATAAGCTTTTTCTACTTTTTATCAGGGAGTAATTCTCCCAGAAACCTGGTGAAACCGCTGGCGAAAACTAATATTTTTTACTAAGAAACTAGGCAGTGCTCTCAGGACGAAAAATCAATATTACAAAATATTAAGGGCCAGTTTCACCGGCTGCTGATAAGTTCCAGATAGTTTTTCTGGCAGATAATTTCATACAAATTATGTTCCATTTTTTTATTTATCTGGTGATACGAACTAGTGTAACTGGCGTAAGAGTCTATTATTTTGGATAAACAAATTGACAAATATGTGTATTTCAAAATTACCAGAAAGTGTCGAGCATGACCGTGTACAGAATTTTTAGCTTTAATTATCCGCCTGAATTGATTTCACAAATCATAACGATGTACTACGATAAGTTTGTTGATACAGTGTTATCCTGATTTTATCATTTAATTGGGAACAACCAATATGTTGACCAAATCTAATAACAGAAATCGATATTTTTTTATGCTTTGTCCTTGTATTTCCAGTCTACCAAGCGTGTTTGGGTCCAACCAAAAATGTTTGGGACAGCTTCCAGTCTAACCGAATGCCGTTGAGCACCTTATCTGGACAACCGCTAGAAGTCCTCCCTAAACATATAAATACAAAACGTGTTGACAATACCCTACTGCCAGCCTAATCGTTACCGCAACAGTATTTAATAAATATGTAATGTCCGTTTTCAACATGCGTAATAATGCACATAAATGCATGTGCAATGACAATGATAGTGCATAATCGCGGCCTTGATCTCACGAGGCGGATGTGGCACATATCGTGGGGAAAATCAGTCGGATGATTATCACTTGACCATTCGTGCTAGTGATCAGTTGGAAAGTGTATTAAAGGAATTTATTAATAACAATCAATACTGTAATAGTGAACGCCTTAGTATAACTACAAGGAATCCCCAATGGTAAAATTTGAGCATCCTAGACCTTGTACTTTAAGAGCTTTCATGATGATTAGGTGTTCTTAGCGTACCATTTTCAAGCTCTGTACCAAAAATACATTAAATAGAAGCAGTAGTTTAGTCGCAGATGATTTTTTAAGTTTTTGCCACGTTGTTTGTGTGTTTGAACACGATGTATATGTCAGTATAAAAAAATGAATCCCTATTTCCCTTGGTCACGCCATCACGCGTGAACTTAAACTTTACCGGACCGATTTAAATAAAATTTGATAGAAACATACTTTAGAGTCAGAGAATAAAATCTCGCCTATCCATTCAATATCGCAAAAAAATAAATAAACCCGAAAACTTTACACTACGTTAGACAGCATTATTAAAACCACGATAAAACTATTAAATTCTACGCATAAAAAACTAGCCTAAAAAGTTTATTTTAACGCAAAAACTGACCGCGAACATCAAAGGAATACATCTGGGTGAACCAAAAGATATGTTCAGCAAATATTTTAGGGCTGCAATAAAAACAAAACTAGCAAACGGCCGTGGTCTCACTCACAAAATGTTGAAATTGAGTTTGTGATCCCACGGGTACCTTATGATTTCAAAATAGAATTCTAGATTAACTTTAGTTAGATTAGTTGGTGACCAGTGTGGGTGTTGATAATCACAAGTGATTTCTATATCCCCATTAATAAATATCCGAGAATCATAATGAGGAGCTCGTGGCTAAGTAACAGCCGCACGGGTAGATCAATCATGAAGTTAAGCAACACTTGGCGCGGTAGATCCGTGGATGGGTGACCATCTTGTCATGGCGAGTTTCCCCGTGTGTAAATTGGTGGGTCCTGGTTGTCATTTGTAAATCTTTGGCAGTCGGTACGGGTCTGAGAACCAGTCTTACCAAGGGGTATTGGGTTGCCCAGGTAACTGGGTTGAGGAGGTCAGACAGGCAGGCTCCATGTAAAACACTGGTACGTACTCAGCTGCATCCGTTTAAGACTGGAAGTCGACCCCAACATAGCTTGGGAAAAGGCTAGGCGGATGATGATACGAGAATCATAAATTATGTATTTGCCATGTTATTTAGAAACGTTACAGCATTGGGCTCTCGACTTATATCCTTTTTGTCATCTACATATTATATATAAAAAAAATTATCCCTATTTCCCTTGGTCACGTCATAACGCGTGCACGACTGAACCGATTACTTTTTTTACAAAGGCTCTTATGAAAGAAATAAAAACAGCACGTCTGTCGGGTCAGCAAGTTAATCTTAATATCGGATAATTTCTTATACTTGGTGAAAGGTACTAGTTCTCGGGCTTTCTGACATAAGCTTAGATAAAATTAAGTGAGGCCAAGAAAAGTTAGCAAACATAATTTTCCATTCATAATTACGTTCCAGCAGTTGATAAAATTTTAAAGCGACAAACACACAGCTCCAAATGTTTTTAAAGTAAATACAAATTAAAATATTCTACAAATAAACACGCAGCGCGTAAAACCACATTGCACGGTGTGCGTGCGCCAAATATTACAAACTTGTACAAAAATACATAATTAAACATTCTATTGACTTAAAATGTTATCCGATGTGAACACAAGTATGGTTGCTACAAAAATAATTAATATGATAATTTATTTATAAGAAACACGTAATGCTTGTAATTTTATACTGATGTTTTATGAATTAACAAACGTAATTGACGTTGAGATTGCGAGAAATGTGTGTAGAGAATTATAACATTTTCATCATAGTATTGAAGGTATTTTTTTATTTCCCTATAGTATTAAAACAAAAGACAACTCGCTCCTTTAAAAATTGAGTGGGAAAACTAGATTCTTTTTTTCAGTGGGCAATCATCAATTGACACCACCCCCTGTGGGTGCATCTGGACGGAGTATCAGATTATAATGACTAAAACCAACTTTTGTTCCTTCTGGAGCCCTTTGTGCCAGGGCCTCGCTAACTCTTGCTAACAACCCCACAGCCCCGGCAGAGACATCTCGCTCCTGACAGAAAAGTGAATAAAAAATGGCACAAATATTTTCCCAAAATGAGATGGAACTATAAAATCAAAGACTGAGATGAGAATAATTTTAATGACCACTTCAGTCCTAATCCAGTGGTATACTTAAGAATATTCCAAAAGCACCCACAAGTTCGATACGCGCAAAATTATTCCGATGTGCCTTCCTGATATACAAAGTGGGTTGTCTCAAACACGCAATCCGATTCGGGTCACCGGCAAATTGCAAATGTCTTGTTTCGACGAATCATGAAACGTACCGTCACTAAGTAAGGCAACTTTTATATGCCTACCGAATGTAGCTTTCTCTACCCTAGACTTTATTTTCTTTCTTTATTACTAGACTAGTTTCTGCGTGCAACTTCGTATGCGGATCCTATCGGGGTCGTCAAAACGAAGATTTGAAATGATTCTAAAATTTTATTCTCGCAGCAGAAAATGCTCATCACGTGGAACAGTTTTTGCTATGACAGCATTTATGTATATCTTATAGTTTAGCTGGTCTGTTGCGGTTCTTCACCAGGTCTTCAAGTTTCCAAGATAATTTATAGCCTGTATGTTGCCCAGACCTAACACCTATACAACAAAAAAAGAATCATTCAAATCAGTCCAGTGGTTCCGAAGATTAGCGCGTACAAACACGGTTTTTTTTACTGTTTTATTATATGTATATAATATAATATATATAGATAGATAGATAGATATAGATTATTATATGCATAGATGTATAGATAGATATAGGTAGATGGGGTTCAGCTGAGACACGAATCAGATTCATTGCGAAGGATTTTTTATAATTTATGTGAGTACTGAAACCAACCAAGCCAAAGGTGGGCTAGGTAACTGGGTTGTGAACTTGAGATAGAGAGGCGCTGCATGTGAAACACTGATACACAGCTGCCTCCGGCAAGACTGGAAGCCGACCCCATCGTAGTTGAGAAAAAGCTGGGCAGATAATGATGAGCACTTTATTTAATTTTTGATTATAACTTTTTACTTTTTACTTTTCGATGTTTTAAATGAAATATAGGAACTTTTAATTGTCTTTGTAATAAAGTCCTTTTTTATTCTCCTTAAAAATTACATGAAAAGACGAACAAAATCTGTAATAAAATTACATTATTTTTGAATAATCAGGGTGTAATTTTCTTTATAGAAAGAACCCTGGAAATAAATAAAGATCAATAAAACATAAATAAAAACACGGCTAAATAAATGTATAAAAACCACTCATGCAACAGAGCTAAGAGGACCCCTTTAGAAAAACATGTTGTATTTGTAAGCATATTGCATAATTATGTTATGTATCCCTAAGGATACGATCAAGTCTACGCCAGCAGCCAAATAAAAGGATATATCAAATAAAATGTTGTCAGAAAATGTGATTTTCTCGTCACAGCGAACACCCACCGATTCCATTATGAGTCATTATGAACGCGCAACCGTTCTGACGTAATATTATATTTATTTACTCGCAGATAGACAACGTTCCGTATGCAAGGAAATTACGACACAAAGTATTACGAGTATTAGATCATAGATAAGATGGAAATCACTCCCGTACAGGTTATGTTTACCGCCTAATACCCAGGTGTTATGAAACAGGCAGCAAAGAATTTGAAAAAAAAAAAAGTTGGCTTCGGGAAAATTTCATTCTTCCTGTAAGCAGTCTGACTGGATGACGTGTGTAACAAATCAGTTACGTTAGAAAATAGCACTCGACTTTTTTTGTTGCTTGCACACCCCCTCAGTTTTCGTACACGATAATTATTCACGTGTATGTGTTTATATAATTAACCGCGTATGGCTGAATTTATAGTACGATGGCGTGGGTGGAGCTTATACAATATGAATATTAATTTCTTAACGTCGGTAGTGCAATAAGCAAATTACCTTTCATATGGGTTGATTGCTTAATTTATGAATATGCATTGTAGGATATGTAACGATAAGACTAGCGTATATCCGATGCGGAAGGCGGTTAGCAAAGAGACAGTGTATTACACAAGACAAACCGACAAACATTTTGTAACAATAAATGCGTTAATATCCTAGAAGTCCTACAGCAAAAAATATCTTAAAAACTCTGTGACTGCTTTTTCAACATACCTGTCTTCCGACAAGACCTGGTCGAACTCTGAAGAAGACACGAGGAACAATATGGACGTGACAGAGTCGAAGCACTGCGTCCACTTCTGTCTCTGCGTCCTCTGCCCGCCGACGTCGACGAAAACAAATGGCACATTGTTGATATTGATGGTGCATTCCGTGATGCCTTTAGTGGCTTTCCGACAGTGCAGGATGTCTTGGTGGGAGGGCACGTAGTCAGGTCTCGCGATGCGTTCCAACTCGTCGAAGAAGTAGCTCACCGAGTCGCTCTAGAATTGATAGAAGGTATGTGTTAGTATTGCCTTACAAAATTGAAAGAACTTCTAGTAGAGGAATTTAGAGCTAAGGACTTTTTAGGATTGTCGCTAAAGGGGACTTGTAATATTGTAATTTTAAAACGGTTGTAGTGTAAAATGCTATGGCGCAATTGTTACAGGACCTTACAGCATTAATTACATCGTCAATATGCTTCGCTATGTTGCAGAGACAATAATGAACGGCTAACTTTTAACATCTTTTTTGTTGGCATACTTTAAAAACATGTTCATGATATCTGTCGTTTCAGATAAACGGAGAACGTTTAGCATAAACAGGGGGTGAGTCAGTCTCATTTCTATAAAACTACAAAACAGGAAATTATTAGAAACCTCTCAATTAAGACGTTCCACCAAACTTAAATCTATCTGTTTCATATTAAGCAACGGAATTTTCTTGAAACCAATTGTTTAAATTCTGATAATAACCCAACTATTCTAGGCAGGTACAGCAAACAAAAATTATAATTTACTCGATAGGAGTAATCTTTTCCTCATCACAAGCTTTATTGGTATTTTTCTTTTCTCTTTCGCGGAACATGTATGACGTTCATAGAATTATCTCGTACGTGTAAAGGAACGCGTGCTTCTAATTGAATTGGTGTAAGTTACGGCTGCGAAAAATAACGCATAAAAATAATATTCTTTTGGGAGCACTCAAACAATAACTCCTACAATTTTCCGCACTTAAGTAACACTTATGTAAAGATAAATATTGAAAGATACATCCTTGAAGATACTCTCAGTGTTAGTGGCATAGTTTTCATGAATCTTGCTACGCAGATATCATTTATTTTTCGTTTATTCGTTACAATACGGACTACATGTACATATCTGTAAGTCCAAATCGATTTACTGTCACATTTTCTGAAAAATCTAAATGCAAAAGTATAATATATATTTTTTTCTGAATTGGCTTACCATTTCTCTGTTTGAAAATGAATATACATTTGTTAACGAAACAAACATGCATTTTCATTTGGGCATATATTTTATAGACAGCGACTTCGTGACTTCCAGAGTTCACAGTCAGCTAATTCAGCACCCTAAAAGTTTGACGCACCTAACCAAATAATTGCCAAAAGCCATACTTCAAAAACTGATGGTAAACAAGAGCACATAAAATAACGGTTTTTAGTTAACAGGTAGGTCATAGTAAGTCACGCCGGCAATCCGCGTCAAATATATAACCACACACAATGAACACGGTGACACGATTATTGTGGAATTCACCAATACTATTCAAATTACAAAGTAACAAATAGCGGCAAGCCCATATGTCAATAGAAATGGCTGACTTTCATTGTTTTACTCTAATTGTAAACGAATTAATAATTTATTTTTAGTATGAAATTCAAGAGCCTAAAATACCGTCTTGTTGCTTATTACTTATAAGACTTATTGACTTTAGTTTTTATTAGCAGTCGAGGCAAATTGCGACAAATTAGAATCACGTCTACAAGTTACTAATTAGGACCTTGTATAGATAAAGCTACATATACATATTATGAAGCTTAAGATTTTTGGTTGAAATCTCAGGAACAAAACGTCCAAGTTTATTGAAGATTTCAGTTTTTGATGGTCCCTTCATCGAGGCTATACGCAACACTTTATCCGGATTCTAATCGTATATACTTACTAACTTTCCAAGTATCACATCAGCTCATAAACACGCTCAATAGACTAACAGTTTATGGAGTTCAAAGAGTACAAAAATAGGTAAACGGTTTACTTTTTTTTTGCAATAACACCAAAAATTAGTAACCGTCAAAATCTAGATTACAATAAAAAGTTCGGATACACGCACGTAACAAATGAATTGCGCTTTTCCGTTTTTATTATAATTGTTTTATCCATTATCGATTGAATTCACCTTCACGCTAATAACAAGCGAGAGAAAGGCGATCATACGAGTACAGAGCATTATGCAACACAAATTAAGTTCAAAGATGTTCTATTCAAAGTTATTTCCCGGAACTAAGTATTTATGTCACAAAGAATGCAACATGATGTAAGACTGGATAAAAAGCTGTCATAATTATGTATGTATGTCTATGATTAGGAGCTGTGTGGCCAGCTGCAAAAACTATTGAACGAATTCGTACATATGCCGGATACATTAGAGTTATGCGAAACAGTATTTGAAGTCTCAATAAAGCCACGGCGCACAGTGACCGCAGACGGTAAATTAATAAAACTTCTATGAAGCTAAGCTTCGTGCTACTGTGACATCGTGGGAATTCGTGGCCGTATTGCCGTAGCTTGTTTCATGCGTCAGTAAGGCACGCACGCTGCAGTGTAAAGCCAACATGAGCATACACCGCAGACGGCCGCATTGCGACGCAAAAATCCGAACAGATTTATGCAATACGGTTTACGTGAACGTTAAGCAAAAAATACGCAGCTAGACTAACCGGAAAGACGACGCAAGTAAAATGATAGCACTTAAACTGCGTAATTAATATACGGTAGACGTCTTAAAGAAGCCTCACAAAATGTGAACACAGGATATCCTTGTTGGCGGACTAACAATTTTAAAGATAGATTAAGTTTGACTAAGTCCCCGCGTCGTCTGGCAACTTTGGACAAAATAAAACCGCTTAACTGCGCTTTTAAATAATACCAGTTAGATTCTAGATAATATAAAAAAAGTATTGATGTTTTAATAGATACCGAGTGAAAAAAAAATCGCAGAACCAAAGCTAATGCGATATTTTCCGTGATTTTCCACTTAAATGCCTATATACAACAACAAATCCAATAACACGCTTCACTTTGTTGTTATTGCAACTGAAATTACTTTCAGATTATTAGTTAACAGTTTCCAAAACGCTTGACGACGGCTGATCAAAACTCACAATTGTAGGCATTTTTTTGATTTAGAATCGACAAGAAACAGGTCACCGTCCCATTTTCTCGGAAAACATATTATTTTTGCATAACCACAAAATTGTACGACAAAAAGTTATGGAAAAACTCTATTGACAATGGCTTAAATGCAAATAATAAGGTTCATTAATTTTCTGCCAAGTCTGCGGGATTATTAGCAAGAGTTACCGCGGCCCTGGAACACAAAGGTCTCCAGCGGCACCCATAGCGAGAGAAGTAATTTTTAAATCTAGTAGCTACTATATAATAGACGACCTTATCCAGATCTCATGCTCAATCGGTACAATGACAGCAGCGGTACAATGAATACGCAATTGAGTCATTTCGCCGCTGCGCGCCATGGCGCCAGTATCTTTCCCACTCAATATAAAACACAAAACTTTCCAAAATCCAGAATCTCGTTCAAGAAAACCTAACATTCCCAATAATAGAACAGTGCACCAAAATTCATGTGGGATTAATAACCTAAGAATACTACTCGATCTAGTTCTAAAACTGTTTAATTTCACCTGCGCAAGCTCAATACATCACTCCTAAAACACCACAGATCTTAGGTGCAGAATTGTAAATACCTGGTGCCGGCGAACCGATGGAAACTTACTCTCCGATAAGCGTGTCGGGTCAGTCTGCCATGAATGAAATTGTTAATGGTCAACGACACATAACAAAGACCACAATATTCTACCTCAGATATGACGGTAGGAAGTCATAAAGTAACAGGCAAAAACGCAGTTTCTTCTCTCTCGTTGGCACAAGTGCAAAGCTTATCTTGTTTGTTATACAAATAACTTGTTCAAGGATTAATGGATTAGAGGAAATGCTTGTGGATATTGAGAGTTTGGTGGAGCCGGTGCACGTAATATTAACATTCTAGAATATTTTTAATCAGACACAAATGAATCAGACGGCGCTTGAATAACCCACATGTGATTATTTACTAATGACGCGCTTCCATGTTTTTGCAGCTCAAATTGTTTTTACTAAAACAAAGGTCGAACCTAATAACAAATCAGTTCATTAAATGCAAATGTTCATCAAATTACAACTTGACAGCTATCTTTAAGTAATATTAAAGAGTCAGACCGTGATGTCACTTTTCAATCAAGTACTTGAAATTAATTGGCATGAGCTGGTGGGACCGCTTATTGCACAAAGCAGTGAGAGAAAATCTTAATACTTGAGATCAAAAAATTAAAAACGACGATGAAAAAGCATTCTTAGGCAAAAGGAACGCAGAAAAATAACCAAAAGTATATTGTTAACGAAACGGGAACAGTTTACTTAGTGTTTATTAGTCCGAGGCTATTATGGTGTGAACAGATACCGATAATTAAACCCTACGTACAAAGGTTTTACTATTTCACACCATAGAGAACGAAAAAAGGAACCACGCTTGATATCAATGCACTGCTTTATCAAGATAATGGCTTCATGTTAATGAAATCAATTTATCGCAACTGATTATGAAACTACTTGCGTTGGCAAATAGTTTTACTACGCTTCGCATACTGGCCACTGCCACTGATTCATTGGGTGTTGTGAAAAAAAAAAACAAATAAAAAAAGTGAATGACGTCTGCGCTATGCTCCGTGTGTCAGAGTCAGCATCAATTGCCTTTTTTACAATCACAGATGTGCTGTGAATCACATTTTAAGGCCCTGTTCAAATTAGGCATACTGTGTAAAAAAACACAACTATTGTCTAAAATGACTAATTGTAGGAAGTAAGTATCATTTCCTGAGGTATTTCCTAAAATTAAGTACTTAGATTTTTTCTTAGAGGCAAAGTTTACTACAGGCAACGAAGTAGAAAGAGGAAAGGTTAAAGGTTTTAACAAGATTGGCTCAAAATAAACGTAAATGAAGCTTTCAATTATTAGGAATATACTTAAGCACCGGTAGATAATGGCTTCAAGGATCCAGTTATGACACTAAAGAAACTAAAAATCATTATGTGAGTTGAAAATGATCAGAAATACTAAAAGCTACCTACAAGTACAACACCCGAAGAAAAGAATGTGTGACATTATGGACAATTGTTTTTAAACCAACTTATTATAATAATAACGGTGAAAAGAAATAATAAACTTGACGTTAAAAACATAGACAGTCAATGTTATGAGAAAAATTATAATTGCATCAGCTGACTGTTATATTGCACAAACCATTGGATTTCCACCTTTAATCGTGTACGTATTATCCACATGTGTCGAGGTAAATAAGGTAACCTTTCGCCAACCAGTACCTGGTATAAGAATACCGACGAATATATCAGAATAATCATGAGATCGCTTTCTTATACCTAAATGTTTACGTTTCTTATGCAATGGCCACTAGACATCTTCCACCGGATCAGCACTATTGAAAACCTTACCTAGGGTAACGAGTAAATAATCCCAAGTACAGGCGATAGCAGGCCAACCTACCCGAATTCGTCAAATTTTGCCATTCGAATATTAACCTTCCGGTATTGTGATAAGGTTGAGAATCTATTAAAAAAAATATGACAGATTGATGTGCTGG
Source organism: Heliothis peltigera (assembly GCA_958496145.1). NCBI lineage: Eukaryota > Metazoa > Arthropoda > Insecta > Lepidoptera > Noctuidae > Heliothis > Heliothis peltigera. The sequence goes on along the minus strand of OY292326.1, from coordinate 2,377,005 downwards.
CGTCAGCACCTATATTAAATACAGCTACGTATAGCTGCCTCAATAATTATTTAGAATCAGCAGAAAAGTCGGCAGGAGCCAAAATTGGCCATATGAGGTCATTTTAAAATCGAATGAATCATACAAGACAAGAGCAGACACATAAACGAAGCCACTTAAATCATTGTAAACAACCCAAACAGTCTCAAAAACTATAGAAAATATAATCTGCAAGAACCTTGCTATTTCCTTGGTCCGATAAGAGCTTGAAATGAGTAAGCGCCTTAATGCTCGCTTCCTTTTTCTTCTGGCCTAATTACTAGGCATGCCGTAGGGATTAGCAAGACTGATAATACTTAATTAACCTGAATTTATACTAGAGGGGATTTAGCAAAACGTGGACACTATCAGAGCTAATTTAAGCAAAACATACCTCACAAATCTGATTTAAAGGGTATTTAAATTAGATAATTCGATTCCAAAATATCATTCGAAACTCATTCTAAAAAAGACTCAAAAATAATCGAGAACACATACTTACATATACACGCGAAAGGTGGTAAGTATAAATGTATGGATGGATGTTTGTTACTCTTTCAAGTAAAAACTACTGATTTTGATGAAATTTGGAAGTAATATACATAGCTTATACAACGGAATAGCATACTGGCTACTTTTAATCCGGGTGCAGGAAGAAGTTCCCTCAGTAAGCGGGTGAAACCGCTGGCCCAGCCAGTAAAGACTATGAGAAAGATCTAGAACATTGAGACCTAATTGGAAGATTGGTTCGATTTGTTAAAGAAGACAACATCAGAAATTCTAAGCAAACTAAGTTGAACTAAGAAAATCTGAGCAGTTAGTTTAAGTTTTCGCAATATGCGACACGAACACTTTATGGTAGGTGTAGAGGAATGTAGGCCACCAAGCGATGCGTCGTTACGTAGTGAATGCGAAAATGACGCCAATGACAGGGAAAGCACAACCAGGATGTAATACTTGGTGTTACTTAATTATTGTTTAAACTATTCTTATTTATTTATGGATTCACGCTGCATTAAGAATAAAGGGGTGAGACGAATTTAAAGTGGCAATGCTAATTGGTTTGACTGTAATGTTAAAATTATTGTTTCACTACTGCCGGGTTACATAGCTATGTTTGATTGTTTGCAAATTACTAATTGAAATTTATGTAGACCTATTTTAATAAAATTTACCAGAAAAGACGTTACTTTAGTTTTGAAGTACAGCGGCAGGGAGTTGGAATCCATGCAATCATACCAGAATCTAATATTTTTAAAACAAAAATCATAGCCAGTACAATACTTATTGCATAACCAGTGTTTTAACAAATGTTACTCTGACAACTGCACTTTGAACAGTTCAGCAAGGCCATACATAACACGACTGGCGTGGCTATTTCCATCAAACAATTTAATCTGTAGCAAAATCGCTGTTCACTACCGGACATGGAACATATATGGCCACTTCTATAAATACAAGAAATATCCAGCAAAGCATCCCAATGTTCATGCAGGGATTAAAAAAAAAACAACACATTTCTGGGTTGTAGGTCAAAGATTTACAAAAATCTCTTCAGATCTGCGAATTTATCAAAACAAAAGCTTACTTTGAGGAGCTACGCTTAGTCTAACTCTGGGTTCATGGAATACTGGTCCACAATATCCGCATTGAAAAAGCGAAAGTAAGACGAAAACTTCGTCGATCGATTCTAAGAATTGGCGTGATAATGAGCAGTTAGGAAATAGGTCACGCTCCTCGTGAACTAAGGACGAATTCAATTACAATTTTCTATCATGTTCATTATTATCTAGTCCCGGGCGCATAGTTTGAACTTTTTCTAGACCAACGAACCCGGCTTGGTGTAAATTTTTATACATTAACGGAAAATATTCGTGAGTTTCGCGACCTAGTAATCCAAATTCGTTAGGTTTTACATATTATATTAAGGAACTCTTTTAAAGACTGTATTTGGAACATTAGTGTTGTGTATTTTATTTCTTTAAAACCCTATGTAAAAATAAATAGAAATAAACATTTTTGCATTTCTGGTATTCAATAGTTTTTAAAGGGTACGCCCTTAGCGCGACTCTCAAAGACTGAATCCAGAGACAGATCATGGTCATTAGATTCGAAGCGATAAACAAGTTCATGATAACAAAATAGAATTCATTATGCTAGCAGTAAATTCTAAATCGAGCAATTACCTCAACAGCTTATCTGATCCAGCGAATAAGTCAAATGAATGTGGAATAGATCCTTACTTAAAACAATAATTTCAATGAAATGACCAGAGCATTATAGATTAGTTCGAATGCATCAGAACACCTAAAGCGTTGCCACAGAACGTGTGACGCAACCAAGTGACTAATCAAATGAGATAAGGAATGCAATTACAATTATTTTATATACGCCCGACCCCAGTCTTTAAAGGAATAAATTCGTATCTTCAAATGGTGAAGTGAGATGTTTGGTGTATCGAGTAATATATTTATGGAATAGTTAGATATAGTTGTTCTCCGTTAATTGTTGTGGTTCTTATACATTTTGCACGAGTACATATAATATAATCTTAACTCGAAAACCTGGACTGATGTCATGTATTTTTTCTTTGTCTAATGCACATTGCACTATTGCACAATAAGTTATCATACATTTGTTGATAAAAGTGAGTAGGCATCCAATTTTTAGAGGAACTAGATTTAAGCAGTCTTACAAATGAAAACTGGTCAAATTACAATATCAAATGACCAGTCTAAATGCTCGCGCGAGTGGGTACAGCAGGTGCGAAAATGCTGCCTCGGAGTTCATTAACCTGCTAACTCAGTACAATAGGGATTAATTTCGAAAGGGACTCACGAACCGCTAAACACCACAAACGTGTGGTTAAACGCTTAGGAAAATTTTCATTTTGGAGGATCGCTCAGGGGAGTCTCCAAATATTAAAAACATTTTTTGGGAGGATTTGGGAATGATATCCGAAGGTTTGATTTTATATATCCCCTAGGTTTGCTTATTTAACCTTTGAAGGTGTTAAGGTGACATTATAACACGCAAGATAATCTGTGGAAGATTCGCAAGAATGTCCGTGAGGCCGGAATTTCGCGGTAAACTTGTTCGCCGATATTTCATACTTCCGCAGGTCGGGTCAGGTACTACGGATGTAATCTTTTTTGCTTTTTATGAGGCTTTATTCTGCTTTTATGATCTTCGAGAGATTGGTGCTATTGCTTTAGTATATCAATAATCCACTAACCGATTTTATGTGATCAATTCCACAGTATTTCATAAAATCGCCTTCCAAAACACCCGGTCTAAAGAAAATGTTAAACATCTAAAATGATCCGGTGTCTTTGGTGGAAATTAACACTTGTTAATGCACGGAAAATAAATAAAATACATAGAGGATTTATTTATACGTGATTTGAGCAATATCAACACTGAATATCATTGCCTACGTGCATCAAAAATCCGATCATAACTCCATCAAAAAATATAGCACCGTTCTTTAAAAGTAAAACGTTTCTAACAGCCGACTAAACCCTTATTAGTCGCAATCTTATTTGACCCTAAAGCACGCCAACTTTCATGGTGCCACAACTAAAACCTGCTTTAAATATACCTAAGGGCATAAATCGATTCCGGAGCGAATGCCGAAAGACAAAAAATGGAACAGCCAAACTGGTTTGGCAACGAAATTACATTAATTGAGTGACAGGTTATCTCCATAATTCACGAGAGCCGACCCTTGTTGACTGTGCGACGGACGAAACGTATTTTATTTATGCCATTACTATTATTTTGATGTAAAAGAGGTCTGGAAACTATCAAGCCTTTTTGCCAGATAATTAGGGCATAGATTTGTAGCCTTAAAAAAATATGGTGAGACCATAGCTTTGAACGCCTGCTACTAGACCATGGGCTGTAATTAACAAGCTCTGATTTACAAACGAAAACAACGACAATATAAAAATCAATATGCATGCTTTATAGCTTATTCCCCATATTAGTAAAGACCATTATCTCTTTGTTGCTGATGCTATAACTTAATACAATGGAAACCACAATGGTGATTCAGAGTCAAGTTACATAAAAAGAGGTAACAATAAAACAGAATAACAAAATATTTGTACTGGCAAGAATTTATTGCTGCCACCTAAATGTGTCAGTACAGTACATACACAAAACAGGTTTTTAGTACCTAATTAGTGTCGTAAAATTAATTCACTTATCAGTAAGTAAATTGTAGAGAAATAAAACTGGTACCAACATGATCTACTGGAAAACATTACTAGGTGCATGTCATTCTAGTAATCCTTCCTAATTTGTATTGCAAATACCTTCACAATCAAACATCTGACAAAAAGATTATGATGGAATTTAAATTACCTATTAATGAATAAAAAAAGTATTATTATGTTTCCTGACACAGTCATCCAAGCAGCGGTACTTTTTAACATGCTAAATTCATATAGAAATATATTGAGAACTACACATGCTGTTCTAAATCTGATTATTAAACCACAAAACAGCAGAAACCTAGAACAAATACCTACTCATAATCTGTCTATTAGTATGCTGATTAGCTCAAAGTCATGCCTTTATTATGCAAAGTAAGCAAAACAGTCAAATGTGGTGTCGGTGAATCATTGTCGAGATTAATGAGTGTGTAGGAATTGCATCACTGTGGGAAAACAATATTATTATTTAAATTATTTATGTGAAAATGAAAATAATTATATTCTATGTTTTATCCCATATAGGTTGAATAAAATGATTGAAATTCAATGTTTAGTAATAAGTTCAGCACCCACATTAAATTCGGGTATCTTCGGAAAGTTGGAGGACCTTTGCAGGTTAAATTATGGTATGGATTATGATAGGAGCAATTGTCAGACAACTGAACATGAATAATGCTCTTATCTAACTAAGAATGTGAATGTTCCTTTGATAGCTATAATCCATAACAACAATTATTTAAAAACACCAAAGAAGTAACACAAACAAAATTTCCGACTGGGATTGAAACTTGTATAATGTTAATCAAATGATGCCTAAAAATTCAACAAGTTAACGCAGTTTTCCATTGAAAAAAAAATTTTACTCAAAAGCCAAAAACTAGTTTCAGATAAACAGAATGGAACATTAACATATTACGCTGTTGCATGTTACATACAGGTGTAAGCCCATGAATAAACATCATACAAATTGCAAACATTATGATACTAAAGTAATTGATATTCCCAATGCGTCCCTACAATGATGCCAAAGTTGAGTGGCTTAACAATAACAGTGTGGAATGTCTCATTTCACTTTTCTTGATTTATTATGATTTCTTTTCATGATATTTTATTCCTTACACACTGGTTAACAGGGATCCATTCTAATACTATTTTTTACAAGGAAAAACGCAGCCTAGCTTGTTCTATGTACAGCAAAAAATCAACAGAAATCTAAAACCTGTATTAAAATCTTAAAATCATCAGATCAGATAAGAAATAAATTGGCAGCGGCAAACATAAACAAAATTTGCAAGACACAAATAGATTTATAACAAAAACAAGGAAAACACTTAGAACCGAGAAGGAGTGCAGACATGTAACAATTTCCTGTAATAAAACCTACTTAAAAAGTATTTGTTAAAATAGTGTAGGCAGTTGAGAAAAAATACCTGTGCCTTTTATACAACAAAGGCTGAATGTTGAATGATTCAACACTCCTTTGCCTTTTAATGGATTGTATTATGAAAACTGACACAGATTAACAAAAAATCCAAACCAAACTTATTAAGTCCGTTACTACTTTAATCTAAAGGAAGATACCAGCATAAACAAACAAAAACCATGTTTGCTCTCACCTATACACCATAATAAACTAATAGCCTACTAATGTGCTTAGCAAAAGGTGATAAAATACCACATGAAGTCAACAAACCTGTGAATTAATGTTTAGGGATAAAAGAAACATTGGGTGACACCACAATAGGAATCCCCAGAGAGCACACAAAGACACTTGCGCCATTGTTTACTTGGCTAACATGGAACATTAACTTACCAATTGAAATTCTCTCCGCCTGTCATAGGCCCTTTTTATGGCTCTGTCCAACCACAGGCTGTGTATGTGCGGCGCGTAATGCACGAACAGCCGGCTGTCCAGCGACGAGGTGCTGTTAAAGTGAAGAGCTTGCTGCCCAATGTCCAGGTTCCTCGGGTTCTCCCACGGGATCGCTAACTTGTCCCGCGCGTCCACCAACACCTGTATCCCCTTCACAATGTTCTGGTATATCACATGCTGGTACTCGCGCACCAGTTCCGGCTCAAACTTCACTTTGTGTATTATCCTCATCTGTTTCAGGAATGTTGACTTTCCGCTTTCACCCGCACCGAGCAGCAATAGTTTTACTTGACGTCGCAGTGTCTGCTTCTCCTTCTCTAATATTCTATCTATTTCCTTGCTCCTGTATCGCTGCTCTATCTCCTCTGGCGATAGTTTTAGGCGTAACCAACACGTAAGAGCCTCCGTACAACAGGTACATGACCACAAATCGTTGGCCATTTTGCATGATTATCAACGCCCAAAGAATAGAAAGAAAGTGAGCAAAGTATGTTACACTATATTATAAGTTCATTCAACACACATTTTCGCAATAGCACAACGTAAACACTGTTAAACGACAATACATAATAAAATAAAGCATAAATCCGGAATTCAGAAATACACACGCATTCTACCCCTCCCAAACTCATTGAGAAATGAAAAACCACAGATAGCAAAACGTAAACTGCTGTCCTGTCAATATCTCTCTCTGTTCCACGGTACAATTATGGAGACAAACTAAATAAACAAAATTTATATATGGTAACACCACTTGTTCGGTTTTTTTGTCCTCTATTTTGACTATGTCTTCTCATTCTCTTTGATTGAGGCGCCAAAATATAATTGCTCTTCAAACGTCAACATTTTCATTCAGCTGTCAAGTGATTGTTCCGCGTAGTTGTGCACGTGTTCTCTTTGCCAAATTGTAACCATTCTCGTGCATTTTGTTATAAATAGCTCCATTAAATCTAAATCTACCTATTAGACTTTAGTTGACGTTCTCAAAGTACATCCATAACGATGTAAAATTAATTCAAGCGATGTCCAAAGAAGGTTATAGTCCGGAGAAGAAAGAAGGTGATAACAAAGTGGTCTTGGAGAGATTGCAAAACTACTTGAAAGACAAGAGGACTTCAGAAGCTTCAGATCCCAGTCTCGGGTTCAATAAGCCGAGCACCAGCTTCGAGCAGCCACCTCAAAATCTGCCGACACTCGAAGACAGCAGTAATATATTACGCGAAGTTTTAAACCACAAGAAGGCCGAACTACTCAGGCAGCCGGAGATAGTAGAATACTTAAAATCAATTTCATCGGATCTCAAGAAGTAAAGATGGCACTAACACCGAAAAGTGCGGCATCATTGATGCAGAAAACTCTAGAACGACAAGCGGCGCTGGCGCGAAACCGTCTTCGTTTCACGAAAAATCAAATAGAACAAATATTAGTGAACTACGTCAGTAACAAGAACACCGGTCCATACGTGGAGCTGGTGAAAGTGTTGCGCGACTACCCTCTGAATGAGGATAACTTTAGGATAGTGTTTGATGATAGCCTGTCATGTGTGGTGCTGTTAGGGCGGGAATTGACTCAGTTTGTAGATGTGGTGTGTAGTATTGAGTGGCTCAGCAGGACTGAGGAGTTGGTGGAGCTGTACCGCATGTTTGTGCTGAACTTGGTGACTGCACACACATACCACTGCCCTCTCGTCATGTCGCGACTGGTCACACTTTTTAAAGGTAATATTCATTCAAAACTTTTAACACATATATCATTTTGTCTAATTATGCATTGTTAAACATAATAATGTGGCATTTTGTCTGTACAGGTATTTTATATGTCCGTTGGTGGTGCAATATGCCCTCAATTGATAAAATTTAAATTGAATGGTTTTCTTTGATAATTCTTAGATGTCTATATATAGCCGATAAGATTAAAAGAATGTGAACCAAGTAGTCCAACATAAAACAGTGTTTTCTTAGAGATTAATCATTAAATGACCCAACCTGCTTTCGGTGCAGCTGGAGGGAGTGTCAGATTCAAGAATCCTGCAGCCCCACAGATTGCATATACTAATTTAAATAAGTTTTGCAACATAGTTGATATACATTGTGCAATGTTATTGTAACAAAATGTTCTAAAACATATGTTTCAGTAATATTTCACAATGATTCTCAATCACTTCTCACTTAAAGAATTGAAAAATAATTACAAATAATAAATTTTAGTCTGTTAATTAAAAGTACACATTCTAGTGAACTTATCACACATTTCAGAATTTCAGTAGCTTTTGCAATGTTAAGTCATTGTGAAATACTATTGAACCTTTCAAACTTTTGTTTAAAAAATATAGGAATAATCATCAGTTATATGTGACACCATTACTATTACTAAAAGTGTTTCTAAACAGATTCAGCATGTTAGCTTCGGCCCCATTTTTCCTATCCAAAAGTCTATGACTCTATAATCCCTAGTGCATGACATAAACATATGTTATTTAAATAATTAATAGAATGGGACAAGTCATGTTAATGGCATAGTTAGTTACCTATCTTATTTGCCATGTAAGCTTATGACATTGCCACACAACTGTATCAAAAATATATTCTATATTTTATTTCATAATAAATGTAAGGGCCAGAACTACATCTTCATTTATACAAAAAATAATTTTCTTTTACAGGAGAAGGTGAAAACTGGGATGACAGTCCACCTGCAGAGCTTCTAAACAAGTGGTCACACATCCATGACATTATAGGACACATAGTAGCCATTATGCCTATGTAAGTACCCTCCATTCACCGTTTCTTTCACAGCAAGTACCTCCCGTATGTATGAGGTCTAGTCAACAGAATGGCAAGCAGAAAGTATGGAAAAAGAAATTAGTCATGATAAAAATCATGGCTATAGCATTTTCCTTCAACAATTTACGCCTTAGATAAGATTACTAGTTATCAATGTTGTAATACATGGTGCAATATCAACATAGTTAATTTTTAAGTGGTACTGACCTATTAAAACCTTGAGATATGATTTCAAGAGTTTATGACCTTCAGCAGTGTCAGTGCCATCTAAGACCTTGAATGTCATGAACAATGTGTATGAAAGCCACAAATCATGAACTTTTCGTCATTGTTTGTAAGCAAACCATGAAGGCTGAATGTCTAAAAAATTGTACTGGGTGTACTCCATCAGGTAATTGCCTAAATAAGCCTTACGATGTTGATGTAAAGAATCTTCAAACCTACAGACAGACTTGGGTAGCTGAAGAGCTGGTTACGCCACTTCTTCTTCCCAGCAAAAACACTTAGAAAGTGGTGAAGGGTGGGCGTTTCAGAGGCTGTCTTTTGTTATTTTTAATGTTCAAAAAGTGCTGTTTTGCAGCCAAGTTTGAATAAATGATTTTCTGTTTGATGTTCAAAATGATGCATCTCTGCTTTACCTGATGCAGTAGACTTTTGTCATGACAACTCTCTGCCAACTCATATATGTAAAGTGTGAAACATCATGCCGTTAAGTATGCAGGAAAAATCATGTTCAATATACATGTACCACATACTAGATAAGGCATTGAGATGACTCATTGTGACTCTCAACTGCAGTGTACCCCTAAGCTCTGCTTACTACCAGACTACTGACTACTCCATAATTATGGTGATTAAGTTGAAGCAATGGTCACCATGTCATACTGCAAGTATATGTTCAACAATTATGCGAGCATATTTGTTGGCTGAAGTGTGGGTGATGTCAGTTGTGTTAGCGCACCATAACAGAAGCTATTCATAGCTTAGTTTGGGGCGAACCAACCATGTATAAGAATGTGTCCTTAATAATTAACATAATTATTTCATAATTAAGAAATCAAACATACATGTCCATGCATACAGATGTTTGACTAGTGCTGGAATCAAACCCACGACCACTAACGTGGCGACTACCCAACGCCGATATACTAACTACTACGCCATATGGTCGTCTTTGTGAACATGACATAGCTTTATATTATTATGATGTGATTTTACTATTTACTGCAGTTACTAAGTCATTATAATACCTATTGCAAATGCATTATAAATAGTGCAATTAGTACATAATCAGGCATACTTCACAATAAATGTGCCAAGTACCTATTAGGAATTATCAACAACAATTCAACTGTATTGTAGGATACTTTAAGTGTACCTATGTTTCCGTCTAGAATAGTCTACAACCATGGTAACATATACTATTTTAATTCGAAGTGAGTAATTAATGACATACACCTGACTTCTACTGGAGGTTATCTGACAATAATTGAACCCATGCCATTTTTTATAATAAGTTAAATATCTACATATGCTCACTTTACTCAAAAAAGAGGAATTTAAACAGAGCCAGATTAACCTATATGTCCCCCATTTTGACGTCCGGGTCCCTATGAGTCCTTCATTCCTATGGGCCTGTCATGGTTATTCCGGCACTGTCTTTGAAATGCCAAGGGGATTAGATTAATATGTGCCCTTACTTTATGTGACAATATTTTTATTTAATACTAGCAGTCGCCCGCGGCTCCGCCCGCGTGGATGTCGGTTTTCGCGACAAAAAGTAGTCTATGTGTTATTCTGATGTATAAACTATATTGTGGTAAAGTTTCATTCAAATCCATTCAGTAGTTTTTACTTGAAAGAGTAACAAACATCCATACTTACAAACTTTCGCCTTTATAATAGTAGTAGGATATGGTATTTTAATGTTTACTGGTCATTCTCTCAATTTTAGGGGATGAGCGGGATATGAGGAAATATCACAAGATTTGTGCGTGATACACAACTGACAAACACAGAAAACATCTGAGAACATTCTCGAAAAATGAGAACTATGATGCAGTGATTAAATGCACACACTGCAATGGTAAGATGCCTGTCTGAACACATGTCTACCTTCTGATGTGTGTAAGCTATGGAAAAAATATTACGTGAAACATTTTGTGCACTTCGGGGTAGAATTGACGTTATGCCGTGAAACCAAACGGCATGACGCTTTACTCCTAGCGCCCCATGTTTCACTTAAGCTGCGTTTCCACTAGGCAACATTTGGCCACGACACGTGACGCTCAACATGTACGGCAATGCTGCACAACAGCGCGCGACGATGCGTAGACAGACAAGTTGTTAAACAAAAGCTCCGCGCTGACTTGCAACATGTTGGGCAACTTGTTGTGCAACATGTTGCGCGTCAATTGTTGCCTAGTGGAAACGCGGCTTGATAGCAACATTTCAATTTATGTATTTTTTTTCCATACACGCATACATCCAGATATATTTAAGCCTAGCAAATTATGAATTTGATGGAGTGATTTGTTTGTTTTAAGCAAGAAACTTTACCCCCTGTGTTATAGAAATCTTTTTGCGTCAATAGTACTACCGTTTCGTGGTCGTACCTTTGGCAAACATTGGAACATGATTTCTTGGCTCAAGACAACCATTTACATTAATAAGATCCAGTGAGATTTTATAATTAATTGCTACATCCGTTCCGCGTAGCTGATTTTTTTTTTCAAAATCATTCACAACGTGATCCCGGTTTCAGTGTGACTAAGATTTTAGGCTTTCACTTGGCCCATTATCACATTGAAACTAAATCACTTATGACCTTTATCGACGGTTTATCTATTAATTTTTCCTTGAAAATAATAGGTAAGTAAGTCCTTTGAGTACGGAACCCTCAAAACGCTAGCATATCATGCCTCACGTCAGTAGTCATAGCCTAAACTAAATCTATACGGCTAACGCTGTGGGTCACCTTGGTCAAGTTTGTGTGAAAATCTACCGTGTAGACGTTAGTCGGCCGACCAGATATGGGCGGAGTCAAACGACTTCCAACGACCTTGCGCGCCGTGCGAATCCATGGTCGGCCCCAACTCCATGCGGTTGTCGGACGCTGTCGGCCGACGGGAGACACGACTAAGGTCACTTCTGTCGGCGGTCGGTTGGTAAGTGTAGTGCTTGTTTGAGAGAGGAGGATCTTACGTAACCCTGCCATATACGTGAGACAGTTAACTCTCCCACAAGAAGCTAACACTCTAACATGGTACTAGAGACCTAGTGGCGTAACTATACCATCTAGGGCTCGTGGCAAATTCTTTTGATGGGCATTGATAGATATCATTAAAAATCGTCACTTCATTTTAATCAATTATGAAATTGTATATGATCTTTAGTTGTCTCATTGTAATGCTTCTTGAGCAGAAGTAAACAAAATACTGAAAGTGCAATCATCATCATACTCCTGCCCTTATCCCAAGTTTTATTTGGGATCGGCGCAACATGTTTTTGTCTTCCACGCTCTTCTATCTGCCGTCATCTCACAAGTTACATTCTTTCTAGCCATATCAACTTTCACGCAATCCATCCACTGAAAGTGCAATGTTAAATAAAATATTTCTGAGCTAGTGGCCTATTGGGACTTTCTTGGGTCGGGGGCGACATAGTTATGCCACTGAGACCCAGTATTGTTGACAGAAAAGGGGACAAGCAAACAGCTTACATTACATACCTATAAAACTAAATTTGAAAAATATATTTATTTCTGTTCTATAAGTTGACGACCGGATGGCGTGGTGGTTAGTGAACCTGTCTGCCACGCTATAGGTCGCGGGTTCGATTCCCGCATAAGTCAAACATTTGTGTGCAAGAACATGGGTGTTTGACTTGGTCTGGGTGTTTCTATGTATAATATGTATGTATTTACAAAAGAAAAGTATATAAGTATGTTTATCAGTAGTCTAGTACCCATAGTACGAGCTCTGCTTAGTTTGGGACTAGATGACGTTGTGTGATGTGAATGTGTGAGGGATATTATTATAAGTCATTAATGTATCTCATATTTTCAGGACCAGTGATCTATTAATGGATATAGTGATACAACAATTCCCATACTACAAAGCCGGCTGCTACGTCAACAGAGCTTACATATACAATTTGATATGGATGAGCAAATACCTACCTTCTCTTCGGGAACAAATCATGATGGCTGTTATCAATAAGTAAGTCATACTTTTACATATAAGGTCTAACAATACTAGTGCACCATATTTTTACATGTCATCTAAAACATGCTAAGGAACGTGTTTACCACAAACAGTCATGAAAACAACAACATTTATTTTATTAAATTAATCCTCATATTCGCTAAATTGGGTATTTGCCTGTGTTTGATTTTGTATTTTTAACAAAACAAACACACGTACAAGGAACATTTTTTTTTAAAACAGCTTCAAAATTGGTTGATAAATGGAGCAGCAATCAACATTTTTTTATATTCGTATGTTGAAGAGTGGGATCATAGTGGGGACATCTTGCTATCTCTTTTGCACATGCGTGATCAAATAGCGTTGAAGTTTTTCTGTTATTTAACTGTTTGACTTTTTACTGGTTTTGAAAGGGTTTATAAATTACTTATTTCTCAACAGATACCAAAAATTATTTCTGTTTTTGGTTTTATAAAATGTTTGATATGAATAATTAAAAAAAAGAGTCAAATACCCTATTTCATGAACCATTCTTCTTAGTATGGCACTGAACTCACCCCATCAGTCTCTGGAGGGCAGTCCTTGACATTCTGTATAACATTATAAAACATTGTGTAACACGATAACACTATAAATGTTAACGTGTTACACATCATGTTTTATAACGTTATAATTATAACAGCTATGTAGGATCACCCTAAGATTAACAGGCCCAGTACTTTTTTATTTATTTTTATTTTGATATATTCCAGGATGATAATAATAGACGTTAATATAGTAGAAAGGGAGAAAAATAAAGCACAAACAGAAACAATGTTTGACATGGAAACCGATGAACGGGACGAGGTTTCCGAAACCTTGGACTACTGCATGTTGGAAGTGCTAAAATGGCTGGAAGATGAAAGAGATCCTACTATGAATATTCTCTGTAATGTCTTCGATAGAATAATTCTACCTACTTATGGTATAAGGTAAGTTTAATCACAATATTAACCTTTTGACTGCCACGTCGAAAAAAGAAAAACGTGCCCTCAGCGCCCAGCTAAAAATTCATCATAAATACCTTCAATATAGTAGTGAGTTCGGAATTATATCTATTGAAACTTTTAGAGATTGTCATGTAGTCGTGACCGTGACGAAGCACTTTTTGACTCGTCATCTATACACGACTGTGGCGGTCTAAAGGTTAATTAAACGAGGTAAAATTTGTGTGTATTTTTGTAACTTCTTCACGAGCAAATGGCTGAACGACTCTTGATGAAACTCCCCCAGTAATATAGCTTATTAGCTTCCGCCTGTGGCTCCCAAGAAAGCCTAAAGTCTTCCTCGCTAAATGGGCTATCTAGCGTAGTAATAATTTTCCAAATCGGATCAGTAGTTCCTGAGATTAGCGCGTTCAAGCAAGCAGACAAACAAACTCTTCAGCTTTGTAATATCAGTATAGATAGATCGGAAAAATGAGGCTAGTTGTTTATCCAGGTGCAGGAAAAATTGCGTAGTTAGGAAACGAGTAAAACTGCTGGAAGAATATAGTATTAGATATTTTTCTGCACCGTTGACAGTATAATGTAATAAGACACACTGTTTTACATAATATTAATGCATCTGCTAAAAACGGTTGCAAGAAAATGCAATTAATAAATGATGACACTTCGAAATCTGATATTGCATTCTATAACACATGACATGACGACCCCGTGCGCGCAATGGTAACCTGACTGCCGAGCTTAAGGGTCCCGGGTTCGATTCCCGGTACAGTCGACATTTGTGCGATGAGCATACTTAGGCCTCGTTTAAGGAGACGGGACGCGTCAGGCGGCGCGGTGCGCGAAGCGGGCCGCCGGTAACACAAACATACGCCGATGTATGGAGCGTTCAAGGAGAAGCGTTTTTGCTCGCGTTTGTTTGAATTGTAGCGTCGCATGAGACGGGCAACGCCGCGTAGGACGCGGCGGATGAAGCGACTGGCGACGCCGCGAAGGACGCAGCGGATGAAGCGACGGGTGACGCCGCGTAGGACGCGGCGGATTAAAGCGACGGTTGACGCCGCGAAGGACGCGGCAAGGAAGGGGAAGGAGAGGTGCGGGTGCGGTAGCCGCAGCGGGCGCCGCAGCGGACGACGCCGCGTGCGCCGCTGCGGACTACGCGGCGGGCGCATCGCCGTAAACCACTAATCCGTATGCCCCGCTCCTTCATAAACGAAACCACTAGTTATCATATGTTTGTGTTTACGCGTGCGATGATGCGTGCCGCTTCACGCGCCGCCCCTCCGTAAACAGAAGAAACGTCCGACGCGCCGCGAGACGCCACGCCACACGCGACGCGGGACGCCCCGCGTCTCCGTAAACGAGGCCTTATTGGCTGTGGTCTGGGTGTAATGTATTTATTTATAAATAAGTATGTGTAAAGTGCATGTAGTTTATCAGTTGTGTTTAGCACCCATAACACATGCTAATAAATAGCTTACCCTGGGGCTAACCGACCGTGTGTGAAAAGGTGTCCCGATATATTATATTACTATTAATAAAATCTGAAATCTGGTCGCGGCGTCTCATTAGCGCATAGTACTGACGCCAGCACATCAAGCTACTACGATCTGTCAAATTTCTTAAAGAGATTTTCAACTCTATCGCTGAAGCATATGGTTCAAAATTTATTGGGATTGGACAGTTTCAAACTGTATTGTTCTTCTTATTATTTTAAATTCCACTTGATAGGCGTTGCCAGGTCGTAGTCGAGTACTACATAATTGCACTTAGCTTGATGATCTCATTATTCATCGAAATGATAAACTATTAAAGATTTATATCGAGTATTAGTTTCCTGTATTATATGTATGTATATTAATGTGTATGTGTGTTGTATGTATATCTGAGTCTATTATATTCAATACCTCCTATATGTATGTATATTTGCGAGTTACGACTATATGTATTAGGCAAGCTCCCACATTAATTATGAATTATACCAATAATTTCGCGCAATTCGCTTTTTTTGGTACCTACTAGCGCCCGAAGAAACTACTTGCCGCACCCCGATAAAAAGTAGCCTTTGTCTGACTCTAGACTATGTGTCTACCCTTTACGTTCACGCGTGTTGGCATGACCAAGGGAAATAGGTATTCAATTTTATATATTATTATCGATAACTAAAGTATCCGTACCCGTTCAGCCGTTAAAAATTTCAAATTAACAGTAATTTTATTAATTAATCAATAATTTTATATTCCAGACACGTCCAATTCCTACTCCTGTACACGATATCAATCAACCAGCAATGTGCGGACCGAGTTCTCGACGGCCTGTGGTTGGTAGCCGCAGGCTTGCAAGGACAAGGCCCTGGAGCCCTAACGACCAGGCGAACAGCTGCCTCCCACTTAGCTGGACTACTGGCACGATGTGTCAGAGTCCCCAACACGAGATTAATTAAATACTTGAGGAGTATGGCGGAATGGTGCCACTCTTATATCTCCGCGACGCAGGAGTCGACAGCAGCTACAGATAATTTGAAAGCACATGGCGCGTTCCATGCGATTTGTCATGCTGTGTTCTATCTTGTGGCTTTTAAGCATCATATGCTGTTTAGTAGTAAAGAAAGTATGTATCTTCTTCTCTGTATTAAATAATGCTCCCATATATCTGTAGAAAAAAAGTTGATAAATTATGTGCCATATAAGGATATCTGCTTGTTGGGAATCCAACTCCTTGAATAAATCCGAACCATATTGGATTTTGACAATAACTTCAAAAAATTTCATCATTTCTTTAGAAGTATTTAGTCATTTCATAAAAGCTTATTTTTTTTTCCTTGCCCAAATTAATTATTTCAAATAATACGAATTGACAATTGATACTTGCTAAAAGCAAATCAACATGATACCTCCATTTTCATCTCATACTTAATTTTTCCAATTCGGCTTAGACCATGTACTCCTATATGTTATAACCCCTCTAAATATTTTGCAACAATCTTATCCTATCCTAATAAATTTGTTACCTTCTTCCAGATGTAAACTTCGTGGAGTCCCTAAATCTACCCCGTTTAGTGACTTGCGCCTTGAACCCCCTGCGAACGTGCCCTCCGCAAGTCACGCGAGCTTTCTCTTCAATAACGCGGTCACACCAAGTCGTGTATTGCCAGGGAATTATTGAGAAGAATGCAAGACACACGCTGCAGTCGACGGCCGTACAACAATATGATGAGTGGTTCCCTTACGACCCTTATAATTTGCCTAGGTAAGTTTTTAAGATATAAACATGAGAATCAGCAAAATTTTATCGCTGAAAAAATTTTTCCAGTGCCAACTGATAAGTTATGTGTCAAACAGTTCACTCGCTGTTTCCCACTGGCTTAACACTTATTATAAAGGAAATTTCTTTAGAAATCTAGATAAATAGTATCAAATGATCTCCATACCTTTTTCTTTCCTGGGAAATCATCAAATGACCCCTCCCGCCGAGAGTGCAGCTGACACTCCCTGTGTCAGACTCTTACTGACTAAAACCCACTATGTTCCTTCTGGAGCTCCCTGTGTGCCAGGGCCGGTATGATCTCCATACCTAATTTAATTCAAATAGGATCAGCCGTTTTCCAGTTACATATAATATGATTTTATTAATATAAGTCATTTTTTTTTTCACAGATCCGGTAAAATAATATGGCCACTGTGCATAGACTACAAAGACTGGCTGAAAGAAGGTGATGACGAAACCCAATACTCGTCTATGAAGCGAAAATTAGAAGAGGATGACGACTATTTAGTGATGGTCAGTCCCACCCAAAGATTCGCCACCTCCCTGTCCCACGGCATCTCACCCGGTTTCAGAACCAGTGAAAATATATTAATATAAACTAAAATTAGTAAAACTGTACACTATATTACTCCTCTACCAGTTTCTAGTCGGTAGTGACTATGTTCTGAACTTATATATTTTTTTATTTCTATGTATGCTGTAATCTGTTACATAGTTTTATTATCCCAGTTGTTTTAAAAGGTCATTTCATGATTGTCCTTCATGCTTACGATGACGTACCGCTTATTAGAGTAAGTGAATAAATTAAAAATGTAAATATACTTAGGTAAGGACTTCTTTGTGAATTTAATGCCAGGCATACCATGAAGATGGATAAAAGCATTCTTCCACTGTTTTGTCTATGGAACATAATGTTACCAAAGTTGAAAATGGTGGAAATTACGTCTTTTATACTTTGTCTGTTAAAATGAAATGCATAAATATTTTTAAACCTAAGTATTTAAACCCAGTAAATGATAATATTATTATGTAATAACTGAAAATGCCCATCGTAAACCAGTTTTTATAACTTTTTTATTACAGTGTTTTGTTTGAAAAGATTTTAATACATATTTTTAAACAGCCTCACTATTAAAATATGTAGATAAATATTTTGGTAACTAGTACAATTTGTCTGTTATGTATATTCTTACATAGTTTAAGCGACTGATGTACATTTATTGCAATGCATTAAATAGGCTTAATACATAAATAAATATTTATTTATTATATCCAGTTTTTTATTCCAATTTTTTTGACCATTCATTTGTATGAAAATCTACTGCAAACTTGAACGGGCGTCGGGATTATAGATCGATACGGTTAGTGTGTTTTTCTAAGACTAAGGGTCGGTTCATATGTTCATATCTAACGGAATATGCGTCGCGTAACGCCAGAACTGACAAATCTATAGAAAAACACTTGACCGTTCACACTCAGCTGATGATACGTTACGATGATACGCTCGGCGTATTTTACGTCAAATATGAACCGACCCTTAAATACCTAATAGAATAAAGGTATTCAAATAAAATCGTTATCTACACAAATATTAGGCCACGTTCAAGGAGACGCGACGCGTCAGGCGGCACGGTTCGCGGAGCGGGCTGCGCGGCGTCAAGTGTTTTCTCCGTTTATGTAGAGGCAGCGCGCGTCGCTGCCCGCCGCATTTGACGCGTAAAGACAAACATATGATAACTAGTGGTTTCGTTTATGAAGGAGCGGGGCATACGGATTAGTGGTTTACGGCGATGCGCCCGCCGCGTAGTCCGCAGCGGCGCACGCGGCGTCGTCCGCTGCGGCGCCCGCTGCGGCTACCGCACCCCCACCTCTCCTTCCCCTTCCTTGCCGCGTCCTTCGCGGCGTCAACCGTCGCTTTAATCCGCCGCGTCCTACGCGGCGTCACCCGTCGCTTCATCCGCTGCGTCCTTCGCGGCGTCGCCCGTCGCTTCATCCGCCGCGTCTTACGCGGTGTTGCCCGTCTCATGCGACGCTACAATTCAAACAAACGCGAGCAAAAACGCTTCTCCTTGAACGCTCCATACATCGGCGTATGTTTGTGTTACCGGCGGCCCGCTTCGCGCACCGTGCCGCGTGACGCGTCGCGTCTCCTTAAACGAGGCCTTAGACATCTGAAAAGTTGCGTTTGCTTCCATGCACGCACTAACCACGGGAAATTAATTCTACCTAGAAATTTGCAAAATGGAAAACCTTATCGTCGATCAACCCGTGCTCTGCCAACATCGGGAGAAAATCCAAAAACATCGAAGAGTTAAGGAAAATTGAATTAAAATGAATGTAAATGTTTTAAAAGCTTAATTTATTCACAACAACCTGCACACAAGGTAACTGTAAATATTTGAACTATGAGTATTTATAAGTATTCTCGCCTCCACAATATTGTGTACTTAAATCGATTCGTTGATTACTTTCATAGATTTAACAGACAGACATAAATGAACACACTGATGGTACAAGGCTTAAAACTATTTTTTATATAAGACAACATTGTCAAAAGCTAATGACTGCTTCAAATATCAAATTTACGATAGCTACATTCTAGAATTATCCGGATTGACAAATTCTGAATAAGTTACAAACATTTATCTCTCTCGAAACTATTACTACCAGCTGACTTGACTTATATTCTAACAATTAAATATCGTAATACTTAAAAATAAATCACATTTAACGTATTACCGAAATTTAAAAAAATAAAACATTATTAATATCATTAGACACTACTGTGGCACACACCACGTTCATTGAGATAAAATTTAGAAGATATTGCTAATTTTTATAATATTGAAAAAGTTATGCAGTAATTGATTATAATATTATACAAAAAAATTATGAGACAATTTTAAAATATAATATTAAGTCTATTAAGTACTCTAAATTATGCATTTAAAAAACTCAATATTTCATTGTGAATATCAATGATTCAATACATAACAGCTTAGCAAAGGCCTCAAACACAAATAACAGTACCATTCTCAGTAAATATGTCAAGGAAGTAAAAATAATACTTTTAGATGCCCTAAAATAATGAATAGCTTGAGATTAACAAAACCTTTACATCTAATCTTCACAGTAGCGTCACCTTCATTATGAATTAAGACAATATCAAACTAAAATCTATCTTTTTTTGTGGTATGGGTGCCGTCGTCGGAATGATGAAGCAGATTTGCTCTGTGGTTGATATTGTTTTGTTTGATACTGGGCAATGACTGGAGCCTCGTTTGCTGCTAACTTGTTGACGACAAAGTCATCACCAGCCTTCATGTTCTCCATCATTTTGAGTTTCGCTTCAATGGACTGTATGGCAGTTTTCTTGCTAAGTTTAAGCTCCGGTTTAGCACCTGCTAGGACTGCTATGCCTAGTTCTGGTTTCGGTTTTTCCTGTTCCTCCTGTAAAAGTATAGAGGATATAGTTAATGATTTTATTTGAATGTTTTAATATTATCTGTAGATTAAAGTTGTTTTATATCAACTATTAAAATGCAAACTTCTTCATTGTGTTCCAAATGAAGAAATGAGAAATACTGTGGACTTGTAGAGTAATTAATTGGGACTTGGAACGATTCAAACCAATTTTTTTTTATAATTATTGAATGAATAGTTTTTAAGTAATGTTATGTACAAGAAACTTACTGTATTCTTTGCAAATTTGACGCTTATCCTTTTAGACCCCAGGACTTGGCCGTTTAATGAGTTCATGGCTTTGATGGCATCCTGCCTCAGCTTGTATGTAACAAAGGCAAAGCCCCGGGGCTGTCCCACATTGGGGCCACTCCGATGGAACAGCATGTCAAACTTCTCGATGTTTCCATACACACGGACCATTTTCAGTAGTTGATACCGGTAATGAGAGAAGGTAATTTGTTAAAAATATGTTCATGAGTTCACTTCAAAAGCAGTGCAAAAGATATTTTAAAATGTATTCTAGAAGACCAGATCTAATTCAAGAAATATTATAAGATGTTAATTACAAATAGCTTGGGAATAGGCTAGGCAGATGATACTGTTAACAAGAAAGTATGATAACTTTATGATGACAAGAATATAACAAGGAAGCCATAGATAATTTTATAAAGTTTGTTATATGGGTATAAAAGATAAAATAATCATACTCATTAACTCTGGTGTCGAGATTGCCGATCCAAATTCGTTTGTCAGATACCTCGCCGGGCTGAAAAGGCTCCAGATGTAAAGGCACCTGTAAAAACGAGGTCAAATATTGATCGATCCCCGACACATGACACCGTGCACCATTTATTCGATGATATAACTCAACATTAATAGTACATTAGTAGTTACTGTACCGTAATTAGGCGCCGTAATTACGGTACAGTAACATAATAATTAATAATATAAACAAAAGAAAACGTTTGAATATACAATTTAATCCATCAACATACCGTAGCGTCCTCCATAGTGAGAGATTGAGTTGAAAATGCAGAAATTAAGACACAAAGTGATTTTTTATAAGGCAAAGAAACGCGCCAGTATCGTTAACATCATAAATGAACCATTTTCCCCACAAAAGCCAACAGAATCCTCGAAAAATTGAGATTACAATTTTCACTTCACAAATCACAATAGTTCAGAAATGTCTAGAATTTGACAAATTCGCTCAGTTTCTGACGCACAGAATATGGAATCGACGCGATTGATTCATGACCATAGATAGAATTGAACATCCGGTTGGCTCAAATATTACCGGTTTTTTAAACACACAGACATCACTATTATATTTTAATCTGTATCGAAAAGGATATTACTTTTATGCTATCTATGTAAGATGCTGTAAATATTTTTGATGGCGAAATGTCAATGAAACGAAAGCATTTAGTCATCTTTTCAAATATTTTGCAAAATTGCGAAATACACACGAGCCAACGTGAACCACAATTGTAAATAAGTAAAAGTTTAACATTACTTTATATAAATTACCTTCTAACAAACCTCTATAAAAACATGCTAACTTTATGACATTCAGCAGTCCTTTCCTCACCTCCAAGCTATGAAGGCGATAAATAAAAAGATTCCAGGTATATTGCCTCCCCCGCCAAAAAGCGAAATAGATGGCAAAATCACTGACTTATCGTCAAAAACCGTAGCGGAGTTGTATGAGTTACGAGACAGGCAGTTGAAACTATTGAACAACAAATCCTTTATATCTAAACTGCCTGACAAAGGTGCTAAAATTCAAGCTTTGCATGATAAAATTGTTAGTGAATTGAAGGCCAAACAGGATGAGGAACAAACTTGTCTTATGTTCAACAAGTTGAAACTGAGTGGTATTGATAAAAATACTGTACAACAAGTTGAATGGGTTGGCAAAATTGAGGAGAAAAAGGAGACATACCTAGACTCAGATGACGACAGTGAACCAGAGGATGTTTTACATATTCTCAGCCAAAACACAGTGCTAGAAAAACAGGTAAAAGTATTAACCCCCGAAAAGCCCCTGATAACCAATGAAGACTTATTGAAAATTGGTGAATTACCCCACGTAAAGTATATAGTAGAAAAAACTGAAGTTCAACCGAAACCTAAACCTACTGGTCAATTTAAACCATATAAAACAACAATATCCAATGCACATAATCCAGAAAAAGAGATTTTGAGAAAAAAGCATAAACACTGGGAGGTTACCGCTGCAACTCCACCTCCAAGTGTCTATGGTCCAGCCAAGGTATTGTCTATAGAAGAATCTTTGAAACTCCAAAAAGAATATAACACTCATCTAAAAGAAATAGAAGCGCAGCATGCTGCTGAGAAACTTTTGGCCCGAGCTGGAATCAAGATGGCTGAATTACCAGCAGATAAAAGTAGTTTTGGAAAATATAGAGAGGTAAATAGTGATGATTCTGATGTATCAGACCCTGAAGGAAGTGATAAAGAAGTACATGATGATGAACCAGAGAGAGGAGGAGTTATTTTCACTGTTATGAAATAATTTAAGCTCAATTTTTTTAACACCAGAATTGAAGAAAAAATTAAATGTTAATATTTGTTTTTGAGTGGCTGTCGAAAGAACCAAGATCCAGATCAAGGCGTGATTGTTTTGTAAAACATAATATGTAAATACTGCTAACTTAATAAGAAAAGAAAATAAATAATAATGATGATTATTTTATTCAACTTGTTTTTTATTATATAATGCCCTTATTATGCCTTGATTCTTTATTAAGTTCATTCACACTACTAAAATATTCTACTTAGATTTCGTCAGTAGATATTTGTTAGAATCATTCCAATATTAATGGTCAGGTTCCAGTCCTACCATGGATCCTTTACTTCTAAATGTCGATCGAAAGATAAGCCACCCATCCTGACGCAAAAACTCCCGTTCTTCAAATACAAGCAGTACATTAAATAATCCGCTTACTTTGATATCGAGAAAATTAAACAATAGATGCACTCATTCATCGTACAACTACGCATTAACATCCCTACCACGAGAATGCAATCAAGTCGCATTTACAATCTCGATAGCGACTTGCCCGCGAGTTGCTTACTCACTCGGCCGCGCGCGCTCGCGAGTACCGCACGCTCGCCAGTTCTATAGATCGTGTCGACATCGAAAACTATCGATAGTTAATTCGTATCTTTGTGACAATGGCACCTTCTGCGAATGCTGTCGTGGGGATTGACGATGATCAGCGTTTTGCGTTAATGAAGGTATGTTTTAGTGAAAAATATCTATATTTAATTTAGGAATTTGAGATGTTCTTCATTTGTTTACGCCGATAGATAAATGATATGAAAATTTTAATCGCTTTGTAATGTAGGCAAGTTTGTGTTATGTATGTAGGTTCTAGTTTTAAATTCGTTGTCAGCATATTTGTGACCGAATTAGAGAAGTAGCAAGTGTTCTAAATTCCTTTTATGTGAGGTACTTACCTAATCATTATCGAATCTACCATCAACATTTTTTTTACAGAATTATTTATTCATAGGTAATTATTTTAATTTATCTGTGGATAGAGTTCCTGTCCTGTCTTTGATTAAGCCTACGATTATGTAAATCTTTTTCTTGACCTAAGTTAATAACTAGGTAGGTACACTTGTAGTCATTCCAAGGTCTATTTTAATTTAATACACATTTTTACATGATTATTACTTTAAATACGTACCTCTACATACAAAAGATCATAACTAAACTTTACTTGACGCTAAAGCTATTACTGCCGTATACGGTTTCAAATAAAACAAAGGTCAGAAGTAGAACAACTCTGTATGGAGTCTAGAACAAGTATGTCATTATTATGATACGCTTCCTAGGTACCTCAAATTATAGAAAATCCCTGAATACACGGTACACGGTTCACAACTAGTCAAATTCAATATTTTAATTAAGCACCCAAAAATGTTTCCTTTCCATAAAATTTGTATAAAAATAAGAACTATGATGTCACAGGCTTATCAAACTATATACTTACCTACTTAATATTGCTTACATTATCAAAAAAGCCATCAAAACTCTAGAAGAAAAAGACGTTATTTGAAGATGCCAAATGAATATTATACAGATTTTAATTTTTGATATAATCAACTACCCAACAGCCAACTCTGGACTTTGTTGGTAATGGTTATAGCGTTTAGGTAACATGTATAATTTATTAGATATAGATAGGTAAATAATAACAACAGAACCGCTGCATCTGTTCAGTTCATCGATCTGTAGCAATTTATAAAATAAAAATAATGTACAAAAGTGCAACGGCGCGTATCTAAACAATAGTTTGAACGTAACGTTTTCTTAACAAATCTTTTTTATCAGAAACTGATTGGAACAGATAATTTTGTGATGAAATTAAAATGGAAGTAGAGACTTGCGTAATTTTCGGCCTTTTTATAAGTTTTTAAATTACGAATCTATGTACTTAAAATAAGAACACTTTTTTTTTACTTATGATAGATAGTTAGGGACTTAGATGTCAAAATAAGGTTATAGGTAATTATGTACTTGTATTTCATACCCTTAATATAGTTGGATGAATAATGGCAGGAAGCAAGTAAGCTTCTTAAATGCACCGCCTTTAGTATAATACACCTTATTTAATATATTTAATTAGTTAATGTTGTAAATATTACTTCAATTAATTAAAGGTGTATTTATAAACGTAATACGTTTTAATAAGAATACAACCTTACAAATAAATAAAGAGCGATCTTTTAATAACTAAATTATTTCTAGCTATTTACATAGCATGGATCTAGTTTCTTCCTTATTCTTCTTGCCCTGTCCCAAGTTATTTAGAATCGGCGCAATATGTTTTCCGATATTATTATGAGTATCATCATCATCAGCGTTTGTATCATTTCACTTTACTGAAATACTAGCAACATTCTATGGCACACCAACCGCTGAAATCGACCGTCTACTCTCCTCCCCTCTACTTACGTACAGACGCTAGTACATCAAGCTACTACAATCTGTCGTATTTATTTCCTTAATAGATTTTCTACTTTATCACTAAAGCATATTTGGAAAATTTGTCAGTTTCTAGTAGCTAGATGTGCTGGCGTCTGTAATTAATTTAGATTCATACATTTAAGGGTTTAAATTCAAAGTCAGAACACGCATAATATAAACTCATTAGTGTTAATGATGATCACACATTCGTGGCTGTGTTTGGGTTGTCATTGAGATTGAATACAATACAATTGTCCAAAAAAGTGTATAAGTACCAAAGATTGTACTCGATCACAACAAAGGCTTTGTTTTATTGTAAATTTGTACACACATCTTATTTTAATCATGCTTACTTTTCCGATCGATTCAGCCGCGTCGAAACTGGATTATTAAGCAGAATCCTACTCTGTGTTATAACATTTTGAAGGGTAACATTCAAACAATCTTAATCTATTACAATCTTGGGCACTTAAGTAATAATATTATATTTAAATTTATTGACAAACTTATTAGAATTAGATAACTAAGGACAAATTAAAATAATGCATCAATAAATTCATCCGCATCGCTGTCAGCGGGGATCGTGTCCAAAAGGGTGGCCGCATTGCCACGTTGATGACAATGCTGATCCGTTGGCCAAGGTATTGGCCAGCCTTTTGGTCACGTCAACGTGTAGGCTCCACTAAGCGCTTGCTCATGCTTAATAGGGTTATCTTATTAGACACTTTTTTTTTCTTTCTTAAAACTTGCTACCACGAGAAGAAACTACAAAAATAATCAATATTCTCCATAGTTGATCGAAAGTATTTACGTGGTAGATACCTACATGTATATAGGTATGCAAGATCTTGATCCACTTTTTCAAAGTCATGCATTTAAATTATACAGAGCTGCATTGGTTACGATCAATATTGTTTAGGGTTGCATGTTATTTATCAGTAAAAAGGAATTTGGCTATTGATATTAAATATTATTTCAAGCTCTTTTGATAACGCAATAATTGATTTGGCTTTTTTTTGAATCCAGTACATTACAGTACCTACCTATGTTATATAATCAATTTACAATAGTGATCAATACTTACACATCGTTTTTTTTATTATCACCACCCGCTAGGTATAAAATTAAGCTAATCTTAATAATTATTTTGATATAGTATAAGAGAAGATATTGAAGCCGTGGTGGCCTAGTGGTTAAAGAGCCTACTTCTCAAGTATGAGGGCGTGGGTTCGATTCCAGGTCGGGCAAGTACCAATGCCACTTTTCTAACTTTGTATGTACTTTCTAAGTATATCTTGGACACCAATGACTGTGTTTCGGATGGCACGTTAAACTGTAGGTCCCAGCTATCATTGAACATCCTTGGCAGTCGTTATGGGTAATCAGACAGTAAGTCTGACACCAGTCTAACCAAGGAGTATTGGGTTGCCCGGATAATTGGGTTGAGGAGGTCAGATAGTCGCTCCTTGTAAAACATTGGTACTCAGCCGAACCGGTTAGACTGGAAGCTGACCCCAACATAGTTGGGAAAAGGCTCGGGACATGATGATAAGAGAAGATATTGAAATTAGTTATAAATATAATTTTTAAGGCAAGCAGTATCATTTGTCGTGTCTTTGGTAATATTAATTTCTTAACAACTAGTTTCGGCCGCCGGTTTCACCTACTTCCTGAGGGAACTACTGCCCGCACCTGGTTAAAAAGTAGCCTATATGTTATTCTGATGTATAAACTCATCATCATTCCATCAGCCGTTTGTGTGTGAAGCGTTAACAAACATACACACATAGGTACACACATACTCATAAACTTTCGCCTTTATAGTAGCGTGATTAACTGTAGCGATTGCAATAGGGAAATATTTCTAAGAATATTACTACATGAAGCACCGAATTCGTTGCATTTCTTTATCGTGGTGCAAATTTAAGCATTCATTACAGTATGCACGAAATTGCAGGTAATGTTCAGTTATAATAGCAACTTACGAAACCCATGATCTCTTGTCTTATCTCAGACAGTAAAAAAATTACTCTTCTTTATGAAATGTTGCAGGCCTAAAGGTTAATAAACCTTTGACCAATAAAGCTTCCACTGATGTCTTATTTATTTATTTATATCATGATCTACTTATCAGAACTGAAACATATTTTTCATAGTTATTAGGGCCAGTTACCCAGCTTACGGATACCAGATAAATTAAAAAATGGAGTAGAACTTGTATGAAATTACCTGCCAGATAAACTATCTGGAACTTATCAGCAACCTGTGAAACTGGCCCTTATTATTATTCTATGATGATCGGTTTCTGAATTCTTTGTCTATGGTTAATGACAATAGACAAATCATAGTACCTACCTATACAGAAACGGCTATAAAAATTCTCTCGTTTCGCAGAGACGCTTGATGTTAACAAAAACCTTTATAACACAACTGGATCAAATATATAGGTATTTATCAATGCCGTCATGTTTATTTTAAAGTTGATTTTTACTGATCTCGTTCGGAAATTAAGTGGAAATATTGATTTCCCAACGCCTTATCTTAATTATCATGCGAGGGCCTTGCATAATCATTGTGACCAAACCTTTTCTAAGTAAAGCTGAACTATAAGATGTTGTCATTAATTTGGTTTTGTCTTAATAAATTACATATTCCTATTAGGCTGAATTATTCTCTGTACCTATTTAATCTTTCACTGCCACGTCAAAAAAAAAGAAAGACGTGCCCTCAGCGCTAAGCTAAGAATTCATCAACAAATACCTACCTACAATATAGTAGTGAGTTCGAAATAATGTCGATTAACCTGAATATTAATTTTGAACTTTAAGTCTTTCATGTAGTCGAGACCGTGGTGTGCTGGGCACTTTTGGCTTGTCATCTATACGTGACTGTGGCGGTCAAAAGGTTGACTGTAATATACATAGATAGCTCAATCAAATCAATAACAGAACTCTATAGTTAGACAGAATAGCCATAATTCTCCAGAATGCCCAAAATATACTGACGAGAATCATTCAATGAATTTAATAAAAACGTTTTTCTACGTACAATAGCCTTGGAGTTTAAAACAATTAACTCAATAGGTAAAACAATACCTAAATTTGATGATCAAATTAACTAGTTAATAGATGTTCTTCTCACGTTCGTAACAATCGTAACAAAATCAATAAGAAATCATTACACAAGGTACTATTGAATTGAATCATTGAAATATGTTCCCAACTAGTTACACTCCTCCATTAGATATACTCAGAAAGATGGCGGCATGGTGCAACGAGACTAGGTATTACAAAATGTTTGCATTTCGCACTAAGTTCGCGTGCACAAGTTGCCAAGACTGCACATGGTAGAAAAGTAACAGAGCTAGTTATTATATTATTAATCTCCATTGAAATGAAATAATGGATGAATTAAATGTGTACTGCATGCTATGTTCAAGACGCTACTATGTTCGCATGGCGGAAATGCCGAATACAGTGATACCCTTAGATGTTAAGAACCAAGGAACAGAGAATAAAGTGGAAATGGCATAGAACAAAATTACTATGGGACTCACGGAACAGACTCTCTATTCCGTGTTAAAAACTGGTGTTAACTACCTACCTATATTCTTGCAAATAAATATATCATTCATTCATTCATTCATTCAATGCTTTTGCCCACAGTGCCAATCATGTCCTTAAGGTCTATTAACTTACGGTGACACCGTGAGTGACTACTGACTATAGAGTCAGCAAATAAAAACTAGATACTTAAATTTTGCCTTTTCGAATGTATCTTTCTGACTCTGTACTTTATTAAAAAATAAATTATTAGGTATAACACTCTTTGAGCCTGTTTCACCACCTACGGATAAGTTCCAGTTAGCATATTTGGACATCGTGAAACTGGCCCTTACAGTCATTTTCCACAATCGAATAAAAATACTCTCATCCGCAGTAACAATATCGTGTTCGCTGCGGTCTGAGGGTTACAAAATTGGCATTCCTATTATTAACCTTAAACCCTCAACGAACCCCAAATTATACACCATTCTACAGACGTGCCGTATCTGTAGAATTGCCTCAATTTTCGTATCATGCAGCGATTGTGTCAATCTTTGTGAATGCAAGCGCAATGCGATCGTTACCGTGTCGAAACAACGGCCGATCGCCGCGACACTTAAAGTTAACTTGCCTTTTTACCTTCACTTAAGTGTTACGTGGTTTGGAAAGGCTTTTTTCTATAAATTACGTATTTATGTTTCGCTTTGAGAGTTATTTTGGGTTGACAATCAGTCCCATTGTTGTGCTTATAGCGGATTGACTAGTTACCCAATTTTTCGGAGTTCATTTGGTACTTTGAGCTCAGCTATGGCCTGTTTCGGGGGGCCCTCTATCGGTGATTTATCTATTCATTTCCTCTTAAATCCTATCGTTAAAGGAGCTAGAAAATTCGTGCAGAAATGCAAGAAAATAAAACAAAATTTACATGTTTTACAAAAGAGGTAACATAAAGCCTTATAAAGCTAATAAATGGCGTCAAACAATTGCTCGCTCCCATGTTGATTGAAATCGCTAGTCGAAATAAAACAGACTGTAAACAAGACGTAGGCATAAACAATGAGGTCTATGCCACTGCAATCTCTTTCGCTTTTTTATATTTTTTTTCAACTAGAAAGTCTAGACCATGTCTAGACTGTCTAGTAACGTACCTAGTTCGGCAAGTAAATTAAATTAGTAATTAATCATTTACACATACACAGTCTGGGTATATTCCTGCTGCAACACAGTGAGTCTGCAGAATTGCTGATAAAAATAGAACTGCATTTATCCTTACTAATATTATCATTGCGAAAGCATATCTGTCTGTGTGTCGCGCTTTCACGCCAAAACTACTGAACAGATTTAAATAAAACTTTGTAGACACATATTCTAGACTTTGAGAAGGTACAGAGGCTATTTTTCCGAGTGCGGGATGTACCTAGTTCTCTCGGGCGGCGTGTGTTATCGCGGGGAACAGTTTTGCATTTTTATTCACATGCGCAATTATCCAGTTAAAACCAGTTTCACAATTCTAGCTCCTGCATAGTTTATGCACTACACCGTCCTTGTTTCTCCCTTGCTCGAGCCGATGTCCTACTCTCTTGCCAAGCTCGAATCTAACAACACAAAAACCCAAGCCCCATAAAAGCAATCCTATGAAGATACTTGGAGAATCTCAATACCAATCTATACAGCTTTCTGGCTATTTCATCGAACCTAGGCAAGTGCATGAAGTATTCATATATCCTTAGCGTATGCAGATTTTGATATTTGAATCACTATGACTGCACCTAATTTATATTACAAGAAATTGCATTTAACATAACTCAGTTGCATTGAAACGGACGTTCGAAGGTAAAACATTATTTTTTAATTTAAGTAGGTCACTAAATATAATAAAAATGTAAATCCATATAGTTGCAATTTAAAATAATATGCCAGTAAAAAATGATGCTTACAGCAAAAGCGATATTATCTAGTGTTGTTACTTTCATAACTTTCCAATCGTAACATCGTGGTTTATGGTTATCTAATGGCGGCTATAATGGTGGATAGCAAGTGTCATCTCATTTCAAATGTTGACTCAGCCGATAAATACAAAAAGCACTTACGTGTCATACTCCACGGCCCGCCATTTTTATCTAACTCAAAAATCGAACGTAGGAAAGTTATTAATAATTCAAACTCAAACTCAAAATCATTTATTCAAACTTGGCTGTAAAACAGCACTTTTTGAACGTCAAATATTACAAAGACAAAACCAAAACGCCCACCCTTCACCACTTCCTATGTATTATTTATATTGTTAGTGTAGTAACTAGCTCTTCGATGATTCGAGCTGTTTCCTGGTAAAGTGACAACTGGGACTTCTCTAAAGAAAACAAAATCTTAAATATCTTACTTCCAGTTGATTTAGGGGCATTGACGAAAGAATCTACTCGTACAACCGTCTTAGAACCTATCTATTTACTTATCTATGCTTCTTCTTTTTAAAAGACGATTCGGCCAGCCACATTATCTAATACTCGTATAGGTAAAACCTCTACAGTAGCTATTGCGAATTTAGGGGTAGTTTGTCAGTACGCGGTTTAATTAAATCTACCGGGGGTTATTTTTTGGGTTGAAAACTTTTATAACCATATTGCGCCGAATGCGTCACCTTAATTTAAGGTTTACTACTGACAAATGACACCGATTTGCTAACTATGTAGTTAGCTTAACTATCCTTATGACATTTATTGAATTCGCCAGCACATCAAGCTACTATAATCTGTAAAATTTCTGTAAGTAATAGATTTTCAACTATATCGCTGAAGCATAATTTGACAGTTGTAGCTTGATGTGCTAGCGTCTGTACATACATATATTATTATTACAAGGTTTCCATGTTATTTAGCTTATTATAACCGAAGCTATGGCTATTTAACATTGTTCATTATAAATGTTATGTTAAATATTTTCTAAAATATCCTTGAATAAAACACGCGAATCGTAATGAGTGCTTAACGATGATGAGGTAGGTGTTGCAACTAAATACATACGCTTAGATGTTTATTACTTTGTGATTTATTGCTTATCTATGGTTGAAGAACTTCTCTATGTAATAATGGCAACAAAGATCATTGCAAAAAAACTCGTACCGATTGTCAATTGTCGCATAATAATATGGCAAATCGAGACCTTTTAAAAACACTTTTAATATTAAAATAAAAATCGATTCCCCATACAATATTTAGGCGGCAAATTCAAACTATCTATGGAACGTCCAATATTTTTCGCTTTTGATTTTCATATTTGAATACCTGTCTGTAACCTTCCTCGATATATAGGCTATCAATCTAACACTGAAATATTTTTTAACTTAATATTTTTGAATATTTTAATAAATATTTTTTGAGCGCATTCAAGTAAACAATCAAACTCTACCTTTACAAATAATTAATAAGTATAATTCACGTAATATAAGTTTCAATGAAGAGAAAAACAGAATAAGTGTAATAACCTACATCATCTGCCTAGCCTTTTTCCAAGCTACATTATGTTGCGGTTCGCTTCTAGTCTTAACTCCTTGGTAAGACTGGTTGACAAACTTTCTGGCTTCTAACTTCGACTACCCGTAACGACTGCCAAAGCAGTACAAATCACAACCGGAACCCACCAATTTAGCGAGCCTTCCGAAACACGGAAAAACTCGTCATGACAAGACGTTCACCCATCCACGGACCGACCGCGCCAATCGTTGCTTGACCTTATTCCTTAGCCACGAGCTCCTTGTATATTTACCGAGATTGCACCAAATGCGCTTCGCTGATTATGTAAGTAACAGGTAAATACATAGTATTAAGTATGTATTACGTATAGAGCAAGCAGATAAATTAGGACAGCGATTGCACATGCACTATTCTACAATGTAGCGTCTATAATACATATATAACAGACTTCCTGTGTTACATACAGCTGCGTTAATGACAAAAGAATTATATCAACGCTTGAAGTTATGTTCTCATAGAAATTTCACATAACGTAAGAACAAAATGTGAATTATAGGAGTGATACCTATAAATTGATTCAATAGGTACTGTAAGATATCTACCTTAAATAAATGAGAGACTACT
The DNA here is from genome assembly GCA_958496145.1 of Heliothis peltigera. NCBI lineage: Eukaryota > Metazoa > Arthropoda > Insecta > Lepidoptera > Noctuidae > Heliothis > Heliothis peltigera. The sequence goes on along the minus strand of OY292326.1, from coordinate 2,343,547 downwards.
TGTACAGACGCCAGTACATCAAGCTACATACTATCAAATACCTATCCGAAACCGTAAAATTTTACCGGTAAATTTTGAACCATAATACTTCAGCGAAAATGACGAAAATTTATTAAGGAAAGACATATTTTGGTAGCTTGATGTGCTGGCGTCTGTACCTACATAATATACAAAACTTAACGTCTTCTTAACAGAAGAGATTGTTTGTGTACCTCTATGCAGATATACTATTAGCTCATCAATCGCGTTCGCGACGTCTAACTACATAAATCTGTCAATTTCCTTAATAGATTTTTAACTTTATCGCTGAAGCATATTCAAATATTACATATTTTCCCAATCAAAATATGTCAATTTCAGCTGTGGTTTCGGATAGCTCGATGTCGTCTGTACTTGCTTGCGCATTCGACTAAAACTTGCTTACAGCCTTCAAACAACACTGAAGTAATAATTTTTCAAATAGATCTAGTAGTTTTTTTATTCAACTTATTTACAAATATGTACAATACTTACTATTAAAAAATAAAAAATACCTAAAACTAATTAACTATAACTAGTAAAAATAAATAACTAAAAAGCATCAAAAAACTCATCCCCATCGCTGTCTACCGGGAGCGTACCCAAGAGGCTGGCAGCATTGCCACGTTGTATGGCATAGTAGTAGTTCCTGGTATTAGCAAACAAACGAACTCGTCATCGTTATAATATCAGTTTAGATTAATTAACCACGTGTCTCTGTATTGATTAAGTGTTATATTTCGCTAAAGATGATCATTATTATCGTCCTGGAAGTTGCGTCGCCTTCCCTTAGTTTCCAGTCCCGGTTCATTAGCACCATACACAATTGTTTATACATATTGCGAAGTTAGGCGATCACGTGTTTCTGATTTGATAACACAAGTAAGTACCTACCGGTCACGTGTTGATTATTAACTTATTAAGTATCAATTTGTCGTAATAATCCGTATTTCGAATAGATTTTTGGTCACTACCTACTTCTGTCCTAATCACACATAATAAATAGGGACTGTGTTTGATTTTGTACATACAAAATTTTTAACAAAACAAATAAACACATGCACAAGGAACATTTTTCTGAAAACAGCTTCAAAATTGGTTGATAAATAGAGCAGCAATCAACATTTTTAATATTCGTATGATGAAGAGTGGGATCATAGTGGGGACATCTTGCTATCTCTTTTGCACATGCGTGATCAAATAGCGTTGACGTCAAAAGCTTGTATGTGCATCTTTTTTTCTGTTATTATACTGTTTGACTTTTGAAAGGTTTGTAAATTAATAATTTCTCAACGGATTCCAAAAAATATTTCTGTTTTTGGTTTTGTAAAATGTTAGTTTTGATATGAATAATTAAAAAAAAAGAGTCAAATACCATTCAAATAATAATTTGAATGCGTTATAAACTTATTCATACGAGTGTCTTTATTCGCTGGTCAAGTAGTCGCATAGCGCGACTGCTGTACACAGAATCTCGGGGTCGATTCCCTAGTCGAGCCAAAATCGCTTTGTGAAACTATTAAATGAAACTTTCATAAAGCAGCCCGGAGTCTGGAAGTTGGTGATTAATAAACCCGTACATTGGAGACTTGCACGTTATAAAATGTCCTGAGCAGCTGGCTGATCTCCTTACAGAAAACGGCCGCCGTCGCGCCGTGGCCGGCAATGCAAAACCGGCCTTATCAATTCTAGGGTAGAAAAAATCGCTATCTATTGGGAGTGGGCCCAAGAGGCTGGCAACAAAAATACATTGTTAAGTAATAGCCAATGCTTCCAAAGTACGCTGGTCCTCTGTTAGTTAATACACCGTGTTGGCATAATGCTCGTTGCATGCACAGCATAATATTAAAATAATCGGTATGGCGGCCTGTAATCATAATAATAATCCAAAATAACTACATAAACATAATTGCCAGTGAGCGTCATGTCAACAGTGAGTAACTTCAATTAACCTGTGGCTAATTGATTTAACTACTAATTCTAGTGACGTCACGTTGACTGTGTCTATGATAAGTCGCCCAGTCATTGCTGTTTAAAGACCTACTGAGCTATGTGTTCAGATCAGTGCTTTGACTTGATATCATCATCATCATCATCAGCCTATCGCAGTCCACTGCTGGACATAGGCCTCTCCAAGTGCACGCCACTGAGATCGATTTTCGGCTTCTCGCATCCAGCTCCTGCCAGCCGTCTTGCGCATGTCATCACCTACGTGCCTGAGGACGTCCTACACTACGTTTGCCGAGGCGTGGTCTCCACTCCACTTGACTTGATATTGCCATATTAAAACATTTACCTACCAATAAAATGGGGAGTTAAAAGTCAAAGAACTGAATTTTCTAATTAACCTTTTTGAACTTTGGTTTTCAAACTTTTGGTGAGGTTTGCATTAGGTGACGTGGCAACAAATTTTCACTTAACTATAAAATTTAAGAAAAACATAGTGTTTGTTTTGATTAAAACTGCGTAGGACAACAATAAATTTCCACACAATAAGCCTATTAAAAGATAAGAAAGTTGATTCAAATTGTTGTTTGTACTTTTTATTTGTTTGTTGTTTTTTGCGTCGCTTTATGTGTGAATAAATAATTTGCTGTCTTTCTTTTTATTAATGTAAATATAACATTATTCTGTCATCATTTCATACCATTGATACAAAGGCACGAAGATATTAGGAATTATATAATACAACTAATATAATTATAGTTATATAGCTGTAAAAAAATCTGAATTTATAAATGAAATCTTGTAAAAATTTAGTAGATACCTATATTGACTGCACCAAGTGCACAGATCTACACAACGGTTGCAAGTGTCACTGCATTACAAAACCATATTGACCAAGGTCAGGAACCACTACTCACGCTACATGAACGCAATCTCAATGAGCGTTTGCGTAAGTACATATCAAACTGTAAACTTACTTTTCCATTTTAGGGTTCCGTTTGTATACACGAAATTTTAAAAGACTTGACGATAATGGCGTCCAAAACAATTCACAACACGACTGTTCTCCCTTAGGAGATCCAGCCAGCTGCGCAGGACATATTATAGAGCATAAATATTAGACAGAGCCTAGGTGCACTCTCTATTCACTCACTCTCATAGCCCGACGGGAGGGCAATCCGACACGACCGGAGAGAGATGAGACGCCGATCTGATATTTACATACTCTCTCTGACGCGCGGGTGTTACAATCACCGCCTTCCAGATCCTGGGCTGCCTTGAGAACAACAATTTCGATTAGACCCGGGAATCAAATCTTAGACCCCGTATATAGCAATCGTGCTATGCTTCTCCTAATCTGTACATACAATAATTCAGAGATTATCAACGAACTTAATATATTGGTATTAGGAATGATTTATTTATTTATAAATCTATCAGAACGATAGATTTCTTAGTCGGTAGCAACCACACATACTTGTCAACTACGAATACAAACAATAAACATTAAATGAAAGGTAAGTAATAATAAAAGGTTTGTTTCATTCACACGTTCTGTCTAATCATTATTTAAATATCGCCATTCATAGCAATTCACGCAAATGCCTATTGTAATTTATGAAGACGCCTGTTTATTTTTTCATAAAACATGGTACTAACATTAAAACTTCAATTAGCATAGAGAGGTTATGAGATAAACATTTTTGATAAATGGAATGGAAATCTTCACACATTGTGCGTGATATCTGTGCTCACTAAAATGTCATTGATGTCAACTTTTACTAACAGACAAATAACTGACTTTCATAGTGTAGTTTCACAGTACTTTTTGTACGGAACCCGGGCGCTATATCAGAGCTACGATTTGCCCCAAGGCTGCAAATATTCCACAAACGTGTAAAACGGTGAAGGTCAACACATGAGACTTTTACACGATTCATGTTTCGTCAAATATTTGTTTGTTTGTTCCAACATTTGTAAATAGAAATAGCTAACGATTGTTGGAACACGTAGGTACTATAACGGTGAGTTAGTTGCCACTGTGAATATTAATCGGCGCCTACAATTTGTGAAAGAGGCGTCTAAAATCATGTATCCTTTTTTGGGTAAACAGTACTTTCTCTATTATTCATTATCAAGTACCTATATGTGCTGATAAGTGTGCTTTACTTGATAACATATTTTAATCTTCGTTTGCAATAGATTACCGAAGAAGTTGCATAATAAATAGGTAATTACATATAATTACACTCGTTTGGATATGAGCTAATGTCTATACACTATCTTGTTTTGTTATCATTATCGCGAGGAACTTTCACAGTCTGTATTATCATAATAAAGTGTTATTATGTATATAATTATGATGATCGGAAACCATTGATTCGATAGAAAAATGTCTATGACAGGAAAACTGTATAAAAATGAGTCTAGTATCGTAGATCACTTCTGTATCGAAGTTTTTTTTTTAATAAATAAAAGAATAAATAAGAGTGAATATCCAGTCTTTTAAGCTGTTAAACTGTGTGTCTGCCATCATGAGTTTGATTTTTAATTTATTTATTGTTTATCAAGTAATAATGTCTGTTTTTTTCTCAAACAATTTCACATTGGATTTGTTTTTATATAGGTACCTAAATCTGGTCTTTAAACCTAAGAGATAGACATGTTTTGCTGGGAAGTTCGTTGCGACACTTCTTCGTGATTTATCAGCCTGATGAAATGAATTTGGGTTTGTCATAAAATTTTGTGACAAGTCTTCTGGGAATCCCCATATGAGAAGTTCGTGTATAAGATAGCCAATTTATTTACTTTTCAAACAGTTTCGATGAAGTCAAGGATGTCTGACGCTCAGGTCTGACTAATTAGTTTGACGTCTGGATTTTGTCAAGGTTTCTGTACATAATGTGTCAAATAGTGTTACAAATGGTATAGGTACCTATACCTACTAAGAAATATAAATAATTTTATCCTCATTTTCTTAGACGCCATTATGAAAACTTAGAGGATTTTTGTGAATTATATTAGGATATGACTGATTTGTAATTACGGCCCGAGTCTTCTAATAATTACCTAATTTCGTGAAAATTGAGTATCAAAAATAAAACGAAAAACAAAACCCTCAAACCGTAACGAAGCAAAATCTTTTTCTTCTGTTTTATAACATTAAAGAAAAATAAGAAAAAATATAAAAAACAATAATCTTATAAAAAATATTATCAAAAAGTCAATTGTACAGGAGCGATTTCATAAAACATAGTAGATAGTTATTAATTGTGTTTTCTATTTAAAAACATAACTAACAAGGCGAATACAATTTTGAACATACCTACATATAATATGCGTATAATAACAAGGTCCAAAACAATTTTTTCTGCGTGTTAATTAAATTGCATTGCCTAATAGCACCGCTTGTAAAACGTAAGAATAAAACCTTGTAAACATTAGCGCCTAAATGCTAATTAATAATCCGCGAAGTGTGGTTCCTATATCAAATCAATGATGGTTCCGTATAGCAATTTACGTTTCATTTTCATTGCATGTAACTACCTCATCTGCCACCTGCCTAGCCTTTTCCCAAGCTATGTTGGGGTCGGTTTACAGTCTTAACCGGATGCAGCTGAGTACCAGTGTTTTACGTGGAGCGACTGCCTGTCTGACCTCCTCAACCCAGTTACCTGGGCAACCCGATACCCCTTGGTAAGACTGGTTGTTACATTTTCTGGCTTCTGACTACCTGTGACGACTGCCAAGTATGTACAAATGACAGCCGGGACCCAACAATTTAACCTGATTACTGAAACACGGAGAAACTCGTCATGACGAGATAGTCACTCATCCACGGACCGACCGAGCTAAGCGTTGCTTAACCTTATGATCGATCGACCTGTGCGGCTGTTGCTTACGCTTAGCCACGATCTCTTCCATGATGTACTCACCTATTGAACACAAAATGTTAGTCTAAAATCCGCCTCAACTGTTTTTTGAATACTAAACAAGTACTCTAAAAAAGAATACCTAAGTGCCTCATTAACGATACATTGATTTCTAAAGAGCTTACATCTTCAGCAACGACCGGCGATGCATTGCGAATTTCATAATGGCCGCATGCATTGTACAATACAATGCTTTTGTTTAATCTCAATATAAGCACACAAAAGACAAATGAAAGACTATATTGAGAAACTTGCTTGTACTGATGGAAATCTGTCTCAGATCTTCAGATAAATAAATCTCTACGATTTCTAAAACTCACTTCTGCTGTTATCTACGGTTCAGAGTGTAGTTATATAGAAACTATTTAGTACCTAATCTATGGTGCAAAATATGTATTATTCAATTTTCCACCAACACACGTAGACGTAGTTTCTTGCAAAAATAATTTATGTGGGAAAACATGTCATTTTTTTTTATTCTGCAGGTGAACGTCAATATGCGAGCTGACAGTTTAATCACAGCTTTAAAAAGTATATATGGAAACCTGCATGTTAAAAAATCTAGTACAGACTTTATATCTGCCCTGATAACAAAGAATGCAGTAATCGACATTTTTGAGATTTTCACTTTTTTCCAGAAATGGTATCCCAAGAGGTTCATGTACATGAAAAAAATATATTTTCTTAAAAAAAATCACTCGAAGTATGATTTTTATGTAATGATTTTCGCCGTACTTGCATAAAAACTATTGTTTTTTGTTTTTATCTCGTAACCGCCATTTTGCGATTACTGCATTCTTAGTTATGACGGCAGATATATTTCCAACTTTATCGCTGAAGCATATGGTTCATAGTTGATTGGGAAAATTCGTCTGTTTCGGGTAGCTTGATGTGCTGGCGTCTGTGCCTACTTCGTAATATGTATGAATCCATGAATCGTTCCCCACTCAGACCACAAATATTTCTTCAGTCGGAATGGTGAGTAAATAGCTCTAATGTTTACAAAACAAACAATCTCTCTTCCTCTTTGAGTATCTGCGGAATTATTTATCTTCTTAGTTGTGTTTTGTTATCGTTCTCGTCAGTTCCGTACCATTATCTTTGAAACGTCTAAAATAATTAAATAAACAGGTTTGTTCATTGTAATAATTTACTTTTAAAGTAAGTAATATAAACAATCATCAAAGCGTCATCCTGTTGCAGTTATCAATAACGAACAATAATGAGCAAAAAGTATATACATATGTATAATAATAAAGCGACAAAAGTAGTACATAATCTGAAAAAAAAAACAGCTGTCCAACTATCACGATCCATTAGATAAATCCGTCACAAATGGTCAGACAGCTTTACCCTTTATGTACGGAACCCTACAAATACTTATGTTATAAAATATCTGATTATCACAGTTTTTCATAGTAACCTATGTACGAATTGTGTTGGAAATAATCCACGAGAAAATGAAAGCATACGAATATGAGGTGTTTTGTTTACGAAATACTAGCTTCTTTGCTTCACCTGCTCCATGAGGGAAGTACTTTCTACACCCGGATAAAAGGTAGCCTATATGTTAGTCTGATGTATAAGCTATATTACTACCAAGTTTCATCAGAAGAGGTTACAAACATACAAACACACTCACAAACTTTCGCATTTATACTAGTGTGATTCTCAATCGTTAAACAAGTATATGTTAATAGATATTTAAATATTGAATCATCGCATTGAATATATATTAATTAAAATTTCCATATAAGGTTAATTGATCAAAGTTTTTGATCAATGAATATCAAATACCTACTTGAAATAAGCGAATGAACTTGGTTGGTACATTTCTGTGTTGCAGCCAAATCGTGGATTTGCTCTTTTCATGAAATTGTTGCATTTCATGAAATGTTCCACTGTTTATTGGCCACATCATTACGTGCTGCTGGTCAATGACAAGATATCGTTCGATACCGATAAATAAATAAGCGGCGAATTCATAAAATGATCAAGTTTGTTTGATAATAAGGAGAGGCACTATAGAGCGCTATGTATAAACTACATGCGCTTTAAATGCGCTATTGGATTAGACGGAGGCAGCTTAGGACTTAACCCACCCTAACTCTGAGACGGTCGGTTAAGTTAATCCATTTCATTCCAATCCATTTTTAAACCACCCAGAAAGATTGAACTTCGCCTTCGCAACTCAGGCAAATAAAAACTAAGAGAAATTTTTAAAATATTTAGCTGCCTGTGGTTGAAAAAATCTTAAAACATAAACTATTTTTAAAAGTTGGTAAAATTAAATTTCCCACATGTGCGTTACACGATGCGACCATTTTGTGAAATTATCGAGCATTTCATGAAATAAGCAAATGCACGATTTGGATTTCTCCCGCGTCCGGTGGGATATACCTAGTTCCCTCTTCACGCACCTGAATGCAATGAGCTTATACTGAAAGGATTTTTCGAATCGGATCAGTTATTCCAGATATTAACTCATTCTAACAAACTCTCAAACTTTATGATATAAGTAAAGAAGTATAGATTAGGTGCAGTATTTTACAGCAATCGGCATCATTCGTTGGTCCTTCTTTCGACGTGTTTAACTTCAATGCAATATATCGTAGTTTGAAATCGCAAGTCGTTTAAGTAGTTATCACTTGTAATATTAATGGAAAGGAAGGTTGCAAGCTGAGCAGTCGCTGCAGATTTAACGCGGGTCATTGTACAAGGACGTCTGAAGCATTTTGTAATAGTCTAGTTCTTTTCGTACGCCTAAGCTTGTCACTATTTTCATATTTCATATCTTTTCGAAATAGCTGATAAAATATAGTACTTTTGGGGAAATTAATTAAGAAAAAGTACTCATTAACTTTTTCCCGTAAATATTTGTTGGACATCAATGCTCTATAGCCTATGGCCGTAGTAACTGTTCAGTAATCTGTGCTATGGCATTTAAAATAATTTTCGGCATCGGAAAAAAAAATGATTCAGTAATTTAGCGCTTCGGGCACGTCCCTCAGTACCAATCCAGTTCCAAAATTAAATTGAATGTGGCAATCGTCACATTTTGATAAACTTTTTAATATAAAATATGGTATATCGGCGAACACTAATTGTTCTACCCAGGGGGCTTAGCCAAGATGTTTTTCTACAGTCGTAAACGCTAGTAGGTATAGTAACGAGGAACATGTATGAAAAAGACAGTTCAAATCACGTTATGATCACATGATTTATCGAATTGAAATGTCATTTCCATACATTTGTTTCGTTTCCACTAGCGTTTACGATTGTAGAAAGACATCTTGGCTAAGTCCCCAGTTCTTTTTTCGTAATGGGCATGTGAACTATTTGCACATGAAATGCATAGGTAGATACACGTGTTCACAAATCTAGATCTCCCAAAGCGGAGAAAAGTAGGCTGGCAGTACTGTAAGTACATACAATAAAGTAAAAACCGGCTTGAATGAATGACGCACTTCCATTTTTTATAACAATTAAAATTGAATTGGACTGCGAAAGCACATCGAATTGGGTCTGCTCTGACGCACTTGCTGGTACAAATTATTTGAAAGTTTTATGTGCAGTTCCATCATTGAGTTGAAAAGCCATTATAAATACTCTCATTGATTCATGTACAGTATTTCTGGTTTCAATAACGGCCTAGTGCGGCCTGTTTTTATTAGAAAATGTGAGTGCGAGAATTGTTTATTAGTTCATCAGAATAACGCATGCACTAAGCTCAATAGCGACTCTCGGAATCGACCTTCTCTTTTAGTAGTAAATAGGGTATTTAACGCTATGTAAGGAAAAATATAAAAATGTTTGTTCATAATAGATTTCGAAAAAAGTAAACAAGAAACGTCGATATTTATTCATAAAATTGCAATTTTAATTTTATAATTCCATTTTAAAAATCGTCTTTTCTAATCTGTTTTTCAAGTGTCTAAAACGCCATTCGCCATATTAGATCCCGCCGTGACGTCATTCCGATAGTAAACAATCTACTGAAAATAAGTTGTGCGCTGTTATTTTGATAAATTTACGAGTTATTAACACGTTTGTAGACTTCTAGCCTTTATTTCACTATGGAAGACGGTTTTGTGAAAGCAGAAAGTACAAATCTGCCAATGGTTAATACTTTAATGGTGGCGAAATTTTCAACCAAGTATTTCTCATTTTTACATCACTTGGCACTTGAATCCATAATTTTTGTGGCGTTTTTACAATTGTATTTTTGCATTCAGGCACAAGACACCAATGATAACTCATTATTTTCACGAATCTTATTACTTCGTCTTTCGCAGTCGTATTGTTTACTAACCGAGTGACGTCACGAGATGAAAAAGCATGGCGGCTAGCGTTTCCGCGCGAAAATTCAAAATCATAAATAAAAAACAGATTTTAGGGCGATTTTCGGTTTTAAAAAAAATTTACAAAATTTCTACTAGTTCATTACGATCTCAGGATTAATTTAAAACAGTTTTAAAAAAATGGTGTAATACCCTATTCTCAGCTTAGCCATGTATAGGTATGTAATACATAATATATTAGCCAACTGTGTAGTACAAGGAGATAACCTTAGGGAGTAACTATTCAGTAATCTGTGCTTAGGGATAGTCCTTCAAAACTTTGACAACCACAATGGGCTATCGCGCATGAAATCCCCGCTAGGGGCGCTTGTGTAGCGTGAGGTTCTCGCAATTTCTTACGATTGAAAATTACCTTTGACTGCCGTACTTTAGGATAATAGCTAACAATAGCCCTTAATGGTATCTGCAGCTCACGTGAACTTTGCCAATCCTTTGCCCTCTTGACGGCTCGTGCATGCGCCTACCAAAAGTGCGTGTGTACAGACGCCAGCAATTTTCTAACAGCTTTCTCAATGAACTTTGAACCATATATGCTTCAGCAACAAAGTTGAAAATCTATTAAGGTAATTTGACAGATTATTGTAACGACCCACGTTCGTAATGGCCAAAATACTTGAGCAATTCCAAAGTTACATTAAGCCGCAAAAATATGTCCACCATTAGGTACCATTGAAGTAATTTGTAATTACGCAAGTACAGGAGTTCAGAAAATGGCTTTACAGAGTTCAATGTCAAATATCGAACTTTGTGCTCACAACACTTATTTACTCGGTTTCCTAGTTATTTTTTCATATAATTTTACACAGTTATTGTGTTGTTTTTAAGTTAAATCTTACTGTATATTTTTCTAGTTAAAGCGAACTTATAAACCTAACTTGTAACACCTTAGACTTGTCCAGAACGATTGGTCATGCGGCTGCTCTCACTAAGAAATCAGCCAGCTGCCCAAACCATATAATAGTTTGTGCACTATGCATATGCATTCGCGATGATAACAGCTATGTACTCTCTATTCTCTCACTCTCATAGACCGTTGGGACTAGGCTCAGGAACATGTTTCCGTGCTTTCCAATGCACGGGTGTCAATCACCAATTTCCAGTCTCCGGGCTGCTTTTGTGAGTTTCTTAAAATCCACAAAGTAATTTCGGCAAGATGCAGTCGCATGGCTCGGCTGCACGGGATCTCGGGTTTGACTCCGGGTCGGGACGCAATTGCTTTGTGGAATTTGTGGAATAATTTAACAACTACCAATAATTAATTATGACATAAAAGTCAATTACATAAAAGAAAGGTAGCATTTCACGACTAGTTGTCAGTTTGCATAACGAGTGATTGCGGAAAACGTTACTTATAAGATCATGAGTTTGCAGATATAATATAATTATGTGCACCAAATTATTTCAAAAGAAACAGTATTTATTATTTACCAAGAAAAAACATTGTATTAAATAAAACATTTAATTCAATAACTCTTTGGTTCGTAGAAGTAAACCATAAACAACAGCTACTGTTTTAGCTTAACCTTTTCGGTGGCCAGCGCTAATTTCCTGATGTTGCATAGACAACCAGCCGATGCCTCTTGAAGAACCGGGTCTTTAGATCCAATTGTTTCTAGAAGAAATTGGACGACTCCAGCCTGAAATCAATTTTTTCATTATAATTGAGTACCTATATGGAAACTTCACGAGACTTACATACTGTCATGTGTGTATCCTGGTATAAAGTAAAACAGATTGTCAAGTATGAATGACCATGGCATAGCTAACGAAACATATATTTTTTGTAATATTGTCAAAGATTTTTTCAGTTCAAAAGTCAACAATGTTGAAATCTATGTTAAATTATATTAAATACATATTATTATGCATTGCAATATACTCAATCTGTCCTTAGAAGTAAAAGTAATTTATGTTCACCTTGTGCTAACCGCAAGTCATAAAATATAATTCCCTAATAAATCTAAAATATTATACATTCTGAATAAAACACTTTCAAATCAAGATTTAATAGTTTTTTTTAATTAAGTATTATGGCCTGTAGAATCATCATTCTTTTACTTTCCAAATAGATATAAAACCTCAAACTACGCTAGTTTGACGATGTTTTTTTCGAAGATTTTTAAAAGCAAAGATAAAGTTTAAATATTTACTAACTTAGGGAGCGTTCAAGTATTACGTAACGCAATTTTTAAAGATTTTTGACCCCCCCTCCTCCCCTTGTAACGCACCGTAACATTTTTCTGTACTCCCCCCCCCCACTCTCTAAACGTTACGTAACAGTCAAGTGACCATTTTTACCCTAGTTTCTAACACTCAAAAACGACCAGACTAATACAATCAAGGGATTCCCCGTAAAATGTAAATGAAAAGGGTTGCCGATTTTGGAGTTTTAATTCCCTAATTTTTTATTAAAAAAAAAAACAATGTTACGTAACGTGTTGTATGTAAGACCCCCTCCGCCCCTGTAACGCATCGTAACGTTTAACTAGACCCCCCCTCCCCCCAAATTGCGTTACGTATTACTTGAACGCTCCCTTAAGTACAATGCCCTGAAAAGGAAAAGCAAATGTTTAATGCCAATTATCCCTTATAAGGTGTGCACTTTGCACTAAGGATATTTTAGTAAACAACCTATATTTAAAATTGAATTTTTGTAAATGTTGTGAGTGACATAACACTTCTTGCGAAAATACCGGACTTCTTAAATCTACTTCTTTAATCTGAACTTGCATTTTTTAACATAAATTTTCGATTTTTTTTTTGTGTCTGATCTTGACGTACTATACATATGTGTAAGACAACAAACAGTGCGCAACTAATCGGCTTAATAATCTAGCTGAAAAGCGATTAAGTATTTACTTTCATATGTAAAACATAACAATCATGAGCTAATGTTAGAAATGTATGAAGTCGGGTATCACACTATGTTCGCGAACCTCTTGCGCTCCTTGCTCTTGCAACAGCGCCGCATAGCGAACTTGGAGCTTCGCGTACTTCTCAATCATAGCGTTTACGGGGCAGCTGCTAATGCTAGGCTAAATGCTAGGCCAGCTTGGGCGGCTCAATAAGGACTGCACTTCTACTGTCAAATGTATCATTTGAAGAGATGATAATACCTCAGAAAAGACTGCTCTAATGATTGTCATGGGGCCAAGAGCCATTCACATTACACAAATTCTATAGGAAATATATTTTCATCTCGATTCTTTTGTCACACTATTGTTTGCCAGCTGTTCACCCCCAAGCAAAACTCAATCACTATCAGTAATTAAGATAACACACATGTGCTTGTCTCTATATCCTATCTTAAAAAAGATAAATATACATTAATCTCCGATTTTGGAGTACCTGCCTAATTATTGTTATATTTACAAAAGTTATTGACATTTTGTAGTAAGTACCATATTTAATAAAAATAACACGTTGGTTTGAAAAGTGAAACCTATTTACACAGAGTAAACTCGATCATTGTCCGATGAAAAGGTCATTGACCGACCACCGTCCGGTTTCGGCCTTGATCCCCTACGTAGGGCATCAAGTAGTTCTTCAAGTCAATTTTATTAAAGAGCACTTAAATACTTAAATGTCTGCAGCATGAAAAAAAAAGAAAGTGAAGGTCTCTTCTCTTTTTAAAATTCCTTTTTTATTGTTTTTTTATGTATGGCGCAAAGTTAAGCCTAGTGGTTACAGCACCTTTCTAAGTTGTGTACCTGCTTTCTAAGTTTATTTTGGACACTATTTTGACTGATTAAAGGTGAATAAAAACATCTCGAGGAAACCTGGACTATATTAAGTTTAAAATCACCAACCTGAATCGAACAAGCGTAGTGATTCACGCTCAATCTTTTTGTGCGTGCACGAGAGGAGCCCCGCGCCCAGCAGTGGGCCGATAAAAAAACTGATGATGTGGAGTAATTAATCTCCAACCTTCATCATCATCCTGTCCGTCCTTATCCCAATTTATTTTTATTTGTGGTCGTTGCACCCTGTATTTTTCTTCCATACCTTTCTATCTGACGTCATCTTACAAGTCGCACTCTGCAGCTATATTGCCTTTCGCACAATCTATCCATCTCTAACCTTATAAATTATAATTATACTACCCTTGGGAGATTGTTTATTTTTGTTGATTAAAAGGATGACCTTGCACAAAAAACTGGTATCAGTAAATTACTAAAACATCGTTAAATTAATTAACTTGGCGTTCGTTGGAAATCTTTAAAGAACCTGTTTCAGAACATCAATTTAGAATTCATTATTGTTGTTACCTACTATTTCATATGATTACGGAATCTAATAATGGGTCAGTAAAAAATACGTTAATAACAATCGAGCAATAAACATACATAGATAGGTACATAGATACATAGGTACAACGCAAGACCATATTCCACTTACGGCATGCATGGTGACACAGTTCAGCGAGTAGAAGGATAAATGGTACAGCGCCAATGCCGTAGACCTATGCACGTTAGGGTCTCGTGACGTCATATAGTTCACCAGAGGAGTGATAGCTCCTCGCTTCCCAAACTCCTGACGATTCTGAGCCCATTCACAGCAGTAGGCTATGGCTACGCCTAAGTTTGCACGGAGATGATCATCTGTCGTGTTCACTGAAAATAAATTGATCAAATTAAACCAAATATCTTCTACTTTATAAATTCGGGAATTCTCCGAAAAAACTTACCAAGTTTAGACAGTTTAGGGACAACACCATGATCGGATATGACAGCCAAATTCTCGTGGTCTCTTGCAATAGTTGCTATAGCAGCGCAGACAGCCGACAAAACGTTGTGATCATCTGAATCTAATAAGTCTACCGTCAGCTCCAAAGCCCCTACAAAGGATCTGACCATTTCTCCGGAATCCGCTGCATTTTGAACGCAAGGACTCAAAGCTAGCGCCGCATTCGTTTGGACCTTCTTTGAATCGTTTTTGAGTAAAGACCAGATCAGTCTCACGCCATCAAGCTGGTCGATCTCAGCCATGCAATTCTGTTCTTTGGCGCACTCCATTAGAACTAGCGGAACATTTTCTAGTAACGGTTTGTGGGTGTTATTGAGGTGGTGAGCTGCAAGTAACAAAAAACATTAAGCTAATGACGCATGTTTACAGAGTGTATGATAATCAAGCACCTAGCCAACCTGTGCGTCAATCAAATCTTCCACTTGATCAGATATCACACTGAATATGAAAAACTACCTACACTTTGTTAGAAACAAATATACAAGGTTACTTACTAAGCATTGGTATTCCACCAGCAGCTCTAATTTTATCTCTATTAGGAGGATACTTTGCGCATTCAGCTAGAGCACCAGCTACGTTCGTCAGTACTCCATCATTCTCATCATCCAATAGTCTTACTAGTATGGGAACAGTACCAAGAGCGTCTAATCTTTTGACGCTGGCGTCACTGCTAGCACATTTCCATATGGCACCAGTTGCTGCAGCCATTAATGGCTTATTCGGCCTGTTGGTAGAATCTGATACCGCTTGTACCAATAGTTCTAAGCCCCCAGCATCTCGGATCATGTGTCTTGTGGCTGGGTCACTGGCGCATTTGTATATTGCTAAGCTGCAGTACGTCTAAAAATATAACAAATATTTAAAGAGTATTCAAGGAGCGTTGCAATGAAATGAAATATGAATATTGTTAAATTAAATACCTTTAAATCTTTGTCTTCATTAGCAAGATGCTTGATTAAATCATCAACCATCTTTTCAGTCTGTATAGCAAGTTGGAAGGATGTTTCGTTTGCACACATTTGTAACAACCCCGCGGCAGGGACAGCCACGTCTAGATGAATAGTTTTCAGCATTCTTGCTATCAGTGGTATCATTCCGTACTTTCTCATAGCTTCACGGTTTCTTTGGGAAGCTGACATAGACCATAGTGCTTTGGCACCTGCTCTGGCAATGTCCAAAAACTGGAGCTCATGTTGATTTAACTCTTCTCTAGGTGTTAATAAAGCTCTGTAAATAAAAATGTTTATTACCACCATGCAGGACGGAAATGTTAACGTAATCTTTTCTAAATAGTTACATACTTATCTCTAATATCTAGTAAATCAATTAGTTTTGGTATACCACCAAATTTTCTGCAAAACTTTCTGCTTTTTCTTATTCTTCCCAAGTTAGCTATAGTTTCCGCTGCTAGTATCCGAACGTCTCTCGCTGGGTCTGATAACAATCCCACAAGCAACGGTATTGCTCCTAAGTCTGTTACTTTTTTCCTTATTTCAATATTTGGAGTAATATCTTTGAGGACAGCTAAACCTCCCAAGATACAGCACAGATCTCTCGTTTCTAGTAAGTTCACAAGCAGTTCTAAGCCTCCGATTTCTTGTATCGCTCTCTGATTGACCTCTTTCGTCAGATCGTGGTCTTTCAAGCAAGATAGCGCTACCATGGTAGCAGTCTGGTTTCCGGCTTTCATATACTTGACCAGTTTTTGTATGTGCCAGTATTCGGGAGGTATTTCTGCGGATTTGATGAGATCAGCCCAGTTATCTTCGTCAGGGGAAGTAGAAGAAGGAGATGACGCGGAATCATCGGAACCCTCGGTCACCATCACAATCCGTGGCAACCCAACCGTGTCCTGTCCTCCATCGGTGCTATAGGTTGATATATTATCCGCCGTCTCGGCCATGATTTTTCGTTAAATTTGTTGTTACGAAAATAAAGATTATTAAAAAAGTAGTTTCGAGTGATTGTCTCAGATTGTCTTGACAAGTTTGTCTTGTCAATAATGTTGCTAAGCAACGAAACTATCAAAAGATGACTTCGAGTTCGTTCGAGATCGTTTAGTTAGGCCTGACATATATTTATTTTACTAAAAATATATAGTTATTCATTTAAAAAATGTTTGTTACAGTTCCGAAGGAGCGTGAAAGATGTCCTGAAACCGGAACACAACGACCATTATCTTTTGCGGTGGCTCAGAGGTAAGACGTTATGAAAGTTCAAAAATTACAATCAATATACAAGAAAGTAGTAAAGAGGATGAGGACCAATCCTCTATTACAATAAAATACAAAAAAAAAAGAAAAAAATGGAATGCCGTTCTAAGTTAAACCGAAATTGGAGAATTAAACATTTTGATTAAATTAAACATAATAGGTAATGACGCTAATCTCAGGAAATAATGAACTGAAATAATGAACGCCTCCATTAGGCGTTCATTATTTCAGTTCATTATGGGTGGGTGTAACAAGTAGTTCTTGTAAAGATATAATATAAAATATATTTCTGTTTGATTTCAGCAAGACAATGGGATCCAGAGGCGGCAGAAAAAATGCTCAGAGATGTAAGTACCTTTTGTAGTTCCTAACTTGGACTTGACAAGTGCATACCCATGACACTCATTTATCCCAAATGCGGTAGAGCGTATAGGACCTTTACATGTAAATTAAGAAAACGACATGTTCATATATAATATCTACAGCATACTTATAAATTAAATTCAATCTTGACACGTAACACAAAATTATAATAAACGCTATAAAATTAACATCAAGGCCAAGGTTTGGTTTTCCGGCTTTTTTGATGCCTATCTAAATTAATGCTCGACTAAATCTGAGTGCGCATGAGTTGATCCCACTTTTCGTTTCAAATACAACACATTGGAAGTGGTGAAGGGCGAGCGTTTCGGGGGCTGCCTTTTGTAAAATTGACCTTCAAAAAGTGCTGATTATCAGCTTACTTTGAATAAATGACTTTTTATCTTTATAAATGCCTCGGTATTGCGTAATAGGTAAAACATATTACAAAATTCGAGGTAAATACTAGCCAAAGGTAATACATGTTACCTGAACGTTTACGACAAAATAAACGTAAGCAATAACTATTATAATGTTCAACCATAACCTATTTTAATACTTAGAAAGTTGAGTAAGAAACTGACTAAGTTGCATTGCATTGCACCTATGGGCGTTGGAAAATCGATGTTTATTTAACACCTGTCTTGTGTTAACTAGGTACTGTAATAAGGGGAAAATCTATGAGTAGACCTATTTCTGATAATCGAGACTGATGCGAGGACTTTACCAATGAAAACACTTCTTCCTTATGTATTTCTTCGAGTCTATTTTCTGAAGGGCGCTGACGGAAAAATCAAAATGATAATATATTATTGTACATATTAAAACTATTTGCATACATTTCCTATGCTTCTGTATTTAAACGACGTTTCGGCCAGCCACATTATCTAATTAAAAACATAATATTGAGGTGTAACCTCTACGGTATAATGCATAATTATAATAGATATCTTTGCAAAGGCAGGTTACAGACAGGTACACAAAAACATCTGTAATGCCTACAATAATTATGTTTGTTTTTGTTTAATTAAATGTTAGTCTATGGCTCATGGCGAAGGTCAGCTCTTATGAATTTGTCAGACAATGCAATTTGTATTTTTATTTTAAAACTATTTAGAGACTGTCTGCACGTGTGTTGTATCTTGAAATAAAAAAAAATCAGGTCCAAAACAACAACAAAACTGCACTAATTCAATTTAGTTTTGATAAGTAAATATCGAGGTAGGTATAGTCGCCAGCACATCAACGTACCTCAATCTGTGAAATTTATTTAATCGATTTTCAACCTTATTACCATACCGGAAGATTGATATTCCATTGGTAAAATTTGGGTTGACATGCGGGCATCTGTTCTAAACATGACATCAAAATTACATACCACGAGATCTAATTTGTATGGTACAGTCACCCGCACATCAGTGGAAACATTTGAACTGCGAAAACAGCTCTTATGTCGTAGGAAATAGAGGCGGTCTCAAGGTCAAAGTGTGTCTACTGATGTGCGGGTGACTGTACCTTATAAAATTCATTAATACATAAAAGAATACGAGATTTACAACCGGTTTTAGATTAATAAAATCTAGTTTGACCAGTCAAACTACCGGAATAGATTACATACGAATATTCCGTGAACAGGTCCAAATGATTGCTTATACTACCTTGCGCTATAATAAAAACAATCAATAAATTTTCCAAATGTCAGGCACGTTTTTAAGATTATGAAGAAGGCTAGACATAGTATTTAAAATATATTTTTTTTTACTCGTCGTAAATTTATTTTGTTTTGAGCCATGGTGATTTGTTCAAAATAATGACTTAAGTAATTAGACTTATTAATAACTTTTTCCTGTGTTTCAACATAAAATGAAATCGATATGTGTATTAATACATTGTTACATCTTGTATAACCGAGCTCCATTACATTCTAGTATTTTCATTTCAGTCACAAAAATGGCGGGAGAAATGGGGCATAGACACAACTCTTCAGACGTGGCAAGCTCCAGAGGCGTTGGAGAAACACTTTCCTAGTGGAAGCACTGGTTTCGATAAAGAAGGATCTCCCAGTAAGTATGAGCACATATCTAACTTGACCCTATTCTTATGCATCACGTAGGTTTATGCGAATAAAATAATGGTACCTACGACGAGGGACCTATTAATAAAACGAGAATTTGTTTGTGATCTATACAGGTAGGTTTTTTATAAAATAATTCCATCTATAATAGGATTTGAAATAAATACATAATATTATAGTCTATGCGTACATATAGATTATAATTATGTATAGTTATTAGTTATACTATCAAAGCGGCATTAGTCATATTCAGTCAATAACACCGTCTTTTAACCATAATTTGTAATTTTATATGTGTATTGTATTATTATTGATCAACGATTGTATTAAAACAAAACATCGATAGATTAATCGATAAAATATCGATATTACTCGTACCTACTACGTATTCTATAGGTATACTTAGGTCAATGGTATTGGAACGATATTAATTCCTCTTTTTGAAAATAGGATTTCAATACGAGCGGCATTTTTTATACATGCGCAGTACGGGTACCTACCTACAATGTAGACGAATAAAATTAGCATTGTCGTACAGTCGTACATAAGCCGCCGACTGTTGCGAAACATTTGGGTCATTGTCACTGTCAGTCTAACGTTGCGAGACGTGAACTTCCCTCGCTGGGTTTCTTCATCATCAGACCTTGGCCCTGACACTCGGGGGGTTAAGAAATACATGTACATTTCCATTAATAGACAAATTATGCAGTTGGGTTAGCTAAGAATAGAATGTTATTTTAGTTTCCGTTGATCAAAAGATTTATGGCCCCATGTGTTGATAGTTCATCGAACGAAAACTAATGACACTTGGCATTCGAGAACAATCTCATTTGATTTCATAGGAACAAAAGATAAGAAAAACTTGTTAAGGAAAAGTAAGTAGCCCTGAGTAGGGTCATCAGGACCGGGACCTATCTAGGGCTAAAAACAACCAACGTAGAACAGCTGACGAATTAATTTAATTTTTGCTAGAAAAAGTTTACATTTAGAATTTTTATCTTTAGAGTTTTGAGCCTGCAAGCAAGAATGCTGTGTCGGGGAGCCCCGCTCTTTTGTAGTTAAGCAATACACCCTGAACTATGTAGGTATTTACAATAAACAAAATATGGCTTACCTTGTTCACGATACACGAAACAGAAGTGTTGTTTATCATTGTTGTTTCTTACTATTGTGTTGTATAGTTTTTTCAATCAGTTACCGTTCTTCACCACAAAACATTATTAATTTTCCAGTAATCATCGTGCCGTTCGTGGGTCTAGACGTGTGGGGCCTCCTGCACTCCGTAACGAAGACTGACGTCATCCGCATGATCTTAAGGCACCTGGAGAACTATTTAGCAGTCGCCAGGAAACAGGCTGAGAAACATGGCCCCGCTGCTCTGAAGGTAACAAAATAAGCGCAACTAATGGTAGGATTGTCTTCGGTTATAGCACAGGTGACAGAGGGCAATTAAGTAAAAAAATATTGAACAGTTCTGCAGTGGAGCAGGGTGAAATTTCTAAGAAAGGAAGCCGAGCCAAAACATGCTTACCTTGCTAAATTTCCAGTAACTATAGCTGTGGCCCTGTAGCTGATTTCAGAATCTTGTATATGTAAGCTCTGATACATATAAACAGTGTCTCAGAAGTATTTTTTCACCTCAAACCTTCGACCAAAACTATATACGCGGCCGAATTGAGGGTTTCCTTCTTTTGGAGGCTCGCCTGTCGATTCCTATTTTTTGTCGCGGCGCTTCATACTGTTATAGCTTTACTGCTGGGACAAGAGATGACCTATGAAGGTTTCAAGCCAACTTAGGACTTCGTCACAAAAGAAAAGATAGCGCATCTCGCGCACAGTAATTTCTTCGTCAAACTTCAGATAACCCCTAATAGTTTTCATGATGAGATGATACTTAATGTTTTTCATCATGGAAATCACCTGCAATCAGATACCTAGCAACAACTGCTATTCACGTCGATCATAACAGCAAATTGAGGAAAATGACAAACTCGTAACTCGGAGGGTATGAGCGCGCAGCCATTGTTGATACTTATCTACTCATTTGATAACCTGCTACAAGCTGTAATTACTTGCTGTGTAGTTTGTACCTGTCTCACTTCACGTGTTTATCAATCATAATCTGTTTATTCAAGATGCAGTTACCTATATGATTTAGTAGCTTTCTTTCGACGGCCTTTTCACCAGTGTTTTTACCCGCGCATCCGAATAAAAAGTAGCCAATAGACTTAATCTCAATGCTATCTACTGCCGTAATAGCTATCATACGACTGTTCATCTTTATAAAGCTATTGTTTTCTATGTAAAACACAACGATTGTTACTTTTTAACTTTAACCCGTAGTAGTGTGTACCTAGTTTTTAGGTACCTATTTACCTGTCATGGTCATAGGTCAACGGACGGATATCCATTGGTTAAGTCCCCACAACACCCCAAATGTTATGCAATATGTAAACGACATTAAAAAATGCGAATACGTATTACTAATATTCTTTACTAGCTTCCGCCAGCAATTTCACATGCATCTTGAGGGAATTAAGTAGCCTTTATGTTATTATGATGTATAAGCTATATCACTGCTAAGTGTTATTAAAAACCGTTGAGCCATTTGGGCGTGAAGAGGAAACAAACATACACACACGCTCACAAACTTTCGCCATCATCATTAGTGTGATGATTATTGAGCTCAAAATAAAATACGAAACATCGCGCCCTGTGGTTCTTGCCTTTGAGTCATGGCGCATGCCTTCGATGATGGAAATAGTAATGCTTCAGTTGACTAAATATAATATGTTTTTCTTCTTTGATTTTCAGGTGACAGTGGTATTCGACCTGGAAGGGTTCAACATAAGGCAGTACGCGTGGAAGCCGGCGGCGGAGATGGTGTTCACACTGCTGCAGCTGTATGAAGCGAATTACCCTGAAATTTTGAAGGTCTGCTACATTATAAATGGTATGTGTTACAGTGATTATTTTATTCTACATAGGCGCAGTCCTCCTTTCAGACAAATTTCTGGTAACACTTTTTTACTACAAGAATGTTTATTTGTACAGTTTAAATCATAGGTACATTATGCTAGAATAAAACTTAACTAAAAATTACAAGAATCGCTTTTGTGATTTGAAAGCCTAGCCCGGGCATGGCGGTCATTGGGGTTTATTTCTACGTTAAACCTGATTCTGAAATCTATTATGGCTAAGCTTTATCTATACTCCCTTACGCATTTGGGAAGGTACGCCGTATGCTTGACTTGAATGCTTGAAGTATCCAAAATGAAGAAAATAGCCAACATGTGCCCATACTGAAGAATCTTTTTACTATTTTTTAGCCATAAACCATATTTTTCTATTCACGTTAATTACTCCAATTTGATCTTTTCCAGCGCCTAAAGTATTCTCCCTAGCGTTCTCAGTGATCAAAAAGTTTATGCACGAGTACACTATCTCTAAGATAAAGATTTACGGCTCCGACCCCAAGAAATGGCAGCCGCAGGTTCTCAGCATCATAGATAAGGAACAGCTGCCGGTGCACTATGGAGGTACTATGGTGGATGAGAATGGAGATCCGAGGTGTTCGCTTATTGTAAGTATCGCTTTGAGAGTTAGCATACTTAGTTACAGTCGGCAGCGGACAATACGTTTGCTGTGGACAATACCTTAGCAGCTTTTTATTTTATTTTAAAATCTAAGATAGCAAGTCTCTAGGATTTCTTAGGACATAATAATTTATAGAAAAAAAGAAAAGAACAATCTTTTCAATCAGAGTGGGTTTATAATGGTTTTATTTCGACACAGACACGCTTGGTTTGATTTTCGGTGTATTTGAGCTATTTAAGTCGGTTTTTTTATGGACAAATGTTACAAGGGGTAGCAGTCCGGGCTTCCTGGTACAGGGAGTACCTAATTCGATAACTCCTCACAAGGGCAAGATAAATAACTAATTCTTATATCTGCATTACAGGTGAAGCCTGGTGGTAAAGTTCCTAAAAGCTACTACTCAAGTAATCCGACATTCGAAGCAGAGAAGCAGTACAAGCGAGTCACAATCAAGACTGGAGAGAAACACGTCGTGGATCTGCTGTGCTCGGACAATGACAGTGTTTTGAAGTGAGTGCAATTTTTTTTTTATATATCACTTTACTGAACCCCAGCCAGGAATCAAGAAACTTTTTTAACCTCATTGTGTCAATACCTAACGAATGAGTAGGAAATAATAAAAGGGCTAAAAGGAGAGCTCGATTTTGAACTAATAGAGTAAATAAAGTAGGTATTTAATCGATTAAAATAATAGACTAAACTAATCGAGTAATTTGGTAAATTCCACTTGATGTGATCGGTAGGAACCACCTCCGAAAATGGGTAAATTATGATTGGTGACGTTCAAAACGTTAATTGTTTGCTTTGTAATATTTACTGCACAAGTAGACTGTCTTATAGACTTAAACGAGGTTTTCGCTTATCCAGCAAAATTGTTATTTTCAGATGGGAATTCGGTATAGATCACCACGACATAAAGTTCGTGATAAAAAGACGAGACGAGGAAGGTAATGAGACTGTCGTGCATGGGCCCAGGAAGGTTACCGAGGGACCCACTGACGTCGGAGTACTGGCTGTCACTGGACCTGCTACGTGTAAGTGTTTATAGGCCATTAACAGGGAAAAGGGAACCCGTAAAGGATCACTATGTTGTCTGCCCTGCCTGATAGGGAATAATTACCTTATATAGTCGAAATTGATACTTTCACGTTTCAACTGCTGAACCAATTTACATAAAATTTTCGATTACGGCAGAGAGACTCCCTAGAGACAGTTACAGACTGACTTTTATCCGGTATAGCTTTCCTGCTAGCGATGTATTAACACTCAATCCTTCTCAGTATGAGAGGAGGCCTGTGCCCAGCAAAAAGGCTGATGATGATGAGCTTTCCCAAAATGTCTGTAAAACTGCGGGAAAACAATTTCCTTCAAATATATGTGGTAAAGGACAAATAAAAGCATGGGATAGAATCATCCTTTCTCAAAGTATAAAGATAGAATCCTTCTTTCTCAAAGTATAAAATATGAAACATAACCACTTCATGAACAAATTCTCTAAACTTTCTCTCTCTTCAACAGATTCAGTGATATTCGATAACAAGAGCGCGTTCCTCCGCAACAAGAAGGTTTACTACGATGTCCTAATCTCTGTGCCAACCAGAGATCTAAACATCAGCGATGATCCCACAGACGACGGCAAGCCTGCCGCAGCTTGCAGTACTACCCTATGAAAACATGGACTGTGACGTCATAATCTACTATAGTACCTCCAAACTGTACTGAATAAACTTTTCGTTAGACTGGAGGAGGACTGGAGTTGACAATTCAAATATTAAATGTTTTTTGTACAACACTAATTAGTTCGGGAATTCATTCATTTCATTTTTCGAGATATTATTATTAAACTTAAGTAAAAGTAAGTTTAAGGGCCAGTAACCTAAAAAAATAAGTCACGGATGAGTTCCAAATAGATGGGACTATTTGGCACTTATCCGTAACCGGTGAAACTGGCAGATAATTTCAATACAAATTCTGTTCCATTTTTTAATTTATCTGGTAGATAGTGGCTATCCGTAACCGGTGAAACTGGCCCTAAATCGGTAAAAGTCTGACACTATCCAGCTCCACTCACAACGAGAGGGGTCAGTTGATGATTTCCCGCTAAAAAAAAATTGTTTGCCTACCTACCTATTTTGATAGAATGCCTACATAAACTATGTAAATGTACTTTTAGTATTTTGATATTCATTACTCCAGATCCCTCATACAAAATAGATAATTTCAGTGTTTTTTCTATGCAATATATAATACTAGATTTGTACTTTCTAGATATTCTAATTGGTTTCAAGTAGTTATAAGTTACTTTATTAAGTTTTTTTTTTTTAGGAAGCTTAAGTGGTTCTAAGATAATAACAAATGCAACGCATTTAGATAATCATTAAAGACGGAAGCATTTCTGTGATAGTTTCCAATAAATAGATTTTAATTCTATTTGCAACTGTAGGTACCTACCTACCTAATATTATGGTCAATACCTGACTATCAATAAACATGACAATAGGATAATTACGTGAAACAATAGATGCGATGTGAACACTCACGTTGACATTATCAGTTCCTGCGTCCCAATATAAATATTATCGTCCAATAAATTGGGACCGAACAAAAGATAGTATTTTGTATACCTACAAATTGTTTCGTTTTTTATATTTCAGTTCAGAGCATTTATCATGAACATATTACCTATTGAATGTTCTGTTTGTCTTCATATTTTTAATAAAAGAAGAAAATTTATTAATTCAACAAACATTTTATACATAAATTGTAATTAAGTACCTAGTTTGATCTATTATTTTAATGAAAAAATAGGTAGTTTAATTTTTTACAAGTTTTTCAAAGGTGTATTGACTATTTCGAATTGTTCTAGTAAAAGCATTCATTCAATACTAATCCCGAGATAAAGATTGCTCAATTATAATCTATATTAAGATAAGAATAGGTATTTTGTATATAACTGCTACATTAGCAACATAGCAATAAAATATAAATATTATTACAGTACTATTTGTTTTATTATCTTGTTTATCTTTTCTGCTATCATCAAAGCCTTTTGGATTTGAGTACAAAGTTGATAAAAATTATCCAGTTACATGAAAAACCCAATATTGTGCTGCCTGACTATTATAGAATTGGGACACTGGCCCCCATGACTATAAATCTCCTTTTTCGACTGCCACGCATCTGATCATAGTCTTAGACTTATAGCAGATAAAAACACAAAAAAATACATTAAAAACCTATTTGCATTGATATTTTAATACAGTAGACCAGGATTACTTTGCACTAATAGAAAAACATCTCCTGTTCTGAAATCTGTTATAAAAGTTGTGAAAAAAAAGCCCGTGCATGTGTTGTAAAAATATTTATGAAACAATAATTAATGCCACTTATTAGTACACTTTATATACAGGAATATACGTATTGAATAACACCAGAGTGTGGTTATGCTCCATTATTCTTCATCTTCAAACAGCATTTGAAGCAGATCCCTCTTGTTACACTGGGAACCTTCCAGTCTTTGCACTCCCTTCCAGACAATCATAGTAGGGATAACCATGAGCTTCAAGCGAGAATCTGTTCTGAATGAGCATGCCTTGTCCTTCCACCTGGAAAGAGATTTCCTCTCAAAAAACACTTCTTACTTTGTGGAATGTTAAAGATTTCCTCAGCTTTGATAGGTAGATGGCATTTGATTGATTTCAGGAAAAAATAAAGGCCTAGCTGAAGAAAACTACCCCACTACTTCAAACTTTGGGTCCATCGAAAGGGGGGGCGAAGGACTCCGCAAGTCCTTCGCCCCTGGACCTGTTTATAGGGGGCAGAAAAGGGCATTGTCTGCCGTTCTCCTGCGCCCAGTGCGCCTTCTGTGGTCGGGGAAGGGAGTCGTGATCCCTCTCCCGTTCTGCAGATTCCTTCGGTGATATCACATCCTTGCAGAAGGACACCACCACATCCAACAACTCTAACTAACTACTTCAACCTCCACAACCAACATAATTTCAATAATTTGTAACAAGTATTTCAATAATCTCTCTATACAACACTGTTGAACATCTTTTGGCTTTATGGATATTTTTGTAACAGTATTTTCTACTTACGTTTCTCTATCACCAACATCGACATAAGCAAAAATGATATCCTTTTTCAGCTCGCTCAGGTATGCATTAACCACAGGCTCGGCTGAAAATAAAATATATCACACATTGACTACAAACTACTATTCATTTAAATGATATCATTATTTACTCTTCTTTATAATCAAACAATGACAAATGTTTGTCAATAGGCATATGAGATATCAATGTGAAATTAAATAGCTACAGCCTGTTTTATTGCCATGATGATTAATTAGCTAGACAGGTACTTTGTTTTTAGGTAAAGAATATTACTCTAATAAATAATAGCAGTTGAAACTAATAATAGCGGTGAGTACAAGATATGTTACCCAATTGGCAGTAAATACACCAACTACGGCCATTATCTTTTCTTTTACCAGTAAAAAAGAAATAAACTTTCGGCCCTTCAGTAGGTAACTTATTAACGAAAGCAGTAAAATGAGCATAATCTTGAATATTTTCCATTTTTACAGCCATTTATTGCGCCTCAAAATTACAGGAAAATTAATGGATGACTATGAATTTTCTTGTCAATTACTCCAAGTAAAAGAACCTCTAATATATTTACCTATTTGCTAAAACTAAGGTTGTATGCTAATAAAACTGTAACCTTTTTGTTTCGACTTCAAAAGAGCAGTCTTCGTTCAGAAAACTATATATTGCAAGACTACAATTACGCCATTGTTCAAGAAATTTAAGTATCTAATTAATTTTAATAATTACTTACCTTCGACACAATCAGAACACCAGCTCTCGCCAGACGGCAGCTTAGCACCACTAAAATATAAAAGCACTGGCGGGCCTTTGGGATCTACGGTTTCAATGTATTTCGTGAACTCTTCATACCCGTGCAATTCAATCGTGTTCACCATTTTTGTCTATAAAAGAATACTCAGTGTAGCCTGATAATGCCGGTATCGTGACACGACGATTATTTTGATTTACGTACGATTACGATACCGACACCCCGACAATGCAATATCTGACACTAACAATATTTTGACATTGACAGTGACAAAATCCAGGTGCCGTTCAATTTTACGCACAGAGTACTCTACCAAGCTAGACGGTTACATGGCCACCATGACTTTACGCTAACAGTCCCTTCTGCGTGAAACAGACTATAAAATTCAAGCCAACAAAACGATTTTGACAGATAAACGGTTAAAAATGAAAATAAAAGCGTGTTTTTATTTGAATGTTTTCGTGTGAAATTGAATTGTTTTTAAATTATCCGGAGCCTGAGTGACCTATTAAAATGGATGCAGCGACGAGTTTAAAACCTAAGACGATGGCTGAATTGCTACCTGGGCTTAGCGGTAAGTTTACTACACAAACTTCGAGCCTTTAAAACAGCAAGTTTCGTTCATCAGTTTTAACGAATATAACTAATGCATCATTCTTCGCAGATGCTTAATAATTACTTTGTCTTTGAGTTAAGTTATTTGTGTCCTGTAGGTATCCTGTCTAAAGACAGTATGCAGAGCCTGACTGCTAAGAAACAGCCTCGCCAGACAATTTTACAGCCTAACACCACTGAGAAAGCTTACAAGCCCTTAACGTTTGCTGAAATGAGAGCGGATATCATGTGTAAGTGACCTGTGACGATTATAATCCAAATAAAGCATTTAAAATTGATTTTATTGAAAATATAAAATGATTGGTTGGACTTAACATTTACAGCATTAAAAGTACAGTCTCCAAGAAGACCTGCCCAGGGAGCCTCTACATCCAAGAAAAAAAATTGGAACTCTTCAGTAAAAGTTGACAAAACAGTGAGCCATACAGCCAATGGCAAAATGAAAAACAATCCTGTTAGAAAAGTTCTCAACTTTCAACCCAAGCCCAAAGTAAGTTCCTAATTAGTTATCTTATGTATCTCAATATCTCTATAAACTTCCAAGTTACTTAATTAACTCCAAATTGTTATGTCTTTGGTTTCAGACTGCTGCAAGTAACAGAGCAACAATGTTTCCAGAATCGCCAAAGTTTCCAAAACCAGAATTCAGACCCAAAAAATCATTATTTCTATTACAAGGTATTGTTAAGTCCTATTAATTGTATAACAAAAATTAATAGTATTTTTATATCTCATGTCTGTGCATTTGATTTCAGCTCGCAGCAATGTGAGAATAAGTGGCATAAACAACATATCTGAAACTCCAGTTATAAACAAGCCAGTCAGAAACCGGATGACACTTGCCAATAAGGAGAATGTCTCCAACCAGACCGGTATTAAAAAGTTACCCCCACCAAAACCATTGATTAAGAAAAAACTGATACCAGTTATACCTGACACTCCTATTTACAACGAATCTTGGAAGTCTAATGATGCCAGCTTCTTGCAAAAAGAGAAAGAGATTCACGATGCTGAAGCTAAAATTAAAGCCATCTGTGATGAAAAGACTTTAGAAAAAATTGCTGAAATCACACCACCTATGTCCACACCATTCAAAGACTACAGGAATGTTAAGGAGTACTTTAACCACTCCAGTGAACTGGAAAGCTCTGCAGTTTTCAACGACAACACCATCATGAGCTTCGAAAAACCCACAGATTTGAATGAAAACAACAAAAGGGAAGAAAGTGTCATTGTCTCTCTATGTGATCTACTCAACAAAGCCTCTGTTAAGACTGGGAAAATGAGCACAGAACTTGATGACTTATTAGAGATTGAGAAACAGACCGTACGTAACCTAAAGATGATCGATAACAGCGTAGCTGCTTTGAACAAAATAAAAGAGTCGCAGTTGACTTCGCTGCACTATGTCAGGAAACTTATCAAGGAGAAAAAGCCTAGCAAAAAGGAGCAAAACCCTGGCGAGAGTGGAGACAAAACTTTAACTAATACCAAAGCATCTCCCAAAGTATGTCCCAAAATATCTCCCAGAGCTAAAAAATCAGAGAGGTCAAGTCTGGAACGTAAAGCAATTGTTAGTAAACCATGTTCAGTAATAAAATCATGTACTAAATCGCCTTCTTACAAGATACCAAAAAAGAACTTGTGCCTAAGAAAAAATGTCTTTTGTAAATCCATGCCTAATGTTTCAAATGAAACGATGACGCCAGTTAAAGCTGATATGGGTAACAGGGCGTTAAGTATGTACATGAAAATGAAGGAACACATGAATTTCCTGAATACCCCAGTTGCCAAACGAAATTGCCATATCCCGGACACTCCAGCAGTGACTTCACACAACTTACAAAAGCAGCTTGACAAACTTTATGATGAAAATTAGCTATGCTTTAGTGAATATTAAAAATAAATTCATTGTAGAATAATTTATGTAAAGAAAACACTTATATTGTTATTATAATTTTAGAAATTTTAATTTATATGATTTTTTTATGAAATTTGTGTCTGATTGTATATTTAGTAGAAATTAGCTACAGGTTGGCTAGGATTCATGAAAGAGTTCCAACTTATGTTTTTCCTTGTATGTTTGTTTCTGAAACTTTGTAATTTACCAGAAAGACGAAAACTGCCGGAATATCTTGTTCGCTTAATCCTCGTGTTTTAAAGACATGTACAATCAATCAATTCATTAACATAGCTACAATTTTCTAAACTATGTAAAAGTTATGTAAATAAAATTAGTGACTGAAAATTTGTGTTGTGAAGTGAATAATCTTAGCAACTATGTAGTAATATATAAATCTAATTATTAATATGCATAATGTAAACATTTTAGTATACAAAATAAAGATGTAATAGGAAATTAAATTATTTTGTTGCTACCTTACTGAATAACAATAAGATAAGATATAAGATAATATAAAATCCGTCGCGTGCGTTTTTCCCATAGACTCAATGCTTGGATTTTCATGTGATATTCATAATAATTAACTTTAATAGTATGTGTAGTTGTGTGCAATGTTGTATAGTACATATACAGGGTTACTGGGTAAGTCGACCTAGATCCGTTAAGGGCGTGCAGTACCCATCTTTTCTGACTGATTTCACTATGAAACACCCTACCCCAAACCTAACCGTTTTCGAAATAAACGAATGTTAATTTTCATTATAAAAAATGCCGATTTTTTACCATTAAATATGGTATTTCAAAATTAGTATGCTTAATTATTATTATTTTTTATTTTTTACATGCTGGTTAAGATGCTCCATGAACTTAGTAACCAAAATCCTACGTAAGTTAACTAAATACATTGTTCTGGACGATTGAAAATTCAAAAAGTTATTTAAAAAAATTACAGTTTACATTTCTCTAAAGGATATTAAAAAAAAGTTGTATGGCAGACGTTCGGCAGATATGCCTAAAAACATCTACGTTTCATCAGCTATCCAACAAGGTATAACAATCTAGGGTCTTATTTAAACTCGTAAAAAAAATCTTAATTTCATAGGCGATAGTGGACGTAAACTAATTACGCGAATTGATTATTTTTTGGCTGGCCCTAGAAACTAAAACAAAACAGCAGGTCAGTTTGTACAAAATAACATTCATTAACGTCCTAGATTAAAGTTCGTGCTCAACATGTCCGCCTCTGTTTTGTACACATCTTCGCATTCTTCTGCGAAGCCCAGTTTTTATTACTCCAGTGGTCAATGTTCTTCTAATTTCGTTTGCGTTGATTATTCTGCCTTTCAATTCTTCGACAGACGCGATTGGCTTTATCTCGCTGTAGACGAGACTCTTCATGTGCCCCCACACATAAAAATCCATGGGGGTCAAATCCAGACTTCTGGCTGGTCAGGGTAAAAGCCCACCTCGTTCTATCCATTCATGAGGATAAGTTGTGCCCAGCCAATGTCTGACACTTCTTCGGAAATGTGCAGGGCAGCCATCATGCTGGAACCACATGTCCCTAATTAGATTCAGTGGCAAATCATTAAAAATCAGGCGAAATCCAATCGCGTCTGTCGAAGAATTGAAAGGCAGAATAATCAACGCAAACGAAATTAGAAGAACATTGACCACTGGAGTAATAAAAACTGGGCTTCGCAGAAGAATGCGAAGATGTGTACAAAACAGAGGCGGACATGTTGAACACGAACTTTAATCTAGGACGTTAATGAATGTTATTTTGTACAAACTGACCTGCTGTTTTGTTTTAGTTTCTAGGGCCAGCCAAAGAATAATCAATTCGCGTAATTAGTTTACGTCCACTATCGCCTATGAAATTAAGATTTTTTTTACGAGTTTAAATAAGACCCTAGATTGTCATACCTTGTTGGATAGCTGATGAAACGTAGATGTTTTTAGGCATATCTGCCGAACGTCTGCCATACAACTTTTTTTTAATATCCTTTAGAGAAATGTAAACTGTAATTTTTTTAAATAACTTTTTGAACTTTCAATCGTCCAGAACAATGTATTTAGTTAACTTACGTAGGATTTTGGTTACTAAGTTCATGGAGCATCTTAACCAGCATGTAAAAAATAAATAATAATAATAATTAAGCATACTAATTTTGAAATACCATATTTAATGGTAAAAAATCGGCATTTTTTATAATAAAAATTAACATTCGTTTATTTCGAAAACGGTTAGGTTTGGGGTAGGGTGTTTCATAGTGAAATCAGTCAGAAAAGATGGGTACTGCACGCCCTTAACGGATCTAGGTCGACTTACCCAGTAACCCTGTATATCTACAACCACAAATGTTGAAATACTACCTACAGATACCCAATCTCATGCAATGTACTGTTTCTATCCTAACTCACCCTAATATTAACGGGCCATTTTAATTTCTTATTGGAACTCGAAAGAGATACGATCGTGCGAAGTCGGGTCGGTGCACCATTTATGTGATAAATTGAACCCGGTGGAGGGTGTGATTTTATAGTGAAAGCGCAACAGACAGAATACATGAGAGAGAATGAGTAAAGGTGGGTCCAAACACGGCGTGCAAGGTGCGCGGCAACTACGCGCGGCATTCGCGGGACACAAATTTGCCGCGCGACTTGTTTAGACTTTAGACCTTCTGCGCGGCAGTGCTGCGCGGCATCTCCGAGACATGCCGCGCTTTTTATTTCGTTTTTAAACCGCAATGAAAGCGCCCGCATGTGTTGTTGCTCTGATTATTATTCTTAAATTACGTAGAAGAAGGAATAAAAGAAAGTGTACTAAAAAAAGGCAGTGTTGGATGCGTTCGCGACGATCGCCGTACGCGGCAGGTAGCTCGCGGCAGTCGCGCGCGGCTGTCATCCAAACATAGCGCGGCTAGCCGCGCTCGGATGCCGCGTTTTATTTGGACACACCTTAAAGAAAACCACAGTTATTTCAAACTGGACGTTTTTTTGGGCGCTTACACGAAAGTTCAATTTGAAAGAAATCCTAGTTTTGGTTTTTGGTGACAGATTTCAAGAAAGAGCACAATTATCTTCTCTAATGCTACTTATGCACTCTGTGGAAATGACTAACTGACAGTAATGACATA
Organism: Heliothis peltigera; assembly: GCA_958496145.1. NCBI lineage: Eukaryota > Metazoa > Arthropoda > Insecta > Lepidoptera > Noctuidae > Heliothis > Heliothis peltigera. The sequence continues at coordinate 2,309,781 of OY292326.1, read as the reverse complement.
AGTCAAAAGTGATTAAACGGTATTCTTCTTTTTTTAACAGTGCTACGTTTGTTGATAAGCGATAACAAAATACTTTCTTTATCAGCGTATTCTGTAATTACGTGCAGAATAATCATATTAGATTATAAGGGAGCTCACTGTGATACTTTATAGTAATATCGTGTTACTTATCCTAAGCAAAAATGGCCTTATCAAAACCAATAATGAATTTGCTGGCTTCGTATTTACAAAACTTGTATTTACATCCCATTAAAACTAAAGCAATTACAAGGTGAGTTATCTTTAGCTCTATATAATTCATGAATTGAAAGTCATCAACCCAGTACTATAGATACGTAGTTGTTCAAAGTTTAATTCCAAAGTCTAACTTGTTTTGCGCTAAAGTTTGACCTATGACCATGAACATAAATTTTAACTTTATGAATAAATTAATTGCAGCTGCGTGGTGGGCACAGCGGGAAGCATCGCTTCTCAATTGGTTGCTGGCGACAATATCAGGCTGGACCCTGTTTTAGCCTTCGGTTTGTATGGGTATGTAAACTTTTTTAACAATAAACTCACATTTTTCTTTAAGTGTGTGCTAACACTTCAGTGTTGCCTACAATTTTTTTTTTTTACGTTTGCAGATTATTGTTTGGAGGAACTATCCCACATTACTTTTACGAGTTCATTGAAGGAATGTTCCCTGAAGAAGTTGTAGCATTCCCACTAGCAAAGAAGCTTCTGTTTGAAAGATTAATATTTGCTCCCCTCATGCAAGCCTTTTCACTCTACACATTGGCCAGATTTGAGGGCAAGAACCATAAAGCGGCATTGAAGCAGCTACTAGCATTGTACTTGCCTATTTTAGAAGCTAACTGGAAGTGGCTTACCTTGTTCCAAGTTATCAATCTAGCATTTGTTCCACCTATGGTAAGTATTGCCATCATTTCTCTAAAAGTTTTGACATCAACATTTAAGCTAAAAGCTAACTCTACATTTTGTTTATGATAAGTTGAATTTCAGCCTTATTTTGATTAAAACAAAATGTTTCAGTTGCGGGTTCTATTTATGAATCTTGTGGGATTCGGTTGGGCCATGTTCCTGGCCACTAAGAGACGTCAACAGAGCCAGAAAAAGAACTGAAAACTGCAAACAATCTATACTCTACACAGGTGGTGGATGCTAAATATATTTATATTGATGGTGGACTGTCAATATAAAATCTTTTTATAAATATTTACAAGATGTCAGTGGAAGTAATTTGTGGGATCAAGGGTTATTAGGCTGGTTGATGACCCATCAGTGATCTAAATTGTATTTAGATATTGCTGTGTATTGGACAGGGTTATTGTACTGATAAGCCAATTATATTTTTTTGGCATATTTAGCACTCCTTGACACAAAAGTCAGTTACTTTCTTATTTATTATTTATGAAATAACAAATATAAATTTTATTTTTCTATATTGTAACATGGATTTAAAGATAAGGATAAAAATTATTATTTTGTTTGCATCCAAGATGAATTAGCATTTAATAGCATTGATGAATATTAATAAGTGTTTCTATTATGTGGGACCATTATTTTGTTTATAATTGTTTCTCTATCTGTAAGATTAATTAATGTTTTGTCTATGATTTGGGCAATGGATTAAAGTTATATTATGTATTGTTAATGAAAAATACTGTTATTGTATCTGGGTACTTTATTTGACAACAGCAAATTGATCCATTATCTATGTACCAATAGATTTTTACTTGCATATACATTAAATTGTGGAATTGCCTAAAACTATGACACTAAATTCAAATCTGCAAAATCAATTCTTACGCAGTGCATTTATTTAAACGAGATTTCTCTATACAAACCATGTATGTATAAGTTCTGTGTAAATTTTGATTTTTTATTAAACTGTTTTATACTGTTACACTTGAGTATTATTGAATATCGTCATATTTATTGCTTAGTTATTGAAACAAATAGAAAGTTTCAATTGTTTTACAATACAATCACTTAAATACTACATTATAATTAAGTATCACCTATGCTATCGTAAAATTCGGTAAATAGAAAATAATTGTTTGTAAAATGACTAGTAAAATTAAATTATTTAAATAAATTAGCTATTGTATAAATATCAGACGTCAATAAAATATATTGCACTTTATTTTTAATAAAGTAGGTACTCATTTCTTGACTAGAGTATTTTTGTTACTTATCAAAATAAATGAGTGAATAATTTAAATAAATAATATTACCAACAATAAAAAGAAAAACAAAATAAATTAGAGATCAAGTAATCGTTTCCAATAAGGAATTGATAGATAAGCACATTTGACTAGATAAAATATTATCTTATTAACTATTTTTTGATAAAAACATCAATCAAAAATGTTGTAATTTGGCCTTATAGCTACCAGAAACGGTTCATATTTACAATTTCGACCAAACATTCAAATCTTATGAACATTTTTGGATTTATCTTGGCTACTGTATTTCGACTAGGGTGTGCAAAGAAATACCGATGGGATCGATTTGAAAATGTAGTGGTGTAGTCAACCGTGTGGTTGTTTATTCTCTCTCGGGTCTCGGGGAGCGCGACCAGCTGTGTTGCGACGACCGGCTGCTGACGGTAGAAGTGGGCGTCGACGGCGTTGGTCTCCGGTACGGGATGGGACGCTTGCGCGCGCTGTCACGGTTATTTTGTTAGTAAGAGCGGTGGCGTTAGTACAGTTAACATGCAACATTATGTAAGCATAGAATGTAAAATGACAAAATTGATTTCAAATAATTTGCTTCATTGAAAGAGAATTTAACAGAAATATGATTTTACGAAGAGTTTTGGAACTTCACTATGATAAAAAGTATTTTTTTTTAATAACTTACCTTTTTACATTTCTCAAGTAAAAAAATAAAGAACATCCATGACAGAAAGCTTCTTCTACGATTCAATAAAGTTCAAAATTGTGGACAACTTCTAGCTTCTACCATGCAGCCATAATATATAAAAAAAAGAAAACAACAAAAATTTCGAAATAAACTTTAATGTGATAAAACAAAATGAATAAATCTTGAAATAGTAAACACACTTGCAGCATGTTCTACATAAATAGCACATTGTCTACATCTGGCCATCAGCGGTGTATCCCATTATGTGAATATCTCATTGGTACGCTATCTTCTTCTATACTTGTATTTGTTTGACGCGTATGTAAGATCTATTATGGGTGCGCTACGGAGGAAAAACCATTATTAATTATGTTTCCATTCCCACAGTCTTTCATTAATAGTTCAACACAATTTTCCGATTTTGAATTTGCAAATTTGCAATTATTATAGTCTTTGAAGAAATGATTATAATTACTGATAAGAAATATCATCATTACATAAGAAAATACCTAATTGTAAATAATTAAAAAATATATCTAGTAGCACACCCTGTTAGCATGATCAGTGTTAGAGAACGCACACATTTAAAAGTTGTTATAACCATGATGCATCGAGACTGACCAATGAATGAGTATCCAAACATGGTTCACAGTCAATGGGAATATTAAAAAAAAACATTTTAAAAACCTAGTCAGCCTCTATACAGATATGAACAAGCAGATCAATAAGAAAGATAATAAAAGGCTTTAGCGATATATTATGTGAAAAGTAGGGCTTAATATTTTAATACAATACAATACATAATATTACTTAAACTAATTCACACTAGCACATTCACTTCACTACCCGGAGCTACTACTCGTGTCTTCAGAACTCGTGCTATATTTTCGTGACTTTTTTCTATAAAGAAAACAAAAACAAAAATAGATAATAGGAAAAAATATGAAAAACGTGCCATATCATGGAGTTACTGGTGCAAGGACCCAGATGATTGTGTGTTAGTATTTTGGTAGTACCTCAATAAATGTTTCTTATAGCTTTTTTTTTTAAATACTTATAATAAAACCTCACGACATTATTTATAGAATGGAAACATCGATGAAGGTTACCTTTAAACATCGAAACATGAATAGATGATACTAAAACGAATTAAGTAGCTACCATGATATGTCACAACAAACGCAAAATAATAATAACAAGCACACCTAAAAATTAGGATAAAAAGCGACACACGGAAAAATTGAAACACACAGCGCAACCAATTTTACATTTATCTGACACGACGCAAACTAGTTTCCAATTAAAGAAATAAAAGTTTGTCAAATGCTATATTTTGTAAAATTTTACTCTTTGAATGGAGAAACTCCATTGTAGTGATTAAGAGCAAGATTGTCAAATAAAATGTAACAATTGGTTGCACTTTAAAATCCCTATACGGCAAGAACACAGTGCATTAATCTGGCAACTCTGTACATTTTTGTGTGAGGTAACACATTTGTTATACGGGCCGAATGTTGCCATAGCTTGAAGCTTTATTTATATTGTAAAGCTGTGTTCTTGTGATTGAAGATACCTCGTTATTCGCCGCCTATCCAGGAAGCTGGGCGAGCCAGCGCGGCGAGGAATGGAGGGCGAACGCGATCGCGTCCGCGCACGCGACTCGCTGGATCTACGGTAATCCGCGTATACGCCTGTCATTGTTCTGATCGATACCAATGTCGCATGCATGCATTGTTTGTTTTTCGATTTTCATTTAGCGGAAAGAGAAATCTTCTGTTAATATCTTTGTTATATTGTTCGAAAGAAACGAGTTGGTTTTTGGAGTTCTTGAATTTGAAATCTGGTTTTTATCAAAATAATTTTACTAAAAGGTATTTAAGATCAAAGACAACTCATTTCTTTGCTTTACAATTATGACGTTAGTTATAAAAATAGATACGCTACCGTTATTTCAAATCATGATAAACTAGCTGTATCTAAAGTTTCTGATTAAAATAATGCTGATGAAAAGAAAGAAGTGTCATGGCAACTGGAATATTTTTATACCTACAACTATTTATCGAGTTTATATAAAATTGCGAGATGTGACACCTGTTTTTATCGCATGACAATGTTTCTCTTGGCACTGTTCTTATAAATTACGTCTGATATACCCTGTTAAATTTAACTTAACAGGGTAAGAGTATATAGTTGCAGCATGTCATGAAATATCAGTCCGATCCAGCTGCTCGTGTTGACATCCTAAGTTTCATAACTTACTTACAGAATTGTAAAATAAAATAAATGAAAACGTGTAACGCAAAATGGGAGACGTAAAGATTTAAAGGTAGGTTTTAGAGAAAAATAAAATATATGTATATCCACATAAATACATTTATTGCAAGAAGAAAAATTTCGTCTTTCGTATTTACGTTACACGCTATACTCTCAACAACCAACAATAAAGCTCATTGTTCAATTTAGTGTCAAAATCGAAGACCATAGAGATGACCATAGTCAAGAATTGCTGTATAGCCATCTACGCCTGTTTTTCCCGTCGGAAGTCACGAAATGACCCTTCCCGCTGAAGGGTGCAGCTGGAGGGATTGACTATATATACTCTTACTGACTTAAACCCATTCCCCCTTATTATAAGCGAGGACTTAAAAAGTACCAGCTTTAGTACTAGGTTTAGACCATTAACTTTGTTCAGGGAGATGGTTTAATGCTGGTACTAAAGGCGGTACTTTTTTAAGACCACGTTTTATAATAAGGGGGACTATGTTCCTTCTGGAGGTCTTAGTGTGCCAGGGCCGCGGTCACTCTTACGAACAGCCCGCAGCCTTTAAAGAGCTATCTACGCCTAAGGGGCACTTTTTAAATAGGATCTGCTAACTGTAACCGGATTTAAGCTGATGATATGACGTAAGAACTTTATTGTTGGTTGTTAATATATTGATTCCTGAAATAACTAGGGTATTGATGTGGAGATGTTTACCTCGACGAGCGCGTGGAACGTGAGGAGCTACGCGAAGAGCGAGAGCTACTGCGACTGCTGTACGATGACGAACGACTTGAGCGTGACCGCCTGTAACAAACAGTGTTACATATTGTTAAGGAGTATGTTATATTCTTAAAGTACTTTTTTAATTGTTGAGCGCCATTACTTGTCTTTGTAAATTGAAGATATTGCAGAAAATAGTTTTTTGTTTAATAATGATATTAGATGGTTATTTAGGATTTGAATTTATTGCGAGTAGACTAAAGTAACCAACGTGTTTGTAATTTTATCTGCACTGTGATCGCATTTTATTACAAAAATTAAAAGAAGTGTCCATGCAGTCTCTATATGGCATAAAGCGCATTTATTATACAAAGTTAAATTTGACGTTACAAATAAATTATGAAGGGTCTATATAAACGCAAAAACTCTTGAAAAAATGGTATTCATTATAAAACTAACCTTGACGAAGAATAAGACCTTGACCTCGACCTCGATGACCTGGAGCGAGATCGTGACCGCGATCGCGAACGCGTCTTGTTGCGCGACCTGGACTTGGACGAACGCGAGCGGGACCGCGACCGCCGCGAAGACGACCGCGACCAGCGGCGTCTTGACGTGCTCTCTGCCTTCGCCTTCACTTCTGGCGAGGACTCCACGTTTACCGGGGGACTCTTTTCTTGTTTTGGAGACGGAGGTTTAGTCTGCTCTGGGCTCTTTTTAACTTCCGCTTGTTGCACTGGAGACTTCTCTTTCACCTTCTCTTCTATAGGGCTAGGACTTTTTCTTTTAGGTTTTTCAGCGTCACTTTCCTTAGGCTGGGGTTCACTACGCGTACCTTGCGATGTTGAAGGACCGTCCTCTTCTTCTTGTCTCCTACGCTCCATCGACACTTTAGCTAACTGAGCCAGTCTTTCTTTCAGTCTATTCAGCTCCTTGATATCCAAATCCTCTTGTCGATCTCTGTTGTCTAATCGTAAGAACTCGACTTCTGAATCCTCATGTTCGCTGGACGAGCTTCGCATACAAACGGCTTTGGGTTTGTAACTCTCGGCTACGTCTTTGCTCTTCTTCTTCTTTTTGGGATGAAGATCTGATGGCGATTTGATGTATTTGCGTTTGTCTTTTTCTGGTAACTTTTCTATGATGTCGCGATAACGCTCAGGGCTGCGGCGAGCGGGGGAATAGCTGAGGCTAGAGGTGCTCCGACTTTTGCGAGCAGAGCGCGACCTCGACCGGTCCTTGTGTGACTCTTTACGGTCATGGTTCCTTTCCTTGTCTGGTCTTTCTCTATGTTCGCCTTTAGCAGGCGACGTGCGACGTTCACAAGTTCGTCGTTCAGGTGACTTCTTGCTCTTCTTGACAGGAGTCACACTCTTTCGTTTTTCTTTCTTTGAGCTTTTTCGCGGAGTCGGGGACTTCGAGCGACTAGGCGACGGTTTACGTCGAGACCTCTCTTCAGGCGAAGGAGACTTCTTAGTTGGTCTGCTGTTCTCGCGCTTGTTTTCTACTGACTTCCGACTTGATTTGTATTTATCTGCCTTGCTCTTAGGGGGAGGTGATTCTTTCCTCTTGCTGTGTTCGGGAGACGGGCTACGTTTCCGCTGTTCCCTCTGCGGTGGGGATTCACTTCGCTCTTTGTAGTAGCGAGCTTTATTTTTAGAACTTTTCTCAGCTTTCTGTCTAGGTGGTGGTTCGGAATCCGATTCCGATGATGAATATCTTCTTTCGGACCGAGAACTTTTGTGTGGTTTATCGTTTTCCTTCCGAGATTCTCTGTTTTTATAACTCTTGCTTACTGGTGAGCGCTCCTTATATTCTACAGACGCCTCCCTCTTTTCCTTAGAAACACTACGTTCTTTCTTTCTTCGCGGTTTGTCATCATTTAAATCCCTATCTTTTCGCTTGGGCGGCGCTTCTTCGTAGCGTTCGTGATTATTTTTATGATTCTTTTCATATTTGGCATCTTTTTCTTTCCTGGAGTGCGATTCCCCACGCCTGCTTTGTCTGTAACCCGGAGATTCACTTCTCCTGGGAGCTCTGCGTTCATCTCTCTCTTCTCTATGATTTTTGCTATTTTCCCTTATTGCTTCCTTCTTATTGTAATAAGTTTCTTCCCGCTTTCTATATTCCGGAGAGGAACTCTTCCGCCGTCTCTTTTCTGGCGGAGGCGATGAACTGGACTCTCTAGCGTAGTTCTTTTTATTTCTCTTTTCTGACCTAGATTTAGGCACTGGTTCAGATTCTGACTCAGGCGAAGACCGTTGGCGGTCGTGTTTGGATCGTTTGGAACTTTTGCGTCTCTCTGGCTCTGCTGAAGGTTCACGCTTCTTGTTTTCTATTTTGGTAATGTAGGAACGTTGGCGGTACTCTGGCGAGGTGTCGCGGTCCTCCCGAGAGGTGCTTCTGTCGCGGCGGCGGTCGTTATGCCGCGAGTCCCGCGCAGGCTCGGCACGCTTGTCGTACTTCTTGGTTCGCTCTTCGCGCTCCCGGTCTGCCTTTCTGTACTGAACATCATTGTTCCTCTCTTCGACGACGCGATCCCGTTGCTTCTCTTTCGAGTATTTCACTGGGGAACTAAAAATATGTGGATTAGAATTTGGATTCTGTAAGTAATGATGACATTTTTATGGGATGATATCTCACCTGTCACGGCTCGAAGGCTCACTGCTGCCGCGTCGTCTGCTGCTCGACTTTTTCTGTTCAAAACATCGACAACGATCGTAAAAATCATGGTTCCAGTAGACGGGCATACAACACCAGTGCCAATACAATAGACTATAGTGGTAATGGCAAATAAACATGTTACACTAAAAGTTATACTAGAAATTCTTCAGCGACCTTCATATCGAACAGGTGAAGAATTTCAGTACGAAAGGAAATAATAAAAATATATCACTTGTACACATGCATTCTAATAAGGAATAGTAATAAATAGAGGCATCAAACAAAACAGTAACAGTAGAAAATAAAATCATACTTAAAGCTATTGATGGAAGCAAGTATAAAATAAACATGTATTTCGTTTGAAGTGTATCTCTGTGGGATCTCTTAGAATGTTATTTTAATAGAGCATCCATAACATTCTCGAAGTGTGAACTCAAAGTAAATAAATAAATAAAAAGATATAGATAGATAGGGAACATAAGACATTGAATTGGTTGGCACAGGTGCGTTACTCGCTTAAACTGACATGTTAGTAACACATAACGGCTGAACATAATTAATCATAAATACATGTAATACACAAAAATCAAATGTAAATATAACACTTCGGTAACGTACCTTATTTAACAAACGGTGGTGGTATTGTGTACCATTTAAAATGTGGAGCATCCTTAATTAGTTTTGGGTAAATGAGAAGAGGGAGAATGTTATGGATTAGTTACATTTCAATAATCAGACAGTCTGGATATTAAGAAACTTGTGCGTGGTATACGAACGTCCTCACCGACGAATTTGTGTAAGTACGTACTGAAGCTCTCTAGCGCAATATATATGTGTATATGTTATGTGAAGTGACGTTTGTATAGCACACACAGTCGCGCAACACGAACATTATAACCACCATCTGTTCAAGTACTACACACCATGCATACATAACTGTGCACACTTGGACCCACGATCGCACATTGAGTGCATCATGATCCGTGTTAGTCACAAATGCCATAGTTAACAATGCATTACCAAAATTATCACCAAGTACATAATTTTAGTATTCACCTAACATAGTGTTCTTACTGAGTGTTATTGCTTTATGATATACTTACAGTATACTTTATGTCTTCAGATAAAGATGGCTATCCTATGAAATGATGCACAGTTAAACAGATAATTTTTACTGGCTATTTCTTGTATTTACAGAAAATAAAAAATAAAATGAGGTAAGAAGACAATTACATTTAAATAATACGTCTGGTGGCCCACACGGGTCGCTAGTGGAACGCAACGCGGTCGGTACGACCGGACACACATCGGAAGCTCGGAAACTATAAGATAATGTAAAACAAACTCTGTGGCTACTACAGTTAGTTCGACAGTTGAACGATGCAAGTAGAGGGATGGAGACAGGGCCGTGTGAGGAAATTATACACAAAACAAAATTCGTCAAGCCAATATTTTATGCAGAGGTGCCGAGAATGTCGTATTCTTGTATCAGCCAATGTGTTCTTCACACATCAACATAAAATAAAGAAAGCAATGTGCTACTGGAGCTAATCGTTTGCGACGAACTAACGTTGTACTAGTTTACTGAAGGATGGAACATCGTCTGAGTGGAGCGGACGAGCCACGCGGAAGAAACCAGAGTTAATCTGAACGAGGCGGCGCGTGCTCTCTAGTCGGTAGGCCCAAACCCCACACAAGGAGTAGTTACGTTACATCTTCAATCAAAGATTATGTTTTAAATATTCTTAGATCAATTCTATTTAAGTGACTGTTTCATGAAATTTTCAAGTTTATTTAATGCAAGATATATTAAAACTAAAAATTAAATATCTAAAGCAAAGAGTTCCAAAAAATGAGTCTGTAATATTTCGAAGCATAGTTTCAAGCAAACCATAATCTTTGAGCTGCGGCACTCCTAACCAACATTACGAGATGGTGAGAAATTCTTTTTTTAAATTACCTTTTTTTTCTTTTTCTGTCGTTCATCGTCCGAGGAGGCGGAATCGCTGTCTTGTGCATCGGATGAACTGGAACTGTCAGTGTCTGGAGACTTTGAACGTTTCTTTTTCTTCTTACTGGACTCTTGTCTGATGACAAACAAATACGCCATTGATATCTCAGCAAGTAATGCAACCTTCATAGTAGAAACAGGTGTTTTGTTACATTTTATTTAATGAGGTGAAGTATGTTTGAAGTATTTGGTTTGAGTAAATAAAATGTGTATGGAGGTCTTACGGTGTGTGTAATCCGAATATGCAAAAAAATAAAAATAATTTTTAAATGTAAGGGCTTTTCATATGTGTGGAGAGAAGTAAATCTTATGTTATAAAAGTGTGACATTCTGAAAAAGGTTAATAATATCAAAAAGGTTTAATTTCCGTTTCAATTATTCTTATCATTAATTTATTTAGTACCTAGACAGATTTTAAATATAATTTCAAAACTCCAGAAAAACGCCTTAAATTGTTTATAAAGAAAACAATTCTTATAAAAATACATACAAAATGTTCCCATAAACTTAATAGTTCCCAATTAAAATAGAAAATGTTTATCTAACCGCATACCATACCTATTTATGAAGTTCCATAACATTTTTCTTTCACTGAAATGATCACCAGACATATTTGATACTTGTATTCACAATTCAAAATTAAAATATCAAATTAAAAAAAAAAACTTGATACTTGCCTCTTAGACAACCGAAGGGTCACCTGTCTGGGTTCAAATGTAATCTATGAAATTACGGCAACATTTACAAACAATATAGAAAAAAAAATTAAACATATAAGTACTAAACTTTTAGAGTGGAAACTTACTTCTCTCGTTTATTCTTTTTCGACTTTTTCTTCTTCAACTTTTTAGCTTCTGGCGACGCACTGGAATAGAAGAGAAGAGTTAGCATATTTATCAAAATTAAAAAAAGTCTGCTAATTAAATGAAAATTGAAACGAGGACGATGCTATAAACTCGAGGTCACTCTTCCTTCCCTTGGTAAAATAATATATATTTAATTGTAAAAATTCAAAGAACAATTTAGAATAAGCTCATAAGCACAATTTGAGATTTCTTGTGTGTCAATAATAACACTTCTTTGGGTCTTATAGCATTTTGATTTGTTATTATGTTCACATCATCATAAGGTGGTAAGTACCTTCTCTTTTTCTTCTTCTTAGGCGGATGGTCCCTCGTGTCCCGCTCGTGGCTGGGCGTGCGCACGAGCGGGTACCGCGCCGCGTGGTCCCGCGCGCGCCTCTCCGGGTCCAAACTGGAGCCTTCTACGAACTGCGGCGAGATGCCGAACGCGTCCCGCAGCCGCGCGTTCTTCGCCTGCTGAGCCTCTGCGACCGCGTGCGTCTCGCGAACGCTGAAGAAAAACCACCAAAATTATTGATGAATGGTACGTAATAAAAAGAAATAAACAATCTTAAACAACTACTTCATCATTCCATTTTGTATGACAAACTTAACCTTCTAACTCATATTTACCTGCTCAGCACCTAAGTGCGCTAAAAATAGGGAAATAGTTTAATTTTAGCATAACGATCATAAACTTAATCCATTTTTTTTAGTAAAAAACATAAATCTTGAAATTGGATACAGTCAATGATCTACGCATGTATATCTAATACGTGTGAAATCGTGTAAATTTTTCATATTAATACCTGTTTGTACTGCGAATATGTAAACTTTAATTAAATGTGGAATGCATTACGTCGCGCGCCAGACGCTGACCCAAATAAGTACAGTAGCTTAAGAGTAATCGATAAAAGTGTGTGCACACCTTATGACGGATCGCATGGACTTCCTCTCCTCATCGTTGGAGAGACAGACCTGCAAATTGTCGTTAAAGTTGTTTCTGTCGGCGGCACAGTTACAGCGGCAGCAGCACGAGCCCCGCAGCCCCTCGAGGATGGTGCGCAGCGCGGGCTCCAGGGCCAGCGCGGGCGGCGTGGGGGGCGCGGGAGCCGGGCCCGGCGCCTCCGAGCTGGGCTCGTGCGAGGACGCGCGCGCCCGCCGAGCCGGGCCCGCCAGCACGGCTTGGAATGTGCCGCGCCACAGCCGTTCGAACACTACCCTATTGTTTTGCGATGCGTCGCGTCGCGAAGCCCTGCCCCTTTGCATCTTAATCTACTTACTTAACTAATGGAAGACTTGTTTTCTTAATCCTAATAAATATGGTTTTCCTAAGACTAGTGCATGGCGGCTGGGCCGCGGAAGACTTGTTTGAGCAGAGGAGCTTGGAGGCTACATGGCAGAGCGGCCGGCATCGGGCCGGCGGCGCTACTGCGGGGCGTCGGGCGCCATAACAGGAAGCACGGAGACGCGCGCAGCCTGCGCAAACATCGGATACGCGCCCTATCCCGAGCCCACACAAAGGGCTCTTCCCCCACACCCTTTTGTGCAACTCTTAAGTAATTTACTTTCATTTGCGAAACATTCAAAAGCTTTTCTAAAAGAAATTATATTTTTCTTTATCTTTAATTAAGGTCTCATCTAGTGCGACGCTCACGTAGGTACATGAGTTTCACATAAAAGTCATCTTATTAGTAATGTATCAAATCGGATTATCTGCGGTTGCGCTGTTTACCGACGACATTAAATATCGTCTTTAGTTCTATTCTTACACACTATGCACACACAATTTAATATAAACCGAACATTTAGAAAAATATTTTTGGATCGATAGCACTATTTTTACTTTGTGAAATTACTGAAATTCTTGCTGTTCAAACAGTTCATTAGAGCAGCTCGCTGCTAATGTATTCGTTGTAGCGTGGAGCAATTAACTGAAATTGATGAGTACCATTGTAACAAACACGTCGGCAGACTCATTCAAATCATAATAGTAAATCAATCTTGTTAGTAATCTCATCGCATTAGACGTGTTTTGAGTTCTTAGCATGATACGCATCTTAGGCATGTATTTAATATACATACGGAGATTAAGCGAGAGCCAATTAATTATACAAGTGAATTGTCAATAGAGGAATTAGAATATGAGGTTCTAAGAAGTATATGACGCCGTTAGCCAGAAAATTTATTTACCCCTGAAAAATAAACCCTCAGACCATTGAAAAAATCTAATATCGGCGGCATTAGAAGTGTAATTTAAACATTTTATTTCTATACCTGCCAAGAGATTTATGAGAAAAACGTGAACCAAAATAACAAGAACTAGTTCGTTTAATAAACACATGTAACAACTTACTACTACTCGTACATATCCAGTGTTGCAAATGTTGTGCGATAAAGAAAAACATAAACATACATTTTTATTATTTTCGTGACCCAATTGTGTTGCTAACCTTGGCAAAACCGTGATTGTTTTACATACACGCCGAAAATATTTTTGAAGGACGATGGGAAAAGCTTTTAATTGCTAAAAAGGTGACTACAGGGGCTAACGAATTCCTAAATAAGCGTGTTAGTCGACATTCAATTATTTCTGAATTTTCATTTCTCTTATCTTTTCAAAATTATAAACACTTCGAAGACAATCATCTAGTTAACGATCCTACCAATTAGAGTAAAGCCTCCTTAGATGTAATAAATTGAAAGAGTCAGCTCATTTTCTGAACACCACTCCGGGAAAGACAATGGGACCTCCGCTTTCAGGCATAGACACAGAGCGCCCCGAAGTCACTGTAGAGGCTTTTAAATGTCTATTCTCTTCTGAATGGGACGCAAACAATTAGAATCCACACCAACAACTATAAGTGGATCATTAAGAAAAGGTTTGCCTACCAACCCAGTTGTTATGATTCGGAATAATTAAAATATTGTGCTTGTTGGGGTGGAAACTGGCAGGTAAAATATTTTAATGAACAAAATTAGTTCACTCACGCAATCAGATAGGAAAGTGTTTTACATTTTAATATTTAGTTACGTGACATGCGTGTTTCTGTGGGGATTTAAAACTTATTATTATGTCCAAAATAAGCCGGTTATTACTTTTTTCTCTGTCCATTAGCCACTGTAAGTTACACCTACAGTGGACAAGACCTTTCATATAGAACAACTTAACTTGATTTGACAAAGAAAATGGTCACGCAAACATTTGAAAACGACAACTATCGGCCATACGCTGCGCACCTGTGCCTGATCGCTCAATGCCAGACTTCCAATCTCACTGTTGATCCTGGCAGGCCGGTCTCATCTCGTGCCAAATACCCATGCATCACGTCTTCGAGTATCTTTAGCCGGTCATAATCAGGAGGCGCGGTTTCTGGCACGAACTATGCCTGTCCCGCGGCCGCTCCCGTTAATTACGATACGCGTCTATCCGTCTTACCGTCCATTTATTCTACGATCGCGTGACTAATAAATATATGTGTCAAAATTTCGTACGTGCTCGGATTTTATTGCAGGCGCACCATGATTTGTTAGAATTTGTAATGTTTATTAGCTCGTTTTATGTTCGCTGTATACGTGAGTTTATTGTAACACTGGAGTTATATTTTCGGCGTCGATCGTCTTAATGCAGCGTTTAGTAACAAAATAAAATAGTACATTTAACTTTGAAGTGATCTCTACTGAACTATTTTTGAAACCTTATAGGCATAGTAAGTCGTAAAATGTTTCACTACGAAAATTATTACAACTTATGCTCTGACGTCCATAAATTATACGTTTATTATAGTAATACAACAATAGTATCTAAGATTTAAATAAAACAAATATAATTTTAGAAGTTTGTATAAAAGTATCAAAACTTTTTGTACAAACCCATCCGCTTTTTATGGTACCTACGCTTCATTTTCCTTATCAGCTAGAAAACTGAACTCAAAGTATTATGTACGACATAAACTGAGACTAGAGAAGTCAACGACTGTCAAACTTTACATATGTATAAAATAGTTATTTCAACCTTTTATTGTTTACCCGTGGCGAATTCGGAATTATACGTATTTATCTAGCAAGGTTATAACAACATAATTTGCTCTAACAAGACAAGAATGACAACATCAAATTTCGTCATCAAAGCAGCGAAAAATTACCTTTTTACATAAACGTAATGGGTACTTCATAGATTCCTTAGGTACATATTAAGAAGTTTATTTCGAAACCGCAAAGTTAGACAGGTGAAGTAGAAAATTCAATTTCAAGTGGTGCTTACCGTGCCACAATTACGTTTCAATTTGGAAATGTATTTTGAGAGTTCAACTTTACGTAATAAGTTTTTATTGCCATGTTATTACCGTGTTTTCCGTCTGCTTACAAGAGTGGGGGTTGATGCTTTGACATTTATAACAGGGATGGTGAACTATTGATACGGAGAAAGTTTTTCGGACACATCAATGGAGAGCAAATCAAAGTATTAGTGGGAAAATATTGAAATCGGGTTGCTTACTCACTATAATCTTTACAAGATGCATCAAAATTGATTTAAAGACAACTTTACGGCCTATAACATCATTATATACCTTTTGTCAACTAGTTGTACCTAGAAAATTGTCTAGGGTCCTTACTGTATTGTTTGACTAGTGACACGTTCACCTATAAAGGTTGGCCATCCCTGACATTTGAAGTCCTGCCTCCCTTCGCGGGGCGTGGTGTGGGGGACAGACGTCATGCACCGCGATCGATATGCAAGGACCCTAGAATATCGGATACGCTCGGAGAGCTTCGACTATAAATAGGCGTTTTCTTTATATTATAATTTAACTAATGGACTTTTGCGAAAATTTAATCGCTTATACAATGAAACTCAATTATATCTACATATTATGCTACAGTTAGATTAATCATACAATCGAATATAAATAAACAAGCTAAAAACAGAGGTTTTCCTTATTGCTTTGGGACTTTATTACCTCATACAAAAATATGGAATCGATAAGCTAACCTGTTGATAACCGATTCAGAGCCTAGTTCAATCGAGTTGGTAACGAATAAACTGCAGTTAACTCTTAGAAGAAATATGGGCATGATTTTATGAGAAAACTGAGGTAATTGGCTTACGCAATTACTTCTTACCGAGCAGTGAAGTTTTCCCTTTTGGCACTTTAAGGGTTCTTTGGGAAGTAAAAACAATAAAGCGCTACTCAATATAACATTTATGCCGAAAACATCCGCAAACAGTCGCTAAGGGAAACATTACAACATTCATTGTGAATGTAAATTTAGCTAATCTATTTAAAACGTTTGTAATCCATTAACGAATAACAAATTACGGTTTTTACATTTCTAAACCTTGGCAGGAAATTATTGTTTAATAGGTATATCCAAAAACCCTTGAAAAGTTCACATAACCCCTAACATTGAAGCACTCTATGGAACTGGACGTATTTGACGATAAATGATTATTTTGCAAATAGGTTGAAATGAACACTTTTACACGTCAAGACATTTTTTTTTTAATAAACGAAATGGGGTCGGCATTTCCTAACTTGAGAAGAAACGCCGAAACAAACTCAAGGGTCATAGCCTCTTTTAGAGTCCAGACATAAAAATAAATTAAATACTACAGTATAGATGAGCAGTGTATGCTTGTGTCTGTAAAGACCTTTTGAGCACTTGGCATTTATTACCACAAGACTGAATTTGTTCATTTAATAAATCTAAAAACACTAAAATCCTTTTTAGTTAAAACCTAGGCCGGTTCTTACATAAGCCCGTTCAGCTGGTATACTACGATCATAACAACTAACGATATTGGGTTACAGCCATCGGTTATTCGAGACAACGATTTACCTGACATTTACGGGACAATACCGATGTTATAAATTATGCTATCGATGTGGAGCAACTGAAATAGATCGGTAGCCTAACGTAAATAGATTGTCTTGGCTTTATGATGTATGTGGGTTCAGTTTACCTGGAGTTGTAGTGCGTTTTGAATATGAAAGTTTTTGTCTCACACTTAACGAAACATCGGAAAAGATCACCGAGTCTCGTTATACATACATAGATAGGCTCTTCTTTAGAAATCTTTACACGTGTATAATTTAGATGAATTTGAAATCAAGACTTCTATGATATAATATAACTATCATATCATACACCTGAATTCTCACAAACTAAAAGTTATGTTGTAGTACGACACTTGCAAAATTAAATGTCTCTCGGGGGACAGACTCAGTCCCGCTTTTTGGGGATAACTCGAAAGTGCGTGCAGTGTACCTGTACTTACTGATGAATCGAGGGCGGATGGCACAGAAAATAGATTAAAAATATCATATCTTTATCAAAAATAATTTTCTAAGGCTGGCTTTGGATAGCTTTTTTAATATGTCCTGCGCTTTCGACGACAGAGACCCGCAGTTTTCACTACCATAATATGTTCCAAAATCTCGATTTGGCACAATAAGGAACTGCTTTTAAGATTGACATCATGTTGTAATCTCGATTATTCCTTTACAATAGGTTTAATTCAAGTGATAATAAATTTGGAATGGAACTACTAGTATACTGAATACGTCAAAATACGCAAATAAATCTTTAGATCACTTGATCATGTATTAAATACACCATTACAGCCAGAAAGGTATTTATAAAGATAACGTCGAGATATGCACTTGTTAAATGGACTATTATTTCGATAATACAACAACATTATAAGCTTATAGCACTATAAGTTTGGAGAAGTTCATCTACTACCCAATAAGACAATGTCAACAATAATGAACTGAGTCGTTAGATATTTTTATCATATATCAAACTGAGCAGGTACTATTGAGTAGTAAAGACAATATAATAGTCCGTTCTTAAGTTCAAGTGTACTTTATATCAAAATTCTCAATTGACATTGCGCGACTGCTGTTCACAGGGCCTCAGGTTCGATACCCGGGTCGGTCCAGAATCGCTTTGAGGGTTTTAAGAGACTTTCATAAAGCAGCCCGGAGTCTGGAAGTTGGTGATCGATACACCCGTGCATCGGCGAGCACGCAAATGTCGGTCCTGCGCCTGATCTCTTTCCGGTCGTGTCGGATTGCCGTTCCCCATCGGACTATGAGAGTGAGGGAATAGAGAGTGCACCTGTGTCTGCGTAAATTCATGCTTGTACACTATATGTCCTGCGTAGCTGGCTGATCTCGGCCACCGTGCCCGGCAATCGGTCTATCACTATGCTTTTAAAATCGGGTTCATGTGTATACTTAGAAAGTGGGCAAGTTCTCTAATTAAACAAGTAATAACCCGGAAAAATTAATTTACCGGCGGTAAATTGGCAATCAAATTAATTAAAATCTCGATTATTTCACCCACATCTAAAGCAATAGATTTTCTCTACGTTTGAGACGAAATGAAACTGAAATTTGTTAATTTCATGCAACGAATGACTAATTGGATTACTTAGGTACCTAACGCTAAGCGTGTTTAGACGCTCATGAAATATGATTTTGAGGTTGAAGACACATTTTGACGTATAGCTGGGATAATCTGGAAAAATCCTTAGAAAAGGTGACTTAACCTCTGTAATGGCTAAGGTGGTAATTGTGGTCTAACCAATTTTGAGTCGTTGAAGCCTAGCAAAAGAAAATGAGGAGCGAACAAAATTGAAAGAATGACAAATTGTCGAAAAGTATGCATACGTCTTAAAGATCAAACAGTCGGTCTTTATAAAAACTCTGAGGACACAAATATATCGCTAATGTACTAAAATTATAAATGACACTAATGCGGCATTAGTAATACCTTCCCACATTTTGCTATTTATTCTCGTTGCGGCTATTAACAACCTATTTCAACTACAAAATTAATCATAATTTTTTTTTGCTCACTTGTAATCCCATAAAAGAAAACGTAATGCGTTAAATTGAATGCCCGATAATCGCACATTGTGTTGTGTGTTTCGTTTGCTAAATTACAATAACTGTAATAAACACTTGACAATTTAAAACACTGCGCGTGCGCAACTGATCTTAATAGTCTGGATGCAGTACGGTTTTTGCGCGTCTCGATTTATGTTTAGCACTAAATCATGATGTTAGCGTGATCATTAATACAAATTATGGCCTGAAATACTTCCTCAACAATTTAATATTCAGTTTTTTTTTTTATTTCAATTTAAAGAACATAAATATTGTTGATGTCCCTTTTGATTTTCGAGGAATAAAATTATATTTGAAGCTCCCGTAATAACACATAAATAAAATTGTACTCACGCAACTCTCCCGAACTCGTCCCTGGGCACGTCCTTATCGCTGGCGCTGGTCGTAGACAGCTTCGCCCGGAAAGCGGCCACGCGCGCCGCGATCTCCTCCTTCGGCAACCTACGTAACCATACCAGAGAAACACTCATTATTCACGAATGTGATTACAATACTAACTAAACAAAGCGCGCGCGCCGCCGAACACGCGTGAACGGTTTACTTGCAGCCAATGGATTCACAAATGTCTCACTGAGCGACCGCGTACCGACAAGCGTAGATGAAAATCTTATAATAAATTTCTCAGTGTAATACCTACCAGTGCATGATACGCCGAGCCGCTATAACGGCGTAGAATTACTTTTCGAAAACAATAAAAGCCGATAAGACGTTCTCGTTGCGCGACTGTAAGTTGAATGCGGACGGGGCCTGGTTATTGAATAATATATGTATAACATGAAGGGTGGCCCAGTCTCGCAATGGTGAATTATTGATCTGACTCCGGCGCAACGGCCATCGCCCCTAAACAAGGGTGCGATCTACACGCGCCGGGCTACAGGGGGATACTTTCTATTGAGCAAAATAAAAATAAGGATTTTTATTGAGTAATAAATCGATAAGGCAACGTGACCAAACTTAAATGAACATGTGCAAGTGCATGTTAAGCTAATGGAGAACCCGACACAGCTCAACTTACAAACGCCGAACAAATTTTACAAATACGAATTCTGTTTGGAAGTTGATTCTTTCATCACGTTCAATTCAGGTCGGTTGATGCGAATGGAAACGTTAATTTCATGAAAGATATGATATTTCAATTAACGAACTTTTTTCTCACATAATGTGCAGAGGGTTATTTTCTTATATATTTGATTAAAAATCTAATAAAACTCTAGAACGCCTCGTCCGTCTAACTGGAATTTTTATATTTGAAAATATGTCTTATTGGATGATGAATACTTACTAAATGTCAAGAGGAAAATCTAATTTTCATATACAAATTCTAGTAAGATGTTAAACAGGCTAATCATTTGGCGGAGGACATAACAGCTGATAGGTGGGATTCATTTTAAAAAATTATGGAAACCCAAATCACTGAATAAGCAATAGAAGAAGTTTTTGCTTAAATTTAGTTCATATCGAGAAACAAAAAACTGAATGGAAAATGCCTTCATCCAATCGCATGCTCAGCTATTTTAGGTCTATTTGCGTAAGTCAAAGAACATCATCGGTCCCCGGCCCTTATCCCAGTTTTTATTTGGGGTTGGCGCAGCATTCCTTCATCTTTCATACCTTCGTATCTGAAGTCATCTGAAAGGTTTCCCTTTCCAGCCACGATTGCGTGAAAGACGTTACACAATCTATTCATCGTTTGTTTGGTCGTCCTCCCCCTCTACATCCATTAAACATTCATTCACCTTCCACCTTCCTCACAACATGATAGTCATTCCTCCATACCCTGACAATATGACCAAGACGGTCTCCACACAGCTTCTCTGGTACCGGTTCAACCTTGAAACTTTCTCTTATAACAAATTTCTTTCCCTATCTACTCTCGTAACGACATTCCTCTTAACATTCTCATCTTGGCTACATACAGTTGTCCTTCATTCATCTGTTTTGTCGCTCAACACTCTGACACAGCTTAAACTTGGTCTTATAGATTTTGTGTAATGGTTCAAGCCAACATTGCCCAGTTTTTGTTGCCAAACCAACCAGATCCTTCATCACCAAAACAATATCATCGACAAACAGCATGCACTAGGGTGCCTCTTCCTGTATGCAGCTGTCAGTGCATCCATAATCAGCAGGAAGAGATAAGGACAAGTCGGGACTTGGTATAGGTAAGCCTACAGCCGAAACGAAATTATCGGAGTTGACGGCAGACGATGGGAAGTATGAACAGAATTGCCTGTACATACCTCGTAGCACGAACTAACTCCTTATAGGTACTTCCCAGGTACACCTTTCTCTTTCTTGCCCACCATATCTATTCCCGAGGTATCGTATCATAAGCTTTCTCGAAATCAATGAACATAATGTGCAGGTTCTTATAAATAAGGATGTACTTTTCGCACAATTGACGCCATCTGGTATCGTCTAATCTCACTCTGTTCTCGCAATATATTCACTACTCCCTCCCATGCTTTCATAGTATTTGACATGAGCTTAACCTCTCTATGTATAGTAGTAGCAATCCTGAACATATCCTTTAGATGGGCGCTAGCGAAACTGTGAGCTGTTTGCTATTGTAATTCTTTTGGGATGTCTTTTTCACACAACAACTCATTAAAGAACATATTCAGCCACAAACATCCATTATTCTTTCAACACCTTCCATACTTCAAAGGCCAAATCCAGTCCAGAACATCAATTCCTTTAAAATATTAATCTAAAGGACAAAGTTCATTGATCTTTGAACTAGGTCGAAGGGACACCGCGCAATAAATTGACACCAAGAGTAAGCGTTATGTTCATCAATTATTAGTGCTCAGGGCACAGAAGCAGGAGGTGGAAAGCCCTAAGCGGGGTAAACCCAACTTAGGTTAAATCACGCTTTAACTTGTATCAAAGACAAGGTGTTGGAAACCATTAAAGAATACTCAACACAATAAAGTTATTTATGTAGGGTGAGATTTTAAATGTAAGGTCAATCATTTCTTTCTTTAGGCTTGTTTACAGTAATTTATTGTACACCCAGAGCAATGTGGGGAGTAAGCATAGTACTTATTGAGAGATCATAATATCTATGTAATTCAATGTAAGAAGATAAAAATGTGTCTATTTTGTCACCAACAGATTTTTTTTTTCACAGTTTTAGAAGTAGGTTTTATTTTTGATCATAAAAAATGTTTTCATTGCTTGCTTTTCAGTTTCTAGGGTCAAGTTCACCTGCAAAGAATTTGTTTCCATCATATATTTATGCCCGTTATGGCTTTCATAACCCATGTTAGTTAAAAGTTCTTATCAATACAGATAAAACAGGTCCATAGATGAGGGAGCTGCTATACATAGACTGTTAAGAAATTTCCCTGAACTGCCCTTCATCTCTATTAAAGTACTTGTAATGGCAGTCAAACCAATCTCTCGTTCTCGTCAATAAAAATAATATAAGCCCAAACACAGAGGCTCTCTCGTCAAACATATAACCAAGTGTCAACTTTTTACCCTAAACATATAGGCCTACAATTTAGAGTCCTCTTTGACTTGTTGGAAACGGGACGGTGTGGGAAGAATATCATTCCAAAGAAAACTGGTTTCATAAAAAAAAAAAACAGTTTTAGGGGGAAAAAAAATCGTCAAACATTTGAATTTTAACAATGCATTGTCATGATTATGGACATTGGGTGCAGTGTAATATTCAATCAATGAAATTTTAAATTTTTTAAGACACACTTTAGCCATTATGATAATGACTGTTTTTTTATAATGTATGTCTCAACTGTGTATGTCTATTCAGTAAAAGTTTAAGATTTTATCAAAAATATTTGAAACACTTTCAATGTAGGATGTATTTGATTTACACAGAAGCCATTTTGCACTTTTTATTGCCAGTTATAGTAACTGGGCAATATTTCTGACTCAAAGTGACGTGGATGTTAGAAAGTACATAAATAATGATTATAGCACAGTAAAAACTTTACTTGTTGTTCGAAAACTCAAGGAACTATTACGTCACATAAAGTAATACACTGAAAACAAACTGAACTTAATAATAAGCTATTAGCATTTTTGCTACTCACCCCTGCTCCTCCAAGCTATCCTCAAGTTCGGCGCATTTCACCTCTATCTTCCTCTTCCTCTCGTGGTCCAATATTTCCCGGTTTGGCTGTTTATTCGACGCAGAATCCAACTTGGCTATTTCTTCTTCTGTTCGATAATTCACTGAGTCTTTGGTCTTTCGAACTCCCGCCCAGTTTCTTTGAACGTAGCCATTCGTACCCGAGCCTCGTGGCGTCGTTAAACCAATTCCATTATACATTTTGCCGGTTTATTTACCTAAAATTCATAAATCAATTTATGGCATGCTGCAAGAGGGTATGGTGTTACCGGACAGTCGCAGTACGGGTTCCGAAAGTAATATGACTTCACTACAATGCCGTTCGGATACTTATGAAGATATTAAGGTTATTTACGTACACAAATATCTCACCATTTACTTACAAGCACTTCGCTAATTTAATTTTTATTCATTGGACACACGTCCATCTTGGCTGATTCTGATTTTTTCTATGGTTTGTAGTTGACAGAGTTACCATAACTATCATAGAAAATCTTGTTTATATCATGACAAAAAAAAACAGTATTTTATGCTTTAAACTCAAAATTATAGGATAGCGAATAGATATGCTTTTTATTAAATAAACGAGAAGAAAAATATGAGAACCAAATGCAACCAACACTGTGTAACACTAATAGGCGCCACTCTAGAGCGTCGATTGGTCGATATACTCTGATTCGATAGGATTCGATATAACAATTTTGACATTGACATTTTTTAGCATGATAATATTGCTAATCTTATAAATCTGTGGCGTTTGGCATTAATCTGTGGTTGCACTGACTTTGCGTTTGAGGGTTTGAGGTTATGTTTTGTTTACACACTGAAAATAAATAAATATAGAGTAATTATAATATCTCCAGAGAAATTTACAAAAGCAATAATGCTTGACAAAATTCTATACAACACCGTTCTCTCGCAAACATTATCACCCTGCGGTAAATATTTAGTTGCCGGTAATATTTACAGTCAGATTGCTGTTTTTGAGTAAGTATTATTGACATTAAGACTTTTTATTGGTAAATGTTGTCAGCAACAAGGGCATGTACTACGATTTCTGTTATAAATTATATGTGTAACCGTCTTTTACAGTTTGGATCGAATCCTCAATCCTGTCGTCGAGTTATTGACTTCTGATTACAATAAGCCGAAGTACATCCACACCTTAGAATCGGGACGTCAAGTATGCAGCCTGGCGAGTACTGAAAAGTTTCTAGTTGTTGGAACAGTAAACGAAATCTTTGGTTGGGACTGGAAGAATGTGGCCAGTTCTAAGCTTAGCAAACCTTCTTGGGTGATAAGGGTGCCTTCTCAGTCGTCATCGCTGGAGCAGACTGATGTCAATAGTCTATGGTTGTCTGAAGATGAAGCTAAGTTGTATGTGGGCTGTGGGGATAACAATGTTTATGTGTTTAATATGGAGGATGGGAGATTGGTGTCTACGCTTAAAGGACATAGTGATTTCATTCATTCTATAGATGGAAAGTAAGTATTTTATTTATAAATAGTTATGTTATCTACATGAAAAAATTATTTGTTTAATATCACTATACTATTTGATATGTAACCTCTCTCTAGAAGACTCCTTTTGTAACAAGTATAGAGATAGGTCATATCCAAGATGTACTTAAGAAATGTACTCAAAACATAGTGGGCACAGCAAACCCTTGGGTACATGCCCAGATTTAAAACTTATACTAGATACCCACTTGTAAAACACTGGTACTCAGCCGGTTAGACTGGAAGCCGACCCCAACATAGTTGGGAAAAGGCATGGGAGATGATGATGACTTGAGACCCACTTGCTGTCATATTTACTAATAGACAAGACTTCAAGACTTATAAAGCATAACATTAGCTGAACAACCAATAGAACTTTGTATGTAATCATAAATTGGTTCATCTCATGTCTGCCTAAGCAGGTATCCCTTTTTTCTTACCATGAATGTGGCAACTGGGTTGTGGAGGTCAGATAGGCTGTCTGTCTTTGTAAAACAGAGGTTCTCAGCTGCATCTGATTATACTGGGAGCAGACCCAAAGATAGTTTGGAAAAATGCTATGCAGATTATAAATTAATTGAGTATAATTGAAATTAAATATTTTTTTATATGATTATTACAGGAACCAGCAACTAATAACAGCCAGTGAAGACGGGACGGTAATGATGTGGGACAGGCGTACATGCAGCAGCCACAATAAACTGGAGCCTCATGCCAATAGTAAAGTGGCCCGGCCTGACATCGGCAAGTGGGTGGGATCAGTTGCCCTAGGCGATGATTGGATTGTTAGTAAAAGTATCTATGCTATTGGCGTTAAAGTACAGCGCCAGCACATCAAGCTACTACAATATTTAAAATTGCCTTATTACATTTTCAACTGTATCACTAAAGCATATGATTGAAACTTGATTGGGAAAATTTTACAGTACAGGGTAACTTGGTGTGCTGGCGTCTGTGCATTATATTTGCTCACTTAAGCAGCCTTTACTGAAGTCCTTGGAAATGGTAGTTAGTTCTAAAATTATTATCATTCCATTTGACAGACACAAGTCTCTCTCATTGCGCCCCATAATATCTTCAATGCATCCCATAATCATTAATATAATAGATAACTATTCAAGAACTAATAAAATTTGCCTCCCTGGTCTTTGCTGTTTTCAGACAGTATCCAAGATCACTCCAGGATCCTACATACCTCCACACCAAAAAGTTATAATCGGTTTGGCCGTTCTTGAATAAAATCTTAACAAAAAAATATTATTTGCGTATTATATAGTTGCGTATTAGTAAATATGCGTCGCTTTTTATCTGGGTCGGTGTTTTAGTTAGTAATAATTGAATTTTTATTCTATTAGGTTTGCGGCGGCGGCCCTCGTCTATCACTATGGCACCTCCGATCCCTGGATGCAGTCACAGTCTTCGACATTCCCGACCACGGTATCCACGTGTCTTTCTTCCACGACGACTGTGTCTTCGCGGCAGGAGCGGCTAAACACCTCTATCAGCTGAGCTACTCCGGAGATGTAAAGGTTGAATTACCAGTCTCAGCAACGACTGTATACTCAGCCGTACTGAGAACAAACCCCAATAAAGTTCTAGCCATTGCTGGGTCAAGTCCTGAGATAGACCTATGTACCACCTTCAATTACAGAGATCAGGTACTACACTTCCGATAGGTAAGTTAGCTTAAGTATTTTTTGTAATAAGTAACATTTATAATTAATATTTTCTTAAACAATAAATGAATGAATGATATAACAAATCTTTATTATTTACAATTTTATTACTAGCAAACTATTAAGCGTACAAAAACATGAGTTTCAATGCAATTCAGTTCAACATGGCAATACCATCAGTATTGCTACACTACACAACAAAAAATATACTAAACTTAATTTGAACTCTATTGTAAAGAGCTTGAGTTTTATTCAACATAGGAACAAGGAGGTTTCTATCAGTGTACAGAACCTCTAAATGTAACCATGTCCTGCAACAACAGCAGGAATAAATCCCTGGCTTCCATCTTTCTTTTTCACGTAGAACCACTCGGCATCTACGTCAGATTCCACTCCTCCGCCTTGCACTAAAACTACCACGTCCCCCTTCTGCACTGTCAAAGTTTTATTCAACACACTCCCCGTATAATCACTGTTCACAACCAACAAAGTCTGCCTCTTCACATGTTTGTATTCCCTATTCTCTTTTTCATGTAACTTATCGATGTTCGAGCAAACGGATTTGGTCTTTAAGTATAAAGTGTCAAAGTCTTTTTCTGCACACGAGTTCTTGGGCTTGCGCCGTGTTGTGCGGGAGGGGTAGCGGCACTCGGAACGCGTTCGGCCGCGCAGTTGTTCCTTCTCGTTGTCAGTGAGGTTCCCACAGGGACGAGGATAGATGTCAGTGCTGCTTTCCCAACATGGCGTCTTCTTTTGAGGTGATGTTCTGGAAAGTTTCGAAAGGCATGAATAATACTTGATGCTAGAAAGTACTGCTACTGTGAATTTGGTCTGCAGAAAACAAAGATCACATGTCACTGAGATGCCGAATTCATATACTGACTAAGATGAGGATGATTAAAGTAGATCTGCGAGCAATCAGATGGCACTCTGTAATTCACCTTGGAAAATGTATGATTCGAACGCTATGTATGCCGACACGGCATGTAACCGCCCACTGACGAACCGTTCAGTTTCGCTACGATACTGACGTCAGAGCCGCTGAACTCTTCGTATGCAGACAGATTTGTTCATTCTTGTGGCTGTCACAAGCTTAAATTATAACAAAGTTTATTATTTACGGTATACTCACCTATTAGGCAGTATTCCTAACGGCAAGCAGGCGCTATATAACACATAGCCTTCATCTCCATGCGGGGTCTGCGCGTATAACCACTGTTCATTCTTAAACACTGCGTTGACGACTGTACCAAGCGGTAGAGGCAGCTCTTGTTGGACGTCCTTCTGCGTTTGATACAGAGTACTGGGGTAGGCGATCACTACGGGAATGTTACCGGGACGGTCTATTGAAGCCTGGAAAAATGAAAAAAGGATTTTAAGTAGATGTACGACTGGCATTTTTTTTCCATACTTCGTAATCATTTTTTACTCGACTGGGCCAAAAGTTTATGTTTTTTTTTAAACGACACGAGCTTATTATTCTGTAAGATATGTAAAGAGTTCGCGCTTTATAGACCGAGAGCCCGTACTCCTCAGACCTTCGCCATATTATAAAGGCTGAAAGTTTGAATGTACAGAAGAAAGATGAACTAAGTGATGTGCAAAAAAGACTTGGGTTAGGGTTTCTTTTTTATTTCAAGCAAAGCGCAGTACGTAGGTATCGATCGAATTTCGTAGTAGTAATTTATTGGCCACTGTTGGATGGTTGACATAAAATCCAGTGAAAAGTCTGGCGACCACGACTCAATCGATATTACTTTATTAGTTTAGTTGCGAACTATACCTACATTATGTCGGAAACAGAAGCGTCTTTACGCTAGAAAGCATGTGAATTCGCTGAAATTCTCGCGAATACATCTTAGACGCTGTAGTCGTTCACTTGTTTAAATGAGACTGCAACTTCCTAACCATTGCCGATGGAAGGTGCTCAGATTCTTAATAGTGCGCGAGGGTTCCTAGGAAGACGTGCGAACTAGTTTTTCAGCTAGGACGCAATCGTATTTATCTAATTTGTAGACGACGTTTTGCTATCACGTAGGTTGAAATTGATAATATGATTTTTTGAGGGCCGTAAAATGTGAATGTCTGTTATTTTTCAATAGTTCTAAATTGGGTGTTATTCGTCAGTCCAGTTATATCCGACTCAGTTTTAATTACCTACTTGGAGTAGTACCTACTCGTAGAGTTAATCATAATCAGTTCATGTGATTTTTCATTCATCAGGGTGCAGGAAGTAGATTCCTCAAGAAGCGTGAAACTACTGGCGGAAGCCAGAACTACCTAGATAAAGCATCCGTATTTTCTTGTCTCAAATATAAATTGACGAACAAAATAAAAGAAACTTAATTGCCGTTTGAAATGATTTTGCTTAATAATCAGACAATAGCTTGAAACGATTAATTGGTACTTTGATTTAAGGTAAAAAACACAACTATTAATTACCTAGATATTATTCTGTCCGTACTTTACAGGTAATAATTTCCCAAAGAGTTTTAATCCCATGTTCAACAAAGGTCAATTACAAATTATCGTGACCTCGCAAGTCGATTTTTAACAGTCTCTCGTGATATATTGTATTGCCTTCCCGTCGAACTGGCGCAATTAACACCGTAGCGTTTAACCCCTACTAAGATATATTGTTGTTTTAAATAAACCGAATTGATGAATGGCCTCTCCTCTCGAGATTATCTTGTAACCCTATATTACAACAACCCTAAAAAACATTCACTTAAGGCCCATTATCCTGAGCACATACCGCAGAAATAAAATTGCTTCACATAATCTGCCAGTCGAAAACTGTTCGTCCGAATTTATATTAAAAACTTCGAAAAGGATATCGAAATTTTTAAATGACTTGCAATTTATGCGTTGTCCAATTTTGCGCCAATTTCGCGGCTTACATTGTACAATCGGGTTTATGCTCCGAGGTAACGCACAAAAACCGTATGTACATCGTAACGTCATAATAACGCCGAAGAAATGAATAATGATCGAGATTTACAGGTGCATTTAAATTCTTTTGTAAAAAAGATCCGTTAATACCGCAATAACGAATGCCACAAAATGATGAATGACTTTTTGCAAATTAAATTGGGTTATGTGATACATTATTAGTTATTACTTTAACCATAAAAGGATCTTATCTTTATGGATAACCCTTTAAGTGTTTGAATCAATAAAAATAATTTGCCTCACCTCGGTAAGGAACGTGTCCAAATCTCGGATGTCATATCCGAATTTTCGGCTCTGGTGTCTCTTTTTTCTTCCATGTCGATGCCTGTGTTTCTTCCTCACGTACTCTTCCGTACCAGCACTGGTGTCCGAATATGTGTCGTGCACGTTAGCAAACTCTTCACACGCATTCCTAAACCTAAGATTATGGTAATACTCATTACGGCCCACGACCCTATTTTTCACATCTCTGGGCTTGCACTTTCTGTAGCGTTCTATTTCATTTAACTTTTGACTGTAAATTTTATCCACCTCGGTCTTAATTAACGTATTGTTTAATCTATCTTCAGGTTGAAACTTATCACTCGTCAATTTCGCATTTTCCAAATTTTCTTTTAGCACCCACGTGAGCGATATCTTAGATTTATGTCGATGGGCCAAAGGCGTTGAGTGCCAAAGACCCATGTCTTTAATTTCAGCGTACTCAACACTGGTATCAGGATTGTCATCTAATGGATACGATATTTTGCAGTTCGCGAGCAAGTCTAAGACTTCGCATGCTGGAGGTGCGTTACTCTGGAATTTATAAGTCACTGTAATTGTACCAGTAAGTCACGGTTATTAAATTGTGCATGTTCTGTTTAAGTAGCATACCGTATTGTTCAATCCTTGGTTCTCATTACCATCAAAATCATTCACTCGTTCACTATACGGCGGCGGTAACTCTTTAAACGTGATTTCTGCAAGTTAAATAATAAACGATTAAAAATCACAATCGGCCGTGATTAATGCTTCACCCGACACTATTAATAATGAGATTTATACCATAGTCAGCTGAGCGGATTATTGGGCATAAATAATCAAGTTCCAGTCATAACAATGAAAGTGGGCGAGTGCGCTACACAATGCCCTCCCGGGGGTTGCGCGCTCCCGGACTACCCGGCGGCTCCCGTGCGAGCAACTCTCGCGCACTCGACATAAATCCCCGATGCGCGCGCCGCCCTCCGTCCGCGGCTTCGCGCCCAACACTGGCTGCGTACTGATACACTATCGACATCGCCCTCCTCTAAAAAAATCTCGGCACATTCTCACAGTTCAAAGTGGGCGCACTCATGCGAGCGCAGTGGAAGACGTCGAATTAGCCTCGGGACACGATTCGCAGCCGCCGCAAACATTCGGTCAGAGGCACTCATCAGTCAGTCATATATTTGCATACGTCAATATTTTGGTCTTACTCATAGCGTAATCTAGCTGTAATGAAATCGGTTGATATTGTAGAAATGCGGCAGTCACGAGCCACTAATTGCCAGGTGCTAAGAGTCAAACAATAAGCTCTGAAGGCAAGC
Organism: Heliothis peltigera; assembly: GCA_958496145.1. Lineage (NCBI taxonomy): Eukaryota > Metazoa > Arthropoda > Insecta > Lepidoptera > Noctuidae > Heliothis > Heliothis peltigera. Next base: position 2,278,699 of record OY292326.1, on the reverse strand, counting down.
GTTTTAACACTTCTCACGCTTTTCGAAGCGTACAGAATAAACACCTGTGTTTGTGTTTCGTTATCTTGTCTCGTGCCTGATTTGTAAGAGATTCCTTTACAATTGAACGTTTGTTTAAGTGACCGTAACTGAACTATCCGTAAACGCTACGAATTTTCTACAATAAATTAAAGCTTTCCCGTCTGGTTTTAGATATTTTAGTTTTTAAATATAATAATCCATATTTTATGCTATTGTATTGATGAATACTTGGACGTAAACTATGTTTTTGCATGCGAATAAATCATTGCGGATTTCTTTTCGAGATCAGCTATGCACGCGATGGGTATTTGCAACTGTGAATCCGCGGTGAACGCAGATATACCTACTTTAATCGCATTAGAATGATTTGTCATTTTCTCCACTTTTTGGTTGTATATTCTGATGGAAAGCTTAACAAAACTCTAGGGGCCAGTTTGGAGCTTGAGTTTTAGTGCCAATAATTAAAATATGGCATAGATTAAATTAATTCCAAAAAAGTATAATCACAATCTCTTAAAACGTGTAGAAAACGATGTACTATTCCATTTTTATTTGATGAAAAAGGTTCTTTGACACTTAAAAATTTTAAATTTATATCATCTACGCTGGTGAGCAGCGTCGTTGGCGATTTTTGTTGACCCAGGATGGTGACAATTTTATAGCCTACTTAATTTACGAACACTATAAAATAAATGCGACAGCTATAACATTTATGCGTTTTACATTCCACGAAATTGGAAAGTGAGACAATTTATAGAGGCTGTATGCTGTTGTTGCTGTGTTGTACGTTACTCCGACGCCAATTTCACGGTTTTATTGCGTCCAATATTACTTTACCGCTCTCACATAATAATTGTTATTACATACTTGAAATACGCACGTAATTATACAATTGGTAACAAAATATCGCCCTGGTGGTCACAGACGGCATGGTTCTGCAGTGTTCTGTATCTTTTATTAGATTTAATTAATTAGTTTCATTAGGCCACCCAAGTCGTATTCGTATTTTATTATTAGTTAAGTAATTATATGTAGTGTCTAGTTAGTTGGACATTGTGGTATAGCCAGGTGCGCAAAAATATATGAGATAGCAATGGTTACAATAAAGTAATGGTGTTTCGCAGAAATAAGATGCTACTGAAGTTTAAGTACAACTTTTGTGCGGGCCTTGTTTTGTTTCGATTATCTTACTTGGATAATGATAAGTACTTAAAGAAATAAATTGTATCTATTCGCGTAATTGTATACATTTACAAAGGTATATTAACACGTTCATTAAAACTAACTTTACATAGCAATTAACGTGCAAATAAAACGAGAAAGTCGAGGTCCTGTGATATCTATACATACCTATAATAAAATCGTAGAAAAGTCAAAACGGTACATTGAATATTTTTTTAAAAGAACAATTGGGGCGTCTGTTGGGTTTGTCTGTATGTATGTCCGGGCTAATCTCAAAAAGTACTGCATGGATTTACTTCAAATTTGGCATGAATATACCAAAGAGGTCGGGTCAACACATAGGCTACATATTATCACGCTACCACCTACGGGGGAGCAGCTGTGAATCTTTATTCTAATACTGACGCGGACGACGTCGCGGGCACCTGCTAGTTCTAAATAACTGCGCTGTACATTATGAGTAGTAGGTACTTATTATGACATGGACAACTTTATAAAATGCGCCTGCACATATTGGTATACCAAAAATATTTCATCCATTTTTTTCACCGTTTAATTCTTATCGTTCCTTAAGAGGCGTGAAAACTGAAGACAATGCTTTTAAGCCGAAATCACGAGCATATCGCTATGTGGGGAATGTGTCCCCACAATGAGCTGGAATGCCGGCAATGCCGCGCAGATCACGACAACTGCCGAAAACGTGCGCACACGCATCCCGCCGGGCTTCCCGCGGCGACCACTGCGCCCCTCATAAAACAAATTATGCGTTTTTTAATTTAATATTATTTCATTTTGTGTTTAATATTATTTTATGTGTATTTAGTTTTATTATGCGAAATATTTTGTAGCTTTGCTTACGCTTTACAGAGCTAAAATATTATAGTTATAATTTTTTAATTAATATGTACAGACCCGATATTAGTTCATACTTGATTTAATGACCGATAAATAGCAAATAAAGCTAGCCATATAGATAAGTGGAAAGATATGGGGGAGGCCTTTGCCCATCAGTGGGACAGTACAGACTAATAAAAAAAAGCTAATAAGATAATCTTTGATTTTAGTAAATGAAACGATTTAGGTTCGGTTTCTCGAACTAACACGATAAAACTGAAGAGTTTGTTTGTATGCTTAAACAAGCTTAATCTCAAGATCTTCTGGGTCCGATTTGAAAAAAAAAATCTGTGTTAGATAGCCCATTTATCAAATTAAGTGACTGTCTCATTCACCACAAAATCAGAGAAACATTAATTTAAAAGATTATTTTTGAAATGAGTTGACTGGCTTCTGACTCGCTGAAATAGGTAGGTACTTCATAAAAACTGCAAAGCTTGATTATTTATACTGGTACATGTTTTTGAAATTCGTAGATTTTGATATACCTACTACGCTTTTTATCAGCAATTACCTAGAAAGTCCGAAATAAACGCGAACGGATTTGTTGGAGTCCAGCAAGTGCTTAATAAATGTATTGCTTTTATTTCTGTAAATTTGTAATGCGTGTCATTAATATTTTTTAACGCACTTTCCTGGACAATCAATAAAATTGCATTAGTTTTTGAGTTTTATTGATTTTTTAATTTATTACTGAAACATTTATTTAAGTTTTCTGACTTTTTATGTTGGCAATATTTACTTTTTTGTTGTTGCAATATTTAAGTTAAACGTTAATTTGTATTGTATAGTTATAGTCTATCTAAATTACTTGTTCCAAAAGAAATTATAGATGTTCGATAACATAAAATTCACGTATAAACTACAATATGAACTAGCCATTAGTTGAACCGTGTGATTATGTTGATCATTATCTGTAAGTCGTTATGTTCGTCCACGAAATATTTTTTAGTAACGCCTACTCGCTTAGATGATAAACTTAATGATATTTACGTTATCTTGCTAAAATCTACTTTAATAAGTTTATATTAAAAGGTGCTAAATTTTGTTTATTTATTCATGTTTATGGTCACCTAACACGTGGTAAGATCTTAGTCTATGATGTCTCCGCTAACGAGTTAGTGATCAGTTGTGACAACTAATTATAAAGAATTTTATGGTAACGATAACTGCCTGATATTCGAGTATTAGAGTCTTACGTTTTCGTAGTAAAACTTGAGTGACTATTAGCTTTGTTAGTGGTTAACAATGACGCTCAATCTCAATGGTGCTAGGAATAAAATTGACTATGTCTGCTGAAGGCGTAGTATGGTACGCTTATAAATATGACTAGCTGTTGCCTGCGATGTCGTTGGCGTGGGCATTAAGATTAAATATTCACCCCATGATTTTATTATATGTATAGATTTTAAACTACTCGTCTAACTTCAAAGTAAATTCACTCAAAGAAATAAATTGATAGATGCAACTATTTAAAATATCCTTTCTAATAAATTTTTATTATCTTCGCGGTGAAATAGCACGCCGATTTGAGTCCGTGACTAAAATTCGTGAATGCGTCAATGAGGGATCATTGGAGGAGCCGGTAGGAGGGCAGGAGGGAATTAAGGCTAAGTGCAGGCAACCGATAATTGCGCCGTGGGAACGCGCCTGCGCATCAGCTACAACGCGAAAGTATTGCCAACTTAAAATTCTGTAAACAGTGAAAGTAAAATTTTAACTAATAAAAATTACTATTTTTTTTCTAAATTTAGAAATGTTGTGAAATTAATAACCTTAAGTAATATTAATGTTTGTTTAGCAAAACGGAAGAAGACGTAACTTTACGCTTTGGTACGGACATGTCTTGCCTGTTTACCAATTGAAACGTGATTTTGCGGGTTTATGTAACTGATTATGAATTAAATTGATTATTTTTATTCGTTACGGGTTTTACGTTTGCGTCTGGCTGTGTTCACAACAAAATTATTTATTGATTACTACACGATTATCAGAATAATTTGTGGTTACAACATTACCATTTATCATAAATTATTACAGTTCTATATCATTCTTTCATATTTTCTTTGAGACGAAATGTTTTATTAACAAAACTTATAAACATAATTTTCGTGTATTGCCCTTTTATTCAGGGCAAAGCGAAAAATGACGAGTATGAAGCTACTTTGCGAACTATACTTCCCCTATGCACCTCCTCCTCGAATTGCACGCCACAATCGGCGAAAAGGTAAAATTGCTGCGCGGGCGCATTCTGCGTCCCGAGCACACATAGCTATATAGCAAGCAAGTATAGAAGGTCCATAACATAATAAAACAATCAAAACTTCTTTAAATTAGGTAACTGAAGGAAAATCTACTCTAGGCATACCATTTTTTAAGATGATATTTTTTTTCCTGCCTGTTATTCCAGTACTACGTCATACGCCATCTTTGTAATGAGTAGGTCTTCTGCAACTAGAATTCCCTCGGACGCCGTTTCCCGGCGCATACGATGCACACCTGCACGAATCACGCATTGTGTGCATCACAGTGCATCCCGTAATGACTGCATGTATTCCTAGATATTTCTCCATATACGCGGCAAAAATGTGGACGCGAATGTAGCGGAAAATCGATTCACTTTTAAAAGGCTCTTAAATTCTATTCAACAGGACTTCGATTTTATCTATACTGATTATATCTAAACTGGTTCAAAAAAATTCAATCCGGTGGAACTACTTATCTCTTATTTATATAGTCGCGACGAAACGTGTTTTTTCGCTGAAGAAAGTGGCACTTATTGTCTGTCAATATTAGGAGTCGCCAAATAATGGTGAATTTACGGATGATAGAAAGCGAAATCCATAGAGGTTAGTGGAACGCTTTCCTAATGTCGCAAAACATGGTATGACTGTAACGAATAGGTAATCACAAGTGGGGGCTACGCAATTCGTCCCGGCCACCCGGCGCGACCGCTACCGATGGTGTTGACATCTTTACAGAATGGACACGCAATTATGTTCGTATCCTTTATTACGTGCATTACCATGTCTGTGCAAGTAAGTGCATCACAATTTATGGTTATTTGCGTATTACGCAAAACGCTGCGGACTGGTCCAGTCGACATTCTTCACTAATCCGTTCCTACTTAGTGATGTGAAGATGGAACGAGTATATTAGATATATTTCACTGGTTCCGTACATCCGTATGTTATACTTCATAAGTGTTCTTATTTGTAATATATTCTGTTTAGACGTGATGAAAGTTGGTATCGAGTTGTCGAACCATAGTTGATGTTCCACTTTTTTTTTCTGGATATATCAAGTCAAATACTTCGAATACCCGACCGATTTCTAAGAAAAAATATGAAGTCTGCCTGCTTAGTTGGACAGCTAATTCTTACTTTATTCCAAAGCAATGGTCAACGAAGTGACATCAAGTGACATGGAAAAAAAATCAAGTAACGAGTTATTTTTTTACAAGTCAGTTTCAACTTACGTAAAACTCAAGGAAAGTGACCATTAAGCGACATATGGCAAACAACGACGGTCGCAGTTCCGGGATATCGTAGTTCAGGTATCCCCATTGACTTGACATGGTCAAGGAAGCCTGTCACTTCCAATTGAATCTAGTTCACTGGCCACATTCCTATTCTACTCGGATTACAAAATCTCGCATAATTTATCTTAACAGGGATTGCAATTTGTTTAGACTGACATTAAGTGGACGAGCAGCTCGGACAATGCCCTATGATTCGTTTATGATATCATTTGTTTTACAACGCCTAAACACAGCCTCGGATTTGTCTCAACTTATTACAGGCAATCGAGAATAGTTAAAAGCTGTTTATAATATTATCTGTAACCGTAGATTACACGATACTTGCGTCGCAAAACGTTTAATTATTACGTCTACAGCCAGTTTGAAACGTATTATTAACAATTCGACGTAGCGATGGTATCATAAAAGCGCGATCATCGGTCGGCTGCTTTTCGGCATCTACATGGAATTCCATTCTCACTGGCATTCGGGAAACCGATTAAAATTCAGAAAAAAGAGCTTTACGTAGGTACAATAATTTAAGGTCAAGAAGGAGCGTGATCTCGACGCAGTGGATAAAAATTATTTATTTGCGTGGGGCGCGGCAATTAGGGGGGCGGAGCGCGTCTGCGCGCACGACCTCTCGACCCTCGGCCTGCGCCCGCGCCGCCGCGCCGCCTGTGGACACTCGTCCTGTCACGGTGACGGCACAGCGAAACAATCTCGAAATTGCATTCGCTGTTCGCTCTGCGGCACGATCTCGCCTACTTTCGTGAAATATGTTTAACATTTTTTGCATATTCGTGTGCAAGACGTTAAAATTACTCGCAGAGTTTAACCAAAAACATTAACTTTTAAGTGTAGTCATTAAACGCTTTCAAAATAATAAGACGGAGGGTATCTACAGAAAGGAGTGAGATGGCGATTAAAATCAATTAGCAGAACAAAAAGAACTAGTGTCCAAAATGTACAATTGTGCATGCTCTAGATATCCATATGCCACGGGTCGCCTGGTCAGTTTTATTATTACATTCTTAAAAGGAGATGCAATTACCGATACAGCGTGTATCGACGGACGCACGCGCACGCATGCTCTCATCGGCACAGCGCGCCGACGAAATGTAGGCGGCGCGGCGCGGGCGGCGGCGGGTAGAAATTAACTTGACTCTAGTATCTGATAGCATACAATGTTGCTCTTTAGCTTTGTAATGCTTTTGTTTCCGATGATGGGAGCGACTGGAGCTAGTCATGAAGGCGATTAATTTACGCGCTACATGACGGCCACTCATGTTCTGTAGTAGGTACACGCACGATGGAAATATTCCTGTATTCCCCGCATTTTGCTAAATAAAATTAAAAAGGTTGGACTTTGATAACTACACGTTTATAGAACGGTGGTTGTTTTGATAGAACAACGGTTATGAAATCCAATCAAAACAACTAAAGGGAAGTTATAGATGTTGCTAAACAAGAAATGTGCATAATCACTTATTTAAACAAAAAAGAAAGATTCAAATCCGCCGAAACAACAGTCTGTTCACCTACTTGACCAGCATCAATTAACATGTAACAATTATATCACAACGTTGGATAACAAAGATAGCATTACGTAAGTGGGGCTACTTACTCTCTCTAAGTTTGTTGAGGATTCTCTTCATGGCGTCTTTATGGCAGGTGGTATTGTAGTGATAGGGGACTGCTTAGCCAGGTGTTCCCGCGCACGCGCCCACGACACTAATGCTGTCTGCGAGCTGGCCACCGTCACGCCTGGCTGCGTCTGCACCGGTAGCGTCGCGGGGTGGATAAACTTTGTATCTGAATGTAGGGCCTCCTGATATGGAGCGACCGTTTAATTTGCGAATGACTAAGCTTTGAATTGTGGTCTTTGTTTTTGTTTACAATTTCGGATGTTGACTGCTAATTTGCATTGTCTTTGTCTGAATTACTTTTGGATCGTGCAAAATAGCTCTGTCTTCATTAGAAAGGGCGTATTCAAAGGCATGGAATATAAAATATGGAAGCACTTCTCGTCATAACCATAAGTCCGCTAATTAATTGATTCAGTAGGTAGATACGGATCATTTCAGTTAATTAGATTCAGTTACGGATTGAGTTTCTTCTAGTATTGTTAAAATATTGTTATGTGCCTATGTGTTAAAAAACATAACAAGACAAAAACCGTATCAAAAATTTGCAGTTCAAACAATATCAGATAAATAGCTACAGCTCATCTTTGGTGGGTTCAAAACTCCACCATAATTTTTACAGGAATTATGGTGGCAACCATACCAAGTTCATGTTGTTGCAATTAATTGCATATGACAACAAAACTGCGACCGCAGACGCATGATTAAGACCGTAGCGTACGAAGTCGGTGCGCGGTGGGGTGAAGCCAAACGCGGAATCACGCTCGACAAAGCGCAACGGTGAAGCTTGCGATATGCTCTGCGGAACCCATATCGTACGTAAGTATTAGCGTACAGACGCCAGCACATCAAGCTACCTGAAACTCTGAAATTTTCCTAATCAACTTTGAACCATATGCGTCAGCGATAAAGTTGAAAATCTATTATGGAAATTTGATGTGCTGGCGTCTATGTACATACGAGTAAGTATATTGCTGTCTCGTAACTACCTAAGGGTAAAGATAATTTTACTGGGTTGAGGAGTTCAGATAACAGACGCTCCATGTATTCAGCTGCGGCCAATTTGACTAAAAGACCCAAATATTGGTTGAAAAGGCTAAGCAGACGTTGAAATTGATGAACAGTTCATCACGAAATCGGAAATGATAAGACTTTAATGAATTTTTGCTTTGTCTGCTAGTACATTTTTGTTTAATGAAATGAAATATGTATATAAACGTCCAAATTGAGAACCTCCTCCGAATTAGTAGTCGGTTAAAAAGGACCGGTTTGGAACGGCCTGCGTACAGCGCCGACACAGGATAAAAAAAAACATCAAAGCTCTATTTTCAATTTTTAAAAATTTCTTGTAATCGTTATAGTTTGCCTTGTGGCATTCGTTGTCAAACAAAGTATATTAGAATAAGTGTTTAACTTAGCAAACACAAAGTACTAGTAACTATATCAAATACAATTTTTTAAACTATTTTTCAAGTTTGTATTTTCATTTCAACCATGGCATATACTCCAAGCGAAAGTAGTTCCTCACAAAGCATTATCTCCGAAATTACATTGTGCAAGACTGTGAAGCTGGTTCCAAACGCGTTGACCAAGCGGCTGGTGTGCCGAGTGATCGTTAACGGAGTCGACCTCACCCCGGACGATATAAACGACCCAGCGTTCGCCACCATGGATGATAGGTACGCACATGCTGCTTATGTATTCAGATGTTATTCCAAAACCGAAACGGCTCTTACGTGGCCTAGATCTAAATCCATTGCAGGCCTTGACTTGACATTTTACGCCACCACTATCAACCCTAACGACCTTAAAATCGATCACACACTCGACACCGAGGCGGGCTTAGAGTCTGAGGACGCCGAACTCTCCGTAGCACCGTCCGCGTTTTATTTAACTAAGATGAACGAGCTAACGTCGTATCCTCCAGAAATGAAGCTCACACTCAAGGAAACTGAAACAGTTTTCCTATTTTCTATACCAAGTATATCTTACGAGAAAGGTACACTCGAAGCGAATGCAATTGAAGAGGAAAATGCGTACTATGAGTACATTACGACTGGAAAAGGGAGAAATAGAAAACGGCTTTGTCAATCAACTCAAACTAAAGAAATTATTACGCAGACAAGACATACTCTAGCTATGAGGCCGCAGAAGAAGAACGCCATAGTATTCGCCTCCGTGTGGGATATGCATGACACATATGCAAAAAATTGTGAACCCCTAGAAGAGAGCACGGAAGAAGATGAAATGGTCATGTACCAATCCGCTGCACCTCACTTGTTACGGAAGAAAAAGAAAAAAGTTCAAGAAGTTAAAAAAATGCCAGGGAAAACTTTTCAGGAAATAGCGCAGCTTCCGCAATATTTAGATGCCGTACTGCTAACGGAACGTGTACTGGCATCATTAAAATATGGAGCTGCTCAGAAAAGATTTCGAGGACTCGTTAGCGTGGATCCACTGTCATTAGACTTAGTATATATTTACACACTGCGTGCTTTGTGGACTTACGAGTGCAATGAAACCTATGGTAAACCTATCTCGAATATATCTTTTAATCCCAAATATCCTCACCTCTGTGCAATATCTCACGGCAAGTTTGCTTACGCCGATGAGTGCCCAGGAATGGTGTGTGTCTGGTGTTTCAAGAATCCTTGTAAGCCCGAAAGACTATACACTTTCGATGTGTCAGTCACGTCCGTGGGCTTCTCTACAAAGAATCCCAGCTGGTTAGCCTGTGGGTTTTCTAACGGTGATGTGGTAATATTAGATATTCAGTCGTATACGAAGAAGATTATAGCGAGAAGCAAACGTGACACAAATCCTTGCTTCGAACCGATTTGGGTAGCAACTTGGCGCAGCATACATAATGACAATGAGTACGTGATGACGACATGTCAGGATGGGAGGATACGCAAACTGCAGACCACGAAAACTCACGAATTTATCAGTTCATCCATGATGCGAATTAGTACAGTCGAGGGAAATCTGAGGGGACTGGAAATTGCCAAGACAAGTATAAAGGCGGACGTCCCTATAACTCGGTACCCCGCCGTGTTGTGCATGATATGGCACCCGACTATAGACCACTGCTACTTGGTCGGCACCGACGAGGGCTGCATACACAAATGTTCTACTCACTATCTGAACCAGCATATGGACGTGTTCCGCGCTCACGCCGGCCCAGTCAACGATATCTGTATTTCACCCTTCATGAATAACCTGTTAGCGTCGTGTGGGGCCGATAATGCGATTCGCCTCTGGTTTGAAGGTCTGGACGACGCTATAATGACATTAAATTGTCAAAACGCAGTGACCGGTCTAACTTTCTGTCCAATAAATGCAACTATACTGATTTCAGCGAGTGGGAACACGTTGTCAGTTTGGGATCTTCGACGTAAAATTCATATGCCGTGTGCCGAGCACAGCTTTCCTGGTGATGTGACGTTGACGTACGTTCGGTTTGAAGCATCGGGTCACAACGTGTTTGTTGGGGACACGTTGGGCAGGCTCCACACGTTCCACTTGGAAGACACGCCGATCCCGCCGTACAATCAGAAGAAAATGCTGGACGAAGCGATAAGGAAAGCTCTGTGCACCAGACCGCACATGGTTAAACAGCTTGATAAGCTGATGAGATTCCAGGAGCGCAAGTCTAGGTCAGACAAGTAACTGCTGATGATACAATATTTTATAGTTAGGTCGAATCAGCAACCTACTTGCTTTTAAACTTGTATTTATCTTATCTATGTTATCCTAGGTTAGTTTTCTATTCAGCTGAAATTTTACGAACAATCTTTTGTTTCAATGAGGGACAGGGCCATTGATGAGTATAATAGTAATAAGACTCAACAATCAGATATATTTTATTCTTATTATTTCGCTTTTAGGTTTATGATAATATTTAGTTAATAATAGAATAAAATGCTTGTCAATATTTTTAAGTAATTTAATTTTATAAGCTAGTGTTCCATACCCCAACTGCGATTGCTGAACTAGATTTTGTCTAGTTTCTTTTTTTTTTAATATTATTCTTTTATTATGAAGAGTTAAAGTGTGTTTGTCTGTGACGTTATAGTGTCTCTGGTACTATTGAACTGTTTTTCACAATAATTTTCCGGCAGACAGCTGCTACATTCCTGAGTATTTTATACAGGATGATTTTGAATAGAATTAAATTTAACGATATAAGTAAGTAGTTCGGGGCTTGAGTAATACTATGATAATAAGATTTTTTACAAATCAGATATTTTTTAAAATTTAGCTTTTTATTTATTTAAATTCGGTACATCTTCGTGTGTCATCACACTATTCCTACAGCTTCAAGTTCTCATCAATATGAATAAATAAATCCTAAATTTATTGAGCATTGTTTCTTTGCCAGCAATGGTGCATGGCCGCATGGAACTTCGCTATTCCGGGTGTCATGATGTTTTGGAAGTACGACTCCTGCTGCATGGAAGCGAACCATGCCGCCGTCTTAGGGAACCTGAAAAAGATACGACAAGTTAACAATGTTAAAAATATAAGCTCTAACAAAACTAGTGCAGCATATTTTTACAGGTCATCTAGTACATGCTAAAGGATGGCACGTTAAACTGTAGGTCCCGGCTGTCATTGAACATCCTTGGCAATCGTTACGGGTAGTCAGAAGCCAGTAAGTCTGACGCCAGTCTAACCAAAGGGTATTGGGTTGCCCGGGTAACTGGGTTGAGGAGGTCAGATAGGCAGTCGCTCCTTGTAAAACACTGGTATTCAGCCGAAACCGGTTAGACTGGAAGCCGACCCCGACATAGTTGGGAAAAGGCTCGGGAGATGATGATGATGAGTACATGCTAAAGGAAAGTCGTGGTGGGTTAAGCCAGCACGTTAAACTGTAGGTCCCGGCTGTCATTGAACATCCTTGGCAGTCGTTGCGAGTAGTGAGAAGCCAGTAAGTCTGACGCCAGTCTAACCAAGGGTATTGGGTTGTCCGGGTAACTGAGTTGAAGAGGACCCACCAATTTAACGTGCCTTCCGAAACACGGAGAAACTCGTCATGACAAGATGGTCACCCATCCACGGACAGACCGCGCCAAGCGTTGCTCAACCTTATGATCGGTCGACCCGTGCGACCGTTGCTCAGCCCCGAGCTCCTCCATATATAAGGTGTTATCATGCTAGTGCACACTATTTTTACAGGTCATTTAGTACATGCTAAGGATAATGTTAACCACAAAAAAAGTTGAATGGCCAAAGGGTTAACGACCGAGTGCCTTCATAGAGACCGGCGTTATACGTACAATTTGGCGACTGAGATAATAAATTTAGTAAAATATGTTATTATTTTCATAACTTTTTTTTGTGATAAACATGATCCTTAGCATGAACTAAATGACATGTAAAAATAGTGTGCACTAGTTTTGTTACACCTTATATCTATGTAAGTATACTTACTTATTCGCATCAAGAGGGAGTATGACCTGCGCAGCGCCAAGAGTTCCCGCCACCGACAGATCAGCGATGGTGATATGGTCAGCCGCCACATACTTGTTGCGAGATAAATAGGCCTCCAACATACCATAGGCCTCTTCTAAGTCGCGGAGGTGCTTATCTGATGGGGCTTTCATGCCCTCCATGATTGTAGGGAGCTGAAACAGAATTTAGATTATGTTTTAGTATTTTTTTATGTAGCTAGAGGCAGCGATTGTTTCAAAACTGTCAAAACTGCACATCGAATATTTATTTAAAAGAATAAGTGATCTACAGTCGATATCGAAGCTAAAAATATAGTTTTTAGAATTTTTGTCTGTTTGTCTGTATGTATGTCTGGGATAATCTCAAAAAGTACTGCATGGTGAATGTTTAATCACCTAATGCCCACGTGGACGACATCGTGGGCAACAGCTAGTTATTAAATAAAGGTAGTGAAACAAATAAAAAACTCCACATAAAACTCACAGCAACAACTTTTATCCTGATGAAGAAGATGCCGGTTTCAAAGAACATGACTTGGTTCACGACAGCGCGCGTGCGCAGGTCGCTCGGGTACAGCGACTCGCTCTTGTCGCCGCCGTACTTGGATAGCAAGTAGATCATTATTGCGTGGCTGGAAATAATAATGATTAAAATTATTTATAATACTTAATTATTAAATATTAACCATTAATCTTAAACTCTTGTCTCAATTACACAAGCCTACATTACTCGTCCATACTGTACTAAGTAATTTCTTTTTATGTCTGAACTCTAAAAGAGACTATGACCCTTCAGTTTGCTTCGGCGTTTCTTCTCAAGATAGGCAGTTAGGAAATGCCGACTTCGTGTCGTTTATTATAAAAAAAATGTCTTGACGTGTAAAAGTGTTCATTTCAATCTATTTGCAAAATCTCATCTCATCTCACAAATATATAAATGCGAAAGTTTGTGAGTATGTGTGTATGTTTGTTACCTCTTCACGCCCAAACGGCTGAACAGATTTAGATGAAACATGGAAGTAATATAGCTTATACATCAGAATAACATATAGGCCACTTTTAATCCGGGTGCGGAAAGTACTTTCCTCGAGATGCGGGTGAAACCGCTGGCAGAAGCTTGTATCAAATAAATATCATCTATCGACTGCCTCCTTGGTCTAGTCGGAATCGATTCCCGGGTCAGACCGAAATAGCTTTGTAGATTTTAAGAAAGTCTTTCAACTCTGCGCTTCGCCTTACAGAACTCGGGACGTAAAGCAGTGCTTGACTGGGGAAAATTTCTCTGGGGACTTTTTCAGGGCAATAAGCTGTATTCATAAACTATTTACCTGTCCGATAGAACGAAGTCTCCATCCACAAGAACAGGAATAGTGCCCTGAGGGTTTAACTGGAATTATAAGAAAAAATACTTGTCATTGTAAAGAATTAAAATGAAATGATTTCGATATGCGATCAAAAAAACATGGTATTTTTAGAATATTTTTTTAACATTGTATGTCTAATACAAATTATATGCACAAATATAATAAACACTAGGTATACTTACAATAATACTTAATTATTACCCGAAAATGCGACATGCGGTCAACTGCTGTACCGATTATGACGAAAATTGCTATGAAGATAATTGTTAACCTAAAGAAATTTCAAGACAGAAAGTATCTGTCCAGAAGGAAAACCACGAGAAACAGGTAGGTAAGCTAAAAACATTACTCTACTTTTATATCAAAATAAGGGCGTCAATACCTTTAAATATTCAGGGGACTTGTGCTCCAGCTTGCTTATGTCGGGGTCCTTGAAGTCGAGGGTCAGTCCGATGATGTCAGCCAACATACGAACTGCGCACGCCGGGGGACTCGCGTCCAACTTGTATAGCAGCGGCGCCATTGTTTATGCTGTAAGAAAAAAGGAGTTTACTTTCACATTACACCAATCATCTGCCTAGCCTTTTCCCAAGACATATTAGGGTCGGCTTCCAGTCATAACCGGATGCAGGTGATTACCAGTGTTTTACGTGGAGCGACTGGCTACCTGACTTCAACCCGGGCAAATTGAAGCCCCTTGGTAAGACTGGTTGTGAGACTTTCTGTCTGGCTCCTGACTAATCGTAACGACTGCTTAAGATGTACAAATGACAGCCGGAACCTAACAATTTAAAGTACCTTCCGAAACACGGAATATCACACCAATAGTATACCAAAATGCAGCGCAGCACATCTACCAGGCCATTAGAAAAAAAAACACCTTAGAAGTATGTCAGTATGGTTGGAATTTGATTAATATTTCTTAATCCAAATTGTATTTATTCTGGCGGCTACTTGGGTCATGTTTACCAGTGAAAATAAAATGAAATAAACAGAATATATAAAAAAAAAACAATAATTAAAAACAAATAAAGTCAAAGAATGTCAGGTGACTTATTTGGCGCCATCTTGTAAAGGACCGTTAGATAATTTAAACATTAAATATAGGTAGGTATAAAAAAATATTTTCTTACCGAGCACGTCGACGGCAGATTAGACAATACTTTTTTACAAAACAAGCACATTATTTTAAACAAAGTTAACTAATAGATATACAATCAACTAATTAATAATTTAATCAAAAGATAAAGTAGGTACCTTATCTGACTGCATTCACACTTAAATACAATTTATTTATCATATAGATAAATAGTAGCCTCGTCGGCAACTATACTCTTGAGCCGTTTGGAATCGAAACGCTCGGACCTCTTTAAGGAAATAGCGCGAAAACTTGTCGACGCTTCACGTAACCAGAGGGCTGGCCTATTCTTTGGTCAAAGAATCAGCATTGCCATACAACGTGGCAATGCGGCCAGTCTTCTGGGCACGTTTTCGGATGACAGCGATGGGGAGGAGTACTTTGACGCCTAACAACGCGCAATATTTTTGTAAATAGGGTTTTTTTTAGTATTACTATTATATTAGTTTTACGTATTTTATAAGTTTGTATATATTTATGTTAATTGTATGTATTTAGATTTAATAGTTACCTTCAATTAATTAAATTTATGGTCCAAATAAAGGTTATACCTTTCATATAGATTGTGTTATCTATGAATTATATTTTTATGCCACTGCGATAACCGAGTTATCCTTAAGTGGCGCGACCACACAAGGAGTAAGTGATTACGATAGTACTCACAACATTTGTACTACAAAACGCGCTGACGCACTGCCTGCGCAACGCTCGTAGGTATGTAGATACCAAAATTATGTGAATGCCCGCTTGAAATATCTTAAATACTAGTATGTGCGCATGACCAACAGCTCGCGCGTGCATATAGATACTATCCATATTACAGTCCTAGCCTAGTTCTCAAAAGCAAGTTAGCAATACACGCGTCTGAAATGGGGCGGGGCTACGATTAGGAAAAAAATCCTAATCGAAGTCCAGATGGGCCGATTTTGATACCATGATAACTCTCTTGAATTTTCATAATGACGCGAAATTCGTAGAAGGCTGATAAAAGTTGGAAAAATTAAAATGGCCGATTTTTGTCAGCTTAATGTTTAAAAAAGTCGACCGAATATTATGTATATTTGTTTCAATCATTTCTAGTCTTTGTCTGTCAGAGTTACCGTTTAGGATCCATAACCGGTTAAAAGTTGGTTGGTAACGATTCCCACACTTTTAGGGCCGGCGCTCACTGACGGCGTGGCACGGCATGGCACGGCAGGTTGTGCAGTGGCAACCTGCGGCGTGCTGTGGCATCCCGCGGCGTGCTGCGGCATCCCGCGGCACTTCACTTGCCACGCTCAGTCAGTGTGAGAGACAAAAAATCGCGCGCATCAGTGCGTTTTCTCCCTCCCTTGCCCCCGCGCACCGACCGGACTGCGCCCCACCGATATGCTGCACAAGTTTCAACCTTATTTCAACTAGCTAGCAATCATAATTCCTCGACCCCAAAGTGACCCATACGTCTCGCGGGATGCAATAGCGCGCCGCGGCATCACGTGGAATGAAAAAGCAAGACATGTCATGCCGCCGCATCCTGCGGCGTGTCGCGTCATGCCGCAGCATCCTGCGGCACGTCGCGGCATCGTGGTATCAAAATAAAATAACATAAATTTTAAACTCATTGAAATAAGATTCAAAATAACTTAATTAGTATTAAAATCCTTTGCCATGACACACCGTGCCGTGCCGGCAGTGGGCGCCGGCCCTTAGACAGTAGTAATATTGATACGCACGCTGTTCCGTGAAGTTATAAATTTCGGCGGGAATTACTCACAAAGTTTAAATAAATAATTATAAAATAGTTATCATATAAGTAGGTACCATAAACCAAAATGTCATAAGAGTTTTAATCAAATATTGTAAAGATTACTTCGTTTCGCAAATACCTTTACAGTTTTTATGTAATAAATGCATCGGAAATAAGCAATTTGATAGATGATAATATTCTTATATGTTTAGCAAAGACAAGTTTGGGCAAAATCATCACTTACCTCGTCCAAGAATAGGATACTTATTTACGTCAAAACAAAATCGACCAATAGAAAATCACCAATTTAATCCTACATAATATTACACATATTTATTATAGTATTTACAGATATACAGACTATTTTTTATTATTCTTATTTCTCTCCCTTGCATTGTGTATTACTTTGTTGAAATATTCTGCTCCTGGCGCCATGACAGTCTTGAAGACTTGTTCCTCTCCCAAACGTGATAACCAGTCGGCGCAACGAGGAAACCTGAAAGAAACATGAAGATATGAATTTTATTTCACTGAAATAATAAATACATTCGCATCCCAGACAGTCCCTCTTCTGCACTGGGCACACTGGGCACGTGCCCAGGGATTGGCGATGGGATTGGGCCCCCTAGTCTAGTCCCTTCTCAATTACTGGTAACGACCGATAGCTCGTCTGAAAATCTAATTCATACAATTACCTTAATTAGATTACCGACTGGTCAATTTGTTCGTTTTTGTTATAAAGGTATTTGTTTATAAATGTTCCAGTTCTTACTAGTAAGAACCCCTCATCACATAATAACTTTTTAAAATCATTGGTCATGGGAGCCCCATTATGCCTATAGCCCCTAATAGGTCTTCCACCTATTATCTGCACCGAGACCGATTGTGAGCCATGGCGGCTATTGGCATTTCACCCCGCTCCGGGAGTCGAACCCGAGAAACCGTGCTCAGCAGTCATGCAATGCATTAGTAGTCACTAAGCCAACGAGGTAGCAAAGTATAGTACTTACTTATCAGCATCCACTTTTTGAAAGATCTGTATGATGGTAGCCGTGGCTCCTACCGAGAGGTCAGCTAACGTCAGGCAGTCGGTCGCAATATACGGTCTACTCTGTAGATAGGAGTCCACCACGAAATACGATGACTCTATTTCGGCGATGTGTTGCGGTGTCGGCTTTTCTAGGCCGGCGAATGCTGCCATCTGTAAGTGTAACGAGATTCTAGAATATTCTACCAAAAATATTGTAGGTCTAGGCCCATGGTTGTTGTCGGTATAATTAAGGGTAAAAGACGACGGGGACGTTCGCATATCCATTGGTCAGACCAAATGAAAGACGTGACCTGACTCACTATACCGACTGCCTTAGACAAGCCGAAGATAGAGCAAGATGGAGAAACATTATCGCCGTCTCGGTTAGGGCATATCAAGAAAGGCATGACCTTCAGTAATGAAGAGCACGATGAAGAAGAAGAAGAAGAAGTCTATGTATAGGGCGTGTGACAGAGAGGCACACGTGAAAAAGGCAGTTAAACGGGAAGAGGACTGTGGAGGGTTCCACAGTCCTCT
The DNA here is from genome assembly GCA_958496145.1 of Heliothis peltigera. Classification (NCBI taxonomy): domain Eukaryota; kingdom Metazoa; phylum Arthropoda; class Insecta; order Lepidoptera; family Noctuidae; genus Heliothis; species Heliothis peltigera. The sequence continues at coordinate 2,260,188 of OY292326.1, read as the reverse complement.
TCCCATTTAACTTTAACCCGGGAAGATCATCATCATCACCATTCTCCTGTCCTTATCCCGATTTTTATATAAGGTCAGCGCGGAGTGTTTTCTTCTTCCACACTCTTCTATCTGCCGTCAACAAGTAACTATAACCAAGCAAGTCATATCGACTTTCACACAATCCATCTATCAATCCATTGTAGAATTTATTTATCAGTACGAAGACGAAAAATGTTTAGCAATCAATTAACTAAAATAGCCATCTTACCTAATAAGATTCCTTTCGTTGTGGTAAACATGATCCTTAGCATGTACTAGATGACCTATAAAAATATGGTGCACAATTTTTTTTACCTTATTTATTTTAAACTAGCTTCCGCCAGCGGTTTCACCCGCTTTCTGAGGGAAGTACTTTCCATACCCGGATAAAAAGTAGCCTATATGTTATTCTGATGTATAAGCTATATTGTGATAAAGTTTCATTCAAATCCATTCAGTAGTTTTTACGTGAAAGAGTAACAAACATTCATACATCCATACTTACAAACTTTCGCCTTTATAATAGTACTAGCGGTCGCCCGCAGCTCCGCCCGCGTGGATGTCGGTTTTCGCGACAAAAAGTAGTCTATGTGTTATTCTGATGTATAAGCTATATTGTGGTAAAGTTTCATTCAAATCCATTCAGTAGTTTTTACGTGAAAGAGTAACAAACATCCATACATCCATACTTACAAACTTTCGCCTTTATAATAGTAGTAGGATTAGGATTTAAACTTACACCAGCATTTCCAAGCGCCTTGAAGAAAACTCCCGCGTTGAAGAACATACACTGGTCGACTATAGCGCGCGTGCGCAGGTCGCTAGGGTACAGCGACTCACTCTTGTCGCCGCCGTACTTGGATAGCAGATACTTCATAATGGCGTGGCTGGAATTAATTATAATATATGCTTAAAAAGAGCATTGTGAAGCTCAGAAAATGTACATTAATATTTAATGCCTTACGATGAAAAGTTTTGATCAGTGTGTGTTGCCAGTGATGACTAACAGCTGTGAATTGTGGTCTTCTATTACAAAGAGTTATGGAGAATCCTCGGAATTTTTCCAAGTGACCGAATCAGAAATGAGGAGATCCGTAGAAGAACTAGAGCCAACAGCTCACGTTGAAATGGCTATGGACTGTTATATAGCACGAAGCAACGATGGTTGTTGGGGTCCAAGACAGCTCTAGTGAAGTCGATGGGACTGTCAAACGCAGCGTAGGACGACCACCAACAAGGTGGTCAGAAGACCTAACAAAAGTCGCGAGTCCCTATAGAAATCAATTAAATGAAATGAGGGAGGCTTCTGTTCAGCAGTGGACGTTCTATGGCTATCTTTGATGATGATTTACAAGAGTGGGTTTTAAACCTGTATCCCATTAAAGAGTTCGCTTACCTTTCAGATAAAACGAAGTCACCATCTTGTAGCACCGGCACAGTACCCATGGGATTTAACTGCAAATAAATGTAACATAAATAAATTAAAAGAAAAATCTTTTTTTAAAAAGCTTTTATGGTATGCCATATTGGATTTAGAATAACGTCAGATTATTTTTTAAGTCACTCTCAATAAGCCCTTTCATTTGATACCCATGTTGTTGAAATTCATTAAAAATAACTACTCCGCCATCTTGGAAGGTCCGCCATATTGGATTTAGAATAACGTCATCTATACTTATAATCAATCTGTAGAGAGGTCAATTCTGTACATTGAATATATTTTCAAAATAACTATCAGGGGGTGATAAGTGATCGATACTGATGCCAAAAATGCAATCAGTAAAATTTTTGTCTGTCTGTCTGTATGTTATTAATAGGAACAAAAACTACTGGACGGATTTTGATGAAACTTGGTACAATTATTCTTCATACTCCTGGGCAGGTTATAGGATACTTTTCATCACGATACAATCAATAGGAGCAGAGCAGTGAAGGAAAATGTTGGGAAAACGGGAGAAGTTACACAATTTTTTAAGCTTTCGTCGCGTGTGCAGCCTTTAAGTGCAGCGTTAAAGCTACATAGAAATAATGTATGACGGAAATGTTCTACATAAAATTATCTAAAAAATATTCCACTACAGCATATGTCTATCTTTAATGGTTGACTCACAATAACACCTATAACTCCCGATAGTTTAGCAGTTCGGAGCTTTCTGGTTATTTGTTATTGATTTGTTTACTCTTATGTTTATAATATTCTCGCTCATGCCTAATTAACAAAAGATAACATTATAACATATCTGTGTTTCGGATGGCACGTTAAACTGTAGGTCCCGGCTGTCATTGAACATCCTTGGCAGTCGTTACGGGTAGTCAGAAGCCAGTAAGTCTGACGCCAGTCTAACCAAGGGGTATTGGGTTGCCCAGGTAACTGGGTTGAGGAGGTCAGATAGGCAGTCGCTCCTTGTAAAAACACTGGTACTCAGCCGAAACCGGTTAGACTGGAAGCCGACCCCAACATAGTTGGGAAAAGGCTCGGAAGATGATGATGAACATTATAACATATTCTATAAAAAAAGAATCATAGAAATCGGTGTAGAAATACCAAACTTATACATAAAATACGATAATCAGCAGGTCGGTCGGTAGGTATAATATAAGGCGGAAGGTCCGAGCGCGAGCTTCTCATCCCGACAAAAGTTAGGCATTGATAGCGGTAATCGACATCCACACTAGCGTAGCCGCGGGGGTCCTCTATAGGTTTATACATCAGAACAACACATAGACTACTTTTTGTCGCGAAAACCGACATCCACGCGGGCGGAGCCGCGGGCGACCGCTAGTATAACATATCTTGCATTGTCATCCAGACTGAACGTGTATACAAAATTTCAGCTCAATTGGTTGAAGATATCTAGTTCAAAATTGAGTTCAAAGAATCCACCGTAACATACATACACGGCAAGTTAAATAAAAGCTTTTAAAATACTTTAGACCTCAGTTGAAATGGAAAATTTCAATCACCAACTTCCTGACTGCTTTATGAAAGAATTTTAAGTCCCCCCGACCTGGTTATCTAACCCAAGATAGTCAAAGACAGACAGAGATACACAGTTTTGTACAAAGTGAAGGTAGATGCATACCTTCTTAAACTCCGGAGACTTGTGCTGATTCTGCAGTAGCTTGACGTCATTGTATTCAATTTTCAGTCCCAGTATTTCGCTGAGCATCATCACAGACCGCGCGGGCGGGCTGCCTATAGCACGGTGTAGGATCAAACGGGACATGATGGCTTGGATGTACTATGTTAATCTTGACACCATGGAACTGCAAACATATTGATTACATTTTTAGGTGTTTGTATATGGGGCTGCGGGTTACTCGCAAGAGTTATTGTGGCCCTGGCACTCGGTGGCCTCCAGACGGGATATAGGTAGTGGGTTTTAGTCAGTAAGAGTCTGATACTGCCTACAGCTGCACCCACAGAGGGAGGGGTCATTCGATCCCACGAAAAAAGGTGTTTCTCTTTCTTAAAAGAACGTCTCCACGTGGGACCTACCTTTCATAATCGTGGAGTTGTCGAATATTCGAATTTTTTTTTTTTCTACGTCAAATGAGACTTCATTTGGAAGGGAAGCTTTCAGTTTGAACTCCGCGATTACACCGTCATCCAGAGGAAACTAAGTCAGGTTAAATATATTCCGTCAGCGAGATCTTATCTCTCTATATATGTAGGTACCTACATTATTTCGTAGGTATCTATCAGTTAAGCAGTTCCAGGATGAAAGCGTAACATAAAAACAAACTTATTTTCTCGTGTAAATTATACCTACTTAGAGCATTAAATCAACTGGAACCGCCATGACCACAAATCTAGGCGAAAAAGTCTGACCAAAGACGCACAGGAGGGACACAATTCACCAAGATCGTCATAGCTAGCTCATACATTTTCTATACTATCATTATGAACACATACAACTAAATTGTTAAGCAAAAGTAAAAACAAAACAAGTACTCGTGTTTACATTTTAAGTAGTACCTCCCCACAGACGTACGTACCTCAACCTGCCAAATTTATTTAATAGAATATCAACTTTATCACAATATCAGAAGGTTAATATTCAATTGGTCAAATTTTACAGATTCGGGTAGTTGTACCTGCCGGCGTCTACCTAAATTCTGACACGATTTATCATTTAACTGTTTTTAGTGCTCTTTTCAATGTTCAAGCTAGAATGTAAAAATCAGTCACTTGCGTTGCGTAAGGTCTTTTGAAGTAGGTACTATTACACATTCATCCAAATAAACACCTTACCGTACTCTAGCAACATTGTTCGAGCAAAAGTAAAAAAAAACATCATGTTTATTTATAACATTCCTTAAACCATAACCTAATTTCAAAACACATGCGCGCCAAAATAAAGCAAAAATCTTACATCTTTTATTCTTTACTAAAAATAGGAACACTCGAAATTCACTTTCACGTCAAACTGTTTTATTTTTAAATACAATCTCAATAAAATGATAAACACACACATGTGATTATGATTATATCTAACCTCAAAAAGGTAGGTTAGAAACCGTCATACCGGCGGCCATGATCTTTGATACGCATGATACCGGTTGCGCACACGCATGGCGAAGTGTGCCAAAACAAAACCCCACGTGGAAATTACGTAACATACCGTTTGTAGGTATAACGATTTAAATGCATTATATGAATGGATTTATGATTGTAGGTATTATTGCACCTTGATTTTCCTTGTGTATGAAATTTTGCGCCGAAAAATATATTGTAATACATAAAAGATTTCTAAGACCAAGTAACCTAAAATACCTAGGTACTAAAATATGTAATGGTAATTTTTTATTTTGGAAATAAAATACCTAAAAATAATATTTTTTTGGAATCCCTTGAAAAAGTTAAGTGGGCAATATATTATTTTTTTCAATTATAAAGGGAAAACTGTGAATTAACGGGAAAACGTCGCACTGAGCAAAGTATGACTATGATAAAATAAAATTGCGTACGAGCATCAGAGATAACTACAGATTGGCCCACCATAGCCCCAAACTATCATATGAATATCAAAAATTATAATTGCTGTTTCATTTATAAACCAATTTTTATGCTCAAAATTAAACTAAGTAGTATGTACCTAATTAAAAGGAATACATATAAAATAATTATCTAAGGCATATACAAGTGTACCTGTACTCTAATCAACAAAGGTAGGTACCTAACTAAAGAATTCAACTCAATCGGTTAGCAATGAGAGGTTCTCCAAATAAAATACTTATTCCTTATCTAGTAAAGATTAGTAAGAAGTTGGTCGGGAAGAAATTAAAACTGCAAATGTGATCTCACTTTCTAACATTAACAACTTTAATACCATCCTTTAATGCTTACATAAGTGCATTATAGTACAAAGAAGCCGATGTGATACAATTACATACAACTAAATGTACATACATACACAAATATTGTTAGTCAAACATGTAGGCACAAAGCCGTCCCACCACACTGATTGTTTTTTTGTAACAACATTTCAATTAGTTAGTCTCTGCACTAGTGCCTGCATCTGTTTGTCAAATACCGTCGTTCGGTGGCAGAAATTCATTGACTAACTCAATAATTTGTCGGACATCATCTTCCGACAAACGTTCCTCGCTTTCTTGAACAATCTGTAAATTAAATTGTCTTAGAACTACATTGTACTCAAATGGATAAAATTTAAATAGTTTGTTTGATATTTTTATTTTATAGAACCAATTTTTTGTGATTTTATTAAAAAAAAAACTGTTTTGCTTGTTTTTTAGCTAAAATGTTTAAAAAATAGTGAAACTGCCTCCTAGATTTAACATGGACTCAAGACTTCTGTAGTGATAAAAAATAATAAGGGCCTATTTCACCACCTACAAATAAATTCCAGTTAGTTTATTTCGTACATCATTTATCGGTTCATTTTGGAATTGTTTCGGATATTATGAAATTGGACCTAAGACTTATTAATAATTATTGAAACATATCTCACCAACTGAATCTCCAGCTCTGTTCTCGGTGGTGTGTTGACCATCATAAGTTTTTCGGTCTTTGTCAATTTGAACTTCTTCATGGCTTCTAGAAACTTCTGTATAGACTGAGGGTTCTGTTTTTTACAATCCGTGTCTTGAAGGTAATGCACTGTCTACAAATATATTTTTTTTTTATATTTCATATTCCTTACATGAAATGACCAAATGTTACACACAATAATAATGATCATTCATGACATAAGAAATTATAAATATCAAGCCTTTATAAGGAAGTCTTAAGATGGTATAATAAAGCAATTGCCCATACATTAATGAATTGTGCATTAAATTAGATGACTTATTTGATACTAGCTTCCGCTAGCGGTATCACTCTCATCCCATGCACACAACTCTACACACCTGGATAACAAGTAGCCTAAAGGCTTCCTCGATAAAAGGGCTATCTAGCACTGAAAGTATTTATCAAATCGGACCAGTAGTTCTTGAGGTTAGCGCATTCAACCAAACAAACAAACACTTCTGCTTTATAATATAAGTATAGATTGCTTTCAGATGAAATAGTTGAAGTGCACAATAAACTACCTTTTGATTGCCTCATCATTACATAGTATAAAACAAAGTCGCTTTTTCTGTCCCTATGTCCCTTTGTATGCTTAAATCTTTGAAATTACACAACGGATTTTGATGCGGTTTTTTTTAATAGATAGAATGATTCAAGAGGAAGGTTTATTTGCATAATTTTAGTATCAGCATTGCACCCGTGCGAAGCCGGGGCGGGTCGCTTTAAATATAAAAATAGAAATTCTATTGTTTCTCTTGTGGATCCACGCTTCAGACAAAGGGTTAAAGCTTACCTCATATGTCACTGTAGCCAATGATCCTTCTCGTTTGTGTTTCTTCTGTGTGCTATCTTTAAGTTGCTGTAATATTTGCATCACCTCAAAATTACACAGGAAAGCTGCGTTCACCTTAGTTCTGTAAAATAATAACCCTGTTAATTGTTGTGTTACAGCATTTATAATATTCTGATGTGTTTTTAATAGAGATTAGGTTGAGAATTGTAAGTGAACTTAAGAAACTTATCCTGTGGTTCACAGGCTTCTAGAAGAGAGGAAAAAATCTTTGTAGGGGACAGTTAAATAGTTTAACGAAAAATATAATGTTATTACATACGTCTCCATCAGGAATATTATAGTACCTAAAAACAAAACACTATACGTGAGTGGGTAACTACTTTGCTGCTTTTAATCATACATTAACATTACAGAACACTAACAATGTTTAAGTTTACATTTACATTTACAAATGGAGCAAAGAGTAATATCGTAAACAACTAAACCACCAAAAACTAACTTTTGAAAAAATATGAAAGATTATTGTTGGGGCATCCAAACGGAGGTGGACCTGTCAAGTGTCAATGTCAACATTTCACGGCATAAAAAACAGCTGATGCAGTAAAGATGTATAGAGTAAATTTTCTTTTTTTTTCAAAAAAGGAACGTATTCTTCAAACGCGGAAAAGAAAAAAACAACACTTTACATCGCTTTAGAGGTTGCAGTTGTGTTTATTCCGCTACCGCATTCTAGAGAGACTTTATAAAAAATCTTTAGTATTTTTTTCCAAAATCGGACTTCGTTATCCACTTATACACTTGATCCCTGCCTGATAGTTGTCATAAAGTACTCAACCATACGAATAAAATAAGCTGAATCACGGGGTAGCGGAAACTTTAGAGTTCTCTGAACTTCTACTACATGTCCAGCAGCGAGCCCATGGTGGCAGACAGCAGTGAGGTTGGTATGCCGTCGCCTCCTTCTGCAAACCAGTTATGCTACTAAAGGAGGCGGTGGAGCGGACCTCCAGAAGAAACATGTGGGCTTTAGTAATTAAGAGCGTGATGCTCGCTCCAGCTGGACCCACAGTGGGAGGTGTCATTTGATGATTAACCATGGAATAAAAGGTGTACCCAACAATTTGGCATTGCATAGCTGCCTAGTTTTACTTGAAATAATCCACGACCATCTACTACACTGCAACCAATGGTTTTATTTAACATATACATATTTTCACAACAGCTATATTAATTACTATTTTCATACAATTTAAACAATAATGCTGTGGAAAACCTTATCGCCAAGATTTATTTTGGAGCGCAATATAGTTTTTAAAGTGTTTTCGACAATTCCGAGTGTTAAAAGACAAAATTTCAGCCAAGAAAACTTCTCGTCTGGATTTTCTAAGACCAAAACACCATTGAATGCATACTATAATCATTTCACAAATTTAAAGTTACCGCAAAATAAGATATTTGCCACATATGTTTGGATTGACGGCAGTGGTATTAATTTACGTAGTAAGGATCGTATATTGGACAAAGTACCGTGTGATTTAAGTATGGTCCCGAAATGGGCCTTTGATGGAAGTTCAACTGGCCAAGCTAAGACTAATGACTCTGATACTATATTACTGCCAGTCGCTATATATAAAGACCCAATTCGGAAAAGTCCTCACGTTATTGTACTATGTGAAACTTATTATGGCAATGGAACCCCTACTCCTACCAATCATAGAGCTCACTGTGCAAATGTGCTTAGCAAGCTAACAGATCAAGAGCCATGGTTTGGGATAGAACAAGAATATACGTTATTTGATTCTGATCTATGGCCATTGGGGTGGCCTAAAATTCGTGGATATCCCGTCATCAAAGCCAAATTCTCTTACTGCGGCATGGGTGAACACGTCGCAGGAAGAGATTTGGTTGAATGCCATGCGAGGGCCTGCGTGTATTCTGGTATGGATTACGGTGGTTCAAATGCAGAAGTCATGATGGGATCTTGGGAATACCAAGTAGGAACAACGATGGGGATAAAAGCTGCCGATGACTTATGGATCGGACGATATTTACTATCAAGAATTGCTGAAAACTTTGGAATCATAGTAAGCTATCACCCAAAACCTATGGGGAAGAATCAACCAGGAATTGGATGCCATCATAACTTTAGTACAAAGAAAATGCGCGCAGATGGAGGTATTACAGAAATTGAAAGAGTCTGCAAAGAGTTGTGTACGAAACATGAAACTTACATGAAAAATTATGGACTTGGTGACAGTCAAGATAATCGAAAAAGACTTACGGGGAAATTCGAAACCGCTTCATATGATGTTTGCCGATGGGGTGTTGCGGATCGAACTGCCTCCATAAGATTACAAAGGAGTGTAAAGGAAAAAAAGAAAGGCTTCTTAGAAGATCGGCGTCCTGCTGGTGACTGTGACCCATACAGGGTGTGCGCTCTTCTGGCTGAAACGTGTCTTTGAGCGTGGGCGTTATATTTAAATTATTTACTTAAGAATCGGAATAAATTTTTATGTGTTTATTTACTCTCGTTATAACTTTTTAGCAAGCAGTTTATGAGGAATTTAATATAACTAACTGGCAGTAATACGATGTTTCTTTCACTTTTTTGAATTATATTAGAAGCGAAATGACATAATTTTAGAATCATTCAAAATCGTCTGTCATAGGCAGTAGAGCTCCCTGCAAATTTTCTATCGAATATTCAGAAAAATTCTTTAAATTTTCAAGTTAATTTTTATTAGCCGCTGTAATGAAAATGGATATCTTTATCAAAAAAAGTATTTCGCTAATTCGTCCATCGCCGAGAAACTATAATATTATAAATAAAAGACCATTGATGGCACATAATATTAACCATATACTAAACAAAAAGATTATGGACCGATATTTAAGACTTCCTTTGCCATGTAATAAAATATTAGCTACATACGTCTGGATCGACGGTTCGGGCATTAATATGAGATGCAAGGATCGTATCCTGGACTGCGTTCCATACAGCCCAGATGCTGCACCGGGTTGGGCATTCGACGGCAGTTCCACGGGGCAAGCCACGACGGATAACTCGGATACGACGTTGAAACCCGCCGCAGTATACAGGGATCCGTTCCGAGCTGACCCGCATGTTCTGGTCTTATGCGAAGTTTATCTAGGGGATGGAGGAAAGCCGGCTTCAACGAATCACAGAAACTTTTGTAACGAATTGTGTGAAATACATAAAGCCGAGGAGCCGTGGTTTGGTCTAGAGCAAGAGTACACTATGTTAGATGTGGATGGATGGGGCTTGGGATGGCCTAAGGGAGGTGGTTTTCCTGCTGTGAAATATCAGTATTCGTATTGTGGTGTAGGAGCAAAATATATAGCGGGAAGGGATGTGACCGAAGCCCACGCCAAAGCGTGTCTATTCGCTGGTCTTGATTTTGAAGGGACCAACGCAGAAGTAATGCACGCTTGTTGGGAGTGGCAGGTAGGCACCACACTCGGTATAAAAGCTCCTGATGATTTATGGATGTCTCGATTTATAATGAATCGTATTGGCGAGGATTACGGTGTAGACATCACTTATCATCCAAAGCCATTCGGTCATTTACATCCTGGCATCGGCATGCATCATAACTTCAGTACGAAGAAGATGCGCTCCGAGGGTGGATATGCCTTTATCGAAGAGTGCATAAAACGATTGGAAAAGAACCACATGAAGCACATGAAAGTGTACGGTAATGACGAAATGACTAACAGAATGCGATTATCGGGAAAATTTGAAACCTCGCCATTTGAAAAATTTTCTTGGGGCATCGCTAATCGCAAGGCTTCTATCCGCCTTCAAAGAAACATAAAAAAGAAAGGTAAGGGTTTTATGGAGGACAGGCGACCGGGTGGTGACTGTGACCCATACCTAGTTTGTGGACTGCTAATGGAAACGTGCCTTGGGAGGAATTCCGGTGGTTCCAGTGGTGGTGGTGGCGGTGGAAAGAAGGAATGCAAAAGGAAGTGAAGAGGATTAGTTCAGTATTTTATATTATGATATAATTATTATTCGATGACTTTGTAAAAGAGATTAGTAAATTTCTAGTAAAAGTGATTTTGAATACAGGTGTATTTTATTTAATTTTGGGGCAGATTTGGAACTGGCCTTTCCGTTAGGACCTTAGCACACAAGTTATTGTAATGCCAATGGCCCATTTAAGGGCTCCCCACAGCTGGCGCGAGCGTTCCTCGTGCATGTGAGCGACGCGGACGCTGCGCTCGCCTTGGCGTCAAACTTCCTACAGGCAAGTCTGTAGCAGGCGAAGTAGTAACAATATAACGCGACCACCACATGCACGCTCCACACGCCGCAGGGCAGCAAAACGTGACGCTCACGTAGTGGCACACAACCGAGGATCGCGCACGCCTTGTAGGGTCAGCCTAGACACCTATACTTTTACAACACAGCAGGCCCTATTATCCACACAAGGTTTCCCTTTTAGCGCACCGTGTATATGCACGGCAGATTTAATCGTGTATTTAATTACCTACTGTTGTATGGCAATGTGCGAGCCTGTCGACGGAGCCGGACGTTTTAACGTTTTCGTGACAAAAAAACGCAACTGAGCCGGTATTAGGCCGTGGTCTCGTCCGATAGTTTTCCCGCATCGTGAACAAGATTTCACGTTTTTTATATGACGTGGTTAGTGCGCTGTACGATCAGAAAACCGTGTGTGAAGAAGAGGCCTGAGGCTCTTTATAGGTAAACGCACTACAAACACAGCACGTCATCATCTCAGTCATAGGAGACCGCTGTTGAACATACTCCACTATTTATTTCCCAAAGGACAAAGACGAATGTTAAGCCAAATTCGTTTATTAAAATAAATCTTAAATTAGCACAAAAAATAAATTATTGATATTAAAAGAGTATTATTTTCTCTAACGTTGTTATGTCTTTAATGTTGAGTAGAATATCAGCGCTTTGAATATCTCTGGTTTTAAAGTAGAGTTCAGAAACCATAGACAAAAATTTAAAAAGAAAATCTCGCCGCCATTTTCATTCTTTTCTCTATTCCTTTTCGTCATATGGCGTATTAGGTGCGTTCGCTTACGTCCGCCATATTAAATGAAATCAATAAAATAAGACAAAATGTCGCCTTACTAAAGTGCGTGAAAATAATCCACCAACATCCAGTTATTGTGTGATTAAATCATCAAGAGGATCACAATGGAGAATTCCTACGGTGTGGGGGTTGTTAACAGATACGCTCTTTTCTTGGACGATGAGTCCGATCCTCTTGATGCGTTAAAAGCGCGAGAGCAAGCGAAGGAGCTCAAAAAGAAGACCAAAGAAGCCGAAAAGGAGAACAAGGGCAAACCTGAGACCAAACCTAAAGGTGGCGCTCCCGCTACCAGGAAGGGAATCAAGGAAACCCAAAATGTAAAGTCTCAAGAAAACAGGAGCGGTGAGCAACAGAAGGCCAAAGGTCCTGCCAGACCTAACGAGCGTAACACCGAACGTCCACCTCCGCGTCGCCGCGAGGATCGGCCGCAGAACGGCGCCGTAGAGAACAAGGAGGGAGCTCCTCGACCACCTCGGCGCGAGTTCGGCGACCGCAGGCCTAATTACGAGCGCCGCAACTTTAGCGACAATCCTGATGGAGCTGAGCGCCGTGGGCCGAGACCTCCGCGTGAACCTCGCGACGGACCGCGCGGGCCGCGTCCGTATGACAATAGAGGCAAGCGGGAGTTTGACAGGAGATCCGGCTCCGACAAGACCGGTGTGAAGCCGGTTGACAAGCGTGAAGGCGCCGGCCCTCATAACTGGGGCACGCTCAAGGATGAGATTGACGAGCTTAACAAGACCGGATCCGAAGGTGAGGTAGCCGAGGAGAAAGTGGCCGATGCTGCTGGCGCCGGCGCTGGCGACGGACAACAGCCCGAGGCTGAGCGCGCCGCCGCTCCCACCGAAGAAGAACCGCGCGAACTCACGCTCGACGAGTATAAGGCGCTCCGAAATGCCCAGCGCACGCAGCCGCAATACAACCTACGAAAGGCCGGCGAGGGCGAGGACTTGAGCCAGTGGAAGAACCTGGTGATGCTCGAGAAGAAGAAGGAAGGCGAAAGAGGTGAGGACGATGATACCGATGATGAGTTCGACATGGCCGACTACCCGCAGCGCGTGGGCCGCCAGAAGCGCGTGCTCGGCATCGAGTTCACGTTCAACGACACGGCCCGGCGCGGCGGCACGGGCGGTCGCGGGCGCGGGCGCGGTCGCGGACGGGGCCGAGGCCCGCCGCGCGAGCCCGAGCCCGTGGAGGAGCGCCCGCCGCTGCGTGCTCAGGCTGCTCCGCCCAAGGTCGATGACAGCAAGGATTTTCCCTCTCTTGGCTAGACTCACAGTGAGCCTTCGTTCTTCTCCCTTTCGATAGAGTTACAAATTAAAAATATTGTATGTACCGTTATTTTTGAAGTAAATATACAAAATATTTACACGAGCGTGTATTATATTACATTAAAATTTAGTCGATTTCTTCGGAAACCACCTTTCAATTTACTTATTTGACTTTATCGGGTTAAATTTCATAGTTATTGATATGGGGGTTGACTAGTCTTGCTCGCGAATCACATAGGATGTTGTAGAGGGGGAGGATAATTTTTAAGAGTTTTCATTTTGAATTCACATAGCTACAGTATGCATACGGAACTATAATAACAGTAGCTTTTATCATATTGTAATCACATCAGCTTATGATTTAACTGAGTTTTATTATGGAATAAGGATTTTAAAACTTACTGACTGTGACAAGCTATGAATTAACTCTGTCACAATTTAGAGTAGAACATGAAAAGTAACCCTTGTTGCATTTTTTATCATGAGTTTGTGTTGACAAATGCAGACTATGGGAACTGTAAATAGTTGATATATGTTAAAAGATAAGGTCTTAAAAATAACAAGGTTGATTTTTGTTGTTACACAACTTCAGAAAAATAAACATTTTGTATGTGTGATATTTTTCTTAATTATTTTCCTGTCTTTTTGTTTCCTCCCCCTGTCTCTCTATTTCAGCAGTGAGATACTTATAAATTCCTCCTTTTTTCAAGTCGATTAAAAATCAATAAAAGTTAAATAAAACAAACAGCATCAAGTAATGTTGTATATTGACACATTTTATCACTTTCACACAAAAACAATTAACTTAAAATTTAGAGATATAAAACAATACACATGAGTTAAATATTCAACATAATAGAATTATTACTTACAAAAATCAACATCAATTACACAGCAGTGTAGAGATTTGATAAGCACAATAAATATATTTACATTAGGAGACACTCAATACTGTTCTATATCTGCATGTTGAGATGGCGACAGCCATGTGCTGCACCCGCAGCATTACTTACTATACAACTGTTCTAATTCATAATAAATATATAACAAAGGAACATAATATTGTTTTGAACTGAGTTACTTTCACATCAATGATTCAATATGTAAGTAGGTATTCATAGTAAAAATGTAATATATATGTGATACAGAACAGAATAGCTATGACTGCATGCAGTGGCTATATCAAACTATACAAGTGTTTCAAATTGTTACAACATTATTGATAATAATTATTGTAGCTGACTAGTGTTGCTTGTAAATAAGGATACAAAAAAAATATTAAATACAGAAAATAGTTAAAATTATATTAGCAGGTAAGTTGCGTAAATTGTATGTATGGTTTAGCTTCCATGAATAATCAGACATCAGTACCTACGCAACTAAAATAATACATCCGAGGTTCTGCTATAATTTAAAATTAACTGTCCTTATCAAGGGTGATAAAGGTTACAAATAATATTATTAATTAGTGACGTAAAAGCGTATTTACTAAACACAGGACTTGAGTCCCGTTTCACAGCCACAATATACGTTCACTTATAATAAAAGCGATAATAAAGTACAAACCTCGTAGGATACGCGGCCAGCTATGATAATAAATACCTAGGCACATCTACAACATGTTTATACATTGCTAAAATATTCCTATCTTTGTTTGTCCATTACACTATCAATTGACTATTATTTACATTGACAACAATACTTGTAGTTAGTCACAATTATTTACAGCTGCAACGTATTTTCAATACTACAGTAAACTCAACTCTCAGCGGTTGAATAAACTTAATTACTTCGTGTTAATAAGTGTGTTAATTTCGAGGGTACAGTAAACATCTATATAATGTGTACCTATGAAATATTGTTAATTTCCTTCTTTGATTGCAAAATAAACCATGTGGTTAAATATTTGGGTTTATCGTGGGTATCGTAACGGGCCAGATAACGAACCATACCACAAAAAAAAATTGGTAACGGTATGGCCAAGATAAGAGACGTTATGGCCTAGATAAGAGTCGTAGGTTGTATGCCAGTGTTGATTTCCAGGATCATGGGAAGCGTATATTACAGAAGCGCTCTGGGCGATGCTCGGGATACTGTGACAAACGCATTCATAACTCGAGCGGAGCGCGCCGGAGGTAAGCTTGGGCCGGGCGCGAGTGGCGCGGGTGGTGGTTTCACTCGATGCCGAAGGTGTTGGTTTCCTCGACGGCGAGCAGCAGCTTCTCGTGCAGCAGGTGCGGCGTGGGGTAGGGCGGCAGGTCGAGGCGGTTGAAGCACGTGTGCGCGCGCGGCAGCGACTCGACGCGGCCCCAGCGCTCGATGCAGAAGCGCCGCGGGCCCGTCGACCCGCGCAGCGCAGAGAAGCCCTCGTACGGTATCGACGACGTGCCCGTCACGAACTGCACCAGCCGCAACCGTTGCTCGTTCGTGAACCTGCCACGAATGCCTCGTTAGATTACACTGATACATTAAACATGAAAATGGATGAGCTGAATATGTATATTTGTGGATGTTTGGTATTCCTCCACGCAAAACTTTGGAACGGATTTTGATCAAAATATAATAATTATAGCTTAGGCATAAGAATCACATATAGGTACTTTTGATTCGGTAGAGGGAAGTAGTTCGGGGACAGCTGGCATATCATGTTTGTCGATATCACGAGACTTCCGCGTATCGCCAATGAACTCTTTCGGGATGAAATATGAGGAAGTGATGATAAAGATCTACCATATTTATATATACGTGTATGTGGTCGTATTTGTGACGTTACTTTTAAACTTATAAATAGTTTCTATCGACTGAATGCCGAATAATAACAAACTGCTTAATATTTTCTATTTGTAAATCACTTCAATTTGTTATCTATAACTTGTCAGCACAAACCATGAATTTTACTTAGATGGCACTGAAGAGATTTTTAAAAATAATCGGATCTGACTAAGCCATTATATTTAATGTGATTATTTTTAATATTTATGATCAAAGTGGTTATTTCCAATGGAAACCAACCAGACAACATAACCAGAACTTTTTTTTCGTGGGAAATTATCAATCGGTGAATTGCAATTCATGCAATTTCTAGACTACATAGATGAATATGGTGTAGTTATAAAAATGAGTGTAGGTACCTATCAATAGCCTGCCAGAACCAGATGATGACAGGATGTGCATCGTGATAGCCGCCTCGGTATTCTGTGTTGTTTCTCCAGTCGGCTACGTCAAGCTCCGGGGCTCCGGCTATCACCAGTTCCAGTTCCCGCGCGTCGAACGCGGCCACCAGTCTAGGGTCTACCACCTGTGGACAACATAATAACATATGTATAGTAAAATTGTAATGATCATATTTTATTTTATATAGGCAAGGCCGACTGGCGTTGTTCTTTCCCATAGGATAATATTGAGGATACCATGAGGAATTATAATATTACTAGCAGTTAAGCTATTTCGTGAAGGCTCTTATCATTCTAATTTTCCCTGAACCTCTACAAAAATTTAAAACCAAAATAAAGTCAAATCGATCCAGCCATTCTCGGGTTTTATTAACTTTGGTTTAAAAGCTGAGAAAGAGAAACAAATGAAGTATCTTGAGTTAGCGTACGAGGTTGTCGCCATGTGGGATGTCGACACGGCTATCATCGTGCCGATCGTCGTTACGGCCAATGGTCTAATAGCCAAGAGCCTCGATCAACATCTGAAGAGGCTCTCGTTAGGCAGCTGGATCAAGGGACTGATTCAGAAGTCAGTACTCCTTGAAACAGCACGTATTGTGAGGAGGTTTCTGTGACCCTAACCACACAACAATATGTTTAAAAAATAAATAAATGACCAATACTTTGCTTTTATTAATGGAATTTATAGGTGCAAAATCCGTTATGTAAGCTTAATCAAAGGGCAAAAGTTTTCAAGACGTTGGTATTTATGAATAAAAACATTAGTCAAATTAAAAAGATATGAATTCAAAAGAATAAAGAAGACGTCTAAATTCTACAGCACCTCTGTCGCCTGATACAAATACTTTATATGGAAGTATTCATAAACTAGTTTGGTCAAGGCCACATTATGGACGAGCTTGATTGTATCAAATTAATTACAATGTTTATTTTAATGTAGTCTAAACTAAAACATTTTGATCGATAATAGAATGAGAAAGTTTTTTATCTAGAATTATACCGGTGCGAGGAAAAAATACACAAAGGATGGTTCAACCCTGGCTGGTTTGACTCAAGTTACTTCTAAAAATTATATTTCCCATTTTCTTCAACCAAAAAAAAAACTTTTTAAGGTAAGTTTGAATTTGGAATTTGAAAGTCAGAATCACCGATCTTATAATATAATGCTCATTGCTTATTTGTGTTTGAAAGGAATCCACCCTTTCAAACACAAATAAGCAAGGTAAATTGATGAGGTTCTTGTCAGTCGGTTCTGATGTTTACTTTTATAGTTTTACTAGTACGCTACGTCCGGCGTATCATCTCCGAATTTAAATGACTATTGGTTCAGCAGATATTTTTGTTTTAAAAAGATATGCGTAGACTGTAGACATGTAGCCTCCTTCTATGCTTAGCGCATTGTGGATTTATTTACCCCTCCCGCTGAGGGTGCAGCGGGAAGGAGTGTCAGACTCTTACTGACTAAAACACACTATGTTACTTCTAGAGGTCCTTGTGTGCCAGCCTGTTCCCCCAGGGTTTCGACTAAGAATTGCAACCCTGTAGTTTTTATAAAGTGTGTTAGGAAGTGTCGTTACCTCGTGGAAGCCGCGCACGAGCCACTCGGTCTGGTCGGCCACGCCGCGCTGCACGC
Source organism: Heliothis peltigera (assembly GCA_958496145.1). NCBI lineage: Eukaryota > Metazoa > Arthropoda > Insecta > Lepidoptera > Noctuidae > Heliothis > Heliothis peltigera. Next base: position 2,242,167 of record OY292326.1, on the reverse strand, counting down.
GCCAGCGCACGAGGCGCTCGAGGTAGTCCTTCTTGTTGCGGTCGGTGACGGGCAGGTCGCGGCCGCCCGGCCGCAGCTCGCGCTCGAGCACGCGGCCGTCGGCCAGCCGCTCCGACACCGCGAACGTCAGCTCCAGCGCCGCCACGCCGCGCGCCGCCTGCAGCCAGCGCAGCGACGCCGCGAACTGCGCGTCCAGCGCCTCCACGTCCTCCAGCGCCGGCGCCAGCCGCAGCAGCGCGCGGTACAGCGCCCGCGTGAACCACGCCTCCAGCAGGTACCCGTGCACCAGCGCCAGCCCCAGCACGCGCCCCGAGAACCGGAACCTGACACACAACATACATCATTACTTAACATTTCTTAAGCGTCTCCTGGCACACTGCTATACATAATGTCATCTTAAAGTTTACATAAAGTACCAAAAGCACCGATAGTTAGGTTTGTTGATATACTGTACACGGCTTCAGTTAACACGTGGTATTTTCTAACAAAGAATAATACAATATGGAGGGCCTCTTACAGTAGGTACTTGTACTACGCAGTTATCGGAAGCTTTGAGATCCCAAACCAATTCAGTTCGCCGAAAATAAACATGAGACCCAAATAACATATTTACTTGCAGGAAATGTCCCAACTGCGCCTCAGAGTATTAAGTTAACTGGAGTCCAAGCAACGGTGCGTAGAAATCGTTACACATCAGTTAAACGTAACACGATATTATCAAATAGTTACGTTAGTAGCACAAAAAGCTTCAAAAATTGTATATCTGTTTGTTTGTAACCAAATACATGGTGTTTATTGTAATTCGAGACGCGGTTCGGCTGCGCTTGCGCTGAGTAAAGTATAAATAAACATAGAGGGCGCGCGCGGCGGTGTAAAAATAAATCATAATAACGGAAATATCTGTTGCGTTGGTTCGGATGTGCTGTGTATGTTATTTTGTTTACTATGCAGTAAATAGGTCAAAATCTGTTACAGAATTATAAATATGTTATGAATTAAACTTGTGAATGAACTCTTAAAACATGTCTTTGAGTGCTTTAGTCCTAAACTAAATTTTCACAGGCGTATTTTGTATTTGATGTTTTTTAGTACGTGAAACAATCTATTCTTCAGTTTTGCGTGGTATTTTTGACACTAAGTTGTAAACAGAAAAAATACTTTTCACAAGATGTGTTGAACAAAATTATAATTATATTTTTTTTACATTATGAAATTGAAATTCAAATATGTTATGCGTACGTAATTTACTAAGTACCTCTGTATTGTGAACACAGTCTTTGAATTAATATTATGTTTATAATTGGGGTTATAATTAAAAAAAAAATACAATGCATTCCAAAAATTCATAAATAATAACATTAAACACGTTTACCTACACAAAATGTAAAATTACTGTATAAATAACAAGAACAATAAAACGCTACATAAATTGCATTTTTTTCCCTTATTTTCTTGATCAACAATGGGTAATTTATCATTAAAAAATCCAACTGAAAAACCATACCTTGTATAATATATGCTTTATTTTTATTTTGGGACAAAATAATATTTAAAATGTGTTGTTGAAGTATTGTGATCATGTTTTTATTTGAAAAGCTTATGAAAATATACATTGTCTGTAATTATATAATAAAAAAAAAACTGAGCACCTAATTCCTACAAATATAAAGTAACTGTCTGTCTGTCACGCCAAAATTAATGAACCAATTTGAATAAAATTTAGTAGACACATAGTCTAGAGTCTGCTAAAGGATAAGGGCTACTTTTTATCCAGGTGCAACAAGTAGTTACTACGTGCGGCGGGTAAAACCGCGTGGAACAACTAGTCGTAAATAAAAATAATGCTACATTTGTCCCGATTGTCTTAATAAATAGTAATAACTATCATTTGAAGTTTCCACCAGGAAGCTGCATTTTCTAATGATTGTAATTTAAAATAATCATATGCAATTTACTATATTCTTAACTGTCAATATGCGTATGACTAGGTATGCCCACCGGGTATGATTAACTATGCATACAACCGATGACGATGGCATCCAGGCCGATTGTCGGCTACGGCGGCCGTTCTCTTTTAAGGAGATCAGCCAGTTGCGCAAGACATATTGTAGTGCACAAGCATTCGCGCAGACACAGGTGCACTTTCTATTCTCTGACTCTCACAGTCCGATGGGACGGCAATCCGACACGACCGGAGAGAGATAAGGCGCAGGACCGACATTTACGTGCTCTCCGATGCACGGGTGAATCAATCACCAACTTCCAGACTCCAGGCTGCTTTATGAAAGTTTCTCAAAACCCACAAAGCGATTTCGGCCCGACCCGGGATTCGAACCCGAGACTCCGTGCACAGCAGTCGCGCCTTGCGACCACTAGACCAACGAGGCAGTCAAAAGTATGATCTATCTACATATATAATAAGTGTGAAAAAACAAAGAAACAAATTTTTTTTTTCTTTTCATTTTATCAGGTATGTTAATTCCCACTTATCATTTGTTCCACTGGTTCCCAGGTGAACGTGGAAACTATTGTGTTCAACTGGTTAAATAAGATTAACATTCTAACTCATTTGCAATTCAATTTGTGCCAAAATATAATCAGATACTTGTCATGGGATACTGCTTAAGGTGATCGTAATTAGCTGTGAGACGAAATTATAGTGCTAATTAGTATAATGATACTTTGAAAAGCTTTGTTTGTTGACATGGTATAGATATATTTTTGGATGCCGTTAAGATGGTTGTTAATAAATAAATACTTATGTAGTCTTTCTGCAGGAAACTTTTTTTCTTTATAGTTTTTGTAGGATTTGCGAAGGAACCCTTTGCTATTGCAAAATTGTCTTTGGTATCTCCATGTACCTATGTATATGGTATATCTTTTCATCATCAGCCTTTTTATAGTCCCACTGCTGGGCACAGGCTTCTTCTCACGCATATGTAGAAGGAATGAGGGTTAATCTCTATATCCGTTAATTGGCATCTCTTTATCCTATCGAAAATACAACTGCGAATAAACACACCATTTCCTGGACTCCAGACAAATACTTCGAAACCACGTTATAAGTCTTTTGGCATACTATTTGAACACGACACTCCAAATGCGCCAATCTAAGCTTATCCAATCATACAAACAAAGACTAAACTCACCATTCATGATGGTTGTCAACAAACGCCGACATCGGAGACACGTGGACCGTGTACGTGTCGTTCGCAGAGTACTCGAAGAGTCCGTAGTAAGGGTTGAAGAGTTCCCTCGACAGCAGGAAGAAGAACTCGCGGCTAGGTCCGCCGTAGTCCAAGCCTTCTTCTCCGTCCCACAGCACGCAGAGCTTGCCCTTTTGCAGTTCCTTCTTGCCACATGACATGATTCTTCTGAAGGCGTCTTCTAGGAGATGTTCGCGGCGAATGTGGAGTCTGGAATTAGTTATGTGTGATGTTAGATTTGGATATAAGTGGATGGTTCAAGTCCTTGTTAGACGCTTTCTGCTGAATACATATCTGATCCTGTACCTATGTAATCAGTGCTAGATTCCATACAGTTTCGCAATAGTTTTAAATTGAGAACATTGTATGAAAATCAGAACTCCATACGCTATGAGACAATAGTATAAACTAATTATTGCAAAAGGTTACGATGGGGCTGACATTTCCTCGATAAAATACCTTAACCTACATTTAGAAAAAAAAAATGTTTTTTCGGTGATTAATTGAAATTGCTAGCCAACATGGTTAAATAATTTCATTTGATACTTCATGTATTATTTTGTTTTGTGTAAAACCGGTTCTTCAAACCATACAGACAGAATTGTGTTGCTGGGGAGTTTGTTCCACCATTTCTTCATTCCAGCGATAACACATACCGACGAAGTGGTGAAGGGCGGGCGTTTTTGGAGGCTGTCTTTTGTAGAATTGACCTTCAAAAAGTGCTGGTTTTCAGTCTACTTTGAATAAATGATTTTTTATCGACCATTCATGAAAAACTTACTTTAATTTACCAGGCCCTTGGCCATAGCCTTTGCTCTCAAGCTTCCTGTAAAACGCTCGCAGCTTGGCCTCGAAGTCCCTGCGTTGTGGTGCAGGCGCTCGCGTGCTGCGCGCGGCGGCAGGTGACGCGGCTGGCGAGGGCGAAGCACCCGCAGAGGCCGCAGCTACGGAACAGCCTCCCGCCGGCACATAGCTCATGATCTCCTGTTCGAACAGGCTGTGGAAGATAGAAATGGTAGGTTTAGGATTTTGAGATATTTTATGTTCCATATGGTTTCATTCTGTTTTTGTGAAAGTCTAAAGGGATATTTATATCGATACAGGGAGTCTCAAAACACTTTTTAAGTCTGAAATGAAGCGGAAATTGTGTCAAGCTGACTCTTTTTTAAGGAGCTCTCATAACAAACGTGATGTGGTCGGTACAGAACTTTTACAGCGCCAATCTGACTCACACTTGGCCGGTTTTTATACTTTTAAACTTGAGTATATTTTGATGATCGGTTGACGACTTGAAATCATTGAATAAAAAAAAATCTTTATCTTCACCTTTTCTCTAGGAATTAAACTACAGTATGTCCATAATAATGGAGCTTTAATTGAAATGGTTTGTTGCCCTAACTAAACCAGATTAGCCGCGGACGCGGTCGCTAGAAGTTAATCCCTGCTTGGCCGCAATATGTGGTATGCAATACCACAGCAACCCCTTTAGGGTTGGGTTTAAATAACTATAGTAAAGCGGTTTGGCCTTAAGCCCGAGGTTTTATGGAATTTGTGGTAACTAGGGTTTAAGCCGATACCGGACTTGTATTAGGAAAATATTTTCTTCAGTTGAATTATTTTCAGGGTTTTCACGATTAATTTAAACTAAACTACCAACTAAATTCAATATTTTTTTTTGTTTTTCTTTCATACGTGCTTGTAAGGGCTTAAGTGAAGTAAACGATGTAACTTGACTATTTACTTTAGCTACAATTATTATAAAATTTCTGTCGTCAGCTATTTATAGAAAAATATTTAAAAGAAATAAGTTTTATAATCGCATTTAAGAACAATGTAATGTATACTTAGATCGCAAAGCGCGATAAAAATTAAAGCAAAAATAATATAATATAAAATTATTTACGAGTAAGTTTTTATTTGCAAAACCAGTATATTATTATAGACATTAAATAATTTCCTTCATTAGCACATAAGGAAACGAATTATACAAAGATTAGTTGTTATATTTCTAAAACGCAATGTAGGTCGCGTTCAAGGCTCTGTAATTGCACAGCCTATTATGCACTGGGTATAACAATGTTTACAGCATTCATTCATATATTATTAAGTCAATTTCTGTCAGACTTTAAAATCATTTTTCTAAATTATATTTCAAGACCAATTTTCGTGTCTGAAAGATTTAAAAGTCGCCTAACCTACACACAGGTACGATCTTTCACGATTGTGTAATTAGAACCATAAGAAAAAGCTTATGTGCTTCACACTAAGAAATATTTAAAAGTGTTTCGCCATAGTTATGTGCAACAGTGACATACAACAATAAAAGAGAACCGTAGACAAACCATTCGTTTGTGTCGCGTAAATGATAAATGCACACAGTCAAGTTATCGCGCATGAAATCTTTTCAAAGGCCGAACAAAACAATTTGATGAGTACATTTGCTCAACAATATTTTCAACCTTGTTACACGCAAAAATTAACATCTAAACACTTGATTATCTGTTGAAAATAACGCGTATCTATATGAAAATGTATGAATAGTAAAAACTGTATCTTGGTCAGTTTTGTAATATCAATTAAAAGTAGGCTCCACATGTGAAAGTGAGACTCCTTCGTTACTTACCAGAGCGTAAACTATTAAAAGTAAAATAATAAGTGTGAGCGGTGTGAAACTGATTGCGGCTCATCCGCGCCATCACCTCACGCTAATGTGGGAGGCTTGAGACACGACTGTCTTCTAAAACAATTTCCAACACCAGCCATTATTAAAAACTTCATTAAACAAACGAGATAAGAACATCTGTAAAGTCCGTAGTCTCGCAGCAGTCGGCCAAACTGGCCACTAGGTGCAATGAACCGTGATAGATTATGACCAAAAAGACGAGAGCAAGGCCGGCCCACATAAGACAGAGACAAAACGCCGGGCTCTAGGTCCGTAATACCCGTAATCGATTTAGGAGAGCGGGAGATTTAGAACCGCAACGCCCCTCGCTCGTGGTCGAGATTCGGTAATTAGTATAATAATTTCATTTGGGCCCGGAGAATTATACGTGCAGACACGCCGCGCACGCACACCTCCCAGTGCTGCCTAGATCATTAGATATAGCTCTGTGTGCTTAGAATTGTAATCGATATTTTTTATTGTTAGGCTGGACGCCAAACAAATTGGGTAGACATAACAAAACTGGAGAATTTTCGACGTAATTCGATGTTGAAACAATGAGTTCGCCGAAACGTACATCGGCCGAAATCACGTACGCGTCGGTCATAAGAACCTATGGAGCCCTTTTACAGAAGAACCTTCGGCTAATGTTTAGTTGATCTATTAAAAAGAAACGTGCGAGGCACTTTATGTAAGACACGTGCTTAATATTTGATCGTGTGCAGCATTGTTTGTCGAATAGGGCCCCGCGACAATGGCCGAGGTAATAGAGGAACCTTTAAGTTGTCCGGCGAACTGTGCAACAGTTGTAGCGTGCGTCCACACAAGGCCGTCTCCCGGCCGACCGCGACGCCGTTTGATGGGAATGACCTAAAATTACCCGCAACGATACACATAATATTATCTGTTAGATGTGTGTACGTGTAAATTGTACGGTTTGTTATAAGATCGGTGAGAAAATAGTTTCCGGCACGCGATGCGAGACTGAATTCGAATCGCATTTTTGTTTTCTAAAAGTCAACAAAGGGTACGCGGCTGTATGGTTTCGTGCTTTCGTGATAGCATGATGGGGCAGTCATTATACAAGCATCCGGCATTGTCGACATATATCATCGAATGCCACCAATCCCCGAAAGTTAATGAGTATCGGAGGCATTCCCCCGGAGGTGGGGCGGCGCACGCGCCCCGGGCAGCGCGCGCGCCGGTCACGTCCCGCGCCGGCCGACAGGTGTGCGAGCCTGCGAGGTGTGTCTCGCGTCTCGACCAGCTCATTGTAAACACACGAGTGTGATAGCTGGGCAGATAGCGCGGACGCTACCCGTGCCTGACGTCTTCATTCTGTGTCAGGGTTGAATCAAAGATGACGCTGCGAGATCTCAATCGTGTCTGTAGTAGTTATTAAATTAACAGTGACCGTGTCCAGACGATGGCTGATAAGCTACGTCAAAATTCAGTTACGAGGGACAGCTTAGGGAATCTTATGAAGAGCCAAAACTTCAATAGTATAAAGTTTAGGAGTACTGCAGCGCGCACGTGTATAACGCCGAGACGTACTTTCACCGCAACAAGCGCGCGCCCCTGGCCCTCGGCCCTAACTCATCGCCGAACAGCTGCCATTGATGACTGCTAAGAACACTTCCAAGTCGTTTGGAAACAATGCGTGTGCCTCCCGATATTTTAAAATAACATACTTTTGTGTTCCATCCGACATTAAAATGATGAAAACTTGAGACGCACATGGCACGACTTGTGCTGCGTTTAGTTTTGTCTGCAATAAGTATAGTTTCTTTTTTTACTTTCTTGGTGCCCGTGAGTAGATATATAATTTGTTTTTAACCAGTAACTTTAATGTTATCTGACGATGTTAAAATATGATGCAGTTTCCCATTAGGCTCGGAGCTTGTAATTAAGGTCCTAAATGTAATCACCGGTGATGAGCCCGCGCCTTGGGCTCTACAACGCGTTAGAATGCCTCGCTGGGGGAAAGGAAAGCTGATTGCTGGCCCCTGGTCACTTACATACTCATGTCATTTACCTGAAGCGGCAAGACCTATTGGAGAAATACTAGTTACTGGGATATCGAGAATTAGCTGGAGGCACTTCGTCTAAGTAAACCGTGACTAATTCGTAATTGTCATACGATGGAAACGACTACGATGTGTCTTTAGTACTTTATCACAATAATACCTACTAGCGATAACTAGGTAGGTTTGTATCACCTTCATAATCAAAAACTATGTAGACGCCAACACATCAAGCTATATCAATCAAAACTTTGGACATAAAGTTGATATATTAATGAAAAAAATGCAGGTTATAGTACCTTGATGTGCTGGCCTCTGTACCTAAGGGCTCGTACAAAATCGAAAATCCATACTTTTCTAAGCCATTTACATCGTTGACATTTCCATGGAACTCGAAAAATATCAAATTACTTCCGAGAATAAAATCTAATATAGACACGTAGATCCGAAGCGAATTGCCAAATAACAATGGGCGTCTTGTTTAACTGTTAAGTTTTAACTGAATGATAATATATTTCTAGAAGGCAAAATGGAATTACGAAATGGCCGACATTGGTACGACCTTTGTGGAATTAGAAGCTGATACGTGCCTAATAATTGTGCTAAATTACTTCCTTTGAATGTACGGTCAACAAACCATATTATGTTTATTTATAAACATTTGTTATGAATACCTGTGCTTTTGTCCCCTGTTATGTTGGTGCCTAGAGTTATAAGGACCAACATATCATGGCATAATGATCTCATATTCCCGGACAACAAACCGCAAATTAAGGAGAATAAGTATCTACATTTCATTGGCTTTATATTTCATATTTATTTGCCATAAATACCATAGTTTTTCCTATACAATCAGGAGGAAACAATGTGTGCTGTAACTATAGGTCCGTGGTTCACTGGTAAACTGGTAAAATAACAATTAATAAATAGTAGCATTTAGCTTTCCTCTATTGATGAGCTATGTTACACTGAAATCATATTTGAAAACGGTGCAGTAGTTCCTGAAATTAGCGTGTTCAAACAAAAAAAGTCTTCAGCATTATAATATAAGTATAGATTTAGATTCATTGTAGAATTTAAATATATGTATTTACATAAGTAGTTAGAAGATTTATGTAAAAGTTATGCATGAATTTGAACTTTGTTGATAGTCCTGTGTAGTCCTGCAAAAGACCAAAAATGTATTCCTGCTCATTGCTTATGAATTAGGTATTAGTTTTAATATGCACATTTAAAGTTTGAAACAGACACCTTATATGCAGGTAAAGTTTTTTTTTATCGTCCATAAATCATAGCGATCCCGTCTCACCTACAAATTAAAGTTTCCAAGAAATTTATAAATTGAAAAATATGCTGAGATTAAAGCATTATGTGATAATAGGTTGCAGTGTAAAAAATAAATTTGCGTTAAATTAAGTCTTTACTCGAAGAATTAATACGTTAGGGCAAAAGTTTTAGCTTTTTTTTTTAAATAAAACTTGCATGTATGATATTGATGGATTCTTTACAGTCATCAAAACAGGCGAAGCTTCCATTCCATTGCATTTCACGTTACTTTATTTAATTATGTTACAATCGCATTAAACACAAACAAACGAGAATGTCAAATTAAAATTTATTTATTTTCGGAAGGCTTACAGAATAATGAACAATAATGAAGTAATACAGTAAAAAAATATTGCTAATGACAAGCCTACACATATAGATTGTTATGTTTTACTATCCTATGGCAGAATTTAATATTATAAGAAACATGAGTAAAAAAGAAAAAGGAAGAGGGAAATATACATATATATAAAAAAACGAACAATAAAAAGTATCGGAGATAAAATGATACCAATAAATCGATCTGTTTGTCCAATAAACATTCACACACTTACTTAAATCTTAACAATAGCAAAACTGGACCAAGCAGTACATTCATACAGAAAAAACGTTTTTCATTGCATTGAAGTGCAATTATCATGGACCTGAAAATTATGTGCCAAACGGTTGTAAATACCACGTCACGCCTATTAGGATATTACGAAGGATTTCCGCTACCTACTACGGCAATACAGACAAACAAATTACTATAGATGCAAAATAAACAGACGCTAATCATTTTATCTCTTTGTAATTTTTAACCGCCTTCATAAAAAATGAGGATACTAACTCTATCCCCCTTATTACGTATATTACATCACGTATATACGTGGCCTTAAAAAGTACCGGCTTTAGTTTGTTCAAGGAGATGGTTTAAAGCTAGAACTAAAGGCGATCCTTTTTTAAGACCACGTATAGGTCTGCCGGGGGTTGCGAGTTGTTCGTAAGGGTTACCGTGGCCCTGGTAAACAAAGACCCTAGAAGGAACAAAAATGGGTTTTAGTCAGTAAAAGTCTGATACTTTCTCCATTTGCACCCACAACATTAGGAGTCATTTGGGAATTTCCCACTCAAAAAACTCCATATATCAATAATTTCTAATTAAAGTTATGTACGACCACACATTCATTGTTAATCCTAGTTGGTAATAGTATTATCTAGTAATGCATTCAAGGGCAGACGGACTTTAACTTATAAACACTTACTTTGATAAGCCACTAATCATTTTACAAATGGCGTAAGAGTAACAAATGATGCGTATTTTGTCTGTCCATAGTAATAGTGTAACTTGGAAGAACTAATCAAGTGTTATAGCCATGTTTAAAGCTTTACTGGGAAGTTAAAAGCGTCTATTGATATAAATATATAATAAACAGACGCCCAACACAAAACACAAACTTACAAATTTGAACCATATGCTTTAGCGATAAAGTTGAAAATCTATTAAGGAAATTTGACAGATTGTTGTAGCTTGATGTGCTGGCATGTACATAACAATGTAATATTGTTCCATCAGCCAACAAAATCAATGAATTGTATTCATATCGAAATACAATTAAAAGTGTAGATAGTTAAATCAACATCGATATCGCATTATCAGAAAGATAAATCCGTTAAATATTTAACGTACATACAAGTGCCAACTTGATAATGTTCACCCTTAATTTCTTTGTAATTAATGAACGCAGGCCCCGCCGGAAGTCGCGCAATGGCGCTAGGGAGGGGAAACAATGGCTGACATGGGACTTTGTTAAACTCTGACCTCCCAATCGGTATGAGCACAGCTTAATTATCAACGAGTTAACACTGACATAAAACGAACAAAGTTCTGGAAACTTTCAATTAATTAGCCAAATAGAGCTCCGTATGTTTATACCTATGTGAACTTTTTACTTTCGGCCATATAACTTTCGCGAAAAAGAAATAATTATGGGAAAAAAATCTACTCGTAAGAACAGTTTTTACATTGCGTAAATTTGAAGTATATGTATAAATATTGTGACTCGGAAAAACAAGAATGTTAAATGATGTAGACTTGAAAAATATTGAAAGGGCCAAATTAAACACAGGATTAATAAGTTTACAACTGTTAACTCGACGAAGGGATCTATAAACGAAATGTGGGTAACCGTGCAATGAGTAATGTTTAATGACAGGAAACGCAAGGACAATGACCGATTGGCGGGAACACTCCCGCGCAGCTGAACAGCGCTGCCTTTGCTTTGTTTCTTTATTTTCTAAATTAAGCTTGTATACACAGCATGCTAATCTGATTGTTAATATTTGTTATTTTAAATCGACAGCAGATAACGAAGAAAAAAAAATCAAATGGCACTATGATTTTAGTAATAGCTTAAGGAGTCTCGTTGTGACATTTGTTTATAAATTTGTGGCTGTACAAAATATTATCATCTACCTATACTTGAAATGAAGTTCAAGGTGTCATGCAAACGTTAAAAACTGACATTACAAGTCTATTGTGGGCTGTCGACAATCCAGTCCTTGGGCATGTGAGTGGCCACACCAGTTAGACTCGTCCTACAATGCCATTCCAGACGACTGCCCTGCTGTCCAAGTTAGCCCTATTGTCACGCACTTTGCGCAGAAAAAACGACACCTAGGTAACAGGAGACGATTCATCTCGTTGAGAACAATAAAAAAGACAAATATTGACAAGCTGGAAATATTCGTCCATAAAAATTGAAAGTAAAGGCTCATATTAAATTACTGCGAGTTTTTTTTTTAAGCTTGGCCCTGGTGCAGCCATCAAAATAAAATAGACACTCTGTCTAAACATTTATAGGGTCTTTTAAAATACAATATGAATATTATCAATTATTTAAATGGGCCATTTAGACGAACCGAAAAAATACGAAAACGGTGTTATAAAAACAATGAGCATAAGAAAATAAGATTCTCCACACACGTTATAATCTAAACCACGGTGTTTGCCCAAACGCGAGAACCGACGCTAATGCGGCCAAAATTCTTCCAACGCCAAAACAGCTTGCGTGTATCAACAATTCTATTTTAAGAGGATTAGAGTTTACATTCCCGTGACTAATGATAGGAGATGAATTTGTCCATTTGTATCGGCCCGGTCATCGGGTCCATCTAAGAGAATGATAGTTCCCATATCGAGTGGATTACGACCGAAACGATTACGCTTTACGACGATTTGATTGGTAACCCGCAACAAACGATATAGGAGCACGCCAGCACCGTATAAAGTATAGTACCGACACGTAAAAAGCCCACAATTTACGACTTCTCATAAAACTTGTGTCCTATTGTTAATTTAAAAGCGATGAAGCGCGATAACTCACATTAACAACGTTTGTTTTAGCCATCGATAACGGAGTACGAGTAATTATTTTACGATTTGTTTGCTTTAAGAAATACTTGAATTTCTTATCGATTTCATACAGTGTAAGGTGTTTGCTTAATAAGTAATCCCTCTTTATGATTAGGTAACCAAATACCACTCCTACAGGAAAATAGTATCATAATGAAACTTTCATAGATAACGAACTTGGAATCATAAAAGGAAATGAAGGACAATGCTCAAAATATGAATAAGTAATGAACATTGAGTTGGTAAAGGTTACCCTGAAATACTACTGATGACGTCAATGTAAAATTGATCTAGATATGTGGTATCTCTTGAATATAACACAAAGGCATTTCCTGGATACGCATTTGAGACAGATTTGGCAGATATCCCAAATTTACGAATGCTCATTTGAATTTTTTGTCAAGTTTTTAATCTTTAAAAACTGAATCGATGCTTGATTTTTTCGCGTAACGCTGATTAATAAGGCTGATTCTTCAAAGCCCTTTTCTATTTCAAGATGAAAAGTAACATTAGAGCCGACATAAATAAAAAACTTCGATGGATCTGCGCTAAAAACACGCTATTGAACATTATGAGTGTGTCTTTGACAACCACCGCGCTTCCCGAAAGGCTACAGCACAATACGATGCACACAATTGTGCACCTTTCTAGAGCACAACGACAAAGGACCAGATTATATTGCAAAACATCTTTGTACGGCTTACCGAAGATATTTATTGCGAACCATCGGTATTAGTTGAAGATTCGCACGTTTTAATGTTTGGGACAAATCACAATGGCGGGATAGGTCCCTAACCCTTCGTGTTCGGAATTTATTGTGCTTTTAATATTTCCGTTAGCAACAATAATGTGTGAGCATAAACAACTACTGATAAGCGTTTTATTATATAAACGAAGAACTATTAAACCTCTTTCGATAGCAAATAATGTTGTCGAGACTGTGCATTTGCGCGTTGGCCATACCTCAGCTTTTAATACCCTTAAGACATTAACCCGTGATTTATTGAGTATCTAAAACCGCATTTAATTTACGTTAATTTTCGCTTCCATTATTGTAGTAGAATTTTAACAGCGGCCATTAGCTTCATTATCTCTATTCAAGTGTCCGTAGAGCGATCAATGATCATTACTCAGTTTTATTTATCTTATATATGAAGCAATAAAAAGGACATCGATGAAAACTCCAAATTACCTATTCTCACGACCATTAAGTTTAAAACCGGATATATATTTCTGGAGAAGTCGACAGAGGAAACTGTCTTTCACAGAAATTATGGGAAGATAGGTGAGATCAAAGTGAAAACTATTCGGTCATTATTAGGTACCGATCGATTAACTGACTTTTGGAATTGGAGATTTATTTAAATCGATTTTATTATGAAGAACATCTATACATATACGCATTATAAAGCTAGGCTATAATATAATATGTAATCCAAATTCTGAATATATTGCAGCAAAGCTCTGCATTGTGACATTAAAGCTTCTAAAAGAAGAAGAAGTATTACTATGCCTGAAGGTTCAATCACATGTGCTGCATGACGCGATTATATGAACATGCCATTTTATTGCATTTTCATTTTATTTTTTTGGATAATAATTAGCAAGAAAATGAATACAGATCAATCTTAAGCATTGAGGTCGATCGAGATTACTGCGGGCGGACGTTTTACGGAACTTTGCCCTATTAATTTTAGATAGGGTCCGATAGCAGCAGCCGGGCAGCGTGTTGGCCAATGCCTTGTGACGTCATAATAATTGGCTATCCAGCAAAATTACATGGTGCACCATTTATTCGCAAGTCGGCGATCAGAATTGTGATTTGTAACGACTTACTATGATCATGACTGTCCAGTCACTGTTCCGTGATATAAATTGTAAAATGGGCTTTGTGGGCTCCCTTGTTTATGCGAGAAAATAGGTCGTCCGGAAGCGCGAATGACCTCTACATTATATCCCTGAGTTCAAAGGGCTGCCAGCTGTATTTTATCCCCACACAAAGTTCTATTGTTGGTATCTAATTTATAAGATACTGCTCCTCTTGAATTTTATTTGTAAAAAGGGAATATGGGCCGACAGAATTTAAGAAACTCAAAATTTGTGTGCTTTGATAGTTTGTATCGTTAGCGTCATTCATTATTGACTACCTATGTACATAATTAGATACATAGTTAATAATCCATAGTCAACACACCACAGTTAATACATAACGCCCAGCTTTATTACGACCACCTTCACCTAAATCACGTTAAGATCAGTTTCACTTGAAACAAAGGATCCCCATTACGTAAACTAGAAGAATACATAACATGGTCGTCAAAAAACCATGCGTGCTAATCTTGTTCGCGTTGTACATTCATCAAAATTTATGACGACTAAATTGGCCAAATAATGATTTAGGCTCATCATAGATTCCGATCTTACCGTGACGGTAATGCAAGGATTGCCATGATATCCAACACTTCATAATTTCGGTGTAATCAAGTCTATTTCGGATACAACAGCCTTCACGAAAGCCATTAGGGTACGATTTCATGCCTCCAATCGATATTGACATTCGTAATGAGTGTTAGAAAATTCATGAAGTGTGCGACTCCATAACTAGTGGTAACCTTTTATGGATAGCAAAAAAGTAGTCCTAGTACCTCTATTATTTATAGTGATGGTAAAGCATGTAGAAAAAGCTAGTTTTAAAGTCTATAATATCCAAGGAACGTTAATGTAAAACAGAGTCTTAAGGGAAAGTAGACTAAACTAAACGCTGGATTTGTGAGAATAGTCGTTTATAAATCAACAGTGATGAATGGCACGGGAGCGGATGGCAGGTCAGATAATAGGTGGCGTAATTTTTGCATAACCTATTGGAGGTTTCTATTTCGTGAGACAACGGAAAACAACACCTCCAAGATGAATGAACACATTAATAAAAACGTTCGGTTTGTTACGCATGCAGCTGAAAGCGCACGCATCTTTACGATGCGACGAACGTGCGAATAGGAGCACTTGCGCAAGCGCATACGACGAGCGTCGACTCGTCGCTTCACCGTAGAGAAATGGGCTTTTATTGCCACCATTTATCTGCTCTAGTTGCGTCTATGATAAATTGTCATGATAAACAATTTTCAGATGCAACTTTCTCCTCTCGCATGTGTAAAATGGTATTGCGAGAAAATTGATCGTTAAGTTAAACTTTTGAGATATCAATATAATTGTTTAAATCTCATTTACTTACAGACTGAAGACAACGCCAAAGGTTTTCGAGATGACTCCCATGGTCTTCTTCCAACCCTTAATGAATTGGCGGCGGCGCGCCCCCCGGGGCGGCACTGTGCGCGCCCCGAGCTCCGTGTAAGAATTAATTTTGGCGGCCTTCGAAGCCTCCAATGAAACTCCTCATCACTGGCTCAGTCACTTCACTGGTCAAAATTAGTAGCGCACTGCATAAACTCCTAACTCATGTCAAGAAACCGTATGTCCAACTTTTAGAAGGGTCCCACCCTGTCCTGGCGACGTAGGGCCCACCTCATTACAATACAATCCACTCCTGACAACTTATTTCGATTGTCCAATTTGAATATCAAATCGGTGCACAGTCACGGAAGGTTCGATGAACATCGCACTCGTAGCGTCGAGTGGTCGGACGATGCGTGCGCTCGGCGTGGAGGCGCGGACTACACTAGCTGACGTTACTGTGATTGTATCGTAGAGCCGGCTGTCGGGGACGCTACGGCGGCGGCCGCTACGGGGGTGTTGTTTGACTTCGTAAGCTCGCCTGACTCACTTTGCAATTGCGTTGTTTTACGGCGTTATATTTACCCAGGTGGCTGCATAACATTTCATTTGATGCAGTTTCAATTTAGCGGAAAATCTCAACGCGGAAGACACCTGGGGCCACGTTGTCAGATTTCGCACGCGACAATTACGCACGACTCAAAAACGGAGCTCGCTTTCATGTAACTCATTGAACGCCTAGAGGTGTTTCTTGCGTGAACGTCTCGCCCTTAGACCGCTGTCAGTGCTGGATAGAAGTCGAGTACAACGAAGTGACGTAATTGTTCAATAAATTGTCCAGTAATCGCCTACGCAAGTTTCAAATGTGCAATAATATTGGAGTGCAGGCTTTTCGTGCAATGCCAATTCGTTGATGTCAGAGTGAGCTCAGTCTTGACTCATTGTTGTGTGCATATAATAAGACCTTATATTACGAGGGTCCACATATAGAACTTACTTAAAAATTGATGCAACAATATGCATATTGTAACGCGACGAACAAAGCAACGAGTCATCGCCCCTCCCGCGCAGCGCGACCGACCCGCCGAGTCGCCGCCTCCCCGCGCAGGGCGTCCCCGCCGCGGCGTCGACCGTCTATAAAAGCGCTCGCGACAGCCAGTACCGCAGTTCGGGTTCGGCAGGCGTCGCGCATGCTCTCCGCATCGACCTAGGTCGGTCACGATAGTACCTCGCCTCTTGCTGGACTTGAACTAGCGGCGTGTATTGTGGGTTTGGCTGTGCTATCACCGTTAGCGGTTCACACACCACTCAGGCAATGCACAACGCACATAGGGTTTCGCTTTCTTAGCATAGGTTACCGTCCCCATTATTTATTTTCACAAACATTGTTTAAAGTTAGTTCTACGAACCTTATTAGTGTAATAATGTTAGATTAGTAAATAAATCTTAGTTATTGTTTGTATTGAGGCTTTCCTTCATCTCTTTACACATATTCCCCTTACATTTGGCATCCCAACGTAGTGGCAGTTTCTAATTTTTATACCCACGGTGCTTTTAGTTGTTTGTGTTGCATTAGTTTTAACTACTTACCCACATTTTATTTTTATTTTTTTTCTTTTACTTCATACTTTTGATAGTTACGTTTAGTATTTATTTCTTTTAATATCTTCACGCTAGGTCATTTTAGGGGTAGGCAGAATAGTTAAATAGGTTTAGATTGTCACTTTTGTCTTTTTATTGTAATTTTTATAAGCATCATCACGCTAGCTCCCTTTGAGGTAGGCAGTATTATACTGAGTAGGTTATATTAGATTGTCAACAATATTGATCTATATAAAATATTACCTAGGCGTAGCCGTAGGAAATTAGGTAGTAAAATGTCAAACGTCAGCTTCTCTGACGACCAGTTCCGCGACCTTTTAGAGGTCCTAGCCAGTCAAAAAGATCAGGTCCCACAAAAATGTGGTAGCTTTGCGTCATGTACTGCTCGCTTCAACGGATCTCGAAATACTGCAGTGGTTGAGGCATTTTTATCAACCATCAGTACATATAAGAAGATAGAAGCGATAAGTAACGACAACGCCATTGAAGGTCTCACATTGCTACTGACTGATGAGGCATCCATCTGGTGGCTAGGAGTGAAAGAAACAATCACCGACTGGCAGGAAGCTGTGTCCCTGATAAGGACAACGTTTGCACCAAAGAGACCAGCTTATCTGGTGTATGATGAAATTGTTTGCGATAAGCAGAAGAGTCCTGTGGGCACGGAATTATTTGTTGCCAAGAAACGAGCCCTTATGGCGGAGTTGCCCAAACCATCGCTTACTCCATCGCAGGGCCTGGATCTCCTGTATACTTCCCTGCATATTAGTATAAGAGACAGAATACCAAGAGATTCCGTTGCAACATTTGAAGAGTTCTTGTCGAAGGTGCGTCAAATCGAAGAGACAGTCGCTGCACGAACAGGATCCAGCTCAAGCAACGTTTCTGCCACTCCATCAGGAAAGCGACCTAGGTGTACCTTTTGTCGTGCTTTTGGCCACCACGAACAGGAATGTCGCAAGAAAGCCGGCAAAGACAAGACTCCAGCGGCAGATGCTACGGCAGTACCAGCTGCCTCCAAGCCGAAGCCCGGTCACCAAATTACCTGTTACGGTTGCGGTGAGCCCGGCGTAGTGAGGAGTAAATGCCCAAAGTGCAACAGGAACAAAGTTGGCGCAGTTGACGTGGGATTTTATTCCTTCAACTGCAACCCGGCATCTACAGCACGACTTAGGCCAACTGTCAAAATTTGTATTGCTGGCGTCAACGGACAGGCTCACATCGACTCTGGGGCCAAGCTAAGTGTCGCGTCTACGTCATTACACGACATATTAAAAACAAAAGGAGTCACATTCAGGACTGAAAATGCAACGATTACCCTTGCTGATGGCTTACGACGCAGACAGTCTGTCAGGATGGCTACAGTACCGGTAACATTATGTGGTCGGACGATCCCCACAAACTTTATCGTGTTGCCTGAAACACACGATAACCGAACACTCCTAGGAGTAGATTTTATTCAGGATGCAAGGATTGTGCTCAACTTACCGCAGCTATTATTCCATTTCCTGGATGAGCCTGCAAAAAAGTATGATCTCTACAACGAGGAAGAAGTTGATATATCGGTGTCTACGGTGCAAACGGCACCCATGGAAGCCGAGTCCGTGATCTCTAGGTTAGCCAAAATCACGTCTCTGGAACCGATGCTCAGCCCGTTGCCTATAACCCCGTCCCCATCTACATATGTTCCTGAGGAAAGTAGCATGGCAGATTCCTACGGGCCGCCTCCATTGATTGAATTCTATACGCCGCCACAATCGCCCTCAAGACCAGAACCCGAGTTATCTGGCTACTCACCAAGATTTGTCGGGGCATTGTTCCGAGATGCGCAATCCAATATCAATGGAGCTGAAATAACACTCTCCCCACACAGTCAGCAACTATTCGGTACTAGCATCGATATTGCTATGGTCGCTGTTTCCGGAGACACAGCCGCTGAAGAAGTTGAAGCTGAAGAAAGTACCCAGCTGAATGCTGTGCTAGAGCGGCATTCTACCATTTTTTCTGGTAACGGAGAACCAGCTAGCCTCGTCGAGCATTGCATAGAAACAGGAAATCACCGACCAATTGCGGTGCCTCCATATCGCCTATCCCCTCAGCGTAAAGAAATTCTACGTAAGGAGGTTAATCAGATGCTTGAAGGGGGTATTATCACGCCATCAAAGTCTCCATGGGCAGCACCTGTGGTAATGGTCCCCAAGAAGAACGGCGATATAAGGGTCTGTGTTGATTACCGCCAGCTGAATAGTATAACCGTAGCTGATGCGTACCCCTTGCCTAGAATAGATGACTTGCTGCATGAAGCTAAACCGACACCTTACATGTCATCCTTAGATCTTAGAGCAGGTTACTGGCAGATTAAAGTACGTAATGAAGATCAGGAAAAGACGGCCTTCGTCACACCGTTCGGACTTTACGAGTTCAAACGAATGCCTTTTGGATTACGCAACGCTCCAGCGACATTCCAGCGGTTTATCGACAGACTGAGGCTGCAACTAGACGGAGTGAAATTGCTGGCCTATTTAGATGACCTGATCCTACTATCTCCAACATTTGAACAGCACCTGCAAGACCTGGATAGACTTTTTCAGCTTATGCGAGAAAACAATGTCATTGTTAACCGGCAAAAGTGTCGATTTTGCCAAGACCAGATTCCCTACTTAGGACATCTCATAACCAAAACAGGCCTCCGCACAGATCCTGAGAAAATATCGGCTATATTTGACATGCCACCACCGCAGAATGTTCGAGAGGTACAATCTTTCCTGCAGACTTGTTCCTGGTATCGTCGTTTTGTACACAATTTTGCGAAGATCACTCAACCCCTTACCCGGTTGACGAAGAAAGATGCCACATGGGAGTGGGGAACTAGCCAAATGGACGCCTTTAACGAACTCAAACGATGCCTAACTAGTGCGCCAATCTTACGTCAAGCAGATTTGAGTAAGCCGTACATAATCAAAACTGACGCCAGTGACTACGCCATTGGTGCTGTTTTAGTGCAGGGGGAGGGCTCGACAGAGCACCCCGTGGAATATGCAAGTCGTTTGTTGACCAAGGCGGAACGGAATTATTCCACTACGGAGCGAGAAGCACTGGCAGTCGTATGGGCTGTCTCAAAGTTTAGAGGCTATATAGAAGGGACTTCGGTAATAATTGCCACTGATCATCAAGCACTAAAATGGCTTATGTCTATTAAATCTCCTACAGGGCGACTTGCTAGATGGGCGCTACAACTCCAACCGTATAATTTGTCACTGCAGTATATACCAGGGAAAACTAACGTAGTTGCTGATAAGCTTTCAAGACCATCAATCCCTGAACTGCAAGAGAATTGTGGAGTGTGCATAGTATCCGTAGATATGCCTCGTCGCTCTGCAGCCGAAATACGTCAAGAACAATCGAAAGATAGCTATTTGAAGACAATCATGGATGCACTGGAGAAACCAGTCCTAGATGAGGATGCAGTTTATTGGGCAAATAAAGGTTACATCATGAATAATGGAATGCTGTACCGTTATACCGAAGATAGCGACAATGACAGCGCTCAATTGGTCATCCCACAACATGAAACATCGACAATACTTTCACAATATCACGATGATCCTACTGCTGGCCATTATGGTGCTGACAAAACTTATCGTCGGATAGCCGCTAGATATTATTGGAAAGGAATGCGAAAGGAAATTGAACGCTACATCCAAGGCTGTATTAAGTGCCAGCGTTATAAACCGAGCAACTTAAAACCCGCAGGATTATTACAGACGACAGCAATAAACCAGAGGTGGGAAACGTTGTCTTTTGACCTATTCGGGCCCCTACCTCCAACCACGGATAATAAAACGTGGATATTTATCGTCGAAGACGTTGCTACCCGATGGGTTGAATTGTTTGCCTTGGAGCAGGCTACCGCCGAGGCTTGTGCAACTGTACTACTCAATGAAGTCTTTCTGCGCTATGGAGTCCCTAGAAGAATGATAAGCGACAATGGAACGCAATTTGTTAGTTTTGTAATGCAAAAACTCGCTTACTGCCTCAACATACAACACGCGTTCACCCCGGTCTATCATCCGGAAGCCAACCCAGTCGAGAGAAAGAATCGAGATCTGAAGACTCAACTTGCTATTTTGGTGGATGGCGACCACCGCGCTTGGGCAGAAAGGCTGCCAAGCATACGATACGCCATGAACACATCAAACTGTCTTAGTACAGGGCACACACCGGCATATCTCACATTTGGCCGAGAATTAAGGACATATGACGACGTCAAACACGATCTGCGACAAATAGTTTTATCAGAAAATTTTATACCAGAAATAACTCCTAAACTAACTCTTTTAGCAGATACTCTGAAAAGAGCGAAAGAGGTGCAAGAGAACAAAGAGGAAACAAGAAAGAAGTGGACCGACGATCGCCGACGCCCTGCTCCTGTCTACCAGCCCGGCGACCTCGTCCTGGTAGCGGCGCATGTCCTGAGCAACGCAGCCCGCTACCACACGGCAAAGCTGGCTCCACGCCGTGACGGGCCCTACGTCATCCTGCGACGGCACGGGCCGTGCTCTTACGAAGTGGCACACCCGGCGGACCCTAAAACTCCACTTGGTATTTACCATTCCTCCGCGCTGAGCCTATACCAGGGCTCAGCTGTTAACCCACCTAATCCAGAAAGACCTTTGCGCAGACGCGGCAGGCCCAGGAAGCACCAGACAGCCACGGAAGCAACACCTGGTCTTTTCGCCGGGACGACTTCGAGACCAGAGGGGGAGACTGTAACGCGACGAACAAAGCAACGAGTCATCGCCCCTCCCGCGCAGCGCGACCGACCCGCCGAGTCGCCGCCTCCCCGCGCAGGGCGTCCCCGCCGCGGCGTCGACCGTCTATAAAAGCGCTCGCGACAGCCAGTACCGCAGTTCGGGTTCGGCAGGCGTCGCGCATGCTCTCCGCATCGACCTAGGTCGGTCACGATAGTACCTCGCCTCTTGCTGGACTTGAACTAGCGGCGTGTATTGTGGGTTTGGCTGTGCTATCACCGTTAGCGGTTCACACACCACTCAGGCAATGCACAACGCACATAGGGTTTCGCTTTCTTAGCATAGGTTACCGTCCCCATTATTTATTTTCACAAACATTGTTTAAAGTTAGTTCTACGAACCTTATTAGTGTAATAATGTTAGATTAGTAAATAAATCTTAGTTATTGTTTGTATTGAGGCTTTCCTTCATCTCTTTACACATATTCCCCTTACAATATATCTTTCAACAGCATGGATGACTCGTTCCAAGTAGGAGTAACATTTCAATTTGATATACCTGCCATCATTTAAGCCTTAATTTATAACAGCCACTAAAATATAAATAACATTAAATTTTAAAGGAAACGAGCTATTTAAATATTTAAGGATAGAATGGGTATTAGGATTTATTGCATAAATAATTTATATTTCCAAAGTTCTAACCTACTCATTTATTTGAGGTGGGTTGTAACTAGATCATGTACCCCGGCATTAAGTCATTCCTTTACATCCTTGGTTGAGAACGAATGTGCGCGAAACAAGTGTCCATCAGCACGCAACTCCACTTACAATCTCATGCTTAACCGGTAACATTATTACTAGTATTTATAGACTATTTATAAACGCAATCCTGGCTACAGGCATGTTGTGGGGAGAACTTGGCGGTATTCATTGTCAATTTATTGAACTGCATAGTATTTGTTGAATTTATCTCTCGATGGCATTTAAAAGCAAAATGCATGTCTATTTTAAAATGAGACTCAATTACAGTTCTAAACTTTGTTCCCTTAAAATTAGGGCTTACACCGTCGCTTAGGAGTTACGCCCCAATGTTAATAATTAAGGAAATAAAGAATTTAATTATAAAAGAAGAACACAAAACTGGACACGAAAATTACAAGGAAAAAAACGATAGCTATAATATTCCAATACATTTTCAATATAACTCTTATGACGTTTGTAAGTTAAACACACGTGTGTAACATATCGCTGACCCAAATCTGCGATGGTGGGTTCATCCCATTCTACGTAGCACCCGTATGCCACGACCTTTTGTAACTACTGTTTATTTGGAATAGAGATTATATCAGAAGGGGACTACTCATAATTTCGAGTAAGAACACCTTATTTGTAAGCTCTATTTGTTTTCTAACTCTTCATGCTGAAGATCAGCGGTCGAAAGGACCAAATTCGCAATACTTGTGGTGCCTGGTAACTAATATGGAGGGAATTTTGGAATTTTGAAAATCAATATCTGATTATTTCCCGATAGGCTTCGACGTTAATGGAGTAAGCAACTTTCTAAACAGTTCCCCTGACATACTTATAATTACTGCACTGTCCTCGGACGCGTCCTCGGACCCTAATGTATCATACGGCGGATCATGACGTCAAAGCTCTCAAGGGTTTACTAATATAGTTTATTTTCCATCAATATTGCTATCATGTCCTTGTGGCTACCTATACATTCGGGCTCAATTCTACTCGTGTTTCGTTTTTATGATAACCTACTTTCAGAAACAGAAATAGGTACAAACATTATAGATATCTTTATTTTTACGAATGATGTTTCGTTTTTGTTTTGACCTGAATTTATGGATAGTAAACAATATGGTGAAAGACTTTACTTATATCAAATTTCGTAAAGAAATGAGCTTTACAAAATTCTATTATAAAAATCTTGTTCATCCTTTAATACATGTATTTCTTTCGCGTAAATTTTCATTTCACATTAGTCTCAGCCTTAAAATTTCAATAATAACTCATGTGTCGTGTTCACAAAAATTATCTTCCTGAATGCTTGTCAAATTAAATATTAGCAAAATAATCCAGCATTGAATCGCGTGTCCAAACGAATTAGTGACTTCAAAATGTTGTAGTTTGAAATGTTTGTCAGCGTATAAGTGGCCTAGTATCAGCATAATACAAAGTATAAGTGTGGCCTTAGAGCGGCAGAGCAACTCAGAGCAATGCTCTTGTCACAAACGTGTAAAATTGTTAATAGATAATATTACTGTGCCTCGAAGGACCAAACCAGCGTCTATTTTATGACAGCGATTTTAAATAGCATTTATAATTAGCAATACTTTAAGTAAATACGACGTATCCTGGGCTCTAGGCAGTGAGCACCAGGTAGGTGACTGGACTCCTTAACGTGACAAGAAAATTATCTCATTATCTCCTGTTTAAAATATTAAGCTTCGCGTATATTTTTCCCGAAGCGTTAAGTACTGTAATACATGGCTAGCGATATTTAGACTCTGAGATTCTCTCTCTGACTCTAAATAGCAGGCAGTACATATACCCGTAGTAAACAACAACAAATACATATAAGAAAATCTAGAAAAAGTACTTTAAACCCAGTAATTTTATCAAAAACCCCTAAATTACGATGGGAAGGAATACCACAGTTTTGCGTCAACAAATGGGATTCAATACCCGCTTCGAAATTACTCTCACCTATAGAGAAAATACCCCACATTGCCTATTGACAACAAACAAATGACGTATTGGAATACATTGTACCGACCCTGTATACGTAATCGAAGGTGAAGTCTTAAAAGGAACTGTAATTATAATAGTTCTGATGTACTAGTCATCTACGTCATGTGTCAACGTCAAGGGTTGAACATACTAGTTGTTTCTCGCGGCTTCCGATTGATAGAAACTTTATACAATGGATCTTCGGAACACACTTAACGGGTATTCATTCTAAGGTGACTATCTAACAAAGGATAATAAGCAAATATTCAGAGTTAAATAAGAGCAATAAATATAATGTTAGCTAAGAAAAAAACAAGTTATAACTATCTAGACAGACAGTCTAAGTCAAATGACAGATCGGAATTGCGAATAATTGTGTAATTGATTATTTTGCGCTCGCGCCAAAGAATGCGTCTTTATGACATTTATCATCAACGTTTTTTCCTATTCTACGTAAAATGCAGTTTCTTTGATGTACTAAGGTTACACCCTTTTCCGATTTCCATGGAAAAATAGATGATGAGTGTCACTGATCTAAGAAGTATTCCTGATTAAACTATGACTTCAAAATCCTCCTCGCATATCCAAGTTGAAGTATTTTTCTACGTTGTTTCTATATCAGTCGCCACTTCATTACTTATTTCCTTTACTTATCTATTGATCAGTTTATCTAGTGCCTTATTTTACTTTCCTCTTGTCCTTAAGCTATCGAAGTTTGCACTTAGAACCTACTTCATCACAACTTTTAGAAATAGAAAGAAATGTTATATTCTTTAGAATGATCGTACTTGATGCTCTCCGAGGATATATTGATATATTTGTAGCGCGGATTATGATAAACCTACTACAAGCTATTCGTATGTTCATAACATACATTAAACAATCATACATTATTTATGCAAACGTTACGTCCAAGTGACCTAAGTTATAATTAATTCTTGATTACTTTTTGGACACTGTCACTACTAGTTTATTTTCAGTACTGAAAACAATGTCGGTACCCACATTAAAATAGTATATTTATTTTATGAATTTATTGTTCTGAAAATTTAGTTTCCCACTATAAATAATAATGACGTATGAATTTGAGAATATACCTTAATATCTAATATTTATTTAATTGATTTATCCTTGACTCTGTTACGTTATCATCGATATACCTCTTATTAATTAGTGTGAAGTGACACAAAACAATAAATAAGCGAATAAACTAGACGGTATTTATAGATTGAGGTGACACGCAATGTAGTTAATTAATACCTCCTAACATTCACCAAAAATACAATTAATACCTATAAATAGCAGTGAGTAAAATAAAAGAAATTTCTTTGGCTATAATATAACATTAAATTACCAAATTTGATTAGAATAGATACAAATGTTTTGCTTTAGAGTCTACCATAGCTTAGGTGTTCATCAACTCTGTAATGCAAAGTTTTTTATACTCAGGAAAATCTAATTTTAAAACAAGTTCTAAATTATTGACTGGTGTTATTTCATTACAGGACAACGGCCCCATTATTTTCCTTCTTCAGTATCCTGTGTCTAGTGCATTTGTAGCACGTCGCAGCTTTACAGATTTTATGTGAACCAAGAGCTGTGTTTGTGTGGCAATTCTGAATAATTATAGAATTCTTCATCGCCATCCATCTGTTTATATCCTTAATTTTATGCAGAGGTTGCAATTCTATACTTAAAATTTTTACTAACCAATAGTTATTTTTCTTTGGAAACCATATTTTCTACTTATTTTTCTTCTCTTTTATTTTGAATGATAGCTTTAGCTGGTCAGAACTTTTATATTCCGTCAAACTTCTATGCATTTTTGAGCACTGGCAGCTGTATTATAAGACTATTACGAAAATGACCTTTCTTCAATTATATTAATTGCGTAAATTTGAGGTAGATGATCTGTTTGTTTTACTTCATTGCCTTTCAGCATGTTATCTCATGTTTTTATAGATTTTATCCTGAAATGACTGCCGAGGAAAACGGTTGTTATTCCGATTATAGAAGGAAATAATTTATTTTGCAGTATACGCGCTATGAGTTTATTCAGTACAATCAGTGTTATTAAATATAGGATTTTGTTTTACTCTTTGCAATTCCTCTCAATACTTTCATAAACCTGTTAAAAAAATTTGGTCCTTTTCTAGGAAATAAATTGGTCCTTAGATCCGTACCGTTTCAATGTTACATGAGATGAGTATACTCCGTATGGGTGTGCGCACATCTGATATATCCCTGTCGCCTTAAGGATGAGGATGGGTCATTGCACACGAGGTATGGAAGGTCTGACAGGCCGGCTTGCTCCCGTGCGCGTGCCAGACGCTCTGTCATGTTCTATGCTGTCAAAAGCGGATAAACTAACAGGGCGGTACTACTTTGTCTACTTGTATTGTGCTTTGAGTCAAAATATTCTAGGCGGGATGGTGAGCTGAATATGTTTAGCTAAAAATATTCTACCACAATTTTAAGTAAAATAGAGGAACTATAAAATAACCCAGGCCCGTTCACTACGCGAGTAGAGCATCTTTTACTTGATATGGTAGACTGTACGAGTAGAGTGGACGGTAGTGTGTTGTGCGTCTGTTGTAACATAATATCTTAGGGAGCCATTTCGCTTCCAATCATTATTAAGATCGTAAATGTATTTATTGAACATAAGACCAGATTGGAGTTGGCTAACCGCACTACATTTTTTATTCACCTTCTTCACCAGAAGCCAAGCAGTAAAACGAATACTACTGTTTTATAAAACAAAAATATCTAGCTACAACACTAGCAATTAACGATCCCAAAGGCTAACAGTAAAAACCGAAATTCCAGACCATTGAGGGAATTTTTAGAAGTGATTTCCTCATTTTTATCGTTTTGGCATTCTAGTTTTCAGTGGGGCCATAAAACGGGCGCCGTTCATTACACGTACTTTTACTTTCACCGGCGGCTTAACAAAGAGACAAGGGCGCGGGACTCTATTCACAGCGCTCAATGTAACGTTACTTTGTTTGTCATCTAATTACGACGCCATTAAGTCGTTGAGAAAAGGATTTTTGTTACATTTGTTATTGCTAGTGACACGCGTCCTTCCAAAGCTCCGCCTATGGCAAGCCGAGGCCTTTCAACAATACAATTCTGTTGTACCTAACTAATTTGTGTAAATGTTCCAATGAGTCATGCTATGGCTAATATTGAAGACTAAAGTTCGTGTATTTATTCAACTCATAAACAAAGTCGTATTGTCAAATGACATCACTTTTATTGTAATGCAACGTTCAAAATCTTCTTTAGCTGAAAATATATTTTTTTATTAAATTTACAAACGTCGTATTTGTCAAAAAAAATAAACCAGATTCAGGATTGATCACAATAGAAGCAAACAAACAGCTTGAATCAAACAAAACACATTGCGGCACAAAGTATCTACTTATATCTCCGATAATTATAGTCTGGGCTCAAGAAAGTTCAAAGAAATGGTAAATCAAAGAATTGAATCCTCAGAAACGGGCGGGTGCGCGGGCGCATCTACCTGCGTCAGGCCACTACTGCGTACCGTTAGATGAAAAAAATGGTATTGTGGCCCCAAGCTGTTGCCGGGGGAAGCAAAGGGTGCAGCGATTAGTGGGCTGACCTTATAAGCAATTATTTTTACGGAGAATTATAATGTAAAAGAGAGTTTTATTGAGAGGAAGTGGGTTCTTCAGTTCATTTTCTTAAAGACAACGGCAGAAATGGGTTAAACAGTCTATTTTAAATTAGCAAACAAACCACATTGTGATGTAGATGCTTGACATGTATGAACGTCAAAATAATAAACCAAACGCAAACCTTTGTCCTGCAAATCAAATTATAATTTGCAAATCAATTTCAAACTTAAACAAGGTTATATTTTCAGCAGTGCTTTACAAGACCAAAATAACTTTTGCCGTATAATCAATACATTTATTAATTCATCGAAAATCTTTGCATAAAAGAGATAGCAAGGACAAATTTCCTATGAAGGAACCCTTCGAAGCTAAGCTATACAAATCCGTGAAACGAAGACAGCTGCGTGATACATCCGTGACATGTGAAAACATTTTGTAGAATAACAATGTATAGCGGATAATTTGACGGTAAATGTATAACGGGAACATCAAATTAACCACACTTTTTTGGAATTAAAAGATAATCGTATTTCGTCAACGAGCCAATTGAACGACGATCTTACTTAACTTACTGTTTGAGCAATAAAAAAGTAAAATAGTCTGCCATCAAATCCTTGAGTAAACTTAAAACTATAAAACCAGAATAGAGACGAACGAAATGGTCCTCTTTTAAAAGGCCATAAAATAAAAAATGTGCCTGCGATGGGTAAAAAGGGTTTGTATAACACGATTCACTTTGGCTTCTCTTTTACGAACTTTTGCAACCATTTTTGTGTCGGCTTTCTTTGAGAAAGTTTTCACCCTTCACGACTGAACCACGTGACATGTCTTAGGAACAGTAAAATATTTTATCCTAAAATATCAAATTCAAAGCCTTTTATTCTCCTTACGAAACCCGTCAACATTAAGTCTCCATTCACACCCGAGATATTTCGCGAACCTATAATTTGGAACTCGACACTCGAGGATGGAGGTAAAAAAATGTAAACTCTGTCAAATCCTGACAGCATTCCGTTAGGAGGCTCCCGAGGCTCAACAAATTCGACAATACAGGATTCCTGCACAATTATTGTGCGCATTGTCGCTTGCACACCTGCGCACGCACCTCACAGTACAAAATATTTTTGGCGAAGCTCTTATTTACGTCGTGGGAACTGTCTGATGTCTTGAATAGCGTTTTTTATAGTCTACTCTACTTTTTATAGTCCTATCTTAGAAGACAACCTGAATAAACTTTATAACGCGAGTTGGTATAAATGATGATAAACTATTTGGAGATCAGAAGATTCATTTATAATTAGATCTTCCGTTCTAAGAAGTTCTAACTGATGTCGTTCGAGTTTATATTATCGTTTGATTACCAGAAGCTTCTTTTTAATCAGCATAACCTGCATAAAGGTATTGTTGAGCAAAGCTTTCCTCTGTTGTAGAGAATACTCGTACTACATATTCAGTTGGTAGGTATTGGCTGCTAAAATCTAGCACAGCTGGCTACAATTCAATTTGTTAATCAAATAAATTAAATGTCCACAAATATGCTTCATAGCTGAACTAGTTCTCGAGAAAGCCCTATCAAACTCCTTGTAGAGATAATTAAAACAAGCGATAACATATTTTCTTTAGTCTGAGAACCTAGCACTGGAGCCCTAATTACCTTCAAGCTTATTCACTACATGAAGGGTCGGCTTATCTATATCACATTGTCCAGTGAATCCATCGCAGATGTTATCTTCCGTCAGCCGGCTATTGTTTGCCGCACTAATTATACCTAATACCTTTAGCGAGTGGATGCCGATGGTACTGTTGACATGCGATTAAAATTTCAGGCCAGTATCTAGGACAAGGCTGCCTAAGGTGTATTTGTTTTTTTGGATCACTACTGATTTGGATAAGGTGTGAAGTATTCACAGTGCATCATATATGTAGGTACATAAGAAATCTTGCAAGATTAATTTTGACATGGAATAGAAATAGTTCATATCATTTTGAAACAAAGAAAATTAAAATATCAACACAAAAATTTCCGTATCACCCCATCGAAAATTGATTAACTGAATATTTGAATACGTAGAATATTTATATTTAGAACGTTTCTTTGAAAGTTCGTCACCATTTTGCGACTCAACCCCTGGCATTTGGAAAATGTCACACAGATCGTTGTTATATTAACAGTCTTATATTTGTTATAGCTGCAAAGTATTTTATGATATTTGTGACCTTAATAAAACAATACTTAAAGGTTATGTGGTGAAGACTGACATAATAGGAAGTGGCATATTGTAAAAAAAAAACATATTTTAAATAAAAAAAGTGTAAATGGTTGCAACAACCAACAGGTTTAAAAGTTATTGTATTGAGCGTTAAAAATTTTAAAGTACGTGAATCTGCTAAGTTTAGTGTGATATCCTTGGTCCTTCGAAGCAGAAAAAGCAAAACTTTTAATCTTAGGTAGACAGAAATCCCAACAGCTCCGAGTTAATAAAGTATGAAGTAGCAGAGCTTTAACAACATGCACCATCGCTGTTTCGTTTCACGTGCTCGCGTGAACCTCAGATAAAAGCTATTTTAATAGCCTATGTATATAATTAACTAAATGGGTTGAAGGGTTTCTACGTCACGTGACCACAAACACGATGTCACGTGAACTGGAAGCCTCCCGCGCGTGCTGACGTCATCAACCCTATTACTTGAAATTTTCCCCCCGTAAGCAATTTCTCAAGTACTTACTCACCGCTTGTTTACATCTGAACTTTGCGAAGACCCTTACCTGAAACAATAAAAGTATGCGTTTAATATAAATTCAGAACATTTCGCAAACCTCCTCGACGTTATCAAAATAATATGGCAAGGATAATGATGTTTATTTGTTTTGTGCGAGCTTGCAAAGGATCAGTGAACGCACTGAAAATAGTCGACGCGGGCGATGTGGCGCGCGCGAAAATAGCGCCCCACGCGACGAGACATTGCGCATACGCGCCTTTGTGAAACCGTTTATTTATGCACCTGATTTTCCACTTTTCAGCATGAAACTAATTACTCTCAAATTCTTAACATAACGGTGTAGGTCCCTATTGCAACAACGGTGCGGTAACTGGATATACCTAAATAGATTGGGGTACCTAAGTAGAATTATATTGTATTTAAATCGAGAAGAATCGAAGTTAAATAATGGATGAGTGTTTCAGTTACAAGGTCCGACGAGCCGTTAAAAACCACTCGAGATTCTGAGTAATGGATACAAGAATCGATTGTTTATAAGCAATAATTGCGTCGCGAATAAACGCGTAGGTACTTTAAGAGACGGTCGCAGAAAGAAAATTATGTCGTTGATATTAACCACGGGACTACAGAGACCCGGATTTTTAGAAGGCGAACGTGGGGCCGAAGCCAACAAGCTGAAGCCCTTTTGAGACAACTTTAATATATGGTGACACTATTATTATAATAATTAGTAGAAATTAATTAATAAGACTCGGTGACAGCTATAATCCTTTTAAATAAACAATTAAATTGTATTCGGAATATATAAGTTTATCACAATATAAATGACGATCGATGACCTTTCCGAATATTTGAAATTTCGTCTAATCACGAAAGATAATATAGTGAAAGTACCTGTATATGTACTCCATTAGGTAAATCCGAATTAATTGTTCACACTGCACTATACGTCAACACTGCAATGCGCACTGATTGATATGATAACACAAACAAAACATGCAATCAAACTAATACATTGTTTTCATTTATTGTTACTTTATTATTTTGTACATACTAGATACATATCGCATGTAGATAAACTTATTTCCATTTGTTAAGTTCGAATTTGAATAATGAATGCCGATCGAAATAATGAAAGCCTGGGGTAAAATAGACCTTGTCTTCTATAATTATCGTAATCAATAAACCGGAGTGTCCTATGTACTTCTGCTTTAATGCAATTCTTCAATTCAAAGATCTCATTGGCGCAATAGTAACCACGTCGGACTGCCGAATTTAGATCCAAGGGTTCGATTCCCTGCACATTTGTGTGGTGAGCATGATTGTTAACTGTGGTCTGGGTGTTATAATATGTATTAGTAAATATATTAGTTTATCAGTTGTGTTGGCACCCATAACACAAACAACAACCAACCGTGTATGACCGGGATACCTTTGTCCTGACATACCTATATCCCGATTTATAATAAATAATACGACTATACTTCTGAAAGGTCAAAGTTTCCAATATGGATTTAAAACCAAGACCAACCCACGCGATATTGTAAAAAATCAATATACCTACACATGTAGGTAAACATTCAAAATCAATCAGAGATACACCACGTTTAACACCATTCGTCGTGCAAACATGGCAAGTGACGTCATCAGTCACGGGTATATCGAGAACTCGATAAAATCGCTCACAAAGTGGAGCACTCGTATGGTCGTAAACATTCGGGAACATGGTGTTGTTGACGGGCAAAAGAGCTTTGTGTAGCGATTTGACTTTTGAACTTTAATTTCAAAAGGCAAATTTTTACTTTTTAACTCTAATTTTCTTGGCTTCATTATAATCGACGAACAGTTTTTCAGCAACCATCAATCATCATTTTCATTTATTTTATTTAGATGATGTTCTGGAAATTTCTATCTCTCTAGAATATACTAACGTTGAACTTTCGAATTCCAAATAATATTTAGGGCCTGTTCCTTTTTAGTACTAGTATCCAAACACAAGCCAATTAGACTCAAAGTCAATTAAATTGCTTTTAATCATGCGCCACAATTGGGTTAAGAGAATTAATAACGTTCTGAGGGCGATTGTATGCTAATGCCCGCATCATGCGCTTGCGCAGCAACGGCAGGCGATCCCTCATAGCGCTGGTAACTACTGATTAATAAAGTTGCGAAACCCTTTGTTATTCCGCGCGTACCTAACGTTTATGAAAGGGCTATTTACTACTTCAATATTGTTAATGGTATTGTAAATCAAAACATGATAGTCTATCGAGAAATAACTTTGAGTATAGATTTTATTGAGCATTACTCCAGTTTGCGCTTGGTCTATATCAAATGCGAGAGTAACTCTGTCTGGGTGTCTGTCACGCTTTTACTAAAACTATTGAACCGGTTTAAATAAAATTTGGTAGTCACATAGTCTAGACTCTGAGAAAGGACAAAGGCTACTTTTTGTCCGGATGCGGGAAGAAGTTCCCTCAGGCGACCGGTGAAACCACAGGGAACATGTAGCGTATAAATGCATGTATTCCGTCTAGAATTCTACGTAGGTATGTATCAGTCAATAGATCTTTTTTTTTTTCAAGCGATTCTTTTCAAGAGGTTCCCACCCACTCACCCTATCACAATCTAAAGGGGGCACTCGTCTATTACTCAATAACTCTGTAACACTACGACAACACAGTTATGTGATTGTC
Source organism: Heliothis peltigera (assembly GCA_958496145.1). Taxonomy (NCBI): domain Eukaryota; kingdom Metazoa; phylum Arthropoda; class Insecta; order Lepidoptera; family Noctuidae; genus Heliothis; species Heliothis peltigera. Next base: position 2,208,163 of record OY292326.1, on the reverse strand, counting down.
AGAAGCGATTATTAAAACAATGGACAATTAAATGTAAAAGTATGTGCCTGCGCATGTCTTATGGTGTGAGTAAGGTGTCATGACATAGAGCGTGTTGACACCATTAGATGTCATCAAAATAATTAAGTAAATTTTGCTAGGTTTAATGTTCTTCTTCGTATAGCTTTGATTAACTTTATACGACTTGACAATTTTAAATTCATCCCAATCCCATTGCTAACGGGAATGATGACTAGGTCAAGAATCATATCATATCTATTCACTTTGTAAAGGACCTTTAAATAATGTCACTTTTATTTATCATTTCGACCCGAAAATTATTTTCATTTTTTATTCATAATGTATTCGAAATAAGGCTTCATGTAAAAAATCTGTGACGTCATAGTTTGTGTTTGTTGACAGTTGAATTTCACAAGTCGTCACCTACCGTATTAAGATCTCTAAAACAGAAATCTGTATCAAAATTAAACTTAAGAACATAAATGTTAATCATCTAAACAATTCTAAGATTCAAACACAAACAAGTCATTAAGTAACGAGGTGTTATAAACCTAAGTTAGTATTATACTATTATATCTCGGCTCGCCTGCCACTTATTACATAATGATCATTACAATAGTACTTATTGACCTAATTGAGCCACAATTAGCGACTTGAATGAGCATCGTGTGAAGTAAACAACTACTTGACTTGAAGTAAGAATACATTACAACTTATTGAAACTTAAGTTTAAAGTGTTCTAACTTAAATCTTCTGTAAGAATAATGAATAGGATAATATATTTTTGTAACATTGCCAAAACCATTCTTTTGGAAGGCACGTTAAATTGGTGAGTCCCGTTTGTTATTTGTACAGACGTCAGCACATCAGGCTACAACAATCTGTCAAATGTCCTTAATAGATTTTCAACCTTATCGCTGAAGCTTAAAGTTCAAACTCGATTGGGAAAATTTATCAATTTCAGGTAGCCTGATGTGCTGGCGTCTGTACATCTTCTACAGTACTACTGTCGTTATGGATGTCTGATGCGAAAAAGTTTGACAACTAGTCTACCCAAGGAGGTTGAAGAGCTGCGGATTGTTCGTAAGAGTTACTGTTACCCTGGCACACGGGGACCTCCAGAAGAAACATACTGGGTTTTAGTTAGAAAGAGTCTGACACTCCCTCCAACTGCACCCTCAGCGGCAGGGTCATTTGAAGATATCCATGAAAAAAAGGGGGTTGAAGAGGTTAGATAGGCAGGTCGCTTATCGCTTCAGGTAAAACACTATACTTAGCTGCATCCTTCCATATGGTAAGACTGGAAGCCCAAAATAGCTTGGCAAAAGGCTAGGCTGATGATGATCATGATGAATCAAAACCATAGACATTTTTATTATTTGTGTGATATCCTTCGAGTCGGAACGATTTTTCGCACCAGTTTTGCATGACGCGATCTTTTTGAACCAACCAATTAATAGTATTTGAACTCAATTAATTTCACAATCAAAACGGAGAGGACTACTTCAGAACAGGAAGTTTAGTTAAGTTTAAGCATCCCCTATTGTAAATTCAATAATTGGTATGTTGCGTTCGATGAGTTTTTATATCAAATACTGGAGCGTACTGTATCTAACGTATTGTAAGTAAAGTACTCTTAAGGCCAGTTTCACAATATCCGAATAGCCACTATCTATCGTATAAATTCAAAAATGGAACAGAATTAGTATGAAATTATCTACCAAATAAAGTAATTGGAACTTATTCGTAGGTGGTGAAACAACCAAAAAACATTTGAATTAATAAATGTGTGCAAAAAAAGATACATTTTTAATGAGGATGTGTAGAAAATAAAGATTTGCAAGATATTGCACCGATCATAAAATTTCCGGATTACTTCGCATCCAGGCTTAAAATAAACTAATTAATAAAACAAATTGCTTAAACAAAGACTGACAAGTGTTATTACTAACTTTGAAACGCAATCTAAATACAAGGCCAAATTGCGAATTTTACATATAAATTAACAATTATGCTACTTCAGTATTTTAATTAAACGCATCTTTGCATATATAACAAGCGTTTGAAACGTTGAATTTATCGGTTCAATGGCTAGCTTTATTGGAATTTGGCATTCGTCTTAAATTAGAAATAATATCGCGATGACTGTGCCTATTTGAGCCGACGAGCTTGTCAACGATTGGATGTAACTACTAAACATAAACAAGATGAAGTATTTTGTTCTTAAATTAGAACTGAAACAATGACTAATCTATATTATGAAGCAGAAGAGTTTGTATGTTTGGTTAAACGCGCTAATCTCAGGATCTACTGGACCGATTTGAAAAATTGTTTAAGTGTTAGATAGTCTATTTATGGAGGCTATTAGCTACTTTTATCCGGATGCGCGGAGTTGTTCCTACGGGACGCGGGTAAAACAGCTAATGTTCTATAAGTGCTAGCAATATATGTGTTTGATCTAATTCTGGGCTTAGCTAGAGTAAGTTAGGCTACAACAATAATTGGTTAGACATTTTATTATATTATACATTATATTATATTTATACAGGACATTTTATCATTGCTTGAAGTGAGCGTAATTCTACAGTATTTTTTTTTCGTATAAGCAATTATTATTTGCACATATCTGTCCTGTTGAGGCATTAGCAGCATGAAGCTTAAGGTATGGTAGGTATAAAACTGTTTCAAAAATTATAGAAGTCAACGAGATTTTTTGTCATATCAATGTATGATTATTTTCAGATGACTTTGTATAATCTTGGTACTAACACGTTCCTCTAGGACCATTTACTTGTTGATTCGGACACAAAGACCAGAGAACAGATACACAGCAGCTATGGTAGGTAAAGCACGCAAACAACGGATGCACGCTATTAGCGACTAGAACAAGTTTAGGTGCAATATTTTTATTAAATAATTGCACCCATTATCACGCACAGTCATGTTGCATCACCTTGACATAAGTTGGGTTACATACATTCAATTAGACAAATTATTATTTATACGTATATGTATTTTTTAAATTCAATTGAAATTAAAAATGTTAAATTCTTTTAAGGACAAAACGCTTAAGAAGGTTATATATTTTTTTATAACAAAACTGAAATTATATAGGTAGAAGACCGTAAAATAATGTTTAATAAGGTCAAAAATATCAGAAATAAATGAAAACATGCTATACTATAAACCCGCGCTATAGAGTAGCTTATGATAAATAATAAATGTTTTCACTCTACAAACGTATCTCCCTAGAAATTACATTTGAGAACCGAAGATGCAACTTTAAGTGCATTTGTATTTCAGGACAACGTTCAGTACTGGGGGCTAACTCTTCAAACTAATATCAATTCCAATCAGCCAATACAATTCCAATGTTAATTTCACAGTCACGTAATTATGTACTCTTGCAAACAATATTGTCAACATTGGATTGAAATTTTGATTTGGATTGTCTTAGTTTGGTGGGATATCACTTGGAGTAAGATTTAATTTTATTGTGTTCCTTAAGTTTATGTTACGCTCTCATTACCCGATGTACAGACACCAGCACATCAGGCTACTACAATCTGTCAAATTTTCTTAATAGATGTTCAATTTTATCGCTGAAGCATTATGGTTCAAAGTTGAATGGGGGTCTGTACTTATGTATTAGACAAAAGTAAATTGCATAGTTAGTATTTACCTAAAGTACCATAATTTTATTGATTATTCTATATTTACGACTACAAGTTCACCTCGGTATGTCAAGTGGGAGGTCGTGGTTCTAAAATAGACTTATTAGTTACAATTTCAGCCCCAATTACTTTGCTACTCGTAACTTTAATCAAATTTTAAAGTACGACATTCAAACACGTGCGATATCCATAAACAGAGATCATTTGTTTACATTACTGGAAGGCGCACCTACCTAATGGGAGTTGGTCGTATATTGCGTGAGTCCCAAACAAAGCCCAATTCTTTCGAAATTGAATGTTAAAGGTCATGGTATTAATTCCCATGACCTTCCCACACAGTTCTATTCTGGATAATGACAGGATAGCATACGATAATTTGTTAGTAAGCACGACCTGGTTGATGCGTATGATTATAACGAATTCAGCCGGTGAATGCGCGCTCGATATGTGGGAAACACTATCCACACTGACAGTTCTAGTTGAATGCAACTTTAAGTCCGCAAAATAAATTAAATTGTTTTAGTATTTCAACTTTAGATACGAATGCGGAATAATTGACGATTCGGAGACAAAATATTGGCACAATGTCTCCGAATGGACATTTTTAGGTATAAATATTTGGCTGGAACGATGAAACTGGATACTTGAATGTTGTATGGAGGCATGCGAAGCCTAAAGATTTTTGAAGATTTTTTTTGGGAGCACGAGGTTTATGAGATAAAACTGCGGAACAAAACTATTATTTAATATTAGACAGTATATTGATTAGCCTACAACCCATCGGAAAATTCTTTGTTTTGTGTTTTACAATATTAATGAGCAATGCAAAAGATGTCATGCATTAACAAGTCAGCGATCAAGTAAATTGAAACATTGGATTTGAAAAAGTAATTCCTTGAAGTCTATAATGTTTAAAATGTATTCCCCATTATACGTTTTTAAGGAAATTCTTTACATGTAATAAGACCAAATCTTGACAAAACAAACATCCATATAATTTTATTTCTATAACATCCTTACATTTTATGATTGTTTCTTCGAATTAAAAAGACTATATTCTAATATCACGTTAGGTATTACAATCCCAGGAAACAAGTAACGAAATAATGAAGTTTTACTAAGAAAGGAAAAAATCGTCTAAATCAAGCCAGCATGGTTATTGACATTTAAGTTTCATTATCACATTATTATGAGGATCATCCAACTCAGTTTAGAAACACAAAAAACTAATTACAATCGGAAACTTCCGTCGATGTTTAATTTAACCTTTTCGTTCATCTTCAAACCATGACAACGTCATGTTCGCAAACCAATCATTAAGAAAATGAGTCGACGTGGGTACAAGTAGTGGATGGTGCAAACTTCCCCAGTAGCCACAGTAGCTTTCCGCTAACGATCTATAAAAGGCTTCAAGTTATTTCGCGATGCAAAATAACTTAGACAATCAGCTCAAAGCCATAATAACACAATGAATCACTCGCCATATGCGTATAGAATAGGTACGCGTTAAATTATTACCATATAGGAAAATTTGCTCATTTATGTACGGTTATGGGCATGGTTACATGGAAATTGATTGTGAATATTAATTACTTAAGTGAATATTTATTTTATGACATGTAATTGGATGTTTCCATTCCTATATGGGTGTGGAAATTTATTTCTCTTTCGTCTGGAAATCTCCTTGACTATCGAGAGAGTGAGGCAATTTAGATCAGAGAATAATGGCGTCTACATCGGGCGTCTAGACCTCTCTAAGAAAATCGGCGAACTGCGCAGGACATGTGTGCACAGACTCAGGTGTACTCTTTCTTTCCTTACTCTCATAGCCCGACAGGTCTGCAATCCGACGGGAGTTACGTGCACTTTTATGAAAGTTTGTTAAAACCCGTAAAGCCATTTTTGGCTCCGCAGTCGCACCTTGTGCCTCCTAGAATCAAAGAATACTCGCAGTATGTTTGTATGTTACTACTTTTTAATTGCAAATAAATTTAAAACATTCCCAATTATGTTTGTGAATATTATGTGCCTATTTTTCCAACAAGTCCTGTTAAGACATACTGGTTAGGGCTCTTATTTTATACAAAAGATTAATAAATCTAATAAATTTTATTCTACAACAATGTTATGTTCAAAAGATAAATGTGTTTACGGTCTGACAGATTCTGAATGCAAATTGTAACACGCGCGAGCGCAGTAAGTGAAAACTGACCGCTTGAAAGAAAGTAAGTTCACAACGAAGTTTTTAATTAACATAGATCGTCAGATAATACTCAAAATGTTAATACATTTAAATTTATGACTGCTTAAAAATATGTGAACCATTTTTAGTTTTAATTGTAAGTACAAACCATAAATCTATGCATGTCTTTGTAATTTTTAAATGGCTAACAGAAAAAAACAAAAGTTGTTATTCAACAACTATACTACATTAATAATCTATATTCGCAGAAATATATGTAATTAAAAGCTGTCAAACGGACTAACATTCGATTCGACATAGATAAGTTAGCGTCCCGGAATCTCAAACCTTTGTTAAGAATCCTTGAAATAAGAAACAACTTGTGCCAATACGGTCAGTATCTTAAATTAATAATAAGTTCTAATTCACCAATTAAACGTGTTTAATTACCTATAGAAAAACGATGATCAATCTGAAACAAAGAATCATGATCATTATAATTTCTTTAGCTATCAAATCGATGTTACCTCATTTCACGCAATCTACCCGCCAATAATACCAATGGAAACAATGACTGGTCTTTTATTATTGTTCAGGTATTTCCGAAGGAAAACCGTATCATTTTCAAAAGTACTTGAAAACAAGATATTCAATGTTACTTCTTAAAGACGTTGCCACAGGTAAAACTTTTATTTACTATAAAGTAGGTCTTTTATTTGACAGTAGAAAAATATAGACATGATCATCTATTTTTGGCGCCGACCATACCTCTAGTACTTCAATATTTATGCTCCATAAAAGTCGTTCTGTGGCATTCGTCATAAATATACGAGACACGAACTAAGAAGTATATTTCTTGGAAGCCCTATGGAATATTAAACTTTTATAGACAATAGGCACTACAAAAACCTTGGAAATTACAAGAATTGTAACAAAAACCTTAAATTCTATTAAATAAACCTGATTGTCTACGTAAGATTTCGTTCTTATTATTAAATTTATCTTCTGTTCTACTAATCAATTTAATTTTATTGTTACTCGTATACTCTTACTCTTACTTCAAAATGAAAAGCTTTTTGAGTTGATGGTCTGTCGTATATTAATTTACTTTTCAAGTTACTAAGTATTATTCAGCATGTGGACATCGTTGTAAGAGTCGCAGCACACGATCCACCGGCGGTCCTCATAGAATGCATGATAACTGCAGGAATTGTCCCGGTGACGACGTTTCGTCACGCGACCGATATCAAAAACATTGTAACTGACCAACACAAACAAACATTATCCTAATCCAAAGATAACAAGACCAAAGGTCATTACTTAAACACATACATTTTCTTTTTATCTTCGAATGATAACCCTGAAACGGCTGGTAAGTCAGTAGCCCATTTATCGAAGACATTATGCCTCAACAAATGATCTTAGGCGTGATAATCGCATAAACAAATATTTACTACTTACCCGTGTTATCTTAAAGACTGGTTCAGATAACGTAAGTGTGAGCTTCGGATTAAGTTGGAACTTTACTAATGGGATCTATATTGGGTAAATGGTTATATGTGTGTTAATGATGATAAAAATAGCGTCAAAACAAAAAAGGTTTAAAACATTTTTTAAACTTGAAATGGTAATTTTGGTAACTATACTGCTTCTGCCTATGAGCCTTTAGGAAGTAGTTTTAATAAATACTATTTTTTACAGGAGGAGCTTATGGCTAAGTAGCAGTCTCACGGGTCGATCGATCATAAGAATAAGCAACGTTTGGCGCGGTGGATGGGTGATCATTATGAAATTGGTGGGTGCCGGCTGTCATTTGAAAATCATTGGCAATCGTTACTTGTAGCCAGAAAATCTGACAACCAGACTTACTAAGAGGTATCTATCGCCTTCACCGGGTAACTGGGGTGAGAAGGTCAAATATGTAAAATACTGATACTAGATACCAGTTGCGTTCGGATAAGAATGGCAAAAAATAAAGGCTTCGTATAAATCAAGACTAACATATAAATTAGTATCTAAACACAGTCTTACAAAACCATTTGCGTATTTATATTTATTCTGCCCAAATACGCCAGCTATTGAGGGAGGCCTTGCTACTGCAATTCTATAATTCCATACTGCGAGTATACAAACTGACACAAGGATAGACAAACGAAAAACGTTTTGTTAAATGTTATTAACATTGTAGTGCCGCATGCCGTGACATCGCTCACTTTAAGTTATTCAAATATGAAACTGTTTTATTTATGTATCTATACTATTATATCTGTGGAAGCTTGTGATTAGCAACATTATAACATATTTTTGTTACCTATTATTCTGTAATTAGTCTGTAAGCCTTCTTAAAAGGAATAGGATAGGTTTGTTTGTTTACTTCGCACTAAATGGCAGAAAGTACTAAGCTGATTTGAAACATTTTTTCAGTATTAGATAGCCCATTTATTGAAGAAGGTTTAGGCATTTATTGAATAGCCTTCTTTTTACCCGGGTGCTGGAAGTAGTTTCCAAGGGACGAGGATGAAACCGCTGGCAGGAGCTAGTATATTATTTATTTTCTCAAAATTATCTTCCTTGGAGAATCTAATTAAGTTTTCAGAAAAAATGCAAACGATTAAGAAATTGGGACGTTAATTTTGTGAACGATGTTCGTCTCGACAATAGAATTTAATCGTGTTTTATTTTGTTGCTTGCCATTACTACTTACTACTTTTGTTGTCGAATTTATGTTTTAATTATATTAATCACAAGTAATTGCTATGATGGCGAACATTCATTTTCGTTCCCTGTTTTAAAAAATGGAGGAGGATCATCAATTCGCCTGTATTTTTCTTTCTACACATATGTCTTAGGCTTTATCAGTGAGTTGCGAAACTATTCGTTCACTAATTAACGCGTACTTCTACATCTATCTTCCAAAGAACTAATGACGGTACTATCAGCATTTCTTTTGGGTTCGAAACAATTAGGGTTTTGTGTTCACTCGCCGGTAACGATAAATGGATGACATTTACTATTGATGAGAATGTTGAATATTTAAATGGTGTTTATGGAACATGTCGAAAGATAATTTTCTTTTATGTTTTGGAAAATCATTTGGTCAACCATTTTTATTTTACGACTTTTTTTGGGAAATATTCAGAGTAGTACAACTACAGGTAATTGTTCAGGGACTCGCTTGTTCCGCAATTTTAAGAAAGGGTTAGCTGCAATCTTAGAACATAACAAGCAAAAATCTCAATGAAATTCTGTTAAAAATAAAAGGCACGAGCCAAGACTAATGGTGACAGTGCATGGCTTACAATAAATGCAACTACTGCAACTAGTAGCATATTCCTATGTAAATGAATTATATCTTTCATATAAGCTAGAAAGTGGAACGAATATAAAATTACTAGCTTCCGCCTCGATTTCACGCGCATCTCACCTCCCTCGATAAATAGCCTATCTAACATTGAAAGAACTATTCAAATTGGTCCAGTAGTTGCTGAGATTAGCGCGTTTACACAAACAAACAAACTCTTCAGCTCTATACCTAACAATATTAGTATAGATTATTAAGAATATATTAATTTGAATATCACACAAGTAAATGTACTGTTACCCGATATGGAAGACGATCCAGATTTTTACCTAAGTATTTACGTTTCTAAAAGGGTATGTGGACCTAACGGGGACAAAAGGAACTCTAGTAGGGTCACCACATAAAGTTTCACTTTAAAATTATTTAGTCCTGTCGATAATGTGTTTATGCCTTTAATTATTGGGCTCTATTTTTTATGGCTATATGACTAAATACTAACATAACATAGTTTAATTCCAATTGATTAACGTGATTCAAGTTACTAAAAACTCCATTAAATAATATCCTTATATCAAAGGTAAAAGTTCACTTTTGGTTAAATCAAAAAATAATTCAAACAATCACGAGATTTTTCATAACCAGAAGAAATAATTAGTCATCATCTCCCGAGCCTTTTCCCAACTATGTTGGGGTCGGCTTCCAGTCTCACCGGTTTCGGCTGAGTACCAGTGTTTTACAAGGAGCGACTGCCTATCTGACCTCCTCAACCCAGTTACCTGGGCAACCCAATACCCCTTGGTTAGACTGGCGTCAGACTTACTGGCTTCTGACTACCCGTAACGACTGCCAAGGATGTTCAATGACAGCCGGGACCTACAGTTTAACGTGCCATCCGAAACACAGTCATTGGTGTCCAAGATATACTTAGAAAGTACATACAAACTTAGAAAAGTTGCATTGGTACTTGCCCGACCTGGAATCGAACCCACGCCCTCACACTTGAGAGGTTGGCTCTTTAACCAGTAGGCCACCACGACTTTAGAAGAAATAATTAGTATAAGCAGAAAATACGTGGCAACCCTATTGTCACAAGATATCACTCGCAACAATAACGGTACAGTCAAATGCACAGTGCATTCAGAAAGGTGCATTTTCTCGAGAATTTAATATCTGTTTTTATTCAAAGTCCAGTCTATTTGTATTTAAAACGCTTCACGCGAACTGGTTGTACTTTTAAAATGATTAGAAAGATGGGTTCTATTACTACTGTATCCAATTCTACATTTAAGAAGACACGTACAAAGTTATTTTCGAATATCTAAGTATCGTAGCTAATATTCTTGATTATAATTGGTTAGTTGATTCGGTCAAAATTAAATTCGGGGGCATGGCAGTGCCCGCCAAGTCCTATTTGATAAAAATTAATATGATATAGGATCTTAAAATAATGACACTTTTATGTGTCGTTTTGATAGAAAAGTATACAGCTTGATGTGAAAAATCTGTGACATTATAGCTCTTATTCTCATAAAAATTGCATAGATAGTAACTGTTTTTGTTCAATCAAATTATTGTATTTGACTCAACTCACGTAATAAAACTATATTTTATTGATAATTACAGAAGAATTTAAGCTTTAGAAACTCTCCTAAGCCGAGTTACCTCTTAAGCTAATATATTATACAAGGAATTAGTTCACATGACCACTGAAATAAAAATGACTAATTCAAATGATTGTAGTTATTAAAAGAATACTCTCATAACCACAGACCATACCCATAGATCACAACGAACCATAGTTAAAATGATGACTAAAAGCGCTCCCTATGAAAGCATGACACATCTAGTTGAAATCGGATGTGACATCATTGTACCGAGTTCACTTAGTATAAAGCAATAAACTTTAATTAATCTAGCTAAGCTTATAATCCGGGAAATATTAAAAATTACCACGTCTTACTAACTTGCTAAACTAAATTCTACTTTATTGTCACATAAATAGAGTTGAAAATCGTATGCTTTTGGTGGATGAAACTAGTTTTTTACAAAAATAGTGCATCTTACGTGCTAGGGCTGCAGGCGTAATTTTGCAGTTTTTTTTTTTAATTTTCAGTGTTTCATTTGCAGTCATTAATAACTAGCTGTGGTAGGAAACGAGCAAAAACTGAGCTAATCCTACCGTAACGTAATATAATTTGTACTTAGGAAATGCTAGGAAATGTTACCAGGAAACGTGTTTAGGAACTGACAGACAGATTAATATATAATCTTCGGATGCACTTTAAATTAAACGGAGAAAAAAAAATTATAAGAATGTTTAATTTAACAATTTATTTTTTTGCAATTAAAGTCATAATTTATAAGTAATTATCTAAACTGAAAAGGGTATAAAAATAAAATAACACAAAAATAATTATGTTTGTGTTATAATCTCATAGAACAGTCTAGAATTCTACACTTGAAAAGCAACAATGAAGTATCAATGTTTGGTTAGAATACAATTCTATTAATGTTTTGTATAGCTTCCATTAAAATTCAATGAGAAATCATTACTACATATAATAGTAGAGTTTAAGCTTTAAAATAATTCCTTTGTACCATTGAGTCGCCAACAATATTAAAATAGATAAAATATTGACCGCATTGACAAGTCCGTTCACTAGACAAACGAAAACATATAATTTCTGTTGGTCAGTCCTGACTGTAATCACCCTTTAATTATTGCACGAACAAGAGTGATTAAATTCAGAATTTATTTTCAACTTTATTGCTATAGCAAAAGGCTTGATATTAGCTTGTCAATTATATGTATAAGGCGATTTTTATAAATACGCACGTTCGTCGGTCAACCGCAAACCTAAGGTAATGTTGGATCCATTATAAAATACTTCTGTGTTCGGATTTTGCGCATAAAAAGGGCGAGGCTTCTCATACATTTTCTATTTTATTTTAATATGTCTTTAAAACAAGTTTGTTTTTTATCGTTTTTCTTTGACGGTCGGCATTTAAATAAATTGCACTCAAAGGAGACTTAGGAATGTTTTCATAATTCCGAATTAATATTCCAACTGCGACGCATAGACGATACATAGGCTTACGCTAGCATGACTTAATGCAGTAAATAAATATATGTGTTCTGTATAAAAAACATAATTATCAGTCTGTAATGTCGGTGGTCGTAACATCACATCATCCAGACTATGATTCATGTCATAATTGCAATGATTTGTATCATTACAATTATGCAATGGGTAAACTAGTAAATATCGTATTAAATTAATATATTAATTTGTTCGTATATATCACTGAAGGAATGGGGAAATAAAGTGTATTTAAATAATTAATGCAAAATAAACATGTGTTGCCAGCAATGATTTAATATACCTAATCATTGGCTTTGTTCATCATAATCTTACCTATAAATCTTTTTGTTTACATAAATTACACACTTATTAGTATTTACTAATAAGTGTAAAATTATAAAATACATAAAACAAATATAAGTAATTTATCTATTAATTAACTGCCAGTCTCTCTTATAGGTGTATTTGTCAACCTATATAACCATGATCATCATCTCCCGAGTCTTTTATAGATAGAGTCCGATATTGGGGTCGGCTTCCAATCTAATCGGATTTACCTGAGTACCAGTGTTTCACGGGAGCGACTGCCAATCTGACCTCCTCAACCTTGTTACCCGGGCAACCCAATACCCCTTGGTTAGACTGGCGTCAGACTTACTGGCTTCTGAGTACCCGTAACGACTGCCCAGGGTGTTCAAAACCTACATAACCAAGATAGAATAAGAAAATGGTTAATACTTTAAAAAAGTCGCAAAAATAAACCTAACCTCGTTTTAAATAAAACAACTTTTCATTAGTAAATCAGGACACAAAATATAGTACAGTTATACATCCACAAGTCTGTGACTAATTGCACATACAAAGTAAATAAATTGTATAGTAAGCTACAAATTAGAGGCAGACTGAGTGGCACCCCGCGTTAGTATGTCACAGAATTATATAGCATTACAAATATATTAGTGGATTTTTGGTGGAAACTGTGCCAAAGGCATTTTTTGTTCGTCACGCAGTTTTGTGGTGTCCCCTAATTCATGGAGCAATTGCGAAATGCCATATATGAGAAGCTTGTGGCAAAGTAAGTCGCAGGGGTCGATCGATCGTAAGGTCAAGCAACGCTTGGCGCGGTCAGTCCGTGGATGGGTGTCCATCTTGTTATGACCAGTTCCTCCGTGTTTCAGAAGGCACGTTAAATTAGTGGATCCTGGCTGTCATTTGTACATCTTTGGCAGTCGTTACGGGTAGTCAAAAGCCTGAAAGTCTGACAATCGTCTTACTAAGGGTATAGGGCTGCCCAGGTAACTACGTAAAAATCTGGTAGATACTGGAGATGTGCTTTGATTTTTTTGTGTTTACTATTTTTTAATGTTTACCTACTATTTTTTTTATGTTTACTAATGAGTTTGTTTGTTATGTTTGATTGAACGCGCTAATCTCAGAAATAACTGGACCGTTTTTAAACATTTTTCTGTGATTGATAGATAGCCCATTTATAGAGGAAGGCCCTATATTTAGTCCCGATACCATGTATTTATACGGGAGTAGTGAAACCGCTGTCGGAAACTAGTATACATAGATTATAAGAAAAAAGAGTAAATAATATATTGATTTGCATGTTAGTGAAGGGTAAAATCAAAACCTGAAGAAAATTCTTATGACCTGTTTGCTTTAAGACGATAATTTATTTTTCTATGTAAACTCTTTAAATATTTTCATTCACCTCACCTTGCTATATAGCATAAATAACGAGTAAAAATGACATAATACACGGTAATTTACTTAATAACATCTCAAGTTGATATTTACTGCAGTTAACATTATATTGAGCTACCATGTTGTTAGCGGCCTAATTATATATAACACCATTCGCAGAATTTAAAATTAAATATTTTAAAATACTAAGTACAAAGTAAGAAACACTTATAAGTTAGATAAACATTGTTATAAGTAAACTGAGGAATTTTATAGATACTAGTAACGCCATCTATTGGTGTGTAAATCAACTAAAATAAAAATAGTATTTATTTTAATTTTTTATATTTCTAGCCTGTCAGTATTTTAAAGATTGATTTCCCTTATAATGGATACTTAGGTATAAATACGTTTTTATTCTTTATTTTGTTGGGTAAGCGTCATAAGTCAAGGTCTTAATGTATGGCGAACTGTAGCAAAGTTGTTTGTTTACTAAATATGGATACAAATCCCATAGGCCCCTAGATAGAAACAATAGAAAACGATATTGAAGCACACCGTGTGCCGCGCCTAGTTCCAGAACTTTGGCATTTTGGTCTCTTATAGTCGGGGACCCTCGTGGTCACATCAAGTTGTGTACCTTTTTCGCTAGATGGCGCATTACAAAATATTTACGTTTAACATTGAAGATGGCGTTGCAAAACATTTTTTTTTAATATTCACATTCTCCTCCATTCTATATCCACGTATTTGTGTGTGATCCATTCAATAACTAATCGCTCCAAACACAGTTTTGTATAATAATACCGAGACTCTTGGCAATAACCTCCTCACAAACGTTTCGCGGGGAATAGCTAATACTTATAGAGGACTCGCGCAGGATCGACATTATGTTCGGCTTCTGCAGGAACGCTATAGAGGTACTGACCTGAGTAGACAGGTGAGCTGCACGTCGTTCTGGTAGCGGCAGAGCGCGGGCGCACCCTCCACGCGCACGCTGTTCACCTTCTCGCGCAGCGCGCCGCCGCACCCGCCGCAGCGCTCGCGCAGGATCGACATTATGTTCGGCTGCCGCAGGAACGCCACCACCTTGTCACAAAAATAGGTATTATTGCACATTATTCTACGAATGGTTTTTTGGCAAAAACGAAAGGTTTTTGATGAAAGTTGGCAGTACCATAGCCGTAAAGTTATAACTGGGGCTTACCTTGTCATTGTAAGCAACAGGTATCTCTTGGTGTGTGTGTACTTGTGCGTCCGCAGCCGACACGGGTGGCCGTGGAGGGGGAGTTGGTGCCTGCGAACACAATAGAACAAATAATTTTCTCAAAATACAATGTTTCCCTTGTAATGGAATGATTTCATTCAATAAATTATATTTCAACAAAAATGACAGGGATGCAAATATTATTAATATACCAGATATTTTTGTAACCAAAAGTTCAATAAACAAGCCAAGACAAACAAAAAAATAATGATGAACGAATCAATCCAAATCATTCGCCTAAACAATGTAACAAAATATAACAGAAAAACAGAACAGGCAAAATCTAAAAAACAAATAGATTCCAGACGATGTATATGAGTCAAATATTAATATTACCTATTGAGTCGAAGCCACATGAAACGAAAAACATGCGTGAAAACGGACAACACAACACTGAACATTCAAACCATGCTTCTAGCACGAAACTAAAAGAATAAATAATGGAGTATGGCAATCCAAAAATGTATGGTAGAAAAATGTTTCTAACCATAAAAAATAAAGAAATAAATCTGTAAAACTAGTCGAATCTTGCAAAATAACTAAACATATAAATGCGATGCAAGTTTCGTCAAGAGTAGCTATCAAATGGAATGATTGTCGCCCATATCAGCTAGATGCGTCTCAAATAAAATGTTATCTTTAACTTTGCTTAAGAAATGAAATGAAAAAAAATCCCCTCTTGGAGACTTGGAGTACGATAGCCAATTTCGGCAATCATAAAAAATAGCGTAATGAATGATCACTCCATTTACTAGCTACTCTTGTACAACGACACATGAGCAGAATTAGCAAAACATTCCAAATTCAAAAAAGGAACCAAAGAAAAGAAAAACATCGATCCAAGACTAGAACAGACCGGAGGAGGTTCGATAGCGGGCCGCCTGCGCTGCGGCAGTAGCGGCGAGAAGGGCCCGGCCGCCTGGCTGCGCGGCACGCGCGGGTCGATGAACGTCGTGCGCCGCATCACGTGGTCCACGAAGAATCGCTGAGCGCACCACAATGTTACCATTTCTTATATGCCCACAGAATTGTTATGTCACTTAACATGACCGAAACTTTGATTTATTCCAGAATAATGATATGCTTACAGCTCATGTCTAATATTTCCCCTTGCAAGTGAGATATAAAAAAATCATAGTAGAGTAGGGGAAAAAATCGCTGATATAGTGTCGTATTACTTTAGTCTTACGATAGTCTTGGATTTAGATAAAGACTTACGTTTGAGCTGTCTTTAAAATTGAGTGGCGTTTCTTCATCGTCATAAGGGGATCGTTCAAATTACTTACAACTTCTCTTAGTGCCTTAGGAATTGTTATGTTCACACATAGTCAAAATCATTCTATCTATTTTTCACTTTCCTAAACTTGGTTCTTATTGCAAGGACCTACAACCCAACCCTATTTCAACCACCGATTCCATCCTTTCTTATGATCTACCAAAACATCAGACCATTCTTTACCTACAATGAAATATACCTTCCCATTTCTATCATCGCTTATTTCTGTAATATATACTTCCCTTGCCGATTTCGGATATGGTGACTGCTTTCAATTATTATTGATTAAAGAGAACTAAGTTGATCAGCTCTTCTGTGCGCCCTTTGATGGCTGCTGTACCCTATTTTATGTGTAAACGTGCTTTTCTGTACCAATGTTTCAAACAATATTACCTAAGTAGGATCTGAAAGTGCGACATACCTTTCCATTCCTATCGAGCTTGGTGTCCCATCCTAGCGGCAGCTCTCTATCCGACTCACTGAACATGTTGACTAAAGCGACCAGATCTCGGTTGTGTTGGTACCGCTCGAACGACGTTGTGTCCCGTCGGATTTTGGATATCATGTGCTTGAGGGTCGAGTTGCCGTTGTAGAGGAGAGACGCTTCCTGTAATGAAGGTTTGTTTGTTGAGTAATGGAATATGAAAGACAGCTACAGATATTAGGACATAACACGGTAGTTTTAGCAAGAAATGCTTAGCTTACTTAGGGGGTAAATCTAAGCTTATAGTTCTAGAAGAAATTAAGAAAGTTTGAAACAGTGAAAAGAGCGCTCAAGTCAGTTCGTTGGTTTTAGTAGACACGTTAAGCCAGTTCGGAAAGAAGTCAATTCTTCTAACTGAATGGCATCATCTTGTATCATCAAAAATATCTTACTACATATGTAATTCGGTGTCCATACCTGGTTCATATGCAGAATAGAGTAAAAATCAGGTCTTGCAAGGAAGAAGGCAGCAGGATGTGGCACGTGCGACGTGTCTGGCGCTCGAGGCGTGTCTGATCGGGATTCCGGCCGCGACTCTGGCGCGCGAGAGCTGGACGCATGCGCGGGAGAAGGCGGCGCTGCTTCTTCTTCTGATAGCTGCGTGCGCGTCATCGTGCGACGTATTGATTGGTAGCTGTAACGGTTATGTTAGATATTTGAACTTGCACGTTCCTTGATAAGTGAAAGTTGGAAGTCTGCTGAATTTGCTTATTAGAATTTTGAGGCGTTTAGGTTACTCGAAATTATTTCAAAAATAAACTTTTGGGCAGTTTTGTATGGTATCAAAATTATTTAAAGTCACCACATAACTTAATTTTTAAAATATTATAAAAATTACTTTGTTTTTCTTTTATGTATTTCCTTAGTATGTGTATCTTCATGTACAAAATATACTTCTAAGCTTATATTAACTGACAGAACTAACCGTCGGTCTAACTGCCGCCGTTGAACTTCAGGGGCAGGTGACCTCGGGGTGGTTCCATTGACGCCAGGCCTCTGCCACGTTGTTGTCCTGTTGATGTGGTCAATGTAGAATACTCGGCCGTGACTGTCCATGCGAGCTTCCCAGCCTGAAACATCATATGATTTGACTAAATCAAAGAAGCATTTAATTCCTAGTGCTATTGAACACGTTTACTTTTGTTCAATTCATTAGATGGCGATAAATTAAGTGAGGAAAATAATATACACACCTGCTGGCAAGGGTTCTTCGCACTCAATAATCCCTCCAATCATATTAGCAGGAAAATCACCCGTCAGAGCCATCTGCCTTGATGCCCTTTCGGGTATCGAAGGTAGTCTTATTCCCGCCATGTGCCTCAGAGGCGTAGGCGAGGCCACCGCGTTGTCATTGTCATCAATATCGTCAACTGGCCTTGGCCGCCTTAATACTACGTCCTCGGGTGGACCCGCGTGGACTATCGTAAAGTGATTACTATTCACAAACTCCATGTTTGGCGACCTTATCTCAGATGTCCTCAGCTCGTTCGTAAACTCAACCATTTCAAAGTTTTCGTGCAATCTACCTTCAGAATTTTGTACAGGGGGAGGGTGTAGATCGGGAGGAGGGAGTGGCCTTGGTCTTCTTGCATGATGTGTGGGCGTGGGAGGGCACTGCGGCACCGCCCCGCCAGCTAACGCCGCCACCCTCGCCAACACTCTGGGATGGGGCCGCACGGGGCTCTCAACACTGTTGGGCGTCTTACTCGGCGAGTGTTTCGGAGTTCCCTCACAGCCGAGATTCTTTAACAAATGCCTCGGTAAACTCGAATGTCTCGGTGTTGATGAATCACAGGAAAGCTTGCGGTTCATCATCATAGTTCCCACGCTTGGCATCATTTTATTCGACTCGTCGACTGGCGACGTCGACTGCGAGGAGTTGCAAGAACTTTGACCATTTGAACTATTGTTATCTGTTTCTCTTGTTGGAGGATCTACGTGGGAAGAATTTAAGAACGCCGTCATCATCGTCGGTGTAGCGCGGCCGGAGTTCTGTCTCGTCAACGGTTTATGACCTTTTAATATAATTTCTTTCTCTTCGATCTGATTCCTATTGTCATCCTCAAACTCGGAATGATTACTAATATCATTTAAAAACGTGTGTTGCGCTTTTTCTTCAGACTTGGCATGATTTGGCGTTCGATTCACTCCCTCGACTACATCTTTGGGAGGACTCGGTTTGTCTTTCCGTGCGAATGTTGTAGTAATATAATTATCAGGACCTATATCTTTTATAAACAATATCTTATTCCTACTTACGCTCGGAGCGCCATCAGGTACATCTTTAGATCTCTTCTCCTCGTTTAACCTAGATAATTTCATAGACGAAATTGTAGATTCACATAAGCTGCCGTCAGTTTCAGGCGTCGCTAAGGGCGCTACATTTTGACCACCTCTCCAAAAGCTCGCCGTTGACGACGTAGCTACCTGATTACCCGAATAAAACTCTCCTGGTTTGAAATCATTTAATTCTCCTTGTAAAGCGGCTGAGTTTGTAATGTTATTGTCAGTGAAGAATTGTTCATCCGTGTCTATCAATTCAAAGTTGAACGCGTCTTCGGGTTTTGTTAATTTTTTTGGCTTTCTATGTCTGGGTACCTGTGGCGGGGGTAACGCGTGCATTCTCTCGAGCGGTTTGTGTGATTGTCTCGGCGGCAGGGGTGGCACCGGTGATTTTTCTGCTTCACTGGGCACATTCGCACTCTCTACGTCGTATACGAACTTCATTATTTTGCAAGGATTCTTTGGTGACCATATTTTATAATACTCAGTGCCCGGAGAAGTGGGCGAGTCAAAGCCGCTGTTAGCTATTGATTTCTTTTTGACGCCATTGATTGCCTGACCGCCGCCAGTGTCTACTGGGGGAGGACACTTCTTCTTCACTCCTGACGACGTGGGTTTGCAGTCTGCACTTGGAGATTCACTATTTACATTTTGAGATTCTTGGCTTAAATTACTAACTAGAGATTTACTAGGATCACATTTTGTTTGTTCGAGATTGTTCCCGTTACTTTCTAAAGCACTAATTGAGCATTTGTTGACGTTTTCGCTGAGATGTTTAATGTCGTGACTGGTGCCGGGCACGAACTCGATTCGAGGAGGGTTCTCCGAGTTCATCTCGAAGCTCTCGTTGTTGTATGAGAAGGGCGACACGTGGTCGCCGCTGCGTTTCCTCGACATGCCTTCCTTGAGCCGGAGTGGGAGTTTCTTCAGGTCCACTTTGAACCGTGGCGGGAGTGCTGACGACTCTGCGGCGCACTCCTCGCCCTCTCCATTGTAGTAGCGGAAGCATAGCAGTTGTTCACAGTCTGGAATAAAAACAATAAAATGATTTTTAGTACTACCCAACACACTGGTGTTAGTCAAGGCAGCCAGTAATGAACTGTATTTATAATTACCTTCATAAGGTTGATTAGGCTCGTCAAGAAGCCACATTATGTCGCCGCTGGCGCATCCGGTAGCCGGCACGCGCCCGACGACGGAGGCGGAGTCCGCTGACTCTGCAAACGACACAAACGTTTATGATTCATCTGATATGTCACAAACATAAACACTTCGTGAATGACCTAAAGATTGAAATGATAAACAACAACAAAACAAGTTGAAACGACCCAACTCAAAAGAGATAAAAACTTAAATTATTAAAATAAGACACCTCTGGACCATGTTATGTTAGATACCTATATAAACCTTTATAATATTAATGTTTTGAATCAGATGCATATTCAATGAAGCTAATTTGCATAAAATAATAAAAGGAAACCATCAGGTTCACGTTAGTGAGTATAAAAGCAAAAATGACTCTCGCGAAATCTCATTTAAAGCGGCCGGCGGGTACCAGCATGAAATACAAAACGCGCAGGTGCAAAAGAGTCGACATCAAAAACAAACAACGAATGAAGCGAGTACACCGCAGCAACAGCGAGAGAACTTCAGAGAACCCTCCGCTTTTTTATCTAACAAAAATCAAGCAGGCGTAGGCTGGCTGGGCGCAGTTCGGCGCAGGCGCATCACAAATTATGCGCCCGACGTAATCACCGGATGCGGGAGTCGCCCGCACATTTTATGCGAAATAATCGAAGCCACCGAATTGCCAGTTAATTGGGGAAACACGACCATAAATTTCACAGGGGCAAATTGATTCCGCAAGTAAATTTACCAGGCTCTGGTCGGCCATTACCATATTTTGATTGGGCTAATATACGAGCGGACGGTTAACATCTTCCTGTCGCTGATTAAGTGTTCGATGCCGTCATAAATATTGTAACTTAGTGCGTGCGTTAGCGTTCACGTCAAAACCTGGCTTTATTTTGATTGCGTCTACGTCCTGTCCAGGAAAATATCAGGAAGCCTACTTCATGAAATTGTTGCCCTTTATTACAGACCACCGTGATACATTGCGTCTATAATTAATACAGAAATAGATTTTTTCTCATTACCTATCGGCCTTGCTGAACTTTTCTATCTACCTTACTTTTAGTTAGCATACGACTTTTCCATGAAATGGTCGTGCCGTCATGATGGTCAATACGACTATCAGCTCAAGACATCTGCAAGAAAAGGAAAGGGCGCGTCGTGGAGCAAATACACAGACGGATACACGTAGGACAGGATAAATCGCAGCATTATCTCGAAACTGTTTCCGTTTGGTAATAATTACTGCCTTCTAGAGGCAGACGCAAGATCGATCGCTGTCATTACTTTTTTGTTTCGGGTAATTTGTTAGAGCTTTTTGGGTAGGGACATTAGCAGATAAGCACGTAGCTGCATACGTTGGAATTTGTTGAGTGACGGCAATTTCCTTTGGAGTACTGCGCTGATAGGTGATGATGGAGTGGTGTGGAGTCAGAGTTCACGTGCGGTATAGTCGTGTGGTGGACGCGGCAAGAGTGACGCGCGCGGTGACACAGAGGGCGTCTATTTCCGGGCGGTGACGCAACATCCGCGCGCTTCCGCGCAGGATACGGGAGGAGATACAAATGTCGCGACGCTGCCGGAGATCAACCGCTATACTTCCGCGGGATTTGCGATAATGATGATAAAACACTACGATGACTACACCAGACGCAGTAGGCATGTAGGTTACGCATGGATCGACGTTATCGTCCACTGCGGTTTTTTATTGTTCTATAATAAATGATGTCTGCTGTTACATAAATTAAAGTCCTATATGGTTTAGATTAGTCTACGTTGCTTGACCAAAAAAATATGATTAAAACTATCAAAAAAATAATATCGTCAAAGTGATCGCAGACAAACAGTTAAGCCAAAGGTATTTCATTTCTTTAAAATTCCAAAGACTTTCGGAAATTAATAACACTAATAAATGTCTTATTTCCAGAAAGAAAATGGATGACAACTTCTAAATTCCTGGATTACCCACTCATCGATTTTCAAAGAGGGTGACGAGGGAGAGAAAAATTCACATTAGATGCTAATTTCCGTTCAATTTCGGGAATAGTTAATCATAATCATGTTATAAATAAAAAGTATGTGTATTAATAACATATATCTATATGAAAAGGAAACATCTGTTGTTCAGTTCACTTCCCGGGCATATATGAAAAAAAGCCCTCTGATGTATCGGATAGTAGGTACATCACGTACATATGTTCGTTCGTATTTACAAGCTCCTTGCAGCGAACAGGCGATGACGGAGTTATAAATATTTGCGATATTGGAACTAAGTGCATTACGCGAGAAGGAAACAATAAACAGCATCCGATATACCTCACGGATACACAAAACAATTTAACATTCAAACATCTTACAAGGTAAAACGCGATGAAGTAAAATCTATTTAAAATAAGAAACTTACTTCATATTTATTTCTGATAATGGATTTAAAAAGACACTCATCATTTTTTCATCATCAGCCTATCGCAGTCCACTGCTGGACATAGGCCTCTCCAAGTGACATGACACAAAGACACTTTATACATGTCAAATATTTTAAACTAGATGAGACCGGCTTTTCCAGCTGACTACCTCGAGGAGAAATACCGAATCAAACCCAAGGGCCACAGTCTCTTTCAAGGTCCAGACATAAATATATTATCTATTTGTGGATGAACAATTTAGGCTTAATCAGAAATTACCTGAAGAAAGCGTCATTCAGAGTTGGGTAGACTTATCCAACCAAAATAAAAAGTATGAATTAAAGAATACACAAACAAGAGCTCATACAAAAAACTCTCGTTACGCCAATTTTTATTTCATGTTAAAGACCCAACGTTTTTATTTCATCTACAATGGCGCGCTGACAGCAACAATACTCTATTGGAACTTTCCCCATCTATTAATGCCTGTATTTTATTACAATAACAACTCACATCATGTTTCCAATAAATTTAACGCATTTTAACATACATGCGCAAGCGCAACATTATTATACGAGAGTTTAATGAAATTAATTACACTTGAGTGTGCTACCAATAACAAATGGTGTTCACGGGAACTATGAATTAGACATTCAACGAGCATTAATCGCTCTTACAAGAGCCGCCTATACATGGGAAAAGCCAAAGGAAGTATTTGTTAGAACATGCAAACAAATTGCGATGCGATTAAATTCTAAATTCATAACAGCAATTACATGAATCACGATTAACGTCAGTTGTGGAACGCATAGAAGATTATCATGCCCGTGTTAGAAGTGCAAGGGCAATGCGGACTATGTGTCACCTAACCGACCGTTTGGCGGAAGCCAGCAGTTAAACTAAACGACGGTCATTCCACGACCCCTTGAACACATCTGTCACTTTACGCCTACGCCCCGATGTGTTTTAAGTGAGTTTTTTACACGGTGACATGATACGTCTTAAGTGGAGCCCTCGGTTTCACACGATGTGTGTCAGACACCTCGTATCCTCAGTCTGGGTAAACAATACGGCTGTCAGTGATGATTGCAGTTACTTGTACCATTTAAAGTTTTTATGCTATCGGTGAAACAGGAGTGAAAGGATTCAACGGTAGTGTTATTGTTACGATCAATCTTTTACTGTTTATTGTAAAATGCTCACAGGTTTCGCTTCTATCGAAAGTAGAAGTGAAAGCTATCACGCTTAAATTTCAGCAATTCTTTGCTACCATTATAAAAACTACAGAAAGTATAGATTTACCAATTATTTTTTATAGGAAAAATATCTAGTCGTATTTTGCAGGCGCGGTATCCCTTACTGCGAAAATAGTAATCACCATAATGAAGTATTCTTCATGATATAATACTTTTTACCTAACCCAAAATAGACCAGAAACTGAAAGCCGTCTCAAAATAAGCACAGAACTTACATTTCGAAGTGAGGA
This sequence comes from Heliothis peltigera, assembly GCA_958496145.1. Taxonomy (NCBI): domain Eukaryota; kingdom Metazoa; phylum Arthropoda; class Insecta; order Lepidoptera; family Noctuidae; genus Heliothis; species Heliothis peltigera. Next base: position 2,183,902 of record OY292326.1, on the reverse strand, counting down.
AACGACAGTTTAAAGGGGTCGGCTCGATGACAGAGCCCCATTAGCCAAGTGACGATTTGACAGTTTCACGACTGTGTTAAACTCTGTTTGGAGATGTCGACGTCTAACTGAGCTTTGTTTCCAGTTCACACGAATACCTTTCAGCGTATTAACAACTTGTTGCTGGCGAGAGAATATTAAATCAGCTTTATTTTCGTCTTAACATCCTTTAGGATTGTAAAGATGTTTGCAGTCTCGCAGGTCGGTCGTCATTCAACTCGTTTTGTTTGTCGTTTATTTTCTATCGAGATAGAGTAGCTTTTGTGTAAGCTAGTAAATCTGTAAAGTGATCGTTATTGTAAATTATAGATAGGTATAGACGGTTTTAAACCGCATGATGTCTAATATTCCCTGTCGAATGGTATCTACATTGCTCTGTTCTCAACATAGATAACTTCGATCGTACTGTGATTGCTGCATCAACACTCGCGCGTTGCTAACGAGTGAAAGTGCACAACTCATTACAAGAAATTAAAACCGTAACAATTGAACTGGAGCCGTGGCGAATTAAATAATGACTGAAGAACCTACTCATCGTCATAAAATTGGCCAATGTTAACACTAACTTTAAAATACGTACATTCATTCAAAAGGTCCATTAAGGACCGGATAATTTTACGAGGAAAGACCACTTAAAATTCTGATGGGTGGGGAGCTGATTTTGCAGCTCCGATTTGATTGTCACGGACAAAGCATCGCCGGTGTCCATTAGCACCTGCCCTAAAGTTACGGCGACATTTAGCGACCCAAGCCTCTTTTATAAATGGAATGACTAACTTATTTTTGACATCCAGACTTGACAGACAATCCAAGCATATCCGTACCAATTAATAAATAACAATTTAAAGACAGCAGAACCATGCCGTGACTGTCTTAATTAGGTACGTATTAATCGTTTCATGGTAAAGACAAAGTGGCCTTCATTGATTTTCCGCCGTCCATATGTAAATCCGGCGTGACTCATTAGTCTAATCGCAATAGTAGAATGCGCGTACGCTGGCCCCTGGAACACGCTCCCATACTATCGGAACTGATTGTGATTCATTATAATAGAATATTCATTAGCACGTGAATGGGAGCCTCACGTTATACCTGAGTGTTGTGTGATGTCATGTGGGTAACCAGAGATTCATCGCGGTAAAAAATTATGTCTAGAAAAAGTTAAGTATTCAAGTGTTAATTACAAAGCTCAAGTACCTATATCAGGTACACAACCTTGTTGTGCCCGAGCGTGCTACCTCGCCACCTCACCCTCGCCAAACAAGGCATGATATAATCTGACCATTTGATATGGTTGCCACCTCATAAGGGCCACTGTATATGGCCGGAAAACACTGCGCCCATGCGTTAGCCATGCCTCTCCCACAATAGCCGCGCTAGTTACCCAATAAGGGCTTCAAGTGTTCGATGGAGCTGGCCGTTATCACCAACTACGGTGCCATATCACCGTGCGGCCTAGCCAATAACTAAGCATTGAATGAAAGAAATCGGCATTTATACGGCGTATTTATATTCATTCGGCTAGTTTATTATTATTGCGGTTAGGAAAACAAATTCAGATCTCAAAAGATGTAATTGAAACGATAGACGGGCGCGTGGGCGGCGCGGGCGCAGCTCCGAGTGTATCATGGCAATCGCCGGCCACTCAATTATGGTGGTCAGGTCTAATAGGGCATTTAGCTGTCAATTACAAGTGATCGACTCGTTCGCTAGATAAGTGTTCCAGATTGATACCATTGTCAACGAGTAAGAAAGAATAGAAAACTTTGAGTATTATTCGGTAAAACCAAAAAATAATACATATTTTACCATTCTTTCGGCGTATAAAATCCCGGTTATGATGTACTATTGTTTTGAACCAATATATTTTACGGAAATGTAAAGCATTTGAACATTTTCTACGAACACAGCGCCTCGACACACTAATTTAGATACATTCTAAATATAACATAAAGAAATGTAGTTTAGATTAGCGCAGTATCGATCGCCACGTGCGGTCCATTGATCGTGCGGATGGAGCGGAGTGGGGGGATTCATTCATTCATATTGCGCACGCGCATCGATTGCGACCTCGTCGCGGCCGCTCCGCCGTATGCCGCCCGCACCGCGTGCCGCACCTCGCACTCGCCGCTAACTGCATGGTGCATATTACTACAGCCATATTATCATGAGTTATTCCGACACCTTGTCATTCCGAACTAATCCATAACAGTGCCAATGAACTCTTATGGCGTTATTGTTATGAAAGAGCGAGTTATCTTTAATCGTCGATCGGGTCCGATCTCTAATTCCGTTGACAGTCGTCCCATTCAATAATAACGACTTGTTGTCAGTGGGATGTCGTATGGCTACGCCTACACCGCAATTAAGTAACGTGGAATGTTGATCCTAAAGGTGAGTGTAGGTGACAACGAAAATATTAAATTAACTAGTCGATTAGGTAATAAAGTAAACGTGCGTTTGGCTGGCGAATTAGGCAAGTGCTAATATTTGCGGACACCTACATCCGCCAACCTGCCGCATGCCGGGCGGCTGTGCCGCGGCTCGACGAGTCAATAAACTCCCACAATGTTTTACTAGCTAACACTACGAAATAGAGTAACTAGAAAGTGCATGGGGGCGAAATAGATTTGCCTTTGCGAGGTCCAGATGGAACGCAAATATTGAACAGGCCGACCGATTTCACTTACACAAATTGCACTCTTGACTATTGCCAACCTATGAATAATGATTGTAAGGTCTTTACATTTTTACGAAATAGAGCAGTATGTTTATACATTCTTTAGCCATTGAAGTAAAGTTTCTTAAAGCCGAAGGCGTCACAGTAGGTACCTAGGTCATAATTATGTAAATCCTATACGACTGGCGAGGTAAACGAGTAGGTAGTTTAGGAAAACAAATAACAAGTCAGTAATGCAATCACGCTTAACATGCAGTATGCGCACTACTTTGTTACGAGTTAGCAAATAAAATGTCATCAACATAAGTATGACAACATTGTAGAATGTGCACATTGTACATAGAACAGCAAATACAATTTTGGGATCGACCACAGACCTGGCCTACCATCGTGGTTTTCCCTATTGGAATTTGAATATTAACAGCTTTGTCGCTATTTAAAGTAGATTTAGTTCTATGCCATGTAGGGGACAATACTAATCAATGTAACAAGCGAGTGCGGCAGGTCAGCCGCGGGGGCGGTCAGCCGGCGGCGTGGCGGTGGCGCGGCGCTGCTGCCAGGAGTGACGCGTCACGTAGGCGCGTGCGCTCGGCATGCGCGACGCGCCCCCCGTTACGCCGCCGCCATTATAAATCTCCTACGATTCCGCGGAATTTATGGGAACGTTGCCAGCGACATCCTCGCCCATCGACATCAACCGGTTATCGACTGGCCACTTGCCTACTCCGATTCTGGACACGTAATGGTCATCGTAAATTCGACTATCCATTTTGGAATGCAATGCCTATTTAATTAAAGGATACTGATTGGTTACGTTTCGATTGTAACTCTACGTTCGACTTCCGTTAAAGTGACTGTTGAGAGCTATAGGGTAAATGAACCAGTTGTGCGCCATGGGGAATTCCAAACTTAAGCTCCATTCAATAAGGTATTCAATGAAAGTAGTGCTTTCAACGTGTTAATACAAATACGCAAGCGGAATCGGGATTACAAGTGCGGCATGCAAAAGAATAAGCGACATCAGACGAGAACCGGGACGAACGACCTCCACATCTGCAAAACGAATACAAATGCCCTAATCGGGTAGTCGACTAATGTGATCAGTCAGCACAGAAGTGTAATAAATCATGGGAAAATAACGAGAAACTTATTTGCATTCATTGCAGATTGCGATAAAAGTGCACACGACGACCACAGCAAAATAATATGAACCCGTTAAATCGATGAAATACGATGAAGGAATCTTTTTATCTATACTAGTGACATCATTGTGCCCAAAGGTATTACAAATTAGGTTGTGAATTAGCATATTCATGTGGCAGCCGCTGTCAAAGTTATAACAGTTATTAAAATTTGGACGGCGAAGTGCCTTCACCGAATTGTGGCTGTATTGTCGCGCGGCCTTTCAACGAGCCGAATACTTACACGCACTTCCTGTACTACGGGTATTCAATTGGCAAAAAACAACGACCACTAATAATAACCGTTTGTACGACTGGTAACAAGATGATAACATACGTGCTCGATCAAATTGACGCCGATAGCATCGTGTGCCATTGACCGTGATCCGCCTTCAAATGTCAAAGGTCGTTGTTAAGGATTTCCGCTTATAAATCCAAGTTAACGAATATTCTCTATAACAATAACATGATCATTATCTTCTAAGTTCACATCTACGTCTTACGAAGTGATCTCCACAATTTCGGAATATAATGTGGGAACTAATTCTTTCATATTTGCAAACAATGGTTGTGCAAAAACATGATTCGCAGACAGGTATCGTGTGATTGTGCAGTCTCATTAACTGGGTTTTTAAATTATATTTATTGTGAGAAAATAATTAACAAAGGCTTTTGAAATGTTTGTTTATTTTAAGGGGAGATTGAGTGAAGGCGCGAGAAAAAGTTGCACCACAGAAATATGAAGGTTTGCAAAGCTTTGCAGGATAGAGACTAGTCTTACAAAATGTTAATAGTGCAGATTACAGATTCCCGGCTAATGAGAGTTGTATAATAGAGGCGCGCCTTCCTGCGTCGTGTGGCGTCACAGTGAGACACAGCGTTCGTTACATTAGAGATGGTACTATTTTTTCTGAGAAAGGGAAGTGGACGGCAGACAGGTGAGCCGGTAACGGTGGAATGGCGACGAGCGAGCGGCCACGTCCCGCGCGTCCACATTCCTGGATAAATCTTTATCTAACCGATGCCGTGCCATCGGGCAACTTGGCCGACGACTAAACCCCAAACATACCTGTGTTCTACGATTATATCCTGTCCAAAATTAACTCACGCAATTTATACATTAGTTTGGTTGTTCAATGACTTAAAAAGGTAGCTATCTGAATATCGTCTGAATATTGGAGTTAAATAACTGTTTTGGGAATCTTTTGGAACGATGATTTGATTCATAACAAGAATTATAAGATTACCCATTGCAAAATATAAAAATGTTGATTAAACGAACCGAAAACTGGTTACGAAAAACCGCATACAGTGCAGCAGGTTGCGGGTTTGCAGTCAAACTGAAGTGAATAATCGATGCGTCTTTTTCCGTGCCGCAAACTAGTTAGCGTGCAATTTCATCATCTGTCAGCGCGCAGATGTACCCCTTATTGGGTAACAACCGCATACATATTCAGTATTCAATACACAGGCAGATAATTTTAGTGTCATATTCACAGGCTCGTGTATCCAGTGCAATGATAAGTAGAGCGTTGCATTCCCACATGATAAGTACCGCTGGTTGACGATTGTGGTGCCTTCTTTACGCAGGGAACTGATTTATCTTGGCGATTCGCTTCCGTTTCATTGTTGCATGGGCCGTGCGAATTTTGCGAAACTAAGACTTTACTGTTAATGCAATTAAAGGGGATACAGGATACTGTTAGCTTTGCCATTAGAAACTGTTCCCACTAACCGCAGCAAATATTTTCTTCCTAAAAAAAAAACTTCTTCTTCCTAAAGACTAATAATTTTCACAAATATGTGTGGGTATAGAAACTTTACTTCAAATACATATTAGATAACAAAATGCATGCAAATATTTAGGTAGAAAGATAGTATAACTATCTATCATTATGACTAAACATTTAACTATTTATGAATCACTTATTAAATATCACCGTGGTACATTGCCATAATCACATGATTAGTGAAGTGGAAGTGATCAGTGTTAACAAATGGCTGAATGGCGCTATACCTGTACTGTCTAGCTATAGCCGCCTCTAAATATAACCTCTAAAGTGTTCGCTGAGCCATCCTACATCATTATAACATTTTCGTTCCAAGCTAAAAAATCGTGATGTAAAATATTTCACAATATCCTTTCTATCAGTTTTCAAAACTAGATGCATTGTTGCCTCGAATCTCCATGATGCAATAAGTTTCATGCAAGAAGTTCATAGACATGCAGGCATTGAGTTACTTTCAAGCATCGTAATACTCATTGACCTTAGTTGACTTATGCGTAATTAGCGCGAAAACAGGATTTAACGCAAGTACACGACTGCTAACTTCCAGAATATTTATATGTAAAATTTTCGCTCATTTCTAAAGATCTGACACCTGATAGCTACTAAAAATCTAGTGTAGGGCTTCCGATGTCCTTCCCACGTCTATTTCAAATACCATTAAACAGTAAGGCCGTAAGACCACTTTCTTAGTTTACGACCTAGGGATCGTTAAAATGCAAAGCTGGTACAGGCACTTGCACAGATACTATCGATATCCTGCATGTTCCCACGCAATCGTTGCGGAAGTCCGTATCGTTCTGTCAGCGATGCTGGGCTGGTGCCTGGACATCGGTCCGTTCCCACGCTGGCTTGCGTCCGGAACCTTGCGATTATGCATCACAGCCTAACAAAATTATAAGAACATTGTTACAAGCTCGTGGCTATGTAACAACAGGAGTTTTGTTGGTTGTTCGGGTAACTGGGTCGAAGAGAAACACTGGTGTTCAATACTGGAAGCAGACCCTTGCATAGTTTGGGAAAAGGTTAGACAGATGATTTGAAATTGTTGGACTTTCTTAAATACGTAATAATAAACCTACTGTTTCATTGACCAGTCTAAGTTGAAACTGAAAACAGCGAATTGTTAAAATTGCGCAAAAAATATACGTTTATTCGGCTGTGTTCCGGTGCTACGGAAGCGCGTATGCAGTTTCAAGTTCCACTTTTAACATATCAACACTTGCTTATATTTCGATGACATTACGCTCCAGTTATAGCGCAAACTGTTAAACGACACGCAAAACTTCCTGTTTCCCTTACACGCTAAACAACTACATCTTCACATTTAATAACATGCATTAAAAACATGGCGTCGCATAGTGTCCGCATTCGGAGCCGCAATATTTTGCACTCATAAACGTCGCGATAACGGCCAATTTAAAAAATATAATATGCTTTTAAGTATTCGTTTTATCAAAAGAGCATAGAATGCAGCTGCAGAGGATCGGTTTTATTGCTATGAGGTTTTTATATACCTGGTAATCGGCTTTATCTGGGTTCGGGCACAATTATGGTAATGCTGTGGTTAATATTAATTAATCCACACATTGCTCAAGCCATGTCACTGGAGCCTTTGTTAAGTACGCTCTCATATTACGGACAGTGGACACCCTACACCCAATATTTCACCTTATCTGGCGAGTTAATGTGCCATAAGCAGATCACATCATAATATTAAGTTATTAGAGGCCAGATAATCTGCTAAACAAGCCAGGTATAAACTGAAACGAGACAGAAAATTTATTTCTGTACTATTTTTAGTGTTGGGCAGATGTTTACAAGAAAATAAAACACCGAAAGTGGTACTAGCCGACTGCGGAGTTACCATTTAAGGAACGAGAAAACGATTCACAAGATACAACCCTTTTATTAAACGCAGTTGGGAATTATTATTTGTACAGATGGAGATGGTTGTAAAAATGGATCATTTTGATTTTGAAGTACAAACCTTTTATGCCATAATCTTGAACTCTACCGAAAGTGGCATCTAATATAGCTTCGAAAGTTGGAAGAGCACTTATCGGCTAAGCCGTTTTTAAACCGCTTCAAAGATATAATACGCCCATAAGCCGATAACACCGTTGTCACTGTTTAGTGCACTACCCTAATTATGTCAGAAAGCTTCTCGAACTTTCTATGCGTTTTCTTTTAATTATACTCATTCACACGTCAATGAATTCCTTTCACGAAACGACAGAATAATATGTCGTGACAAACCTCATAATTGTATGTGTAAATGATGGAATTAGTGTACATGTTACATTCGTGGCCGTATGGGTGTTTTATTGTTTATTTGTGTTTAAATTAAATTCGAAAGTAGTCAACATTCACAAAAACATTATATTCTATACTACTAAAAGCGAATAAGATTTACAAAGCTGTTGATTTACCAATATATAAGATCTTTAAGACAATGGACATTTCTGATCTAGTTTTTTGTATTAAAAATGTGAATGCCCTAATGATAGCAGCTAGCCAGACAACAGTTTAAAACTAGATCCCCCTCTTCTCAAGAGCCAAGACACTTTAAAACTCGGTCGCGATCGACGACGTGCTTTATCAGAAAACCAATTTTAAGATGTTAGCTAGAGCACTGAGTCCACAAAGCATCCATTATCAGGATCTGATAAAAACACACACAAAGCTACCACGATGCAAAAAAAAATGCAAAAGATACTAAAATAAGGCTTATTACAAGCGACTTACCCTTATCATCAATTTCTGTTATCAGGTCGAGGGTATAGACGATGTTAGATGATTGTAAAACCGAGAGTGCACTAGAAACTTTCTCCCGATGCGTTATTGACCGATGACGTCCGTTATCAGTACGCATGTACGGCGTATCGGTAAAATACTGCGCAGACATTACCCTGCGTAGAACACGGGCGTAAGCGACAGCTATAAGAGGCAACAAGTTCAATTACCTCATAATTTTCTTTATGACAATATTACCAGCTATTGAAAGAACAGATTGCGACACGGCACAATTAAATTAGATAACTTTGTGTTACCAAACGAATGTGTACCGATACGGAGATACAGCGCTCTGCAAGCGGGATGAGAGACTGAACTATCGATCTCAGTTACCTAAGTGCAGGTCTTTACCGACTGCAGCGTTGTACCTGTTTTCATTTATTTGTTACCAGGCTTTTGAGCTTTCCGCTTAATAAAGCTACTGAAGCACCTCTATGTTACGCTGACGTCAACGTACCATTAAAGAACTTTAAAATATAATTGTAAAATACATTATTATCAGAAGGTCATTCAAAAAACAGCTTTAATGTCAAAGAGCTAAAACACCAAGTGCTTTCACGTGTCAAATAAATTTGCTCTCGTTTAAATCCTTTCAGCAATAATCTTTTACGCTCTTTTACAAATCAAGTTGTCATAAACCAATTATATCAATGAAAATTTCGTCTACTACACGTGATATACTACGCCTAAATAGACCTTGATTATTGTACGTTTAAATGGGATGGTTGATGTGCTGTACCTATTATATGTATTAACTCAATCAACGCAATAAAAAATATTTGCAGCCATAAATATAAATAAGCACAAGTAACAGACAGAGAGAGAAATCTAATCAAAATACTGAATCTAAAATTCTAGACAATTCCTAAAACCTTTCAACGAAGTGTTCACCGTACCAATACTGCAAATTAAATTAAAAAAAAAAACCAATGGAAACAGTACCAAGGACAATAGTGCGTACATATGTCGAAGTGTGACACTAATTTACATAGCTTGTGACCGGATGTCAGGCACCGGCATCATTTGTCCGTGCGGTGCATGTTTGCATTAGTCCTGATGCAGCCGGTCAAGGCTGACCTTGGGTTAGACCACCCGCATGTACCGGACTAAACGAAAAGGTATGATATACCAAAGGTTATGAATTCAAACAATCAAATTCCTGACCTGAACATCCAAACACCTAATACTATGTCCAGCTGGACACAATTGTCTAAAATTGGTAACCATGGCCTCCTCCTATCTTTGTTCCTTCTGGAGCCCTGTGAGTACTAAGCGGTAACTCTCTGAAGCGAAAATGAGATTACATGTGGAAGAGAATCGTAGGTAGGTAAAGCTCAATTTAATAATGGATTACAGATATTCTTTGCGATGTTTCGAGAAAGCTAATTTAGCATTTTCGGTATCGAAGAAATGTTGCCATCCCACTTTTCATGAATGGATTCAGAGTCGCAATTATAAACCAGGGTGACTTTCCAGTCCAGATGAAAGCGATACTTCAAGGGAAGGGCATATCATCCAGTGCTGGTATCCATAGAAACCAAATCGATTACTGAAGGTAGCTCAGTGTCTAGACAGACCATCAAAGGATGATGTTACATGTCTATGACGCATCCCATGAAACGAACAAAAGACTCTTTGCTTACAATAACCAATTAGTGCACGCTTCTCAAGATAAACAAGTTAACATACATGAAAAATACATCATCACGTTGAAAATTTTGATAGCATATTCAATTGCAACAGTTCTTATGAGAAAATGTTGAAGTTTAATCAATTTATGTGAGCAGTTTTCCAGGTTACGGTAAAGTTTGATGATATCAAAAATCTTTTTGTAGTCCTGACTAATTATTTATCAAAATTTCGTTGAAAAAATGTCTAGATAATTAATAACAGGCAGTAAAGCGGATGCAAATGATTGTGCAATTTTTTAGGTTAGTTTTATTAACGATGCGGGTCACAGTGATAATATTGAACGAGAACAGAGCCACGTACACAATACTCAATAGATATTACGTATGATTCGATAATTGACTTCTGATACTTGATTAAGAAAATAAATTGAGTACAGACAAAGATACTGGACTTATGCAAGAGGTCCAAGCTTGGTTTATAATGGAAAACGTGCTTCTATTCTTGAACAAAAATTGGCTATTTGCTTTATTCTCTATTAGTGTCTAGTGTAACTAATGTAAATCACTTACAGTTGGCCAGCCAAACTGTATTCGCGCTGAGTCGAAATAGTTTTTTTAATATGCAAGTATGTTTGCAACATTGCTGATTACTCTAGGGCATCGTAAGACTATCTAGTCCACATTAAATGCAGGCACAATTTGGCACGGGCTGCGGCGCAGCGTCACATCCGGCCCGATGACCGCTTGGTTGCGCAAACGCACCAACATGGGCATTGTATGCAAAACGTTCGCGCACCACTCGCCAAATACCGAATGTTAACGGCACTTTACTAATAGGGATTTAGGGTAAAAGGAATTTGTTGAAAAACAAGATTTTGTTTTTAGAACATGAAGTAATTCAGCAACATTGAAAATAGTTGCACGAGTTCTCAACAGAAAATCCAATGTTACAAATTAAATACATGTTTTGTTTATCCCTTCTGTTCGTTTAAATACCTTCCGTTTTCCAGGCCATTGTTAGACTCTGTTTATGGTTTCCCGGGAAAACAGTATATTATTGTCTATCTGTTTGATAGTGTATGTTCCGTTCTATACAAAAGAATCAATGAACATACCAAAGGGAACAAAGCATGCCGACATAGCTACTTACACAAATAATTATAAAGATAATCGGCTACTGACGCTAGACTATGACACATCTCCGCACCGATTTTTTTGTATTCCAACGCTGGCAAACTTCCGGATGTGCATACATAATGAGATTAAATCGTTCCCCGGGCAACAAATGTACAGTAAAAACACAAAAGGCTGAAATCACACACCCGTTCAACGAATGATGTTTACCCAAGCTTCGTCGGACAAATACACTGGCCCTTTGAAATGCGCGTACGCCGCTTATACGCGATATCAAAAGGACCGGAAGGATTTGAGCTTCTTCCCTCCGTTTCCTACACTAACTAATGTTAATTTTTTAAGCAAACAGCCTTTATAGTCTCCCATTCAACGTCTTTTAAGCTGACGATCCGTCTTCGCAAGAACTTTTTGACAGATCATAATAAATTGATGTTGAATTACTAGAGAAAAAAAATATTTTGTGTGTATTTTTCGCAAAAATATTTTAGTTCATATTTTGTAAAATAAAGTCCTTTTTACTTACACGACTTAACCGATTTGACTGAATATTTATAGAATTTCTAAAATAACATTGCAGACAAATTAGTCTTCTGCCTCAATTTAAGGGTATACCAGGGAAGTACCTAATCTATGCTTTGATTGGATTTATTCACAATATATAAAAATAAGTTATGAATAAAGCAGGCGCTCGTCTTCATCTTCACGAAGCCACAGAGAAGCATCGTTCATGTGAAACAAATCCTGACCGGGACCGGACATCCGTCTTTGTCGATATTCCCGTTCTACATCAAAGGGAACCACTCAATTTTAAACACAAACAAGTTTGAACCTTAAAAATATGAATTAAGAGCCCATACTAGCATTTTTGATAACAGCCACCAAGAATCTGCCTCTACAGATCTTGTAACTCGAAGAGATGATTAAATTGCAGTGGACAGCATTACAATAGCGGATGCGGAAATAAGTCGTAGTGTTACAAATTCAGATGCAGTCCACGCCCAGAGAGAGCGCGCTCATAATATCCTATTGTATGATGAAGATATATCCTACTCAGTATTCACCGACATTGACATATTAAAGTTCAATTGGATAAATTTGACGCGTGTTTAACATTGTAATAAACACGAGGGATCAAAGTAAATAAGGATAAATACTATCCAATATTATCTATGTACCGTAATTGATTGATGAACTGTTTGACCTTCAGTGGATCGTGACGCAGTGATTACGAAGCACTTACCTGGAACAAACGACCAGAAATAAATGTTAACGAGCTGAGATGAGGAGTAACAGAAATAGATAATGATATTAAATTTGTCACTTCGTGTTGAGAGTGGTCACTCGCGCAATCCGTAGGTGTCGCCCACGTTCGATACATTTCCGTTGGGGACTTCAGAGACGAGACACGTTCTTCCCTTGAATTCATGCTAACTTTTCTTTAGATCCTATCGATCCTACATGACGGTTTGTTTGCTAAGCACTTAAGACACCTACACTTAATTCGAGATAAATTTATAGTTCCGATAGCTGCACCGGTTGATTGGTTACAAGAAACGGCGACCTTGTCGGAGGACTCGATCAGCGGACGTGGATGGTCGTAAAATAAAAACGGCTCTCGTAGTCGCAGAGACAAACAGACAGACGGCTATAATATAATATGGCGAGACACTCACACGATTGACGGCCGATAGCTCCTTCGACAGAATGCCCGGCATCCGGCATTCAAGGTGACACGGCCCATCCTTGCAAATACGGTCCCGACCAAAGTAGTATTATCACAGAAACAATCGTACTGCCTAATTATCATGAGAATAACATAGATAGCTATTTCCCATTATCATAAATCAACAGACGCAGGTAATCTCGACAGAACGTTTAGAGTATAAGCGTTTGTGGTTAATTGTGTAGTCTCCATAAATCCCAAGAAATATGAAACCTTTAACATTAAACGCCACTTACTGAATACTTTAATGTCCAATATTATTATAGTAAGCATTCAACTTGAAGCGTTAAATCATTATGATGGTCAATAGAAAACTGAATCATTACTCAACATGAGATTTCAAATTAAATTCCGTAATATAATCCGCGGGACTATCTCCAGGGCCAAGGCAGCAGTCATATAGAAATAGTTGAGTAATACGCCTTATGGATGGATGGCATCAAGGCGGAGTGTTAGCCTAGTGCGCAATGGATTGTCGTTAAATTGAATTAGAGCGCACCACCGGCTTGCGCCCGCGCAGTTCGACGACCGATCGCCCACCACATTTACCATACTTATTGATCCCATTCAGCCGATCCTTTTTGATTGATCAACCTTGATGTGGGAGTGACAGCGTTCCAAACATGTGACAGAATTTATGATTTTTGCTTGTAAAGAGATTATTATTGTCGCCACGCAATTGTAACGACGACTGGTTTCAAAAGTAGTAAATGAGTATTTCTAAACATTCTTTATGTGCCTGTGGGCAGGAGGAAAGTATATAGAAATACGAAGGCGGGCGTGGGCTTAGGTCGGGGGCGGCGACATTTCTCCCTCCAGCGACAGTAACTTAGTGCTCAAATGAGCTGGTTCTTATTAATGTGTGATAGTGACGCGTGACGCAGCCTTGCATAATACAATGCAACTAGAATAATAGCAGACGGGAAGTGAACAATCACAGATATATGTTATGCAAACGTAGGTTTCTGCACATAATCCTTGATTTTAAGTTACCGAATGACATGAGAGATGCTTTCGATCACAAGAATGCAATAAAAGTGGATGAACTTGAGAATGTTGATCTCAATGTTTACCAACAAAACAGGACATTAGTCTAAATCTGTTTAAAGTGGTCATTCTACTTTTTGTTCTTCACAATAAATTGAAAGGGCACCTTCAAAGTGGCAGTGCAGTAAATATTTGCTTACAAACAAAAATCTGGCTTTAAACATATCAGTATTTTGTCGGACATCGGTTGAAGCAAATATTTTATGATTTTCTTAGTAAGCCAGGAAAGAGCATCAAGTAATTTATGCACGAGGTAAAAAATAGACAACAGAACACACTGTTACTTTCACCGCTCCATACTCAAAGCCATTGCAACGTGTGTCCCACTTCCTGGCAGCACTTAAAATTGACTTCAGTACTGCAGCCAAGTAAGGTATTGCCACTTCATCAAACACTGCATTATTTTGATAATAATTAGGTACAACTTCCAATACCTTGACTATTCGTACCTTTGGAATTCAGTAATGTGATCCTCGTTATATACTCCAGTGATAAATTATTCTAAAGAAATATTTCTCCAATAAATTCTTACACGCGTGGTAAGAAACCGCAAACCACAAAACTCCATAGTTTTCATACTTCTTATTACGCTATTTTATACACCTACTTGACTTGATATTATTACTAACGCTTCATAAATAGGAAATAATATTTTTATAAGCTATTCACTTCGGATTGACAGAACTCGATTTTGGAACTTGTTTTCTGCCAGCTGACCTCTAGAAGGTAAACACCATTACAAGTTAATATTACAAAATCAAATGTTTCGCCAACAGTAATAGTAATAGGTACAAACTATAAATCAAACAGAGGTGACTTCTCAGTAAAATTTATTTTTTACCAATATACGTCACCTAAGATTGATAAATGACCGAACAAATATTTATTAAACTTCCATAAAAACTGACGCGATTTCGGCAGCCATTAAGTCCAGCCCTAGACGTGAGGGACCGAACTAATCCCTCAAACAAGTGTATGGGCACGTGCCTCGGGGACCATGCAACCGTCGAAATTATTTATGAAGATAACCCTAACACCGCATCATCAACCAATTTATTGAACAAGAGGGATATAGGTACGCCGCTATGGTAACGCCGCTGAAAGTGTGTTTATAGCATCCGCCT
Organism: Heliothis peltigera; assembly: GCA_958496145.1. Lineage (NCBI taxonomy): Eukaryota > Metazoa > Arthropoda > Insecta > Lepidoptera > Noctuidae > Heliothis > Heliothis peltigera. Next base: position 2,168,760 of record OY292326.1, on the reverse strand, counting down.
TCCTGCTGTGGACCGACGAAAATACCGTTACGCCCGCACAACCAAACTCCATTGATTTACATACGCAAATCATGACGACATTTGCTTGCTCACAATGCGCAGCCGAAATACGCCGATGTTCATCCACCAGTCCACAACACAACACTGAGCAAAGTGATTCATTGCCCACTTCCACCCACCGAGAGACCATATTCGTATGAATGAAGATGTTATCCTTAGACCTTTTTGGAAATTAGACCAAGTCGCGCCTTGAAGAAGGTTGTTTTTAAACTCATTAATATTTCATTCCAAGGGCACTCGTCTGGAATGCAGTGCTTACAAAAACACAATTCCCATTCAATGACCAGAAGCACAGATCTTGCGACTATTATGTTTATTGTAGATTGCAAATGTCAACGACGTGCTTTATATCCATGTGCCTGGAAACTGAACATTTCTATTCAGAGCAAAGGCCTCATCTCCTGTTTATTAAAGTCTATTCAACCACTAAACTAGTAGGAAATGGCATACAAGATGTCTCACGGCAATGTGTATCTACATTCTATTGCGTCCTTACGTGAATGGAATGTCCGACGGGGACACTTTAATTTGTTGTGGATTCTTTTAATAGAAACTAATAACCGCTAATGGTTATCGCATACTATATGTACCGGTTGAGTTATAGATTAAGTCGTGGCGGAAACAGCCTTCAACAAAAACAAACTAATGCTACATGGGGGGGTTTAAAAATTTTTACACTCGTTAGTGCATCCGGTGAATTACGATTGCGCGTGGTGTCTTTTTGCTTTGAGTTCGATTTAAAAAAATAAACCGATCAATCGGCCAGCATAGCACACAGCGAGGGAGAATATCCTGTCGCCGCGGGAGAGTGGGGAGGAGGTTGCGCGCAGGCATCCATGAATGGCCCTAACGAACTGGCTGGCCTTGGCAGGACAGCCCTGCGGCCCTCCAGTGTCGCGGCTAGCTACGAACATAAACTTACATCTAACATTATAAGCCATTAACACCCTATGATATATAGCCTTCCTTTGAACCGCATTCATAAATACATGTATTATGATGAGTTATAGAGTCAGGGCATTCAGCGCCAACCTAATCCGATGTCAATATCTGGCATAAAAGCTCAAAGTAAGATAATATTTCTTCCATGGACGAAATGGTAATATCAAAGCTTGTTTAGTTACGAAACATGATTATGTGTCGATGGTGATACATACCTATGATAAACTATATAAAACAGGAAACGCTTCAAGTCTTGCACACATACGTACGTACGAGCGCGGTAAACATCTCATTCACGATCCTTTGATTGAGTTTGAATGAGTGACGTGCTCAGCGTTTACAATTCGCCTCGTAACAGGAAGTGAAACGAGTCCAACTATATCAAGGACGCTAATATTGGAACATGATTTGTTACTCCATTCATCAAGGCAGCTTCAAACTTAATTTCTTTCACAACCTGTTTGATGGCTGCTTCGTCAGTTATTTCATAATAATCTTCGAGAGTATTGAGTTTTAAGATAGGAGTGTTTGTAGGATTTTGTTTATTATTTGATAGGATTGTATGTAATATTCATGCAGGGAAATGATTGGTGCGACCTTGAACAGGCCAGGATCGACATGCTAACCCACTTAACGCGGCGTGCCTGCGCGTGCCGTCAAGGGATTACGGCTCGAGCTAATGACGCCACAATTTACAACATCTGGTGATTTGCTTTTATTTGTTCCACTATTTACATGAAACTAACACATTGATGAATGCGACTGTTTACGATTTGATCATTCAAGTTTTGCTGTGAATCAAACTATATCCTATTCTTCGATGCAAAGATTTATGCAGAATGGCAGTGCACGACACTTAAGCGTAATCACTCAATTTGAAGTTCACTTAAAGGGCATAATGACATGCACTAAGTCATTTCTTGGAGGTCAATGGCATAGCAAAGCGGAAGTTCACAAAGTAGACACAGTATTTGTTCGTCTCCCATAAACTTTGGGAGGAGCTGCGGGCGAATGGTCAGGTAAACATCGAGAGTTCCGTGCCACTGGTGACGATGGTTCTCAGGCAAGCCGCGGAACGTGCGGAAGAAGTAACATTACGCGGCTATGTAGCCGACCAACCGTCTCCCGAAATTCAAACAAAACCAACGAACGCTGTAATGTCCAATGAGAGCGCCTACTAGTACCCATATTTACATCAACTGTGGACTGGCCAAGCAACGCCTTTAAGAGTTGCCAATAAAGACACGCTTTCGCATCATTGTTCATTGAAGTCCTATTCGCCCATCTATGTAAACAATGTTTTTGGCGGAAGGAGTTCCTTTATTTTGGCGTATCTTCCCTATCCGATTATTTACTCTCACCATGTTAACAGACACAACTTAAAGAAAGAAAATAGTTTTTAGAAAAACTGTGATCTGAACGAGATTCCTTACATAAATGCTACGCTCTCATCAAATGATCCTGTCAAACAAGGTTCCCAAACTCCTAGCTTACCTGTGTGCATTACTTACAAAAAACTTATTGTTTGACGGCGTGCAAAGGCAGAGGGTCAACTCGTGATCGATGATCTACTACGGTAAGTTTGTAATAAGCCTGAGTCAGGCACGAATTCTGATTCACGGTACTGTACTGTGGAGTAAATGCCAGATCATTTGGTGTCAGTTAAAATTGCCGTTGCGGATCCGTAAAGGAACGTTGACCTGGATTAGTGAACGGCCGCCAGCATATGATACTGCTCTCATATTCAATGCACAAATGGCCAGTTTAGCAATCGGTTCACAGCCCGGATCTGCGTCTTGAAAACAGAATAAGATGTGAACAATGCCTCATTATAGACCGGTGTTGTTAGCACCGCGGTCTGTGCTAAGGAAGTCAATATCTATTAGCTCGTCACAATAGGTGAGCGACATCCGAAGCTCATTACTGGCATACGTTTCCGTTGGCGATTCGCAACACGCGAATAAATCGCGGCCTATCGGAATATCAGTGGGCTTATCACGTTTTATATACATTGTATGAACATTACTTTTAAAAAAATAAACAAAGATTGCATTTAATATTTATGCATTTTTGTCATCGTTTCTTATTCATGTCGATCTGGCTGCTAATTGTGTCATTAATGCAACCCGTTCTTCTCAAAGAATTTTTCAAAAAGAAGTCCGAGAACACATTTTTGTGTAAGATAAATGAGTGAAAGGTAAGGATATAAATAAATAACGTGAGCTGTCAGTTGTCTAACAATTATTAACATTTATATCAACCTGTCGATGTATACGTGTTATTAGAGCTCTGGTAGACTCGTAAACACACGCGACCTTGGCTGGTGCTTGTTTACGGATACAAATGCGTTGGCAAATGAATTCGAATGGCAAAAAGATGATACCACTGTTTTGCTTTAAATTTTAATTGATGAATGGTAACGTTTTACGAAAAGTTTTAAAAAATCCTATGTTCCTGATCATAAACAACTGCATATGACTACTACTGATAATAAACACCGACAGTGAATGCATATCCATAAACCAATGCAAATAGAACGTGAGGACGCATAATATCCAAGCACTAGTGATCCGTGCCAGCAATCTTCAGGACATAAAGTAAGCAAACATGATTTGTTTTGTGCAAACACTGTCTGTTATCTTGGCGGTTTACAGCCGTATTATCTGTGCACACCACCTCACCACCTACGGTGAACATGGTAGTCACAAGAGACGTACGTGCTTTTCCTACTACACAAACATTTGTAATGTCAATATTTGTCGCATGCCCCCGCGAGTGTTGCAAGAGGCCGCCCTTCTACCTCATCCTACAGACTTTTGATGAGCGCAAACAAACACGGGGATAAAAAACGGCTTGTTCAAACAAACAAAAATGAAAGATAGCTAAAGAGACGATTTAACATCACCGACCGATCAACGTGAGTTATATCACAAAGAAATAAACGTGAAATTGACGTCAAACAATGATCTTGCGAGAAGAAATCCGACGAGTGAAACCATGATCGCTGATTTAATGAATACATTTTACAGGGCACCAGTACAACGAACAGCGGAAAGCGCATAATGACTTCCGTTCGTCGGACAACGAGAAACATCGAAATAAAACGACGTGCCGATATCCACGGACTCCGAATCGCAAAGACCCAAAGGCCCTGACATGTTTTCATACATAATTGTTTAGGAGTTAACCACCACATGTTTATGCATAGCTGCAGCTTTTTGTAGTATTTTGACAAATGCAGACTCTGAATTTGAAATTCAGGAAATCATTTTACGATTTAAAGGACTTTGATAAACGGATATGGGAAGTGCGGTCGACATAGCGCAAGTGCCCCACCGTTCATCGGCTCGCGATTCTAATTTTGATATATCCTGCGGGTTTCCTGCGCAAGCACCGACCGGAACCGGCCCACTCTCCACTGGTAATAAATAAACCGTACGAGTTTCCAACGTCGCCGTCATGAACTTATAAATAAGTGGAAAATCTGATGAGAATATCTTAATTCTACCAACTGTTCAAAGCCATCAAACATTTATGAAGTGCAAGTATGAATCTAAATTTTTCGTGAAAGCAATAAAACTGTAAATGAATGCAGTCCCAACACTAGTAGTCACCCATCACGTATGTGGCATTATTGTCTAGTCGTGTGAGCTACGAATGATAACAATGCGGTCTATACTAACAAAAACAACCCACTATATCTGCACTGATGTACACAGTATATTTACATACCACACAGACTTTAAACACACGCACGGGAAGCTACTTCGTCTGTCGTCTAACACATTCATCGCAAAATTATAGCTATAAATAAAAACATAACATGTTTACAATAAGTCTATTTGCGTATATGATGGACTAAATACCATCAGAAGAAATATTAGGTTCAAAGTAGAGGTCACGCTAATAGACGAAAAAGCATTGCTTTGGTTCGTATTTGTGAAGTTTGAACTGGTCAGTAATCAGTTCACATCCTCTTTAGACTCGCGTACTAAATGTGCAAGTTAACACCTATTGTTTCTGACGATGAGTACTCTTTCCATTCTCTACACCTAACGAGCCCATTGACTGTTTCTAGGAACTACTCCGATTGTTTAGTTTTCAGGACGGCACCTTTGGCCACTGCAACTTGGAATATCTGCATCTATTGTTTGAAGCCACACCATGAATTTAGTGCCATAGAATAAGGTAAACTACAAGTTACCCTATAGTGAAAACACAAGTCTGTGATTTCATGCAACAACTCATAAGCTGTATGCTAGGATGAGCACAGTCGTAATGATGATATGAAGTCAGTCACAGTCCAAGAGCTCGTCATGGGAAAACGAGTCTTTAGAAACACATATAGACGGTAATAAAGATACATAATCATCAAGCACTACTTTACACCGTTCCATACACTGAATTAAGTTTCATCCTCGTGAGAAAGCAACAAATTTCCCATAAATATGTATAACCCAAGCAAATAATTAAATTGATAAAATTCGTTATTCAATCAAGATATACATTAATGACACTCTTATAAACATATGTACATGTTACATCCTTTACAACTATGTATACCAACAATTAAAGATCAATAGAACAAAAAATATACAATAATTGCAAAGATAATTGAAGCTGTCCATCAGGGCAGAAAAATAAAAAGCATTGACGTTAACCAACACGACACAAAAACATTCGGTGGACATGTTTGCTGCTGTAAATGCAAACCCTAGCACGACTGTCGCAAGCTAATGTTCGAGACCGTACTCATTAGCGATTAAGATTATTTTAAAAACAATAACATCCGTGATATTGAACGACAGAACATTAATTCTATGACCATAATAAGAAAGGCAATGTATAAGGAGGCTTGACTGCAGACCGAAAGAAGACAAAGCGGCAGGGGGTAATACTGATAGCCCGACGTTTAATTGGATAGGCGACCTTTTACGGCAGATTTTCTTCAAAGTAACAGAGACTCACGATCTCGACTGTCGCCTGATGTCGCGAGACAGGAAGCTGGGGCAAGGGGCGCGGGGGCACGCTACACGATATCCCTTTTACGCGGACCAATTAACGGACCCCGTCGGACCGGATGTGCGTATACACATGCATTAGCACCTCCACCCTTCACTAATCTTTTTATGGGAACCAAAAAAGCATTTACAGAAATATACAGCACCGCCAAATCTTAGGTGTCAAGAATATTTTATTGTCAATAATATGGTCACATACGCTGCGGAGACGTGACTTCATTGACCGGATTTCACACCATAGGCAATCGTCCTTGGTTTGAGCTACTTAGCTCTTGAGCCGCCTATGGTACAGGACAATAAAACTTGCTAAGCATACAATTACATCCATAAGTGATGGACATGAGAGTAATTGTATTCAACACGCGTCCCATATGGGCACGGTACCTCCAGACGGAACGTTTCTTCACGAGAGCTCCATTTATTTTCGAAGCGTAACGCATGCGTCGTCGCCAAATCTGTCCAACTATTTACAGCTGGAGTAATTCCACGTGTCGGTGTTCTGACATTGTTGTAAACCTAAAATAGGTCAAGAGCTCGTGGGAATTCCCAAATACCAAAATATTGAAATCATTAATGCAACGAAGTGAACGAAGCGAGTTATTTTGGGGAAACGTAAATTCCTCTGAAATTTTTCTTAAAGAGTTTGACGCAACGGGTTTAAATACTAAACTTAAATGTTGAATGCTTCAAAACTGATTCTAGTTATTAAACCAAAATTAAAGTTGTCACAACAGGAATAAAAAAAATAAGCTCAGATAATCATAACATAACTAAAATCTAGTCTACATCATCCCAAGAGCTACCAAAATGCTAGAACTGTAAGAGTAAAACTGAAGTCTGTATGGCCTTCATACAAACCAATAATATACATACATAAAATAATTACTTAAACAAGGAACATCATATTTCTATTATTAGCTTTTCCGAAAGAAACCGGAAGTAAGCCCGTGCCGCCAATTACAAAGCCAAGGTATGGCAGACGTCCGTTACTTCCGTCTTGGCGTGTCCGGGAACCACCCTCTAGCGAGGGCTGTTCCGGTAGGGAGTCGTATTAATAAGTGCTTAAGAGTTTCGGTTATTTTTTTCGAAACAGATGGACTTTCAGAGTAAGTCATTCAAGTGACACACCACAATTGATGGCACTTTTTTTTTTCTTTATCTCAATTGGTGTGGTATTCTTATAAGAATTGCCATATCTGAATATTGTTTAACATAGCCACCATCAAAAATGAATACTCCACAATTCATTTCAGAGGGTTCGTGTGATGCTGCGCGAGCGCAGCGATCGCGAGCTCATAGCCCATTACCGGCCGATCGTATAAACTTCGAACATAATTTATCGCTTCCTCTCTGTGTTTTTCACTCGGCAACAATGCTCGCCTCTCCAAGTGTGAAGTTAATGGCTTTACGACGTGTCGAGGTGTAATTTGCTTTAACGAGCTCATGGATTCAGAATGATAGCATTACACATTATCACCGCAATGTTAGAATACTCAAGATCAATCAAATTGCAAACTGCAAAAACTTCACATCCTCCAATAGTTGCCATGGAGCCCCCGCGGTTTTCAATACAGCGAAACAATGCTCAAAAAATGTAACTAATTAAAAGTGCAAGAGCCAGCGGGGTCTCGAATCGTTTGTTCGCAAGCTTGCCTCGTGAGAATCTGTCTCAGTTGTCGCAACATACCACTTGACTAATGGCAGTTCGCATCTACATGGAAACTTCGTGAGAATCATTTGACGACCGCATAGAATGACGCCAGCGCAAAGTTCAATGATATATCTGTAACAACTTAATACCTGGCTGGAAGCTGTACGGTTGAATGACTTCAATGTTCTTCAAATGATATTTCAAATAATACAATGAATATTTGCGACAGACAGTCCTGTGTCCGTGATAGATTTAATATTTGATCCCATCAAATACTCTATGTATACCTGTGGGCAGTAGGATGTGAATAATGAGACATGACTGGATAATTACTTGTCGAAGGAAATGATATTTAAATCGAGTAGATCGCATTCATAAAACAAGTTGCTGTAATAAGGAAAAAGCATATTGAAAAGCTTAATGAAAATGTGGAGGGTTACCACCGAGTGAGCCACGGTCACGATAATCGGATTTGTTATAATCTAAGTACAAAAAATGCACGATGTCCAGCGTTTGTACTCATACAGCTTGGTCTTCATTAATGGGATTACGCAGCGCTGGGCTGGCAAAAGAGGGTGTGCCCATTTAATTTCCGTTGACCATCACGCGAAGCTTTCAAAGTTCAGTGAAACACCATGAATATACCATGTCATTTGTGTACGATGGAACCATTCATAACTGCTCAATTGATTCGTCCCAATCTTACAAGACTATCTTCAGGATCGATGTCAAAATTAAGTTAACCCATCAATTTGATCTTAAGCGGCAGATATTAAAGGACTGTAAGACTGATCATTAATTATTCGATAACATGTTCTATAAAAATTATCTCAAAGATAACACCTGATTATTCTGTGAGATAAGATGGTGCCGTCGATCAGCTTCCTGTTCGATTGAGACTTTATTACAGTTGCGATCTCACCGAGCAACGTCTATAACATAACATTATCTACCTTCATATTTGTACTAGATGTAATTTCCGTAATAAACATTTCTTGCACCTGTTTATAGTAACAAAAACTGTTCGCCACAAGCGACCAGTTAGAAACGTACGTAGTAATATCGTCGTAATGGGATGAAATGAAGGAGTGTTCCGAGCGAGGCGTGTCAATTTAATATCCGCTGGTGGGCTCATGATAGATGGCTGTTTTATTAGCCCCCGGACTGAGTTTACGTGCTTACTCTACACATCAATCGACACGATCAAGTAACTCGCTTGGGTTTAAACTTTCATACATCCGGATACTAACTCCTCAAACTACAAATACGCGTCTTCTAGAATCAGAAAATCTTTAACCCCGATCTAAATTCTTAATTGACGTCCATAAAAGGGAAATCGCGAAATGGTGTCGTACCAAAACCGATCGATATCACGCGCAAACAATAGGGGCTCATCAATTTCGAAGCGACGTGAGTTGTGATAAAAAATTGGCGAGAATAAGTCCAGGTAGAGTTTACTTAGCGCCTTATTAAACGGTCTATTGTGTTGCAACGGCGCCTACTCTGACCATTTTTTGCGGACAATTTATAAACAAAAACGGAACGCATCTGTCTCGTTGGGGTACCTCAACACTTTAGCCTTGAATATTTAAAGTCAGCTATTTAAGGGCCGATTACTGTAATTTAAATAAGTCCACAAACCCACACTAACTTGGTTAGAAATTGTAATTTAATTGAAAACACATAATTTCCCTAGCGCAATGAGAAATATCTATTCCGGACGTATCTAAATGTTCGTGATAACTAAAGTACTTAATTACAGGAAAGCTATTAGAGGCGAGTTCTAGTCGGTACACATAGATAAGCAATATGAATGAATACTATTTAAATTAATGTAACGTTTATGTATATCCGTATATATTATAACATAATAATTATTGCTCAAGTTTTTGTGCTAGATATCAAGAAGACACGATGGCGTACTACACCTACAAATCAAAACTACGTGGGCACCCCACCTACAAGCCGGCCCACAAGCGTATTTTTAGTTTAATAAGCCTAAAGCCTACGTGTCACCTTTGCTATTGCTCGATAACCTAGCATTAGCAATGAATGAAAGAAAAATTCGTAGCGACTTACTCACCGTATATGTCAAACTATGTCTACCGGTGCTGGCTTTCCCGAAAGGCTGGTTTTCTTATAGCAACAGTCCAGCGTCTCACTGCGGAAATAGCATCGCAACAGAAACAGCCGGAAAGTAATTTTCACTTAAAGTTAACTGTCAGTCAAACTTCACAGACAAAACACGTACGATTTTAAATTTGAAAACGTCAAAATGTTCGCACGAGCATGCGCTCGCGTGTTAGCGCGTTCATGGAGGGCGCGCGGCGCGACTGAACGTGAGCGGCGAGAGCGCGGCACGCGCCGGTGGGGGCTTCATTCACAAATCGAGTGGCGGGGACTGGAGGCGCGGGGGCCTGACCCATAGGCTCATTCATGCGATTACCAAGTCGGAGTGGTGACCTGCGGCCTGCGGCGGCCTAGCGCTGCGTGCACTGCCCGGCTCACCACCGAACTTGTGAGTAACCATTTCGACATCGAACTCATTGAAATGCAAAGAAAACTCCGAGCTTCCTGTACTTGCCGAAACACCGGTTTTTGGGAACTGCACAGCGTAAGTAGCAATTTGGAGAACTTTATTGCACACAACAATGAATACACAATAACAGTCTTTGGCAATACGACCGGTCATACGTGTGCGCAATTGCGACAGCGACCTGACACAATTAATGCCGGAGAAACAGAACCGGCGAAAGTCAGGAGAAATTCGAGAGTCGTATTTGTATTATGGAGGACATATGCGCATAATTCAGATAACACTGAATTAAAAACGGACCTGATGGTTCGCGATAGACTCCTTAAAGATCGACATTACTGGTGTTCGCTTCATAATAAATGGCGACAATTTTATCGTTGTATCACGATTAAAACCGCTACGTATAAAACGGTGACTTGAAATCAGATCCCGTTGCACCACCGAAGGATTTACAGCAATAATGGCTTTGCAAGCAAGAAAATGACAAGCAACAGTGCCGGTGAAAGGCTCTAAGTGCAGGGCACAAGCGGTTTATGATGTAACAAAGTGGCTGCATCGCACGTGCCCTACGTTGCTTCACTTTATTGCGATTCTTATTGCTTTTTATTTCGCTGAAGAAGGCATTAAAATGCGCATAGCGTGTGATGAGCTCACAATTTTCGGCGACGAGTTTTAGTCCAAAATAATAATGTACCTGTACATGTTCCTCAATAATAATTTTGTTCTCTCATGGTTGAAAGACAGTAACAGCGGTATTGCATTCAACCGATGAATACGTAATCGTTTTATTTTATTCTTGACCTTTCGTTTATCTGCCACTCCTAGTTTATATTTGAACTGTTTTTTTAAACCTCGCTAGAGACTGCTTGGCGCTCTCACAACTTCTTGACATGTAGACTATGTAACGACATTAGGTAAGACACGCCGTCATGATGTAAACGGGTCTTAGCGATAAAGATGTAAATAAAAGATTAACAACTAACAATAGTATTTGTATAAAATAATTATCAATCTGAAAAACTATTATAGCAGTTAATCCTTGCCGACCTGTAGCAGAAACCGGACGAGGTACTTATAAATGGAAATAATAAGATAGCTAAACATTATTGCCAACATTAAATTAATAGCCTTAACATGCAACTCAAATGGTAATCCAAGTTAAAGTTTCCTTAAAAGGCTAAGCATCGGGTTTAAAGTAAGTGGAAAAATAAAACTTCTAACACATAGCGAGCTAACTTGTTGGCTAATTACATTTAAATAAACAGCAAACTGCATGCGACCGCGCCGCAACTTTATGGGCTCGGCAATAACAGGTCGTGCTAATGTGAATAACGCCTAATTAACGGGACAGGGGTAGCTTTCATAAGACGCTGGCATGTCTTTAAACGAATACATCGATTTCTAAATCAGAAGATAATTAACTAATTCTCCCATTAACAGCAGCATAACTACCGATTACAAGACCTTATTAAATGTAAACCTACACAGTTATTACTAATTAGCTATTTATATTTACACTCTACGCAATTATCTCGTATGCTAACACCCACAGCCTCTGGTAAGCTTCCAAGACTACATAGTACATTACTTTTATTGCACTTATAACCTGTTAGAAAATGAAAGAGCGTCGATTAAACGTGAAAACTGAGAAATAATTAGTATTCCCAACATAAAGAAACTTTTACAATTTTCGATACAATAAAAGGAAATCATCTCGTTTTCGATTAACACAAATCATAGACTCGTGGATATACGCATCAGGGTTGCAAAAATTCTATTGAAAGTTATACACAAGACCCAACCAACAATTGAAGACATCTAATCAAGTGGAAAACAGATGAAGAATGACTTGTTCTATCGAAATAACTCCACAACAGGAACCTTTAATAAATGATTGATATAATATATTCAGAATGGGAACCACCCTATAGAATTAACAAACCATGGGAACGATCATTATACTCTTGATTTTAAGATAACTACAGCTGTATGGCCTAAAATAGATCCTACGGGAAATCCTGAGATTCAATATCCAGAACAGTGCAAGGAAACATTTGGATCTTAAATATTATATTAGAAATGTTTCATAAAGACGCAGAACTATTCAATTTCAAAAGCAATTCGCCTACAACTCAACACGATTTCAAAGTGCAAGACAGCAATTTTGTCACTTTCTAAGTAAAACTTATCGATGTAAGTTCCTTTGAAATCGGATTAATTTTCCCATGACAGAGCAAAATGAATAGACTTTGTGTAATGTAAACTGTCATCAAAGTAAGAGTTATTACTTTTAAGGAGATCAAACTTTGAAAATCTCGGGTCTATATTTTTATTTTATACGAAATCCAAAGTAATCAAACTACACGCAAGAATTTCAGATGAAGATGAGATTTTGAGATACGTGTCACAAAAACTAGATAAAATAATAGTAATAACAACCGATTCCATAAACAACCTAACTGCTAAAACAGCAGTAAACGCGATCGATTGATATAATCCAAATACATACTTTTACTTTATACCTCAGCAAATTAAGTTTAAGATCAGGATAATTTGTAGAAGAATGGCAAGACTGATGTTCTTTTTAAAGTAAGGTTTTATCTTTTTTGTTATAGTTGGTATCGTCGACATAACACATTTTCCTGGAAGTGATAGCATCTACAGGGGGGTAGGTCGATTACTCACAACGCTTCCTGTTGTCAATTAATTCACTGACCGTTGCCGCAGCCTGTATACAGTTATAACACCAATCCGCGCCGTGCTGGGAGTAATATAACACTGTCTCTACGGACTGGCTAACGACAACCAATTAGGTACGCAGTACAAGTACGCGTTGGTCTTATTGTGTACAAAACCTGAGCTACCTTGATGGCGTTTGTTTTTTTTTCCTTTTTTATTAACCTTACACTAGAAATTAAGCTTGGAAAAGAGATTTAGATTTCGCCAAACTTGGCCAATTTCCTTAGAATTAGATGATGAGTCAACTACCATATTTTTAGATCCAGTTTAAGCCTTTACATGGTTTTTTTGCAAAAAACTACAGCCTATAAATAGATGACAGTTAAAGAAGCTACAAAAACTAATTAAGTAAGATATGAGTAACAAAACATAATGTAGGTGTTGGGTATCTAACACGTCCAATTAGCGAAATGTATCGCTTTCAAATTAACTAGGAGTTATGACTCACTTCAGCGTGGTTAGCTAATAAACTACCATTGGATATGAATGAAAACGGCTCAATGAACGATACCAAGGCTCTTGCAACTAAATTTAAACATTCATTGAGTAAATTTCCATGATATTTTCAAGTAAAAATCTAGAGGAGGTATCAGACACTTGCTGCCAAATTGTAGAATCAAGTACCTATTCCTAATAAGTCTAGGAATCGATATATAATTTATAGTGTGTGAGACTTGTAAAAAGCACTACTTGTTTGCGTGACACGGCCATAAGACAAGGCAGTACTATTATGTAACTTAGATGCAATTAACTTAAATAAAACACCCACGCGAATCGAAAACCGCAATCGACATTACACTGTACTATCATTTTTGATCCGGTGGCATATCATTGATTCCTAATACGTAATCGATAAATATATCTATGGTGACGACATTGATTTTATATTCATAAACTACTGTTTCTCAGGACTCGCCCTCTTTTACTCGGAACTCGAGAGATAGAGGTCATAGAATATTAATATATCCTGCAAGTTCGGACATTCCAGTCTTGAAATATTTGGGCCTTTGATGATCGAGCCACAGTAGTCACGAACCAGAGTGATTTTGACAACTTCCGACTCAAATCGAATGTCTGGCGCCTATAGCCCTTCAATTTAAATTGTGTATCATAATATTGAATCTGAATAGTGTTTATCTAGCGAGTTTCAAAGTTGTGTATTTGTATTTGACTGCAACGAGAACCGCATTCATTACTTTAATTTTAAATTTAACCTGATAATTGTGACATGGTGGATCTATGCCACGGTTTTTATGATCGCTTATTTTTGATAAAATAAGGCGGAAATAGCTATTATTAGGAATAGTATGATTGTATTGCTTAGTGTGTCCAAAGATGATGCTGATCGAACCTCAGGCCCAAATTGAATATATTTACATACATATGGTACATGAAACTTACCTGTGCAACATAATGCGATGTAGTCCAACTCCGTAGTAGTTCCTTCCGGCAGATTCCATGATATCTTGAACTCGTTGCCCTCAGCCGTCCAGGTCAGCGACGGCGTCGTCCTCTCATTGGCACCGTATACATCCTTCTTTTCATCCACCTCGCTACTCAACGTTTCTTTGTCTATGGCATCTATGGCACTGTCATCTTTGGATGTGTTGGCACTTGGTTCTTCGGTATCAACCGTCATTCGACCGTCTTCGACATTCTCGTCAGCTGGCTTATCGCCTACGTCATCTTTTTCGACCACTTTTTCCTCGCTTTCGTCAGTCTGTTTCTCGTCATCCAGGGGACAATCCACGTCATGTTCCTCAGACATGACTCTCCGATCACGCGATTTAGTTACACATTGTTTTTGTTTTTTTTTTTTTATTTTACTGAAAGTTTGTTTTAAAGAATATTTAAAAATAATAGAGCGAAACAAAAGAATGTGGGGAAGCTGTGTGATTTGTACTCAATGAGCTCACTTGATATGCAAAAAAACAATAACCGCGCAATATCGCGTTGGAAAAATCTCAAAACTAGACAAACGAAGTTAATAAATCTTAAGATGTAGAAGCAAGAGGGGTATTTAGTATGAAGGGACAGTGCGACTGGCACGCCGGGGGGGGGTGAGGGGTAGCAAGACGAGTGCAGGGCGGGGGAGTCGGCGACGTCGCGACGCCAGCCCGGCCGGCGCCGCCGCCGTCGACCTACTGCCAACTAATGCGGCCTATTCAACTCTCAGCAAATCATTACAAAGTATCATGATTACTGATACATTTATCAAGGATTCACTCTCAGTCATTTTAATCATTTCTTCAATTGTTATTTATGAATGCAACAGATTGTCTTAAAATAGCCTTCATTATTGCCATATCACAATAGTTTACTATTTAGCAGTTATATAGAAAACAACAATAATAAATGAGTAAAAAGAAAGTGGAAGAGATTTCTTAAGAAATAAGCTGTGCCTTTGTACTTGATTGTTCTATTTTACCGCTTGTCTAACTAACTGTGTACATAAACTATTAAATAAATAAATATCAAGTAAATAAATTTTGATTAAATGTAATGTTTTAAGTTAATGTTCATTCCATAAAGCACTAACCATATGATACCAAGAGTGATAGCAAAATGATGATGCTGTGAATAATCTAATAGATACAAATGTGTTGAATGTACGATGAGTTTATATGCTTGTTGCCAGGATTAATATGAGTAGAATACTAGCAAAACAACATAACAGTCAGTTGTGAAAAGAAAAAATTGTATAATAGGGAAAAAATCAAAGCCTAAGAAATCGTAACACGAAGCATACAAGACAATATTTGATTCTGAAACAGGCATGACTAGTTTGGGGTCGGTGTTAATTTATATGTATACAGTTCTTTGAGAAAAAAATGATTGCATTTAATTTACTTTTTTTACGAGCACACAGAACTAGAGCATTGATTTTGATGTATCTCTCGTTCCACTCTGTAATAATTTGTGCAATGAGATGTGTTGCTAGATGGTGAGAAGCAAAATGTATCTAGTAAGGTACCTACAGCCAAATGAAAATCTATCCAGTAATAAGCTTACTCTCCTAATCAGTTTATACTAATAGAATTGTGGAATATATGAAAATTAATAAAAACAATCAACATATTTCAAGGTAATATTGAACAATTTCTTGTAAACTAGTCACGGTAACACGTATCATAATATACAACGATCCTTTATTAAATAAGCTATTCTAATGTACAGTTATTTTTTACTCTTGCTCTTCTCCTACCATTTGGATATTTAACAGAAGGAATATTATATAACACCACTACATACACTTTTTGGATAAATATTTTGAGCTTTTCACACAAAATTCACGATCGGTGAATTTTTATTAGCGATTTTCGAAAAAAATTGGCTTTTCTCCAATGCAGGCGATTCCTTCCGCAGCGGATGACATTGACATTTTACTAGGTTTAGAAATCGTTTACGGATGTTGTGGAAATAATAATTTTCAAGGATAAAACTTCGATAACAAATTCTAATTGCGTTAGAATTTTAATGTGTGTGGCGAATTAATATAATGAAGTAATAAAACCAGTAAATAGAATACTTTATAACGGTGTGTTAACAATATTCTTCTATTCAACAGTTTTGATAAGATAACCATGGAATAATATACTCAAGACATTTCAAAACGAAGAAAACACTGCCAAAGTTTGCGTTCCAAATACAAACAGAAATAACAGAAATAATTTAATTCTTAGCATAAAAAAATCAAGATAAGGTTGATGCGGCTACAAAAAGTATGAGTGAGAAAGAGACAACGATAAAACCTACGAATAATACTCAAAGATAGCTCTGGAATAAAACATTTTTGAATTTCAATTCAAATCGCAGTTTCAAAGTTTTGCATTGCGTCCAATAAAAGTTTGAGATTGAAACAGAAAAACATTAAAATAAACATGACTTCAATTGCCCCATCGGATTCCGAGTCAAATATGAGCGGTTTCATTCGGTATAGTGATAAAGATGTTAAATATCTGTACACTTCAATGATAGAGGTAAGCCAACAGTTATTCAGTCAAAATGTAAATACAACAAATTGTTTTTTTACTTAGAATCATAAGAAAGAAGAAAAGAAAAAGTGTTTAATTACGTAATTATAAGCCTTTGCATTTCAATTACAGAGCATGGAAACAATCAGCCAAGATATTTTACAAGTTGAAAAGAATGTTAAAAACCTAGTAAAACAAGCAGGTCCCTTGGAAGGCCAACTCTCTATTCTACTGCAATCACTGCCAAAACCAAACTTGGGTCTACCGATGGATATGGATTAGCAATTAGTACCTTAATTTTTAAATTAGTAAATAATACATGGTTAAATGATAGTGCATGTATATAAAATAAGTAATAAGTAAAATCTGTGTCTTACAGTTTCTCTTGAGATTAAAAAAGAAGATGAATGTTTGTTTATAGCAGCGATAATGTGAAGTGTTAGAATCATCATCATTTCTTATATTGGTGGTCTCACTGGCAGACGTGCACAGAACAGGCTTAAATAAGTTGTTGTTGTTATACCTATATCACTACATAGTATAAAACAAAGTCGCTTTCTCTGTCCCTATGTCCCTTTGTATGCTTAAATCTTTGAAACTACACAACGGATTTTGATGCGGGTTTTTTTAATAGATAGAGTGATTCAAGAGGAAGGTTTATATGTATAATTTTAGTATCAGCATTGCACCCGTGCGAAGCCAGGGCGGGTCGCTAGTTTTTAAATAAAATATATTTCTGATACACCTGCAATTTTATTCATTTTCTGCTGACATGCAAAAGTCTATTATTTGACAGTCCCGAACTATCAAGTAATAGACTTTTGGAAGAAAGCTACGGCACCTGCAAATAATAATATTACAATTACCTACAGATGAAATGACATGTCGGCTGTGCAATTTCAAAACCTAGTATCTGACAAATTAAAAAAAAACGTGTTTTTGCATTTTTCGACCTTATAGACCACTCTCCACGTACTAGGATAGTAAAAACTCCCAAAAATAACTCAAAAACGAAGTTACAGAAATTCCGAAACCTAGTATCTACAGCAAACGTTTTCAAAATGCAAAAATTACAAGATTAAAACATAGTATCTAACATCAACCATTTTAAAAACCTAGTAAGTGCTTGTAGTTACTTGGTTATAAAATGGTTCATGTAGATACTAAGTGAATGAAATGGTTGAAATAAACGTCAAAACTCCCGCGCAACTTTAGTAAGTGAGAAAAAATTGTTGCAAGTGCGTGTTTTTGTCTCTAAAAATGAGTAAAAATCAGTTTTATAGGTCGAAATTGATCTTGAATGCTTTAAAAGAACGCGAGGAGGCGCTGCGTCGGGGGGAGTCCCCGTTGTTGCGGCAAATCGCAGTCCTCCGACGCGATCTCATGGTGGAGTGGAGAGATCGCCTCACGCAACCCCGTGCAGGGCACGCCACAAAAGTGGCCATAGTGCCCTTCTTCGAGGAGTGGATTGGGAGGAGTCATGGCACCCTCTCTTACCGCCTGACGCAGGTCCTCACCGGACATGGGTGTTCCGGGAGGTACTTGCATCGCATCGGGCGGGAGGAGACGCCTGGGTGTCACCACGGCGCGGACCGGCCAGAGGACACGGTGGAGGTGTGTTCTGCCTGGGCGGAGGACCGCCGTGTCCTCACAGCGGCAATTGGCGGCGGCGACCTCTCGCGTCCGGCCCTGATCCAGGCCATGGTCCGGAGCGAGAGAGAATGGGATGCCGTCGCCTCCTTCTGTGAAGCAGTTATGCTAGCGAAGGAGGCGGCAGAGCAGCTGAGAGACCGCACCGCTCATCCCAGCCGTCGCAGCAGGGCTGGTACCGGTCGACACCACGGGCGCCGTGTATCGAGGGATGACTCCCGACCACCTTAGACGCGGGTCTGTGGGCGGTGAGTGTGGGTAGCTCATCGTCCGTACGTCTAAGGACGACAGGCCCGTGTCGGCGGCGCGTTCTATTCCACGCGCTCCTCGAAGAGATGTCAGCAACATAGGAAGGGGTTTAGGGCCAGGGTCTGCCTGGGCTGCGGGTTGTTCGTAAGAGATACCGTGGCCCTGGCACACAGGGACCTCCAGAGGGAATATAGTGGGTTTTAGTCAGTAAGAGTCTGACATTCCCTCCAGCTGCACCCTCAGCGGGAGAGGTCATTTGATGATTTCCCACGAAAAAAAAAGTGCTTTAAAATAACAACATGGTGAAATGTAAGTACGCTTCAGTGTATAATAATGTCAAGATTTTTTCTTTCAATGTTTTTATGAATAAAAAGCATAACCTCAAAATAATAACACAAGCATGTAAGATTTGTTGGTAACTGGCGAGGTTTTGTTTCGTGTCTTGTTTGGTTTTAATGAATTTATTCTGTTGTTTTTTACTAAATAGGTTAAATAAATTGCATTTAGTTCCTACTCAGTAAATTAAAACCTAAATGAAAACAAAGCAAGTGATCTTACTAAGCCTATTAATTTGCGTTTAGTTCCCACTCTGTATACTCAAACCCAGATGAAAACAAAGCAAGTGATCTTACTAGGTTTTGAAATTGTCACACTCACAAAGTTAGGTCTAAGAAAACAATGTTTTTATTAGTAACTGCTCCTCTACGTACATAGTTTGTAATAGACGCATTAAAACTATTTTCTTTTATAGCCTGTTATGTGCCTCAAATTTTGCACCCACTCCCAAGAAGCTACGACAAATATTATTGAAACGGCAAGCTGTCAAAGATATGAAATCGTTTTTCGGCTCTCCTGTAAAATTTGGTTTTATGCAGATACTCGGTTTTGATATTTCACAGCCGATGTGGAGTATTTGTACCCAAGTTATATGCTGTAGGCGCAATATGTTTTCCTCTTCCATTCCTCTCTACATATAAGCTGTCATATTTAAATCCAACCCTTCTTATTCTTGTTGCCTTTCAGGAGAACAACACATCCCTTTCTTGGTCTACCTCTGCTTCTCCATCCATCCACACTCATACTTCATTACACCTCCTCATAACATGCCCATACCACGACAAATTGCCTCTATTTTTTTCACGGGCGCTACTTTTAGGCCGCTTCTGATGTAGGTACTCATTCCCCAGTTTATCCAACCTGTATGCCTCCTTTGAAATAAAATTAACAAAATAAAACCTCAAACTACTTTCATATAAAAAATAATAATGGTGAATGTGTCAAAAAAAAAACATTCAGACATTTTGTAGTGTTATGTAAGCTTATACGTTACTTTTCTTGGGAAAGCTACAAGAATTTCATAAAATATTAATTGTCAGTGTACTTTATACAAATGCAAGGCACAGAAGTGACTACTAGACCGAAGTCGCCGAGTCGCACCGAGGCCATCTCCAGGTCCCTTGTTAACCGCCCTCTTTATGGGCACGGCGTCCTCATAGGCTAGTATTACACGATCATCAAAGCCCACGCCTCCATACAATAGCCATTTAATTTCGCCGATTGCCTGAAGAGGTTTTGCCTATGCAGGTAAGCAGGACTGTCAGTGCCGTGACTTGCCTTATATGCGCTCGGCAGCTCTTAGCATAATAATTGAAACTATTCACGAACCCATCGTTCTCGCAGCGAGAACTAGGAATTTCTAAACTTGATGATACCCTCATGATCAAAGCTTACCAGCGAAGACGTTATATTTTGTATCTATCTCTACTTATTTTAACGATGATATCAAAATTCTTAGGGTCCGTGCATGTTCGAAGTAGATTTTGTTGTTTTATTTATTTTTGTATGTCCAAATTCATTTGTCTTCTAAATATATTTTTTCTACCGAAGTCCCCCGAATGCCCGAATGGAATATGCGAAAAAATATCAATAAAGGAGAATGATCCTGCCCCTGAATGTGATAGCGATACGATCGATACGGTCGATAGTCGAGGTAAAAATACCTAATAATAAGTATCTATCAAAACTTTTTCACCCATTTATTATCATTGAAATCTAATCAAAAACGTCTATAATCATTGTATTAAGCATTATCTTCTCATTATAACGTCTCTTTCTTCAGACAATTGGGTGGAAGATAGAATCGAATGTCCAAAAACTGGCACCTTTTTCTTCCCTCCAAAAGAAGCAATAGACCACGAAAAAATGAAACCAGAATCAAGGCAGCCAGACTTTAGGCAAAATAAATTAAATAGTACACAGGTCAGATTGATCCATATATTTAGGTAGCAATTGAATAGATACTGAATCAGCCCTCAGCGCATATAACAACACTAAACTGTTTATCAAAGAAAGAAGAGGCGTAAGTGCTCGTCATCATTCCCTATAGACTTATTCCCGAGAATATATCTTTAAATTACCTAGCCAACCCCTAGATCAACTTTGAACATTTTTGCAGAGTAATGTCGCATCAATAATCCGCCATGATAGCCACGACAAGTGCCCAAATTATGCGACGACGAACGACTTGGTGTACAACCATTTGCCAAAGCCCCTGTGTGGTCCGGGTCAGCGGTATTACAAACGGGCGAAACATCAATTCTATCCCCAACCCGACCTGATGAAATGTTTTGTATGTAGAACTATCTCAACATTTTTTTTTAAATAACAGCTTGCTTAGGGCATAAACTGCGTTAAGCGTGTGCACGCACGTGAGCACGTCGCGGGCCACGCTTCTGGTGCACGCACGTGAGCACGTTCGCGTGCTTATGCGCGGGCATCGGCGCGTGCAGTGCGTACGCAGTTTTCTCAGTACAATTTTGACGTTGGAGGTGTACAGTCGAATAAGTAATAATGGATAAATTTATGTTGTATTATTTACAGTACTTTACAATTGTCTAGCCATGCTTTTGATTTAGCGTCCCGGTCTTTAAATATTTCGCTTGATTGGTCCCATATGGCAGGACGACACTGAACTTCAACAATTACCCTTTCTGTATCAAAATTTGTCATTTTTTGTTATGGGCCGGGCACGCGCGTGCGGTCGGTTCGAGATAGCGCTGTCAACTGAACAAGCACGCGCGTGCACCCGCTAGCGGGCTTCGCGCGTGGACCCGTCCAACGTGATGCGTGATCACGTCGCGTGCATGCGTGCCCCATTGCACGGAAGTATCACGCGACGGGCTCACGAGCGTGTGCACGCGCATGGGCACGCGCGGGTCGTTTTTGTATGGACACGCGAGAGGCACGCTTAACGCAGTTTATGCCCTTAAATTCTTAGTCCATAAATTGGTTGCATCATCTCAGAAGCAGTTTTTTTAAGATGTATGTATCCTTCCTTTAGGGTAATGTGACTGAATGGGGTTTGAGGAAGCATTTGGAATATGAATGGAAGTGCACAGATGTTTCCGACTACATAACCACCCTGTACGAGGACACCTTTGTTCCTCCGCAGTTACACCAGTACTTACCGCAAGCAGAGAGGAAGGCACGAAATTCGTGAGTACACAGCAGTATGTATTCGTTAAGGAATAAGAATAACCAAATATTAGAATTTTACATTTTTTATTCCAGGAGTTTCACAAAAAGTTTCCGTTATAAGATGACAAAATCAAAACGATGATAACATCAAGAATCATTTTCACTTTTTGCAAAAAATTATTTAGTCTTTACAATATCACATTTTGTTCGACAATAGGACAGTGACGTCCATATAAAAATTGTTAACAATACAATCATTCTTAATGCTTTCATATCGCCAACACCTGGCACCGAGATCAGCAAATACGTCTTATAAACTAAGTTTAGTCTCAAACGTTACAACTAACAATCGCTTACAACTAACATGATATAACTTAACAAAATGTTCTTAACGTAATGGCAGTTCACGGAACTTTCAAAAAAATATATATAAAATAGATAAGAGCGAGACAAAAAATACGTACGAATTTATAGAAACAAATAGAAATGTGAAGGCAGTTGACTAGTTGTCAAGCGTTGCGAAAGAATTGACTTGCGGCAGCTTTATGAGACCTGACCCACCAGGGGTCTTGAACATGCCGTTTTGTACGTATTGCTGATGTTGAGCAAACATGTTTGCTGACATTGCTGTCTGTTGAGCAAATTGAGCCTGAGGTATGTGGACATGGCTGTTATACTGCATCTGAGGGAAAACTGGAGAGCTTATTCGGCTGAAATTCTGTGGTGACTGAAAGCCACTGAAACTGTTCATGGTTGGAAATCGGTCTAACACCATTGGTTCGCCGCAGACGGACTCTTCGCGGGATGGTGGCTGAGAGAACACATTGCGCTGGTTCACGCTAGACGTCTGAGATTCGAAACCCGAACTTTGGCTCGAGGAACGACTGCCGTCTACACTGAATATCTGGCGCTCGCCTTCAGAGCCCCAGTAACCACCAGCCACCCAAGAAGTACCGTGACCCAGTTTGCTCGGCGATATTAGAGGCCTGGAACGAGTCATAGGCGTCGGAGCAATAAAACTGGGAGTAGCAGTAAATTTTCTTAAGGAAAAGATGGAATTGGTTTTCTTCTTAGTCTTTGTCGGGCTACCTATACACAAGGAACTAATGCTTTCGTCTAATTCAGAGTCTGAGTCATCCTTCGAGAGCTTCTGATATTTATTGAATGAAGGCTTGACAAATATGGTGTCAGACACAGAACTCGGACTTTTGCTTATTACAGAATTAACACAAAATGTGGAATTGAGTTTGGGTTTTGTCCACAGACTGTCAGCTCTTGGTGTAAAAGTTCTGCCATTTATCATGCTAGAGTTGAGACCGAGATTTTCGTTTGATGACTCGGAGAAATTGTGTAAGCCAAATTTACTTAAGGAGACATCATCATCACTTTCTAAATGCATTGTTTCCTCGTCATTATCGATTAGCGTATTTGCTGATAGATTAGACAGATTCTTCATTCGCTTAGGTGAAGTTGGAGATTTCTTTGCCAAACTTCTGCTGTCCTTCTGCATTGTTCTGTATACCAATATTAATATGAAGGTACATAATGTCTGTAACAAATATTTTTAATATTAGTTTTATTTTTTTAGTTTTTTTAATAAGTTCTTAGACTATGTTAAATTTAGAATAAAGTTTACTAATAATTATAATAATACTTGAGTGTTTTATTTTTATTAAGGTTCTTTGGGATGATAGTGAAATTACCCAACATTTGATTTATAACTTGAGTATACTAACCTTGGTCAAACTTAAATAAATAGGTTCCACAGACACATAGCGATGTCCTATAGTAGCAATGGCAAATATCAGCCATTGCAAGTCAATGATTATAGTGTTCTTCAATGTGTTTGCATTCCAGATGAGTCCAATAATTTGTAAAAAGCATACAAAACTCCCTAGAGTTTCCTGAGTCGTCATATTAAATTGGTCTATATGTCTAAAATTAAAACTTTTTGGCATCATTTTCACAATATTAATGTCATAGATATAATTTTCTAGTGCAGGGAATGTCATAGTTGTCTTCATTTCAATTATAGAGAAAATTCTTTCTAGAAGACCTAGTACTATTTCTTTTATATTAGTTATTGTACTAAGTAAATTCTTGTATCTTAATGTTAGGGTAGTGTAAAGTTCAAAAGAAACCAGTATAAAAAGTATAACTGCAATAAGCATTGAGGTATTGTTTATAAGTTTTCTCAACAGTTTGTTGTCTTTCAACTGCTTTTGATTTAACTTTTCAGATGTCCTTGTCTCTAATAACTTAGACCCCAGCAGGGTTTCTTTCTCTTTGTGCAATTTCATTTGGAGAACTCTCCGGCATGGGCTACATAGCTTGTATGCCTTCTCTAACTGCAACCTGAAAAACGGAAAACTTTTCTGTTAGAACAAAAATTTAAATGTATGAATAACACTTGTATAGTTTACTCAATATGAATTCGCTTTGCATAGTAATCAGAATTACATGTAAATACATTCTATTTTCTATGAACTTACCACCTTATTATGCCCCTCATTTAATTATTTATTTAAATTAATTACTAAACTTTCAACTGTCTTTAATCAACTGAAGATTGTACCGGCATGTAAAAATGTTCAGTATTAGCTAAGAATAGATAATTGGATCAGTAAACATGACTTCTAAAAATGACTGATAACATTGATCAAACAATTAGCAGCAATTGAGATAAGAATTTGGCCTCTAATGTAGTTTATACGGCCATGAGAATCTTCTTATCTCTTTTAAGTAATACTGCTATATAAAATATCATTTTTATACAGCACTCTAAACTCTTAAATTTATTATCTTATTAGCAAAGTGATGAATGTTAAATTGATTTTATGCTGTCAGTAATACTCACTTATATGATTCTATTTCATCGTCAAACTTTTTCTCATTCATAGGAACAAAATTGGCTAGTTGTGTCACTTTCAGCTGTTGATTTATATTACACATTTTGCAGAGTCCATTTTTAGGTGGACTATTTCTGAAGACCTTAGGTGTCTGGATACCCTGGTCACTGCATGCTATGAGTGGTTTGTTGTAATCTCCATCCTAGAATTTTAATATATACATTTAAATATACACTGCCATTGTATGGTTATGAAAATTATGGATATAACAGTGAATGTTCTTTGAATACATTTAAGACGAGTGTCTCTTAGTATGGCTTATTAATTTAAAATAGCACAAAAGTCATAAAAAAACTGAAACACTGCCAATTTATCTAGTAAAAGATTAGGTAAGAATACTGACGAAAGTTCTATGATTGTATATGTCGAATTATTCCTAGAAAGTTTTAAATAATAGCAAAGTAATAATGTCGTTCTAAACAATAAATTATAGGAGTTCATTCATACATATTCGGCAATAACCTTACCTTGGTGAATCCATTGTACTGCTCACATTTTGGGCAAGTCCAAGAGTTGCGATCTGGATATTTTACCCAAAAGTCATTGTTACAGAACCAGCAGTTTACGCGCCAAGGCAAAGCTGACCTGTTACAACAATAAAAATACATTTCTATATTCTGTCGGGCGGGAAAGCATTATCTATAACCTCACCAACTTACCGTAATTTATAAAGTAATTTTAAGAGCAACACAGTACATAAAACAACAGCTATACTTATCAGCACTGACTCCATTTTATAAATATATTTCATTTTTGTCAAGTTTTATTTTCTAAAAATTCTTAATTTCCCTAACCTAAAAGTACACCCATTTTGTTTGCCATAGACTATTTTTTTCTAAGTGAAAGGAGTTTTTGGATTAAGGTGAACCATAGACATAGAGCAAGAAAACAAATAACTTTATGGAGCAAAATTATAGTACGAAGCTCAGAAGCGTATCCCACTGTTCCATATCAGCAAATTACCAATGACTACTCTAGCTATGGGTGCGTGCAGTTGGAGTTTTTACCGAATAAAACCCACTTTTGTTCCTTTGTGTACCAGGGCCGCGGTAACTCTTAGGCTCAATTCACACCAAAAGCGCGGCGAAGGGCAGCGAAGCGCAGCGAAGCGCAGCGACCCGCTCGGTACAGAACGCGCGTGGATTCCCGCGACTGCTCGAGAATTCGCTGGAATGCTCGCGAAGTCGTGGACCTCCGCGCGCCTTTTCGAGCCCGCCCGCGATGAATTCACGGGCCGCTCTTGATATTGCCAGCGGCCGCTCGCTACTGTTCGAGCATTCTCGGGAGTTCCCGCGCAGTCGCACGACTCCGTTCATGGAATTCGCGGGAAGCCCCGCGGCGCCGCGGGCATCCGCGCGACTCGTTCGACTTTCTCATGCGAAAATATACATTATAGTAATGGGAATAAAGTAAAACTTCAAATGACACTCAAACCGCGCTTCGCTTCGCTGCGCTTCGCCGCGCTTTTGGTGTGAATTGAGCCTTACGGTCTACGGCCCTAAAGGCATCCTAAAGGGTTATTTGCATTTTGAGGAACGCGTGGAACATAAAGTGGCGTGGTATGGGCCTGTCGTCGTTAGACCCGTTACCACACAAAACTTTACGCCCACCGATCCTTGACTACGATGGGAGTCGTATCGTCCCAAGGATGGGATGCATCTTATCGATATATCGATCGACCCTCTGATGTGACAGTGGCAATGACTTTGACATCTGTCTGTTTGTTATGAGGTTTTTGAGGTTACCAAACTGTCAAATTCAGAAACATAGCCACGAGCGAGCGAGCGAATTTAGGAAAATGAGATAAACATAACTGTAACCTATTTAAATACTTCTAAATTAACCAACAAAATACTTAAAATTTTTGTTTTTAAAGTTTTGTGAAATATACTTTTCCCTATTCATAAGTGTGTACCACAATGTCACCAGAATCAGTTTTATTTTTATGCAATTTTGATGACCATCCGAACACTGGTAAGGTTATCTCTATATTATACCTATGTTTAATATTTCATATCATTCAAATCGTTATGCAAAGCTTACTACAGTCATCCTCGTCACTAGCCTTATATTGTATTTAAAAAAAAACTTACTTTTATTAATAATCTCTTTCAGAACATGAAACTATTAAAAATCTTTGGTCAGAAAAATGGTCAGTCCACAACGTGGACATATGCAAAGAAGTGCTAGCAACAGGTCTTGAGACAGATGCATTGAAGGAATTAATAAAAAAGTACCAAAAAGATGCAAGCACTATTGATAACCTTCTCTATATATCAGTAAGTTCATTTCTGACGTTTTGTGATCGTAACTGGAACCCACATCCTCAACAACTGAGTATAGAAGAGTTCTTTGGTATAGAATGGCCTAAGGAGGTTGATGCCAATGCGCTGCTTCAAAAGGACTCCGAGCCGATATATGTGAACATTCTACATCCTGAACTGTTGTACTTCTCAACGCAAGTCTTCAATGCAATGTGTAATGCCGACCAGAGCTTGGTAAGAGGTTCAATGCTGTTATTTAAGTTTTATTACATTCATATAACAATTTGTATTCTTAAATGCTACATCCAGTCAATTGCTTTACGCCTGATATAATCTCAATATAGTCATTTAAAATATACACCAGTGTGAGTACCAGACAAATTACATATGACAATGACTAAGAAATAAAATTAGTTTTAAGATAAACCAATTGCAAAATTGTAGTGATGATAAAGCAATTTTTATTATCTGACTCACCCAATGATGATTTGCATAAAAAAAATCACTGACACTTACTATATAAAATCATTCTCAAGGGGTAATTCCATAAAATTACAGACAGTTTTCATTATTTCCTTGAAGTAAACCAAGTAGAAAGACACTCACTAACATATCACATTCTCATTTACAGCTACACCTATGGTGGTACTTCAGAAGCAAGGTATTCCATCAAAAAGTTCTAGAGGATACCAGTGCAACTCTGTACTCAGAACTTGAGATCATAATAGCTAAGCTTACAAACTTACTACATGTCATACAAGATAAGCCAAGGCTTCAAATCCTACTATGTATGGAGATAGCCCAGGCTTACCTTATTTATGGCAGGGTGCAGAGGACTGAGGAGTATCTGAAGAGAGCCCGGGATCTAGCAGGATTGAAACTTGAGTTAACAGGTAATATTACTTTGATAATTGGGATGCGGACTAGGTCATAAATAAAATACTTTATCACATTCATTTTGTAAAGCATCTTAAAATAATGTCTTTTAATTTATCGTTTTGAACCGAAAACTGTTTTTTTATTGGTAATATAATCGAAATAAGTATATGGATTGATGTGAAAAATCTGTGATGTCATATGTGGTGTTTTCATACAAAATTCATAGAGAGTAACCGTTTTTGACAGATCTATAAAAGTATTGAATTTGACTAGTTGTCTGCATCCCTATTGAGTAAAATAATTTTCCTTTTTATATTACTACCATTTTAGTAGAAAGTTTTGCAAAGAACTTGGCAATACTTCTTCAAATAAAAACTAAAATATGTTTCAGGCATACTTGGCAAAAGAACAAAATTCCAGCAAACAAGCCTGCCTCAGCTTGCTTTATCCAGTGAATTAGACTCCAACATAGAAAGACCATCGGCACAGGAAAGCCATGGGGATGCTGAGTTGCCCCCTGACCTAGAACTGCAAGATGATGTCAGGTTGAACAAGATAGAATATGCTGAGGCTATCAGCCAAACTGAACTGCCAAGTTTAGAGCAGATTCTCTGTTTGTTGACTGTGTATGTACTTTTTGTATGAATTTAAAATAAGTGTGGTGCTGGTTTGCACAAAAATGAGTTTAAATTATAATTTTTTCCAGCCAATATCTAATGAAGGCTCAACCAAAAGATGCCTTAATGGATGAAGAGCTGGCTCCTTATATCGAAGCTGTATTAACGCAGAAGAAAGGCGCCTGGCCTACCAGGGTGGCTGCTTTACTCATAAGATGTAAACTGGAAGCCAATCATAAGAGAACTGTGGAGCGTGCTATGTTGCAATGCGAGACTATTGTCAATGACAAGACGGGTGCTAGTAGTACAACAAGGTGGGCCTTGAATTCCCGTTTTCTTGCCTATTATAATCTCTGATTTGTGTCAGATCATAGGCATATTCTTGACTGAATAATAGCACTTTTATCAAATTTTCAATTATATAGGGTGTAACAAAACTAGTGCACCATATTTTTACAGGTCATCTAGTACATGCTAAGGATCATGTTTACCACAAAAAAAGTTGAATGATCTAGGGGTCAACGATCGAGCACCTTCATAGAGACCGGCGTTTTGCGTACAATTTGGCGACTGTGATGATAAATCTAATGACTTTTTTTGTGGTAAACATGATTGTTAGCATGTTCTAGATAACCTGTAAAAATATGGTGCACTAGTTTCGTTACACACTATATAATTTGCTCAAAGTTAAGAGCTTGTGATTTGTTAATTGAAATTGATTTTTTTTTCTTCAGGTTGTCATACCTCTGGGCGACAGGTTTGCAACCTGCGTGGATGTGGAGACAACAGTTAGCAGATTTATATCTGAACCTCGGATTAGTCAAGGCTGCACTCGAGGAATATCTGAAATTACAGCTGTGGGAGGATGTAATTGTATGTTATACTACTTTGCAGTTGAGACATAAGGTAAGGATTTTGATTTATTTATAGTCTGCAATTTTTGCACACATATTAAGAGAAGTTATGCAAATACTAAGTTATTCTCTCCATGTTTCAGGCAGCAGAAGTCATACAACAGCAGATTGATATGAATCCAACTGTCAAGTTATACTGCCTTCTTGGTGATGCAACTGGTAAATATTTCACATCTCCAAATTTTGCATACAAAACTTAAAAAAGAAAAATGTTCTGTGTTGATTTGTTGCTTCCAAAAAATACATCTATTCAATTTTTTTTAGATGATGTTAAATGCTACGAAAAAGCGTGGGAGTTCTCAAACCATAAAAGCAGTAGAGCGCAAAGGCATTGGGGTAATTTCTTGTTTGATCACAAAGAATATGAACAATGCATACCGCACTACGAGAAGTCAGTCGAAATTAATTCAATACAAGAGAGAGTTTGGCTGAGACTTGGGTAAGTTCATTCTATAGGAATTCACACAAACGTCGTAGTTTATCAATGGTCAAATTCAAGAAAAATCTTACAGCTCACTTGAGTCCACTTGAATTGTGGTGTAGAATGAAATTTTTATCATAAAACATGTTCATATCGAGAAAGAAACTACCGAGCATAGCATAAGGTTTAGTTATGCCTTGTTAAGATATATTTATAATTCTATTAATATAATTACAGCTATGCAGCACTAATGATTGAAAACTGGGAAGTATCAGCAAAGGCATACCGTCGCTATACATATCTGCAGCCAAACACTTTCGAGGCCTGGAATAACCTGGCAAAAGTGTATGTGAAGCAGGGAGACAAGAATAGAGCTTACAGAGCATTGATGGAAGCTCTAAGGTTCAATTATGATAACTGGAAGGTTAGTCTTATTAGTTAAGCTAAGGGATAGCTCACACCGAGACGTGACACAACGGTATTGTTAGAGGTCATTTAGCGCAGCGCCGCGCGCCGCCGTGAAACTCATCGCAATGTCGCGAGCGCTGCATGGTCGCACGTAGTCTAAATTCTCACAACGAAAAGAGTATCTTGTCGCGTAGGAAATAAAGTCAAATTTTGTATCACTTGTATTTTGTATTAAATTAACAACTCTAATATATCTGTTACAGCTATGGGAGAATGTAATAGTGGTTAGTATGGACACGGGACACTTTGAGGACGTGATACGTGGGTGTCACCGGCTACTAGACTTGCAGCAGAAGTTTGAAGATGTTGAAGTTCTGGGCCTGTTGGTACGAGCTATAATTCAGGATAGTCAAGACGCGGACGGTAACAGTGCTGCTAGGTGAGGAAGATATCTGTAGTTAAGCAAGGTTTATTCATGTTGGCTTGTGTAAACCTATTAAAAGTAAGAATACTTTAATTTACATTTGTACAATTTTCAGATTGCGAAAACGAGTTTTGGAATTATTCGGAAGGATAACATCAATCCATCAGAACAAGCCAGAAATATGGCAACTGTATTCCGATTTAAGTCCAACTTATTTATTGAAAGCTCAGCGTTTACTCAAGGCATATAAAGGCTTTACTCAGGTAGCTAAGTAATCGATCAATTTATTTATTACAAATTCCAACTTTTCAAATATACATAATAATGTACATATTTGACATTTTTCAGAGTGGCAACTGGGCTAACAATCCCAATACATGCCAACAAGTGATCGAAATGGCGTTGTCTGTCCTCGAACTGAGCCAACAAGCTAGACAAGAAGCAGAAGAGAAAGATATACTTCAAGCCAATCAGCAACTGTCTTCAGCACGGCTCACTGGCCAGGCCGTCATTAGGGCAGCCGAAAAACAGGACTGGCCCGAAACCAAAAGTAGACTTGAAGAATTAAAACAGTTATTTACAAAAGTTACAGAATATATGAAATCAATCATGTAAATGTTTTGTTTTATTTGCTTTTTCCTGCACCTGCCTGCAGTCAGAAAAAATGTCGCTATCCCTAAAAGGAAACCCCGACTAGGTCTGTAATATACATTCCGCTTACGTTAAGGTTAAATCCTGAGAGTTGTAATGCTTTTATACTAGAGTATTATAAAATCTGTGCTTTTATTTTTATAGCATCTCAGCCTGGCAATCAAAACTACTACTTAGTAGATTAAATTTTGTACAAGCAACACTTCTGTGAGATGTCATCTCTACGTTTCGTTACTTACTTTTAAGCGCATATGAAATTCTATGCAAAGAAAACAATTCGCCCGTTTTCTTTACTCATTTTAAAAACACTGATTTATTGTAATACTCAAATCAGTACATACATTTTCCTTTTGTTGTAAACCAAAGTGAATTTAAGTTTTATTGAACAACATTAAAAGGCAACAATTAGTCATATAGAAAACGGAACGTAGATGTCATAATTTGTGTGAAAGATTGAGGGGGTGTACGTACTTCTCTTCATAGAAATTATAATTAATTACCGTGTGAGCGTAATGTTGCATTAATTAGAAATCTCTCACCATGGCGGCGGCTAACGACGACGAGATATTAGAAGGTTTTCTCTGTCCAATATGTAAGGCGGACTTGAAATCTGCATCTCAACTGACGAGCCACTTCGAGAGTTTACATTCTGAAGAACAAGACGTCCTTCGGTCTTTGAAGGAGATCTTTGGTAAAGCGAAGAAGATAATACTAAATAATGACGATTCTGATTTGAAGGAGACGTTTGACCGTGCGTTAAAGTTTAGTTACCAAGAGCATCGGTATTTAGACGAGGAGCAGGGTTTAGGTGTGTCCCGCAGTTCTACGGATTACCTGAAGGGTGTGCGGTCGGCGCGTTTGGAGCGATACGCCACGGAGACCAACAAGCTACTGATAAGGCTGGACAAACTTGTGTGTAACATGCCCACTGAACCACATCAGAGAAAACTACATGAACAGGAAGTGAGTTCATCATTTCAAATTAGTTTATTGAATTAACTGCTCTTGTGTTCTCCTAGTGATAACATTCAATTACTACAGTGATTGATGTTTATGATGATGCTGTAATTAAATGTAAATATTTTTTTAATGAACCAGTACTTAGTAGGTCTTCATGCCTTGATAACAAATTATGAAAAATTAAAAAGAAATTGATATATTTGTTGTTGTTGTTATCAATTTATTTCTCTTAATGATATTGAATTTGATAAGCAAATTAGTGATATTTGGCTATTAGAAACACATGACTGTTACATAATTAATAAAACACCTTTGAACTAGGTAGAATTACCACTATCTACCAGATAAATTCAAAAATGGAACAGAATTTATATGAAATTATCTGCCCGATAAACTATCTGGAACTTATCAGCAACCGGTGAAACTAGCCCTAAGTTTCATAACTATATTTTTTTTTCAGGTAGTTCCCTGGTTAGACGGATCATCTGTGAAGCTGTGCCCCAACTGTGCGAAGACCTTCAACTTGACAAGACGGAAGCACCACTGTAGACTCTGTGGCTCCATCCTCTGCCATGACTGTTCACTGTTCCTAGATATTAATGTAGCTAGTAGGTATTTTATTATTTTTTAGTTATTTTACTAGCTGTATTTAATCTTAAAGGTTTAGGGCCGGTTTCACAGAACCTACCAGATAAATTCGAAAATGGAACAGAATTTGTATGAAATTAACTAAATCAAATATTAATTTAAAAAAAAACACTAGGTGTTTTCTGCAGTTCCACTTCATATCTTATAAGAATTACTTCAGGTGATGTAGCCGACAGCCATGCCATACCATCTCAATGAATTTTATTAAATAGATTCATTCAAGGTGGCACAAATTACACTTGCAATATTGAAATATAGCTTTTTAATGTTTATTACCATTTTCCAAGAGCATGAGTATATTATAATATACAGCAATTGTTTACAAATATACAGTAAACTAAAGCTAAAAGTTAGGGATTCACATGCAGTATAGCCTCCTGGTGGGCGACTAACAGGTTTTTTTGAGACCATGTATATCATTGCTTTTATTTAATATACAATTAGATTTTAAGTCAGTAAAGTAATTAAAATACCTATTGCTGGATTCCCATTACAATAGCTTTTATTATCTATTCCAGGATCAATAGTAGACCCCTCAGTACCGCAAACATCAAGCCAGCCAGATCATGAGATCACTGAGAAAAATGGTCTCCGTCTCTGCGAGCATTGCTACAATCTTATTGAGTTGAGGAAACAAGTGCAGGAGAGTAGGAATGCTAAGACTGTGCTGGTGACTGCTTATGAGCAGATGAGGAGCTTGATGGACAAGGCTCGGCCAGATGTTGTTATGTATGAAAAGGTATATGGTCAATTTGTGTAATACAAACTACTTTTCCTAATCAACTTTGAACCATAAGATTCAGCAATAAAAGTTGAAAATCTATTACGGAAAGACAGATTGTAGTAGCTTGATGTTTTGTAAATTTTGGAAAATTAAGAGTGTGGACTGGAATTTTAAGTATGGACAGTAAATTAGGCCATATTTTTATTGGCGTTGGTCTAACCAAGGGGTATTGGGTTGCCCCGGTAACTGGGTTGAGGAAGTCAGATAGGCAGTCGTTCCTTGTAAAACACTGGTACTCAGCTGAATCCGGTGAGACTGGAAGCCGACCCCTACATAGCTGGGAAATGGCTCGGGAGATAATGATGAAGATATTTTTATGTTGCGGTTACATATTACAGCATCATATCAGGAAAGTTTCTATACATAATATGTATGTATTTACAAAAGAAAAGTACATAAGTATGTTTATCAGTTGTCTAGTACCCATAGTACAAGCTCTGCTTAGTTTGGGACTAGATGACGTTGTGTAAATGTGTGAGGGATATATTATACTTGCTCGTCACTGTTATGATGCTGCAGATAAAGCTATCTTTTAACATCACAAGTGCAAACCTCATTTCCAGATGAGTATATTTTTGACAACTCCATAAATAATACTTCAATAATTTCAGATGTGTCAAAGCCTCTTCGACGGTGAGACGACATATAACTTGACGGATGTGAATAAGATTCGCGGTCGCATTGGCAAGCTGGCAGAGGGCATTGACCTGCTGAGCAAGCAGATAGTCACGTTCCCTGCGGAGCCGGGCACAAGACAGGCGAGGCTGCAGAATGCTATTAGACAAGCTGCGGCGCATTATATAAAGGTAGTTATTGTACTTTATTGCTCTTACGTACTACGTTGATCGCAGTGGCTGCTGTGCGCGGGGTCTCGGGTTCGATTGGTGGGTTAGGCCAAAACTGCTTTGTGTCTTGGAAATTCACAAAGCCACAAGGGAAGCTGGTGGAATTCCGTCACCGTGCCTAGAGTTGGAACGCCTAGCGCCGGGACCATAGCTTCGGGACGGCTAGCGTCAGGACTCCTAGTGTCGAGACTCCTAGCGACGGGACGGTGTGTTGTTATGATATTAAGACCATTAGAAAGTCGCTTATGCTTACCTTATGCCTATTCCAGGAGGACCTGTTATCCCTAAGAAAATTGCCAACCGAGGCTCAAATAGAAGAAGTTCGGAGACAGCGGTACGAACGAGCTGAGAAACAGATACAAATGGAGAGAGAAAGGATGGAGAAACATAGAGATAGATTGGTGGACATCGCCGGACCTAGCGCGGCCAGGGTTGAGAGCAACCGGGATGATGACGATAACCCCTTGCTGGAACAGATGAATATCATCAGAGATTATATCAAGGAGGCACGGAAGGAACTCAAGTTTGAAGAGGTAAATATATATCCTTTGTATTGTATGATGGCGGGAAAAAATATAGTTGTGACTTTTTATGTAAAAATGCAATAACATATTGCACAATTGATAGTTAAAAGTACGATTGGGATGGCATTGATCAATTGATAGTTGAAACTGCGTTTAGGCCTCTATTCTACTGGCGTTTTACGGGCGTTGACACTTCTTGAACGTCTGCGCAGCGCTAACCTTGCGCACACGCTACGCAATATCGCAACAACATTAACGTCCTTCAAGGTCTATTAGATATATCTAAAGTCGCATAAATTACATAATAATATGCTAGTTATTATATACATTTTAATAATGTTACGTTTTCAATAATTTTCGCAGGTTGCAATCTTAGAGACGAACCTGAAAGAACTGAAAAAAGAGTATCAGCTACAAAAGCTTTCAAACAAATCCTAGTCATTCCAAACCTAGATTTATGTAAAATATAATACCTATGTATATCACTTATTATATTATTATTTAATGACCTTTCAAGGTTACAACATTGTTAATTTTTTTTTACCTTACCGTAAGAATAAAATTCATTATTATAATAAAGTGTTTTTATTAAATAGGTAATAAACTATAGTATGTAATTATAATTATCTAAATAAACTAATAACAAAAAAATATTATAAATTACCATTAAAAATACTTTAACTGACTCACATTCGTTGTTAGAGCAGTTTGAAACTAGCTCATTATGTGCGTATACGCGTTTAAGCGTGTAAGCAAATATAACGGCTTAACGATTATACGCGCGTAAGTGCTCTAGTCTGTTATCATTCTTATATGCTTCACATTAAAATAAATGTTAAAAAAATGATCTGTCTAGCAGTTTCAACTGTGTCGGGTCGGTCGGGTATCGGTGTTTACAAGGAGCGAGAATTTTGATATGGCAAAGATAATTTTCGGTCTTAAAACGGGTCTTAAAGTGCTTTTCCACAAGATGCTAGGAAAAACTCCACTATTCCTGTCCGGTTAAGCAGTAAACAGCCTCCTAGGCTGAACTGCGAGTTGCCAGTATCAAAAAAGAAACTCCACTAATAAATTCACTTGCATTTTCCTAGCTCGCTAGTTGCTTGCATGCATGGATAGGCGCGGCGCTCACGTCTTCGCGTTAACACGATAAAGCTTGGTAAGACGTATACTTGTCAGGCGGTCTGGAGTGAAAAAATCATAAGAAATATATCAGGTCTATAATTGTATTTTTTAAATTTGGATCGTTATCGAACTGTTGCTGATCAGTTTGGCAATTCTTTCACGCTGCGACTAAAAAAATAATTTCCGCTCGTTACTCTCGAGATTTTCCCTTAAAAATTATTATAGAATCAGCATACCTACTTGTGATACCATTTCTTTTTGTTATTGTAAAAATTTATAGTATTTTCTTATACGAATATCAAGTATTACCAAACTAAAAGGCACTCGTCTATAGCACCCTGAAGAAAGAATACAGTAATAGCCCTGATTTGATTTTTTATGATTTGTGGGCACACAAAAATATGATCACAAATACGAAATGGGCAAAAATGCCTCAATTACCCTGTTCGATTTAATTCATACTTCGAGGACCACCCTGTATAAATACAGGTACTTACAAAAGATACCGTCAGTTACAATTTCGACTGGCGTTTTTTGAATCTCATCAGCTTATCAAGCTGCTTAACCATGTGCGGTCTGGTGCACAGAGCTTTCCTTATCGCTTCGTCCAGCATTTTCTTCTGATTGTACGGCGGGATCGGCGTGTCTTCCAAGTGGAACGTGTGGAGCCTGCCCAACGTGTCCCCAACAAACACGTTGTGACCCGATGCTTCAAACCGAACGTACGTCAACGTCACATCACCGGGAAAGCTGTGCTCGGCACACGGCATATGAATTTTTCGCCGGAGATCCCAAACTGACAACGTATTCCCACTCGCTGAAATTAAGATACTTGAGTTTATTGGACAGAAGGATATCCCGTTCACGGCATTTTGGCAGTTTAATGTCATTATAACATCGTCCAAGCCTTCAATCCAAAGGCGAATCGCATTATCGGCGCCACAGGATGCTAGCAGTAAATTCATGAAAGGTGAAATACAGATATCGTTGACAGGGCCGGCGTGAGCGCGGAACACGTCCATATGCTGGTTCAGATAGTGAGTTGAGCATTTGTGTATGCAGCCCTCGTCGGTGCCGACCAAGTAGCAGTGATCTATAGTCGGGTGCCATATCATGCACAACACGGCGGGGTACCGAGTGATAGGGACGTCCGCCTTTATACACGTTTTGGCAGTTTCCAGCCCCTTTAGCTTACCCTCGACAGTACTAACCCGCATCATGGGTGAACTGATAAATTCATGAGTTTTCGTGCTCTGTAGTCTGCGGATTCTCCCATCCTGACAAGTAGTCATTACGTACTCGTTGTCTCTGTCTATGCTGCGCCAAGTTATTAACCATATCGGCTCGAAGGAAGGATTGGTATCGCGTTTGCTCCTCGCTATAATCTTCTTTGCATACGACTTAATATCTAATATTATTACATCACCGTCAGAAAACCCACAGGCTAACCAGTTAGGATTTTTTGTAGAAAAGCCCACAGACGTGACCGACACATCGAAAGTGTAGAGTCTTTCGGGCTTACAAGGATTCTTAAAGCACCAAACACACACCATTCCTGGGCACTCATCGGCGTAAGCAAACTTGCCGTGAGATATTGCGCAGATGTGAGGATATTTCGGATTAAAAGATATACTCGAGATAGGTTTGCCATAGGTTTCCTCGCACTCGTAAGTCCACAAAGCACGCAGTGTATAAATATATACTAAGTCTAATGACAGTGGATCCACGCTAACGAGTCCTTTAAATCTTTTCTGAGCAGCTGCATATTTTAAGGATGCCAGTACACGTTCTGTGAGCAGTACCGCATCTAAATATTGCGGAGTTTGCGCTATTTCCTGAAAGGTTTTCCCCCGCATTTTTTCAACTTCCGCGACCTTTTTCCTTCTCTTCCGTAATAAGTGAGGTGCAGCGGATTGATACATGACCATGTCATCTTCTTCTTTGCGTTCTTCTAGAGTTCTCGCAATTTGTTCATAAGTGTCATGCATGTCCCACAGAGAGGCAAATACTATCGCGTTCTTTTTCTGCGGTCTAGTAGCAAGTGTATGTCTGGCCTGGTTAATAATTTCTTTAGTTTGAGTTGATTGACAAACCATTTTTCTATTTCTCCCTTTTCCAGTCGTAATGTACTCATAGTACGCATTTTCCTCTTCAATTGCATTCGCTTCGAGGGTACCTTTGTCGTAAGATATACTTGGTATAGAAAATAGGAAAACTGTTTCGGTTTCCTTGAGCGTGACCTTCATTTCTGGAGGATACGATGTTAGCTCGTTCATCTTAGTTAAATAGAACGCGGACGGCGCTATCGAGAGGTCGGCGTCCTCAGGCTCTAAGCCCGCCTCGGTGTCGAGTGTGTGATCGATTTTTATGTCGTCAAGGTTGATAGTTGTGGCATACACTGACACGCCGTCAACGCCCGTCCTGGATTTGGATCTAGATCTTCTAAGACCCACTTCGCTTTTGGAACGAGCTTTAATTTCATAGGCAGCGTGCGTGGTCATTTCATCCATGATGACGAACGCTGGGTCGTTGATGTCGTCCGGCGTGACGTCGATTCCGTCGACGATCACTCGGTACACCAGCCGCTTGGGTAACGCTTTTGGAGCGAGCTTCACAGTTTTACACGATGTAGTGTCGGAGAGAATGCATTGTGATGAAGGGTTTCCAGTTGGAGTATTTACCATGATTAACCAAAATATATATGTACAAACTCTAAAAATGCTAGTTTCATATATAACTCACTCTATGTGATTGATAAGATAAATACTTATTCAAATATTTGTATAAAAGGTACTAAATTTGACAACTGATGACACATTGTACAAGAGTGACGATTAGTTTTTTTGTTTCTTTAATTTGAAAAGAAGGCAGGTCATAAAGGCATCATAAAGTAGGATGCAAGACTTTCTATGGCAAAATATCAAACATCCACTTCGAACCACAAGAACCATTCATCTTGTGGATTATCGATACACCCACAATTGTAGCCACATCTGTTCTACGCTTTTGTCTAGCCTAGGTACCTAAAGATGCTAAGTAATAATTTGCTTAGATTATTGGTGGGTGCACACCTAATCAAACTTCTTTCAGCTTCCTTTCTGAATTGAACAATCATGATAGGTACTGGTGCTGGCAGACAAACCAAAGTATCTCAATCTGTCTTCTGACAGTTCGATTTTAAAAAACAACACTCATTTCATCGATTGGATTGATTTAATATCGCTGTGACTATTTCTCGAAACAACCTACAAGAGTTATCCAATAAAGAACTTTATTCTAAAATAATTTGCATAATATCTGCAGTTGCAATAATGGTTAGAAGTGGAAGCATATCCTACATTGTAGGCCACGCATCAACGACTACAGAGCTCCAATCTCAATATGCTCTGACTGAAGGTACTTCTAGTAAGACTGTGAAAATAGCTCCTTCCATTTTAGACAAACGTCTTATATACCGAGTGATTGTCAATGGAGTCGATGTAACCCCGGACGACATCAACGACCCATCGTTCGTTACCTTGGACGAAACTTTCACACATGCCGCATATGACATCAAAAATCGGTCTAAGAGTGATACCGGTCTTAAATACACCAGATCCAAATCCAAAACGGGTCTCGAAGGTGCCAAAGTATATGCCACGACTATCAATCTGGACGACATAGAAATCGATCACACACTCAATACTGCAGAGGGAATAGAACACGAACACGGCAGCGTTTCCCCTGCACCGTCAGCATTCTATTTACCAAAAATATATCCGCCTACATGTTACCCACCAGAAATAACGGTCACACTTAAGGAAACTGAAACAGTTTTGTTATTCGAATTACAAACTTCTTCGTTTGAAAAAGGAAGCGTTGAAGGGACAGGAGTTGAAGAAGAAAATATATATTATGACTATATAACCGTTGGTAAAGGAAGGAATAGAAAAATGGTTGGTCAAGAAACCCAAACTAAAGAAACTATTAAACAGACCAGACACACACTCGCCACGAGACCACAGAAGAAGAACGCCATAGTGTTCGCCTCCGTGTGGGACATGCACGACACATATTCAAAAATTGAAAGAACTCTGGAAAATGAGGAGGAAGATGAAATGGTCATGTACCAATCCGCTGCACCTCACTTGCTACGGAAGAAGAGGAAGAAAGTTAGTGACACAAATGTATCTATCGGTAAAACCTTCGAAGAGATTGCGGTGACTTCGCAGTATTTGGATGCGGTGCTTTTAATGGAACGAGTACTCGCATCGCTGTCCTTTGCTGCTGCCCAAAAGAAATTCCGGGGGCTTGTATCTGTTGATCCACTGTCAATGGACTTAGTTTATATTTACACATTGACTGCTTTGTGGACTTACGAGTGCGAAGAGACCGTGAACAAACCAATCACAAGTATATCTTTCAATCCGAAATATCCAAACATATGCGCAATATCTCATGGAAAGTTTGGGTTTGCAGATGTATGTAAAGGCATGGTCTGTATTTGGTGTACCAAAAATCCAAGGAAACCCGAACGACTTTATAACTTTGATGTTCCTGTTACATCTCTAGGTTTCTCTGTAAACAATCCTAACTGGTTAGCCTGTGGATTTAGTAACGGTGATGTGATAATATTAGATATTCAGTCGTACACAAAGAAAATTATAGCGAGGAGCAAACGCGATACAAATCCCTGCTTCGAACCGATATGGGTAATTTACTGGCACAGCATAGACAGAGACAACGAGTGCGTGATGACGACATGTCAGGACGGGAGGATCCGTAGACTGCAGAGCACGAAAACTCATGAGTTTATCAGTTCACCCATGATGCGAATTAATACTGTCGAGGGAAAGCTGAGGGGCCTGGAAACTACGAAGTCATGTTTAAAGGTGGATATTCCTATAACTCGGTACCCCGCCGTGTTGTGCATGATATGGCACCCGACTATAGATCACTGCTACTTGGTCGGCACCGACGAGGGCTGCATACACAAATGTTCTACTCACTATCTGAACCAGCATATGGACGTGTTCCGCGCTCACGAAGGACCAGTCAATGATATGAACATTTCTCCATTCATGCCCCAACTGCTAGCGTCCTGTGGTGCCGATAGTGCAATTCGCCTTTGGATCGACGGCATGGACGATTTTATAATGACATTAAATTGCCAAAATGCAGTGAATGGGATAGCTTTTTGTCCAATTAATTCTACCATTCTTCTTTCTACGAGTGGAAACACGTTGTCAGTTTGGGATCTCCGGCGAAAAATTTATATGCCGTGTGCTGAGTACACCTTTCCAGGAGATGCAACGTTGATTTATATAAAGTTTGCAGCGTCGGGGCATAACGTGTTTGTTGGGGACACGCTCGGCAGACTACACACGTTCCATTTAGAAGATACACCGATCCCGCCATTTGACCAGAAAAAGATGTTAAACCAAGCGATAAGGAAAGCTCTTTGCACCAGACCGCATATGCTGAAACAACTTGATAAACTCCGTCGATTCAGAAAGAACAAGGCCAGGTCTATGTAGAACTAATTCTAATGTTATTGTAAAAATAAATAAAAATCTGTCACGAATTGATCTTGTTGGTCAAATGACGTAGTGAGTAATAATAAATATGGATACGGTGGTTCATGGCAAATGAGATATTGGGGCCTTACTACAAAAAAAATTAGACGCATGGGTTAGACGATTGACACGTGTTTAAAACTTAGAGTAATTACTAAACAGTTTAAAATAATTTTGTATTCATATCCTTTAACTTTTTTGGCCCTTGGTAACTTAGGTGAAGTTGGGAAAGCCAGTAGGTACTTTTTTTATAAGTTAATAGGTACACGGTAAATACCTACATGCGTTGGACAGAGGACCAATTTGCATACTTGCAACTTTTACTACACTTGCAGCGAGTGACATCTAGGCCCAACTGACCACGACCGCTCTTATAGTATTTTGGAGTTCGAGCAGGATATACATATATTTATTTGGTTCTTAAAGAAAGTTATTTGTATTTTTTGGGGGTTGGCAAACTACCTAGGTTCTTCCTACCCAAAACGAAAATGCCAAAAAAATCTAATGACGGCTCTAACCACCACTTTTTGTTATTATTAGATAGATGGTCATCAATCCACGGACCTACCGCGCGAAGTTTTGCTTAACTTTAAGATCGATCGACTCGTGCGGCTGTTACTTAGACATGTGAAAAAACTAACTGCTGTTATCTGCACAGAATACACGGTGGGACTGTACTAGAGCTGTCGTAAGATATTATGTAAGATATTTCGTTCACAACGCACTTTATTATTTTTTTAGATAACGGCCAGTGTTGAATATACATTGGTCAAGAGCATACGGTGAGTTTATTGTAATTTGGAAAAATAACAATAACTGTTTTACTTATATAATTTTAAAACGACTTCTAAAAGCACCAAACAACACAGCTGTAGAAGTCGGTGTCTAGAGGTTAGTGTATTTATTTCGCAAATTCTGTCTAGTGCGACATTATGTTTGTCAATTTCACCACATATACTTAAAAGGAATAACAGACCTAAATGAAAATTAATAAAATAAGTTTACTCTAACTAGATAAAATTAACAAACTGTTAGATAAGCACACGTTATATCATATTTCAGCACAATTGTTTTATTTTCGTACAAGTCAAGGGCATTACATACGAGTATATGTACGTACTATATGAGGTACGTATACCTATTCCATTACACTTTACA
Organism: Heliothis peltigera; assembly: GCA_958496145.1. Lineage (NCBI taxonomy): Eukaryota > Metazoa > Arthropoda > Insecta > Lepidoptera > Noctuidae > Heliothis > Heliothis peltigera. Next base: position 2,125,375 of record OY292326.1, on the reverse strand, counting down.
TGTAGACGTTCTTATCTAAGTTTATGAATTATTCACGACATAATACCTACCTACATGACTTAACAGTAAACACTCATTTTAAGTGAGCTAGTGGTCTGAGCTTAGTACGTACCTACATAGGTATCTACTTCTACTTATTTTCTAAAACAGGTAGTTTAATTTAGCCAAGTAATTAGCCATATAGGCAAGTAACCTAGTCTTGCATTGGCACTGAGAAAACTAGTTAGTTTAGCCCGCTGCACATCATTTAAAAGGTTTCTGAAACATTACGAATCACAGCTTCAAAGAAAACATAAGCGGAGTTTGTCTTCTCTGTGAACGTTATTTTTTATATTTTAATTTTAACTGTGTTATATTTTATTTTTGGACCTTAGTTAACATTTATATCACATAAAAAGGGTAAGTTATACATTTTATTAATGTAAGTATGTCGGGGTTGCTTTGCTTGCGGGATTATTCGCAAGAATTACCACGACCCTGGCACACAAAGACTCTAGAAGAAACAAAAGTGGATTTAGTCAGTAGAATTCCAACATTTCCTCCATTTGATGATTTTCCAATAAAAAAGATCGATGTGCAACTGTGTCAGATTAATCATACCCGTACTTATAGGTTATCTTATATTTTCGTTTCTGGCCATGGTCAGTGCTTCTTTGTTCTATCAATCTAAAACGATTTAGGCACAGTTTGCATAATGTTATGTTTTTATTATGTTGCAAAAAAGTTCATACACCTATGACGACGAGTTCAGTAATATTTTGTTTCACACCTTAATTGACTAGCTAGCAAGTAGAAGCCGTTCCGTGCATCCACATGATCCACACCGCAGTTATTATTTGTAAGGACGCCAGCACATCAAGCTGCTACAATCTGTCAAATTTCCTGAATAGATTTTCATCTTTATCGTTGAAGCGAACATTGAAATTGAAAATTTGACAGATTTGGGTAGCTTGATGTGCTGTCGTCTGTACCTACCTACATCAACGTTTCCAAGTGTTTACATCGTTACCTAATATTACCGCGTTGCATTTTGTTGCTTCACAAACGTTAACTGCCTTGTGGATGCAGGAGTCGAGTTACTTTCGCTCACAGATATATCACTGTTGCCTTCAAATCACAAGATGGCGCCAGTATTGTACAAGACCGATGCCAGCCCGCCAGCGAGCGCGATCAGAATACTCGCGGAAATCATCGGCCTGGATCTTGAACTGAAAGACGTCGACTTCATTGCTTTGGGCCACAAGTCTCCTGAGCACACTAAGGTAGTGTCTTTAAGGATACCTTCAGATCTATCTGCCAGTGATATTGAGAAAACTATCAGTTACATAAATAATTTACAAAAGAAGAAGAAGAAGTCAATCCCTACTGCAGGAGCAGAGACCAGAACAAAATGGCGTCGATTCGTGGCGTGTTAGCACTGGCCTGTATAATAATGTGCTATATTTTGGAAGACGCAGTATTTAGTTAAAGGCCTGCCCCAAAGTCTTCCATCTATCTCTATCTGAAGACACAGTAATCTTTATATTATTTTATTTACAGCTGAACCCTATGGGCACCATACCAACGCTCCAAGACGGTGACTTCGTTATTTCTGAAAGGTACTTTTTTATCCAAAACTTTAGACTGTAGATTAAAGACGAGTCACGAAAACTGAACTGGATTATCCAATACAAGAAACTGCTACAGTAATTTTCTTTGTTTTCAGTCACGCTACCATGAAGTATCTGCTATCCAAGTACGGCGGCGACAAGAACGAGTCGCTGTACCCTAGCGACCTGCGCACGCGCGCTATAGTCGACCAGTGTATGTTCTTCAACGTGGGAATTTTCTTCATCAGGCTTAAAGTTGTTGTTGTGAGTACAACATAAATATTTTTAAAAATAATGGGACCACTGAAATGAGTGTTACGGTCACACATGGCTAAGGCTGCGAGTTGTCCGCAAGAGTTACCACGGCCCTGGTACACGAAGGGCTCCAGGTTCCTTCTCCTCAACAGTGAAACACACTATTTTTGGACAATAAAAGTTTGAAACTCCCTACAGCTACACCCAGAGCGGGAGGGATCAATAAGCATAAATCTATATAGATGTGACACATTTTGCTAACCTAATCAAAAATACGTACCCATAATACCTACAACACTTTCGTACCCCGATTGTATTCAAAGATATGTTTTTTTATAGTTGCCGGCAATCTTTGGCGACTCAGACGGTCCTACGGAGAAACAGAAGGAAGACATTGATGAGGCATACGGAATGGTGGAAGCGTACCTTGGTACTAAGAAGTATATTGCTGCTGAACACCTGACTCTTGCTGACATCAGTGTGGGAGCTACCACTGTCGCTATGCAGCCTTTGCATAAACTGGATCCAGTAAAGTAAAGGATTGTTTCAATATTTCTGAATAGATGGATGTGTTAGGTTGTCTTCTCATCGGGTTATTAGAATGAGGGAATATAGAGAGCACCTGTTTGTGCGCTTTAATATGTCCTGCGCCGCAGGCTGATCTCCTTAGAGAGATCTGCCATGGCCGACAGTCGGTCTGGACGCCTTTATTACTGTACAGAATTACAGTAATCTGATACACTGCGATAAAAAAACATGTTCTAATTTATACTGACTCTCTCTTTGTCTTTCAGGTTTCCCCGCACGGCAGCATGGATGTCTAGACTAGAAGAACACCCATCATTTAAAAAGATTCTGTTCCCTTCAGCTGAAATTCTGCGTCTTGTAATTAACGCGGCGTGGCAGAAAAATAAGAAATAAGTTTAAAAAAAATCTATGTTTAATATAAAGGTTTTGTTTTATTATTGAGCCTCAAAATCTGATTTGGGAAATTCAAATATAAAATATTTTATCTATCTACATGAATGACATCAGATAAGAGGTGTGAAGTTATTTATCATTTGCCTCGAAGTAATTTTATGTCTCGTTTAAGTTCCCGAAAAATCGTTCAATTAAAATATGATATTCCGAGAAAATTTCGAATTTTAGAAAAAAAATGTCTATTGTGTAGTAAGTGACCTGTTAATAGGTCGTGAAAAGGTCGTTATGTGCGCCCGCCCTATGACCAGGCATCGCCCTAGTTGTGGCACTGCGGATACCAGCAGCATCATAACTGGTTTTATCTTATATCATCACTAATGAAAAAATACCTATGCCTATTTGGCGATTATTTATCTGTCTTGATGTCAATTCGCCCCCGAGCAGCCATGGTGTCAATACCTCATGCCAATTTTCGGCCAAGGTACTAAAAAACAACAAAAAAACATTCCATCCGAATTGAGAACCTCCTCCTTTTTCGGAAATCGGTTAAAATTTGTTTACTAAACATATGAATTGTTGCTTAAGGCGCCATCTGTATCACTGCTTTATTACTTCAATTAAGCTTTTCACTAATTGTCACTAGATGCCACTACAAGTCAAACTCTGCGAAAGTTAATTATTGTTATTACCAAAATAAAGTAAAAAAACATCATAAAACAATTAATAAATAATACTGAGTATAAATAATCGTTTTGTAAAATAAATAATATTGAAAGCTAATGACATCTATTGAATGGAAATAGTATTTGGCTTACTAAAACATAAAGCAGCGCCACCTATTTATGTGAAGACACACTTCTAAGTTATTTACGCATTGACCTTGCTTTGCAACTTTCGAACTTAGAACGTTGGAACAACGACATTCGCTGGAATCGGAATTTGAATGGTATGGGCAGGCTCGGCTCGCGACTCAACGGAACGACAGAAACGTGTACGGCGAAGTGCGGTCGACTCGTCGATGCGCAGCTGTCCCGCAGCGCTTGTCAATTTTTAGTTTTTCCGGAACGCGTGTGTAAATAAACAAATTACTTATTACTTTTCATTGCGATTTATAATGAAGTGATGTTAAAGTTTGTTTAATTATCGTGCAGATTCAAAGTGGAGCGTTTTGAATGAATCCGTAACCGCTTCTCGCAATGACAAGGGAGAGCACTCAGTTGCCTTTTGAGAAACCGGAGGCATTAAAATGTTTCATGTGGTCTAATTGATGCCATTTTTTACATAAATAAGTGTATACGTTGATTTTAAGGACTATTGTGATTCGTTTAGTGACGCTTTGAAGTTGTAACCGTCGTTTCGACTCGGTCGGTAGTCGTCTACACGTTTAAAAATGAGTGTTTTAAGTGGTTTGAGTAAGGCTGACTTCAAAACAGCAAGTGATGGACTGCTGGAACTGCCCGAGGAGCGGCTCCGCAGTCTCATGCGCACGGAGCCCATCACCTCCGTGTACCACGTCGAACAGACACCCTTTGCAAGGTAACTTCGCAACTTACTTTCAAACTCGTGCCCTACCTGCCAAGAACAATAACTTTTTTATACAATGCATAAATGTAGCTAAGGTTTCAAGCAACGACTGAACGCAAAAACCACGTTGTATTTTTTGCTTGCATATTTTCGTCTCGATAGATTGGTCCCACACTACCCACACACAGCTGTCAAACTTGGTAGAACTTGACAAACTTTTTTGTGTTTTAAACTCAACTTGGTATTCATTAATTCATGCAAATAACCAGATCAAGGGAACTAATTTTACTTTTTCTCTGAGCTGCTGATCTTAACAAAGTGCAAAAACTGACTATTAAGTGTAATATTTCATAGACTTTATCACAAATAAAGTGCTTAGCATTCAGTAATCTCTTATTTATCATTACTGCATGTCACAGAGTACCTAATACAAATGTAAATCGGCTGAATTTGAGATACCTGTGCCTAGTGTAATTTGTATTGTTTTCAATATGGCTGCAAAATGGCTAAGTTATAATTTTTATCAGAATATTCAAGATAAGCATGACTGATGAGTGTGAAGGAGCAAGATAACTTTGATAACAAGTGTTATTTTCGCTAAAAGGAAGAATTGAAGCAAGCTCTGTATTGCAATAAAATGAAAATATATATATACAAGTTTAATCTATACCCAAACACTAACATACATTATCTTGTTACTGTATACTTTGATTTTGGTTTCTAGAAGTTTTTCTTGATGCAATAATAACTAGTGTAAAGAAACTGATAACAATTTTATTACCTATATTAAAATATTATAGAATTTGTACTGTCATGTTGACAAAAAAAATCTTTATATTGTTGCACACTCCATTCTGTTTCTGATTTGTTTGGAGAAGTAAATGTTGATTAGGAGATTTTTAAGTATTATTGCTAGAGTTTTCAAACATTAGAATGTAGTAAAACTACCTACAGGATGCATATAGAATGTTATTATAAGCATTATAATTAAAATGTAAAATATGTAGCAAGCGCCTGTCTATAAATAGTACTATAAGTTTTTATTAAAAATATAAAAGAAAACTTAATAAATGTAATCAAGAAACAATAAAACTCACATCCATTGCAAAGTTTTGAGAAGGCTTGTCATGTACATTCTTATGTTTCTTTTTAGGACTTAATACTTTTCATTATAACTTTCCACTTGTAGTTAAAAGTAAATACTACCAAATGCACTCATGACATCAACTTCCAATAAACTGTAAACAGCTCAACGTGACATAAATTAGTGAATCAATCAGCAAGCACCGTCTATGCGCGGTGCATACGAAAGCATGTCGGCATTGTGGTCAAATGTAGACGAACGCGGTATCGTTGGCGCAAAGTATGACAAGTTTTGGCGCCATTTCTCGTTTTTTTTTTCTACTAATGGCGTCGATAATTTTATAGCTAGTTACCCTTTGAGAATATACCTAATATTGAATCTGAAATTATTATCGTAAGATTTAGATCGCGTCTTTGATTTCGTGATTGGAGACATACTTAAAAAAATGCAGCATAAACGTATGAAATTGACGATATACTTAAAACATTCTTCAGTTTAGCTAAAAGTGGTGTTAGTCGCATTTTAAAGGTCATTCGTTATTGAAGAAAAAATCGCGTGCAAAAACCGAGTTTTCACGGTCTTGAATTATCACAATTGGATTGCATGTACCGACAATTACGTTATTGATTACATTCTTTGCAATATATTGCTAAGTTACTTAAAACTATTTTTTTAAGAAATTGAAAAAATATTGCGTTTTGCGGTACCTAGTAAACACGATCCTAAAATAAGTATCGGGCTATCTTATCTTTGCTGTCAAGTAGTTTAGAGGCTAAGTACCTGCAGTCATTGTGACGCAAATTGCATTATTCCCCCAATTAACAAACTAAACACTTCGTAAAACACTTTAGCTCCCTCTAATGAGTTAGGGTTGATCATTATTTTATACGTCATTGCATGACTGGTGTTAACAGTTAAATATAATCGTATAGCACAATATTGTTCGACATAACAAGTTTATTACCCGACCTAGTTTTATGAATTAATTAAATTAGAAGGCGTAGTAATAATTATACTTGAGACTTTTGTTATTATGACAACTTAATTAGATAACAAATCAATTTACATTGTGGACCAAGTGCGTTATTATTTTAAATGATTTAGTTAGCATACAAAATTAATTGTATCGATATTACGTGTGTCATACCTTATATTTAGGTACCATTTTTTCTGGTATGCACACAAAATGTAATTATAATATGAACGATTTAAAAAAGAACATACCTATTCTATCTACATATTCTTGATGACCACAAGGATAGTGAGTAATGACCCTTTTATACAAAAAAAACAAACTATTGGACTGGTCATTAACATAAGACAGAAACCTGTGTGACGCAGTCATAGACATAGATTAGTAATTTCACAGAAACTGCATTCTACGCTAATAAAATTAATGTAAAGTGCTATTGTATAATTGAAACTGGGTACGTTTTTAATTACACGAATATCATTAACAAGACCTATTGTAACGTCAGCAGTAATAATAGTTGTAATTATAATGTGTGACGTAGAAATCATCATATTACAGTTGTTTCGAGTCGTATCGTGTCGGCCAGTCTAGTTACAATTTTGTACCTACTCACGTACCTATAAGTATGTGATACATAGTCTATGATACGATTAGGACAAGGTACCATAGACAAAAGTTTTATTTTATCTGAAACAAAGAATGAACTTGACACGATACTCTATGGTATTTATACGTATCTAGCCTTGTGCTTCTTTTTAAAATTTTGAACCGTATCAAAGTTAATGAGATTTAAAACGAATTAAACTTTACCCAGTTACCTAGATAAATATTTTAGTTTCGATTAAATTATTTCTTTTAATATAATATGCGACACACAAAGTCTCTCTGCGTCATCGACTGTCTAGAAAATGTTCTACTGACCATTTTTTAATTCGATTCTAAACGAAGCTGGTTATAACTGTTAATTTGTATATTTATTTTATTATGTATCCTACAATATTTTTCACGCCAAGTCTGCCAAATCAGGTTCTAAATTGCAGATTTCAAATGTCTTTATCCTATTTATTGTTGCATAAATTCGAAATAAATTGTTTGTTTTTTAAGTAGTTCTTCGTAAATTAGTTTCCACGTCGGTGTTCCGATTATTCCTTATGTATCTTTTTCTAATGTCCTGGGCGCATAATTGCGTGTTTAAATAAACATGGTTGTAAAGCACGATCTATCGGTCTGATTATGAACATACTCTGAACTATGTGAGGCAGTAGTTCCGAAGAACCATTAGTAAAGTTCGTGGATTGCAGTGACAGGTATTACCGTTTACTTGACGTACTTACCGACCAGTTAATTGTAGTTTTTGTCAAATGATTACTATTCTCCGAGTCCTGCAGTCCGCGGCGGGTCATAACGAGTTCCACTGGTTGGTTTGTTGATCTCAATTCTCCCTGCCATGCCATGTATCCATACAGCGACAGTTTTTATCTAAGATTTCCGCAGATGTCGACGTGTTTATATGTGTAGCTTACAGATGTTGTATCCACAAACTTGTTCGGAATAACAGAGAAATAGAAGCGATGTTAATTACTATGCAAATCTAGCTGAAGCAGTTTTGGACTAGACTTCAACTTTTAGGTTCTTTACTGATTACCTTCCACCAGTACCGCAGTACCGCATAAAAGTAAGCCTATTAGCCTTCCTTGTCTTTCAATAAGCTAACTAATACTGAAATATTTTTCAAATCGGTCCATTGGTTACTCATATTTGAGCGGAGCAGTACTCAAAAAAATCGTAGTCATAAATTTATGATCAAACGTACTGAAGGCTTATGGAAGCGTATAATTTCTGACGGGTACCTAATTATTACCAGGAATGTTCCGTCTTTATTAGAACCCATATAAAATTAGTACGTAGAACTCGTGCTATTACCATTCACAAAGTCATCGTTTAGTATTGCTCATTAGATTCACGTATTTACTTAGTAGGTTTCCGTTGAAAACAGAACGGCTACTAAACTACTAATCCAGTAAAGGTATGGTCATCATATGAGTCCGCAAATGGATATTACTAGCAACAAACTTGGGCGAGTGCTTAAACCAGTCTGAGAAAAGTAACTTACACACCATTCATGATGATTACGACAAACGCTTTTGACTACCGACTGCTGCACATGTTATCCAATATTGCTATGAAGCATGAATGACTTAGCGATTTAGCTCCACCCAATAACAGTTCTTGTGTATCTAGAACACTTAGCATTTTTGCAAAATCACAGTCCATTTTATTTCAAGCCTTGCATTTTATTTGACTTCACATTTTGATGGATTAAATACGTTACGGTAAATAACCTTAGGATTATCTACTTCCTCGCTCGCAGTAATCATACGTGCTTGAGAAAAATATAAAGAAACAAAAAACCTGTTTGAAGTAAAAGGCTGGAAGTATACAAAAACCGGACATGCAAGTTCTTTCTAATATTTTCGTACGAAAGACGATACATAAAAGATATACCTATATAACTTTAGATCATTTCTACGATAAATCCGTTGAAATGATTTATTTCCTAAATTAGAAATGTCAAGTGTCGGAAATGGCCCCTAGTCAGTCGGTTACGGTTAGTTTAAGTGAAATTTAACATTTCAACAAGCCATGGCCGACTGGTGTTTGAGTAAATGAAAGGAATCGTTTAGCGCCCGCCAGCGGTTATTGGCAATTTCTCCGCGCGACGTCGCCCGGGGCGCCTCGTTTCCCGGGAGCCCAGCGCGACTCGGCGCGATAGCAGTTTTTGCTCGTCCGGCGACGTCGGCGCTGGCGAGATGTAATCGTGGACTTTCTACAGCTGAGCGGTTGGTCGCCGAAGCGGTTTCACTTTCATGCGGCGGCGGAATGCGGCCGGACCTCCGACCCGCGGCCGCCGTGTCACTGTCGCGTTACCTCCCCCCACACGCGCCCTTACGACTCGCTGTAAACTCATGCACATGCACGCCCCCGATCATGCCCAACATGCTTTGCATATCAACGATGCCTCTGAACTAATCGATTATACGGTTGTATTATTGAATAACTCTCATGTGACGTATCTATATGGTTTTCTCGTCACAAACGATCACCACCTGCAAGGAACCGATTCTAATTTTGACATTCGGTATCGCTAGAGTTAACGCACACTTATAGATAATCGGTCGCGGGTTAATTTTGATTCTACAAGCGGCCCGAATACCTGAGTTGGATGCCGGCGCCGACTGGCGAGCTATCCGTGCTAATATCTTATTCGTGTCATTAGTGCGAAATGCCAGCCGTTTGGCACCCGCGGTGCCGGCCTCAGCGTTCCCTCGCGGCCGATGCACCGCCCTGGGCCGCACCAGCTAAATTCGGGTCCGTTGCATCACGCATCACTTTCGGTTTCGTTTGTCACGCGGCTATTTTAGATCGAGTGTCGATTATTAGAACGCTGTTTTTAGCCGTAGCGACCCGTTAGACATTCGGAACACTCCGGTATATGACTAACCCTTTACGCTCAAGAAACTTGATTAAATTATTTACTACATATAAATCTAACCTCGTGTTTCAAATTCAAATGAGACGACAGTAGCTAAAAGAGGATACAATAAGGCTAGAGCTACGTTTCAAAGTCAGCTCCTAGTATGCAGTGAGTCTCAGCGGCGTGCTGCAGTTATCTCGAGTTTGCGGAACGAAACCCGATCCGTATGCAGCGGCACGCGACCGAGGCCAGGCCGTCGGCTGCACATATACCATACCTTATCTACCGTTGGACCAAACGACTATTTTTCTTCATCTGCGTGTCGATTCGCTGCACCTTACCTTACCATTCGCGCAGGTGAAGTATCCGGTCACGCCGGTTCTTTGATATAAAAATACGAGTTGATGGGGAAGCGGTAGTGCCTGGTTAGTGTCGTCACGCTCCGTGGACGTCCCAGTTGTTCTGTGGTTGGCGGTCTTGCCCTTCATTCGCAAGGCCGCCGGGCAAACGGTCACCTGCGCCGGGATCGCAGGCGGGCGCACGCCGACCGCCAGTTGTGCAATCAGTGCGACACCTCGGCGCACGTGGGCGATCGCCTGCCGCTCGAGAACAATCGAGCCTCTCATTCAACAACACGCCCGCTGGAATGCGGGCTTTTGATATCGTTACAAAACCAACAGTAACGGTGGGCCAATGTCAACACGGCTCCTGTATTGACTTTTAGATTGTCTGTATGGTAATGCGATCGCCGCAGCGCGCGGTGTCTGCATCGCGTATTAGCCGCGCGTTCGTGTAGGCGACTAGATTTTCCGACACTCGGGTTGGGCCACTTGGCATAATGTAGCCACGCAGCGCCGCTACGTAGCGAAAGTCTGGCCGACCTTCGGCGTCTAGATATGGGCAGTAATAAGTACCTCAGATCTCGATATACCTAATTACAAATCGGCTCAGAATCTACTCGGTTGACAACTAGTATGAATTAAATGTTGACTGATTATTATACGCTGCTCGTTGGTCTTCCTTATCGTGTTTAGGTACGTGATCCGCGCTCGATGCCATAATTACTACGGTCTTATTGCTCCATGGAGGAGGTTGCTAATTCTAATGTGCATAGTGCTTGTGAGAAGATCGAGGCTCGAAATAGTTGGATGGATCGCATGCCTAGATTATTCCTGAGATATGATCGGCTCGGCGACGACGGCGCAGTCCTGTCTATCGTTGTCAATATTTTTAGTAATAACAATCTTGAGTATGCACTGAGGAGATGGCATCGCTTATCAGCCGTGTGTCCCGTGCTAATTTTAGAATACGATGTAATGGAATTTTGCTGAGAACTCTTTTTGTTTAACCTTCACATCTGCTTCTGGGACGTAAGAAAGAACCGAGATTTCTTTAAGCTTAGTATCTAAACTTATATTATAAATATTCCATTTATCGAGAAAAGATTAAAGCTACTTTTTATCCGAGTGTGCGGAGTACTTCCCACGGGACACGGCGCGGAAACTTACAAAATACGTATGTGTTTATTGACACTGAAAAAATAAATAATGTTTTATAGTACGCGCGGCGATAATGTTAGGCTATATAGATGCCCCAGTGAGCTCAATTGCTTTTCGTCTGAATCAGCCGTGTTATATTCGAATGATTCATCAAGTTATGAAATTTGATGTTGCATCCAACTCTGGACTTTCCTAATCCATAAATTCGGATATCCTCATAATTATGTATTGCATTAATACTGCAATCCATTACTACTTATAATAGGTTTAGTATAGATAAGCAGGTACTTACGTTATCAAATCAAATCGCCGTGTAATAATTACGCTGACACCAACCAATTACTGAGTTCGTACATGATACGAAAATCGCGAATTTTCCTTTTATCAAAATATCTATAATTTCTCGTGCGTCATCCGCTTCATAAAGCTTGTAAGTACAAGTACCCTTATCGTTGTTATCTGGTTGCAAATGCAATAAGCTGGTACATTTCTGAGCAAAGGTCTGGGACTAATATTGACGTGTCTCGGTTACAGTGTTTGCACGCTCTATGGATGCGGTTCGCCGTCCAGACTGTTTACACTCCCTGCCATAACCTTGTGTCGAGTTCAGTGACTCGTCCGTCATACGCATCTCGCTTGTCTTTAATTGTACACTTCCGGAGTATTTCTATCCAGTCGGGACCTACGGTATCGGGCGTCACGTTCACGTGCATCCTGCCCAAGAATGCGTTCTATTTATACCGCCTGATTTGTGGAGCGCGCAGAGAACTAAACTTTTATTAGTGATGTTGAAATGCATTAAAATTGATCGCTATAGCTTGACAAATCGTCAGTGATACTCCCATGGTCAATTCAGTTGTGCGGGGGACGTTACTGCTAACAGCAACGGGCTTGGGAGTAACCCCTATTGTCCGCCGCAACCCGCGGACCATGTTAGTGTCACTACTACAGTTTACAACTATAGTTTGCTAATTTCGGGCCAATAACTCGCATTAGCCGTGATGGATCCTTCGAGTTCGGCGCGTATTGGCTGTAAACGGCGATGTTATTCCAGCATACCACGATGAGGATTTATAGCGCGTCGACCGGCGCTGCGTAAATATAATTAGAGAGGCTATTTATCAGTACGGCGGAAGGGCGCTCGCTATCGACGCCGTAAATCTCCTACAGCCTCTGACGGCTCAATCCGGCGAAGAAATGGAATGTCATGCTAATCGCGACGGTGAGGACCGCTCGAATTTGTCCGGCGGCCGCACGGATACGTTACAATTAGCCAAGTTACGAGCTGCACTCCGCCTATTTTTGCGTAGATGTAGAAGACAGCGGATGCCGCTAGTGTTAGGCCTGGATATAGATTAATTTATGATTATTATAACTTAAATCGTGCTTGCATTCCTTTCCTCCCACACAAAGTGAAGTGTAGATTTTGTTTAGCTTATATCGCATGTGAAGTAAGCAGCTAGTCCAAGGGCAGAGTTGGCGGCGCGTGCGCAGCGGGGCGGGTAATTGGAGCCGTCGACGGCCGCACCGACGCATAATTCGCTCTAAATGCACTTTAGGCGTTAAGTATTACTCCTAAACCATATTGAAATTAAAATTTGGGAACCGCGTCACGGGGCGAGGGTATTAGCGTACATGGACAAAAGTATAAAATGTTTACAGCCTATAATGTTATAATGCCAGCCTATATGTTATAATTCCGCCAAGTTCAATAAAAAGCCATCTGGTGGTTTTTGCGGGAAAGGTGAACAAACGTACATACAAACTTTTGCATTTATAATATTAGTAGTATCAGCTACAAATGAGTATGTGAACTAGGTACTTACCTATATGATTTTAGATATGTACATTATAAATAAGGTAAAAGGTTGGTTGGTACCTAGATGTTGGTCGAGAATGCTTGCGGGGTGGTCATGCACAGGTCTGCGCGGGCGCAGCTGAACATTAGCATAAACCGTGCAGGCTCGTGCGCCGCCCTGCGGCACAGCCACGATACATGTGGTGCAAGTGGGGAAATAACCGAGGGGTACAAAATTTAGAAAATAAACTATAATTGTCAACGTCAAGCTTTAAATAACTTTATTACCGAGGGTGCAGGAAGTTGTTAAGAGAAAGACCACCCCATCGTGTCCTTTTTACCCGCCTGCCAAGGGTTATTTTCATTAAATATTATGGCTAGGTACATCAGCTAACGTGAATAAGCAGTGGATAAATTAAAACACTTTACACAGGATTCCAGAAATAAAAGAGTTAATCCGCAAAGCCGTCTTAATACCTCGCAAATATTTAAAGTACTAAAAATATCAGAGTACAAGGAAACGTTATTCCACAAAGCTAAAAACCTGAGAGTCACTGTCCGCCGGTCAAATCATGTATTCTCAATGTCACCTTGTACCATTTTATGATGCGAGTTCACTGCTAAAGCGATATTGTCTTCTCTCATTGCACCAAGCGCATTAAAAATATTTTCTTTGTCATACAATGCGCGAATACACCCATGAATATTTAATGGGACAATCGCCGCAGCCCTGACCTTTATTTTGGCCTTTCCCTACGCCCATTGTTCTTGGCTAGCCTTACGCTTTGTACAATTTATCTAATCTTGCCTTATTTTGTTTCAGGTGAGTGTGTATTACCATACGACAGTAAGTTTGTTTAATTTTTTACTACGTCGATATCCGTCAACCATCTTCGTTGTTTGGTTCACGTCTCCGAACAAAAATATGGATATAATTTACAACAACTCTGACGTAATCGATGACCGATCTATACTATTATCCTTCCAACCGCTGAGTCACCCGAGTGCGCCTCAGGGAGATACGAAATATTCGGTATTAATTAAACCTTTTCTTGTGACTAATGAAGCGAGCATTTGTATTTGCATGTGTTGAAGCAAGACTGCCGGTTGACCGACGACGTCACCCAACGAACCAATATCTTATTGGAAATATAGAAATGTTGATCTATAGGATCGAGTTCAATGTTCTAGGAGTGATGAACTGAAAACAGCCTCGTGGAACGTTGTTAACGTGTCTAAAAAGGCCATTAGGAGTAGTGAGGGCCGTTGCCGTCGGCTGCATGTCGTCACTCAACTCTCGGTTTTTTGTCGCCAAAGACGACTAGTTATCTTCTTCCTAGTCGGCCGCTTTGATTAACGACCGTAACCTGATCTACTGTGTTTTCGGTCTCTCCTACCGTACTGCCCACATGAATAAATTAATTCAAACTCCGATACACCCACGTGTGAGACTTATACGGACGCTTGTAATAACAACAATTTAATGATGTCGAATAAGTGTAAATCAATTGTGGCCTGGCAAAAAATACATTGCTGGAAATAACCCACTTAAAATAATTACTGTCAATCCAACTCGTAGCGAAATAGTTATTCCAGCCGAGGTGTACCTCCACTCCTTAATAAACTTTATTTGATCTGTAACTGTGTCAGCTGATGGAATTATAATGATTAAATCACCGGAAATTACATTCAATTATGTACTTGCACGGTTCGGTAACCGATTATTATGGTAAACATAGATGATGACCGCAACGAGATGCCTTGATACTATCTGCTAGTCGAGAAGACAACATCGTTACGCTCCAATAAATTGGTGTTCAGATGGCGTCCGGATAATGCTGTCTACGCGAAATCCTACCGATGTGCGAGATCAAACAACCCGTGAAACGGAGTGTACGGATGCCAACACGCCAAATGTGCAACTCCAGTGTTCACACACAATGCGGTATCCTCTCGCTTTACCTTGTACCGGTCTGCATTTACTTGTCTCTTTCAATCGACAGTTTGTTCGATTTTGGGCGAGTGTGGACGATGACAAAGCGTCACTTTCTACGGGACGCACGCGCAGTGGCAAATGAAGTGTGTCGCGTACGCAGACAGCTGCGCGATAGACTCTGCTCTAATGTGCGCCGGAAACCATCAATTTAGATAGTGCGCCGGATTGCCGCTGCGAAGCTTCTGCCGTAGGATGCAACTGTTATACGAAGGAAACTGTGATTTATGACCTTCATTGTTTTGTGGCCGAGATCTCCTACTCCGCATCCTCATTTCATTAAATGCTGGCTGGTTACCCACTTAATAACGAGACGCATGCAAAGTCAATTTAAACATTTTATTTAGCAATGTCTGAATTATTGGGAAAATAATGCTAGTGATCAATTTGTGAACTCAGACTGCTATGATTTGAATTCGATCAGCATTACCGTTAATCCAATGAGTGCAACATCTGCTCTTTTATTACCCCATTCTATCGGCACAGTACGCATGCCCCTTCGAATAGATAATAATCTGTCTCGTGTCGCGTCAACACACTGTACTCTTGTGGTTGGTTTTTATAACGGTTACGGTTATGCGTATATATGTATTTAACGCCTCCAGCCTATTTGTTTTGAAAACCTAGATCGTTTCATACGAATTGTTTATCGTAATAGTTCACACGGGAAATTAAACTGCACTCGCCATTGGATACCGCTTTCCGTGACTAATTCGGAATTCGGATACTTGTTGCAACATGCATCAGCCAGACCATGTTATGGCTATTGCTTAAATTGATACAGGCATTGGCTCTTGCATGTTATCGGCTACTTTCCCGCGTCCGAGCGAGCGGTGCGCCGTTGTCGAAGTATTGTTTATGAAAAGCGGGTCAGAAGAAAGCGATAGAGGGGCGAGAGCGGCTGGTCACTTGCTGATATCTCTCGGTGAAGAGGTCACGGCCATTACACGAAAATAAACCGAAGACAGAGCTTGACGACAGCGCCGACAACGTTTATTGCCACCGTAAACTGTATCAGCTGCTGATTTTTTTGTACGGATCCGTGAACTGCCGATAATGGAACCGATTTCTCTTTTTACTTATTTTTCGGTTGCTAATTGGTTCTGTGTTTATTGTGGTGGAATTTTTATTTGCTTCGACAGTACTTTCAAAATGTGTTCGCTGTCCATGCAAGCGCTCGTGTAAATATTCATTTGCGCGTGTGTCAGTGTGTTCGTACACTTGCACCGTCGCTGGCGCAGCGTTCTCTGTATCGAATCAGGAATGCGTTCGCACATCATGGCCGATGTGGCAACGGTCGCGGCTTGTCAGATACACTCGCACAGTAGACAATAGTCTTGTCTGTGATCACTCTTTGTTTAAGTGTTTTCTCGTCTCAAGGTCAGCCGGTGTGGCGAACATGACTTTTATCTTTCGACTTCATCCTTATAATTTCCCGCCCTATCGCTGCTCTTTGTTTAAAGGTACTTGTGCGCGTTTTAAACCTTTAAAGCGTTCCCGTGGTTAACACCTTACGTTAAGTGTTCCATTGTATCCGGGATCCGTATCGGTTTTCCAAACGTATCTCTATTGTTAATCTTTATTGTGGACGTTTTGTTTTATGTCTGTATCAGATATTCTTATGTAGGTATTGAAGGGGGGTAAATCATGTAATTCAACACCGCGTAGCATGTTATTCTTAGGGCAAATCGTACCCGTATCTGCGCCTGGACCGGCCATATTTCACGGCAGTGCTGGGTCCCCCATAATTGGTATGCGGCGTTTTGTCCAGGCTCGCGTCGATAAACCATCTCTTCCTCTTCGTATGTAACGTAAGCTTATTGGAGACTAAGATTTAGAGGTTGGTTGAGCTCGTAACTTGTCTAGAATTCTGTTATGTTTTGACAAGTACAAGAAATTTGCAAACCGTTGGATTGTTAATGTAGTGTTTAATATCCTTTGTTTCACGTGATTCGCTTGACCTGGTAAACATATTATACTGTACGTCCTTAGTTTTCTACAGTAGACGGGTTTCATCATCGTCTGCGATTTTACGATTGCTGATTTTATTAGAAATACTATACATACAACATTATTCGTTGTTAATTGCATGTTCATCCGTTCGACTGGATGGATGTGATGTTCGCACAGTGATTAATTTGTGTAAACATTCCCACTAATTGTCCCTATTAGTGTAACGTGTTATTTAATGTTATTGCCCCAGTTGCTTTGAAGTCTTGCGTTTTACCTGTATCATTCTATTTTATGCTCTCCGTTGTAAGAAAAACATTAATTATGAATGTTTCAGTTAGTCGTTTTTCCGCGCCTTGTGCTGGTTGGTCGGGGGAAACGGTGAACATACCTCCAGCGATAGTCTGGCACATGTCTGAGAATGCGCATTTTCTGTGTTTTAAAGAATGTCTATTAATTACTGATGTGTCGGACATGGTCCGGTGCAGCTAGTTTCTAAATATCTGACATTGAATTGGTGGTGGTTAAGTGACCAGAATTCTGTCAGCAGGTATTTTGAACATCTACCTACTATATCCTTATGTACTTATATGTTATAGATGACTCATGCTCTAAATACTGTATGTAAAATAAAGTTTACACTGAATCACATTTTTTGCCACATGTCAATAAACATAAAATGGTTCTCTGCCATATTAATTAAGTCTAGATTAGGTATGCGAAAACGAATTAGTTACAGAACGATCGTCCATCGTTATTTAAGTTAATGGCATGTGGGCTGCGCCCACGCACCTAGAGATCAATAAATTATAGAGACGTGTGGCGTCCACGACCTTTCCGCAATATTCGCGTGCAAAATCGTTTCATGTATATCAAATACGTCGTTTATCTGGAAAATATCTTCATTAGTTAAACATAAACATTGGACATGACATTAATTAACATTACAACCTATAAAAGGTGTCATTACAATACTTTAAATAAACAAATAAGAAAAATATGAATATTCATCTTTCTTTAAAAAGGAAAAGTGAGGTCAAAGTTTTCAAAACATATCAGAGAAAAAAGGAAGTAACAACAACACAGTAGAGTATTAAATTACTGGTTGATTTATAGGCTGAATCTTATTAGGTGGTTGGGAACGCCGCCAAGTTCGATTGCAGAGTCATGCTACGCCGGTGCCGGACTGTTCTGCATAGAAATGGTGATATGATTCAGTTTGCCCCATTCCAAGACCAGATATACTTACTGTATACATTTTAAAACAAAAGACAATATTTCATCCGATATTATACAATGTAATAATTCCACTACTGTGGATTTAAAGATGATAGTAAGGATACCAGACCTGGTCTCCGTATTTATAGTATAAATCGAAGTTTATTACAATAAATACTTGGAATCAAAGCTGTCCTTTATGATGAAGGATTCTCCAATAACAGTGCAGTCTATTGATCATAAACTTGACCATGAATGAATAATCCATGTTCGTAACAAATGTATGTTGTAAGCTCCTTATGCGAAATCGACATGGCTACCGTATTCGTTACAAGGAAAGATTTGCGAGGGATTTGCATAATTCTACATGTGTATCTGTCTGTAAGCCAGCGTCTCATAACCAATCAGTAATCCCTTGCCAATGAAAAAGATCGATAAAAATATATGCATAAATACTACTTGGAACTGCAAAAAAAAGAAAGAAAACTTCTGCATTTAACTATGTCGGTTAGTGGGAAATTAAGGTCAGCAAAATTGCAGACTTTTACCAAGAAGCTGTTTATTTTTCCAGTTTTATAGCCATACTTACTGGCAGACTGCTGTCTGCAGTATGATTTCTCATTAGGCCACATGAAATATCAAAAATCGGTTAAAATTTATTACCATGTTTTTTCGACTAATGTGGGTATACATTCATTATAGAATTCCGAATATCCATTTTTTATTAAAAAAGTACAACTAGTATGTAAATAAGTAAATGAAAAAATGAGAAGAATATAAGAATTAAAATTCGATAACGTATTTTATGAGCCGATATCAGTTCGAAGAAATTACTGTGTTCTCTACGGTAAGGCCAGAGGTTTACTTAACGGGACCCCATGGGTCACTGCGAATAGCGATCATAAAGTTTTTTTTGCTAACCCAGGAAAGACATTTTACTCCTGATTGTACTAGCAGTCAAACCGTGTCTTCCGTGGCCTACGCATTATCGGTCATGTGGTGTCTTCCATTTCATGGGCCATGGGGCGAAGACGTTTTGAACATTCAACGTGTTAAGCAGCAATGTTTTAGTTATTGCCACTCACATCACTATGGCAATAAGTACTAGCAACTTCCGTGTAGGTCACACACATGTTTTAGCACAAATTTGTTTTGGTGAGAACCAATTGTGACGCCATGTGGGAGGTAGAATTAGGTACTGGATACAGGAACGTATTTTCGAATGCCAAATATATTTTGATGATTCAGACCTCCTGCGTAGTAAGATGTAGTGAGGATGAATTTTAATCGCAGTGCGTGACGAATTTGTTTGATGAGAAATGATTAATATAGCGTACAACCTTTTTGTTGTGGACTTAGTGTTGTTTTAGTTTTCCGAAACTTCTGGAAACAATATGAAATGTTTTGTGGATTACAGCTTCGCAACGCTGATAATGTCTTTTGTATTGACTGTGTTGTATTGGCTTGTGGGTTATCGATTTATTGAGATAAGCCTAAACCTTGTTATCTAAATAAGGCCCTGCAGGTGACGATGTGTAACTGTGGTAGAAAAAAAAGTGACTACTCATTGTCATTTACCATGGAAACTTTTCTGACAACAACTTTTTCGTCAACGCTTCGATTAGATCACGTAGAAAACTTTTCTGTCGATGACGTCAAACCAATTTGCCGACAAATCATCAATCGTGTGCGCAGTATTTTATCCGCAGATTGTTTTCGCATTCATCGATCAATATTGTTCTACGAAACGTCGGGAGACGTCGGGTCTCATAGCTAGATGAGATTTATTATACTTTACAGCTGACCGGGTCACGAGGTTTGTTACATAAGAATGAGTGATTAGTTAAGTATGGCATGCTCAGCGATCCATCTTGCGTAAATAAATTCCTATCTGCCGTGAAGGTTACTGATATGATAAGGTTCTACATAGCAATAGACGCGAGAGGCACCGACAAGGCTGGTTCTGAAGATAAACATATTTGTAATGTTTAGGAAAATTGTGCACTTGATAATTGATTAGTAGATCTACACTGGTATTTATGGATAACCTTCATAACATACACACATATAATATCCATTTTTAAGAGTTAACATAATCGCTATATGTGCCTTACATATACAGTATGTAATCCAACACGACATTACCACTCACATTATGTGTATAATATAGCTTTTTGCTTTGTTGTATCTAATGTTATTTATATAATGATTAACGCCTGTGTCAACACATACTACCTACTATGCTGACAGCTCATATTACCGCATATTGATCAAACTGTCGCTTAGAGATTTAACAGGTCGATAGCGTCAGCGTAAACTAATATGGTTTTAAGTAATCCCCTCGAAAGGTCTGCCTGTGGCAATCAAACGAATTTAGCTATTACCTCTATTATCATAAAAGCCAAATTCAACTGCTGGTCCTATAAGTTATTTCCGCTATGACATGGATATGACTTGAAAGTGAATTAAAAACAAGTTGAGTATGCAAAATCTTTTCGCAACTAAAACCTTTTATTTGAGTCGGCTAACTGACTCAAAGATGTGATGTAATAAAATGTCAGCTGTCCCTCTATATTTCAAAAATAAAATTCGCTGATCAGGTTGTAACTCCAAAGAACACCTCTCAGTAATTTCGTCGTCTGTCCCAAAAACGGCATAAAATATTATTTAGTCGACCGCGTGAAATCGTGTTAACCAATAATCATTCTTGAGATTAAATTTAACCACTGCCGATTTAAAATAAACATTTCGATTATTCGCACAGCATCAACTACGGAAGCTCGTATTGTTAATTAATTTCAGTAGATATTCGACTCGTAAAACGGCAAAGTTATAGCCGTTTAACACGGAATTAATGGGGCGACAAGTGTGACCTCCGGCCAGGCTTCTTTGTGACTTAATTTTATCTCAATAGTGCTATGTTGAACGTACGAACTCGGCTAAATCGTTTTTCGCCATTTACAGAATGTTTATTTTAATATTATTTCACTCCTTCCGCCTGGTTCTTTGTCGAATACGTCACGTTGATAAGATTATGTCCAATGATACGGATTAAGTCTGGGCGCGTCGGCCACCAGTGTCATTGCTCGGCGCCTGTTATAGCCTTTTGAACACTATTTTGGCATTCCAATTGTTTATTTAATTTGTCATACTTTATTGTCGCTTTTACGGCCCTTTGTCAGAGTTCTCCGGAATTTTTCGCATTTATAAACATTAAATTATTTTTAAACACTGTTTACAGAATGGCAGTGGGTGGTTGAGGTAGCGCAGTTATATACTCGTAATAATATTAAAGCTAGGCCGTATTAACGAAGATCAAGCTATATTAACCGACAGCTTAGCACGTTCTCGAGCATCCTGTATAAACAGCATTTCAATACATAAATCAACGTTCCTTTCAAAACGAGTGGTGTGAAATTTATTAGTAGAATCAATGTGATGGGGCGTCTTTGAAACAAAATGGATACGGTGGATACACTCATTGCCTGCTTATCATTACTTCATCAGAAATACCTTCAGGAAACCAGGTGTTGCTCACTACTGCGTTTTAACAAAAACTGTTTGCTTTGAACCATGGAGATGCCAAAGAAGTTGCTCGATCAGGAACTTCACCTACATTTTATGGCCGGTACTATCGCAACATACATAAATCTCTTAGTATTCTGTGCTAATTCCGAAACTTGTCAATTTAAGCCATTAAGAGAGCTCATTAATAAATGTAATAGAAAACACAGTGTTAAGAGGTTAATTGATAATCTAATAGAGGCCCTGTGAAGTGTAAGGAAGCGTTTCTATCGTCGTATATAAGTCATAAATTATGGCGTTCATATCCTACGTGCCATTTATCATAATATTGTCTGGCGGCCGCGTTTTATCTCCACCATGGAAGGCAGGTGGGTGTCTGCCTATTTCAATATTAATTGATCCTGCTGCGTTGCGGAATTGTTTTGTTGCTTTGTGCTTTTGTCTCGTCCGTCGATCTGTTTTGCGGTATTTGTAGGGTGCTCTGTTAGCTTGGAATTTGAAATGACATCAGGATGTCCTGCCTCCGAACTTACGGCTGTGACTCTTGACAGCATTTATTGAGGAGGTTAAAGAGAACTTTGTAACGGATCTGATGAGTAGTCGATTATCGGTTAGGTATTTGGATATTTTTATAGCATTTTCAAGTAGCTAATGTACTTATGTTCGAAGTTTGACATTAACTATCATTGCTTATAAAGTCAAACTCATCGATATAGGAAGTCAAACTATTCATCCAATCAAAGTTTATTATTTAAGTTGTCAGCACCAATTCCAGAAGTCAGATCGTATTGTACTCAAACAAATCTTTGTTTGATTAGCACGTTGCTTATATTTTGGATGAAACCTACCATATTGTAAGATGAAACAATGCTTACGTGTGGTAGAACGTAGACAGTTATTTAGTCATTTGTATTTACCGTGGGAAAACTTTGCTCATTATACGTATAAAACGGTATGTTTGTAACTTAATGAGTAATAGCAGCTAGCAGAGAACATGCAACAAGTACATCTAAAGGTACATTAGAACCAGCTTGTTAGGAACAGATCGTTTAATGTAACTCTCAGATGACGACGCAAGGTTATCGGCAAGATCGCCGAATCATGACTCACGTGTTACTTTAATTTGACGATACTTGCCAATGTTTATTTGTACAGTTATTCGGCACACATAACCTAAGTCTTTTGACGCTGCAAACTAGCCGTTGTAGTGCTCTCGACCTCGCGACCTTTATTCAAAGTGCTGGATAAATTCACCAGCTAACGTAGATCCCCGGCGCGCCAACAGGTCTGTGAGCGCTTCACACGTCTGATAGCTTCCGTGTGGCTGGTCCACTGGGGGGATGCCCGTTAGACTGGAGGTCATCGGCAGGTGCGGATTTCTTGACGAGCGTGCTTTTCCTATTTTGGTTGTGCATTGTTAAATAAATGAGCGTGTCTCGTTACGGCTGCATCTCGGTGTCGGGTTCCCATCGTCAGTTGATGTGTTCAATATGGCGGCACTTTAGTATTTATTTTTTACGAGCTTCACCGCGGTGACGGCTGTAACAGGATAAATTTATTTCGAAGCATTAGGTCACGTCTACACAGCAAGGGTTGACAAACAGGATAACTATAATTTTCCGTAATATGTCACTTCGTTCAATCAAGTTTTGATTAATCCGATGCAATAAAATCTACGTTAAGCGGTCAAGACTGACATTGTATTCTTCTAATATGTTAATTTATCCTTGAAGTTATTACTGTTTATTAAACATTTTATCATTCAGATTGCTATTTATATTTTAATTGCAAAACTTAATGCTTAAGCTGAAACGCTAAAGGGCAAGTTTAAAATATTACCATTTAATGGAATGGAAACAATGTTGTGTTTTATCGCCGTGGAATTATTCGTGTGTAAAATAAAATTAATCGCGCATTCCATGACGGAAGGATAAAAGAGCCGAAACTTTGTTGTTCATAAAATAGCAACGTATGAAAGTGCGGCTTTCGAAGAACAAATTGATTATTAATAATGCACCCATTAATAAAATAGCCAAAAGAGCACGTAGGCTGAGCAGTTACCGTAATTTGCATAAGATTGATGTCCCCACTGAGTGCGCAGATGACTTTTTAGCCGTGTTACAAGTTGCTATTAACATTTTTACTGTCATTGCATTATAATCGAAAGTTATGGATGGTGTTTTCAAAAGGCACGCTCCGCAATCAAGCTGTCGGAAATGTTAAGCAGTTTTAATCCCCACGAGTTGTAAGGATTCCTTGGAGTGAACTGAAATGGGGATAATACGTTCGTCTGCCCCGAAATTTGGTACTCGTGTCTGGTAATTAGAGTTTTGGTTTTCTTTACGGTTCTGCTGGCAAGGAAAACCTTCGATCGATCTTGAACAATAAGCTTCTGTTGTATCTATATACATTTTGTTGTATATATAATATTTTTTGTTAAATAATAATTGGGGAGTGATTTACAATTGATATCGAATCCAAAAATATAGTTTTTAGAATTTTTGTCTGTAGGTATGTATGTCCGGGATAATCTCAAAAACTACTGCAAGGATTTGCTTTAAACTTGGCATGAATATAGCTAAGAGGTCGGGTCAACATATAGGCTACATATTATCGCGCTATCACGTACGGTTTAATCACCTTATTACGCGGACGACGCGGCGACGTCGCGGGCATCAGCTAGTTGAAAATATATTTTAACCAATTCAAAAAATATTAACGATGTTCTTGTACCCATAATGGTCTGTGACCACGAAATTCGAGTCCGTCATATTTTCGTAATGTTTCCTGTGGTTTAATGATATGAATGAATATTGATGAAATCTTTACTATCACTTAAATAAATTATGTCGTATAACGATCTTCGGGTATGCTGTTGTCCTCATGCGCGTTGACCATTACAAGATAAATAAT
Organism: Heliothis peltigera; assembly: GCA_958496145.1. NCBI lineage: Eukaryota > Metazoa > Arthropoda > Insecta > Lepidoptera > Noctuidae > Heliothis > Heliothis peltigera. The sequence goes on along the minus strand of OY292326.1, from coordinate 2,100,658 downwards.
GTATTAAAATACCATTTAAACTCCATTTTACTATGTAAGTATTTTTTAATTATGTACCTACTTCATAATTAAGGTTTTTATGAGCTCTAAAGCTGAACTGATTTTAGTTTCCGTGTTAGTAAGCTGAGTTGTTGAGATATTTATTTTACTAGATGCGAAGTGGATAGAATTTGAATTTTTTTCTTTTTCTAATAAATCATCATGATGTCGGCCTATTGTTGTATACTGCTGAACGTAAGCATCAGCCACTAAGCGCTGACCAGCCCAGTTTGGGACACCATGCAGTTTGAAACAAAATCAAATCAAAATGAGAAAAACATATCAAATGGTGGATGCTAGCCGAAGGGAAGGGGGTCTGCAAATCGATTTTAATCGATTTAAAATTTTAGGGTGATAATGAATTGAATATGTTTGTATATGTGTTTAAAATAATAAAAAAGAAACCGTGCCATGTGTGATGTCGATGTGTCACTATACCGTTTCTCATCTGTGACATAAAAGTGATTAGTTGCGGTTTCAATATCTAAATGCGTTAATTACTATTCAGTGTCACAGCACTTAAACGGTTCTTAACGTGTAAACTGTAATGTCAGTGAACAATTAACTGTGAACATAGTTGTGAACTAACTCAACTGGCTGTGACGAGTAAGAATGCGTCACATTTTTGAAAAAATGGGGTGATAATGAAGGGAGGTTTTTGGTATTGTGATTTTATGATTAATCAAAGCCGATTAGATTTGATTAACTATAAAGAACAGCTGGTATAAACTTGATTAATTGTTGTTACTTTAAAACAAAATTTCGTAGAATTAATTTGAGTACAAGCTAACAAACTTCACCAATTTTTGATTTAAGTAGGAGACATGTCAATAAAATTATAGTAGCTTATCTAACTACACAAATGAATAAAGTGTCACAATCATTTACACTTAACTTTTCCTTATTTCTAAATTTGAACTTACTTCCCGAAAAGGCGGAGGGAGTAATGAAACAGTTTTTTCCCCCCTAATTGAATCCCATATTTTATCCACCAATTTAATTTAAAATTAATTTCCCTTTCCAGACATATCCCCAATGTTTTCCATCTACTATCAACCTAATCATTTAACAAGGAGGTAAACTTTCATAGACAAACATAGAACCTCCTACGCTATGTGTGGACACAGTGGCCAAGTTGACGTTTCCCACGGGGCTGTTTGTGCTCATGAAATGTAAAATGTAATGGTGCCCCGTTAGTTTGTGGTCGGCAGGGTATACCTGCACATTAAGCAGAGCTAATGCTACTGTGAGATACTAATTAGAAGGTGTGCCGTGTCTGCTACTGGAAGAATTTTATCTCAACTATCTTGAACTGTGTTTTCAATGTTTGTTAATTTTAGGAAATACGTAAATTTTTTTTTTTTTTTTCATATCTTGTAATGTGTTTAATATAGCAACCAGTAGCCTCGCTATAGCACCACATTAAGTGTAGCGCGACCTGGCTTCAATAAAGTTGACATAATATTGTTGTTGCCTCTTAAGTCAGTGACAGATTAGTGATGTGCTTCACCGTTACAACGCACGCTAATTTACTTAACGGTTTCTGTCTTAATTTTTACGTTAAATTACTAGAGACGTTTCACACAGACCGCAGAACTTGATAAGCATAATTTGTGGAACTGTTACGAGTCGTTTATTCAGTTTCCATTACTCGGATCTTTTACACTCCCGATAAATAACGACATCCTCGAACTGGTGACCTTATTTCAACTCGAAACGAACCTTTAATTAAAATTCAGTCTATCTGATATTTACGAGCGGAGGTTGTTATCAAACCCGAACTTCAGGCACCAATCAACAAATCGCACGCGACCGAATTCGGCACGTTACCGTTAATTCGCAACGTGTCGTCTGTCCGGTCCGGATTGGATTTATAACCGACGTAATCGGGCCTTACGGTAAACTTGATCTCTTACATATCGCTCTATAAAGCATGGAACACACGCTCAACACGCACGCTGAGCTCAACCGACCCTGTTTTGTGACCATACGCGAAGTCTAGTTTGCCATTAGATTTGCACGTAAGTGGTAAATTCAATCAATAGCACAGAAACACATGCGAATGTGGGAAGGGCTTGTATCGCAGATGCGTCGTTCACAGAGAGTGGATCGAATCGTGCGATCATTAAAATAATGCGTTATTTCTCTTATCCAATTCTCAAGAATCTTGCAGAGAAATCACACTAACCTTCACTGTCATAATCACCTGTAGAATCATCTCAGCGTTACGTAAATCCCATGTCAGTGACAGTGATGTCTTATGGCAGTGAGATGTTCAATTTGCCCGCTCGCCTCCCATCAACCTTTTTGCCGTTTGTGCAGACAAAAATGTGCTTAATGTCTCTCGTTAACCTTTTAGTAAGAACAGATGTAACCCTCCGGCGGCGACGCATAATTGCGGAAGTAGACTCTGCCTCCTCTACCTGTTTGTGTACGTTTAAAGTGTTATCTTTGTCATCTGTTTTGCTAAATGGCCCCTTAAGGGCTTCTGCGACACTCTTTGTTTCGTTTTGATCGCGTGTCCTTCTGTATGTGTGACATTACATATCCGCGTTTTTATCCTTTATTTTCACTACGTATCAGTTGCAGGTTTATTGTTGCACCAATGTGAAACCGTTCACAATGGTTGAGTTTATTTGGCAGCACTTTCCACATCACTTTCTATTTCATATACAATTAAAACACCTCATCGAGTTGTTGTGTGGGTGAGTCTGGCCACTCAATGGCCGTCAATTAATTAGTCATGCTTTCAACCGTTCAGGAGCAAGCAAGGAACGTGAGCATATATCTTAGCTTAGGTAAACAGTGCACGCACGATGTGCGCGATGTGCGGCGCCGGCGCACGCCACCGACCTAATTCTGTGAGTGGTGGCGCAGGCGTCGCGCGCGGTGCAGTTGCTCATTACATATGTTTTAACAATTAACAATTCAATCTTGTATGTTTTATGCATCTGTTTGTTAGTTTCCGCGTTGGATGGGAATAAAGGAAGGTTATTTGTTTATCTAGCGCGCCAGTTCCTGGAAGCATTTAGGTTCTATAACTCAATTTTGTGATAATTGGATAGTTTGTGCATATACGCTATCAGAATAGCTTTACAAATTGCATCTACTTATTTAATTTTAAAGTTTCTGTATTTTTGTGGCATTCAATGTCGTATATCAAACTCGAAAGTCATGGCCAGAAAGTATAAGAATTATTACATCTCAATAACACGTAAAGTTCTTCGGAACCGATTGCCTAATTGTCACGTCACATAACGTAACATTGACACGATTTTAAAGTAATTAAAACGTCAGCAGTGATCTGCTCCAAACAAAATATAAGTACCCTTTATGTTTGCCGTTGAATGGTATTAGTTGGCTCGCTACAAGGGCGAGGAGTTCACGTCGACATGTGACGCGGCGGTCACGAGCACACCTATCGACTCCTGCGCACGACTTGTGCACTCAATCCATTGTGCAATTATAAAATAGCCAAATGATGAAAGTGCCAAGGTCAGCACTAATTTCACGTCAATACAACCTAATTGAAATACTCAAGACCACTACCATGCAATTAAGATGCAATATCATATCTTCAGAGTCTATATAAGAGTATAATTAAAGTCTATGTCCCAATTAATTCGATACAAACCTCTCAATGTGACGAAATACTGCGGTTTCACGTCGCGATAAATAGTATCGATAAGGGACACCGATCCAGTTATTACTGTCGATGCTTTTAAATTTTGTCCTTAAAATCGACATCATTATAAATCGATTTCTGAATTCTTGGTTGTTTGAGTGATGGGGCAAGATCAACTACAACGCCTTGCGATGAATTAAATTTGAATCGATTTACGCATAAAAGTCTGTTTCGTGTCTTATTCATGAGTCTGCATAATGGAGCGGTTTTAGAGAAAAATGTGGAGTAGATTATTATTTGTGCATGCAGAAATCCTTTTACAACGATGCAATGAGTTAATAAAACGAAAGCGCATGTCTACTTTTCTTTGTCATGTTTTGATTGATGCCCAACTGACCTTGCAAATTCTTTGAATATGTAGTTCTATTGACTTGATCTGACGAGATTTTTTTAATAAAAAAACATGTCTGTCTTCTACTGCGTGTCCAATCAATCATTCGCACTCCATTCTAACGCAACGCCTGTCAACAATCATGATGAATATTCCTACACACGATCCAATTCACTCGCATTAATATCGTTATGAAATCGAGCGTATCGAGAACTCGATTCAATGCAGCCGTGAACTTAAAGAGTAGCGAGTTGACAGTGCACAATGAGCGCTATTAAATCATTTGTTATTAATCGAGTACCATGACAATATGGAATCGAATCGGTTCAATATGATGCGAGTCCTTGAACGGTATTAACCTTAATTGTTGTGCAATCGCTGACCGATACAGTGCCGAAACGAATCAAAATCGATGCGGCCCACTTGGCTCCTCCTGTGTCAATCGATCAGTCTTATTGCGAAACTAAAGAGCCCTACGATGACGATGATGAATTGTAATTATTATTATTGTCTATTGTGAGCACTCAAGGACAGAACGTAGATTGATGTTGATCAATAACACATGCATGCAATTATATATCGATCAATTTAGAACTGAAAGATCGAATCGAATAACCAAACAATTTTGTTATTCTCAAATAACGTTCCGCCAATCAAAATAGTCGCATTTGTAAGAACAATTAGGAATAATAAGAAACGTATCTCCCGGCCTGCTTTGGCTGTCCTATTTATTCTATGCATGTCATAAGTAGTCCGTCTGTCCATCTGGTTGATCAGGAGTGAATTTGTGTTTATTAGCCGTGATTGGCTCTCGGGTCGACCCGTCACGCCAATTGTTAGACTACACAATTGCTATCGAGCTATTTGCCACGATACTTGATTATTAATTTGTTTTGTATCATCAATAGCAATGATGACAATTACCCCAACCAGTTTGTTTTCTTGTACGAGTGATTGTTCCGTTTCTTTGTTTCCAGATAATGTCACTAATTAAAATTGCTATGTGATCACTGTTATGATTGGAATGATAACTATAATGCCGTGCGCTGGGAAGCGTTTGATAGTTGAGGAATTTCGATATTTTCTTTCTTTATTATTCGAAAGAAATGATATCTGAGTATACACTAATGTGAGGATAAAGTACTGTTGTATTATTTAGTTGAGCATCGAATGCGAAAAGTATTTGCATACAAACGAGATTCATGTAATTTAGATGCACTTGCATAGAATACACCCAAAGAATAAGTAATGCAACAGTTTTACAGTAATATTCCATTTAGTAAGCATCCCGGGTTCAATGGAAACATTGCGATGACGTAGCCCCCAATGATTCGATCCGGCGATTATATTGATTACGGATGCGCGACACGTCGCGACACAATCGATTTATCGCATCACCAGCTCAACGCCCATTTGGTATTTTCCTAACAGAATATTTATCGGATCACCGATCGATGTGATTGAATACAAATTTAATTTTGCCCATATCGCTTTCGCGTATGGATTGAACTAACTTATACGAATTTGGTACAGACGCCAGCACGTCAAGCTACCCAAAACTGACAAATTTTCCCAATCAACTTTGCACCATATGCTTCAACAATAAAGTTGAAAATCTATTAAGGAAATTGACAGATTGTAGTAGCCTGATCTGCTGGCGTCTGTACCTATCTTTGGTATCGCTACAAATATAAGTACATTTTATGTGCAGTATAGTCGGAATTTTTTCAAATCAACTAATGAATTATTTTATTTTGTTTCAGGTAATTATCAGACTATTCTACAAGGTACTACCTCATACCTAAGACTTGTCTTCAACAATCAAGGTATAAAACTTTTCTGCCTGGGCTGCGGGTTGTTCGCAAGAGTTACCGTGGCCCTGGCACACGTGGACATCCAGAAGGAACATAGTGGGTTTTAGTCAGTAAAAATCACACACTCCCTTCAGCTGCACCCTCAGCGAGAGGGGTCACCTGATGATTTCCGACGCAAAAAAGGTATAAAACTTTGTATAATCAGCTACCAACTTTGCATATTTTCTTAATACATAATTAAGAAAATTCCTAGCACAGTTCCTTATCTTGCACGACAGTCAAACTGTCTGCTTAAGAGACCAAGGTCGTTGACATGTTGCCTAAACGTTGCAAGACCATACACTAATTACCGTCCTACGTCCCTACGTCGCTTTATTATCACTTGACACACATACGCATGGTTCATTTATCAATGGGCTTATGTGATTAGCGAGGTAATTAAACCACTGATAGAGATTGTGATTAAGTGGTCCAGGTTGAAGGGTATTAGAGCAACATGACTGGGCGCTGATTTTAATTTCTTGAAGACGTTGATGTTGATCTATAGTCTTGAGGGTCTGATAGTTTGTAGTACTGAACTGGTTTAGACTAATTAATGTTAGAAAAATGGCTAGTTGGATATTTTTGCTGCTCATCGTCCTGAGTAATTTTGTCCAGGTAAACATTTTGGAAACCACTCTAAACAGAACAATACCTCTCGTTTGTATTCTATGGTTTGTTTGAAGAATGACGTTATGATTGTGTATTCAGAAGTTTATTTAATTCATCAATAGCTAAAATAACATCATAACATTGAGCCAACAACCTTCGGTTATGTTTTAGCTACCCGAAACTGACAAATTTTCCTAATCAACTTTGAACGGTATGCTTCAGCGATAAAGTTGAAAATCTATTAAGGAAATTTGATAGACTGTAGTAGCTTGATGTGCTGGCGTCTGTACATAACAAATTGCACACTTGTTATTGAAGTACATTATGTCACTTGATGACGTAACAGTAGTATCGATATGATGTTAGCACAAAGGTTGAGTGTCATGGTGATCAAATTGATGTCAAAATGTCAGCCTATTATTTTGTCTCGTTTCGTTTTATCGTTGCGAAAACTAACATACGTACTAAAATTGGCTAATTGACTTTAGTAAATCATCTTAAAATAATGCCACTTTCATTTGAAGGAAAAGCTACTTGTTTTTTTTTATAGATAATTTAATTAAAATAAATATATAGCTTGATGTGAAAAAAATGTGACGTCGTAAGTTGTTACTTTCATAAATTGCATACAAAGTAAGCAGGCTTAGCATTGCGATTCTATGTCTATTCTGACAAAAAAGACAAAGCTCTTTCTGTCAATGTCAACATGTCTTCTGCCCGAGCATGGCTCGACCTGCCAACTCGCATATAATCACTTGTAAACTTATTTCGATCGAAGAAAACAAAAATTACTTCAAAAAATGTCAAAAGAAATCTTACGTCAATCTGTCACTTTTCTCTCATTGTGTCAATTCTCCGATAATCAAAACTTGTTTCTACGGTTGCCGTGCTAAGCCTGCTGTTCAATAAAAGTAATAAATATCCTAAATCCCTATTGCATTAGGAATGGTTCTCGTTTCAGCCGAAACCGTTTCAGCCGAAACCGGTTAGACTGGAAGCTGACCCCAACATAGTTGGGAAAAAGGCTCGGGAGATGATTAGGAATGGTTCTCGTAGAATAAGAAGACATTGAGACTTACAGACTTTACAGACTGCAATTTTAAAACAAAGTTAACTAATAAATTTCGCAATTTCATAGAGCTATAAAATATCCTAGCGCAGGGACCATTGCATAAGACTCGATCACTGCACTAACAAATTACGATAATATTTTACGATCGTACAATAATCTTGCTATATCAATAATCTAACATAATTGCTTGCAATAATCTAACTTCGCGTGGTCGTCGTTAATTTATAATCGATAAAGTTATAAAAATATCGATAGTAAATCGATGTTACCTAACGGTAGTTGTAATACGTTTTGAGTTTGCGTTTGGGGTTTTTCCATATTTGATTAAAATGTCAAATAGAATTAGGATTTTGAAAAGCTTTCAAAGCATAAGAACGACCGTATTTTTTGGCATAATATTAGCTTAATTCAAAACTTGATTTAATGCTTGTATCTGAGGGCACGGCAATGCCCCAGCCAAGTCTCAATCAGAGCGGGCACGGCCGTACCATCTTTTCTCGAAGCGATTCGCGACTGTTTCTACTATTTCTATAATAAACTTGTCTTATGAGAATACTGGCTAGACTACCATAAACGCTGCTTTATGTATCATGGAGCCTTCGAATGGCTCTAGGTAGCAAAACATACATTATTATGAGAAGTATTTTATTAATTCTTTCAGTTTTGTACACATGTGCGCATGCGCATAGGCCTGATAAGATATTTCAATCGATATCTGCCATTAATAAAATCGAAGTCCAGTTGATTTATATATCAAAAAGGCGACATGATAGCTTCCAAATTGTTAATAAAAATTGGGTTATGTGTATTAAATTAACATTACGTATTTATTAATTGATAAATGCGTGTTTCTCTTCTTTATCTTGGCTTAAGGATGTTAACCTCAGACCAAGTTGTAAACACGAAGTACATAGCAATACTTGTAGATATCGGTTTGATACTAAACACAATAGAATATTGAATTGTAAGCAGTAGTGAAATAATTGAATACGAATTTAGAGGTAGGATTTTACTGTCTTATGCATAGTAGATATTAAATCGGTTTATTGTCTAAGGAGATCGGCCATCTACGAAGGACATTATAACATTTGGGCAGGCACAGGCGCAACTCGTACACTCCACTTTTACGAACTTTTTTTAAATTACTGTACATCAAAATGACGGTCAGTGAATATATGCGGGCTTCTCAAGACAGGGATAATTGACAATCATTGGAGGAGGCTCTTTTTACCGTGAGAAATCGTCAAATAACCTCTCCCGCTGAGGGTGCAGCTGGAATGATTTCTGACTAAAACCCACTCTTTTACTTCTGGAGGTCTTGCGTGCCAAAAATCCTGCAGCCGCAGGCAGATTGTATAAGATAGATAGATGTAGATTATAGATAGCAGAAGGCAATTGGCTGACATTATGGATACCTACGACAGGGTATTTAGAAGTCATTTAATTATTATTTAGCATGGATTAAAAAATACCCGCTGGTAAATCCTATTACCGAATTTGATTAGTCCAATATATGTATATTATTGTGATTCTCTTATCTTATAGTCCAGCAATAAAGTACGTTGACATTTCACAATACCGGTATTTTCAATAAAAAGCTTTTAAATATTTAATTTCACGTCGAATTATATTTACTTGAACTAAAATTTTTGTCACGACATTGACCTCAGTTATATCTCACAATTTTCCAATTGAGTGCAATATTCAACTGTAGTTTTTTCAATTAGACACAAAAAAGGTTCTAACTTTCTTATTGCAAAGCTAGGCTATTCATAAAAATATTATAAATGAGAGCTATGTTACGAAAGTTGCATGTTTTTAGGTTGCTTGTCTTTGTGCCTTGTCAAATACATAAATACAGCTGATTTAAAATATGTAAATAGGTGCTTCAGATTTATTAACAAGCTAAGAGTCTTAGTTAATGATATACAGACACTCTAGTATAATTTATCATAACATAATTAACATTTTTCGCAAACAAAACCAACGTTCTAATATTGTGGCGCAGCCATTGTTGTATGACGTCACCGCATCTAATAAACCTGTTGATCCATATAACAGATTGTTAGCGCTTCGAATCGCCTGGAATGTTTCTGTTCTAGTTTCCACACAAACTGAAAGTTTCTTTACGTTATCGAATTTTAGATAAATATACAAAATTGTATTTTAAACTTGAGCAGATGTTTCTTTGGTTCGTTGAACTGGTTAAATTGGTTGTTTTTTTATTGATGATTTGGTCTGAATATTATATAGTTCTCTTGTGGAACTAGGTTTCTTACTTCCAGTAAGTTAACACATAGCATCTGAATGTTCCTGTTCGGATGGATACTGCTAATCTTAATCTTTGAATGTTTGTTTAATAATAATTTTATATTCAAGTAGCATTAGTACGAAAATGAAGTGGTATTTAGTATCCCAACTCATAACAGATTCAGTCTCGACAAGTGGGTGGCAGGCGGTGCGCCGGCGCCGCTCCACCTGCCTACTTGCGCGAGATTTATGCGATCAGGACTCAATAGACATCTCGAAAGTTGAAACTTTTACACGTGTGTTTACAAACCATAAACAAGGTTTTCCCTTTACGATGCCTGCCGTAGTTTTGATCTCAACCATAGACGGTATGTGTTAGCACATAAATATCCAGTGTTTTATTTGATCGCCGTCATAAAGAGGTTTAATGTGTTAAGAATAAACTTAAATTCAGACGCGATCGTTATGCGTGATGTGATGACTCATGGAGCTACACATGTAGAAAACTCACACAGGACGATACATTTCGATGTTCCAACAGCGCGCATGTGACGAGTTAACTTTTCACACCCGATACTATATTTTTGTTTGGTTCTTGATTAAAAACGCAATTGATAAATAGAATCGATACTTCATCAAATATTAACAATAATTTATCGATTTACCATTAGGAAAGAACGAGCCGATTCGATTCTTAAGCTGAAAACGCATGAAAACACATTTTCTAAAACTTGATCAAGGTTCATGTTGTTGGGATTACAACGATTTAGCAAACTTTCGACATGTTTTTGTTACGTTGTTGTTTAATAACGATTCGGGTCATATGTCTTCGGTTACGAAACCTGCGCTTTTCGAAAGTATAGCGATGATCTTGAACCTGTATTGAAGTGTTTGGGTTCCGATTACCGAGATACATTAAGCATCCGTTCGTCACGACGACAGCTTTCGCGATGACCAGCAGGAAATTCGCTATAAACGATCGCCAATGAAAGGTGAATGTCAAGTTTTGTTTACGCTCTAATGCGGTCGCAAATAAATAGATATTGAATTCATTAGAGAAAATTTTATGTAAATAAAACGTGATACAAAAAGCTTTGCCGGCGATTAGCGTGTCACACTTACAAAACCTGTTGCTAAGCCGAATAAAATAACATCATCATCTCCCGAGCCTTTTCCCAACTATGTTGGGGTCGGCTTCCAGTCTAACCGGATTCAGCTGAGTACCAGTGTTTTACAAAGAACGACTGCCTATCTGACCTCCTCAACCCTTACCCGGGCAACCCTTAGACTGGGGCGTCAGAATTATTAGCTACTGACTACCCGTAACGACTGCCAAGGATGTTCAATGACAGCCGGGACCTACAGTTAAACGTGCCATCCGAAACACAGTCATTGGTGTCCAAGATATGCTTAGAAAGTACATACAAACTTAGAAAAATTGCATTGGCACTTGCCTGACCTGGAATCGAACCCACGCACTCATACTTGAGAGGTTGGCTCTTTAACCACTAGGCCACCACGACTTTCCGAATAAAATAATTAATTGTATTTTTTTTTCTGACTCGTAGATAAGCTAGGCTCATTCTAATCAGGTTAATAGTAGTTACGAGAAGGTTTTAACTGCCGTAGCGAAATGTAGGTAATCGAAGAAATCTTCAATTCAGGTCAACTTCATTGCTCCGGCGCTTGTCGAGCTGGACTGGTAACAATGTATTTTCCCATAGCCCTTACGTAACTATTTTCTGTCAGGATTACGATGTGTCCACAAACGAGTTTTTAATGTTGCCATCGGAAGTGTGGATTAGAAAATTGCAGTTGTGCATCGCGTATACTTGGCGTCCACTTTCTCTGACATTGAAGCATTTGCCTCGTAGTCCTCAGAGAAATTAACACTCGCTTTTAATTATAATTTACATGTTATCGAGTATTTTGCTAAGTGGATTTTGTAAAGTTAAGCTGCTAATTTTGAAAATGGTAAATTTAACAGTTTTGTTATACGTAAGTACCACATATTTCTCGGACGCGGATTAACGAAATATAACAAATTATGACCTGAAATTATTTTTATAAATTTTTGATACATTACTTTTGTCATATTGTCAGAAATATTATCAAACAACGCTGTCCATTACTTCTGAGTAAAATCCGCTTTTAAATTAACTGTATTTCAAACAAGCGTACAACATACAGCGTTTGTTTGATAGAACAATAACCTCTCTGATTAATAATGTCCAGCACATAATAGAAATACTTCATTAGTAACACATTTGCAATGTGTTTACATTCTCCTCTGGGGCATTGTTTTGGCGTTGTTAGCTTACCTGTTGGAACTTGCCTCTGACTGTAAGCTTTAATTAGCTCCACACGTTTCGTAATACATGCTATTCTGTTTCAAAATATACATACTCCATTTGCATCATTTACAAAATCACGAAACTGATTCCAAAGCTAATAAAATTCAGTCTTAGCAAATGAAAGCAAGTTGTTAATTGTGAAAAGTAAAATTTGAGATGTACCTGCATCAAGAAAATAAGTGTTGGTCATAACATGATCGAAATGCACAGTGTAAGTGGTACTGCCATTGAAACTCAGGTCACGTTCCTATACGTGAGAGGAAGAGTGCTGCGCAAAAACCGGGCTACTCATCGATTCTCATACCATTTGTATGGACTCCATATTGCTTATGGTATAACTTACTCTTTGATTGGATTCTGGGAAGAATATAATAAACTACAATAAGTTCGTTTTTTAATTTGAAAATTTTAGTAATTGAGTCCCAAACAATGTGGCCAGATTTTTGACTTGAAGTGATCCCCGAGTCACAAAACCTAAAACTCGCAAAGGTAGAACCCTTATACAAGAGTTTAATACTGTGGAAACACAGAATAAACAGTTTTTCAACGAAGTGCAGTAACACGATCGAAGGCGAAGCCGTTCAGTTAGAATTGCAAACCGGCCGCGATGAATAAGCACCGATATGGAATACCTCTAACACATGATCTTGTCTATGCTAAATTGCCGAGTTATAGTTATTGCGTAATGGTAATCGGTCGATCGAGATCCATGGGAAAGAACCTATTGAAGTGGGTTATTATACAGCTAGTATTAAATACATGCTTTACTTTAAATTTGTCAGCAATCACATTGCCTTCATTATTTAGATTTGTATTAACTTCTTTTGAATCTCCAAAATATTCAGCACGAGTCATCATCTTTATTGCTTAGTATATCTAGCAATTTGTAGGTAAACCATCTGGCTGCATTGTTTGTACAGTCGGAATATAAATGTCACTTTGCCTATTCAGGATGACATGCGCACCAAACACGTTCCACACTTTTGAATACGAAGTGTCCACTACATTAACACATGCTTCCACACGCTTTATGTTCTGAAATCCATTCGAATGTGCTTTGTTTGTTTCATTATAATCGTGTCTATGTCAACTGCTATTAAAATTGTCTTCGCCATTATTGAGCGGTTTGTACCGTTCGAATTTATACGATGCATTTGAAACGTGGTACTTCGTGTGTACCTATACTAGTGCTAAACTATCCATTTGAAATTCAATTTAATCGTAAATTCAACACATATTTTCTAACGCTGGTCTTGCGGTATTATATCCGTAAATATCCGTCACATCACCTTTGATGATAACCATCAAGGTGTTCTAACAAAGAGCCCGCTAGAAGCACAATAGCTAGTCCTTCGCTTTCCATATCCAATTTTGCTTACATAAAAGGTACGTGAGCCCTTTGGTTGAAAAAATTGCGCAACATGGAAAGTGCTTCTAAGATCACTATGGTATTTATCGTTCACACGACGTAATTATTTTCTCTTAGCTATACAATTTGCTGCGGTGGTCTACAGTGATTAATACTGTCCGCTATGTCATAATGGTACTGAGGAAAATTTCATTGGGAACACAAGACAACAGCAACAAAGGAAGGAAATTGGAATGGCGCACTGTTGAACCAGTTTATGTTGTCATTATTAGTTATGGGTTTTAGGCAAGTTTCTGATCATTGTACTGGCGTCGTTGTTGAAAGGGAAAGCTATGGTTAGAGCCGTTTGTGTTGTATCTAAAGTAATGGAAACTATAACTTATAATTTAAATGGCTTTAATTTCTATTCTTACTTTAGTATAAAAGGGATAATTATCTGTAGCTTGAGGTCGGAATGAGTGCTTACGACAATCGCAAGCACCGCGCAGCACTCGAGTCTCCCTGACACGTTTCGCGAACATTTGCATGGCGCGGGCGCAGCCGCTCACCGCTCTCTATTAATACGTTAGATATGATTATGATAGATCGATTTGCTTAATTGGCGCATGCGCCACTTGCCCACACAATTATAATGCATAAATATTAAGTGCTGGCGACAGTGCCAAAGGACAAGCCAACCATTTAGCGATCATAAATTTTATTCAGTTTTATGAGGTCTTTCACATCCTTTTATAGTCCGTATTTTACGTTGAAATATTTACACTATAATTAGTTATCTGATTCATGTTCTTGTTAAGTCAATTAAAGAAGTAAAACATCTTCGAGTTCCATTACTGGCTTCAATTGGAAGGACATTTATTTACCATTATGTGGACGGCGTTATTTGTGGTGGTAAATAAAATTATTCTTATAGTATGAGATTTTGATCAAATTATTTGATTTTCAAATGTCGTCGGTATAAAATTGACATATAACGAAGAATTTCGTATTATGCTGCTAATGTTGTTCCAGTGATGCAGTGAGTTAACACGTTAAATAAATAATAAATTAGTCATACTACATTTATTCAGATATTACTGGCACAATAAACAATATTTTTTTCTAAGATACAAAACCAAAATTAGGGCAAATCGACACTCTCAGAGAGAAATAAAAAAAGAACCCTCCATTCTTAAGATCAAAGGTACATATTGCATTTTAACAAGACCCGTTCGATTTAGCGTGTGACCCTAATTGCTTTTGCGGTCTAAAAAGATAACACTGGCAAGTCGTCCAGTGTTAATACTTATTACATGATTGACTCGTTAAATAATATACACTCGCGAATCGACAGTAATGTAGCTTTTATTACCGCAAAAAACTGTTAAGCAACGCTTAACGGCCGGTTCGGATGGTAACAGTGGTAATGTGCACTTTTTTTTAATGATACACTAGTGAGAATATGGTCATTTTGTGTGCACTTATTATAGATAATAATACCTTTGTTTAAGTTTAGCAACTGATCATCAAGCTAGCAAATGGATGGTTGACTCTTATTTGTTTTGTGATATGGTTTTTCGAAATGCCAGGCATCATTGTTTTTGTTTATTTAACACGAATCCAGCTACCGTTACAGGAAAATTCCGATTCGAGAGCCAATGCTGTTATTTAAATAAATTCCAAATCAAACACATCTCATAAAGTACAATACCATAACAAATATAAGGAGAATAATCCATTTGTTCCAAAATGCGTGAAGGTATTGCTCATTATTTTCCGTCCTCGCTGTATTCACATACAATCCTTGATGGTTTGTTACAGTATCATAGAACTTCTTCACTTAATGGCGTATTACGCAGTATCTTCTTACTCGTTGCCGTGAACGCTCGTAATCCACTTATTAGTAATTTTCCTTGGGTCTTGACATGAAATAGAGGCATGTTTTATTGATTCACGATATTGTTCGCGGTTCGGTGCGCACTAATTGCAGTGTGTAACAGCCACACGTTACGTAACATGTTACATAGCCTAATGTAGTGCCAACATTCGTGTTGTCATCAAATCGCTATATGAAAATCGCGTGCGTTGGCGGCCTATCTACACGTCAACCGTTATTCCTAGGGCTGTCTGAAATACCAAATTTTATTCCCTGTTTAAGTATAGTGGCGTCGTTGGTAGTTTGTTAACGCCCAGTTAAGTTAACAGCGTGAAGTAGAACTGCTTGTATATGTCCTATAACTAATCATAATAGCCTGCCTGGAATTCTAAGAGTGACTACTGAAATGTGACTGTTGGTGTTTTCAAAATTATTTCTATTTGGTGAAATACATGACAAATCTTTTATGCGACGGTCTCAATGAATGTCTTTGAATTCAAATACCAAAACGTATACTGCCGTGATGTAAAAGTTTATTGAAGTTAAATATTGTTTGACAATTATTGTTCGCTTTGGTAAGAAAATTGTCTTTGCCAATGCTTTTTTGTGAATTTTGATTGAGGACCTGGCTGACTCGTCATCGTATTGGCAATTTTCAATATCTAAGTTCCATTCTTGACTCTAATTTTCGTCTCCTAGAAATGACCTTTAACCCAACCCTGTAGCTAGACATTTCAGTCGTTTCCTACTTGCGTCTGGCGGTAGTCGGGCGACAAATTGCCGACGGACGCCATTTCGGCGACGCACAATTGCCCCTTAACGGCTCGTTCCCCAGATTTATTCGCCTACACGTAAGTTAAGAGCCCTGTTCACAGTACGCATTTCGTTTAAATCACTGCGACACGCTGTTTGTCGTCAACGTTGGCGCTCGTCAAAATTCTTGAGTGTAATATTCGGACCGCGAATGTTTCCGTGTTTTGTTTCAGAACTAAAAACTTGCTTTGGAAATGGTTGATTGTGTGATGCATTGACTGTTCTAGCATTAGATCATTTTCAATGTTTTATTGTTTTCACTTCAAATCGTTTGTCAACACTTAGGCAATGAAGTCTTGTCTTTCAACTTTGTATATTCAATAATAATCATTGTCTGTTTATACATTTCATAAATGTCTAAGAAAGACCACAATCAAAACATTTTATAGTTCAGCGTTACTCGGACAGGTTCCGCGTACCGTGAATGTTCTTCTTTAGCCTTGCAGCGGGTAATGGCGGTGCTAACGACCAAACACCAGTAACGTGATCCTCGAGGTGTGAACTTACGAGGCGTTCCTCAGAAATTCGCTTATTATTAGTACCTGGAACTGTTTGCCTTTCCTGATCTAGTCGTTTAACACCAGGCGCTCGCTTTCGTCTGGTTGCTACGCGATCGGAATGTGGAAGTTC
Organism: Heliothis peltigera; assembly: GCA_958496145.1. Classification (NCBI taxonomy): domain Eukaryota; kingdom Metazoa; phylum Arthropoda; class Insecta; order Lepidoptera; family Noctuidae; genus Heliothis; species Heliothis peltigera. Next base: position 2,083,795 of record OY292326.1, on the reverse strand, counting down.
GCTTTAGGATTAACAGACGCCATTAACGTTGAGCTATTAAGTAGAACAATCTTGGCAAAGTTTGGATGTCTCATTTTAGACGACAAGGCAGTTAAGCTTAGGTATAAACTATTTAAACTTAACGATGTAGCTTCGTTCTGAAAACAAAGCTTGGAATTATAAATTAAAACATAATTCGTATTGGGCAATATCAGTTATTTTATTGTTATTGTATCTGGGCGCGAGTATCGGACGGCTGCGGGAACATTAGCTTGGTGGCGGGGGCTCAACAATGGCGGAGAGCGGCGCCGGCGCAGCGATGCCCACAGCATCCACCGATAACGTGTACTCCTCTAGCGTAAGGGATACAGGGTGGATCTTCAAATTTTCTAAACAAGAATCAAAAATTGTAAATTTAAAAATATCGTTTGGTGCATTTATTACTACTTATTTTTTTATAGTTAAAATGGCATGACGTTTTTTCCGAAGTCTAGTTGAACATTCGTTAACGCAAACTCGTTTATAAATAAAACAATAATGCCTATTGCAAATGCCTGGTTATACTGTTGGACTGCATTGTCTCCAAACTATAAAATGCAACAAAATAATTCTATAAGAATTCCGATCAACAAGCAGGTTTGCAGAAATCTGAAACGATTTTTTTTTTCAAACACTTCAAGAATTCCCATAGCACCCTGTATCATGAGGTCGGTGGCGTGCGCCGGCGCCGACTCCTCTAATAATAGTCGCATTCCATTCCCTCGCCCTGGAAGGGCTCACCTCGCGATGCGCGCGCACCTGCCATACACCACTTTCCTTTTTCATTTGCCAAATGCTTTCGCTACTCCGTGATTCTGAATTAATGTTATTGAAAAACAGCATAAATTATACTCGTACATTCCTTTCAGTATTACTAAATTAGTCGTGTTTATACGACCAATAAAATTACACTGACCATCGACGGAAGCTATGACGTAAAGCGCAGTACTTATACGTTATACGTGCTGATTGTAAGGCGTTCATACAAAACACATGTGTAATGTGAACATTCAAATGACTCGATAAACAGAGCTTTTGATTCAGTGTTTAAATAATAAATAAAAACATGTTTTTCTGTACGAAGCTACATCTTTTTCTAGAAGGTTCCCAAAGAATTTTGTCAGATGTTTTACAAAGGGAACTCATTCACCGTGAAATGCCAAGGGCAACGTATTCAGAAGTGTAGGGGAGCATCTGGAGCTATTAGGGCGTCCAGGGACCGTGTCGAACTGCTGGCGTGGAACCGCGGCTAAGGGGCGTGCGCGTACGCAGGCCTCGTGAGAATATCGTTACCTGTAATGTTTATGTTTTCATTATCGATACCATCTTTATGTATTGCTTCGCACAGAAAAAAGATCTATAGGAATTCTTGAGTTTTTCTTGCTCTATCTGTTGAACTTATTCCGCTCTGGCGGTTTAGAATTTTATATTTTTATAACAAGACACTATGATAGGAAAAATACTACATCTGCCATGATTAATACGACGCACATCTATTTTAGTTGCCTTATTATTGTGTGATACAATTGATTGTTTACGTTGAGTAATTTTATTGTTCCTTTTAAAATAGACAATATTAGTGTATAATCTGTTTATTTTAAATGTTGTATACAGTGATTACGTTATTGACCATTTTTCTTAAGACTGTTGGTCTTACCACGTGGTATCGGGTTGCCAAGGTAACTAGGTTGAGGAGGTCACATAGTGGATCCATGTAAAGCACTGGTACTCAGCTGCATCCGGTTAAGACTGGAAGACGACACCAATTCAGCTTGGTTAAGGCTAGGTAGATGATGATCTTAGGAGTTTTATTGCTAAATAGCACGAAATTTTTTTTGCACTCAGCTAACAGCTTCTAACGTAAATCCCTTCCTTCTTAGCTCTAACTTATGACGTACTTAAATCCAGGTTTTATTCTGATGGATTGTTCCTCTTTACATACCCATTGTCTTGTAGACGTTCAATCTTGTGGTTTTACTCTTCCTCACCGGTTATGGTCGCTATTGTTGAATTTATGGTGATCACAACCGTTGTTCTGTCGATGCGTGGTTAGAGAATAGTAATTTTCGTTTGTGAATGCATATAACTGATTTTCGATAAACTTTGCTGAAGTAGACTGTTTGCACTGTAGTATGTAGCTTACTGCAACCTAGTTTCTGTAAACAGATACAATTCGTTTCGCTATATTTGGTACTTTTTTATCATAAACCTTATGAAATAAAATTTGAAAGTCAAGCGCGTTCTACACGATCCAAACCGACCGCCGTCAGACGTGACCTTGGTCGCGTCTCCCGTCGGCCTACCGCGTTCCACACCGTTGGGGCCGACCACGGACGCAGTCTGTCGCGATGGATGCGCTCCCGATCAAAGTCAGCCAAAGTCGTTTAACTCCGCCTATAGTTGGTCGGCCGACCAACGTCTTCACGGTAGATTTTCAGACCTACTGGACCAAGGTGGATCGTGTAGAAGACCTTTTACCGTCCGTAAGCAAAACTAATCGTTTTTTGTATAGAAAACCTGCCATATGCGAGAATAATGTGGGTAAGAAGAAAAGCCTCTTCCTTATACCCTGACGCAGTGTCCGAGCAGGTGAGTCTCAAGGGAAATATAGGGGGTTGTTTCCTTACGCACGCGGTTTTTCAAAAGGGAGGGTCTTGGGAAATTTATTTTCTCATCCTAACGTACGAATAGCTTGTAATACTGCGTGGTTTCCTTCTAATAATTTTTCAGGTTAATTTTTCATAACTTTAAGGTGTTTTAAAGGCTGTAATTTCCAGTATATATTACTCACAATCCAAATATATTTAAAAGCAATGATTGTTATCTGGAATTTCTTTATGTATGCGATATAACGTTATTTATGCGATATAAAATCATTTATTTTTCCCGAACGTCATATGTACACTTATGTATGTAGGTATATTATAAAGAGTTTGTTTACTTGCTAGAATGCGCTAATATCTGGAACTACTGGTCCGATTTGAAACATTATTTCAGTGTTAGATAGCCCATTTATTGATTTACTTTTTACCCCGGTGTGCGAAATGGTTCGTACGGGACGCAAGTGTAACTACTTGCGCATGTTAGTATGTAAATATAGTCGAAGGAATTATAATACTGAGCTAATTGTGATACACTTAAATAATAATTCACACGTCATATCACACTGTTATCACTTGTTTTATTGAAATTATATTAACCTTGAAATGTACTGTCTGCAATATGCAATTTGATTTTCCTCCATATTCGTATAAGTAATTTCATTATCAACTTTTTCCTTTAAGCAAATGCCTACACCAGCAGGCCTAGCATGGCGATTCTATATCTATTCTGTCAAGAAAAGACAAAGTGCTTTCTGTCAATGTCAACATGTCTTCTGCCCGAGCACGGCGCGACCTGTCAACTTGCATATAATCACTTATAAACTTATGTCGATCGAAGAAAAGAAAAATTTCTTAAAAAAATTACAAAGGAAATCTTACGTCAATCTGTCACTTTTATGTCATTATGTCCATTCTTCGGTAAACAAAACTTGTTTCTACGGTTGCCATGCTAAGCCTGCTGACATATACGGGATCTCACTACTCGGAATGTTGCAATGTACTGCATCTAGACATGAAGTCTATCCCCTCTCATTATAATCAGTAGTACATAGTAATTAATTATATAAACAGACTCACGTGCGAATAAATCTTGTACCTAATCAACGTGTTTACTTTAGGCAGATTGGAAATGTTCTGCTACCGTTATCAGCTGATTATATACGACTAAGACCAAAGGTTGCATAAACAATGTAATTGAAGTACCTGACTTGATTAATTTCATACTAGCTGTTCTCCCGGTTTCATCCGTGTCCTGGGGGAAACTTCTTCCCATACTCGCATGAATATAGCCTATCCCCAGAGATAGTGTAGCTTCCCAACAGTGAAAGAATGTTTATAATGGGTTCAGTAGTTCAATGCAAACAAACAATCAAATATTTCCTCTTTCATAGATCTATTCTATCTATTCATATAGATATAGTATTCATATAGTGTAATTGGTTCTTGACTGTTCTATTTAAAATAAATAATCCTCATTCCAAGTACAAGTTGGTAGAACTGTCCTTACTCTTTGTTATATGTAGTTCGTAATATATTTTGATTGCCTGCCTTAATTCTCAATGAGTTCTTCTGTTAAGTGTTATCAAATTATTTCTGTGAAAATCAGATCATTTGGATATCACGTTTTTCGAATAATTCATATAAATTTTAGATTAAATTTAGAATTCATCTTCAAACTATTAAACGCATATTTTTATGATAAAATGCCAACGTATTTAAAATAAAAACTATACCTTCCCTGGGGCTATCGGATAAAGGACAAAAGAGGCAACATTTACTTTCATATCAGCATCGTAGTTAGTAGCAGCATTAATTAGCCGCATTGAATATGCACGGCGGCTAGCCGGGCTCGTGCCGGAAGACCGGCTTCCGTCGCCCCCGGCGCCCTGGGACTTTCCAACGGGATTCGAAGCCGCCAAGGAATATACCGACGTGTCTTTCATTACGTGCGACCGGGTTTTGTTTATTTCTAGAATATACTTCATTTTTTAAATTATTACTTATAGAATTTAAAAAATGCCTTCAAAACCATGCACTAGATGATAAGACAACATGAAATATTATAACTATCGGAAAAACACACAATTACATTGCCAGCCACCGTTCCCGACCACAAAAGGCTCAAGCAAACAGATAAGCAGTAAGGAGCGTACTGCGCACACGCAAATGGCGTACGTCGTTATCTAAACGCGCCAATCGTTTACACACAGTTAGAGAACGCAATTATCACCTACCGTACACCTGTTCCATGTATGCTAATGACCACAGTAACTCTCTATCGATAGACCAGATATCACCGATTATATCTTGAATGGTCACGCGCATACCATTTTCGGTGCATGGCCTATGTGGGGTCCAATTACTGAAGACCAAACGACACTTGCCACGTCTCGCCGTGCCCGTTTTAAACTTTAAATAGTTCCCATCTGTACACATCCTGATCGTAAATACAGATCAGTTTGTTAAGGAAATCGAGCCGATAATGTCGAAAGAACGGAATGCAGAAGGCCCTGCACCAAATAAACATGACTTGCCTGATAAGGCTTTCCAAGTGAGTGTCGCAATCTGATGGAAATCAACACCTACCTGTCATTGCGACTTTAACATTAAACGTTTAGATGACTTTCAAAGCTCATTTATTGTATGTAATACAAAATAATTTAAAAATGTGTGTTATTTGCGAATCAATCTTACATTGTCACCATTGAAGGTCGACCATTTAAGGAGATGGTTAATTAAACCTAGCTCTGACGACGACTCGAGTCGATTTCCTCGTTAAACGATTTGATTTACGCATCGCAGGCATCCTTGGCCGATGAGGTGTTAAGCCGTGACCTTACGCAAAAGGCGTCGACTGCTGAATCACCAATAATTTTGTTGTTTTGTTTTTATACAATAGATGTGGCCATATGCGGGCGGCTGCGGGCGGAGCTTTGTTTGGGCAATCAGTCAACGACCGGCTTCGCAGTTTCCCGACGCATTCCTTTGGTGCTCGTCACCGGGAAGATTCATGCAAGCGATATGCAAAGCCCGCGCCGTTACGAACGCGCCCTCGCGCCGCGCCGCTCTTCAACCGAATCTGAGCGTTTTTAGCGATGATAGCGCGACGGCAAGCACCTTTGAAATTACGTTCTGCCATTATCATCATCATGGATGGGGATCCACGAATCGACACGAGCACAAAATATTGCTGTTCCCAAGCTTTTAAATTGCTTAGCCTCATAATCGATCGACACTTGCGGCTATTACTTAGTCACGACCACTTCCTTGTCACCACTAAAAGAGTTCCCATAAAAAAGTTTATCCTAAAAACTGCTTCGAGTTAGTATGTATTCGTAAAAATATGACCAATTACAAATTTCTACGGAAAATTGAGGATGTTCTCACGAGTGCTGCGCACACGACGCGTTGATTGGTGCGCAATTCGCATTCTAAGCGAATTAATAGTTGGTCGCGAACACTTATTCGCTGCCATTTCAGTTATTTAATTTTTCGCCCAGTTAACATACTACGAATCGACGGCCGTTTTTTGTGTTTACAAATTAAGATAATTACCGTAATACCCCTGTCACAACCTTTTAAGTTCAACGCACGCATTATGCGTCTCGCCGCGGTTTTCAGTCCGGACTGAATTTTGATACTTATTTCTTGAGGATTAAGGTGTTAGCTGAATATTTTGGAATTTCGCGTGAAATATTGTTGTAGTCCGCCCTTGAACGCTCAGTTCCGGGCTATTTTAATGTCGTTTAAATTAAAATATGCAACGCACTCTGGGCGATATAATTGGGCGCAACGAAGTCGCAAATCACGACACTGCGTTATGCTTCAACGATATTTATTGAATGAAACGTGTTAATTTTTCACGGACGCGATAAGTTTTTATTGGATTTTGCACAGGTTTATTCGTAGGAAACGTATTAATAATTCTTATTAATTATAGTCTCTAACAACCTTATTTGGGTACAAGATGAAGTATCTGTAAAAAGCACGGTATTTTATTCGACAACTTCCTAAACTATGCACACTAATAAAATTACTCTAACGGGCAGTACTTTGAGTTTATCTGAACGGAAACACGCTTCATATCGGCGCAGGAGACGTATTTATGAATGGTTATTCTAAGGTTGTTTGGAGTTCCCATCGCGGCGCGCCGCGTTCGAACATAACGCTGTATGTGATGGTGCGATCGCGTGTAATCTCCCATCTTACGGCCGGGACTATCTCGCCGACGCTCATATCTGATACAACCACGCTTCCCCTGTACATGGGTAATAATCTTTTATGCGACGCGATGAAGTTATTTGCCCTTCGATTGGCCCATAGACATCGGATATTGACCGCCCGAGGTTCTCAATCACCACTTTGTTCAAAAAATCCCATAATTGAACTTGCATCGTTTGCGGATGATCTTAAATGAAACATAAATAGTATCATGAGTTCTTTCTTATAGACCATGCATTATTGCGTAAGTTGATTTTGGATGTACCGTGTCACAGGTGAGGGTCACGGTATCCGTGTTCAGATAACAATGTCGTGTTGACGTCTGACCCCGGCTGTGGACAGCGTCAGTTTCGGCGCGTCAGCCGGTCGCGGTCGTGTCGTAATGCGATCACAATGATGCCCGATTCGCAAATTGGCAGTGACCCACTTCGGGTATCGGTGGGCGGCTTGGAGGTCTACTCCGCACCCGCGAAACCCGCACCGCACACAGAAACTTCCACACACTTGCCAAATAGAACCACTTCAGCAGTTAAATAATCATGTGACAATGCTCTCGTTTCGCTTGACGCGATTTAACGGTTCCGTTACGTCGTTTGCCTCTTGTGATTGAATTTCTTTCGAACGGTTTTTTGATTATTTTGATTCGGGTAATGCCAGGTTGTGCAACTGAATCGGCGTGTAATTGTGGGGGGTCATTGTTTGTAACGGAACGTTGTCGGGTGCAGCGCGCGCGTGGTGTGAGATGAATTCCATTAGTCCGGGTGAGGTGCGCATTGCCGCCGTAGGTCGTTTACACCGCCAGGCAGCAGCGCGCGACGCACGGATCCATTTAAACTAAACCGCGACCCGTAACATCGTCCTTCTTCATTGTTCTTAGTCCGTCGGACACTATTTCAAAACCATAAGATACACCTCTGAAAGTACTCTCCTTGACCCAATATACTCCTCTGCAGATCAGATGTTCTTAAAGACACTTAATCATTATGCATCCTTTCGAATATTCATTCATTTAAGGTCTCCCCCTTCACAATAATTAACACTTTGCATCAGCCATATCGTGCACGCAGATGCGCTCGGAACAAATAAAAGCCGAGAAATGTTGTTCATTACGAGCAGGCGATGATTAATCAAGGATGTAATATGAACTGTGTGGCTTAATGGTTTGTTTGTATTCTGGTCGTGCACGTCGTTCGTTATTTCGCCAGGCTTTTCCTAGAAAGCGTTGTGTCCTATTTGGTGCTAGGAACCCCGACCACCACCGGATACGACGGCCACGTCATACTAACTGTTGATTTTCACTTTTATAATGCAACTCAGCGATGAAATGGAACTTATTGTTTACGCGATGCACTGCGCACGATAAGTAGCCAGGAATATAATGCAATACTGTTGTCTACTCTAATTAAGGTGAGGTGATAGCACGAACAATAAATTAGGCGTGGGTACCATAATTATCTTATCAGTATACAGTTAGACAATGCGCCCGCTGAGATGCGCGAGCGCACGGCGCGTTATCGCGACCACCCGCCGCCACCGGGAACCAACGTCGATACAACATTATTATGGGAACATGAATCAGCGAACATCGGCTCAACATACGAGCTGCAACACTATCGTTCCTAGAACCAGCGGACCCAGCCACCGTGTGACCGAACCTATAAAAGTAGCTGCTAGGAGCACACTCTTACCTTGAATACAGGCTTACAAGCATTCATCTTCTCATAACCAGATTCAAGAGCATCCATTGCTCGGACCTTCCATGAAGTCGTTAATGATCCTGGCGACACCTCGTCTAATAGGCCGCGTGTGTATTTAGCTATGCAAATTATTGCGACCGCGTCTCGCCTAGACCTGCGCGATTATTCATTATACTCTTAAAAACATTACTCCTTGCGTAATCCGACCAGATAAATGAGCATTATTGACGATTTATTGTTCCCCGAAGCCTTGGTGAAATTGTTAACCCGCCATTTCTGTATCGCATAATTCTCTCAGATGTTATTGAGTACCAAGACTGCATTATCGTTCATTATCGTCGTGCCGCTCTTCTAATAATGTCTCGTTATGGGAAACTCTCGTTTGTGGCCAATAAAATAATTGAATATCTGTGCGTTGATCGTGGCCCGAGAACTAGCTCTTATCTGGAGCGTAATAAATCGGTGCTGCCGATCGCGATCGGAGTGCGACCAGGCGCCTGATTAATGAGTTAACATTTTTTAATTAACGATCTGGCTGCAGCGGAGAGTTATTGGTCCGCTGTGGGCACCGCGAGTGTAAGCACGCGCTTCGACAGCGCACATAGCTTTCGCCAGAGCGGCGCTCAGCTAAATTATAAGCTCCGGACGAAGAGTTAATTGTGTGTTTACTATGTTTACCATCGACATTAGGTATTCTTCGTTCGATAATCGCCGGGCCGCCGGCCGGTGTGTCGTGATCTGAAGTTTTCCCGCGTTATGCAACCAGCCTTTTGTTGCGTTCTCTTCACATGCCTTGTACACGTACCTGCACTAGGTACTCCCTACGATCTGTATCGGTTTCGGATAGTAACATCTCGACATTGTTATTTTTGTCATAGGTTGCACGTTCACGATTCGTTTACGACATTCTCGTCACGATTGTTCACGTAATATCAGTTACCACGCTCCGATGACACATGATGTTTTGCGTGTTTCACCGCGTTTCATGCAAGTAGCATAACTATAACAACCTGTTGAAGTGCATGCCTCTAATTACGCCTACTATAAGTGATATTAATTTCTAGTAATTTATGTTACGTTTACTATGTTTTATGCACAATATAAATAACGTGACCCCAGAGTTGAGCGCCGTTAGCCTCACCTTATGTCAGCTCGTCAGCGCGCATTCAGTCTCGACAATTCCTTAGTGAAAACCCGAGACGAGGACTGTATTCGTTTGACCTGGACCCTCGCGGCTTCGTGTAAACGACGACAGCGAAACATGACCATTGTTAAGTTACGAGCAGAATTCCATACGGCTTTTTGCTCGGCTCGCATCAATTGGAGGTCTGTCCTATTGACGTGGCAAGTGTGAAGTTCGTTAGCGCACCATTGAGTGGCCTCGCGAACTCACATACCGCTGATATTTCACAGGTATTGTTAAAGCGCACGATGAGTGCTAAATTGTCTTTAGAAATGCACTACTTGAACCCTATTGCCGAGACGAGGCATTTATTAAGTTGCATACCGCATTCGTACTTAAACGACTCGTAGCGAGTTTGAAGAGATTAGCAAATAGTGACTGCTGCGTAACATGCTAATACTATTATGATTGAACCCTTGTAAGAGGTGAAATTGCCGCATTCAGTTGCAGGTTATTATTACCGTACAAACAAATTACGTATTTTTCAATTACTCTTAACATTTAGTTTATCTAATCAGGCAAACGTGGCACGCATTTGGAAACAAAATTAAACTTATTGCGACACAGTATGACGTATTGATAGAATCGATGGTCGATTTAAGAGGCTACCTTGAACGGTTTATGCTGTTTCGCGTCCAATTGTTGCTCAACTGAGCCTTTTCTCTGGCTGAGCCCGCTACCGATTCGTTACATAGTATGTACCTAATTCAATTACAGAAACATATGTAAATGTCATAGTCCCTAATGAAACTATTGCACGTCTCTGCTCTTGCGCCACGGCCGATCTGTCTTTCCAGACTCACTTGTACTTAAGCAATTGTTGCGTTCACCTCGCAATTATATTGGATTATGGTGTTGTAGTAATAAAAACAATAAACAGTCGCGTTTTGGATTGCTTTGTAATTTATGACTGAATGTATGAAGACATTTATCATGTTGATAAAATCTGATGTTAGGCCACGAATGTGTTGCAATGTTTTCGTTGTGTTCAATGTCTTTATTGAGTAGTACAACATTGAACTAATGTGTTCATTTCTTTTTCCAGGTAAGCATGGCATGGAGGTGTGCAGTATGCGTCTACTCGGTATGTGGCAGCCGTTATGAGTGTCAGTAAAACATGGTCGCTCGTTAGGCATGCACGGAGGGCGCGCGGTTCGTGCCCGCATCAATATGCGCCCGCGCACCTCACGGACACGATTTGACGAATGAATCACACCATTTTCTTCGTAGTAGAGTTGTTCACGTGACGTCACGATTTCGGTGTCGCACGTGCACCACGAAATTAAATTATAATAATTATACATTTCCGCTTGCATAGCGGTCGTAATCTCGCGGGTGGAATCTACGTGGATAATACTGGATGACTTAATATTTATGTAAGCCGAAGTATGTTCACTGTTAAAATTGTTGATATTGTAATAATAAAGTTATTTTACAAAAGGAAGGAAAATTACAATTGTGTAATTATAAATAATTGCTTGAATGTAAATTAATGTGATGCTTCATGTTTCCATTCGGTTATTATTACCATTCGTCAATTCACGTGTATGGTCATTCGTTTGCCGCGGTCGTGACCGTTTAAACGTATGTACATCAAGTCATGCTTTATGTACCTAGTTTTGTTATAAATATCAACGTTTCTCGGATTCCGTCAAATTATTTACTATTTGGGGTCAAGTCGTATTGAGCACATTGTAATATGAGTTATAGACATACACTGTCTATTCTTAACGTTTATCGCAGCACAATAAATAGCGTCCATGGATGATAATAAACTGCAGCGTATGGAAACATACATCATGTACAGTGCATTCAATCGTCGTCAGGGAGAACGGGACAAAACTATCGCTGGAGCCTCGAGGTTTATGGCCAATCGCTCAAATCATGCTTGCAAATGCCTGCCATCTTTTACGACGAGCACTCGCCATTGTGTCGCACTCATGCGCAGCCCACTATTGGCCGCGCGCTACACGTACGCAAACAATAGCCGCTTGGAAACTCGCTTACTTTTGTTACAGGAATTGTAAATGTCAAGGTGCGATTACGCTGCAGCTAGCTCTGGAATGCAATATTGTCTAGAATGGTGAGGTATTAAACGCGTGCCTGGAAATGATAGCATCCACGGCTCCGATGGCACGGCGGATATGCGCCGCATCGGACCGGCTCCCACTTCCATCATTATGCTTACCACGCCTATATCTCGCGAGACCATCGGACATGTATCGGTGAAAAACGGCCCACGAGAGCCGACGCGAAATTGAGATGGCGTAGCGGTCCCACCGCAGGGCAACTCCGCTAGTGGGTCGCGCGATTACAGCGTTTCCTCGATGTTATTAGCCGTCGACAAAGACGGTGGTTTGCGGTGATCGCGCCACCGAGCCCTCCGCTTTACACTTTGTCACGCGGTGCCGACACACCGAGACAACGGTGTTTCCTAACGATATTCACATTACACATCGGTTGTCGTTCACACTTGAAACGGACACTCGTAACTCGATCCAATGTTCCAAGCAACTCTCTCCTTTTACCGCACAGATAGAGAGCGGAACGTTTCCTGATGTATCCCGGCGAGTCCGCGTCGAGTTTTGTTTCTATTGTGTTCACAGCGCGTGTGCTGCGATTTGGTCGCATTGTAGTTCAGAGGGCAATCGCCGTTACGGAGGCGGCTGCTCACAATAGGAGCGAGAGTTGGCTCCCGTAAGTGTAGCTTCCGCAGATTGCTATCATGCTCTTGGACCTCCGACACGTCCGTACGTAACTTCCGACATACTTGCCCTCTCACACTATTAGCTTTACTTCACAATTAAAATTTTCTCGTTAAGCTTTTAATAACATTACTATAAAGTAACACCGTTATTTTTAACACGTGTACACACCTTAACGACTCAACGTGTTTGCGGTTTACGTTTCCTTGAAGAATGAGCACGAGTTTGTGTGCTTACTCCAAATTGAATTGGAATTCCAGCCCATTGCATCACTTAGGTAGTGACGTAAGTTGGCAATTTTAGTCGAATACCGAAATGCCCAAAAGTATCCTTTTGCAAGAGGTTGTCGATTGTTTGCCCTCGATATTCTGCCCTGCCATTAAGTTGTTTATGCGTGCCCATACCGCCCCATGTATGGCTCGATTCGCAATAAAATCAGCTAACGAGACGTCTTTGTCGTGGGTGACCACCTCGTTGCCAAGTTTTCGTTGGAAAACAACGGATGTCACGTTGAAGGCCGTGATAATGATCTTTGCCATATCCGCGGAGGTCGGCGGAATTTTGCGTTTGTTTACGTTAAAACTAGCAATTTCATATCAGATATCTGAAGTACTAATCTATTACGGTTTCAAAATATGTTCTGTCTTAGATGTCGCGTAGTTTTCCTCAGCAAATCAAATTGCTCGCGGCTGTATTGGCTTGTCTGATCATTCAAATTAATCACACAAGTAAGCCACCGGCATACTTAACTTAGAAACGTTTCATATCTAGTTTCAATATAGAAATACATATATTCATCTGGGTTACCGCAAGGTTCCGTGATATTTCAAGTCGGGAGCGCCCCGAGCGGGCTTGCATTACATTAGGCCACGTCGACCACCCCGACATGGATCAACTACTATAGCTCGGAAACTGAACGGCCATTTATCGTGTGCTGTTTCTGAAGCACCGTCAGTCCCCGTGCGTGATTGACATCTGCCATTTAGAAAAAAAATATATGATATACACCAATCAAACTATGTCTATCTTACCAATCGATGTTTTTTCTGTCCCAACGAGAATGATAGAACGCTGGTTCATTATGCGGCTCACATCCTTTTTATGTCTGCCAATTTAGCCTTTATTTACAATAGATGAATAGTGGATACAAACAAATACATAAATAATGAGATAACAAGAAATAAATACCGACCACAAATTGCATAATTCTTGTTTATCTCATTCTATACTCTCGAAATTATGTGCGAAGTCCCTGAACCACTTGTCATTGTAATATGCATGTGAAACTTAACGAGGCGTACCTCAACAAATATGTTCGAGGTAGCGTTAACACCAAAATGTGCGAAAACGTAAAGGCGTCGATGAGTTCCGTTGGCCGAGACTTGCGTCACCGCAATCTTTTCACCGAAAACAATAGTAGCCGGCAACCGGTGATTACTCTAACTGTCGGATATTTGCATGAGTTTGTCTGTCCGACCCCCTAACTGAGGGCATTGTTCACCACCGATGAATGGCTAATAATAACCGAGCCTTCAGCTGCTTTCGTAAGTGGAACGGAGTTTAGAAACTCGACAAATTATTTTAAAGTTCTTGGGCGGTTCTCACAACGTTTCATGCTTTAGGTCCGTTTAACCGAATTTGAAACGTCAAGGCTTCTTAAACGTTTTCGCGTTCAGCGGTGCCATATCGGTAGAAGTAAATGTTCCGATAATTATTTTCGAATGTTGTTTTTAGGAGCGATCCATTTCGCTTTGTCTAAATTAAATGTTTGGGCTTAATGAGTGCGGATAACAGCGTCTCGCAAATAGAACAGATATGTTATAGGTCGACGTGAATGGATCGCGCGTCCGTGGTAGAACGGATGCACGATTTCGGTTAGACGCACACCCTCAAGTGCTATGAACTTGCATTCACATTTCGCCCTCACACACGCGCGTGGAAGGGAGCCTGTCAGTGACCCTCGAGTGGCGCGGTCCGGCGGCCATTAATTATTCTATTACAGCAATGGCACTCGTGATCGCTGCGCGAGCGCACTCCTTTGATCACACCATGCGCTTCAATTCACTACATTACTCTTCACACGAACTGCACAAAATCGAAGCACGTTGTCAGATAGCACTTTTATTTTTCATCATTAAGAGTTTTTATCTTGATTGTACAAGAGTTACAAGGCGGCTGATGTATCTGCCTGTAATTTTTATGATGGACTTTTAAATTCCTGTAGATAATGTTGGAAAGCTTACGAGAATTTTTCTACTATCTGAGAATTCTGCATTATTTTATACATGTTTTGCTTTTATGTTGTCTATTTTAAATTCTTGAGTAGGTACTTCGTCAGATGTGGTTAGCGGAATGGGTACAGCAATAAATTGCACTTGCTTTCATTAACTAATTATGTTCGATACAGACGTGTGGCATACATTTGTGGAGCGTCGCGCGTCGGTGTGCTCGGTAATGAAGCGCGTTTTCATTCGGCTCACACATAATTTACTAGCGTTTAATAAAAATTATGCGCATGCGCTGGCTAATGACACTTCAATGGTCAATACGTGACCCTGCGTGATATGTGGGTGGTTTTGTATTCACGAAAAGGGTTAATAGGATTAAGAATATGTGGGCATGATTTTTTTAATAGCACGTTATATACAGAACTATTGCAACACTTAAATAAAAAATAAAACTTTAAATAGCAGAGTCTTTTTACAGTCTGCATTAAAATTTTATTGCTTTAAAAGTGCTGCAACTTGCAATTCTTTTATCGGTACTTAATATAAAGGATATAAAAAAATGTTACGGAATCGCGTCTCGCTGGCACTAGCAACACACGAGGTGAAAGGCGGGCTTCGTGATCTGCGTGTTCCTCCCGCGGTTGCGCGCGCATGGCCCAATTCACTAAGTGCCTGCCCTGCTGACGAATGGGGATCAACTGATCTCTGATAAAATCCTATTTATTGCCACCTAAACAAAAGTACCATGTTAAACCATCAATTCGTTTATTGATAATAAAGCAGGCCATTCCGCACGACCTGCTTTTTGGTCTTAATAAATCACGGCAAATTGATTGCCTACTTACAGAACTTTCAAGCACGTCTTACTTTTATCATAGTAAAGAAAAATATAAGAATTAAAATAAATTGAGTACAATGGTCGACAAAAAATATGTTAACACATAATATATCCTTATTCCTACAAGGCTCTGCGTATTGTTATGATAATTGCGACACAAAAGCGCTTATTAGTCAATAATTCGTGAAGAATAAACAATCAGGATTTCCAAGGATTTAGTTTGAACAAGAAGTTCAACAACAGACTTAAATAACAGTAATGAGAGTGAAAACTATTGTGTAAATGCAGTATGCAATACGTTTTTTTCAAGTTGCACATGTGGAGTGTGACCAATTTGCCAAGTCTGGAAGTCTGAATACATTAAAACCAGTCCGCATTACAATATGCCTGAGATAATAAGGCAGGCAGTATTAGGGTGTTTTCACAATTTGCCGGTGAGGCAGCGGTTACTTGCTTTTTGATTCGTACGGAGCCTTAAATATGATGGCGCGGCGGGTAGTGCAGTTCCGCGATGCATAAGTACGTATGTTCTATAGAAAAACCAAGGCGTAGAACCAAAAAGAAACCGCTGCTGCTGCGGCGCAATGTGTAAAGGCCCTTAGGACTGTAACACATAACCGCGTTTCTGAACGTTGCGGTGTGGCGTCGCGAAAAAGGGCGTTTTAGGGTCGTTTTGTACGATAACCAGTTCCTTAGGATTTTTGTTTTCAGCCGACTTCCAAAATAGGAGGAGGTTCTGAATTCCGCTGTATGTTTTTTTTTTCTGTTATGAACATGTCCCAATAAACACTGTATAAGGACAATATAAGTCCATTATTAGTTTTTTTAGCAACCGGATTCTGTTTATCTGGCGCCTTTCTAAGTGAGCAGTTATTGCAACGCGTCTTACATGTCTGTTGCAATAGAACAGCTTCTAATTATCTTAATAAGCCACATCCTTTGGCGCACGCGCAACTATAGAATCATCAATGATACTAGAAAAGGACATTACCAAAATCCGACTTCATCGACAGAATCGAAGTTGATAAAAATTTTGGAAGTGGTTTATCTAAGGTTTGAGATATTAATAATGTTTACTCAAGGAATAATGACACTGTCAGATTGAGATAAGGAAGCCTTTTAAAATCAATATTTTATTTAGGTGCTTGAACCTATCAAATCAATAAATGCATTTGAAATACGTCAAACTCAATCACGCTTATCGGCTAAAGAAAGGCATCTGTCGATGTATCTGCAAAAAAATAAAGATACAAAACAAATAGATACTCTACAGTTCAGTAACCCTAAAATTTCGGCTTTAAAATTTCAAAGAAAAATATGTATGACAAAAGGAACTTCCTTCAAAAATATGGGAGCTGTGCGTGCCCGAATCCTGACAATAAAACCTGATTATTATACGGACAGCTGCGGAAATTATTATTTCGACTGTTATTCTTCAAGGCCTTTGGGCTGTATAAAAAAGAATACACAACATTTTGAAAAAGATGGCCGCCTGACTACAGGGTACAAACAATTGAATTATTAAAATATGAAATTCTCCTTCAAATATCTTGAGTGAAATATTTGATTGCTTAAGAAGGGTAAAAGCAAATATCGGAGTTATCAGCAAGACGTTATCCGAACTAATTGGCATGCAAAATTTTACCATAAAGTGTCACCACACCTAAGTGCTCGCTCGTGCAACCCAACCCAAGCGCACAATAGAATATTTTGCTCGTTATTAGAATACAATAACAAGGTCGCACTAGTCCAATTTATGCTGCATATTACACTGCTAAACACGATATAACCCCTCGACCACATATCTTGTCGGATCTAAATGCTTTCACAACATTACCGGGTTATACACTATTAGTGGGATTGACATCTGAATGAGTGGCGGTGACCGATGGCCGATGTGTTCGCGGCCGCTATGCGCATGTCTTGTAATTAGGCATGTCAATGTCAATACGCGATTGTGTGGGCTTCAATAGGAGGACATACGTCGATACTGCCAGATCTGTCTAGTTTTTGCTCGGAGCTAGGACATGATTAATATTTAATGAGCCAGGATGCTAGACGGTCGTGCTTAGTCCAAAGGACTCTTAAATGACAATTGCAATGTATGACGATTAAATGACAAAAGCAGGCTCGCTGGTGAATGCGGATTGCGGGTGGTCGGCATTTCAAATTCGTAATTTATGAACTGATGATACTCTAATGAAAAAAAAAAACATTAGAAACTTCAAATAAGAAATATTTGTGACAGAATTTAATCGGGTACTAAATTCGAATTCGCATCGGAAAGTACACAGAGCTCATTAGAGCCTTTTAATCTACTGAGATTTATCACAGCAATTTGATCAAATCTCAGCAAAACATACTATCTAGTTATTCTCTAGTTGCCGGTACATGAAGCTGCTAGTTTACAGCTAACCATTACAGTGTTTTTGCACAACGCAACGTCGTAAAATGTAAATAAGGCCCACGTATCGGTCCGTGCCACTGACATGTATCTATCTATCAGATCGCCAGACGGTGTCAAGATCATGCTCTTGCGCACCCAAACATTTTGCAAATGACCCGCATTCTAGTGTTAGCAAACTTTGAATAAATCACATTGTAATGTTACTTCACCATTGAGGACATATGACTTCGAATAGCTTTCTGTGAATTCATTATCTTCATCGCAACTTGATTAACGTACATTTGCCACAAATAAATTATTAAAACGATACAAATCAGTACAAATTCATCACAAGCGCTAAGCTTACAAACACTAATAAATAACGTTTTATAGTTGTCACAAGCAATAACTAGTTCCATTTCTCAGTTACTTCCACCGATATAATCTTGGAGTTCCAATAGTTGAGATCTATCCACTGGACGGTTCCACTCAATAAGGAAATGCCTGACTCTAGGAGGTATCAGATATTTGCCTCACGGATGCTTAAGGACTCGGTATGGATGCCTTGACCTAAATGTTTCTGTGTAACTGCGAACTTATGTTTTGAAAGTATTAACGAGAATGGGCTTAGCTAGAACTGGTATGAAGATTGTTCGTAATAAGTGATCAGATAAACTCGCCTGTGACCCTTAAAAGGACCTAGCGGAGAAGGCAGAGATTTTTCTTATACTTTACAAATGTATACTTTACGTTATGAAATATGAGCTATCTTTGCCATAACATTTCATTATAGGAAACCGTGAAGCAATTCTACGATATCATTGATATCAAATAAAATTGTTAGGTCAAGAACAACAATTTAATTGCCGATGCTTATTATGTAGTTTTTTATTGCAAATGAAGCCAGCATTAACTGTAGTATTACAGTTAATATGAGTTATTGTATGTGCTTTAATGATTTGACTCTTAGTTGCGATACGCAGCGGGTTGCCTCATGTCCTAGATTTTTGCATGTATCTATAAGACCTTCGTGCTCTGTGTTTAAGCTGTTATAAGTAGTACCACCAATAAACTGAAATATCATTGTTTGCCTTTATTCGCAGTCTGGATTTTCGGATATTAAAAGTTTCTCACCGAAACGATGATGACATAAGAATCTGCTCAATTATAAATGCAAACACTCTGTTGTATTATTACAATAACAGACGCTTCGCATTGTCAAACAAGCTAGCTAAGAGACGGTTGAATGCGAATTTGATAATTTTTCAACGGTTCCTCGTTATGATTCCACGCCACGACCAGTCTGTGAGTCATAGAGGTTACTGTACCTACCGGGCTTGTCTTTCTGACGATCCGCTCACATTTTAGCAAACAGAAACGCAAATCACGAACGACCGTTGTATTTGACTATGAATTACTTAAGAAAACTTCGTTTTGGAGCCAACATTACGAGGAATGCACTCTCCGTAGGTAACACAGCGCGCATGAAGTCCCCGGCATGTTTACACAGTTGTACGCCTTTTCATTGTTTCTCTTATCGATAACAAGATTCCACAGCAGCTTCTGCCTGTTTAACAAGTCCAAGCGTCGGAAGTGTCTGTTATAATTATTTTCTAAGAATTGTTAGTAATGAACACATGCATTAACACGTCCGTCGTATCGGCAGATACCGTACGACCTCACAAAAACGCGGTATCAATACTACGGTTAGCGCTCCGAGGTGATAATAACTGACTGGTTGCTAACTTTTCTTCTGACTCATTGAGACATGCTCATTTACATACTTTTCCCTCTTCGACCAACTTAAGATGTGAGAATTTGTAAAATATCTGTGTTAGACACAATGGCGTCGAAGTATTTTTATTGCACGCTCTTAACGACTGTCCCGAGTAGTCGGAGTGCAAGCTTACGCTGAATACGGAATATTTTGCAGAAGTGCGCGGCACGCACGACCCAACAAAAGGTTATTGTCGCATATTTGTCGTTGTCGTTCCCACGGGCGGTCAGGTTGTCGATCGAGACGCGATCACACCCGGACACTTTTGTGTTCTCCTTGCATTATATGTATGCCAAGCGAGCGGCTTTTTAGGCAATTAAGTTTTGATGAGCAAACATTGAAAGAAGGATGTGGCACTTTAGTTTCCAATCGCCAATCGCCCACTGATTTGCGAAAATGCGATAAGAGAAGCAATTTGGCTCGACCCAAATAAGAGCGATATACACTCCGATACGGCCAACTATTGCGACGTCAGATAAATCTGTGTGCGTAGCCGTAATTGTAACACAATATAATATTAATTTGGAGCACGCCAACGCCGTGAGAGCGAGTGGGCGATCCGGGGGGACTCGAGGGCTATTCGGTTCTTTCGACATCTTTGATAGTCCGTCGATAAGATCACATGCAAATTACACACGACGTTAAGGCGAACGACCTGCAATCGTACTTCAGATTCAATGTGGATCCTGTACAGTTTCACTTACAACAATATTATACTGTCGCACTTTATGTCACGAACTAATACTGGATAGATGCTGTGATCGTGGGCAGCTTTACTTAATACCCTGTTTAAATTACTCCAAAGATTTCCGTGATCCGTAAATCGAGAGATACAAGAGTTTCACGTTGTTTAAGTGCTATGTGGTTGCGAAATCCGGTGTCGTGCCTCGCGCTGCGCTGGCGCAACGCATTGTCTCAGCGCATCTAGAGCGACGATTCGCGACACGCTGCTAACGCCTACCGATAGTTACGCAAACACAAAACATTCGCTGAAAACATATTTTAGGGCATCGCGTCCCAATCGATGTCACACGAATTTCTTAGCTTCATTACTGGATTCACGTGAGATTGGATTCATGTTGAGGCACAATAATTGGCTGTGTTGGTGTCATGCGCGCTCCACATTTACTTGCAGCGGCTGTGTCGCAATATTTGCACGACTCTCTCGAGAGAAGCCGCTTATCAGCTCGCGTCGTGATAACGCGCCGATTGTGCAAACGGTTGCGACACCATTCCACGAGCACTAGGATTAGTTGCGACTAATTGAAACGTCCGCGTCTTCACAGTGGGCGGCACGGGTCCGACAGCTTAATTACCTCTGTAAATAACTCGTGAATACCTCACCGCGGCTTGTGCAACGAGACAGTGACCGCGGGAGCCTACGCCCGGTGTCCTAACGCTAATGTTGCGATACGCACCATCACGGTTGCAGCCAGACCATACGTTGCATTGTTCCTAAATCGTTTCGTTACTCAGATTTCCATTGCAACAAGCCATTCGGCCTTAATACGAGTATACGGGCAACGTTCATTTGTTTAGTTTCAGAGAAGTGAACTTCGTCGAAGCGGAAAGAAAGGAAGTCGTTGATGCGTTCACTCGTGTTTGTTTACTTTGCGGCCATATCGTAGCATTGTGCGGCGCCGCACAGGCGCGTACTTTAAACTCGGTTATTTAAAATCTGATGATGAGGAAAATCGCGGCTGGCTCCGTGAATAAACGGTTCGCCCCAGGGTGCAACTCTGCGCGGTGACGCTACAAGCATACGCACACGCAACTATGTAGTTGCTCAGTGTGAGTCCGTAGTGTCCTGTGACCCGGCAGACGCGTAACAAAGTGTAAACAAGGTTTCAACAAGTCACCTGTGGAGCCAAGCTCAGGGTCCCCGGCACTTTAGGTGTAATTTCCGGGAAATAACACCTCAGTATAACATTTTATAACTGTTAATTATTTTACAGGGCTCTATACGTTTCTCGAAGCGATATTTCTGGCTAAATGCAGGGTGTTGCTTGTTATCTAATAATAGTCTACAGCATGATGTTGAGATGAGCGGCGATTATCCCTTGTCAGAGCTCCACCTAGCCGTGTAATTAGCACTTCCGACGACTCGGAATTAATTTATATTAAAATCCTTCTTCATATGAATTTTGTGCCCACGTAAACGAGAGTACGCCGGTGTATACGAGGTGCGTAGGCGCCGCTTAATAGTTATAATTTCAATCGCTTTACCGACAGGTCAAGGATAGCCTTACACTAAACCGGTGAACAAAGAAACAATAACATTCAATATTCAACTAATTATAAATGTCAAAGTCAAGTGCTTACTGCGATATGTCAAAGTGAACGATATATGGGCGTGAGGGTAGTTAATGTTGGCAGATTAAGATCGGTGGCAATTAGTTGGACATAATCGTATTACAGCTGACAATGGTTATAGTAGACAAGCCGGGGGGTATGCTAATAATTGAACTGGAGTTTTGTAGTATCCATGTTGACCTTACGTTCACCGTTGCTTGTAGGTAACCAACTAAATTGCTATTGTAATAGAACACGGTTTAGTACTCTCATTTTAGTTTATTTACGTACCGAGAGGATAGAACAAGACTTGTTTAAAAGTTCTAATGTTTTATTTGTAAAGTTAATCGAATTCTTTTGGAATGATTTAAAGTGGTAGCTGCAGATAAAGACATTACGTCGAGCTATTTATTTACCTTTGCCCATTAAATCAATCCGCTTCGAGAGAAACGGTATTAACTCGAGGTTTCGCTTTGTAAAAGCAAATAAATGAAATGAGTGCTTAATCATGTGGATAATTAGGATTTCTTCCAAGAACAAAAGGCGAATCACCAGTATTTTCACTTTTGAAAAGGAAATTCTACAGTTCTAAAATAAACTCAATTAGAGGTACTAAGAATAAGAATGAGAGGTGATACAAGCCAAATACTTATCAGCAAAAAATATAAGGACTAAATAAAATTAAGGTTATATAAATAAATACTAGGCAGCAATATAAGGAAATGTCGCGAAGTATTCAAGGTCCATATAATTCGTACATATTTTTTATGATCGCGAGACAATGACGGCTATAGCGCGCCCTGGGTGCGCCCGCGCAGGTAAACATTCATCTGGTGACATAATTGTTTCAATATTTTGTTCCACTTGTGCCAAATGTCGATCTGATTATGGAATACGAATTAAATCTACAATCCATTTTACGTTTTATTCTTTAAGCGTCATACAAATGCCTTTTGATGTAAGTATGAACAAATGACGGTGCACATACAGCATGTAATGTAAAAAAAACATAACATTGACATTGTTCGATTCAAAAAAAAGTATATCCTTGTATACGCACAGCTATGTCTATTTTGCAATGCAACAATACGTGTCACTTCCAGCTATTGAGGCCCGACCTTCGATAGACTGAATGGGACTGAATGACGAACTCAATTCTTTGTTCCCGTTGTATTGTAGCAGATATGTTTCTTAGAACCCAGATGATCTTGTGGAATTTTGTTCAAAGATATTTGTTTTGCATCTGTTTGACTGGTTTATACATGTGTTACTTTTCTTTATGTCGCATTTTCCCTGCTGTTGCATTCTATTAATGTTATACAGTTTAATAATGCTTACTAAACAACCCTGTTTCTTCCATGCTGAAATCTATACTAATATTATAAAGCTGAAGAGATTGTTGGTTTGTTTGTTTGAACGCGCTAATCTCCGAAACTACTGGTTGGATTTGAAAAAATATTTCAGTGTTAGATAGCCCATTTATCGAGGAAGGCTATATACCATCACGCTAAGACACACGGGAGC
This sequence comes from Heliothis peltigera, assembly GCA_958496145.1. Taxonomy (NCBI): domain Eukaryota; kingdom Metazoa; phylum Arthropoda; class Insecta; order Lepidoptera; family Noctuidae; genus Heliothis; species Heliothis peltigera. Next base: position 2,060,323 of record OY292326.1, on the reverse strand, counting down.
GGAGCAGTAACCAAAGATGCGGGTGAAACCGCTGGGGTCAGCTAGTCTTTTAATAAAAACAAACGCTCAAGTACAGTGTATGTACTTAGTCCATTGGTATTGCTTCTAAAATCGAGTTCAAGCGGACGTATCGTCGACTAAAGGTCTACAAGTCAAAGTGCTGATGCCTTCGACATATCTTCAAATTAATTGGAGGATCACACGGCACTTCATAAATATTTAGTGCCTTATGTAGGAGCACGGAGTACTTGATGCGGCGCGGTTCCGTGCCGTGACCGGGTCACGAGACGGCTCCGATGTACACTTGATGATGTGACTTGGGGTCCGTAGGTGGATTTTTTGTTTGATAGACATTTGATGTCGTGCTGAGCTTTGAAGTGGACTGAATTGAGGGTCATTCAGTTAGGCAGTATCTACTGATAATAATTATAGCTCGCCTAAATTTCATCAGTTATTTCCAGTTCCAACAATTTAACAGTTTTTGAGATCAAAAACTGGGTTAAATTGTTTATTTTCGTTGCTGCGATTATATTTGCCTAAACATTTTCTGGGTAGACAATCTCCAACCAACCTGCATCTCCGATGTGTGTCACTTCTGCGGAACCCTTAACGACGACACGATGCACTTGGTCAGTTTTTTCCATCGCTTGGACCGAGGTAAAGTGTCGGTTGCTCTAAGAACCCGCGCTAATTGTGTGTAGACGCGGTGTTTTTGATGTTTTTGCCTCCACTTCGTACAAATGGTGAAAGAATCTGTATGATCTTGGCGCCTGATTGTGTTCCTGAGAATCGGTATTAAGGTAACAACCTTCGGTATTAAGGTTTTAGATGTATGACGATCGTGAGCGTCGAAAGCCTTTTCTTGCGGTCAGTCGTTGGTTATTTTTTGCATTGCTTTTACTATAATTTGTTTGGAGATTTGCGTTGAATCTTTTAGAAATCAAGCCACGTCAATGTGGGTTTATTTTATTTCCCCGTAGTTTGATAACAGCCATTCATTTTCTGTTATGAAGCTTCAGAAAATTGACAGTTTCATCGAAACCTCATAATTAAATGCTAAATATAACCTATACGTCATCAACAGATTAAGGCTCTAACAAGCCATTAATGATCGTGAGATGAGCATTATGTACTCGTAATATGATGCAACGCTTAAGGAATGTCTCTGGTACTTCCGACCATCGGCCTACTGGGATAACAGGTCAAGGGATTTATAAGGCTTGTTCACACCTCCAGCTATTGTCACAACGGGGATTATATTGACTTAGCGCCGCATCGTGAAGTTATGATTCTTTAGATAATTGGATGGTTATCTTCAGTAATGGGTTTTCATTTTGTAATATAGATTGATAAACTTCCAAGAGTTATGTTCTCAAATTACCGGGATCGAGCGATTTGACAAACGAGCCTGCTCCCGATAACTCATTTGCAATGATTTTCTGAACCACTGATTCCAAATTATCGTCTGTGCACTTGTTCACGTGCTGTTTTGCATAAGGGTCGGTTGATGGAGTCGCCTGATACTGTAGAATTTGCCAACTCTCAGCTCATGGATGAAGAAACTGACCGCGTGATTGCCAACAGTCCCACGACCAGTTGCTTCACGCAAATAATTCTTTGACAGTAAGCCAAGAGGAGCTTATAAGAACTTATTATACATTTGTTGCCATTGTATTTAAAAAAATATCCCATATACATATATTTCCTTTACACAATTTATTGGCCTCAAATACTCAAACACAGAACTCTAAATCTTGAACCACACGTCAACGCTCAGATTATCTCGGCTGCCTAGATGTCGCTACATTTGATCTATAGTTAAGATAACCGCAGACGAGTCGCCACCACGATTGAGATCTTAATTAAAGGTTAATGTTGGGGAATTCTTATAAATAACACCGCAATTAGTTATCTGAAAAATACGGTGTGTGTCTTGAGAAAGTTTTTAGTGCTGTATTTCTTTATCTGATTTGTGAGATATCTTCACTTGGCCATGATCATCTTGGGAATGTGTTAATACTGACTGTTTATTTGATAAATACCAATTTTAGGCCATCGCATAACTTCGCATTTGGTATTTAGGATGAAGAACATTATAATGTATCATATGTTTTATTATGGCTCATAAAACTTGACTTATCTCACATATTTACTTTCCGTGGAAACTAGTACGCCATTTTTCATAGAATCCTGTAACCAGTAATAATTTAATGATATAATCGGTTACATTGAATTAAAATTGCAAACTGAGATTGTTATCGGTTTTATGAATAGTGTATTCTTAGCAAGATGTAGTGATAGTACGACTCAGAGCTAGATTTTGGTCTGAAATACATTCATTAGACTAAATTTAAGTTACGTGCACCTGCCTACGCGAGTATTTTTCCTCTTGCGTCGCTATCGTTTATCTGAGCGGGCGCAATAACGAGTGGACGCATCGGCCTTGTTAGTGTTTTTCGCCACATCTCCAAGGTTTTAAGACTAGGAGCACGTCTGCTGATGAAATCAATGTTTTTGGCGAAAAAACCTGGTCTATTACAGTTTCTAGTCTACATTGCATAATTCCCAGTTCTTTTAAATTCCTTTCAAACATCGATCATGCAATAGCTGTCAGCAACTACGAACTTACAGAACTCGTGTTAAACAAGTTTTCCAAACGTATCATAAATTTTAAAGACTATTAATACTTTCAAACACTGTACAAGACAATTAAGAAAACGGGTTCCATCAGCTCTTAAGCATGGAAATATACAAAGAAAGTACAATAAAACTGCGATGTACGGTCGGCAGCTATTTCAGATAATTCATGTGATTCTGTTCGCTCATGTGAAATTGAAAACCACTCGAGAGCCATTACATACATGGTTGCTTAACCCATAAACGTTGCTTTCTCAGTTTACTGCAAAAGGCAAAACAAATTAGTGTAGTTCGATTTACTTGCTTCCTAGTTCGCGAACGATTTCTCCCATAAACCCACCGTGCGGCGGCCATTGTTCGTTTCGAAACGAAAGTAATGCTTATTCCCATTTTTAGTGTTCGGAACCTTTGCTCTTTGGCAGTGGCGTGACATGCGGCCACTTTGTAATGCTTATGCTTTTGACAATAGCGATTCTAGACACAATTGTAGAACGGACCCTATACTTCATAAGCTAAGGCGTATTTTTGCTAGGTTGAAGCGTTGATATCGTGTCCCAGTCTTGCGGGCCAGAGGGTAGCCCTTTGAACTGGCCGCAGGCACCAGGGGCGGCTTAGTCAAACCATAAAATTTGCAATTTAACCGTGCCATAGTGCACGTTTTGTCTCTAAAACACATTTCTGGGAAGGTATACTTTGTAATAGTTTATTGCTCCGATGCCGCGATACAAAAATGGGCACAGCTAGTTCACTCCGATCGTAAAATGTTTATGAATGAAAACGCCAAGTGAAATTGAGGATGAGTCCATGACAATGGCAGTGCCATGAAAGACTTTATTAGAGTAGACGTAAATCGTCGAGGTGTTAATGAATTGAAGATTGCATGCCTTTATGTCAGGCCGTGCCCACTTTCCTAAGAAAATAGGATTGGAGAGGAATCATGGGAAATGGGTAATAAAATCGTCTTTTATAGGACCTTAGGGGCAACATTCCGAACTCTAGTTGAAAGTGTTCTCCAAACACCCACTTCTTCGTTTAAATCATGATAATTCTACAAATTACGATGAATGATGGCAAAACGCAATTTCAACAACAAAACGTTGCTCATTTATTGTGCCGTGCTGCGTTGGAGATGCGGCAATTTTCAAACACGCTTGTTTGGAAAGTGGTTGCCGGATGTAGAATATTAAGCGCACGACGCAGGCGCATAAATCTTGCATCTTCGAGAAGACGGTGGCGCCCTCTTGTCGCAAGCACTCGATCTGTACCATAATGCCCGTCTGATATCACAGCGTTTTATGAAGGAAATGACGCAAGTATTCCTGAAGCGAAATTGTGGCTGGATATTTTCGAAGTTCGAAGGCATGTTTTTGAGAGGCTCTGGAATTTGGAACAACAGACTAGTCAGTTCGGGTAAGTTGATTTAAGAAAACTCCCATTTGTTTACGTGATGTTCTACCGGTGTAAACTAATACGATTTTCTAGGATCGATCGAGTACGAGTACTATCCATGAGTTTCAAACAGTATTATTTTCTTAAGATTAAGACAGATGGCCGAATACAGAGGACTTTTAGTAACGTTCAGAAGTTTAATAACCACCTGAACAAGCAATTTTCTGATACGTTCACTCGCGTATCAGCCAGCGGACGTTATCAAGTGTGATTTAATGCAATCCCAAGAAGGTAAGAGAACAGGATACGTATAGATTGTTACGATTGCTTTCGGTTACATCATCTGGAGTTGTGTTACGCTCGTGGGACATAACGTCAGTGGAGTGCATGCTGTTACACCACAGTACTAGTTTTAGACATATTGCCTTATTGTACGAATATTGTCTTGTTACGATGTAGCCTCCTAACATCTCATGTTATATTTTATAACAGGCCGGAACATCAATTAAATAAAGAATCGAAATAAAAACAAGTACTTAGATTTGAATAGGTAGATAGTCAGTCGTTCGCCAACCCTCAAACCAAAAAATAAAAATTTCAAGTAAAGTACGTCCGGAGTTATCTTGGATACCTCTAACGCAGCCAACGCAGTGGACTCTCCACATAAATGTTATCGCTAAAGGAAAAAAATTAGATGAGCTGAATGAATTTCAAGACCAGGCCACCACGAATCTATTGAAAATTCGAAATTACAAAAAAATTATGTATTTTTTTCTGTTCAAGACGAAAAACTACCAATCAAAGAGTAGCTCACATTGAGCTGGCGATGAGTCGTGGGCATCCATATGTAACGTTCACACAAAACTTATAATTGTTATGTATAATTATGTGGTGTGCTGTAATCGACGTAATGTTCGCAATGTTACGCTGCGTCGCGTGTGCGCATATTATTAGCGCACGACCTCATTATACTGAAGGTAGCGATCATCGACAATGTTGTTGGAAATTAAGAATTTTGGTCGGTTCCTTGTACCTTTTGTGCCTGTTTTTTTTCCGGAACTACAAATTTCCGAAAGAAAATTTTGCTTTTACAAATAAAGATATGCATTAAACGCTCCTGCTGTTTTTGCGTTTTTATATGCAACTCTTTGGCAGATGTTTCTTAAAGTGCGTGAGAAATAATGAAATTGGAAACGTTGGAATCGCAATTGAGTCTCACAATGTGCTGATGACATTTATTAATCGTACAACACAGTATGGCTGTCCCTGACACTTAGACTTAACATTAAACAAAAAAACATTTAATTATTCATTCACAATTTATGATCGCATTTCATCTTAATACATCGCAATGAAGATATTAATCACAATAACACTGTATTACTTCTTTATTAACCTTTTGCGGAGCCCTAAAAGTCGGCACTTCGCCACTGCCTGTCGTTGACACCTTAACATTTTGGTTAATTATTGCAATTAAATCGACTTCCTCAAATGTCAATTAATACGCTGGGTGGAGGGGGACGGGTATTTCTCGCAGTGCCGGCAGAGTGCGTAATAGAGCTATTACATCGCCATTAATCACATTGCGTATTACGTGGAATAGGGCTGGTGGCTATTAGGGTTAACAGCAGAAGTAAAGTGGCTCCTTAGACGCGTATGCAAGTGCGTGAGCGCATTCGACTTCCGAGATTTATAATGAGGATTAAAATCACGTGTGACATGGGACATGTACCTACATAGTTGTAATGGAGCTTTCTCAGAGTACTAGACATCTCGTCTTACTTATCATAACAGAGCGAAATTAAGTTGTAAGTTTAATCTTATATGGAATATATCCTCTTATGGTTAGTATTCCACCTTCAAGCAATAAGTTCAAACAAAATAAAGGAACAAGATTTTATTCCTTTTTTGCTTCGCTGCCGCAGCCCTAGACGAGAGAGTTGGCGTTCCTTACCAGTTGCTGCCGACAAATGCAAATGTGCGGAATGTGGATAACTTGGATTTTTATCAGCACTCGTTTGCCCAGTGAAAAGAATATTAAGCGATCCAATTAAATGTTTTTGGCCTCTTCTCTCGATGATTTAGAGCATTTACAGTGTCGAATATATTTTATAACCGAAAAATTTGCTAACCTATAAGAATGTGTTTCGTAGAACTCTTAAAATATGTAGTCGTTTCTATCGGGGTCACTGACAAATCGCTACATTGGTGCTACTATTGCACATTATCTCCTTTTTTATATTTGAACACTTCTGTGTGATAACCCGATCGTTGTGTAAATCGTACGCATAAACGAAAGAGTACAACAATAACAGATAGAGCTGCAATGCAATATTGTACGCCCATTGTGTTCCACGATAAAGATTGAATAGGAACGAACGGCGCGTGCGCAGCTAGCAGCGTTTCCGGTATACTTAACCCCAATGGCGGTTATTATATCTGTTTTAATACCTATAAACTTACCAACAATACATTTGGAGAATTAATTGGAAAACTAAAACTGACTATGTATTACATCTTTTCTCACGGGAAAGGTAACCGAAGGCCGTATTCTGAAACCTCACTTAAGCACATACAGTTGCAGTTATTTGCTTGATAAATTGTTGGTTGTCACTTCGCGGCGATTCGACGGTTGCGTTTGCGCAACGCGCGTGCGCAAACAAACGCGGCAGTTGCAACGCTATTCGAAATATGAAATCGCGAAATTTAATCACGCATATAATTTTGCACGCGATATCTCACGTTCCATTTATGAAAATCTTTCAATTGACCCGTTGATGTTACTAATCCGTTGTAGGTTTCGCGCTAAAAGCATTGTCTTGTACCTACATACATTATTATTTATGCGTGTAAAGTTGCCTGTCAGAAATTAGGGTCACTCTTTCTAAATTAACTTCTCATCTGTCACGACATGTGTGAAAGCCTTAGTTAATTAATATCTCGGAGAAATTATTGTAAAATGATCGTCGCTCTTTTCTTGGAATTGACCACGCAGCATGATTGTGTAGCTTGACTTTCCTTCGTCTTCAATTATTGTAGTTTCAGAATAACAGCTTTACAAAACCATACAGATTACATACATGATGATGGCATCCAGACCGATGGTCAGCTACGGCGGCCATTCTCTTTATGGAGATCAGCCAGCTGCGCAGGACACATTTTAGTGCACAAGCATTCGCGCAGGTACAGGTGCACTCTTTATTCCCTCACTTTCATAGTCCGATGGGACGGTAATCCGACACGACCGGAGAGAGATCAGGCGCTCCGATGCACGGGTGAATCAATCAAAAACTCCCAGACTCCGGGCTGCTTTATAAAAGTTTCTCAAAACCCACAAAGCGATTTCGGCCCGACCCGGGAATCGAACCCGAGACCCCGTGCACAGCAGCCGCGCCTTGCGACTACTAGACCGACGAGGCAGTAATTACATACATAAGGATATGATAAAGATAAGTTGTACCAACGGAGCCATGAGTCAGCTGAATGAACATGGCACGCACATGTTGGCCAAACTTGGCCAAAACATACTGAATCTTTAGCAGCCAATATTTACATACAAACGCCCAACCAACAACGCGACTTATCGCGGTGTCGCGCGACTTATCGCCTCTAAGTATATCGCTTGTTTATCGCGTTTATTGAGCACGCTCGACTTTTACACGGCTTAACTCGATTTGGTGCAAGTGATAGGAGCTTTTGGATTGTTATTGAGCGTTGGTGGCGCCGTCTGTAATTATTTGCTGATAGGCTTATTAGGAATCTGTGCGATGTGCGATATTGCGCTGGATAATTAAGATACGGGTTAGCTTATGACAAGATCAGTTTTACTGGCGCAACATAGCATTTCTTGTACAGCACATTTAGCTACCCGAAGCTGTCTAATTTTCCCAATCAACTTCGAACCATATGCTTCAGCAATTAAGTTGAAAATCGATTTAGGAAATTTGACAGATTGTATTAGCTTGATGTGTTGGCGACTGTAATAGAGATTCAATGCTTGCAGAAAAAAAAAACAGTTGAAACACAGGACAGTATTGGACGTTTCCCTATAACTTGGGCCGCATACGCACCTGAGCGCGCGATGCGTGTAACATTCAGTGCCTCGGTGTAGCTATGCACCTATTGACCATAAACAAAATAAATCCACATGTAGGGACGCTGTTACACTAGCCATACACGCGAGCGCCGTTCCCCATAAATCTACTACGTGGTCTCTCACTCTGCCCACAATGCATCATTGCTCAGCCCGTGTGTGGTCGCCATATATGACCGCCGTAACACAAAAAACTCAGCACAATTCATGAATTAATATTTTTCCTAGGCTTTATATGGATTTTTATTACGACTGTTGGTACAGCCACCGGGCGGTTTAATGAACGTATTGTGTCGGTCGGATTTATTTATTGTATTTATGTGTTTTTGTTCCGTATGCGTTGATTATGATGGGATCATGCGAAATTTTTCCGAAAGCTCTTTTGTTCTTATTGTTGAAATTTCTTTGTTCGAAAAAACCGTTATATTTCCTTAGATTCTTGAAATACCATCTTCATCTCGAAGCAAAATATTCGCATTTCTTATCTGGGTATGCGAACCGCCCTCATAAACCCAGCTCACTTGATATGCGTCAGGGGCGTTATCGTAATCGATATATGCGCTTGCGCATTGTGCCCGTGTTCCGCTTCAGATCGCGCCGATAGCGTGCGGGTCACTGACGGCCGTGTTTTGTTATTAAATACTAGCTGTTTCTCGCAATCCCAAGGGAACTACTTTGCATGCTAGAATAAAACATGCAATTGATAAAAATCGCTCTTGAATTTTTTTTTTCCGATAATCTATTGTGTTTGGCGCAGTCCGTTATAAGAAGATTCTTTTGTATACCACTAGTTGCTTCTTGCGATTTCGTCTACCGCCCTTGGAAGCAACTTCTCGTACCCGGATAGAATATAGCGTATGTCACCCGAGCATAGTGTAGTTTCCCAACGGTTATCAAGTCGGTTCGTTAGTTTCGAAGCCTTTAGGGTATAAACATGTTTCCTCTTTATAATATTGGTATAGATTTCATATTACGTCGTTCATGATTACTGATAAGAAATAAATGATATCGCAAAGCCTCTACTACATCTATGTATATGTACGTACTTAACTATTGCAGTTTCTTGTTGACCTCGTTATTATTCAACAGCCTTTTCTTATTAATCTTGATTGAAAGTTTAGTCTATTATGCACTTTTGTGTTTTATTTAACTTTATACGTAAATCTGTGTATGTGTTACGTCAGTTAGACCAAAATGTGAAAACTACATGCCAGCACATCAAGCTACGAAACTGACAAATTTTTCCAATGAACTTTGAACTTTATGCTTCAGCAATAAAGTTGAAAATCTATTAAGGACATTTGACAAGTTATATTAGCTTGATGTGCTGGCGTCTGTACAAGACAGATAAGCTATAGACACACCGTTTAGTCATACTTCTGAAACACCATACTTTAAAGTATACGAAACATTATTTCACACAGAAAATTGCATCGGACCCGTAAACGGAGGGCATTTGCGAAATTCACTTGATATTTAGAATATAAATGGTGAAGGCTTAGCTAATCCTTTGTTCCCGGCCCGCTGATGTGAGCGGCGAGATCGATTGGGGCCATAAAGAGAGCGGGTGTGGCCGGATCTGTTTACTGTTTTAAACAAAAGAAATGTCAGCAATATCGTGTTTGTATGGTATTGTGATGAAATAAGTTGTATGTGCGTTTATGTTTATAGCCATTGTTTTTTTTTTTTGGAAGCTTTAAAGTCTATACATATGGTAATGAGAAAAAAATATATATTTAAGATTTGTTATAATGTGTGCTAAATTGTGAAATAAATTACCACTAGCATAGCACTAAGAATAAAAATACGTTTGTTTTTTAATGCATTTCAAAGACGATAGTACATCAAACTTTTAACTTTATCGCTGAAGCATGTTTCAAAGTTGACTCTGAAAATTTGACAGTTTCGGGTAGCTTGATGTGCTGGCGTGTGTACATAGTACCATTTAATAAACATAATTTTAATCTTATAATTCCTTTCTACAAATTCTCACTTACAAGACCGAATATCAACCGTCATTTCTATGGCCACACTTCGCAAGTACTTGTACTAACCATATCTGTCTTTGTTCCAGGTAAGAACTGTTGTGTCTTCGAACATTCTGCGAAGTTTGCTGATCCCCATTGTGGGGATTCCGGTGATTGATAGTCGGTGAGCGCTTGACACCTTTAAATCCTATAAGCTGAGTGATGGAAATATTAATATTTTAAACAAATTTAAAGAAACGTGGTATCTATAACGGTGTTTGAACGAAAATAACACTAAACCTCTTTATTTTGAGATGTTAGTTGTTTCTTATTGTCTCGTTGGTCTAGTAGTCACATAGCGCGACTGCCGTGATAGATAGATAAAACATTTATTCAGTACAAAAAAAGACAGACATTTACAAAGTGAGAAAGAAAAATCAAAATAAAAGTGGGTACAATGATATTATAACAAAAAAAAAGATCTATATATATTATGACAACGCGGTGCGGTGTGTCTTTAGTTTGCACCGAATGGGAGTCCAGCTCAGCATGTGTCAGGTAGAATACCTGACACCGTGGCCGTTCACGGGTTCTCGGGTTCGATTCCCGGGTCGGGCCGAAATTCTTTTGTGGGTTTTAAGATACTTGACAGACAGTCCGTTGTACAGCACTCCAAAGTAAACACAAGAAAATTTGTCGGTTTGAGTTGTCGAAGTGACTTCGCCTACAAATTATGTCGTGAACACCACTGTTCGATTTATTCGCATTTGCATCGTCGGTCATTAAGATTTAGATAAACGTTATATCTGAACGTTTAGGACCCGTAATACTCAGTTGTTATATCCGGTGCACATTTCAATATTGCAGGCTAACACACCATAATTATGGCTTAAATAATATATGGAAGTATGTCGCCTACTTCAGGCCACGATCTACGAATATTGAACAGTTCACAATACACACAATAATTACCCACAGTTAAAAACACCTTTTAATTTTTAATGGTTTATTAAACACGAGACACACAGCTATAAATCGCATCTGACATTTATCAATACAACACAATTATTATTAGTTGTCCGTAGCCGCGGAGCCTATTATAACTCGCGCCCCCGGCTCCGCTCGGCCCTGCAGCCAGTTCCTGCAATTATAGGCGCACGTCCGAGACTGAATTGGCCCCCTACCATTAGTCTCTATCTACGGAGGCATGTAAATACGCTCTGAATATTAATGAGGTCCTTGGGAATGCAAAATCTTGTACCTAGAAAACCAGGCTAAGAATTTTCCTTACTTGTTATGTATCGAGGAAACTTGAAAGGCCACAATGTAGCTCTGCCAAGATCACGTTCTTATTAGTACGATAAACGCACCATTTCTAATGATGTTATGCTTCCGGTAATGCCGAGTTTTGATTGCAATTAGTACCTCTGATGATATTCAAAAAAACATAACTTGGTTATCGCTCGCGCTACTATAAATATATCTTGGTTAATCAACAAACCAAGCAAATAACCTCGATGAAAAGTGAAAATCGTCTAATTACAATGGATTAAGTCAATAACGAGTAGACGCCGTGTAAAAACTTCAATAATTGACGTTTATATGAATACCAATAGGACAGTTTTATGCGTACATTCAGCTTTTATTTTCATTCCGGTGCGCTCGCGCAGCCTATACGACGACAACGAGCGCATCTCGGAACGGTATCAACGACTTGCGTGCGAGTGGTTATGCAACGCCCGGCGACGTCCTTGCTGCGCGGCTGCGGGGCGGGGGGCGAAGGCCGCGCGGGGCCGACGACCCGGCTCCGTTCGGTAACCACCCCGCTTTTTATTGCAACCCAACCCGCCTACGGAACCTGTCCGGACGAGTTATGGCCACCGATAAAATAGACGTACTTACGCCAAGGAATTGCAAATTCTATCGGATACTTTTTTGTCTGCCCAAGGGACATAGACCAAGAAAAAGAATAACGATTAGATTCTTCGGCTGTACATAATTATATCATTATGCCGTTTTGGGTTAGACTATGTTACGTGGTTACACGTGCGTGACTTTAATGTTAGACGGATTCAGTCGCGACTGTTAGAGTTTTATCTCTTAAGGAAATCAAATTATCTCCAAAAATGGCATGATAATAAAATCTACAATAAAACTTGTGAACTAAAACTGTACTAAATCTAGAACTAGACGTGAATAATATCATGTCTTCACATAATGTAGAATTAGAATTATATTTATAAGTTCCACGATTGCATTATGACTTTTATTTCTAGTATTCGTCTAAGACAATGATTGAGGTGGGCTTGCGGTGCGCACGCGTCGCTCCCACCGCAACATGGCGCCACAATAAATTACCACCAGATATGAACTGTGAACATACAAACACTCATGTTCACTTGTTTTTTGCTTTGTTTCACTGGATATTTATTCGCGAACATGTAATGTATGGCCGTGTGTTACACAACGCACGTCACGGGAAATGTTTTCGTTTTACAAGTTCTGCATATCTTTCCACTTTGGATGAGAGGATTACAGGGGAATTCGGATGATGTATGCTCTTGGGCGATGGTCCAATTGTTAAGAAATACCTGCTCCAAATGATTTTTTGAGCTTGCTTTACCCAATCTGTTTTTTTGGCGCCTGGAATCGCAATCAACTAGGACCGCGGAAACCTCCTTAAGAGGACGATCAGGTCAATTAAACTTTTATACGCTTTGAGCAGCTTACTTTCGTGTCGTCTTTGGAAGTACGCCAAACTTTATTCAAAACTCATAAATTCCCTGGCTAACACCTTTCGTATGTACGTAATTCCCCTGTATCATCATCAAAAACCGCGTTCAAAGTGTGCAAGTAAATCACTGTCCGATACTCGAACACTGAATCAGTGTGTACATACCTCAAGCTGTAAGTGTCATGTTTTTGGCAACGCGGCAAAGTGGCCGAAAGATTTATTTCAACGTGTGTAATGTTCCTTAATGGCGTATGAAAGGTAATTGGTCAATGTTTAGTTTGATAAGTGACGGGTTTTTGGTGGGATTTTTATTGGGTAAATTCCAATTAAATTATTTTGCAATGTGAAGAAAAATTCTGAAAAGTAATTTTCCTATTCGATTCAAGTGTCTTCGAGATATTAAGTAGCAAACATTATAGGAAAAAAAACATACAGTTAAATTGAGAACTGTTGTTTTTTTGAAAGTCGGTTGAAAATGCATTCAATTTAAAATTCAATTGGTTTTAAGCCCTGAGAGTTCGAGACACAATACAAATTCCCTTTCAATACACCACCAGCTTACGATACGTCGAATTTATTATACAATAAAAGGTCGCCATCGATATAAATTGAATGCCTCGAAGTATATCCTTAATATAAATCATACTTTCACTGTACGAAAGTGATGCAGTGTCAAACTCCTGCGCAACGTCCGTCCCGTCATTTGTTACATCAACATTATGCAGCGTTATGCAAGCAGCTTGTTCTTCTGCTTCGGGTTTATCCCTTTGTTGCTTAAGGGCCAATTTGTTATTATTTGCATCGTCGTTCCCTTCCTTATACTTTAATATTTATATACGTTGACGATGTTGCTATAGTGCTAAAGCTTCAAGTCCCATCGGCTGCAACTATGTTCCTAACTCGTTTCCCTCACTTAACTGTATATAAATTAAGTAGTTATATGCATTGGTGAGGTCATCCTCAGCAGATGATTGGTTCAAATCGGTTGCACGTGAGTGCTCCGGCGTCGGAATGTTCATCTTCACAAATGCAGACTAGTAGCAAAGTTAATTTGATATTAGGTGCATATGATGGGAGTGTTTTATTGGCGTTGCGAAAATGGATATATTGTGTAAGGTTAACAAATTAGAGCCAAAATTTTACAAATTCCGTTTTAAGGTTTATCGATTGTAGCTTAGTTCGTTAACTTATTTCTCAACAAATGTAACGAAGTGTTAGATTTTTTATTGTTCCAGCAATTAACCCTTTTTAATAACAGTATCATTCAACATCGTCAAGGACATGAGTTTACTTAAATTCGAGATTTGAGCTATGTTCTCGAAGCGAATATAATCGATTGAACCGAGTCGAAAGTTTAAACTAACTCCTCGAATCAAATAAAAATACGTCTTAAACCGGATATAGAAATTCACATGATGATGAACAAAATATACAAACAGCGATACTTCTTTGCAGTGACAGATGTTATCTTAAAAACTTAATGGATGCCGACATTTGCAAGCATTCGTATTAAGTTCCTTCATTTGTTAAAATTCGAGTTTATTTTGATTTTATTTATTTACCTCTCAAAGGGATCGGTATTTACAAATTCTATTTCAGTTTTGTACCAAACGTGGGATGTTAAAAAGCTATGCATTTCAAATTTCATACATCACAAAGAGATTTGCAATCGGCATTGACCTGCTAAAGCTTCCTTGTCTCTTTGTTTATAACCGTCGGTTTTCCTTGTTGCATCACCGTTGTCATAATATAGGATAATAGACAATAGTGCCACGTTATAATAACAATAAATACTGCTTTAATATTGTCTATTAAAATCTAATGGAACTTTCCACTGTGGTTTCGTAATGTTGCCAACTTTGTCTTAATTGTGTGTGAGATGTAACTCGGCCTCTCTGGATGTCTTAACTAAGCCGAGATTTATTTCAATGGCGCTATAGTGTAGTGTTTCCTAATGAAAATATATTACAGACTATTCAATTACAAATCCTCTCAAGTTTTTAGTGGCGTTGTCTGAAAGGCTGATGTTTTCTTTAGATTATTCTCCCACCGTGGCTCGTATTTCCAAAGCTGTATCATTAACTTCGCATTTGATTCCGATTAAGCTTTTAGGATGGGTTGGCCATAAATCCCTTTAATTTGAAAATGATTCGTAAATTACATTTCTCAACACATGCTACAAGAGATTCGTTTCGGACCCTGTTCGCGTACCTGTTTGGGTTGGCTACACACATCTAACTCGAAAAGGCGGTCTCTTTGGCTCCGCAATTCGGAGAAAAAAAAGCATTAAAATTCGAGCGCCGATCCGAACGTTCGCGTTCGTCCGGACGCCGCGTCCTTCGTGCCGGGCCTGGAACGGCGGCCTTCGCCCGGGACGCTCTAAAAATAGCCACACGCCCTTGAAGTATACGTCGAACAGGATTTATCGACCGCCAGTGTCGGACCCCTAGCTCACAGCTTTAAAATAACATATTTTTGTTCCACCGTCAATTTTCAATCTTATTGTATTCCTTATTCGAATGAGACAGTTCGGTGAATTAATATTTCGTGCATTTGGCGCGTAAATAATACCAGCTCTCAACGTTGCCATATCAAATATCGGTGAACTTTTCAAAAGATAGTATACAATACGTTTCGAGAGAACGCGTTATTTTTGTTAAATCATCAATAAATAATATCTGAACCGTCCATTACGTTACCAAGAAATTGTCTACATGGCACTAAAGACTCGCGTATCTCCAGATACGTCATATTTATGGCTGCTGCATACAAAAACGCATTAGTGTTACTTACCAATATTACTCTGAAGGTTATAGTTTTATCATAATAATGGACTTAATGAAAATATTGCCAAACAAAATTGTCTCTTGAGACGTTCTTATAAGGTTGATGTTAACGGTGTTGTAAGTTTTGTCGATATTCGATATCAGGACACGTGGCCCATTAGTGTTGTGAGTCAAGATTCAGTGGATGCGCATCAATAATGCACGGCGCACGATGCGCCCGCGCACCACATACAAATGAACTATTTTTATATGCCAAATATGGGATTTTTAAGTACACTCGTAGGCGTTTGGTTGTTTTTCTTAGAATGTAAAGCGTAAAAATCCAAAGTGCTTACGTAGAATTTGGTTTTATGGGTTCAGCTGAATAATGGTGTTCTTTTCTTATAATTTTATCATTTGCCTAGCCTGTACCCAAACTATGTGGGGGCCGGCTTCTCGTCTTAACAGGATGCAGTTTAGTACCATTGATTTTTACCAGTACATGGAACGACTGGTTTTCATATCTGGCTGCCAACTGTCCGTAACATCTGCCTAAGATGTTTAAATGATGGTCGGAACCAATTTATCGTGCCTTCCCAAAATGATTTAATATTCTATAACTATTTTTAATACAAGTGCCTGGTTTTTCTGACCTGATTTTTAAAGGACACCTAAATAAAAGTCCCTAATTTTCGAAGCTAGACTCGTTTTTTCAATCTCAAAAAACGAAGGTCTGTCGACACAAGTAGGTGGAATTATTATAACGGTGGTCGTAGGCGCTACAATAGCACTTGTATTTCCAGGTACGTTCCTGTTTGATATAAGATGCTCAGCAAGTTCGCCCGCGCATCTTCTGTTGATATGGTATCGATTGTGAAATAGTGTCTACTTTCTCGTTTTGTGCTTTCCGTCTAAATGGTTCGTATCTTGAATATGCATACGAATGAAATTGACAAAAAAAAACTGCGTCTTTTGTCTACCTACTAAAAATTTACAGGGACATAATTATTATGTTTAACTTCTCCTTTGTTTTCAATACAGATAGAAACATTGATCAAAATTAACGACCTATGGCTACATCTATTTTATTTTAATTTTTTTATTAATTTTTCTATTTATTATTATTTTAAGCTGCTGCGTTTCAACTCGCTATTGTTTGGCAAACTTCAATTTTAATAGCCACAAACCCCTCACGTTAGTTACCAAGTCTCAATGATTTATTCGCAATTAGTTTCAATACTGTTAGCTTTCTCACTCGGAAATTACTAGCAGCGGTCTTTGGCACGTGGCTGGCACATTAACAAAAAATATTTGTAATGTACCACAGGGGAGATAAGTATAGGGTCTGTGAATGAAAGCAGGGGACGTCTTTGTTTATTGAGCTGCGAAATATAAACATAGAAACATAAGTAAGGAAGTATTTAAGCGTAAACGGGAGAATGCATCACGTGCCGGGTGCATAATCCGTGGCGCCCCACTGGCGCCCAACGTGGGACCGAGTTTGTTTGCACATTACTTAGCGTTAATGCACGCCCGCGAAATGCCCGCTTGTTTGCCAATTCATACGAAAATATTCCCCCTTGTTTAAACGGCAAACAACTTCATTCCAACAACTGCATCGTTTATTTAGGATGCAAATCTGCAAACAGCCCGCGGTTCAGGGTCAGTACGTATTGTTTTCCAAATAGCAGCGGTGTAACGGTTATCTAAATACTTTAAACATTCTATAACGCTAATATTATGCGTAACGGTCTTTGTCATTTTACAATAATGAGCTCGCGGCTGATGCAAAGTAACCGTATAATGTACAAAATATCGGATATGTGGCCGATTCAACCCACACGGCACATAAACGATGATTAATCGGTATCATTGTATCAGACAATATCGTTAACATGTACTGCGTGCGTTCTCTTTGGTGTTGTGAGCTTGTGACAAGGCGTATAAATCAAATTGCACAATTAAAGTGTTGCATACATTTAGAACAGCTGACATACATTTATAGGTTTGTCGTAATTGAATCTCAGCGACAATGGTGTTAATTCTAATGCAAAGTGATCGCCGCTTTATTAACGTGGGCGTCTGAATAGCTAAGCTTCTGTCGGAAGCGTTCGTGAACAATGCCGACCAGGTCCGCGGTTAATTAAGCGTTTTATTGCCATTCTAACTATTGTGTTTAGTAGAACATCGTCCACTAGATTGTAGATTACCTATTTAATTTGATGCCATTAAGTTTTTCTCGTAACAAAAACGTTGGCGACGTATCATAGGAGCGTAGGCGCTTAGAATGCCACATTCATGTATCAGATTCCTAACTGTACCGACGCACGGTTTACTGCCGCGACATAGATACCCAGCTAAAAACCACTATAAAAATTCAATTCACCTATTCTTTAAGAGTTTTTTTATGTATCATGTTGCGTAAATACCTCGTTGACGTTGGCACCACGATTTTGAAACTGCCCGATTCTTTCGGAGACGTTTGTTGGTGTAAACAGTAATTCAACATTCTCGTCGGGTTGTTTGGGTGACATTTGTTTTGGCATTTGGATCAAGTCTAGTGTTACAATGTCAGATGGACCAACTGTTGGGAATACCTTTGTTTCAAGTGGAATTATTTTACATCTTGAAATAACTGTGACGTGCCAAGTCGAACCAAGAGTGTTGTTGCTTGCTGCAGTTAAACTACATATGTACAATTTTTTTAGGAATCGATTTTTTGTTTGTGCTATATAAGACGATAATATCAGCAATTACATGCTCTCCTACACGGAAAAGAGATTGGCCAATAACCGATTTAAAAAAAAAAACACGGATAACTTTAAATAGCTTATTATAATTTAGTTCACGACAATTGTGTAGGTACACCTACATGAGTGATGACAAATTTGTTACTACATTGTCAACGGGCATTGAAGCTTAATCTCGCAGTCACGCCTGTAATATTTCAGAGGTATTATCGTTTATCTTGACGTTTTTTGTTCAGTATTTGTTAACGTGTCTTTAGTCGTCTCCGTGTATCAATCTGGAATGATATCATTGTTAAGTTGATCTCTAAGTACTTGATCTATAGCAGCTATTGTAGCTCTAGCATGTTTGTCAAGTAATTCCTTATCACTGTCGCTGGAATCGGCGTGGAAAGTCCCTCGTGTTAATCACAAGTGGGTACTATATACTTAAAGAAATCACACGTTGTTCTGAACCAGGAAATATACATTAGAATGGTATTTGCAATTCGTGCAAACAATTAATTGCTTCAATTAAATATACAAACTTAGATTTAACATTTATTGAAACAAACAATTGCTATAGCGACTTCATGAAGTTAATTAGTTTTCCTGTGTTTACTTCAACAAGAATCTGCGAAGCGACTTATCAATGTAATTACAATATTATGCGCAGCCTACCTAGATGTATTTATTCGTGTACAAATAAATCTTTTGAAACGACCAGTTCAGTTCCCATCAAGGAAGACATTTATTATACGTCGTCATGTGTTTTTGTTTTGATTAACAGCTCGGGATGTGCGAATGAGAAGGCAGCCGACGCGTTTTAGTGCCATTTTGGCGCCTCGACAGCTAAATATCGCCTTTTTATACTCGTAAATTGACCAACCTTTTGTTTAACTGTGACTAATGTTAACATTTCTATGTTTGTATTATTTTTTTCATGTTTTAGTTGATTGCATTCCATATTCTACAGTTGTGATGTAACACGTGTATTGGAATGTAATGTTACGTCATCAATGCAACGCACATCCGGTACACTTTTATATTTAGCTCGACATGATATTAAAACTGCAGTAACTGTGTTTATGCTCTCAAAAAACTTTAAGCTTGCAATTAAAATTCACCTTATCTTGGAGGATTTTCTCTGTAATTATTCTTTATTAAAATCTGTCCCCTCAAACGCATGCAAATAAAAACTCATCTGTCTAGAGGGGTTGTAATGAAGGGGGTGAAACGCGTGTGCGGTTGGGATAAATACACAGGAGGAACGCACTCAGTTCACGGAGCTTTATGCTGAAAGCGTCACATTTGGCTAAAAGCTTGTCTCTTAGCAAATGCGAGAGCCGAATGCTGATGATACCATGTTTACAACAGTGTATGAACATTTGGGAGTTGATGCAGATTTTTTCCTCGAAATAAATTGTTGTGACTTTGGAATACAAACAGTGTGTAAGGATGAATCACTGAAAATATTCCCCAACAAAAGACACATCTTTCAAGTTTTTGCTTATAATACTGTCATATGGTAGTGCTTAAAGTTAATGATGTGAAAGTGTATCATGATGTGTATGACTCGACTTTTATTATGCATTTTATTATCCAATGGATTATGCCACCACTATCGTGTTATCATGTAACGCCACATTATCGGGCGAGCGGGCCCATGACGCGTCAGATACGTGCCGTATCGGGATTGACGCCGGCGCAGCTGTACGGGGAATCGCCGTGTCATAATGAAAACAAACGCTTCCTCTTTTCCTGGTAAATTCCTGGAGGTTTTGATAGTCATACTTTCCCTTACCCTAGATGTTTATTCTTTTATAATAACCTACTTTATGTGAATCACATTAATTTCACGCGTAAACACCTCTACGTATTTTAAAATCTATATTTATCTTTTTCCCGGGACTCGAATACAATGTGCTCAAAATCATGAAAACTTCAAAACTCGACAAAACAACAACTGGGCACTTAAAAGCTACTTAATAGGAATTACGGCAGGTTAACGAGCTTTTATTGAATAAAACACAATGACGTGAAATGATGCGCTGGCGCCGCGCGGCGAGGGGGGAGATGCGCTCGCGCAAGGCCGCTGAGTCAGCCGTGTCCGCGACGCCTATTGTTTTTACCGTCACCTGATTCACGGTGATACATTAGACGTCGTCACCTTGAAATACGTGCGATAAGGCCTTTATTGTAAGAGAATACTTAATTACATAATTACAGATTGTTCAGGCGTTTCCTTTAACTCGCTACAAGCTTTGAATTCAGAACAAAGAAAAACATAATGTATATTCTTGAACTAATTTTTTATGATACATAACAATCGTGATTTTATGTCAGAACAAGACAAATAACTGTCCACTGATTTTGTAATTTCACTCAAAAGTTAATTAATTTTAGGCAATTTAATATTCAAATTGTGTTGCCAAAATTAATGCTAACCAATCTTGTCTTGTGTTTCCTAATACACCTTTTCTTGATTTGAATTTTACAATAGCTTAAACGGAACTGTATAATTTCTTAATTTACAATTTATATTCTTTGTATATAAAATAATATAAAATTTTATGCTTCATCAGACCTTGTAACATTGACACATTGGCTAATGAGAGGTATAATTTACTAAAAGATATTTTTTTTTTACGTTTTTTTCAACTTCTATGTATTATGTTTCTTTTGTTAAGAATGTATTGAAACACTTGATACATTCTTTAGCAATTTATCAATGGCATTAAGAAAATGTTATAAGTGAATTATGCTTCATAAATAAACTGCATTGGTGGTCTACATTTTTTTTAAATGTATTTTTTGTGAATATTAAAGTAACACAGACTGCTCGAGGAATTGATTTTGTACCACAGTTGAGTGCAAATTTTATTTACGGACGACGGAGGTCGTACATCTGTCCACTGCTCTAGCGTAGTCAACGGCTCGAGCGGTCGATGTATGCGTCGCGACCGCTCCAGCAGTTGACGGCTTGAAGTGGTCTCAACTGCTAGAAGCAGTCCGTGTACGGCCTGGCTTAAAACAATATTGTTGGAACGCAACATTTATCGAAATCCTAATCATTTGCGGTTACAGTCGCCGATGTCCAAACGCTGTCATTCGTAAAATTGCACCAGCCTGCCAGCTTTCTTAGCTCAGATATTACAACGACAAACCGCGCCAACATTATTCGAGTGAATCAAGTAAAAAGCAATCTCAATCTCAGTACACACCGTATCATTACCCATATTTAAGCCGTATTTCATTCAAGTGTGTGAGTTTTTGTCGCTGACGTGGGAATGTCTGAATACGTCGTTTATACGCAATTAGTTACTCATTACCGTTTGTTTTGTCCTTTAATAACGAATGTTTTATACTTTTTCATATAATTTGAGTTTAAACGTGTTTTATTACTTTTGAATGGCTCTTTATTACGTTGGGCATATGTAAAGTATGCTCATTGATGGCGGTGACGACTAAATTGTGGTGAAAAGGTGAAGTGTTACTAAGATCTTGAGACAATGTTATGGATTTCAGGAGTAGTTAACCTTCGTCTTTTTGGGTGAGTCCGTCTAACCGCTCTTTTGAAAGTTTGTCAGTTAACTTATGTACAGACGCCAGCACATCAGGCTACCCGAAACTGTCAAATTTTCCCATTCAACTTTGAACCATAATGCTTTAGCGATAAAGTTGAAAATCTATTAAGGAAATTTGATAGATTGTAGTAGCCTGATGCGCTGGCGACTGTACATGCGCATACAATACGGTATTCAAACACACGTGATCCCCATCACTGATAAAACGCGTGGACAGCTTTCTTTGCCTTCAATTATGACATATCGGGCAATATCCGATTGGTATCGCCCCCACCCGAGGGTTACTCAGTTGCTAGGGTTAGAATATTATTCTCAAACAGCTACAAGTTGCCACTGACTCATGCGAAAGACCCTCGTTGCCGCCCCGCCCACAACCAAACACGGACATACATACATCACACACATTTTTATCCCTTTTAAGACATGTACGTGGGAATAACTCGGCTCAATCGTTCCGTGGCATACTGCCAGCTAACCTATTACTAATAGGTACCTACTGCATACCGCGGTCCGCGACCCATTGTTTCTCAACGGCAATGTACCACTGGCTTGACATTTTACTCAGCAAAGCTAATCTGATTTTGCTAACGAATGTATGGTATACTATAATGGATGTCATAATATCCGCTCAATGGAGTCGATGTACGAAAATGAAGCGGTGAGGTCTTGGTACGCAACTATACTGCCTTAATGCTAGAAGGTTCATTACGGGGATCTAATAAATAGGTACATAGCACCAAGTAAGAAGTTATTTACCGACGAGACGCTGATATTATTTCAGATTAAGCGAAATATGCTTCTGCAGGTAATTGAGAAGGCATTTGTCGATATTATCCTACGTTTAACGCAATAAGCCTTCTTATTTAGTGCTATCCGTAAAGGGCGATAAATCCGGCGCACGCGCACGGCTTCGTCGGCGCCACGGTATTGTTGTTACATTGTGCAACCTCAACGGTCTGCTTGCTCTCTTTGTTGTGATTCCGACTTGGGCTTACTACATTCGTGCAACACCCTTGTGGAGCAGTCAGCCATTGGTCACATTAGCATATTGAACTACATTAGCTAGGTACGTTCGCTAATGGATTGCAATCTATATATATATCCCTCAATAAAATAGGAGAATAAAACGTAAAACACATCTAACACACGCCACGAACATCCATCCAGGGTTTTAGATTTACAACCCTCCGCCGCAGCCTCCATAAAACACAATAATTAATGATCAATAAACGTCTTTCAGCATCGTTACTCTCAAACATAATTTCCCACAAACAGCTCCCAACATCGCAGATATTTCATAATGGCGCCATCGAGCGCATTTAACAAATAATTAGCGGCGTTTAAGTGCGTATGTCGCTTCCCTTAACCGTTTCTCCGGAACTATAAAATTACGGTAGAGGCATGTCGGCCGGCTTGCAGCAAAAACGCTGGACGATAGCGGAGGACCGAGCTAAAAATACGCCGTGGCCGATGTTAATGAAGAACAACCGGATTGCTGCTGACAGCCACGGATCAGGGAAAGGTCCAACCACCCGCTGACCGCCGCTACCTTCACGGTAACACCATTCATGCCCGCCCAGAATGACGACAGATTTCGCAGTAATATAATCGGGATAGATTATTATTTCTGGACAGCAAATCAGAAACTATATTTAGCCCAAAGTTGTGCAAGTCCAATCTACTATAAATAATCTTAATTGGTTTTGTTAGAAGTCCTGTACCATTCAATGCAAAGCGTGAGCGATATTCACGTGCAATATTCTGTTATTGTTGTCTATACGACCTTTCGAACAGTAAATCCCTTTTGCTTAGGTTGTGCAAGCGCGCTGTGTGCCTGCACACTGAACGTATGAACGACCTATTTCGATTAGATCGCCCGCCTGGATACTACAATTGTTACCGATCCGATCACGACTCCTTTCGTAAAGGTGAAAAATACTTTGAGAATGCCACGACTTGTCATTTTGCAGTCACGATCCGCGCCAGCCAAATGTCATCTAAATGTGTGGAGATATTTTGTGTTGAATGAAACCAGTTGCAACATTATGAAATATCGAGGTCTCTCGAAAGTAACTAGCTAGCTAGGTGCTGTTTATATTACATGTATTTATAATGGCAATAAAGTGAAAGAATGTTGCTTCATGAGAGATCATTAAATATGTAGACTAATCCGTTTTGCTGTTTAGCCGTTGTAAAGATTCTCCAGCTTTTATTGCTGCTCTAAACTAGCTTCCAGTTTTATGTGTTTCCATCCCGCGGTACAATTGCTCCTCAGAATAGCTGTAGCAAGTGGAGAAGTCGGTAAGTGTGCGAGGTCGTCGCTGGCGTCGTGGGACGCACCTGGTATTCAGCCCGGGGCCCGTCGTCGCTTAACGTCCATTATTCCAATTCTTACAGTCATGTGCATTTCTTCAAAAGCTAACAAGCTTAAGGCATTCTCAAGGAAGCCCCAATGGCCTGCATACCCCTTCCGCTGTGTCCACATTCCTCACATATTTAATTTTTTCCAATAATTCGCGATAGACACGAGCCGTTGGGCTGCCTCGTTCACAACTCGTTCGCTAAAGGTCGGCATTTTTCGTTTAATTAAATAAAGATTACTTTTTCGCGGCGTGCGCGCAGTACCGATCGGTTCGCTGGTATTTAGTGGCATTTAAACTCGTGTTACATGTAATGCAGATTATTTACGTACTCGTCGTTTCGGTGGAGCTGTCTTGAACGTTTTGAGGATTTATGGCTGATTAAATGTCGTTTGTCTTGATTGAAGTAAATACGTTGATGTTTTCTATCCTTTTGGTCTGATAGTGAAGCTGTTTGGTTACTTCTAGAGTGTACAAGGCACACTTTTTACAAACACCTTATTTTAAATGTTTATGTCATCATAATCCTCCTGCCTGCACGTTTTCTTCTTCCACTCTCTTCTATCTGCCGTCATCTCATACGTAACATTCTTTCTAGCCATATCAACTTTTACACAATCCATCCATCATTTCTTTGGTCGTCCCCTTGCTCTATATCCACATTCATGCTCAAAACAATCCTCACAACATGATCCTCATTCCTTCTGTAAAATTGTGTTTGAACATTGAATATTCCAACCACTTTTACCTCAATTTGCACAGCCTTAAACACGTAGTCGAAGTGAAGCAGATTCTCCAATTAGGCCATGGAAATGTTGGCGATAATTCGCCATGTCGCTTCCTGGTCGCTAATGACTGTGGACATTATCCACGGGAGTGCCGCGTCCATGAGAACAACGTTTACTATTCATGGTCTTCGTTATTATAAGTCCATTAATGCTCGTGGTGGGTATGGGCTTTTGTTTTGCGTCTTGGGTGGACTTCAATGTACATGTTTATGCTACTTTCATTTCGCCATTTCGCTTGATTTTCTTTAGGAACGTGCATATTTTCGAGGCAAAAGGTCTCCTACAAAAACAGAATAAATATAAGATTTTTTGAGGGGAGGTCTTATCAGAATTTATTTATAGACTAGCTGATGCCCGCGACGTCGTCCGCGTGGGCATTAGGAAACATTCACCCCCCCCCCCCCCCGTAGTGATAGCGGGATAATATGTAGCCTATATGTATGTTGACCCGACTTCTTAGTTATATTCATGCGTAATTTGAAGCAAATCCATTCAGTACTTTTTGAGATTATCCCGGACATAAGACAGACAAATAGACAAAAATTCTAAATACTATATTTTTGGCTTCGATATCGATTTTAGATCACGCCCCAATTATTATTTTTAAAGAATATTCAATGTACAGTTTTGACTTTTCTACGATTTTATTACATGTACATATAATAGCAAATTGTGACATTAAAGATAATTATTTTCTCGAGTGTCCCGAAGGTTGTTTAGGTAGACCTTTTATGAGTACGCCTGATATCTTATGATTAACTTAATAGCCCTTTTTGCTTACGGTCGTGACCATTAATAAGAGTGCCATAATTAATGTTCTCTATAACTATAGCTGTCCTGCTTTAATTAGTACAAAATGACAATGACAGGCGAGATTTATGGATCGCTTATAGGTGTGAAGTTTTTATGAACACTTGGAAACGATTATTTATACGATCCTTGCACCCGGAATGATGGGTTTTACGATATGTTATTTACGTGGATTCAGGTACCTAGGTTGAAACATTTGTAACATAACCTCTAAATAAAAATAGGCACCATTTTTGTCTGAAGAAAGGGCTTAAAATAAACAATTTGATAGGAAAATATTTACGTTTAGTTATCTTTTGCCTCATATTAACCTCTTAAACTGATGCCTCTCCCTTGCGGCCTTCCACACGCGATGCTCACAAGCGAAGTGCAGCCAGGTCAGTGGTACACCGAGCCGGATTGCCTCAGGAACGCGGCACAACAATACATTACTTCTCACTTGGTTATATTACTAGGAATGCAGTGTTTTATGGAGAGAGTGCGTATGTAGCTGATCAACTCGTGGCTTAATAACAGCCGTACGGCTCTGTTGATCATTAGGTTAACCAAAGCTTGGCGCGAATGGAACGTGGATGGGTGACCATCTCGTCATGATAAATCCCTCCGTGTTTCGGAAAGCACTTTAAATAAGTGGGTCACTGTGTCTGTCATTTGGCAGTCGTTACGCCTAACTAGAAGCCAGAAAGTCTGTCAACCAGTCTTGCCAAGGGGTATCGGATTGCTCGGGTAGTTGGTTTAACGGAGTCGCTCCATGTAAAATCCACTAGAACATAGGAGCTAGGCAGATATAGATGATTGAATAAAGTATATTATGAAATCTTGTCAAAACTTACGGTGTATGTAATGATTTCAGACTTTCCACGTCAAATTAATAAACTGGATCCTAAAATTAAGTAAATATCTCCGCAATTGCTAAGGTTTCAAGCCCCATCAAGTAAAGTCATATCTCATTTTTCGCTTTAAAACCAAAATTATCACCTTAATAGCGCCATTTGCAAGCATAAAATTAATTGCGAATGTTCATCTCTTGCGAACATTGTAACAATGTCCACAGTTCGTTACACAAAATCAATTTAAACTAGATTATTATTTTATCGGCATCCAATTTAGTAGAAAATGTACCAAAATGGATTCAGTGGGACGTTTTCAATTACATTTTGAATATAATAAAAACCTATTTCGATATTTATGTGATAATGTCTGAAAATCAATTTTCTATTCTCGTGTTTAGCAAAAAAGAACTTACTATCGATTTATTTTATCAGGTACACGTTTTTTATGCAAGCGATTAGTAACAGTGTGTTATTCAATAATAGAAAAAAGTAATAAATAAAAGGAAAATAAAAGAAATAACCTGGTTATGTGTAGGATATTCTAGGACTGGACCTAAGTTTGCGTTCTCTTAAATCCTTTATACATTCAGCCCAAGGATACAAAGAATTCCTGATCAAAAGTAAAACAACATGGCAGACACACTTCAAATAATAGCAACAGCTACTGCCCAACATTAAATTTAATGAATGGTTTTATTTACAGCGGTCTAATAATAGAAAGAAATGACAGGCATGGCGTCCGACCTTGTCGCGGCTTAACAAGCAATTACATGAGCCTTCTTAATAGTCCCTAATGATCCGAGCTTCCTCCACGCAAAACGTGACCGCACCATTCAAGCTCATTCCGATTGTCTCAATGAACCGCCGACGAGACGAATCGCGGACAAAAACCTCGTAGCCGGGACAAATCTGATGAATACATCTACTTTATAAAAGGCTTCGTTGTTTTTCGTTAATGGGAGCAAAAACCTATCAGTCTACTGAAGGATATCGGCACGACTTTTCAATGATGAGTCACGTCATCATTTCGTAGCAACAGCCGAACGATAATTGTTTTATTTAAGCAGTAGAGCAATATGAGTAAAGAATTGTTAAACCCATTGATGAAGTTTAATATTGTCTGAGGGCACGGCAGTGCTACAGCCAAGACTCATCAGAAATTACGAAAAGTTTACTGAAACCAACATTGAATTCATACATATCTTGAACAAAACACAACTTTCCAAGTTACCATGAATAATTGAAAGCTATATAGTGCCTTCTAATAACTTAGTACTAACGATAATTACAATAGCAGAAAGTTTATGAGACAGTTTAAACGTTTCAATGGCCGTCATTAGTAAGGGTTAGACTGAACTAACAAGGATGTTTCGTTAACGTTGTTACGTTTGTTCTGTTGAAGAATCACTTTAATGTACGTCGCGTCCTGATAAAGCTGTGATCGAAAGATCGTGCGAAGAAGTATTCAGGCTGATTAATGGCAAAATTGGGTTTGATTGGAATACCTTCTACACTATCTACCTTCCATTTCTGCAAAATTATTTTTACGATAACTGTTTTGGCCAAACGAAGGTTAGGATATTGCACAAGAGCTGTTGTATTTTCTCTCATTGTAGAGTGCACGCCAGCCCTAAGGCATGGTAATTAGTGATGGACCACGAACGCATCGCTCATCAACGTTTACCATAAGCGGTCGGCGAGCGGTGGCGTTCGCACGCTCCAGTTTGCGAAACGCCCGCGCCGCGTGTCGTCCGCGTTCGAAATACAAAAGCGGCGAATCCGCTTGCGGTAATTAGAAACGATGCGTATGCGCGTGAGAGATGTGCGTGAATGGCGAGGTGTGTGCCAGGGAAGCTCTGGAATTTAGGTGCCATACTTTGTTTTTATTACTCACACTAATGAAAATTTTAATGAAGCTTCAAAGAAACCGTTGCTCTGCTCGGTTATTCTATTGAAAAAGACCAACTAACGTTAAACTGGGATAAGACCGACTAACTAATAAATGTTGGCATTTTAATCAATGCCCGACCTTAACCAATCTGAAATCCAATCGAGTTAATTAAAGCCATTGATACCGTGAGCGCATAATTTTAACATTGTGTGGCCATCTATACCAAAACATTGCAAGTTTCACGGTCCCGTTTTATAATGTACAACAGTGCGTGCAGCAATATTATCGGGTGTACCTACCGCAGTTGCGCGGGCGCATTGTTTTGCTCTCATTTACCGCGATCGCCGATAACATCGGCCGATCGGCACGGGCCGGCCGATAAATTTAATTAAACCACCTGTCGCACGCTACCGCCAGATTATGTTATCTCCCGCGAAATACGCACAGAGCTCCACAGAAAAAATTATGACCAGAATGCATAGATAAAGTAGGATTAACGCAACAGAACATTGTGGCCGTAGCTTGTTGTTTGTTTACATGTACGCTATATTAAAAATATTGGTCGAAGGAGTTTGTTTATTGGGGGATGCCTTCAATAAATATGAGCAACCAGTTTTACCTGGATATTTTTAATCGTTGAAAGAAGCTTGGTACCTTCGGTTTTTGAAACAAAGAACTTTGCTATCACGACAATATGTTCACACAGCAAAATACTTCAGGCATGAGTTAACAGGAAATGTAAAGCAAAAAAGAAAATATTTATTGGGCTGCAGAGTGAGACATTTGTGCAAAACCCTGAGTCATGCTTGACGGAAACTTGTCTCTGGATTCCAACTAGTCTCTTTTTGACGCAAAACCCAGCGCTGAGAATTAACAGCCAAAATTTAACAATGCGCCGTCGTTAAGCATTCATTATGCTCCCGCGCATGTTCGCTCAAATTTATTTTCGCTCGCGACATCCCCCTCCCTATTTCCGGCTCGCTAATGAGCCTCGCTCGGTAACAAGGTTTGTTACTTACACGTTACACCTAATAGATAGGACCTGTCGACCATTGAGTCACGTACTTACTTTAACCCACGAACCGATCCTCATTCCTCAACATAATTTATCCTTCAGCAATATTACTTTATCGTCTTTCTTTTTGGGTACAGCTCGGATATAATTTTCAGCAACAGGTTCGTGCACCAAACAATATAAATTACAACAGTTTCGATCTATAACTTTGACAATTCTAATTATAGAGAAACATGAAGTCCACTCCGAATAACTATTGAGTTGAGTTATGACGCACGCCTTTGTAATAAAGCGGAGAACTCGAATTAAATGTACTAGAGAAAATGACATCCGAACAAAAAGCTTCTTTAGAATAAGAAGATCATTGTTTATACATCGGAAATTATGATTGATGTTGCGCAATCGATAAATGGAAACAAAGGCGATGGTTGAAACGTCTCGAGCGGCTATAATCGATTAGATTCACAGCAGTCTTGGCGCTTTTTGTCCGTTTGCCATCGAGATGCTTGACCGAACATCAGAAGAGTTCATTTACGTTACCATAATGGTAACAAAAAACGTCATACCAGATGAAATATTGCGAGCCGTGATGAACGACCTCCGGTTAGATAAAATATTTCAAGGTCGTTAATGTTTCACAGAATAATGATGGGAAATGTTTAACAAAAGATAATTCTACAGACACACGATGTTGGTAATGAACTTGAGAGGAAATTGTTGCTTTTACTTTGACGATATGTGGCAACAGATATATAAATATGTCCGCAGATATGAAATCATTTCGCAAATATCCAAATCGTATCATATCAATAAACATTTCGAAATCCGATTGCACGATACCGTTTCATTTATCAACCTTTGTCTACGACATACGTCAAGCTGTCAAAATGCGTTCGGTTTTCGCTGTAACCTTTGACCTTTGGCGCGAGTCACGACCAACCTTGGGTGCTGGGTATTGGACCAGAGACCAGTATGATATCGGTGGGTCTTTCTAAACGTGACTAGAGCGCGGCCTTCTTACGCCGCTCCCTTTTAGATTTGCGATATAGATCTGACGCTCTTATTTATGCTTAGCTTTTGTTGATATTTGTGTATTGTGGGAATTGGGTGGGGCGTGTGTTATGTTGAATTGTTTGATGTTCATCTATTAATTCTGTTGCTCCCAGCCCTTTAGAAAGAAAATAACTTTTATTACGTGCTTGTGACACAAAATACAGAAGGACAACTTGTACAAAATTGAGAAGTTAAGGGAAGAATATGCTTCGCAAACACGCAATACGGCCGTCGCTCAGTTTAATACTGCCACCTTGAGAGAGACAGGGTCACAGCGCTGATTTTCAGCGATAGCCGAAATTTGATTTGACCATTTCTTTTTGATCAAAATGTATTATGTTACCACAAACATCGCTGCACCAATAAGACAAGAAACCTTTCGTAAGGAAAGGAATGAATTATGGTATTGCAGAATTACTGACATTTTAGTCCTCTCGATTGCACAAAGCTAACGTCATAATCCCATCAATTTTATCGATAAAACTAATGATATCTACTATAATCTGTTTGCATTGCTCGATATCATCTCCATATTATAATTGGTACGCGGAACTTACGGCTACATCAATAAAAATATGCATTCCAAGAATCATATTACGAGCGTTTATATTACATAGAATATCGTTAGCCATTATGAGGCTAGCAAAGCACGTGAAATATGTATGAGAGTCATTACAAGGACAATTAAATACGTATTCGAGATGATATTGTACTGCTATCTGTCCGTGACAATTATTGCTAAGACCGGCTACATTATGATCCTCACTATATGTCCTGAGCAATAAAAGATTATTACTTTTTATAACGCTATGCAATTATATTTATTATTTAAGAGCTCTACTTGTGTCGGTCTCTCTATCAACTTCTATAGCGACTAGGCTAAGTTGAGCTGTATGAATTCCGCAGAAGTATCTTGTGTGTCATTTACATAGCTCTCTTCAATACTTAGTAATTTTATTACGTAGATATTATATATAGTGTTTACAGTGTACATTATAGAGGTAATTAAGAATACATTTTCGGAATTATTCGCTTAATGTATTCTATAAACACCCGCCGTCTAGGTTGTTCTGTACATTAAAACCTTAATTTATGTACCTCCACGTTAACGAATATAGCGTTAGGTAGTTAAATAATATAATACTCGAAATTACCGCACACCTTTTTCTCATAATATTTTTTTTTTCTTTAATTCATGCGATAAAAATCAACCGTGCAACAATTTGCACGAAATGACATCAATATTTGGTGTGGGGGCCAAGATACTCGATCTTCGAAAATTCTTCGACAATCACTTTAAAAAACTACAACAAAATACTGCGACCTTCAAGTCTGACGTAATCGTGATCCCTTCGCGAATAACATTAGTTACGCTTCAAGGGTTCACACAAAAACTGGCCGAGACTGTCGTCTTTAAGGCGATTACTGGTTGAAGGAAATTTAACTTCGGTAAATAAAAATTGAATTTTCCGCTTCCAGACGTTACATTCACCTTGAAATGTTGAATACAATACTAAGTAATTCAGGAGGTTTTGCCTTTTGTACTAGTGTCTCGCTACCCGCTAATGGTAGGACAATCTTACATTTTGAGGTACCGTGTAATCCTTCGTCGTATTCCGAAGGTCTTCCGCGTCTTAAGCGCCGTGCAATTATTTCCATTGTACGGAGTATCTAATTTCAGCATGGGCGTTTAATGGTTCGCTGATTACTGCCTCTAAGTCTACCGTACGATTCGTTGCGGTTACAACGCGGAACGACCAATAAATTGCTACAAATCCATTTTGACAATGGGCACTGTTTAAACCTTGAACTTCACTTTTGCTAAGCTATTTTCAGCTTGATGTAGCAATTCCGGCTCTGAATATAGTCGACTCCAATCGTTGGCTGACAATAGGAACTACTGGACAAAAGAACTTGCAGTTAGGCATTCCAGTTTAAATAATTCGTGACGGCTCTTCCCATTAGTGTCGTCTTTTTTAAATAGGTTTCCATGTATCTGTAGCACTAACAAGGTTCGTTAAGAATGCGAACCACTTCCGCCATATGGCCAGCGGCGGCGCGGCGTCCGCTTTACGACGCATGCGTGCTGTCGCGGTTACACTTTGTTGGTTTTTATCTAAACACACCAATGTAACCAGGACCCCTTTTAACTGGACCACACGTCGTGTTCCCTGGAAGTTCATTGCATCCTGCTCCAGATCACCTGTTTACATACGTCCTATCGACGTCTCCCCTGTGTGGTCTGTATTCCGAAGACGTAAAAGCCGACCGTTTTGACGCGCCCCTTTTCATGTTTGAACACTGAATATTGTTCTCAAAACGTGTTTATTCAACCCCATATGTTAACGGACACTATAAATAAACGTGAAACTCTGATCGTAACCGGTCCAAGTTTCTTAACATCTAGTACGACAATTTGTCCTTGAGTAATTGGTCGTAAAATACATTTTCTTTTTTTTTTTACAGGTAAGGCTAACTTTATTGAGCCACACACGGCACCTGTCGGGCGAGCCAGAGGTATGGAACCACGGTGTCAATAAATTAACTATTTAACACAGCTTTGATGTTTAGAAAGGCCCCCGTGGTGATAAAAAATATTTTTATTCGATGTTCGCTGGATTGACATAATAATACTACACGAATGACACTATAAGAAGCGTGCTTCATTTCTCAGAAAAATCTGAATTGAATTGAATAATAATAATTGAATAACCGATTGCCAAGAAGGATTATGTGTTATTCTTACAATATACCGCAATGGTAAAGTTGTTACTATTCTTACATTTATATTTTGAAGAACGAATGTCATACAAGCATTTTTAGGAAGTTAACATTCAATTTCTTCTTCTTCTTTTTTGACTTTTCGCCACTTGCCCTTCAATACACTTCAAATGAAGCCTGTGATCATTAGTCAAAGTTGTCAGAAACCCTTCATACAATGGCGTTACATGAACTACTCTTTTTTACGCTGACCTTTTGACTTGTATTATTTTGTATAGTGTCGATATTTATATTTGAGTTATCGGAGGATCTATGATGGAACATTGGCTTCATCCTTGACCCGATCTCTAAGCACCTGTCTCGCATCCTTCCTAGGCGGACGTGCGCATGCGCATTAAACAATAGGCCCTAATGCTGGTGCCCGAACAATAGCTTCTAATTCGGCCCAACGTGCCCGCCCATCTGATGTGCCCATTGTACCAAACGCAAGATTTGCTTTAATTGTCGACTTTTCAAAATAAATTTGAAAGGCGACCTCGTCTCCAAACGCTTCAATAATTAAGTTCATTGAAATTGGTCTTCAGGATCTAAAAGTCGTCAAGGTTCCGTGCATCGGAGCTCAGAAATCGGTAGCTGCATTTTAATCCATCCGGATTCATTAAAATACGCTTATGTAATGATTAAAATTCGCGGTTGTAGCGAAATAACGTACCCTTATTGTGCATAAAATTCCGCGTAACGACTGATGACCTATATAATCTGAATAAAATTTAAATTAAGCATTCTGTGAGGTCGGCACTAATTATAGCGTCTTCCGAATTTCCTGGCCGTACATCCAGCTAACTGTCAGATCTGAACGGGTAATTGGTAACCAATCATGGTGAAAGCCAGCGACGGGCAGTCTGGGGCTCCTCGATCATTCTACGTCATATCATGTCCCCATTCACGGCAGTGACCCACTTTGGGTAGCCATTGTCCAAAAAGAAAGGCAGTCCAGTTTACATCTTCTGAAGTTTACGATACTAGTTAATTAATGTTGTTAATAATAGTCACGACCAAGCGATTTCTAAAAAATTACAACTTTTTGTCATTTAACTCGTTGTCTATTCTGTTGTTCTTTGCGTCGAAGCGCTTTATTTACGACTCTGACCAGCTTTTTTTTTATTGCACTAAATTATCTCATTCAAATTCTGTTGACCTATAAATCAGCACGATTCTGAACGTTTTGCAAATTGCTCGTGCTCATTTCTCGGCATTTCTCTCCAAATGTCAAGCTTGTGTGGTCTCCCACAAATTTTCCAACAATTACTTCGAAAATGAATGGTTGCCATAACATAGCCTCAAACTCTGGCTATATTTTATCATTTCCATCAGAAATACCGTTACGATAAACATTTATTTTTTCACATTGTCCCCGTAAATAAATCCGGTTGTCTGCTTTATTATCGGTCGGTCCGGTATCACCGTAATTTGGCCATAAGTCAACTGTTAATCTGATGCAAATTGCTTCTTGTATCACGAAGTTTGGTTGACCGATATCGAAGCCAATGGATGAGGTAACTTGTGCATGCAACAATGACATGCAACTGAGATAAAGGTACCGAACAATACTCCATTCAAATTGCGTTTTAGTTAAGCCAGTCTAGCTGCATGCGGTATTTAAGACATCATGAGATCCGCCATGTTAGAGCTAATAGGTTCTTAAAGTCAAAATACATCCTCTTTGATGTATACTGTTCTAACATTGTATAACTGGTAATCTTTTGAGAAATGATTTTTAAACCGTGGTCATTACTCCTAATAGACGTGATGTAAGTAGATGTGTTGAGCCGTGTTCGTGCAGTCAATGAGTTAACTTCAAAGTGTTATGTATTGTTACGTAAATCCACAATACCTTTATATTTATTGTAATGTTCTATAATCTATTTAGGGAAATCTATCAATGAACCGTTCCACATAATTTATTTGCTACAAACGTCACGTCAACGTCAACGCATTAAAAAAGATTAAATTCTGATTCGTAATAATTGTTTTCAATTGATTCAAAGAATCAAAGTGAAATAAATTCAGCAGTTTTTATATTCAAATAGTGACTGGATTTTTGACAAAATAAGTGCTAGTTGTTGGTTTGAAATCAGTTTCTCTTAAAAAACGACGTCGTGTAGTCGTCGAACTGTGAATGCGTTGGGCGCCTCCAAACGATCGTGACAATTACAAAAATCGCCCGAACCCGCGAAAGGTGTTGCATAATAAACTCTTTAGTGTTTTCATGCTTTCTAATTAATATTAATTGCATAATTTACATCGCTTGTTGTAATTGGCGCATCGCACTAAAATAAAATAAAATTCGCAGTTAAATAACAGAGACATTCAGAATATTGTTAAAGTTCAGTGTGATTAGCAGATAGACGCATTAATTTGTTTGCATAAGCCAAACGTGATGTCATCAACCTACATGCAGCATCCTGATGCTAAGTCGGTGAAATTCATTCACTACTACGAGGTCCGGGGAGCTTGCGGCCCGATATCACAAGATAGCTAGTAGACAATTTACAATCGCGTAAATTCCCATCTATGTCGCGCAAATATTTTTATTATTCCATGAACGAACTAGTTACATTCAATCCACTAACCTTGTTATAAGAACCAGCCGGGATTTTTCATTACCTCTCGATTAAAATCTACTAACTATTCTGACACAAAATCTACTCGCGTATCGTTAAATGTGTACAGGCGCCAGCACATCAGGCTACTACAATCTGTTAAATTACTTTAATAGATTTTCAACTTTATCGCTCAAGCATTATGGTTCAAAGTTGATTGGAAAAAATTGATAGATTCGCGTAGCCTGATGTGCAGGCATCTGTACTTGCTCATCGTATTTTTCTCACAAATGATATCGATAAATTTGTCCACGTCTCGTTCGTAGGTAATTGTTTTTTTTTTTTGTTTGTATTAGGCAAATCTTCGTGATGATGAAATAATATTAATTACTTGATTAGTCGGTTGTTCTTAGAATAAATTAAATCAATGTTTTGATTGCCCTTCATAATTTCGTTTCTGATCTACATCGTCAACAGTTTGTGTGGTATTTTAATTGGAACATGTTTACACATTAATAAAATTAAATATATGTGTAGCGTACTCGTTTGTTTCTCCACATTCCACCAACGTATGTATGTTTCAGACATAAAAGTTAGCGAAGCAATAAACGCGATTAAATTCCGCGACTAATGGCCACTCTCGCGCAAAGACAATAACGAGGAGTGCAGTATTATTCTCTGCTTATCCCTCGCGTCGTAAGCGCAGATTGCAATTTTCCATCTGTCACCATTTTATTTGTACGTCAGTTTTGATGGCTCGTTGCGTAGAGCAAACGTCATGCGCGGTGAATCGCGCGTCCAATTGCTGGCGCCCACGCATCGCGCAGAAAACTCGACGATTATTTTATTTGCAATTGTAGCTTTATTATAAACTATTGAGTACTCACAGTTTACTCCAATACTATACACGATTTATTAAAAATATTTAGATAGTTTTACAAGTAAATCAGTGAATATTGTAATAATTACGTGACATTGCATGCTAGTGACATATTGCATGTCGATAACGTATGTTAATTGCTAGAAACTTTCATGGCCGTTATAAATTGCATTTTCAATACTAAACTGAAATTAATTCTGTTTAGCCTTAAGAATCATTAAGCTTAAATTAATTATTTTTACCTTACGCTGTTTTGTAAAGGTTAAATGGAAATAAATTAAAACTATTGTTCGTATGAACATGAATAGTATATATAATATGGTTAATATGAAAGAAGGAGTCTTCAAACATGTTACTAATAATAGAACATTTAAGTCAAGATTCTAAGCCTATATATAACCTATGCGTATAACCTATACGTGGAAAAGTATGACTATGTACACAATACACGACGATGCAAATAAAATCTAGATGAATGTAATACACAAACTTGATGGTATTAGAAATTATCATAAACATGCTCACTTTAAAAATACTGGTTAGTGGCGAACATATATGTACATATGTATAATCCTTAGCCATAATTAAGTTTAGAAAAAACGATATTCCCTAATCTTTATGTTAAGCAACATGGCTTTGACACGCTCCCGTGTATCTAGATCTGCTAGAACAATTGAAGAAAATGAAATTATGTAATTGTGTAGATAAACTGCAGTTAGTAGAAGACTACGCAGTTTCAAAAATGACAAAAATACATGAAACTACATAAGAATAAGAACATCATGCAATGAGAAAATTAATAAAGCCATTACACCAGGTACGCGCATCTCATTAGGGTCAGAGCACACATAAACAAAGTTCGTCACATGATCGATGGGCTGCATAACGGGCCGCGTCCGGTGTCGTAGCTGCGTATGCGCATTGTATGACTAACTGACAACTGAATAGTGTTTCTTAGTAATTGTAGGAATTGGGGGTATGGGAATATTGGTTGGATGATGAGTTTGACAATATCTTTTCAGCAGTCCTTATTTTTCGTCTGTGGGGTCCTCCTGACACTTTCCAGCAGTGTATGATACAGATGTAAATGCATAAGAACCTGTATTTTTCGATCATTGTAGACAAAGTCAAAACATATGAGGAACAAACCGTCCTGAAAACCTTGGCACTGAAGATTTTTTAGGCTTAAAATTAAAAAATGCATGAACTTTCCCATATTCTACCGATCATGTCCCAGTAGATATATAGATGATTTGGTTAATTAACCAAACAAACTCAACAATCGGAGACTAAATGCACAATTACTACGATTTAATGAGCAGATCCAACTTCTGTACAGTTGTTCGAAGATGTTGTTGCACCGTTAAAGGTTGCGCCCGCGCCGACCTCGCTTGTTTAATTAAGTTTTATTTACTCAACAACATAACTCTGGCTTGTAGATACAGTCGCTTTGTTTACAGCAGTTTTCTCTTTTGTGTGCGTTGATAAGAGTGTTTTAGTCTGTGGCGGAGTCAAGAGAAGTTTTAATTGGTACACAAATTCTAAATTCTTGTACTGAAATTTCCTTAACAGGCTTTCTTTTCTACTTCTTATTGATAGTCTCGTTAACGATCAATACAATTATGGCTCGTCAAGCTTTTGTAAGAGTGATAATTCTAAATCATCTGTCTAGCCTTTTCTCAAGCTGTGTTGGGGTCGGCTTCCAGTATATTAACGTCCATCTGAAACACGGAGGAATTCGTCATGACGAGGTGGTCATGGATCCACCGCCGACCGACCGCGCCAAGCATTGCTTAACCTTATGATCGATCGATCCGTGCAGCTTTTACTTAGCCACGAGCTACTTCACCTAGAGAATGATGAGTGATCATTCTAAATGTCCCCCTATATTTTTAATCCAACAAATAAG
The DNA here is from genome assembly GCA_958496145.1 of Heliothis peltigera. Lineage (NCBI taxonomy): Eukaryota > Metazoa > Arthropoda > Insecta > Lepidoptera > Noctuidae > Heliothis > Heliothis peltigera. The sequence continues at coordinate 2,021,562 of OY292326.1, read as the reverse complement.
TTCAGCCCGATAGTTTCTATTCAGATATGGGTTCAGTGACTCCGTCCGTTGAAACATAGCCAGCAATAAGTCAGTACGGACAAGCATTTATTGCATTGTGTTCCTTCCCTTTTCAAACAGATGATTAATACTACCACTGAGAATAAATTAGAACGAGTCCAGCTGTGAACTAACTACTACTGTCTCGTTTCCGACATCACTAATTACTGAGCCATCAGAGCTTTTAATTATTGCTTTTTATTACATCTGTTTTAGTTGTTCAGATGGTTAGTTCTTCAATTTCTTTTTGTTGGATGTTTCACCCGCGTCATAAAAATTAGCTTATTGCCTTCCTTAACTTTTCTAATCGGTCCAGAAGTTCCGCCTTTTAGCAAACAAACTCTTCACCTTTATAATATTACTGTCCCGTTGGTCTAGTATTCGCAAGGCGCGACTGCTGTGCACAGAGTCTCGGGTTCGATTTCCGAGTCCGGGTCGAAATAGCTTTTTGGATTTTGACAAACTTTCATAAAAGCAGCCTAGAGTCTGGAAGTTGGTGATTGATTCACCCGTGCATCGGAGAGCGTGTAAATGTCGGTCCTGCGCCTGATCTCTCTCCGGTCGTGTTGGATTGCCGTCCCATCGGACTATTAGAGTGAGGGAATAGAGAGTGCACCTGTATCTGCGCAAATGCTGGTGCTCTATAATATGTGCTGCGCAGCAGGCTGGTCTCCATAGAACAGCCGCCGTAGCCGACAATCTGCCTGGATGTCATCATCATCAATATTACTATAGGTTCCTGAGCAGTGTTGTTGTGCATATTATTTCTGCAGCTATGTTGTTTAATTTTGATCACGACTCCATAAAATATGAAGCTTTTAATTCACCAGCTACATATATACCCTTGACCGACTCTTATCACTTCACATTTTAAACAAAAGATCACATTGCATGCAGAACGAATGATATATATTTATTGTTACCTTTTAAATTAACTTCTTTCCTTAACATTAAAAGCAAGTTGGTCATATCCTTACCTTTGTATTCTGAAGCAAGGGCTGACGTTAATTTTCTGTTGAAAATAAAATTAGTACCTATGTAATAATTTCATTACTCCCCACATGGCTGACAGACGATATTATTCACAGAAATGAGACAGTCACATTACAATAAAATTATTGTTGTCATTAAATATGGTGAGTTTTAAGTTATAAATTACTTCGTGTTTGTTAATTTTAATGCGTGGTCTGATTACGGGAATTGTGACGTAAGTCAGTTTGATGAAAGTCTTATTTAGGTTGTAAGGGCAGTTTTTTATTGCTTTCATATTATGCCCTAGGAGTTTTAATGTTGACAAGGCAGTTATTTGAGTGACTATTTCTCATCTCAGAATTACAGATGATATGGTAAATAAAAATACAGATTTTACTTATTTTCGCAATATAATATGAAGCAAGAAATTAGATGATTCACAATATCCAAAACCCTGCCTCTCAAACTATGAAACCTTTACCTTGAGAGTCAGTGATGGTTAGAGTGTACTAAACAGTAAATAAGTTAGTTCAAAGTATTCAAGGGGTTTCCCCGCGTCCCGAAGAGATTTTCCGGAACCCGGATTTCTTATATAGCAGGCTCTTAGACTGTGTACCAAATTTCATTTGAAACTGTTCAATTGTTTTGGCGTAAAAGTAGGACAGACAGAGTTACTTTCGGATTTGTAATATAAGTAAGGAAGTTCGGTTAAGTGATCTGTAAATGCAAGTATGTGACATTAGGTACAATGATATCGTTGTTATGTAACCTTTTGCACAGGTGGTTGATATTTATTATAGTTAATAGTGATTAATGGGATTACACACGCCTGAACTAACGTGCGATATTACGTGGTACATGCATGCATTTGTTTCGAAATAAACTGCTCTTTTTAATACAACGAGTACTACATATTATTATGGAGTATTGTGAGATGAGCGTGTGAATGTTTCATTACATACATTTATAAATATATTCGTAATTTTTTTTTGCAAATTTAAATTGGCTATGGCTTTTTTGCTATTCAATAAATAAATTATACTCGTAATAGGTTTTACCTGTGTATGTGCTCTCGTTACGAGTATATGCACATTGCTTAAGGAATATTCCTTATAGCACTGTATATATAGGATAATGTATATTTTTAAGCGTAAAGCGTTTTGGAAGGGCCTTTGGAATTCGACCATACTTATTCGTACACTTCTTTCCTAATTGAACCATTTTATGCCCCGCGCTGCGCAGTACCTCGTAGTGTTTTGTACATACATTTGACTATCGGGTATCGTCATTAACCATCTTGGGACAAGCAAAGCTACTCATAACGAACGTTGTAAAGGCTCATTTTATATCTATAGAAGCTGTTCCCAGCTGATTCACCTGAATCCAAGAATACAACTTTCCGCACCCGGATAAAGATAAAAGATAAAAAGTCATTTATTCAAAGTAGGCTGAAAATCAGCACTTTTCGAAGGTAAATTCTACAAAAGATAGTCCCAAAAACGCCCGCCCTTCACCACTTCCTATGTGTTATCGCTGGGACAAAAGTAGCCTATTGTCCGGGTGATTATATTTGTACCAAATTTCATTTAAATCGGACAGACAGGCAGACTTACTTCCGCATTTATAAATAAGTAAGGATTTTACTATTCATAGAATGACGTATATGAGAGATTACCAGTATTATAATAACCTGAGTTCACAGTCAGGTCATTCATCCAGCACAAATTAAATTCGCATTCATATTCTGCGCCTTCATCAAAATGCCGACGTTATTCAGTCGGCTGCCACTTGAGGCTGGCAGATCGCAAGTGCCTAGCCCCCTTTGTCCTAGGCGTGAATAAGTGCGGAATCTGCGTGTAAAGGGTTTTGTCTGCGCTGTGACGGCAATGACTTGGTTACAGGTCGAGTGGACAGGGATTAAAGAAAGGCTGTTGTGATTTATGAGGCCCTGGTACTTGGTTTGTAAATGCCGTTGGTGAAATAGAGGAACTATTTTATAATTTTGACGAGATTTTAATTCATCTTCATCTAGCATTTTCCCAAATTTTGGAGCATGTGAACATGTTTTTGGATGCCAACCGGCTTCCAAAAACATGGAGGTACTCGTCACCCATCCACGGACCGACAAATCGACATGTGCGGTTGTTAGTTAGCCACGAGCACCTCGATAGACGTGATTTAATTCTATTATAGAAAACATAAGAGTAGTTATATCATTAAAATTTTGATTAAATACAAAAAAAAATGTTTTCATTTTTAAATTGTTATGCTTAGGTATCGGTGTATAAAGTTTTGTGAAGACTTACAAATATTAATTAATGTAAGGCATTGTTCGTGAAACGAAGACAATGGAATACCCTTCATCAACGATATTGTACAATAATGAAATAAATTACATAACAAAATATTTACTCAAACACCTTTGCCGTTATTAATTTACTCAAGTTCTGCGAAATCAACAATATTAAACATGATATTCTTTATATAAACATTAAATGTGTTGCATAGACATTCTTAATTGCTGTACATTAATTAAACATAATTTATTTTCCGCAGATAAAGTTTGTTCGTATATATTTAGTCAAAAATGTGTGGGAAAAAACACAAAATCGACGAAACTCCCGTTGTGCAATTCCGGACGATATCGGAAAACGGTGGGTCGTGCGTTCACACCGGAGTCGGCGAAATTGATCATTGTCATAGTCCGGTGTGTTGATTGATTTGCGCAGGCGCGGTGTTAAATCACGGAACTGAGGCTGTAAAGTCCTGTTATGTAAGAATACCGTGGGATCAGCCTCGGGCATCAAAACTGCAGATTGTTAACATGGAGAAAATTTCCTCCGTCGCTCCAAAATTGCATACCGTAAAAAGTAATGCACGTTCATCTTTTAAGGAATAACAACCTGTCATTTATATAAAACTAGCTGTTACTCCCGGTTTCACTCACGTCCAGGGAAAACCACTTTGAATAACTGGGTAAAAAGTAACCTATCTCCTTAAGCTATCTCCTAAACCTATCAGCCCTCTTCGGGCTCTAGAAGCCTAGACAATCTGTGTACCAAAATTCATTTTTTTTAGTCAGTAGTTTTGGCGTGAAAGCTGTGCAGATAGACAAAGTTACTTACGCATTAATAATATAAGTAGTAAAAGCAATAAACAAATGACTATTACAAATGAATGAGACATTCGTAGTCAACTTCTCGTCGTAAATCACAGTCTCGCGGAATCCACTACGTATTTAGACAAAGGAGCTGTGTTTGTTGCCATAGAAGTCTGCATACAATGCCTATGTCACTTGTCCCCATAGTTACAAGAATGCGGAAACGACAATACAAAACATAGTCTTTCGATCCGTATGGTTTTGTGAACGGATCATGGCGATCGTCAATTTCCAGCGCTCGCTGAGGTTCCTTAATCAAACTTCTTTGACATAAACGGCTATTTCTGTTCACGCTTCTACGGATTATAATGGTTTTATCGTGAGCTTGCAGAAGTTATTTTTCCATTTCCACCGATTTCGTATTTATATTTCTGTATATTTTTTTCAAAAATATGAATCCATGTCTTTTTAGTGACCCTAGCAACAGTGTTGTTGCTATGCGCTTTACATGCTCAAACCCAATTATATTCCTGGTTTACTTTTTATAACAATGTCTCAATTAACTTGCATACAATAAACGAGCGTCGCCATTTATAAATATTATAGCAGCTTACAATACAGATAGATGTCTTAATTAAGGCCTCATTTGCAGTATTCCCATACGAGTGCGTTTACTTGGACGACATTCCTATCAAGTTGGAGATGCGAATGTTTGTCGCAGGAGAAGAAAGACGGTGAACCAAATATTATTATTTGCCTTACTTTTTTATACTGCCTGCTTCAACAATTACCTATTTTTTTTTTGTTTACGCACTTCTCTCTCTAATACATTTCCAAAAACGAAGAGTGTAGGACTATGGGTGTATGTATTTCTCTTTATTAATTAAGTCGAAGATTTAAATACAACAGTATCTTTGTTAAATATTATCTTCACTTGAGATGGACTGCCAAAACTCACGCTAGCCTGAAAACTAATTTCTCTCGCCAATCACTGTTTCACAATCTCTTACTCGTACAGAGTATATCTTATTACCTACATATGTCGATGATATTCTGCTTTTTTTTTTCGTTCGTTAAGAATCTTCATGGTTTTGTTAAAAGTTACAATAAAACTAGCATTTTAACATTCAATGTAATTAACGTTCGTGTACCTATTGTCTGGGGGTCAACTCAAGTATAGGTTTTTCTAATGGATTTTCAACCTTATTACAATAGTGGTAGGTTTATGTTCGATTGATTAAATTTGCCAGATTTGGGTAGGTTGACCCGCTGGCGTCTGAACACAAATAAAACATGCAAAACTTAACTGTTACCACGTAGTAAGTAGGTAAGGTGTGGTATCGTAAGCTGAGTATGTTCTGTCGTTCCGATTGCGAATACTTGACAGGTTAATTTCCTCGGCAATAAAATTCACAGTCATTATTATTAATCAATTTGTTTTGAATATACTAAAAACAAACTGCCGTTTATCTTGTAACAAATCGCTATATTTTAAGGCTACATAACTGTCAGTAGCTGTAATTTTAGTGCAGCGTTTTCAAGTTTTTTTGTTTGCTTTTGCGAGATCTCTGGCAACCCTAAACAATTTAACGCTTGGCAATCGATTTTCGGTAATCGTTATTTTAAAATGTTATCATTATCGTTGATGGAAATTACGTAAACTTAATTTGTTCTTTGATAACTAGCCATTATGGAATGACTATGAGAATGATGACGTAAGAAAATAATTACTTTTTCTAACTCTTTGTCTTTTTTTGCGTCCTTGAGTGCATCCGTGTGACGGTAGAGGCACTCGCCACCGTCACATTGAAAAATGGACCTTAAGAACTGAACATTACGTTCTTAAATACAATTTTCATGTTATCTTCTCGAGAGAAGTTGCATTGTGTGCATTCTTAAGTTTGAAGTGACTTTGTGGGGACCGCTCGAATTGTTACATCAAAACATTTATTGTCCTGTATGAATGTCATGAACTAATTTTTTGGAACAAGTCCTAGTGTTTTTTGACAATTCAGTTAACAATGGATATTGTTAAAGAGATCTTGGAGAGTAATGTAATGGTAGATGATACCAAAAACCTTCAAGCTTTGAAGTAAAAATACTTCTTCTTTCCTCCAAGCAGCTATTTATTTAAAAGACCAACGAGGGCTATTTAACAATTTTAAAAGGAGGTGAACACGCGCGACATATTTCACCAACTGTTGGTACAACAATGTAAACTCAATCCCGCTGCGTCTCGTCGCATGTTTAATTGCTTGTATGTCACTTAAATGCCGGTTTTAAGTCGTAATGTTTGCGCTGAAACGCGTAAGAATGTCGCGGGACTTTTTCCTTTTTGTAGCAGTTCAAGTAAATTCTGAAGGCTTACGTTCTATGTTTATGTTGCTATTCCCATTATTAAGTCGCTCCGGTGAGGTACAACGTTGTCCACAGTTTGCGATAGGTGCGAATGCGCCGAGTTGTTCGCGAGGCCGACGTTAATGTCTGTGTATTGGGGACTTGTTTATGGGCTGTTGCAAGTGTTTTATTTGAACTTGCTTACGTTAACAAAGGGTCATTGCTATCTAGACTGGCACGGCTCACATTGTATTAATTTATAGTAGTATTTTCACATTTTATTTGTAAAAGACTTGAGGCTTACGCTATAAATATTGAATTCTAAATAATGTTATAAATCAAAGACACAGGCCGCGGAGGATTTTCATACGTTGCTTTACTAAAAGATTTTTATCCTTCAGGACAAAAGATAAACAAATACAGGCGAGCACAACGGTATCCATCATGGAGATAAGGCGGCGGCTTTGTCCTGCCGTCTCCTTAAACATGGAGGCGAAATATTATCATAAGCAGGACTCGCCGCATGACAAATGTCGGTCTGTGTGTCACACGCGCTGTCTCGGAATTAGGCAGTGCCAAGTTAAGAGAGGTAGCAGAAATTAAGGGTTAAATTTGAGAAGATATCTTTTTTTAACTAAACGATAGAGAGTTCAATAAATTATACCTGAAAATAAATGATACAGCTATAACAGGGTTTTCATTGGGTAAAAAACACCGAGGATGAAAAAAGTCTCAAATAAGAATCTGTAATGTTATGCCCCCAAAAATATAACATCTCTAACCCGCTCTTCGAGCATCACTCAAACGCGGCCAACCTGAAATATGCGCGTGCGGCCAGCCAACCCCCCTTTTTTGTGTGCGCCACGTAGGTGGGAACCCTTTTTATTATGTTACCATTGGTAATAGTGCTTCGCTCAAGATACACGGCCCCGAGGGTCCCATTGTCTTATTTGTTTTATTTATTGTTTTCCGCTGCTTGTAATTTAAGAGTCGAGTGGGTTTTTTGTCGGTCTGTCTGTCTGTCTGTAGTAATTAACACAATGGTTGGGGGCGCATGAAAGTCGACGGTTTTTTTTCTGTTACATATTTATTTTTGATTGCAACTGTTTCGTTCGCTGGTTGAAGGATTCTGTTTTAGAAACTACATTCCAATTTCGAGTGGTCGGCTTTAGGTTAACCTCTTTAAAGGTTCTGTACACAATAACAGTAACCGTCGTGTTAGTTTTACTGCCCGATTTTACAATCGATATAATCGAATGCTTTATCGATACTTAATTTATAGCATCAGTCAATAACAGTCGGTACCTTATTATTTATTATCCACTTGTAAATCGATTTCCAATGTCTAACCGAACTTTCTCTCGGTTCGCGCCTCAAAGAATATTTATATGAGCATTACCTCTCCCTGGCTTGCTGTATTTCGACTACGTGTCTCTGAATAAATTATTTGGGTGAACGGTAGAGCATGTGCCAAGTTCTAGCAATTTTTTGTTCTACTTAATAATACAATCTTGTTTGCCTTTGTTTAGTTGTGTTAATAATGTGTTATTTTATTGTTACAGGTACATATCATACATGTCATGGAAGCTGAGAAATATCCTACTTCATTGATGAGTATAATTAAAATATGAATATAATACCTGGCAACCAATAACACTAAAAATATTTCTTTCTTAAGAAAAAACTTCAAAGTACCTTGATACGGAAGAGAACTTGTATTTCATTTTACAAATAACTAAGAAATTACTCGATTGGTGTCGCAGCAGGAGGTCGGACCCAATACCCATATATCCTTAAAATTGAGACTTTGTAATTAACAAGTCAGAAATGTGTAATTTACGCGCCTGTATTTTGCCTTAGGACGAACCCAACTTCAACAATGTAATACGTCATTTCAATTATCGTGAGAATATCTATAATCATTTACATATTTATTATTTAGTCATATAGCTTACCTTATTATACTGAAAGGTAGGTTCTATTGTTCTACTTAAATAAAATGTATCCTCAATCACAAATACTGGGATATGGGACATCCAGCGCAACTACATGCAATAATTAACAAAAAACGGTAATTTAATAATGAACTTGGCTAACTGTTTACCTCAAACGACTGACATACAGTCGTGTCTGACACCGTTACCCACATTCGAACATATTTTCGTAATATATGAAGCTGTAGAAGGATTATCTTCTAAGTCCATTCATTTTTAAGGCGACGTTTAAATTTATTATATTAAGGTTTTAATGGGTAACAAACTGGTTCTGGGCGAAATAACTATCATAATCTCTTATGTAGATATTTTTAGGGCCCCGTACCCAAAAAGTTTTACTAAGACTTCGCTGTCTATGTCACCAGGCAAGATCTTTCGAAGCGCGGAAGCTAAATAGTTGATGTATTTCTGTAAAGCTAATAATATCTTCAAATAAAATAAACATTTTAAAGGGGCTCCCATACAAAGTACGTGATTTTTAGCTTGTTTTTACTCTATCGATAGGGGTACCTAGTTTTAAACACTCCCAGACTATTCAACACGTTATTTATAGTCAAATATTATTTAAGATGTATGTATGGTAAGCCACCATACAACACGACATGATTTTTTGGCCGTTTTATACATATGTAAAATGGTACGGAACCCTCTGTGCGCGAGTTCGACTTGCACTTGACCGGTTTTTATTATGAAGACTATCATCGGTCTTTAAAACTTAGCGGTACTCTTTGTGTCACCATTTTTATGAGTATTATGTATGTGTGTTAGGTCATAGTTTATGTATTTGTAGTTCCTAGGACATGATTAAAAAAGTGTTTGTATGGAACATGACAAGCGGAAAGATGACTAACAACATAACTATTAGATAGGGGCCCCCTATAACTGTCAGTTAAGAATAATCAATTGAAAAAGGTATAATTCATTGTTTTGACTACCAAAAACCACCACCAAACCAAACCACTGACAGTCAGGAACTATCTACTTAATTAACTTAGCTTAACTTTATGGTCTATCTAACCGTGCGGTTGTTACTTAGCCACGAGCGATGTACAAATCGATGCTCTGTATATATATTTCGATATTTTAGACTACCAAACTTTATCGAGTCCAACCATAGGTTTTGAATGATTTTGTTTGTACGAATTCATAATCAGACTGGTCTCTGAACCATATCATCAGGCTATTCTTTTCGTTGGAAATCATCAAACGACCTGCAGGCTTAGCATGGCAACCGTAGAAACACGTTTTGTTTGCCGGAGAGTCGCGCCATGCTCGGGCAGGAGACATGTTGACATTGACAGAAAGAGCTTTGTCTTCTCTTGACAGAATAGATATAAAATCGCCATGCTAAGCCTACTGTGGTTGAAGCTGGAGGGAGTGTCAGACTCTTACTGACTAAAGCCCATTATGATCCTTCTAGAAGGTCCTCATGCGCCAGAGCCACGGTAACTGTTGCGAACAACCCGCAGACCATACTCTCAGGCTTCGGTATTTTTTTGCTACGTACCGTATTGTTCCCCAGTTCTAAAATTGACGCAGTTGACAAATGACTTACGTATATACCTTCCAGAAAGAAATCAGCTCATAAAATTGCATTTTGATTCGCGTGACTTTTGTTTTGCTTCGAAACCGAGTGAAATACAAAAACTTATACTACGCTGCCTGTGCTGCCTACAAATGCTGACCTGTGCCTACAATGCTAGGAATTCTTGCACCAGTATCGGATTTCCCTGTACACTATATATAGTGTTTTCCTGTTGTTTATTTTATGACAGGTCGCATTAATTAAGCGTGAAACGTTTGTTGTTTGATACTAATTAGTAATGCATGCAAATTGTGATTTGTTTAATTGTCTGGGTCACGTTTTCGTATATCGGATGCGTAGTACAATGCAAATAATTGTTAAGTATATAGTATTCTTTAAAAAGAAAAAATATAGACAAAAGCCTTGTTTAGATTGCATTGATTATTATTTAATAATAATTTTAATTTTCGTCACAATTGACAAAATATTAGTAAGCTAGTCGCAAGTAACAAATATTGTTATGTGCAAGCACGTAGGATTTTCGACACGGTGCATCCAAATTGGGCTTATCGCACATCGCATGCGCAACTTGCGGCAATGAACTTGCACGCGGCGCTCGCTCACGCTATTGTTTGTGATGCGAGCGACGCGATGTGCGCATACCCTTTTTCATGTACCCGCTGTGTTTATATAATGTTAATTAAATACTGATAAAAGTGATGTATTTTCTTATTTATTTATTATGATGATGATTTATTTTCTCCTTTGATGTGAGCCGGTGGCTTGAAATAATAATATCTTGGAAATAACCTCTTTATAAATAAAACAAGTGTATCGGACACACTAACAAGCATCCAATAACAAGGAAGTGTTTTTGTTCAATTATTTAATTGGTATCGTCGTGTTTTAGACACAAAAGAAATCAAAAGGTCGTAGTGCGTTTAGTTTTTTAGCGACTAATGAATAGCATCAAGTCAATTTAAGATTACTTCCCGTTGGACGCGGAATGATCGACGTTTTATATTGGAACGTTTCGTCATGCTAGCATAGGCTAGCAAATTATAACAAATTATGATTGGAATGTCTAAATGACTATTCATTTAGACATTCCAATCATAATTTGTCAATTTATACGTATTTTTGCACGCTTGTGAGTCCAAATTATATATATCTGTTTATGCACTATAATGGCTTACAGAATCTGGCAAAAAATAAATAAAATAGAAGACCGAAGCCGACATCTTCCATTTGATTAGCCGTGAAACCGCTCAGTTGGTACCTGCCTACATATGCCTTCGACCTGAGTTATGAAAAAAAATAAACTATCTAGCCGTCAAGTAGAGCAAGTTTTCTACAATCCAGTCTGATAGACTTAGACCTAGTTTTTATATGGAAAATATTTATCTATTTTAAATTAGATCTCACTCGTTTCTTGTCTCATGAAATGCTATATTTCTAGATGGTCTGCAAGCTGTGAAATAGCTTCATGTTATACTGAAACTGGTCTATACTTAAGGAGATTGTATGTTTCGAATTAAATCTCAACCTGGACTAATAAAAAAAATCATTACCATATAAAGAGCATGTAATCTCTAATTTGATGCCTATGTCATGCCTTATTTGAAAATAAAAAACTCCATTCAAAGCCCACCCACGGATCCAATTTCAGAAACAGAAAAAAAAAACATTGTGAGCGCGTATTCGCACAATCGCAGCGGTAAAACGTTACTCACATGTGCGTTTAAAAGTGCCGTTTGCTCTTTACGAGTTACACGCTCAATAGACATCGGCATCGCTCTCCGTATGAAATTTCATCGCAACACGATTTTTTTTCTCTCGCTCTGAAATCGTTTCCGTGCCGGAGTGCGTTGACCGGCCCGTTGAACCGCTGCGGGTTCACGACCGCAAAAAATCAAGCGTATTTGATGAAAATTTGAAGGGGAAGCTGTTGGATATTGAGTTCTGAAGGGGAGATTGCGGTGCGATGAGGAAGCGAGCAATGAATGAATGTTGAGACAGACTCAATTAGCCACTTAATTGCCTTCTGTGTTTTTAATTATTCTCAATAGCTTCTCTTGAAACATCGCTCTTATTTTGGCATAGTTCAACAATTGGTCTACTACACGAATAGTTTCAATTCTACCTCATCAAAATGTAAACTGCCTATCGCATCAATCTGAAACTACGCAATGTTCAATTTGGCTGATAGTTTATCGACCGAATGATACCGAGAATTTGTGTACAATTGTACAAAAACATGACCGTGTTTAACTTGTAGTACAGACACGATCGATTTGTTTTATACTACATTCTTCTACGTTTTCTATCGCCTATTCTTATCGGCAATACTTTAGAATTACGTTCTATTTATATCGGGTCTTGGAACTCATTATTTACATATATTTTGCGAACCCTAGTAAAGTGCATGTGGCAAGTTTCGGTTTTTAAATTGCGAAAATCGTTTACGGTTCATGCAGTTTTAAATTCACGCATGTATAGTAATTCATGAAGAAGATTTTATAGTTCGTTTGTATACATACCTCCAGGCACAGCCAGGTCGAGTTGCTAGTTATAAATTGAAGGAACTCCGGCTTTTGGGCGTGTGACTATTTGACGTTTAAAACAGTTAGTGATTAATTTATGTCTTGTTCGAACGCAATGTGTGATTGAAATATTCATTGTGCGTTCCATTTTACAGTATAAAACAAAAGGCTATATCCGTTACGTTTGACGCTTGAATTGGGCGCAGTGTTAAATTATTACTACATAGCGATGTTGCCCTGAAATCTTTGGATAGCTAAACGTATACAGCTATTATATGTTGATAAAGTAAACAAGAAAATTTTTAAATGTTCGTCAAGACTCAAGAAATGGAGAGCCGTTAAACACAGAGTTCACCTTCCGTGTTCGAGAGAGATAACTCAGCAATTTTCCATTTTACACCAACAATTGGGCACCGAAACGGTGAAACGTAAATTGCGGTCTTGCTCAGATATGTAAACATCGTAATGACGCGCCGACTGATGGGGCTTACACGTGCGCAAGCGATTCGACGAACCAAGCGATTGGATGACCGCGATACAATGTATTTATCGCTTATGTTCATTAAAGGCACACTTACAGGTGTCCTTAATTTTGGTGGGGCTATTGTTTAAGTATTTATTACACAATTTTTTTAGGACTTACCAAGTAAGAGCGGAAAATAGGGCTTAACAGGAACCGAAGAGATATGTAACTCCCATTCTTGCAAAACAATACTTGAAATACAGTTATCATAGCGCCAACTACTCATATTCAGGGAACTGCGCACCTAATACCACTCGATAAGCCAATCAATAACTTATCGCATCTACCACTATTTCGCATCTATTCGTCATCCGCACAATCTTATCGTTCGCGCCACGCATTCGCCCGACGTCGGGCGAAGTCGTCGCGCCGCGCGCCGGCGCCTGCGCAACTCATGCAATATTTATGCCCTGCCGACCATTGCTTATTACTTACCGATCGACTAATTAAAAACCTATTGCTCTGAGGAAAAAATACTGTCTAGACAACCGTAGAAACTGATACGTACGTGTTGTGTTTCTAGGAGAATGTTTTTGTTCTGATGAAAGAGATTACGGTTATTCTTGTCGAATAGAAATTGTTGGACTAGACGTGTGGCAGTAAAAAGTGACAATCATATGTTATGCGAATACTAGTGCTACAGGAGTATCACACACACACACACACACACACACATGCACGATACATTTTGAAAGTATAGTCAACGTTTTGTTATTTGCGGATATGGTCGTCATGTGGGCAGTAGTAGGTGTTAGATCTATTGTTACCGCATGGCAAAAGAAGCAAAGGAGACAATAATATGTAGGTACATAACTAATAGAATTTTCTTGATATGTTTTTTTTTTATCCCATTTTCATTTCATACAAATATGATTGCGATAAAAAATTGCATTAATAAAACATGATATCTTTTAGCCTGATTTGGAAATTGCTTGCAGCTGTAAAATAAAAAAGTAATGATATTAAAATAAAACCTCAGGGACCCCTTTGGTGTATCTCCCCTCATCTTCCGCAACCATTATCAAAGTAACAAGTAGTTGGAGGGGAAGCTGAACGTTGTCAAGTATAATGTTTTACAACATCATAACGTTAAAGATATTCCCAGTTTAAGATAAAGGGAAAATGTAATCAATGATATAAATGTCAGGATTCTTGAAAGATAAAATTGGATTCAAATTTTGAAAAATCCATCTGAAGATTTTTAAAACTTGATTATGATGACTTATGATAAGTATTTAGCAGATTCATATCAAATTGCAAAAAAATATGATAGGGAATTAGAATGATAGAAAAAAATCCCTTAGAAAAATGAGGGGCCTCGAAGATATGTCTTACTAGTTCCTTTCTGATGTCAATGAAATGGTCCAAAAATCTTTAGACTTTAAATACACTCATGCTACATCAATACCTAGAAAAAATGAACCATAATGATAATATCTATAAAAGACTTCTACTAACGCGACGACGCAAACAACACAATATGACATGGCAACAACGACACAATAAGTTATTGTGATTTGTGCAAACAAATACGCCAATAATTCCCCGCATATCGTTGCAATTACTGCAGTATGCACTATTGTCAGTCTGCGCCTCTCCAGGGCTGACAATAGCCACTTGAGTCAGGACCACTTCAAAATCAATGCTGCAAGATAGTGGTACTGTTTGTTTGTGGATAATTGAGACAATAGGATGTACTTTGCCTTGTTTATTGAATTGTTTTTTGGGTAAATTGAAGATTGTATTCTGTTCAGCCTGGGCTGCGGGTTGTTCGCAGGAGTTACCATGGCCCCGACACACAGGGACCTCCCGAAGGAACATAGTGGGTTTTAGTCAGTAAGAGTCTGACACTCCCTCCAGCTGCACCCTCATTTGATGATTTCCCACGAAAAAAAAGCTTTTATTCTGTGACGATGGCATGAGCCTAAAGGCAAAAACTTCTCAAATTAAAAAAAAAATTGAGGCAACAATACAACAAAACTTTACAACGCGTCTTAAGAAGATCTCAGATCCCTGACTTAGTGTAAGATGTCACCTTGCCATTTATCAAAGTTATCATATCATTCTTTTGTGATGCATCATTTGTTTGTGATTAGATGAGAGAATTTTCTGCTAGTATTCTTAAAACAATTCTTTTATTGTAATCGTCTCTTACAAGGCATTTCAGGTATTAAAAGACACCTTTTGAGATAAGAACCAAAAAACCATTTACGATTCCGGCGCCACGCCATCACCACTCAGCTGAACGACATGTCACATAAAATATTAGGATATCTGACACCCCTAATGGTACACGTCTCAGCCTGTCACCCTGTCACCGTCGATATAAATATATGTCACCACTTATCATTATCATCATTATGTCGCTATGTAGTCAGCAATTGATTATCTGTACTGCCAACCGCGCGATGTACGCGGATAAAAATGTTGCCCGCTCATATTTATGGGATATTTATGCTATGCAAGCATGTTACTAAGCACTTAGCATATTTGTGTAATAAAGAAAAGTTATGTTGTTTCTTTGTTGGAGATTGACACGAAAGGTTATCTGTTGTGATTCAATCGGATAACCTGTTGCTTGAGATATATTCCTTCAATTACATTATGTACATAGTTGCGGATACATTTATACAAGAAACTGTCGAGACTCGTTATTTAAGTTGAGATAAAATGTAGATTTTTCTTAAACCACTGTTAGATAGCAACTGTGATATCAAGACATCACTGAGAATACCAATTTGTTAAACCTCATCGAAACAAAAGGTATTACAGAAACCGCAGCTCTACAATCGGAGAGACGCACATTGTATTTGTATTGTCTATCGGCGTGAGAAGCGGGCTGCTAACGGACCCACAGACACGGCAAATTGACCCTAGACCGGTTACCGACCCGGCTAACTGCCACCTCAAGCTATTTAACCATTTGGACATAGACGCTAGTGTGAAAACTACTATACACGTTTTATACTTTAGGGTCAAAAAGTCTTGAACGTGTTGTTAGCGACTTAAGGTCTAAATATTGAACCTGGAAGGTAATACGGAGTTCACAAGTATTATGCCATGAAAGCAACTGCACTACAGGTCACGAACAGAACGTCAACAGATATTGAACTATGTACAGACGCCAGCCTGTCAAATTTCTTTAATACTATTTCAACCTTATCACAATTCCCGGAAGGTTAATATTTGATTGGCAAAATTTTACAGACTTGGGTAGGTTGACCTGCTGGTATCATTGAATACAGTTCTTATAAATCGTAGTTAAATCCGTGGTATTATCCTCATTGCATAAACAACACTAATTTTCAGTTTTCAGTTTATTTGTCAGGCTATCCTTACCCGTGGACTAGTCACATCGTACGATGTTATGACGCTGCGCGTGCATCGCACTAAGTTTCGCGGTTTTTCCGTAAAATAATCCAGTATAGGCACTAGAATTATTTTGTGTATATAATTCGGGAAAGTGGTTAAATAAATTAGTAATATAAAGAACAGTAGTGTTGAAGCACCAGTGAGGGAGATAAAGAATACAAAGTACTGTAGACTTACTCCAGGAAAATTGCCGCAATTAATTTATACTAATATTATAAAGGTGAAGTTATGTTTGATTAGAGTCCGATTTGAAAAACTCTTTCAGTGTTATATAGCCCATTTAGAGAGGAAGGCTATAAGGCTATTTTATACCCGCCTGAGCAAAGTAGGTTCTACGAAGTACTACTTAAGTTAGTAACATAATTTAAAAAAAAAACACTAGCTCATGGTATACTCGTATAAATCTGGACAGCAATCATGATATAATTTGCACTCAACGTGTTTAATCTTAATTTAAATAAATGTCTTTCGTTGAGTTTTCGACGGAGCAATAACGAAACTTCGTATTATGCTCGAGTTTAATGATTAATATCAATCAGTGGGGTGTGACCCTGGCGATTGGTCGCAAGGCTGTCTCGGAGACGATGATGCAGCAAATTTTGGTGGAAGTAAACACGGTTGACACGGCTTGACATGGTCGCGAGTGTTCCTGGTACGTGGTTTAAAAGCCAGTCAGGTTTCTTGGAATGGGTTATGTAATGGTCGACGGTAAACTTTTGTTTTCTCGGTAATCTAAAGTTCTTTTTTATCTCCTGTCTCCTTCATAATATAAAATGGATTAGGATGAATCATTTTGTCCAAGTTGTGTATGTGTGTTCAAAATTATTGTTAAATTCATCAATTTAGCAACCATCAATTTTAGTAATTCACTCATTTAATATGTTGTTACCCTTGCTACATTCAATAAATATTTAACCACATGTAATTTCGTTAATTTGATCAGCGAATTGAACTTTCGATTCCGGAAAATAACATCGAATCAAAACAAATTGATACTCAATCGATTTCTTTGTTCAAATATTTACCTGGTCATTATTTGAGGACTGCAATCATTTCTTGGTACTTAAGCAATTTCCGAAACCCCATTATGATTATTTGCCGTCTCCTTGACCCAATCAATAATAGGGTCATAATCGTCTACAATTTCATAAAATTTTAATAATATACTTGTGATAGAAATTATAGAGTACCTATTTGTATGGGGTTCCCGCGATCGCTGAACGACTTATCATTGTTCGTCGGTTTCCGCATTTGGCTTTCCCATGACCCGTTGTTCTAGTTTAGTGGAAATTGTTCAATGGTGTTGTATTGGTAGTTTCTTTCATTTTTTTGTGAGTCACGCTGGTTTGCGTGTCAAGGGTTTCGGTATTTCCGCGTGTATGTACGAGTACTACATGGTACCGTGTTCTTGTTATGTTATGTTGCGAGATTGCGATTTGGTTTCGTTTTGCAATTGTTTTTGTGGCATTCAGGGTTTGACACAGACTGAGGTGAATAAAGGACGAATTGAGAAGTAATTTTACCAACATTATTGCGCTCGGAAATTTTAAAATATTACATTTCCGAATATTTATCTTCTTTAAAGAACATACATCTCTCAAGTTGAATGATGTATGTTATTCAAAGCGATAAAAATCATCAATGAATCTATTGGCAGAGCTAATACATTCCACTGCAGTTATCTAAAGGTAGATGTAACACGTCCACTGGTATTTTTAGACGGTACTATGGCCAGGTCACCGGAGTCACACACGGCATGCGTGGGTCGCTTGAATGGGCGTCTTTAAGACTCCGCTCGATGAATGGCCGGCCCATTCACAGTGGCGCACAGAGAGACTTTATTTGTGAACGCCTCAGGTCAAATAGACCGTGGTACTATTACTTGCGCATATGGAATTTAAGTGATTGGTGGTGCAATTGCCCATATGGGTCTTTGAAATTTATTTCAATCATGTACTGGTTGGGGATGAGAGATACTCAGCTGCATTCGGTTAAGACTTGAGGCCTACCCCAATACAGCTTGGCAGAAGGCAGAAGGAATGTACAGGTTGAGGAACATATTTTCAGTTTAAGAAGAAAATTAAAAAAATGTGGACTCAAAATTATGGGCGGATACGGAAAAATAATTATATTTTCTAAATATCAGAAAAGACATCTCTGATTTGTCACCTCACACAAGTTATCAACTTTAATTGCTTGTACGACCATTAAATCACCGCATAGTTTGTCAGAAACCATGGTGTCACAATTACCAAGTTTAACACCATAATGGGTGTCACGTGGTCTGATGTTTCATGACGGGTTGCCATATAAGGTGTTATTGCTATCAATACGTTTAATTGGTCGGCTGGCGTCGGGACGCCGCGCGGGCGTACCGCAATTAAATTTCCATATCTGTTCAGAAATATGCATACCGAATATAGAATAGCTTAGTGTGGTGTAACAATGAGGGCTTTTATGATGGCGTGTAAAAAGCAGATTATGGACTTCTGACGTTCTGTTATACGTCAAATATTATTGTCTTTAAATTTTTTGAACTTCTGTGGTTGGTGCTCCGAAGTCACTTCAAGCCTAGTCGTCAACGGTAGCTGGTTCAATCTAAATACTGATCAAAGAAACCGAGTCTTACGGACGTTGATAAATGTGTCTGTTAATCTGAAACTCATAACCGCTTTAGCCCTAGAAACCGTTACTTTATTTCCTGCTTACGCGATAAGCTCTCACCTCGTTCAAGGGCTTATATTTAACAAAATTAATCAGAATAAAGAGATTACACAGGCTCGCAGTAATTAATTACTGCAACAAAACTGTGATTAAACATGTTAAAGCCATTAGTCTCGATGTAAAGCCCACCTTTGCGATAGCACTGTAATTGTGAGGAGAAAACATTAATAAAGCTAACTATGAAGTATGGACTCAATCAGTACGCAATGGCGGCTAATTGACGAGATGTGCGCATGCGCAACGTGTACAAATCAGTTAACTAGTTCACTTCTTGCCATATGCTCGTTGAGACCTCAATCGTTTCCCGTGGGCTGTTTAAAAATCGAATTGATTCGAGAAATACCCACGATCATTCGAATAGAACCTGTATCGTTTATTAATTAATGCATTATACCTTCCAAGATGGTGATAATAATTTTTAATTGGCAGCTGTCAATAGACTAGCTAGACCACCCACCAAACGAAAAGATTCCGCTTTGTTTGTACTTTTTTCTGTAACTTATGAGCGTAACGAATGTGACTGTTAATAATAGACATTTTGCTAGCATCAAAGAATTACAAATTAAAGGGTAATTAGCTAATTTGTGATTGTGAGTGATGTCTGAAGCGTGCAATTTCTTCTAGTGTCTGAAACGTCTGTTATTAGCAGTTCCGGAAAACGCGGTAAAAACAAGAGTTTTTGAAATTTCCGCTGTAGTACTCACGCCACGTTTCATAGTAGTTTTTGTGAGTGTGGGATTTTTAAAGCGATACAAGCAATTAAGCATGCACTTTTTACTTTTACGGTTTTTCTAAAGCTTAAAAAAAGTGCTGGAACATCACGTTATGACGCGATTATGATAGAGAGTGAATCGGTTCAACGTGGAGTCAACGAGATCAATATGAACGTATGCAGTCGCGACACTATAGGGTCGCAGTCGCGCATAAATTGCTGCCCGTCTCCCAGGTTTGTCTAGAACGACGCCCGTGTGGTCTTAGGATACGCACACACTAGGTAACGGTTCTAATTTAATTGTAAGTGTACCCAAGAATTGGCAAGAGAGTTTAGGATATTAAACTTTTGAATAAAGTTTTAAAGTAACATTGTTTCCAGCTCAGCACTCTAAAACTTACACCGTAGACGCTGGCCGAGTAATTCACGAAGCAGTTTTCAACAAGAATTCCATTGCTAAGCCCCTTAACAACTAGCGGCAACAGATATAGAAACTGCGCCAGACGTCTTTATTGCGCAAAGTTTGGCACAACACTGTTGTTAATATTTTGCTCTTTTAAGGATTGAGCTGGACGCCTTCCAAGATTTTGCATTTAGCTGTGGGAGTTTGTAACTGGATATTATCAAAATATATTCCAACAAATCATTTGACATTGCTTTGAATTTAACAAGAATGGTAAGGAGCCCTCAAAAAGTCATTTGCATTGCTTAACCTGAAAACCTGACTCAACAAGCCATCTGTGATATCAACAGAAAACAACATCTTAACGGTCAAAAAGGGAAAATACGAGGCAGACTTGATTGTGGCCACTTCCTAAGATAACAGGCACAAGGACCGCTTACTACTAGATGAAGTGGACGTTTATGTAAATGAAGTAGCAACTATCAATGGGGCCGCGTTTAAAAATGTGCTCCTACTATTTGAAGATACATAAAAACAACCATATTATGTGGTAGGAAATGTGATTCCATTTAAATATAAATAAGCTTGAACGGCACTGGGGTCCTTAGGTTGGTAGCTATCATAAATTATTTTGAAACTGTGTCGCAGGAAAAAGATGTGGAACGTAAAATATTTGGTGGATCCATTTCTCTCGTTAGTATTGATGTAGATAGTAAATTATTGTTTAAAAAATTCTAAATAATTAAAATTTTATTCAAATAACAGAACTGCAATACATAGCCGTGTTGCTGGGAAGTATGTACATCAACACCTCTTCGTTAAGCTATAACATTGGAAGTGATTAAAAGGCGCTTTTAGGGGTGCAGTCCTTTTGCAATTTTCGGACGTGAAAAAGTGCAAATTTTACTAATCCACTTTCAACAAGCAATTTTGACTTTGACTTGTAAAATCTGGGTCAAGCGTAGCTTTAATAGTTATTCAGTCAACGTCCTTTCAAGGTACATCCCGCTTAAGGCATGGCTCGTTGAATAAAATAGATAAAAATCTGACTAAAGCCTTCGACTCATTAACGCATGGTTCGAAAAATGTTTTACAATTACTATAAATTCAATACAATCTCACATCGAGAATTTCCTATTGAGCCAATTCAATGGACGACCTTTGAAATAGCGTCGGCGTTTATTTGAATTTCAACGTTCAATGGACACCTCATTTATGTAAATATCATAATTTCTTGGTTAAATTATTAAATGTCGTACATGGTCGACCTTTTTCGTTTACATCCAAATACAATTACAGTGCTGTCATTACATCTTGTTAAATTCAATTTAATGTAAACATCGGTTTCATCATCAAAATTGGATGGTGAAATATGATCGTCCTTCTATGTTAACGCTACTATTTACAAAGTTGATGAATACTTGAAAATTCAATTTGTAACTAGCTCACTAAACAAGCTCCAAATCAATCATTCAATTCTGGTTTATTTCACAAAAGTTACCTTCGTTTTCTGTTAATGATTTCCTAATATTTCCATTGCAATAGTGAAAATGCTTTCTATCTCAGTCAGTCATCATCAGTTGACTTTCCATCATTATGATTATACTAGTCTTCTATTTCTAGCCTGCCTTCAATTTTCTAATCAATTGAGTCTTACAACTTCCAATTCACCATTCACTTTCCTTCAATTATCATCTATGCGAACGACCTCGTCTTCTTCCAAATCAATATTTCGCAAGTTTTCAAATTGTGTATAAGTTGTTACCTATGTCTCGGGTGAAGCGTAGGCGCAGAGTAGTGACCGTTGCACCGGCCCACGCGCCGTATGTTGCGACACGTCTGCACTGGCCATCGAGACCGTTTTTATTAAACGCATGTGCGTCATTTCTTTTTTAATATTGCCAGTTATTTTGTTGGATAACCAATCACTTTAAATATGGGTTACAGCAATGATTAGATACTTTATAAACGAGACTAATGTCTAGCGTTCTCTTCCCACGACCGTTTCGATATACACTGTTGCTTTTTGTGTGTTTAGATCTGGTAGAACAGGTTCAATTTCGCGACTTCTGCGCAATCATTTAAATACTGTTGACTTTAAATAATTCTTGTTTTTTCTTCGTTACAGGTGAGTCAGAGGCCAAGTTTTTGTTATTTATTTGAAGATATTCCGGTAAGTATGCAAAATAGTCGGGTAGGATTTCCGAAACATTCAAATCACGAATGGACCATAACAGAACAATATTACCTAATTTCAGTTCCGGGTTCCTTACGAAGGTGTTAATACAATTTGAGCAAACGACCAAAACAGCTCCGTACATACTAGTCTTTGATACAATATAACTGTAAAACCATACAGACTAGACCTTCTCAGCCACACGAGTACCCATACATTATAATAATGACCAACGTGGTGTATAAACAAAGAATCGCATTCACAACACGTGCTCAATTGAGCGCCACTGGGAATTAATTGGAAAAATGCAAAGTGCAGTCTTAATTAATATTGTAAACAGTTCGCAACGGAAATACCATTGTCTGACATGTTTTAATTTTTGTGTTTACGAGCGTTGAGTGCTCTGTTTGGGTAACAATTTGTCCTATTTAAGGAGTTATAAGTTCTTTGACTTTGTTTGTTTCTTCTGATGTAGTGGCTTTAGCTTTTTCATTATTATGTTCAAGTTGAAATCTGCGCTCTATATTTTTCTATTTTTTGCCTTGTACTGATTTATATCTTAGTACAACCATGTCTTCTCAAGTCTATCTTCCTGTCGCATTCTTCAATATAGACATTGATTTTAATAGTCTTTATTGATTTATCTCTTTAGTCGAAATTGTAGTGTTATGGAGTTTACTCAGAAAAAGATGACTTCAAGTTCTTACCTTTAATAATACCTTTGTGAGATCTTAATATTTTGGCATTATCCAAAATACTGCCTGCGCTCAACGTCTCCCCAAAAATATTGCCTGCCTCGAGCTTTTAAGCTCAACGAATGTATTTTAACGACCAAGTCCTCTTACCGGCCGTCAAATATCTCGACCAACACATTATTTATACCGAACATTAAACGTCAGTATATAGAACAAGCTGTAATTTAGCAAAATACCCACTGGCGATCATCGTTGATCTAGAACGAATCTGCGCAGAACAGTTGAACTAGTCATCGCCTATGTACTGGACCAGTTTGTCTGCAATGTGTGTAGTTATGTACAAACATGTGTATGTATGTATGTACGTGTCAATGCACGTGTATGTGTTGCGTGTTTACTTTTTTACCTAAACAGCGACGCTGGCCTCCCGGTTGAATGAGTCATGAATGTCACGCATAACTAGGGCTAAAAGCGAAACCTGCGTTTGTTTGTTTTTATTTTTAGTTCTGTTTTATTTATAGCTAATAAATAGCATATATTATGGACTTAGTTATACTTTGGCATTAATATTGCTAGTAAAATTTTAACATTCGGAATTACATTATATGCCAAAACGTCTCAAACAGAAGTCCTTTCCATGATATCAACATGAAGGTGGTCAAAAAACAACCGTATCAATGCTAGAGGCTTTTGGGCTACAACTCTAACGATTGCCAACTTTGATCCTTCAGCAAACACAAACGGATTCATATAATGGCCGATTAGCTAACTTGTTTGTTTAGTACAAATATTTGGAATAGCCCTGCTTACCAGATTGTCTAATCTGTCTAAAATGAAATATAATTTCTCTGGAAAATCTTTCCGGAAAATCTTATACCACAATATTTTTTAATTCCACATGTGTTGACATAGACCAGCGCTACAACCCAGACTGCACTCAGTTCAACATAGAACCAGCACAAACTTCCAAAGATTTCTTAAACATTTGAACACGCAAATCGCATTTATATGAAAACATTTCTAAGATGTTGCATATAAAGTCGTGCATCCCGACGTTACTAAAGTGCGTTTCCTAGTTTCGCATGAAAAACTGAACGCTAACCGTGCCAGGCAAAGCAATTACTCCTCGGATAAAATCTGTACAAAGGCACCCCACGGCATTAGAATAAAATCAAACATTTAATGAGCCCATTATAGCTAACTTCTTAATGTGCCAAGTGTACAATAAATACATTATTTTAATGCCCCGCTACGAGCTGTTACCGCAAATAATCCGTGCGCCGTATCACTGAAAATATTAATGGCGCTTTGTCTCGTGCACTACGGAACACTTCATTTTATAGAGAAATTGCTTGATTTTGAGATATAGCCCCAATACATTACAGGTACAGCCTGCAGGAAATTTTAAGAAACAGATTAAAGTTAATCGATTGTTGGAACCTCGTGATGTTAACACGAATAGTTTGAATGGCTTCCAATCCCGTGGGGCGCATTCCTTCCGCTCAAGTTACCGCGGGTGTAACACGTGCCACGTGGCGAGGAATCTGTCACTACCCGCCACTGCGCCGCTTTCACTCTCCATATTAGAACAGAACACGCAGTGTTTATTCTGGCGTAGTTCGACGAACCGAAATTATGTTTATTTAACAAATCGCGAGCCGACAGGCCCGTCACCGCCGCGGCCAGGAATGCACCGCCACCGTGCACGGCTTAATGAACCATAAATCCATTCGATATTATTGAGTGTGTGCGCCGCCTGAAATGAAAGCGGCCCGCGGCTGAACGTTGACCGTTCGGCCCGCGGCGCGCGGCATCCCATTCATGCGAAGGCCGAAGGGAAAATAAACGAGAAAACGCGACTCTGCCGCGACGTGCGCCGCAGCGCGGTTTCCGTTATTCTAAAATTAAAATCACACACGGCTTCCACCAGACGCACCGGGTTCACCGCCCAAGAAACCGAAAGTGAACTCTCGGCCGGAGATCTTAAGAATAAAATCGCTTTTACCAATAAGAAAAAAACATCTCAGCGGGAGTCGTCATCACAATGGTCGTTCCATTCCCCGGCGTACTATGTGGCGGTGATGATTCACTGCAAGCGTTCGGATTCAGCCGCGGTCCTCTCAGACTTACTACAGACGCCACTACAGCATCTTGAAATTTTGCCAATGGTAGTTTCGCAAGCGATTATCGTAAAATTCAATGGCGCTCTGGCAATGACCCATATTGAGGTAGGTCACGGGCAGGGATAGTCTGCGAATAGACGAGTGCTAAGCACCATTGAGCGGCGTGTGCCGGCCACACCTACCGCTGCTCCACGTTAAGATAGCATGTAACTTTCTGCGCCTTTGAAGTGCGTCGGCGAAGCGTGCTCTGCATACGCAGTGTCGCTGTGAGCGCTGCGCTATTGTGCGCACACGGCTGCAGCTCTGCTAATGCAGGTTCCTTGTCTCGCAAGTAGTCACATGCCACAATGCGGAAATAAACGTTCACCGTTGTGCAGCAGATAATACCGCACTTCAGTCATATTATCATGCAGCGCAGCTATCGCGAATTCCTCCCAAAGATGGAGTCCAGTTGGCAGCCGATACAGACTACAAAATGCATTCGGTTCAGTTAGCTTGCACTCTAATAGGCTGTGTATATCAATAAAATTTCAATATTTATAAAGTCACATGTTAAGAATCGTTGTCGTTCACTGGATAAATGGATTGAATTGAACGATACATTACAATAACAAAGACAGAAATATGATTTCAACATATGAGTGCTTTTATACAAGGGCAATACAGTAATATTCAACCATGTCTTTGTTTATACAAGCGTCAATGAATTTAAAATGTACGACTCAATCGAGTCTCCTTAGCATACATTACCGTCCCTCGCATTATTGCGAATGGCACGCTAACCCCGCAGCGCACACGGCGAGCTGCGCGGGCGCATCGTTATCATAATATCCATTTCCGGCGATATCGTGCGCCCTCCATCCCGGTGCGTCAACCTCGGAGATGATTTATTACATCTCATTACCAGTCGCCATTAGATATTATATACCTAATCGAGATCTCGATGTTTGTATCGATATCTGCAATTAACTCGGCGCGTAAGATACCAATCGGAGTCACCAATTAAATGCTACAACATCAATCATAACCTGTCATAAGTGAATTAACAAACTCTTCAAACGAACAAATGAGCGCAGTTCTAGCCTTGAATGTTAAGTATTTGTCATTTTTCATCGTCGGCATGTTTGCAGTAGCCGACTAGTAAATTGGTTAGTCCCGTCGCCCGCTTGCCTTGTAATTACTTGTTGACAAAACATTAATTGCTGACGATCGTCTATCGGTCGTCGACCGTAACGAACGCGAAGGATGCCAATAGTTTTATTATAGATTCGTCCTTTCAAATTCCTCGATAGGTGTTCAGACATCACGTGATCCGTCCTTAATGACTGTCATTACATGGTGGGGAAAGTGGTGTTGTTCCACGAAGCAGCGGCAGGCATCAGGCCGTCGCATGTCTAGACGAAGGCGTGGCGATGTATGTTCGCGCACTAATTGCTCCTGTAGGCAACTTTTCAAGCGCTAGCCCTACCCACGCTGTCAAGAAAAGCGTTTCCCTTATTCGCTCAGAGAAAAAGGTACAAATCTTTTGCTAAGTGCTCCTGACAAGCCGTTGAAGGCCCGTTTTTCATGAATAATTACCAACACTCACTAGTTTTGATAAACTTTAGTAATAACTGAATCAATATTTCTAACATAACCATTTTCGTTTGAACTGACAATGACCCACATGTGTGTTCCAAATGTAATTCCAAATCTATCTAATTTAATTTAAATACCGTGCAAAAAACAATAACAGCCAACTGTGTTGATACAACAATGGTTGCGCGCGCACACGATACGCGACCTTGCGCTCTTTTCGATCGTTTAGTATCGATCGATAACTCGGTAGATAGTATCGATGCATCGGTCTCGTGTTTTTGTCGTGTCTGCACGGAACTGTGCTACTTGTTTGCTTAAATCGGGTTCAGTTCAGATCGCTGCTTGTACCTTGTAGGGTTACCGACCTATCGATAATGTGAAGGCTCCTGGATACAAGGCATCGTTTGGTAAAATATCGCTCTTATCGTAAATTCTATAAATAACATGCCATACTTTGATCTCAGATCGTATGCAGAATGTCAAATGCCTTATCACATCGGCGAAAATGCATAGCGTATTCTTATGGAAAACACAAAGTAATCTAAAATTTCTAATTAGGGACACAAGCCATAAATTAACTTTCATTTTCCATACCAATTCGAGCTGCCCTATAACAAACACGACTAATGCCGCCCTCACTATCAGATCGCGACGGATTTGGAGTAGAATAGAATAGAAAATGTTCAGCCACGTACGGACTGCAAAGAACTCGTGGTCGTGAGGTCAAACGATACAACATCGGTACAACAGCTACTAAAGGTTATCTAGAGAAAGTTTACTACGGGTAGCAATAGACGCATCTTTGTGTAGGTAAGATTTGAGAACTTGTTAGCGCAAGTTATTGATGCATTCTCGTGCTGGGAATTATTTTTTTTATTTGAAAGCTCCTCTTTCAGTCTAGTTTGCTTTGTTACTTTCTAGGTACGGATTGGGACCTATTGGAAAGATAATAATTATTAGTTGTTAACTGTCTAGGGTTTATTAAACTGCTTTGTGACTCATTATTTATAAGTGTTATATATCGATTGTAATACCATTAGTAAATCAATATCTACTCGTATTAATAAATAATAATAATGTGCTATTTCACAGAAGTTAGATATTGCTTTTGATTGTAAAGTAAGTGTCCTAGCTCTTCTTTGTGTTGAAGAGGTTTTCATAGCAGGATGTATTGTTATTTATGAGTCATTAAATAAATTCAAATGTACAGTAGATATAGAATCTCAAGAGGCGACATTGTTACCAGCAGTCAGTAAAATGCTAAACTGGGCGATCTAAATGTAGGCCCGGCCTTGACACAAACGCTTTCTTACTCAAAAGCCCAGACGGTAGACACAGGTTCTAAGTAAAGAAGTATTTAGACTATACTGCTGTAGGTGGTACGGTTAGACTAGTTCTAGTAGTGTCTTAAGTTGTTGCTGGTATGGTATGATAGCTTCACAATTTAATTAGAACACTTCTTTTAGTTTGCGCAGTGAAGACTTTAGGAACAAAATTGTGCAAAACGCAGCCACTCGACAAAATAGAGACTGGCTCAGTTATTATGGACGTAGATAGTGTAAATATAGAAATGTCAAAATGATGAGGTTTTAAGAAATTATGTGCTAGCACATGCCACTCCGATTCCAAATGCTCTGAAGATCTGAATAGTTGACAGTGTTCTTACAAAACCGGTAGGCGTAGACTTAGTGAAAAATAAGTTTTCGTTGTAGTGTTGTCTGGAAGAATATACATTAAAATGTTAAATACACTAGATACTTTCTCAGGCGGATATGGAAAAGTAAAAATTCCTTGAAGATGCAGGCGACATACCTACAACTAGCCTTGGTAAATACATGTAGTTCTACAACCAGGAAGGTAATGCATACCTACTACAAGTTAATAATTAGCATCGCCGTTGTCTAGAAAATTACAAACTTATTACTATGTCCCCTCTTAACTTTCTAGGGCGTCATTACGGAATATTCGAATAATCGACTCGTCGACCAATCATTCGATTACAAAGGCATCGGATGTTTTGTAATCGATTAAATGACAAGCTTAATGAAGCGTTAATTTATCGAGGTAACGATTATAGATGCGTGTTGCGTACGATCGAATAATCGATAGTTATCGAATTAATTTCGTCATAAATTGGGCTAACGATGAACGGATAACTAATTAAGTATGATGTCTTAAATTGTTATTAATATTAAGTTATTTTTTATGAAATATCCTGTGTGATGCAATATTTGATGTAGGTACAGACGCACATCAAGCTAACCGAAACTGTCAAATTTCCCCAATCAACTTTGAACAATATGCTTCAGCAATAAAGTTGAAAATCAATTAAGGAAATTTGACAGATTGTAGTAGCTTGATGTGCTGGCGTCTGTACAAGGACGCGAAGGTAATCTTCGCAAAGCTTAAATTGAACGTGTTTCTCAATTTAATGATTATTCAATTAAACTAGAAGACTAGTTAAATAATTACAATATGCGCATTATTTATCGTATTCGAGTTCAGTTATAATAATTGACTAGAACGACAATATTTCATTATCAGATTTTATCTAGACATACTAACAGGCAGTGACAATTACATGTAGAACTGGTTCTCGAGAGCTAATTGAATTATATGACAGCATGTAAAGCCACGACATGTATAAAGTTTATTTATTTCAATATTCACTGATAGGTATTTATTAGCAGAAAAGTTCTGAAATTCTTTAATAGAATTGCTCAATTGGCTCAAAATAGATGACGGGCTTTAGCCCCGTCTAACTGTTTCTATTGATTCCATTTGTATTGTATCCTAATTTTAACAATGATAAACACCACGGCATTTTTCGTTCCGAAAATTCGTGTGTAGCTAACCTACAATATCGCACTTGTTAAAACCAAAGAGCATCAATCATATCACATTCCCCATTCACATAATTGCAAACTTACATCGTATATGCGCAAGAGTCGATCTATCACAGTTCACCGATATTCCGCCCGCCATCTTATCGGAACAAAGTGATCTTAATGTTGAACGACAATGTACCGGTCAATTAGACCCCAACCGGTTCCTATCGTTGCAAATACAATGATACACTCGTGCGCAGCTATCTGCACGAGGAAGCTTTTGATTTTGCCCACTGGTGGACTCGTTTGCGTGCTTAGAAACTGTTTGGGATAATTTTATAGCGTGCAGGATACGAGGGTTTTGTATTATTGATTTATAGGAAGGATAAGAAATAAAAACAAGAATTTTCTTTTCGTGGCATGTATTATACCCTAATTATTTATGTACGTTAGGCTGTCATGTTTTTATGATAAATCACCAGGCTTCTTCAAAAAGAGTCATTGAACCACCGAGTGTATCTTAAAGAAAAAAAAACTGAAAGTATTACTTCTTTCGTTATTGAAGGTCTTCTTGCAAACTGAAAACGATAAGTGCATCCGTCGTATCAGATACAGCGATTGAGCAAATGCTTATAATCATCCATATAAAACGCATTTGCACGCAGACAATAAAAATATCAGTTCCCACAGCTATAACACCTCGTAAAAACCGATGGTGAAAGAGCCAGACCGTTTTATTTATTTACCGCACTTGACATCAATAAGAACCTGTTGCTTACTCTTTTTAATCTTGAACTTCAAAAGCGTACAATTATTTGCTCGTAAACGTCAGGTGACGGCGTATCAAAGGCGATGGGCGGTGTTGCGTGGGCGCATCTATTAATTGTTTATAAGACAACGCTTCCGCGGCGCCCGCGCATCTGGGGCCGTTTTAACGCACTGATAATGACTTATTGAGGTGACTGGTTGGTGCTAATGACTATATTAGTCGTGGTTCACTAGGCTTTGTCATAAAGCGACGTTTGATTGCACTCAGTCGCCTTGGAGCTCTGCTGTGGAC
The DNA here is from genome assembly GCA_958496145.1 of Heliothis peltigera. NCBI lineage: Eukaryota > Metazoa > Arthropoda > Insecta > Lepidoptera > Noctuidae > Heliothis > Heliothis peltigera. The sequence continues at coordinate 1,990,858 of OY292326.1, read as the reverse complement.
AAGGACAGAGCAGTGTTACTATGCCTCCATATAGCCGTCAGAACATTACTTTAAAACTAAACAAAGTACTAGAGTTAACGCTGATTTGTGTACGTTCCAATGTCAGCGAATGGAGAGGTTAATATTATTCGTACGTTATTAAAATGGCGAGGTTTTACTAGTATCGTACATACGTTATTGGAGGAAAATGTATATTTTATTCAATATTTTGATTCGAGTTCTGTTTATTTTTCCTTCTATAATTCCATTAAATCTATATAGGTCAAAATCATACGACCGCAGTAGTCTCGCAATACATTGCTTTAATATTACTAGGGTAATACTAATCAACCGTTATTTAATCTGTAAATCAAGTCATTCAACCTTAATCAGTTAAAATTGCGTTACCAATAAAATAAGAAAATCCAATTGAAAAATGTGTCTTCATCCAATATTGTCAAGCGGTCTTCGTTAAGGTAAACTTTTGCACGGGCTGCGTCACCCATTATTTGCGCTACTAATTAGTTACGTTAATACACCATTGTTAGCGTTATTGATGGGTCTAGGTAGCTCTTGTATGTTAGCAGCACATTTCCGTGATTGTTTCTGATCATACAATGTGCCCGTGGGCGATATGATTGCCAGGCGGCAGCTCTGTGCATAGAAAAATGTAAATACCTTATGAATCATTTAACAGTAATGGGATTATGGATAAGTACCTTTTATCAGAGGCTTGTTTGTATTAGGATAAATCATAACGTTGTTCTGTCATTGCAATGCATTATTTGTGTATGATAGCGTAAAAATTACACATATAGCTTAGTCACATATTACTATCAACTTGAGTTCAAGCCTCGCCAGTCACAAAGTAATCCTCGTTATTCATCATCATCTCCCGAGCCTTTTCCCAACTATGTTGGGGTCGGCTCCCAGTCTAACCGGATTCAGCTGAGTACCAGTGTTTTACAAGGAGGGACTGCCTATCTGACCTCCTCAACCCAGTTACCTGGGAAACCCAACCCTTGGTTAGACTGGCGTCAGACTTACTGGCTTCTGACTACTTCTTACTTCTTCTAAAGTAATCCTCGTTATTATGGTTACTAAGTGCACCTAGTAAATATTACTAGCAACATACCATAAATTAACTCTAATAAATTCGACAGCACATGTTTCCTTGAATTCACAACCGAACTGCATGCACCTGGTATTTCAAACAGACACAATCAAAATTTCATAAAGTGCCCTTGCTATAAATTCCCAATTTCCATATTTCAACCGTCAGCGGCGCACGCGCGGCTCGGCAGGTGCTCGCGCCGAGCCCCGCCCCTCCCGCATTCCCCTCGCTTGTTTTATGTTAGGGCTACTACGCAATTGGCATTTTAATGGCATAATATTTAGACCAAAAGCCCAGATTGATAATGATAAAGTAAGATCTAGAATGGATAACTAAAATCGCCAACATACCAGGTTGAATACAAGGCATTCTTTTTATGGCTTCGGTTAAACCTAGATAAGCGACCAGTCGATGAGAATGATGAAAATAGCCTCCTAAATCCTTGTCCAATAGAGACCATTTGAATGTCATTCAGTGATTTTTGGATTTTACAATCAGATTTTTTATGAAGACAAGAGAATAAATTAAATGATCTGTATAAAGGCACTGCAGACTACATTGTTACATATTTGGTAGCACATTCTGGCCCAAGTGGCGCCATTACCAGGAAATTTGATAACGGCAATAAATTGCAGCTGTCTTCTGTGGTCTAATGACCTTCTGTAACCATGTATGATTGTCACATATTTGGTACAACGATGAACATTCAACCAGTATGAATTGAAATAATAGATTTAATAATAGGATTTCGACATAAACTCATATTTTGTTGGGATTCCATCTCATTCTGAAGCTTTTGCGTTACACGACGTTGTTCAAAGAGATTTTTCCTTTGTGGCCAAGGAACCAGCCCTAGTACCTGTATACAGGGAATTTTAATTAATCTAATTTGCATGTTTGGCCGCGACACGCCCGGCGCGCAATAAAATTTACATTTGGTTTCTAACAGCGCATGCTGCGGCGCTTGCGCACCTCTGCAGTTTTGGGAACAAAGAAAATTCTACAGAAAAAAACATTAATAATAACCATTCGCAACATAATAGAGACAACATATACATATTTTTGCAGCACAAGTATGCGTAGACATATCTTTGGTACGCAAGCTCAGTTTGTTAGAACTCCGTACATCAGCTTGTATGTCGTATCGCAACTTATCTTCAAACTGAAGCAACAATCGCGACTCTAAAGATAGAAGAAAAAATAGACTGCTTCAGTTCTGCTGAGCTTCTTTACAAAAACTTATGCTCTGACCAATAAATAAATAACACATACAAGTGGTGAAAAATTTGTTTCATAAACCAGCGCTTGAGTTCATGTCTCTATTTGCACCGCTCGCCCCCGCAGACTGGCGCGGGCGCACGACGCTCCAATAACATTATAATTGAGTAGATATTATCCCACATAGAATGCGGCTAAGGAGCAAAAATCTTTGTTTGTGTATTTGAGCGATTTTGAAATTTAAATGCGTACAGACTTACTGCTGTACTCAAAAGTAAGGAGTTCATAACGTCCACCTGCTTGCAATGATTATCTTAAGAGATATTAAAAAGTCCAATTTCAGTATTTCGACATTTATCAGCTGGTACCTTGACGATATGCCTCTTCGTACATTAGGCTGCGCAAATTTGCGATAAGCGAAGATTTTGTTATCAACTACGGCTTTCCTAAACAAAATTTCGGCAAGACTTGCTTTTGTACAGACGCCAGTACGTCAAGATATCCGAAACTGTCAAATTTTCCCAATCAACTTTGAACCTAAATGCTTCAGGAATAAGGTTAAAAATCTATTAGGGAAGTTTGACAGATTGTAGTCTGTACAAATCGAATTATTACGGATTACGTATACAGATTTGGAAGCCTCCAAAGCTTATTTACTTTGCCACAAACGATAATCTACTTATAAGTCCACCCCAGTTATATTCTCACTGACTGTTTACTAACGCTTTTCCCAGTAATACAAGTGTATAAAGAATATATAATCATTCATTAAATTCGATTTTAACGATCGCCATTCACATAATTATGTTGTTCTTTGCGCAATATGTAAGTTTTGTCTTATATGGGCTTGTTAGGACATCGTCAACATAAAATATTCATATCTATACGTTTAACGGCTTTGCTTCTTTCTGCTCAAGATTGTTTGTGTTTGCAAAACGTTTATTGTTTATTTGTATAAATTACATAGTTTGTTACACTATTTTTGTATTTGCTTGTCATTATTTTGACTATCGATTTATAATTCGCCCGATTTGATATTCTAAGAATTTGTCGTTAACCCCAAGGCTAATCTATGTAACATACTCAGACTGTACTGTTGTAATCACATACGCAAAGACAGACGATTAATTTGACTGGCTACTATCTAAAAACTGTCGAATACGAGATATGAAAAATTCCTCTCCACTCCTGACGAAGATATCGCTATCAGCATTGTGAGAGCGATGTCGTGGTGGCTCGATAAGTACGAGATACCCAACTCATTGTTACCGCGCCCCATCAATCTAGCGTTGCGTAAACCACGACTTCATGCGATCGCCGTGAGGCAACTGTTGCTCCCAAACTGTCGGCACTATCAGCCGTACCCGCCACACTCAACCTCATCACTTAGCAAAAAGATAATAACACTGCAATACACTTTATTATGCCCCTGATTGGGGCTATTTCCTAAGTGTTCTGATAGCGTTGCAGAATTCTTAGAAAGGCTAATCCAAACTCGTTCTGTCTTTCTGTTACAGCATCCTTTCAGATGTAAATTGATATCGCGATTTTATTTCAGTCATAGAAGTAGATAAGTTTATAACGAAATCAACAATATATCTAATTAATTACATTTAAGGGAACGTGGCTGCTACAAATCCCTGTTACAGTTAACAAAGAAAATTTCGATCTCTAAAACCAATTAACTCCCCAACGAGGGGTGTAATTCATTTCGATTGACGCACAATACTATTGTACTCAACTTTAATTTGAAATGAGATTGCATCTGGTCGGCGAGCACCCTCGCGTCGCCCGCGCCAGTCACGCTGACTCGTGTGTTGACCCCCGCTACTGGTGCCCATTTGCATGTACCAACACAAGGGACCAGTAAAGCTTTCTATAAATTTAATCGAGGCGCAGCGACAACAGTTGTAAAATTTTACGACTTCCGACGATCGCGGACTGCAGCGGCCATTTGCTCGCCTTTCCACACGCGAGCGTCCGACCAGCCCCAATGTCACATGCATAATCGTCCAACTTACTAGTTCTGGCGTTGTTTCTGTCTCGCTCTCGTTATAGTGGTAATAATTAATTAGTCGCAAGGTCGCCGCGTTTTGTTATTCACCATATTTATTCGAGATCAATCCTCCTTGGGACACAGTTAGACGTCCGCAGCCACTAATCATAACCAAATCGGGCAAGCGATCGTCCACTCCGCCGCCGTTTCGTCCATCCACGTTTGACCGTAACCGCTTCTAGATCGAACCTTTTTAGTACAGCAGCTAGACGCCGGCGCTGCGAGGGCACCTGTCCGCCGAGCCTTATTTATAGAGGCAAGCATACCGATGCGCAAATCTAAACTTTTATGACATTCGCGGCAGCTGAGTCATGATTCAATCGGCTCATGAGTCGCGCTCCGATGTACGATTTAACGCATTATCTATAAGATACGATTATGAAATACGATCGAAATGATGGATGGTGCTGGAGGCGTCCTGTTACGCCGAGCCATCGATGGAGCGTGTCGATAGCCATCGGCGCGGAGGTATCGTTGACGGCGCATCGATCGTCGGCGCGGGCGTCGGTTGTGCAACGCTTATGAATAATTACCGGCCGGTGTGGCGGCGGACGCGCACTCGATTCACTGCCAAGGACGCCTTTTCGCTTTTAGTCGGTCATCGATCGCTGCGTTGCGCAACTCGACGGGGTTTCGCCGTCGCGCCTGTTGCGCCACGCACCGTGAGAAGTGCACGCGACTAATGACGCGTTGCTCAAGCAGCGCAATCCGCCCACAAATCGCTTTATTATGCAGAAAGTGAGTCGGAACAAATGGACGCGGCGCTGCACCCGGCCTGCATTTATTACGGGACCCCGACGGAAAGTGAACGCCGAGTATGATGAACGGATTCATATCAACATGATTGTGATTTATAACATCGCACCACCACTCTCGGCGACGTTTTATATGAAAAAATTACCGTTTTATCGGTGCAGTACCCGCGGCTCGCATATTCATAAAGCTGACGGGCCCTCATAAATATTTGTTGCAGGCCAGCTTTATCATTGTGATAGGGACCGATAAATAACTAAATTACGAAGATCACGGATTGCGCTGTAACTGATTATCGTATTTTTAATAAGACGTTGTTCGATCTATCCAGCTGTCGGTGTTGCATCAAGCTTATAATCTTGTGATCTAAAATATTATCGCCCTCAATCGTGGTTCGATTCATCATGGCTATCGGCTAGGGGGGCAGTAAACGCCACTGGTAATGCAAGTGTACTTTGATTGCGCTGTTGCTGCATCGATCTTCCATTTCATTACCATTTCCTTTTTTATTGTATGATGGTAAAAAGTTTTCAATTGTTATTAAAATGTATATTATGTAGCCATTAAATAATTAAACCGCACTGGTACAATTTGCAGTATGTTCCTATTTCCGATTTCTTAATTCAGCGTTTCATTTTATATACAAAACTCCCATGGCAACAGTTTTACAAAGCAATCGTCTGTTTCCTTTCACACTGTTATAGTGTCTCAAATTAGAGTAGGTACACAAAAAAAACAAGCTCTGCGTCCGTTCGGGCGGGTTGCGTTTTTGCCACTCCTGCGCAGCTGTCGTCGGTTGTCGGGCAGGTGCGTGCGTTTTCGCCGAATTTTGTCGGCGAAAGCCCGCACAGAGTTCTTGCCCGGGCAGACGTAATCACCGAAATAAATGCCGACTTTAAATGGTCCAAAAGAATTGAAGTTATTCCGGGCATCCTGTGAATAAGGGCTGTGTCACGCATGATTTATATAACGAAGCCTGGAGTTTAGTGGTGACGTCAAATGGTAGTTGGTTCATGAATTATATTACCTAGATGGTTTTATAATATTGTATTTTTTTTTCGTTATATATCATTAAACGTTCTTGTCACTAACCTAAAGGGTTCGCGAGAAAGATGGACACTATACAGATGGCGATACCGTACTCTACCTTCGGTCCTTTGAAGATATCAAGTGTGTACTAAACGACTGATAAATGCAAATGATAAGTCTCCATCATAATTTATACGAAGTTTACTTTCGTTGCACGACGTGTCAGTGTATCTGCCTACATAGACTGCACTGCGCAACAGTTGTGCGAAATGCGCGCGCGCATCTCGGGTCAACGCGCGATTTGACACACTGACACGGTGTCAACTGTGTTTTACACGATAGATAAGGTCATGTGCCTACCTACTGATGGTTTTATTGCTGTCGATGCGAAAAGTCTGTAGCGTACAGTCACCCGCACATCAGTAGACACACTTTGACCTTGAGACCGCCTCTATTTCCTACGACATAAGAGCTGTTTTCGCAGTTCAAATGTTTCCACTGATGTGCGGGTTACTTGTACTATGTACATATCTATTAGTTATGTAACGAATGTCAACATTTGTTTTTTTTATAAATTTATTGCATTATATCACATTCTTGCGAATGCGAATATTTATTACATCAAAAATTTTCTTCTATAACTACATATGCCTAATTATTACTACATATTTAAGTTGTACTTATTTCTCGTAATATTATGTCTTTTGAGATTTCAACCAGTCAAAATTTATTTAGTTCAGTTTAAGTTTCAAAATTTCACACCGCAGCTAGTCATAGAAATTGAGTGGCATTTGAAAACTGAAAGGGTTTATTATAAAATAGCCAGATTACTATTCATTATTATGTAAGTTAGAATAACTACTAAGAGTTGAAATCCTTACTCAAAAGTTTCATTCAAAGGCAATCACAAAAAGCTCACCAAACTTCTGTTACTAATCTGATTATCAAAAACCTGTATGTCAACGACTCTAAATGTAAACAAACCATCCATATAAATAGGATCATTTCTTCCCTAAATCTGAACAAGGGCAGTAGAATTAATTCCAATTTCGCGCGTTATAAGTGACGCGAAGATAAGCGTCATCCCCTTTCACGGCCTATTTATTTTATTTGGGTTACGGAGGCGGGAACTATCGATCCGGGTCGTTACACCCTTGCAACTGTGTCGGAGATTGGGAACTTTGCTTAGAATGGCGAAATGTTAACCTAGATTGTTTAAAGTGATATCCCTTTAATGAAACAGTTGTTAAATAGAGGAAGAAATGCTGATCTACATATCTTGTGGTGTGTGTTATGAGCGATCGCTGTCCGAACTCAAATTTGAAAATCCTTTTTACAGATTTCTTCCTTGTTATCGATTTTCCATTCAAGTAATTAACAACATTCATCCTATTCAATCATCATATCATACTCCTCAAATCAACAATCACGCTCGTGATTGAACATGGTTACATTTCTGCTTCTATTAGCTCTACATTATCTATAAAGATACTGTAAAAAAATCAATAATAATACTATAAGAAACAACCCCACATTTCATTCATAAACGTAACTTGGCAACAGGAAATCAATATGGGAAAACAGAGCTCCAATTTTACTCAATAGAGTCTAAAAATAGCCGCGTCTCGCCACACCCCCCAGCCGTTACCCGGACGGGGTTACCCGGCCACGGGGGGGCGCGCGCCCTCTATCCACCCCGGCTGTCCTCCAATACCCTCGTTTGCCCTCTGTTGCCCTCACTACGTCCTCCACGTGGCGACATTGACCTCAATACCCAATTGTTTTACACTTTACGGCTTTACGTAACCGTTGGTTCTACGTACCTTATCTGTTTTCATATTATTACAATGAGTTTGCGTCTACTGTCTTCGTTAATTAATAGAATATATTCATTTACCCACGAAATGACATTGAACTAGTTTCGTGGGTTTTTTTTTGTGACATTACTTTTGAGTGAGTACTTAATATAATTTCGGAAATGTATGTAAACATGGTTTTTGTCATTGCATCACATTAGATCAAAGAGGACTCATCTCATGAGTCAGATACTTAGAATTTGAACGATCTTTTGATTCACCAGTGTGTGCCCATTCAAGCAGGATTTGCCACATTCAATATTAATATTGCCTTGAAATAAGTTGCTTATTCCCGTGTATTCGGAGTGCTGCATACACTGTTTAAGTAAATTATATCCAAGTCAGAGGGAAACAGAGTACTACGAATGAGAATGGCAACGCACCGAAGAATATCATAATTTATCTGCAAATTCGATATAGCATACCTAAATTTGTGACTAATTGTGCACAATTTAGTGTATCCCACACAGCAACAAGTTTTCACACGGTCGCCCTCAGTATTCGGCAGTAAATCTTGACTCATACTTACACCAATATGATTTTGGAGTTCGTCTTTTGTGATTATTGAGAAGTAGCTTACAAAGTGTAGAAGACATATGTACATTAGTTAGGGAAACACGTACAATATAGTAGATTGAGATAAACATTGATAATAAAGGTACGTAGAGTCGGCCAAGAAAATAATAGCTTAGGATTACATAAGCAATCGGTATTTTAATACTGTCGTTAGCAGACCTAGATCATGATTCTACTTTAATGTGTAGGCGTAAGTTCGCTATGACTATTTAAATGAACGAGGTACAAAATAATCCTTCTGTTCTCGTTCCGCTATGTTGGCAGCGCCGGCGCTCGCGCCACGCAACTAATTGCAAACTGCGCGCGTGCAATCAAACCTCAGATTTATGCGATACTTAGAATTAGCCGCAAACCTAAACACCTCGCTTTCCCGCTAGTTGGTGCTATAACTAAATTACTTAATACGTGTGTATAATGTAAATAAACCTTTGTTCGCCGCCGTAACTGCATCGTTTACGGCCCTAATGAGCCCTATTCTAGGAAATTTAGTGCTTGCTCCAGCAACTAGTTTTGGGAAATGGTTCGTTATGCGCGAAAGAGAAAGTCTAAATAACGACCTACGCTAATTATGTTATGCTAATATAAGGTCTACAGTGTTCTGTGTTCCTGATTCCGATCCCATCGGTTATGTTTCGATACCGTTCCTTAAACTTTGTATAACTTTTCCGACCATTCCAATTGAGTCCGGCTATACCATAAAAATACTTGGGAACGGTTTCCCATAAATCGTTGATGTACGGCGTCCCCATAGATCACCGGTAAGGATCCCCTCACGAAGCCAAGCTCGCGCCGTTCCTCTAGGCTGGTAATTATTCCGACTAATGCCGCCTAATGGCCGCCCCTGATGTGTTTACGAGCAACACTTCATCTTGCACGGCGACAGTCTAATGAAATCAACAGATTACAATGACGGTAATATCACATTTGCCTTCAAACCTGATTTCAAGTGTTTCAGTCAATTTTGTAGGCTGTGGGACTTTCTATTGAGATAGCTCGCGCTGGCATTCAATTTATGATCCTGCGTATAGCTATCGTAGTAGGAACGAATTTTAGATTTACAAATTACATAAATTTATTTAAGCCCTTCCTAGTGGCCTGCATATTGATCTATCGAATCAATTTGTGGCAATAATGTTGTAACTTATGGTTAGAATATCTTTTTTATAGTCATTGAATGTAATGTGTTTATTTCCTTTATTCCAGGGGCAAGTTCGCATCAGTCCGCAAGATTCGCCACCTAGTGTCCGGAGAAGAGTACGCGGCAAAGATCATTCGCAAGCGGAGACGCGCAGCCGACACAACGCGCGAAATCCTACACGAAGTCGCTGTGCTTGACTTATGCGCAGAGTGCACACGCGTCGTCAGTCTGCACGAGGTAAGAAATATATTTTGGCTTATAAATTGGAAGATTGTTCCCTAACTTAAGATCTGAGGCAGTCTCAGTTTCCTTTTTACAAGATACTAAATATCTTGTAAAAAGGAATAATCATAATTCGGCTACTATCCTCTTCGTAAGGCCATATTCTGGTTATCTTGTATAGCTATATCATGTCACTCACAGAAAAATATGTCTTAACTTTCCAGGTATATGAAACCCGTTCAGAAGTGGCGATCGTCTTAGAATTATGTGCCGGCGGTGAGCTGCAGCGTCTACTCGACGAAGAAGACCGTCTTTCCGAGGGTGCAGCGAGGCGGGCCCTTCGACACGTGCTGGAAGGTCTCGCACACCTCCACGCGCGTCGGGTCGCTCACTTAGACCTTAAGCCACAGAACCTGCTCCTCACAGCTGGGGGTGAAGAGCTCCTCATATGTGACTTCGGCATCAGCCGCGCTATACAGCCCGGAGCGCATGTCCGGGAAATATTGGGCACAAGAGACTATGTTGGTGAGTTCTTGGTTGTTTTTGAGATTTTAAGTATTTTCTTCATTGGAAATCCTCTTATTTAATAGTATTTTTGGAATCATGAAAATAGCAAAGCTGTTATGGATGGCTGGGGCAAAGTTGCCTTCAAATTCGAAGGTTTTTATTTCATGTAGATCTATCACAGGTTCTTACGAAACTTCAAAAGCTAGGTGAAAGGAAACTCCCTCTTAAAGCTAACGCGCCGTAGATTTACAAAACAAAGTAGAAGTATTCACTGTTTTAAGACAAGGTAAGGTTTACGTTAGAGATAAGGTTCTGTCTGTTAGTGAAAATCGAAAGATCTTCGATGAATTAGAAATCACTTAGTAATATAACTTGTTCTATAAATTAGGGAAAGCGAAGATTTCTTCGGTTTTGGCACACCTTTAGAAACCCTCCGTGATCGAAAAGCTTTACACTTTAAATGTAGGTCACATGAAATTAGTTTGTCAGTCTGCTGGGAAAGTAACATTAAATTCGACTTTTACGCCACATGTAGGCGTTGGAAAAACTTATGCTTTTCCGACGTTATAAAAGTCACATAAAATACTGCCTATATGAACACCTTTCTCCATTTAATTTCATCAATCCTTTAAGGTAAAATATGTTTTGTGCAATTCATCATTAAGGGTAGTTATATAATTACTCTTTTCCTCGCAATTCAACCATCTAAGCCTCATGACTTTTCGTCCACAGCCCCAGAAATTCTGTCATACGAGCCCCTATCCCTGGCCGCGGACATTTGGTCGGTAGGCGTATTGGCATACGTACTCCTCAGCGGGTACTCTCCGTTCGCGGGCGAGACCAAGCAGGAGACCTACCTCAACATAGCGCAGTGCCAACTCAGCTTCCCCAAGGACCTGTTCCGAGGAGTCTCGCAGAGGGCCATACAGTTTATTAAAGAGACGCTTGTTGTTGATCCTAAGTAAGTATATGTTATTTTATTATGTTATTACAATTCTTCAAGATATTAATAGTCTTCTCAACATTAAATTTTATTATTATATTGTGAAAATAATTACATTCGTGAAGAACGTTTTCTTTATTTAATTGATAGTCTTTTGTATCAAACTAGCTGCTTTTTTGTTCTGCCAGCAGAACTTCAAGGATCACCACGATTGTGTTTATTTTAAATGTGTATTCATTCAATGCTTGTATTTTCAGGGGTCGTCTTACAGTGGAAGAGTGCCTGGAGCACCCCTGGTTGAAAGACGAGGCGGACTTGCCGCGAGCGATCGTCGGCGTCGGGTTTGACGCTCCCGAGGCCGCAAGCGCAAGCGACGCAGACGCAGACGACGAAGTCAACGGCGTCAACGGAACTCACGGAGTTAACGGCGTCAACGGAGTTAACGGAGTTAACGGATGTAACGGAGTTAATGGCGCGAATGGGATCAATGGTGTTAACGGGCACAACGGCGTCAACGGATGTAATGGGACCAATGGTTCACACGATGATGAAAAAGGTGAGTTAATGTACGTTATCGTCACCATCATTCATTATATTCACCTCATTTCTTATCAACTTCAAGAACTTCATTTCATAAAATTCATAAATAACGATTTACTCATCAGAATTACACACGACATTGCAGGCATTTTTGGTTTCTCCCTTTTTATTTCCTGGAATCTAGACTAAAAGATGCTAATCATATATCGTGTTTTTCCAGAATCATCAGAGTCCCGTCCGTCCTCGGCGCAGGGTCGCGAGGAGTGCGAGGAGCGCGACAAGCCGCTGAAGCATGCGCACGCGCGGGACGTGTCTCCCCCCTTCCCCGACGCCCCCTCCACGCCTAAGGTGAGACGCGGCCCCGCCCACTAGCGCAGCAGACGCGGCAGGTTAGCACCGGTGTGGATGTGTGGACGAGTAGTTGCGCTTGAGTGGAAGCTGCCTGTGACTTGTTGCTACTGGTAGTAGGTACTGATGCCCTGTTTCTCTAAACAAGAGAGGTTTGTTTACGGAGGGTATATTTTTGGCGTGTCTCGTATGAGGCGTATGTCAAAAATATACAGTCTGTAATCAAAACGATTTTTTAAATTTCTCCTTTACAGGAACTAGGCATGAGACGTGGCAGTGTTGCGTGCGCGCATAAATGTTGTACCATTCTATTGCTGTATGTCGCGTAGTCGAGAATTCTCGTATGTTTTGTTGATGTGATGTAATGTTGTGCTAGAGGAATATTTGTGTTGCGTTGTGTATGTTACTTGCAGCGGACGCTTGCATGTGAGTGAAGCTTCGGAAGCCGCTATTCGTAGTCTTGATATATCTGAATGTTATGTTCCACATTTGAATTTGGCACTTATTTGAAGTTTTGTTACAGGTGTCCCGCAAATCCCACCCTCACGCGCCGTCCGTGCTGGCGCTGTGCAAGAAGTTCCAGCCGGACTACGAGAAGCCGGCCAAGCTGGCGGGCGTGCGGCTGCACGTGCGCGGCGAGTGCCACGTGCACGCGAGCGAGTGCCACGTGCACGCGTGCGAGTGCGAGTGCGGCCTGCGTCCCGCGCCGCCCGACCGCGCCGTGCTGTGCTAGCGCTGGCTCTGCTGCGCTGTATATATAGAATAGTGATGCCAGACACTTGTATATTTCTTAGCGATTCTTAGCGAACGCAGCGGTCGTAGTGTTCGCGACCGCGCGTCCCCCGACGGTACAAAATGCATAATGATGCGCCCGCGCATACAGCGCTTGTAAATGTATTAGTCGCGTTGTACATAACGCTGAGTTTGCACTGCCGACATGTTGATAATGTTAAGTTTATACTGTAGAGTATTGGTTACGTTCGTCCGTGGGAAGCACGTTGTTACAAGTGTAGAGACATTTCACCTGATAGTGGCTGCTGCTGCACAGGAGTTGTGCACCTCGGCGCAGACGTGACCGCGGGTGTGGCTGCATGCGGCGTGCAGGCTGTGGAGGTGGCTGTACATACTAAGTCGTCGCGGCGCGTCGCCGATATGTACTCGGGCGCCGGCGACGTGCCGCCGCTATTACTTACTTAGATAATGAAATTGTTGATGTGTCGATCACATTTATATTGTAGTATCTAAGTGTTCAAATGGTTTAACAGATGATGTACGTTGAATGTTAGCCGGAGCGGTGGATACCGCCCACGAGTTCGAGTGTTGGGACCAAAATTTCTTATTGTAGGAGATGGAACGATTCCATATCGGTGTACTGTTGTCTTGTACGATATTAAAATTTTATCACCGCGTGTGACCGTTTACGGGATGTTGCTTAGGTAGGTAAATTGTTTACGATTGTCATGAGCTCAAATCTTGCGACTTAATTTTCTATGTAAATGTGCTTAGATGAGAATTCATCGAGTGTCTAGTTAATTCATCCTCCATATTGAAAATATTTTCATACATATTATTGTATACCTACTTTTGTTTTTTGTCCATTTTGAATTCATTTTAACCATATTTTGTTCAACTTAACTCGAAGATCCATTACCTTTGAAAGCTGTTGTGATCAATAACTCATTTGTAAAAAATAAATTATTGTGATATAAAATACTCCTTGTTTTTATTTACAATTTAACGAACTAAAAAAATATTACCTTGTGACTGGAATATGAGGGAGAGACAGGCGTGTGTGCTAAATGAGAAGTAAGTACTATTAAAATTGTAACATTACAGGATACCCGAACCTGTATATACCTTTATGGTTTTGTACCATGCTCTCAAATTTCTAGATCTCAGTACCTACAATAATTGGGATATGCGCAAGAAAAAAAAACAAGTAGTTGAAATACATTTATTTCTAAAACTACAAAACAGTCTTGCTGTGCGATTGTATCATAGATTATATTATACACAAAATATATAATTGGCACTATTGACAAACAGTCATAGATACAAATAATATTATAAGTTCCTATGTATCAATTTAATTTCCTTTCCTTGATTGAATTTACACACAACTGAGAAACATACTGAAAATAAATATTTTTAAGAGTACAATTTGTATTTTTTCAAGTACATTTTGATAACATAATCATATGACTTTTCTACAATACAATATTCTTTCTGTACTTCTATATTGTATATTTAATCGCACTTTATTTAAATAAAGTGGTTATTTCATTACAAATATTGGCAGTTTCAAGCCTAAGTATACAACCATTATATTAGGGTATAAGATTATCGTACATGCATACATTATTCTGAATTCCTTATAAACTTAAATACCTATGTAAGGTTTAACACTATTAGTGCACCATATATCTACAGAATATCTAGAACATGCTAAGGATCATGTTTACCACAAAAAAGTCGTGAAAATAACAACATATTAAATTTATCATCACAGTTGCCAAATTGTATGCATAACGCCGGTCTCTCTGAAGGCGCTCGATGGTTGACCCATAGGTCATTCAACGTTTTTTCGTGGAAAACATGATCCTTAGCATGTTCTAGATCACCTTTAAAATATATAGAATATAATATAATAAATGTGGTGCACTAGTATTGTTAGATCCTATATATTCAACTATTTATTGGAAGATTGGAAATTCTCATACATAGATAAATTATATTTATAATTTTATTTAAATAAACAGCCAGATTAATTATCTTTACAATTTGACTTCAAAGATTCAGAAGTCAGCCAGGTGACGCCTCGCGCATGCGCGGCATTAAGACAAGTGTTGCCAAAAGGTTACATTTTTCATAATTTTTGACACCCTCGCAAAGTACTGCTAAATTAATATAGGATAGGACATAATACTTTAGAGGTATTAACCAATTTGACTAGATAGCAGAAATAATACGCATTAATTTTTAAACACATTCAAAATCTAGGGTTTTACAGTGAATTACACTGTTGCCATGAAAAAAAGGAGAATAAATATAACCGAACATTATATTTTGCTAATGTCTTTATAATCAGGAATAGTCACAATTTTCTATAAAAAAAGTATTTATTAATTCACACAGTATCTTAAGGCGACATTCCACCAACATTGTTTCGCGATCAAACTGTGTTCGCGTCACGCGAGTCCACTGCTAGCATGGTGTTCGTGTCACGCGAGTCCACTGCTAGCATGGTGTTCGCGTCACGCGTGTCCACTGCTAGCAACATAGTGTTCGCTTACAAAAGTGTTCACAGATATTTCAGAAATGTTCGCCCGCAATATGCTACTGTTTGCTAGAGCGAGTCGACACAGCGCACCGGTGGAATCTTGCCTTTATATTTAGCACATTTTTAATATATTTATCCGTTTAAAGATTACATAATTGGTGTTATGATTGCCTTATCTTAAATCGTGGACATGAGGCTGGCCTAGCGCTTAGTTCATGTGCTATGCGACTAGTAACTACAGGTTTTACACCTTTTTAACCCTTGGGGTGCCTGGTGGGTCTGATAGACCCATCACTTTAAAGAATCGACAATATTTTAGAGAATTCCTAATTACCGACGCTGGGTGCCTGAGTAGCTTCGTGATATAGACTGGCGACTAGATTGCCGCCCCTCCCGCACTCCGCAACGCGCACGTGTTTGAGTATCAGGTGTTTTATGTGCGCTCGGGTCTGAGAAACCCGACCAGGCATGCGGCGTAACTTTTTACTGATAAGTTATTATTTTTGTTTTCATTATTTATTTTGCATTGTGTGGTAAATTATTCATCTGTATAATATTTTCGCAATTAAATATGACCAGGCGATTAACCAATACCGAAATAAGCCAAATTTTATATCAAGATTTCCATGAAATTGAGGATGACATGGTTTTTGATGCAAGTGGAGCCGAATCCGATCACGTGAGTGTTCAATATGATTCAGATGATACTGAGGAAGAAGTACAAAGTCATAATGAACCGAGTAGTGACAGTGATGATGAGATGTCTCAGCCTTTGAGCAACTTTGCTCACAGATCAATATATAAAGGAAAAGATACTCGAGTACTCCGAGTACTCGCGTTCATACTAGAGCAGAGAACATTTTTACTGGAACACCTGGCGTGAAACCTCATGCAAGACATGCGCAGCAAGAATTTGATTGCTTTCATCTGTTTGATCACAATGAAGACATTCATGTTGAATTTAATTACGGAACATATATGCACTAATAGGAAGATCCGTTAATGATTTAAAGATAAGTAAAATATTGTTACCCAGGAATTAGAGGTTTTTTAATTGCTAAATAAAACTTTATAAAATATATTGTCGTAGTTTTTTTCCCTTTTTTCATTAAGTTACAATATTGAATAATATATTACAAGCTGTTGTTATAGTTTGTAACATCAAAATTAATAAAAAAAGCCATTTATCTTTACGGGTCTGTCAGACCCACCAGGCATGCCATGTGATTTTTACCTACCAGGCTCCCCAAGGGTTAAATCCATACAGCCAAATGAGGCGGTTTTTTTATGAGTTTTCCTGAATTCGTTCGCACTTAGGTCACACTCAAGTCTCATTCATAGTACCACGATACTAAATGTACAGACGCCGGCATATCAACCTACCTCAATATGTCAAATTTCTTTAATAGACTTTCCACTTTATCGCACTACCGGAAGGTTTGATTCGATTGGTAAAATTTTACAGTTTAGGGTAGCTTGATGTGCTGGCGCCTGTACCATAAAACTATGCTATCTAATTCATAATATGATATGAACACAACTGTATGGTATGTTGTGTATTACACTTAATATCTGTAAATTTTGTATGGTAAACAATTTTTTTTAACTAAAAAAATGTTTTAAATAATATTTTCACTGAAACATTCAGAAAACCATAAGATACAGTATAAGGGCTAGTTTCACAGGTTACGAATAGCCGCTATCTACCAGATAAATTAAAAAATGGAAATTATCTGCCAGATAAACTATCTGGAACTTATCAGCAACCTGTGAAACTGGCCGTAATTTTTTTTTCGATTCTGATCCTTAAATATGCAGATTTCATAACAAGATGAAAAATAAAATACACATAATGCATTGAACGCAGTGTTTACGGGTACGACTTATGCTAAATAACTAGGTAACATATATAAGGTGTAACAAAACTAGTGCACACTATATTACATGTCATTTAGTACATGCCAAGGATCATGTTTATCACAAAAAAGTTATGAAAATAATATTTTTTTTACTAAATTTATCATCTCAGTCGCCAAGTTGTACGTATAACGCCGGTCTCTGTGAAGGCGCTCGGTCGTTAACCCTTTGGCCATTCAACATTTTTGAGGTAAACATGATCGTTAGCATGTACTAAATGACCTGTAAAAATAGTGTTTACTAGTATGATAACACCATATATAATATAGAGTAAGGCGGAATATTCATCAAATATCTACTACAGCGCCTAATTTATCTATCCCTAATACGAATTCACAACAACTCAGAACACTTAAAAGTTTTGTGGAAATAATAGGGTAGTTGATGACTAGTCAAATTTATTACTTTTATGAACTGTCAAAGACGTTCACTTTCTAAGCAATTTTTATGAAAGTAAAAACTTATGACGTCACATTTTTTTCACATCAAGCCATATACTTATTTTACTTAAATTATCAATAAAAAATAATGAAATAGTTTTTCTTTCAAAACGATAAATGCAAGTGACATTATTTTAATATGTTGGATGTTATTTTGGACCTAGTCAACTACCCAATTTTACGTTCTAAACATAGACATAATTTTTAACCCTAATTAGGAATCATGATTTACCAACATAAAAAAAAATCATTTTTTAATGGTGACATTAAAACTCAATAACTTTAAAGAAATAATGTTTGTTTTTTTATTCTTCTATCAGGGTGTTCCCACACAGCAGTTATATAAAGTTACACAACATTGTGTAACACGATAATGTTATAATATTATCGTGTTATTCTGTTACACAACATTTTAAAACACGATAATATTATAAATGTTATCCTGTTACACATAGTGTTATACTGCACCCTTACATGACTTTTTTTTAACTTTCTTTCATGAAAAGTACGCGCCGCTAGTTACATTTTACGAAGCCTTTTCAGTAATCGCTGAAGGTCGTTATATTGTAAAGTATTGAATCTATCTTACAGTCCTACTGTAGGATATATAATTACAACTTAATTGCTTTAGAATTTCCTTAAAAATAAACAAAGAAATCATCAAACAGCTGGTTTATAGATTTTCATCTTTATAAATATGAGCTCATCAATGGGATGTCTCTAGGACACAGTTCATAGAAATCATGCTTAATAATATCGACTTTATGAATTGAACATAACGAATATTGCCATATTTTTTTACAATCATAGAGCTAGGGCTGCTCTGCTATCGCTTATGTATTCAATTAAATATCGATAAAAATGAACACATCATTCTAAATACCGATATTACCAATACCTTTGCGAGGTTTAAAAATATCAATAAAAATCCTAAGGATTTTGAGTGCTATACATATTCATCCCATAATCATCAAAAAACCTTTCTAATAATCGAAAGAGCTTACAATAAGACACATTATGGTCTTTTCTTTCTAATAATTTCATTTGCTCTGTACATATTATCGATATCTCGCTCTAACGTATAAATATGTTTCCTACCAGCTATCTGCATCCCTCTCTCCCGTCAGTGACCATTGACAACGGTGTGGAGTTTCAATTCTGACAATTGGTCAGAATATTCTGCGTACATCCTCTGCCAACGAAGCTGACGAACTAACAGTGCTAACATTTCTTCTAGAAGCTCGTGTTTCTTTATACCCTGGGAAAATAAATGTAGTAGTAAGTACATTAGTCTTATAAAGATGAGTCTCTATTTCCCTTGGTCACGCCACCACGCGAGAACAGCCTGGACCGACTTCATTCTTTTTTTTTGTTGTGTATGTTATTTTCAGAGGAACATACTTATGAAAGGAAAAAAATATATACAGGACAACGTCTGGGGGGTCAGCTAATACAGACGCCAGCACATCGAGCTACCATAAACTGACAAATGTTTCTCATCAACTTTGAACCCATATGGTTCAGCGATATATGTAGTTGAAAATCTATTAAGGAAATTTGACAGATCATAGTAGCTTGATGTGCTGGCGTCTGTACATCATGAAACCTGACTGTTTGATTACGATCATCTCATAATGAGAAAAAATCTAATTAATTACCGTTATATATTACACATAAATTTCTAGAATGATGATATAGAGGCGATAAAACTTGAAAAAATGGGATCCGTGCCAATAATGAAAGGAAAAGAGCCAAGGGGTGTCTATTCACAATATTTTGAGCTACATACCAGGATTGTGGGCTGCCATTTCTTGGGTGTAGAGGTACAGTGACTTGGTCCCATCATGTCGTCTAATATAGACCGCAATTGGTCTTCCGTGCCTGGAATTAATAGTGGATATTATACCCGGAGTCTGATTTGAACTTTTTTTTTGGTTCATTCTGTCATACAAAAATTGGATGACATATCGCGGCTGTTCTTTCTTAAAGAGATCAGCCAGCTGCGCAGAACATATTATAGTGCACGCACATTCGCGCAGATACAGGTGCACTCTCTATTCCCTCACTCTCATAGTCCGATGGGACGGCAATCCGACATGACCGAAGACATCCCCATCACACACTTCCACAACCCAGCAGAGGGATTGTTGGCGAGAGTTACCGCGGCCCTGGCACACAGTCCTCCAGAAGTCAGTAAGAAAATGACACTCTCCCCACTGCACCCATAATGGGGGGTTATTTGATGATTTCCCACAAAAAAAAGACGTAAGTATTGATAGTTTAGTTACCGTGGTTAACAAGATGTGCGAAGAGCGCGTGCAGCCAATGTCTGTAGTCTTGTGCACGTCGTAAGTGCAGGCTCGAAGACACCTGCGCTTCTAGCCAGCTGCGGGCAGCTCCGCTCCTGTAACTGCTGCAGGGAGATATATGCTGTTAATTTCTATTTTTAAGCTCAATAATGGTTATATATAAGAATACACAAATTGATGCAATTTACAATTTTGTTGTCTTTACAAAAAGCGAAAACTTTTTTACAAGTAAAACAAATATCTAGAAATAGTTAAATTAAATGTAAAAAATAAGTGAATACTCAAAAAAAAAAAAAAGCAAAATCTAGAATTATCTAACCTTACCAAATTTGCATTAATTAAAAAAAGGAAGGGTAGGGGTTTTTCGACAAACAACACACATCGACCTTTAAACACCCCTTTCTATATTGGAGGTCGAAAAATCAAGCCATAACGAAATAAATAAAAGGATATAAAATATAAAGTGACCTATTAGTAAAAGATGTGGGTCTAGTCCTGTTGAGCCTGGCGGACGTGTGCAGCGCGGCCCTGGCGGCGCGGTGTGCGGGCGCGGCGCCGCTGCAGCGCCACACGGGGTCGCACGCGTCCGCCCACACCACCCTGCAATACCAACCACAATCATAAATTGTATAGGAAAAAAACTCGATTAAATCCCTATAGGATTTCTGTCTGGAAAACAGTTTCAAGTTCAAAAGTCGATACTTGCACGCGCTCTCTTAGTTATATCGAGTCGTAAAACTGAAAAAAGGCAAATAAGATACAAAACTGAATCATATTCTTATTATCCCCGATTAACACATCAGTCAATATAAAAAATTTAAAAGCAATTTTAAATCTTCACGTTAAAACAAAAAAATATCGATTATACAATATCGATATCGATGAAATCAATACAACATTATGCAACTTAGCATAGGACTGTCACTTAACAAATACAAGCATAACTTAGGAGGAGCTCTTGGCTAAGTAGCAGCCGCACGGCTGGATCGACTTATCTTCACCTTTTTTACCTTGTCAGAAAGTCTGACAACCAGACTTGCGAAGGGGTATCGGGTTGTCCAGGTAACTAGGTTGAGAAGGTCAGATAGACAGACGCTCCATGTAACACTGGTACTTTCACTGCATCTGATTAGACAGGAAGTCGACCCTAACATAGATGGGAAATGGCTAGGCAGATGATATAACTTACCAAGCACAAAGTCCTTTGCTATAGATGTAACTCTTGCCGTTACTGAGTGAGATCATCGGGTTGCCGTCGTCCAATAGCGAGCAATTTGTTACCGTCACTGTCAAATAAAATGATAGTGTCAAATTGCTTACAAATGATTTATTATTATATTAATTCCTGTTATTTTTATTAGAAAAATCAATTAAATAATTAAAAACGATATCTTGACTGCACTCATACTGGTAAATGATGTTTTAATTGTTCTTAGCATTGTAAATTATTCCGAAAAAAAATCTGTCTATCTGTTCTGGAAAATCTCTAAGATAAATGTAGCGACTTTGACAGGATTTCACGGCAGATAGCTGATGTAACTTAACTAAGGCTACTTTTTATACGGGTGGGAGGATTTGACCCGTGTGAAACCGCTGGGAACGGCTAGCTAACAAATGTGTAACATTACTCTCAGAAAACAGGTATTAATATCTTACCCCCATGAGACAGCAACGACCTGAAGCATAAAGGTCGTATAACACAAGTAGCTGTGCTCAGATCCCACATCGCCAGCTCGGCCGACGTCGTCACCACGGCCAGCGTGTCTCCCGATAGTGTCAGCTTCGCCGCTTGAGACATTAGCGCTGGAATAGTGAGGTTGTTGATAACATAATGGTACGTTCTGGATAATTTAGTTAGAATGTAAGTGGTATGCACCGAGCGGCGGCAGAGTGCGGGTGACGGTGTGTCGCGCGAGCTGCCACACGTGCAGCGTGCACGCGCACACGCACTGTGCACGCTGCACACGTGACGCTACTCACCGAGCGGCGGCAGAGTGCGGGTGACGGTGTGTCGCGCGAGCTGCCACACGTGCAGCGTGCACGCGCACACGCACTGTGCACGCTGCACACGTGACGCTACTCACCGAGCGGCGGCAGAGTGCGGGTGACGGTGTGTCGCGCGAGCTGCCACACGTGCAGCGTGCACGCGCACACGCACTGTGCACGCTGTACACGTGACGCTACTCACCGAGCGGCGGCAGAGTGCGGGTGACGGTGTGTCGCGCGAGCTGCCACACGTGCAGCGTGCACGCGCACACGCACTGTGCACGCTGCACACGTGACGCTACTCACCGAGCGGCGGCAGAGTGCGGGTGACGGTGTGTCGCGCGAGCTGCCACACGTGCAGCGTGCACGCGCACACGCACTGTGCACGCTGCACACGTGACGCTACTCACCGAGCGGCGGCAGAGTGCGGGTGACGGTGTGTCGCGCGAGCTGCCACACGTGCAGCGTGCACGCGCACACGCACTGTGCACGCTGCACACGTGACGCTACTCACCGAGCTGCGGCAGAGTGCGGGTGACGGTGTGTCGCGCGAGCTGCCACACGTGCAGCGTGCACGCGCACACGCACTGTGCACGCTGCACACGTGACGCTACTCACCGAGCGGCGGCAGAGTGCGGGTGACGGTGTGTCGCGCGAGCTGCCACACGTGCAGCGTGCACGCGCACACGCACTGTGCACGCTGCACACGTGACGCTACTCACCGAGCGGCGGCAGAGTGCGGGTGACGGTGTGTCGCGCGAGCTGCCACACGTGCAGCGTGCACGCGCACACGCACTGTGCACGCTGCACACGTGACGCTACTCACCGAGCGGCGGCAGAGTGCGGGTGGCGGTGTGTCGCGCGAGCTGCCACACGTGCAGCGTGCCGTCCGCGCACGCCACGCATGCCCAACGCACGTCGCACGCTATACACGTTACATTTGAACCTGAAAAAAAAATATGTTTCAGAAAATTTGTTGTTAAGAAAGATTTTAAAAAATTGACACCAATATGTTAGGTCACATACCTAAATAAGTCTCCCATACAGGATCGCTTGAGGCCGAGTTGTTTGGCAGCAATTGTAGCCGCGACAATGTTCCATACTGTGTGTTGCACGCTTTGTTCACCACCTTTAAATCAATATAGTGTCCTATTAGATCCTCATGCATTACATTAAAGTATCAAAAGAGTGCCAAAAGCCTAAAAAACTGACTGATACTTGATAGTGGGTACAAAGATCGAGTGAGTATCAAAGAGACGTGATCACCAATTATATGACAATATGATAGTGTTGCCCACCTGCAGGCGCAGCTGCCCGGCGGCGCGCACGACGGGCCCGGCGGTGCCCAGCGCGGGCGCGGGCAGGGCGGGCGCGGGGGGCGGGGCCGCGCCGGCCACTGCGCCTGCGCTGGCGCCGGTCCCCGGGGCGGCGGCGCAGGCGCGCTTGGCGCCCAGCTCGTCGGCGCGCGGCCCGGGCAGGCACGCCGCGCCGCGCTTGCGTAAACGCTGGTCCAACCCACTGTAATAAATCGTACATAAATTTATGTTGTCTTGCCTACAAAAATAAAGACTTTTCATCCGGACAAGTTTTATTCGTAAGGACAATTTGATTGAAAATAAATAATAATAATTTTGATATTATGAGATTCTTATAGCGAACATTGAAGTGACGTCATTTTTGCGTCTTTATTATTAATTACTTTTTGCTGGGTCTAGATATAATGAAATATATATATACATATATTTTTAACTTTAAAAGAATAGAAAAAGTAAAATTATAATTTCAGTCGCTAGCCAAAACCTCAAAAAAAAATACTATTAGAATTCATTTGAAGTGCCATTCCAACAAAAGGTTGGTTACCTATGAGATCCGAAATTATTTTCTCACAAGATATCGACCATTAAACAAATAAATTCTCATTCTCTGACATAACACACAACATTCCTTACAGAAAAAAACACACAAATAACTAAAATATATCATACTTATCACTGGTCCTAGAATTATTCTGGTGTGTGGAGGTGGCGTGGTTGCTGACGTTCGGATGTATGACGATGTCATCGCGCACCTCCACCCTGATGCGCGACTTGCTCTGCGACGAAGTGCTGAAGCAGTTCTCTGCACCGCCCGGCTGGGAGCTCAGCGATTCGCTAGAAACGTAGGTAAAACTTATTTATTGTGTAGACATGTGTCATTTGTTATATGAAATTATGGGCTTGAGACTTAAATTCCAGATTTTATTTTCAGACTGCTGTGTTGGTGGTAAATGCCGCGCAATTTGAAGATAAACTAGTACCAATTTAATTAAGTATTGATAGGTTTTTTTTTTATATCTCTCATACATTCACACAACGTCATCTAGTCCCAAACTAAGCAGAGCTTGTACTATGGGTACTAGACTACTGATAAACATACTTATATACTTTTCTTTTGTAAATACATAGAAACACCCAGACTAAGTCAAACACCCATGTTCATGAACACAAATATTTGACTAACGCGGGAATCGAACCCACGACCTATAGCGTGGCAGGTAGGTGCACTCAGTAGGTCAAAATTAAACAATATGACACATTTCATAAGCGAGTTCATAAGCGAATCTTAAATTGCGCGATAAGTTTTTAGTATCATATAAATTGTATACATTTGGTTATAAGTTGATAGTAAAAAAAAAGATTATTTTCTGCTTTTTACACCTTTCAAATAAGATTTTTCCTTTAGTACATTAAAATAAAACTTACTTAGCATCGGCGTGTGTGAGCGGTATAAATACCGGCGTGATGCGTCGCTTGCCGTCAGACGTGCGGGTCTCTATCTGTCTGTCCATCGGACGCAGAGGGGTCGATGATGTTCCACTGGACCCTGCTGAAGGACTTAGTAGGGTCTTGGGCTGTGAGGAGAGTAATTAAAAAATAATTATTAAGGATACAATGAAGTGTTCAAAAGTGAGATGTTTTATTCAAGTTCAATTTATAAAATTTTCAGTGTTTTATGATATAGATGGCTCCTCTATGGATGTTCTCATAAAGATGTCTACAAATGGGATTGTATATAGAATTTTGGAACAGTCAATATCATCTTCTGCCTAGCCTTTTCCAACAATAATGGGGTCGGCTTTCAGTCTAACTTGATACAGCTGAGTATCAGTGTTTCATAGGGAGCGACTGCGTATCTGACCTCTTCAACCCAGTAACCTGTGCAACCCGTACCACTTGGTAAGACTGGTTGTTTTAACGACCGTAACGACTGCCAAAGATGTACAAATGACAGCAGGGACCCACAAACTTAACATGCCTTCCGAAATACGGAGGAACTCATCATGACAAGTCACTCATCCACGGACCGACCGAGCCAAGCGTAGCTAACTTTTTTTTTTAAACTTTGTTCTCAGGCATCAAGGCCCATAGATACCTTAAAAACTAACAGATAATTTATATACAAAATTTGTTAGTAAATAAAAACTTAAATCTATGTTAGTAACACTTCACTAGTTATGCACTATGTCACTCTGCGGTCCTGTGGCACTTGTCCGCGGAAGCGACGGAACACCACATCCTGCGGCCAGAAGCTCTCATCCAGCTCGATTGACCCATGCGGCTATTACTTAGCCACGAGTTTCTTAGAAAGTCATGACAAACTAAAATAAAATATGTCGGCCCAAGGAAGTCCTCCCAAGTAACGTAATGTCGTATTAACCGCTTACCTGAGACTTGTCACTCTTGGGCGTGGTCTGTTCTTTAGCGACCTCCTTCTTAGCGTCCAGCGTCTCCCTCGCCAGTAGGATCTCGGGACACTCCACCAGCAAGTTGGCTGACAGGTCGCCGCCTGATTCGTTGGCTAGGCATTTGCCGTAGATTTTTTCGTAGAACGCATTCTGGGAACAGAGAGTTTTTACTGATATATTACAGTATAAAAATATAATATCGGGATACATTTTACACACAGTCGGTTAGTCCCAAAGTAAATTATGGATTTGTTTGTGTTATGGGTGTGTTACGGCCGATAAACTACATATAAGGTCTTCAAGGCACCATATTTTTACAGGTCATCTAGTACATGCTAAGATCATGTTTACCGCAAAAAAAGTTGAATGACCTAGGGGACAATAAACGCGTTCATAGAGTAACATAATTACAATTTGTTGATGGGGATGATACATTCAATAAAATATGTTTAGGTTTTTCATGACTTTTGTGGTGAATATGATCATTAGCATGTACTAGATGACCCGTAAAAGTATGGTGCACTATTTTTGTTAGACCTTATAAATTTATATGTAACATCCAGATAATATGATTTGCTAATCTAAAATACGGAGTAATTAGAATTTAAGTTTCTTATCATTGTCATTACTATTTTATAGAGTCTTAAAACCTATTTACTTTATAAGGCTAAGATGTCACAATTTTTTTTTTAAATATAAATTGTCTTATAGATACAGAGGTAGTCAGAAATATGATAAAACTTACCTTTTCATCCATAGTAAGTGGTGTGCCAATCTCCTTGTTCGTGAACTGTATGCAAGCGACGGTACCGTCTGAACTGCACGCCAGCAGGTTAAGACCTTAAGAAATATAATTAGTTAATTAACGATAGACAAATAATTACAATAATCAATATTTAGGTATAAGAGGAGCTTGTGGTTAAGCAACAACCGGGTTGATGATTCTTAAGGTTAAGCAGTGCTCGGCACAGTGGGTCAGTGGATGGGTGACTATAATGATGAATATCTATATGTTTCGGACAGTTCTACAGTACGCTTTAATAACTCAGCCATTTGATACCTAAATACGTATGCGCAGTATAGCGTTTTGTTAAAATCTTTTTACCATCGTAATCAGTAGCAACCTTCGGATAAGCCAGAATAAAGCTATTCGGATTTGTTCTTAATAAATGATATTTATTTTGCAAATAGGTTGAAATCAACACTTTTACACTTCAAGACTATTAAAAAAAATGTGTTGTGGTCGGCATTTCCTAACTGACTACATTGAGAAGAAACGTCTAAACAAACTCAAGAGTCATATTCCTTTTAGAGTCCAGACAAAAAAAATACAATACATACTTATGGATGAGCAATATAATAATAATGCTACAAGGCGTGTCTTAAGTATGAATGTGAATGGATGGATGGAGAGATAGAGGTAGACCAAGGAAGAGATGGATTGATTGTTTGAAAGAGGATATGATTAAGAAGGGAGTGGATAGTAGTATGACGTCTGACCGAAATGAGTGGAAGCGGAAAACACATTGCGCCGACCCCAAATAGAATTGGGAACGGGGCAGGAAGATGAAGACTTATGGATGAGCAATGTAGGTTTGTGTTGGCTTGTTAATATACCATACCATCAGAGCTCCAAGACAGATCCAGTACGCTGTCGCTGAACAAATCGTGTACGACGACCAGCGGCCGCTTCAGTGACGTCAGCCATATACTTAGCGCCCGGTCCCTGGAGCCGACGGCTGCACAACAGCATTTCTTGCCTTCTTTCACGAATATGTTGTTGTTGAACCTCTGTAGAACATAATTGATAATGGTTATTTACATATAATTTTTTGTAGCTTTAATAATTATGTTGCTGAAGTAATTAGGATAAAAATATTAGACAGGAATAAAATAAAAAGTAATTCTATTGAAAAAAATCTTAGTATTATTCATAAACGCGAAAGTTTGTTCCATTGTATGCTCTTTCATGCAAAAAATTGCTAAATAGATTTTGAAACTAGCAATAAATTTAGGAGAAAGTATTTATTTAGAAAATAGACTAGCCAGTTGTGATGGATAGACTAATGAGCTGGTTATACGTATATATTTTTCTAAATAAAAAATCTAAAACTTAGCGAGTTAAAGCACAATTGAAATAAACTCTTACCAAGTCACACTTATTTATAAACAGCCTTTACTTGCATTTATGTCTGTATCACTATCACATTATCACAATAATCTATACTAATATTATAAAGCTGAAGAGTTTCTTTGTTTGTTTGTTTGAATGCGCTAATCTCCGAAACTACTGGTTCGATTTGAAAAATTCTTTCAGTGTTATTTAGCCCATTATATATTATTATATATATATATACCATCACGCTAAGACACACGGGAGCGGAGCAGTAACCAAAGGTGCGGGTGAAACCGCTGGGGTCTGCTAGTAACATATAGAAAGAGAGACAATAACACACACATACACATACAGCGCAAATGTCCCACAAAGTCCTATTACATCCATCTCACTCTACCAAATTCGCGGATACACCTCCTCGAACTTGTTAGAGCGAGACAACAACAAATCTATCATTCAGTCATACTCACAGCACAAGTGACAGCCTTCCTATGTCCTACGAAGTCCTTGTCACACCTCCATCCGTCTCGCTCTACGACTTGCGCGGTCGGACCGCCACCGTTCATGGCGTGAGCTGACAGCACGTACTGACCGTCCGGAGACCAGGACAAGCGGAGAACGTGGGTTGTACCTGGGGAACAGTAAAATTGATAGGGTCAATCAGTTTTCTTTATGTTTCCCTTGAAATACTGAAAATGTGACAAAAAAAAAGATTCATTAATTCATTTTCATTATCAGCCTTTTTACTGTCCCACTGCTGGGCACAGGTCTCCTCTTACACTGAGAAGGATTGAGCAATCACAACGCTTTCTCAATGCGGGTTGGTTAAAAACAGGTTCAGTAGTTATCGATTCAATAGGTAATTTTTTAAATTGAAAGTATGACCACATCAACGTTTTAAAATGCAAAAAAAAAACATATAATAAAACAGAGATAATAGTAATCATACCTCCGCACTCCTCAAATGGCTCAGTGATTACAATTTCCTGTGCCCAGTCCGCTGTCTTCCACACCCTCAGCGATTTATCATCTGATTGTGACGCTAGGTATTTTCCAACCTAAATAAAAACCATTGTTATTACAATAAAATCTTGTTCCCTATCTAACTGAGCGTTAACCACTCACTAAAATAATTTTGTAATGAAATTCGTTAAACACGTGTCAAATGTCTGTCTAACTTTTTTGTAGTAAGGCCTCATATGTTACTAAAGTCCTTGCTTAAATGTCTTTCTGTAAGCATATTGTGCAAGTGTGACAGTTACAGAATCATGTTTCACCTGTCTTAAAATTTTGTGTATTCTGCCGCTAAGCTCATAAATGTCAAATCATCATTCATTCATCTTATAACTAGGCAGCGCCTGAATCTCAGGAGGCAGTCAATTATTCAGAAAAAAAACCTTCTTTTAAAAAACAAGATACAATTTATCAACTGTCAGTAAATTATTATCTATTTTATTTTCTGTGGAATTTCTTTGATATCTAAGTAAACATAATACTCACAGGATCCCAGGCTACACCCTTCACAAGTCCAGAATGTCCGTTCAATACGCACACCATTTCCGGAAACTTCTCTGCATTCCAGATGATGATGGAGTTGTCCACGCTGCAGCTGGCAAGCCACTTGTCTAATGGTGACCAGGCTAGGTCTAACACATCACCTGTTGATGAAGAGGGCATAATTTTCTGGATTAAAGAAAATTGACCATTGACACATGACATTAAATCCATTAAAATAATTATATTATACTTACTTATTCTTTCAATTTGCAATTTCATGTAAGTCACGTTATGACAAATAAATGATCTATCTATCTACATATTCCATATGCCTAAAGATAAAATTATGATAGTGCACTCTCTATTCCCTTTTGGTTATAGCCCGATGCGTTGGTAAGCCGACACAGCCAGGTGAAATAATGCACAAGACTGACATTTTCATGTTTACTTTAGTCATGCCTTGTAGCTACGAGACAAACGAGGTAGTTTAATAATATTTTTTATACAAACCTGCATGCCCCCTCAACGTAGCCAAGCACCGCCATGTCTCAGCCTTGTGCTTCCCTGGAGTGGCATTAGCAGCAACACTAAGACCCCACACCATAACCAGGCGGTCATCACCTCCTGATGCCAGGTATTTACCACCGTTACTCCAACGCACACAGTTCACGCAAGCTGGAATAGTTAAAAAAAAAAAACATTAAGACCCTCACCATACATTTCAAGGTTCAGTCAAAATAATTGACATAAAGTTTATATTATATTTGCAACAGGAAATACACTAGCGGGTGGCAGCGATGATGATGAGTTTTTTTACACCCTTTATCAATAGAATATATCTATATTATTATACTAGTGTTAAGTATTTTATAGGTGTGTATTTACTTTAGTAATAAGTCTTACTGTAAATAATTACATTTATTTATTTACAGTAAGACAGAAGTTACAAAAAAATTGATTATTTTTGTAAAATCACTCATATCAAAATTTAATACTTATATTAACTTGCTTAACCTTATGAACAATCAGCATGTGTGGCTGTTACTGAGCCAGCTCCTTTTAAATGCATATTATCATTAAAATCTCACTCTGTTTGCGATTAATAAAAAATAAAACTGAAGCAAAATGAAATCGTAATGCAGTGCAGTATGAATAATTTAGGGTTACCTACCTAAGTGATTATCCATTTGACAAAGCATCTTGGGAACATTGGGGTCCACTTCAACAGCCTCAAACAAAACCGGGTTTAGGTTCCAAACCACGACCCGGCCGGAGTCCCCACCCTGACCTCCGGTAGCGAATCGCTTCCCCGTCGGATGTATATCAACGGAAAATATTGGTTTATCTGAAAAAATACAACTTTTCAGTAAAAAATGCTCGCTTGAAGTTCGTTTGTTTTCACCAACAATATCACGTGTACTTACCATCATGATTGACCCAACTGGGTTTTAACAGCTTCATTTATGATATATTGATTGAATTAAACAGAAAATAACTGTTAATAATCAAAATAAATAAAGCTTTTCCCAGAAATTCAATTACAAAATAATATGACACTGACAGAACAGCATCAACATACCGCCGCCCGGCAATTTTAGGGGTACGTTCAGAATGCAATTAATTAAAACCAGAACATAATATTTAGAAATTATGTACAAAAAAACTAATAAGGTTGAGGTTTAATATTTATAGTATAAATTGTTGCACCAAACAGATATTTTTTCTATCATTAGGAATACTGATGATACAAAATGACACATTTACTAAGGGTATAATTTTTAATTGACTTAGTTTTTAAAAGCACCTCCGGTCAGTTGCGTTCCAGTTATTTTCTATCCTGCCTTAACTCTATTGTTTAGAAAGGGCCAGCTATAGATAAAATATGTCAATATTACTATGACAACACGCGTATGTTTCCCCAAATAAAAGAACTGGACTGGAACGCGAATTGTGTGTGCACGTTTTGAAGTTTCAGTTGTATTTTTCACAATAGATCTAAAAAATAAATAAAACATCGGCATGAGAGGAGCGGACACTCTAATACCAGCTAGATTTTTAACTCTAACTAGTCATCTATCTGCGGTCATCACTTTATTATGGGAGAGCCAGGAGAGCACTCGACACTGTTTGCCGAGCCACTTTCACGACGATCATTTCCAAATATATCACAAACGGTAAGCTTAGATTATCTACATTTAAGAAGAAAATATCTCTGAAAGTGTCTGCTGTTAGAGGCTACTGAACTGGCTTGAGTTTTTTGTCATCAATTAGCATTTTCATGACACACGCACGATCGGCACGATGCGGTTGAGTAGACGCAGAAATTCGGGTGTGCGACATTTGGGGCACTAGGCCAAGTTTTAAATTAGAACATTTGAAATGGTTTTATAGCAGTAGCTGCTAAGATTTTTTTTTAATGAAAACGCTTATTTTTAAAACTGTATTTTTCGCGCTCTCTTTAAATTCGAACGCCTGATAGAAGTGTAATAGCAACTTCTGAGTATATACTGCATTATTTACGCGAACGATGTGCTAACGATGTGTTTTAGTGCTCAAATATTAGAGTTTTAAGCCAGATAGGACAGAAAAGATGCAGTTACAGATAGGTAAACTTATAATCAGGGTCAGTTTACAATGTACGAACAAATAAATTCAAAAATGAACAGAATTTGTATGAAATTATCTACCAAATAAACTAACCGAAACTTATTTGTAGGTGGTGAAACAGGCCCTAAGTAATTAAAACCTAACCAGTCACCTAGTAGTACTATGTAGGTAAGAAATGTGTAGAAAAGATATTGTTGAATGAACCTTTTTCTACACAATTAAAACAAAGAATGACTAGGCATTATCTTATTTCTATAGATAGCTAGGTATTGAAGTAACAGTCTAAGCAATATGTTTAGAAAACAATTAGTTAATTGTACCTCAAGTGATAGCAGTAATAACATTAGTAGGAAGCTTTGACAGACAAATGTAAACACTCCTTAAGTTTATGGTTACCTGGTAGCTGCACGAGGCAAACTGAGAAACGATATTGTTTACAATTTATGATCTGCCGCCATTTTGAAGTTGTAAACAATATGATGATACTTATAATTGTGTCATTAATTGCAAAATACTAACTAATTTAGTTAAATAATATGAATTTAGAAAGTACTATATGGCACATTTAATTTTAATCTCATTTTAATTAAGTGTGTAAATATTACAATAAAAATAAATAAATAATGCATTTTTCTAGGCCTATGTCCAGCAGTGGACTGCGATAGGCTGGTGATGAATGATGAATGAATGCATTTTTTAATTATGTATCATTTGAAAACTGGCAAATAGAACCTTAATGGGGAATTAATGTTGCCAATCATGCAAAAACAATAATAGAAAAAAAAAACATAAAACAGGGTTCTTCGGAAAATAGTTTCTTAATTGCATGTACCTACATTTTTTACATTTCACACATATACTTCCTGACATTAATTGCATAATTGAGTCATACTTTTCCCACAAATTAAAAACATATTGGATGTAATGCAACACCAGGTGGGAAACTCACCACTGTGAGTGAGTTGAACCAGCTGGAACCGGTTCAATGGGGTATGTGTGTTTACACAACCTCTGTGTTTGGGATTAGTGAGCTATTGTAGAATATGTGTGCGCTGAACTGAGCGCGATTGTTGTCGCGGTGGCCTAGGGCTGGTTCGTGGCGTATTTTGAAATGTAATTATATAGTTACCATTTCAAGATAGTATAGGAAAACCGGGGCTGTAAAAATAAAGAGGCTGGTCGAAAATTATTCTATACAAAACCTACGTCTTTAATATCGCCGACGCGGAAGGTTTCAAGATCTATATGCCATTTTTATCATCATCAAACCAGGTTTTGCCCTGAGGGTAGACCAAAACTTTCTCTGCAACTTGTACATTGTGCATCAAGAGCATGGGGGCAGTGGCATAGCTAGGGGGGATCGGTAGGAGTTACTACACTCTGTGTGGGCACCCCCGCTACTCCCCCCTAAAGCATGGGCCATCGAGAGCATGGGGTCAATGGCGTAGCTAGGGGGGAGCGACCGGGGTGGCCACACCGAGTGTAGTAACCCCCAGAAGCGTCATCAGGACCGACCCTGTGAAACACCGCACGTCTCTCTCTCATCATCTCTCGTCGGTTCCACTCCGGGCGTCATCTCCAAGCGCGGTCAAAACCCTCCAGCTGCATGCAAAGCGGGGAGAGGAGGGGGGGTGGGTAATCCAGAATGGGGTGCCGCCCATGCTAGGTACGCCATTGCATGGGGGACAAAACGTGTTTGTCCTGTCTATGTTACTTTTAGATGCTTACATGAAGCATGTGACCGAGAAACATGAGTTCTTCAGGACGGTGAACAGGAGATAGGTACCACCCAGGTGTACTAAAGCGAATATCTTTTATCTATTTCATCGTCATCTGCCCATTTCGTCCAAAATATATAAAAGGACATAAGCCTTCTTCATAGTACGCGAAATATGGATATTTGCGGCGACACATTGATTGGAGCAGGAGACCTGATCAGGTTCTTGCACATGTATATCTGACCTTGCACGTTTCAATAACGTCTTATCAAATATTTGAACTGTTAATTCAAGGCATAAAACATTTACAGCCTGCATTGTGTCTCATTTATCTAATGCATTATTGTTATTTGTTATTTCATTCAGTTTTATCTGTATTTGCATTAGCTACCAGTATGCTTAGTTTACAGGCGTTTTATTGGTTTAACGATAATAGAAGTTATGTCTAGGAGTTTTTATCTCGCGTCTAGAAGTGTATGGTGGCAACTTCCGTTACCAACTTTTTTATGCATGTGCATGTCTGCATTTGTATGTCCTATGACAAAACATAGCGCACTATCTTTATATGTATGACCTTCTGTATACAAATAGACTTTGTTAGTCATTTTGCTTCGCAGGTTGGAATATACCCCTTGAATTTTTTTTAAGGGAGAATTTTAAGGAATCGGTTTCGCAGATGTCGCTTTAGCGGATTTTCGTCATATTTAAATCTTAAAATTTTAGGTTAGATTTAGATTACGTAAAAATTTCAATATGCTTTTTTCTCATGGACAATGAATAGACTTTTGGTGGTCTTTGAAAAAGCTGCTATTTGCTATTGTGGGATTATCTATTTGATGTGTCACGACATATAACGTCATTGAGTCCTTTGGAGCCTCCTAGCCCAGTGGGCGGAAAGATAAGAATGTAGGTACTTATTACCTTCGTGTCATCCCTGACTGCCTTGACCTATGCTAAGATCCGATTATAACTGGTTAAAATTGCCAGCGGCTATCCAAAGTTTACAAAACACGAGGTGTAGTGACTGTGCGCTGGGCACTACGGTTGTAGTGCGCCTGCGCAGCTCCGCAGCGGTCAGGCGACTCCACCAATTCCGTGCACGTGAATAGTGGTCGTGAAAGAAAAGTTTGTTTTTAAATCAATTTGAGCCATATCAAGTAGTTTTATACATTCTGGTTTTATTATCGGCCAGATTTCAATTTTTAAGTGACACCCAGTTAAATATATGGGGTCAACGGCCTCTAGCGAGGTAAGTTCTTTGTTTTCTTCTTTTGTGGAAGTGTTGCGTCGATGTACGGATTCGTACGTAATTTTCTTTTAACGGCTGTTATGATAAGGTTTTGCTGTCGTAACTGTGGTAATCTGATAGTTGCTACGTCGTTAAACTGCGGCGTTCCTGGTAGCAAGGAAACCCATTTGCATATTGTTTTGTGTGCGAACTACGTGACTTTTTTACTTTAACATACTGTCTTATGTAGGACTTGAGATTTGTAAGGTTCTTTAGTGAATTCTTGTTTTATGGTGTTCTTGTCATCTACAGCAGAAAAAATCAGCCAAAGATTTCAGAGGAGGAGTTACGACGGAGGTTTATTGTTTCACAATTTCATATCGAATTGTCGACTATGTAAAAAAAAACTTATTATCTTTTATGCCTTCTTATTATTGTTGGATTTTTAGACTACTTTCAAGGAAGCCTTTTGCAAACGTGCCAAAACAATCCAGTCTCGCTGTCATCCGGCTTATTCGGCTTATTGTTAATAATTCTGGAGTGGGCGACAAAATTATTGACATTTTTATCTTTGAGTCTGGTCATGTAATAAGTATCCTATGACCAGCTCAAAACTAATTGTATGCTGTCCTCTCAGTCGCACTCATTAATCCCTTTTATAAATATAGGTCTCCAAAATTGGTAATATTGTTATTGCAAGAAAAGAGAGTATTAAAATGTGTTTGAATGTTTTATTGAATCACCTAGATTCTTTAACGTACACACAAAATTCGGAGAGAGCTCCAGTCGCGCAATCGAAAATTCAAAGGCCGTCGGCCCTTAAAAATGAAATAAGATTTCATTTCGAAAGATCATTCAAAAATTAGATCTCAAGAAATATGTTTTTCGACGTTTATCACAATTCGGCCATTACATAACATCCCAAAGAAGAATTGGCATCAACGGAAGAGCTGTTTTTCTTCCCTATAATCTTAAAGATGGCTTCTAGTCGGGCTTGGGGCCGACAGATTTAGCATCGAAGGACGGAGTTTCCGTGGCAATGGCACACAGGTTCCAGAAGGAAAATAGTGGGTTTTAGCCAGTAAGAGTCTTACACTCCCTCCAGCTGCACCCTCAGCTGGCTCATTTGATGATTTCCCACGAAAAGAAGAAGGACGATGGTCTTGATATGTTAAAGGAGGAGGTGAAAATACTTCTCACTCTCGGCAACTGCACGAGACCAGAACCAAAATTGATCGAAATTCCTAATTCAAAGAACAATGAGCAGGAATGCGTATAGGTTTGGTCTGTTAATTCTGACACATTCTCCGTGCCGCCCATCCGGAGAATGTGTGC
The DNA here is from genome assembly GCA_958496145.1 of Heliothis peltigera. NCBI lineage: Eukaryota > Metazoa > Arthropoda > Insecta > Lepidoptera > Noctuidae > Heliothis > Heliothis peltigera. The sequence continues at coordinate 1,954,422 of OY292326.1, read as the reverse complement.
GAATGTGCGCGGAGATGCGAACGATGATTTCCCATCCTTAGAAAAAAATACTCGAAAAAACTGGTACCATACGGCTACACCAGCTTTGTTTAGCACCTCCTACAAAGTTGTTATTTGTAATCAATCTTTTATTATAAAGAATTGATTCCTGCAAGACAAAGGAGGCATTGCTACTTCCCATGAGTCACTTGTCTTTGTTTGCTGAGGGGCAAGTCCATTCTTTTATGCAAAGACATTTGGATCTGGATAAGATTTGAGAGAATGAAGCTTTCTCAGCTAAGTGTTTTTCATTTTTGAAGCCACGATAAAGAAGTTTATTAAATTGTAATAGATAGACTCATTGCTTATTTGAGTATATTCGGATATTCATAATTATGAATATCCTTTTGTAATTTTAGACTACCACACAAATAATACAATGCCTCATTTGTTAAACAAATTCAGCAAACTGGACGGTCAAGTGAAGCGGTACAATTGGTCGGGGTTCTCACTGTATTGCTATCGCGTAGGGCAGACATTGTCATAAAATTAGTGGAACACTGTTCCCGCATGTAACTTGCAAGCTGTCTGGTAACTTGTTCGCAAGTTATGCGGAGTTACGCGCCTCGGAACAGTTAGTTGAGTTCAAGGTCAGTTCCTCCGATCGCACGCGGTATCCGACTTTACCTCATTCACGATTTGTCTCGCCTAAACTTTAGTAGTGTTATATAATAATATTTTTCCAATAATCATGATTCGGGAACACGAGGAGAAGAAGGTTGGCAACCAAAAAGTTTTTACTTATTAACGTTTGTGTGCGCAGATGTGTTTTTGTGTTCTATGTGGCGTTCTTTATTTACGTATTGTTTTTAAATATGGAATGTTTTATTTTATTTCGAAACGTGTCCTCAGTGTTGCCCGATGTGTTATGGTGTTTTTTCTATTGTTGTCGGATTTGCTACAGTTGATTTTTGAGCATATTTGGTTAAAGTAAGTCGAAATTGAATTAAAATTGAAAATATCAGCCAAAGCATGAAATATTATTTCATGCTTTGGCTGATATTTTGAAAGTTATAAAAACAGACCGTAATTTTGGTTTCGATCCCAAAAAGACCATCAAATAAAATAAAGAAGAAAACAATATTATAAACCCATTTCTGTATACGAAAATTGAGAATCACACAAATAACTATTCGTTTGTTTTTTCCTTGATTCAAATGAAATAAAGAGAAATGTATGAGGTTTTATTATTTATGATTAGGTATGGTATACAATGCATTGTAGGGCTCTAACTATAGTCGTATTTTTATTTAAACGATACAAAATGACGTTTACTGTGTTGTCAGTTTTTGATGAAACAAAAATAGTGTTGCGAAAAAGTGAATGAATGGAAAAGTTCCTGAATTAATGAAATTACTTAGATTGATTAGTGAATAATTAGTGTGCCAACCTACTGATATTTTAGGTAAGGATAGGTGCTTAGTACATACCAATGACTTTTAGACCACTATATGTTTCTATAGTATTCTGAATACTACCTATATTGAATAGATTGTTTTCACAAAAAATTATGAAAACAATGCGAGGAAACTTGTAGGATTGTCCTATTTTCAGTAAATCATGTAATTGAAACAATAGATGTATAAAATATATCAATTATAGGTACTAGGAAGGTAATAAAAATAAAAAAAACAAGGCTTATTACATAAATTATTTTTAATAAGCTGCGCTTTTTAATAAGCTGACCTAAAACGGATTGTAGTTACATATATACTACTAGTAACTTATATCAGAGCACTTTTTCACTATTTTATTTTACACATATTATTCTTTAAAATCTTCAAATATATAATTATGGTTCACTCATAGTTCATTCATCTGATTGAACGAGAACTGAACCCATCACTATTACTTTAAATGTGGCCACATTATTTTACAAAGTGACATTAGTTACTGTCATTTTGTATCGTTTAAATAAAAATACGACTATACCAATAAGCCCTGGGTCGATATTCGAACGAGTTTCGAATGACCTACTCATCTAAATATCTTTATCAGTAGCCTTGATAACTAGGGTAAACATTATATGCAATGACTAAGTGTACTTATTTAGATGATTTATGCTTGTTTTGAAGTTATACGAGCTTGTCCGGTGTATATTATGTGTAAGAAATAAATAAAAAGTACCTTTGAGGATTTCTCTTGATTCTCTGACGTCTCCATCATCAGGCGGACTAAATAATATTTTTATTTTGGGTGGAAAATCATCAAATGATCCTGTTGTTGATGCAGCTGCAGGAAATGTCAGACTTTTACTGACTAAAACCCAGTTTTGTTCCTTTTGGAGGGCCGCGCGAGTAGCTAAGGCTACGGGATATTCGCAACACTCGCAGGAGCATCAGATGAGCTCTAAATATCCATTATTTGGTCAGTCCTAATGTGGGTCTATTGTGTTTACCCTATTCGTGTCTACAATATTAAGAAGCTGTTGTTTATTTCTTTGGGATCCCATAAGGTCCTGTCATGACCACCATGGGACCACTTCAGAAGTATATTCTTTATATCGATCGGTTCAGAGTATCTAGCCGTTGAATCTCTTCCGTTGTTTTTGTCTTGATTTGGTTCAATATCTGATGGAATTTAGTATTATTTAGTTGAATCTTTTAGTAAATAGCTATTTAAGAAAATAATAACAAGTAAATAAAAAATACTATTACTGTTCTTGTGCCAGATATTTGCCCCATTCAAATAAGCAGGTTAGACTTTAGACACGCGAAGATAAATTGTTGCTCAACCACATAACTACGTTGCAATTAAAGTTATGTATTATCACCCTTATTTATGCCCCGTAGCTATTAAAACTATAATTGTACCATTACTTAATAGTTACTACGTAATGAATGTGTAATAGCTGCGCTGGCGCATGTATGAAATAACGCAAATAGCGAACGCGGAAAAGCTAGAGGTGTGATGATCAATATTATTATTGCGTGTCGACTCAAGATTTAGACGTGTTAAATCTCTAAGAAAATCTTTTGGATTTTCTGAGATAAACTGGTAATAGAATTTTTGATTTTCCTTCAACTTTCATTCTCTCCCTCTCTCTCATTTAGACATATTAGGCATGAAGAATAATATAAAAGTAATAAGACACGTGGTTTTTCGTTTTATCCATAAAACAATGACGGGGATACAACAGTTCGAATATTTGTGTCACGTAATTTTTAGGCACTAATTTTACTTAAACATGACGTCACAAGCCCCCACTCGGGATCGTTAATACTTTATAGGTATCTAAGTATGTTTTGTATTCTTAAAAAAAAAAAACAAAATATGTGTCCTAAACATTTTGTTAATCTCTAATTTGGAGTAATTCGAATGACTATACTTAATAAATAATCCTTGACTTCAATGGCAATCTATATAATAATGACGGTTTTATTGGTAGATTTATATATTGCTGTTTACAACCTATATGTTAAGTGCAGTATGCTTAACATACATTACATATGCAAATAATTTCACGGCTTGAATGTCGAAAGTACGTTCAAGTGAATGACCGTTCAGAAGTAAATATAATGTTTTTGATGCAAGCAAGATGTCTGGGTCTTTCATTGCTTCAGAGTTAGGTATTGGTATTTTACTGTTTATTGATCACATAATAAAAAAAAAACTGGTAATTCACTGTGATTAGTAGATATTTCATCACATTTCCATATGCAAGTCTATAAAATGCAAGTTAAGCTTTTTATTAATGGGGCATATTTCAGGAGTCCTGGTTTTTGCAAAAATGGCGTAACACTGCACTGTCGGCACTGAGATGCTGCACGTCTGTCTCGGGAACACTCGGCTAACGGACTGTTATATATATCATTTAAAAAGCAATAGAAAACATAGGTTTGCAAATGTTTATTATTTTGACGTGTCTTATAAATCGTCGCTGGCTGCTCGCACGAAAAAGCATGAGTCATTGTCACGTTTCGATTGAGCCGAGCGTGTAAGCAAGAGATAGGACGTACGTCTTACGTTGTCTCGTAAAATTATCCGTAAACCGACTTTAAAGATAACTAATATTTCAAACTCAAAATCATTTATTCAAACTTGGCTGCAAAACAACACTTTCGGAACCTGAAGAATTACAATAGGCAGCCCAAATAACGCCCACCCAACGCTAAACGCCCCTATTTTTCTCCTGGCGTATGGAACAGGGTTTTTCTTTAAACCGACGAAGTAATTGAAGGCCAAGCTTGTCCGTCTTTATACAGTTTGAAAAAATAAACGTTAATTTTTAAATTATATAATTTACTTTAACAGTACATATTTTGTGCACACTTCGGCAATTTTCAGTCCAAGACATTTCGGTTATGATGGAGGCCAAAATTTGTAAAGCATAGAAAAGGTACAAAAAAATAATATCTGGAATTTATTCCTCATTCATATCAAATTAAAACCAATCACACAACTTGATAATAAAGGCTTGTTTGTTTGGTCCCCCCTAATATGAATGAAGGTTTTATTAATTTGCATAACGGCCATTGATCACCTCCTTACCTTATCGTGTTGTCATGCGCTCATAACCTTTGTTCGGTCGAAGTAAACATCGCGGTTTGTTCAGCAGCACGTGTAACGTCCGCATCGCATGACTCCTTTGTTTTAGGTCACGTGTGAAACTGCGTTTGTTGACCGTACTTCATTATAAACAGTGATCGAATTTCGAATCAAATATATTGATCAGAGAGTTAAGAGAAAATATATTGTATGAGGAGGCCTGTGCCCAGCAGTAGGAGGATATAAAGGTATATGATGCCTCTATAGAAATATACTTATTGTGACATGGAAGACGTAGAAAAACGGTGCCAGAAATTATTTATTGATTTATTTATTTTTAACTTGATGTATGACCTGTACAAGAGTAGCTCGTGGCTAAGTCGGTGGATGGGTGACATCTTGTCATGACGAGTGCCTCCGTATTACGGTAGGCACGTAAAATTGATGGGTCCCGGCTGTCATTTTAACATCTTTGGCAGTGGTTCCGGTTGTCTGATAACCAGTCTTACCAAGGGCGGTCAGCTGGAACAGGTAACTGGATTTAGGAGGTTAGAGAGGCAGTCGGTCGACGTAAATAAATGGTACTTAGCACCATCTGGTTAAGACTAGAAGCCGCACCCAACACAGCTTGGGAAAAGACGTGATCTGTATAATCTATGTTAAATTCTCCTAAGTCTCTTCATGGTCGGTCTGATGTCTCCACCTCCCAGTTCCCAATGTAACGATGATTAGGACCAATTGTTCAATACTAGCACGTGATGTTGCAGTAATGCGAGTTTCCTTTATTTGTTAAAGAATTGGAGATGTCCGTTGTTTGTCAGAAACTGTTGTTAATGCGGGGTATTGCGTGAGTTGACTATATCGAATTCTTGTTATGTCTGGCGTGTTGTAACGACCTGGTGGAAACCGATTCATTTAAAACAAACAATTATTAAAGGAGATCAAATAAAATTGAATGTTTTAGTTACAATTCATAAGCAGATTTTTTATCTCTGACCTATATACTTAGGTATATCTAGTAACTATTGATTGTACAAATGGTTTACTATGGTAAAGCCAATTGATTTGGATCACACCACCTCTAACTCTACTATCTGCGCGAGACTCTTGAAGGAAAAATATTGACGCCTCACGCATGCTCTACTACACAGACAGCAAAATTTGAAGCTTTTAGGACTGTACATAGTCATATGGGGAAGTGTATTGAAAGAAAAGAATGATAAATCATGAATACTGCCATTTTTATCTAATATTAGTCGTTTCCCGCGGTTTCACTAACGTCCCGGACATATTACTTATCTTACCCGGATAAAATATAGCCTGTTACTCAGGGTGAAAGGAGCTTTACAATGGAGAAAGAATTTTTGAAATCGGCTCAGTAGTTTTTTAATGAAGTCATTACAAACACACACACACACAATATATTTGTTTTCTTCTTCATAATAAGTATTAGTGTAAAGTCGTGGTGGCCTAGTTGTTAAAGAGCCAACCTCTCAAGTGTGAGGGCGTGGGTTCGATTCCAGGTCAGGCAAGTACCTCTAAGTTTGTATGTACTTTCTAAGTATATCTCGGACACCAATGACTGTGTTTCGGATGGCACGTTAAGCTGTAGGTCCTGGCTGTCATTGAACATCCTTGGCAGTCGTTACGGGTAGTCAGAAGCCAGTAAGTCTGACGCCAGTCTAATCTAGGGGTATTGGGTTGCCCGGGTAACTGGGTTGAGGAGGTCAGATAGGCAATCGCTCCTTGTAAAACACTGGTACTTGAAGCCGACCCTAACATGGTTGGGAAAAGGCTCGGGAGATGAATACGTATTAGTGTAGATTGACAAAGCCAACCAAAGTTGAATGGCAGGATCACTAGTCCATCTTCACTGCGTCATTCAATTACCAAGCTAGGAGACAATAAAATTGAATTGTTAGCTTTACACCTTTGTTTTATACTATGCTATTCATTGTGATTGCTTGATTGACATTGTATGTACCGCGTCCTTTGTATAATTAGTATAAACATTTGCAATTGTGTTCAGCGACTGTTGTTCTAGCAATAAATATTGTTCTATAACACAGATTATTATAGAATTTACGTTGTTGGAGATAAAGTATAAATTAAATGTGTGTGGGAGTCTGTACCCCCCATTCATATCTACCTTACTTTTCTAACAGAAAAAAATACATGAGCCGCACCTCTAGTAGAAAACGATAGTTGCTGTCCGTCTGTCCTTGCGTGTTATGCTCGGTGCAGTAGGCAGTGCATTGTTTTATTTGTAAATGATATACTCAACTGGATAGATATACACTGGTACTCAGCTAAATCCGGTTAGACTTGAAGCCGACCCCAACATAGTTGGGAAAAAGTCTCGGGAGATGATGATGATAGTCAACTGGAGTCAGGGCTCTGTTTTTTGGGGACCCCTCCTTGTCTAAGCTATAGCTATGTGTGTGTGTGTGTGTGTTTGAAAGGCTCATTGAGTGATTATTTTATAGTATGGAAACTTTTACTACGGCCTCTTAAGTGCCCCTCTAACACAGACGCTTCTTATTTTGAAATTGTCTTTTAAGTTCTAAGGGTGGTATTATACCTGTCAGAGATCTTAGTCTTATGTACATATTTTGCTCATCTTACGACATTAAATGTACCTACATAAAAACACCGCGATTTGATCGTATACTAATGACATTAAAAAAATCACATTATTTTCTGGATTGTCAATGGCGATCTATAGTGTTATTATAAAGTGTTTGTTTGTTTGCTTGAACATGCTAATCTCAGGAATTCGTCTGATTTGAAAAAGTTTTATATACCCCATTGATCGAGGAAGGATATTGGTGCGTGATTGGTGGTAATAGTTCTCGCGATGCGAGTAAAATCGCGCTAAAAGCTTAGTTACATAAATTTAAATTGGAACAAGATATGTCCTTGATACTTGTAATACCTCCCTAAGGCATGCGCATGATTGCAGGTTGGTAGCGGGCTTCGCATCGGCTCTAGCGCTAATCCTGCTCGAGTACTTCACCTTCCTGTCCGGACTAACCATGTTCTCGTCTTCTGTCTCTCTCATATGTATCCTTTGATATGTTTCTTTTGCTTTAATCGTGTTTGGCTTTTTATTATTTACTTTTGTTGTATGTGTTTATTTGTGAAAGATTATTTAGTTTTGTGTGACATACCATCCATTCTTGTAATTTTCGTTTTTATGAATGTTAATATCTGTACTTGCATTAGAGGTAAAAGGTGTCTAGAACCAAAAGTCAGTAAACAAGCCAGCCCTGTCTTTTTGAAAGAGAAATCATCAAATGCCCCTCTCGTTGTAGGTGCAGCTGGAGGGACAGACTGTAAATAAATTATTATTGAATCAAGCGTTACTTTGCGGAAATCGGTTACAACAAATGTTAGGAAAGAATATCTAGTTTTAATTCCGCGAGACGAAAATTTAAACTTTCCTAACTTTTGTCAAGACTTTCACTGACTAAATCTCACTTTTGTTCCTTCTGGAAGTCTTTGTGTGCCAGGTAAACTCGAACAATAATCAAGATTTGATAATACATATATTCCAATATTTATACACTACTACGAAATGTACTCAAATGATGCCTGTACATGTAGTATGATATTACTTACCTATCTACTAAGACACGACCAGTTTTACTAGTCCTACTAAGCCATAAGGCACTTTCGCGACTTTTACTTACTCGAGAAAATGTATTAGTATTGCTTCCAGAATGTTTTGTAAATACGTTAGAAATCATAATAGAATTATTTATTTCGTGGATATGACAATTAATACAGATAACTAACGTCAAAATTAAGTTACATAGGATCACACTGAAGTTACTTGTCGTAATAACTCCAACCATATTACCTATTAGTGTAAGAGAAATTTAATCTCTAGTACTAGTTTTCTTTCTTGTAGTGACCTCTAGTCTCGAGTTGTGTTTGTCTAGAATCTGGAAAATGCATTGCTTTTTTTGCTACATTAGTTCACATTTATATACGCTACCTACATATTTTATTAAAACTATCAAAGTACATAGTTTATCAAAGAGTTAATTAGTCATTAGCGAATAATTTAAATTAATATAAAACAGTCGCTCTTATTATTTGAAAGTGGGCCACAGGGTTATCGGAATGATAACATCAGCCATTAATTTGGCTCTACGAGTATCACCCATGGTTCCCTGCCATACGTCATTTTCTTTAACCAATAGACAGACTGAAAAGAAAACCTTTCTTGAAAAATGCATCAGTATTTAATGGGGATAATAGGGTTGAATACCTATATTTGAACACAGAAATACCTACTTAACGTAAGAATTGCTTTTAAAGTTGTAAAGTCGGGTCCTAGAAAGATAGGAACTTTTTTCACGTATTTGTATCAGTTCAAATCTGTTATCTCTTAGAGCACCATAAAATTAGAAGCAAAGTCACGCGAGGCGGCATCACGCCACCGCTGCCATGGGGCGATGCAACCGCTAGGCTTGAGCAACGTAATTTTCAGTATATGTTTTAAGTTTTACTATGGGCTTTGACGACCAAACAATGTTGAGTGTTACTATTAAAACTATTTATTGGTTAAGGGTAGAAAAATATGTTATACACGCTGCGGCAACGTTGAAGGCAGTCTAAGATGAATCAGAACACTAAAATTGACCGTGATATACATCCGAGTGCAATAAAAGAGGATCTTATACATCCTGTAAATGCTAAAATGGAATCACGAGGGTACAAAAATAGCACTCTTAAGTGTTTGCCACACTGAGAGAAGGGATATAGGAATAACAAAAAAATCTAAAATTAAGGGATCATAATGATTTCGCTTGTCCGGCTGTCATTTCTATCTGAATGAGACACCTGGACTTACAATTTACTAATTTGTTCTTTTGGAACTGTAGGATTTTATTGACCTCGAATGTCCAAATATTTGAAAACCCTGAAAAAGAACAATGACCCTTAACTTTTGTGATTAGTGTATTTCTCGGAATACAAATACAACACCATTAACGGTCATAGCAATGAGATCGATAAAAATGTTTCGATAGTAGATCGGTTAATACAATGGTCTATCGATAACGTTTATGCAAATGTATGAAAGTTGTTCGTACACTTGCCAACTGCATGGCGTTGGGCAAATGATATACTTAGCCCTAGCTTTCGACTTTCCAAGCATTTCTTGCAATTCTTGCAACTCTTGCAATAATGAAGAATAAAACGAATTAAAATTTTACATAGCGATGTCTAAGGACTAGTATAAGCTCCACTTATCCCGAAATTGCGTACCTTGCAAAAAGTATTCCTAACTGCCAAGTAGTCGGGACATGCGCCTAATTCATGCACTAATTCATGCTTAATTCCACCATCGCGTAATTCGTAATTTAACAGTGTGCAAACAGCTTTAACAATAAAATTGCCGTTCACAATAGCTCCTTGACTATGTATATCAGCGATCGCCGGCCACGGATCTGCCTCAATAGCCTTAACGTACTTCGTGATAGGCGGTTGGCTCTGTGACTGGTATTGGCCAATTTTCGTCTTCTGCAGTGTATTCCCGTCCGTCATTGATGTCACCACCGCCTTCTTAAATATGTGTTCCATTAAGTGGTGAAAGTGTTGTTCTGTGTTTAGTTTAGTGTTTTAAGGTTAAGTTTTACTGCAAAATGAAGTTGAAGGAATTTATTAGTTTTTTTGTAAGTTGCCTTGTATTTATTGTTAGTTGTGCATTTGCTTTCACTTGAACTTAGTCTTGTTATTTGAGTTAGTATTCGCAATATTACTTTGGGAACATTTTTTTGCTTTCGTTGTAAGTAGTTCAACAACGTTGTAAGATATGCGCTTGCGTGTGCGCAGACATTCGAACACCTGTGTACTGTATATTCAGATGTTTTATAAAACAGCACAAGGGCCTAAATTCTTAGTTTGATTTAGATTCTCATTCTCAATTTTTGTCAGAAAATTCGGAAAATGTTGATACTTGAATAACCAGTTAATAATTTTCGCCAGATAACCACCGAGCACCAGCATCTAACCACATCGCACGACTACAAGGGGGGATGGTCCTTATACTTGGTTCTAGCCGGGATAGTAACGACTCTGGGCTCTTCGCTACCTGTTGGATATAATATAGGAGTTGTTAATACGCCTGCTGAGGTAAGTCACTATATTATGTCTAAACTAACGTCCGCTTGCGGTTTCACTCGCTTCCTGAGGAAACTACTTGTTATTTTGTTGTAATATAAGCTAAATTCTTACAAATTTTCATCAAAATTCGTTCAGCCATTTGCTCGTGAAGACAAACACTTTTCAACTTTCGCTGTTGTGTTGATATCATACTATACATATATCAAGTATGTACAGACGCCAGCGCATCAGATTTTCTGAATCAGCTTTGAACCATATGCTTCAGCTATAAAGTTGAAAATATATTAAGGAAATTGGACAGATTGTTGTAGCTTAACATGCTGGCGTATGTACACTATTAAATTATGAAATCTTATATGCCACTTCCTCTTATTTTAATTTTCCGGTTATAGGATATCTAAAGGACATAGCTCACTTAAACGACTCTGCTCCCACCCGACAACAAACGACTTGTTTATGGTTTCTCAAACACGTGTACAAAGAAAAGCAATCAAGTTGGTTGCTGATTGCTTTTGCTGTTTACATTTTCCTTTCATTTGTGATGGGAAACCTTAGAAGTGGTCAATTACAAATGTGATAGATTCTAGCAAAAACTAATGCCGACTATGTGATGTATGACTAGTGGAAAAACAATTCATCATCATCATCATCCTCCTGCCCTTATCCCAAGTTTTATTTGGGGTCGGCGCAGCATGTTTTTGTCTTCCACGCTCTTCTATCTGCCGTCATCTCACTAGTTACAGTGGAAAAACATTTATCCGCACCTTTTTTTTCGTCTGACATCAAATATCTCCTTGAGGGTGCAGCTAGAGGGAGTGTCAGTCTTTTACCGATTAAAACCCACTTTTGTTCCAACATGCATCCGAAATTCGGCCCCTTACTCGCAGATTCAAACTCCGCGTACTTATTTCAGGTAATAAAAACATTTTGCAACGAGAGTTTCATAAGCCGATACGACGTGGTCCTCGACGAAAAATGGCTGAACGTGCTGTGGTCGTCCGTTGTGTCCATCTTCATCGTCGGCGGGTGTACCGGCTCGATACTCGGAGCTGTGCTTGCCAACAGTTTGGGGAGGTAATATTAATGTGATTTTTTAGCATAATTTAGCTGTAGAATATCCTCTAACGCCGACTGCGTTAGCGTAGCTAGCACGTGTGGGGCACCTGGCGGGGTGCGGCACTGCGTGTTGTATATGTCGCCTCTTTTATTTTTATGAACATAAAATGGCCCCTCCCTCCACCGCTCTGCGTGCAGCTGGAAGGAGTTTTGGCCGCGGTTGGGGGTGACACCCGGAGTGAAAAGAGATGTCGTGCAGTGTTCCACAGTGTCTGAGGATGCTCCTGTGGAACAACGATTTCATTAAGCTCCTGGTATAATTTATGCCTTCAAATGGAGAGAAACTCATAAGTCATCACTTCACTAAAAACGCGAGTCTCATAAATAGCAGTTGTCTTAGCCAAATTGGCATTAAAAAAACTGAGGTCTAAATGTGTTGATGTCATTGCATATAGAAAAAAAAATTTAAACACTCGCAACCTCATATAAATTGGACATGGACAGGAGAAATGTATTGAACACATCCCTAAAGGCCATACTATTCTTGGAAATAATTTATGAGCTGTGTCTTACCTTGCCAAATTGGATTTGAAGTGTCGATCCAATTTAGCCCGTTCGAACTGCATCACTATGAAAATCTCAAAGGTCGCTTATTATGAAGACATTAGAGAAAAAAAGACCTTGTTTGTGTCATTTTAATGTAGCACAAACAGAGATCGGATAATACAACACTACAATGATGTGTCGCTTCTCGCGACTTGCTTGAGTTTGCATAACATTCGTTGGCTATTCAACACAAGGCGTTATTTAATCCATGGTGGTCTGACCGTCTGATACAATAGTCATACCATAAAGGGTGTTCATATAAACATCCAGAAAGTATTGTCAACTGTAAGCAAACTGTCCATCTGAAGATTACCTACCATCTTCATCATCAGCCTTTTATGGTCCCACTGCTGGGTGGGCAGGCCTCCTCTCACGCGGAGGATTTGAGCGTTAATCATTATGCTTGCTCAAGGCGGGTTGATTTAACACAGGAGGGGCCCCTCAGGGCCAGGGTCTGCCTGGTCTGAGGGTTATTCGTAAGAGTTACCGTAGCCCTGGCACACAGGGACCTCCAGAATTAACATTATAGGTCTTAATCAGTAAGAGTCTGACACTCCCTCCAGCTGCGCCATCAGCGGGAGTTCTTCGTTAGAGTCTAGCAATCCTTCCTGGTCTGTTCATAGGAGAAGGAGTTACTTAATAATTGCTCATCTTAAGATTCGCAGCTGTAAAATAGTACAAGATAGGTATACATTCCACCCCTTCATGAGAAAAGTACTATACCAGCAATGTGTCAGTAACAAAGGCCGCTAAAGATAAATAGAAGACACCTTCTACAAAGGAATTCTCAACACCCGTCTAAGATCTACAACGATCTGGTTCATACCGGTTATTAGCAATAGAGTTCTCATTTAATACATTTCCATTGTTTCAGAAAAATGGCCACAGTTTTAACGAGCGTGCTGTCAGTCGCCGGCGGGCTGTTGTTTTTGTTGTGCCAAAAAGCTAACTCAGTAGAAATGCTTATTTTAGGAAGATTACTAGTCGGTCTTTCTGGTGGTGAGTGACAGAACTTTTTTGTGTCTTGAAATAAGGATAATTTAAGCTTCTATTGGTAAAAGGCTGTATAGGATAGTACTTTTTTCTTTTACACACATCCTGAAAAAAAAAAACTGGCTTGCCTTCCTACCTTGTCCCACCTTGTGTGTTTAATTTATCGTTGTATGATCAGCTGCTCTCGCTGTCAAAGCGTAATAGTCGAAGACGATAGTTTGTTAATCATATCATATATATGGTGTTATACATGAATATATAATATATCCACGACACTTTTGGAGCCATAACAAGTGGGAACACGGCTTATTCTAATTATTTTAGTTCTGATTTTGTATTCACAAAATTAAAATAATAATAATTAAGTAACATAAATAATTTAATAACTTTTATGTCATCCACAGGCCTAACCACCAGTATAGTGCCCATGTACTTGACGGAGCTTGCGCCACCCGCGCTTACGGGGGCTTTGGGGGTCGCGTGCCCCATGGGGGTCAACGTGGGGGTGCTCGTCGGGCAAGTTATGGGCTTAGATTTTATATTGGGTGAGTTTTACATGTCTCGTTACTTAGCTATATTATTGGGGTTAGATGATGGGGTCATTGGGGTCGTGCGCCTCTTGGGGCAATCGTTGGTGTAAAACTATGATTGGTTGATGGATTGAGATTAAGAGCACCCTGTGTAAAATTAAGCTAAACTGAAATAAATGTGTCATCAAACAGTTGGATTCAAGTACCTACCATTGTGCCTTGAGATTCCATTTATTATAGTGTTGTCAGTATAATAAGGCAGTCGAGCGAGTGTAATTAATAATGGTTGTATTGTTTCAGGTCGCGCCGAAGACTGGCCGTACCTGCTGTCCGTCTATGCGTTGCTAGTCATTATTTGTTTACCGTTGTTATTTATACTGCCAGAGAGCCCTAAGTACTTATTTGTAGTTAAGAAAAATGAGGAGAGAGCTTTAAAAGGTAAGTTCATTTGTCCTATATAGCATCATACTTATTGTTATAATTCAATAGTGATTTTTTGGTACTACAGAAAAAATATAGATTATTATTAATAAATATAAATTATTTGAGGGGTGCATGAGACTTTCTAAAAAAAATGTTTATTTACAGGTGTAAATGGTTCTAATAAAAATATTCAATTATTTTCGCATTAAAGATTCTTTAAACCTACAGACAGACATGTGTTGCTGGGGAGTTCGTTGCGCCACTTCTTCCCAGCAAGAACACATAAGAAGTGGTGAAGGGTGGGCGTTTTGGGGGCTGACTTTTGTAAATTTTGACGTTTAAAAATTACAGCCAAGCATCCAAGTTTGAATGACTTTGGCTTTAAACCTGAAAAAAGTCTATAAACCCAATAGGAACCACAGTTTATGACGTTTTATATTAATATTTGCAGAACTGAGTCGCCTTCGCGGCCTATCACCAAGCCTCCTGTCAGACGACATAGAGCTGCTGCGCGAAGAGGTCCGGTGTGGGGAGGCCGCCACCCTCAATGGGGAACAGGAGTGGTCCATGATACGAGTGCTCAAAGACAAGAGGCTGCGGCTGCCATTACTGCTGGCTTGTACTATGCAGGCTGGACAGCAGACTAGTGGAATCAATGCCGTGAGTTTAAAGAATATTCTTTTTTTCTTGATGGTACTTTGAGGAGAGAGGGTAACACTTATGGTATGTCTGCGCGTCTCTCCTGAATGGGTTTGGGTTGAGAAAGTATTATGGAAGGGGAGAAGTGATGAGATAGATAAAAAAAAGTCTAGAATGTTCCGGTAGTCCATTCTGGCTGGTTCTAATGAATTGGATTTATTAATGTTAAGACTCTGGACTGTTTCAGGGAACTTAACGCAATGTTCCCAAAAACTGTCCTGTATCCTCATGTAGAGTTAATTTATCCAGGCAACATTACAGTCGAAATACCTGTATAGTTTCTGGCTATAGTCATAATAACATCTTTGTTAGGTAGCTTTGGTGTCAATTACATACTTGCTTGGTACATTTATATAAGAAATTTAAATTAATACTAGATAAGGCCTTTCATAGTTTTTGATGTTTATAATATGAATTGTTTTGGAACATAACTAGGTACCTATTGCATTAGGCGAAGCCTGTTATAATAGTGTAAGTTTTTATTGAATAAATAAAATTAACTGGTCTCGGGTTCGTTTCCCGGATTGGGTCGAAATTGCTTTGTGAGTTTTAAAAAACTTCTACAAAAGCACCCCGGACTCTGGAAGTTGGTGATTTCTTTTTTTACTATAAGTATGATTTGTCCCCAGGTGTTCTACTACTCGCAGACGATCTTCAAGCAGGCGGGTCTTACAGAGAAGAACTCACAGTACGCCACAATCGGCTGCGGGTTCATCAACGTGTGTACGGCCGTACTTATGCTGAAGCTACTTCCGCGGTACGGCCGCCGGCCGTTACTACTAGCGTCTATATTCAGTGCCTCTGTTATATTGGCGTCGCTGGCCGCTTGTATGAGGTTTATGGTGAGTATTTAATTATATAGCCACTTGAATGTTCTTACAGACGTTTTGTTCGTTAAAAAACAAAAAAATATGTTGAGAAACACTTGACGCTGGTAGGTTAAGAGCAAAGTTAACTAGTGCGGTATTTATACATATTGACGTAGTTAATGGTTATCCACTCTAATGTCTTACGGATGAACAGACTCCAGCACATCAAGCTACCTGAAACTGGCCAATTTTCCCAATCAACTTTGAACCATATGCTTCAGCGATAAAGTTGAAAATCAATTAAGGAAATTTGACAGATTGTAGTAGCTCGATGTGCTGGCGTCTGTACAAAAACTCATCGCATTTGACCGATATATTTTTTAGAAAGATTCATAAAAATATATGTTGAGAAACGCTTGATACTGAAAATGAAAAAGTCAGGAGTTTCAAATGTATGGCCGACTTTAAAATAATTAATTTAATTTAGGTGATTAACACAACAACCCGCATTGAACAAGCGTGGTGATTAACACTCATTCCTTCTGTATGGGAAGAGGACTATGTCCTGTCCTGCTGAGAGAGAATAAAAAGGCTGATGATGATGAGTAATGTCAAATCTAAAATTATTTGTATGTATGTTCGCAGGACGTGGTGTCGTGGATGCCGTACGTGTGCATGATAGCGGTGTTGTCGTATGTTCTAGTCTACGGGTTCGGCCTCGGCCCGATACCTTACTTCATTGCCTCGGGTCAGTATATTGTGATACCTTTTATTTTGCCCTCCCGCTGTGGGTGCAGCTGGAGGGAGTCTCACCCACCTATGTTCTTTCTATGGAGATCTTTGTGTGCTAGGACCACGTATACGGTTTTTAATCGTTGTGCTTTTTTTGGAAATTATTATTAAACTAGCGACCCGCCCTGGCTTCGCACGGGTGCAATGCTGATACTAAAATTATACATATAAACCTTCCTCTTGAATCACTCTATCTATTAAAAAAAACCGCATCAAAATCCGTTGCGTAGTTTCAAAGATTTAAGCATACAAAGGGACATAGGGACAGAGAAAGCGACTTTGTTTTATACTATGTAGTGATGACTACCCCCTACTGTGGGTGGAGTTTAAGGAAGTGTTAATATTTCTACTGATTAAAACTCATTTATATTCTCTCTCTCTCTAGACCTTTGTTTTCCAAGAACACTTTAAGTAAATAATAAAAAATAGTAAAGTATTAACTTAAGGATAATTTTATGGCTAAAATATAAATTGTTCGATTCCAAAATCCCGTGCAATTTTGATACAAAAATTAATTTCGTAATAGCCAACACACTCGTTTCTAAAAATGTATCCGAATATCCGATCACTACTACATTATGGTCTATTTTTGTCCCCCCCTCAGAGATATTCGAGGTGGGTCCGCGTCCGGCGGGCATGGCGTGGGGCTCGCTGGCGAACTGGGGCGGCAACTTCCTGGTGGGCATGTCGTTCCCCAGCATGCGGGAAGCCATCGGCCCCTACTCCTTCCTCGTGTTCTCTGCCGTCACTGCCGCGCTCTTTGTCTTCCAGAAGTAAGTGTCGCTTGGAAGTTATATTGTGGATTATAAGTTTCAACGAGACTCTCAGTTTTGCGGGACGGATGTATATAAGAGAGGGGTGAGGGGGTGGGGTTGGGGGTCCAAAAAGATATTCTGCCTTAAAGAACAATAGTCGATGGACACAAGCTATAAGCATCAAGCTTATAGCTTGTGTTGTGCAAACTTCAATACGTTGTCTTAGTATTTTTACCGAGTGTCCAATATTTTTTAATGCTTAACTAAGACGGCTTCATTATGATCACCATATTTTAATTCGTTCGTCACGCCCGTCTTGCCGTACGTCTTGAGACCTTGGCTAAAGGTACAGCATACAACAGCAAAAACCTTTTTCAAATATTTTTTCTTTTACAGGATGTACTTCCCAGAAACCCGCGGTAAAACCCCGACACAGGTCACGCAGCTGTGCAGCCGCGGCTTCAGGTCGAAACCTCTTCTCTCGCCCGCGCTCTCCACTGTATGACGTCATCAAGCTAATGACGTATATGTGACGTCACCGTTTGTAATGCATGCCTCTGATACGTAAGTGGACTGTTTTGTATTTTTGAAATGGGGATAATTTGGATCGGTTTTTATGTAAAAAATATTATTTAGTTGTTTTTTTTTGTTTTATGTTAAAAACTATAAACATTGTAATTTGTGAATGAATCATTTGTTGGTCTTTTTGACATAAAATAAATTCTTTAATATATGTCTCATTTTACCAACAAAAGTTTGTGAGTTGCCATCTCAGAAACTATAAATTAAAATCCGATCATATATTTTTCTTTTTTCTATATCCTCTCTTCAAAAAATTACTAAAGTAAGATGAGCTCAAATTGTAATTGAATGAGAGATTTTTAAATTTGCATGTCAATAAGCATAACTACGCTAGAAACTTTTAACCTTTTGACCGCCACGACAAAAAAAGACAGACGTGCCCTCAGCGCCAAGCTTAAGAATTTATCCATAAATACCTATAACATAGTAGTGAAATTGACTATGAATTTTTAACTTTAAAAGTCTGTCATGTAGTCGTGACGGTGCTGGTCACTTTTTGGTTTGTCATTTATACGTGACTGTGGCGGTCAAAACGTTAAATATAATATGGCCGCGCATATACACACGGAAACATATCTATGTATATTTTTATACTAAGCGAAAATACTCGAATTGGTTTTACTTAAAATTTCATTGGAATCTCTAGAAAAGGTCTATTTTTATTTTTTAAAATTGTGTTTTATATTTGACCTTCATACGCTCGTGGGATAATCAAATTCTTCTATCCTACTAATATAATAAATGCGATTGTTTGTAAGGATGTGTGTGTATACATCGGTATGTTTGTTTGACTTTCACGCTAAAACACATTATGTTTTTATTGTATTTCTTTTAATTTAATGTGGTGTAAGGATAGTCGTGTGTGCTATTGATATATAAAGGGTGCTCGGTGCATTTTGTATATTTTTTTTGTATTGTTAAATTAAATGATAAGTGCACTTTTTGATATTTTGCGCTAGTTTTACAAGAGTTTGAGTGACTTCAGCGTGTTTGTATTTTTGGTTCAGAATTCTGCGTAGCGTAGCGTCAAACGGCTAGCTGTTTGATTGAATGGCTAGTTTAATTCTGCGAAATCACATTAAGATACTATATATTTTTATGTATAGTTTTTCTAATACTAATGAAGCACTGAGCCATTAAAACAAATTAGCTATAAGCTTCTAAGGAAATAGTTTGTTTAAGTTTCCTGTGTTATCTTACAAGTCTCAAATCCATACTGGTTGTTGCTTGCATGTATATAATAACTGGAGTCAGGGTACCGCGATATAAATATATAAACAACACTAATATCATTTACTCAATATTTCTTAATACCTACTTATCTCTTAAACTCCTTAAGGCTGCAGGGTTGCTCGGTAGAGTTACCGCGATTGCCTTGGCACATAAAGGGTTCTAGAAGAAAGTGAAAAATGGGTTTTAGTCAGTAAAAGTTCCACTGCACCCACAGTCTCACACCACACACACCACAGTCACCGTCAAAGGGGGAGTCTTTGATGATTTTGATTTCTCACTTCAAAACTACTATAAATATGAAAATCTTTAGTGTCGAGGGTTTTGTGTCACTTATATATGTGTAAAAAAAATCAAATCGGTTCAGTACTTCCTGAGATTAGCGCGTCCAAACAAACAAACATTTCAGATGTTCATATCTCCGGAACTCTCACTCCAGCAATGTCCGTCTTTAAGGCGTTTTAAAGTACAAAATAACTAGTATCAGTCATTATAACAGTTTTGTAAGATCGTTATCACATTACATCCATCCATCTTTTAAACTATGAGGGCCAGTTTCACAGGTTACGGATAGCCACTATCTACCAAATAAATAAAAAATGAACAGAGTTTGTATGAAATTATCTGCCAGATAAACTATCTGGAACTTATCCGTAACCGGTGAAACTGGCCCTACATAAAATTAATTTATGCTTCGTGTGCCTAGATTAATGTTGGTTACAATACAGGTTTAGCTAGATTATAAAAGTAGTATTTATTATTTAAATACAGGCGTGGGCCCTAATTATAGACGGAGAGCTGGGAGATGTTTTTGAGTAGGTATGTATATCTTTGAAATTGTAAAAATAAAATATGAAAGCTCCATCAGTTTGTAACGAACCAGCTCTCAGGCTATTAGAATACTATAGTAACGGATAAATATTGTTAATATCTGTCCCAAAACAGCTTTTCTTGTATCAACGTAGTTCATTGGCCTGGAAACTGTATTCTGGGCCGGTTTCACAGGTTACGGATAGTCACTATCTACTAAATAAATTCACAAATGGAAAAGAATTTGTATGAACTTATCTGCCAGATAAACTATCTGGAACTTATCAGCAACCTGTGAAACTGGCCCTTAACATCTCAAATAAATCTTACGGGAACGCACGTACACTCAAATGTAGATGTTTTAATAATCCTAATACTATTATAAAGGCGAAAGTTTGTAAGTATGGATGTATGGATGTATGGATGTATGGATGTTTGTTACTCTTTCACGTAAAAACTACTGAATGGATTTGAATGAAATTTTACCACAATATAGCTTATACATCAGAATAACATATAGGCTACTTTTTATCCGGGTATGGAAAGTACTTCCCTCAGAAAGCGGGTGAAACCGCTGGCGGAAGCTAGTAATTAAATAATTTTGGTAAAAATTCTATTAAAACATGTTTTTTTTATACATAAATGTGTATGTAACCGAATCTACATCTTGACTGACGGCGGATGAAAGGACCACGTCTGTGTTTAAAGGCAAATCTTATTGTTACAATAAATTTTCATCACGCACAAATTGTATTTATAATATTAAAAACGTCCGTCACTTCGTGTCTATGCAGTTTTTTACAGTATATACTAGGACTTACAAAAATCACTTCTAGTGCATAATTTATATTAAAAAAAATAGAGGAATAAGGATTATTTTTGTTGTTTAATTATTTTTTATTAATTATAAGTTTGAGGGAATGTAAGCTCTTGTATGCGTAAAATATTATTTTATTGTGCATTTTTACAATAAACATTGAAGTACCGTTTATTTGGATATTTAATTTGCTTACTGAACAATGCCCTAAGTGTCTATGGATTCATTTAAATATGAATAATGAAGACCCTGAAATCCAAAGTGCGATTGAAGAGGAAGGTGGGTTTTAGTATGTAAGAGTTTGACACTCTGTTCCGTCACACATACTTTTATACATATCTTTGGATTTAACTTGTGTTTTGTAGATTTTGTTCCAAAATTCCCTTATTCTAATATTTCACAGTCAAATTTCAAGCTCCCGTGTTTATTGGCGAATGTTATAAATGGCAACACCGTATCAAAGCTAGCAACACCGTCATGAACAGGTCGCTCGGTGTGTTTTTACTTTTTGGGGATATTTTACATTGATATCTAAATAGTTCTATTGTATATTGGAAGAAAATGCACTAAAAACAGCACAAGTTAGAGGTTTTAATAAAATAGCAATAAAGAACAATGATTTTATTGAAGCATCAACAAAAAAAAAATATTTTCGAAAATAATATCTATTACTTTACTACTATCTACAACTACAACTTTATCTACAACTTTAGAACCGAGCTACTCAAAAAATAAAATTATCACTTTACTTTAACTTTCAAGTAATATAAACAATTTTGTAAATTGGTAATGATTTGTTATCACAGAAGTTTCCAAAGCTGATTAATCTCAATTTAAAAATAAAATTACAGTCGAGTAAAATAATATCCAAAGAAAAAACACGCTTTTAGCCCGCACAAAAAATTTCAAACAGTCAGTCCGCTATCTTGGGGAGGCCGCCCGCCATATTGGATTTGTAATGACGTTTCTTAGTATTGTCATCAAACTCAGATTGTGTGCAAAATTTCATCCTTATCGAAGACCGGGAAGCGGGTAAAATTTTGATCCCAAGATTTTTTAACATACATAGTTATTTTCCATCATAGTAGCTATATACTTTTTAAAGATTTTTAGATCAATTTCCAAAGCTTTTAAGATTCCACGTTTTGTACACGTTATTTTTAAAAGTAAATCAATACAACGGATTAATATTATTCGCTATCGATTATGTCTAGATATTAATGCTGTATTATCTTCAAATGCATTTTACCGTTTATTGAAAGTACAGTATGTTTGGTACTTTGATTGTGAATTATCAAAAAATGCTTAGTGCTTGATGTTAACTAACGGCTTTTATTTTTCACACAGCAAATAACATTGCTTTTTGTGTACAGACGCCAGCTATTACAATCCGTCAAATTTCCTTAATAGATTTTCAACTTTATTGTTGAAGCATATGGTTCAAAGTCGATTGGGAAAATTTGACAGTTTCGGTCCGGCCGACCGTGCCAGTGATGTGCTGGCGTGTGTACAATGATATCTTTGTCAAAGACTAATGATAAGTATTCGGAACATCCACTCCACATTATATCATTTACTTCAACTACATATCTCATTAAAAAATAACTAAGACTATAAAAAAATACCTAGACAGCTTTATATGCAATGCTTTATCCATAAAACATAAAATACGGATGTACCAGACGCAGAATCTGTTAGGAAATGATATAAAAATATTAAAAAGTACAGTTATTTGTAACTTGATAATTTTAACCGAAGTATAATTATTGTTGACAGTAATCCCACAATAGATGCTCATAACGATATTTACAATAATTAAAAATTTGCATAAAAATATGTAAAAAATGATTTTATATTATTAGCACTTGAAATACGACGCCTGTGAGACAACTCTAATACCCAAAGTCAAATTAACTACATTGGTCACACCTATATACCATTCCCCTAAAAGCAAATCATATTTATTATGAGACAGAAGTTAATAAAAACAAATAAATATTTAAAAAAATTGATGCTTAATCACTGCGAAAAAAAACTACCAAATTGGTATTGATTCTAGTATTCTAGTAACACTAAAGACAGCGCTGTCAAAATATTCAAACTCCTTTGTTTCTCTAAGAAGGTGTCAGCTACGGAGGTAATCGTCAATTTCCTTTAGCTTGTCCCAACATACGAGTAGCAACACTGTATGTGGCCCAAGCCTTAAGTAATTAGCTCCTACACCTTTGTATAAGGAGATAGGTCCCTCGAACCGAATCATTTTCACGCCGCAGTCGATCATGCCTTTGTAGAGCTTGCCTTTGTTTTTGGCGTCGACAGCTGTTAAATAAAATGAAAAAAAAAAAAAATAGGAGACAATAAAAAAAATTGATGGTACTTGTTACACAATTAGATCCCAAAAATATTCAATGATATGATGATTGTCGGCTACGGCGGCTATTCTCTATTATGTAGATCAGCCAGCTGTGCAGGACATATTATAGTGCACAAGCTTTCGCGCAGACACAGGTGCACGCTCTATTCCCTCACTCTCATAATCCGATGGGACGTCAATCCGACACGACCGGAGAGAGATCAGGCACAGGACCGATATTTACGTGCTCTCCGATGCACGGGTGAATCAATCACCAACTTCCAGACTCCAGGCTGCTTTATGAAAGTTTCTCAAAACCCACAAAGCGATTTCGGCCCGACCCGGGATTCGAACCCGAGACCCCGTGCACAGCAGTCGCGCCTTGCGACCACTAGACCAACGAGGCAGTCGTATGTACGTGTATAGAAGTACCTATAGAAATTTACAATAGCAATCCCACATGGCTCAAGCAACTTTTATTACGTGACAACTGTTTGGTTCAGTCTATTGCTACTTACGTTGATTACACAGTCTAGTAGCAATAACATCGAAGGGGTTCAGGCACAGCGTCATCACTATGCCTCCAAGGTTCGCTCCGAAGAAGGACAGCATCAGAGGATACTCGGTGAACAAGTTGCGATTTCGCAGCCAGTCCTTGGCGTACGTGAAGCTTAGGATTTGGGAGGCGCTACCCGCCATGCCGCGAGGGATCTGAGGACCAACGCCTCGGAATAGACCTGAAATGAGAATTATTTTGGATTACTTACATTTCGATTCAAATTATTTGTAATCTATTCTATTCGATCGATTGTATAGGTCGTATTAACATTTTAGATTTGCAAAGTTGTGGCGAAGCTGTGTTGTATCGACTTTCAATGTCCAAGTGCTAACGGTTTCAGTTACTACCAGTAAGATCTTAAGTCGGTAAAATGATTATTTTACACTATAGGTACTCGATACAAGTTACCACTTAGGTGAACCTACTAGCCATTTTTCCAAAAATAGTTTGACTCAATTCTCTTTTGCTATTCTCAAAACAAGGCCGTGGTTGAAAAACGCTGTACCTTTAACACCTTCTTTTCTATATATATCTCTCAGTGCGCTCGCAGTTCCCTTGCACTCATGTTGGTGGCCAACCGCAATAGCCCTGGCTGCTTGGGACTGCAGCCTTGTCTTCACCAGATAGAACGGAGTCCCAGCTATAGATCCTAGGGCACCGCCGACGCCCGCGACAGCTGCCCCTCTAATCAAGGACGTGGCCCCCGTTGAGTCCTTTAGCATGCCTCTTCTTTCGGCTATTCGGAAGGATCCTAGCCTAGAATATATGATAAAAATCTAAATAACGCTTGTATACGCTAAAAATATGATTCAAAGAAACGATGGATTGCGTGAAACTCGAGAAAGAATGTTAACTTGTAAGATGACGGCAGATAGAAGAGTGTGGCAAAAGAAAATATGCCGCGCCGACCACAAATAAAATTGGTATAAGGTCTGGAGAATGATGATTTATTCTCCACCGATTTTATCACGTATGAATATGGTATAAATAGAAAAAAATTGAACTCTTGATCATCAAATGATAAATGATATTTATTTTGCAAATAGGTTGAACTCAACACTTTTACACGTCAACACATTTTTTATAAAGAACGAAATGAGATCGGCATTTCCTAACTGATTCATCAACCTGATTAAACATAACTTCACACTTACCTGAAAATGTTTAAAAAGAACTGAAACCCAAGCATGGCCGTCAGTCCATTTTGCAAGGCCACGGTACCTTCATTTTTGCCTACCACATACAGACCATGGGGCACATTCTTATAGAAGATAGCATGCTGGCCCCTCGCCTTGAGTTCCCCTTGTAGCTGCAACCTTACTTTGACGACCTCTATGGGGTTCGTGAATAGCGAGGCGAACATGGCGGAGACACCCCCCATTAGTAAGTCGGTTATGTCACGATTTAAATCGTGTGGTGATTTAGGTTTTTGCACATTCGCCATTTTTTCTTAGTCTGTGGAAGATCGAATATTCTTAAAGTACCTATCTATTAAGTAGAATTCACTCTTGGTTCACAACTTTTTAATCGAATTGAATGTGCTATAATTTATTTTAAATGGTATTGTACTGACGCCAGCACATCAAGCTACCCGAAACTTCAGCTTCAGCGACAAAGTTGAAATGGTAGTAGCTTGATGTGCTTGCGTCGGTACCTACCTACAACAATCTGAAAATGTTGAAATTACTATAAATGTATCATGAAATGCAAGCTAATACCTACTTTTTATTATAAGGAGAATATTTATGATTAGAACAACTGAGCCTAGCTATGACTAGGTGACAAAAATATCTGAACTAAGTTATACCGCGATAAAATTATATTCATCACTTGTTATATATTCTTGGAACTGTAGTGAACTTCATATTGAAAATTTCATGCTGAAAAAGAAATAATTTTACAAAGCTATATTCAAATTAGGTTTATTTGTTGCCTTGTTAAAATTAAATGGACTATGAAAAAAATATATAAAAATGTTGCAAGAAAATAGACAGTGTTTCTACTCTTGGAACGAAAACGTTTCATTGCTTTTCAGGGCATGAAATAGTTTCAAATGATTTATAAAGCTCTTTAAATAAAACAACATAAACTTTCTAAAATTTATTGCTACTACCATAAAGCTTAATTTTCAATAGTAATTTTTTATAACATTTGTTGGCAATACATTGTATATTTCTCCTACATATTTATTTATGTAATGGCAAAAAAAAACAAACAATATCTTTAAGGCACTGATATTTTGAGTACAACTGCCGTAGTTAGCATCAGACTATTTTTCTAAAAGAAAAACCATTTCCGAGAACTTATTTTGTCAAGACAGTTTCGAAGAGTTGTTTATTACAATAACATATTTAACAATAATAAATTATAACAATAATTCGGCTAATCTAATAAATAATAACATAATAATAATCTCAAACTGTTAGAATCTCTTTGGTTCATATCAGTTAGGGTTGCCATATAAAATAATATCACTAATTTTTGGTACACAACACAAACACAAGTTTTTTCAATTAAAATATTATTTGTACTGCAATTCTTGGATTAAATGCTATCATTTGAAAAGAAATACTAATTGAGTAAATAAAATGCTTAGAAAAAGGTATTCGTTAGCAATAATACTGAGTCACACGGGTGTGGGGAGAGTGGGGTTACTTTACCTACTAATATTCACATATGATCAGGTACTAAACTTATTGTAATCTAATTATTGCACTGTTCACTTATAATAACTAATAATCATTGAAAATGGAGGACAAAACAAAACGTAAACATAATACCTGGTTAACCAATAAATTAAATGTTGATACACTATTCTTTGTAACTATCTGCTATCATAAGAATACATAATTTCACTGAGTTGACATGTAACTGGTAAGAAAAACATTTAAGTACTAATAAATAATTTGACAATATTATCAGCAACTTCTGATACATTATCGTTCGTTGTAAAACATTTCCGATATCGGTCAAAACATAAAATAATATCATAATAATAAAATAATTTATAGTACTTGCACTAACATGATTGATAACAAAAAATATGGGACAACAATAACATTCACACATCTTCGAAATAAATTACCTAAAAAAAATAACAGAAGTAAAAATAAACGAATCAAAACAATCTTAAATGAGACTTGGCTGGGGCACTCCCGTGCCCTCAGATCTACACAATCTCACTTTTCACCTACACACCTCGAATAGAGGCACAGAATTAGCCACGAGCCATTAGCTACTAAAAAAAACCACTACGTGTGTAATTCGAGACTCTTTTGCAGATCTTTTAGCATATCCCAGAATACTAAAAGCAAAACAGTATGGGGTGCTTGCCTCAAATAGGAGGGGCCCATGCCCTTTCCAAAAGCTAAGACCCCCTCAGCTTTGACGATCTTTCTCGCACAGTCGGCGATGCCCGAATACATAACTCCTCGACCGTTAGCGTCAACAGCTGAAACAAATATTTAAGTTAAAAAAGATCATCTGCCTAGCCTTTTCCTAAGCTATGGTGGGGTCAGCTTCCAGTCTTATCCGGATGCAGCTGAGTACCAGTGTTGTACGTGGAACGACTGCCTGTCTGACTACCTTATCCGTTACCTGGGCAGCTCGATACCCCTGGGTAAGACTGGGGTAGTCGGCAACGACTGTGTTATGTGTGTACAAATGATAGCGTCTATCTGTGTACATATGGCACATTATAACAAAAAATAGAGAAAAACAGATTAACGGCAAGTTAACCCGTCGAAAAAAAATGGGGTCAAGTAATGTATGGGGTCTAATTACGAAGCTTAAAAACAGGTGATTGGCGAAAAAAATTTGGAAAAACATAGGCGACTTTACCTTGATTGTAAAGCCTAGTCATGATGACATCCATGGGGTTCAAAAACACAGTCTTCACCAGCGCTCCGATGTTGCTGGCCACGAACGCCGACAAATATTTAGATTGCTGGAACACGTTGTTGTTATCCATCCATTCCTTACATCTGAAAAATCAAAAAAATATCAATTAGACGACTCTTTTGTCCTTGTGTGAGCAGAGATTTCCGAATGACACTGTACCTATTTGCCTCTAATTTGGCCCCTATCAGAGCTTTTTGAAAGACCTTCTGCCTAGCCTTTGCCAAATTATGTTGGGGGTTCGGCATCCAGTCTAACTGGATGTATACCTGATAAGCTCCAATGTTTTACTTGGAGCGTTTTTTAGGATAGTTTCTGACTATCAGTGATGACTGCCAAAGATATTCAAATAATAGCCAAGACCCACAATCTAACGTGTTTTCTGAGACACGGAGGACTTCGTTATGAGAGATGCTCAACCATTCACGGACCAACCGCACTAAGTGTTGCTTATCCTGTGATTCATCGATCTGTGTTATTATGCCTTTGACAGATTCACGTAGTATTTTTTTTCAGATTTTTACTACACCGCAGTGCCGGGCGCAGTGTGCACGCCGTTTGTAAACTTTGGTTTGTAAACTCAAGGTAATGACCAATTAATAGTAGAAGTATTTGATTTCAATGGGAAGGCTATTGAAATTGCTGTTGTTTAGTATTTATTGATAGGAAAGGTCAATACTAACTATAATAAAAATAAAAAAAGTTTCTTAACCCCAAACAAGCGCGTGACCCGATAATATAACTAAGAGGGCGTGTGCAAAGTTACAATTACTTTAAAACTTGATATCTGGTATTTTTGCAATGCTTTAAATATTAATATTGTCAATTCGAGGTCAGGCAAGTACCAATGACTGTGTTTCGGATGGCACGTTAAACTGTAGGTCCCGGCCGTCATTGAACATCCAGTAGGCAGTCGTAACGGGTCGTCAAAAGCCAGTAATTCTGACGCCAGTCTAACCAAGGGTATTGGGTTGCCCGAGTAACTGGGTTATGGAGGTCAGATAGGTAGTCGCTCCTTGTAAAACACTGCTAAATCCGGTTAGACTGGAAGCCGACCCCAACATAGTTGGGAAAAAGCTCGGGAGAAGATTGTCAAATATGTAGAATTTGTCAAAACAGCGTCGGCCTTTTTTTATTTACGGTCGATTTGTGAAGATAATTAATCAAGGCAATCTCTGACGCAAGGAGGCGTTGCCTACTGGGGGCGCGGCGATAGGTCGGTCAACCGATGATCGTCACAACTTTTATTAGCAACAATTTCATCAGCTGACTCTTACAGCATGCTGTATTCTTCTTATCGTTGCCTGTTTAGGTATCTAAGCTAGACATAGCTTTATAAGTCAGTTTATTTTTAGAAATGGCAACAAGATAAGAATACTCTGTCACCGTGTGGTCCTTAGGTAACATTTGCTCTTTATTCAGATTGAAAACAGAAACTGTTGGCAAGAAGGTAAGAAGAATATAGGCTTGATATAAATTGAACTTAGACGACAGAGAATATTTAGCTCTAAGTACCTACTCCAAAGGGTAAATCGGGCCAAGCAGGTATTGACACGGACGTAGCTATAGCTTTGACAAGGGGGGGGCTTGGACAAGTAAGATAGATATGAATGGGAAGTCTGGACCCCTTAGCCCCCCTCCCCCCGCCTTATATACGCCCGTGGGTACTGACAAAATAATTTGGTACTTACACAGCAAACGAAGCAATTTGTGACGCCGACCCAATAGAATTCCTCATCATCATTCCATGGGCACCTCTCCATAACCCTGATAATCCATTCTTGGTGTAAATCTTCCGCATAGCTTTCATCATGCCTGGATGTGCATGCTGTGTCCCCACGGCTATCTTTTGTGAGGAGTATGACATGAGCTGTGTCTTCACCAGCTGTAGTGGACTTCCACAGAGTCCCCCACACATGCCAGATATGCAGCCGAAGAACAGACTGTTCACAAATTGAGTTTTGTTCTCTTCGTCTCTAAGGAGGCCATAGTTGTCTGCGTGTTGGTAGATGCCTAATCTAAAATTATATAAGTAAGATTAAACAAGAATATTTTTAATTAATACAGTTTGATGGAATCAAAGGCACCATTATGTAGATGATTTTTCTTATCTAATTTCTTGCATTATTTTACCTCTTCAAAATTTATATAAATTGCGTTGTTGTTCTTAAATAAATACAAAAATCAACACCATAATAAAGCATGCAGAGCACAAGCAACGAAGCAGCCAAAGAAATAAAAAATAAATTCATAAACTAAACAAAACCAAAAACAGCTTACCTTACCCCATTTACAACAAGTTGGAACCACAATGCAGGCACAAGTCCCTTCTGCAATGCGGCTACTCCATCATGTTTCACTATGTTGAACATCGCATGAGGCACATTTTTATAGTGGACCGCATGCTTCCCCCTAGCCCTGAGTTCCCCTTGCAACTGCATACGGGTCTTCACTACGTCGAATGGGTTGCTGAAAAACCCAGCCCCCACCCCTGCGAGACCTCCCACCACGAAGTCCATTGTACTACGGAAGGTACAGTGTTTCAGCACACAGTTTGCATGTTGATATTATTTAAAAAAAAAAAAACTGAAGCTCAATTATCTGTTGAGGAGTTTACATATGAAAGAAGTTAATTTGGGAGAATATTTTGTCAAGATCCATATTATATTGTCACAAAGGAAAGCCTTTTTGAGGCTTAAATTCAAAATGCAATTCAGGCAGTGTCATTATAATGTAATGATTCACATTGATATATTAATTTATATTTTTAAGTAAAATATACATATATTAAAGTCTAATATCACTTTTAAAATAACACTTTTATAAGTAAAACATATTTAAAGTTGGAAAGCGAACATGCAATCATTGCTGACAATGCTAGTTAATTTTTTAATTAAAACAGGTGAATGCAACAGCTGTAGCATTTTTTATACAAAATCATATAATTGTTGTTCTAATTTATTTGATGATGATACACACACACATACCTTGTTAGAGATCAACACCGAAATTTTTATAAAATAGCACAAACACACTCTTTTTCTTATATTTTTTTTTAATCTGTATTATTATATTTCATTCAATATTTTTACATCTAAAATTATATTGTTATACAATCAATTTAAAAGTTTTTTTTTATATCAAAGGGCAAAAAAAAAAGTCCAATTAACCACGTAATTAATGTACAAGAGAAAACTTGAGCGCGAATTTCTCTAGAATTTTCACACGGATCGTAAGTAAAGTTAAGACACTTTTCGCGGATCATCACGTGCGTATTGAACCGAAAAATTAAATATCTGTGATGTAATAATCAGTAAATGAGCCTTAAATTATCATACATGCGTCACAGAAAACTACGTACATACAAATATTTTACTACAATAAATATTTGTAACAAAATAACTAACCTTAGCCAGTGCCGCTGCAACTATCCTGAAGTCATCTAATGTATTCTATTAATGGTATATGGGTCAACATCATGGGCTGCCGTGAAGTCGATTACGCGACGGAAACTTAGAGAAAATGTTTTATTTCTATTTCTATGATTTCGTAATACAGGGATTTTTCATATGTCAAGCTAGCAAACATTGTTGAAATCTGTCAAATACGAAACTGACAACTCGCAATCAGCTGATAAAAATTGTTTGCTTGTCTACGGATAACCATCAACATTTAAGTGGAATGCTGCTTATAAAATAGGTCCTATTATGATTCAACTTGGTACCTAAATAAGGTTTTCTGGCTGATTGTGAATTTTTGGATTTTGGCAAAATGTCATGAAAACAAATATCACACTTGACAGCATTATTAAGATTTATACAAATAAAATTCACTGTGATAAGGGAATAAAGAAATAATTTCAAATTATGTAATTTACCACTTTTACATGCCAATTAAATAAATAAACTACCAAAAAATTCAAAACATGGCTGTAAAACTTGGTATGTTTTTATTTGAGGTGGTAGTGGAAAACGTGAAGAGTATGGTGGAAAGTAGAATATTGGTTATAAAAAGTGATTTTGCGAATATATTTTCACTGGAACTGAAAGATCCGAAACAAATGCATATAGTGATGCCAGAACCCTTACCATTGCCACCGGAGCCGCCGGGAAAGAAAGGTAAAAAGAAAAAGGCAAAGCCGAAAAAACCCAAAAAGGGCAAAAAGGGTAAGAAGGGAAAAGTTGAGGAGCCGCCACCAGAACCAGCCATACAATCTGGGCAGTCGGTGTTATTCTCAAGCAGTGCAGAGATATTGATACAAAATATGAAGAAGAGTCCTCTCGAGCTGTCTTTATGGAGCAAAGAAGAGAATTTAGTCTTCATTGGCAACACGAGCATACCTTGGGACCCAGTATTTTTAATATATTTAGAAAAAATCGTTAACTGTCAGGAGCCTCCTCCAGTGGTCGTAAAGGATGAGTATAATATATTCGAAGAAGGTAGGGCTAAACTAATGGCAAAAATATCAATTCAAGTCAAATTATCTTACCTCAATGAAAAGGTTACAACAGCATTCCGAACTCTTTCAGAAGATCCAACTTTTCGGAAATGTCTTTATACTGGAATTAATTCCAAAACGACGTCTTACATGTGCACGTTGAAGACGACCGATGAAGTATTTGAAGAAAATTGTAATAAGGTAGAGAATCAATTTATTGTAGATAAGCCGAAACCTACAAAGATAGCGTTCGCTGACTACAAAAATGCTCCTGCAGCCAATCTCGCCTTCTTTGATGAAAACGATTATTGTTGCTTGAGTCATGCAGACAAACCTCCTGAATCGATATACAAGTCTCCCGAGACTTGTCCCGATATTGATTTTATTATTGACTATGTTAGGAAAATCATCGTATCTTGCAATGATAACATGAGGATGCTAACTCCTCGACCTACTATCAGCCCGAGGGTGAAAGCCACGGATATTGACAGGCTTTGTTATTGCCGAGAGTCAATATGGCCTAAGGGTGAATTCGCTGAGCGCTTCAAGAAAGAAGCTAAAATTGGCCCCTGTCCTCTTTGTATGGATGCTGGGAAAGAGTCTGCAGGATTTACTGGCGCTAGTTTCGACATTGCTAACATCCGAGGTCCATGTGGTAAACCAGAATGCAAAATTGCTAGAGATATAAGGGCTTACATCGAAAACCTCGTCGATGAAGACAATGTAGAATTTATGCTCGACGATCTCATTGGACCTTGTGGGAGTAAAGACTGTACATTAACTGCAAGAATTCAAGACTTTCTACGACATGAAGGCGTGTTTTCACATGGAGCGACATTGGAAGGCATGTCCACTCAATGTGCTTGCATTGACAAAATGAAAGAATCACTCAACAGGAGATCATCATGTGCGTCTATCTGTAGTAAAGATTGCGAAGACGCGTCGAGCGACGCAAACATCTGTGAAGGGAAAGGGTGTCCCTATAAAAACCCCGAACAAAAAGTGTACGATGTGTACTATTTCACTGTACAATATGACTTTGAGAATAAACCCAACAAAACACCTTCTGGCAGTGAATCTGATAGAAAATCTGATGGGAATGAATCTGACAGCAAGTCAAATAAATCACATAAGTCTAGCAAATCAAATAAGTCTAACGTGTCCCCCACCAAGTACAAATATTGTGGAGCCGATTGCCCAAGTGTAAAAGCATCGAACACTAAAACATCTTGTTCTAAAACCATTTGCTCCACCGATGCAAGTAAATTGAACGATGACGAGTCTTCAAAGTGTGTGTCTCCAGTATGTCCTAGCAGACATGAATTCGATCCAAGTCCTGCTGACAGCAATATAGAAATGCGATTCGATGAACTTCGCAACCCGTGTTGTGTGAAGTCGTGCGACGTTGCTGAAAGAGTTAAAGATTTTATCGCTGACGGGGCTAAAAAAATACCAATTTGCCCCAAACCACCCGGCGAAGAGGATCCTTGTTATTGTGATTGTGTGTGTACATTTAAATTTTCGAGCAAAACTACCTATTGTGCTGTTTGTGGGGGCTATGAGTGTCTCGGAGACGATATGCAAGACCAACCTGAATTTATCAAACCTCATCCTTGCCCCGTGTACCATAAACTATACAATAAAAAGTACATTGATGTTCAAAGTCCCTGGCCAGAAGAAGAAAAGAATGAAGGAAGTTCAAAAAATTCTAGAGGCGGTTCAAAAGATAAGTCTGGTGACAGGAGATCAGTTTCTGCAAAAGGTGGTAAGGGACCAGTTGATAAAAAAAGCTCGCCAGAGAAGAAATCGCCTGAAAAGAAAGACAGCGGCGAAGATAAAACTAAGAAGTCTAAGAAAAGTGATAGCGCAGAAGGTAAAGAAAAGTCTAAGAAGAAGAAAAAGAAAGA
Source organism: Heliothis peltigera (assembly GCA_958496145.1). Lineage (NCBI taxonomy): Eukaryota > Metazoa > Arthropoda > Insecta > Lepidoptera > Noctuidae > Heliothis > Heliothis peltigera. The sequence continues at coordinate 1,920,504 of OY292326.1, read as the reverse complement.
CAACGCGGAAGGCGAGGCGAAGAAGCAAACCAAATCTGAAAAGAAGAAAGTTGGGAAGTTTACCGCCGTAACAGACGCCATGCGTACGTTTCGTTTCCAAAAAATATTCCCCTATTTTATCCACGAGATCTTATTTTGTATATCTTATCCTTCAGCCGCGGCAATGCCTGGGAGAAAGGAGGATCCGAAAAATATGTACCACTATCCCCCAGTTCCGGCTTATATGGGCTGGAATTGGACCGCCGAGGACGTTCCGGGAATGAAAGTAAGATAAAATACACCATTTTTTGCTTTCTGGACGGAGCACAGGCAGCAAATCAAGAACATAAAAATAATATTCAGCTGTGCGTCACTTGTAATAGTGTATTGTTACACGAGTTGGTTTTCAATGTTTAGTTCTCGAAGGGTAGTATTTGTATATAAGGAATCCATCTCGGGAAACACCTTTCGTAGCAAAAAGCCTTTTATAAATCTGGTCGGGATCTACCTTGATCCTTTACCTAAGTACATACACCGTCACACGTAAGAATATAGTTAAGTTTGTGTAATAAAAAATCGTTTAGGAACACTTGAAACGTGGCTCATCGCGGTAAGTCTGTTTACATTCTTGGTTAATGAATATCAAGTTAATTAAGTCATCCTTAACCTATTCGGATACAAAAGAGTATTTTTATCAATTTAATGAAATCTGCGATTGTTACGTATCTTGCTTCACAAGTAAAACGCTGTCTATTTATTTTTCAGGCGTTGACTCATATACACTTATGTTTTCAGGTACGACCAAATTGGCGACCCGGTGCCGCAAATGCAGTCCTAGTTCGAAGATACAGGGCGACCAGAGAAGGTTTAGACAGCATGAATAAAAAGAAGCGGGCTTTGCTGCAGCGCAAGAAGAAAATCGAAATGAAGCCTACATTGGTCGTAACAAAGCAAGATGGAGAATACACCGTCCAAATGGAAGTGTTCAAGAAATTCTCTAAAGAGCGACTCCTATTCCAATATCCTTACGATGAAAAACCGCCTCTAATCTATACAATAGGCAAGACAGCAGAAGAGAAACGCAAAATTCAGAGGCAGCGCGATAGAAGAGAACGCAGGGAAACTAGGAGGAAGAGTAGACTTCTTCAGTCTACATTCAGAGATAGGTGTCAAGAGATTTGTTTAAAAGCTTATAATCAAGCGATCGGGCTGCTGCCTTTGCCACACCCTAATGCCCCTGATTGTCCTTGCGCCGAGACCAATGGTGCCCTCACTCCACCCATTATAGATTCCTGTTCTTGTTCAGATGTCGGTACCATATCGTCAAGTGATACTGATAACGATGAGTGGGTTGTAGAATTCACACCACCTGCAGCAAGATGGGATACTAAAGCGAAACATCCACCTGTGTACGCTTCAAATGAAAGTCAGTACAATTATTTAGATTATAAAGTAAAAATATTGGATAAGAGCGGTAACCCAGTGCCAAGATTCTTTAAAGGTCCCGACGGAAAACAGGAATGCAGTGATTTAGGTGGATTCTGGAGTCCAAAAAAGGTTTGGTTGGAGATCAATAAGGACGGCTACATAGGACCGGATGAACGATGGGTACCGATGAACTTTATTGGACCTGATGGTTTGTACTATTCAGCCGAGGAAGGATCCTTTACAGACAATGCTGGACAGATTTGGAAAATAGGTGTAGACGGTTATATAGACAAGGATGGTAATTGGGCCTGGTATAATACAAAGAAAAAAACAGTTAAAGGTACAAAATCAAAGTCCACCGCCACAGCATCAACTGTTGATGCGAAGAAAGGTGGAAAATCTCCTGCAGATGCGACGAGTAAAGGAAAAGGCGGTGAGTGTAAAACCAAAGCAGATACAACGCCTGCCGCGCCGCCATCGCCTGCAAAAACTAAACCAGTAGCTGAGAGGAAACGATCACTACTGCCAGCTACATCTACATCACCGGTATCATTAGCCAAAAACACCAAGAACTTGGACAAGGCAAAGAAAAGTACTACACACCAGCCTGATAAATCTAAAAATCCCTTAGTTATGAGTGTCTCTGTAAATTATGATAAAAACAGACTACCTCGCATGTCCCAAATGGAACGGAAAGCGCACATGGACGCGAGGAAATTGGCGAAGTACCGTGAAATTATAGAAGAACTTAGAGCTTACGATGATATCGGAGAATTGAAGCCCCCTCGAAAAACCAACAGGGCTTCAAACACTCCGAGAAAGAAGCTGTCTCCCTTCACGATGCAGGGTTTTATTAACTACGAGAAGAAGATACAATCTTTGGCAACGGACAGGTCTCTTGGATTCCTGACATCTACCACATCCTCACCTCTTGCATCTCCCATCAGAAAATCAAATGTAGATAACACTCGAATATAATTTATACCTTTCCTTAAAGGGACGTTATGGTGAATCAAAAAAGTTTTATCAGCCATGAACTTATAAAGAATAACTGTTTGTAAAGTTGTTGTTCTCTGTTGGCGTTTATTTTTAGATAATACTGTAGTGAAAATAAATAATATTTATGATAGATAGGTCATATTTTGCAATGGCACGTCAAAGCCAGTGGGTTTAACGTTTTTTATAAAATTTGGGAAATTTTTGTTTTTAAAAACTAAAAGGCAAAGATACTAAAAGAAGAAGTACGATGAAAAAACATATCCTTCAGGGATATTGGTTTTAAAATATTAGTTGCATAAAAAAGTATTTTTGATAGGAACTTCTTGATGTCATTTGTTAACCACGGCTGTCTAGATTGACTCCTTCAAAAATGTTAGAAACGAAAAAGAATTTCAAAATGAATGTCACAATTTTTTGGCATGTTGTTAAATTGAAAGTAAATTAAAATTAATTAGTTCAGTTCCGTGAATATAGGATTTGGAAGCGTGAAACGTATATGTACCAGATTAGTTAAGTGTAAATAATGTAAAAATGGCTCTTACGGATTCAATGTTCTTGTTCGAAATAAAAGTTGAAAAATTGACAAGCTTCATCAACTGCAGGGAGTTTTGCATCAGAGGTCAATTTGCTGATGTATTCAGTATTAATTTGAAAGATCCCAATGAATCTGGGACTTACATAAGGTCTAGGACATATAAAGTTAAACGGAAAACCAGATTACGGACTGTCAAAGCCTCGGACAAGTCACCTGCGGCTGAAGTCCAGGCAGGACAATCTGTCTTAGTTGCGAATAATGTGGACAACCTTATTTCAAATATGACTCAGTATCCTATGGAATTGTCTCTATGGAGTAAACTTGTACCTGACTACAAAATCGGGTCAACACACATTCAGTGGAATGAAACTTTTTTGGAATATTTAAAAGCAAACCACGAAAAACAGAATTCGGTTTGTGTTGAAGGCGATTACAGTGTCTTCGATGAATCGACTTCGAAACGTATGGCTGTAGTAAAACTTACTGTGAAATTGACTTACATGAAAGAAAAAACCAGCATGCATAGTATTGTAAAGGAGGAACCGGTTACGTTAGTTGAAGATAGTTGTGATTCAAAAGCTTTTTACTGCACAGAGAAGCGAAGAGTTGGTTCATTTAATGAAAACAAAAGTAGAATCATGAATAAGGAAGTCAAGTGGAAAGACTACTACGACTCTAGTAGCAAGGAACGAGTCTCCGAATTTGAGACTAATGAAGAAGGAAATATTAAAATTGAATGTAAACGATTTCACAGCGACAATGTCAATGTAGTAAGAAGTTACACAAAAGCAGACATCAATGTAATAAAAACTAAATCGTGTTCTTCCATAAATAAAAAAATGTACGATTACATTTTTGGAGGCAGACCTGCAGGCCCATTTGGCAGCCAGGTCTACTGTGTATCGTACTTTACAGTTGAAAAAGATTTTGCTGATTCTCCTAAGTCAGAAAATACCGAGAAATCTCCATCCGATAAATCTAAAACCGCATCCGAAAAATCTAAAACCGCTTCCGATAAATCCAAATCCGTATCCAGTAGATCGAAATCTCCTTCCGAGAAATCTCATACCATCTCCGAAAACTCAAAATCCGATGGAGCGTTAGACGAAGAAAAATATAAGTTCAGAATTTGTAAAAGTGACTGTCCGAGGAAACTAGCAGGGAACGTGTCTGGCACTCGTAGCTTTTGTTCCTTAGATTTACCGCTAAAAGCCACCGAACTAATTACTGTTAAAAAATGTGGTCGCCTCGATTGCGGCCATAGAATAATGAGAAGACTGCCAACTCCACCAGATAATCGTATTCTGTTAGACCTAAGTAGCCGAAGAAGAGATTGTTGCGATGCCACAGAAAAAGTGGAAGAAGTGATTGGAGGAATGACTGCAAAGTTGAAGTTTGGCAGCGAACCCTGTTATTGTGAATGCGAATGTCAATTTGGTTTCATAAAGAAAACAACATTTTGTGATATATGCGGCGGGTACGAAGTGTTTGGAGATGAATACGCAAAAACACCCGGATATGAATTGCCTTTTCCCTGCCCAATCTTTCACAAATTGGCTGATAAAAATAGATTACTGAAGCTTAGTACATCTGGCAGCGATACCAAAAGAGATAAGAAAGAGGTTAGCGAACCTAAGAAAAAGGAAGCTCTTGAGCCTAAAAAAGAAAAAAAGGAAGCTGTCGAGCAAAAACGAGATAAGAAAGAACCTGCTGAGACTAAAAAGGAGAAGAAAGATCCAAAACAAAAAGTAGCCGAAAAGGTCATTGAATCCGAAAAAGATACAACAAAAAAGGGGAAACATAAAAAAAAGGACGAGAGATTTAAGTTTAACTACGGTTATTCAGGTATACGTACGTACTTTGATTTTTTTTTTTCTTGTATATTTGACATATTTTTTGTATATCTCTGCTAATTCCTCTATTTAATTAGCACCACACATTGGGCACAGTCGCTGCATGTTGCCTTGTGCAGGTACCATGACTGTGGTACCTAAGACTATGGGTTGGCTTTGGAACGCTGAAAACATAGCTGGTGTTAAGGTGCGTACTCACTTAACATTTCAATAACTTATTCAAAAAATTAGCTATGGAAAACATTCATTTATTTTTGGTTTATTTTTTTGTAGTTCCGTCCGCAATGGAAACCCGGAGCCGCTAATAAGCATGTAGTGAGGTTACTTAAAATTGCTAAGAATCCCGGGGAAGTTATGGCTAAAAGGTTCAGGAAAAAAGATTCAGGGAAGGTAAAAAGACCACTTAAGCGTCCTTTGCTCATTGTGCACAAGAAGGAAGGTGAATATACTGTGACGATGGAAACAATGAAAACATATGCAAAACCGAGAACGTTCAATCAGTATCCGTACGAAGACAAACCTCTGGTGACTTACACGATAGGAAGAACAGCAGAAGAAAATCTAGAAAGAAAGAAAAAGAAAGAACGTGCGCAAAGGCGGCTGGAGAGACTTCAACGTGATTTCGTTCAGAGTGCATTCAAAGATATGTGCCATGAAATTTGTCTCAAGACTTATCAACAAGCGCTCGATATATTGCCTGATGCGGAAAAACCTGAATGTCCTTGTTACAAGGCAGACCCAGAAGAAATGGACTCTCTCTCCTGCTCTTGCTCTGAAGATAAGGAACTGTCTGAATCCGACACTGACTCCGATGAATGGATTGTTGAATTTACTCCTCCAACTGCTACTTTTGATCCATCATATAAATGTAAAAAAGTTTTAACGGCGGATATCTCTACTCAGTATTCATACTTAGACTATAGAGTAAAGCTTTTGGATAGGTACGGTAATCCAGTGCCACGATATTTCAAAGGTCCTGATGGAAAACAGCAATGCAGTGATTTAGGCGGATTTTGGGGCCCTAATCAGAAGTGGCTGGAGATAAACACGGATGGCTATATAGGACCCGACGAGAAATGGGCTCCAAATATCTTTATAGGACCTGATGGAGAGCATGTCGATGCAGAGACTGGGAAATTCCAGGCGACGGATGGTAAGTGGCTAGTGGTCGGTGTAGACGGATACGTGGAACAGGGTAAGTGGAAGTTCTACCCTAAGACAAAGCCTCCGCCGGAACCGAAAAAGAAAGTTACTGGGAAGAAAGGTGCTGAGAAGAAAGAAGATAAACAAGGCTTGAAGAAATCCGAGGCCACATGGAGTTGCTTTGGAAGTGCATCACCTAAACAGTTATCTAAAATGGGAATTGTAGGGCATGGGCAAGATAAGAAGCTATTATTGTCAACATTACAAAACATGATGGCACGTGGAGAAGACGTGAAAATTCCAGAGCCTAAAACTGTCCCCCGGTCTGGTAAGACAAGAGGAAAACATGGTACAACTCGTACGCGCACTTTCGTTGAGAGGAAAAAATGCAAGCACGCGACACCGTCAGACAAAGGTATAATTGCAGTGGATGGTCGCGGGAATAAGATATATTTCAGACTAAAAGATTATAATAATAGAAGACCTAAAGACCGTATGAATACTCTTACAGGTCAGGGAATAAGTGTGAGTTCATTCCATGTGCCATGTTTCCATTCGTTTATTAGCAGTGAGGTAATGAAGAAGGAGCAGTATGATCGGCTGGTTGCTCTTGCTAAAGCTGCAGGCAAGGGTAAGAGTGAAGGCAAAAGCAAAAGCGACCGAGAAGGAGGCGGGGCCCATAAGTGTACCACAGCATCCACGCAAGCTGACTATATTTACGTTGTATAATTCTAATTATTGTGAAATGTTTCGATGCAGGAATTCGGTGTAGGTTTAGCCATTTGAACTGTTAAGTGAAATTTTATTCGGATACGAGCTAAGTCAAATTTCGTAACGTTATGGTAACTTTTAAGAAATAAATTATTTATTAATCAGACATGTTTTAATTTCAATATTATTGAATCACTACTATCTTTCTTAAACCCTAACATCGCCCGGTCTTTGTTCGATGCAATAACAACAACTACGGATTTGATAAGCTGATCGATCATGCTTTGCATTATTTTATCCTTATCATCTACTTACTCTGTTCCCAATTGAATTCTTAGTATAATAAGTTGCCGCCTGCCATCATCATCCACCTGGTCTGTGATTCAAAAGAATCATTTCCTTGTAGAACACAAATGGTATTTTTTTTTAATACTCATACACACTAATAAACTTTGACTTTATGATGTGAAACTTATAAAGTGAAATCTACGTATATAAACCTACGTATATCTACACAAGTAATTACAAAAATGAACAGTCAAAGAAAGCAAGTAAGCATTTTTTTTTATTTTATTCTTTTTGTTTGTGTATTAAAAATAACATTTTCACTATATAACAAATCTAAGTTGAGAAAAATTATTAACCAATAATGTAATTGAATTCAACAGATGTCCAAGGTTGGTTGGAAGCCAGGAGCAATATCAAAACGTCTTCTAAGGAAATTAAATAAAGCAAAGCGACAAACTCACCCGGTGAAGAAAGTTAAACTGACCAAAAAGACGAAAAAGCGCGTGGAAGACAAACCGACGCTCATTATCAGTAAGAAGAATGGGGAGTATCGAGTCGAAATGCAGGCATCTCCAGAAGATAGTGAAGTCAACTTAGACCAGTGTTCTCCTGTCGTCTACAGAATAAGTCGAGAGGATAATGACGACAGGATTCGAAAACGGTTGAGGAAGCAACGGCATCTTACCAAAGAAGCTGTGGATAAAATCTGGGTTGACCCGTACCACCCTGAAGTTTGCGAGAAGACATGCCTAAGAGCATACAAACAGGCCATTGGTATTTACGATCCTAATAATCCAGAATGCATTTGCAGTGAAGAAGAAGAAGAGGCCCAATGCAGCTGCAGTAGTGAAGATGATGATGACGACAGTTCAGACAGCTCACTAGACCTCGAATGGGAAATACATTTTACCCCACCCATCGCGTTTCAAGCTTGATTTATATCCCATTTGTTTGTTTTTGAAACATTTTATGGTGTGAAATAAAACTCCAGTTTAAACTACAACTTTTGTTTCTATTTTACTTTTCGCTAAGAGGTTGTTGAGCACGTCCCATATGACGAGGGAGAGGGTGGTGTGAGGGGCTATCCTCAGGTAGAGTGGTCCTAATCCTTTGTAGAGACCGTGAATGCCTTCGGTTCTGTATATTTTTGAGAGGCAGTCGAGAACTCCATTGTATAAGGCGGCGCCGCTTGCTGCAGAACCTGGAAAAGGAAATAGGTACACCGATTACTTATATAATGCATGAGATATAAGAAAATAGTAGTAATTTGGAGTAGACAGGAAAGTAGATAATACCATAAGTTGTCACATCTTTCACTGATTACAAGTATGTTTGGTTATCACTTTTATGACGGCCTTGGAGATATCGAATGTTATATTCAAACTACAACACTCTTAAAAATAGACAGTACGTATTAAAAAAATATCAACAATTTCTAAATATTTTAAATTGTGAATATGCATGTCGAATGTCTTTTTCGTCCAGTCATGAAAGCGATAACAAAACTTTCTACCAAGGAACATTGAAAGCATAGACCACTTAGACCCAAGCGTCACCAGGCATGCGCAACAGACAGCCGGCCCACTAAGCGGCGACAACGTTACCCTGATTATAAAGCCGCGTATTTGCAACGTCCAGCGGCGTTTCGATACACACAACGATCACACCGCACACGATGCTCGCCACGAATGACAAAGCCACTGGCGAGTCCACAAAGTAGCCCCGAGCTAGCAGACCTTCCTTGAATCTGTAAAAAAACTTGGGAATTTATTGTACGAACCCTGGTTGTATAAACGGACGGTGGTGACGTCGAAGGGGCATATGGCCAGGGCTACCACCACACCGCTAACTGCGCTGGCCCCGAACGCAAGTCCAAGGGGAGAGTTTGTGAAAAAGCCGTGCGACTGCAACGCTTCTTTGGCTCTGAAGTGGAAATATTAATTGAATTGGCTTCAGTGAATTCTTGTTGCATTCAGTGATTGCCTGTCGTTTTATTTTGTAGAATAACTGGATACTTGATTACCGTTTGATATTCCTATTATACCCTTAATCAAAATATTTCGCTTTTCTTCATAAGTAAGTTTTCCCGGGATAAAGATTAAACGAAAACCCCACGAGCCCAACTACACTGTTAGTCATCGTACTTTCTCTGAAGGAGAGAACTAAAAAACAGAACCTGCTTAAACTTGAACGTGAAAATGCTGGCCAAAAGCTTTTTCTTTCTCTTTGATTTCCACATGAACTGCTATTTCAAATATATACTCCACATATTTAAGTCTTTAAAAGAAGGGGCTTTTATCTGCTACGATGGATCTGCACTGCTATCTTACTTGGAAAATGTGGTGAGCTGTGCTGCACTTCCTATCGCTAGCCTCGTGCAGGTCGCAGAGACTCCTGCGAAGAAGCCTCTCAGACCTTCAGTCTTGTAGATCGTGACTACTCCGTCACACATTCCTGGAAGCAAACATTACACCAACATAATTTTCGTACTTTCTTGAAAGCATTCACGGCATCATTGAACTTGTGAACCGACTCCTTATAGAAAATATTCTATGGCATTATGAACCCTGAATTCTAATTGAGGAACATTTAAAACTTAGAATCTTGATACGTCTAAAAACTTAGTTTCTTAAATTGGTGACTTTGGAAGGGTAGTTCTTCACTTCAATTCCATACGATTATTTAGAAATTCTAAATTCATTTTAGTATTTTTGGGGAATTGTAGGAGTAACCAGTATTAATTCGGGAGGTCACACCTTTATACTTATGCTGTCTCCCAACAGCTATGCTGGGGTGTGCGGCTGCCTGTATCCTGGTCTTCACTACTGACGCTGGGTTGCCAGTAACGCCGCTCATAATGCCGCTCACGCTTGACCAGAATATTGCCTTCTCAATGCTGATGTCACCGTTTTTGTTTTTTGTCCAACCGTTTACTTCTGCTACGTGGTACATGCCCAACCTGGAATACAATATTGTTCTGAATGAACTACTAATGTAAGCACTTTGTCCTCTATGTCATTGTCTCCAAATATCTAAGACTAGAATATTGCTAGAATACGTAGATCCCGTCAAAAACATAATTGTAAAAAAGGGGAGCCAAGTCAAATACAAAAATTATTCTTGGCCGTGATCTTCGCCGAAAAAAGAATGGTGATCTAAATGAGTGCCCAAGCTCTATGCATAATCGAAATATGTATTTTTATAAGAAAAAAATTACATTATGAACAAGTATTAAACTATTAATTTACTTTACTTGATACCATACCATGGGAAATCATCAAATGACTCTTCCCGCTGAGGGTGCAATTTAAGGGAGTGTCTGACTAAAACCTACTGTGTTCCTTCTGGAGGTCCCTGTGTGCCAGGGCCACGGTAACTCTTGCGAACAACCCGCAGCCCCAAGAATACTAGATCTTAAAGTACTCAGGTTAGATTTGACTTGACCTTGCTATGCCTACGCAGTCAAACTTTTCAAACCAATCTACTATTTGTACTATCCAAAATGCCTTCGAGATCATGCGTAAAATAAAAAAGTAGATAAGATACCTGACAGAATTCATGGTGAATCCAAGCACCATAGCTGGAGCAAGTCCCTTCTGCAACGCCATCGCACCATCAGCCCTCGCGATCACGTATAGCGCGTGAAATATCCCCCTATATCGCGTGTTTGTCTCAGTGCGCGCGCGCAGTTCTCCTTGTAGCTGCAGCCGAGTTTTCACCACGTCCATCGGGTTTGTGAATATTGTTGCGCCGGCGCCGGCTAGACCTCCAATTACGAAGTCCATTTTTTATTTCTGAAAGTTTAATTAAAAACTAGATTATTTTCTGAATTTAAGGATGTACCTACTTAGTGTGTCATAAAATGTAAAAGTTCTGCATCTGCAAATTGGTCCTATGATCTGCGACACCAAGGACCATTTTTATAAAACCCTGGATTATAGTGGAGTGGAAAATATGCAAGAGGTTTCATGAATCTATACACGCATCGTTTGACTGAACCTTGCTTCTGCTATTTACGATTTGGACGACGAAAATCCAGGACTACCCCGTTGGCGTAATGAACTGAGGATCCCGGTTTCTATTCCGGGTGTTTATGGCTGTATGCTTTTGTAATTATACAGCTAATAAATAGCCTACTATGGAGCTAACCCACCGTGTGTGAATCGTGTCCCGATATGTATACACTTTTATATGAAAACCAGTCTTGTCCAAAGTCAGTTGGTTATATCAAGAAACAGCTGGTTGGTAACTGAACCAGGTGACTAGGTAAATACCTTCAGACTTTAGTACAATACCATAATTAAATCATTACTGAGAAACTGCCATTTATACTGGCACATGGCCAGATCGTTCCATTGTGTTTGATACATGTTTATAGTTTATTATACATTTTCGCATAAACAATAATACCTACTTGTATTATTGATACACGTGGATTTCTGTTTCTATCTGCCACATGATTGAAGCGTGTCTAGACATGTTCCCGCGGTCGATTCGTGGATGGGTCACCATCGTGACAAATGAAGACGTTGAATTGGTGGGTCCCGTCTGTTATTTGAACATCTTTTGCAGTCGTTAAGGGTAGTCAGAAACCAGAGAGTCTGACAAGCTCATCAAGGGGTATCGGACTGCCCGGTTAATGTTGGGAAGGTCATATAAGTCGCTCTGTGTGAAACACTGGTATTCAGCTGCATCCAGTTAGACTGGAATAGTTCCCTGACATAGTTTGGGGAAAGGCTAGGCAGATGATGAAGAAACGTGTTTATTTGGGTAGCATTTTTTCCTCAATGGGATTTTTCAATTACCAATTTATCACCAAAACTTTCTAGTCAAGCCTATCTTACACAAGAATAGGGTGTCCACTCTGACTAACTCTACGAAAAACAAAATTCTATCGATGTTTTTTGAAAATTACGAATGGTACCTATACATTTACAATTTTCTGTAGTTCTACGAGTTTTTGTTGTTAAGTTACACTAGAAAATTTCGTTAGAAAAGTGCGTGATGTTCTAAAAATACATAATGCCTCAATAAAACGCGGATAAAACCGCGAGGCAGGGCTAGCTAGCTGGTACTAAAGTCCATCAACATCACGCAACCAGCTATGCACATTATTGTATAAATTGCAGCTAATTCTCCGTCTCTACAACGGGGTCAGCAGTTAGTAGACAATGGTAACTGCATTGCAGATTAATTCTATTGAAAGTTTTATTCATATTTTTGACACGTTAATTTGTCTTTTAACAATATAATATCTTCAATGAACTGTTTATACTGATAATCTCTCAAATTTCCTTTATAGATTTTTAACTTTATCGCTAAAGCATTATGGTTCAAAGTTGAATGGGAAAATTTGACAGTTTCGGGTAGCCTGATGTGCTGGCGTCTGTACAGAATCTGTACAATTTGTCAATTCTTATCACGTCGATTATACATGAACAACAAAATAGCCAATAATATCTTTAGTAAGACAGCCAAGTACTAAGCTACTAAATTACTATTCGTGCAATTATTTATGCAAACGTAAACGAAATGAAATTACATTCAACTCACCTTCTATTATATTAATAAGCGTTAAATATATCACAATCAATAAATTAATTACTTAAAATTAATTAAATGTACATTGCACACCGCGTTGGACTCACATCGTCCACACACATTAAAATATTCACTATCACTACGAGTAAGAGACAAATTATTATCTTATACTCGTGACATTGAAAAAACAGGTATGGTATCATAGAACACACTCCACATTAACAGAACAATCGATTATCAATACTATTTTGTAAGCATTAAAGTTTAAAATCGCGATTATATCATTTGACAGTTGATGTACCACGTGTAATCGTACCCAATCGTACTTAGTATTTGTATTATGACGTATTGGTGACGTAAGCTATAGAATTTTGGCGCGCTTGAACGCGGAAGTTAGCGTGATGTAACTGACTCGACGTCGCGACGCCTAAGCCCGTACTGGCGATTGGCGAATAGCGAGATTGTGCCAGGGCCATAATCACGGCTAAACAGTTGAATGAACGATGTGAGTTCTAGAAAAGGGATTGGGAGTTCCGCGCGGTTTTTGGGAAATTCCGCGTGACGTACAACGTTGTCCTACTATAATGTAGTAATAAATGAATGATGCCACTCGAAAGATCAAAGCTAATATCTAAACCTTTCTAGCCTGCGTTAAAAGGAAACCTAGATAGCTAGAATTATGAAAAATGGTTATTTGATGATGGTATTGTTGACACTGTAACCTCAAGCCTTCAGAGTGTGATAGAGACAACCGCAAGAAACTTGAAGCGAAAATGCCTATTTAAAGTATGGAAAAACAACGATTCCTTCTCCAAAATTTAATTCATTAAAAACTAAAGAAGATTTATGACTTGTGACAAACGAAATATGTTCCTATGTTTTAATTTATTTTTTGTACTTATTATGCAGAGAAAATTATTTCCTAGAATGTCAAAGACACGCGGAAAATCCGGCAACTTTTTTTTAAATTTTAATGTCCTTATCTTTTCTACCAGAAACAGAGGACTACGTTTGTATGAAAAAATAGTCCTTGCCTTTCCTCTTAAGGTTTAGGCAGAGGAGTTCATTTTCTTTATGAAATATTTTCCAAAGGAAAAACAACTGCTGTAGGTATATTAATAGACAGTCATTGCCAGCATAGCTTGAATATATTTTTCCCTCTTTGTTCGCGGCTCAATGAGGTCCTTTCATCTCGTTCTCTTGACTTGAAAACTGGGTCACTGTTCTTGTAGGTCAGTAAGCATCAAGGTGAATTAGGTTAGTGGGCCACGCACTGTCTTTAACCGCAAAAGGTCGCGTACAACGAACTAAGATGATTTTTCTTTAAGATTTTGATGAGAAATGCTTTTAAACACAGTGAATACCATTGCTTGCTATAAAACTAATTTTACGAATTGATATGAAGCGAAGATTGTTTAGGAATACTTAGTTTTCACCCGCGGTATCAACCGCTTCCCGGACTACTCCTTTTTTGTCAATTTCATCTAAATTGGATCAGCCGTTTTGACGTCATTGCGTGAAGACAGATCGTTTACTAGCAGACATGGCCACGCGTTGCAGTGGTTAAGGTTGTTGTTATAATAATAAATAAATAATTTGCAATAAAGTAGGATTGCGACTATAAATTAAGATGTAGTTAAGCTATCCTACTTTCAAGTTGAACGGCAAAACGTGTGCAAATTTGATAAAAATTGGTAGTAAAGTAATTTAACACACAAGTAGCACACAACGTACCAAGTAATTTATGAATTAAGATTAAGACTTATCTTAGGTTGTCATCATCATTTGTATGTACAATATATAATTGTTTTATAAAGTGTATCTTGTTCATTTTGATAATAATTATCTAAATGAAGTACATTGTGGGTGTAGCTCTTGCGTCAATAGGTCCTTACGTGGGGATAATAATTTCGTTATCTAGGTGCTTTATTATCTGAAGCAATATCGTAGAGCTAATTTTTTAAGTCTAAGGACTTTGGACGACTATGGTTGGGAGTCAACCATCGCGACAGGCTGCGTCTGTGGTCGGCCCCAACCGTGTGTGGAACGCTGTAGGCCGCCGATGGGACCTTGGACCGTGTAGAACACGTTGAATGTAGAATATGGTAAACTGGTGGAAACAGCTTGATAAATGGACAGATATACATTTACGAAATATATCCAAGTCTATGTAACAAACCGAAGTTTATGAGTAGGAGCCAGAAACATCAAGTCACTGTTTTTTATTAAAAATCCGACATTTATCGTGCTAAGCATTGGCTTAGTCAGTTTATGTCGATAACCTTGAACTGCTGAGGTCATTCAACTTTAGGGTTTTGACCTTTGGTAGTGGAAGTCATACGGAAGCTAGTGTGCTCATTAAGCATATTGAATTTCTTCATTGTCTATTCGGATCCCTCGTTAATATAAGTGGCTACAAGTGAGGAGCAAGAATTTTCAAAAGTATTTCTCAAAAGTATGTTTTCTTTGTGGCTTCTTTTGTTCTGTTAGTAAAAAAAAAAACTAAACTTAAACTCAAAAATAATTTATTCAAATCTTGTTGCAAATTGTACAATATTTATATACTATCTTCAAAGAGATATAATAATAGTTTACTCAATAGGGGCGTAGCTTCCGTTCTTAAGCAAAAATTCGCAAGCTGGTATAACACGCAGGCAATTTTGTACTAACACATACAACCCGCTTAGAGCTTGCGTACATTTGGACACTCTCTTTACGTAATTGATTTAATTTGGTTTTATGCAATATTTTTTTTCTTTTGTGAGGAAGCTTTACTCTTCTTAAGGGCCCAAGCATTTTTTTGACGGGGCCCCGAGAAGGCATGCCTCGCCTCTTATACTCATGCTAACTAGAGAAGCTAATAGCCTAATATTGACACGCTATGATGATGATGATGTTGATGGCATCCAGGCCGATTGTCGGCTACGGCGGCCTTTCTCTTTTATGGACATCAGCCAGCTGCGCAGGACATAATATAGTGCACAAGCATTCGCGCAGATACAGGTGCACTCTCTATTCCCTCACTCTCATAGTCCGATGGGACGGTAATCTGACACTACCGGAGAGAGATCAGGCGCAGGACCGACATTTACGTGCCCTCCGATGCAGGAAACTATACTATAGTCCACAAGATTGCGACACCCCATAATGCTCGTATTACAAAACACATCAACACCATCGACATTATTATCCCTGATGAATACCACTTAGGTACCTCTTGCCTATCAGCTTACTGAGAGCAGTCCACTGTCTTCATGTTTACATGCCTTAAGTTCTAACGTCATCCGCGTCAGTCTGAAAGTCCATTAAAAGGCATTAGCTCGTTATAATGAGGGTGTTATGTTTCCACTGGAGGTATGCGCATGGTTTAGGGCGAGGGGTAAGTATAATGGACAGAGGCTAAGTGCTATCCATATGGGTGTCTTTCACAATCTATACAGAGTTGATATGACAGAGGGGCATTAAATTACACTACGTATACTATACGTGTTTTCATTCATTTGATACGGTATACAGTAAAATATAATTATAAATGAGTTTCTTTTTTTTTTAAACAAACTAAATAGCTTACGAGTAAAACGCAATCACCCTTTGCAACGTTTGAGACGCGGGAGAAACCGCGCGAAAATGCTAATACGTATCTTAATACGGAATGGCTGAAAAAAAAAATAGTTTTTCTTTCAAAACGATAAATGATACTGACATTATTTTAAAATGCTTTACCAAATTAATATCTTAAAGGATTTTATTTTTGACCTAGTCAACTACCCAGTAGTAAAAAGCCTATCAGTTCAGTTCCAGTTCTCCCTATCCAGTCTCTTTTCACAGCTCTATAGTCTTCAATCCCTGTCTTTGAAAACAGTCGACTTTTCACACTCATTATCGTCTAGGTCACATTACTTACGAATTGCGTAGCCGATTCCAACATTTTGGACCCCCAAATAGTGTAACTCATAGATTTTTCATGCAAATTTTCTGATATCTCCCCTCAATCGCTTAGTGTTCAGGAATTACTCACCATCGTCTCGAGTCTACACGCTAAGGTCATAAGGTTAGCCATTCATGATGCAAGTCAAGGTCAATGTCAAATATAATTGTTTTAAGGTCAGTTTGTTGTTGACTTAAGATTATGCTTACTTCAGTTAAGTGCTCGTTATGTGTTCGATCTTGGAATTTAATTCGTGGCTTTGGTCAATCTATATATGTATGTATATAAAAGAGAGTCGTGTTAGTTACTTCGCTTATAACTCAAGAACGGCTGAACCGATTTAGCTGAAAGTAGGGTAGAGTAGGGTAGTAGTGTAGAGTAGGGAAGAACGGGAGCGAAGCCTCGCGGGCAAAAGCTAGTTATTTATATTTGTAAGATATCTCTTCCAAAAACACACCAAGACTGCATGCATCCTGCAAAATGCTGATCCCGTTGATTTGTGTAGTTTCGTGTTGTCACCGG
The DNA here is from genome assembly GCA_958496145.1 of Heliothis peltigera. Classification (NCBI taxonomy): domain Eukaryota; kingdom Metazoa; phylum Arthropoda; class Insecta; order Lepidoptera; family Noctuidae; genus Heliothis; species Heliothis peltigera. The sequence goes on along the minus strand of OY292326.1, from coordinate 1,903,577 downwards.
AACGTGTATCCGCCGTCCTGTATGAAGCGGAATCCTGTTTAATGACACATATTTCTATAGCAATTTTCACACGGCTACATGCATGTATTATAATAAATACTATACTGGATCCTAAAAAACTGTGCTGCCATGTTATAGGGCGCACACGCGCATCATCGCGTTCGGAAAAACCACAGAGAAAATCCGCTTATGTGAAAGCGCATTTAGGTCCTTCTTGTCTTATTTATTTCAGCAGCTCAAAGTAGACTTCTAAACTTATTTTACTTATGAAAAGTGCTCTCCAGGATAGACTGTTTGATTAATTAAATGCGTACAACATGGGAAATTTCCGTAACCTTCAATAGCTTTGAACGAGTAATTTTCTCTGAAGTGGTAATAATTTGAACACATGGTTTGTGAATGCTACCCTGCCGTAATAGGCTTTTAGAAGGCTTAATAACGACAATAGATAGTGGAAACGATGAAATTTGGGTCAAGTTCCGAAGTATCATGTCGAGGACATGCTCAGTGCCCAATCAAAAATGTATGGTAGCTCATGGAGGCATGGCCGTCATTAATATCGACAATTTAGTTTGTCTATTTTGGATGTTAGCGAATGAAATGAACAATGTCACGACAAAAGAAGTGACAATCCAGTTACGATGAATCAATATAATGCAATCGATTATAGTTATTTTTTATCTACATATCAAAAAGCTCTTTGTATTACTTTGTATACGGTATTATAGCAAAGTAATAATTTAAATAATTTATTGTTGCACAGTTACATAAAGTTATAATATTTAAAGTTAAAATTAAAGTTGACGTTACATTCTGCAACTGTATTGTAAGACAGATTTTCGTTGGCTCAGTGGTCCCCAAACTAGGCGCAGCCTGTATCTTGAGGACCTGGGTTGTTGTGACATTAAGGTTCTTATATAAAGTTTTGCAGTTTGGTCAGAGTTGTGCTGATGTACATAGTGGTATGTATATGTTACGGCTAAAACCCGAAGTGCGGCTACACCTAGTTTTAGCCTATTAGAACTAGGACTAGGACACTCGTCATACTGACGCAGGCCCCATTTTAGCGCTGTTGGGTATATTTTTAACCCAGACAAAATATTATATACAAGATAGGCTCGAAAAACATACCTTACCCTCTTCTGGGTTTTCGTATAAAAATAATGCCATGAAATGCTAGGCATACATGGCAGAAGGTTTTCCGTATTTTACCGACAGTGATATGTGATTAATAGTTATTATCAAAATAATTTGTGCCGCTCATCAAAGTCCCACTGCTGGGCACAGGGCTCTACTCACACACAGAAGCATTGAGCGTTAATCACCACGCTTGCTCAAGTCTGCACAGCTAATTAAGCTTAATCACCACGCTTGCTCAAGTCTGACGATCAGACTTTATAATCCAGGTTTCCTCAAGATATTTTCATTCACGTTTAATCAGTCATTGGTGTCTAAGATATATTAGAAAATACATATAACTTAGACCTGAAATCGTACCCGAAGAATTCTCCTACAGCCTCTCGCAGGCTGCAAAGGTTTAACCACGAGACCACCATGACTGTCGCTAGGTACAAACCAATAGTTATAGCCAAACATGTGCAAGAAAGCCATCCTTTTGATGTAGATAGAAACATCTGCTTACTCTTGACCTTGGCATTGACTCATTAATAATTCAGTATCAATTATTATGGAAAAAACCGCGCATTATTTGCAATTTGCGACCAATCTACCGCTCGCAGTACACTGAACAATATGTCATTTTCCCATTATAGTATAGCGAGTTTGTTTAACGATTATCGACCTAAATGTTACAGTTATAAAGTTGGTTATTCGAAAACAATAAGCTGTGGGTATGTCTGCCCACAGTTGCAAGTTGCATTTCTACGTAGGAGAAAATTTTCTGTTACATTAATGATTTTTACCTGCTGCTTCCCCCGGTTTAGAAGAAAATGTACAGACGCCAGCATGTCAACCTACTCGAATCTGTCAAATTTTAGTTCTTCTTTAGGTTTTTTTGGTTCTTCGTTTCATTATTAACAATTGTAAATAATTTCAATAATAATTAACAATTTAAGTGTTTGCTGGTGCCAGGAAAAGGGTTCTTATGAGGTACGTGTTTTTTGCTGCCAAGTATGAAGTAAATGATTTTGAGTTTTATTTTCTTTACATTCCTGTTCATTATCGTTATAATTTCTGTCGGAAAATCATTCAAGATTTTTCATTGCTAAGTTACGTTGTTAAGTACGTTATCTAGAAATATTTGTGTATTTAATCGTTCTACAAATACATACTCTATTATAAATGGTACTGTTGACATTAGTACGTATATTTACAGCGTTACTACGTATAATTTTTATTTGAATAATGACTAGGACAGAAAGTTCATATCTACCTACGCATCTACTGGCTAATCAACAATTTCAAGGACATGATTGTAATTTATTGCTTTCATACATTGACCTTAGTTCATGTCAATTACTACGCGAACCTTATTATCTGTAACTAGTTTTCTCCAGGCAGCGGTCTCATCCATCACCCGAGGAGATAACTCCTCCCACCCGGAAAAAGAATTGCCTATATACTTCTTCGATATGTGGACTATCTAACACTGAAAGAATTTTTAAAATCGGCCCAGTAGTTCCTGAGGTTAGCGCGTTCAAGCAAACAAACCAACTCTTTAGCTTTATAATATAAATTAAGATTAGTTGAATAGACTCAACTTGGGTCATAGACATTACCAGCTTCCAAGAAAACTATGTACTTAACTCTACGAGAAATTAAGTAAACTATTTAAAGATTAAAAAAGCGCCATCTCCAACCCTAATTTTAGGTACAGTACCTAATCAGTTTTATATAGTTAAGCGTTAATTCTTCTAACTGTTTATTCTTCTTCATAACAGATATTCTTTTAAAGATAAGTGGCAGTTCTGAATGATGATTGCGTAACACTTTGTTTTGGCAATTAAAGAAATTGGTAAACACCATACTTAATACCTGAAAACCACTCCAAAATATGTAAATTTCGTTCAGTTTAATAAAAATATATATTTATTTTATAAACGGATTTATGTAGACACACACACACAAGATAGAGAAATACAACAGGAAAGAAAGAATTAACAAAGATAATGCTTTTGTCGAAATCACTTCCAGCATACCTGCGAAAGGAAAATAGGAATAAAAGAGATGTAGACAGTGTGTAAATTTAGGAATGGAAATATAAATTATACTATAACTGCATATTTATACCTTAGACTGCCCCGTTGGTCTAGTGGTTGCAAGGCGCGACTGCTGTGCACGGGGTCTCGGGTTCGAATCCCGGGTCGGGCCGAAATCGCTTTGTGGGTTTTGTGAAACTTTCACAAAGCAGCCTGGAGTCTGGAAGTTGGTAATTGATTCACCCGTGCATCGGAGAGCACGTAAATGTCGGTCCTGCGCCTGATCTCTCTCCGGTCGTGTCGGATTGCCGTCCCATCGGACTATGAGAGTGAGGGAATAGAGAGTGCACCTGTGTCTGCGCGAATGCTTGTGCACTATAATATGTCCTGCGCAGCTGGCTGATCTCCATAAATGAGAACGGCCGCCGTAGCCAACAATCGGCCTGGACGCCATCATTTATACCTTATATCTTTTATTTTTGGATGTCAATTTTTCAGTTGATCTCGGACCTCGGACCAACCATATTAATTTGAAATCAATATCCCATCAGTCAATTACACTAAAAGTAGAGAATACACGTTCGGTTGACAAACAATTTTTCCTATTCGTCCGTTTGAAGGTCAACCCATGGATCGATGGTAGGAATATGGTCATTACTCTTGGTAGCTAGCGTGACGATAATATGACACATTGATATTATGTTCTTTGACTAATTATGTTGAAAAAGGCTTTTTTGGACATTGTTGTAGTTCTAGAGTTTCAGTACTGATCTGTTCGATTCTTGTAGCTTAAAATATTTGTTAAACTTGTTGCAGAATCTCCCTATTTTTTCCTTTTTAAATAATTAATATTTATTTCATCCACTTATGTATAAAGTTGTACAATTTTAGGAATTACCATTTAAGCTATTTTTTTTTCTTGTGATAGGTGATTCTGAAACCTTTTTTATGAGCTATAGAACTTAATCAAATCTGCCCCATAAGTAGGTGGGCTATTCTTAAATTATATTGTTAAGACAAGGTGAGAGGTCAAGCGAATATGGATGATAGTTTTTAAAAAATATGAATGGTATACAACCAATGAAAGATTAATTTAGTACGAATGTCATGTGTTGCAAAAAAGGCAATTTACTAAATGTTGACCTACTTTAAGCGGTAGGTCTAAAGTAATTTAATAGCAAGTAACTGGCAAATCTTTTGTGTCTGCCTAACAAAAGTTTTCAACAATTCAAATAAACTTTTGTGGATTCAATGTACGGAATATGGGAAATTGAAATTACATTTGCGAATTTTCCGTACCTACTTTTGGTATATTTTTGTTTGTTGTTCGTTGAATATTTGTCGTTTTTTTTTTTGTTAGAAAACTTGAATAGGAACTAAAATAAATTGAAGAAAGGAATTTCAGAATGATTTAATTAATTTAATGTCGTTACTGACATTGAGGAACTTTAATTTTCCATACCAAGTAACAAGAAGGAACGTTGTAAAAGTGGCATTCAGAAATTTTACTGGCCGCTTTGACAACGCTTGACATTAATATTTTGACAGTGAATTTCGGAAAAACTGCATGAATTCGTAACAAATCATTGACGTGCTTCCGAGCCATCTTCGCGAAGATTTGGCTATTTCAGCGGTCACGCTCCGTCTCGGTACGTCGTTGCAGCGTGGTCAAGCGTGGGGCGGCGCGCGTCATTTTGGTCGGCGGGGAGGGGAGACGTCAGGCAAGGTTGCGGCGGCTATCGGCGGGTAGGCTCGCAGGCCTCCGCACGCCCCATGCTGCCCGGCCCACTCGCGCCGCTTGACCCGCACAAAACGCGCGCGCTCACCACCATATACGCGCCGCGGAAACTCATCGCGCGGAAGAACAAAACAGCTCAGATGAGAATGCTCGACAACGACATACAGATCAAACCTTCCCTCTCTCCCTTCCACCCCCTCCCGGCCATCGGACAGAAGTTAGAGAAGTCCAAGACTAAAGTGATAGTGTTTGACCTCAACAAGGGCGACCCAGGCACGTTGGACCGCGCTGCCAAAATCCGTGATGTGCTCAAGCCTCTGACTCCGTTGCGGATACATGGGTTTGCGAGGAAGAGCTCGCTGGATCAGCTGGACGCGAAAAGGCCCCAACAGTTGCTCAGAGAAAACACTTACGATGTCATAGAACCGATATACGTGAGCGCAGCGAATGCTAAAGTGAGTAAGGATGATATGTCCATTGTTAAAAAGACTCCACAGCCAACGCCAAATTCAGAGAGTTCAGTAAAATTATTTGAGCAGCCAAAAGCTTCGCCGAAGACGAGGTTTAAGAAGGCAGCGCTGCAGGTGGCGAAGTTGTCAACAATGCCGGAGACGGGGAAGCTGCTGTGTCTGAGAGAGAGACAGACATATACAGTCTGTAGAGTGGAAGAGGACAAAAGTTTGTGCAAGCTGCAGCAGTTGCCACAGAGCCCCGCGCAGAAGTTAGACAAGCTGTCGGAGATATTTCAGAGTTTAGAGATGAAAGGGCGACACAGAGATAAGATGAAAAAGGAGAATAGTTGGTTCTAACACTAATGTAAGTTTAAGCGAGTGCAATCATTTACTTGAATACGTGAACATCCGTTGACAAGTTAAACTTTCTAAGTGTTAAGTAAGAGTTTGTTTAGTTTTGTTAACGTTGAATGTATACGGAGATTTATATATTGCTCAAAGTGTTGTGGTCGTCTTGATATTTTATTAAAGTGTGTCGAATTTTCTAATGGGGATTATTATTTTTCCTTTGAAGAGTAATTTTTATAATCTGTCCGTCATCAATAATTGATGTGTGGGAAAGGTCACATGTATGCCGTTCTCTGTGGATTCAATGTCGTGACCTTGAGAGTGCTTGTCAACAAGTGGGCTCGCGTGATTTCGCCACCAGTTCTTAATGAACCGCTCCCACAATCGCCAACGTTGGTCGCACTTTCGCATCCATTAACGAATTTCCCACGATCAGTACTCAGAATTCATAAAGGAACCGCAATGGATGGTATGTCATTACCAACAGCGTGGGTGTTCAAATAATAAGCGACGGTACTGTATCGGTAATTTTGTTGCTGAATCATTTTTCCAGCAAATGTTCATTCTAATGGTTAATCGGCCAGGACTGATCAATATAAGCCTAAGCTTACAAATCATGCCAAAAACAAAAAGGCTTCCCTGTTTTGTCAACGATAAAAGGAGATAACAAGCTATGTAGCCTCTCGTAGCAGCTGCGTTCGTAGCGATCGAATAGTCGTGTAGCATCTATACGTAGATTAGTAGCATCTTTCCGTAGACGCGTAGCATTTAAGCGTAGACGCGTAGCACCAGTGCATAGAAGCGTATCATTTCCTACGTAGGGCAGTATTTTGCTGACTATTATAGTAAAAAAGTCATAGAATAAACTAGCGACCCGCCCCGGCTTCGCACGGGTGTAATGCTGATACTAAAATTATACATATAAACCTTCCTCTTGAATCACTCTATCTATTAAAAAAAACCGCATCAAAATCCGTTGCGTAGTTTCAAAGATATAAGCATACAAAGGGACATAGGGACAGAGAAAGCGACTTTGTTTTATACTATGTAGTGATATTCTGGATTAGTTGTCTCTACTCAACAACCCCTTTAAGTATACTTACAAGTTGATAAATATTATATGGTAAACAATAAATGTCTACGAAATCAAGTGCCCTCGCGTTGACCTTGAACGAGCGATCCTAACATACTTAGCGCTGTTGTAATTGGCTTCATTTACATCGAACTATGCGGGTGATGTTGGTTAACAACATGTCACCTTGTTACAGTCGTCTGGGAGTGTCATAATACGGTTATTACAAAACTAAGTTTTATTTTCCCCAAACTTGCAAGGCCGTATAAATTTTAAACTTTTTGTGTAGTTTGGAATTATAGGAGTAGTATAGTCAACGGTCACCGTTAATGCACGTAATTTTGAAATGAAAGTCACTTTGATTTTGATGGTGAAGGGTGGGCGTTTTGGGGGCTGTGTGTGTTTTATTTTGACGTTCGAAAAGTGCTGATTTAGGAATAAATGATTTTAGGTTTGAGTTTGATTGGCCATTTCAGCCTCCTGGTACCAAAGCCTGCCGGGGCCGCGGGATTGTTCGAAAGAGTTATCTTGGCCCTGCCATAGAAAGGGCCCCAGAAGTATATTTTATTAAGTTTTCCCACGTTGATCGAGGACTATAGGTACTTTTTATCCTGCCGCATAAAGATGTTCCCTTAGGACGCGGGTGAACTTAATAGAACATAAATGAATTCTCGAACATTCTAAACATTTTCAAAGCAATATTCTCGCGCGTTTTTTTAATACCCTCTATACCTATTAGCTAGAAAATTAACACTATAAAAATAGGTGCTCGTTACCATTAACAACATACATATATTTTAACACATTTACCGTGGAATTTCGAACATTACTGGCTAATACTAGCGTGATAGCGATTAGAAGCGATAGATAACTGCATATAGTGCATGCTCGGACATATCGGAGATCACGCGATCTGTCGAATATGTTTGCGTAACCTAGATTCGTAGATTGAACGTTTGTCGACTGTTAAATGGACTTTTGTCGGCAAAGTTTTGTGTGGAGGTGATGAATAGTGCTTTTGTGGAAGTGAAATGGCGTCATGTCTTTTAGCGAATGTACCTAAATGTTAATGGACACCTATTGGAAAAATCACACAGAACAAATTTTATTGGCTACCAACAAAATTTTGAAAGAACGAGAAGATCTGTTTATTTTATGAATCATAAAAAGTATAAAGGTATTGGGCGATAAGATCGCGGCACTACTGAAAAATTACATACGATTTTCATAACAATCGGTGTTGACCAAATCCACGTGCCTTCTTTGTATGATAACAGCCTCACTGAAAGAAAGTTACAAAAAAATATTATTTTAAACCAAAAAGTCTTAAGAAGTTACCGATAAGTTCCTTGATTTTAAAATTATCTAATCAAAAGTATATAATAAATTGACGTGCAGCTCAAGAGCGAAATGCCACGCGTGGGCCGTTGCTTTATGACTAAGAAATCACTCCAAATGTTAAGGTCCCTATCGGCAGAACAGATTGCATGACTCATATTTTGAATGGAAAGTGAATTATAGGTAAGTTTATATCTATGAGGTATAAATGTAATGTACCTCCAGTGCAACGATTTTTTAACTAAAATTAAATGTCCCACGCTTGAAAGATTCAAGTCCCGCTTTTCGGGGATAACTTGACGATGTGTGCTAAGGAAGTTAGGGTTCAGCCTGCGTTTGTAATGTAAGTGGAAAAAATTAAATTATTTACGACATCACATTAGAAACATCAAAAATAACAGTACTTCTCCACTATTTAATGGATATGATTATACATATAAACCTTCCTATTGAATCACTCTATCTATTAAAAAAAAACCGCATCAAAATCCGTTGCGAAGTTTCAAAGATTTAAGCATACAAAGGGACATAGGGACAGAGAAAGCGACTTTGTTTTATACTATGTAGTGATATTGCTTGTGACTACCAATCAATAATAATCGACAATATTGTATGGCGGCTAAAGATACGAATTGACGACTGTTAGCCGGAGGAGCAGGGAGGTGGGTGCATAGATTTATACTACGTGACTGACTCTCTGGTCTAGTATTCGCATAGCGAAATAGAGCACGTGGTCTCGGTTTCGATTCCCGGATCGGGCAGAACATAGATAATTTACTTATATGGGCAGAAATTGCTTTGTCTTAAAAAAAATGTTAAACCTATTTAGTTCACGATTGATTGGTTCATAAGATTTTATTTTATAAACAAAATTACAGTGGCTATACCACTTTTCGTACGGTCTAAATAGGGGTGCATTATCCAATAATACACATCCATGCGTGAAGGGCGAAAATGTACTGGTTGACTAAGAATAAAGAAAAAAAACTAGACTGAAATTAATACATATTTTTTATTTTTAAAGTTCATTAAAAATATCACTTAAGCTAAGTATACATAGTCGATATTATCCTATCTTATAACTAACTTAAACATAATCAATAGACGTTTCACAACATTTCAATTAGTCTTTCACCGTTAATCACCGTTTATCAATAGGGATGTGGACAACTAGTCAAACTCAATATTTTTATAAAACTGTCAAAACCGGTTATTTTTTATTCAATTTGTATGAATACGTATGACTGCCTCGTTGGTCTAGTGGTCGCAAGGCGCGACTGCTGTGCACGGGGTCTCGGGTTCGAATCCCGGGTCGGGACGAAACCGCTTTGTGGGTTTTGAGAAACTTCACTTCACTATAATATGTCCTGCGCAGCTGGCTGATCTCCATAAAAGAGAACGGCCGCCGTAGCCGACAATCGGCCTGGATGCTATCACATTATTACTACAATAGTAATAGATGCTTTACGAAATGAATATGATAAAGTATTTTATTTTTGACTTAGTCCACATCTCAATTGAATTATACGCTTCTGAATATAATAAACTAGCTTCCACCAGCGTCTGTCAAAAGGCTAAGTTCAGAAAAGCAAAGTTACTTGATGGAACCTGTAGTGACGCTTTATTATTATCAGTCTTATAACTTTATACCCCAGACATGACGTTTCCACTGTTCTGAAGCTTAGCTATCTCATCTTTGAACTTCGAGATCGTTTCCTTAGCAAGATGCAGCTTCTCCTTCAAGTCTGTTATCTCTGCCCTCACCTTCGTTTGAGCTGTGATTATTTTCTGTAAAGATTTTTCTTTCTTCTCTTCAACTGTAACAAGAAAGGTTTTTTGTTAAGTGGACTGTCTTTTTGCAAATTGACAACTTGTAGTCCCCTTGGCCCGGGTAACTGGGTTGAGGAGGTCAGATAGGCAGTCGCTCCTTGTAAAACACTGGTACTCAGCTGAATCCGGTTAGACTGGAAGCCGACCCCAACATAGTGGGAAAAGGCTCGAGAGATGATGATGACAACTCATAGTCCCTAATCCCTAGATGTATGTATAAATTATTGCTATCAAAACATAGGTCTCGCCAAACTTTATGGCGGCTCGGAACATCAATTTTGGGTAAGGGGGTGGTGAAGGTACCTGAGATATAAGGGTGCGCTCATTAACTTAGCTGCAAGCCACCTTTTAGTTTGGCGGTAATTTCCACCTAAGCAGTAGAGAGAAGAGAGAGCCCTGCTTAACATACCAAGCACAGTTGACAAACAGCACTATCTAACATACTCAATCAAATCTGCGTCGTTGGTCTAGTAGTCGCGAGGCGCGAGTGCTGAGCACGGGGTCTCGGGTTCGATTCCCGGTGTCGGTCCTGCGCCTGTTCTGTCTCTGGTCGTGTCGGTGTTGTCGTGATTAAGTGTGAGAATAGAAAGTGCACCTGTGTCTGAGCAAATGCTTGTGCACAGCTGGCTGATCACTTTAAGAGAACACCGCCGCCATGGTTGACAATCGGTCTGGACGCCATTACTGTCTTAACAACCTAGGAACTAAGATCATCTTGATACATCATACTTGATAGCTTCAAATGGGGAATATGCATGAAAAAAATATTTGCAATCTAACTAGTTTATCAATAAACTAGCGACCCGCCCCGGCTTCGCACGGGTGCAATGCTGATACTAAATACACTACAGAAAAACTCAAACTCAAAAATAACAGTACTTCTCCACTATTTAATGGATGTTATTACACATATAAACCTTCCTCTTGAATCACTCTATCTAATAAAAAAAACCGCATCAAAATCCGTTGCGTAGTTTCAAAGATTTAAGCATACAAAGGGACATAGGGACAGAGAAAGCGACTTTGTTTTATACTATGTAGTGATATACAAAAATAGTAGAATACTAACTGTGAATAAAATATCGAAATCAGTAGAAAAACAAACGAGATATAACAATTTTAAACAAGTATACCTGTCCCTCTCACCAAAACGCTATATTCAATGACAACATTACGGGCGTGTGTAGTTGTGACGTAAATTTTACACTCGGACTTCTCTTTCTTATTAGCAGTTTTGAAGCTTTATAACTTCTTGTCGATAAATAATATTTAAAAAATTCTTTCATATTTATTTATTACACCTAAAAGTGTATTAATTTAGTGAATAAAAAATTACATGCATATTCCCTATTAGTTCCATTCATAAATTGTTTAGTAAAATTAAAAAAATATATACATATATTTGACTTACAATCAGTATCATGGGTCCAAGCCCCATTGGTGATGGGTTTCACACTGTTCAGCAGGTGCTGCATCAGCTGCGTGGGCTCTTGGAAGACTATCTCCTCGTATGACTCACTGACCAGGGCTCGGCCCACTGTGGGGGGAGCACCCTCGGTTACTGGAGATTGGAACAGCTTTAGGATGTGGTATAGTGTTACCTGGAATAAGCATGGCAAATAAAAAAAAGTAATTAATCTTCTTTTTAGCCTAAAACATTAGACAATCTTTTTCTCCAATAACAAAAAAAAGAAAATAACAATGTTAGAATTTTGTGCAAATAACAGTCTTAGTTAAAAAAAAAAAAATACTAAAGTGTGACTTCATAAAACCCAATCTTAATACATTTGAAATGTTCTATAAACATTAAAATAATAATAATTATATTCTTATCTAAAAGACAGACTTGTATGGTGGCAGTTAGTAGTAGTTAGCAGATTGATTTGGTAACAAGTGTTGTTACCAGTAAGTAGGCGCACATTTAATAATACTGGGTGCTAAAAAGTTTTATGACATTTCAACAACTTAATTAAAACTTCATTGTTTGCATGCTGGCTCATATTCCTTAAATACCAATCATGATATTACACTGGAGGTGTAACAAAAATAGGGAAAATTGAGGATTTTGTTTGATTTGGTCAATAATTCTTATATCAGATCTACTTACAGGTCTCTCATTTGGATCGTGAAAGTATAACTTGATAACAATTTCAAACTCTCCCCATCCCGTCTCGGTCAATTCGTACGGCTGCTTCGTCACTATCCTGTTGGGATTGGCGTAACTCTCGTGTAGTTTGAAGTGAACCTTCTTAATGTATGCTGACATATCTTCATTGGCATATGGTTTCACATAAACTGTCCATTGGTGAGTATGTCCATCTTCCTCACGTTTCTTGCCAAAATATCTGGCAATGTTGCCATATATTATAGGTTTTACTATCACTAAGCCCTGGAATTAAGTGTAAACTAAGTTGTTATATTGATATTATACAGTAAAGACAAGTTTCGAAGTTGTGAGAGGATTTTATAGGTGGATGGGTGACTACTGGCGTTGTAGTTTTATAATATCATCATCATCATCATCTCCTGAGTCTTTCCCAATTATGTTGGGGTCGGCTTCCAGTCTAACCGGATTTGGCGGAGTACCAGTGTTTTACAAAGAGCGACTGCCTATCTAGTTTAATCATAGACAATGTGTATTCATTTAATTTTGTGTAGTACAGCAATTTGTTCAAGTCAGCGTTACAAAGTAGGAATATAATATTATACGAATATAATGATAAAAATTTTTAGCAAAGAAGTTTGACAGAGTTCGAATGAAGTATACATATATAAATGTAACATACCTTAACTCGGCCCCCGGAGTCGGGGCCAAAGTCTGTTTGCAAGCTCATATCCAAATCTATTTTGGCCGACAGCTTGGAAACTTTACTTTTAACTGTTTTGTATACAAATATAACCTCACTTTCGTGAGAATTTACTACGCAACTGTCACTTTGACAATGACAGAACCGAATTTCTTTTTATTGGTTGTCAGTGTTGTGGCTTTTGAGCATTCGGCCGTAATGCTTAAATTACATTTTATTTAACACAAAATATTTTTACTAACTTTCCAAAATCATGTTGTATGTCGATCAGTCATAATCATAGAGTAGCTTATATATGTATATATATATATACGGTAACGCAATGCTTGGCGTGGTCTGTCTGTGTATGGGTGACCATCTAGGTCAATGAGTAACTCTGTCTCTGTCCGTGTTTTTCGGAAGGCATATTAAATTGGTGTGTCTCGGTTATCATATGACAACCGACTCCAACATAGTTAGGGAAAAGTCTACTCAAATGATTATTGCTAATTATTACAGATAAAGACAGGATAAATCCACGGATTGCAATTATGGCGATGTTGAATCCGTCATTCTATTCCATTTTCTGATCTGAAAATGATTTCCTCGTCTTATTATAGTATAGATCTGTGGCAGGCAAGGACTTGTTTTCTATGAAATTGAAGGTTTCTATCGGGTTGTTAAAAATGCGTTTGTAAAATAAAACAGCAGTATTATTCTCATAATTACATCTTATTAGAAGGCAAGTGAACAATGGTCCAACAAGCTCTTTTCTTATTCGCGATATTATAATTGAATAATTAACATTAAACTAACTACATAATTGCATAGGCTCTAGGATATAATGAGCACAATTTAAAACAGTCACAACATTGAGAATTGAATGTGTTGTTATCACACTGCTTCGGTCGGGCGGGGTTCGCTGTTTAGGCCGGTTGCAAATTATACACAAATATTAAAATCTTAAAAACTAAGTACATGCAACTATTAACATCTTTGGGATCACATTCAAGGGTTTCATCAGAGCATCATAATCTGTAAAAATATAAGCGATCTTTAGCGTCGTGTGAAATTTAAAATTTGTGATCAGTGCGTGTGTTTTCCAAGTCAGCGAGAAGGGGGTCAGATTCCTCTTCGAACTTCGACGACCTGGATCCATGTCGCGAAGCTGACACTCTCTGGGAAAACGTTAGTAAATTGGGCACAAGTGAGCTGCATGGCGTGGCTGGAGCGGATCGCGACGACGCCCTAGTACCGGGTGAGATTCTCGAAGTCCTTACGGGGTAAGCTACCGATAATGGCATATATAAGCTCGTTTTTCGTTGCCTTGGCGTTTTTTTTACGCTTTCAAGGCGTCTGTGACGTCTCTCGTCACTTGGTCTCCTCAGGGTGGAGTCTCTGGACGTCTGTGTGGGGCTGGTCGGCTGCGGCGGTGATTCTGGGGGGTCTGGCTTCCCAGTGTAATACTGCCGTAGACTACCGTACGCCTCGTGCATGTACATATTGTTGTCGTCGTCTTCGTCGAGCGACTGGTGTATCGGAGGGGAGGAACCCAGCCTCGGCTTGCAACCCCCATCGCAGTACATCTCGCAATCAATAAGCTCCAATTCTAGATCAAAATTAGAGTCCTGAAAGAAGACCAAATCTTAAATAAAAGGTGTGAACCTTCCTTTTGAAGTCACTATAGGTGGGTGACTGAGTAAATTTGATGTAGAGATATTCATTTATCGCTTAGTATTGAATCAGTATTGAAAGAAATTGCGATGCAAACTTCATTACATGACTATGGCCATCGAAATTAACACCTCCCACTGCTGGAGGGCCTACGTTCAAGAGTGGATAGAATAGGCCGAATCACAAATCAACTTAACATGGTAAGTAAACAGTATATTACCAAGGGTTGGACAGGCGAAGTAATAAGGTTATCCCGGAAGGCGGCTGGTGGGTCCCGGGGGCGGGCGGGCGCGGGGTCGGCGCGGGCGGTCGCGGCGCGCGGCTCCGTCAGAGAGGACAGGGAGCGTAGCAGGGGCCCGCAGCCCACGCCGCACTCCTCGTAGTTGCTCGCGCACGAGTACGGCGGTGGAATGATTGAATTTGCCTGAGGATAAACACAGAAACAAATTTAAAATACAACACAGTGTAAAGAAGATCCCAAATATCTTGCACCCAAAAATTCCATAGACTTATGTTCCATATACTTATATTATGCACTGGACAAACTGCTGTAACGAATTTTGTATTAAGTATTGAGCAACACATAAACTCAAAACCAACCGCCACCGGTGACAAAAAGCTAAGTAAGTATTTGGGCAATATCGAAAACATACAAAGTTTACTTCTCGGCTAGCTTAGCATAATTTTTGATTGTAAAGCTTATAACATTTACTGAAGATAAATAAGTCGCCCTCGCTTTTTACTTGTTTTTCTAGGCTACGACGTTAGTGCTGAAGATTCCATGTCGTGGCTGTTTGAAGCCTTATCTGTTATGTCAAACGGTTTAAATGCAACCACTTATAACTGGTTTGATCCACTATTTTCCACCTACTATGGCCCACAGTATCTAATCCTATAGGTCACGATTAGTGTTGCTAGATGTTTAGAGGCTTTTCTCCGAAATTCTAGATGATATATAAAATAACTATAGCCTGGGAACTAAAGCGATATCATGCAATAACAATCGAAACGGATAGCGTATTAGATATGTATCAATTAAAGGTTACCTCATTCGCCGCGTTGCATATGAAACTGGAGTTGAGAGATTCTGCAGTACTCGTCGCTGATAAAGAGCCTGAAATCAAAACGATACAGCATTAACTAAGATATACTCCACACTATCACCAATTTACCCAAATTATTTAAATATACAGACTGTAGTAACGTTAAGTTTGGCAAGTCTTAACACCCCTTTATGTTTTTTAAAAGTGTCGAACATTTTTGCACATTGCTACCGGTGGGAGACACGTCTTTTAAACAACTGGGTATGCAAGGCTGCAGTCACAAAGTAGGTAATTTAATTAGGTTGAAAACAAGTTGCGTTCTTGCTTTACCGTCTGTGTAATCTCCCAAGCCTATTAAAACTAGAGTGATCGCTTGGGTTGTCTATTAAAATTAGGAATATAGGTCTTTGGTGGATGGTTAGTACCAACATATATGTATTATAGGGAGTTTCATATGTTCGCATTGAAAATTAACGTTCAATATTCGTTACCATAATTCATTAGGTATCTAAACAAAATATCCTCCTGCATGAAAATTATCAACTAAAAAACTAAATAAAGGTTGAAATATATTGGACAATCGCAATTACAGGACTGTTATAGGGAACATGGTTATGTATACAAGTGTTCAACTTGTTTCTGCCTTTCAGTTCGTTAGTCGAGTTTTTAAGAAATGTTTTAACTCTACATTTATCACATAATGCTTCACATATAAACCATCATAATCATACGCCTTGCATACGGTTATTTTGTTTGAAGAATAAAGATTATATTTCATTCATTGTTTTTTTTTCATAGATGACAAAGTAAAAAAAACATCTAGTATCTTGGAACACTTGGGTAATCGTGATCGATATTGAAATTGAAAAAAGAATACCTGGCGCGCGGATGACGTAGTTCCTGAAGTAATGGACCATCAGATAGTTGCCGGCTTTCCCATCTCCTTCTCCGCATGTGATCACCAGCGGGTACAGATCTGGTTTTGACGCTACCTACGACAAGAATGAATACTGGCCTTAGAGACAATATTCATGAGCACACAAAGCGAAGGGCATATGCAATACTACGAAAAAGAACTGGAAGAAAAAAGCATTTAAGATCCTATCGTAGTTACTTAAGAATCAAAATTAGTAGGAAAGTGTGGGCTAGTCAACTTGGTTAAATATAAAATTTTACACTTTATGAATTATCTTTTGTTTAGGACTTTTAATTAGGTTTAGGACTAGGTTCTAAGTCAAATAAATCTTCAGAAAACACTAGGAAATGGTAAACGAGATTTTTTGGGGGCTGTCTTTCGTGAAATTGCCCATCAAAGCCTATGCCATGAATGCTTTAAATATAGTAAGCTTGAACATCATGCAAACAGCAAAAATTATAGGATCGTCTTCAGATACAAGGAGAAGTCAAAAATTATAAACTGGCGAAAATAAATAAACCTCCAAATTGTAGTTCACAATAAGAATATCACTTCAGAATATGGTGGTGGAGCTTGATGGAAGGACCCGCAGCGGCTGTAGCGAGGCGGGGGGTAGACGGACCCCGCCGAGTCGTGTTCTGATGTCGGCCGTCGCACGCAGCAGGCCATGGAGCACATGTACACTCCATGGGTAGACGACCTCTTGAAGAACAGGCACCAGATGCAGCAAATCAAAATACCGCCAAGAGTACCCAGGAGGAAGAGGACAGGCCTGTGGACGTATGAAAAAAAACATAAAACATTAAATAATAAGCAATTTGCCTTCATAACCGCCATAATAAAAAAGCAAGACGTGCCCTCAGCGCCAAGCTAAGAATTCATCCATAAATACCTAGGACCTTCTTTGGAATTACATCGACTAAAACTAACTATTAAACTTTATAAGTCTGTCATGGCCGTGACATGCTGGGCAGTTTTTGGTTTGGCATCTTTACGTGACTGTGGCGGTCAAAAGTTAAAAGATCTTGAAGTTTCTCAATTTGTTTTTCCCAATCATATTGCATTAATCCCGACAACAAACAACAAAATAATGTCGACTTTATGTCCTACAATAATTAATACTTTCACGGACAATACATTCATGCATTTACATAACTACGAATGAATGCTTAAAACTTTCAAAGACGCTCACAAATGAGTATGAACGTGAAAACGACCCTCTGTTTTCATGCACTGATTTTGTTTCTTCATAATTAGCAGAGTTTCGGAAAGACTAGACAGGCATGCGTTATTATATGAAGGTGTAATGGCCCTATCAATGGTCGAGATGCAACTAAACCTCACCACTGCGCATACCAAGCGTAGGTATAGCTATGTTCCTTCAGCGGCGTCTCGTCCAGCTCTCGCCGCGACCCCAGCGTGGCGTTGATGCGGCGTGGCGGTTGCGTAGCCACGTCGCAGCAGCCGAGCTCGCAGCACATCCAGTGGGCGGGGCACAGGTGGCCGTCCTTGCATTGTACTTCAGTCGCACACTGGAATTAGAGGAATAAATGTCATTGAAAATTGGAACAACTGACACTTAATGAAGGCAAGACATTTAAGAGATTTTTTTTTATATATACAAACATTTGATCGGTATTTTACTGATGGTACGCGATGATGTCGTCAAAGGTGATGCATGCTTGCCTAGCAGTACCCTATTACTAACTAGTATTATTTATTCACTCTAGACTTAAATTGATGGTGAGTTGCTAGATGTTTTGTTCGATGATGAAATTATGAAATAGATAGATAGATTATTCGTTATTGTACACCATAATTGTTAAAAAAACAGGAAACAACAAACAAAAAAACAGTTCAATTGACGGTCTTATCGCTAAAAGCAATTTCTTCCAGACAACCTTTAGATGGAGTTTCACTTTAGAAGAATTGAGAACTTATTTACGGTTATGTTTTATGATGAATCTACTCTTTAAAACGCATTTAAACAAGACAGACATGACTGGTTTCCTGAAGTAAGTAACTTCTTCACGTGGACGATGCCGTATAAACGGTATGTATAAAGAGTATACGAAATGTATACTTCGTAAACACTATCAAAAAATTCTCTTCGTCTTGCAAAAACATTCATTCAAAGCGAAAACGATCTTTTAGGTCACACAGCCTCTCTAAAACATCTAACCCCTTAAGAAATTGCTAAGCTTTCAATAAGAGAAGCTAAGCAGCAGTCTACAGTATTTATAGGCCACATTCACATGACATAAGAGCCTTCTCACCCGGCTTTTCAACAGCGAAATCATCATATCAATCTAGAGAGCGTTCGAGCGTCTCATTCTGCGACTTAAAATTGAAACGAAACAGAGAAATCGGAGAATACGGATTTCTATATAGTATTCAAAAAATATGGCAAGAGGAAAGATTTAGGTAATGTTTGTTTGTTTGAATTGAATAGGCTCTAAAATTATTAGACTGGTTTGAAAAATTCTTTCACCGTTGGGATTATACGCTATCCACGGTGAATATAGAAATTTAAAGGGGTCTGGGGTCCCGAGAGAAGCCGCGAAAAAGGGCTTGTTGATTTATAAATTGCGAGTGGAATAGGAATTTAAAGCATCATAATTAGGACTTCTTTTAGTGACTGGATCCTCAAGTAAGAGCCTTTGTACATTGCAGACTAAACTGTTGGGCGAAAGGTGATAGTTGGTGTGATACTTGGCTGATAGTTTCTTTTGAAGGGATTCCTGAAACCAATCAAATAAGTCGGCCTGAAACAGTCCGGATAGCTGATCGCTTTAATGTCAGTCATCTCCATACTGTTTTATCAGCTCCATAAAACTATTCTTCATCATCATCCTCCTGCCCTTATCCCAATTTTATTTGGGGTCGGCGCAGCATGTTTTTGTCTTCTACGTTCTTCTATCTGCCGTCATCTCACAAGTTATATTCTTTCATCGTTTCTTTAGTCGCCCCTTCCTCTATATCCATCCATCCACATTCATGTAATGTTCAAGACCTTCCTCACAAAATGATCCTCATTCCTCCGCATTACATGCCCATACCATGCCAGCCGGTTCCCACATAGTTTTTCGGTTACCGGTGCCACTTTTAAACCCCCATAAAACTATAAGCCGACTTAAAGTTTGCAATGTACAGAACACATCAAAAGTAGTCTTATTTACCTAGCAAAAAAGGAATGTTTGATATCACACACCACTTCTATACTAGTTTCGTCCTAGATCTATCACTTTCGTAACAAACGATTAAAGTCTGGGGCGAAAGTTGCTGAAATGCATGAAAGTGAATCGTCAGCAGTTTTGTAAATAGGACAGAGGTGACGCTATGTCTGGGTTTGAGGCTGAGGTTTACATTTTCGCCGATTTTCTGAAAGACATTATTCGCATTCCTTTTTAAAGGATGAGAAACTTATAGAATTAGACGAAGTAGTATAACAGATGTGTTGTTTTACACAGTTTCAGTTTATGTTTGTTTTCTTCATTAATTATTTTTTAACTATGATTATATAACTAATTATTCATCGGCCTTTTCATTGTCCCACTGCAGGGCCCATGCCTCTTCTAATACAGAGAAGGAATGAGCAGCAACATCACGATTGTTCACGGCAGATTGGCGATTTAAGTTCTCACATGCGTATTTACAATATGAACCGGCTTAACAGGGTCCACTATCGGTTGCTATGGCAATGCGCGTTGTTATTCGGGAACAGTTAAACCGATGTTAACCATTCTTTTGAAAAATAAACTGCTTACAGCTACATAAATGTTTCTTTTTTCATTATTTCCAATTTGTTTTAAAAAGTTTCTTAGATACATTACGAGACAAAGAAGATAATTGCTATCAAAACTATTTTTTTTTTGTTAGCTAGTCTCTAGCGTTGCCACCCTACAAAATAGAGAAAAGGGCACAGGTCACATCATAAATCAATACAGCGATGCATCCGTGTTAATAATGTCCGGTGTGAATGATAAAAATAGATTTGACGTGGGTTGTTTTCGCGGGAAAACCGGGCGCCAGCTTGCACCGCGCATGTTTTTCTCTAATCGATCGCGCTGTCAAAGGCATCAAGCTACAAGTGCCTTTATAAAACCTCGTTACCTAGATACTATTAGCACATTTGTCTAGTAAAATATTTTGCTGAGATCTACTAACTTTATTTCGTAATGTTGCATTAAAATTATATATAATGTCAGTCACATTTTTTTTGTGTCAAAACATTTTCGTACCCAACAATCTATAAAGAATAAATGAAAATCGTTCTAAAATATGAAAATATAATAAAAACACTTACAGGAGCAGGTTTCGTAATTAAAATCCCGAGCAGGGACAAAGCGAAAAAGGCTAAAATCATTGTGGTGATGAGCAGCAATATCTGGCACGTCATGGAGTTTTTAATCACATCATTATTTAGTGTCTATGGTGGAAAGTGCAGCGTGCAAGTACACCTGCGTCACTGACGGTTGTGGGGCTATGATACGGCGGCCATGTCGCCATCTGGCCTCCTCGGGAGCGCGCGTCCCACTGACTGCTTGTCGCTATACCGACGCCAGTACACAGCAAATAGGGGTGGGAGAAGTTTTACTTTACACTGAGGTATCACTATAAATATGGCTGAATTTATCCTTTACTGACGTCCCTGGTTGGAGGCCTTAAATTCTAGGCATTAACTGGTATTTTCCCTTTAAGCAGTAAACCTTCTTGGCTGAACTGCGAGATATCATTACAAAAACCCTTATTGACACACTTAATTTATGATGATCTAGGAACAGAAAGAGAGAGGGTTTTTAGTCCAGATTAGGCCTCGTCACACATTGTAGTTGAAAGTCTTATTATGTTTAATAGCTAGGGTAAATAGTTTTAGGTTCTGTAAATATGTGCTTCTACTAGTAAATACATATTATATTATTGACTATAAAATATGTAAAAAGATGATTCATATCCTAGATACTAGAAAGAGAAGTCTTCGACACAAGATTGTATGCGCAAAAACAGTATTCCGCACTGACTTATTCGCTGGAACTTGGCCTTCTGCATCTTGGACGTTGTGTAAAACATCCCCCTTCTCCCCTTGTAAATATATGACACCCCCTAGCAACCACGGATCTGGCGATGGTCACTCTGTATGTTTCACATGGCTCCGCAGTTGTGGCAAGTAAGAAAAACTTTCTTTTTAAAGTCACATACATACATACTGTTCTGTGTTTCAAGACGTAGGCTTTTATTATTACGTAGAAAGAAATGTAGACTACAAATTGAAGTGTCAGGCCTGATTTAGTATGAGTCGTAAAGTAAGGCATAAACGTACTTGTAAAATAAATATTTGAGACTGTTCTGTATGACGATAGGCTGGACTCGTTGGTCTAGTAGTCGCACATCGCGACTGTTCAGCACGGGGTGTTCGGTTCGATTCCCGGGTCGATCAAGGCGCATTGTGAGTTTTAAGAGACTTTCATAAGGCAACCGAGTAGAATTTGGTGATTGAAAGAGCACATAAATTTCGATCCTGCGCCTAATCTCTCTCCGATTGTGTTAGTTTTGGTCGTTGTTTGGTGTCCCATCGGACTATAAGAGTGAGTGAATGATGGAGAACAAAATAATTTTGGAGTGAATAGAGTCTGCGCAGAACATTCTTTCTTATTTTTTATTGACGGTAGGCATGCGTTTGATCATTATTTCAAGTAACATTACTTCGGTGTAATCCGCGTCCTGAGAGAACTGTCTTGTCTCCGTGTGGCATGTTAATCTAAAACTGTCAACACAAAAGATAAACATTGATATTTATAAATTCGATCCAGTAGTTCTAGTCTGGGATAAAGATATATAGAAGCGTGTCCAAACAAACAAACAGCTCATTAGCTTTATAATATTAGTACAGATAAGGCTACCACATAAGTTGGTACATATATAGTACATAATATAGGACGTAAAGTCGTAAAACATAATGTCCTTGCTCCGTTTGAGTAGCATCCTAGTTGCCTTCCCCTTGACCTCTGGCAGACCGGGATTAAATTAGCGCAATGTTACTTATGTACTATGTCATGGTTGATGAGGGATTTAGGATTTTTTTGAATTTTCTAGTTTAGGTTAAATATTATCTTTGTGTATATACGTACTGTTTGCAATGTTAGACAATGATTGATATTGACCTACTGTAGTTGTAATTAAATTACTTGCAATTTGATGCAGGTATATTTGCTCTTAATTTCTACAATTAACGAATTACTACAAAAAAAATGCTTACTAATATTCAGGTCAAAAAAAAGGTAGCTAAATCCGGTTAGACTGGAAGCCTACCCAACATAGTTGGGAAAAGGCTCGGGAGATGATTCAGGTCAAAAAAAGCATCTAATCTAAACTTATCTCTACATATATAAACAAAGAAAGACATCGTATTAAGAGATGTATAACAAAAAATCGCATATAATCGCATTGATAACACACATGTATCTATAACTTAAATACATAAAATATGTACGCTACTGAGGCGCCGTATTGGCTACGCCGTAGCCATGCCGTAGCTCGTAGTCCGTAGCGCCGTAGTAAACGTACTGAATTACTTATTCAGAGAGTGTAGTTTGCTGAAAAAATATGCTCGATCATTTCCCTTGAGGGTAACAAGAGTGGTTATTTGGCAGAAATTACTGTTACATACATACAGATCGATAGATTTGATAACGTGTTTAGTTTTAGTACGCAAACGTTGTGAAGAAAGAAAGTTGAAATAATATCGGGGACATCTTTTTCACACAAGGTCGATTACCCCCATGGTAAGCTATTGATTAGCTTGTGTTATGGGTGCCAACTGATAAACTACAACATACTATACTTAAATACATATTATAGCACCCAGACCAAAGCCAACAGTCATGCTCATCACACAAATGTCGACCATGCCGGGAATAGAACCCGGAACCCTTAGCTCGGCAGTCCGGCGTTGTAACCATTGCGCTATCGGAGTCGTCCAGTTAAATAATTTATCCAGTTTTTATCCGTTTAGTTGTCAATTCACTGCATTGTAAACTAAGGCTTACTCGCCTTCCTACCGGGGCTGCGGGTTGTTCGCAAGAGTTACCGCGGCCCTCATAATCATCTATGTAATAAAATCTTGACTACATGATGATGATGATGGCATCCAGGCCGATTGTCGGCTACGGCGGCCGTTCTCTTTTATGGAGATCAGCCAACTGCGCAGGACATATTATAGTGCACAAGCATTCGCGCAGACACAGGTACACTCTCTATTCCCTTACTCTCATAATCCGATGGGACGGCAATCCGACACGACCGGAGAGAGATCAGGCGCAGGACCGACATTTATGCGCTCTCCGATGCACGGGTGAATCAATCACCAACTTCCAGACTCCAGGCTGCTTTATGAAAGTTTCTCAAAACCCACAAAGCGATTTCGGCCCGACCCGGGATTCGAACCCGAGATCCCGTGCACAGCAGTTGCGCCTTGCGACCACTAGACAAACGAGGCAGACTACATACACGCTGTTAAATAAGTGTGGTTTTGCCTGTTTCGCCGGACGACCTTATCGTACCCTTCAAGCTCATTACCTTTTACGAGGTAAGCAGCTATCGCTATACTTAGCGTCCTTTAGCGTCGTTGACGATTTATGGCTAATCGATAAAAAGGCAGACAGATACAGGCTATGGTATTGTTTACGTTAGTATCGTATTTTTACATATATACCTATTTCTTAAAATAAAAATAATATTATATGTAAGCTGGTTGTTGGTCTAGTAGTCGCGTAGCGTGACTGCTGAGCACGGGGGTGTCGAGTTCGATTTTAAATTGCTTTGTGGGTTTTTAGAAAAAAAGCACCCAGGAGTCTGGTAGTTGGTGATTGATTGATCTATGAATCGGAGAGCACATTAATGTTGATCCTGCGCCTGATCTTTCTCCGGTCGTGCCGGATTGCTATTGGGCTCGTAGAGTGAGGGCACGGAGAATGCACCCACCTGTGTCCGAGCTAATTATTGTGCACTACAAAATATATCCAGCGCAGCAGGCTGATTTTATTAAGAGAGAACTGCCGCCATAGCCGAAAATCCATCTGGACGCTGTCATTAGATTGTAGGATTTATTTTTCTTAGAGATAACTATTTAAAAATTAATTTTATCTCTTTTAGACCATGGGACTACAGAGTCCCGTATTTTCAGAAGGCGAACGTGGGGCCGAAGCTAACACGCTGAAGCCTTTCTTAAACAACTTTAATATCAGTAATAGTGATTAAATTATTGTGCAACATTTTTGGATATATATCCAAATCTATACTATCTAAATACTTTCGGATCCAACGGGGTAATCTTTAATTAATTATTATGTATTGCATTATATGCATTATGCATTATATTAAATAAAGGATTATAAATAAAATACTTATTTATTTTTGTTTAATTTTATTGATTTCTAAAAGTTCTACAGTTAATACTGATAAGTTTAATTTAGTGTGTTCACACTAATTTTATCGAACGCTGTTTGTTCTCAAATGGTGATGGTAGTGTTGTCATCGTGGAACATCGATGTCTCGGCTCGACAGTAGTCCGATGACTGTCAATATTGCCGAACGATAGTCCCATAGATAGCCCAACACTAATTATAATAGAAGACATTCATGTAACTAGTGAATAATTAAAATAATAATATAAGAATAACGATCAAAAAATATCACAGAAGTTTTGTATAGAGCTGACCCGAAAATACATTATATTAATATTAAAAACATTCTCATATAAATAGGAGGTACTTAATTAAAACAAAGTAACACTTAATTGGAGTAAAAACACTTACAACGACTACCTTATCGCCTAAAATGACAGTGATTAAATGCATCTACAAACGACAATCAAAGTTCATGATTAAAAATGTGATTAACATATTTGGCATCCACCCCTGTATCTTTCATGCATCATCAATTACCTGACTTCCATACAAACTGACGTCATTAAAAGTTCCTATATCATACAAATTCCGTTCTGTTTCTCCTTGTTCCCTGATCACTCCGATTTTTCCGTCTCTCATTCGATTCTATAGGTATCGAGTAAAAAGTTATTATTCCGCCTTTTAGATTATCAGAAATAATAAATCGGAAACCTATTTCTGCAGTTTTAGCGAAAAAATTTTTTTTTTTGTAATATTGAGTGGGTTGGGTGCTTGTGACCAGCACCGTAAATAGGGCGGTGCCAGTGGTGCCCAGGCACAGGCCGCAGACCCTAGAGGGGGCCGCAGAAATACGGGTCTGAATTTCGTAAAAGCCTAGTTAGAACATTTTCAAGGGCGCAGTTTTGAAAACTCACACCGGGCGCATAAAAGGCTGGTTACGACACCGCTTGTGACGTCATAATGCTGTATAGAATCGTATGAAATTTGTTGTTGTTTTGCTTATCTTAAAGATGGGCTAATAACTTTTTCTTATTTTTATTCAACATCCTATTTAGTTGTCACCGCAGCGGTGCTTCCACAGGTCTTTGATCATGTGGATGCGGGATTGGATGGTGGTGATGTGGTCCTCAATGTCGCGAGACACGTCTTGGAGACGCCCCAGCTGGTGACCTTGGATCTGAGTCTCCGGATCGCCTTCATCTGTCGATTGAAAGAGAATTTGAATTCCAATTATCCTGATAGAAGACGGGATACGACTGTTTCTACTGAAAGGTTTCGTGAAATAAAATCCTATTTTCGAAGGAGTGATCTATGTGTGTATGTATCTGTAAGTGTTCCTATGGTCTAAAATATCCCGAATTTAACATATGATGAGGCCCTCTACACGTATATATATTATGTTGTATACTCACCCACATTTTGATCATAGATAATCTTGAATTTCTTAGTTATGTCATTGGAATCTGTAATCACAAATGTTTATCATAAGAATCACATCTTTGCAAGAATATGCTTTAGCTTTGTGAAGAACACTTTTCATAAAAGAATACTTAAAAAATCTTTTTCTATCGGAGTGTAGGAGCATAAATCATCCTGCCCATATACCTTTAACCCAGTATAGGTTCCAACTAATCTTACTCAATACTCAATTATTTATTGCATTCCAAATAGATGGTAAAAATAACTTAAAAGATACAATATGGACCCTGTCGGGCATGCAAACATTTTAGGATCTTCATCGAGGTCTTAAAAGAACACTGTTTTATTTTCGCAAAACACGAAAAATTTAAGAAACTTACTATCAGAGTCAGCATCCTTCATGATAATGGTCCTTTTCCTCGGCCCCTTTCTAGGGCACGTGTTCTCATCAGGTTTACCCTCGAAGACGTTCAGCAGTTGGACCACGAACTTCACCCCCCCTTCAGAGCCAGAACTCCCATCGCCGTCGTTCCTTGGATCACCACCGAACTTCCCCACGTAGGTCACATCCTGAAGAAGACCACCAGAGCTTGTTACACAGAATCCGGCCGTAATTTTAAGGGAATAGGGTATTTTATTAAATAGCATGAAGGTATCTAGCCACATGGCACCAGTATCCTGCTCCAGCGAAGTTTAAATCTTAACCAGTTATAGAAAAGACTGATTAAGGCAAGTGCTGTTAGGAAAGGAAAACCATTACGAAATAAATTTATATATACTTGTAGGCTAAAAAAATTACAGCTTGGCCTATGTGGACTTGGACTATTGCCCCCCAAACCTTAATTGCTATTACTAAGAAAAGGCATGAAACAATATCCCTCGTACTACAAAGTACTTACCACGAACTCCCTAGACGCTTCTTTCTTCATGAATTCGAAGAGTCTCTCCTCCAGCACATCCAGTTCCTTGGCTTCTTCTGGGGTGAGGGCCAGGCCCCGGCGCACCGCACGCTTACCTTTGGGCAGATCCTTCTTTTTCCTCGTGTGCTCGCTCCAGTAACGAAGTACCTAGAAAAAGAAGAGAAGAAAAAGGTAACTTCGCTATTATTGGGGAACATACTGTTGAATCTATAACTAACTAAAACTAACTCCTCAACACTTTGTATAATATAATAATTCTGTCCAAAGAAAATTTACAATGAAAATAGGGACTATCAGCAGCTTCTATCTTATGAATAATAAAAATAAGTCCCCGTGGATAACGCAGTTCGTATTATTGCGCAATATAATTGATCGTTTGGATGCAAGTTATCTTTCAAGAAGTTCTAGAAGACACCCTACATGAGAACTCACAAATTTCCAATTTTGCACCGGAATCTCGGCGCCGTCCGGGCAGTCATTGAGCCTGCTGGCCAGTTTCATCCACTTCTCGATGTTGAGGAAAGTGATCATGTCAGAATTCCCCGCGTTGTACAGCGACGAGTCCTCCTCGATCGCCTCCAGCAGTATGCGAAGCTGGTCCACGGTGATCTTGGACCTAGGATCCTCCGCTCTGGCCATCTGAAATTATAGAAAAATGTGTGGACAATTTTTTTAAGGCTACTTAATTTAATACATCATTATCTACTTAGCCTTATCCCTAACTACCTATTAAGGGCTTGACTTGATTGGCTAACCAGTCTAAGCAGACGGCAATTCGCGCATTCGCGCAGATGCAGGTGTGCACTCTCTGTTCCCTCACTCTCATAGTCAGATGGGATGGCAATCCGACACGACCGGAGAGAGATCAGGCGCAGGACCCACATTTACGTGCTCTCCGATGCACGGGTGAATCAATCACCAACTCCCAGACTCCAGGCTGCTTTGTGAAAGTTTCTCAAAACCCACAAAGCGATTTCGGCCCGACCCGGGAATCGAACCCGCGACCCCGTGCACAGCTGTCGCGCCATGCGACTACTAGACCAACGAGGCAGTCTAATAATACGCACATATAATATACGCACGTCTTATTCGTTTCACGCAATTAACGCCTGTTGCATGTTGACCCGTTCGCAGTAATTACGAATAAATAAGCTGAGCAAAAAACTGTATAAGACCTTTTCAGAGCCCATAAGTTAGTTAATTATTATGCCCATAAATTGTAATGATTTCAAAGTCTTTGTATCTTATCAAAATGGCGTCCAATTATCTTGAAGTACTGCGCACATAAAATTGAAGCAATCATGACTTATTAAATTGAAATGCCATCATGTTACGTTATCAAAAATATCAATAATCGCGTAGCCGAGAAAATTCCCCCACCCCCTCATAAATAATGAGCTTTCCACGAAAGCTTTGGTGCAAAGCAACAGTCCTGTGCATAGCATTTAATAATCATGTTTCCCTATATTGCCAAATACTTAGTCCATGAAATCGTAAACAACGTAGTTATTCAGCAAAGAAACTGTATTTTTTATTAATTCTGAATTAAGAACTCAGAAAAATGGTTGCCCGCCAAGGAAATGGCGAGGGCGGCTCGCAAAAAAATATTGTATTTAATAGCGCATTTAAATTTAAATACAAGAGAATTTAAGAATTACCATAAGCGCAGAGCACACGAACATATTTTAAAAACAGTCAAAAATAATAAATTATGATATTAATTAATTACAGTTGTTAAATATAAAGGTCATATAATAAAAGGAAGGAATAAAAATAATAAAGTATACGTAAAACCACGTCGACTTAATAAACCATAACATAAAGGGTGTTTATTTGAATAAAATTAAAATTCAGATACATTGAATGTATAAATAATACCTTTTCGCTTTGTGAGATGCAACGCGATGCAAAAAGTAACAGCAGCGAAAACTATTATTGATTTATCGATTCGAAGCAAGTGAGAGACAATGATGCACTATGTTTTTATTGCCTATGTTCGGATATCAAAATATTGGCACACCTTTTTTTCTGATTACCCCATTGTGTTAGGAAGCGAGAGGCCTTTTTTTTAAACATGGCATTGTCATTTTTGACATGCGCTCCAAAAAGGCATTTCAGGAAAAATGTCAAACTGTAAAAATATGCCGCTACTCAAACAGTTTCCGATGATACGGTGAAAAGTTACCGTTGTTTCATAGTTAAAATAAACGATAGATATAATAAGCGTGTTAAAAAGTTCAGTTATATCACTATAGTAACGTAAGAAACAATGCAAAGGCTTATGAATTTATATAATATGTATTTTAGAATTAGTTTAGTTAGTCGATATAATGACATACTCTGCAATACGTCACTAATCTTCTAATCTTCCAGCTGCTGAGTTGTCAACTTGTCGTTGTCAAATTCATGTGTGGCGACCTGTCACAAAATAGAAAACGGGATTTTGTACCGATACTGTGTTAAGTAAAATGATTTTTAAATTAAAAATAGATTAAGCTAGGCTTTATACGATGCGGTTGAACTTACTGCTATTATTTACGCTAGTGTTGAGCGTGAAGGCGTGGGATGACGGTGATTTAGAGGTGTTCGATGTGGTCGAAGAAGTGAATCAGAACTTTTACGAATTGTTAGGTGTTAAACAGGTAAGAGTTACATTTTTCTTCGTTTTGTGTATACATAGTATTTTAATCTTTCATTTTTATCCGAAAACTACGGTACTAAATGTAGTTTAAATGCCAGACAAGCTAAACAGCGTGTTACTTTGCCGACATATTTTGCTGCTATCGCTAATTAATATTTAGATAATATCCTCCCAAATGATAAGTATATCTTAATCCATGTTTTAATTAAAATATTTCAATTACATACAGATATATTTTGTGCGAATATAAAATTTAAATTAAATTTTAATATTTTGAAACATTTCATTAGAACTGTGAATATAGTCAAGACTGACACAGCTTGCAATTCTAGACTTTGTAACACATGCCATTATATTTTTATTACTTTATTTTCAGGATGCTTCCCAATCAGAAATCAAGTCTGCATTTAAGAAGCTCACACTGAAACTGCATCCGGACAAGAATGATGCTCCTGATGCAGATGTGCAGTTTAGGAACCTGGTGTCCGTCCACAATATACTTAAAGACCCAGGGAAAAGAGAAAAGTATGATAACTCTACCATTTATTATTTGACTTTAAGTTCCTTTTTCAATTTCATAAAAAAACAAGGATAGTAATCTCAAATAATCATAATAAAATCTATAGCATCAAATATAAAAACACTTAAGTCCGGACTCTAAAATCTCTAAAAAAATTCACGGCTAAGATATATTGAGTGGGCATAGTCTATAGTTATCTACATATCAAATTTCACCTCAATAGCTTTAGCCGTTTCACTGTGAAAAAGAAGTGCACCTTCATCTCAACTAACTTCAGTAAATTCTATCCTAATCCTACTACTATTATAAAGGCGAAAGTTTGTATGTATGGATGTATGGATGTATGGATGTATGGATGTTTGTTACTCTTTCACGTAAAAACTACTGAACGGATTTGAATGAAACTTTACCACAATATAGCTTATACATCAGAATAACACATAGGCTATATATTATAACGCTATTAATTAAGGGGGATGAGCAATAAAGCATTTTTTGGTCAGTTTTAACTAGACGCCATCTATATCTTTTTAATTACAACACATTTAGCAAATTTGAATGTACCAGCTGGGTAAATAGTTATTACCTACTGTCATAGATGGAGTTAAGCTTTTCATACAATTAAACCGGGCAAAAAATTTTTAAATTTATTTTTCAGTTCAAAGTATATACCTAAACATGCTACATATGTTATTTCGACAGATAAAAATAATTTAAAGACAAAAATATTAAGGCAAGTTTCAACCTAATGCCATCTTTAGCTTTTCAAAACAATCTAATTTGACAATCTGACATTGTTAGTAATTATAGCTGATCATAGATGGAGTTCATAGTTTTATTTTCATAAAATTAAATTGTACTGGGGTGTCTTCCAGTCTACAATCGTAGTCACAAGTATTAATTTTGATTATTCAAGTTCCAAGATAACACTCAAAATCGGGGACAGAGGATGAGAGAAAAAAATCTGTCTTTGGGTAAGTTAGTAATTTAAGATCAAAGAAGGAGTGCTGTACTTTCTTCATACAATATCAGTCTGGGGTAATGTTAGCTAAGCTTCCAGTATACCACACGTAACAAAGCAGCATGGCTTATCAATATTTTTATTTGATTTTTACGAACGATTACTGATCAAAAATACATACATATGTATGACTAAATAATTCTAGAGAAAAGGTCAATCTCTTGGAAACGATTCAGAAAAGAACAGAACTCTTCGAATAGGGTTGGCTGCTGTTCTGACTCTAAGTGGTCGTAAAAGGAAAGGGAATAAGTAATAATCGTTCATTACAATGTAGCCCCTTAGATAGACATCTCAAATTAGAAAGACTCGACTTCTTTCTTCATCCATGTCCAGCAGTCATTTGTTGATATAAACTGCCTCCTAAGAAACGGTCAGCGCATATAAGGGCGTCTAAGATCAATTAGCTGTGTAAGTAGTAAGTATTTGTGTGGCCACAGGTGCACTCCCTATTTCCTTACTCTCATAGCCCGACACGGACGACAATTCTGACATAACCGGAGAGAGATTAGTCACACGATCGATGTTTACGTATTCTCCGATTCACGGATATATCAATCACCAACTTTCAGTCTTTTTTTGTGGGATGTCGTAAAATAACCTCTCCAGCTAAGGATGCAGCTGGAGGAAGTGTCACTCTTACTGATTAAAACCTACTATGTGCCTTCTGGAGATCCCTGTATGCCAGGGCCCCGGTAACTAAGAGGCCCATGTTGCTGACATATCTTCGAGGAGCGCGTGGAATAGAACGCGCCGCCGACACGGGCTGTCATCCTTAGACGTACGGACGGTGAACCAACCAAAACCCACCGCCCACAGACCCACGCCTACGGTGGTCGGGAGTCATAGATTAAACACTAATACTGGAAGTCGTCCCTCGACACTCGGCGCCCGCGGTGTCGACCAGTACCAGCTTTTCCGCTTCGGCTGGAATGAGCGGTGCTGTTTCTAAACCACTCCGCCGCCTCCTTCGCTAGCATAATTGCTTCGCAGAAGGAGGCGGCCGCTCCCATTCTTTCATGCTCCGGACCATGGCCTGGACCAGGGCCGAATGCGAAAGCTCGCCGCTGTGAGGACACGGTGGTGCTCCGCCCAAGCAGAGCACATCCTCACCGTTTGCTCCACCGTATCCTTTACCAACTTCCAGACCCCGGGCTGCTTTTTCAGTTTCCTAACACTCACAAAGCGATTTTGGTCCGACCTGGTTCGACCGAATTGAACCCGATACCACGTCGTGCACAGCAATTATTATGTTATGTTATGCGACTACTAGAATAGCGATGAAGAGCCTATACTTAGTGCCTAAACCAACTTTATCGACCTCGACGCGATCGACCTGCAATGTAAGTTCGAAGTGACTACAATATTATTTGAAGTAGTAGTATATATACGAGCATAGGTTCAGAACGAATTCCGCAACAACATACACATTTTCTACCTTCGAAGTTCAGTTCAATCTAAGACAAAGACCAGAGCGAGAAGCAGCGGGAGGCCACACCTGCATTTCCAGTCTTAGTAAACGACGCGTGTGTATTGTTGTGATATGAAAACATAAGTCAAATGTCCGCCAAACTTTGCAAAGTAAAATCAGCCCCAGAACTCTAATGCCCACGCGGACGACGTCGCGGGTAGCAGCTAGTACTATTATAAAGGCGAAAGTTTGTAAGTATGGATGTATGGATGTTTGTTACTCTTTCACGTAAAAACTACTGAATGGATTTGAATGAAACTTTACCACAATATAGCTTATACATCAGAATAACATATAGGCTACTTTTTATCCGGGTATGGAAATTACTTCCCTCAGAAAGCGGGTGAAACCGCTGGCGGAAGCTAGTTCTATATATGTATAAAAGAATCCCTATTTCTCTTGGTCACACCATCACGCGTGAATGGCTGGATGAATTTCACAGTTTTGTTGATTTTATGTTTGTTATTGTCAGGAACAGGTTCTCATGAAAGAAAAACACAAGACAATGTCTGTCGATTCAGCTAGGTTAATATAAATTTTAAGCTCTTAGTAGATCTGTTAGCAGTAATTTTCTAACATTTTGACAAAATCATCAATTAAAAGATCTTCTATTTCAGGTACAATGAGGTGCTCAAGAATGGTCTTCCAAACTGGCGCTCAGCCATCTACTACTACCGGCATGTGAGGAAGATGGGCCTGGCTGAAGGCTCCATCATCCTGTTTATAATCATCACATTTGGACAGTATGCCGTTGGATGGGCGGCGTATGCTGAAAAGAGGTTTACTGCTGTAAGTCTTTCTGAAAATTGTCATCTCTAAAGTCTGTTTTTTAATCTCGTAGACAGAATTGACAAATGCAAATGTCAAATTTACAAATAATGTTGTCAGCTTTATCGCGCCGTGTTGTACCTACGATACTGGTTTGTTGAATCGAAACTTTTTATTTTTAGTAGACGATTTTTATTTTCATTAAAAGTTTTATATTTAAAATTCACGTACGTACAAAGGGCCGCACGACGTGCAACAAACTGCCAGGAAATTCTTACCACGCACCGCTATGCGTAATTCGACTGTTTCTATGCCTTAATACTAAATAGAAAGAAAAATCAGATCCCGTACGCGTTAAAACGGCTATCTTAACCCTTGAACTCGGATATGGGGTCATTATCTGGTTCAGATTAACGAATACTTATTATTAATTATGTATTAAAAAAAATGTTTTACATTATTAATTTTGTATTATTACGTGTCCAACCTATTATTTCAAAGTAACTTATAATAAAAAACGATACCTTGATTTTTTAACGGTACGTTACGGTTGTGCCACATAACTATTTAAGAATTGCAATAAACTGACAACACCTGAATGTCAATTTTGTCTACGAGATTAAAAAACAGACTATACAAAATTGTTTGTGTGTGTGTGTGTGTACTTATAAAATTATTCTCGTTAGTGAGAGTGATATTAGCAGATATATTTTCTGGTAGATTCCGCCCGTGTCCCGAGGGAACACCTTCCCGCACATGGATAAGGGACTGGAAGGGATAATCAAAAGGGACGATATGTTATTCTGACATATTGATGATGTGTAAAAGTGTTGAGTTCAACCTATTTGCAAAATAAATATCATTTATCACAAAAGCCAGATTTCTGCAAAGTTTCATAGAAATCTATCCTGTAGTTTTTATGTGAAAGAGTAACAAACATCCATCCAGCGATTATTCCGGTTTCCGATGAATCCGTTTTATAATACTGGAAGGATATGTCTGCAATGAAATGGATGAATAAAAAAATACCTAACTAAACTGAACATAAATAAAACTGCAGATAACAATAGAAAAAATAAACTAAAATAGAAACTATTTTTTTATTACAGGAGCAAATTCTCAACAGTAGAGGGAAAAAACACTCGAAGAAGTCAGGTTTTGACCAGGGCCTATCAGAGATCCTGGACCAGCTTCCCAAACCCAGTGTGAAAGACACGCTTCCATTTCAAATCCCGAGATTTGCCTGGTGGCTGGTGACTGCTATACCGAGGGGTATCATCGAGCTGAGGAGACGGTTAAAAGAACAGAAGGAGGAAGCTAAGAGACAGAAAAAGAGGTTAGTTTAATCATTTTTTTTTAATAGGTTTGTATAGGCATAACAAGTACAATGCCTACCTATAGAAAGTATATCTCATTGCTTTGTAAAAGGCTATGTTATTGTAATTTTTATGACCCGTTGGAGTAATTGGCCTGACTGCAGAGCTGAGGCTCCTGGGTTCGATTCCCGGCACGATCGACATTTGTGTGATGAGCATGCTTGTTGGCTGTGGTCTGTTATAATATGTGATAATAAATATATGTGTAAAGTATATGTAGTTCATCAGTTGTGTTGGCACCCATAACATTAGCTAGTAATAGCTTACCACGTGGCTAACCAACCGTGTGTCTGCTTAGTTAGGTATTATGTTATTTTAACTATTGGGTAGTATTATTCTCAGTTAGGTATAACATAGAAAACAATAATGACGTAATACAAATAATAATAATACAAATCATCGAAACAGCCTTTTGTTTTGTGACGACCATTACGCAATATTCGTCTTTTCAATTCGATCGTTACCATAGCAACGCGTCACAGAGTTGCAAAAAAAATAATAAATAATCAATAATCATCTGTTATATGTTATATTATCGCTAGTTCAGTCTTTGAATTCGCCCGCGTCCCGGGTTGCCGTTTTGTAGCCGTTTTGTATAATTATTTAAGCTTATACATATCGTCTGTAATTATCTGCCTAGCCTTTTCCCAAGCTATGTTGGTTGGTTACCAGTCTAAACGGATGCAGCTGAGTTTTACATGGAGCATGTCTGTCTTCCTCAACCCAGTTACCTGGTCATCCCGATAACCCTTGATAAGACTGGTTGTGAGACTTTCTTTAAGCTTACTAAATATTTGTAAATAGTTAGTAAATTTATATTAGTATTGATTTTATATTAAATAAAAACGCGAATGTTCTTCCTGCCCTGTTCCCAATTATATTTGGGGTCGGCGCAATATCTTATCCGCTTTCATTGGTTTCTGTTAGCCGTCATACTGCTATCCTCTCCCTTCTTAATCATATCGTCTTTCAGGCAATCAATCCATGTCTTCCTTGGTCTACCTCTACCTCTCCATCCATTCACATTCATACTTAACACACGCTTTGTAGCATGTGTCTCACATCTTCTCATGACATGCCCATACCACGACAAACGCGCACGTTATAAACTTGTAGAAAACTTACTTTTGAAAAATGGTAGACGTAAACTATTCTTAAGTAAGCAACCTTACATAATCATTATGTAAGATATTGCCGATTTAGTAACTCGCTACCAATTTCAATTTGTTGATTAGTCAAGGGTAAAAAGCAATTGTGCTGCAGTCTTGTGTTAGTTCAGCGTATCGCGACAATGTTGCCAATATCTGTTTAAATTCTTACAATCATATTTATTAAGAAACTTATTTAAAGTAAGAATATTTGAATTCTTCATATTATATTGATTAAAATATTCGTCTAATATGAACGTTTGAAGCGTGAAGTTCGTGACAAATCATGATCGGAGTGAAACTGTTAATTAACTGGTTAAGTGTAACTGCTGTATAGCGTTAGAAATTAAAGTATCTATCTTCAAAAAAAAAATTTTGGCATTTATACTTTTTTTTCTAGAGAAATCAATCAAACGACTTTTCACGTTTTGGTGGCAGCTGGAGAGTGTCAGACTCTTAGGACTAGTTTTACAGGTTACAGATAGCCACTATCTACCAGATAAATTAAAAAAATGGAACAGAATTTGTATAAAATTATCTGCCAGATCTAGAACTTGATAAGTGCAACCGGTGAAACTGGCCCTTAATCTTTTAAACCCACTTTGTTCTTTCTGTAGGTCGTTTTAAGTCAGGGCCACTGTAACTCTTGCGAAGAACTGAAACTGTGATATTTATACCTGAAATACAATGAATTAAAAAAAAAACAAATTGGTTTAAATTAATAAAAATTTGCTCATAAATGGTTTCTTATGTCTAGGGAAGAAGAAGAGCGAGCTCGTGCAGACAGAGAGGCGGCGGCGGCGGCCGAGGCCAAGGCGGCCGGCGTGCGCAAGCGCCGCGCCTGGGTGCCGCCCGCGCGGGACGGCTGTCTGCTGGACCCGGCCGACGAGCCCGACGGCGGACCTGTTGTTGTGCCTGTTAAACAGGTAGCCATGAGGCTCCAGATGATATATTGCAACCGAACAAACATTTTTCACTTTATTATACAACTTAGTTTTAACAAGTTCCTACCAGGTTTAGTACTAGATTTGGACCATTAATTAAGAACACGTTTTTCGTATGTAATAAGGAGGTTTGATTTAAAAAAAAGTATTCATAAAAAGTTATACTAACTACCTAATTAATCCTTTTTTAGATGTTTCAAGGAACTGTTTTTCTTTTTTTAATAGAATTTAAAGTATTGGGTATCGACTTATTTAATCGCGTTTCTAAGAGGTATTTAAAAAACACCAATATGCAGCAACCAAAAACTATGTAAAATATAAACATAACCTCCTTCAGTAGTCGGATTAAAAAAAACTTCACTTGTTTCTACCATCAACTAATAACGCCTACTCCCACATTCCAGTCAGCACCCCCCGTGATCACGGGCGGGCTGTGGACGGACGACGACCTGGCGGAGCTGGTGCGGCTCGTGAAGAAGTTCCCGGGAGGGTCCCCCGAGCGCTGGGAGCGCATCGCCGACGCCATGGGCCGCAGCGTGCCCGAGGTCACGCACATGGCCGCCAAGCTCAAGGACAACTGCTACAAGATCCCCGGCCAGGAACCAGAACAGCCCGCCGTGGTTGAACCGCCTAAAAAGGTATGTTGGTTGGTTTTGTGGACGTTATGCTGGTAGTATAGCCTTTTTTCTCGTGGATTATCATCAAATTACCCCTCTCGCTGTGAGCGCAGCTTGCGGGAGTGTCAGACTCTTACTGACTAAAACCTTCCTATGTTCCTTCTGGAGGTCCCTGTGTGCCAGGACCACGGTCGAACTCAAACCAGCCAAGTTAGGTAGTTGTTGTTTGCCAGGGTACTAGGCCATAAACGGGCTACCCAGACTCTTTCAATAACTAATTGAAATTCTTGTTAAATGTAGGAAAAGCTGTTTGTTTGTCGAAATCTATTGGACAGGTTTTATTTTGTTCATCTCTCTTTTTAATGAATGCCAGCAACAGATTTTTAAAACTGATTAGGTATGGCAAGTCAAATAACACTCCGTCCGCTTATATATCTTGGAAGATCATCTGAGAAGTAGTCAATTTTGTTAAAAAATTGTTATCACACCGAATTATGTCTCAATTGCAGGTAAAAACTCGAAAAGCGGAGGAAACAAGTAGCGGCAACTGGTCGCAGACACAACAGAAGGCGCTGGAGGCTGCGCTCGCGAAGTACCCGAAGGGCGGCGCCGGGGACCGCTGGCAGAAGATCGCTAACACCGTTCCTGGGAAGACCAAAGTAAGGAATATGCCTCCTACACGATCGACTTACCTACGTTATGTTTAAGTTGGACGCAGGATGTACCATAGAGCTGTTGTAAAAACCTCTGCATAATATTTTATATTCTTATCTATTGCCTTATCTATTATAATATGCAATATTGACGCTTTAAATTTGTGTTTTGTACATAACTAGAGATCAAAACCAAATGAACTGCATTTCTTAAAACTTTCATTGAATAGAAAGTACAGATGCCAGCACATCAAGCTACCCGAAACTGCCAAATTTTCCCAATAAATTTTGAACCATGCGCTTCAGAGATAAAGTTGAAAATCTATTAAAGAAATTTGACAGATTGTAATAACCTGATGTGCATTATAATATATTAAAATCTGTAGACCTTGCAGCATGAAATCATAGTATGGTTTGTCATATGGTTATGTTCGGCTTGCAGGAAGAGTGCATGCAGAGATGTAAATATCTATCAGACATGGTCAGAAAGCAGAAACAGAAAGAAGAAGAAGAAGCGCAGCAGAACGCGGACGGTGACGTCACAGAGCAACAAGACGAGTGAATATAACACTGATTGAATACGACGATATGCAACCTTATGTCCTAGAGTGTAAGGTTCAATTTTACAAGTTATACATATGATGTGGAATCAATGTGATATGTTTTGTCATGGTATCCGGTTTTATTGTTTTGGTACCGCTGAATAAAGCAATGAAACTAATTTGTTTATTTTATTTGAAAAGGTACACTGGAGTCGCCTTGTAGAGTAGCTACGTCTCCCAAGTAAGAGAAGTGCGGGTTCGGTTCCATTGTCCAGACGGCAGAACATCAAGCTACTACAATCTGTCGTGTTACCTTAGTACCGTAGTTAGATTTTCAACTTTATCGCTAATGCATATGTTTCAAAATTGATTGGGATTTTTTTTCAGTTTCGGGTAGCTTGATGTGCTAGCGTCTGTTCTTAACTATAAGCTCTTTCTAAGAAGAAACTTCTCTGTATGAGAATATACCCTTGTTGTCGCTGGGAAAATTAAAAGGCTAATGATGATTACCTACTGTTGAGTGCAACTATTTAATCACATATATACATTAATTACACAACTTTTATCAGTGAAATTATATAAATATAGAAATAAAACTATATAACATTATTAACGATTGCTGTATTTATTATTTACACAAATATACATTATATAGAGTACAGTCAGCATCACAGTAAATAACCATAAATAAGAGTAAGCCGTTGTCATTGCGCAATTTTCATCTTTAGCGCGTTGTGTTAAGGTATATTATAGTTTATCGTATCGGGCGGGGGGAGGAGCCAAATCGTTGGTATATCTGAGGAATAATGTCCTCTTCTTCATATGTTGGTCTTCTTGGAGGGATTTTAACTCCAGCGTATCCTGGAATTAAGAAATAATTATAATTTAAGTGCGGCTAGCAAACACAAGTCGTGGTGGCCTAGTGGTTAAAGCACCAGCCTTTTGAGTATGAGGGTGCGGGTTCGATTCCAGGTCAGGCAAGTAACA
Source organism: Heliothis peltigera (assembly GCA_958496145.1). Taxonomy (NCBI): domain Eukaryota; kingdom Metazoa; phylum Arthropoda; class Insecta; order Lepidoptera; family Noctuidae; genus Heliothis; species Heliothis peltigera. The sequence goes on along the minus strand of OY292326.1, from coordinate 1,863,793 downwards.
ATGTAACTTTTCTAAGCTATATGTAATGTCTAAGTTTATCTTGGACACCAATGACTGATTAAAGGTTAAGGAAAACATCTCGAGGAATCCTGGACTATAAAGTCGGAAATCACCAACCCGTATTGAGCAAGCGTGGTGATTAACGCTCAACCCTTCTCCGTGGGAGAGGAGGCCTGTGCCCAGCAGTGGGACAATAAAAAGGCTGTGATAATGAAGCGCGCCTAGAGTTGTAGGGTCATTAGCAATTTATCTATTATGGTAGAGAGAGAATAAAAAAGTATACGATGCAAATAGACCTGCCATTTTCTGGACTAAACACTACCTATTTCATATTAAGTAGATGTATTGATCGACTATGTTGATTGAAGCTGTTCTATATTAAGTAATTAGCGGGATATCACATTGGGAAGTAAACATTACCTCCTTTAGAAGGCCAGTGCGGCGCTGCGCCGGCGCCGCAGGCGGTGCAGGCGCAGGCGCGCGGCGAGGCGAGCACGTGCGGCCGCGCGCTGCCGTCCTCGCAGCTCAGCGCCACGTCCAGCGACCCGTACTCCGTGGCTGCACAGCATTCGCAGCGGGAGTCGTGGATACCAGTTTCTGGTAGAAATTGGATTGTTTCAGAATTATTATCATACATGACTACTTAATCACTTATAAAAACTATTTTGTTTTATAAAAAAATATGGTAAGATATTATAACGCCTTAAAGTTTTAACATAATAAAAGCTGACTTCCTAACTAACGTACATATGATCCTTAGCATGTAGGTACCTACTAGATGACCTGTTAAAATATGCAATATTTTTGTTAGACCTTATATAATATAAAATAATAGGTAGGCTTAAATATGTATAACTTTTCTTTTCGTGGGAAAATCATCAAATGACCCTCTTACTGACTCTTACTGACTAAAACCCGCTATGTTCCTTCCGGAGGTCCCTATGTGCCAGGGCCGCAGTAACTCTTGCAAACAACCCGCAGCTCAGGCAGACCCCGTCCCTAAATATGTATAACTTACGATTATTATAAAGCGTGCCAGAATCACAGGATCCGCGGCACTCCTTGAGCCCCTTCAGCGGCTGTTTGTTCACGCACAGCCCGTGTCTACGGTCGTGAATACGCACCAGGCCCACCGTCTCTGACGATGGGATGCTTGTCGGCACGCATTTACCTGCAAAAGTGTAATTGATAATGTTAATTTTCAGACCCAAATACAGTTAGGTAAAGGCTAGGTAGATTTTAAACGTTTAATAAAGTTTTGTTATTCAGGTATTAGGAATGTTGTAACTTAAAAAAAAACTATAGTTTAAATAGACTTGAAGAGATATTATAAATACCTAATCATGATCTATGGAGGAAAGCTACATACAATACAAATAAGGTCGTGTTGCACCATGTTACATAACTATATAACGATAACCAAAGCTATACTTTTGTTTCTTTTTTCGTGGGAAATCATCAAATGACCCCTCCCGCTGAGGGTGCAGCTGGAGGGAGTGTCAGACTCTTACTGACTAAAACCCACTATGTTCCTTCGGGAGGTCCCTGTGTGCGAGGGACTGTGCACGGTAACTCTTGCGAACAACCCGCAGCCCAAACAGACCCTGGCCTTAATGGGCCCCTTATATGTTGCTGACATCTCTTCGAGGAGCGCGTGGAACAGAACGCGCTGCCGACACGGGCCTGTCGTCCTTCGACGTAAACCAAAGCTATACTTGACCACTAAAGTAAATAAAAATGTAATCTCCACTACAATATAAAACAAAATATTCGTCTCTAAGTTTACTGACGTGAAATCAAACAGAAAGGCCTACAAACTACTAGAAAGATACTAATAACTAAACGAATACAATAAAATCAAAACTTCATTACATACACACACATAAACACTTAATTAAGCAAATAACTTCTTAACATATTTATACGCCGACAAAGGCAAAATATGTAGGACCTATAAAAATATGTAACCATCTTCATATATGAGCATTTAATTTTCATGTCTTATGTTTAAACAAATAATATATTTTATCTTTACAAAAAATGGTCCAGGCGAGGCTCGAACTCGCAACCCCGGCATCACTCACGAGAACTGTTTTATAAGTACCGTGCGCTAACCAATTGCGCCACTGGACCTGCCACACCACTACTATAATATAGCTGTCCCTTTCAACTCGTCTTGTGTATTTCCCGACTACGCAACAAAGGAGGATAATTTTTTGCATTTCAAAGTTAGGGATGAGTGATTTAGTCTTAATGGCATGAGGAAGTCTTGAACTATTTGAGGTTTCGTATGAAATGCAAGCTCGTTGCAAGTTGTATTAAAATTAAATTTTAGAACAACAAGCTAGCTGATGACGATGTACCTACCTTACTTGAAAAAAAATAAAATAAAAAAAAACACTTTTTAAAAATAGCTTTTATTTGAACAGTCTAAAAAGACGAAATCTTGGATAGTCCGCCATATTGGATTTAGAATAACGTCAAATTATTTTTTAAGTCACTCTCAAATCAAATTTGACAAATTTTAGGGTCACAGTCCCAGCTGTCATTTCAACTTCTTTGAAATTGTTGATCATTTCAATTTCAAATTTTTAAGGTTGACAATCAACGTGCTTAGTAGCACAAGGGTGCTCGACATCAGGCTAACTGAGTTTAGGAGATTAGACATACAGTCCTGTCCCATCGTAGTTGGGAAAAGGCTAGGCAGATGATGATATATAAGAATAATATTTAGTTCCAAAAATCCACTTACTCAAGTTCTCAGGTGGTTCCTTACAGACTTGGCAGCAGGTCTCGTTGACGATGTGTTCCGGCTTGCAGGCCGACACGTCGGGGCACACGGGCGGCGATGACGTCACGAACACGTCATCGCCGGACTTGTCGCATGTGAACGTCGTGCAGTTGTCCGGGGAGTGCCACACTGTGCCTGGGGGTGGAAAGTGAGTAATGTCAACTTGTTCACGATTTTTGTAACCCAGGAGTTGACAGGCCCCTCTTCTGCTCGGTACACTTGGCACGTGCCGCGATGCATTGGGTCTCCCTAGTCTAGTCGTTACTCCATTACCAAAGGATAACCGTTAGCTACTCTACCTACGATCGCCTGAAACTCAGTTTTAACAATCCTTACCGAATATGGTTTCGAATTTTTTTTTATAACGACTTTTTTAAATCATTGGTTATAGAGGCCCCAATACCCTAATGTAACATTCAAAAGGCGACCCTGGATGCGGCTCTTCGGCCTCAATTGTCAACATGTAGGTTCAAAATCTGGCAAAAGTTAAGTGAAAGAAACCAACGCGAGGTAGGTAGCCCTGTGTATTGAATACAAATTTGAATTTGGCCAGCGGTGGTCATCCTCGATACATGAGAAGTGATTTGCGTCCTGCAATGGGAGAAGTACAAAAAACTGCCATTTATCATTAACGAGCCGCCATTGGCGAGAACGAGAGCCACGTACCGGGAGTGAGGACTTGGTCGTCAATAACGCAGTGCGTCTGCACGCAGTGGCCGCAGCAGACGTTGGGCGGGGGCGGTGCATACGCCCAGCCGCGCTTGCAGTCGCGCGCGCAGGCCTGCTCGCTGTCCTTGTGCGTGAGGCGGCCGCTGTAGTCGCGAGCGCAGCTCGTGTTCTTGCAAGGCTCATCTGGTGATGGCCAGGTTTGTCCTTCCTAGAAGGGTGCGAAGGCATTTGAGTTCTGACGCTCCGACCAATCTTCTGGTGATCAGATCACCGCGGCCGATAAGTCTGGGATTATATCCCAAAAGCAATCGCTTGTAATCACTCCTCCCCTAGCGGCTAACAGCTGTCATGTCAATAGAATTGTTTGATCGCCAGCGCATTTCGGGCGCATCGATCTTCGCAATGTACCTGACATTATAAGTACATATGTCCACTGGTCGCTACATGGACGGACTTGTATATAGCACGAAAAAAATAGACCTTACAAACCAACATGGCGGACTAAATTAGCAAAGTCAATGTGAGCACTTTTTAAAGACTTTAACAAATCGAAATATTTGCTGTGTTCGATCTACAGCTCTTTAAGTGCTATATCGCATTAATGAAACAATTTTCGAAACAATCACCAGATAACAAAGATCTTAAAAATATATGACCACACTATCCCTCTTGCTGTGTATAAAACTTTACTATCTAAAAAAGTGACGTTACCTGATAGATGGCGTTGCCAACTCTGCAGGCTACGGGTTCCTCCTTAGGACAGCACTGGCCGGGCACCTTCTCCTGGCTCAGCACGAACAGCTTCCTGGTAGCCTCCGATACCTCTGGGCAGGTCTCGTTTGAGCTTTGCACTTGAAGCTGGGGAGATGAAGGGAAATGTTATGTAGCTTGGATCAAAAATGGGAAGATTTTTTCATTAATATTGTTAGCTGAATTTAGTTCCAAAAGTATAAAAATGGCTGCTATATTATTCAGCATTTTTGGTTTTGATGTGTTAAGCTACTTTTGTTGCTGATTGTACCATATAGTTGGCTCGGTTTTTTTAAGATCTTCATATGGTGTATACCCACACTGAAACTACGTAAAAACCGTTTCATACTCACGGTGCCATCCAAATCGACGCAGGTGTAATTAGCGCAGAAGTCAGCAGAGGTCCACTTGTCCCCGATGGGGCGCTCCTTGCCGTCCACGAGGCAGGCCACCGGCTCGCACTTGCCGCAGCACTCCTTGCTGGCGGGGGTCGCTGGGAAGTACTTCCAGCCCTGGGACAGAAGACCGTGCATATGTAAAAGTCACAGTGATAAGGCGCGACGACGCGCTTGGTCGTGACGCCAGATGACCTACATAGGTGTCCCAACACTAGGTGCCCCACACCAGTTGCCCAGATGCTAAGTGTCCCAACACTAGGCATCCCGATGCCAGGTGCCCAGACACTAGGTGTCCCAACACTAGGCGTCCCAACGTTAGGCGTCACGACGCCAGGTTGGACACGATAAATTCTCAAAAAAAATTAGTCTCATAGATTTACTTACCGGCAGACAATCTGTATGACACTGCTGCACAGTGGTGACCTTCTCAAGCTTGCCGTCCGTGTCCGTCTGCTTGCAGAGGTAACTCTCGCACGGGTTCACTGGAGACGTCCAGTTCTCGCCGACCTATAGTTGAACGTGAGGATACATTTTATAAATTTAAAGTAAAATATGTATGTCTTTCGGAACTGTTGAGATCAGGGATTGCTTTTTGTAATTTAAAAGATAGTACTAAATTGAATGTCCAGTCATATAATAGTATGTATTGTCGTTATATTCAGCGATGGTGGATACGTTCAGCATTTGACAGACGATCCGAATCAATTAGTTGTATTTTGTTAAACTAAGAGAGATGGGGTTACCTTGTAGATGCGATCCTGGTCCCTGCAGGCGACGTGCACGGGCTGCGGACAGCAGCGGAAGGGCACGGGGCGCGGCTCCAGCACGAAGTGCGGCGTGCTGCGCACGGCCTCGCACGCCGACACCGCGCAGCGCGCCACCGCGCCCGCCCCCGCGCGCTCGCAGCTGCACGAGCGGCACGGCCCGTCCTGCCACACTGCGTCTATCTGTGGGGCGGCGGTATGCTCACTAAGTGATAGCTGGACGGGAAATTCTCCGCGTACCAGTAAGGTCTTCAAGGTACCATCAGTCAGAGACAAAAGACGTGCAAGAAAAACCTGTTCTTCCCGACCGGCTCGTTGAAAATGTGTACCTTGAAGTTTAGTAAGAAGATGATAATGATCCAAAAAAAAAATTGGATATTTTTATAATATTTTTAAATATATTTGGAAGTTCCAAATTATCATTATATAAAATAACGAGGAAGTCTTACATCTTTCAAGACGGTCTGTGGTGTGGTCCGCGCTTTCTCACCGCCTTTAGATGCGGCTTCCCATTCCAGTGTTACCACACACTTGTCTTTGGGTAATTCTGAAATATACCATTTTAGTTTAACTTCAACTTTTTGATAGCCAAATAAATCAACGGACACTTAGCGAAAATTTGATATAATTTTGGGACATTTAGAGTGTGTCTATCAACAAGATACATGACCCAGACCTATAAGCAACCAAGGAATCACCTTAACTCGACATTGGTACCATAATTTTATTCCTCGCATCAATTCCCAGAATTGAAGTAGTGGAACTAGGAGCATTTCGGTGGCTCGATGACTTCTCCAGGAGATAAAAGAACATTCATACTCAACACAGCACTTCTCAAACAGATTGTGACTCTTCAAATCATGGAACATGGGGCAGTTCGGTGGCTGGGAGACGACTCCAGGCGACAAAGAACACTAGAACCATAACTTGAGTAGGTACTTACCACATTTGTACTCGACACAGCATTTCTCAGACACATTGTAAGTCTTGAGATCATAGAACTTGGGACAGTTCGGTGGCTGGGAGACGACTCCAGGCGACAAAGGACCTGAACACTAGAACCATAACTTGAGCAGGTACTTACCACATTTGTACTCGACACAGCATTTCTCAGACACATTGTAAGTCTTGAGATCATAGAACTTGGGACAGTTCGGTGGCTGGGAGACGACTCCAGGCGACAAAGGACCTGAACACTAGAACCATAACTTGAGCAGGTACTTACCACATTTGTACTCGACACAGCACTTCTCAGACACATTGTAAGTCTTGAGGTCGTGGAACTTGGGGCAGTCAGGTGGCTTAGGACAGGTCTCCGGACGACAGAGGAACTGTGCCTTTGGACAGCAGCCGCTGTTGTCCACCACGCGTTCCATACCAGGTTCAAATACTTCCACGTCCTTCTCGTCTGGTAGAGCTGGACATTGACTTGTTGGCATGCATTCTGGAATATTCCATTATGTTAATAATCTCATTTTGCAAATTATATTGGCATACACAACTTCTCTCGATAAAATCATCTTTTGATTAAGGATTACTACCATCTTTTCGGGTTCCTGGTGGTATTTACCGTCTCCTTTAAATACTGACCCTGGACTATCCTGCTACAGTCGTTTTCCTATTGACATAATATCATTTTGTAAACGCTGGTTAATCAGTAATTGGCAACTGTGTCAGATTTATACTTATTGTAACCATTCACAACACTTTTTTTACACAGAAGCTGTTGGCTGACCCGAATAAATAAAGAAATAAGTACATTAGAAGACATCATTTGGAGAGCCCAGACAATAAGAGACAAGTTTTGGGTAATATATTCATTCAGCACTACACAGACATAGACAGACATTGTCAGGTTTTTATTTTCTTTCATCAGAACCTACTCCTGACAAAATAAATACAACAAAAAGAAAAACTGAAGTCAGTCCAGCCCTTCACAAGTGATAGAGTGACCAGAACCAAGTAGACGTAGAACCAAGATTTAGGATACCACTACTTCTACATTCTATAAATAGAGCAGTCTTCGAAGCAGACGGTCATTTACGTGCTCTCCGATGCAGCCTACGGGCTGCTTTATCAAAGTTTCTCAAAACCCTCAAAGCGATTTCGGCCCGACCCGGGAATCGAACCCGAGACCCTGTGCACATCAGTCGCCAAAATGCCAAAATGGCAGGAAGTATAGTTAAGTTGAAGAGAGGTCAAGGGTGAATGCTTACCACAAGCAAACTCGATGCATCCATCGGCCGTGGTCTTTTGTTTCAGGACTTGGCCGTAGCCACAGTCCATCTTCTTGACTTCAGTGCAATTCTTCTTCGGTTTTGGTACTAGAAAGAAAAATATAAAGTGGGTATTTTTATGTTTTTTTTTTTGTATATCTTAACTAGCTTGTGCCTCTTATCCGGATGAAAAGTAACCTATATCCTTCCTAAACTAATGTGTTTTCTAACACTGGAAGAATTTTTCAAATCGGACAAATAGTTCCAGAGATTAGCGCGTTCAAGTAAACAAATTTTTTATCTTTATAATATTATTTTTTTTTCTATGCTTTATGCTGAAGTTATATTTATGTCCCTTTTAGCACAGTTACTATATATTTTCTTATCATTTTTTTATGGCAATATTTCTACACTCTCTGTTTTCTTTATCAGCATCCTTGCGATATTTTTCTAGCTAAAAAAATATTCACCTTTAAAGTTTTAGGCATATTTCTTGATAGACATACTAGTAGTAGGAAACCTACCACACAAGTGTTCGGCGCAGCAGTGGCCCGGCTTGGCAGGCTTGGTGATGAGGTCGTCAGTGTCGGCGCAGGCGGGCGCCACGCACGTCTGCTTGGTGCACGACACGTGCGCCGTGTTCTCGCCCGACACCTTGCTGCACGTGCACTTTGTGCACGCGTCCTCCTGATTCACAAATGAAAGGTTTTTGATTGATGGAACACTGTCTATACGTCCCTTGTAAACTGGACGTATCGTCCGATGAAAGGCCTATGTACGGAAAATTCAGTCCTAGTCGCTACTCGAAGAATAATCAGCAAACTGTGCGGAACCTATCAGGGCCAAATCCTGCGACCCTGGTACAGAAGAGTTTCCAGAAGAAATAAAGGTGGATAGGGGAGGTAAGAATTCATGTTCCGCCGGTTTTGTGGTCCGCTACGTGACACCAGTCAGCGACCACCACGCCGACATTTCGTGTACATTAGTACCTGCTAACTAATTGTGTTATATATATTTATAGTATTCTGAAGTTTTGTTTGTAGTATTACGAGTAGTATTGTATATGCCTGAAATAAATTAAATAATATAAATGTATGTAACACTTCTCGAAGGAAAATATGAAGGTCTAAACACACAGTGACCTTATAGCAGACCATGGTGACAACATTCCTGAAAGATTACATATGTAAGATTACTTTCAAATAAAGTTTAAAGTGGTCTGTACCTGCCACTCGTCGCCAGCGAAGTGTTCCTTATTGGCGTCGCAGGGGAAGCATTTTGTTGGCTCTATACAGGTGTTATTGACCTTCACCTGAAATTAAAAAAAAAAAACAAAATTACTACATCAAAATAAAAAATGACGTGACATAATAAATCCGAGAATAGATACAAGAAAACAAAAAAAAAGTATTTATTCCCTCTACCACCAATCTTTTATTGCCAAATTCATCTCAATTGCTTCAGCCGTTTTAGCAAAAATACCTGACAAACAAACAAACAAATTTACTTTTGCATTTATAATGTACCTACTGAGAAAGAATAATTTTGTCAATTATAAGTGTAAGCCGATCTTCCATACGTGTATTTAGTATTAAGCTTAAGTTAAACAGTATAATATACGCCTTAGTCAAGTCAACACGTCTCATCATTTCGGAGCCATATCCCACCACATTGCACAATGTAAGTTACCTTTCCTTCAGGACAGAAGCACCCCTCGTCAGCGGGCTGGTCACACTTGTTGGGGTTCTTGGTAAGGTCGTCGCTGTTCTCGCACGTCAGCTCGCACCCCACGCATGCGCGGTACACCAGGGGCTCCGAGCTAGCGAACACAACTTATTTAAGTATATACAATCAATTGATTCCCGTTTTGACCGTTAGGTATGGAACCTTAAACAATTAGTATGACATCTGAAGTCTTTTAAAATAGCTTAAAATATTGGATGTATCATGCATAATCAATAACAACGTACAGGCGCCAGCACATCAAGCTACATGAACTTGACAAATTTTCCCAATCATATTTGAACCATATGCTTCAGCGATAAAGTTAAAAATTTAAGAAGAAAATTTGACAGATCTGACAGATTCAGTAACTTGATGTGCTTGCATCCTTATATCACAAGCCCCTTATCCCGAATGTCCTAGCAAACCTATTTGTATAAAACAAAAAACACGCGTAATTTATATTTCCTCTATTTAAAAGATGGAATAATTAGAAGCACTATTTTGGAAGGTCGTCGTGATGCGTATGATGAGGTGCAGCTGACCAGGCATAAGGACAGAGGTCGACCCTCCAGTCGGGCAGACAGAGGCCCTGGCGGCGGCAGTCGGCGGCGTAGCGCGCCAGCGCGGCGCACGCGTCGCTCGCGTTGGCGCACAGGTCCGCTTCGCACGCTTCCACGTACGGCTGCGGCTCCACCAGCGCGTGGCACTGGGAACCGAACATTTTCTTATAATTCTAGCTATTGTTTATGGTTAAAATCACGTCCTTAAAAATTTCCACAAAAGTACTTTTCTTTTTAGAGGTTAATTCCGAGCCATGCGTGTTTCAGACAATTTCGTCGGATTAAAATCTTACAATATGTACCTGAATTTATGGAACATTTGTGTTCATTTATGCAACATTTATGTTCATTCAAGGAACAACTTTATTCATTTAAAGGAAGAAATCATGATAAAATAAGCTGAATCTACAGGAACAGGACAAAATCAGCAGCTGATTGACCAATTAGTTTTTTCATAGGAAAATATTATGCTTGTTTTACACATAAGATTATTATAATGATAACATCTAAACATAAGAGTACTAGGTACTTCTTTATTTAGCTTGCTGTGCCCTAAAAGGGCCCACAATCGTTCGTACTTTAGCATTATGTAACACCTATGAAAAATTCGAAAAGCAAATAAAGAATATTAAATGAACTTCTGTACTGGAAACATTTTAGCAGATATCTTAAACCATACTTACAGCACCAAATCGATCAGCATTGAAGAGGTTGTAGCAAGGGTTAGACTCTGGTGGGGGTAGTACACACTCGGGTGGTGGGGGCGGTTGGTCGCACTGTGCCTGTTCTGATATGTCCAGTGTCTTCAGGTCTGTGGGGGTCGCTTGCCAGCTCTTGCCGTACTGGGGATGAAAAGCGGTAATTTACATAAAGAAGGTTGTTATTGGGGGAACTAAGGTTTTTTACTGTTATCAATTGCAAGTACAAATAATTCTTATATTACAATACACACCTATATTATAACAGTAGTACATAATTATAATATACCAGCGGTTTCACCCGCTTTCTGAGGGAAGTACTTTCCATACCCGGATACAAAATAGCCTATATGTTATTCTGATGTATAAGCTATATTGTGGTAAAGTTTCATTCAAATCCATTCAGTAGTTTTTACGTGAAAGAGTAACAAACATCCATACATACAAACTTTCGCCTTTATAATAGTAGTAGGATTCCTCACACAACGTCATCTAGTCCCGAACTAAGCAAAGCTGTATTATAGGTACCAGACAACTGATAAACGTACTTATATACTTTTCTTTTGTTAATACATAGCAACACTTAGTCTGGGACTAAGTCAAAACCCAAGTTCATGCACACAAATGTTTGACTTATGCGGGAATCGAACCCACTCACCCTACGACCCTTTATAGGATCCTTCATCGAAAGAACTCTATATCCCACAAAGGACGTAAAGAGTCATATTTATGGCGTAACTTACCTCGTCGAAATCATCAGTTTCCGTGCCGTTGCTGGTGATGAGCATCTCTTGGTACCCTGCGCAGACGCCACAAAGACCTTCAGTTTTGTTCGCGTACAAGTAAGAGGGTACGCGGACTCTGAACTCCATCTTGTCTAGGAGGACTGTAAGCTGCAATATTTCGAAAAATGTATCGTTATTCATCATTCATTATTCATGACTGTGTTTCGGACGGCACGTTAAACTGTAGGTCCCGGCTGTCATTGAACATCCTTGGCAGTCGTTACGGGTAGTCAGAAGTCAGTTAGTCTGATGCCAGTCTAACCTAGGGGTACTGGGTTGCCCGGGTAACTGGGTTGAGGAGGTCAGATAGGCAGGCTCCTTGTAAAAACTGGTACTCAGCCGAATCCGGTTAAACTGGAAGCCAACATAGTTGGGAAAAGGCTCGGGAGATGATGATGATGATATATTTGTATAAGTTACCTCAACGTGTATATCTGGGAGCAGTATGGTAAGGTCTTTTCCGTTGTCCTGGGTGATGGTCACCCAGTCTTTCTTCAACGGGTACTTGTATATCGCCTCGTTTTCAACCGTAGCGAGCAGCTGATGAAGCAAAATAAATTTCTTAGACAGCTTCGTTCATGTATTTAGACATAAGATAAGGATAAAAAGACGAATTTGAAGGTCAATTCTACAAAAGACAGCTCCCAAAATCGTCCCCTTCACCACTTTCTATGTGTTATCACTGGGAAGAAGAAATGTTGGAATAAACTCCCCAGCAACACAATTCTGTCCGTATGTTTTGAAGAACTGGTATTATAGAACCCAAAATTATAATAATAGCTAAAAATAGCCAAATATTACTTAGTTTAACCTACCCGAAATATAATTGAGGTATTCCCTTAGTATCACAAAACCAGGTTCACTAGATTAATCGATAACAATCTTTAAATAAATAAATTCTTTAAAAAAGCTCCTACCCAGAGGAATTCCTTTTTTAAAAGAGAAAAAAGGCAGAAATAGTTGACGAATTTTTTTTTTTCATGGAAACACCCAACTAACCTTATTAGTATCTTTATTCTTGCTGACATGTATGACCTTCTTCTCGTACACCAGGTGCACGACCTTCGTGCAGACAACAGCATCATTGTCTTCACAGGGTCCATTGGTGGAGTACACCTCGTACTTGTGCTGGCCGGACTCGTTCCTGTCGCGGGAGGCGAGGTACGTGCAGTTGCCGAGGTAGGGCAGGTCGTCTCCTTCGAAGGTCACGTATTTGGCTGGGGTTCCTACGCCACTGCAAGTGCCTGGATTTGAAAAATGGAGGGTTTAACTGTAACATTTGTATATTCGATATTTTTTGTAGTCAACGATTTCATTCTGGGATGAAAATCGTAAATTAGCTGGTAAGATTTCTATGATTGTTTATCACTTTGCCAGCGGCTTCCTCCGCAATCCGGGGGAACTACATGCGCAATGTAAAATCCCGAACAAAAATAGCATGTAGCCTTTTTCTAAAATTGGGCTTACGACACAGTGAAACAATGAACGAATTTTCCGAATCAGTCATGTAGTTCCTGAAATTATGTATGTATGAAAATAAACAAAATTGTTAGTTTCATAAAATTTTGAATTTCTTCCACGTTGCGTGGGAGTCCCACATCACTAGATTATGTAATAGATCTGATGAGGTCCATCCTTATTCAATTGAATCGATATTTTAACAGTTTCCCGTAAGTGTTAAGTACTCACAGTCGAGGCAGTCGGCGGGCAGCACACAGCGGTCCCCGTGGCGCAGCGTGCCGGCGGGGCAGTAGCAGCCGGGGAAGCAGTGGCCCGCCGCAGCGCCGCACGCCGCCGCGCCCTCCCCGCCTGCCGCGCAGCGCGGCTCGCACTGCGCGCGGTAGCAGTCGTAATGCACCAGCGGCGGGGGACACTCCGCCGCTGTGGGACGGACGAGAGATACCCTTATCATATATGCCTTTAACTTTTATTCAGCAACGTAAACCCTAGGTGTCTCTTAATTCACCACACAACACTATTTAATCTAGCAATATAACTATAGAATCTGCTCAATAGACAAATTCAAGTCACTGAAATACTAGAGACAATGTTTCTAAGACCCTTCAATTCTGGAATAAGTTCCCTCTTTCTGATATCTTTTATGAAAACCTAATAAGAATAAGCAACCAACAGATTATTCAAATTCGCCGTGGGAGATCTGTTTACGAGCGGGATAGGCCGATGCTGTCACTTAAAATATGCATTTGCAGTGCGTATGCGCCGAGTGAGACACACTCGCCAGATCTCGATGCCCTATAGCATTCTTAACTTCGAAGCGTCACCACTATGTTGTAGTGTATATAAACTCACGGCAATCCATCATCATCCTCCAGTTGGACAGGTCCACGTTCTTGTCGGCAGCGAGGCACTCGGCCAGCAGCTGCTCCAGCAGCAGGCAGCGGCACTGCTCCTCAGTGCGGTGGGTGCCGTTTACAACCAACTCCGTGCACGAGCATATTTTCTCGAGGCAGATGTTACGCCATTTGTGTAGGTTTAGTACACTGCCACATTGGGAGAACGGCTCCTTGCTAAAGATTGGAAAGTCAAGAGCCTTGAGAAGAGTTTCTTTGGTGGTAATTTTGAGGAAACAAAAAGAATGAAGCATTTTAGATTTTTGGACAGCAACTTCTTCGCTTATTTTTCAGCTATGACTTTTGAAACTTAGCATAGTTATTAACAAACCACCAAAAATAAACCAAAAGATGGAAGCTGGCAAGGCCTAAAATAAAGCAAATATGTATCGAAAATATGATCAAAGCCAAAAATCATTTGTTCGTGCTCAACACTCACGTAATGACGTCACATAGCTTCCAGGCCTTCTTCTGCTTCTCATCGGAGATGAGCTTGGTCTGGCAGGCGTTGGGCGGCAGGCCAGGCTTGGCCCAGCCGCGGCCAAACTCGTCTATGCTGGTGGCTAGACGTCCGTCCGGTAGGCGCCTGTCGTTCCTGGGCTCGCCATCGAAGGTACCGCAAAGACCGTCAACTGATCCCATGTAGCTTTTGTATACCTAGTTAAAGAATATATAAGATTTGAGCCTGACTCATATGGATTTACACAAAGTAATTGGTACTTCGAGAATCATTGGTGTGCTACGGGACACAGTCATATCCTAAAGTATTTTTTTTTAACAGCTGCGGGTTGTTCGCAAGAGTTACCATGGCCCTGGTACACAGGGACCTCCAGAAGGAACATAGTGGGTTTTAGTCAGTAAGAGTCTGACAGTCCCTCCAGTTGCAGCCTCAGCGTAAGTGGTCATTTGATGATTTCCGATGAAAAAAAGTGCAATTTTCCGTTAGATCGTCAGCTTTTGTGAATTCGTGTGCTTTCCGTGCTCACTTTTGGTCTACTGTAAAAACGGGTTTAACATCTTTAACAATCATGGTCAGCTCACGGTGATGTTCTGGAGGATTCTTCTGGAGTGGATTTTTATTTGGAGTTCTTCCTTTGGGATGACGACAAGGTCAAAAATATAATACTTTATCATATTCATTTTGTAAAGCATCTTAAAATAATGTCTAGTATTGAAATGACTAGTTGTCACCTTTTTTTTTGGCGCTGGGAAAAAATGCTATTGCGCATCCCCTTCCCGTCGGGGGACGGGAGAGGGGTATGTCGTCCAGTCCTGACTAGTTGTCACCTACCATATTAAACCAACACTCACCCCAATCTTAATATCTCCTTCCGAATTATACAGCACAGTGAAGTTATACTTCCGACTCTTGATGGAAATGCCGTTGCCCAGCCTGCCGACGTTGAAGCTGTTCTTCTGGAAGCAGATCTTGCTGGTCTGTTCCACCGTGTACTCGTAGTTGTCGTACTCTATCATCAGGTTGGGTTTGACGAGAATTAACTGGTCGTCTTGGAGGATGAGGAGCTCATTCTGGCAGCCATCGATGCGGCACTTCTTGCGGACTGTGAATAAGAAAAAAGTTTTGTTTATTGCTTCTAGCCTACGTAGTTCCTTGATGCAGTTGAGAGATTTGAAGTTCAGTAAATAAAAAAAAAACAGTGTATAAAATTATCGACGACCAGATGGTGTAGGAGTAAGTTTAAGAGTCTGGCACTCCCTCCAGCTACACCCTCAGTAGGGGTCATTTGATAATTTCCCGCGAAAACAAGAGGTCACAAATTTGCATATACATGCTTAAGAGGAGCTGGGTTTCGGGTGGCACTTTAAACTGTAGGTCCCGGCTGTCATTGAACATCCTTGGCAGTTTTTACGGGTAGTCAGAAGCCAATTAAAAGCCAGTCAGTCTGAAGCCGGTTTAACCAAGGGTTATTGGGTTGCCCGGGTAACTTGATTGAGGAGATCACTGGTTCTCAGCTGAATCCGATTAGACTGGAAGACGACCCCAACGTAGTTGGCTCGGGAGATGATGACATGCTTAAGAGGAGATGGACTAAATTTAATTGTTAAAGTTTAACCTTGTCTACTTACCCAGTATAGTCCAAGCATCGAACCTGTTCTCCCTGGCCAGGATGTGGAAGCAGGCGTCGTATTTGTACTCATTGCCGTCGAAGGTATTGAAGGTGCGGCCGGTAACGTTGCAGTACACGGGACGCTCGGGAGGCGGCACGCATTCGTAGCTGATGGTGGAAATGGGGGCGGATATCAAGTCTTAAGTCTCGGTAATGACGGGTGTTAATGTATGTGGTTGGAAAATGTGCCAGCGCTTCCGCCAGCGGCTTCACCCGGATAAAAAATAGGATATAGCCCTCCTCGAATAAATGGTCTAGATAGCCACTATATAACACTGAGAGACTAAAAGATTTTTCACATAGACCAGTAGTTCCTGAGATTAGGGCGTTCAACCAAACAAACAAATACTTTTTCTGCTTTATAATATTAGTATAGATTTGGATTAAAGAAATGATATGATTTTGAAGTGATCTGTGTTCAAGAGTCCATTGCAATATAACAAAGTTAAAAAACAAAAAAAAACATAGGGACGCTGGGTGTAAATGCTGTCATACTTACACAGGACACTTGTTATGTCCGGAAGCCTGGGTGTCCAGCCTGAGCGTGTAGCCGGCAGGACACGTGACGACGGAGCAGACGGGGGCGGGGGTGACGACGCCCGGCCGGTACGGGGGCAGCTTGGGCACGCACTTGAACTGCGCGCATTCCTGTTTGGGGGCTTGCGTTGGGGATATTATGTCGGGCTTGTCCAGGGAGAATGCTTGGTTTGATCGCGGTGGTGGGGGGAGAGCTGTGGATCATAGATGAGTATGTTATTCCTTATTTAGGTGTGTAATAATGACTGTTCACGAAAAGTTTGGTGAACAAGAGAGGTACGTCATATTAAGGCGTATATTTACGTTTAAATATATATTTTGAAAATTCTATATCTAAAGGTGCCTACAATGTTGGTGCTGCGAACTTTTTAAGACTTTAGGCTCCAATCCAGGATTATTCAAAAGTTTCTTATAAGACTGCAATCCTACACATTTGTCTATTTATTTATTCACTTTAATTTACAGGCAGAAAAAAAATTGCTGTCTAAAAACATAGACAATATTGCTTATCACCAAGACGTGCCTCTGGAGTAACTTTAGGACAAGCATAGTATATATACCAGCATACATATAGATAAGAATTAGCCAACTCTTATCTCAACCATAAGTAAATAATATGAAGAGAAAATTAAAAAATCACTTACTATAACCACCCTTCGAGAATCCGCCCTTCGAATAACCGTTCTTCGCGTACCCAGTCTTGGTGTACCCGCCTTTAGAGTACCCTCCATGGTACCTCCTGTAGGAGTACCTCGGCCTTGGCGGAGGCAACTCAGTGCCAACGCCGTATGAGGGGCGGGAGTCACTCGAATCGGTGCTCGTGTAGTATATGGTGTAGCCGGGTGGACATTCCACTTTCGGACATTCGAGAGCTGGAAGAAAATTTGGAGAGGGGTTAAAGTTCAGCGAGTTGTGTGAAGTTGTGACTTGTGCAGTGCGTGTCAGTTTGCCTTCAATATGTATCTCAGGATGTCGTCCATATAATGACTACTAACCTACATATTTTGAAATACTTCTTTTCTTGGTAATCAGACCAGGAAATGTAAGAGAGATATTTATATGATACTTTTTGCACTTAATGTACAGACGTCAGGCTACCCGAAACTGTCAAATTTTCCCAATCGACTTTGCACCATATGCTTCCGCAATAAAGTTGAAAATCTATTAAGGAAATTTGACAGATTGTAGTAACCTGATGTGCTGGCGTCTGTACAATAATGGAATTAACGCCTTGGGCGTTTTCTACCAGTCTGCTTTTGGTAAATATTTATCTGCAATGTAAGTTTTACAGTTTTTTACTGACACAAAATGAAGCCCACAATTTTCCAAATAGTGCTGTACAGAAGCATAAAAGCGGTAAGGCATCAATCACCGATCAATAATGGTTTATGTAGCACCGTAATTTCCAAAATCTAGGTCAGAAAGTTGCGCATGATTGCCATTATATCATGGTAAAAGTAATTTCTTACCATACGGTTTAGATTTTACGCTGTGTTTAATGTGGGCTGATATAGTTTTCATTTTGATTTTGATTGGAGCGTGTCGGAAGATAGGGATAAGGTCGCCCCGCGTTAAGAACATTCTGGACGCCTGCCTAAACCATGCTTCATCGAACCCTAGAACAGTTTCATGCCAATTCAACGACAAATCGCCAAATAAATTTTGAATTTTATTGCACAAGTTGGAACGATATGCCTATGATTTTGATAATTGTTCAGAATCGTCGTAATGATAGAGCGAACTGCCGTAAATCATGTAGGTATAAATTGTATGTAATAATTAGTTGTTCCTTACTAGAGCTTATCTAGATCTTCGCTATCTACTAGATCCTGAACGACCGGCCTAATGTTATTATTTTCAACTAGCAGTAAAATAAATGTTTTCTAAAGCAATATTAATGCTTAACATCTAAACATGTGAAGAATGTCACTTCAGTAAACAATAATTGAAAATAATAGAATATACAACGTGTTACGTTAAATGTAGACACCCCAACTGATTTTTATTGTAATTGACCTATTCCAGAGAAAAAAAATCACTTTAACTACCTAATTCATGGTATTTACTGCATGGAATATTCGTATATACATCGTCTGTTCAAAAAATAAGGTGAATTTTCATTTTTATCACAAAATATTTATTTATTTATCAGTTTCTATTTTGTCCCCTTCAAAGTAGTCCCCCTCGAATATAATGCACTTGTGCCAACGTTTTTTCCAATCCTCGAAGCAGTTCTAATTTGCTTTTTTTTGGTATGCTCTTGAGCTCTCTCAGCGATTCGATTTGTATCTCCTTAATGGTCTCAAAACGCTTTTCTTTCATAGGTCTCTTCAATCTTGAGAACTGGAAATAGTCGCAGGAGGCCAAATCTGATAAATACGATGGCTGATGTTTTATTACGGTGTTGTTTTTTGCCAAAAAATGCAGGTGCATCATCGTGATGCAAAAGCCATGAATTGTCACCTTCTCTGCCGCACGCTTCAGCCCAAAATTTCCAAAAAAAAATTGCATGATATGGACCAACTGATATACCGACATCCTCAGCAACTTCTATGGTAGTGATTCGACGATTCTCCATTATAATTCTTTTCACTTTCTCAACATTTTCATTGGTTGTTGATGTGCAGGGGCGTCCAGGGCATGCGTCGTCGTTTACATCTTCTCGACCTTCTGTGAAAAGCTTGTACAACTTGTAAACTTTTTTATTACTTTAATTTGACTCACCGTATGTCCGTTTCAATATTTCCAGGGTTTGCGTAGCACATGATTCCATTTTTCGCACAAAATTTAATTCAAACTCTTCGATCCATATTTTACGACAACAGAAAATCGCCGAACACGCAAAACTCGTCCAACGTTTAGGCCTCTCACAAACTAACTAAATGTGCTATATGACTGAAACTCTAAATATATGTTGAAGACAAGTATACCAATATAATAAAATCAATAAATCTATTATCGAAAGTATGTAGCCCTCGAAATTTTAAAATTCACCTTACTTTTTGAACAGACCTCGTATATAGGCATTGAAATAAGAGCTATTATTGTCCCGCGGATGGGAAAAATTAAATTGGTTAACAACAATTTGTGTTTGTTTACCTATTTTATTGGGTTTGAGCAGCTGATGGCTTGACCTACAATTTAATAGACAGGCTAACGTTTTAAGTGAAGATTTTTTTAAAAATGTGACCTGTATTAAAAAGTGATTTAATTGATACTGCTCGGTATTCTGATCAAACTATTTTCAGGTTTCGCCCATTTAACGTTACACGTTGAATTGATACAAAGAGCGAGGTAAACCAAAAATGATGTGTCGATTGCCTTAAAGATAAGATGAGAGAATTGAATGGATGTTGAAAACATTTAGCGTCAACTAGGAACCAGAGCTGAAGTAATATTTTGGGTAGATGATTAAGTCAAAAATAAAAAACTTTATTTCGTAAAACGTCTTAAAATAATTTATCGCTTTAAATCGAAAATTGCTTTCTTTTTTTATTGAGAATTAAAAATCAAAATAAATACACCGCTTGATATGAAAAATCATTATAAGTTTTCATACAATTTGCATACAAGGTAACCGTTTTTGACAGTTCAAAAAAAGTATTGAATTTGACTTTTTGTCATCTACCGTATTGAATTGGGATGATGACTAGGTCAAAAATAAAATACTTTATCATATGCAATTTGTAAAATATTTTAAAATAATGACAGTTTCATTTACCGTTTTGAACTGAAAATTGTTTAAATTTTTTTATTGATAATATAACCGAAATAAGTATACGACTTGATGTCAAAAATCTGTGACGTCATAACTTAGTATTTTCATACAAATTAACCGTTTTTGACAGTTCAATAAAAGTATTGAATTTGACTTGTTATCATCTACCGTATTGAATTCCGATAGAAGTTCCTACTAACCATCGAATTCTATACTCACGTTTAGGCGTAGTAGGGATAGCAACGACAGTGACCGGCGCCTGCGTCGTCACTACCAGCGCCTCTGAGACCGTAGTCCTCGCCGTGGTCACCATAGTACTGGTGGTGCAATCCTTCTCATCATCAGGACAGTCTTGGAGACCGTCACACCATTTGTCAAGAGCGAGGCACAGCTTGCTGGTGGGACAGATCTTCGTGCCATTGAGGCAAGGTTCACAGAGGCACTCGCAGGTTGAAGGCGACAGTTTTGGTACTAGGTCCTGGTGGAAAAGTGGGTTGGTTTTGCTTGAATAATTACATTTATATTTAACTAACCTGGAATGTAACTAACTGAAATCCTAGACTTTTTCTTTTCATTTTAACAACAGCAGTTTTGTTTTTCGTTAACTCATAGTTGTGTACCTACATACGGCTACACATCAAGCTGTACAAAACCAGTTTGTCTTGAACTCGCTTTATATGGTCTTTCTACAAATTGAAGGGTCGGCTTATACTAGTTTTCTATAGCTTGATATGTGGCTGTGTGTACAAACTTGAAGAATATTTTATTATAAATTTTTGATTGCTTATGTTTCCTGACTGGCGATTATTTGCTGATGTCTAAATAACTCTACTTAGGGCGCTGTTAAAACTCAAAATAAAGTTGCAAAGAAAATAATATTGAACGTTAAAAAAGTTGGGAGACTTTCAACCTTTTGACCATCACAGTAACGTATAGATGACAAGGCCAAAGAGTGCTCAGCACACCACTCTGTCACGACAAGAGGCCACACGCTGTGGGCACGCCTTTTTTTAGACGTGGCGGCCAAAAGGTTAAAATAGATGTCATTCGTGTTATAACTTACCGGTGCACACTTGCATTCTTTGACGGGCGTGCAGTCGGTGATGCCGCCGAGCTTGCACACGCACTCGTCGCAGTTGGACCCGCGGAACGTGGACCCTACTGGGTACCTGGAGACAAGCATATCACATTGTGTTTTACTAGTTACCAGCATTATTATTTAACATTATTTTTATGATAGTGTGGTTTGGGTTGAAATAGTAAACGATCTTCTAACTAAATAAGGGAAGTGTTCCATAGACCAGTATTATTAGAGAATTTAAAATTTAAAATGCTTTTTTATGGCACTTATTGATAGAATCTAATTAAGACACTTTTCAAAAATGGTTGTAGGTAATAGAATATTGTTGTATATTTTCAGTTTGTTAGTTGAGATTTGAAAATGATAGGACTTATAAGGTGTAACCAAACTAGTGCACACAATTTTTACGGGTCATTTAGTACATGCTAAGGATCATGTTTACCACAAAAAAAGTTATGAAAATAATAACCATTTTTTACAAAATTTATCATCTCAGTCGCCAAATTGTAGATACGTATAAAGCCGGTTTTTATGAAGGCGCTTGGTCGTTAACCCTTTGGCCACTCAACTTTTTCTGTGGTAAACATGATCCTTAGCATGTACTAAATGACCTGTAAAAATAGTGTGCATTAGTTTTGTAACACCCTCATATACACAAACAAGAAACGAGCCAAAAACGTAACCCTATAACCTTTCTGGGAGTCGAGTAAACAATTATTGCTTTTTTTTTTTACTTATTGGGCTTTGGACTCGCCCATATACATGCTAGTTCCACAATACGATAGATGACAACTAGTCAAAATCATTACTAGCTTTCATTGAACTGTCAAAAACGGTTAGTTTGTATGCAATTTGTATGGGAATACTTAGTTTTGACGTCATAGATTTTTCACATCAAGCCGTACACTTATTTCGGTTATATTATCAATAAAAAAAATGTAAACAATTTTCGGTTCAAAACGATAAATGAAACTGTCATTATTTTAAGATGTGTTACAAATTGAATACGATAAAGTATTTTATTTTTGACCTAGTCATCATCCCAATTAGACCTTTCATATTAGTATAGACCAAATACTGTTGACAAAACTTGAACTCACGTCATGAAGGACTCGACACAGGAACACTGGTCCCTGGTGACGCAGTTCTCCCCGTCGTAGTAGAGCGCGGGCGGCTGACAGTCGCACGTCTCGAAGATCTTGTCAACTCCGGGGCACAGCTCGCAGCGAGGGGCCTCTGTTGTTACTCTGCTGTACCCTGGAGTTGTGGGCTCTTCCGGTTTTTCTGTTACGGCTAAAAGTTTCAAAGATTTTTTAAGGACTGCAAAGCTAGATAAAGGACATAACCTAATTTGAGGCTAACCGCCAAAATTTAATATGTAAATTGTTTTTTTCTTAATAAAACACACAGTCGCCCAATCCTTCTCCGTGTGAGAGGAGGCCTGAGGCCAGTATTGGGACGGTAAAAAGGCTGATGATGATGATGATTAGAAAATAATAATTTTTCACACACGGTCGGTTAACCCCATGGCAAGCTATTGATTAGCTTATGTTATGGGTGCTAACACAACTGATAAACTTGGTTTTATATACATTTATAAATGCATATAACACCCAGACCACAGCCAACAATCATGCTCATCACACGAATGTCGATCATGCCGGGAATCGAACCCGAGACCCTTAGCTCGGCAGTCCGGCGTGGTAACCATTGCCCCATCGGGGTGGTCATGAAAACTATCAGTAAGATATGAGAAAACTTTTGAATGCCGGCACAAAGCCTTTTGACTAACAGTATTTACTTATAAAAAACTTAGCTGAAATTGTATTTGGCAAAGAATAAAAATCATCGTGGTACCTCTGCATCACTTTACGGTTAACTAGAAAGAATGTCTGTGGCATTAAGGGCGCGTGTTCGAAAATCTGGCAACGTCGCAAATAGCTGTCAGATATTTAGATGTTTTAATTAATTTCTCAATTTTATTTTATGAAATCATAAAATAATGCTCTATAGTGCACTAAGAAAGTTAATAGAGAATGCAATTATTAATATCGTAACACCGAATATATAGTTTTATATGTAAAAAACGTATTTGGAAACTTTCCAAGTGCCTTTTTTACAAGTAAAACGTTTAAAAATCAAATTTAGTGTTTTAATTCCTATTCAATGTTCTAGTGCACTACAGAGCCATATGTCTTACTTTCATATAGTAAATTTGCCAAATTAATTAAAAAGTGTAAATATTTGACAGCTATTTGCGACGTTGCCAACTTTCGGTGCACGCGCTCTTAAGTCCGCACATTTGTTGCACATAGTTCTAAATAAATAAATAAAAGTTCGTTTAAACATGTAGTTTATCAAATCTCATTTAAAAAACTTACGATAAGGCACAAAGCATCCGATCGGCTCGATTCTCATCTCGATATTATCCTTCCACGAAATGGGTAGCACCTTTAGATACTGCGCGTGTATTGGTGGATTGAACTCCGTAATATCCGTGGTATCTTTGTCGAAATTCCCAGGGTATATCTTTGGGTTCCTGTTGTCGTCTACCACAGGGTTGAAGGTCGAAAGGTCGGAGGTGTACATGACCTTGAAAGTGGTGACCCAGCCTAACGGTCCACCCTTGATTTTGATGCCCGTTATGTTGCGAGGTGAGGTGAAGTTGAACTAGAGGGGGGAAAAGATTATTGTTAAGATTTTTGTTGAGGTTCAGTTGATTAAAAAAAAATAATTGCTAAAAAAAAAATCCAAAAAATTTAACTGAGTTGGACATCATTCAAAATTTGTTTAGTGAGTTTAATAATGGATTTTGTATAGACGCCAGAATATCAAGCTACTACAATAATTGAAATTTTCCTTAATAGATTTTCAACCTTATTGCTGAAGCATATGGTTAAAAATTGATAGTTCCATGTAAATATACTAGATTAAGGTGGCATATACCCTGGTGCATCAGGTGTAGTGGCATTACCATGATCCATTCCCCAGGAGTGCTGTACAGCGGCCGCCAGCCGCGGTCCCCGTCCAGCCGGAAGTACCTCCGCGCGTCGTTGTTGGAGCTCACTTCTATGTTCTCTATGGGTAGGTCCGCGGCTAGGCCTAGAGGTTCCAGGCATTTTTCGGCAGGTGGCTACAGGTAAAATATGTATAATATTATTATTAATGGTTCAATTGTTAGCGTTTGTTATACATTTTTAATTCTCTGTTTTATTACGTCGTATCATCCGGGTTCGACTCCCGGTACAGTCGACATTTGTGTGATGAGCATGTTTTTTGTCTGTTATAACTTGTATTTATAAATTATTATATGTAATTATTGTATAAAGTATATATACGAGTATAGTTTATGTGTTGAGTTATTACCCATAACACAATAATCAATAGCTTACTTTGGGGCTAACTGACTGTGTGTGCATAGGTGTCTCAATATATAACGATATACCTATTATTGAAAACTGTGTTTCGGATGGCACGTTAAACTGTTGGTCCCGGCTGTCATTGAACATCCTTGGCGGTCGTTACGGGTTAGTCAGAAGCCAGTAAGTCTGACGCCAGTCTAACCAAGGGGTATTGGGTTGCCCGGGTAACTGGGTTGAGGAGGTCAGATAGGCAGTCGCTCCTTGTAAAACACTGGTACTTAGCTGAATCCGGTTAGACTAGAAGCCGACCCCAACATATATAGTTGGGAAAAGGCTCGGGAGCTGATGATACCTATTATTAAAAAGGGCTTTTCAAGTCCTAAATGGTCCCAAAATATTTCCAACACCACATTATCCAGTTCACAGTTATTTTTTGGAAATATGTAAAACTGTTATATTAAAGGTTAACATTTTGAAAGTTCCCGAAAGAGAGAGAGAGAGAGAACCTTTGATAGAACTTACCACGACAGTAGTGACGGTAGTTTCGGTGTTGGGCTCCCTGCAGCCGATCAGCTCGAACCTGACGGCGATCTCCTCGTGCCACGTGAGCGGCCGCACGCGGTACACCTTGGCCTCTATGGGAGGCTCTATCATCTGCTTCATCGGCTGGTTGTGGTCTACTGGGCCGCGGAACACCTACGATAATAACCATGAAATTTAATACAATATTATTGACTAATATGTTATATTTTGTGATGTTTTTGCTGACGTATGGAACAAAATATTGTCTGCATGCCTGAAGTACTGTGAGATAGTGATAGTGGTGTCCTTAATTAGTGGCCTGCGGCCGTTCTTATTAATTCATCATCATCATCAGTCTTTTTATCGTCCCACTGCTGGGCACAGGCCTCTTCTCGTGAGCGTTAATCACCACGCTTGGTCAATGCGGGTTGGTGATTACAGACTTTATAGTCCAGGTTTCCTCAAGATGTTTTCCTTCACCTTTCATCAATCATTACCTATAGTACCTGCCTGACCTGGAAGCGAACCTGCGCCCTCATACTCGAAAGGCTGGTGCTTTAACCACTAGGCCACCACGACTTTACTTTCACGACTTCTAATTAATTTATTGTAAAACAAAAAAAAATACCTATTATCTTTGACCTGCATTGTTCACAGCGCACGATATATACCACAGGCGATCATATTGTCAATTTTTAAATCTTATCTATGATACTAATATAATAAATTGTCAAAATTGACAACAGTAAAATGTTAACTTATACTTTACTGTAATGTACGAACAACCGGACTTTAGAATTAAAAACCTCCTTACCTTGGGTTTCCCATCAGGACCATTAACGGTGGAGAAGGTAGTACCATCATCACCATACAAGACCTCATAACTGGTGACATATTGGTTGAACAGCGGACTGCCCTGCATCACGATGCCATACACCGGCTCCCGGCGAGGGAACTCCACCTGGATGTACTGGTTCCTGTCCTGGGTTGCTGGGTTCCAGCTGCCCGCTGTTATGAATGAAGGAAAATGTAGGATTTATGACTTTTGCCAGATATATATATATATATATATAAGGCCAAGTTATAAACTAAACTACATGAAGAAAAATTCTATACTAGGTGGAAAAATATAAAAATAACTTTATTCTATTTTTAGGTTTATAAGTTCAAATTAGGTTTTCAGGATATGCTCGTAATTCCGAATATAAATACTAAATATTTCGTTTCATTAAAATTAAATGCAATAAAATAAAAATGATATCATGATGTTCGATTATACGTTTTAATCGCAAGAAACATTGCCGCAGAAACATTATTGATGACTTGCGCATGCGCAATAGGGATGCGGACAACTAATAAAATTCAATACTTTTATAGAACTGTCAAAAACGATTACTCTAGATGCAATTTGTATGAAAACACAAACTATGACGTCACAGATTTTTCACATCAAACCGTATACTTATTTCGATTATATTATCAATGAAAAAATGAAAACAATTTTCGGTTCAAAACGATAAATTGAACTGTCATTATTTTAAGATGCTTTACAAAATGAATATTATGATAAAGTATTTTATTTTTGACCTAGTCGTCATCCCAATTATATTAAACTGTTTATACATTTCGACTGTTGCATATAATAATTGTAGCCTACATATCCTGATAGCGTAGTGCTACGTATAGATAACAAACCCAAGAGAATCAGCTCATAATCAAATCAGAAATCTTCAGAAACCTTACCTGTGACATCAAGTGGATGTCCATTGAGTTTAGCGTACTGCGGCTCGAACAGGTCGTTGGCGACCGAACTGGCGCTGAACGCGGACTCCGGCAGCGGCTGGTCACCCCACATTAGATCTATATAGCTGTAATATAATTTCAAGTCTGTCAAAGGAATGTCGATGTTAGGCATTTGAAATAAAGTTTACTTTTGTTCAGTATGACTGTCTCTAAAAAGCTGTGCTGTGCTATATGTTTTACTCAATTTGTAAATATTTAGGTCATTGACGTTCTATAGTTCTTGCCAAACTATTTGTAATCAGCTAACAGGAACAGGCCAGGTACAGAACACCATTGAGTTTTGCGAGAACTGACTATAGGTATAGCGTTGGAAGATCAACTCAATACTTAAATGGAATGAAAAGCCGAATTGAACTCACCTATCAGGATTACACACAGGTGGTGGAGATACAGTAGAAACTATGATCAGAGGAGCTGCTATTGTAGTTTTTGTAGTTGGCGTAGGAGTCGTAGTTGGCGTAGCGGCCGTAGTCGGCGTAGTAGGCGTAGTAGGCGTAGTCGGCGTAGTAACTGTTGTAGGCTTCGTAGCCTCAGTTGCAGGAGTAACAGTGGTTTGCTTTGTAACCTCAGGTTCAACAACAGTACTAGATACAGGTGTTCTGCAGCCAATAATTTCGAGCCTCACGGCGATGTCTTCGTGCCAGGAGAGGGGGCGAATGCGGAGGACTTTCGCCTCGATAGGAGGTTCGATCATTTGCTTCTTCACAGTTTTACTATCTGAAGGTCCTTTGAATATCTGGGAACGATAAATTAATTTAAAGGGATGTGAAATAAAAGCTCGATATTTTTATATTTCTGCCATTGGTAACAGAAAACTGAAAATAGAAAATGCACTGAGTGTGAGGAGAGGTGTTTAATAGGATCTAAGTTACAAGTTTATATTCGTAATAAATAATTGAGTGATTTTTGAAATATGAATAAATAAAAAAATACCTTAGGCTTTCCATCAGGTCCCTTAACGGCCACCAGGTTATTGGGTTCGTCTCCATACAAGACCTCATAGCTGGTGACATACTGGTTGAAGATTGGGCTGCCTTGCATCTTGACTCCGAAGATTGGCTGGGGGTGGGGTAGTTCGACTTGTATGAACTGGTTCAGATCTTGGACCTTCGGGTTCCAGCTGCCAGCTGGTGGGAAATCTTATATTGAGTATTGTGCTAATGTACCAATATATGATATATGTTTAGTCAAAATGAGATCACGAGTGATATTTAAGGCATTATAGATATCATTTTCTCTGAAATGTAATAAATATTTATCCTTATAAACCTATTAGTAATGTAACGAAATATAATTATAATGTGTCGAGTAGACAATGCTATTATTACGGAATGTTGAATTTCAATAATATTCACAAACCGTTGGTATACACAATGAATATAAAAAATACAATTATATGATTTGTACATCGCAAGAGCTACAAAAGTGGATTTTAGTTAGTAAAAGTCTGACACTCCCTTCCCTGACAACAGTAAAAAAAACTGTTCGTTAACAAATTCGAGTAGGTAAACAAAAATAATGTAAGAATGACCTGAGTATTCAAGTGGGTGTCCGTTGAGTTTAGCATATTGCGGCTTGAACATATCGCCTGCAATAGAGCTGGCTGTAATCGAAGTCTCGGGCAGTGGCTGATCTCCAAACATCAGGTCTATGTAGCTGTGAACAACAAAGGGTCAAAATGGATGGATATATGTTTGTTTGGATTTTGATAGAACTTGCCAGTAATATAGCTTATACATCAGAATACAATTTAGGCTACTTATTATCCAGATTCGGGAAGTAGTTTCCTCAAAAAGCAGATGAAACCACCGATGAAAGCTAGTCTTAAAGAAAATAATTATTGTTATTTAAATGAAAATTAAATACTTTACAAAAACTTGCAACATAATAAGGCTTTAATTTTTTCGCAGCTATTTATTTCGCAAAATCCGAGTGCTTGCACTATACTCAGCGTCTTATACCAGCAAAAACTCCATAAGAAGGTTAAAACTTACTCATCAGGCGAGCATTCAGGTGGCGGTGACGTCTCCTCATACGCAACTGGCGTAGTTGGTGTAGTCGGCGTAGTTGGCGTAGTCGGCGTAGTCGGTGTAGTCGGCGTAGTCGGCGTAGGCGTCGTAGCCGGCGTAGGCCTGGTCGGTGTAGGCGAAGGCACGATATACGGCTGGTGTGTGGGGCCGATGGGCGTGTATGTACTAACGTCGACGCATTCACTTGAGTCGCAATGCATGGCGTTGTCCAAGCACTGGCATTTGATGCAACCGTCTGAGGTCACGCCTCCAGGCTGGTGGGAAAGATTTGCAGTTTTAGACGAACCAGGGCCGGTTTTCATAGTCAAATAAAATAGTATAAGAATTTAACTAGTTGTCAACTACCGTATCTGGGAGTGAACGCATACCTTAACAATTTTGTTGTCAGCGAAGCAGGTACAGTCCTTCTTGGGCACACAGGTCTTCTTGTCGCGCCAGAAAGAGTCGCCCTCACACGGCTTTTCTATGCAACTTCCTATGCATTTCTATAAATGGAACATATTTGTGTCATCTTTTTACTCTACACTACTCTCTCTCTCTCTAAAATTTCTAAAAAAACGAATTACTTTAAAATCACCAAACCATTGATTGTAATTACTAAATGAAGTAATTACAACTACATACTAGCCAGCTGCACGACAATTACTATAACTGAATTTTTGAGAGTCTTTAAAGCGACTATTGACTACCACAATCCAAATGAAGTTATTCACGGAAAATCAGCTTAATAGTAATAAATTTAAATATATATATATATTCCCGGATCATAGCCTAAAGTTCAAGAATAAAAAAACCGGCCAAGTGCGAGTCGAACTCGCGCACGAAGGGTTCCGTACCATTATTTACTAATATTAATCAAATCAAATATTAATTTAATTTTAATAAAATTACTTATTTTTAAAGTAAGTAATACATTCCATATTCTGTGAATATTTCAAGCATCTACCTGTTGCCGTTATCGATATCGAGCAAAAATGAACAAAAAAATCACGTTTGTTGTATGGGAGCCCCCCAAAATATTTATAGTATTCTAGTTTTCAGTATTTGTTGTTATAGCGGCAACAGAAATACATCATCTGTGAAAATTTCAAGCCTGGTGACAGACGGACGGACGGACGGACGGACAGAGGAGCGAAAACAATAGGGTTCCGGTTTTACCCTTTGGGTACGGAACCCTAAAAAATAATTGAAACATGTATTACCTCTGTGATGCACCTGCCTTCAGCCTGCAGCGTCCTCTTGAAGTAGTCGCACAGGCGGTCGCAGCGGTACGCGCAGGGCCAGTACTCCTGGCCCGGAGGACACACCGATGTTGTTGGGGCAGAAGTTGTGGTGACAGGAGGTTCTTCGAGGAATAAATAACTTATTTAACGAAATGTGAACAGGGAAGCTTGATAAATACCGCGTGTAGTACATGTTCGAAATATTTTGGGATTCTTTTTAAAGGTGTGGATAGTTTAAGAATATTTTAATTGTAAAATTACTCTATAGTTAAAAAGTATCGTCCAGTTGCATGATATCTCGCCCTTGAAGTTTCGGCATCTCTCGAACAAACCCAAACCTTGACAGACAACTTATCTAGTATAGGCCAAAGAGTCCACCGACTTATATTAGGGTTTTAATAAAAAAAACGAACAGTTCACTGGCCAGTAGTACTTATACATCAAACGAAGCTGTCAAATTTTGTCCAATCAACTTTGAACCATATGCTTCAGCGATAAAGTTGAAAATCTACTAAGGAAATTTATGTGTGCTGTTGACTTAAGTTACCAGTAACAAGGGCACAGTCAGGCCTGACGAGCAGCACAGCCTGCGGCCAGTCGCAGACCATGGTGATGTTGTTGTACCAGGCGCCAGGTCCACACGACTTGAGCACCGGCCCATCCGGGGCACACTCGTAGAACTTGCTGCAGTCCGTGGGGTGCGGCTCGTTGGGACGGACTGAGTTCTCGCAGAGGGAAGGTTCTGGGGGAGAGACGGAAACTGTTAACAATCAGAAGAATTGACGAAAAGCTTTTAGGCTACGCTTGCTAAGCCGGCTTGACTATCAGTTTTAAGCTAAGGCCTAAAATAGATCCTGGACAGTTTCAATGGTCAACCTCGTAAAGGCTAATCCTATTCGTATCCCCTAGCGATTATCAAGAATACTGTAAATCTGACTACCAGTCTGATCAAGTCTTTCGCTTTCTAGCAATGTAATGTCATTGGAAGCACATGAAAAAAAATATCATCATCAGCCTTGTATCGTCCCTTTGCTGGGCACAGGCTTCCTCTAATACAGAGAAGGATTGAGCGGTGATTTCAGACCTAATAGTCCAGGTTTCCTCGAGATATTTTCCTCTTCAATCATTGGAGTCCAGAAAAACTTATAAAAGTTACATTGGTACTAGCTCGACTTGGAATCAAACCTGCACATTCGTAACGAGAGGCTGGTACCTTAACTGATAGGCCACCACAACCCTAAAAATATACCTATTTGAAAGAAATCGTTACATCACTTACCCTCACATTCACAGTAAACCCTGATCTCAAAGTCCTCACACTTCTTCCCCCCTCGCTCTTTGCAGTACAGTCCCCGTTGCAGACTACATTCCGCGTCTAGACCAGTCTCCTTGGCGGACTTGTGGTCTCCCACTGTGCGGCATTCGATCTTCGTCATCATGCTTTCCTTGCACATTGGCGTGCCAATAGTCTGGACATAAGGAAAATCTTTATGATAAGAATGAGGATAAGGGCCTGTTTCACCAGCAGACGAATAAGTTCCAGTTAGTTTATTTGGTAGATAAGTTCTGTTCCATTTTTTTATTTATTCGGTAGATAGGGGCTATTCGGACATTGTGATACAATAATAATATATAATGGGCCCTTAGAAAACTATATATATTTGGCACTTTATGTAATATATGTTGTTTCCAGCGGTTCCACTAGCGTCCGTATACAACTATCTCCCGTAATTGGGTGGAGATTAAAATATATTTTATGTCCATGTCCTGGTTTTAATCTACTTCGCCATAAATTTTCAGGCAAATCGGTTCAGCTGTTCTTTAGTTATACATAGCATGACTCTCCTTTATATACATATGACGGAGACAGTCAATATTACAGACACTGAAACGAAGCGCAGTGCACGTGACGGAGACGCGGAGTGCGTCGGAAGTACATCCTCACTACCCCCACTACTGTGACGTGCGCTAAGACGGAGCCTTAGGTGCGGCATGAATTTGCGACCCCATAGTGTGCACACGCCTATGAAATTGGCCCCCATTTCTATTATAACTCCTGGTTGACCAATAAATCACATTTCATAAGTTTCTAATGTATTTGACTGCTCGATAACTCATCTTCACGGCCGCCATGTCAGCTAACAGCGCCCACCATGCTGACGCTCCGACATATAGATTATTGTATACACGTCTTGGAGTCAGTCACTAAACTATATAATTATTTTTAAATACCAGTTCATTGGGTCGTGGCAGAGGCTCGTCGTCAATGGACTCGCCGTGAGGTCCTAGTTCGGGAGGTCCCCGGTTGATCCACGAAGTCCAACCGGTCACACACTTCAGTGGCTCGTCGTGAGGCTTCGGAGATGTTGGCTGGTGAGAAATGAGGAAATATTAATATTTCGTACAAAATATTTGACTAACTAATATGCAAAGTAGCTTAATCTATACATATAATAAAACAGTAAAAAAACACTGGACAGATTTGAATGATTCTTTTTTTGTTGTAAAAGTGTTAGGTCTGGGCAACATATAGGCTATAAATTTTCTTGGAAACTTGAACACCTGGTGAAGAACCACAACAGAGAGACTAAACTATAACAGATACAGAAATGCTGCCATAGCAAAAACTATTCCATAGCTTAAGAAAAGAGGCATATGGTCCATGGGTGGCGATGATCGCTTATCATCAAATCTCCGGTTTGCTTTAACAAAGGAACTCACCACTTCAGGAGTACTACACGGCTGGCCAGTACAGATCCTCTGCTTCTTGGAACAGCGACAGGTGTGACAGGCGTCCTCCTCAATGACCTCTCCCTCTGCTATCTCCCTCCCGTCGGGCAGCGTCATGCACACAGGTTTGCACTGAGCGCGGGGCACGCAGTCTTTGTGTGTGCTGTTCTTGTATACTTGGCCTTCGGGGCAAGACTTCTTGGGTTTGCAACCTGGGTAAGAAGGTCATATTTATTAGATCATATTCTATTTACGAAATTGTACTAGTTATTTACTATAATTTTACGCCTCAATATTTTTTCCTGGTACACGAAGACAACATAGAGGTCTTTAGACAGTAAAAGTCTGGCACTCCCTCCAGCTGCACCCACAGACTAGAAGGGTCTGATTTAGAAACCTACCTGACTATCTACACGCTGAACTAAGTTCAATAAATTGAAAGTATGGTATATTTAAAAATATGGAATAAAAAATGTATACGGGTACTTTTTGCCTAGAATAATAGATAAGTTATTTACCTTCAACGCATGTGTCCTTTTCGCAGCTGGTCTTCATATCGGTGTAATACAGAGTGTTGTCACACGTCTCCAGGGGGCACGGAGACACGCACGCGTCGTAGTTCGAGCATTCTTCGTCGCATTGCATTGCTAGTGGAAAAGGTAATTGGGATACAGATTAAAATTAATTTAAAAAAAAAACAACTTTAACAGAAAACGCGTACGTAAACGTAATTATCATTATTGGCGTTAATTACCTGTGAACTACTTAAATGTGACTAGTTTTTGTTACTGAATATTAGTTAATAAATATCCAATAGGCTTTTAATTATAAAATGTATTAGGTGGAATTATTTTTTTGCAAAATATAATGTTTAGTACTTAGCCACCTTCTCCCAAAAAAAATCCATGAAAACTCACGACACAAGTCCTGCCCCCTCCAGTTGAAGGTGACGCCCCTGTGCGCGCACGCATGCGCGTAGGCAGCCAGCGCGTCGCAAGCGCAGTCGCAGTCGCCGCCCGCGTCGCACGCGCACGCGTCGCGCGTACAGCGCGAGATGTACCCGGAGGGGGGCAATTCCGCGTGGCACAGGGTGAACGGGTACTGCTTCATGTGGCTGCAGATGTTGGATGACCATTCTTTGCGTTCAGGACGTTGTTTGCAGTGGTCCTGTGAAGTTGTGCCCGTAATTAACGCTTGGAAATACTTGGGAAACTTTAAGTTTGAAGATTTCGTATTATTATTCGAGGCAGGTGTAATTGAATTTTGTAAAAATTTTGCAGTGCAATATGTTTTTTCTCTGTTTATTGAACTCTTTCTTTTACATAACTACTGAGATTACAAGAGAGTCAATTAGTCATACAGGCGGGCGGCGCGCCTCCCCTCCCAATCTCCCATTCGACCACTGATCGACTTTACTAAATTTTACAAAATTCTCCCCCTTTACACCACATGGCTACCAAGAACCATAGCCACAAAAATCATCATAAGACTTTTTTTTAAGTATATAAAATATGACCAAATTCTTATAATTTTCCAGCTCGAATGTGCTTAAAACAAACACAACTAATTAAAAATACATATATAAAAACTCACTATAATCTTTTGCGGTTTAGGACACATAGGCTTCAATTTCCAGGAGTCGACGAAAATAAGGGCTGAGGACTCCGCCATGCCGCCGCCCGAGGGGGTCTGGAAGTCGTCCCTCATGTCGCTGTTGTAGTTACCGCATAGACCTTTAACCTACAACAAAAACATATCATATTCAGTTTATTCGTGGATAACAAGTATATAAAAGAGATGAATGATGGAGAGATGTACGTGTTTTAGTATAAATCTGGTTCCTCAAACCTAACAGACAGACATATGTTGCTGGGGAGTTTGTTGCGCCACTTTTGCCCAGCGATAACACGTAGGCACATAGGAAGTGGTGAAGGGGTTTTGGGCGCTGTCTTTTGTTTTTTTGTCATTCGAAGATTTTTGATTTTTCAGCTTGATTTGAATAGGTACACTATTTTGAGTTTGAGTTAATGATTTTACTTTTTCGCATAAATATGAAGATACATTAAGGCAATTATTTCTCCTGTACATATTTATTTTATTTATAACAAAATTGTACTGACCTGCCTAAGAAAAAATATTTTTATAATTTTCTGTCTTCTGGATTTGCAAGACGATGTAAATAAGATTAGACATATCGCTAAAAAGTGGTGCAGCATTTGTGTTTGTTACTTTTTACGTTAGTTTCTTTGAAAGTTTAGAACAGGGATTTAGGTAAAGATGTGATGAGTGAGGTAAAGAAGTCTTAGAAAACTGAAGGAGACTTAAGATGCATTGAATAAAAAAAAAACTGTAATACTTACTCTGCCCTGCCAGATGGAGTCTACTTTGACATAGACTCTCATTCCACGATTCCATTGCAAGCTCATGCCGAGTGTTGGCACGTCCAGGAACACGTATGCACCCGCCATGCGCATTTTAATCCTACAAATTATGAAAAGAGGTTTCATCATCATCACAGCCTTTTTATCGTCCCACAGCTGGGCACAGGTCTGCTCTCACTAAGAGAAGGATTGAGCGTTTGAAAAAAGGTTTATTTATATATAATTT
The DNA here is from genome assembly GCA_958496145.1 of Heliothis peltigera. NCBI lineage: Eukaryota > Metazoa > Arthropoda > Insecta > Lepidoptera > Noctuidae > Heliothis > Heliothis peltigera. Next base: position 1,828,344 of record OY292326.1, on the reverse strand, counting down.
TAAATGAATAGAATTTGTTTATTACTATTAAAAGTGGCAGCTGGTTTTTTAGCAAATTTATTGTTAATAAAAAAAAATACCAAAATTCTAAGCTATAACCCGTAAAATTTCGGGAGTTGTGACGTCAACGACGGTGTTGTAGTACGAATCCAATTAAAAACCATAAATCCTCTCAAAAAATAGACTAGGTTTATTCCATTAAGAGCACGTATAAAGTTGGCAACGTCGCAAAATGCTGCGAAATAATTACAAGTTTTAATCAATTTGGCAAATTCACTATATGAAGAATAATGCTCTGTAATGCACAAAAAATGAATCTGAAATGTTATGTTCCAGGTTTAAAATAGAAGATTTTTGACAGGTTCTCAAATAGTTTTTTTACCATTAACGTTACGATATTAATTATTGCATACCCTAATTATTTTTTATAGCACAACAGAGCATTATTTTTTATGCATATAGGAAATTTTCCAAATTTTCAAAATCGGTCCTCTCGGATGATGTGAAAATAAAAGGAAGGTGGAAGGAATACTTTGAAAGACTGATGAATGAAGAAAATGAGTGGAGTGGTGTGCTCCACAGTAAATCAGTGAATGTGAGCCTGGTAAGAAATATTTGTGAAGACGAGGTAAGCAAAGCTCTGAATGGTATGAAAAATGGCAAAGCGTTAGGGCCAGATGGAATACCAGTTGAAGTGTGGAAGCTTTTACGATTGGATGGATGGAAATGGTTGGCTTTATTTTTCAATAAGTTGTTGCAAGATGAAACAATACCGGATGAATGGTGCAATAGCTTTCTGGTGCCCATCTTTAAGAATAAAGGAGATGTGATGGACTGCAACAACTATAGAGGAATAAAGTTAATGTCTCATAGTATGAAAGTTTGGGAGAAAGTTATTGAACGGAGGCTGAGAGAGGAGAGTGATATCTCACTAAACCAATTCGGTTTTATGCCTGGTCGAGGGACAACGGATGCTATTTTTTGCATTCGCCAGTTATGCGAAAATTACAGAAGTGCGCACAAGAACTTGCATATGGTGTTCGTTGACCTTGAAAAGGCCTATGACCGAATTCCCCGTGAGGTTCTGTGGTGGGCCCTTAAGGAAAAAGGTATACCAGGGAAGTATGTGCAGTTGATCCGAGCGATGTACGGCAGATGCAGTACACAAATCCGGTCTACAGCGGGCATAACAACCAGTTTTAGGGTGGAAGTTGGCGTGCATCAGGGGTCGGCTCTTAGCCCATACCTATTTATACTTCTAATGGATGCTTTAACATCGGACATCCAGGAGGAGGCCCCATGGTGCATGCTTTTCGCTGATGATATAGTCCTGGTTGGGGAGAGTGGACCAGAGGTCCAGAGTGCACTGGAGACATGGCGGCTAAGAATAGAGACCGTAGGCTTGAAGATAAGCAAAACCAAAACCGAATGTCTTCATTGTGACTTCGGTGGTCCGTCAAGTCCCCTGACAATAAAATTAGCCGGCATGCCTCTACCAGTCTGCTCCGACTTCCGGTACCTTGGTTCACTCGTCCAAAATGACGGTGAGGTGGACCGGGACGTCACGCGTCGGATCAATTCGGGATGGATGAAATGGCGACAGGTAACAGGTACTATTTGTGATCCACGGATGCCCCTCAAATTGAAGGGTAAAATTTACAAATCCATTGTACGAACTGTCGTCATGTATGGATCAGAGTGTTGGGCATTGAAAAAGAGGGATGAGAAAAGATTGCATGTAACAGAAATGAGAATGTTGAGATGGATGTGTGGAGTAACCAGGATGGATAAAGTGAGGAATGAGTATATCAGAGGAAGCCTGAAAGTAGCACCAGTGACAGAAAAAATTAGAGGTAAGCGTTTATCGTGGTATGGGCATGTCATGAGAAGATGTGAGACACATGTTACAAGGCGTGTCTTAAGTATGAATGTGAATGGATGGAGAGATAGAGGTAGACCAAGGAAGAGATGGATTGATTGCTTGAAAGAGGATATGATTAAGAAGGGAGTGGATAGTAGTATGACGTCTGATCGAAATGAGTGGAAGCGGAAAACATATTGCGCCGACCCCAAATAGAATTGGGAACAGGGCAGGAAGAAGAAGATAGGAAATTTTCCAAATTGAATAAAACTTGTAAAAATTTCACAGCTAGGTATTTGCCATGTTGTCAACTTTTGGAATACGCGCTCTTAAGGTCTGCTACATACCTCTTCAGTTTCGATATGTCCGGTATTGGTGAATCTTTAGTCAGTGCGACTATCTCCTCGCTGCCGCCGCTGCCCACCTTCAGGGTCACTGACTTGGAGCAGGTGGCGCCTGTGGTGCCGCATGGCACGTTCTGGATGAAACAGAAATATATGTATGGGTGAAGAAAATTTTACGGCTGGCTGATAGATTGAAAGTGCACGCTAGCCAACATGGTTGAATATTTAATTGAATGTGATACTTCATGTGTTATTTCTTTTTTGTACAGAACCGGTTCCTCAAAACATACAGACCGAATTTTGTTATCGAGGAACTTGTTCCACCATTTCTTCTTCCCAGCGATAACACACAGTGTTAAAGCGCAGGCGCTTTTGGAGGGCTTTTTTTGTGAAAATGATCTTCAAAAAGTGCTGATTTTTGGCCTACTTTGAATAAATGACCTTTTATCTTTATTTTTTTTATTGGCAGACGGCAATATACCTATTTCTGGAGATTAAAAAAAACCTACAAACATTGTTCAGATATCAGCTGTGTAAGATGACAAGCTATGTATTTTCATTTCTTATCATTGCTTTCTAAACTACAGAATACAAAAGCTTATTATTGCAAATATTTTATCATAAGCGATTATGCCTACTGCGCATAATTGTCTCGACTTCATTAAAAGATCAAAGAACATATAACATATACTATGTTATAGACGGTAAGGGAGCCTCATTCATCTATTTATTAGCAAAAATTCCCAAGTCCAAGACAATTTTTTAACCCTTCACCTGTATCTCAACATCAAATCCATCCTTGGTGTCCATGACCCCCTTGGCTAGGAGATATGTGCAGACTCCCTCGAAGTCGTAGTCCGTGCCGTCGAAGGTGACGACGTGCGAGTCGCCCCACACAGAACAGATGCCCGCGCACTTGCGGGTCGTGCACGACCAGTTGCCACTCTTGCATTCGCTGGGAGAAATGGTGAAGTCAGGCCATTTTTTCGAACACGTTGTATACTTATAGCCAGTTTCACCGGATAAGTTTCAGATAGTTTATCTGGCAGATAATTAATTTTATGCAAATTCTGTTCAATTTTTTAATTTATCAGGTAGATAGTGGCTATCCATGACCGGTGAAACTGGCCCTTATTGTTTTATTCACTAGATTAATTACTAATACATTTTTAAGTTTGTTTTCTTTAAGCAATATAATCAATAGAGGCGGGTTGCTGAAGAACGCGCAAGGTGGCGACCCTTGAGCGAGGCCTTTGTCCAGCAGTAAATAAAAATAAAATAAATATAAGTTTATTCAATACTAGCGGTCGCCCGCGGCTCCGCCCGTGTGGATGTCGGTTTTCGCGACAAAAAGTAGTCTATGTGTTGTTCTGATATATAACCCATAGAGGACGCCTGATTTATTATAAGTATAGAAGATATAGATATAGAAGAAAATAGATTACTATTTGCAACAAAAAAAATAACACTAGTCCAAAGGAAACAAGGTTTTCTATAACAATAACAATACATTTATGTTGCTTAAAAATATACTAGAACTAAAATATTAATAACTCAAGATCACTCTTACAATATTCACAACTCAGAACGGCTGTTCCAATTTCGGAAGTAGCATAGAACTAGAAGGTAAATGGGGAGTAATCCCTTGGGACGCGGGTGAATCCGCGGGAGGAAGCTAGTTTTGAATATTTAGTTGTAGTTAAGAATACAATTGTTTGGTAAGTCGAAGTAGATCTTTGTTAATGCGGAGTAGGTGCGCGTGCTATTGACAAAGTGAAAGGCACGTACTTACTTACGCATTATGCATACAAATATACGCATTGCACATAATGTATTGCTTTATTTGAGTTTGAGTTCCAAGGGGGGCGTAGCTCAGATGGTAGAGCGCTCGCTTAGCATGCGAGAGGTACCGGGATCGATACCCGGCGCCTCCAATCCCGAAACTTTTTCCCGATATTTTTTTACAAAATTCTTTCAATCTATCGATGTTCGTTCGTCTTTCAGGTTGAAACTACTGGATGGATTTTAATAAAACTTAACAGTAATATCCTTTATACTAATATTATAAACGTGAAAGTTTGTGAGTATGCATGTTGTTTTATGTTGTTACTCTTCCACGCAAAAATAGTTGGGCCAATTTAAATAGAATTTGGTAGACACCATCTAAAGCCTAAAAAAGGACATAGGCAAGGCATACACTTTTTATCCAGGTGCGGGAGGTAGGTTGTGTTCCTTCAGGCGGCGGGTGGAAACGCCAGGAACAGCTAGTACTTATCTAGCTGTTCCTGGCGTTTCCACCCGTTCCATTATACAACGTGTAACGTTAAATGCGCAAAACCTCAGACACCCCAATTCTAATCAAACTATTTTCAGGTTTTGCGCATTTAACGTTACACGTTGTATATCAGAATAACAGACTAGGGGTACACTAGACTAGGGGCCAGTTTCACCGGTCACGGATAGCCATTATCTACCAGATAAATTAAACAATGGAACAGAATTTGTATGAAATTATCTACCAGATAAACTATCTGGAACTTATTCGTAGGTGGTGAAACTGGCCGTAGTTACCGTCCCCACGGGACGCAGGTTAAACCGAAGCTTGGGTTCTGTAAGTACAAACTCACCAGCTGTTACACTCCTCCTGCATGACGTGGCCATCAGGGTAGCTGCGGCCGCCGTGGTGGCAGGGGCACTGCGCCGGGGAGACGCACTTCTTGGACATCGTGTCTAATACGAAACCCTTCTTGCATTGGCAGCCGGGACGACATTCCGCTGACGTTGACGTTGGGGGGAGGTGCATGTTCTGGATAGAAATAAATGGGTAAAGTAGTTGTGGAGGATTAAGTATGTATGTATATATGTATTGAAGCTCTAGTGAGATGTGGTGATGAAATGCGCTAATATTACATTTTGCAACTGTTTGAAAAATATCATCAATCTGTTTAAGTTCACATAACTACCAAAAGTTGGCAATGTCAGCAAATATTTTTACAAGTTTTAATTATAACTAATTTTTTAAATTTATTTAATTAACTTAACAAATTTACTGTATGAAAATAAGGAAAAATGGCTTAGGGGTGCACTAAAATAATTAATATATGTGTATTGCAATTAACCCCAAATTTCATGTTGTTTACGTTTCAGTTGTAAAAAAGGCATTTTTATGTAGGTATATCTAAAACTATTCGGTGTTACCATATTATTATTGATTTCCCTAATCAATTTATTAGTGCACTGTACAGACCATTATTTGTTTAATTAATACATGTTAATATTTGATAGCTATTTGCGACATTGCCAACTTTTGGAACATGCGTCCTTAAGTCTACGTTGCGACATCAATTTGGACTTGAAACAGCAAAAACCTGGATAGTACCTTGCAAGTAAGCGGCTCAGCAATCTCACAAGTCGTGAAGTCCATATTGTCGGAAGCGCTGCAGTTGCTGCGCAGGTCTTCGGCCGGCGGGTAGTTCTGTATGTCCGTCGGAGTCGCCGGGATGCAGTCCCAGCGGGCGCCCACACATGTACTACATAGGTGAAGGTATTATGTACTCTATTGTGTAGGTAATATGACACAAAATACGAGAGTGAAGGCTACGATCTTCTCTCAAACAGATTTTTATTGTATTAACTCTGGAACCTATCTGTGATAGGTTAGAAAGGAAAGTGATAGGCTATCACTTTCTTATCTTCAGGTACGGGAACTAATCTAAGCATTTTTTTTCTGTGGAAAACCATCAAAGATCTTTTGGGTGTCATCAAAGGTCTTCCCACTTTGTCCCTGTTGGAGGTCTATGTGTACCAGGTCCGCGGTAACTCTTACGAACAACTCGTACGTAATCCCGACAGAATTATTGATACCTTAGGGCGCGTCCATCAGGTTTTCGCTTGCTATAGGTACATCTATACTAATACTAATAATATTATAAAGCTGAAGGGTTTGTTTGTTTGTTTGAACACGCTAATTTCCGAAACTACTGGTTCGATTTGAAAAATTCTTTCAGTGTTAGATAGCCCATTTATCGAGGAAGGCTATAGGCTATATACCATCACGCTAAGACACACGGGAGCGGAGCAGTAACCAAAGATGTGGGTGAAACCGCTGGGGACAGCTAGTATAACATACAAGGTATCCAAGAATTTGGTTGGCTGGCCCGTACCTACACGGCATGAACACAATACATTTTAATTAAGACCTACAATACCTGTTAATTACAAATAAACGATTTAATTTGATTGTTTGATCTGATCTAATTTATGAATACGGCAAGACGTTTTAAACCGGTCATGGGATTGAAAACACGTTTCGCTGACATGAATGACTTTATGCAATGTCGTTACCACGCGAAGTGAAAGGTAAGTTAGATTTACGCATTCGATATTTTTACGCAATGTCCACTGTAGTGAAGTTTTGTTTCGATTTTAACAACAACGGGGGCGTAGCTCAGATGGTAGAGCGCTCGCTTAGCATGCGAGAGGTACCGGGATCGATACCCGGCGCCTCCAAACTTGAGTTCATATTTTTTAATTTTTCGTGTAAAAATGTGTCAATGGTCATTAGATCTATACGTTCTAGAATCATAGTTTCTCCTAACAACCCACTAAAGCTGAAGAACAAAAATGGAATAAATTAGCTGTTACTACTTTAGCACAAATCAGATTGCATGCTACTTCTGTTATACTACCAATATTTTTAACTCCGGTAATAACACTTAGATTACCTCTATATACCTACATACAAAAATCAAGATTTGCTAAAGTATAAAAAATTCATATTGCTTACCATAGTTCCCTCTCGCGCTTGCCGGCCCGAACTTCTTTGTATCCGGCGTTGAACTGCAGTCCCTTGTGGTAGCACGGGCACTGCGCGGTCGGCACGCACTGGTTGTTGTCATCCAGGAGCTAATATGCATCAGGGAAAGTAGAAAATATAGAGTTCAGATAGAGGTACAGCTATATATTATGTAAAGATAATAAAATATATTTGCGACCGTTGATAGGCTTATTGGTCTAAGCGACATTTTTTTGCGATATTGAATAATATACATATTCGGAATCAGCATTTTTTTCTCCATCGTTTATTGATAATTAGCCTTGCAACCGTCGAATGGGTTTTGTTTTAATTATTAAGTAAATAATTTAAATTCCTAAGTTATTTAGTAGGTTATTATGTAAGTTTTAATATTGTTAAAAACAAACTATGTTTCACGAAAATAAATATTCTTATTCTTTTCATTTAGCTTTGGAATTTTTGTACCAACCCACAACGCTCAATCCTTCTCCGTATGAGAGGAAGCCTGTGCCTAGCAGTAGGACTAGAGTAAAAAAAGGCTGATGATCGAATTTTTATAAGCCCCAAGTAGTAGAGGCGAGATTATTGCCTTTAACATAACAAAATTTCACTCCAAAAAAACTGGACGACTTACACAAATACATTATGGTTTATTACTTCCATCAAACCTATGAGATGATCGACGTCTCTATGCTGCGCCACGTTATAATTAAATCTACAAGTGTCAAGTGACAAGGGTCAAGTAAGTTTGATGTCTAGGGGCTATGTAGCTGTCCTCACCTGTCCGGGCGGACAGGCGCAGCCCTCGACACAGCAGGGGCTGCAGGTGCCGCTGGCGGCCAGCGCCATGTCGGCGCACTTGCGCAGGCAGCTGTCCGCGCACACCGTGTATTCCTGCCCTCCCGAGCATTGCACCTCTGGGGGAAATTGTGGAGGATTAAGTAGGATTGAAGGTCTAGTGAGATGTGGTGATGAAATGCGCTAATTTTACATTTTGCAACTGTTTGTGGAACTGACAATCTACATGATCTTTAAGTACACGACGGACAAGCATCATCTGATAAAGAAAAGTGATGCTTCCAATCAATCCTAAGAACCAATGGGGAAACAACTGTCTATGACTGATCCTTTTACGCTTAAGATGATAAAGGTGATGTTGTAATTAAGTACATTTAAAAATGGGATTAACAGTTTGACGCCATGGGAAGAAGCGAAGAATTCTGAACACAAGTAGAACCAATTATGGCTGCTTATAGTTTGCAACTTAATCATGACAGGGCTTATATTTACTGTGTTTACCGAATAAATAAGTGTATTGGCGACTCATATTTTACTTAATATCCAACTGGGATCACTCTTACATGGACGAACATTAAAACAAAGCTACGTATAAAAGTTTGGTATATCTCAAAGTACTAATTATTTTTTTTAAGACTTAAAGAAAAGGGTCACTTATATCAGCATCTAGTAAGATAGACTCACCGCACTCGTGCACGTCGTAGCGCCACTGTATGAGCACGCCGGCCTTGGCGCAGGCCATGGCGTAGTCGCCGAGCACGGGGCACAGGCAGCGCGACACGTCGGCGCCGCACGCGCACACGTCGTACACGCACGACTCGTAGTACGGCTCCACGTCCACGTACCAGTGGCACGCTACCGGGGGAAAACATATTGATGAAATGATGGCATCCAGCGCGATTGTCGGCTACGGCGGCCGTTCTCTTTTATGGAGATCAGCCAGCTGCGCAGGACATATTATAGTGCACAAGCATTCGCGCAGATACAGGTGCACTCTCTATTCCCTCACTCTCATAGTCCGATGGGACGGCAATCCGACACGACCGGAGAGAGATCAGGCGCAGGACTGAAATTTACGTGCACTCCGATGCACGAGTGAATCAATCACCAACTTCCAGACTCCAGGCTTATTTATGAAAGTTTCTTAAAAGCGATTTCGGCCCGACCCGGGATTTGGACCCGAGACCCCGTGCACAGCAGTCGCGCCTTGCGACCACTAGACCAACGAGGCAGTAACGAAAACATATTAATATGTCGATGAAGTCAATAGTAGTAGGTGATTTGACAATGAGATGGTGTGGAAGTGTTGTGACGTAGTAACACTTCGATGGAGTCTGGTTTGGTGATAGACGAGAAATCGCTCTCTTTTCTTCTGCCGACCGTAGTGTGGACAACATCAAGCTAGGGAACTATCCTCCAATTCGTTATGATTTCGTCGGCGTTTCCTTAGCCATGAGCTCCTCCTATCTAATATTTTTTTTTATTTAGCCTAAATAAGCAAACAAAATAATATGGTAGAAAAATTGGTAAAATTATTGAGAAACAGTAGAAAGGCACGTGATTTTTATGAAGGTCAAGTTATCGAATGTGTGTGTTCTTTATATCGATACAAACAACGGGGCGTAGCTCAGATGGTAGAGCGCTCGCTTAGCATGCGAGAGGTACCGGGATCGATACCCGGCGCCTCCAGTTACCTATTTTTTTTTTTTACCTTGTATATCTTGAAACCCATTCATAAAAATATTCATAATTCTTATATTTAGGGCCAGTTTCGCAGGTTACGGATAGCCACTATCTACCAGATAAATAAAAAAATGGGACGGAACTTGTATGAAATTATCTGCCAGATAAATTATCTGGAACTTATCAGCAACCGGTGAAACTGGCCCTTATTATAAATGTATATGGTAGTCGTCTATAGAATAGATTCGTTTAAATTTTTCTGATCAATTTAAAAATTATTATAAATTTTTGTTATAACTATACATAAAATATATACATTTTAAAATAACCCAGTTTCTCTGAGGTTCTTTTAAACAATGTTTAATGAACTGTAATTTGTAATTTTGAGCTAGATGCCATTATTTATCATATTTGTACGCCTCCGGGCATAACATAGCGCTCTATTCATTAAATTTAAGATCAGTTCATGTATGTACCTATTATAACAACAAATAAAAGTGATTTGATTTGAAAAACAGTAGAGTTAAATAAGTACCTACTTATTCTCACCCTTTTTTTTCGTGGGAAATCATCAAATGACCCCTCCCGCTGAGGGAGCAGCTGGAGGGAGTGTCAGACTCTTACTGACTAAAACCCACAATGTTCCTTCTGGAGGTCCCTGTGTGCCAGGGCCGCGGTATCTCTTACGAACAACCCGCAGCCCAAGCAGACCCTGGCCCTTTATGGGCCCCTCCTGTGACTTATTCTCACCCTAAGACGAAATTTACTGATGGTCAGTGACTTACCTTCAAACACCTTACTCTTGAGCTTGCTGCAATACCTCTCAGCGGCCTCTTTATTCTCCATGTTAGCCTTGCAAGGGTGCTCCGGTTCCTTAGTATCGATATCGGCACAGAACTCCCTGGTCTTCCACTTGTTGGCAAAAGCTAAGGCTGACTGTTCTATGTCCTTTTCAGGAGTTAGGAAGTCGTCTTTTTGGTTCAAGTTGAAGGTACCGCAGAGACCCTGAAAAAGAGGCCTTTTTAATACTTTGATAGGCAAGTCTGGAGTTAAAAGTTTCTTGAATAGGGAATATGCATATAAAAATAATTTGCAATCTAACTAGTTTATCAATAAATATACAAAAATATAATACTAACTGTGAAAAAAATATCGAAATCAGTAGAAAAATAAACGAGATATAACAATTTTAAACAAGTATACCTGTCCCTCTCACCAAAACGCTAGATTCAATGACAGCCTTACGGGCGTGTGTAGTTGTGACGTAAATTTTACACTCGGACTTCTCTTTCTTATTAGCAGTTTTGAAGGTTTATAACTTCTTGTCTAAAAATTGTATTTAAAAAATTCTTTCATATTTATTTATTACAGGTAAAAGTGTATTAATTTAGTGAATAAAAAAATTACATGCATATTCCCTATTGTAAATTGTAAAAGAATGTCTACTGAGTGCTGATAGAAAGGATTTTACGAGACATCGTATCAAAAGATTATTATTTTGTTGTCTATGTTCTTTACCTTGGTCTTTCCTTGGAATTCAGCAGGAACGTCGATGAAGACACGAGTGTTGCCATCCCACCATAAGTCCACTTTGTTTGGCAGTTGAACTAAAATAAAAAAGTTATTTTAACATCTTGTTCAGCATTCTGTATAGCTGTATCGCTTTTGGTATTTTTTTAAGATCCTTCCCCATCTTTATTTTAATCAAAATCTAATTTAAACTTGAAAAACGATCTCATTGATGGCTAACCATTTGAAAATCATTTAAGATCCAGTTTCACAACGTCCAGTGAGGTCCAGTTCATTCGTAGGTGGTGAAACAGGCCCTTAGTGTATCTATTTACCAGTTCTACATTAAAATCTCTTTTGACGTCAAAATGAGCTCGCAGCATATCTACTTACTAATAATAAACATAGAGGACGCAGCCCTGATCCGTACATCGCCCACCATGACAGGTAAGGTGGATACCTCCTTCCCGTTCACGAGTATAAAGCCTCCTTGCTTCATGTGAATGTTCGCGCCGTCGTAGTTCAAGTTAACCGCCTTAGTACAAGAGGGTTTCCCTTCACCCTTGTATGGGCTTAAGTTCATTGCCTGTGAAGTTAGGATTAGTCTATACAAATACTATAAAGCTGAACCTCCTTATCTTAAAATTTTGTTTTGAAAAGTACCGGGTTTAGAGTTAGACTTAGGTCTAACTTTGTTTGAGAGTACTCAAACTCATTTATTCATACTTAGCTGCAAAACAGCACTTATGAGACGTCAAAATTTACAAAAGACAGCCTCCAACACCCACCCACTGTTTGCTATATGTTTTCGCTGGCAAGAATAAGTGGCGCAAAAATACTCCCCAGCAAACTTGACTACTACTAAGACGACGTTTTATGATAAGGTGAGAAGATGTTTGTATTAGCTTGATGTGCTGGTGTCTGTACGTGGGCGGGAGGGTGCTGTAGCGTTGCATCAGACATTTTTGTCTCGCGGAAGTAAATTAAAATATTCTTTCTAACTTTTATTATCAGTAAGAGTATCAGGGTGGGATGGTACCTCAGTGATAGCGCCAGAGCAAGCGACGTTTTCGACCTCGACAGTGAGGTTGTCGGCCTGCAGCATGGTGTAGGTGCAGTGGCCCATGAAGTCGTAGCGCAGGCCGTCGAAGGTGGCGTAGTGCGGGTCGCCCACCGCGCCGCACCGCGCGCCGCACGCCACCGCCGTGCAGCGCCACTCGCCCGCCTCGCACGTGCTGCACACACAACCGAACATTTACTATTATCAATCCTCTGGGTGAGAGGCCTTTTTTCGTAAGAAGTCATCAAGTGACCCCTCCCGCTGAGGTTGCAGCTGGAGGGAGTGTCAGACTCTTTCTGATTAACCCCACTATGTTCTTTCTGGAGGTCGACAGTGTTGTATATTATTGGATATGGACGCAGGTGAAACAAAGAAAAAAACGTGTGTCCTCAACGACTGTTATGTTTCGAAGGAATGTCAGTTACAGAATGTGCATTTGAACTGAACATTGAATGAATGAATGTTTAACAAATGTTCAAATATGCTCTGTATGAATTTGGATATTTGTAGAGGTATATACTTACCTATATAATGCGTATATTACAACAACAGACATCGGCCCTAAGAGGCCCCTCCGATGTTATGAGAAGAGGACTTTGCCCAGCAGTAGAAAGATAAAAAGGCAGATGATGATGATGATGAAGAAAATGATGAAAATATGAACACACTACTCCCAGAATTCCACTAGTTCCCATGGACATCTCTAGACATTACACAATATTTTAAAATTACATTTAACTTACCAGGTATTACAGTCCTTCCGTAAAGTAGACCCCGGCTTGAAGCTCTTGTTCCTGAGTCTACAGGGACACTCGGCCTTGGGCACACACTTGCCTTCCTCCAGCAACAGACCTTCGGGACAGAAGCAGCCTTCCACGCAGGAGCTGTTCCCGGACACGGAGGGAAACGCGCAACTGGGCTGCACGTCGGGCCCGCATGCCTTATAAATCTTTCCTTCTGGGCACTGCATCGCTGAAGGTTAAATTGGATGTAAGGAAAAGATTTCTAGATCACAAATCTTACATACTAGCCTCTTTAAAGGCCGATAAGAAATTTATTTTCAATAGAAATGTCTAGGACCAATTCATGACATAAGAAATATTTTATTATTAAATTATTCACCCACAAAGTCAAAATTTTGAAATCAACTTTGAACCATATCTATGCTTAAGGTATAAAGTTGAAAATCTGTTAAAGAAATTTGACAGATTGGAGTAGCTTGATGTGCTGGCGTCTGTACCATTCCTGGCAATCTCTCTTAGGCAATCTCTAATCAACTATGATTGATGGCAAATCTCTGTTTCTTTTAGTAGTTCAGTACTACCTACTTACAAAAGAGGTTATCCAAAGTGAAAAGTACCGGCTTTAGTACTAGGTTTAAAAATTAACTTTGTTCAAGAAGATGCTTTAAAACTGGCACTAAAGGCGGTACTTTTTAAGACCTCGTTTCATGATAAGGTGGTAAGGATTTTAAAATACTAACGGCAAGTATCAGCATCGCGCCATTGCTTCATTTCCTCGACTCCATGCCGCAGACATTCTTTTGCGTACACAGAAACTGTGCTGCAAGCGCATTCCTCGGGACCTGGTCAACACACAATAAATATGTAAGCCTTCTTCTTATGGTCATTTATTTAATCTTTGAACACATATAAAAATATAAAAAAACAGTTAGCCACCGATATCGGGAACAGGGTCCAAGCTACCGGTGGTGAGGGTCCCAGAGACAGAAACCTCCTCACAATACGTGCCGTTTCAAGGAGTACTGCCTTCTGAATCTGTCCCTAGATCCAGCTGCCTAACGAGAGCCTCTTCAGATGTTGATCGATAAGCCTTCTTATTGTTAATTATGCCAATATGTTAAGGCTTAGAGCGCACTGCCTTGTGATGGAATGCGGTGCGTTTATTCTACCGAATGTTAGATTGAATTGACCGCATGCGTTTACTTCACCGCAGTGCGCGCACTTCACAGATTATGCATTAGAAAACGCACCGCAGTGCGCGCACGGCCTAATCCATCTGCCTCGTTAGCATAGGACGACTGCTGTGCACGGGGTCACGGGTTCCATTCCCAGTACCGCCCGAAATGGCTTTGTGAGTTAAAGTAAATTTTTACAAAGTAGCCAAGCAGAAAAGTATTTATTATATAAGTACAGACTCCAGCACATCAGGTTACCCGAAACTGTCAAATTTCCCAATCAACTTTTTACTTTATGCTTCAACGATAAGGTTGAAAATCCATTAAGAAAATTTGGCAGATTGTTGTAGCCTGATATGCTGGCGTCTGTACATTTATCACTTGTCTAGTACCCATAGTACAAGCTCTACTTAGTTTGGGACTAGATGACTGTCTGTAAGGAATAATATCATTAATTCAATATCAAACTGGAAAGACACTCACTTAAAATCGTAGTACAAGCGCAATAATCCCATTGACAAGCCTCCAGTAGTAGCGTCACATCCATCACCTACAAAAAAACATGTAAATACATCGCTAATATAAAAAAAAAAAACATCTTCGCATATACAGGGTGTAAAGGAAACATGCGAAGGGAGGTCAATGTAGGTACTCGTAAAACTGAACAAACCTTCAACAGATAAAAATATGTAAGTATATCGACAAAAATATTGGGCGTTTTAGAAGGCCTAAATATTGTATGGAATAGCCTTTTTTTATCGAATTTCGTATATTTTTAACCGACTTCCAAAAAAAGAGGAAGTTCTAAGTTCGGCCGGTATGTTTTTCTTTTTATGTATGTACTCCGATTACTCCGAGGTTTCTAGTCCGTTTAGTGTAATACTTTTTTTGTTCGATGCATTATACTTGCCATTTGGTCCCATAAAAATTTAATCCAATTTGGTTAAGTACTTTTTATTTTATGAGCATTTGTTTGATTTATGTGGATGATGTGTATGAGGATGATGTTATAACCGGGAAATTTTTCTGTTGAAAATTGATCAGTTTTACGTGTGCATTGACCTCCCTTCGGATGTACACCCCCTTTCCGATACACCGTGTATAATTTATAGCAGCTTTTCTGATACCAACCTTAGAGCATTTCCTAAATTTATTTTGAGAGAATATCTTGTTACAGAAGAGTTGGGCTCGCTTCATGTCCTCGTCGGACTTGGAGGCGCAGGCGCTCGTCTCTGTCGGCTTGCTGTCGCACACATCTGAAAAATTAGGTTGGTATTTTACTGTATAAGGTGATTTTGCAGTTTTTGCAGCATAAACAGGTCTTATATGCGGGGAACGGGTAGTATTTCTTAGTAATAACAAGAAGCCTACGGCCTTCCTCAATAAATGGATAATTAACACTAAAAACATCTGCCTATACTTTTCCCAAACTATGTTGGGGTCAGCTTCCATTCTTAAGCGGATGTAGCTGATCACTGTTTTACGTGGAGCGGCTGCCTGTCTGACCTCAAGTTACCTGGGCAACCCCCCTTGGTAAGACTGGTTGTCGGACTTTCTGGCTTCTAACTACCCGTAAAGACTGCCAAATATGTACAAATTGCAGCCGGTACCCACAAATTAACGTGCCTTCTTTAATTGGAGGAACTCGTCATGACAATATGGTCACCATCCACGGACCGACCGCGCCAAGCGTTGCTTAACCTTATGATTGATCGATCCTTGCGGCTTTTACTTAGCCACGAGCTCCTCCACTAGTGTTAAATACGGATGGTATTTAACATTGAATTTTTTTTTGAAATTGACCCAGTAGCGTAGCGTTTTAACAACTTACCACCAATCTTATGCACTTGCCACGACGAAGCGAGTGCGGACCTGGTCTTAGCGATAGTCCTGTCTCTGGTCGTGAAATCATTCTCCGGGTTCCCGTCTAATGTGCCGCACAGACCTTCCGTGTTGTTCCATAGGAGGACTGAACCTTCTACGAGGATTATGTTCTGTGGGATTGATCAATAGGATGTATTAAATTATTTGAAAAACCAGCAGCTGAAAACGGAACAAAATGATGGCATCCAGGCCGATTGTCGGCTACGGAGGCCGGTCTCTTTTGTGGAGATCAGCCAGCTGCGCAGGACATATTATATCCGACCTATGAATCGAACCCGAGACCCCGTGCACAGCAGTCGTGTCTTGCGACCACTAGACCAACGAGGCAGTCAGAACAAAATATAGGTACCTTAGCCATACGCATATCAGCCGAAGAATAGACAATTCCAAAATGAAATCCTTCCGTTTGAATAAAAAATCAAAAGCGAATCTCGGCCTAGTTGCATTGCAATATAAAAACAATATTAGATATAATTCAGAGAACAGGTCCAGACAAAACGGATGCAGATTATCCAGGATCATAATAACGGATGTTCGATAATTCTATTTATACCAAACATGGATACTAATTTGATGTCATTGACACTTAATCGGATGCCCTTAGCTAAAACTATAGAACTTTCATATGGAGTTATAGTCATAGCAGATAAAATCTTGTTTCAATTTTTCAATCTATCTGAATGTTAAGTTTGAGCCTATGTATAAAACTCCTACAATGACGAATAAAATAAAGTAAAAAGTCATTATTTTAGTTAAGTTTTCTTTTTCTCCCTGTATGTAATAAGCAATAACAAAAATAGAAATAGGGAATATGCATGTAATTTTTTTATTCACTAAATTAATAAACTTTTAGCTGTAATAAATAAATATGAAAGAATTTTTAATATTTATTTATCGACAAGAAGTTATAAAGCTTCAAAACTGCTAATAAGAAAGAGAAGTCCGAGTGTAAAATTTACGTCACAACTACACACGCCCGTAAGGCTGTCATTGAATATAGCGTTTTGGTGGGAGGGACAGGTATACTTGTTTAAAATTGTTATATCTCGTTTATTTTTTGTTAGTATTCTATTTTTGTATATTTATTGATAAACTAGTTAGATTGCAAATATTTTTTTCATGCATATTCCCTATTAATAACGACAAAGATACAACACGTTGAAATCTTGTGTTACGTCACCCTTAGGCACAAATTTTATAAAACGTGACGTCACTAGTCCCCGCTCTGGATCTTCAATGCGTTATATCTTTATATTTTTATAATATTTTGTTAAAAAAGTAACCTTACGATCATTCAACCCGTGCAGCTGATACTTAGCCACGAGCTCCTCTATACTCATACTTACATTAGTATCCCACTTGATAGTAACTCCAACTGTATCGAGGTTAACGACGACGTAGTCGCTGGGCATGGCCACCCGGATGCCCGGGAGGGATGCCGGCATTGGGATCAGACGCCTGGTGTTACGGAACAACACTGACCCGTCCTCTGTTGAGAGCGCAAACATATTTTGCTATGTCATTTTGAAGAAAAAGCATTAATCCTAATATAAAAATTCTAGGTTCAACATGATATCATATATTTAGTCTAAAGTGTATTTTTAAGGCGTCCATATATTTTTACGAGAGACAGGAATAGGAAATAGGAATAAAATACAATAAGGATAATAGGAAAAAAATGGATTTATTTCATAATATTTTAGGAAACGTTTTTTGGTGACAATTAATCCATTTTGGTAAACGTTTAGATTTTTTTGGTTGCGAAATAGGTACTTTTTTGGGCGGTTTTTAAACTCAAGCCTATCAATAATAACATACAGAGTTACAGATATAAGACATTCATTATATCTGAAAGAACAGTTTCAGGTGGCCTAAGGCCTGTTAGTAAATAAACAAATATAATATACTTTAACACCCAAACTTTCGGGTCTAATTTCCAAAGCAGGCACCTAATTAACTAATTCATACAGCTTGTAGGTATCTAAATACATGGTGAGCTCGGTTCTTGCACTACAAAATTGATATTCACTGAGCACTCGCTAATTTGAACCATAACTCCCTTACTTTAAGACATTATTTTCTAATCCGACTCACCCCCAACAGCCAAGTTATAGAGCTTCTCGTCTAAATACATGGTGAGCTCGCTGGGACATCGCGCGGGGTTCTTGCACTTGCCGTGTTTGACCTCCACGGAGTACTGATGGTTCTTGGCGTCGCGGACCAAGATATGCTGGCAGGGGGACTCGAAGCTGATGGAAAATATGGTTATTAGTAATGAAAATATTGCTAATAAAAGTAAAATGATGGATGATACATAAAATATCACTCATTAAAGGAGATGATATAAAGAAAACAAAAACTTTTAATAATGTTTATGTACCGAAAATATATTTTTAATGTTGTGGCATTTAATAAAAAAATAAGCAGTCTTACATAAAGAGGATAATAGCAGAACTAGCAAAGAAAGTAAGATTAAGTATATAAGTAGTTAAAGTATAAGAAAAAGTTAGTCATCAAGTTACTATTATAGTGAATTAAAAACAAAAAAATTGAAGTAAAATAATCTATTCTGCGTAAGCGCACATCCAGAACACGTAGAAAAAAACAATAGCTAAGTACAATGAAAAAAAACGGAAACAGATGATTTTTGTCAACTTTTTAAAACATAATAACGTACCTATAAATCTTCCCATCAAAGGTCTTGTAATGCACTCCGGCCCAGCTCAGGCAAGTCCCCCCTTTGGGGGTCAAGTCCTGCACCACTATGATCGGCCGGCCCGTGCCGTACGTCGTATGTTTGACGTGCGATGTTTTGGAATCGTACGAGTCGTGTGTGCTGTCGGGGATCGAATAGTGCGTGTGACTCTCGCTGGACATCTCTCGGTGGCCGTGCGACTCGCTTGTTGTTTCCGAATAATGGGTGTAAGTCTGTAGTAAAAGGTAAGGTAAGGCTTATTATTCGAGATGAGATGTTTACCTAGAGTGTTGGCTATTGTGGAATGGACTTTTGTATCAAAACAATCAGTGACTGTTTACTCTCAAAATCTCTGTTCATAAATTGATAGCTCTTTATAATTAAGTAATCGCTTGGTCGCTTTCTTATAAAATGTAACTTTCAGCACCTTTCAGTTAACTTACACTGTTGTATTTGTGACTGCCCGGTGTGATGACAACGACTTCCGCTGTAATTGAGAACACAGTTAATTAAGTAGGTATCTTTTATTTATTTATTTTTAGAGTTCCATTATACTAGACATTAGTCAATATATATAGGGATATTAGATAATATAGGACATTAGACTATATTTTTATACGGAGTAAAATTTCCAAATTACTGGAATTTTTTTGTGTCGTCAGCTATTTATGTAATAAAAATCCACAATAAATTCGATTCCTGGACAATTTAAAGAGAACCTATGTACTCTCGGTGTGTGAGTCCGACTCGCACTTGACCGGTTTTTTTATACTTTATGAAATTACCCTTGCCTTCATATCCCGGGAAAAAGCTCAGGAGATGAACTTACCCTTACGCGTATACTACCAGCCTCAGTACCTTAGCGTGGTGGAAAAACAGTATATGTACTGCGAGACTAATTTCAATATTATTCTTCACTTTCTCTTATACATATTTAGCTAGGGAGCTTGATATACCGTGGCGGTAGTATCGGTACACTCACGGTAGACACAGTGCGGTATGGGCTGCGGCTCGAAGATGCCGGTGGCGTAGCGGCACGTGTACAGCTCGGCTGCCGGCGAGCTGTAGGTGGCGCCGGCCGGGCACGTCAGCACGCAGCTGGACGAGTCGCTGTCTCCGAAACAGTCGTAGGCGCCGTTGAATGCTAGCTTCCTGACGTCACAGGCGCTCACAGCTGGAAAAAATAACTCATGCTAATAAAGTTATCCTTATCCGTTATGCCTAGACTTCTTCCAAGCTATGTTGGGGTCGGCTTCCAGTCTTAACCGGATGCAGCTGAGTATCAGTGTTTTAAGTGGACCGACTGCGTATCTGACCTCCTCAACCCAGTTACCTGGGAAACCCCTTGATAAGACTGGTTGTCAGAGTTTCTAGCTTCTGGCTGGCACGTCACGACTGCTAAAGATGTATAAATGACAGCCCGGACCCACGAACTTAGCGATCCTTCCGAAACATGGAAGGTCTCCTCATGACAAGATCACTCATCCACGGAACGATCGAGACAAGTATTGATTGGCGATCGACCTCTTAAGACTTTTAAAATGGTACAAGAAACCCAACCATGCTTCCGCTAAAACATACCACCACATCAATACTTACAATACTGGCACTGAGGTCCTCTAAAATCAGCAGGGCATTCGCACATGTTTACAGACAAGCACACCCCTCCATTCTGACAGGGCGGGCTACATTCTGGCAGACAGTCTGGGATGGTCGTGAAGTCGGCCCTGGTAGGCTGCCACTGCCCGTCCATGCACTGCATGTTCGCCACGCTGGACCCGTCTATGAACTTGTGACCTTCTATGCACGTTATTGTGCAGATTCTAGGAAGAAATAGAAGATGGTATTACTAAGCTAATCTAACAGCAGTTTTAAAGGAGAAAATTCATACTGAAAATGATAAAACCAGGTGTCAGAATCGGCTATGTCCTCGAAAATAAAATGAAGAACCAAATAATTGAGAAGAGGTCTAGTCAAGATATGATTGCATTTCGGATTGGTCCAAGATACATATCACACATTGTGGCCAAGTTACAAAGACAAGTACTCTAGATCTAACTCTATAATCAAAATCAATATCTCCTCAATTTATCTGAGATTGCCGAAAAGAGCTTGATAACCCATATAAACTTACTCAGACGAGCATTTCCTCTGTGAGTTCCTGGGTAAAGGCGGGTAGGACAGGCACGGAACCTTCGCGAACTCGCAGTACTTGCCGCGGAAGTTCGAGGGGCACTCGCATGTATTCGTGTCGATGCAGATGCCTGAGTTCTTGCAGGCTGGCTCGCATTTTGCTGTAAGAAGATTACTCGATGAAAGTTTTTAAACTTTCGCTACTTGTACTTAAGTTTTTCTCCCGACGTTCCGGCCGAATTGTACCGACCGTAGTAACTGGTGGACTAACGTCGAGTGAAAAGAGGTATCGTATACCTTTATAATTACATCTCGAGTAGGACCCGTTTGATGTGTAAAATTAATCAAGTAATGTTTAAATATTGCTGAGATTTTTTTAATCAAAGCAAAAACTATACCGAAACTACAGGTCTCCCGTAATTACCAAGCGATACCGAATCGTAGTAGATGCAAAAAGTGCGAATAAGCACCAATCCTTTTTGACAGCACTTTGATTGGTGAATCCTTTGGGATATGGTACCCACGGAGGTCCAGGTTTAGTATACCTACAGTAGTTTGGTATGTATAAAAATACACAAGAGTATTTTCAATAAAGCTTATCAATATTCAGAGCATAAACAACTTGTTATTGTGGGTATTCCCGTCACCATCCCTGATTACTACAAGTACCTAGCTAGGAATAATTGCGAACTTTGGACCGCTGTAGATGAAAAGGCTGAAGGTCTACCGACAGTCTAGGACAGAACCATGACCCATCAAACTGCATTATCACTGACATTGGCTACCATTTAGGTCGTAGCGTGTTGTTTGCAAATCGGACGGACGGCAACGCCGGCGCCGGCTTAGATTTGAAGAGCTTCCGTTCAGTCAGATAGCAGCACCCACGCGCTTTGATAATCGCTTATACCTACCCTGTTAGGTATTGTGTCTATTTTGATCTTATCTGGAATTTATTTGTTTTCAAGTTCGCCTTAGTAAAAATAGGGCAAGCGGATTGTTTAATCCAGGGATGATTTTTAATTTGAGGGCAGAACATAGAGAGCTTCTTGGCACTATGTCGTTACCTTGGCCTTACAAAAAAAAATGCATTTCTCACATTCGTATAGCAGTTGATGAGAGTGATACTAATAACATTCACCTAACATACATACATATATGGGGCTATGACAAAATTATACTTCTAGAAGGGAAATCAACAAATACTTAGATAACTGAAATTCGGATTAACATGACTCAAGTTGGCCATCTCCGCACCCATGCGCAGTAGTGTATTATTCTTATTTATTTTAAGGGTCAGTTTCATAATGTCCGAATAGCCGCTATCTACCGAATAAATTCAAAAATGGAATAGAATTTGTATGAAATTATCTAGGTACCTACCTAATAAACTAACTAGAACTTATTCGGCCAACTTGTGACCAACTTCTTCGGACTAACAAAGATTCTCGACAAGATCTTGACGAAGAAATGCGCAAGATTCAAAATTAGGTACAGTTCTTTAAATTTGTTCTACTTTCTTTAAATTTAAAATATGTAACTACATTCATTCAGTCAGTTTACCTGTACCCATGGAATTTATTAGAATTGGTGATGAAATAAATAAGTATGTTCCGTCCTTGACATGACAAATTACGAAGCTATAAAGCATAGCTTAGTCATAGACTACGAGCTCTTAGAAGAAAGATGACTTGGCACATGTTTAATCAGCTTCCATTATGGAAAATCAAGTAGGTACCTAGGTGTAGGTAGGTATGACCAACTCTTTTGGTAGTTTTAGTGATTGAGCAATAGGTCATTTTGTGCTTGTATACGTCATAATGAAATGTGCTATGGGTACCTACTTATGAAGTCATAGTTCTTACTTTCATTCAAATTTTCATACTTTCATACAAACCGCTCCTGACAGTTCAAAATAACAATAATGAATTTTACTTGTTGTGTATATGGAACCCTTATTTAATCATTGGATAAAATAAGTATCAATCAAGGATAACTTTTGAATCCATTTTAAAAAACGGAAATTAGATAAAATCATAAAAATAATTTGAATGGAGTTATGATGATAGGCCCAAAAATACAGATAACATAAACAAACTTACGCATGAATGGCATATTGGCGTTCTTCGTGAAATCGTTATAATTGGGCCTGAAAACAAAAACACAAAATGTTATAAGTTATAACGCTAATATTGGTATAGACCCCAGCATATCAAGCTACTACCATCTGTCAAATTTCTTTAAAAGATTTTCAACTTTATCGCTGAAGCATTAAGTACGGTTCAAAGTTGAGTGAAGGATGGGCGTTTTGGGGGCTGTCTTTTGTAATTTTTGTCGTTTTGAGTTTGAGTTTGATTGGGACAATTTGACAGTTTAGGGTAGCTTGATGTGCTTACGTCGATAAAAGGCCAGTAGGAATACTGAATGTATAAGACAAAATATTTATTAACAAATACTTACATGCCACCGTTATTCGAATACCAGGTCTTAGACTCTGAATATTTCGATTTCGTACCAGAATAAGCGTTGTTGGATCCGCCATAGCCACCATAACCAGTCTTGGTCGCACCGTAACCAGTTTTTATCCCACTATAACCGGTCTTAGTCCCAGTATAACCAGTCTTAGTCCCAGTATACCCGGTCTTAGTACCACTGTAACCAGTTTTGGTCCCACCGTACCCAAATCGTTGGTTCTTCAAATATGGCGGCACGTATTCTGGGGCTTGCACATCGGATTGCCTGTAATCGGCCAATAAACATTAATTAAAAACTAAACATTTCCAGTACAAACTGCTATTTTTCTTCCACATTTTCCAGCGGGCATTCGAAGATTTCTAGGAAATTACTTGGACATATTGGGACTAACTTAGCAGTCTTAACTTTAGTGGTGAACCTGGGCACCGGCAGTGAATGGAGCTAGTTAGAGGTCCTAGTTACATACCTGTTAGAGATCTTATAAAACTGAGAGCTTCCTGTTTGCTGAACGCGCTAATCCAAGAACAACCGCGAAAAAAAGTCATGAACGAATAACTTGTGTAACTTACCGTAAGCATAATGTTATAGTGAACATTTGAACAATATTCAGCAGATCATTTTACAGTATGTACTTTTAAAAATACTTAAAATAATAATTTAAGCAATCATTCATTATTTAAACAATTTAAATTGTTTTTTTTTATTTGTCCGTAGGGCAGGCTAGGGTCCTTCGAGCATAACACCTACAATTTAAATTGTATTCTTCCAGATAATGTTTATAGACAAAGATATCCCTAAAACATACAGCCTTGAAATGTATACCTATTTAATAAAAAGTGAGCAATTGAAATAATTTTAAATGCATTACTTAAGATCAATGCTTATAGGCAGAGGTCCTAAAACGTACAGCCTTAAAATGCATATTTTATAAAACATTACTGATTTTTTAATTCAAAATGTACCAAAAAAATAAAAAACATACCCATAATTATCGCCATATGATGCCGGTATCCCATATCCAGCATCGCTGAGATACGTTGCTAATAATAAAATAATCGCCTGAGTTACCAAATACATGTTTACTGACTGAAACTCTCCATGTAGTCAGTTCCAGTAAACCACAGTTGTCGTGCCCGATGACACGAGCAAACTGACTCCCGAATGGTAATGCGGTTTATTTAACTCCAGTATATACGACAGGATACCTATTAATCGTCCTTCTGATAACTGAAAACTTATCAACAAATGCAGGATTCGCCTTGTAATAAATAAAATGCAAATATTTTTAGGCGAGAGGAAGATGAGTTTAATGCTGTAAGATTTTTGATAATTTCTACAATTTAAGAAACAAAACTGAGTAAAATGGGTTGTTATTGATTAAATAAAAAAAAAATATTCAAATTGTTCGCGCTTTAAAAAAAGAACATGTTTGAATTTTAATGAAACGTAAAAGGCGCCAAAATCCTCGCTATAGTGTTTATTGGAAAACGGTGTGAAAGAAAATGCCTCAAAAAAAGAGTAAATATTGGTCTCATATTAAGAAACAAGTAAGAACAATATGTTTTCTAATAGCTATGTAAACATTTTTCCATAAGCACATTCGAATATTTGATAAAAAAAAAACCGAAAATGTATGAAAAATTAAATAAAGCTACGACTTGTAGTTGAAATCTCTGGTCACATGAACATCAGCGTCGTCGTCCCACTGCTGGGCATAGGCCTCCTCTAACACGGAGAAGGAATGAACGTTAATCACCGCTTAATAAATGTGGGTTGGTGATTTCAGACTCTATCCCCCAAATGTTTTCCTTCACCTTGACTCAGTCATCGGCGTCCAAGACATACCTACTTAGAAAAACATATGTAACATGGGAAAGTTACATTAGTAATTTCCCGCACACTTGGGAGGCTGGTGCTTACCTATACATAGACATGTTATTTATTACCTTTATAATTTTTTTACTGCACTCTTAATTTTACCTAGGTACTACATAAAAGGTTATGGTCATATATGTTAGATGGGTCGGCATTTGTAAGTTAATCCATTGTTGCAGAAACAGCTAATAACAGCGAGGCTGATGGAAATCAGTCTCAAAGTAGACGACCACATTTACAAACACAAGCTGATCTCCGACCTCGATGCTGAACTGTACCTGGCAGAAGTGGTCTCATACAAAGCGCAGTGTGGTCGGGACGAGCGTTCCTTGCAGGTAATCCTTTTCTACTAAAGACTGCTCAATAAAAATGTTAAATACTTACAATATAATGTATATTATTAAATGATGACTACCTCGTTGGTCTAAGTCGCAAGGCGCGACTGCTGTGCACGGAGTCTCAAGTTTGATTCCCGGGTCGGGCCAAAATCGCTTTGTGGGTTTTGAGAAACTTTTATAAAGCAGCCTGAAGTCTGGAAGTTGATGATTGATTCACCCGTGCATCGGTACACGTAAATGTCGGTCCTACTTGTTGTCAATCTCAATCTCCGCTGGTGTCGGATTGCCGTCGTATCAGACTATGACAGTAAGGGAATAGAGAGTGCACCTGTATCTGTGCGAATGCTTGTGCACTATAATATGCCCTAAGCAGCTGGCTGATCTCCATAGACGTAATAGGTACTAACCTACTGATTATAAATCCCATACTTGACTATTTTTTTTAGTAGGTAAGCTAGATTTCTATCAACAAATTTTTGTTGAATATCAGGCTGGCCAAAAATTTTCAAACATCAGCAGAATCTAGAATTTATATCAAATCAGAAAAAAAGTAGATTTCCTGGTAAAATGGAACTCATCCGTTTTTAAACGCTTAAAATAAAATGTCGTGGGCGCGTTTGCCATAACAACAACGCTATACGCGGATTAAAAATAAGCTAAAAAGTAGCGGTGACCTGCAGCGGACGGATATGGAATGTCAGCCGAAATCAGTGGTTGTGTCAATGTTATGTAAGTTAATGTTAGGACCACTTACTTCCACAGAGGGTAGTGCGGGGGGAACATACATAGTGGGTTTTAGTCAGTAAGAGTCTGACACTCCCTCCAGCTGCACCCTCAGCGGAAGAGGTCATTTGATGTTTTCCAACGAAAAAAAGGACCATTTACTCCGAATTCTAGAAGCGGAATAAATAATCTGTTCAATAATTTTGGAAAATCCCATAGCAATTTTTCTTTCCTAAGCATTAATATCAGTCATGTCTATACTTCTGAAAATGTAAAGTCATTAGGCAAGGACTCCAGGGCAAAAAAATATATCAATACTAATTTTAAAGTACCATACAGCTCTCAGAATAGCCCTCTCGACATAGGACATGTGGATGTGATACCCACAAGCGCCACTAGGGCTTCCGAACGGAAACACAGGGGCGTATCTATGATCTTCTAGGAATTATGCATGCTATTAATTTTCCCTGTTAAATATATATAACTAGTAGCGTCAAAGGATGATGATTGTTTTTTTCTACGTATTAAATATAATCCATGACGCGTTTGGCATCCACAGAACAGATAACGACCACTGATTGCGAAAAAAAAATACATAAAAATAATGCGCATATAAATTTATATTAAGGTACATCTGCCCTCATTTTATATGAATGGCGTATTTTTCATTTTAACCAATTATAAAGTAGCTTTCATACAGCATACTTCTTATTCTCGCAGGTAATCGAAAAATTAACCAGATGTATGAGAGCAATTATTATAGATCATCAAGAACAAAGAGATGATGGTCATGAAGACTCGAACACACGTACGGGGTCTACTTCACCAGTCTACTCAATGCCGGACGAGGATAGAACTTACCTTACTCAACATGACGAAGGTGCTCTCAACGTCACAGTACCAAATAATGATGTAGATATTATAGATTTAGTTGATAGCGATGACGATCAAAAACATGAAGGTGATGATGCAATAGCTTCGGAAGGTTCTGGACCAAATGTCGAAGTTGATTTACACAGAGGTATGTCTAGTCTATCTCTGAAAGATGCAGAACCACAAGATACAACTGCTGATGTTAATTGTTCGCAGAGCATACTCAATAACTTCGAAGGCGTAGTACCAGAAATATATATGGACAAGACTACCGTTGATTCTGATTACGTAAAGACCAATATTGATGCAGGAAACAAAAAAACAGTTAATATCAGACAAACAAACAAAGAAGTAAATTTATCAATCACGACGCACAATCCTAAAACTCCTATTGTTGAACAGCATCACATTGGTAATTTCAAAAGTATGGATGATTCAGACGAAATAATTATCATCGAAACTTATTGTAATCCAAAATCAAAACTGATTGCAGCCACCAAACAACCAAGAAAGGTAATCAAGACTACAAACAAAGTATTAAAGCACAATTCAATAGAAAGATACAATAATAATACACCCGCTTCTAATATTATTTCAGTTACAAAAGGAAAGACTTGTCATGATTCAAACAAAACCTGTTCAATAAATAATTTTGGGCATGCTAGTGAAACACAGCCGACATATACTTTTGAAAACATTGATCAAATGAACATAATTACAGGTCAAAATGTACTTAATTTAAATGCAGTCGTACCAATCGATACTCATTGTGGAATAGAAAACAAGATACCTTCAAACAACACTCCTGAAACAATAACCGATCAGAAAAATCCAGCAAAAACAAAAAAGAAAAGAGGTCCACGTAAAAAGGTTGGACCCAAAAACGAAATAAAACCTAAAAACAAAAGAGGTCCTAAAAGAAAAGAAAATATGAAAACAGACTCAAAGAAATACAAAAGTGTACCAATATACAATGAAAATGTAGAAAATGATTTATCTTGGGTAGAAAACATCAGATACGTGAGAGGAATTAGAGAAGATGAAAATGATACCAGACTGAATATAGAAGATTGTTTTTGGAACAATTATTATTTACCTGACAATTGGAATGAGACTGATTTTGCGTATTAACTAGAACTTTAGGCAAATTCTGGCTAATTAATCAGTACTAGTTTAATTTCTTGTATATATCTCCTTACCGTATTTCGACTATGCCATTGCTATTATTTCTAAAGTAACTTTATTAGGTACCCAGACCTAAATTACTCAATTGAAAATGTTGTCAGAAATGTATAAAATACCTTGACTTTTGTTTTGTTAATAAACCCTATCGTCCCCATCATCTGCCTAGCCTTTTCCCAGCAATGTTGGGGTCGGCTTCCAATCCAACGGGATGCAGCTAATTACCAGTGTATTTTTCTATTAATAAGCCCTATAATTTAAATGAGTGACCATGTAGAACAAGTCTTATTCAGATACATGAGGACCTATGGTTGAGCGATTAACTGCTACAGTATGTATCGTGGATACTCAAGTTCGTGAATGTAAGTATGAGGTAAAGATACTGTGTAATATACTAATTTAAGGCTATGCAAATAAAACTACACAAAATATGATTCATATATTTAATAGTTATAGATAATAAGACAAACTTCAATGACAAAAAAGTATATGTATATAGTATACACAAACGGCAACATAAATCTATTTTATGTAACATTATTTTAAGTAAAATTTATTATAAGTTAAGTAATCTGTATCCGTCTAGTGATATCGTATGGAACTAACTTCTTATGCTTATAGTTAAAACCATTTGTGTAGTATATAATAGGCCTGCAAAATGTGTTGTAAGTTGGTGTTATATTTATATCTTATCGAGTTTAATATTATGTAATAAATGAATTGTAGGACAATGCACCGTGCTTGGAATTTGTTAAACACAGACCAATCTTTATTACAAGTACCCACAATAACTGTGATTTGGTGGAAGATTAAAGTTATAAATTAATTTTATATTCTTATTTTTTTTCGTATTACTTCTAAGAACGATTAGGCAGGTTTAATTATCAATTTAAGTTAACTTGATAAACAACACTTCAACATTACATGTAACAAGTATATATTTTTACCACAGAGGTGATATGAAAGTTTTTTTTATAAGCCGACGCTCTTTACTTTCCAACATTAAATTTTGCATTATTTTTATCAATGTGACATGCTTTTTAATAGAAGCATATAAATGAGTAAATTATTTTTCATTAAAAATGACATTTGATTTAATTGGTCAGTGATTCATGAAAAAGTCCAAGCAAAAGTAATTTAAATGAAAACCAACTTTATTACAATGTGATAGAGTTGAAAATGAACGGGTGACTTCAATGCTGGATAACAAATACAATCAATACATATTAATTTATGAAAGTACATACTTTATCAACTTGGAAAATTCGCAGCTGATTATTATATTTACAACACACACAATATGCATATAATAAAACTACATGTTCAGTGTAACAAAACCAAAATATATTTATAAAATATATTTACATAAAATGTATGTAAGTTACGTAACGGAAGCAGATAGTTACTGATGCCAGCACATCAAACTACTACATCTGTCAAATTTCTTTAATAGACTTTCAACTTTATCGCTGAAGCGTATGGTTCAAAGTTGATTGGAAAAATTTCACAGTTTCAGCTTGATGTGCTGGGGACTGTACATCAAAATATCTAGGACTAATAAATACAACATTATTTTAAACTAGAGAGATTAAAACGTAGAATATAAATATAAATAAAAAATAACATAGGTAATAAACTTTTACTTATTGCCATTAAACACAACAAGGAAAAATATTGTTTTTAACATTGTTCCAAATGGACGCCTACCACCGTTATTGGTGGGAACAGACTAAAAATCTGGAGGTGTGGAAACGAAATGGGGAGGCCTTTGCCCAGCAGTGGGACAGAACAGACTAAAACATTGTCTTTTTTTCAATTAATGATATAGTATTGTATGGTCTTCGATAGATGCATATACATATATCATACTATATAACATGTTATACTACTTAAGGTTAATTACAACAACAAGTACCATGATACGTTAAATGCACCCATAAATTACCAAAAGCAATAAATTAAGACCTTATATTGAAAATATAGCACGATATAAATATTTAAGAAACCATTGCCTGCGATTCTTGAAGCGAGTAAGTAGTGATTACTTTCAAACCCCCATAAATAACTTTATCTTTATTCTCAACCCTCCATACAATCTCTGAGCAAAAATCTATTCTGCATACGCTAGACACATAACCAAAGAGCATGCAACCAATTATAACGACATGTAAAAAGAATTTAACAATATTTACCAGTACTTAACATGTCGATTATTAAGTGTAATCAAATATTATTGTAATTTATCGACTGATGTTAAATTTACTTATCGATTGCTGTTAAGCACAGCACTAGCCCAATTCCTTTAAGATTTAAATTAGTGTGGTAATGAATATTTTCATAGTTTCCAGTCTAATGTTATCTACCAGCCTAAAACCGGATTGTAAGGCAATATTCTAGCTACTGAGTCATTGCATGTGACTCCGTCTGTTTATTTGGCAAAAATAATTATTCCTAGTCAACAGACTAAATACGGTACGCATTCCTATTTATTTCAACTAATGTATGCAAAAGCTACAATATACAATTATTATTTTCATTCCAATATCGAATATATTATATTTTTATAATTTGAGAATACATATACTTTATTATATCACTTATATACAGGCCCCATAACATTCTATTATAACCATCGACAAATTAAATGTACTACTAGTTCTACAACTCTATTCTAGCAATCTCATATTTATTAAATCAAATGTATTTTTTTATATAATTAGATCTATTTCGTTTAAGGTTACTCTTTCTTCTTAAGAGGACAATTTTTTATCGAATAATAATATGTATTATTAATAATGAAACGAAATGATTAATTTATAATTACTTACTAGATTGGCGGATTACGATTAATAATTTTCAACAATTTATGATTTATTTATTTAAAGTTTTAAGCACTAACAATATTACATCACAATCAACGACAATGCGCAATACGTTATTAAAAAAATGACATAACGTAAAATGAGTAAAAATTCAAACTAAAACTAATATAAAATTATCACAAAGAATTATGTCTTAATACCTTCGATCAAGAATACATTAGATACAGTGTGGCCCCATTTACACATAGATAGGCCAGGGTACTGTTATAACGAAATGTAAGCAAAGGTTTCAAATCCTGAACAACTCGAAATCGTCATTGAATTATGAACACTTTCGCCTTGAAAATAAAGTTTAATTCTGTTTGCGAGAAATAGTTCAAATGTTGGCCAACATTGGTCCAACAATTATAATATATTATAATATAACTTACTGGAAGAAGGATATTACATCACAAATGTTGATGTTGCGGCATTTTTAGAGTTTTGAACCGTACTCGTTTGAAATACGGACCCGTAACTTTCCTTGGCAGTATTTTTCGGCCCATTTATCTAGTGTGTTCTAGATCGAAGCGTAATACAAAATAATCACGACACGATTTTTTAATTTCTATTTTCAGATGCAGGTAAAGGTTTCGAGACTTCAAGCTTCAAGTTCAAACGCGCATATCACGCTGTGAGCTTCTAATTAAAGTATTTTTATATCCCTATCCTACCTTTTCCCCCTAAAATGATATCTATAAAGCCTTTTTAGTTTCTAAATGATTAATGTCCAGCGCCCAGCTGTAATTATCCATTAATTAATACAGAAGGCTCAGAATTTTTAATTTAACAATTTATTTATAAATATTGATTAAGTACTCTTCAACTGGAACCTTGCTATATTCAGGTACTTAGCATAATAAAATGCAATCGTAAGTTATGATTATAACAGCCATTCATACAACATAGTCCTTAATAAAATCCACTCTTTTCATCCATTATTTTTAGTACTGAGTATGTTACCACATACTCACAGTGATCGAATAATCGGATGTATATTTGCCTCAAGTTGATTTTTGGCTAAGTAAATATGGAAGCGGCGTCATAAAACATATACTTTTGTCCCAGAGAATTTGAGAATGCGAAACTAGACTGTAACATGGTGACAAAACGTTGGTTTTAGCATGTGGTGTTTATAAAAAAAAAAGAATATTAACAGTAAATTTGTCGATTCCGAAATCCCGGCACTTTTTCTATACGTAAAAATAGCCAACACATACACTGTAAAAATAGGTAGTTATATGTCTTTATTTATGACAATGAGAATAATCTTTAAAAAATGATTGAGCAAATACTATGGACTAGAATGTAATATTGTGACCAATAACACTCTGAGATTACTTGACCCGTACGTGCCATTTTAAGACCAATATCCAGGCTCTCAACTCCTACAGAGAACTCCACCTCATCCCCATACAAACATAACAAAGTTCCAGCCTCCATTATCTATCTACATCAAAATTCAATCATCATCACCATTCTTTTCAAAACAGTGACTTCTTTGAAACATGATATTCAAAATTAAACCTTAAGATGTGTACCTTAGAAGCTGAATTTGCCTCTGACCTTGAAGAAGCCCATCCCAGTCTTGTTGTGCAGCAGTGACGTGACGCCGACGTAGCTCTGGATGACTAT
Source organism: Heliothis peltigera (assembly GCA_958496145.1). Taxonomy (NCBI): domain Eukaryota; kingdom Metazoa; phylum Arthropoda; class Insecta; order Lepidoptera; family Noctuidae; genus Heliothis; species Heliothis peltigera. The sequence goes on along the minus strand of OY292326.1, from coordinate 1,795,705 downwards.
AGGGGAGTGATGTATGCAGCAGGCTGAGGAGGTCATGTTCTCTATTGCTCTTTGGAGCTTGACGGCAAATGTCTCCATGTCGTATGTTGACTTCTCTTCGGCTGTTCCCTCTGGAAGCATTTTTGAATTGTATTTGGTTAGTTTTTATTCAAGTATAATAACTAGCCATCATTTTTACCAATAAAAGATAAGAAGTCATTTATTCAAAGTAGGCTGAAAATCAACACTTTTCGAAGGTCAATTTTACAAAAGACAGCCCCAAAAACGCCCGCCTTTCACCACTTCCTATGTGTTATCGCTGGGAAGAAGAAATGGTGGAATAAACTCCCTAGCAATCTCTTTTAAATCCTGTAATTGATCTTTATTTTAACTTTTTCCTAAACATTAGATTAGGTTCAAAAACTTAACACGTTTTTCCGAGTCTTCGTGGTCGTAAAATCATGAGTTCGCTTCCAGGCAAATATCAACACCATTTTTTCTATCTATCTTAGAAAGGTGAAGGAAAACATCTCGAGGAAACCTGCCGCATCGAGCAAGCATGGTGATTAACGCTCAATCCTTCTCTGTGTGAGAGGAGGTCCGTGGCCAACAGTGGGACGAAAAAGGCTCTGAATAACGAGTATACTTGTAATTGGATCCGAAAAATTCTGGGTTATGTATTTATGTATGTGCTGTGCGATCACTACTTATTCAAAATATTATATGTATAATCACCTTTATGCCAGAAGATAGGGTGCGAGGCGTAGGTAAGGAAGGGCACATCTTGGCTGAAGGGGTTCCACACTGTCTTCAGCGGCACTGGCTCGCCCTTGTTCCACATAAGCCTCACACCACGGAGATGGCGCTCTCTACAATTAAACATAGACGTAATAAAGTATACTAGTATAATAGTAGCTATAAGCACTTCATCGAATTTTATATAAAAGATGTCTTCTTGGACATCTGTCATAGTCAGTACATTCTGGGTCCACCTTTGAAGTACATACCTACATTTTGTGCAAAAAACGTTATTTATTTATTTGGACAGCTCATTGTTACTTGAAATTTGATTTTGCAAATTTCCTAAGTTTGTATGTACTTTCTAAATATACCTTGGACACCAATGACTGTGTTTCGGATGGCACGTTAAACTGTAGGTCCCGGCTGTCATTGAACATCCTTGGCAGTCGTTACGGGTAGTCAGAAGCCAGTAAGTTTGACGCCAGTCTAACCAAGGGGTATTGGGTTGCCCGGGTAACTGGGTTGAGGGGGTCAGATAGGCAGTCGCTCCTTGTAAAACACCTGGTACTCAGATGAATCCGGTTAGACTGGAAGCCGACCCCAACATAGTGGGAAAAGGCTCGGGAGATGATGATCGATACTTGAAATTAAAATAACGCAAGAGACAACAGCTAGGTTTACAGATTAGCAAAATAACTAAGAGCAAGAAATTCAGAATCTAAAGCTATAATTAATCAACCAGACAAAATGTCCCTTGACGTTATATTTGTGTTACATACTCATATCATATGGACAGCACTTTTTTTCTTGTGTTCATATTAAATCTCAAAGAAGTTAAAGGTTTTTTATTATTATTATTGTGACCATGCATATAAACCAACATTGTAGTCTCCATGGTATCATGGAATTTTAATTCTAATAAAAATACGTCAGTACTAAGCCATAGTTGAGAGTACCTACCCTAAAACTTATTAAATAATTTTATTGATTAAAGCTAGAACAGACGCCAGCACATCAAGCTACTACAATCTGTCAAATTTCCTTAATAGATTTTCAACTTTATAGATGAAGCATATGGTTCAAAATTGATTGAAAAAAAAATTCAGTTTAGGATAGCTCGGTGTGCTGGGGTCTATACATACAACTAAAACATGCATTTAAAATGTAATGAATGTACATATATGAAAATGTATAAATCACAGAAGTATTTATTTTTATTATTTCGTATTTTATACATGTGTGTATATTATTTGCCCAAAATGTTATATGTACTTACATGCTTTATTACATATAGATTAGAATTAAATTATGACTTGTATCTCTAAGCAACCAAATTTTGAAAAGCAGACATTTAAAAAGTTAAAATAATACTAGGCGCTATACTTTTACGATGTGGTACGACCTACTGCCAATGAATCTTAATCATTAAAAACTGAAGCTAATTTAAACTACGAATAAAAAAAAACATAATTCTTTTATTGTGTGTCTTAAATCCCTGCCCATGTTGACAAAACTGCTAAAAACTTTAAAACGGATCAGCCGATTTTGATGAAATACGCTAATAACCACCTCTGGAACCCCAGCTTTCAACTAAAGAAAAAAAATTGGTTCAACCGTTTAAGATCGGTGCCATAAACACACATAGTCGGGAGTTCAAAATAGAAGCAGGTGACTTTAGATCATACAAAATATGGAACCGTCTGAAGACTTATGAAGATGTATGTAATGATAGACCTAGAGGGTAAACGACTGGATGGAATTCCGTGTCATCACACGACATGACACACTATTGTACAATCATGCTTCTACGTTTTCTAAATATTAAAATTCATGAGTGAACAATATGTAATCTTTGAACTCAATCTCCCATTTGTTGGGTTTTGGTCCCATGGTATATTCTTTTGCCCCATTGCTGCAAGCAGTTCAGCTCATAATGAGTTTCAAAAAACGGTAGAACAACTTAAAAAGTTGTCCGCCAATAATAAAGCATATACAAAGGAAACTTCCAGCATACAAAACTAGCACATACAAATCTACAATCTAAAAGCTACACGACTAAATACAAAATGAACCCAACAAAGCGTATAACAGTGTAATCCTACAGCAACTGAAAATACCTAGGTTCAAAATACTTGGGATCGAACAGTCTACTGTTCTGATGGTCCACGTCCTCGTGCGAAGGTCGCCGACAGAGGCGATCTATGACGCAGTCTTTGACGACCGTTGTCACGCCACTTGCGATGCCGTTCAGGCGACTGCGTGCCAATATACCGGTTAAATCTTACATATTATGAGCGCCTAGTATCTTAGTGTGACGATACAAGTTCAAATGATTGAAAAGTTTCATGAATAACTTCAAAATTAGAAAAGAAACATATTTGTCATTTATCTTTAGTGATCGATTTACTGCTGGGCACTTGAATGTGCCTAAAAATGGCTAAAAGAAATCTATATGAGGAATTTGTTATGTATCTAATATTGTTTCGTTATGTGTTCCTTGAACTCATTTGACCTCCTCAGATTCTATAATTAGATAGCAAGATGACTGTATCACGTTTTGCTGATTAAAAATAATGATTTGAATGCAGTATAGGAACAGTTATTCTAAATACTATTGTATACTTAAATAGTCTAATTGATCAATTTAATTATTCTTCTAAACCATAATAAGACCTAGCATGTATGTATAAGTCAATTCATGTTTTCTTTAACTCACAAACACCCAAAACCAGTTATTGGCAAATCTTTGTGTAACACATTTCTTTAACAAGTTTCTTTTTGTATTAGTCTGTTTTCTTCTTAACTGATTGTGTTTCGAAAACTGTGTTTGTCATGATTTCTCCTATTTTTTTATTTAATTGAATTAATTTTAATATGTATGAGAAATAGTATGGTGACAAAAAACTCACGGAACTAAAGATGATGGAGGGTAGACCAGCTCCCCGATAACAATAGTGTCCAGATCGTCCAAGTATGTCTTCTTGAAGTCCAGTTGCTTCATGGCAATGAAGTCATACTTGATTGTCATCACCAGTCTTGAGGTGAGGAGCACAATCCTCTCTTTTTCATTGTCCCATAGAGTTATCCTGGAAATTTATCAAGTCTTTTTTACATATGTATGTGAAGGATAAATTAAAATAAAAAGTAAATAAACACAAACATTTTAAGTCGGCAATGTTGTCCTAATAACAAAAAGATAATCATGACTTAGTTTCATGTAGCTGCAATCAATAGTTGTATCTCAGCTATCAATTCTGAGATCTTGTGATTAACTGTAAATGTATTACTGTTATTTTTAGTTAATGGAAAGAAGAAAAATTTAACAATGAAGTACAGAAGAACTGATTCTTTAGAAATCTCTTCCAGCAGGCCTGTTATAGGAGAGTTATAGAAAGTGGTTACTGAAAGGTTGATATTGAATATATATTAACTTACTATACATGTATATATATAAATGGCATAAATAGTTGCTTACTCAGTCAATAACCAGGACCCTAAATACTCTCCATCCTCAGGGAACAAGAGGGCCGTGATACATTCCTGTATAGCGGTGTCCACCACCCCCTTGCGGAATGTGAAGAAGTCTTTGATATTCTCTTTATCAAATGGCACATCATAACGAGGGAACACTGCCTGGTTCTCTGTTGGTGGTCCTGTCGCAGAGTTTGCCTGCTCCTCAGAACCTCTCGCGTCTGTAGCAGGACAGGTCGACATGTTAGAGTCCATAATGTAATGTATTGTCCAAAAGAAGGTTGATTACATGACACAGTAATCAATATAAAAACGAAAAGCTATGTTTAACTTTTATACAGCAATTGACTGGTTCTGTGATATATTAATAATTGAATTTTTACTCTAAAAATAAATTTTAAATATATGTTTGTACGTATATGCCAATATTGAATGCCTATTTTTACCTGTGACCCATAGAAAAAACATCCAAGTTGAATATGAGCTAAACTACTATTTTTTCCCAACATACCGGCAAAGGAAGATGTGGAGGAGGTCAAGGAATTTGCACCAGACAACACTGAGGGATTAACACTAGTCGGGGGTTTCCTTCTCGCTGTATTATCGTTATTAATAGTACGATTACTTTCAGAAGCATCAGCCACGCTGGTATCCGTCGACAGCTGCAAGGTACCGCCACGGAACTCCAAGTCTTCATCCAATAAATCACTCATCGTGTATTTATGTAGCTTTATTTACTCAAATCACTGTTTTCTTTATAAATATTATATTCCTCTGCGTAAATAAAATAATCGACCGACGGACTGATAAGCGACTAAGCGACGTCAATGTCAATCGCGTTTCGCTTCATCGCCATGATTGGGTTTTAACAAAATTTCGTTTAATTTGCATACATTAAATAATGAAGATATTTATAAAACACGTCCATTATGTTTATAAGTAATATTTTACATTATTCTTTCTGCTATAATTGCCTGTTATAAATATTAATATCTGCAGCGACAAGAAAATTCAGCAACTAAACGTGTGTGCACTGCGGACGGCTTTAATCGCGGGAACATCACGGAAATACAAAATGGCGGGATTATAAAAGTTAAGAAAAGTTTGATTTCCCAGTTTCCGTGTTGAAATGCAAATGAATATTTCTATAATTCGGGGCGATGATGGTATCAATTCCAAAGAAGGTAATTTCGTTTCTACATATCTAGATTGCCTAATAGCTGTAATTATTCTCAAAAAAATATTATTTCAATCGTTAAAAGAATGTTTAAAAGTTCAACTACATATTAGGTGAATTTGAAGTGTTATTATCGGAGTGTCATAGTCCATAATTTTTAATTAATGTTGTAGGAAGGAGTAAGAAGATTCATGGGAAGTTCAATAACGTAAAACCACATTTACATACATTTATTTAAGTGTAGGCAGGTATTTTATTTTTACAAAAATAATTGGAACTAAACAAAAATGTCTAAATCTTACAATCTATATTCTGGCACATGATCATGTATTATGGCAAACTTTAAGCTTTTAAAGAACGGCACCTATAGAAGGTAATTATAATGCGATGCGCTTAAATAATACCCTAAATCTGTACAGTTTTATCATTAATACAATATTAAAACCTTTAACCTAATTAATTTTGACCCGGTAGTAAATTACCTACCTATCCAAATTAACAAAAAAAAGTACATAGACATTTCATTTTTTTCCTGTATCTTCCATAAATGTTTTTTAAAATAATTTTTCGACAACAATTTGACCCTCAAATGCAGCATCCAGGAATTTCAATGAATTTTCATATTCAAGTCAATCTCTAAGCTGTCAAAATGTTTCTGACAAATTAGGGATTGAACTTTGTTTTAATAGTAAAAATTATACAATGTAAATTAATAAAAATAATATTATACAATATGTATACAATAATGAGCTACTTTGAAATAATAAAGGAACTGTGTCTTTCCCAAGTTTTTTTTTTAAATTTATATCAAAATGTTAGATGTCGATATCTTCGAAAGCAGCTCAGTCAGATCCTAGTAGCAACGGCACCGGTTTGCGGGACAATGTGGGGGGTACACGATGCATTGGTCCATGCAGTAAACGTCAGCTCCCTCGCGACCTTCCAACTCTCCGATAGCTTCGCATACTTGCCTGAAAAATATAATAAGGAGCATTATAGTAACTTTAATTTACGTTCGATAGATGTCGCTAGTTGTATGTTCCTTTGTAAAACTTCCTACGTGTTCATATGCTGCTGTGTATGTGTTTATTCTTGTCATCTTTTACAACAAAAAGGAATATGATAAAGTTGTTTAGGCCTTTCAAATGTTAATAAACAGAACCTTGAAGTTTATTGCTTGGCTCCTGTAATCTTAGGTACGACTTTTTAGATACTTACGGGCAAGTACACAATTCTTCAGGACAGTTAGGCGGGTACCGTAGACAGTTTGTCTGACACCAGCTCAGCATACCAGGGAGTTTTCTGAACGCTTGACTCGGCACGCACACTTGGTCCCTGAAACATTATTTTAGCCTGTTAAAGTTAGCTTTAATTGTCGCACAGTCAGCATTTTTATGTACATGGGCCTAGGAGACTTTTTTGGACCAATTGACAACAATCCGTTATATAGAAAGTAGTTTTGGTGTTACAGTTTTTTCTTCGAGTTGTATCCTAGTAACAAAACAACGCGATCTCCATAATGGCCAACTACATTATCTGTTCACTGTTTGTAGGTCAAGATCACGGTTTTTTTTGAGTGGGCAGTCTTCAAATTACCTCCCAATGGAGGGAGGACCTGGTCGCTGGAGGGAGTGTCAGACTTTTACTGATTCAAACCCACTTTAGTTACTTCTGGAGATTTTTGAGTGCAACGGAAACTCTTGCGAACAATCCCGCGGCCCCGACAGACCTATCAGGCCTATGTTAATTAATAGTTTAAGGTTCTAAATTTACTGTTACGATTTAAAAGAAAAAGAATGCATTTTACATTAGAGTAGAAGAAAAACTGAAGATCGAAAACAATTTTTTCCTTAGCCGCAAAAACCTGAAAGGTTGAAATGCATTACATACTTCTATCACAAAGCCTAAAATTACACTAAACAAGCATCTAAGTACTCGAAACAAAGTATTATACACAGGTCTGTACATTCGTGCTACACAGGAACATGTTAGTCACAACTGAGGCTTTATACAGCTGTACATTTCTTAGAAGTACAAAGAGATTCGGGGATCAGCTTGTTAGTGACAACATAATTTGTACACGAAATAATATGGTATCTAAACTACGAAACACAGAACATGAAGAGGGGTGAAAAATTTATTCACAAAGGCACCACCACGTCGTCAGCCATAACCTTTAAATCATTACAAGGACATGACAAAGTATACCTAATGATCGGTGGAACAAATTCCTCCACAGAATCTGTGTCAATATCGTTGCTGAAAGAAAACGATTACATTATAGTGCACGTTATTGACAGTAAACACGTAATTTGATACATCACACATACACATTTTTATGGTTTACCTAATAACGTACGATTCCTTTCGAAAATCCCTCAGTTTTTGTCTGAAATATTAAGCCACAATATACATATATGTAGTAGGTATTTAGATGAAAATAGATAAATAATGAGATATAGTACGAACATATAAAAGATAGTAAAAATATGACAAAAGATACACACAATATAAACAAATGATACACGGGTGATTTTTTTTTTTGTGTTATCCCACCTGACGACGAGAGGGTAGACATTTCTGGGCATGTTAAAGTCCCTGTAGTACAGTAAGAAGGGATAGTCCCTCCTGAGGTCTCCAGCGAAAGCAGGAGGCAGACCACCGGTGCTGGTCACCACGCTGACATCAGCGCAGTTCCTAAACGTTTCTGAGCGTCCACATCCAACTGCCTCCGTACCATTAGCACACACCCCCCACATATTTCCTGGAAATTTAAAATACATGAGCACCAGCTAGTGATGAGATTTTATTTTATTATTTCTCCAAGTAGGTATAATTATCACATCATTATCAACTCGCTGACTGCTGTCCTTAATCATTATTACTTAGCTGATTCTAATTCCTAATTGCCTCGTGGTCTAGTAGTCGCATAGCGTGAATGCTGTGCACGGGTTCTTGGGTTCGATTACGGGGTCGCTTTGTGGGTTTTAAGAGACTTTCATAAAGCATCCGGGGGTCTGGAAGTTAGTGATTAACACTCCCGTGCATCGGAGACGAGCACGTAAATGTTGGTCTTGCGTCTGATCTCTCTCCAGTCGTGTCGGATTGCCATCCCATCGGACTATGAGAGGGAGGGAACAGAAAGTGCACCTCTGTCTGCGAAAATGCTTGTGCACTAAAATATGTCCTGTGTAGCTGGCTGACCTCCTTAGAAAGAACGGCAGCTGTGACCAGCAATCGGTCTGGATGCCATTACCATTTCCTAACATAGACCTCTGGAATTATCGCCTGCGTCTCATGGAAATTCTCACCAGTATAATAAGTCCATTGCAGCACACACTGCGTGCATGTTATGTAAGGAGGCAACCGCACCCTATACCTAAAGATCTCCTTCTTGGCAGTGTCCAATGGGATGAGGAACCTATCTTCTCTCGTTTCGGATACATACAATGGGAATCTGAAAGTGAAAGCAAAAATATCTTTAGAATACCGTATTTGCCGTGGTTGTCAAACTTTACCCTTGAATGACGTAAAGAACAAGAAGTTAAATAAAGATAAAAAGTCATTTATTCAAAGAAAGCTGGAATTAGCAATTCTACAAATGACGGCCTCTAAAAACGCCCGCTCTTCACTTCTTTCTATGTGTTACGGCTGGGAAGAAGAAATGGTGAAACAAATTCCCTAGCAATGCAATTCTGTCTGTATGGTTAGCAGAACCAGTTCTATACTAGGTATTTTATACTCCTTAAGGTGGTACGATCGAAATGGTTTAGAAATACTTACTAACCTGTCAAAGCATTCCTGCGTAGCTTCCTGCTTGGGATTATTGTTCGGGCACAGCTTCATTACGAACGTACCGAGATGGTTTGCCGTCAACTCCACTTCTACTTCGATTTCCTGTTAAAAAGTATTATCTTCCTACTTAATAGCACTGTACGATTGAAATGCCAAAAGGTACAGTGAATTTAATTTGAAATTTTTGGTTGAGATGTCTGATCACACGAGCTCTGACTCTGAAGGCTATAAAATCTATATAAAAGCAAGCAAGTTTAGACCCTATACTACGAGTATCTTATCCGTTTGAATTTTGATTCTTATATTATTAAGGCAACTTCTAGACACATCATCTCCACTATAACCATATTACTTTGGATCTAACAAACCATTATTCAAATCGCACTTATACATACATATCGTAAACGTTCAGCATACTAACCTGGCCGACACTATAATGCCTGGTGACAATACCTTTGCCGTACATACCACCAGCTTCGTGGGGCCGGGGCTCGGGCATGTGGTGAGCGTCCCCACACACCCCACATTTACCTTCATTCTGCTCCCATTGGACTGGAATTTGGGGAAAAAATGTAAGTTTATCTATATACTTTAATGTTTGGAGAGCTTGTTTGTTCGTGTGCTTGAACGCGCTATTAAATCAGATATTACTGGACCGATTTGAAAAAATCTTTCAGTGTTAAATATCCCATTCATAGAGGAAAGCTTCAGGGTGAACGAAGAAGTTCCACTGGGACGCGGGTAGAAGCACTAGCGGAAGATTGGAGATAAAAATACTGAGAAATAATATATTTTGTAACAGGTCAATACATAAAATATTTATTTTATCGTCATCTATGTATGCACTCGACAAACCATAAAAATCCGAAAGAATTTGTTTCTTTGACATTGACCGTTCACAATGGACTCTTTAGATAAGTATACAGAATCCGATTTACACGAACGTGACTCGCATTAGCTATTTTGTAAATTAAATAAAGTAGACTTTAACCTTGAAGACTTTTATTGATAGGTCATCGAACCTAATTTTCTCAGAGTACATTGGCTCCGGACTGCGCATCATTAGTGGATTCTATAGAATAAAAAAACCGTTTGCGGTAACATGAGCAAATGCAAGGATATGAAATACAGTGCTTTATAAGGACTTGCATAAATTATGATATTTGGTAGGAACGACCAAAGACAATTTTTTATGAACCTGTTGACAGATCAAATTACCTTGCTACTTATATTAATCTGTTGATCAAAGTGACAGCTTACAACACTCAATTTGATGTGTTTGCATATTTATTGGTATAATCCAATAATTCCATGTAGGTACCTATCTATTTCATATAATAAATTTATATGTACAGCGCAAATCCTTAAGATAATGACTTAGTACGTGCTTAATTTTTTATACACTCTGGAATGTTTTTTTTTTGTTAAATAGTTTAGTGTTGATTTTGACAGTAAGTCGGCTGACATTTACGGGTTAAAGAACATGAATTATTCAAATAATATTTGACTTTTTATCATAATAATTACTAAACAATGCGGAAGTATCTTGTGAACTGTACTTTATTCTCAAATTAGCATATATGTAGATCGGCATAAACTCAGTCTGACTGCCAAAAAATGTACAAACTGGGGCCAATACTAAATACCTAAATTCCTTCGGGCTTATGTTACACCATCTGGGGGCACGGTAGTGCCCACGCCAAGACGTAACAAGTTTTACTAAGGGATTCAAGAAGAAGGTTCTTAATTTACTTATTTGTATTTTCTTTGAACGTTAACTTCCTAACTAAGGTTGTACACACATGTAATAGGCTTGTTTAAATTTAACTGTGTAAGTTTCAGATATTTATAATATTATTGTTTATATTATTTGCGTAGATATAATGTGGTACTGTTTGTTTTTCCGAAATAAATAAACAATAAATATTTATAGTCTTAATAGTTACCAGCATATCCTCCACAGAAGAGCTCATTGTCGTTATAATTGACGGGGTTGGGGAAACCAAACCGCCACATGGAGTTGCGAGCTGGTGGGTCCATCAACCGGCCGTGACCTTCGGCACCGCGGCGCGCGCTACCTAACATCTGAAAGGATAAAATAATAAATAGTAGTAGAGTAGTAGAATAGCTAAAAGATTTTTCAAAATCAGTTTCAATTTGCCCTTTTGCGCCAGCACACCAAGCTCCTACAATCTGTCAAATTTCTTTAAAAGATTTTCAACTTTATCGCTGACTGAACCATATGGTTCAAAGTTGATTGGGAAAATCTTATAGTTTCGGATAGTTTGATGTTCTGGCGTCTGTACAAACTAACTTAATCTGTGTCAGACTTTCAGACCTATTTACTCAGATACCATAATAGGAAATCACCTATTAAATTTCGAATAAAAAATTGTGCATTACAATTGGTACCCAATAAATATTCAACATCATTTTAGAGAAAAACAACCTAGAGTTTTATTGTCATGATTTATTTAACTATTCTCTATTGCTTTAATGTGTTACTCTGATATACATGTATTGGTTCTGCAACTCACCTGTAGCAAGAATATCCAGAATGTGAGGAAAGAAGTCCCGCCCGTCCTGTGCCTCCTTAACTCCATCTGCAAAAGTAACAATAATATTTTATAAAGCTTTTTTATTTACATCGCCCGCTTTAAAAATAATAGTGGTTTAACGTTAGGAACGAAAATCAGGTTCGTACATTCGTGTTATATGTAGTAATTTTATTACCATTTAAGGTACACTTAATTCGGCGATTCCGCAGGAAATGACTCCGGGGAACAGTTACAGTGACCTGCAGGTCTCGCCTCGTGTCTTAAAACTACCGTTTTTTTTTTGCAGCTGTGCGAGAATGCGACAATCTTGGTCACTACATAAAACTCAATAGATTATTTTTTTTAACAAAAATAACAAACAACGGTACAAGGAGATATTTGATATCGTCCTGCATGGCCACAAGCATGGGGTGCTTGTAATAAAGTGTGTTTTTATCGCTTTCTGCCGACATTAGTGTCGGCTAAACGGGGACAGTTTTAAGATAATAGCTAATTTATTTCTTGACGGCATTAGCCGTGAATTAATTATCGCAGTTTTGTAAATTATGATTTGATATGTCATTTCGTTAAGGTCATGGCTTGCAGGCTACCATCGACAAAACATAAACAGGCTGTGATAGGCTATAGGTATAAAACACCGACTTTTTAACCGTCTTACAAAAGTGGTCCACTCAATGTATCCGACATAAAATCCAATATGAAACACGATATTAAAATGTTTACAAATAAAGCTAGGATATACCTTCCCAGTGCACGAGTTGAGAAGATCTTCCCATCTCCATTTTCTATGAGACAAGGGTGTATCCAGGGAACAGAGAATTACTCTGTTACTTGTGTGTAGATACACACACACACAACTACGTCTTGCGTCATAATTTTTTTTTTTAATTATTAAAATCTCATAAATTCATATTTTTTTTTATTATGAACATTTACCAGTCATTGGATAAATAAATTGGGTCCTGGGTCGATATCTAAAGAATAATATGAATATTTTCCTAATTTATTAGCACCCGAACTTTAACCGTCTTTATTAAGCCATCAATCATCTAAAATTAGTTCTTCAACGAGCTTGCCTACGAAATCTTCCAAATAAGTAAGCTAATTCTTATAGAATAACAATATGAGATAATTTATTGGTTCTAGCCTTAAAAAATAACAGCCCAATAAATTTTATTCGCAAACATTTTAAATATGGGTATCTGTAAGTTTATAAATCTTTACATTAAAAAAAGCTTATAATTTTAGGTGGCCGTTTGAGACAAAAAAAAACTGAAGCAATTTCGAACTGCTTCGATTTTGTTTCCATTAGTCCTAATTGAATTTAAAATGGCCGAAGATTTGACAAATAAAATAAAACAACGAAGTCTGTGGTCTGTGCCCGACCACTCATCACCTCATCACCATTTACTTATTGGGTTTTTCGCGTTAAATTCATAAACAGGGTTACCTACAACGAATCATTTGCATAGAATGGATAATTGAATTGTGAACTCAACGACTTAATATTTGTTTTTAAGAAAAGTCAATTTAGCTCCAAATGGTCAAATAATAGAGTTGGGTTTCATTTAGCAGTGTCGGGAGTAAGAGCTGGAGACATATGGTGGTACAAGGTACAGGAAAATGGCGCTGAAGCATGAACTGTCAGCGTTGATAATCTTTTGGCTGGAAACTAAATATTTAGTGTCATTCTCATTTTAAAAGACGACATAGACAAATCATTAATTAACAAGTATAAAAATAAGAATCTTTTAGTAACTAATATTTTTTTCAAAAAAATATAACCGCTGAAGTTATTGACTCACACCATTCTTAGAACTAAGGGGCGTTGACAGGCCACCATTGTTTGTAGGCGTGTAGGTCAAGATCCTCGCGGCCTTGACAGCTGGCTTAGATGCGTAAGCGCAATTATGCGCGATTTACTCATTATGTCAGCGGGGTGTCTATTATCATAATTCTATACATTAATTATTTCTAATGAATAGTTATTGTCTTATTGAAAGCGACTTTCTTATTACACATGACTTCACACTAAATTATATAAATTATTTTTACCTCGAAATCATAAGACGAGAAGTAATAGGACAGACACCAGCACATCAAGCTACCCGAAACTGTCCAATTTTCCCAATCAATCTTGAACCATATGCGTCAGCGTTAAAGTTAAAAATGTGTTAAGGAAATTTGACAGATTGTATTAGCTTGATGTGCTGGCGTCTGTACTTACAGTTGAATCAAGAATATCAAATTCACACGCTCACGCAAGCTTGTTATCTTTAAAATTTAGCAGCTGATAAAATTTTATGGGCACCAAGCACCAATACGAGGAATCGAATATACTTTAACAAATGGAAATGAGAACTTAATGCGCCATTTGGAGCAGAGCGAGTGAAGAAAAGGGCAAGAAGATAAAATAATGATGTACATACATATTCACCAAAATCTTTTTTTAAGAATTAAAAAAATAAGAGGCTACAATGATCAAAACTAATCTAAGTTAACTACTTACTTTTAAAAGATACATTTATGAATGCTAATAAACAATTGAGTATTGAAGATAAAAAGTCATTTATTCAAAGTAGGCTGAAAATCAGCACTTTTCGAAGGTCAATTCTACAGAATAGACATAAGTAAAAGACAGCCCCAAAAACGCCCGCCCTTCACCACTTCCTATGTGCTATCGCTGGGAAGAAGAAATGGTGGAACAAACTCCCCACGGGAGACTGTCAAGCCAAGTTCAGGCGCGGAGCTCACAGTTTGTAATAAGTAGATGTATAACTTTTCATGGACAGACGTGTAACTCACTCAAAAGTTTACTTGTATAAAACCATTGATTTTCTGGTACTTATTATATTAACTTGTAATACTGTAATAACATGCTTAAACTTAAAATGTTCGAGAACATAATAGTTATAATATAAAAATTCAACAATATTCATTCAATGTTCATAAGTTTTTCTCATTATCTTTTCAGAAGGTAATTGGGGGTTCATCCGTTGAGATATTAACATAATGACAAGTAATTGAGTGTGTCACATTAATAATAATATACTATGTAGGTACATCATATTTAATGTAGGTAAGTTCTGCCAATATAAGTATATTGGGTAATGATACCAACGTTACGAGTATACCTACCTGTAGCGTATTATGTAATTCATGGCTTATTTTTATTCCAATTTATTTTGACTTAAGAAAATTGAATATCTTGTTCGTTCTGTGTAATAATTATAAGCATTTGTGATTGTACCTACTTAATAAAAAATTAAAACAACTTATAATACATACATGTATAACAATATCTAAATTAATCATAATAATGACGTGCAGACCGACATATTAAAGTGCACAAACATTTGCACAGACACATCTTCACTCTCCATTCCCTTCCCTCTCCTTACCTTATGGGTTGACACAACCGGAAAGAGATCGGACGCACAAAAGAAAATGTACTATAAGGGCTAGGTTTATAAAATTAGGTCTTAAAACCCACAATAAAATTCAGGTTCGACCCGGGAATTGAACCCTAGACCCCGCGTTCAGCCGTCGCACCATGCGACTCTAGACAAACGAGGCACAAAATACATATACATACTAGTTATTATTAGGTATTTCTGAACAAACACTTTTATACTATAATTTTATTCTTACCGACATGCCGAAATCAAATGTTAAGTAAATCTAATGCTACATCAATATTTCATCCTAAATGTCGCTCAAATCTGACTTTATTGAGATGCTCATGTATTTGTTAATTTAGTCAACGTTATGTGTAATAATAAAGATAAGCTAAGATGACATTTATGCAACACGTAAGTAGGTATATTTTTTTGAAACAAAATAGAGCTTCATTCTAACAATGAATAAGATTCGTTATTTTTACAATAATCTACATTTTTTCACTTAAAAATAAATATCCTCTCAAGAAGCGTTCTAAGTAAATACAGTTAGGCTTATTTTCACCAACAGGATAAACGTCCGGTTAAGGAAAACAGAAACCATAAATCAAAACTACTCAATGGTTATGATTATATTTGAGATTTATAGTAAATATAAAAAAAAAAACTTTATTGGCCTAAGAATTACTATTCGTTGAAATCCCTGACTCCTGAGCTAGTTAAAAACTGTATTATAGGAGCCAACAATACCTACATTATATTCCTAAAACGATGCATTCCCAAAGCAAGGTTAGACAAGGATTTTCCAAAAAAAACCGCATCGTAGAAAAATACAGTCGCTATTCAACCAGCCGATTACGGAAACGACTGTCAGTGAAATTGGGCTTGAGTGTTGCCCAATGACGGACATCTTAATGCTACCACAATCGTCATTGTATCTCGAAGACATTGTTTTCGGTAATTATAATGTCATTATTATTGATAAGTCAATTTAAACATGCCTCCGTCTGCAATAACAATTGTCGTTATTACCACCAAGTTGTGATATAAACTGGAAGTGTCTTTTGCACGGTGTGAAAAGAAAGAATTCTTGGCGTAGTTGCTGGATCTGAGATGACGGAATAAGTCGTAATAGGTATATACATAATAATAAAAGTATTACCTAACTGTTAATTTGTTATTAATAATACCAACCTAACAGCTGATGATTTTGTATCACACATTCAGAATTTCAAGAAACGAAGAGAGACGACTATATGTATACATTAGATCGCGATATGCATAATGGTAATGGCAATGGTACAGGTGCTAATAACTCAATATACGAAGTTATTTCTGATTGACGCCAAAATGCTTGAAAATTGTAAAATATTGTAACTAATTGATGCGACTTAGTCAAATTCTATCCGACTACAAGTAACCCGAATACAAGTTGTACAGACACCAGCACATCAAGCTACCTGAAACTGTCAAATCCCAATCAACTTTGATGAACGCTTCAGCGATAAATCTAATAAGGAAATTCGACAAATTATAGTAGCTGGATAATTAATCAAAATTCCAAGTAACAATACCATGATCTTTTCAATATTAACAGAACAATTTTATCAGAACTTATTTACAATGTGGAGCTGGTGCCCAATTAATGGAGATCACGACCATGCCATCGATTATATTAAATTATCACTTCAGAACAAAAGTAATTGTTATCCATTTATCTTGGCATATTGTAATCACAGAACGAAAGTTTATATTACCTACCTATAGTATATAACCTATAACATACCTATGTACCTACATTCACCTGCCTCGCGTTTTCCCAAGCTATGTTGGGGTCGGCTTCCAGTCTTACCCGGATGCAGCTGAGTACCAGTGTTTTACATGGAGCGACTGCCTATCTCACCTCCTCAAACCAGTTACCTGGGCAAACCGACACCCTGTAGTAAGATGCCTATCTGACCCTCTCAACCCAGTTACCTGGGCAACTACAGCTGAGCCTGAATCCAGTCGAGTTTTGAGCGTCATTCAACCGCGTCTCTGTCTTTTTACCTCCCTTGAGCTTTCTTCTTATTTAGCTGAAGAGCCAAGCTCTTGTCAGTGCAGCTACTTCTATTTCTGCCTAACGTGTGCCAACTTATCATCATCATCATCACCGCCTTTTTATTGTCCCACTGCTGGGCACAGGCCTCCTCTCCCACGGAGAAGGATTGAGCGTTAATCAACACGCTTGCTCAATGCGGGTTGGTGATTTCAGACTTTATAGTCCAGGTTTCCTCGAGATGTTTTCCTTCACCTTTAATCAGTCAATGGTGTCTAAGATAAACTTAGAAAGTACGTATAACTAAGAAAAGTTACATTGGTACTTGCCTGACCTGGAATCGAACCTGCACCCTTATACTCGAAAGGCTGGTGCTTTAACCACTAAGCCACCACGACTTATATACGTGCCAACTTATACTCGGGCATATTCACAGTAAGTTTTATAAATGTAACTGAGCTACACAAATACACACATAGAGGTTACACCAATTTCCATAAAACTGAGTACGTTTTTAACGACAAAATAATTTTATTATTTTTATGAGTGCGAGACACCAGTATTGTTTTATTTAGAGTTTGCTATTCGGAGCACGTTTCGTGAGGTGAATGACGTTCGGTCATTGACGATGCATTTTGAAAGCTCCGGTAGTTTGAGTAGCAAGACAACTTGAGTTGTTAGGTCGAACTACGCAATAAATTAATGAGTAAAATTTGATTTTAACAAAACATCGAATTTGACGTTAGGAAATCTAATTACTTTCACGGTTTAAGTTTCTATAAAAAAATGTGTTGACGTGTAAAAGTGTTGATTTCAACCTATTTGCAAAATAAATATCATTTATCATTTAAGACTTCACGCACATTGCGAATCTAGGGCAATTATATATCTTTTAATTAAGAAGACATGGAGAAAAACACTGAGAAGTTCTTATTTAAGAAAACTGACATGAAATAATTATGCCCATTTGACTGGCTTCAAGAGCCTAATTAAGTAAAAAACCTTTCACATCCCATTAAAAGGCTGTTGGATTGATTAATTAACAATATCTTAATTAACCGAAAGTGCTATTTAAGCGCTTTCAGGTGCGCAAGCGCAGAACAATCACGATACCTCAATGACACCGAGCCATTGACAACAGACGATAAAGTCATCAAGTTAATTTTAATTACAACATTAAATAATAAGGGAGAAACTCAGTAATTGTTCAGTAAAGGAATTACCTCAAAAATGCACGTTGACCTACATACGCGGGGAAAAACGATGTGGACACCTATTTCAAAGGAATTTACCTGAGTCGTTGAGTTTTATGACGAATATTATGTTGTTAACAAATTAATTGTTATTAGCCTTTAAAATATATAAAAAGTCTGGTAAGTTCTCTGAGGTACTACTACTGCTACTTTACGTACACGAACAAAAAATAATCTATGGGATATTTTGATGCAAAGGTAAGCCATATTAGTGCTAAGTTTCATTAACAACCGTTCAGCCGTTTGACCATGAAGAAGTAACCAACATACCCGATCATAAACTTTCGCCTTTAGTTAGTGTGATTGCGACTAGGTGTTAATAAAAATTTATATCGATCAGTAAAAGTTTTTAGACTCAAACGCCAGATGTTTGTACGCAAAACTTTAGGAAACATACCGAGAGCTGCGAGTTGTTCGCAAGAGTTACCGTAGCCCTGGCACACAGAAGGAACATAGTGTATTTTAGCTAAAATTCTGACAATCCCGCCAACTGCACCCATAGGAAGAGGGGTCATTTGATGATTTCCCACGAGAAAACATAATATACCGACATATTTGAGTCGGCTATTCTCCTAATATTTTTCATAATAACCCTAACAAATAAACCCTAACTATTAAATAAAGTTTATTTACAATGTAGCACCTACTTAAACTAAATGAAAATTAAATAAGAACGTCAATAAAACACCGGCATCTGAATAAAATATATCGTCATAAAGTGCACGAACGTTTCGGACAGGTTAATAGCCGCTTCTTGCAATGAAGCTTACAAGTTGATGGATATCTCTACGTAACTCATCGACAGAAATAAATAACCCTTTCGGTTCATTCTAGGAAACTTTTGAAGTTAAAAAAAATAAAACAAGAAAACTTTTGAAGTTTGTAACAGGGTTAAGGATTGACTATGTTGAATTATTATCGATATTAACAACACTAACAACGGTTTTGCACTACGTTGAATCCGATTCCGATCTGGACTAGTGAAAATATGGTCCCTAGTAGCAGTAGAACTATTTCTATGATAATTTACGCACTAATCTGATTTCTAGACCAATATTTTTTTCGCGGTTTCAGATCAGATTCGGATCGGACATAGTGTGAACCCGCTCTATTTTTTTTAGGTCTACGAAAAAAATGCATTTACGACGATACTTTTTCAATCCCGGATATTTTGTCTGAATTTTAATATAGCTTTCCTTACATACTTGATAACTCAGCAAACAAAATTAATGAAATAACGATATTTAAGTCGCATAAAGTACGCAAGCATACAAATTAGTCTTAAGAACGATGCCCCCAAGGTTCAGGTTGTAAGATGATATGGGAGGCCGCTACAGGCCCATCGTAAACTACATGCGTCGATACATTATAGCCATCTTGCTTCAATACCTTTATTGGGCCAAAAAAACGACTATTTTTATCTCGGCTATAGCATTAAGGGCTCCGAAAATGCGTAAGAGCATCGATAAAAAATGGCGGTCAGGTCAACGGATTGGTTTGACCCTAATTAATTTCACATTAGGATGATATCGGGGTTTCTTTTTCTACCAGTCATTAACCGAAATTGAAAAACAATCGACTAGCTTCTGTCCGCGGATTCGACTGGTTTCGCAAAATTCTTGAAAGCATTGCTTCAGTAGGTAGACTGTCACTGCTACTTCTTCTTAAAACTCCGTGCATGTGTGACGCAAATATGGAATTGTTTGTGCATTTATTATTTTTCACGTAGGCCGATAAACTAGTACCTAACACATGCTTCTCGTGGGAACTATTCCGTACACCCGGGTAAAAAGAAGCCTTTTAATTATCTATACATACATATAATAAAATCGTAGAAAAGTCAAAACTGTACATTGAATATTTTTTTTAAAGAATAATTGGGCCGTGATCTGAAATCGATATCAAAGCCAAAAATATAGTATTTAGAATTTTAGTACTACGTTTTTAGTATTAAATAAGCCTTCATCCATAAATATGCTATCTAACACAGATACTGCTTTTCAAATCAGTCTAGTACTTCCTATAAGTGCGGTCAATTAAATAAACAAACTCTCCAGCTGTATAATATTAACGTACACGAATATATAACGAAGTAGACCAATCTTGAAGCTAGCATACATTGTCTGTTTAAGCGGCAAATCTTATTGAAATGTCAAGGACGTTCGTTACAACAGAAGCAAGTTGTTCTAACTAAATACATCAAGTTTTTTTTTCTAATTTAAACTGGCAAATATCAATCACTATTATTAAATGGTTGATAACTACGAAGACAGAGGATATCAGCATCCTGATCAATAAAATTTGTTTGCATGCATGTAACAAACTAGTGACATCAGCATTCTGAAAATGATCGCTGCCAGAGTAGACTGCCCCTTCCAGAAACACTGGGTTGGGGCAGCCATAGGTTTAAATAAATAAGTTATTTTTATTATTATTTTGCAAAATGAATTGTTTTTATTTGTATGGACCTTGGTCTGATAATAAATTATGATTATTATTATGTATGTATGTTTTATCTAAATACCTAAGCTCACACAATCTACTACTCTATTACACAGCTAACATGGAGACGACTGAGGAGAATGAATTTTGACACAACTAGTTACAGCATCTAGGTCTTGCTCGCTCAATAAAATTATAATAATGTCCTGAAGTACTACAGCTCTTAAACGGACGAACCGATTTACATAGGTAATATCCAGCGGTGGTTCTTAGACATATCAACGTCAAGTTTAAAGCGATACCTAAGTCCATGAAAACTGAAACTCTAACGTGAAAATTATTTACGCGACTCATATTATTTTTAACTTGTTATAATGTCAGCTTCCTGTGCTGTTTTTTTTTTTGATTCGTAAAATATTCTCATTCAAAAACCCGCACTATTTTCCCTAAGGCACGCGGGTACAAAAGCTTCTCGGAATCGCTCCAACCTGATCATCAAAACTTTTCCTCCTTTCATAGAGATAACAGTTCCACCAACAAGCCACCAGACCAAACACCAAAAAAAAACAACAGTACCACATATCGAACACCGCCCTGTGTCCACAATTTCTCATTAACAAAGGCATAAGTCAGGAACTTCTCAATGTCCACAGCACCTTTGCAATTTGACAGTTCAAACAGCCAAGGTATGTCAGTTTTGTGGACACTGTCAACAATTAGCAGTGTTTATATCTCGTCGTGGGGAGTCGTCGCACCCGCCCTTGGCATTCACTGCGCGACATTGCTCAGGGGCTCGCCTGTCTAGAGTTTATATCGATAACCTACAGACTTTATAACAGAATAGACAGGGCACTACTAGAAATGATTCTCTTCTTTTGATTATATTTTTTTTTAATCTTCAACAAGGTACTAGATGGAGTTGTAGTGATTTTAATTGCAGTATATGTAAGTCTTCATCTTTGATTGTCTATACAAATTTTATAAAAAGGAAACGTTTGTTTCATTGTTTGAATTGAATATGCTCCAAAACACTTGACTGATTTGAAAAACTCTTAATCTGTTGGAAAGCTACACTATCCCTGGTGGAAATACGCTATGTTTTATCCAGAGACGGGAAGAAGTTTTCCAGGGACGCGGGAAAAACCGCGAGAAACTACTAGTTACCGATATGCTCACGGTTTCAACCAAACATCTAGTAATGTCGAAATTATATTCGCCACTAGTTTGATTTAAAGGACATAACTAAGGACTAAGGAGGTCTACGGGTTGTTCGCAAGAGTTACCGTGGCACACAGGGCCCTCCAGAAATAACAGTGGGTTTTAGTCAGTAAGAGACTTACTCTCTCCAGCTGCAACATCAGCGGGAGGGGTCATTAGACGATGTGCTACGAAAAAAAAGGACATGGATGTTTCTGACCCATGCATAACTTGCAAGAACCTGGTTTCTATATTAATAATGGCGTTAAAAGTAAGACAATGTGTTAATTAACATGCGTGGTTGCAGTCGCTCTGCAACTGTTACCAAAGGTAGGGTACCGTTACTTGGACAAACCCGTTACATTTAATGAACCCATTGTATTAACGGGGACCATTCACGAACACCATGGATTGTATTGAATGTATTATTTTTGTCTTCATTTATATCCGATTCCTTTTAAACAATCACTAGGGAGTCGTTCACTCGTACTGCATTATTATAATTTAAGTAATAAAGTCGTGGTGGCCTGGTGGTTAAAGCAGCAGCCCATCAATTATAAGTGTAGGCTTTCGATTCCAGGTCAGACAAGTACCAATGCAACTTTTCTAAGTTACATGTACTTTGTAAGCGTACATTGGACACCGATGACTAATTAATGGTGAAGAAAAATATCTCCAGGAAATCTGACTATAAAGTCTACAAGTCTCAAGTCTGTATGAAAGGAGGCCTGTGTCCAACAGTGGGACTATACAATAGGCTGATGATGAATGATGAAAAAAGGATGTGAAGTGCCTATTTATTCAAAGTGGAATAGAAGAAATATGAAGTGAACAATTTTGAATATATAAAAGTGACAAGAAATTTAATTTTGAATGCGTTTATTATGCGCATTATAAATAGTTCTGATCTCAGATTTGAAAACCTGATTTCCGTGAATATCATTGCTTTACTTATTATACTTGACTAGATAAAGTATTTCGTATATGTTAGCAATTTCTGCATAATTATCAATGAAATAATGACCGATATCGGTAGAGGCACACTTTCATAATTAAAATCAATTTTAAAAAGTTCACGACGCTTTTAGTTCAATTCTGCACAAATTTTCATCATCTGCCTAGCTTCTTCCCCACTGTCTTAGCTTTACTGAGTACCAATGTTTTACACGAAGCGCCTGCCTATCTGACCTCCTTAGCCCAGTTACCTGTGCAACCCGGCAACCCGACAACCCGCGGTAAAACCCAATTCTGCACATTTATAAGTCTGTATCTCAAAAACTGGAGCAGAAAGCCGGTACTGAACTAAAATTATCTAAACTGGTTCAGTTTACGTATGTACTATAATTGGTTAATCTTTTATTCACAGATTGCAGTCACCATGCCTCCAAAATGTGTTGGATTACTTCCTTGTATAGTCAATACTAGTTTTTGCTCCAATTAAATAAATATCGCTTGTTATAATATACTATAAATTTGCCCAAGCTTGCGTTTAATTGATTTATTTCATTAACGAATTTATAAATTAATGTAAATAGGTAGATCATTCGGCTCTTGATTGGACCAGTTCTTATCTTTGGTCTACTAACATGCCAAAAATAATTAAATGTAATTGTCTATTTGAATATAAATTGTATGAGAGTACCTATAAATAAATGTGTTGCAATAAAAGTAGAACCGACACATTTTGGATGTAATCACTGAAAAGCAAAGAATACCTATAAACTTTTTACGAAAATAATAGTTTTCTGAAAATACTGAAAATCAATTGTTGTATTATTTGAATGCACGTAAGCATATTCCCGCTACGTTAAATACCTAAAATCAACTAACTAATACAAAACATTGCTATACAAGTCAGTGTCTAGTTGCTATTTATTTTGCCACCGAATTTTAGAGCAATGCCACAGATTACTGAATAGTTACTACGCAATGCACAGCACTTAAAAGTATTTTTTACTATTTTCAGAAGTTGTATAAAAACTAAGTTTATTTTTATAAAAAAAAAATTTTTTCCTGTTTTTCAATATCTGTATTAAATAAAGTTTTAAATAAAGAAGAAAGAAGCTAAATGCCTAATGCTAAATCATTAAAAAACACCATACCAAACAAACCAGTCCAAAGCAGGCTAAACTTTGGCAGATTAATTAGTTTCCAAAACATAACGCGAATACAAAATGTCAACAGCTCTTAAATGTTTTTATTATTGCTCTGTTTTATTTTTATTAAAAGACAAACAAAGAATCAAGGATGATTCAGTATTGATTTTGTAATTAACTTGATTTAATTTAAAATGGTGGCATTGACATTGAACTCAGCGGAATGATTATATAAATATTAATGAAAATACACTGATGATAATCTAGTCTCCCACGCGTCAGTAATGTTCGGGTCACATTAAATCGATTTGTTTGATTCATATCGAGGATAATCGATTTACAACGTTAGTTGACCACTAATGTGTTTTTTTTTCAGATATCCAAACTCCAAATTGTGAGTTTGCTAATAACTACGTCTTCTTTATTATCATCAGTATTTTTATCGTCCCAATTCTAAGCAGAGGCCTCCTCTCTTTAGATTGAGCTTTAATCACCACGCTTGCTTAATGCAGTTTGGTCATTTCAGAATTTTTATATAGTTCAAGTTTCCTCGAGATGTTCACCTTTAATCAGTCATTGGTGTCCAAGATATAGGTACTCAGAAACTAGAAAATACAAAGCTTAGAAAAGTGGCCTACGTCTTAATATTATTTCACCAGCCTAAGACTAACTTTAATGTTACAAGATCTTCACATAAGCTGAGAAGGCCTTATTTTCGGTTTTTAATGAGTATTATCGTCGACATAAACCTTTTTGGCAGTGGATATCCTTAATTTGATTGATTGGCCCGATAACGACAAGAGTTCACACCTATACGGATTTCTTCTTTGATGTACCTGCACGCAAGCGACCGACGATAAAACTTACATCGTTAAAAATGTTACATCTCTTTGCTTCCTTATGATTAATTATCGACAGACGTATTCGGCTTTTAATCAATTACTTAACTGCCTTTCAGACTGTCTTCTTAATAGGGTACGCATTTTACTTAAGCGAGAAATCGTATCTTTGATTAGAGCAATTTTAAAAGAGAAAAATATAATTCACTTAATGCTTTTAATCGATGTCAAACTTAAAATTTAATATGTATTGCTTGGACCATGATCCCGATGCCACTTGACTGATAAAAAAAAAATTGTGAATACAATCAAAGTTAAAAAATACCTAAACTAAATTACTCAACCTAACTTCAAGGCTCCATCACGGTGCTACGTTCTATAACAGCGACTTAAGCTTCGTGGAAAACAGTGATGTTATTTTCCTCTTCACTCACCAAGTTGTCAGTACACATCCGCCTTGGTCTGTTGATTTGTCAAGCGTTTAAAAGCTTTAAAAGGTTCGTGACTGCACTAGTGACGACCAGTATTGATAAAAAAGCTTTATTGATTTAAATCGATGCTATTGTGCTGTAGCATCAGATTATTCCGTTCTAATTATCCGTGTCCTTAACCTTGGATGTTTAAATTATTATTTTGACTAACATTAAATCATCTTTTGGCATTTTTTTTTTCATTTTTTTATTTAAACGTTTATAAATCATGCTAGACCGATAAGTTTCACTGGAAACAGTGGATTGTGAAGTTCGAATTTACATAATTTATCCGCTTATGTACATAATGCGTGACAAATGGTTTTATAAAAATCATAGAAATAATAAAAATACCAGCCGAGGTCATTAACCTCGGTATGGTCTATCAATATTTGTTTCTTGCCTGTTTTTTTTTAAATGCATTACTTTGTTGACTGTGTCCGCTGTTAAAAACTTAAATATTTAAATTCCTCAGTCAGTATATAAATATGTTTGACATTGTCAATAGTCTTTTAATTTTTCTAAGTGCGTCACTGTTAACCGGGTTAACATGATCAACTATATTTATGACACAATCTATACTAATATTATAAAGCTGAAGAGTTTGTTTGTTTGTTTGAACGCCCTTATCTCAGGAACTACTGGTTCGATTTGAAAATTCCTTTAGTGTTAGATAGCCCATTTATCGAGGAAAGCTATAGGCTATATACCATCACGCTAAGACACACGGGAGCGGAGCAGTAACCAAAGATGCGGGTGAAACCGCCGGGGACAGCTAGTATTTTATATTTATGTCTATTAATTCCTCCGTGTTTCGAAAGACACGTTAAATTGTTAGTTCCCGCCCGGCTGTCATTTGTACATCTTCGGCAGTCGTTACGGGTAGTCAGAAGCCAGAAAATCTGACAACCAGTCAACAGACAAGGCGAGCGGCGTGAGGAGGTCAGACGAGCAGTCACTCCACGTAAAAACTCTGTTACTCAGCTCTGTATCCCTTTAAAACCTGGAAGCCGACCTAAAATAACCTGGGGAAAGGCTAAGCAGATGAGATGGTCTAGTAATTACAGCATAAACGTAACATAGAGCCGAACCAACTCCAGAATTTATCGAGCAGTTGTCACCTCTAACGGCCTCAGGCGGCGAATTCTGGTGAATCATATGACCAGCGAACACAAGACGAGTCACGACTGATCGCTTCGCAGTGAAGGTATGTGATTTACATACGTCTGTGAGTAATTTGTCAATCGGTTGAAGACACCTTTCGCCTCGGTAGGACAATCTGTGTTGGTTTTTTGTGGGGCAAGGACGCTGTTTGGGTTTTGTGTTTGTATTTTTTTACACATTTTCCCCATATGGTATAATTTTTTTTTTACTGGAAAATTAGAATGACCCATTCCCACTGTGGGTGCAACTGGAGAGAGTGTCAGGCTCTTACGGACTGTAACCCACTTTTGTTCCTTCCCGAGTTCTTCACGTCAGGGCCCCGGTAACTCGGTCGTACGGTGCCCCTTCAATTTTGCTCACCGCTCTCTCTCCTTCTTACAAAAGAATTCAGTCTCTATCTAACTTAACCTTCTTTAAAAATGAAGAACAATGAGTTCGTTGTTAGTCTCGTTGATTATTCGTAGGTGGCGCAAGAATTAAACGCAATTTATGGTTTCAAATTGTTGTTAAAATAAGTAAATATGGAGCCCGATACTTAATAATACGTAAGTGTACCTACTTACATATAATTACGTATTTAAATCTGTTTACTTTCTTTCATTATTTGCTAAACACTGAATAAATATTTGATGACGTTAATGTGTTGTAACTGCTTTAAATACCTTTATACTCGTAGCATCATTTGCTTATCTGCCTAGCCTTTTCCCCAGACCATGTTGGGGTCTGTCCAGTCTTAAAACGGGGTGCTGCTAAGTACCAATTTTTCACATGGAGATCTGTCCCCAACCTTACCCGAGCAACCCTTTTATTAAGACCAGTTGTCCAACTTTCTGCCTTCCGACTACAAGTAACGACTGCCAAAGATGTGTTAGACAGCCAGGTCCCACCAATTTAACATGCCTTCCTAAACACGGAGACACGCGTCGTGTCATGATGGTCTCCCGTCCATATACCGACCGCGCCAAGCGTTGCTTAACCTTATGATCGGCTCGTGCGGCTGTTACTTAGCTACGAGCTCCGCTTTAATAGCATGGCATATAATAATTAGTTCATTGACAATAGCTATAAATAATATACGATGCAGGATATCGTGTCCCCTCTTTTTTGTCCATTTTTTATATTGAGGAATGTGAAAGGGACTACCGCGATCATAAAAAAGATATAACTATGTATTTACTGTAGATAGGTATTATTAATTTGAATAAATTAAGACTTGATATTTATTAAACGATAAAACACTGATTTACCTTCTAACCTATTAAATTGTGAGTTATGTATTTTATTGCATTTATTTGACATTCAATATTGATTTCGATTGTCTGTCAATAAAAGACATAAAATTTGATCTTCGCTTGTGAATTTGCATAAAAGGTTGAAATTTTATGACTTTTGAAATAAATAAGAATTTGAAGGCATCGAAGAATAATGTTATCTGCCTGTCAGTCATACTGATGTTAACGAATCAGTCAGAGCAGTCAGTTTGTCTCCTTATTGGTAACTTGGCTGAGAACAGAGTATTCTTTCCACCTACTTTTGACTCCCCTTTTCTTTCGACGCTACATGTTTATAGAAATAGTATCAAAGCTGTATACTGAATTGAAAAACTATAAATAATACTAAATAGTAATAAATACAATACTTTAAATATGCATCGCTACCTACATGTAGAAGAATCGCTTTTTTTTTCAATTAAAGAGTCATTGTAAGAATACCTCAAAGTAACCATTTTTTATTTTAAAGGCAAATCATAAAAGAACCCCCCTTCTCCGATGTGGGTGCAGTGGGAGGTAGTAACAGATTTTTACTGAATAAAATACATCATTGTTCCTTCTGAAGCCCTTTGAGTACCAGAACCGCGGTAACTCTTTCAAACAACCCCACAGCACCAAATCACATTACTCACGCTTCCCATAAGTAAATTACGATGTACCATTCAACATAAATAAAGTATAACTGTTTAAAAATTGATGTACGCACATTAACCTTATCAAAAGCGTACATAAACGCCATGTTCACCACAACTCAGCTTCAAGCCATATCAGTTGACATTAAAAACCTTTCAATAAAGGTGCATATCTGGGTGGCTGGTATCAGCCACGCGGAAATTCGCGATACAGGCTTCAGAAGATTTGGGGACGTAAATAAGTAGCCAGTGTCAGTTAGTAGAATTTCTAAATATTATAGGTATTAATAATTGTCGATACTCTCACGCCATCCCATCTTGCAAGTTCTGCGTGCTGTTTATAGTAGGTCCACATACCCTCTCCCGTCCCCCGACGGGAAGGGGATGTGTAATAGCACTTTTTCCCAGCGCCAAACAAAACTGTGGAAGTATAGTATCCTCGTCGGCAACATGTATATTTTAAAACCGTTTGGGGTGGCCGTGGGGTTATAGCACGGGACGGCTAAATCCGCTGGCAGGAGCAAGTATAAAAATACAATTGTGACAAAACACAACATTTCAAATTGCCTAGTCTATCCATGATTCTTCATGGTAATATAAAAAAAAGAACGTCTTTAAAAAAAAAACAAATAACTTTACAACATTCTCAAAATAATAACGTAGATACCAATAAAGGAAGATCAATTTACAAAACGAAATTGATTACCAAAATATATTTATTATGTCCATAAAAAGCTCTTGATATGTTCATAATAAAATATTAATGAATTATCATCATTTAAGAAGGGAGTGGTACAATTTATTTATTTGGTACTTTACTGCCACCAAACTTGGGTTGTAAAAAAATTCTACTCCCTGTTAACATTTTTTTTCAATACATACACCTACTTATTTACAAACCTATAAAAACTTAAAAATGTTTTTTATACAAGTATTTACATAAAAAACAAAATGGCATCGAAAAATTCATCTATCGTTATCAGCAAGAAGCTAGAACTAGAAGCTAGACAATGAATGACAATGCTAATTTTATGTCCGAAGTAACTTATAGAGTCTTTGGGTGCCTTTGGTTCCTCGGAAACGTCAACCAGCCACTGAGATAGCTAGTTAAAGTGACCTAGAGCATTCGGACCTTATTATACAAACATATTGGTCTTCTTTGGTTCCTTTTTTGAATTCCGACAGTTAGACGCTTCTAGGGGAAATTCATTGAGAAGTTTTAAAATATGTAGGATATCTCTCTCTCTCTCTCTCTCTATTTCAATGCGTTATTTCGGCTCTCCTTCCGCCTCTAGGCTCTTCTGGATAATTTATATCCTACATTTACAATATTAAGTAGGCACCTCCTCTTCAAGATTTTAACTTGTAGGCTGTCCGAAGGCATTAACTCACTTTCCATTTCACTGAAAAAATCTTGCACGTTTATATTTTAAATAACCGTGAAATTTGTGTACGTGAGGCTTATAAGGAAGGCTCCCATTATGATGTCAATGCAATATGATTTAAATTCGCTCTTATTTAATGTCGTTGCGCTTGCGCATGGAGGTCTGTACCACTACAAAACGTACGTAGGTGGTTTAAAATAGCTTTTTAATGGTCAATCTATACAGTGAGGAAAACTATACTGGTATTTTTACAAACAAAACATTATGTATGAAGTCAAGTAGACAAGTCTATTATTTTGTTATTGATTATTGAAATATCAATGGCAGTTGTACTATCTGCCTGGGCTGCGGGTCGTTATCAAGAGTTTCCGAGGCCCCGCCATATAAAGACCTCCAGAATAAAAGGAACAAAAGTGGGTTTTAGTCAGTAAAAGTCTGACGCTCCCTCCAGTTACCCACAGCTATCCCACAAAAAAAAAACCATTGACTTTTGATCCCCAAGAATTTTAAAAGCACAAGTATTTCCCCCGTCTGTAGTGTCTTTGCTAGGGAAAATAAGAGTACTATGATCATTTGTTTTTGAGGATACGGCTGCTGTCATAAAAGTGTCGATAAACATGCAGTTTGATATTTTGTATCGATAAGATTTGTATCGATAAACATTGATCACTCTTCACAGAATCGTGACAACTAGCTTCCGATTAGAGTGCGCCTAAATCAGATCAATAGTGTACTGGTCGATTACAATTGGAGGTCTCAGTATTAGCTCACGGAACCGTAGCCAGTGATGGTAATGTCAGGGTCGCGAGCCAACTGGTCCCGCTTGACATTCTACCGAGCAGTGGGTGTCACTCATGTTCGTCATATAAATAAATTCAGGAATGTTGTTATGATTAGATAGCAAGAATTAAAAGTTTAGGCAGCTATAGTAAGCTTATTGACGTTTTGATCGCGGTTTTTATTAATTGGAAAATCCTCATCATCTTCATCTTTTTATCGTCCCACAATTGGCACAAGACTCCCTCACACGGAAAATGATTGATCGCTAATCACGCTTGCTCAATTCGAGTTGACAAGAGAACTTTAAAACAGTCCAGGTTTTCTTGAGATGTTTTCCTTCACTTTAATTCACCTAATCAGTCAATGATGTCCAAGATATACTTAGAAAGTGCATATCACTTAGAAAAATGACATTGGTACTTGCGTGACCTGGAATCAAACCATCAAACCTGCACACACTTATTTTGGTTGGTCATTTAACCAGTGTGCCGCCGTCACGATTTTTTTTTTATTGAAATGTTTGTATACACAATTTTTAATCATATAATCTGGTTCACAATATGTTGTACTTTCAAAAGACTTCTTATTTGTAAAATATGACATTGTAAGTTAAGGAAGTCTACATGCCTACCCAAAAATTTGCAGTACCTACGACAACTCAAAACAGTGCCTTTTTTATCCAGACCCATAATTTTGTAGCCACGTTCAGAGCGATTATAACATAAATCATTGACACTTCAATTTTGAGTAACGTGTGAATTATAAAGGGCCGTATATTTTATTCATTGACTTCACAGAAGTGTTGCTCAGAGAATTTATTTTCTCAGCGCACAAAGGAACAATAGTTTATTTAAACATCGATCAATTTGACGCAGTAACTGCAGTCCCAATTGGCGAAATTCATTTTCCTTGTTTTTATTTTACGATGAATTTGTTTTGCAAAGAATTCGGTGGAAAAAAGCAACAATAATGAAAATAAATAAGACGCTACCTATTCCTATATTTACTTAGGACGGAGTGACATGACTATAGGGTAGCAGGGCTGGCAAAATGCCACGAGCCCCCGACTGAAGAAGGCTCCAGCCCAAGAGAAAGCTCAGAAATATTTTTCATTATTGTACCCTAATTAGTTTTTTTTGATCCTGCTCGATACTCATTAAAGTGAGACAGCTAAAAACCATAACACAATAAAATTAAAATTGATCAAAATGTCGTGATGATTTTTACTGATAGGGTCAGATCAAAATATAATTTTCCGAGGTCCCCACATGGTATAGGTACGTTACTGCTAAGACGGCAAACTTTTAGTCAGCCGGTAGTTTGCCGACAGTAAGTTTAATTTATTCTGCGGAAACTCTAAATGGGGCTGAAACTAGCATGATGCTTTTTACAAAGTCCCTTTTATCATACCTTTATTATAAAAGTTTTATAAAACTTTAAATACTATATAACAAGGCCCACGTTTGTATATAACAATATCACCAAAAGGCAGCGTATTGATCGAGTGTGATACGTTACTTCGAAAGTGTAACACCGAAAGTCATGTCCCCGCAAGTTTATGAGTTCGAAAGTCTTAACAACGAATGCACGCTACCTCGAAAAACTTGACAACGAATGCACGTTACCTCGAAAAACTTAACAACGAATGTACGCTATCTCGAAAAACGTAATGCCGTAGTCATGCGATCTCGAATAACTAAATCTCGAATATTCACTTTTTCGAAAGTCTTAGCCACGAATGCATCTTCCTCGAAAAACTTATGTCCATAGCCATGTGATCTGGATCATTGTGTTTTGATCTTTGTAAATAAAGGCTTATTATGATGATTATGATATTAGAGGTTTAGTTGTTTGAGATCGATATTGCTATGGACATAAGTTTAAGATTTTTAAGATTTCATAGCCTAGAGTAGGTAATAGCTTAGTAACCTAATAACTATGAGTCTTATTAAAGCACCTGTCTCTTAAGTGAGACTATGCGGGTTCGATTCCAGGTCAGGCAAGTGCAGGCACCAAAGCAACTCTTCTAAGTCAAATGCACTTTCCAAGTGTATCTTGGACATTAATGACTGAGTACAGGTGAAAGAAAACATCTTGAGGAAACCTAGACTTTAAAGTCTGAAATCACCGATTTGCCTTGATTAATGCACATCCCTTTTCCGTAGGTATGATAAGAGACATGGGTCCAGCAGTGGGTTAATAAAATGGCTACTGATGAGAATACCGACGAAGTGTTGAATTGAAGTGATTTATTTGAACTCTCCCTTTCGCAGATGCTATAATGTACTCGCAGATTTGTTTGATGTCTTGCAGCATCGTTAATTAATCGACACGCGATCGCCCTATGGGGCTGTCAACAGGACAACCACCTACAATGAAACATAAACCCTAACACCAAGACAAAAGGTACATTTTCAAAGAAGCTCCGTTAATACAAATAAAAAGTTATTGATGATAAATATAAATTAGCTTATCGACTGTTCTGCAGATGGTAAGAAATGTTCTTACTACACAGTAAATATATTTTTGTGTTGTAAACATGATTTTAATGGCTTTCTGATGACTTGAAAGGGTATTTCCACTTCTGTTATATTGGGAAACAAAAAACTAGTGTTATCAAAGTCCAGATCAAAAAATTGCCTTGTATGAAATTTAAGATTGCAAGCAAAATGTACCTACCATATAGGCCCTTTTACATTATTTATTTTTGATGGCATACGTGAATATTTTTTTCATAGTTCGTGGCTAAGTAACGGTCGCACGAGTCAATACGGTAGATGACAACAAGTCAAATTCATTACTTTTATTGAACTGTCAAAAACGGTTACTTTGTATGCAATTTGTATGAAAATATGGAAAATACTAAGTAATGACGTCACATATTTTTCACATCAATCCGTGTACTTATTTCGGTTACATTATCAATAAATAAATGTAAACAGTTTTTGGTTCAAAACGATAAATGAAACTGTCATTGTTTTAAGATGTTTTACAAATTGAATATGATAAAGTATTTTATTTTTGACCTAGTCATCATCTCAATTGGTTATAAGTTTAAGCAACACTTGGCACGGTCAGTCCGTGGATGGGAGAGCATTTTATCATGACGAATCCGCGTTTCGGAAGGCACATTAAGTTGGTGGGTCCCGGACCATTTTCATATCTTTGACAATCGCTATGGGCAGTCAGAAGCCAGAAAGTCTTACAACCAGTCTTAGCAAACGATATCGAATTGCCCAAGTAATTGGTTTAAGGATGTCAGATAGGTGGTCGCCTTATGTAAAAACACTGATACTCAGCTGTATCCGGTTAGATTGGAAGCCGACCCAAACATAGCTTGAGAAAGGGCTAGGCAGATGACGTAAATGATAATAATCGAAGCTTTAATTGCAGTGAAAAATATGACTGTTTTGCATTAAGACAAAACAGGTATTATATGTAGAAGAAAACACAGCAATGATGTGAAGAAGCAGTCCTGTGATTCGTTGAAACTATTGAGAATATCTGTCATACCTGTGTAGATCTGTGTAGATATCGAGAATAACTCCGCCTTTTCTGTCACCAGAGGGCAGTAAATACTTTACCGCCAAATTAGCCAAACGGCGCCATTGCAGTCTTCATCATCAGCAAGCACCTTGACTCATTGCTGTGTTTTCTTCTACATATAATACCTGTTTTGTCTTAATGCAAAACAGTCATATTATATGTCTTCGAAAACACAGCAATGATGTGAAGACCTGTTTGATATCTGCTGGTGATCAGAAATCATAAAACACAAGAATGCAATGTGACAATTATAAATATATATCTATGTATATATCAATAATAATAATTATTATTTTTTAATTAATGAAAAATGAAAAGTTCTTTATCAGAACTCAATTCATGATTTTCATCCCTGAATTTCAATATTCAAAGGGGAAAATAATAAACCAGATAATTAGTTAAAACTTTTTAACTATATTCTTCTTAGCAAGAAACTTAAATTAAAACAATCAAAATAAAAACAAAAACATCTCTTCCTTATTAGAGTTATAAAATATGTAAATGCAGTTTAACTGCTACAAATTAACAATCATTCTCAAACTTAAAAATAAAATTAACTTTTCAGTAATAATTGAGATCAAAATCAAAATATCACAAATAATTGAATGTAATCACACTGATTTAAAATTATTATATAGTAGACCGGAGGCATCCTCATTGATAGATCTACTTATACTTCTACAATAATATTTGGAAAAGGTTTCTAAACACTTCCAGTTTCCTCTTTCCAAAATTTCTTGTATAGGCCTATTATCTATCCAGCCTCTCGAAGCCACTGCTGACCTTATACTACCAGGAGAATAGCCATCAATCTTTGCCAGTTTCAATGCTGACCTCACCCATCCTGCAATCATGGTTCTTGAGGCAGGCTTTGTGTCCCCGGTAATAGATATAAAAAGGGAATTAACATTTTTACTTTGACCCCGCCTGGTCTCTGAAATTTTGACTAACCTTTTAACATTGGCAACTGGACAAATTTTAGGATCCTGGTGTTTCATGAGAAGCCAGCCAGATTGCCTATGAGAACCGGTGTCAGTTTTGGAGCCAAATTTTGGCCAGAATGTTATTGTATCTTCAGTTTCAGTAAATCCTTGATCACTTAGTTCTAAAAGGGTGAGATCATGCAATCTACGGCCAGATGCAAGCAAAAGAATCAATGCAGTGTGCCTACTTTGATAAAAAAGGGTGTCTGAAAATTCAGAAGACTTTAACCATTCAAACAATATTTTAACATCCCACACTGGCGGCTTCGCTGGGCGTGGCTTAGCCAGGCTGATTGCCTTTACCACCTGCTGGACGAAAAAATTCTTGCCCAAGTTCTCAATCCTAGGTGCACAGTAAGTTGAAACGGCTGACTTGTGCAACAAAACTGTGCTGAATGCAAATCCTTTCTGTAGGTATAGACTAGCTAAGAATCTGGCCACATCCTTTCCCTCTGGGCACTTGTTATCCACTCCATGAGTTTCACACCAAAGTATCCACCTTTTTAAAGGCGCACTATATGTGTTTATAGTGGAAGAACGCCAGCTACTCCTCAACAGTTGTTGTTCGTCTTTACTCCAGTCCTTCACTTGATCTCCCCACCCCCAATTTTCCAAGCTTGGAGTACTAGCTTGTCCACTAATGGTGGGGCTAGCCCCGTCGTCTTGTCGAGGAGAAGCCCTCTCAGGTTCTCTATCAGAAGCGGGGGGGCTTGCGCGCGTGCTTTGAGGTCGGGAAACCAGAAGCACTGGGTCCACTGCGGCGCTATCACAATGTATGTCCCTTTTGCCTTGTTCAGATGCGCCAGAACCCTGGGCATCATGCTTGGAGGTGGAAATACCCAAGCAGTCTGAAACTCCCACCTTTGACTGAAGGCGTCGCAGAATTCTGCGAAGCCATCCCTTGAGTCTAGACTCGCGTATCTTGGGACTACGGCGGTATCTCTTGTTGCGAATAAGTCTATTTCTGGAACCCCCCACTGCCTGAACACTGCCTCCGTGGCTGGTGGTAGCAGGTGCCACTCGGGTACTGATTTTCCTCTTGACAGGCAATCTGCTATGCCGTTTAAGCTTCCTGGGAGGTGGTAAGCCGTCATCGATATGTTCAGCTGACAAGTCAGTTCCAGCAACTGGGTTGTGAGACTTAATAACTTTAAGGACCGAGTCCCGCCCTGATTCCTTATGTAAGCCACTAAGGTCCGATTGTCGGACTGTACCAGTATGTGGGCATCCTGCAATAGTGGACCTTGTGTCTTGATGGCTGCATAAACAGCATACATCTCTTTGAGATTTGAGTGCCAGGCTCTTTGATTTTTCGTCCACTTGCCTGAGAGGTATAGACTGTTTAAACTTGCTCCCCAGCCCGCATCCGCTGCGTCTGTGGTCAAGAAATGTGTTACCTTTTTCTTGTGTAGCGGGTTTGGACAGCCTTCTACTGCTTCCAACCACCACCGGAAGTCCTCTCGCACTCCGGAACACAACGTTCTTTTTTGTCCTTTCCGCAAGAACTTCTTCAGGAAGAGTTGTGCCTTTCGACAGTGAAGGCGGCCCCTGGGGACCGCATAGTTGGCGAAGTTTAGCTTTCCCAGCACACTCTGCAGCTCTCTTAACGAGCAGCTGTCCCGATTTAGTAGCTTTGTCAGACAAGCTTTTATGCCCTCTACCTTCCTGGTGGGCAAGGCCATTGTCTGGCACTGAGTATCCCAGACCAGACCCAAGTATTCCAACCTGTGTGTTGGCTCTGTAACCGATTTCTGGTAATTTACGTGCCAACCCAACGATTCCAAGACTGCCAGCGTTTCCGCAACCTGAGCCATTAGCTTGGACCTGTCCTGACAAGCCAGGAGGAAATCGTCCAAATATACCAGAAGACGTATCCCTCGATCCCTGAGGATTTCGGCTACCCAGTTTGACACCGCTGCAAACACCCGGGGTGCCGATGACAGGCCAAACGGTAGAGCTGTTAGCTGGAGAATTTCTCCATTGTAAGCAACCCTTAAAAACCTCCTGTGAGCCTCCGCGACACACAGATGGAAATATGCTTGGTGTAAATCTATTTTCACAAGCCAATCGTTTGCCTGAATAAAAGTTACTATGTCTAATTGTGAAATTAGGAAAAAATGCTTTGTGGTTATATACTTGTTCAGGGCCTTGAGATCGAAGATGGGTCTGAGTCCCCCATCTGTTTTCTTTATTAAAAACATCTTGGAAAAGAATCCCGGATTCATTTCTGCTGGTTTCTCTAAAATGCCCTGGACCTTTAAATCCTGAATTACTTTTGTCATTTCCGGGGAGATCTTGGTGCATATGCAGTTTAAAAAATTTTGATTCGGATAGATCAGAGGAGGTTTGATTCTGAATGGCAAGCGGTAATTTGATATCGCATTTAACACAAACTGGTTCGCTCCTAATTGAGCCCACATTTTGGTGGAAAATTTCAAGCATCCTCCTCTGAACACCCTCTGCGAGTCATTCTTCTTTAGATTTGGTGGACTTATCGTTACTAGCTGTGTTGGTGTGACGTTGACGAAAGGGCCGGTTCTTATTAGAAGTTTGCTTAAATTTCTTATCAAACTTCTTAGACTTATTTTTAAAATTATATTTTTTATTTTGAAAATGTTCACCCCGCTCTGAAACTCTTTTCTCTTTAAGATAGTTTGGAGTATTCAACCAGACCTGAGACCCTCCGAGGGACTGTATAATAGGCAGCAAGGCCTCTCTACCAAATAAGTGTTCAGCACTGGGTGGGACATTTCTTAGTGTGTTCTTAAGATTTACATTAGAAATCTCCTTTAGAATGCGGTCCCGCCTAACTTCAATACACTCAGATCGCTTACCACAAATAACCTGCATAGTAATTTCAGAGTTCTTATGACACAATGACCCTGGTCCAAACACCTCTGACATTTTTTCAACTAATGTTTTAGGATTCAAATTATTTTGATCAGCACTAGCCCAATTCACAATAGCCTGTAAGCCCGTCTTCAACAACTGCCTTTGCTCTAAGACTTTGTTAGATATGCCCGCTAAAAGCAATTCTGTTGCAGCCAAATAATCCTTACTCTTATTGAAGTGACACAACTCATCATTAATACTAAGGCCTGTAAAACCTGGGGTGGCCAGGCAACTCTGTAGTGCTTGCTTGTATCTAATGCCCTTCCACGCCTGGGAGTCAAACTGTTGTAACTTATTTAATTCTGCAAACCTATCTTTATCACTGGGTGGGATAACTTTCTTACTATCAAACTCTGTGTTTAAATCACCCCAATTGACAGACAAAGATTCTGGTTGAGCTGGCAAAGAAATAAACTGTTCTGAACTATTGTTGTTAGTCTGACTAACCCCAGAAAGTTGTGAGCTCGTAATGGTACTGCTTGGACCTTCCTTACCATTATGGCAATATGCGGGATACTGATACTGACTTAAATAATTAGCTAAGTACGACATTTGTGACATTAAAGTATCAACCCGAGGATCGGTTCGAACTTGTCTAGACCTGTACTTACGGTTACGGTTTCTCGCCGACGCACGAGAACGCTTGTTCGGCAAAGGTGACGCAGTGCCCTCCTCAAACTCCGAGGATGAGGAGGAGCTACTTTCCGATGTCCGAGAGCTTGTTGAAGACGATCGCCCTCCATCCGGAGCGGCGGTGTCTTTCGCTTGGTTCTCGTGCGTTTTACTTACCGATTCCATTTTATCGCCGTGTTTTCACAATACTCTATAGAAAAACTCACTTTTTCTTCGTTTTATACCTCTTAGAAACACTTTTCTCTAACGGAAAAAAGTTTTCATGTAACTTGTAAGAATCACAAGAATGCAATGGCGCCGTTTGGCTAATTTGGCGGTAAAGTATTTACTGCCCTCTGGTGACAGAAAAGGCGGAGTTATTCTCGATATCTACACAGATCTACACAGGTATGACAGATATTCTCAATAGTTTCAACGAATCACAGGACTGCTTCTTCACATCATTGCTGTGTTTTCGAAGACATATAATATGTTGTTTTAATAAATCATCCATCAGTTTCCAAACTTCATTAAGATCGTCGGATTGCACCGCTGTGCGTGACCAAGCTTTAGTTAAACAATTCTTCATTTCACACGGCTACTAAAGAGAGTGAATTCGTAAGAATTGTTTAACAAAAGTTGTTTTAGGGTTCCGTATCCAAGGAACGATGATCGGGACAAAACGGGACCCTATTACTGAGACTCCGCTATGCGACTATCCGCGTCTGTCACCAGGCTATATTATGTCTCTTGAACTGAAATAGCAACAGATGATGAGTTTCTATGGCCGCTATTACAACAAATATTGAAAGAGCATTAGAACTAAATAAATATTTTAGGAGCTCACATTGGAGAAAAATGTTTTTTTGGCCATTTTAAACATAAGGGTTCCATTATGAAAGAACCGATTGCTTGGCCAATTTTTAATCTTTGAAATGCAATGAATCAATAGTGTCGTAATGTCAAGATACTTAATTGAAATCAGTTCACATTTTGATGTATTTTTTAATAAAAAAACAATTACGAAGACACATTTAAAACAGATTTGTTATTAGCATGTATATTTAATTAAATAAAAATATGGTTAATCTATTGATCACCCAATTTAAAGACATCGCCGTTGATTATGAACACGTGTCAATGACTTGATATAGAACCAAAGTTATTTGCTTACTGAATCAAATTTCCACCGTTTAAGTAGCTTCCACTCATCACCTCCCGAGCCTTTTTCCCAACTATGTTGGGGTCGACTTCCAGTCTAACCGGATTCAGTTGAGTGTTTTACAAGGAACGACTGCCTATCTGACCTATCTATCTAAGTAGGTAC
This sequence comes from Heliothis peltigera, assembly GCA_958496145.1. Taxonomy (NCBI): domain Eukaryota; kingdom Metazoa; phylum Arthropoda; class Insecta; order Lepidoptera; family Noctuidae; genus Heliothis; species Heliothis peltigera. Next base: position 1,755,659 of record OY292326.1, on the reverse strand, counting down.
TCATATCAAAGTTTAAAAATCTAAAATAAGTAGATTTGAAAAAAAAAAGCTTTGTTCGTAATTAAAATTTAAATTAAGAATAAATTATATAATAAATTTCTGCTGAAACGCTACGATATCAAAAGATATATGGGCGATGAATTACGTAACGGGAAATTCCTTTTCATAAACATTCATGTCATTACAATAAAAAAGATCTTACTATGTCACTTCACTTTTCAAATATGGCCACCATCGAGGGTCAAGATTAACTGACAAGCTGCCGCCGTACACTTGAAATAAATAAAAAGAAATAAAATTAATACCTAGTAATGTTACCCCGCACAATTTAATTTATTACCTTCATTTCATTACAGGAATTAAGATATCAAAATAATTGGACTTCTGTTTCTTTGATAAATTATGCAGGAACACAAATATAGTGGGGGTCATTGATCTCATTGTCATGAATATTTATAGTTCTGTTTTTAATATTAAATAGGATATAAGTGTTCAATGTATGCAAGTTTGATTTTTAATACAAACTTGCTACTACGTATTAACTTTCAGTTGTATTTTCCATGGAAAGTATATTAATTAATTTTCCGTCATTATTTTTAGCTGGTATTAATAGTGTCCAGACCTATTGTCAGCCATGGCGGCCCTTGCCCCTTCTCTCTAAAAAGATCAGCCAGCTGGCAGAATATATCATAGTGCACAATCATTTGCGCAGATACAAGTGCACTCTCTGTTCCCTCACTCTCATAGCCCGTTCGGTGGGCAATACGACACAACCGGGGAGCGATTAGACACAGAACTAACCGACACTTACGTACCAATTTCCAAACTCCAGGTTACTTTTGTGAAAGTTTCTAAAAAAAAATCCACAATGCAATTGCAGCCCGAATCGAATGTAACATGCAACTACTAGACCAACGAGGCAGTCATTTAGCTTCTACATCTGTGACAGTACAAAATGTTACTCACGTTCCATGAATAAACCAGAGATGTGTCTGCATCCGTACGAACCTAGCTTTTAAAATGCTGCAATATTCAACCGTATGCAGCTCGATGGGTCCAAAGCGAAATAACAAACAGTATGACACAATTAATATTAAAAAAAAAAACAATAACAAACCCGCTATAACAACCTCCTTCCTGAACTGGGTTTATAAAAAACCCTGCTGTATAAATTTAACGAAAAAAAAATTACTTTTCCATACAAAGTGACGACTTGATAAGTTGAAATGTGACGATCCATAAATTTTTATGAACATCGAGATTGTTTTTTTCGCCAATTATTACACGGCCGGCTTACACGGCGTTATGATTAATGGTGTATTGTAATTTTACACTGTTATCGGGTATCAGGAGTGTAAAGTGAGCCTGTAAACCAATCAATATGGTGTAGGTACAGCCGAAGTCAGTCAGCCGTGTCTCGCAGTTGAATATTTTGTTGTTAACATAATTGGGAGCCGCGAGAAATGACATCGGGTATTTTACGTGAATGCGGTAACTAGTCGGGCTTTAGCATATGAATAATGTTTAAGAACGATTGCATACTGCAACATTTAAGTAAGTACCTACCTATGTCGAAGTGATAGTCCCCTCAAATGTCCCAAAAAATGTGTTGACGTGTAAAAGTATTGATTTCAACCTATTTGCAAAATAAATATCATTTATCATCGGACTCTCTTAGAGTGAGGAAATAGAGAGTGCATCTGTGTCCACCGAAATGTTTATGCACTATATTTCCTGCGCAGCTGGTTGATCTTCTGAGCGAGTTATGTCTAAGCTGCTGTGGCCGACCATCTTCTTAGACGCCATTTTTAGGGTTCCGTACCCAAAGGGTAAATCGGAACCCTATTGTTTTCGCTCCTCTGTCCGTCCGTCCGTCCGTCCGTCTATCACCAGGCTGTATGTCATGAACCGTGATAGTTAGAGAGTTGAAAATTTCACAGATGATGTATTTCTGTTGCCGCTATAACAACAAATACTGAAAACTAGAATAAAATAAATATTTTGGGGGGCTCCCATACAACAAACGTGATTTTTTTGTTCATTTTTGCTCGATATCGATAACGGCAACAAGTAGATGCTTGAAATATTCACAGAATATGGAATGTATTACTCACTTCAAAAATAAGTAATTTTATTATAATTAAATTAATATTTGACGGGGGCTCCCATACAACAAACATGATTTTTTGCTCGTTTTAATATTACGGAACCCATCGTGCGCGCGTCCGACTCGCACTTGGCCGATTTTTTTATTATGATGTCCTGCTTCTTACCTTTTATTCTAGTAAATATTTTACAACTCTCTCAGGTAATTCTTAATGCGACGACTGTTAGCGGGAACTTCATATCACATTTCAATAGAAAGAACTTTCGGAATTAAACAAAGACAATAAAAACGTGGAAAAACACTGATTGGCATATTTATTTATTATTTGAATTTATTTTTACCTGACCGCACCCGAAACAGCCTGTATGCCACAGGCTTCTTTTCACATCGCACGAATTCAAAACGGTAGTAAATGGTCAACACATAATTATTAGGTAGGTTACCCATACATGTAAGAACTTACAATTTAATTATCAATTATTTAAACAATCAGAACCAAGTTAATTTTACAGTAGCTCTCAGTTTTAACCGGTCTTTTTAAAACGCTCGCGGAATCTCTTGTAGGTACCTACATTTCAAGGTTTTTTTAATTACACTCTTTTAAATGCAACCTTTTTCGGATGGGTAAATTGTTTTGTAAAACAAGCATCATTACTACCAAAATATGTAATTTTTAACTTTACACTTGAGGCTTATTGCAATTTTTTTTATAGGCACTAAATCGTACTTACAAATGCAACAGTTTGTAAGGATGTCTATATGCTTGTAACTATGTGTTTTATTCGCTAAAATTACTAGATGGATTTTAATGAAACTCGGCAGTAATATAGCTGTCTTAATTTCTTATTTATGTATTTATTATAAATGTTAGAAAAGATATCTAGTTTTAATTCCGCGAGACAAAAAACCAGCATTGGGTGCAGGATGCTCATGCAATACCGCCCTCCCGCCCACTTACACAAGCACAAGCAAGGAAGGAAAGATACCAATCTTCCTTTTCTACAATGGTATCTTTCCTTCCTTGCTTGTGCTTGCAACGCCTGATTCAATAAGTTATGTATTTATTTATTAGGGTCTACCTACATCTTCTGTGTATAAAAGAGTTATTGTATGTGATTAATATATCTTAATCTAACACAGTTGCCATTTACTGGTTAACTAGCGTTCAAAAAAATTCATCTTACTTTCTTAATTTATCTTGGACACCAGTGACTGGTTAAACGTGAAGGAAAACGTCTTGAGAAAATTACACTTCAGTCTGAAATCGGTCTTGAGCAAGCGTGGTAATTTGACGCTCAATCTTTCTCTGTATGAAAGGCCTATGCCCAGCAGTGGGACAATAAGAAAGGCGGTTGTGATAAAAAAAACACTTAATCCAATAAAATAGTCGCAAATCAATCCATTGATAAAGGTGTAAAGGTCAAAGAATTATGAACAAAATAAAAAATGACGATCCTTCATCCATAAATTCATAAAGTCGAGCGATCATAAACAAAAAGTGATCGTTAAATTGTCGAAACTCGAGTCATTTCGATAATCATTGCCGACATTTTGTATCTACACGTCGAACTGAAGCATAATCGTTATTTTTTGTCAATTGATTTAAAAAAATGGCCGTATTTTATGCGGCCCGTCCTGTTTTTAGTTCGGCATGAGCCCATAATCATCGGAGGAAGCCATTGTGTGGATATATTAATGCAAAAATATATGCAGGGACATCAATATTTTTGAGTAAAGCAGTTTCGAATATTATTATAAAAGTAAGAAAATCGCTCCCATTGCTACCAGAGTTCCTAGTATCAGTTTGGGTGGACACTGTTGTTTGGAAACTCGTATATCTGTTAATATGGTCAGGCTACTGGCTAGTAGTAGGTAATAAAGCAATTATTTTAACCCATATAAAAAGATGCGTTTATGTGCCATTTTTAAGAGTTATAGGAACGCAAATTAAAGAAGAAACTGCAAAGGCAATTAGAAAACCAGTTTACATAAATCAATCAAAGTTTTTAATTCTATTTTTAATTTAATATACCTACTTAACAAGCTGCTTCTAAAACCGAAAACAAAAGAAAAACTTCGTTGTTGTATTACCTTCTTCATCTTAAATTACACATGACGAAACCAAATACTTTTTAAAGAAAAAATAAGACTGGGAAAACAGGATACAAGACAACAGGACAAGACAGTGTTACAAACTTAGGGACGCGCTCTTCAAAAAGATCAGGTTGTTCGTAAGAGTTAGCGGGGCTCTGGCACACAGCGACCTCCAGAAGGAACACAGTGGGTTTTAGTCCCACCCTCAGAGGTCATTTGATGATTTCCCACGAAAATAAAGAGGTGTACCCCTGAGCCCCCAAGTGATATCGGTAATTGTTTTTGTTACTTAAAGGGTAAATATTTTTGGGAGTTGGTAACACTGACCGAACAAATGATAGCAAAAGCGCGATTTGTCAGTAAAATCGCCACTTAGCTATACACAATCGTAAATTCACAATATCAGATTGTTTCTCCTTATCTCGATAAAAGCAATTTGTGCAGTAACTTAACGTGCATGCCCAAGCTAGGAATCGAAGCCGGTTCACCTCACACGGCGATAACATCTCCACCATGTCGAATTTTATGAAGTGACGAACAATTCCTTAAATATCTTCGTCCAGTTAAGGACTTATAGGCGGATGTTTCGCAGTAATTAATTATTACTGGTACCTTCATATGTATCGTAGATAGATATAGTAACTATAGATATACTAATACCTATAAGAGGAATGGTTTGATTCTTTGTTTGAAATGAATAAGTCTCAAAAACCACTTGACCGATTTGAAAAATTCTATCACTATTGGGAAGCTAGGCTATCCCTAGTGAATTTTAGTACGGGAAAAGGTTCCCCGGAGACGTGGGAGAAACCACGAGAAACTGGTGGAAATTTTTATGTAATCTATACCTATGTTGTAAAGCTGAAGACGTTTTTTGTTTGTTTGCTTAATCTCAAAAACAATTGGCCCGATATTTTATTTTTTTATCATTTTAGATAGCCCAGGTATCGAGGAAGGCTATAGGATATTTTTTATCCGCGTGCGCGAAGTGGTTCTCACGGGAAGCGCGTGTAACCGCTAGCGGGCGCTTGTAATATATTGGTACGGCTGTTTCTTCACACATTTGTGACAAATATCACGTTTACATAGGTACGCGTGTAAATAACCATACGAAAGGAAAAGTTCACACATTTAGACATGAATGACCGCTCATATATCAGGACATTGAACTTTACTATCTCATTATCTGACTAGCCTTTTCCCAAGCTATTTGAGTCGGCTTCCAGTCTAACCAAACGTACCTGTGTGTCAGGTCAGTACCAGTGTTTTGCATGGAGCAACTTCCTATCTGACCTTCTCAATTTAGTATCCTGGGTAAACCGGTACTCTTAGTAAGACTGGTTGTCAGACTTTAATTAGCTGGGACTCGCCAATTTAACGTGCTAAAATACAGAGGAACTCGTCATGACAAGATTGTTACCCATCCACGGACCAACCGCGGTAAGTATTGCTTAAACATATTTATCCACGAATATAATACTTAGCCACGAGCCCTTATTTGAACTATAACATGTAAAATGTACTAATAAAAGCACATGGAATTACCTAAGTAAAGGCACTCCATACTAGCCGAGATAACCGGCGGCGCTTAATTCTTTACAAAGCGAATTAAGTAAGTATCCTTAATAATTAATACAGTGAGACCGAACCGAAATGAATTCTGTATTTCGTATCGAATACAAAAAACAGCATTGAACTTGAAATGTTGAAAGACTGGCTTCAATTCCACACGTTTTTTTGCGAACAAACAACATACATGTTATATACAGACTTGCTCCATATTCGCGCCAATTCTAGCTTGACCTTTTCCAATAATGACAAGAGTGAAAAAACTGGAAACTTCTACACATATGCACACCGCGGCGATTAATGTTAATAAATGATAAATGCTTTATAATTAAAACAATCATGTGAGAATCCTGAAATGTGGAGTATTCATTAAATCACTATGAACATGAGTATGATGGCATCCAGGCCGACTGTCGGCTACGGCGGCCGTTCTCTTTTATGGAGATCAGCCAGCTGTGCAGGACATATTATAGTGCACAAGCACAGACACAGGTGCACTCTCTATTCCCTCACTCTCATAATCCGATGGGACGGCAATCCGACACGACCAGAGAGAGATCAGGCGCAGGACCGACATCTACGTGCTCTCCGATGCACGGGTGTATCAATCACCAACTTCCAGACTCCAGGCTGCTTTATGAAAGTTTCTTAAAACCCACAAAGCGATTTCGGCCCGCCCCGGGATTCGAGCCCGAGACCCCGTGCACAGCAATCGCTCCTTGCGACCAACGAAGCAGTCAAACACATGAACATTAGAATAAACTTACAGTGTAATAATTTTCTGTTTATGGAACGAACTATTTTATATTTATTGCTTATTTCAAAATCAAGGCAGTATCTCAATATTTTTTTTAATGTTAACTGTTAACAGGTACCTAATAAAATAATAAAAATTCCAAGCTATCTTTCATACCTACCTATGTTATGAGGAGTGAAGGTGTACCTAAAAGTTAGCTTTTCTGGAGGCTGTCTTTTAGTTTTGAAGTTCGAAAAGTGTTGATTTGAATATTTGAGTTTCACTGACCATAGATAAAAAAAAACATACCATAAAAGATACAGCACGCATGCGCGCGAACGACCTAAATCGGGGGATATAAACACTGAGTGATATAGTATGCCTTGTTTCTCATTAAAACGGTATCTTAATGATTTATAAATGTATAAATAAATAAATGTATGTATTTCATTGCCATTTTCTCCTTTCATTAAGCCGATTTTAATGCAAATTTATATTTTCAAAGTATGTCATGTGGTAATGGGTTTAAAATCGGAACATCGATCTTTTAAAATAAATAATTTTGGCGATTTATAGAAATGGTTACGTCCTTATTAATGTGTTCCGAAAATAAACCAAAATAATTACTTTTCAAAATTAATAATCGACTTACCTACCTATTTGCATTATGGACATGCTTATTTTATTAGAGTTAGTATTTACTCGATATGTTTTGATAAAACCATAAACGTTGTAAAAATATATTATGTAGGAAAAATTCAAAAAGTGAACAACTTAATATAGGCTGATCATGATGACATCATCACAGTTTCCGTCGTAGAGGTCAATGGTCATTCTTCAAAACAAAATCATATTGGCATCACCGCCCCATGATTTAGAATCTATGAATTCATTATAAGAGTAATCCTGTACATCAAACGAATAACATTTTATTCTTATATCGAATAAGTCCATAGAATCGATTTAATAATCGATTAATCAAAATTTATTAGAAAATAAAAGACAGCTAAAATTTTGAATAGGTAGGTACTAATATTTTTTCTAGTAAATTATAATAATACTGGCGTTAAATAATTCGATACCTAATATAATGAAAAGGTCAACAGCCATAAAGTTAGTGTCCGCGATTTAAGAAAAAAAAAGGAAATAAAATTAGTCGAAAATTATATTTGAAAGATCCACTTATGGTAAGATATGAATACTTCGCGAGCATTTCGCGTCTGCCAAACATGGAGAACGAAATTTACATTACAAAGCGTAAAATTAACATCTGCCCTTCTTTATATTGGTAGGGCTGACAGATACAGAAGTAAAGACCTGAAATCCTGAATCTAAGTATCTTGAGGTGAGATTCCACCTGTGGTCCACACAAATGTTTCTTCCGCTCTCGTAAACAGTTGAACACAAATTGAGTGTGAACATTTCTATCATGTCCGCGAAATTGCAATCCTTGTGCGCGAACATCATGCTAACAGAGGACTCTGACCGAACCGTACAGTTTTTGTTCACAAACAATTTTGATGGAATCTTGCCATTCCTTCAATCATCGTAACATCGTAGGCGCTAGGTGGAGTTCACCCTGCCTTAGACCAAAAATAATAAAAAAATGCTCCTAGCCGTAGACTCTAATACAATTTTGTGTGTGAGTACCCCGAGTGTAACGTACCTATTTGAACAAGACTTGCCCTCAACTGACTGAAGAATTTTGAACCTCCTTTAAAGGACACATTTTTATAACACCAACTGAAACTTATTTATTCTTATTTCACAGCAGTAACAAATTCTTCGTATTATGTGGATAATACCACTCCTTCCGACCCAAGAATAGCACAACACGATACTAGAATGCGTAGGTGCGATCGCAATGCAGATACACATGGCTTCACACGGAACTAAGTCAACAATTTGGACACAAATAAAAATATGTCAACAATGATGCCTTTAAGCGAGGGAGCGGGTTACATCAATAATCCTACTACTATTATAAAGGCGAAAGTTTGTAAGTATGGATGTATGGATGTATGGATGTTTGTTACTCTTTCACGTAAAAACTACTGAATGGATTTGAATGAAACTTTACCACAATTTAGCTTATACATCAGAATAACATATAGGCTACTTTTTATCCGGGTATGGAAAGTACTTCCCTCAGAAATCGGGTGAAACCGCTGGCGGAAGCTAGTTATTTATAAAAACAACTAAGGTCGCATAAGCAATGCAATTCCTCAACGAGATAATTTAATCCCATCAACCCTACGAACAGAAGCAGAGGACGAGGCCATCCTAATCAGCAGGTAACATAGGAAAATATCCGAAAATTCGCCCGAACCCGAAAAGAAAAAAAAAACTAGAGGCACGGAAGTGTCTGTATCAGCTAAGTTCAAACAAAAGGTTAATTAATTACTTTTATCAAGAAAATAAGAGTAAAAGAAGTAAATGTTTATTGTGAGCCAGGAAGAGACTGGGGCCCGTGCATGCACGCAGAGCTGGCCATTCACTTTGATAAATAATACTCCGAGTCGTTAAACCTGAAATGGCTTTAGCTACATTGTTCAACTTTTCAGGAACTAAGTTTTAATAGGTTTCTCAGCCTATTTTCAGTAATTGTATCCACAAAATTTTGTTATTAAAATACTTCGTCCCCTATTCATAAAAGACTAACTATTCCCTGCTATTCGGATGAAAGTAGCCTATGTGTCTACCAAAATTTATTTATATCGGTTCAGTAGTTTTGGCGTCAAAGCGTGACAGACAGTTATTTTCGCATCGAATATTATGAGTAGTAAGAATTTTTGATAAGGACAAAACATTATAAAAAATGTCGGTTTGTGTTCGGCAGTTTGGGTCCCTTCCAGAGTGAGAGATGGTCACTTTTAAATGACTATTATCCATTCTACGGCCGTACACTGAGATGACAAAATCATTGGGCACGTGTAACAAGGTCCTGGCGCCATTACGTGACAGCCCTACCTGATAGGTATCACATCACAAAACGGACGGCATATCATCTTTTTTTAAATGAAAATGTCAGCCGCGATATGTTGTTTTAATATTATTACCAGTCCCCGTTTGTTTGTCAATTCTGCCGTGTTCTCTTTTTGTTTATTAGCTGTTAACACGCCCGGTTCCCGGTGCTTAATCGGTTCTTGACGTTTTTGTAAACGGTAAACTTTTAAACCTAGTTAAATATTCATATTAACGACGTAAGTCAAGACACAAGCTTCGCGAGGCTCGAATAAAAATAGAATACAAGAAATTATTTATGGTTCAATAAAATTTTAGAGTCTTTATCGAGCTGCTCTTTGCATCTCAACGTTGGAATATTAACCAGATATATTATGGTACGTACGACTGAATCTCAGCTCAGTGGTCTTATTTTCAGTTTATGAACATTTATAACATAAAGTAAACTTGTGACAAGATAATAGTGGGCATGCCTTTAAAATGCCCGGAGCTCATCGCTCACCGCGGTGCATTTAAATTCATTTTAAAGCACATAAACAAGTAGCTGCATCACTGATGTATGTGCATTATCTTTATTGTCTTGGCAGTCTAAGTTCATCGATTATGGACATATGCGTAATTTCTAAACTCACCTTATTAGGGTACTCCAAGGAAACAAATCACACAGCCTTTGTAAACACTACAATCCCGCCCGTGTTGCACGTGGAACTGGCACTAATATTGTCCAAAACACCGAATTGTCAAAAAAAAAACAAATGTGAAACTATTCTAAATTCAAACGGCGCGCAAATCAACAGAAATGTGTCAGTGGCGCGTCGCGGCGGACGGCCTAGGCACTAAACGTGTGTGGAATAGCGATAATGGCGGGCACCAAAATCGAATTTTTCGAAATTTTGAGAACGGTAGTGTCGCATCGGTGGCGAGGTTTTGAATGGCGCGGCGGGCCGCTGTACATCCGAGACTGGCTAACAAAGCGGCAGGACATCGACTTTATAAATTGATTTTGTCCAACACGACGTAACTGTACCACTGTGTAGATTCGGCTAGAGATTTTTCTCCGATGCCCTTACTAAGCAACCTATTAGCGCTAATTCATGACACAATTATCTCGTCTAGTGTTTATTGCATCTTATATTGTTTTATCACCTATTAAGACTGATAAAATCTGTTACATTAGCACCTACGAAACAAAAAGATGACCAGAAAATTTTGAAAAAGTCGTTACGTTCGGTGCAAGTTAAGAAATTAGGTAATTTGACTATTTAAACTAATTAAAAGTTAAACCTAACGACATGTCGAGCTAAGTACCTATCAACCAAAGGGTCGATTGGTCATAAGGTTAAGCAACGTTTACCGCGGGCGGTGCGTAGATGGATGACCCTTGTTAAAAGGAGTTGAAATATATTCCATCGTTTTCTATCTCGAAGAGTATCGTATAAATAATGAAAAAAAATGCCAATTAGTATCTCAATAGAATCGGAGTTGACTGCCCTGCCTAGAGGCTTTGACTACATAATAAAAACTTCGTATGCTTTCAGATTCTACCAAACAAAAATGTACAGACGCCAACAAATCAAGCTGCCCGAAACTGTCAAATTTTCCCCCATCAAACTTTTACCATGTGCTTCAGCGGTAAAGTTCAAAATCTATTAAAGAAATCAGACAGAAATTTGAAAGCTTGATGTTTTCTTCATAAACTACATAATTAAAAACGAATCAAAATAAAGAACGCAACTCCTAACACTCAACAGACACTTAAACGGTACATTATCATTTGTAAGAACCACAAAACATCTTAATTTGGGCGTACCACTAATCTTTTGTACAAACATTTACACACGCAATGACGTTTGCTTACAGTAAACACTTCTATGGCATCTATACAAAGCTAGAAGCACTTCAGTGGTCAATGATCAGAACCGGTAAAGTGTGGTTAAGATACACATTAATTTTCCTTTTGGCAGCCACAGTCACGAATAGATGACAAGCCAAAAAGTGTCCAGCACGCCGCTGTCACGACTACATGACAGACTTTTAAAGTAAAATATTAATAGTCAGTTTTAATCGACATAATTCCGAACTCACTACTATATTGTAGGTAATGGGTAAATTCTAAGCTTGACGCTGAGGGCACGTGTTTCTTTTTTTGACGTGGCGGTCAAAAGTTTTGAAGATGTGACTCAAGTAGTGTCAATGGGCCAGGTTGAGATTTCCAACGTTTTGTAGCTGTTATTTAAAATCTATGGAACTGTCTTACCAAGGAGTATCGCTTACCCAGGTAACTGGGTTGATGAGGTCAGATAGGCAGTCGGTCCATAAGAGCCGAACCCAACATATCTTGGGAAATGGCTAGGCAGACAATGTAACTGCTGCTCCACTATACCTTGGGCAATACCCAAAGACAGGTGCACTGGCTGCCGCTCGCGTCCCATGGGAACTGCTTCGGACGATTGACGATTTTTTTAATCAGACTAGTTGTGTCTGAAATTAGCGGCTTCAACCAATTCTTTAGCTATGTCAACATTTCAGGGATTTGGTAACTTAGAAGAGGTCTCTTGAAGCAAATTCTACATTCATCAAGTCCGTTCCTTTTAGTTTCTCTAGTCGCGGCGCTCATAAATACCTAATCCAACCGATATTTTAGATAGAATTTTATTAATGTTAACATACATACAGTAGGTACCTAATATTTTTAAAATGACCATGAACTCTAAATATTCGTCATTTCTTCTCAGAGGTCATTTAGGAAATACTGGCGCCATCTATGGGCAGTTTGTAATAAATGTCTAAAAGTGTATGCAATTTATCTTGTCTACACCTGTATCTAAACAAAAAAATTTAATGTGAGTTCATCTTAATCATAAACAACCTTGTGAACTTACTTTATTTTAGACAGGAAGTAGGCTCCGTCATATCGTAATTGAGCCAAAAATTGCTAAGCAATGCTTGGTGCTTTGTGGCTCCAATAATGGTGTTATCTGAGGGAGTTATATACAACTTAGATAGAAGTTTTACTTTTTCTTGGCCTGAAAACATGATGCTGGATGTCATAATGAGGAGTTATGGTTTTATATTGATAAATACTGTGAAATCAGCAACATGCGAGATACTAAAATGACCTTAATCAATTATGCATTGAGATCAAATTCTGTAACCTAATAACGAGGGATTGTTGGCACAAGTGCGCGTCTGCAGGCATTGCGCAATGCTTGGATGTATTGTAGTTTTACCAAGATTTTTTTAATTTTGCCTGTAATCATTTAAGGAGTCGTAACGGTGTCAAAAATAAAAAAGTACCCGATACAAATTTCATAAACGCGAATGTCTCCGGTGTGTTAGGTAATCACGCTGAAACGCCTGAACCGATCAAGATGAAATTGGATAACTACAGGAGAGAGACGTATTTTTTTTGTCGGCGGCGAGTCTCGAAGAGATGTCAGCAACACAGGAGGCCCCTTAGGGCCAGGGTCTGCCTGGGCTGCGGGTTGTTCGCAAGAGTTACCGTGGCCCTGGCACACAAGGATCTCCAGAAGGAACATAGTGGGTTTTAATCAGTAGAAGTCTGACACCAGAGCCAGGGTCCAGAGCAGAAATCATCAATACTTGTTGCATCCCAACTTCAGAAAAGAATATTCACTTGTTTGTATTGCATCGGAATGTATGCACGTGATAATATAATAAACAACAGAAAGCCACAATTCAGCCGCTATCTTATGCCACCTCCGAAATATATGCAAATCAGCCGGATTATCTTGTTCCGCCGAAACGACACGGACGCGAGCTTCATAATAATGTTTAAAAGATTGTCTAATATAAACGGTTTTTGACATTTTCCTGTATACGTTTTAGATAATCTGACAGCGCAATAATGTAAGGTACTTAGTCTGTATTTCTAAATAAATAATATCTTAATTTTATTGGACAAAAGACAAGCTAATGCTGGTTTTACGTTTTTAAAGTGACGCTAACAGCGGGTGGCTTACAATCCAAGGAGGATTATAATATGAACATTTAGTTTATTTCATAAAAACATACTTGACCATAACTGTATTTCTGATTGAGACACCTCGAACCATCTCTGGAAAAACCGTTGTAATACTACTTCTCTTACATTGCAATTTTCAAAAGTAACTTTTGCTCAGAAACGTATACAGGCGCTTGTCATTATTTATCTATCCTCCTTTAGTCTGCGCAGAACATCATCGGTATCAGTTTAACCAGGTGCACCTGCAGCTGAGTACCATCGCTTCAGATGGAGCGTATGCCTATCTGACCTCCGTAACCCACTTACCTGGACCATTCGCGGTGGCGTAGCTATCTTGGGGCTAGGCGGGGCAGTGCTCCGGGGCCCTTTATCTTTCGTGTCTACTAAACACACTATGCCGAACGTACGCGACCGAAGTTCTGCGGCTGATTTTACGTTCCAACGTAATTTCGGCATAATGTGTCGCCAGTTCAAATAGCAGGCGTAATCATGCCGATCTTCCGTCGCGTATCCTCGGCATAGTGTGTTTAGACACTAAGAGGGCCTCGAATCCTCACCAGAAAATCTCAGGTTTTAAAAGTAAAACAAACTCGGACTTATCATACAATATAATTAAAAGATCTTGTCTCAATATCATTTACATAAGTAAAAACTTCTCATACTATTTACATACAATTCACAACTCATTTACAATAGTAATAAATCACAAAAATATATAAAAAAAAAACAATCTGAAATAAAGTGGACAGTACAAAATCTCCTCTCCATTTACATAGAACCTCATTTGATCATATACTACATAGACTGTACATTATTTACATGTTTCAAATACTGCATTTTTGTGTCGTAGACATAGTCAAAGAATTTCTTTACTGCCGGCACATCAAACTATCCGAAACTGTCAAATGTTCCAAATCAATTTCGAACCATATGCTTCAGTGATAAAGTTGAAAATCTGTTAAGGAAATTTGACAGATTGTAGTAGCTTGATGTCTATAAGGTTTTGAAGATAGAACTGTCAAATACATACATTCTTGATACGAATCCTGGATTATGAAATATTCTAAGGTCGATATTATAGTGTTGTACTCAAAACTTAGGCACAAATTAAAATTATTTTCAACCAAACGATGGGGTCCAAATCGATGAACCGACGCCAGCACCTTCCCAATCCGACAAATTTCTTTAATACATTTTAAACCTTATCACAATACCGGAAGGTTAATATTCGATTGGTAAAATTTTACAGAATCGGGTTGACCTGCTGGCTTCTTTACAAGACAAGACAAGATCTATGCTTGAGTTTTTTTTTCTATAATACCAACCTTAGTAATTTTTTATTAGTAATTTTAAGTTACCACATTTGTGAAGACAGTAAGTTCTTAATTTATGTACATAGTTTAATTCCAATATCGATAAATTACATCACATTCAACAGTGGAGGTCCACATAATGAAGATCAAAAATAATTGCGATCTCTTAAAAACATAACCTTCCTTTCTGGCGTCATCGGTTAAAAATACATGTTTCAATTTGATGTCGATAGTTTTTTTTACAATATAAGCTCATTGTTTCTTTTAATGCTAGTTTTGTTTCTAGGCATTGCCGTTTGAAAATTAAACTGTCTTCTAAAAGATTTTTTTAAAGAGAATTTCGTATGGTACGTTAATTTCATCAAGACAACAGATTTAAGCTCTCATTTGTAACCTTCTTGGTTGGCACACTTGCTAGTAGCCTAAAAATTGATCAAGGTTACAAAATACATACTATGTATACATTTATTAATGACATTGTACATACACCAGCATATCAAGCTACCCGAAACTGTCAAATATTCCCAATCAACTTTAAACCATATGTTGCAGAGATGTTAATGTTGAAAGTTGAAAATCTATTAAGAAAATTTGACAGATTGTAGTAGGTTGATGTGCTGGCGTCTGCACCTTAGACCTCCACAGTATATCAGAATAACCCTCAAATAAATTACACAAAATTCGTACAACAATTATTGTGCTCGAGTTTTGAGATCAGAATCAATCTTAGGTCCGCACACTCAGGGTCTAGTCAAGCATTGCTTCATTACAATAAATGGTGCTTAAAATCTATGATGTACAAAGTTCATTCATTTTGAGCATACAGATGCTTGAGTTGAATAAAACAGACTTCACACTCGTTTGTGATGACATAAATTCGAATTAGGAATGAGATAATTTTAAGCCGGTTGTAGACTAACGGCCGAAATTAATAACCTATCTATGCGTGGTTTTGCTTCCTAGAGACTGAATTTTAACATTAGTCCCATATAATTTTTGTCAAATTCCTATCTCTAGTAATCATAACAACGGATAGATTATTAATTTCGGCACTAAGGTCCACTGTCTGAGCATCGGTGTGGCTCGGTACAGCTTGGGAAATATCGTAACAATTAGAATGTACACTTCATATAAAAAAGATACATTTTATTTGTCACCCAAAAGTATCTTATCGTGCCGTGTCGTGCCAACAATGAGTACCGGGCATTATACGACCATGCTAGGACTATAGGCCTTTTCGTTGTATGGTTTAGGGCCCATTTAGACGGGGAAAGTTTCTCGTCTCGAAGATACGATAGTTGAAGGAATATAAAACATTTCCTTCGTCTAAAGATTCACACTTCTCGCCCCTTAACATGGGCGACAAGCGGCGTGTCATTTCGTGTCATACGAAGCTCGCTGGCAAGATTTTAGTTCTTGTCAGAATGTAAAAATTTTGTTAAGATTATGTTATGGAGACATTCCCGCACCGAAACGTGCAAGAAACTATCTCCGTCTAAATGACACTTTAGTCAGGGAACCAAACACGCGGGTGCTCGTTTTGTCAACACAAAAAAATGCTCTGTCTGTTTACAATAAAAGAATTTGATAAGGAAAGAAAGCTAAAATGCTGCGAAAAGTGCTTGTAATTCTAGCTATTATGTAGATTCTTGTTCATTTCATCTAAACGTGTGGTCAAAAATATTTAAATCATGGGATATTTTCATACTGAATTCATTAAAAAAAATGCGCGATCGTCGCTATTATAATACATTTTGAACTTTTCGGGCCTGTTTCACAGGTTACAGATAGCCACTATCTACCAGATAAATTAAAAAATGGAACAGAATTTGTATGAAATTATCTGCCAGATAAACTATCTGGAACTTATCCGTAAACTATGAAACTGGCCCTTAAAGTGTTTGACAACATTCAAAAACAGAGTGACAAAAATTCTATCAATAGATAAAATTATGCAATTGTGTAATTGGTTGAAAATCAGGAAAACATAATTAAATTCATATTTTAATCAAGTTTCGGGAGTTAAATTTCATAAGTGCCACCAAACCAACTTGTAGTCAAAACTTACACTCATCAAAACAATTGTTTGTCATTTATATTAAATATCACACCTTCTAAATATTACTTGGTGAAGCTCAAATACATTAAATAAAAAAATATCTCTTTTACATATCTATAGTAATTTTTGTATCCAATTTTGTATAAAAGTTTCATCAAGTAATAAATTGTTGTAATGTATTTAAATAACATAACAAACTATAGTTTAGTTGGGTATGTAAGATCCTGTTCATTCCAATAGGATAGTTGACAAAAGTCAAATTCATTACTTTTATTGAACTGTCAAAAACGGTTACATTCTATGCAATTTGTATGAAAGTAGGAATTATGACGTCACAATTTTTTCACATCAAGCCTATATATAAGCTTATTTTACTTAAAGTATCAATAAAAAAAAAACAAATAGTTTTTTCTTCGAAACAATAAATGAAAGTGAAATTATTTTAAGATGCTTTACCAAATTAATATCATAAAGGATTTTATTTTTGACCTATTAGTCAACTACCCGATTAGGTCGGCTTTCAGACTAATGGATGCAGTTTAGTCTCTGATCTCCTCGACCTAGAGAGAAATTCAATAAATGCGACAATCGACTAGTTGGATCAATTAATTTTAGCATGTCTAGTTCTTTATTAGAAAGAGACAGCAAGAGTACTTAACACTTGTCTCTTTCCCGCTCAGTGATTTGTAAAAGATAGCAATACTTATGTTGTGATCATTTTTCGTAGTTTCCCTACGCCTGCAGACCTAAGAAAGGACATGTAACGGGTTTAACAATACTTCCTTCAGGTTCCAGGCGAAATTGCGAGATATACTCGTTTCACATAGCTCTCGCCAAACTTATTGGCGCCACGGAACACTGCGCCAGTCGCCGCGTAGAAACCAATTTAGGTATCAACCGTTGGGGGAGGTGTGGGAGGCCATATGCGCGCACTTGTGCTTAGAAATTAGCTGCGGACCGCCATTAAGTTTGGCGAGAACTGTAGTCTTGTCACATAAAAACATGTACCATAGCCTTGTATGCAGCTCCTCATTTCCCGCCACTTGACACTCACTCCACATCTAGCGTTTGCACTATTAACACTTAGTCTATGGTCTGTTGTCTATGACGCGCGTCGTTTTAACGTCACTTTACCGCGGGCTAACTGAGATATGTATATCCGTACCCGCTCTAGGTTTGTTTTCTTTACCCATATCTGAAACAAAGAAAATATAATTTAAAAGGATATTTTGAGAATGGCGTCCAGACCAATTTCCGGCAACGGCGGCGATTCTCTCTAAGGAGATCAGCTAGCAACAGGATATATTAGTATAATATAGCCATAGCATGCACATTTGCCCAGACACAGGTGCACTCTCTATCACTCATAGTCCTCAGGGACGGGAATACGACACGACCGCAGAGAGATCACAAGAAAGACCGACATTTACGTATTCGACGATACATGCGTATCAATCACCAACTTGCAGACTCTGGGCTGCTTTATGAAAGTATCTTAAAACGGGTGATTGTGAGAATGTATGTTGTTATACAAAGTCTCAAAAAATTATAATAATAAAGCCTTTAAATAAGTTTTTTAATGTACAGCACATCAAGCTACTACAATCTGTAAGTTTTTCATATGGTTCTATGTACTATGGTATGGTCTTATATATTATGGTAAAGTTGACTGGGAGAATTTGGCAGTTAGGGTTAGCTGATGTGCTTGCATCTGTACATTATTAGGATACTCACCGCCTCGTCAGTAATGGCGTGTATGTGGCCCGGGAACTTGGGCATGTCCCGGCCCTCGACGGAGACGCTCTGCCCGCGGTGGTACCAGCGGCGCTCGTACAGCAGCTTGCCGTCCTCCACGCGCGTCTCCGTCGTCTCGCCGCCCTCCCGCACCGGGGACTCACCTGGAAACGCCCATATTTAAGTAATTTCAACTATTTATGGCTTTGTTTCGGATGGTATGTTTAACTGTAGGTCCCGGCTGTCATTGAACATCCTTGGCAGTAGTTACGAGTAGTCAGAAGCCAGTTAATCTGACGTCAGTCTAACCAAGGGGTATTGGGTTCCTTGGGTAACTGGGTTGAGGAGGTCAGATAGGCAGTCGCTCCTTGTTAATCACTGGTAGTCAGCATAATCCGATTAGACTGGAAGCCGACCCCAACATAGTTGGGAAAAGGCTCGGGAGATGATGAACTTGTTGGCTGTCGCAAAATCGTCACGAACGAAGATAATAGGTATATATGGGTTGTATAGTTGCCTGTCTTTTAAAGAACAAATATAAAATCTTACAAAATTCCACTCACAACTACTAGAATTCAAGTGCTTCCTAGGTAAGGTGTGCGCGGGCGCATGTCGGGGCGGCGAGTGCCGCGCGATGGCGCGCAGGTCGGCGTCGATGTCGCGCTCGTCCAGCTGGAACGTCAGCGTCGTCGTCAGCGGCTTGCGGCGCTTCTCCGGCGCAGGCGCAGGCTCGTTGGCGCGACGCCGCAGGATGCGCTTCATTACGGGCTTTACCTGCGGAGTTGTTTACATGTATATTATGATGCGGGTGGGATTGCTATGAACATTTGGGATGATACCCTTGATTGATGATTTTAAAAATCTCAAGTTTAAGTGCTACGCAAACATCATTCTATCTCTGTCACACTTACGTACACTGGAACTGAAGCTACCTTATTATAAAAAGTGGTTTTAAAAAGGATTGGGTTTCGTGCTAAGTTTGGACCAACCTTGTTCAAAATGATGATTTAAACCTAGCATTAAAAGCTGGTACCTATTTAATACCATGTGTTATAATATGGTGGAAAGACTTTTAGGAAAGACTAAGTAACAGACCAACAACACTACAAAAATTATATTTGTTATGCTACAACAAAATATTTGGACCAAGTTACAAGTTACCACTCACCTCCATAGAATCTCCATTAAGCTCCATACTGTGGCGTTCACTCTCGATCATTTTCCTCTTATCCTCGAAGTCATTCAGCAGGTTTTCCCTCAACTCTATCTTCTTCTCCTCAAACTCTTTCGCTGCTGCTTTCTTCTCCGCTATATATTCTCTTTCTACTACATCGTACATGTGTTCCCTGGAGATTAAGAATACACTTATTTATGGTACAGAATTAATGGATACTAGCTTCCGCCTGCGGTATCACTCGCTGATGGAACTAGCCTAAATGTTAATACGATGGTATAAGCTATATCTCATCATCAGCCTATCGCAGTCCACTGCTGGACATAGGCCTCTCCAAGTGCACGCCACTGAGGTCGATTTTCGGCTTCTCGCATCCAGCTCCTGCCAGCCGTCTTGCCCAAGTCATCACTCCACCGTGCCTGAGGACGTCCTACACTACGTTTGCCGAGGCGTGGTCTCCACTCTAGAACTCGTTTACCCCAACGATTATCGGTTCTTCGACTAATATGGCCAGCCCATTGCCACTTCAGCTTGCTGATTCGGTGGGCTATGTCAATGACCTTGGTTCTCTGAGCTAAGCTATATCTATGTGCGATTAAACAAACGATGAATGGATTGAGTAAAAGTCGATATGGCTAGAAAGAATGTTACTTGTTAGATGATGGCAGATAGAGGAGTATGGAAGAATACATGCTATGCCAACCTCCAATAAAGCTTGGAATAAGGGCAGGAGGATGATGATGATGTATAAAGTATTACTGCTAATTTTCATCAAAATCCATTTGATAGTTTTTGTGTGAAAAAGTAACAAACAAGTTAAGTGCACACCATTATCATTGTAAGAGTCTAATTGGAATCTTAAGTTAACATACATTTTTAAAATTTTAATCATAAAATACATTATTTGCCTAGATTTGTGCTGCATGTTATGTGCCTAGAACCGTTGAGGTAGTACCTACTTCTGTACCCGTAACAACTGCACTGGACCTCATCGTGACTATAGTCTCAACCACAGAGCAACCAGACCAAGGGTTACTTAGCCCCATGATCAATCAACCCATGTGGCTGTTAGTTAGCGACAAGCATTTCTTCACTACATAGTATAAAACAAAGTCGCTTTCTCTGTCCCTATGTCCCTTTGTATGCTTAAATCTTTGAAACTACGCAACGGATTTTGATGCGGTTTTTTTGAATAGATAGAACGATTCAAAAGGAAGGTTTATGTGTATAATTTTAGTATCAGCATTGCACCCGTGCGAAGCCGGGGCGGGTCGCTAGTAAATTATAAAGTATATTATGTACATAATTCTTACCTATATATTTTGTTTATCCTGAGCCTTTCATGCAGCTGGTGCTCTAGCCTCTTGACCCTCCTCAGAAACTCCGGGTGGATGCCATCTTCCAACTGCTGTAGCTGCTTCTTCAGGTTTGCTATCTTATCCTGGTATAATCTGGAATTTTACACCTGCATGTTAGACCTTAATTTTATGAAAGTTAACATTGAAAAAGAAGTGTATTATTTTCAAGAGAACTGTTTAGGAAATGGTTCAACATACTGTTCCTTAACTTCAAGTGGCTCGTCATTGTTTGGTATGTCTGTTTCACTGGCTTCCTCTGTGTCTGTAACAAATACCACATACCAAATCAATTCACTACTTCATGAACAACATGAAGAAATTACAAGATAGCAATCTTGTGATCACATTATATAAGACTAATATAATATAGGTGAAAGTTAGTGATTGTCAGCATGTTTGTTACTTCTTCAAAAGCAAATGGCTAAACAGATTTTGAGGAAACTTGGAGGTAATAATGCTCATATATGAGAATAACATATGGTCTAATTTTTATATGGGTGCAAAAAATACTTCTTTTGAAAGGGGTGACCAAGAATATTGGTTATGGCAACTATTTATAATTCTATGATTATTATCATGGTGTTTTGAGAAGGTACATCATTATGACCAATGGCAAAATTGTCTATCAGGAATTGGTGTTTAAAGAGTCTAGGCAGCATCAAACTGCCAACACAGCTGTATAAAAATTAGGATAATGTGACATACATATTGATTTAAGAAAAACAGTTGTAAAGAAAATAACGAAACAAAATTGACTATGACATAAGTCTTTGGTATTCAAATAATTTTACAGAATCTTTGTATATATAGACTCCTTGACTTTTGACTGGTATAAACAAGTCATATTAGAATTGTTTACTAATACAGTTTAATAATTTGATATTGATTATAATGTAAACATTATCTATCTTATCACATTACTTGGCTAACAAACAACTCATGTTTACAATACAAATCATGGTGTCAACTTGTGTTGAAACTTTTGTACCAACTCAAAAACCAGGATTGGAGCAATACCTATACATTCCACGGTCAAATTGAAAAAAAAAGATACTACATGATACAAAGGTTTCTAGCAGTAATATATGTTTTCAGAAAGTTGTTTCAGGTAAATTAAATTGAACAAAAGAATTTTCAAAAATGTAAGCAAGATTATGTCTTATGTGGATCAATAAATTGACCTTGATCTGTAGACAAAAGTATGTGTCCTTGAAATTTTTATATAGGTTGTCAGTAATGGTTATTTTAATGGTGTTTATGTGTATCATGAGTGTGTTCTGGTATTTTAAATGATGTCTTATTGTATTTGCATTAAAATAGTAAGACAAATAGGGGAGATTGTGTTTAGTAGAGAAGATATTGAATTTTTAAGCTGTGAGAGGAGGATGTAATGGAACATTTGTATGAAATATGATTTGAATAACATTTTTAGACTGAAGATTATTATTGTTGGTATGTAAGGTCCTTAGGTCTTTAGTTTTGTAAATAAAAGATACATTATGTTCCCTGTTAAGTCAAGATAATGAAACTTATCACAATTTTATCATCAAATATGTCTAAACAGTAGCACAAAAAGTTGGCCACATGTTGCTATCAATAGAGATGAGATTTTTTATGGTGAAAGTGACATCAAAATGAATCAATTACGTCACCAAACAGGTTGGTAAAAAATAGGCGGGAATACAGCAGTATGGTCAACATTGTATATAAATAACCTTGTTGTAATTACATAATCAATGTTTACATGCCATGTACATTCTATAGGGAAACATACATAGAGGTGTAGTGAAGATTCGTGAAATAAGATACCAAAACAGGGTTAGACAATGATCGTAAACAAAACATACCTTCGTCACTGTCGTCAACTGGCGGTGCTGGTGGTAGCGTGTCGTCTCTGTCTCTGTACCCGTCCAGGTCGTCGTACCCATCGTCCTCGAAGTCATACTCGTCCCCGGGGCCCGAATATGATCCTTGGCAAGACATAGTAGAGGAGACGCGTAATAGTTGCATACAGATTGGGTGCGATCACCGTCTCAGAAACAAACTCTGACAACGAGTAACACCGATAATAAAGACACGAGCAACAAATGGCAATTACCAGTTATGTCACTCATATAAAGAATTTAACATTAATTCCACTTCCATGAAAAAATGAAATTGGAGCAAATTGAAGCTGTTTTACGTCAAAAACTGGACAAAAAGCATCATGCAACCCGTCAAAAAGGTATAGATCAACAAAATAAACGCGTAGCGCTAGTGTACCACAGTTTACCGCAAGAGTGAAAGAGAGATCCGATTTCTTCGTAATTTGTAGTATACTACAAATATGGTAGCATTATAACCATAATCTCTAGAGCTATTTCTTGATGAATCGACTAAAAGTACCTGTTGTTTTTCTATTTAAGTCGATACCTACGTGATAAATTAAAGTACCCACCCGCGATTGCAATACAATCGATATATTATGCGTGTGAGTCTGTATTCTCCATATTAGTTTATCTAAGATTTTATATGATGATATTTGTTCCTATAATATGTTTATTATGTCGTAATAATTAAAAAATCGATAAAAATAATTTTCAAAACTTATAGTTTTAAATTATATTGCTGCGCCCTAACAGAGTAATGTATAAGTAAGCTTGTAACTATGTGAATAATGCAATAAAGAAATAAATGAATACTCCAATTATTTATGCTATATGTTGCAAAGTTGCAAATCTGATGAGTAACAAAATTGAAATTGCCTTGTATTCGTAGCTGTACGGCTATCTATAAGGAGAGAGATTACTTGAGTATATAATAATTTTACCAAATAATGAGTGAAACAAATAATGATTACATTTATGTTCAAAACTTGTATCAAAATAAACATCGACTAAAATATAAAATAGTTTACTAAAAAATGATCAGTGTGAGACGCATTAAAAAAGGTTTTTGTCTATTGTTATGATTTGACGTCACGAAGGTGGACGTCATCTTGAATGAAAAATTCTTATTTTATTATTTATTTTGCTAAATTAAACACGTAACGCGGAGCAATAATCAGTGTTAAAAGATTAAATTAAATAACCCTGTGATGTTTTGAATCAATACCAGTTGTGTGTTTTAGTAACGAGTGAAGGTGACGCTATACGCTATTGTGTCGGTGATGTAATTTAGGTGATTGGGTGGCTTCCTAGTCCTAAGTACTAACTACAATGGAAGAGTCCTCATTCACGATCCCGGCCGACGACAATGGTGATACTGAGCTCGACCCTAGAATACAGGTCAGTGAGTGAAAAATAATGTACTGAGTAACTGTTATGGTAGGCCCTTGTAACTGCAAAGATGAGTGTCAACTTTGTGGATTATTTCGCCAACGAGCACAATGGATACGATATATTATATCAAAACATGAAATACGGACTGATCGCCAGCAAAGAGCTCTCAGAGTACCTTAGGGAGAGATCGAATATAGAAGAGACGAATTCTAAATCGTTAGCTAAATTAGCGAAACAGGCGAATAGTAACTGCGCGCAGGGAACGTTTGCACCCTTCTGGGGCGTACTGAAATGTTCCGCCGAGAAACTGTCGAACTTACATCAGCACATGTTCCAGAAGTTAAGTGAACTGGTCAAAGATGTGGCTAGGTATGCTGAGGAGCTTCACAAGAAGCACAAAGCCGTCAAGGACTCAGAGTCCAACACCTTAGAGGTAGTGTTGTTGATACAGAACACCAAACAGGCATTACAGAAAGCTAAAGATGTGTACACAACCAAGTCTGCTGAGTTAGAAAAACTGAGGAAGGACAATGCATCCACTAAAGATATTGAAAAGGCTGAGGTTAAGATTAAGAAGCTCCATGAAGACTACAAACAATTAGCTGAAAAGTACAATCTGGTTAAACAAGATTTTGAAAAGAAAATGACTCAGTCATGTAAACACTTCCAGGATGTGGAGGAGGCACATCTAAAACAAATGAAACAGTTTGTTAACTCATATGCAGACATCATACAGAACAACCATGACCTCATGGGACAGGTGCACAGGGATTTCAAACACCAGTGCTTGGAATTAACTGCGGAAAAACTGCTGGAACAGTTTCTCATTGAGAAATACAATGCCATAGAGAAGGCAGTTTTAGTTGATCTACCTCTTTCATTACCTAAGCCAGGGTCAGCTAACAATTCCATATCAGAGGCTGACCAGATATCAACTGTCTCAAATGGATCACACAAACCACCACAGCCAGCTAAGGCACCAAAGAAGGAGCCATCATTTGCTACTAAGACATCAAGGAGAACTACCTCACTTTTGAATTTGTTTACACCTAATTTCCAAAATAAGGAGGAGCCTAGTGGCAGTATTGAGGGTGCGGCACCTTGCTCTGCACCATCCAGTCCCAGTGGAACACCAGCCACCCCAGTGGTACCTGACAAGGATGACAATATGGGCCGCACTACACTTAGAGAATCCAAATGGTTCTTGCGTAGCAGGAGAACTAAGCCTAAGCTGAAAAAGACTAAAAAGAAGAAAGATGAGATATCAGAAAACTCTAATCCTGGTGAAAAGTCTGATTTAGAGGAAAAAGAGGAAGAGGTGCAAGCTAAAGATGATTTAATGAACTCCCCAGAAGTTGATGAGGAGGGTTACTGCATTAGACCCAAAGATGAGAAAGGCAGTGTGTACTCCTCTTCAGATTCAGATTCAGAGGAGGAGAGGGAACAGAAGATCCATGTGGAGATCAAACCCATAAGCAATGGTTGTAATCCCATATCAGCTAGTGTAGATGAGCTAAGAGCTACAGTGGAAAACATCTCCCTGTATAAAATTGGTACGACTAGGCGTGGCTCGAACGCAAACACCAGTAAAGCAAGCAGTGACTTATTAGACCTGAACTTCTTCCAAAGTCCCACAGTCAGTAACCCGGCGTCGCCGCACGGCAATGTCTCCAATCCCTATGCTCCGCTCCAGGGCAATCAGTCACATTTACTTGAGAGCCCTACTCCTGTTTCTAACGCTGATGTTGGCGATCTATTTTCTGAAGTGGGCGAGATGGGTTCTACCGTCCGAACTTCGACGCCTACAATGTCGTCTATATCACTGCCTCGGCCGCCTTCAAGGCGATCTGAAGGTGACTTCCGCGCTGCAGGCTCTTCAGGGTCACGAGGTCCTTCCCCTCTGACAATCGGCATGGCGGATACCATACCGTTAGCTGTCGCGTTCCACGAGATTATTCACTCGTACTTCCGTGGTACGGAAGAATCCAAGTGCCAAGTTAAAATGTCAGGAGATATGATGTTATCCTTTCCCACTGGTATTGTAGGCGTACTGGCTAACAACCCGAACCCAGCTAAATTATGTTTTAGACTGAAAAACATACACAGATTGGACAATGTCCTACCTAATAAACAATTGATTAGTATTAACGCGATGATGTCGACGCGTGATAATACGGTGGTCGAATTTAACATGCCAGCTTTAACATCTCTCCTTAAACGGCAGTCTGAAAAGAATCCGACAGCGCAATACTTCAACGTGGATATACTGAAATACCAAATACGGCCGAAAACTGGTGCTGCGTCATGTCCCCTCCAAATGGTATCTTATTGGAAATGTGAGCAGGATCACACTGACTTAAAGGTGGATTATAAATACAACCTACATGCTATGAGCCCGCCGTCCCCGTTGCTAAACGTGTCGGTGTGCGTACCGATGAACGGGGCGGTGAAGAACGTGATCGCGATGCCGAAGACTGCGTGGAGCGGGGAAAGCGAGCAGGCGATGTGGCGCTTCACGGAGCTCTCGCAGCACTCGGAGGACCGGGGCGTGGGCTCGCTGAAGGCGCGCTTCGAGCTAGCCAAAGGTCCTTCGAGCAAAGCAACTATTTCGGCGCAGTTCAACTGCGAGGGCGCGACCCTCTCCGGCATTGAGTTCGAGTTAATAGGCAGCGGCTACCGGCTGTCGCTCGTCAAGCGCCGCTTCGTCTCCGGCAAATACATTTGTGATAGTGATTTGAACTGATTGGTCCAAAACACTTATGAATACACATGTTTGTATATAGATCCTGTTTTCGTATATTCAGAGTGTGTATGGGATGCGTAGGTTTCTTACTACATGTTACGCGTATGTTTTGGTACCTTATAGGACTGTTTCCTGTCCACAAAAAAAATAATTTACATAAATGTATCACAGCATTGTTTGTCAATTTTCGAGTTAAATTGTTAGTTGTTAATTTGAAAATTGTATTACTTATTGATAAGGGATATGTTTCACTTGTACTAACTTATTTTTCTGAATAGTTAATGTGCCATTTTATACTGTATTTTGTAAATGTACACGAGTACTTGACTGTTGCACTAGTACACACACAATGGACACATCCTTTTGTTCACATTACTGTTAAGCGGGTACTCAGCCTATTTTTTACAAAAGATGCATCACATTTTATATTGCTTGGAAATACGATCTTTTTTCATGAAACTCTTTTAAGCAGCACAAATATTATAGAATTGATAAATTATGAATCCCCATAGGTTAGCTGCTTAAAGATGCATTTTTTCTTTGTCAAAAAATGCAATCATTTGAATGATTTTTTTTTGTTTTGACTGCTGAGCAGGTTTTATGAGTAAGTAAACCTTTGATTTGGTAGTTGTATAACCCCATGATATAGAAGCTTTAAAGCAATAATATATCAGATGACTTGGATGTTGTATTTGAAACTATTAACACAAAATTATGTTTTTAACTTTTTGTTTTGAGGTCAATAAAAGATAAAATAATTTCTGTTTACACTTAACAAGCAATGTGTATTTAAACAGAAACTTTAAATACCAACTTTGTTTGTACAATTGTTTTAGATATTATATATTTTATTTTTGTAGAGGCCTAAGTAATTAAACAATTGAGAGAACTTCGAAAGGCCACAATCACTACTATAAATAATTATTATAATTAATTATTTCATTTATGTGAGGTTTGACATTAATGCCCATATAAATCATCACACTTATCATATTTACCTTGCATTCACATACAAAATTTACTCCAATGTGTAATTTAGTTTGCCGTTGTTTTGGATACCATATTGAAATTCAAATTATTAGGTATTTTTTGTTGGATTTATAAAGTGATCCACTGATAGCCCAGTCATTGGCTTATTTTAATGATTTCATATTTGAACGATTAGAAAACAAAGATTACTTTTAATCCCGGCTTATGAGTATAGAATTATAGACATCAAAAATACATTTTATACATTGCATTCTGTTCTATTTTAGCAGGGTATTTTATTTTCTTCCCGTGCCTATGTATCGTTAAATGTTCTAGTACACATTTTTATGAATCCAAAATTTTAATTTTATATTTTGTCAAATGTCACATAATTGAAACATATTTTTCTTTAATAAAATGTAGTTCTTTAAATGAATATTATTACATTATTGTTGCAATTAAGATTCATTGAATCTCGGAGTAGCATATTGTATTGTCACTGGCTGATCTTTATCAACATGGAGTTCAATTTGTTGATGTTGCATGCTTTAGTCAGCATTTCGATTACAACCACCGGAGATGTTTTTTTTTTTGTTGTTATGAAAATTGTTTTTCTTTCTTTTTTTACTTAGAGAGGTATCATATAATTTTAACTCATTTATTATGTAATCTCATATTGTAATTTTATATAATATCCTTTATATCCCAGCGGCCTAATATGAGTTACGAGAATAGCTAAGCGACTAACTTTACCAAAAGTTAAGTGTTCATAAAATACTTTTATTTAAATATAAATAAAGGTCAAACCATATAATAATAGTACCTACTGAACCATTCCATTAATATATTATTATGTCTCACAATTAAGTATTATTTTATTATTATGTATCACAAACTATTATATTATTATAAAGGTGCGTAGCTATTCGGCTGAGTTTATTTAAAAAAAAAACGTATTAAAAATCTCTTTTCTTTTTATAAAAATTAGATAACAAATTTTGCTAAATGCGTAATGAAATATTTTTGTAACGTAAATTTTATCGCATGTATGATTCTAATTATAATGTAACTATGTTAATTTTAAATAAAATATAATTTAGCATTTAATTAGTTATTTTATTAGTGTTGCCAACACAAAAGTACTTGATAATAAAATGGGCGTAAACTATGTAAGTAATACTTTTAGATCGCTTTTTTTTGTAGGGACAGGAAACGTTCGTCATATAAGGTACGGTTAGATAAAATGTGATATTGTGTCTTTTATCTAGACATTAGCGATAACTTAGTTTAGTGATAAAGACTGATGAATCTAGTTATGTCTCGGATGTTTCCCGTCTCTACATGTTGCTTGTTGTTGCCTTTCGTTTGGGAGTACCAAGTGCGCGTGCCGTGCGACTGTCTCAAGTTCTTCAAACACTTTCAGGTGGAGCTGGAGAAGCTCAACGCAGCCACAGATGAGATCAATAAGCTGGAATTAGAGCTAGATGTGAGTGCTCTCTTTATCATTACTTTAGTACTTAATTTGTACTGAAAGGCGAGACTGGACGGGTGGAACAATGACCTAATTCTCGCTACTAAACTTTTGACAGCCACAGTCACGGATAGATGACAGGCCAAAAAGTGCCCAGCATTCCACGGTCACGACTACATGACAGACTTTTAAAGTTATAAATTAATAGTCAGTTTTAATCAATACAATTCGAACTCACTTCGGTATTGTAGGTATTTGTGGATGAATCCTTAGCTTCTCGCTGAGGGCACGTCTTTCTTTTTTTGACGTGGCGGTCAAAAGGTTAAAGTGGACAATTATGCATGGCGCGAGGTCATAAAATAAAAATGCGCCAAACCATACATTATTTTATTCAACGTTTTACAAAGACTAGTGCCCATGACGGCAGGTAGTTATTAGTCGCGTTTAACCATAACCTAGGCACAAAGTATAGTTTTCAAACTGGGTTAATTAAACTAGGATCGGTAATTAACCTGGCAAGGTTTAGCATTTAATTTTGCACCTATTAAGGTTTTCATAAGAAATATAGGATGGTGGTATTTTCCAATTCTCCCAAAAATAAACTACAAAACTTGGACTTGATGAAATATGCAGAAAGATATATTTTGGGAGATTTTTGGAGCGCATAAGAATAAACAAAAAATGGAATAAATTATTCTTACAACTTGGCTCAATTTTCTTCTTCATTATGTTGAAAAATGTTGCGATAGTATTTTTAACTTGGCAACTTAACCTTTTTCGTGTGACCTAATGATCCCATTTTAGTATCGTGTCAAATAGTAATTCTTTGCAGAATTGTATTAAAGAGCGAAGCACTCTGCTTCAACATAAGGTATATTTAATTATCGATTTGTTTAAAGGCAGGTTTCCGGGTTTTTATCTACACTAGAACGTATGCGGAAATGTGAGTTATGAAAGGACGCGCTCTTTGTCAAAGATTAACTTTTTACACTTTTCCTGAAACGTTTACTTAAACATTTACATTGACGTTATTGTTTGCGTAATGTCATTCAAGTTATAACTTTTGGCATTAAAAATTAAACCCTAGGTACTCAAATACTTCTTGAAATTAAACTCATGAAATTGTATATTATGTCAAACTTATATTTTACGTTTAGTGATCCAGTTATTTCATTCCCATTTAGAATCTATCGTCCATATCATAAAAAGCGAATTTAATTAAAGTGTCCGATTTTTTGTCTTGCAAAAATAAATGTCTTAAAAGACCTTAATCCAATAAGTAATGTTACCATGTTATCGCAGTCAATAAAAGAAATGGCAATCTCAACGCCTAATCGATGCCGCGATACAATTTGCCTAAGTATACCTGCCCTAGATAAAAGATATAAATGATTTACGACCAAAACAAAAGGTATTTTCGAAGCTCTTTCGCGTTCCAACGCTAAGTGGAGATGTTTTCCATGGACTGTTGTATTTCGGAAACCAGGTCGTGTCTGGAATGATTGATAGTGTTATGCAGTCGCATTTGAAATGCTTTTATACCGAGCGATTTTTAATGGGCACGTCTTGGGACAAACGTTTTACAGTTGTTTAAGAATAGTTCGATATTTTCGCGAAGTCATGTACAGCAGTTCTCATGTCTTCTTTGACAACAAAATGCTAATTGACATGACGGCGGAGTTTTTAGTCTTGCAAGTCCCACTAAACCATCTCGTTTCTCCAAGATCCCCAAGTTTCGCTGGTGGTATGCAAAGGCATTTTCTTCGCTAGATAAAAAAGGGGAAGTTCGATATTAAGGCATGTTTGATTACCACTAGGTGAAGGAAAACATCTCGAGGAAACCTGTAAAGGTTTAGATTATAGTCTGAAATCATCAACCCTCATTGAGCAAGCGCGTTGATTAACGCTCTATCCTTTTCTGAGTGAGAGGAGATCTGTGCCCAACAGAGGGACGATAAAGAGGCTGATGAAGATGATTACTTCTTACTTAACAGGTTATACTGTAATATACATATTTTGTTCCAAAAAAAAACACCTTCCTATCATGTAACTGATACCCAAGATGTGTTAGCATACGTTTCTGACAAGTTACTTCTGAGAATGTTTCACGGGCAACTTGCCTGAAGCCTTACAAGAGAGGCCCTTTCATCCAATTTTAGATCGGCCTCGCGACGAATGTTAGACGCCGACGGTAACTCAATTTACTCTTCATATCTTCACTAAATTGAATTCCCAGATTCCGGGTCCTCGTAATATGAAATATGTACCTGCAAAGTAGATAAAAATACAATATTTCTTTATGTAACGCTGTTATTAAGAGCGCGTGTACCGAAAGTTGGCAACGTCGCAAATAGCTCTCAAATATTTACACTTTTTAATTAATTTGGCCAATTTACTATATGAAAGTAAGACATATGGCTCTGTAGTGCACTAAAACATTGAATAGGAATTGCAATTAAAACACAAAATTTGATGTTTTAAACGTTTTACTTGTAAAAAAGGCACTTGGAAAGTTTCCAAATACGTTTTTTTACATATAAAACTATATATTCGGTGTTACGATACTAATAATTGCATTCTCTATTAACTTTCTTAGTGCACTACAGAGCATTATTTTATGTTTACATAAAGGAAAATTTAGAAATTAATTAAAACATGTAAATATCTGACAGCTATTTACGACGTTGCCAGCTTTTGGAACACGCGCCCTTAAATGTTCTCGGAACATTTATTTGTCCCGTAAAAAACTTAAAAAAGAGATTTGGCTGCGGTTTCGTTCCGCTAGATAAATTTTACCATCCACCACCGGTCGGTGAACATTGAACATTAAAATTCATAAACCAACTTCCGAATCGATTGTAACGACTTCCTAAAATATCTCCAATGTCCCCGTTACTGTTTACTAAATGAAACGGAACTCTGTCGGTAGTCTTTATTAATTTAGACGGAGAAAATCGATTTTCTCAAGGCGTTACGTTTAGATGGTGTCTTTTATGTTTGGAGTGGCATTCATTCCTCACTGTTGGGACCGACTGTAGGCCTTTTGTTCGAATACTTGACGGTGTTAAGGATGGGGACCAATCTTGCATTGACGGGCCATGGCATTCTCATGATCTGCACTTAGTTTCTTTCCTCCATCAATCTTTATGGCATTTCTTTATTTATGAAGCACTCTGAAAGCTCCTAGAGCTATCAAAAGCGGAGTTCATAGGCCATATACAAGAAAATCCTTTCTCTTTCGAATTCACTCTAATTCGTTTCTGAAGTCTTGAATGCACAGGCAGCAAATTCCTAGTCAGCAGTTTTCTCAGTCTTCTATCTTGGTTTCTGAAGATATTTTTCTCAAGTGTCGTAATCAGTGAAGTAGATAATAATGGCATTGTTCTCCAGGCTACTACAGGAGCTCGTGTCGCGTAACAAACAAGATGAAACAAATCCAGTTATGTGCGTTCCACTTCGTAGTTTGAAATGGATGGGCCCGTTAACTAGGCTTTGTTTCTGCAGGGTTCTAGTTAACTTTAACTTGAGTAGTAACTGTTTTTTTTTTTGCTATCGTTGTTAGTAGTACGATTATCGCAGTGATAATTTTGCTTAAGGTCAATGTAGAGGTTATCGTTATCGATTATATTTAGTGACCGATTAGAAAAACCGACACCAGTTTCAAGTCTATTATTAATTGATACGAATCCTTAATATTTTTTAATAATTACAAGCAGATTCTGTTCTGTGGGTTTAGATTACATGTAATATAAATTGCGATATTCCATTTAAACTGCTATAACTGATTCAAATCTAAGCTCATCTGCGCTTCCTAAAAATATAGCAGTTCTGGTAAACCAGATGGCGTTTTCATCATAAAGTGATATCCATATTCCATATTGGTTCGCTCAACTCCAATATGGTTAGACTAGAAAAATATTGCTATGACACAAATGCCAATGAATTGACTCAATAAAAAGCTATTTCAAGGCAATACGTAGGAAATGCTGATCTCGATGCAGTTTTGTTCTGCATCGCATTTTTATTGTGTTACGAGACGGTTTTTCGTTTACGTTTTACGATCGTTTCCGCCCCTTTTTATAGTAGGACAGTTTAAATGCTCTGCCGGCTAGAGCCGTTGAAAATGATCCCAGGTGTGATGACAGATGTCAATGACCAGCGAAGATTTCTTTATCGTTCCTGGCGGAACGCAGACTTGTCCAACGTATTTGGTATTTCGGGCTTTTACAAGGAGAATACATATATTAACAATTTTGAATGTGTTTTTAATTGCCAATCAAGAGACTGAAAGGTAGATATATAGGGTGTAAGAAAAATAGTGCACTATATTTTTATAGGTCATCTACTACATGCTAAGGATCATGGTAACCAGAAAAAAAGTTGAATGACCTTGGGGTCAACGATCGAGCGCCTTTATAGAGACCGGCGTTATGCATACAATTTGACGACTGTGATGATAAATTTAATAAAATATGTTGTTGTTTTCATGACTTTTTTTTGCTAAACATGATCCTTAGCATGTTCTAGATGACCTGTAAAAATATGGTGCACTAGTTTTGTTACACCCTATATTACGTCCGTGAAGATATTCTTCACTCGCCACGTATTTTTATCTGATCGATATGATATGATAATGATCTGGATCAACTGCATAAGCCTATCTTCCATCGAAAGTAGCATATAAAGAGATATATTTCTAAAGAATTTACTAGATTTACTGAAATATCTGAACACAATACCTTTTATAAGAATATACAAGAGAACAAATGCCGTCTATCGCAAGGTGCGTCAGCGAGATACGGCGGAGGTCGACGCGGGCGCAACTCGCGTAGATTAGGTCAATTACAGCGGCCCCGTCGGTATGACACCACATCATGGTTCTAGTGTGATGTAACACGCAATACTTAGTGTTTTACATTTATAGTTTAGGAGAAAGTTTTAAAATTTATTTTTATGTTTCTCAAAATATTTTTTATTAGGTATCGCAGTCAAAGAAAGACATCAGAAATTATTTTGTGGGATATTATTAGCGCCAATGATAAGGTCACGCCTCATAGCTAATGTAAACTTAAAATATAAAAATCTTAAAATCTTATGTATAAAAAAAACATACTGTATTAGAATTTCCCGTTACCGGTAAACGCATTTGATATCCTTGGCTATCCTTACGGGTAAGCCGTACGACAGAAGCCAGAAAGTAAAACGAGCATTCTTACGAACGGGTTTGGAGGATTATGGAGATTAATTATAAGCCATAACATAATAGAAGATCTTCCTTAGAAGTGTCTTAATCCATAATAACCCTTTAATCACCAGGAGTCTATGAAAACATTCCACCTGCTGCTGAACGAGACCTCACGCCGGCTGCAGGCGTGGACCAAGCGGCTGGGCACGTGCGTGGACAAGTCCAGGCCGTACTACGACGCGGTGGGGGTCGCTACAACTGCTAGGCAGGAATGTCAGAAAGCTGCTGTCCAGTTTCAAAGAGCTAGCGGTGAGTGAGAAGTATTCAATGTTCTTTTAGTGCCAGAATGTAATTCTTATTACTTGTTCTTAGTTTGAAGGTATAATGTTGAGTTGTCATATAGTTGACGTCATTATAATCTTCTGATCTCTCTCCGGTCGTGTCGGATTGCCGTCCCATCGGACTATGGAGTGAGGGAATAGAGAGTGCACCTGTATCTACTCGAATGCTTGTGCACTATAATATGTCATACGCAGCTGGCTGATCTCCTTAAAAGAGAACGGCCGCCGTAGCCGACAATCAGCCTGGATGCCGTCATCATCATCAATTTTCTGAAGGGGTAACTTTACGGCCAGAAGAATCCTAGTAAAGAAAATTTGGTTGACTTCGTAATTTATTTAGCATCTTAATGGTTCACGGTAACTAAGGCAGTATTGACACATCAAAATATATCAATGTTGTTGTCTGGTATGAATGTCATTTACCTTATGAAGTAAATGTGACCTTTAGATAAAATGTCATTATCAAAAAATATATACAAGTGAACTACTACAAATACGAAATTCTGACATTGTAATCAATACTGATATTATAAAGTTGATGAATTTGTTCGTTTGTTTGCTTAAACGCGCTAATCTCAGGAACTACTGGTTCGATTTGAAAAATTATTTCAGTATTAGACAGCACATTGAACGAAGAAGTCTTATAGGCTATACTTTTTATCCGGGTATGTGAATTTGTTCCCACGGTACGCGAGTGAAACGGTGTTAAATACGACGCTGTTAAATCTCTGTAGGCAGTTAAGGATATCCTATAGAAACAGCCTTTTAATTTGCAATATAATAGGTTAATTAATGACAAATCGTACGTAAAACTTATTGCTCCTTATTATAAAACTTGGTCGCCAACTATAGTACAAGGTTTACAAGTTTACGGGCAGTTAGAAGCCAGAAAGTCTGACAACCAGTCTTACCAAGGGTCTCGGGTTGCCCAGGTAACTGGGTTGAGGAGGACATGCAGGCAGTCCTTCCACGTAAAACACTGGTACTCAGCTGCATCTGGTGAAGATTGGAAGCCGACCCCAACATAGATTGGGCAACCCAATACCCCTTGTATTGGGTTGCCCGGGTAACTGGGTTGAGGAGGACATGCAGGCAGTCGCTCCACGTAAAACACTGGTACTCAGCTGCATCTGGTTAAGACTGGAAGCCGACCCCAATATAGCTTGGGAAAAGGCTATGCAGATATTGATAGTACAGTCACCCGCAGATCAGTGGAAACATTTGAACTGCGAAAACAGCTCTTATGTCGTAGGAAATAGAGGCGGTCTCAAGGTCAAAGTGTGTCTACTGATGTGCGGGTACAAGGTTTAAACCAACATCTGCCCAAACTTAGCACTGAACCAGGTACTTTTTAAAACCACGTTTAATGATAAGGGGAATTTTGTATTTGACAATGAGATGACATAACCGGTTTGATTACACAAGACTAGTGCATCGTGATTCTTTCCTCCCTGACGGAAGAATATACGACATATCGGACATTTGGCACTACTGCCAACTTCTAAGTAGTTCGTATTTCAAAGGAAAATGCTAGCCCCTACTTTTATTAACCTGATATATTTGTCGTTTATCTTATGTCAAAGTTTTCTTATTTCCGACCAGTCGAGCGGGCTTCGCGTAATTTCCGTTCATGCGGTCACTTCTTGGTTTTACGTAACTAAAGCTAGATGAATGAGGAACTAGATGTAACCAGTCGTTTGCATGAATTTAAACCCTGGCTACACTGGCTCACCAACGTATTTTTACATATTTGCCGAGTGAGATAGTTGGGCAGTTGCCGAGGTCAAAAATGCAATCCTTTATCATATTCATTTCGTAAAGCGTCTTAAAACCATGTCACTTTTGTTTATTTCTATTGATAAAATAAGCAAAACATGTATTAAGCTTGATGTGAAAAATCTGTGACGTCATAGTTTGCGTTTTCATACAAATTGCATTGAAAGCAATTGTTCTTAATAGTTCAATAAAATTATTGAATTCGACTAGTTGTCAACTACAGTATTCTGTTTTGTATTTTAACTACACTCTTTACATTTGGCCACCTACCTTCGCTTTTGTTTGCCAGCAGGTCAACCTACCAGAATCTCTCAAATTTTACCAATCGCATATGGACCTTCCAGTATTGTGATAAGATTGAAAATCAATTAAAGAAATTTGACATGTTGAGGTAGGTTGATGTGCTGGCGTCTATACTTTTATAGTTCTCTTTTAGTGATATGCAATCTTTTTGTTTTAACATTCTGTTAACTCAAACACAAGGTCGCTATACAATTATTTTTTGTGTGCGCGCGCTCATTTACATGTCTATCACTTTAAGTACTTATACACTCATGAGTTTTATACAAACTTAAAGTAATCACCATTTCATCCTCTACGTTATTTATTGTGTTGTCACGAAAAAGGTCAGTGTTTAGTCATAACTGACGAAACAGCCTGTCAGTATAGGACATTGTAGCTTTACACTATTTAAAGAGAGATTATAATATTTGGTTATTAGAAACGTTGACTTTGGGTTGCTGTAACCGGCCATGATGATAGTCCAAAAATTAAAACAGTTGTTTATTATTATTAAGGACTTACGTTCCAAAAACTATTGATGTCAAAGCATGGTAGGAAAAGAAGAAGGTTTTAGGAACATTTCAGGTCTAGTCATAGCTTTAGATCTTGTGACGATATCATGCAGGTAAAGTTATCATTTTTGACAACGTCCTTTTCCCAAGCTGTGTTGGGGTCGGCTTCCAGTCTTAACCGTATGCAGCTGAGTAACAGTGTTTTACGTGGAGCGACTGCTCATCTGATTTCCTCATCCCGATACCCCTAGGCAAGACTAATTGTTAAATTGTTCTGGCTGTTGTTTCTGGCTTCTGTCAACCCGTAACGACTGCCAAAGATGTACAAATGACAGCCGGGACCCACCAATTTAACGTGCCTTCCGAAACACGGACGAACTCATTATTACAAGATGGTCACCCATCCACGGATGATCACGATCACGTCGATCAACCCGTAGGTATGTTACTTAGCCACGAACTCCTCTTAACATGCTGAACAACACGTAAACCCAATATTTTCTGACTCTATCACTGGGTATAAAAGTTATCTCAGCTTACACTGGTCACAATTAATGCAATTAAGGCCTAAGCTGGCTTCATTACGCTGTAAGTGATATTTATGACGGGACATTAACGGTAATACATCGCTCAATTTATCTTTACTGTGATTAATGATCGGAATTACTGTTTTTCCTGATAATGCTTCAGATTCACATGATGTACAGAGGTATTAATATATTTATTTAATTGATTAATAGTTAATGTACGCAATTGGTAAAGAGAGGCAGTGTTTATTTCTTTAAAAAAATCTCTGCCAGCAGGACCGCTTTTACCTCCTTTTACTACCCGCATCGGGATAAAAAAGAACATTTATGTCCTTTCTCAAGTTTTAGATTCCCTGTGTATTAAATTTCATTAAAATCGGTTCAGTACTTTTGGCGTGAAAGCGTGACGGACAGTCACATTCGTATTCATAATATTAATAAGGAAATGCGAGAGGTACGAGGTCTTTTTTTTTAAGTTTTCAAATAATCAAAGGCTTTTCTTAAAATACGAGTGTTTACTTCAAGATTTTTCTTCTTTCGTCGGTTTTGTTCATTTGTCTGATACCAAGCCATAGAGTATAAAAATCCTTTAACCATATACAATAGTAACCACCAATTACTTATCCGTATAAGCACTTAAATCTCCATAAAATTGCATTAGAAGTTGACCGTGATATGTTACCTCTGATTATTAAGCCAATTTTGGCGCGAATCCAAAAAAATCTTGGATCGCGATGAGATTGTAACGTAACACACAATAACGTAAATGGGACTACATATTTTATCGAATCTGATATGTATTACGTTTTCAATCAAACTTTATGTAATAGGTACTGGATTCCACCAGCGCTTTCACCCTCGTACAGTGGAGACTACTCCCCGCATCTGGATAAAAATGCTATAGGCTTTCACAATCAATGGGCTATTGAACACAATAATAATCCTAATTGGACTTCCACTTTCTAAGTTTAGCATATTCACGCTAACAAACAAATTTTTCATCTTTATTAAACAACTGTTGTGGGAGTTTTTGAAATAATGGATTTGATATTTTAGACCCAGAGATACCCTTTCTTCGGGAAGAAATATAGTTTAAAGATATCCTGCCCGGGGCTGCGGTGGTTCGTAAAAGAAGGAACATAGCGGGTTGTATACAGTAAGAGTCTGACACTCCCTCGAGCTGCACCCATAGTGGGAACTCATTTGATGATTTCCCACGGAAACAAAGGGTCTACAGCTATGCTAAATGTATAAACGGCAGCAAAAATACACCATATGTGTCAATTTTGCAACTTTCTAACTATCGTGGTTCGCTAGATACAGCCTGGAGACAGAAGGACACCGAAGACTTACGTTGGCTTACTAAAAGCTATCTATCTGTTGATTTGATGATAGAGATAAGTAGTTGACATTATTCATTATGGAGCTAATATCAAAATTCTATCACCAGTAAGCACATCAACAAATAGATAGGTTATTGAAATCCGCAGTTAGTAATAGGGTCCCGTTATACCTTTTGGGTATGGAACCCTAATGACGAACCAATATACACATAACATATCTTGTTAGTCCCAGTACTCGTTCAATTTACTACATCAAAAATTTTGATCACTGCCCCCATACATAAATACTTGTAATCCACTTGTGCAGTTATCAGACCAGTTTCCTAGCACCTAGTCTCAAGGTCAGGGACCAAGGTCCGAATATTTGATAACGTTTGGGGGTCTCCCATGTTAATAGGCAAGTGCCCTGTGCGAAGGTCGCCCGGCTAATATAGATAAATGTGGCAATTTGTACTCGTGGGGTAAATTGGAATTTTATCTGTGTTGGTAAATATGAAATGTGCTCTATTTAATTTGAAGTGGGTGGTGGCTTAGGCATGATTAATTGCTTTTGGTAGGTATTTTAAGTGCTTACTAATTAATTAGCATTTCGTCGTAATTACTGTCAGAATAGCAGGTGTAGGATATTTTGTAAATGCTTTTTATTTTTACTAATATTTTTTATAGCTAGGATCTTTATATCTCTGAAATTACTGCGCTGATTTTAAAAAAATCTTTGAGTGTTAGATAGCCCTTTTATTGAAAAACTATAGTAATGGATAATGGAGTACTTCCCATAGGACGCGGGTAAAACTGCTGTTAGAAGCTAGTTCTTTATATACTGTATTCTAACTTAGTGAATGTTTATGGAGAAGTGAAAAATATTCTTCAATATTCAATATCCGATAAATACGCAAAAAAATCTTACTCCTGAATATAATTCTAAAATGGGTTTGTAAATATTAAATCGTGGAACAAGCTTACATTGGCCGTTTTTAGAAAAGTATTATCGACGATAAAAATGACCAAAAAGTTTGAGCAAAGTAAATGTTTATTTCGCGGTTCAGATACCCAGATAGGATATTCAGATAGGGAGAAAGGGGATGAACGGAGATACCCCGATAACGGAAATCCGACCGCAGTCCTCCCCGCTATACCCACCAGTTCTAAATGAAACCTTTTTTTTTTCATTTTTGTAGCCTTCCTTGATAAAAAAAATAATAAAACTTATTTTTAGCAGTTAAGGCTGTGTATTAGTTAGGTGACTGAATTAATATAATATTATGATATAACTAGCTTCCGCCAGCGGTTTCACCCGCTTTCTGAGGGAAGTACTTTCCATACCCGGATAAAAAGTAGCCTATATGTTATTCTGATGTATAAGCTATATTGTGGTAAAGTTTCATTCAAATCCATTCAGTAGTTTTTACGTGAAAGAGTAACAAACATCCATACATCCATACATCCATACTTACAAACTTTCGCCTTTATAATAGTATTAGGATTGTTCTTATTTGATTTCGTGAGAAAAAGATACATGTATTCAATAATACTGTTATTGTTTTAAAATCTTCAGATTTTTTATACAATTGCAATATATACAGTTATATGTAGGTACCTACGTAGCATAAATATTATATTACTTTTTTTGGTTATTTAGTTAAATGCCTCACTAACGCATTAGGTTATAAGTACCTGTAATGTTAGTGATAAGGTTGTAAATAAATAAAGTTTTAATTAATAAATTTAAAAAGTCATTAAATATTCGAAATAGATTCTGGTTACAAAACCATTTTTAGCGCCATAAAATTAATATACATATTTAAATAATAAATTCAAAACCCGATAGGCATCATACAATAATTACTTTACTTTTTAAGTTCAGGTGCTTAGATATCAACTATAATACTACTAAACTATAATTACCATATTAGCAAAAACCCAAGCCTAGATAGATAATATAAATCGTTCAGAACAGCTGTGCAAGAAATTACAGATAGCAATGTTAATCATAGATAATCGCTGACTCATAGAGCATAATCGACGTTTGTTATTGTATACCTGGACTAATTCTCACATTATAAGGTATTTTTCAAAGCTCGCTCGCATACAGTTCTTTTTATCTCCATATTATACCGAATCCCGTAATTTTTTAAAGTTGTTTTTTTAATTAGTTGTGACTTTACACTCTAATTATTATATAACCGATGAACCACAATGTAAGCCACAGCTTCTATCTTGTGGTTTTTCTGTTTAAATAATGGTTTTCAATGTTTATATTTGGTCATATAAAGCTCATTCCTAGGTACGAGAAAGGGTCTTTGGATTTCCTGGATTGGAAGCATAAAAATGCTCAAAAACTCATTTATTAAAACTTTACAAAAAATCCAATACCGTCTTATGATTTTGCGTCGATTTCGAAGGTGACGTAGTAATAGGAACAATGCTAGACGTCTTTTCCGATCCATGCTTTCCTATAGACTGACTGCGATGTTTTTACAAAAATGCTTGCCGCAACTGTGCGTCACCGCTGCGTCGACCGAACGTTAAGACTGCGTCGTAGTAACGCTGCGACGACGCAGCGCCTATGTGGCCGGCTATGCGTCAAAATATTTGCGTTGCGACGACGCACGCAACGCGCCGCGTGGGCTGGCTCTAAAGGGCTAGGAAGATAAAATAATGACACATCAACCAAACACCACCAAGTTGATACGCAAAATATTTAGCACAACAGACCACACTAAATTGGATTATCATATTCATATGTATTATGTAAATAACGAACGGTTTAGTAACGTGATCCTATTCGTGTTAATTAGTTCGTATGGCGAGGCAGCTGATTGCTCGTGTGTTTATCTGTTTAACCTGCCCGTTAGGCTGGGTTTACACCGCATTGCGTATGAAATGGAGTTAATGTTATATGCCGATTGCGGTGTTGCTAGCATTATGTGGTAGGAACCGCCCAATTAGCTACTTTGAATATTTGATACTTGAGCAACTTTTGCATATTTGATATTGGATACTTGAGTAGAATTTAAATTTAAAAATCTTTACTTTTAAAAGAGGATGAGTTGTTCCAGTTTTTAATTCGAATTTTTGCTTGGCTGAAATCTTCACAGTATAGGCTCCTTTTATAGTTTTCTCATACACAAATTGAAATCTAGGCTAAGTATAGGGCTGGTAATAACACCTATTTTTCAGTTTTTATTCGGATTCTTAAAATCCCTTATTTTAACGGGAAACATAATGAAATAAACTAATTTGTCGAACGATTTTACCAAACAGGATTATTTAGTAGCTAGCAACATTTTGAATACGGCGGTATTTTGAGCGGGTAGTCTTATGGAACTCTTGGCGTATTCTTTCAAGAAGAGTTTCATGCATATCTATAAGTATGATAATCTTATACCTGCCTCGTAATTAATATTATCCTACTATGAATTTCCTATGTAAAACTGCCTTTAACATAATCCTTATTAACGTGGCCGCTAAAAATAGCACTTTGTTAGCGATGACAATATTTAGTAAAGATACACTCATATTATTATGATTGCTTAGGTACGACCGGTTACTATGACGACGTTGGTACCGTTCTTGTAGTATTATCTGTGCGTAAAACACGTTATTTGCATTTCCATGTAATCACCAGCAAGGCCAAGATAATAGGGCCAAAAAAATAATGTAATGTATATTTTTTATGTATCATTCGTTTCAAGTAGTTTTTAGTAAGGTGAAAGTTATGATTTGGAAATTACTGTTAATAAACTAATTGAATGTCATTCAATTTAAGGATCAAGAGTATTTTTCGGGACTTCACTGTCCCGGTAATCCTATATTACTAAAGAAAAAACATAAGCACAATGCAAGTCGCACCCGCGCACATAGAATTTCGTACCTTTGTCTATAAAACGAATAAAAAAAATCACGGTAATGGTAGAAGAACCCCTTCAAATCATTATTATATTCTAGTGTTCATGATTTCTTGTAGCGTATATAGAAATTCATCATCCATGAAAATTTAAACTCACTAAAACACAAAATTTAAACAAGAAAATTTTAACTTTTACTTAACTATCACGGTTCATGAGCTACAGCCTGAAGGCAGAGGGACTCCTTAGGTATAGAACCCTTATATCAATTTACTTACATCTACTTACCAAGTTTCAAAATCTCTTATGGTATCGGAAAAAAGTGGATGTGATATACAGCGAACGGACGGACGGACAGACAGACATGATGAATCTATAAGGGTTTTTTTGTCATGTGGCTACGGAACCCTAAAAACCAGTAAACGTCTTAACAGTGAGCTTATACAAGAAGTTTTGCATGTAAAACAAAGCACAACAAAGCGGCTATTAGCTGAGTTTTGTAAGTGGCTCCGTGACCCATTTCTCTCGCTAACAATCTCACATGCTGCGGAGATAAGCGGTTCTGACTATCATGTTTTTATTTTGTACATCTGATAAACGATGTGTTTTTGCAATTTCATTTGATAGAAGACATGTAATAATCTTTTAAGATGTCTGACTGTCATAGTGATCTATCAACGCACAGCCCAAACCACTGGACGAATCGAGCTGAAATTTGGCATGCAGGTAGATGTTATGACGTAGCATCCGCTAAGAAAGATTTTTTATCAATTCAACCCCCCGGGGAATAAAAAAGGGTATGAAAGTTAAAATTATACCTAATTAATAGCAGTTAGAGCGAAGGCTGCGGGTAAAGACTGGTAGTTTTATATTATGTAAAGCTATCACAGGACACAGTCTTTTTCAAAAGCTTTTATTTAACTTGCCGTGTATGTATGTTACGGTGGATTCTTTGAACTCAAATTTGAAGTAGATATCTTCAACCGATTGAGCTGAAATTTTTCTTTTTTATAACCAAATTAAGTGCTTATTCTATGAAATTCATAAAGTACGCAAATGGCTTGAATATCTCGTGATATTGTCAAC
Organism: Heliothis peltigera; assembly: GCA_958496145.1. NCBI lineage: Eukaryota > Metazoa > Arthropoda > Insecta > Lepidoptera > Noctuidae > Heliothis > Heliothis peltigera. The sequence continues at coordinate 1,711,223 of OY292326.1, read as the reverse complement.
ATATATGTAAATACCGGTGTATGACAGTCCACAGGAAATCGCTTATCAACAATGTTATCAGTTAATTCAATTATGTATGATTTTAACACTCGTTTCGCCCACTTATTGCGAGATTGAACATCTGCATATTATTGTAATAGAACATAGTATTTGCGTAGTGTTAGTACTCAAATAATAACTATAATTATGAAGGTTGATGGTCCTTTAAATTATCTACAATTAATTCATTGACATAGTTTCTTATATTTAAGAGGTAAGTATAGACGCCAGCACATCAAGCTACCCGAAACAAAAATTTTCCCAATCAACTTTGAACCATATGCTTCAGCGAAAAAGTTGATAATCTATTAACTATAAATTTGAAACTCTGTAGTAGCTTGATGTTCTGGTGTCAGCACATTTTCGGTTTTATAATGAAGCGCAGGGGAAGTCGGGCTTATCGTTTTATGAAGTTCAAACGAATCTCACCCTTGTGTTAGACAACTTTTTTGATATATTTTCAAATCCGTCTAGTACCTAGATCCTGAGATTAGCGCATTCAAGTAAACAAACAAACAAAATCTACAGCTTAATAATTTGAGTATAGATTGATTAGATAGACGCGCATAAAATGTCTACACTTAATCAATGCAATATAATTTGTTTATGATTTTAACTATCTAGTTATGTATTAGTCATTGTTGACCAACTGCGTAATAAATATTGATGTACAAAAATATTCCGCACATGTGATTAGATTTATGTATCTGTGATGGTATGAGATGTATGCCTTACTTTACTGCCTTTAGAACGACATTAATTGATATAAGCATCGTAGCAAAGGGTTTATTGTTCAACCTCCTTTTGTAACGTCTCGTATACAGCAATAATAATAGACAAGTACGTATTGGACGCCATCACCACGCTTGTTTACCTACTTACTGCTGTTATTATTTTTTTTAAACAATGACACAATGCATAATGATCTTTCTTAATGTCTACCATAATTATGATTAAAAAAAGTACAGACACCAGCAGGTCAACCTACCCGAATCTGTCAAATTTTACCAATCGAAACCTTCCGATAGATTTGATAGGTTGATGTGCTGGCTTCTGTACATATCCCAGGTTTAAGTAGGGACCTTCTAACCCCTTAGCTTTGCTGTGGCCTGCTTGGTTACACTAAATTGGGAGCGAAGTGACGTGAAGAGCATACCTATCAGGCGTTTTTTAACCACGTAGCATTGTACAGATGCCAGCACGTCAAGCTGCCCGAAACTGCCAAATTTTCCCAATCACCTTTCAACCATATGCTTCAGCGATACAGTGCAAAATCTATTAAGGACATTTAACAGTCTGTAAATAAAATGTTATTCGATTTTATCGTCGAGTCGTTAACTATTTTGTGTGCTATAAACTACCAACTGCTGGCTATCTGCTCTCTCAAACACTATACATTGTGTATCCTTGCTGCAGAGCTGCACGCGGCTGCAAAAGAGACAGTGACCCTAGCGGAGCAGCGGTTCGTGAGCAAGCAGGACGAGTGGCAGTTCGACAGCAACTGGCAGGAGGTGCTCAACCATGCCATCATCAAGGTGAGCTGGTACTCATACCGAGCCTAGTTAAGTCTTAACGCCTACCACAAAGAACAAGTACTTCTTGGTATATAGATAAACAAAATCCCAACAGAATATGTTTTTGGTCGATAATCAAAAGTTTGGTTGGTCGTCATCAGGTTATGGACGCTGAGAAACGCAAGGCGGAGAGCGGGCGCGAGCACCAGAAGAGAGCGGCCGCATACATCGCAGCTGAGAAAAAGGTAAAAAACTACAGCTCTTACTAGTTAAAATAAAAGTCTAGTAAATATTTAACGGGACATGTTTTTGTCTCCAGGTGACACAACTAGAGGAAAATCTTAAACGCAACATCATCAAGTCACGAGTATACTTCGAGGAGAAGAAACTGTGCGACGAACAGCTCCAGACGCAGAACGAAAAGATTGAGAAACTGCAGCGGCTCATAGCTGATGCCAAGTTCCGTTACTCCAAGTCTCTCAAAGCCCTCGAAAAGATTTCTGAAGAAATTCACAGAAGACGTGGAGAATACCCTCCAGATAAGGACAGCATTCCTGTAGGGCCGAGAGAGCCAGGAGTTGGAGCTGAAAGAGATGCTATTCATGACGAAGACGCAGCGAAAGCTGAACATGAAAAGGACGAAGACTCCAGTCTCCAAGAGCTAAGGTTGAGAGTCAGAGAACTAGCTTCTAAACCCATAGAAAAAGACATAGAAACTGACGAAGCATGGGCTTTGGAACTGAACGAGACTATCAACAAACTAGATCAGTTGCTGATGATGAAGGAAAATAACCAGCAAAAGAGGTCTAAATTCACTGCTAGCTCCCCCAGGAATTCTAGTGCGCCTTCAACTAGTACTAACTCGGGGAAATACAGTCACCCACCAAGTGATAGCTGGAAAACTGACACCAACTTAACCAGGACTAAATCTATTAGCAAAGACGTTGTGTACGAACACAGTAACCCACCGATCTCTAAGACGGAGAAGTCTAAAAGCATGATGTCTTTAGACGTACTCGCTTTAGCCCGAGATACGAATATGATGGACAGGGAATCTTATCTTAAGGCCGTGATAGAAGACAAGTCCCCCACTGGGACGTACACAGAGAGCAATTCTGACAGAAATGACACCCCAGACGAAATCCTGATGGTGGAGTGTGACTCCAGTGATTCCAATCAGAACCCAGTCATTAGGATGACTAGTTCCACAGTGTCCGACAGTGACAACAGTTAAACGAGACGACACACGCACGATCGTTGATTTATTTCTTTCATTGGTTGTGGCTTTATTTACTAATTTAATTAATTAATAAAATTATAAAAATTGAAAATATTGTGCAGTCTATTTCAAAAAAATAGATTCAGATAATTTTGTTTGTGAAATGCTTTAATTTGATATTGTTTAAGTTAATGATCGTGTGGTAAATAAAGGTGTATGTAATTCAAATAATACAACTTTTCCACTATTGAATGTCAATTTTTTAACGTTAGATGTTTTTCTAGTAAACTTTAAAAGTTAATAAAAATTGGTAAAGTCTAATTTTGTGTTACTGTTGGTTTAGTTTGACAATGCTAGAATTGTTATCTTTTAAAAGATACTGATTAAATAAATACTCAATTAAGATAATCATCACTGACAGATGTATTCAAATATAAGTATTTACCTACATGTAAGCTCATTTCTAGTGAAATCATGATGCATTTTGTGTTTTTCCAGACGATCACACACATAAACGTATAGCGACGTTGTCATACTCATGTCATCAAACTGACTAATGAAATATTAAATTGTAAGCGTTTTGATAAAAATTCTGGCATTGTTGAGGCACGTTCTTAGATTGCAATGTATTTTGAGCGATTCGGAACTGCCGGTTTCGTAAACTATGTAGGTAATAATTTGCCTTAAAACAGTTTTTAATGTCGAGTCACGTACGATTTGTTTATTAATTTCCCAACACAAAATATAGCCGTTATAAATGATATTAATCCATAGTGATGATTATGATAAAATATGTTACCATTTACGAAGCCGACAGTCCCGAGAATAGCTAATATAATACTTATAAATGGTTGAAGAAGTATGATCAAATATATATCTCGGCTCCAACTGGAATGCCAGCTGGAGTGTCAGACTTGTAGGTACTTAATGACTAAAACCCAATTGTCTTCTGGGGCGCTCTTTGTGTACCAGGGCCGTGGTAGTTCTTGTAAACAATCCCTAAGCTTGAATTTACATTTGAATCAAATTCTTCAGTCCCGAAAAAGACATGCAAAATAATCGCGAAATGTGTTTGATCATATTTTAACAGGATTAAAATATACACATTAGAATCACCACTTAATTTCATTAATGAGCCATACCACCAGTCCACCGACTAGAGCTCACAATAATTTATTTTTTACGTCAATAACGGAAAACTTTTTCGTGTTATTCCCTTGTTCGAAGTTTACTTACTGATAAGGATTGATATTGAGCATGCAAAAGGCTCATAGCATTTATTTCGAAGTAACGGTTTCAAGGTCTTACATACTTGGTATTCAAGACTTTGTAAAACCTTTTTTATCGATAGATTTGGTGCAAAATTGAATGAAAAAGTGTAGTTGAGAAGAGTCTATATTTTATGGAATCAAGATCATTTTTGAAGATTTTTTCGGTTCTTGAATTTCGGGCCAGTTTCACCGGTTGCTGATAAGTTCCAGATAGTTTATCTGGTAAATAGTGACTATTCGTGACCTGTGGAACTGGCCGTAAAGTTACTTTCTTCACATACATCTTTAATTATAACTTTTAAATAAAAATATTAATTGTTTCCATTTAGACATTTTCACAGTGCCTTCATTTGTCATTAACTGCTATTATAAACTTACAACAAAGACTGGATGAGGTTGGTACTTAAAATGGTTGTAGAACTAAAACTTAATATATATATTTGTAATATGATTTTTATTAAAATTATATTGAAAATAAAAAACAATACAATGAGGGTTCACTTACATACTCAAATATAAGTTTAAGAATAATAAAAATATGTTTAAAACATCTACATATTGCATTTATAATTGGATTACCATCGAGTGATTTTGTGGCAATGGGTTGATACACATATTGGAAAACTGCCAAGCAGTTTGAAATATCCCAATATGCCCTAATAACTACCATAAAACTGTTTCTTATGATTTACTAACGCGTTGTGACGTAAATACCCATTGTCACATGAACGTTTAGAAATAAAATAATTTACATTTTAAGAATACTTTTTAAGTTACTTCCCTAGTTTCGAAAAAACATTGATTACACGATAACACAGAAAAAGAAATCAAATAATATTAGTCACTTTATCAAGCAATTTATGACAATCCTGTGGAAGACAGAAGAATGATAAATAATGAAGCAAGACATGTTAAGTCCACTCGGGCAATTTATAAAATACTCATTATAAAAATGTAATTGGAAAAAATAAATCTAATATTATGCGTTTGGTCACGGAAAGCACCCTATGGTAATTGTATCGCACTTTCAAGAGTTCTCACGTAAATGTTGTACACATAGTAATGAAGTCTGTATGTTCGTAATCAAATTTAAATTCCACTGCGTGTTTTCAATAAAATGAATGTTCTTAATTATTGGCGTTTTATTCGTTACAAAATTTATATACCCTGTTATTAAATCTCTGTTCTTATACTGAGATGGTTGCTGTCGCTTGAGAAAATTTAAATATCGAGCAACCAGCCTTAACGCCACAAGCACCCGCGTTGCCCCCGCGCAGTGGCGGCGCAACTGTATCGCTGACAGGATCTTGCCGTCCGCGTTCGCTCCCTGGGTGCAATTTGGATCATACAAATTAGATATGCATTGGAATAACGCCAATCGTAGTAGTCGCGAGTGGCCCTTCAAGAATCGCCGAAGATCGCGTGGCTTTTCTGTCAAGTTGGCCGCATATAATATTGAACACATGTATAGTACCTATTTGTTACTGCGCTTAGCCAGGTATATTCCCTAAAGTCACAGCTAAAAAATCTTGTATAACAAAATAAAACAAATTAATTATTACTCCATTTATATTTCACATTCAACAGTCCCATATAAACATTAGCTTACACAAACTATATAACATGACATCACGAAGGTATTCTACAAGAGGAAGGCACTTCTAGAAGGAAGGTACAGACGCCAGCACATCAAGCTACTACAATCTGTCAAATTTCCTTAATAGACTTTCAACTTTATCACTAATGCATAATATGGGTCAAAGTTGATTGGGAAAATTTGACGGTTTCGCGTAGCTTGATATGCTGGCATCTTTACAACTAAACACATCTAATTTATATTAAAATTGCTAATTAACTAGCTGACCTTGTATAATTTTGTTAATAGAAATAAGGTTTTAAGACTGATCTGCGCACCACAGAGAAGCTATTTATGACTTATGCGCACGCATGTTCTAAGATCTACAGTTGTGTAAGGGCATAGATGCTTTATGTTATAAAATTAGACTCCGATGAAAAACACTATATTTACGATAGAATAGTTCTGAATCAATTTTTTAATTTTAACAAACAGGATGATATTATCATTAGATTATTACATAGCATCAATTTCATTAGAATATTATAAAATATGTATAGATACAACAAACATTGCGCAGGCGCATCCAACCATGTTTAACTTTCCTTAAACACCTGTTCAATTTACTGAAATTCTACTTAAGACAGAATTATTTTTATTATATTTAGTGGATGTAAGAAACATAAATAACAATAATTTGTACTAACTGTACACACTATGACTCTTGACACTACGCTTAAATTTGACAAAATAAATGATTACTTAACAATATTTTATTCAATGAGGTCTTCTTTATCAATAAATTAATTAAAAAAATAAAATGCTTGCTATTTTATTACTCTTATTAAAACTATTTATTTTATAGTTCATACGGCATGAAACTACTTCAACATACTATTAAAAAATATGGAATGGATTAAAATAATCTATTTAAAATTATAACCCTCCTGGGGCTATCAGAAAAATATAATTTCACAGCTGATTAGAAAAATACTAATTGTGATTGAATCTCATGGAGTCTATGCTAAAATACTTATTGCATTTAATCTCAGAATGCTTATCAAAATCATCATCTCCCGAGCCTTTTCCCAACTCTGTTGGGGTCGGCTTCCAGTCTAACCGGATTCAGCTGAGTACCAGTGTTTTACAAGGAGCGACTGCCTATCTGACTTATCAAAATATGCATATATTAATCACCAGTATAAACTATGCCGTATGAACTTAATAATATACTACAAAAATAATTAAAAAATATATCTTCATTAAGAAAAAAAAAATGCCTTAAAATTAATAAAAAAAAAAACAACTAAATAAAAGACATAAAATAAATTGTAGAATCCATTAGGAGAGAGTGATTTTTGACTTGATAAAATAAATTCTGCGCTAATTTAAATTCGACTAATGTATCGATAACCGTATATTCATAAATCGCATACATTTAACAGCACTTGTTTTAAATAATATTTAATACTATATCAAGGTAACGTTACTTGAAGTATATCGATTATTATATTCTAAAATATTTCTTCTATAGTGCACAATAATTTTACACCTCTAAATAAAAATATGGTATACCATATAACTATTATTAAAAGTAAAATAGTCGATTAAAATATTCAACAATTGAACTAAATATCTCTAAAACTATCGATACCTTGAAGGACATTATTCTGCACTATAAAATATTATTTTTAATAACTCGTAAACAATTCTAGCTTTTATACTAAAATATTTATGATCTCACATGATATTTAAAATATATTATGACCTCTTTCCTGCGATACGTTTAGTCGATTAGTAACTATCGCGTGTTTGTACGATAAACGCAAACTAAATGCATTGTTATGAGGCAGCTCTATTAAAAAAACTTGATTTTAAAATTATTAACACAATTATAAATAACATACAAATGCAATACCAAATAATCTCAGTATTTGATTGAGGCTGACCCAAATATTAACGGGCCGAAGTCTGCCGAGGCTGCAGGTGTTCGCAAGAGTTACCGCGGCCCTGGCACACAGGGACCTCCAGAGAGTGGGATTTAGTCAGTAAGAGCCTGACACTCCCTCCAGCTGCACCCACAATGGGAGGACTCATTTGAAGATTTCCCACTCAAAAAAAACTGACCCAAATGGCCAGAACCTTATAAAATATTATATCAAATTACAGGATTTTCTCCTTCATAATTTTGGGCCTGAAACTAAAGTTTTGTTTGCATTGAATGCTCTTTCTTGTTCAATTTCGGCCTCAGTATATCCCATGATAGCTAGCCTACAGACTTTAGGTCATACCTAGATGTAACATAGTACGGTTATATTTTGGAGCGCGGTAGGCTGACGACGTCGCGCCACCAGGGGGCTCGCTCGAAGGCGCCAGGTTGACTGAAGAACGCTTTTTGGATGTTTTGGTAAAGCTGTGGACAAATATTTTTGTTTAGTAGTTGTCATAGACAATATATGAATTTTTCAAGGACCCGAGTCATTGCCCAAAGACAATGCTGCGTTAACTTTCACCGTAAATGTATCGGATATATACGTACAAGAAATATCTTTGTCAGGATTACGATTCTTATTTTTTTTTTATCTACAATAAAGCTGTGTGTGTATCACGGCGATCTCTTATAAGGTTCTGTGTTTTTTAAACCGATTTAAAAAGAAGGAAATTTTAAATTAACAAAATCGTTAAGACAGCAGAGAGGAAGACTACAAAAAACTTTTGAATACTCTAATAACAATAATTAACCATTTACACTACATTAGCACACATCGTAGAAACAAATAGCACCAATAGTATAGCAAAAAACTCACGTTGCCATCACTCTTCCCTAATATAGAGTTGAGCACGAAGTCGGTCGGCGCAAGCGCATCTACAACGCTGACGATCTCGCCCTTCAGATCGCTGCACAACTCTAGTATCGCGTCTCGAAGTAATCGTGCTAGCGATTCACCCTGAAAACAAATAAAAACATTGAAATATTAATCAGAGCATATTTTATTTAATAGTAAAAGAGAGCAGCAATTAAGAAATAATAATTAACCTACCCCAAATTCAAGATGATAAACATGAATATTTTTTTCAATGGCCCTATATTTATTTATTTACTTAAAACCTTAAGTTGTCCTTACAGAGCTTTCCCTAATGCGACAGCTAATAACTTAAACTAAAGAAGAATTATTTAACACACAAAAACCCATTAAATCTAGTTACATTATTTACAAAAATACACAATTAAAATAAAGTTTAAGTCAGCAATATTTTTGTAATATATTCAGACATTAACAATGACAACTGCGTACCTGTGAATAACCTCCTTGATACAACTCTACCAAGTGCTGATCCAGCGACCAGAGCCCGTACAAGCTGAACAACTTGGTGAGCACCGGCTGCAGACTCTCCTCCTTCTTATCCAAGGACTCGAGGAAGAATATAATAGCCAAGTACTCCGCGTACGTCTTCGTAAGGTCCCGCCATTTGTACACTTGTGACTTCGCGCGAGCTTCGAACTTTGTTAGGCCTTTCGCGATCTCTGACTCGTATTTCTCGTGAGTCTGCTTGAGGAGATAGCATATTAGCCATCTGTATGTTGTTGTTATAACTGTAAGGGAAATGTAGTTTAGTTTTGTAGATATACAGATAGGACCCACGATTGTACCTTGTGGTACGCCTAATCTAGCATTGACCAGATAAAATAATCCAGCAACTGAACGTAGTTATATAGTCTAAAATAATGATGTTTTTTTTTTGCCTAAAATTATAATAGAAATGTAAGCAATAAATAAAATTTACAAGACAATTTATCAGTGTGAACATTATCAAAGGCTTCATACATGTCCTTATCAGCTGGTTTTACGTTAAGAGTATGAACATGATTATTGTTATTGTTAAAACAACATTATGTCTTATCGTCCTACGTAACATTATTGGTAATTGAATCTTCAGTTATTCTCACAACGTTGTTCTTTACATTAATCAGTGTAATACTGCTTACTGTGCCGAGTTGGTCTTTTAGAAATGATTCTAGGAACAAAGTACTTACATTCCCTAGTCTTGAGTTCATCAGTCCTGGTGCAGCGGAACCTGGCACCGAGCCAGCGCTCCCAGTCCATGAGGAAGGAGACGGTGTGCAGCGGCGAGTCCACGGCGCCGCCCGACCGCGCCGCCTGGAACTGCCGCAGGAGCCAGTTGCCGGTCTGCTGCGACAGCACGTTGTTGTCCCCCTCGTATGTAACAGTCGCTTCGTGGTTGCTGCGGATGTCGCCTAGGTTTGCGGCCTGGGGGAGACATTATCATATTGAAATAAAGTTCCGTACTTGAGTGACTGTGACGAAAGGTAGCGGTATGAATAACACATGCAATTTCCTCCAGTTTGGTGTGTAACTAATGCTAGGAATTAGATCTGTCCTGTTTATCGACACCTTCACATTTGGACATTTCAGAAATCACACTGAGATACTTACTTTCAAGTATCCGTGTCCGCCGCAGGCCTCCCTGCACTGCTGCGCGGCCGCCAGCACGGTCCACGTGAGCAGCGGCTTGCTGCACGACACCATCGCGTGGATCTCCGACACCGCCTCGCTCTGTTATGCCACACTTCATTTTAAATTCATGTGATACTGTTGGGTGGGTTTGCTTGAACGCGTTAATTTCAGGAACTAATGGTTCGGTTAAACATAAATATTTCAATATTGGATAGGCCATTTATTGAGAGAAAGTCTATAGGCTAATTTTTGTCTGGGTGCGCGGAAAAGTTCCCATGTGAGTATTTAAAATAGAAGGAAAGAATATTTCAATAGAAAGTGGTTACTGAAAAAGCTTCATATATTGCCAAAGACGGTCATTGTATAAGCCATTACTTACCAAGTTATCAACTTTCATCCCCGCGTTAGACTTCTCCACGATGCTCAGATATACTCGGCTAAAGTTTTCTATATACATCCTAAATACTACTGCGGCCGCTACGTAGCCGAATAAACGCCATTGCTGTGGGGAACAGAAATAATTAAAGTTTTTGTGATATCAGATCTAAATATGAACCTTATTCCAAGCATATAGAGTACAAAATTCTTTGCGGGTCCTTTATTGTCATAAGTTTGTAAACTAATATTGAATTGTTTTGTGTAACTAGACTAGCAGATCCGGCCTCGTAAACCTTCCCTGGACCTCTATTTTCTGGAAACCCGGGATTTTATATTTTAAAAATATATTTTAATGAACAGCTTCCAAATTTATTTTTAGCAAATACTTTACGCAAATATGCATCCGATTATCAGATTCTACTAATAGTATAAATGAAAGCACCTCTGTCTGTCTGTTTGTCAAGCTTTCACGCCAAAACTACTACTACTAATTAAAACTAAACTACTACGATTTAAATAAAATTTGGAAGACATATAGCCTAGAGTCAGAGAAAGGACAAGGCTACTTTTTATCCGGGTGCGGGAAATAGTTTCCTGGGGCGGTGGGTGGAGCCGCGGGGAACAGCTAGTAACAAATAAAGTGTGTGTAATGTCTTCAATCAAGACATACTAACGAAAAAGGTCTTTTTTAATATATTGTGTTATCTAAATCATTATGCTAAACAAACTAACATGTAACTCGTACTCGATGAGCGAGATCTCGTTGTCCCTCTCTCCGAACTGCGTGCGAGTCGCCGCGTAGCGAATGGCGATGGTGACCGCGCTCGCGATAGAGTGGCAGCTCTCTTGCATTATGCCGATACGACCTGGAAGAAATTAAATGAATAAGACATTTTCGATTAAATAAAGTTTTTTAGTTAATTATCATCTGCCTAGCCTTTTCCCAATTATGTTGAGGTCGGCTTCCAGTGCTACTAGATGCAGCCATGATTGCGTATCTTTCCACCTTAACCCGGGCAACCCGATACCCCTTGGCAAGACTGGTTGTCAGAATTTGTGACTTTTGAGGCAAACTCAAAAAACCTCTTTTTTTGAAAGTCGGTTGAAAATGGTTACGGTTTAGTTATGTTAGTTATATCATAGAGGAAAAGTTTATTTTATGTTATTGGGGAAGTATGTTGTATATTATGTATATATGTTTAATGTTTAAGTTTGTTATTTTTATGGGGGAAATGTTGTGTAAGGAGTCTCGATAATAAATTAGTTGTTGTCTGACACTGACGTGTTTCACTACAAACATAATTTAGTAGTTCGATTAATGCCCACCAGGACTTAGGAATATCATACCTGCAGAAAGGTTCTCTAAAGCAGCGCCCAATATCTTGGAGGGGTCTGAAAAGGAGGACTCGTACACTCCCTCCTCTGTGACGTCAGCAGTGCGGTTGAGTAAGTTCTCTCGCGGTATCCTGTATTGGTTGAACATTATGAACCTGTAACAAAATAATGATTATGTCAGTTGTATTTCTTGGTTAAATATTACTTATCTTGACCAACATTTGTAGTCACCCTAAGTCTCTGTACTGCTTTTCACTGCTGTGGTGGCCTAGTGGTTAAAGCACCAGCCTCTCAAGTGTGAGTGTGCGGGTTCAATTCCAGGTCAGGCAAGTACCAATGCAATTTTTCTATGCTGTGTGCTTTCTAAGTACATATATCTTAGATACCAATAACTAATTAAATGTGAAGGAAAACATCTCGAGGAAACCTGGACTATAAAGTCTGAAATCACCAATCCGCATTGAGCAAGCGTGGTGATTAACGCTCAATCCTTCTCAGTGTGAGAGGAGGCCTGGCCAGCAGTGGGACAATAAAGAGGCTGATGATGATTATTCACAAAATCAATTAATTATGTTGGCAAGAGAAAAGGTGACGCATTATTCTAAACAGGAAAGAAAATACCGATAACATGAGTGTGTTCACGTAACGAATCTTGATTTTTTTGAAAAGTTGCTAATTGGTTTATTTCAATGACAAACAATCTTATCAAACAACCAGACAGTAATTGATATGTAATAAATCGTACGATCGATTGATAGATTCCACTTACAGTATCTTATATGTAGAAGTTACATTTTGATTATTTTCCTTAATTTGCAGAAATTGTAAAGATACATATTAATGATATTTAAGGATAATATAAAAGGCAGATAAGCTACAAATTTTGATAATTAAAGCGTACATATATAGGTACCATTTAATCTTACACACATGGCATGATTTGTAATTAATACGGTAGGTGACAATGAGTCAAATTATTACTTTGTATGAAAATACAAATTATGACGTCACAGATTTTTCACATCAAGCCGTATACTTATTTCTATTTTAACATCAATAAAAACTTTTAAATTATTTTCGTTAAATGAAAGTGAAATTATTTTAAGATGCTTTACAAAATTAATATGATTACGGGCCACTTTCACAGGTTGCTGATAAGTCCCAGATAGTTTATCTGGCAGATAATTTAATACAAATTCTTACATTTTTGAATTTATCTGGTAAATAGTGGCTATCCGTAACCTGTGAAACTGGCCCTACGTATTTTATTTTTGATTTTGTCCTCATCCTTATTGTGAAAGATAACAGGCTTTATATTAGATTCATTACAGAAAACGCAAATACTTAGTGATAAATGTCCTTTTGAGGACACAACTGCATCAATTTTAATCATAAGTTTTGGGTAGGTGGCTAGGTGCCATGAAAGTACCTGTTAATTTTTTTTTGTCGGTCGATATTACCTTCACGTAATCGCTACTTATAAAATGAACTAAAATATTGTATTTTACAATTGATCGTAACATCGATAAATTATTATTACAGGGCTTAACTTCAATTATTTTATTTTCCTTCCTGTATCATAATTGAAATTTTACAATATTTTTTTTTACATAATTATTATCAATTCACTTTCAAGGATGTTTTACGTGAGCGAAAATTAATCGTGTCCTCAAAATTATGATTCAGAATGAGATAAGAGGAAAGTTGTAATCACTCAAGCGCCTACAATTTAATATCAATATAATTATAGTCGGGTCGATATATTGACATGTACTGAGTCACAAGTATTCCTTAGCATTTAGTACTAATTTACACGAGCGATAATCGCGATTAAATACGAGTATAACATATTTTCCTTAAATTTGGAAATACGCCTAATAATTTTTTTTTATATCAATGTTAGTAATATTTATGGTGATATTATTTTAGAACATTCCTAGTGGCCTAGTGGTTAAAACACAAGCCTCTCAAATACGAGTGTGCGCGTTCCATTCCAGGTCATTTAAGCACCAATATAACTTGTCTAAGTTATATGTACAGACGCCAGCACATCAGGTTATTCCAATCTGTCAAATTTTCTTAATAGATTTTCAACTTTATCGCTGAAGCATAAGATTCAAAGTTGATTGGGAAAATTTGACAGTTTCGGGTGGCTCGATGTGGCGGTGACTGTACTTTCTAAGCGTATTTTGGACACCAAAGACTGATTAAAGGTGAAAGAAAACATCTTGAGGAAACCTGGGCAGGGGCTTAAAAGTCCGAAATCGCCAATCCGCCTTAAGTAAACATGTCAATTTAAACTCTCAAATAAAAATTCTTACAGTGTTAGACAGCCGATTTACCGAGGAAGCCGATACATTGCTATTAATCCAACGTGAAGGAAATCCAGGATCGAGTACGAAAGGTATTCATTACATAATATAGCTGTGTATATAAAAACATGAAAGGTGCCGTTAAAGATAACTGATAAGCCAACGTTAGTAACGAAATACTAAGAAAATGATAAGAAAAATGAGCAAACGTCTCGTGCAGCTGATAATGGCGACCTTGATAATGCTAACCTATTAAGTAGTCGCGAAAATATGACTAAACATAATACGTACTAGTAAAAAATGTATCTAAAGTACAAAATGACTAATATTTTGGCTGGCGATTTAATAGGTGCAGTGGGGTTTTGGACTTTAGACTGTAATTAAAACTGAATATGGTTGGATGGACTTTAGTCAATTGTTCGCATTGTATTTTTTAGCTTCTCAGGCTATGAACTCACGACCACACGAGCTTAATTATTCACAGTTTCTAAAGCTGAACTGGCATAATCTCATCATTCGTTGTTGCAAAATTGGACAAAAAACATAGTGATTCACTAGATAATTACTAATACTTAAAAATCTACTATAATACTAAACTAATATAATAAATAATAAAATAATATAATAAAAAACTACTATAATAATTCTTTATTGACATAAGAATTACATTGCTATACATTGAAATCCCTCCTCTCTACTCCTGAACTAGTTAAAATCTGTTAAAAATTACAGGAGCGAGTAGGTACATAAATACATTCCCTATAATGTGTGGTCCACATATTTCAGGAACAATTTAATAAGAATGAAAAATATAACAAAATTGAAGAATAAAACAACATTAAAGGCCAGTTTCACCGGTTACGGATAAGTTCCAGATAGTTTATCTGGCAGATAATTTTATACAAATTCTGTTCCATTTTTTTAATTTATCTGGTAGATAGTGGCTATCCGTAACCGGTGAAACCGGCCCTAAACCTGACAAATGTGAATTCGTTGCATTTAAATATTACTTTCAATTCGGAACATAATAAATTTTTGCACTCTACTCAGCTCGAAAAAAATATTTTCGTCGTTTCAAAATTATTTTATAGCTTTAGTTTTCTTATCGATACTACACATTATAATTATACATTTCATCACTTCTCAAAGTAATCATAGTACTTTATTTGGCGATCTCTCGCTTGTTCATTCCATGCAAGCCGGTTGGTGACACCCAATCGATCTATTATGTCCGTCTACCCACTTATGGGTCCCTAGTCCCTATAGATTATTTAATCGAATGCGGGGTTAACGACTCAACAGGATGCCACGAGTAAGGGCCGCATAGCAACAGACAGGCGTCTCCGGACTCCACTGTGATGAACTATTATTGAGCGTAAGATATACCACGGTATTAGTGACGAAAAATAAGATCAGGAATAATTTGACGATTTCTATTCTTACTTCAGGTCATTTTATTAACTTCGAATAAAAGAAAACCAGGAATTGATTAAAAGGAAACTTTAAATAAATAAATTCAAACAGTAAGTATGTTTTTCCTTACGGTTAGTGGTTCAGGCGGTAGTTCTAAGAAGTTCTGAATGTTGTTGGATTTACTGTGTGGACTTCAGACTAAACTTTTAGAAAAAAATATTA
Organism: Heliothis peltigera; assembly: GCA_958496145.1. NCBI lineage: Eukaryota > Metazoa > Arthropoda > Insecta > Lepidoptera > Noctuidae > Heliothis > Heliothis peltigera. The sequence goes on along the minus strand of OY292326.1, from coordinate 1,695,466 downwards.
GTACAGGTCTCCCCGTAGGTACTTAATGGTAAAACGAAACTAATTTTTAACAAAAAGTACGCGCATGTGATTATGATCATAATAAATGGTGTCTGCGCAGTCTCACGCGATGATCCGAACGGCTATACATTTTGGCAAAATCCATACTTTGCTGGCAATGTAATCCTTATTAAAAAAAAATAATAAAAGTTAAAAGACCACTCACCCATTATCAATGCCATTAACTCCGATCTTCTCCCCCATATCCCCCACAATGAGGCCAGGATACGTCTCCAACGTGTCAGGGTTACGGATGGGCACCAAAAATCCGTGGAGACCATGGTTCGTCCCGTCCGGCGTGATCAGCTGTGCGAAGAGTAGTGTGTGGGTGCATGTTCTACCTGGAGATATAACGTTTCAGCTGTTTATTTGTAATCAGGGAAACAGACAAAAAAATTATATGAATCATCAGCAATGTGGAGATTTTTGGGAAACAGACAAAATCAAAGGAATCTCCACCAAAGTGGAGTTAACAGTTCAAATACTGACAGCCAATACCATATAGCCAACATTGGTCCAAATTATGTTGGCTGTTTTTATTTATCTTCTAAACATCCTTATTAACTTAGTACAAGATATAAATAGTAGTATAGTTTACTGGAATAAAGCGTTTTTAGGCTTGTATTGCTGATTAATTTACAAGTCAGTCAAATAACATAAGGGGTTTATTCAATAGTAGGGACACCAAATTACACTAATCGACAATTTCCATTACATTTTTTCTCTTTCAAATCGCCCAGTTTACTAACATTAAAAAGCTAAAGACTTTGATTGTTTGAATGCGCGTCTTATGACCTACTGGGCCGATGGGGAAAATGATTTCAGTTTTATATAGCTCATATACCGAGGAATAGTTCCCAAAGCACGCTGGTGAAACTGCTAGCATAAACTTTTATGTTAATATAGTAAGAATAATTGAAGAATACAATCTAATCTCCAGATTCATGTTTAAGCGTATGAATGTTATAAAAGGCATGCACTTATTATTATTACGATAAAAAAGGCAATAACAATCAAAACATTTCTTATGAGTGACTCAACCATAATTGCATATTTTATCACTAATTCTTGAATAACAGAATACTACTAATTAAAATATCTTTAAGACTTAATTGTAATTGATTATTCACGTGATTTCATTGTTTGAGTATTTCGATAAGATTCTTAATTATAGGGGCATGATACATTTTGTGTGCAGCTTCATTTTTTAAATCATTACAGCTCAATTGTTTTACTGACGATATGAAAACTTATGCCTGAAAACGATATTTTGGCTTCTTCTGAATATGTATTTGCATCATGAAGTCACTTCTGTTGCCCTAAGTACTTGTGTGTACAGTGTACCCTTTGCTTTTCATCAGTCATCATCATTCACTCTTAAACGCTCTGCCGCCTCTTTCAATTGCAAATTGCTTCGCATAAGGTGGATATGGCATCCCATGCCCTGCACTGGATCATTGCTTGAACAAGGGCCGGGTGCGAGAGATCGATTGCGATCGTGCGATTGATAACCACCACGAGGGCACGGCGGTGAAACCTCCACCGTGTCCTCCCTCTCACAATGATGACATCCGAGCGGCTCTTCCTTATCCGACGTATGTAGGTACCTTCCGAAGCAGTTTGAGTCAGGAGGATAGTAAGGGCGCTAGAGCTCGTTAAAAAGGGGACCTATTGCCACTCCTGTGTGTACCTATGTTCCGAAGATTGCTTAGCCACTTAGGTATGTAGATATGTGCAAAGGGTATTATGAAATAAGACCATGAAGTTATTTTATCTGCACTCTGTTATGGTATTGTTCGATGGCGATATGAAGGAAGTCAAACGATTTTATAGCCTTTCTAAATGGCGATGTGATGTGATTACCATTGTTACCATATTCTTGAATACAACTTCAAAAATGACAGTTTGTTTTTTTTTATTTAACCAACGTTGATGAAGTAATATATGATCGCAACAAATTAGGACAACATAGAATGTAAAAACTTCTGCATTAAATGGACGGTTTGATACATTGAAATCAGAAGAAAGAGAGTAAGTGCCAATTTTTCATTAGTTTTGCCTGAAAATTTTCAAACATGTAGGGCCTTAATTCTACAAAAAATTAAAAAAGGTATCATTATAGATACAAAGTTTTCTGTAAACACGTGTCAAACGTCTGTCTAACTTTTATGTAATAAAGCCCCATGACTCCATTACATGTGTCCTCGGCTTGGTACTCCAATTGTTTAGTCCAAATAACAAGAGTATCGAAGAATTTGGGTCAACCAGTCGTCAAACACGTGAAGTGTCTATCAGTAAAAGCAATTACGAGAATATGCGAATATCTTTGTATTTTATTTGGCATTCATTCACAGAGTATCAATACAGACACCAGCACATCAAGCTACCCGAAACTGTAAATTTTTTCCAATCAACTTTGAACCATATGCTTCAGCGATAAAATTAAAAAAATGACAGATTGAAGTAGCTTGATGTGCTAGCGTCTGTACAAAGGTTTGTCCAATTGACATTAAAAACGGATTTTTGCGATGCCTTTATTTGCATTTTTTTCATTCTTTATTCGCATTTTTTGATTGCTTTATTGCATTGTGGCTAAGATAAAGTCCTAGATTTAAATATTTGTGTTAGAAACTGCATAAAAACATCGTTTGCGCAGCAAAACCAGTCTATTATTTCACAGGCCTGTTTGCATTTCGTGAAGGTACTGTATTGAGTTACGCACTGTAGGAGAACATAGCAACGTCTTACTAATTATTCTTAATTGTAGTAATTGAACGTTGAACGTCTGTTTCATGCGTCGAAATGTATCGACGTTACTAGATCTTATATGTTTGGAGGTATCCGAAGATCGATGTATCTGAATTAATATATAGGTTTTAAATATTCTGTCAAATAGAATATAGGCTACATTTTTTATACTCTACCTAATCTAAAAGTGTATGCGTTGCGTAATAAAAAGATAATTTTAAAAGTAGAAATACTTTTGACCATAGATTTTTCATTACGAACACTAAACTATTTTAAAAAGTGCATACTATTCTAAACTTGCTATTATAAAATTTATTTCAAAAGGGCAGACGCAAGTATATCAAGCTATCTATATATCTATCATCATCATCATCAGCCTATCGCAGTCCACTGCTGGACATAGGCCAAATTTTCTTGAAAGATTTTCAACTTATATCGCTAAAGCATAAAAAATTTCATTTTCAGGCAGCTCGATATGCTGGCGTCTACTGGAGTAACGTAATACGTTTACTTCGAGGTGATGGTTGAAACCTATTACTAAAACCGGTACTTATTTAAAACCACGGTTTATTATAAGGTGTGTGGAGTTTAACGCAGATACAAGATTACTAAATAAGCACAAGCGACCTTGAAAACGTTGATATATAAAATATAAAAATAGATCTCATACTGTATAGTTATAGCCGTTAGCAAAACATAAGATCCTACTCCCACAGTAAAGTTTAGACAAATAAACAGACGCTAGAATAGTGCGATCAAAATACATAGATGTACATATGTCTTAGAGAATATGGATGAAGCTAATTTTAAGACGAAGATCTTTTAAGCAAAAATCACTGATTAGATTCCACCCGCGTTCTGAAGGAATATTTCTTTGCAAATGGATAAATAGTAGATAATAGATAAATAGCCAGTCTAACCAAGGGGTACTGGGTTGCCCGGGTAACTGGGTTGAGGAGGTCAAATAGGCAGTCGCTCCTTGTAAAACACTGGTAGCCGACCTCAACATAGTTGGGAAAAGGCTCGGGAGATGATGACGTGGATAAATAGTAGCTTATATTCGTCTGTAGGGCACCATGTTTATCCATGACAATTTTAGCTCTATTTGTTTGCATATATATATTTATAAATATAATATATTTTAATAAATCCTATTAACCTTTTCACCGCCATTGTCACATATAGATGACAAGCCAAAAAGTACTCAGCACTCCACAGTCACGAATTTTAACTTTAAATGGCTGTCATGTACCATTTAAAGTTAAAAATTAATAGTCAGTTTCAGTCGATATAATTCCGAACTTACTTCTAAATTGTAGGTTGACGCTGAGGGCACATCTTTCTTTTTAAGGTTAAGAGGATTTAAAACAATATTAAACGGAGATTCACCACGATTCCGATTAACACTTATATTTTATAGCATGATTGATACACGAGGCGATTGAGACCACGATGTAACGATTTCCAATATCGATATAACTACAATAAAAAAAAACAATTGTGTTTATTCGCATATTTTCTGTTGATAGTGTGTACTATAGTATGTTGTATTTGAACGTAGTAGGTAGAACGATACAGTTTACTGCCGATATTATTGCTTAATAACTTTTAGAAGCCAGCGGTTTCCTCCGCGTCCATATCGTCAATTTCTTCAAGGAGGAGGAGGAAAAAGCCTATAATAACCTTCTTCGATAAAGCTATCTAACTCTGAAGTATTTTTTGTAGTTCCTGAGATTAGCACATTGAATCACACAAACAAGTAAAACATCCTCTTAAAAAATATTGTATTGGTTTTAGAACATGCGATCTCACATGCATTGAATCTCACATAGTTTTAAGGTTAATTATCCAATAACTGTTGTTTACTGCCAAATTTCTGACAGCCGTCCAAAAATATAAATAATAGCTGTCCTGGAAATGCCAGATTTTCCTCTATATTGATCACAGCATAAAACTTACCTTCTGTGCCCATAAACCAACCACACACCCTGCGAGATCTACACCCAAAATATTGCCGAAACCGCTCAAAGTCATCTCCCCTTCATCTTTTTCTGTATTTCCTAGGATGATTGAAGTCTATCAGCCATTATAATCCAAACACTAAAGCCGAAACAACCTGCCTCTCAATATTTTAACTGTTCAACTTCCTTATCATCTCCTCGTACCACACAACGTATAAAAAATCAAAGAAATATCACACGAAGTTTTACCTAGATTACCAACCCAGCATTTAGCGGCCTCGAAGTCGGGGGTGTGGATCACGAACTGCTTGTGCTGCGGGTCGTACGTCGCCATCGTGCGCATGAGTCGCGCGTCTGACCCGTGCGCGATCTCTGTCAGCGCGAAGCTTGCCAGCCTCTGTTGGAGACGGAGTCGTGTTAGATGAATGGTGATGATGTAATATTTGAGGTTGCCAGAAAGAGATACCAAATATCTGAAAGACATGAAAGTCCAGAAACACGTGCGAGTTTTATTTTTAAGTAAATGTATGATACCCCCTTGTGCCGAACTTCAGCGGGAGGGAGCTTGATAAATTCGATCTCCCAAAAAAAAAAAATTAGTCTGTCAGGGTGTTATAGTCATTTTAAAACTAGAAGCCATCGTTGTTCTTTGTCACCATTGCAACCTAATCCTCAAAAAAACTAAAAGTCCTCTTATGAGCTTCTAATCATTTATGGGCTCATCGTAGAAAACACTGGAACCTTAAGATATGGTGAACTGTATAATCTGTTCAGTTTATCGAAAATACTAAGAAAAATAATGTTTACGTCTAACATACAGGAAGACTGCCAAATCTATCCTCATTACGTTTTCTCAATAAAATTTATATTGAAACTGTTGACTACATTCCAGTAAAATCTATTCACAGGCTGATTAGATTCACATCTGTACAGCACTGACCGTGACCTCGTTGTTTTAAATCACGGTCAGGGTCATTAATTGAAAGTTTATCATACCTACTTATGTATTTCACCACGATAGAAAAAATAATATTAGTCACAGCTACAATGTTACATCACTATGAGACTTTTAACAGAAGATTTAAAAAAGTCATTATTAAACTTTCTTATTTTTAAACTAGCTGTCCCCAGCGGTTTCACCCGCATCTTTGGTTACTGCTCCGCTCCCGTGTGTCTTAGCGTGATGGTATATAGCCTATAGCCTTCCTCGATAAATGGGCTATCTAATACTGAAAGAATTTTTCAAATCGAACAAGTAGTTCCTGAGATTAGCGCGTTCAAACAAACAAACAAACTCTTCAGCTTTATAATATTAGTATAGATGGAAAATTATCAAATGTTTCTTCAGTGCTGTGGGCAGAGCGACAAGTGCTCCGGACACTGATTAAAAGCCAAGCATGATCGTTCTATTGCTCGTTATTTACGAAGGCAACGGCAAGGATTTAGGAACTACCATATCATGGGATAACTTTCTGACCGGCAAATATTACATAGTGTACAAGATACGCAGCAATTTCGAAAATACAAATTACGTCATTATGTACCATCCCACTGTCCAAACTCGGTCGGTCGGTTTGCTGTTATCTGGTTTATTTGTTCTAGAAACATTGACCTCGGAAGTAATGCTGTAACCAATACGTAATTGACATGTTGTCGAGCAAACTCGTTTTATATTTTTAATGTTGCTTTATAAAAATTAGTATTATTATCATTTTTCTTTATCGTTCTGTATTTTTTTTTTCAGATCATGTTTCAGTCGAATTTCAAATTGTTTTTTTATGTAACTAGTACGTATGAGGAAGCGGGGAAAATGGATTCGCATTCCCCCAATCGTGGAATCAATCAGATCTTCAGGGTAATGTTATTGACTCTATTGTTTTCAGGAATACTACAGATAACTTACAATGCCCACACAGATCTAACCAGTATAATGCTAACGTGAGTTGGACCTTAAGTTTCGGTCTGTGAACTCGCAGTTGATTTTAAACCTTCGATGTGAAGTTATAGAGCTTAATATCGAATACCGAAGAATAACAACATTAATCTAGGATTTTGTCTGTCCTTACCTCTCTGTCTACGAATGTAGCTTCGTAGTACTTATGATGCCGTTCAGTGCCGAGTGATAGCAAGGCATTTGAAAACAAATATATGCCGATGGCCATCTTGACTGAAACGCTGGGGTTTAGCGACTGCACTGCCTCGTTTATCGTCATTATTGTGCGTGTCTGTGAAAAAATAATAATTAATTAACCTATCTACACTAAGACATAGGAGACGGATACGCTTTCATACATTTATGTGCTGGTTCAAAACCTAACTGAAATTCCCCAGCAACATAATTATGCATATTGCGCCACTTCTTCCCAGCAAAAACAAAGTGAAGGGTTTTCGTTTTGGGGGCTGTCTCTTCTATTAACGTTCAAAAAGTGCTGATTTATCAGCCTTATTTGAATAAATGATTTTGAGTTTGGTACTTGTAAAAGTAAAAGAATGACATTGATGGCAATTGAAAGCTATTATATTATCAAACAATCACACATTTTGTTCGGATTTTAGTAATCCGAGAGTTTTTAAGATAAGTGAGTATACCTACGTTATTTGGAGATTTGATAAATATGTTTAAAATAAAATTAATGTTTATTATTTTTATATTCAATTATAATATTATTATCCTTGAATCAGCGATAAGATCATCTCTGGTGTCAATCTTTGTTATCTTCGGAGTTTACATTTTAAAATGAGTTGATTTCACACATTTTGAAATCAAAATAAAATATGTACGTAACCCGAATTTAAATGTACGTCAACTAATTTGCATCCCCTTTAGGTATTAAACACAAAATTAAAAATGCAGGTCGTAACTAATGTATTTTTTGAATGTAATGACAATATTATTATTCATGGATTCTCATCATTGTTGAAGCTTTAGGGTAGGTACTTGTGTTATGTAAGTTTGGGAATTGCAAACAATGAAAAGATTAAGGGGAACATTAGAAGATTTTGATTATCGGTAGGTAAAATATCTCAATGTCTGTTTTAAGATGATTTTTTAAATATATTTTTTTTACCTACATACTGACGTATCTTGGTAAACGAAAAACAATTTTAAATTCTCTGTATAATTAAAATGTAGGTTATCTTCTCTAATTAATTTAGTTTTGTTTCTGCTATGCTCTCGAGACTACACCATGAAACTCTTTTGAGACATTTTTTTAATATTGTCCCTATTGAAGGCCTTGTAGGCTTCAATCAACTGATTGAACTGACAGATAAATAAATCTCACCACCTAATTCTGATCAAAACCATTCTAAAGATAACATTAAATAATAAATACAAAACTCCAGTAAGCATTCATTTATGCGCTCTAAAGTCAACCACTCGACGCCCCCGCCTTTTATTATCGAGAAATCACTGCAGCCCACTTCATACCGGCACAGTTAGAGAGAGAGACAAGGAAAAAGGGGGAATAGAGAGACAGGGAGAGAGGGGGAATAGAGAGACGGGGAGAGAGAGACTGAGAAGAGCTATACTCTTTTTAATCAGGTCAAAGTGGGACTTACTCTCCGACTATAACTGGAGTTGACCATTTCCTTGGTATGGAATTTATAGTCATTTATCCTCTTAAGCTGCAGTTGGGTGATGCGCTTTTGTTCCTCCACGGGCGGTGAGACGGTGCTGTGGGCGAAGAGGGGATCCTTCTCTAGTGTTTGCCATATTTTGTACTGTAACAATAGAAATGTTCTCTTGAATTATATTAAAACAAAATTGAGAAGTAGAATATGCAGGCATTCATCAAGTGTCTGAATTGCCTGTCTGCATAAAAATTCCGCTCTGCACTCATCATCTCCCGAGCCTTACTATTAGTACTATCAGAGAGTGGGTATAGAGAGGATTAATGATCAATAGCCTCGAGGTAAGCCAGGACTCGTCAACCTGGTCTAAATTGACGGTCCTTCAGATGTACTCAACCTTCATTGGTGGTAACATGAACGTGATAAACACTGAGATTGAAACGTGATTAGTACTATCATATATCAGTGTTCAGCTTTAAATATGCGTTTTATTTCCTAGTTTTTCCGCTAGTGGCGTCCAAGTTAGTTTTTCCGCGCACCCAGATGAAAAGTAGCCTATAAGCTTCCTCAATAAATGGACTATCTAACACTAGAAGATTTTTTCGAGTAGTCGGTCCATTAGTTCCTCAGCTTAAAGCAAGCAAACAAACAAACTGTTCAGCTTTATAATATTGGTATAGATACAGCTGTTAATGTTAGGTGCAGAATAAAACTCCTTTAAAAATTAAAAGTAAATTAGCAGCGTGGAACAGGTATTCTTGGGGATCGGTTATCTTCAACAATACTTTTGGATCCAGCGAACCTTGGCATGCGAAATGTGTGTGATAACAATCCACCAGAAAAAAATTAAACAATATTAATTACACAATGTGAACCATGATTGAAACGCACCCAAAATAGCATGCCTGAATTGCCTTGATATTATAATCAATACATACATGCACCGATATAATCAGCCATTATTAAAACATGCACGTTAGCCTTGAATTGGGTTGCCATATTTGATATTTTAAATATGAAAATTAAACAAGTGGATAACTTAGCCATTGATTATAAAATATCAGCGGTCTATAAATAATATTATTAAAGTTAATGAATACGAATCGTATGCATTTCATATTTGACTTTGCATCATTAGTTTGAAGAGAGAGCATTATTTTCTGCAGAAAAGATAGATAAATAATTAGTAGTTACCTATCTATTTTCCAAATAATTTCCAAAAAAAATGTTGTTTAATGTCTTCAGAAACGATTAATCCAAAGTTTTCGAAAGGTTTCATTTATAAAAACCAGATAATCTCAATTACCTAAGTGCATTATGGATTACAATAATCCTCTTTTGTGTGAAGAAATCTTATCCCCTTGCTTTGCCTGTATTATCCATAATAGGATTATATTGAGACTTATTTGGTATCAATTGTATAGCAAATCTATACTAATATTATAAAGCTGAAGTTTGTTTGTTTGTTTGAACGCGCTAATCTCAGGAACTACTGGTTCGATTTGAAAAATTCTTTCAGCGTTAGATAGCCGATTTATCGAGGGAGGCTATAGGCTATATACCATCACGCTAAGACACACGGGAGCGGAGCAGTAACCAAAGATGCGGGTGAAACTGCTGGGGACAGCTAGTGTTTAATATACCGATTAGAAATTGTCTGTATGATATAACTCTCGCTTACCTAAGCTAAGTAACACCTGGTTTCACCAAAAGGACACTCAGGGCACACTTATTTAAATTTCAGAAGTGCTGATCGAGTCTCTTAAAAGACGGTTAACGGAAGTATCTTTTGCCCCGCGTCCCCAAGGAACTTCTTCCCGCATACGGATAAAAAGTATCCTATATGTTATATTGATAAATAGGTACGCTATATTACTGCCAACTTTTATTAACTTCCATTCAATACGACACACATTGGTATAAAACCTTACAAACGTTCGCATTTTTAACATACGTAGGATAGAGAAAATAAAAAAATAACATTAATAAAATCATTTCCATCTCTGTGCGAAAATAGAGAATCAGTTTTACAACAAACCACTGACAAACCTATTTTTATACCCCATATTTAGTAAAACATGTTCGTTTAAAACGGCACTGACATCGAATTTGGCGCTTAATACCTTTATCCTCATTAAAAAATCGCAATCGCCTGTAAATCCAATTTAAGTACAAACGATCCGTATTACTTACTCCGATATTACGAGTATATGACCGTGAGTGTAGTGTGAAAATCGATTACTTATCGTATCAGTTTACAACTTATATCTTATATGGTTTGCAAACACTATAAAAACGGGCTATCCTATATCAGTTTAGCTGCTATATTTAATTGTAAAAATGGGCTGCTTCTATTTCAATAGTTATGTGTACTTTTTACAGATCAGGATTAAGGCTTTTTATGATAAATTTGCTGACCCGGGTTACTTTATGCCGCGTAATGAGATTTGCTCCTAGCAACACATTCAGCGATTTACTTTTATATAATAGAAGATTAGACATCGTTTTGAATACTCTTTAACTCCAATGTTGATAGATAGTAGGTAGCTTAGATAAGTTCGACTAGAGAAAAAAAATATAGGTTTGCCATCCAACATTCAGACGACACACGCTGATTTTATTCATGGTAGAAAATTGATGACAACATGCCACAGACGGGAAGATAAGTCATATTGTTTCCCTTCACTTCAATATTTGCACTCCATAACAAATGACAAATATTTCTAGCTCTTCATGTAATTGATTTTTACCCACATATTTCTGTAAGAAAACATGTTCAAAATAATGAGAAAAGACAGTAATTATCGACATGAACATTTAACCCACGGTATTTGATGTTCAAATGCAATATCAGTAAACACACAAACAGTATAATAAATTACATAGGCAATTAAATGCTTGAAGCCCGCAAAGTTTTACACAAAGCAATCAACGATAAATTACTGAAGTTAGTACGAATAAAATCGTCCAATAAATGGCAGTTTCATGATATTCAGGGTCGGCTAATCACGTGTTCGGTCATGCAAGATTAGAGGTATGCCACTAATGCGCTGATAAAACAACCTTACGGTGCACAGTTAATAGTATAATGAATTTTCATGGTTATTTAGTAAACGGTAATATTTTGTTTTTGTCGTAAATAATGAAAAGGTATAACGATATGATGGTTTTGTTTCACGAGTTTGTTCTATGACGCCTGATTGTTTTTTTTTCTTGGGAAGTCATCAAATGACCCGCTGAGGGTACAGCTGGAGAGAGTGTCAGACTATTTCTGACTAAAACCCACTATCTTTCCTTCTGGAGGTCCCTGTACGCCAGGGCAAGTAAAAAGCTTGATTTTACATGTAATTTCCATGCGGCTAAATTAGCCGATCTGCCTGGCAGCCGTGCCCGTAAAAAGCTTTTTTCGGATCTTTACGTGCTGTCTTATATGCTCAAATGTTGCCAATTATATCTATTTACACTGTTACACATGAAAGATGACACATCATTTTATCACTATTTGTAATGTAAATCAGGTGATGTAGTAATTAAAATAATAATAAACAAAGTGATTCATTTCGAAGTCTGTCCGATATGGACAAGCTGAAAATTGAGTAAAGTTAAGATCGATTTATTTATGACTAATCGTTGGGGATTTCCATCCTTATCAGCAGGCCATGACTATATTGATTTTTGATATCAGCTGACCGTTTCATAAGATGTGAACTTTTCTTCTATTACAGAGTGTACTAAGCATGTTTCTGTAGTAAGCATGTAATGGGTGCTAAGTTTGTGTCTATGGCCACTGAGAAGTTTAACCTGAAATAAATCACTGATACCATTTTTGTTTCTCATATATTCACGTGTACAAAAATATTGACAGGAAGTCGCATCAAGGACAGTATCGCCAATTATCTTTCTATCTATATCTGATTGAATCCGTCATCATCCGATTGTGAACTGTTATCTGACATCTTAGATCGAAAAATACCATCTATATCTTCTATTTAAATTAATTTAATTACGTCATCAAAATGCGTCTATTTTAAATGATTTTGCTTCAGTAATTTTGCTTTTGTAGCCAGTTTTTCTATCCGATAGCTTATTAGAAGCATCAACGCGCTCAAGGCCTTTTTTAAGCCTAGCCATTAGGACGTCGCGTCGTTCGGACAAACATCCTCTGTATTATTACAAAAAAAAAATAGTCATTTAGCACGTGTTTAAAAAAATACTTATACGAAACATATTTAGGCAAAGGTTAAAGACTCCTTAGACATTGTTTAAAATTAAACAGTGTCAAGGTCAATAAATATTGACATTATTTATTTGCGTAAAGCAAGTATGTATAGAAATTGTAATTCGTATTATGCATATTAGAGGAAAATTTAAGAGGTAAGAATGAATGATGGCATCTCAATCATAATATTTACCGCCATTTTAGTTAAATAAGATCTTAACAATATTTTGTAACAGGAAAAGATAAACACTTTTTAATCAGTGTCTAATTGTAAAAAACGCTAATAGCTAAACACTCGTTCACGCAGTGTTTAATATTTTTTTTCTAATAACCCTGAAAACATCTTTATATGAATCCCTATTTCCCTTGATCACGCATGAACGGCTGGACCGATTTAAATAAAACTTTGTAGACACATCGTCTAGGGCATAGGCTACTTTTTTACCAGGTGCGGGATGTAGTTTGTAGTTCGAGCGGCAGGTAGAACCGCAGGGACCACCTAGTCTACGTATATATAAATAACATTACTATCATGTAACACGTAACCGCGATCATAAGTGGCTTCATAAACAATTGAATACTCAAATAGTTTCCTTGAGTGACCGTCGAGCAGTAATTCAATGCATAACTATGAATCAGAGACAGATATAGACAAAATGGAGACGTGACATACTGAAGTAACGGTTTCGCTCGCTAGTAAGTACGTAGTCTCATTCGAGCGGTTATTTAGGGGGTCTGATTTAGTGTCAATTCTTTTAAAGTCACAGGTAAAATCAAGGCAAAGTGAGGCCAAATATTAGGTACTGTTATTCGAGCTCTATAGCGATTTCAGTAGTGTGCGAAGCGAGAGGCCTATCTCTAGCAGGGCCTCCTGCCTGGCTCCTGTCCTGTGTATCCTGGCCTGTTTTCTAACTGATTCGTCACAGAAGATTTCATTAACATTTGCAACAAGACCTTGGCTTTTCGTCTAAAAGTATCATTTAACATGCCGTACATGGTTATAGACAGATTCTGATGCCGTGAACAAATTAAATATCTTCAAATTTTTAGTTCACTAGTAGTTTCAGTATTGGGAAAGGCAGGACATAACCGGCTACCAATCATTAACGGAAAACGTAATAACGTAACGTAACGTTAATTTTTGGTGGCTTGATTATTGTTATTCTAAAATAAATTCTCTTCCCAAAAACCTAATATGAAGAAGTTAAAAATAATACGAAAATAAGCATTTTGTGCCCGAGATCCCAGATGTTGTTGACAAAACGGCTAATAAGCTAAGAACCTTTATTATTACTCAAAAGCTAGCTTTCTTTTAAAAACTACATCCAAATCGGCTGGTCCGTTTAAGATAGCTACAATGCCACAGACACACAAGACGCGTCTTTTAAACTCGCGAGTGGCAACAGACTTCACTTAAAAAAAAATATGATATCTTTAATGCTTTATGTGTAAAAAACATGAATAATAATAACTGCATCATTGACAGATCAGGTTCTGCGCCCCAGATTTGAAACACAGTTTTTGTGGAAAGTTATACATTAAAACCAGACGTGAAAAACGGGACCTTAGGCACGTGCTACAATGCTAAATGATTCTTATATCAAGTACCGCCAGCACATGAAGCTATTACAATCTGTTAAATTTCCTTAATTATTATTTACTTGGATGGATTATGTGAAAGTTGATATGGCTAGAAAGAATGTAACTTGTGAGATGACCGCAGATAGAAGAGCGTGGAAGACAAAAACATGCTGCGCCGACGCCAAATAAAACTTGGGATAAGGGCAGGAGGATGATGGCAGTTCGGTTTTCAGCCACAGTGGCTGATCCTGAAGTAAATCAGCCACCTGCTGACTCCAAACGATACTATTCTACGATGGAACGGCAATCCGACACGATCGGAGAGAGATCAGGCACAGGACCGACAGGCTTTACGTGTTCTCAGAGGCATGGGTGTATCCCCACCAAGTTCCTAACTCCAGGTGGCTTTCTGAAAGCTCGGCCCGGGAATAAACCTGGGCAACCAAGGCTCCGTGCACATTAGTCACGTTTTATGCCCTTAGCAGAAGTATCTTTGGCGCCAAGATTTATGATAAACAGATAATGGTCAAAACAAAGCCGAAATTATTGTCTGCAATTGTGGAATTGCAAATATTCTTAATATAATATGTATGTAGTTATATGTTCTTTTATTTTTTGACAAATTATGTTCATTAATAATTTGTTTGTTTATATGACCAAAATTGTACTCCACCTTCGGATTGCACTTGTGACATGAATTATGTTACATTCACAATAAATATATGTATGTGTCATATTTTATAGAAATCTGAATTCTTCTGAAATCTGAAGTTTTTTTATAGTGTAGTCGAACTTAAGGTTATTTTATTTACAAAGAATAAAAAGAAATAAGCAGAAAATAAAATAAAAATGGGCCAATTAAAATAATGCATCAAAAACCTCATCCGCATCACTGTCAGCGGGAATGTGCCTAAAAGGCGGCTGCACTGCCAAGTTGGATGTCAATGCTTATGATAAAAATGTATCCCCATAGCTGTCTACTGGGAGCATTGGCATGTCTAATGGCTTAGCTTATTCACTGGCCAAAGTAATAGCCAGCTAGGCTTCTAGTTTCTTTAAAAAATTGTACTGCTCTGTTTATTTTGTCAAGGTGAGCATTGGAACAGAACAGTAAGAAGTATGAAGCCAATAAAACCTTGATAGTAATCTAGAACCTACAGAAATCCATACAAATAAACAAAATTGAAGTGTCTGTTTGTAATATTACAAAACACTTTTACTAAGAGCATATATGTAAATGTATATGTTACGGCTTATACCCGAAGTGCGGCTACACCTAGTTTTAGCCGGTTAGAACTAGGTGTAGCCACTTACTCTTCGTTATACCTAGTACAAGTTGATTGTTTTAGGTTAAAACTAGGTCTATCCTTCACCATGCCGGCTACAACTAGGTCCAGCCATTCCCTGTTGGATAAAACTAGGTCTATCCTATATCATGCCGGCTAGAACTAGGTCCAAACAATACCTGTTGGATAAAACGAGATGCAAACAAGTTTAAACAATTTTTATTTTATTAAAAAATAAAATAAAAAGGGGAATTATGTTGGAATATGTGGTAGTTAATATTCTATGGGTATGTTGTGACCATCTCAATATGTGGAACATGTCCATAGCTTCTTGCTTGGCCTTCACCACAGTGATAAAACAGTTCTATTAGCATAACATATCTATTTAGAATATTTATGGAATCATGAATAAAATTAAACCAAAATATATTTTTATTACTCACTAAAATTACTACCACATTTAATAGTATACAGTATACCATATATTATTTGCATACATTGTTTCATAATATAATTTTCAAATTCGTTGACACATTATAATCTAAAAACTTCCTGATTGATAGCCTGCCTAAAGTATGACATTTTGTAAAATTCTGAATTTAAATTTGTCAGTTCAAATTTAGAACTTTTGGTTTTATGCTTTCTGCTCTTGAAGGTAGCTGGAGCATTTGTTCTTATACATAAAAATATTGGCGCGAGATTGCTTACAAATGTTGTGCAATGTTTAGTGGCATTAATTAAATAAATTATCGTATTTTTAACACTAACCTTAAGTTTCAGGAGTTCTATATCACCTTCCAGAGCTAATTTAAGGCGTTTCCAATCAAAGGAAGCAGTTTTTCTGTATTTATCCAGCGGCCCGCTGGGCAGGTCGGGAACGAAACTCAGATCTTCCATACTAAAAACACAATATCACGTTACATTTTCAGCTTTGTTACACAAATATTTAACAGATGCAAGCACCAATTTTATTACACCGGATGACTAAACATACAGGGACATTTCAAATTCCCTCGCAGACACAAATTCAAGGTCTACGGCGGTCTATGAAGTACAAACGAGTTGGGCGTGATGTTTGAAATACAACTCTCACCTTAAAATTTGTAAATATGAATGAGAGGATAACAGAAACTGTTAAGAAGCGTTATGGCGGCCGTTGCCTGGATGTTACGAAGGAGACAGTTAATTTTTGAAGAGGTTTTAAAGAGGGAAAGCTTATGATAACGTGAATGCGGTGCACGCTGTTTTAAGGGGCGACCGCTCACACACACACTGCACACACGTCACACATCGTATGATTATTTGAACTGTCACTGTCACATCGCTTGTCAATGATGTGACGTAATATTCATAGTTGTCAAAGTGAAAACTATGATTATTATTCTATTAAGATTCTATTATTCTGAAATAATTACCGTGTTATAATTGCTAGAGGTGACACATCCAAACCTTATGTTAGTGTATAAAATAAAATATTGCTATGATACTTACTGGCTTGCTTTGTCCTAGAAAGGTGCCTACCCCATTTTTAAAATGCTTTAAAATAATTAGTAGAAGACACCTAAGCATATTGTTTAAATTAAATCATAATAATGATTTATATTTTTAAGGTTAGTGTTCATTCAACGCATCGATATGTCAATATTTAATTCAACACGATTTACAATATTTTGTACATTTTTGTATTACAAAGTGACATCTTACGGGTTTCATAAGAACTATTTGAGTACTCGAAATACAGCGTGACTGAGTTGCGAAGCTAGAAGCGCTTGCGTTGATGTCAACTCTCTTTAAAAAGTCAACCAACAGATGGCACTACTAGAAACTAGTATAATTAATGAAAAGTGGAAAAGAGATAGCAAGATTCCGACCTTGTGTTGTAGAAGGAGACAAACATAGTCACTCACACTGACGGAAACTTTCACACATAGATATTTTAAGTTACAGACGCATAAACAAGAAAAGAGAAGTTGTAAAACAACAAACTGTGTTCGCTGCAGCTTTTCTATCAGATGTAAAATGGACGGGCGGTCGTGTCGTTGCGCGCTCGCGAACTCCGCGTGTTCGTTGTGAAATCGATGTTTATTGTTTTATATTTTGACGTGAATACGAATATTGTTTACGCGATTGTACGACTACTTCGGTGTTCGGTTGCCGAAGGAGATTGTGTTTAGTGCATGTGTTTTTTGTATGACGTTAGCGCTCACTTGCAGTGATTTCGCTGATAGCTCACTCACCGGTGGGTGCGCGCGTGATAAACTACGTGTTCAGTACGAAAAAAGGCGATTAATCGTCTAGTGTGGGTGTTTTACAGTAGCATCATGCTGTGTACGGTGACATAGTGAACGTTGAATAGACCCTGACCTCTGGCAATCATGTCTGGGCGATCGGATTGCAGGAAATTCGCACCAAACATCTTCAATAAGAGCAAATGCACTAATTGCTTCCGTCAGAAGGAGGAGCATAGTGCCGAGGCTTTGGAATCTAATCGGGTGAGTATCATTACGAACCTTTTAAATTCAAGTTTCGAACGTCGTTTATTTCTAATCAACAAGATGAAATATTCGCGTGTAGGTGTGTTCGTTGACTAACGTAACGTGTACGGTGTATAACATGTCCATGTGTGCGTAGACCGACCACTCTTCAGGTGTTGATCTAACGGATTTCATCGAGTTATTAAAATGGTATTGAGTCGTACGTACACTTTGTGAACGCACCTAACAAATAGCTTTTGGTGGGTACTTGAGATATTTTTGCGATAGACTTTGTTTTGTGTTGTAAGTAGGTAGTTAGAAAGTGTTTATTTATATGAAGCTTTCGAACGATAAATAATTGAATGAGTTTTGTAAATATCAGTTAGACTACGGAACTCACCTGACGTCTAAACAAAAACACCCACACATTTAATAGTGTTAGGTGGGTAGGTGGTCAAAACCACTTTCTAATGTAATATCTTAAACCATAAAAATCTGTATGTGTTATACGAATTCAACACATTTAGCACTACTGTTATTTTACGATAAACCAGTCGCATCTCTAAACTTGAATGACAAAAAATGCAGAATCAGCTAAATTGGCGGGAAATAAAAAACAACTGTTAAGAAAAACATGTCTCGCAATTATTGTCTATGGCACTTATGATTTGTTATAATATGAACATAATTTATTTTTATTCAAACCGCTAATGTTCCATTGCCTATGTAAGACATCTAGAAGTGCAAACTACATAGAAATAACATTAAAAAACAGACATAGGTACCTAGTAGTAGCTCGTATCGTCCTAAGGTCCCGTTGAGCGCCGCGGATAGAATGCACGACACGTTCAGCATAAAATCTCCAGTCGTTTGTGGAGTGATACCTGTCTATGGGGGCGTCGTTTG
The DNA here is from genome assembly GCA_958496145.1 of Heliothis peltigera. Lineage (NCBI taxonomy): Eukaryota > Metazoa > Arthropoda > Insecta > Lepidoptera > Noctuidae > Heliothis > Heliothis peltigera. The sequence goes on along the minus strand of OY292326.1, from coordinate 1,676,679 downwards.
TACCTTGCATATTAGCTTTTATCATCTTTAACAAAAATATTTTTTACTGAATTAACTGGTAGCTCTGCAGATCTACCCCAAAATAATAACTAAAGAAAAACTAAAGTTATTCCACAGATAATTAAAGTAACGCAGTCTTAGGCACAGAGATTATACTTCCTAGTTATTTTTGGAAGAAACCCTTATAAAGTTTTACTTCCTAAGTTAAAAAGTTTTAGTTAATTAAAAAGCTACACACTCGCTTTAATAGGTACATAATACACAAAAAATATTTTAGAAAACGCGTAGTTTATAAAACAGAAAAAAAAATGTATGGCAGCCTATAGTTAGGTCAATGACCTGTAGGTAATTGACATAAAAAAAATATTAAGCTATTGCTTTTTTACGTTTATTCCAAGCAAGCAACATTACTTTTTGTCATAGATAGGTAGGTACCTCTACCTACTAAGTTACATCTATCACTTTCCGTGGGAGAACGATAAGGCTAGTAAATAGAGATTTAATCTCCACTATCAAACGTACATTACGTTAGTACGTCTTCAAATGAAGTGATGTCATTAGGCCGCCATCATAATTATTTTAATTCCAATCATCTTCTTCGAAGCTATTGTTTCCCTTCGCTGCAGGTTGAAGGTAATTGGTACCTAATATGATACAATCACCATTTTAATTCCGACAAGCAGCCTTCACGAATTGTTTAGTTTTGTACTTTGTCTGGCGATACCGTCGTGGCCATCTTTGAAAAATTATTACGATAAATCGAATGTTATTGTAAAAACTATATCAACACGATGATTTTCATCATTCATCTTTATAAAATTATGAATATAAATCAAAAATTGCCACCACATTTAGAAAAATATAGTATTTTCCCAAAAATGTTGCAAAAATATGTGTTCGTATCGTACCTACTATATTTTTTTCTATAATGTGGTATAAAAATTGGTGGCAACCCTAATTCCATCCAAACATTGTCTATTGCTCCTCAATAAAATCTATCATTTTATTTATCACTTGAACTTGACTTTTAGCTATAAAAGTATAATAGCTATAGCTATAAACAGCCACTTTCGAATTGAGACGATTTTGTTGCAAAAACTGTAATCAATTTTCAATTGTAATTCTCTATTGCAATTTTTGACAGGAACGTGGATAACTTTCACAATATTTCAGTGTGTAGTGTAACAATAACAAGATTTGTACTATTGAGGTCACTTTTACGCATGCATGCGCATGATTCATTTCAATAACTATTCTTGTTGTAACACTACGAGGTGCCTCCTAGACAAGTTCGGTATTAGAATATAATTACGCGTACTCACGTAGCCAGTAAAATAATTGAACTGAGGGTAGATGGCAATCTGCCGGGGCTGAGGGTTATTCGCAAGAGTTATCGTAGCCCTGGCACACAGGGACATCCAAAAGGAACATAGTCGAGTTTTAGTCAGTAAGAGTCCGACACTCCCTTCAGCAGTTCAGCTGCACGAGCAGCTGCAGCTGCTTGATGGTCATTTGATGATTTCCCGCGAAAAAAAGGGTAGACGGCATAAGTATTGCTTCATTTATCCAAATTCTTATGCCATTATACGTATTGTCAAGTTCATTTCAAAGTTATCAAATATTAGAATTAGATATGAAATATTGTTAATTGAATACTAAGTAAAGGTATTCTTTATCAAAATATTGTGCAAAAATCTGCAGATAACATCGCCATTCAAAAATATACCTCATAATGATGACGCACGAGACATCTAAAACCTTCACCTATTTTTATCTGTCACTGATCACTGTTTGCTATTGAAACTTTTTTTGTTAATACCTTTTTAGTTAGACAGCTTCTATTAAGTGTTCCATTACTGTTATCAATATAGTTATCTGCTAACCACCAATGCCATTATCGAACATGTTTAGCCATTCACCAAAAATGCTAAGAATTTCGTTATTCGTAACTAGTCAGGCGAGATAGGTAAGGAATGAATGAATGGAAGATCGCCTGTCATTATGAGGTATGTTTTTTAATGTGATAATAATGTGTCTACTACATTTGCGATAGTTTTGGGTAAAGCAAATACTTGGTTACGTCGTTACCGCACCTGAGACAACACTGTGACGAGGAATAACCCCGTTGAGGCCCATGCTCATTATGTTTTTATACAGCCACAATAACGTCTTTAGGGCCAGCCGACATACACTTTTCATTTTAATTTATGTAAAATTAATAAAGGACTAAAAACTACAGAACAGCTTTTCTTGACAGACTGTATTTTTAGCGTTAAAAAACAAAATAGTATTATTATTTTACAGGTCGTTTTGTGAAATTCTTCTATCTAATTACTGTCCTTGTTCCACATCCACCTTGAAGGTTCAAGATTTCTTAACGTCATTGTAATGAGCTGCAAACAAAACTGGCCGCAGTGACATCCTCGATTTGCTCTGGCCAATCAGAGCCTGTCAACGTAATTGAGCACAAAACGACCAAATTTGGTCGAACACGACACAATGTCAAAGCCAAGGCTGAATCATACAATACACCATCTAATAATACGGTTCACAGAGTCACTTCCATCGCAATATGCCTCTTATATCCGGGCAATAAGGGTAAACACTAGTTGCCACAGGAAATTACAAAAGGTATTCATAATAATCAGGAAATGTCAAAGCCTCAAATGGCGGTATTCGGACAATTATCTTGACAAATGCTCCACTAACGAAGCGGACTGACGCGCGCCATGTTGGATGCGCGTGCGCAAGGTGATGCGAAGCGAATAGGAAGTTAACGATCGATACAATGAACGCTGACTTTACACGGATTGCTAAATAGATGCTAATTTTTTTTCTATATATATGTGCTTGTTATAACTCATGTCGGAGAAAGTTTTGCTTATTTAGCAAAAATGTCTTCCTTATATTGATTGGCTTGTACGGGAACACGTCACGCTAGAGAGATGTTTATCATTTTAATCATTGTTCTGAGCTTGGAAAGTTTTCTTTATACCGTGTTTTTGCAATAATATTTTATAGTCTTTGTAATGGCCTATAGCTTCATAGTTCCGGTCTCGTGCCGAAGCTTTCCTCCCGCCTTAATGCTTTAGTTGGAGGCCGTTTATAGTTCTTCATTCTAACCGCAGTTTTTCTGCTGCACTTCTATGTAGGTAGTTGAAACCGCAGCTGGATACCTTAGGATACATTCCCGTGGTTAAACCTCTTAAGTATTTTTCGCTCAAGAAGAAAGATAATTTACATGCCGGCACGTATTTTTTTAAGGTTTAATATGCAAAGACTGCGCAGTTGAAGTCCAGGAAGTTCATAACATGTTATTAGACTCCATCTTCTCCGAAATTGGTACCTCATGTTATATCACACACGACTTTGACGCCTCTCTAATCTCAAAGCAAACACTGACATAATGTTTAGACTATGATAATGATAAACTGTGTTCATTAATAGAACTGTAGGTACGTGTAAAAGGAAACTCACTTTGTTGGTTTGTAACAATCATATTTATGACTGTGTTACTAAACCCATTTTGGCAGTCATGGCCGTGAAATTTAAGATTGGAAAAAATCTGTAACACTTCGAACCACTTGCCGATCAACAATTGAATCCACATTGAGCAGTCGTTCCTAACACGACCAACAAAGCCGTCTTTCAGGTTACTGCCGTAGAATTAGTAAGCGTTCCAACAATGTCATGTAACTTGTAGCTATGCTGTGTATCTTACTTATGGAGATGCCAGAACCGTGTTCCACATCTCGGAAGTTTCGAAGAAAAGCATTTATGTTCGTACTTGGTTACTTCATTACGATGGCACTATAGACACGTCGTTAAATGTCGTAAGAGATGTTTTCTTGGATAATCTCAGTTTAAGTATGGTGTTACTGATGTTTGTTATGTAAGGCTGGAAGCAAATTGATGTCTGTTTACCGTTAGTCTTTAGGGTATGTTTGCGTTTAAACTCTTTTGTTTAATTTTAAAATTATGTATTTTTCTTTTCTTCTTCTCAATCTTTGCTATTGCTACGCCATGTGCTACGCTATATTATGTTTAGTCTGGCAACATTATTGTTTTAATTGACCAAGGAGTTTTAGTGACACCAAAAACAATGACTGCGCGGTATCTATTAAAATTGCTGTGATAAGAAACCTTCTGGCGCCATGTTCCAACAAAGTAGCTAATTAATGAGCTCAATCATAAAGATTGCATTAAGACATTAGCAGTGACATGTGACGACCTTTGTAACTATAACAATAATTAAGAGTATTTCTCAATGGGACGGGTTAATAAGCAGCTGACTCCATGTTTTCACAGACTAGATATAAATACGGAAGTAACACGGATAACACTGGATATATTATATTATAATGTTTATATTAAGCATTCATTCAGACCGTCTTCTTGTTTCTACTGATGTTGGTACAACATTCTCATCTTGATTCATAATACTCAGTTGGAACTGAAAGCAATTCACTAAGACCAGAAGCAGATACAAAAAAAATACTGTTATTTTTTTCGAGTACAGGGCTACGGTTTCCTTTGTAATCTAACAGCCTGGTCTTTTACATATGCTTGTAGTCTTATAATTTTTATTTAACTTATTATTTGGATTATCTAAGAACGTCCTGTAGACACCAACTTTATGCATCAAACATTTAAGTTTTAGTTTACTGTCGACATATTTCATACACTTAATAGAACAAGTTATGGCTGTTTGGGTCATACACAATTAAAATAGTACCTTGCCAACTAATATAGATACAAAGTTATAGCATTGAGCCGTTGAGTAAGTCCGGAGGTTAGCAGTACGTGTGTAAGTTAGCGCCGTGAGCTGTCGAAACCTTTGAGTTGAGCCGTAAATATTGTATTTAATACACAACTTGAAGTGAAAATAATTTAGCTTTCCCGCTTTCACGTTACAAGTTAACTGAGGTTTGTAGGTCGCACACATATGTGTGTTTGTTTTACAAAATTAACGTTTTGCACGAACAGGTTTGAAATGTTTTCGTTGGCCGGTGGCGCCGGCGCAGGGCACTTTTGCGGTTAATGCGTAAGCGCAGCCTGCAAACGCGTTTAGTACTTTGACACACTTATTTGTCACACAAAAAATGTATTTTTCAACTGGTTATACAACTTGCTGTGTCCTTAATGTTTTGCAATTAAAATAGCAAAACTAGTACCACATGTGTGTGTCCGAGCGTTTCTTTAGGTCGGCTTTATGAACCGTTACGTTTTCGCCGAGATGAATAAATTTTGTTTACGAGACTGTTTCAATACAGCTTTAAATCTTGTCTTCATTATAATATGTATCCTTTAAATTAAAACGTTTTATGTCCCAATTCACTGCTTTTGATCTCCAAAACAAACAAGACACCCTCCAAAAACGACTCCGACCAGTTTATAAAGTATGCTCCAATTAAAAGTTCAACATTTTCGTGTGTGCTCGCTAACTCTTCCTGTCAAAACTCAAGTGTTCTCTTCAAGCGGCCATAAATCCATACAACAAACTGTAAATATTTGTTCTCATGTTTGTATTTGTAAAGGCTGTATAACTCGGGGTCGCCTCCAAAAAGTTTTGATCCGAACTGCCGAGCAACAAAGACGTGCAGATGGAATAGCTAAATTAAAAAAAGAAAATAGGAGATGTTGCGTTCCGTTCCTACTACGACGCCCAGTGTAAACAGAACCTCGAATGAGAGGAGTTGCTACCCTTTCTAGTCCGTTAAACTTCGACAGAGAGGGGCAAAGCGGCCCAGATTAGAGTGGTTGGGCTAAACTTGTAGTGTAGCATAAAAAGGAGTGCGTGAGGAATGCGCCGGCGCGATCGCCAGGTGCAACGGCCGCGCGCCCCGCCCCCGACTGGCATTTTTGTGTACGCGCACGCCTAATGTGTGAGACTAAAATTATTTGGAAACCGAACTTGGCGCCTATTAATCCAGAATCAAAATTATAAAATAATACCAAGCCATTGATTTCCTCTAGATTGATCCCCTGCGTTTTTACATCATTGATATTTAATTCCATCGATCAGACAGAAAATGTACACTGCTGATTTGAATTTGGAATGCTATCTACGAACCGTTAACAATACAATGAGTTGCCAGCTCTAAATAACAATAATATGTGGGTCGCGTCGCGAACTCGGCGCCGGATAAGGCGAACAATTAAAGTCAACATTTAACACCTATTTGACAAAGCGAAATGGGCTCGCGTCGTAACTCGATCGTGTATCATATTTACGTCTTTATTGTTAACCGTCTAATTAAAAATGCACGTGTTCGGTTCATCGGTGGGACTGGACCGATACTCCGTAATTTGATAGCATTGGAATGTGTTGCCAGTCAATAATGACGGTTTATCTATGTAGGTTGCATACGAAAACGTGTTATTCAGTTGTTTGGGTGTATCAATATATTAGCTGCGTTTTGTTTTGCTTTGTGGTAATGTAAATATTTGGAATAACACTTATGTGTATACATGATAGTAATTTAATTCCAATAATATTATTAAATTACTTACACTAAGTCTTGAGATAGCTGAGTAGGTTTTGGTCTAAACTAATTATGCATTGACCTTCGATATCCTTTAGATAAGCCAATGAAACATGCTTTTGTTTGACGTCATGGTTAGGTACTTTGAATATAGTTACTTAGGAACATGTCATTAACTGTGTGCTTACCCAAACAAAGCTAAATATTTGTTAATGGACAGCACATTTGTTGGATTTATTAACTACTATCCTCATTATAGCATGTATTACGAGAACCCATCCTATAACAAAGCTACAGCGCATACAGGTAGATTATTTAAATCCTCCGACACATTAGTAGAAACAGAGAAAAAAAAGGCTTTATAAAGAACAACGTCGCAGCAAATGCGTTCCATTTCATTGTCTGCATCTGGTATCAAACAAGTCCACAGAATCATAGCCACTAATGACCGTCCTTTATTCAGCCTCTATACGTATTCTTTGAACCCAGTATTGCGTTACACCGTAGTAAATCTCTACAAAGGTAATTTATGCTTCGAATTAAACTTTACGAGCCACTCTGTCTACGATCGGAGAGATGTCACATATCAAATTCATAGAGGAACTCGTTCCCACGACTGCACCCGTCAGATTAATTCTGGTTACGCGTTTGTGGCCGGCAACGTAAACATTTTTATGGCACGAAAATAATACTGGCCACATTAACGAGTCTTTCACACATCGTTACTCAGGCGGAGTGAATCGAGAACCCTTGGAGGCGAGCGCTAGCTCAACTCAGTCGAGTCGCAGCGCCGTGTCTCACTGTTCAGTATCTTACACGCAACAGATGATTCTAGTACACTCATTAACAAGTTTTTATAAAAAAATAGATACTTACGTTAGTTAGGCTATCTCAGCAATGTTTCACGAGTCACGATGCGTTTTCACATTAACATATTCGCAATCTAGACGAGAGATAGCGGCTTCGACGTAAAGCGCATCTCTAATTAAAACATTAAAAACACAATTTGTTTCATTTTCCGTACGCAACCGTAAAAAAGTCAATATGGCGGCATTTGCATACACAAATGAGTGCATCGCGCCGCGTGCGTGCTTTTAATTGCCAACTATTTTTGTCATTTTATTTAGTCGATTTTGTATCGAAGTCGGGTCCGGCGTGGACTCGGCCACACTAAATGGTCGCTATTCCTAGATAGTGTTGTTTTAATGTTTATCGGCCGTGTTCCCATCTGAAAACACATTCCGGTTTGATGCGACGCGGTACTAACGAAAAGCGTACCGTTAAATACGCGTCCAATAAAATACTAGTCGGCCGCATATGGTAATTTCATAATTGCGTGTTTATCCGTGACCACGGCTATATTTAGCCGCAAAATGTTCACTTGCGAAGCGGAATCGCTTAACCAAATAATTATGTATCGATTACACACATGACTTTTGAAGAAATGAGGAGGTAGCGATGCCACTGAAATTGCGTCCATACCGCATTGTGAAGCCTCGATTAAATCAATTAGTAGTTATAATGAAACATTCAGTTTGATCAATTAGAGGAGTGAATGAAGATATAAGCGTAGCTCTGTAAGTCAACGCTTTAAAAGGTCTAAGAGTTGAGCAATAGTTGTGTGATGCAAACAGTACGCAACGTTGTACCTAATCGATAAACGGAGTCGTGGAATCGAGTCCGGAGAAAGGTTACGTGTTTTTGATTATCAAAATCGAAACCAGATATTTCGTGTCCGCGATTTTCGTTGTTCCCATGCAGATTTGAATTCTAATAAAGTTTTAAGTGTCATGCAATTTTATAGGTTCCCTTTACTTATTACGTTACACAGTTCTAGAATATTTTTGATTAAGTCAGTAAAATTCTGACACTCCGTTCCGCACCCAGCGAGAAAGATCATTCGATGATTTCCCATTAGAAAAAAGGTCATGCCTAAAGCTAGGAATTAGCTCCAATTGCAAAAGACTTGTGAGTAAAATCCTAACATCACAATCGCTCTATAAATATGGTACATAATATGAGTGCTTTAGAAGCTTGCTAAGTTGCCTGACTTCTGACATTACAGCACACCGGGCCCCTAGACTAATAACCGTACCCTAAACCTGTAAACAGTTATGACCGAAATAAATTTTAATAAGTATACATTTTATAACCTAACCATGTGCTAAGTACAAAGCAGGTACAATGTAACCTACCTTGCTGCGAAGCTGATTTACAAGACTTAACAGATGCCGGATAACTGTATCTACGGTATCATCTGCCTAGCCTTTTCCTATACTGTATTGGGGTCGGTTTTGAGTCTAAGCGGATGCAGCTGACCATTGTTTTAAATGGCCTAACTGACCTCCTCAACCCAATAACCTGCGAAACTTGTTACTTTTTTTTTAGCTTCTGACTAACCGTAAGGACTGCTGAAAGATATACAAATGACAGCCGGTTCATGCCTTCGGAAACACAGAGGCACTCGTCATGACAAGATGGTCAACCATTCACGGACTGACCGTGCCCAATCCTTCTCTGTGTGAGAATAGACCTGTGCCCAGCAGTAGGACGATAAAAAGGCTCTTGATGACGATGATAGACAACTTCGATGCATAATTATATGTCGAGATCTGTACTTCTGCATCAACATTAGCAGGGATGTTTAATTAACTGCAATGGCTACTAAATGGTATATTGAATGAAGTGAGTCCATTCCCGTTGTACCCCGGGGCTCCGTTCCGTTTCACTTAATCATAACTTTGTAATGATTGATGCTGATCTGGTACTGTGCTAATCATTTTCTGCTTACTGTACTTTACAAATGTATTCGTTAGCTGTATTGGAAACTAGCCGTTCCCTGCGGTTTCATTTGCTTATAAGGGACTTCGTTCCCGCGCCCAGTTAAAAAGTAGCTTAAGTTACTCTTTGTTACATCTGCTACCTGTCAATAAAAGTCCCGCCAATATCATATAGATTAGCCGGAACAAACAGACAGATAAAAATTGATAACTTTCTATATATTTTGGTGTATGTACCTCATATAGCGGTTATTTAAATATTTCAAAGAGACATTAAAATTTCATTTACATGTATATACCTAGTTTGATTGTTTTATGAATGGTCTATTGAGATTGCGAGTTGTTGTGTATAGAACTATGGTTATTTTCACTTAATTTTTCTAGTTTTCCGTAATTAGTCTACCAAGACTATAATTGATAATCCAACTCTTCTTGTAGGTACCAACCTACAGATTGCAAGAAGAGTTGGATTATCTATCCTCGTAATCCAATCTTGTCCGGTCTGGTTTGATCTGGTCACAAACTACCATGCATTTGTTAAAATTATATACTGTGCTAACAAATTGAAGACTAAATCGAACGTGCCTCGATGCTGACACCAAATAACTTAGCTCAAAGCTATAAAATAATATACTCAGTTAAATTTACAAGCCATTAGCAATTTAAATACAAAATGATCTAACATTACCAGCTGACAATGTTATACTGCAAGTGCGGGCAGCATCCATTCCGATGCACTTGTGTGCATACGCCACTAAAATGTTGCATTTTCAATTTTAGCTTTCGGTTTTGAAAGTCTGGCCTTTGTTTTATTTTTTAATTAATGTAACAGACAAAATTGGTTGGGCTGTGAAAGTCATCCTTCATAAAATTCATCGAAAACACAATTTTTTATAAATTCATTTCGGCGATGAGGAGGAATTTTTTGACGCACTATTATAAGTTTTATTTATTAATAATAAGAAGAAAAACACTATTTAAATTAAAAACGAATGCATTGGTGTTATTTATCAATCACAAAAAAAAGTTAATTAAATTAATTAAATACTTCAAAATAAAATGAATTAGAAAAAAGTGATTTAAAAGTGGAACGGATTAAAAAGTAGCCCGTCTGCTCCAAACGAAACGTAATGTCTGACTATAAAAACGTCATTTTTTCTATCTTATTAACTGGGAAATCGCCTTGTTGTCTTGTAAATTTGTAATAAATTTAAATAATTTTCTGTGTGTAATTTTTTCTACATAACAGTTTTACTGCTAACGAACTCGGATTGGGATTTATTAATGTGTTGACATAAGACTTTATAAGCCACAGTTCATCGGCTTAAAGCGACGTTTTTAATATTATGTCATTTATTCAGTTTTTGGACGTAAAATATACATAATATTCGAACCATGAGACAATCTATAGTAAAGGTTACTAACGTCTCGATATTTTAGAGATTGGTAATTCGATTGAGAACCTCTAGCCAATGCAAGATGTATTTGGAATTAGGAATGCGTGATTTCAAAATCGAGTCTTTCAATAGATTAACTTGGGAACGAAATTACTTTGACACACCAAGCCGAATATTTGTACGGTTCGCAGAATATGGATATTCGATATTAAAGCAGCCTCATCCATCAAAATCCTTTGCGAAAAAAAAACGATACTATCACGTATCGTTGCGTTTCGATATTACAAAACACGACAGTTATTTGGCCGATTGTTCGCGCGCTGTCAGTTTCGCGCGGGAACCCGAATCGGCCATTGTTTAAAAACGTTCGGATGCACCGGGATCGAATTTCGTCACATAGCCCGTCACGAGCATTGTTCTTGCATATTTCCAGACGAATGTTGTGTCAACGTGTTTGTTTTCATTGTTCATCATTGTTTTAGCATGCTTTGTTAGTTGTTTACTGTTTGGAAGATGATCAGGTATTGTTGAATTCTCGATAGACGGCGGATGTGAAGTGTAAACACCGCGATCGTGATGAGCTCATGTAGGATTCAACATACACCGTTAATTGGCGTGGCATGGTTTTCGCGATGATAACAATCAACATGCAAATTTTGCATTGCGTAATCGTCCTTCAGTTGTATTACATGTTATATTCATTCATTAAAGTTTTGCGGTCGTTTGAGAACGTGAATATCATTCGATTCAGCAAGTAAAATGAACAGTTTGCTAAAAAGCAGTTGTGAAACTTATTTTCAGGATAGTTTGAGATACATATATTGTCTTCTCGTCTTTTGAGAACAAGGCATATTTTTCCATGTTTCTCCACGCTAGTCAAAAAATAGGTTTTGTTGGTTTTCCTGTAGTCTGCTGAAGATAAGGCACGGAACAGTCATCACAAAGCTCCGCATTAGTTAGCTGAAGTACTCAGTTCCAGTGTCGCAACTGCGAGTACGCATGTCCCACGGTGAACAATCGAACGCTCTAACCATGTACCCACGTAACCTCCGTCGTGTACCATGCAAAGAATTAGCATACTTGCAGAACGCCATGCCCACGCGCACCACCGCCAATCCATCATATTTGCTGCTGTGTGCGTGCACGGAGCCATTTTAGTTCGTACCAATATAAATTTGCGGGATTCGAAACGGGTCTCGTGCGATTTTCGACTTTTCTTTGTTGGGCTTAGAAGTTTAGGGACTGGATCCTTGCCCAACTAGAGTTATATGGGAAGTAATGGCGCGCGTGTATCTACACGGTCGTGGTTGAGCTGAAACGATTTTGCCTTGTTGAACGTCAAAACCGAATTAGCTTGCTGGACTCGGAGTATCTGGAACACGCCTGGAGATGCGGTCTCCAATTTGTTTTAACAGCTTCACGTTCAATTTCGTCTTTTAATCCCAGGATTAGCATTCGTGTGTACAGATGTTAATATCAAATAACATATACGAAGCCACTATTGTCTATTACAGGACAGGAAATGCTAAGATTCAATAACATTTTATACGCCTCCTCGGGACACCGTTGACTATTTTCTTGCTGTAATCTTAGGCTTCGTTCTAATAGAACCCGATTGCGCGATCGTCGCATGTTCGCGAGATTTTTACTCGTACGGAAGCACGATTAAACATAACATTGAATTCGCATATGTGTCCTATAGGTCGCGCGACTCAAATGTTTGAAAACGTATTCGCGAGAACTTAATTCGTACGAGCCCATAATCGAAAAATAATTTGAATAGGTGTACTAATTGAAATTAGCGCGATGATGCCGTCGACCACGTCGCTAGTCGGCGTCGTCAATTCGCGCGATCGTCATTAGGACAGCAAGTTTTTGCAAACGCGCGCGTGAACACGCGATGGTCGCGGACTCGCGCGATGAGGACGATACCTGACGTTAATCATTTCCAGGTTTGCTTACTTATAAACTTCTTAAATCTACATATAATTGTATACTTTATTCAATAATAAATAGATACTGTAGATATTTTTTTTTATTAACCAGGTATATTGTAATTAACGGCCGCGGAAATCAAAGTGGTTATTAAAACATCATGATAATGTTTACACCTACCATGTTTGGTCTAAACTGTTTTGCTTGGTGTCATTGTATAAATTAATATTTTAATTATCTGTTCGCGCAACTACGCCCCCTGTTAATATTTAGGTATCTAATTCTCTAAATAATAGGGAAGATGCAATATTTTTATTTTTGTTTTTATTTTAAAGAATTCCATGTAGAATAGACCACAAATATATAAAAAAAATTAAACACTGCAATTTATTGTAAAAAAATGCAGTTTTAAATTGACAATTTAAATTTTCGCGCCAAAACGGGCCTACGGTTCCGATGACGTCATTCGCGTCTGACACTAGTCGTACTTGTTCGTTGCCGGCTTTCATTCATTTGTATTTTTCTCGACTTTCGAGATATTTTTCAGTAAAAATTTAAAATGGATTATCCGTCAACATCAGGGGATCATAACAATACAACAAATGCTCCGAAAAAAATCCGCGTTGAGTCATGTTTTGTGTCCATCTACTTCAACAAAGTTTTGACTGGACCTTCTGACCCAAAACTAAGAAAAAAGTGGTTCCAAGCTGCGAATGGGAAGGATAATTATTATTCTCCAAAAAACGCGAAATTCTTGAGAGCATTTAATTCATTCCTTCAGATTTATCCTTATTATACTAGAGACAAACATTTAAACTTTCACATTTGTAATATTATTAAGATAGTACTTGCTGATGAAGAACTGAATTATTATTTCTTTCATGTTTCAGATTCATCTTTAGAGTGTTCATTAATCACAGAAACACATGATTCTGAAAATTTTCAAATATCCAATTATAAGAGTGTACAGGTGTCTTATATCCTCAGAAACGATCGAAACAAGCTCAAGTAGAAATGGAAATACCCCAAAAGACTGTAGCTTTATCACCTAAAAAAATCAATAAATCCAACTTCCATTTTAATCTGAAAAACACAATTAATTTTCGCACAAACTAATTACATTAATGTTCACCTTTACAACTATCTATAACCTCAAATAAGTTGTCATAACGGGAGTGACGTCACTGAACGCTGATTGGTGTTTTGAAATACGTTTCGTTTCAAGTCACTTTAATTTTTAATTATTCGTAAAAATCAACATTATGTAAAATAAAAACGTTACAGTAGTCTTTCTTTTATACTTTTTTAAAATTTTAATGATAAAATTTTCAATAATATTACATTTGCATCTTCCCTATTAGTTAAAGGAAACATTTATTTCTTTGAGAGTCACATTTTCTCTCAAGGGCCATTTCTATCTATCAGTCCATATACGAATGCAACCAACTCCGGATGAAAAGAATAGTTGAAATTCTCAAAGAAAAAAAATAATACACAGTTCTCGCGTTTTTTCTAGACAATCTCAGTTATTTTCAATCACCTGCAAAAGGAATTCCTAGGCACAGGTGTACCATACTGGGTATCGCGGAAAACTTATTACGCACTTAATAGAAGATAATGACTTCCGGAGGGTATATTAATTCATTGCTTTCCTGATACATAATTATTTATACATGTAGGTTTAGCGTTCAGAAGCTGAGGATCATTTTTAATTGCTTATTTAACTTTTGTATTAATAGTATTTTTGAAATCCATATCTTTATTATCTGCCTAGACTTTTCCTAAATACGTTGAGGTTGATCCAGTCTAACTGAATGCAGCTGAGTATTTTACATAGGGCGACTGCGCATCTGACCTCCTCAACCCAGTTTCCTTCGGTAAAACTGGTATCTATATCATTTACAGCAGTTTGTGAAAATGACTTGACTCTTTTTCTTATCTTGTATAGTATATTAGGTATCAATGAGATTTCATTGTAATCTATACAGGATTGATAAGGGGCTTGATTTGGAGTCAGAAGATAAAATGTATCTTTAAAGAGAAGGTGAGGGTTGGGATTTATAAGGAAGTTCAAAGAATTAGCACACGATAGTCAGAAATGAGAAGAGGTGCACCGAAAAAACTATTCTCTCAAGAAAGAAGAAGAATGATGAATGTTCGCTTTTCTCTTAGTACTAGTATCTTAATTTCAACGAAGTTCATTCTTCAGTCCTGAATAAGATTTGGATCAATATAGCTTATTTGTGGCAAATGCAACAATCATTACCCTCTCGTATAGATGCTATGTCATCAATAAACATACTTATATTCCAGACAGCACTTGCTAATTATTACCGTTACCGACAATAACAAAGGGCAAATATATTCTTATTTTGACCGCCACAATAATTCACGTTACAAAGACTAATTGTCCGTCCATACAGTCTGTCATGGTTTATTAATAATGATATTTGTCATTCATTGATTGTTTGCTTGGAGGCGCTTGTGTCGGCCTCGACGCCCACGAGTGATCTAGAGTTATGCCCACAGAACATTGTGGTATGTTCATAATTTTGAACAAAAATCTAACTGACATACATTGCACAGTTCTTTTTTTTGTAACCGATCGCCTATAACCCGTTATATCACAGTAATTGCAAGGTTATTTAAAACAAGTGAATCTAATAGCTATCTTTAAATAAATTAGCCACTTTTCAGTCACTTAGGGCTAGTTTCACAATGTCCGAATAGCCACTATCTACCAGATAAATTCTAAAATGGAACAAAATTAATTGTATGAAATTACCTATCTACCAAATAAAGTATCTGGAACTGAAACAGGCCCTTAATCTGTCAGAGGAGTGCGCATTGGAATTTTGAAACTTCGGACATCTTTATCTAATGGTTCAAATTGTGTGAAAGTAAATAAGTTTTTATTTAATAAATCACAGGATTCTTCTGGTCTTTATAATTAATCTCGGGACTTGAGGCATAATATCCACTTTATTCTTTCGCTGTATGAAATCAGTGTAAGTATAGACGCCAGTACAGCACATGTTTTCCCAGTTTACTTTGAACCATATGCTTCAGCGATAAAGTTGAAAATCTATTAAGGACATACATACATAACTCTACCTAATTCCGACCTCTGATTGTGACGTTTTACACGAAGGCTATTTAAAAGTAATGGAATTAAGAAAAATATTTACTGGAGTATTTTCTTTGATGATAACTAATGATCGCGGCTCGTCCTTAACCATAACTTTCAAATATTTTTAGACTAAACTGTAAAAAAATCATCTACCTTGAAGAATTAGCATGTAACGGATACCATATTGTCCGATATTAAAAACCGGTTACAGATTTTCGTAACCTGTATCCATTTTATTACTAAATAAACAGCTACTGTCGCCATCAACGTAATTCGACGAAACAGGGTACAAGTAATCAGTGTTATTTACTAATTGGAAATAACACGACACCCGTTATGTTGTAATACATGTTACATTTCATAACTCGTAGGTGCAAGGCCCAGATACTTGCTTAATTAGCGTGCTATGACCGTGGATGCGCAAGCGCAGCGTCGGCGTTTAATCCGTAAAGATGTTCTTATATCACTGACCACCAAATATATAACGGTTTACGGACTCAGTTAAGCTATTACTGTTAGATTTTATTTGGTCTTCCAAATAGGAACAAAATGACAATAAATAATACGGATAAAACTCAGATATAACATCTGAGTCGCATTTATAATTTGACAGTTATAAATATGCATTGACATTGATTCCATTTTTTTGTTGTGTTTGATTTTTTTTTGCCGTTTGTTGGTGTAGGCTGGAATGTGGCGAATAATAGTCTTAATAAAAAAACTGCCAGTTTTTTGTAGCTTACATTTTGTAATGTATTTTTTTTAGGAAGTAGATACATAATATACATAAGAACTAAATGATTTTCCTGCTTTTGAATCACCTTATCTACATTAAAAGTTATATTTTTATTTGTACATTAACCGCTCCGAAACTAGTAAACCGATTTAAAAAATTCTTGCACTGTTGGGAAGCTACACCATCCTTGGGTGACATCGGGTACGGAAAAAGTTCTCCCGGGACGCGCTTGAAACCATGAGAAATAGTTTGTCTTATACATAGAGACTTGCAACTTTCATCTAACATTATGTCCACTGACCCGCTTTAAGGCTTAAGTTATTCACGCATTTCGTCATACCTCTCCCTTATCTCAACATAATTCCTAAACTGCTCGATTTAAATCACCGTTGGTTACAAATTCAGCGACATACCTACTTAACTGTAAACTAATTTAAATTGAATGTTATCATTATTCATTCAATATTGCATAAACTTCCCTGTGAAACCGAAACGGCCGTGTCGTGCCAAATAAAAATTGAACGGGATTATTTCCAAAGCATATTATCACGCCTGTTCATTGAAAAACGTGTTTACAGTGAGCATTTCTAAAATTGTTGCCACCCTCTTATGGAGATTGTCGACAATTTTATAACCACAGGTGTTGACAGGATATGTTAACATTTAACACCTTCATATATGGCGTGTACAGGCCGAAAGCAAATAAAGTAGAAAAAAGTTATTTGTCAACTTACGCGCGCTGTCAACGTGACGTTTGATTTCCCGCCAACGCGATGCGTCTCGCCCATGAATCGTGTCGCCCACTTTATCTGATGCTACGGAGATACTTTCTGATACAACGGGACGGCTCCTTGTCAAATACATCAGTATCTTTAGCGTATTATGATGTAAAATGTCGTGACACCGATAAAAATGTGACATAAAGAGTGTCTTTTTATCTGATCGTAGTTGTAAAAACGTACGCTGCTGCATCTGTTAATTCCCCTAGCCTGTATAACATGGAGTGCAGATTGTATCTCTATGGTTTAAATTCGGTTCAGGTATACATATAAAACTTTGCGAGGAAAATTCGGGTCGTATGTTGGTATTTGTAAAATTATCTTTAAACTGCCAATTATTGGAGTGTATTCTTAAGCTGCAATCATCAAATAAAATTGTAGAATCAATAAATCAAGACAGCTCAGGTCATTACATCTCCTTGGGCAAGAAGAACGCGTCTGACAGCATATTACCAAGTATAGGTGAACATTACATGTCTAACCACTGGGTCACTTGCTAATCTCACCATTTACGGCCCACTTGACCGAGGTTAACTGAGAGGCGTCATTTAAAATTCAAATGAACATCAACAAAAACAAAACTCAGGTGACAAACCTCTTTTCAATAATTTCAGCATCAGATGAGTACTTGGCGCTGGCAGTTTTTTACTTCAACCGTTTAGTTCGTATGAGGCATAAGAAAACAATATATTCGGCCATAAATCTTAAGCGAACACAAGTGATATGACCGGAGGACATAAAATACGCCTTCAAAGTAACTCTTGTATGAGTTAAGACAGCCCAACTCCCTGCGAATTACCTAAAAAGGCTGGGCCAGGAAATTACCACATCGTAAATAATTCATGCATTATTACTCAATCATGTTTGTGCAACGGTGAACGTTTCAGTAGGACGGTTTTTTTGTCCGCGTCCCGTTTGTGGCGGAGCCGTTTTTCTCCGCACATTGTCCTGTCCGTCGCGGGCGGAGGCATAGGTACTGCAGAATGAGATGACTCATGCTGTAAGCGACTACGTTGATTTTTTTCGGAAAATGCGGCTCATATTTAAAAAGCGAATTGTTTCGTAAGCGTGTTCCATGGTTTAAATCTGTAACGGTACTGCGAAGCGTCACAGTGACCCGATGAAAAGCAGCAGATCGTCGACCGGTCACGGTTACCGTCAGCGTCACAGGTGCACCTACGTTCACTTTCAATCAAGATGCTACGATTTATTTTTATAGTTTTATACTACTTTGGGTTTCTGATTCCCATGCTTCTAACCGAATATTGGAGTTATAATTTGTGTCAGCCGATTAGATGTTGATTTTATTACAGTATCGTTTTTTATTTTCAATATTTAGCATTTTACTTTGTACCTGATTGTTTTAATTAAGAAAAGTGTGATCGTTCTTATTCTTGGAATGGTACAGACGCCAGCACATCAAGCTATTCCAATATGTTAATTTTTCTTAATAGATTTTCAACTTTATCGCTGAAGCACATGGTTCGAAGTTGATTGGGAAATTGGACAGTTTCGGATAGCTTTATATGCTAGTATCTGTATAACACCGATCAGCGATCTCAACTAGCTTTAATAAAAAAAAAAACTGGATTTTAAAACGGCATCATTCGTAAATAATTATTGAATAATTTACAACCTAGCTATGTAAAAGAGCTAAATTAAGAATACGACATGAATTTTATTTTAATCAAAACATCTTAGCAACACGATTATGTTAGTCGAGTTGTGTGACTTGCATTCGTCCTAGTTTTTTTTTTCTGCGAAATGTCGTGACATTAACATATAATATTTTGCCTCGATTTACATATTTATTTAAATAACAAGGGTAGCTAACAGTATAGTCTCGTTTTATGAACTTCTACACCGGTCTGTTAAAATATAAGGTGGTTTGTTTGTATGCAAAGTCGAGATACATATAAAAATATGTCGTAACTATTTCATAAAATGCTCGATAACTTCGTGAAACGTGGTCAACTTCATTTGATCAGATCTTGAAATAGTTAACGCTTTACGATTTTCTCATCGACATAGATGAGCATTTATACATATGTATATGACAGCATTACTGTGTGTTTTTGTACAGACGCCAGCACATCAGGCTACCCGAAACTGTCAAATTTTCTCAATTAACTTTCAACTTTATGTTTAAGGCTTAGAACTGATGATGCTGCAGATAAAATATTGTTGTCTGATACATTTAAACAAAAAGGTTGGATTTGTAAGAAGACAAATGAAGTAAATGTTTCCTATGGCTTAGTTAAAGAAATAGACCTCGACTTAGACGATAATATGGTTAAGGACATATTAAGTTGTGAGGTTGATATTTTATCCGTCAAACGCTTGAGCCGGAGAAATGATGAAGGCAAATGGGTGAAGTGTGAGAGTATTCGCATTTGTTTTCAGGGTGCTATTTTACCACCATATGTTTTTGCGTACGGCATAAGAATGAAAGTATTGCCTTTTAATTTTCTTGTTACACAATGTTCGAAATGCTGGAGATTTGGACATGTCAAGGCTTTCTGTCCTATTAAAAAGCAGATGTGCCCGAAATGTGGAGGTGAGCATGAAAATTGTGAAACAATTAATTTTCGATGCATTAACTGTAAAGGAGATCATATGTCTATAGTGAAGAGCAAGTGCCCCGCATTTCTACGCGAAAAGGAAATTAGAGATATTATGAGCAAATACAATTGTACGTACAAAATGGCTCTTCTTAAGAACAAAGAAAATAAAACAGTAGTTCCGAGTCCGAATTTATTTACTGTCGATCAATTGACTAAGGCTGAGGTAACGGCAGGAAAAAGTTATTCGGATGTTGTAAGGCACTCATTACTATTAACTGAAAATTCTAACAGTGAAGATGATAAGGAGGGGGATAGAATGTCTCCGATTTTGAATACCAATAGAATCACAGTTCAGTCTAAGAAAACTATGAAACCAAAAATTACGAAATTGAAGAAGTTACAACGTAAGAAAATTAGATATCAATCTAAGGAAGAGGTGACATCAAAGTTGATTGCAGGAAATACTGATAATAATGAGTATCAATCAAGTGATAAATCTCGTAAAAAGAATGATTTTAGTCTAAAGCAGTTTTTGAAGTATATAAAAGAAATTATTAAGGCAAACATCGATATTGAAACCAAAATTAAATCTATTATTAAGTATGTCATACTTGAACTAAAGTCGTACATAATGAATTTTTTAAGTTTGGATTTTTTTATGCAGTTAATGGGATGTTCTAGCAATGATTAATAATAATATTACAAAAAGTACAGGAACTAACATTTTACAGTGGAATACATCTAACTTAAGTCTTAATTTTATATTTTATATGTTTGTTGACACCATTTTGTTAGAATATTGTGAATTCAATGACTTGAAGCCACAGTTGTGTACGATGGTCGGTGGCGATGTGTACGGTGGTCGAGGTAATGTTTTGCTTAAAAGATCTCTTTTAGAATAGAGTATCACATTTAATGTTAAGGTACAGCGTAGATTCTGCCTTTGTGTATGTCGCCGTCGACTATATCGAATGGCTCTGGCATTGAGTTGTTGGATGCGCAATATTTTGGTGAGATATATTATGTATGTAATCTGTTTGTTGTGTTGAGTTGTTATTTAATTATTTGTTTGTATTACTGTGAACTTGTATGACCTTACGAGGCTGGCATAGCACAGAAGTGCTTAAGCCTCATCAAATAAATGATATAAAAAAAAAAAAAAAACTTTATGTTTCAGCAATAAAGTTGAAAATCTATTAAGGAAATTTGACGGATTGTCTGATGAGCTGGCGTCTGTAAATTGCGTCAAAAAATTCCTCCTCATCGCTGCCCACCGGGAGTGTACCCATATAGCTGGCAGTATTGCCACGTTGTATGGCAATGCTTAATCGTAAGAATGTGTATTTTGGGACATAAGTAGGTGCTTCACATTTATTTAATTTTTATTTATTAACAAAGCTATAAAGTATGAAATAGTATGCAATAATATTCAAATTTTAAGTCATTATCGTTGATTTTGATTTGTGATTCTTGTAGTCATGGTAACTTAATTTTATTTCGCCCATAAAACATGGTAAAGCATTCGATAAAACAGCTGTTGGAAGTAAAAAGTTGAGATATATCGTTAAGATTTCGTATTCGATGTCCCTTCAACTCGATGATAAATGACAATTGACAAATATCGATTGACAATTATTGAATATCTGGGTAATAAATTCTTGCAAAATAAAAACGTATTCTAGTGCTTTGTTATTGCAGTTCAAAATCGCTTAACTTTTAAAAAATAAGCTTAAGAGGATGTCCTCCCTAATGAAAAACTTTAAAGAAAGCCAGTATCCTTCATAAAGCTGAATGAAGAAGTGAACTTATGTCGCCAAACGAGTTTACCAAGGGGTTAGCGCTCCCAGTATCCCCTACAAAGCTAGCTCCTGTGGTTTATTGCCTTCACAAACATCTGTCCTACGTTTTGTTATTGTGTAACTAAATCTATTAAACCCTAAAAGGTCCGCGCAGACCGCTCCGGCTAAACAAGTCATAAAACACCTTATTAGGAGCCCTAGGACGTAGACACTCGACTAACATGTGCCCAATAGTCGATCGCCTCACTAATCGACTAATTAACTCAATGTTTTACTATAGGCGAGTTTAGAAAGTTGTTCTGTGTGGGCGAATGCTTAACATTTATATGAAACTTGAAATTTAACGATGTAATAATATAACGTGATAGACAAGCGACTTTAGTAGGACCCAAATTTGTGATTACTCAATTTCAATAATAATACTAAAAGAAAGCCAGTGCCGTTTTTTAACTTAATTTATGGACTACATTTTTGTTTAGTCGATTAGATGCGATTTATTAGTCGATTATGGGCTTCTTAATTAATAAATATTAGCCTGATTTGACTAAAAATATGCCTACTTAAATAGACTTCTATTTAATGGTTTGTAAAAACACAGTACTGGGATAATATTTCCAGTTGACGCAATTTAATACAACTTTATTTCGCCAGTATCAGTTATAAAAACGAACACGTTTGTAACTACACAATTAGTGCGAGTACATAAAAACTAATTGGCTTAATTAAGATAACTCGATACCGATATTACGAGTTACTCCATTAGTAAGATGTCGCATCACTAGCGAACTAGTTAGTCGATTCGCTCGACAGTAATCGTAACCGCGGCCATCGATAGTGGTAATCGCTACACGTAATATGTAAGCCACAACTGCCGGTCTGTCCGTTTATTTACAGCGCAGGTACATAAGTAGATAATCGAGGAATTCATCTAGAATGAGAACATTGCTGAGAACAGCTGCGTACGATTTGCAAGAAATGCATCTAATACTTAGAGAAAATTTTATGAAAACAATACATTTTATTTAAAAGCCTCAGGCGTTAGATTTCCCAAAGCACGTTGTTTATTTTCTTGGTTCTTTAAATTCCATACAATTTTAAACAAATTCCAAACAAAACCCACCTCGGTAATGTTAATGTTTAATTTCTTATGCTCATACAAAATACTATAATCCGACTCAATGAAAAATGCGGCTACATCCGCAACGGTGTGTACGTATTAATACTTTGTTTTAAATGACGGATTTATCTTTGTAACTGCAGCTTATGATACGGAAAATTAGTAATACATGTATTGCAGTTATCTTTATTTATCGGCCTGTGCCCTACAGCTAAGTTGAAGCTATATTTTTGGATGGCAAATCAATTTCATAGTGGGTAGAATTTTCTTCGATAGCAGAATATCTACTTTTAGAACTATTAATCAAATTTAGAACACAAGTATTAAGAATTATGCAGTTTTTAAAGATGGAAAAGCTTTCGACTAAAATAAATGTTATTTTCTTTCTTTCTGGCTTTCTTTTCTCTCGCTGTAAGAGTAATGGAATGGTGTGCCAGCATTTTGTTGACTTCACCATACAATAATTATAAAACCCGTTGTGTTCCATAGCCATGATAACTCTTTTGAACAGTCGACTTTTTAAAGTATTTAAAAAAGGAATAAATGTTATTTTTTGTTCTCTGTTACTATTCGTAAATCAATTTCGATTTTCAGGCTATGATTTTTTTCGTGTAACTAAGAACCTACCTACTATCAATCAAATTCTTATATATTAACAAGGGTATTTCTAAAAGTAATAATATTCTATTTGTTTTCCTACAATTCACCACTATTTATAATATCGGTAAGTAACCCTATATTAAACGTAAATGGAACGTTTGAAAGTCCTTTCCGATATCTGGGTTTGCAATCAGGCTGACAATTTGGATGTTAATTTTAACGAATACGGACCTCATTTTGTACTCAAATTGATTATTATTGAGAGATATTCTATTTGTTTCTGTATTTGTATTCAATAGAAAACTTGTTAAATAGTTAGTTTTCTTTAAAACCGAGACTGAATTCTCTTGAATATGAATTTGCAGTAAGTAAATAAATGTTCTTTCTCTTTCCAAGACAGTTTCTAGAAAGCTCCAGGAAATCTATTTTTAATATTGTTTTAGAGCTAGACTGAATGGTCGCCAGATGTTGCAAACGTTTTCTCAGAAACTTTAGTTTCCGCATAGACATGTGCGACGCTTTATTTAGGTCTGCCTTAGCTGAGCTATATTCTACATACAAATTAAAAACCGTTATATTTTTAAAGATGGTCATCTGTCACTAATTAATTTAAAAACAGAACGTAAAGTTCTACAGCCAACATCCTTGATTCCAAATTCGAAACAGATTCTTTAGCTGTCAATGTCATAGAGCCAATAAAACTGCGTGTGACGGGAGTTTAACATCAAAGGCTTACCTTTACTTAGAATTTTTGAAACGTCTATTTCCATCTGAGCCATCAATCTTGCTCCCCCCTCTCGCTGCACCTGCGCTGCGCTTGCGCATCTTTATTATTAGACGTCGCGACGCGCCGGCCGTTGACCCCGGCGACCTGCTTACCGAAATAAATCGTGCACACGTGCCAGATTAGGCTTTTGTCAAGCTTGCAGAATCATAGTTTTGGTTAAATTGTTGTGAGTCAAAACAATATTTTTTTACCAATTTTGGCTTTATTACTATTCAATTACATCTTTATTTACTTTATTTTTTACTAGCTTCTACTTCTACTTCTTCTACATACTCCGCACGCCCGGATAAAAAGAAGCCTGTAGCCTTCCTTGATCAATGGCTTTGTGATTGAAAACACTAATAACTTTCTCTAACTTTTTACTAATAACTTTTTCTTTTGGTCGTGACATCATCTCGTCGTCATCTATCTAGCCTTTTCCCAACTACATATTTTGGAGTCGGCTTCCATTTTAACCGGATGAAGATGAGTACCAGTGTTTTATATGTGAACTCCACAATCGAGTTACCTGGGTAACCCGATACCTATAGTAAGACGGGTTGCAAGACTTCCTGGCCTCTGACTACCCCTAACGACTGCCGAACGATCTATAAATTTAACGTGCCTTCCAAAACACGGAGGAACTCATCGTCGTGACATGGCGGTCCCACCCATCCACGGGCCGGCCGCGCCTAGCTTTGCTTACATTATGATCGATCGATCCGTGCATCTGTTAGTTACCCACGAGCCATTCTTATAAATATCTCAAATGGTTTTTTTCAACGTTTTTAATATCTGTGAAATATAATCTGTAATCTAACAATCGCAAGTAGAGATCAAAAATCCACAAAACCATGTCGGATTACACAAAAACAAACCACAGATCTATTCCAGTTGACTAATCCTGACGCAAATAAACTTTGCTTGCAATTCAGAACATAGTCCAGACGTAGAAGTAAAACAAAACCAGCGGAGCGCGTCTGCTACCCGTATTGATCTGTCTGCTAAACTTAGGTTAACATAGTGCACCCAGACGGTGGTGTACCTACCTACTTGTGTGCTACGGTTAAGCGCGAATTGGATCGGTGCAAATTCAAATTGAGAATGATTTGCTTTTTCTGTTTATTTGAATATAGAACGTGAGATACCTACCTTTTTCTTTTTAATAAGAATACATCAATAAAAAAATTATCAGGGATACACGTAGTCAGGTCACGGAATTCTGAATTAATCAATATTTGTTAATAAACAATCTGTATTCAAATCAAACGACAGCAAAATTAGTTGTCAACACAGTTACTTTTTTCATGGACTCAACAATAAATTATTAATACATACGTCAGAGATTGGCAACCCATGATCATATAATGCACACACAGCAATTTATAAGCAAAACTCAAGCATTGTTCTATTTTTGAAAACTGAAATCGATACCACTTTAATAATAGAACTGGCTGCATCACACATTGACATTTCACAAATAGAACGCAACACAAAATTACAACAAGACAAATAGTTCCTACAGAGGTAAATATAATTGCAACAAAAATATTACATACACTACACATACAAACAAAATGTTTTTCAAATAAAATCGATACGAAGATGGCGTTGGCTGTTAAACAGAATCGTTTTACAATAAACGTATAACGATATAAAATAAAGGGTTAACTTTGTGACCGGAGTTTTATTATTACATTCGCGGCCATTGCTGCAATAGGTTTCACACTCTTTGCAAAAGGACTTTAATTTCATGCCAACAAAAGTTGAATGACATTGTTTGGCTGGTAAACAATTGAGAAACTTTCAAGTTTTTTGGAAACAAATCGTGATAGACTGCAACAATAACTTAACCTACTTTTCAAATAGAATATTTTTTAAATATTAATTAATAAAGGTCCCTCCTCCTACCCTTATCCCAATTTTTATTCAGGGGTCGGCGCAGCATTTTTTCTTCTTCCACTCTCTTCTATCTGCCGCCATCTTACTAGTATCATTTCGTTGTTTCTTTGGTATCTATTGTGTCTAGTATATGATTAACGTCGTCCCTATCTGGGATATGTCCGGCCATTATTGAAACCATATCTCGAATTTCAGCTACCCACCTATATACAGGTTGTCAAAAACAGCGCTAATGAAAAAAACATAGCAACATCGATACAACGATTTTGAACATCCAACTTGCGCCGGGCGCCGGCGACGTAAACACAAACAGATCACTGTCTGCAACCAGTCCAATCATGAAATAGGCCGTTTTTTACATTTCCCGGTATTCCATACACAACGGTTTCCTAGAATAACAGTATTGCAAATGCAGCCATATGGCCCAAAGATAAGGTGCGTTCAGAGTGCGCGGAACTTGTCGACACGTTTGTAAAATAAATACAGTTGTCAATTTGTAAGCTGTTTTGTTTACTGAATTCTTGTGTATGGTGATGTGATTTTCACGTGCGTTTGTTATATTCTTAAAAGTGTCAATGTCTGATAGGTTATGTAGGATAGGAGGTATCTCGAATTTACTCTCAATTTTGACAGTTAAATAATGAACATTTCTTTTACCATTAAAAATGGCGATCCGCTTATAAATGGCGATGACTTGAGCAAATGTCAAAGTAGCATAAACATGTAAAGGGAGACTAATCTCAAATAGAAATCAATATTAAAGATCTAACGGTATAAATATAACTCCATAATTAATGTTTTTAATAGGCTTTCTTTTTGTACAATGGCAGTAAACCTCGAAGTTACAAGGTGATATGATATCAGTACTATTGTTTTAACTAATCTTTATTACACAAATGAGTCATACACCTACACTGGCTTTACAACATGGCACACACCATCAAACATACCCACACATGCATAAAACACAAACAGTTTTCCAAAAATAAGTTCGTTTAGATTTAAACGCAGCGCTGCATCGCGTTAAATCTGATCTGTTTAGATTAACCCAAAAACAATGAAGTGGGTCACAGTTTATAACTCGTTGTTATGGCCGCGTATAAACCTTTATGCACTATTTTGAATTAGGTTAATCTTCTTATGTTTTATAGGCAGTATTTTATTGCGTTGTTTTTTTGTTCTGCGCCAAATTTATTAGTCTAAACACAGCATAAATCTTTGCTGCTCTTCAGAAAGCTTTAGGCATAAGTCTATCAAGCATTTTCACTGAAATAACTACATATGTATATTTTATCTCCAAGTCTTAAAGAACTTTTTCCTCCAACCTTTTCCGTCAATTGTCATGCAAATGACATTTTGCGATTCGAGTATCTATAAATAATGTATTCATAACTTTTCATTTTTACAAAAAAGTTGCAACTGAATACCATAAAACTTCCAAAGAAGCTACAGAGAACGTGTCAAAATTCACACCCGTGTCTCCGATGACATAAAAAGTCAGTGTTGACAGATTCCTCTTTGAGGAGGGTAGTCCCATTCTAAGACTACAAAATGATAAGGTGCTAAGTTCCTAAGCTTGAAAAGGTAAAAAAAATCAAACCCATTACGGATTTATCCTTAACATTCCAAATACGATGAAAGATTAGGAGATAGATGATCAGCTTCTAATTTTGGAAACCCGATCCAGTGTAAAAAATGATAGCTTTGATTAAAATAACTTTCTGAACAGTATACTGGTTGAAACTCCTATTAAAGACGTAATAGAACAGCTAGTTAATAAGGTAAGAATTCAACACAGAAAGCTTAAAAAACCCTTTATTGGGAAGAGGCAATTTCACGCCTCAGAAAAGTCAATACTGTTCTAAGCAATTCTGTCTTCAACTAACTTATATAACTGCCCGTTATACTACCAATCAAAGGTCTAAAAAATACATTACTACTTGTAGAACAAATTCCCTGATAAACCATCAATATTTATTTTACAAAAAAAAAAGAAATATTGCAAAAGTGATAAACCTTTACATCGCTCTAGAAGTCGGTGTTTCAATATTTCTGCTGTATCAATTTTACCACCGACTCCTCGAGAAACAAATGGAGAAAAGTCAATACTGTTCTAGGCAATTCTGTCTTCAACTAACTTATATACATAACTGCCCGTTACACTATGTAGCAAAGGTCTAAAAATACTCGCAATACATTGCTACTTGTAAAACGAATTCCCTGATAAATATCGTCAATAAAACCCATCAATATTTATTTTCCAAGAAAGAAGTAAACGATCTCCCAAAACATGGTAGTGATAGATCTTTACATCGCTCTAGAAGTCGGTGTCTCAATATTTCTGTATCAAATTTTACCACCGACTTCTCGAGAAACGAATGGAGAATACTCACACCGTTTCATTGATTAATCTATAACCAAGTGTATTCTAATTGTACTAATTATTTGCAGCTAACGGTGTTCGTATGCAGTGATCGGTACGAGCAGAACATTACTGTGGTTAATTGGGACCATTGTTTCACGGCTAATGGACGCCAGACTTGGTTGCTGGAGTTCAAGTTAGGTTAGGGCTGTGGCCCTGAAATAATTTTAGTAATTGGGATAGGTTGGGCTTAAACATGTTCCCTTGATCATACTGGTATTGAATAATAATAGGAATATGATAAATCTATACTAATATTATAAAGCTGAAGAGTTTGTTTGTAACGCGCTAATCTCAGGAACTACAGGTTCGATTTGAAAAATTATTTCAGTGTTGGATAGCCCATTTATCGAGGAAGGCTATAGGCTATATACTATCACGCTAAGACACACGGGAGCGGACCAGTAATCAAAGATGCGGGTGAAACCGCTGGGGACAGCTAGTTCTTGGATAAAACAACTTAAATGTGGATGTTAAAGAGAAGTGTCCTGGTTAGTAGATATTACCAAATGAATTTAGGTAAAAGTTTTTAATGTTTATCTTTGTCCTATTTTAATTATCTGTCCAAATTTAGTGTTCTTGAGACCCCCATAGATTAAGGTTTACTTTGCAAAATCCCTAAAAAAACGTCCCAACGTATTCTATATCTAATTGACAAGAAACTCAGAAAACATTCACCCTACATACAGTTAGTGATTTCTTGGTCAAATGCGTATATTCTATGCATATTACTTATAATGTTCTACGCTAACGGAAGACTTGCATGCGTTGCAAGCTCCATTTGTCGGCCGCGCCATGTTTCCGTCCACTGGCTTTGTTGGTCGATGTGTCTTAATATGTACTGCATTTGGTCGCATATGTATGTATGTATACCTTACTATGTATGTAGATATGTGTGGCTAGCGGTACATAGTTCAGTTTGGTTACT
This sequence comes from Heliothis peltigera, assembly GCA_958496145.1. NCBI lineage: Eukaryota > Metazoa > Arthropoda > Insecta > Lepidoptera > Noctuidae > Heliothis > Heliothis peltigera. Next base: position 1,647,339 of record OY292326.1, on the reverse strand, counting down.
ATCGGCACGAAGCTAATAGGTAACAATACATCAGGGTGATTATGAAACTTTGACAGTTGCTATATCCTTCAGTAGGAGACATGTGACAATTTGGATCGCAATACTCTTCATTTTGACATTTAAATAATAGAGTATCATAATTGAAACTCTCGAGTCTGGCTTCAGTTAGAGAAAATAGCTTGAGACAGTTCTAATTTTTTAAATGGCAACGGCAATCAGTCACAGTATAATTGTCGAGAAACAATAATGCAGAAAAGATGACAAATAGTACGACTGAAACAGTATTATTACAATTTTCATTTCATCTCCGAGTAGATGCAAAAATTTTAAGTCCGATTTGCATTTCTCACAAACTAGCGGCGAATTTAACGTATTATTAGTATTGAGGATTATGTAATTTTACAGTTTAAACTTTTCACCGAACTTAGATTTTATGGATATATAAATCTTACGGAGCTGAACCCTGTTTAGTATAATAATTAGCCTAGTATTCCTTGCATAATCTACTCGTTAGTATTCTCACAGAATCCTTCGATTCCTGTACAATAATTACCCTGTAATTCTAACTGATTAGCAAGTTGACGTGCAGAGGACTGACGAGACAGGGGACGGACTGGCCGATCACCTAACGGGTTCCGGAGGAGTGCTTGGTGGTCCACGCAAATGAGGGTTAAATAGCGAAATCTAAGAATTGGTAGTTCCGACTCCATTTTACGAGCGACTTCGTGATTGGAAGTTTAAGTAGTGCTTAATGTGAATGATTAGCCATAAACCCGGAATGGTTGTTTGTCTCGGAAACGTATCTGCAGCAGCGAAAACGAATGTGCGCATTTAATGTATCGTGAGAATAATTGCCTTTTAAATACATCGATAAAACGTTCAGCCAGCACCCTGATGGAGGAAGAAACGCGAAGTCCCGATACAGGAGCGAACGGTAATTAATAGAAGGTCACGTTGCGCCGTTAGATGCGCCGGCGCATCTCGACATATATAGCAAGCGGTCGGCGTCCGGCCTCGCTGTATATAGACGACGACCCTTTTAAGCCGCGTGCGCAAGTACTCGTGCAATAAATCGATCTTTATTGGAGTAGTTTTTGCTGGATAAGCTACCGAAATTGATGAGCTTTGGATTGGGGCTGGAGGGATGATGGACGAGGATGTAGAAGTTACAAATAGTCTTTTTATGGCCTGCTAAGCTTCATTCGACCAACTCGATGTGGAAGCTGGATCATTTACGATAAAGATCTTAATACTGAGAGTGGGATTATAATTCTTATCACAATCCCATATTTTTTAATCCAATATTTAAATTAAGTTTTGTAAATACATTGTAGATATTATAATATAAAATAAAATGTTCATTCACAATCCCTCGTTTTAAAAAAAAGGTTTTTTGTCGCGTGGGGGAATAAATTTTTTGTCCATTTTCCAAACCCGTAGCTACATAGTAAAGGTCTGACACAGTTGTAAATAACAGCGTCATATGCAATTACAAATTTGTCACATCTCGGCCACATTTTAATTAAGTTGCACACGCTAATTACTGTTCTAGGCACGAACTAGGAGTCGATATAGCGAGGTCATTTCACACAAATCCTAGTCAAGGAAGGAAATATTTGCTGCTATTTTCGAGTAAGTAAATGGCGAACTTGCGAACTAACAAAAATACTCATATCCCTCATCTGTCTTTTTATCATCCCTCTTCTCATACAGAGAAGGAATATCATTATATTTAATCAACACCCTTAGTCCAGGTTTTTTGAAGATGTTTTCCTTCACCTTTACTTAGTCATTGATGTCCAAGATATAATTAGAAAGTACATAAAACTTTTAAAAAATACATTGGTACTTTTCTGAACTAGAATTGAGTCCACACGGTCGTACAGGCGCCAGCACATCAAGCTACGAACCTCTTTCCCCATTCGACTTTAAACCATAATGCTTAAGCGATAAAGCCGAATATTTGTTAAGGAAATTTGACAGATTGTAGTAGCTTGATGTGCTGCCATCTGTACCTAAGAGGCTTGGGCTTTTACTATCGAAGTTTAGGAATAGACAATCTCATTATCTTGTCGCAGACGACCAGTTTCGTTAGTAACATTTAGAAAAAATAATACCGACAAAGGTGAATATTAGTGCTTCACCTATAGCGAATAAAGGAACAATAATACATTTCTGCTATCGTATTATTCCATGAAAACTTTAAGAGCCTGTCTTTTAATGTGTAGGTAGTTTATCGAGGTCGATACTTAGGGTTAAGATGGGCGCGTCGATATCCTATCAGAGACATGCGAAGTGTCGATAGTCCTCGATAGACACCGTTACCTCACTAATTAGAGGTATTACGTGTATCGATAGACATTGGTTTTATGTTACGGAATAGAAGATTGCCTGCGATTGCTTTATTAGTTTGATAGCTTGAAACTGTGATTTTGAGGCTGCATACTGACTGCCTAGTTTAGTCAAGGAGTGTGTTCCCTTTTGAATTGTTGACGCTTTATAACGCATTTTTTGTTGGTGTATGTATAGATCTATTTGTTTTAAATGCGTGACTTGTGATTGAAACCATATAAAATAATATGTTTTAAGCAGTCATGGTAAATTCATTGTGTATCTTCGCATGTTCCATAAATCATTCTAGTGCATTAAGCGTTTGACATAATCAATCGCTATCATACCCTTTCTATCACTAACGGCAATGGCTATCCCGTTCCGTAATCCTGGCATGTCCAGTTTGCGACAGGCGACACCTTGCAAGTAGGTAGCGGTAGTTATTTGCGGAATTTCAACTGATATCAAAGTGCGTGACCCAAGCGGTAAATACTTACCTCCACGCTTTTTACCTTTGGGTAACCAGTATTAATAGTAGCGGGAAATTTTATTTAGATGTAAATATATTTAGCGGAAGCCGGAGAGGAGATCGCGCGATAGCCTTCTCGCCAATTGACATAACACTTAAAGTGCTAAACAGCATAGCGTAGATAGGAACTGTCTTTAATACTCTCAGGGCTACTAGTGATGCGACTAAACTAGGACAAAACCGTTAACGGTTTTTTTTTGCCATGACGGTTTTTCCCAATATTGTCCTACATTGTAATAACCATATATCACAAGAATATATTGAGCTTAGGTAAAAATTAATAGCCTTAATTAATAGTTCCGTTGCAGGTCACACAGCTGCTTAAAGAAATAATAAAAACAGCAAAAATATGCAATTAATAAAACAAATAACTAGGCCACGTAATAAATTAACCGCAGATATATCAGTTTTCCTTGTTATTATTGTGAAGTTAGTTTGTTTGGCTAATTAGCTAGGCTCGCGACCTTGGTGGAAGTTCCTGGCGCGAGCCGGATGAGCGGTACTCGGCTACACAATGACCTGCTTCACGTACTTGAATATTTATGCTTTATTACATTTCTTTATGAGTTACTAACCTAATTTTATTAAATGTTAATTAACCTCTAAATAGGCGATCGAGCAGATGTTTGAAGCTTAAAGCGGTTTTTATGAGTCCGGTTTTTAATGCCATACACAAAAAATTAAATCGTCTTCTAAAAATAATTAAATAAAAAATATACGGTTTAATACACAGCTCTAGACGGCGGTTTTTAGAGGTTGCAGCTGTGTTTATGCCAAAAACTTCTTCTTCATAGCATATGTAAAACAAACAAAAAATACATACCGGCCGAATTCAGACCCTCCTCCTTTTTTGGAAGTCGGTAAAAAATCTATTCATAAACGACGAAGATGCAGCGAACTTAAAAAATAAAAATATAAAAAAAAATGTTATAATTACCAAAAACCATAGCAATCTCAAATAATCCTACTAATATCGTAGTACTTTTTTTACTATCACACAAAATAATCCTGTCGTATTAAAATTGATTGAAACCAATTAATCGAATGTGAAGAAAGTGCGCAAGAGTTGAAATTCCCGAACAAGTTTTGGCGGACCTTGAAATATAAAAACGTAAATAGATATAACCAGTTTTAAATTTTACGATTTGGGCCTAGAATGTAGACTGAATAATCTATATTTTTTGAATTACTTACTACACACTTAACACCGTTAAGATTTTAACATATTTTTTTAGTGGTAAGTATTTAGTGAGTCACATTTGAAAGAAACATTGGTTAGGAATATTTATACATGGCTAAGAAAAATAGTAAAATTCTTGCGGATTATAGATACTGATGATGGCGTCTAGACCGATTGTCGGCTGCGGCGGCCGTTCTCCCCATAGAGATCAGTATGCTGCGCAGGATATATTATAAGTACAAGCATTTGCGCAGTTACAGGCGCACTCTATGCCCTCACTCTCATAGTCCGATGGGACAGCAATCCGACACGACTGAAGAGAGATCAGGCGCAGGATCGATACTTACGTGCTCTCCGATGCACGCTGGCTGCTTCATGAAGGTTACTCAAAACCCACAAAGCGATTTCGGCCCAACCCGGGATTCGAACACGAGACCCCGTGCACAGCTGTCGCGCTATGGGACTACTACACCAACGAGGCTGTCAAGATAGAATCTAACTTAATCCGTTGAGACGGCAGTTTCATTTGAATCACCAATTAAACATGGCGACGGTCATTGAGATTCACATAAATACGCTAATCAATAATCCCTAACTAGTGAATATTTCTCAAAACCAGTCAGTTGAGGTCGCCTGAGTTTCCCCCGTGTCATAGTGCAGGTGCGAGTGGAAAGCGCATTTCGCTTGCGCACGCGCAGCATCACCGCAAGGTTGGCGATTCCTTTTTCGAATGATTTATGTTGTTTTTTTTTTCATTCATTTATTTATGGACGTTATCTGTTCCGGTTTAATTAAGTTCTTTTATAGTATCGGAAGTACAGTGAGTTTTTTCTCGATACCATTAATGTTAATTATGTTGGCGCTTCCAGGTGTTAAGTTCTTCGATTTCAATAAAATTAACGGATTACCTTCAGCTCAAAGTTACTGCTACAAAATCCAATTTGTACAAGACATGACAGCGTCCATTGCTAAGATAAAGTGCAGGCCACATATAGAGGCAAATACTACAAACAGAAAAGGATAGAAAAAGAATATGACAAGTCCATAATAAAGGATGCATTCAGATAATTGTGTGCCGAGTCTCCTTAACCGCACGCGTGATGTTTACGAAACCCTTTACGGCTTACGATAACATTGTAAGGACGTGCTAAATGTATCCCCGCCAAGTAAATACTGTCTCGTTATGATGCATCATGCGTGTTTGCGCTGCGCTTGCGTATCGTGACGTGTATTCGACATTCGAATTTGTGGGAACCGACGGAAAAATGCTGAGGGTAGATATTAAATTGTCAGTTTTTATGGCGTACTGCGATGAGAAAAATGAGTTGAAATGTAAATAATATTTATCTTGTTACTTTAAAAACGCACTTAAACCTTTCTTAAGTTTTAAGTGCAATGTTAAAACTGCGTACGTTTGTCTTTGAGTAAACACATCTGACGAAGATGGACACCTATCTACAGAAGCTTACCAAGAACAACAATAATCGCTAAAAAACCCTTTGGACAAAGGCACGTAAAACCTAAACAAACAACTTTTACCTGTAAAGCTAATATTCAGTACAAAAACGATAGATTTCTAAACACAGAACCTCAATGTCGGAACACAGGATTCGCAAGTGCAAACATGGACTGAGATGCAGACAAACAGACAAACGTTTGGTGCAAGATGCTAGTGTTGGCGGGACTTTGGAATAGATTTTTCAGTTTTATGCAGTTTTGGACATTGTATTTAAAAATGAGTCTCTATTTCCCGTGGTTATGCCATCACGCGTGAACGGCGAATCCGAATTCACTTTTTTTTGGTTGTGTTTGTTATTATCAGGAGGAGGCTCTTAAGAAAGATAGAAAAATCAAGACAACGTCTGTCGGGTCAACGTCTCTAGAATAGAATTAGATTAACATTTAGCTAACAATGCTAGCAAAAACAAATTGTAGCAATAGCAAATGTAGATAAAAACGCTTTTATCTCAAGCTTTGTCCACAACAAACAAACAAACATATGCACGTAAACATCAAGGAGTGTGAATGCGAAAGTAAATTGTGATGCCTACAAAACTCAGTTTGCCTACTGCACGCATGCTAGAAGCTTTGTTTGAGCAACAGAATAAATGGCGGGACCGATGGTTTCTTTGCACAAACCTCTTCCAAATTAGGAGAAGGTTTATGGACTTCCAAGAAATGTAATTAGTCGACACCTGGTTGCCGCTATAGGTTCCTTCAGGAGTGGGTCCGCCGGCGGCCTCGACGGCTTGAGTCCTCAACATCTAAAGGACCTCACCTGCGCAAGCGCCGGGGAAGCTGGTGAGTCGCTCCTGAAGGAGCTTACGGCGCTTATCAACCTTATGCTCTCCGGCAAGGTGGACGAATCCGTCATCGACGTCTTGTATGGAGCCAATCTTTGTGCTCTGCGCAAGAGGGATGGCGGTATTCGTCCCATTGCTGTAGGCACCACCTACCGTCGTATGGCAGCCAAAATCTGTAGTAAATTTTATAGTGAGGAAGTTTCGAAAAAATTTCAGCCCCTGCAGCTCAAAAGGCTCAAAAGGGGGCTGCGAGGCTGCCGTACACGCCCTGTCGACCTATCTAAATTATGGGAAAGGAGAAGTCATATTGAAAGTTGATATTAAAAATGCATTCAACTCGGTAAACAGGGACACTTTGCTGGCAGAAACTAAAAAAGAATTACCCCAAATTTACAGTTTTATTTGGCAATGCTACAGACAACCATCTAAATTATTGTACCGGGACAACCTTTTAGAATCTGCTGTTGGCTGTCAGCAAGGTGACCCCCTCGGGCCTTTGATTTTCAGTTTGGCTATAAACCCCATTATTCGACAGCTAAATTCAGAATTCAACGTTTGGTATCTTGATGACGGAACCTTAGGAGGCAATGCAGACACAGTTTTAAAAGATCTTTCATTTCTCCAAAATAAATTCAAAGCAATAGGTCTTGATTTAAATTATTCCAAATGTGAACTTTTTATTTCGGACAATACTGACAGACAAGACACATTTCTGAAATTTAATGCATTAGCCCCCAACATCACATTAATTGATAAAAGTTCTCTTTGCCTCCTCGGTTCCCCAATATTTGAAAATTCTTTTTCGGATTTTATTCAAGACAAAATCCAAAATTTCAATCATATTTCGGAAAGGCTATTCCAAATTAATATGCACTCAGCCATCACAATAATCAGATACTGTTGTTTTGGTCCAAAATTAACCTACTTCTTGCGTGCTTTCAGCCTCTGGAAGCACACAAAACTTTTGGAAAAACTTGATGAAATTATTCGGAATACATTAACATCAATATTAAATGTGGCTATGGACGACCGGGCCTGGATTCAGGCTACTCTCCCCGTTCGTTTGGGAGGGCTCGGTGTTCGCAAAATTTCAAGTATAAGTTTACCGGCCTTTATATCCTCCGTCCACGGTACTGAAATATTGACCAGGAAAATTTTACCAATCACACTGGCCAATTTTGAGGTTCCGTGTTTGACTGATGCTATAGAGGCCTGGAAAATCGCCTGCCCGAATACCGATATCCCCGCTAACCCATCCTTCCAGAGACAGTGGGATGAGCCGCTCTGCAGAGTAATTCGGAAAGAATTAGTTGAAACATCCAATACTCCTGCTGAGCGAGCGCGCCTGCTGGCTGTGGGGGAATGGGAGTCGGGTCTTTGGCTTCACGCACTTCCGTCGTCAAACATCGGCACCATGTTTGATGACACCACTTTCAGACTCGCCGTGTGCCTGCGTCTGGGTGCCCCATGTTGCTCCCCTCATCGCTGCCCCTGTGGTGAAGCTGTCAGCGGCCTCGGGCACCACGGCCTGTCGTGCAGCCGAAGTGCGGGCCGCATAGCTCGTCATTCGAACATCAATGACATCATCCGTCGTGCTCTTGTCGCCGTAGGCGTACCAGCTGTATTAGAACCAAATGGCTTGGTACGCGACGATGGTAAGAGACCAGACGGTATGTCATTATTTCCTTGGAAGATGGGTAGGTCTTTAGTGTGGGACGCAACCTGCGTCGACACTCTGGCGCCTTCCCACCTTGCTAGGACGGCGTGTTGTGCTGGCTCTGCCGCTTCGGAAGCCGAAAACCTCAAACGGCGCAAATATAGTACCCTAATAGGCAACTATACCTTTGAGCCGTTTGGGGTTGAAACTCTGGGGCCGTGGGGTCCGAGTGCACACCTCCTTTTTAAGGATATTTCCAAGAGACTCGCTGACACTTCCCGCGACCCAAGGGCTGGCTTTTATTTCGGCCAACGATTAAGCATTGCCATACAACGTGGCAATGCTGCCAGCCTTTTGGGTACACTCCCGGCGGGCAGCGATGAGGAAGAATTTTTTGACGCCATTTATTAATAAGGTTTATTTTTTTACTTGTATATATTAATTTATATTTTATTTGTAAATATATTGTAAATATTTATGTGAATAAAAATTATTACTCGTAAAAAAAAAAAAAATTAGTCAGCCAGAAGCGAAGGTTAAGGCTCACTATTTTGTAAGCCTAGGTTTTGGAAAAGATCGCACGAGATTGTCATAAATGAAGTTGGTAATTTTTAAAACACTTGCAATTTTTGTGGTTCGAAATTTTGAAATAACATGAGGGGGTATAATTCAATTGTTTTTGTGAATGATGGCTTTCTCTGTTATTAACAAGGCTGACTAAAAGATTATAAACTTCAAACGCTTCAGTGGGAAATACCGCATTAAAAAAAATCGAGCAGAGATTTTTATCTTCTAAATAGACAGACCTACAAATAAGCCAGGTAATTATGTACATAAAGGGATACAATAGGTACTGTCGATGGCTATAAATGGCGAATAGCTTTTATCGATCGATTGATGGCAACATTCGCTGTTGACGGCCCACGACCACATCGGAGATGCCTTAACCGGCGGATATGGTGCTTGTGCCAGTTTTCTATCGCTGCCCTAATATTCGGTTATGGAAAGTTTTATGGTGGGATAGGTTGAGGAAAGGAAAAGTAGATTTAAAATTGGAAAGGTAACTTGTTGATAGGTCTTAGTAGATAGTGAAGGAACACATGACCCAAGAGAAGATCTCTTTAACAATCGGATCTTAAAGAGAGACTTGCTATAGAATTTTGGAATCACCTTCTAATCTAATAAAAGTATAACTTATTCGAGAGAAACCTGTATTAATCATAACTTCATGCCTCTAGGCCAGCGTTGAACTTCAAATCTCCTCAGCGTTGTCACAATTACTCAGATTGGACTTAATAAAGTCAATGAGAGAAATTTTTGCTATATTAAAATCGCCTGTGGCTAAATCGATAAACTTTACATGAAAGTCGTTCACGCTTTCTTTCCTTAAGGGGGAGATAGGGGAAGGTGGAAAGAATTCTTCTGACGTCACCTTTTTTGCTACGGAAACCACTGTGATGAAATTATTTATTTCCGTCGTATTTTTTTTAGAATATGCTCTATTTTGACCTCTTCGAATATAAATTCCAACATGGCTGCCATTGGCGCGGGAAACAAAAATTGACGATTTATCTCGATTTATATAAAAATGAGAATTATAAACATTATTATTATTAATTTAAATATTTATGTTTGTGATAGGAGATGCAAACTCATTTGCATTTAGGGCCTTGAATGCAGTCAAATAGATCTTAAATCAGAACCACGACGTTACGGTCTGTTGCGAAACAATTTGATACTTGCGGAATCAGCGTTACGCGCAATTTGTACAATCTTTATTTCTATAGCTCTAAGGGTGATATTCCAAGGACTACTTGTAGTGTTGTCGTTTTATCGATTTACTAAATATTTTGATTAATAAAATTTATTACTATTGCGAAATAATTTTCTAGAAGTTTCTTCGATTTTATTGTGATTAAGTTAAGAATTATGCTAATGAGGCACAAGTTTCTGTTGCATTGTTGTAATGTCATTATAAATGTATTTGTGAGTTTGTAAATGAATGTTGAATATGTTGACCTTAACGGGGATAGGTTGCGCTTGCATAGCCTTTGGTAGCAAAGAGGTAGCATCAAGATCTACTGTAATTCGAGATGGTAGGCAAGCCACTCCTAAAATACTTGTTGATTACGTATAAGGAAAAGAAAATATTAATAAACTTTATCTATACTCTTCCTACAAACCTGGACATTATTAGGCGACAGAGATATGTTATCTTAATCAAACATTACTCAGTCTTATCAAATTAGCAAATAAGATAGCTAGCATAAATAGGAACTATAAAGATATTGAAATTAGTAGACATTACAACCATGTTCATTCAAAAGTCCTCGCTAAATATAAATACGGCAAAAAAATGGCGTTCGTAAGATAATAAGCTTCTAATTGATTACCGAACATAAACTAAATGGTCAGTATGAATGATATTGTTAAAAAAATCTAAGTAACCAAAGAAAATGTAGCAATACCGGCTAAAGATCTTTATCGGTATGTCGAAATATTTGTAAACGATATCGGTAATACCGATAGCAGCAGTCACGATGCTCGCTGCGGCGCTCAGCGAGAAAGCAGCACTATTGTCATAAAGTGGGACACGATGAGCGCTAACTCTATCTGATAAACCGCTCAATTCGACTAATTGTCTATCAGTACCAACATCCGACGAAAATCCAACGTCATTCATCCTCTACAGTCTAATATAAATATTTATTCGATTTTCAAAAGACAACGGAATCGACTATCAATTTAAACGACTTCCCGATTCAAAATCAGAATACTCGATCGCTCGAATAGTGCCAACGGCTTTAATCATTCCTTTTTTAAAAACTTGTTAAAATGGAATATTATCCGAGATATTGCATCGAGTTGATGAATAAAAAATCGATTGTAAGTATATGAAGGGCATTACAGTACATGACCTGTCAACGAGACGCGAGAAACGTGACTAGTGTTGCGAAAACATATCGATATTCATTTGACGCTGTGCGCAATATGGAGTTTCTTAGAATTTATGAGTAGCGGTATAACAGGTGGATTTTATAGCTTATTATAAATCGGCTTAGTGTTTTTTGAATTGTGATATGTACAACAAGCACATAGTTTCTACACATATATGGTTATTTAAAGCGCATGTCTGTGTATCTGTTGAAAATTGTACATAGTTAATTCTTGTCTCTTACTGCAATGGGTCGCGACCTCTCTAAGTATCAAGACCTTATCTTCCGTGATGGGAAGATATCTTTTTCTTTTCAAAACCCACGAGGTGTAGATTACTGCTATTCACAAGAAGTGTGATTTTTACTTCTCATTTATCATCACTGTAAAGATTACATTTCCTAACATTAGTTATATTGTTACTTTACAATCATGCGTGAAATTTATACGTAATCTTAGTCAATTTGATGTTTATTATAAAATATACGCTTACGTGTTGACGTTTTACACAATGTGAATACAGAAAGGTGAATTATCAACATACTTAGCATATTAATTGTCACAGATTCTTTATTTACGACTTATTAACATAATCAGACAATTAAGTCGGAAATGTTTTATAAAAACCTGTCACATCGATAAATGCTAGTAAATAGTGCTAAATTTGACAGCTCGATGTTCCCGCGCACAATAGAATTTAACGGTTCTTACCAGTTGTAGCCATGGCGGACTGTGTAAATTCCTCTTATTTGTGTCCGCAGTATGTAGGCCAATTTGTTACTTTTTTCCACAGCGACAGGTTTTGAAATGTATTTGTATAAAAAAGTGCTGGCGCCGCCGACACCGTTGCGTTAATCTGTGATAGGTTATTTGCGATTTTTATCGATATTTCTTTGATGAGTCACGGCTCTATTTCTTCTTTTGAGATGACGGGTTTTGATATTCCTACATTTTATTTGATGTATACATAAGTATGTACACACTACATACCTATATATACATCTATTTATATTAATAATCCGATAACGAGTCCCCTAACCCAGTCCTTAAACAAATATAAGTTGCAGTTGTAATAAAATCAAGCCTTTTTTCTCTGGTCATGTAACATGATGTGATTATAAATTTATTGACCAATTAGAATTTATATTTTTATTTGATTTATAATTTGATTCTTGACAGTATATCCGAAGCAAATGTACCGTTTAAACGTTGATTTGTTACATTTTTACTTGTCTCTTTTAGATCTAGTTTAGATTTCAGATTAATAGGTACTTATTATCCTATTAATTTAAATAAATTGCATCTGAAATAAGTGTTATAACATCTACACAGTTTATAAGCTGTTTGTTATGTAAAATTGCAATTCTTTTTAAAGCTTTATTGTAGTTAATTACAATAAATCTGCCTTTTATTCAATTAGAAGTTAACTTATGACAGTTACCATGCTTAGTAATATAAAAAAATGACGATACCCATAATAAAATCCAGAAACATGGGTACGCAATTGATCATATAATTTCCAAAAAAAAAAAGCCACCGACCTCAGTCTTCGGCGACTACAAAAGTATCAACAAATGACACTTACGGTAATTACAACATTGTCTCACGACATGATATACAAGTTAAAAAAAAAAACAGATTTCCGCACAATACAGTATCCAGTACCATATCGGGATCGGATTACCTTGTGCATCGAGTATCGATACCTGGACAGACAGGCTGGCCTCACTGTGGTCTACACGAAATATGATAAGTGGGTTTGTAAGGCAAAGGTCGGATTTTAATGCGGTGCGAAGCTTGGTTTCATTAATCAAGTCTACCTCAATATTGACATCTGAGTCCTGTCGATTATCAATTTTCGTTTGGCTACACTTCATTGGCTTTAAAATGCATTTTAGTTCGTTATAATTTGAAAATGCATCTATAGCCATATCTGTTTGAAAAGCGAAAATATTTCGTAAGACATTATCGATATTGATGTCGTCTCCATACATAGACACAGTAAGACTTCCGAGAGCTATTAACTTTACATTGATGCGTCATCCAATGTTGCTACAAGTAAGACGCCTTCCTGCTTTAGCGGAAAATTGCGCAACGCTAAAGGAAATAATACTTGAAATATTAGAAATGCCAACAGAACTCGTAAATCACCTCCACCTTATTAAAACCTGTACAAATAAACGAAACATCCTTAACTCTTATCTCGATTCCAATCTTAAGCACTTCCCCATCACAACCTGTTATCAAGCGAAGAGAAATGCACACAATTTTATCTCCTTTCAAGTTTCTTCAAATCAAGTCCATATTTACTGTTGAGATGGTCAATAAGTTGTTCATAAACAGACATGATTCGCATTCAAACTAAGTAAGGAACTTGAAGATAAAATGTTAATATTCCTGAGACCAGTTCATATCGTAAAGCGGAAACAGGGTTTTATCAATGTTTTCTAATCGTTTATTAAGTTTGCGTGCGGAATAGGGTTGAGCCTACTTGCTTAGTCAGTCGAACGTCCGGCCTAAGTTGTTCACCTTTCACACGTCCTGCGTCCCCGATAACTGAGAAAAACCGATAAATCGTATGGAAGTGTTAAATAAATTTATTTACGTTCATACAGCATGCAAATTTAAATTTAATGCAATAACGAGGCACTAACATTGACAATGTAAAAATAAACAGCTGAATTCGTATATGTACGAAAATAATTGGCATAAAACGTTGCCCTGTGGTACGCCAATGTAATGTTTCGTAGATTAACCCATAATAGTAAATTAACCCATAATTTTTAAATTTCTGGACACATCAGATGAATGCTTCTCTTTAAAAAAATATAATACGTTATCCTTACAAATAATAAAAGTTAAATGAGAAGAGCAATATAATGGTGATAAAACTGGCAACCCTTATTTATTAACATGTAAAGAGCATAGCTTAGCGATAAGACAGATCTCGGCTGATACACGCATTAACATAAGTAAACAATTAAGTGTCCTCATTTATAAATAGCCCATTCATTAATATATTTTATTAGGTTGCGCTTGCAGAAAGGCGACGAGTGCCGCATTGTCGGGAATTGATCACTTACCTCTGGATAATAAGATGGATCATGTCTGTATGTACTTGTAGATTCTGCTCATTCTCACGTAGACAGATAAAATATTCTCTAATGTACACTACATAAATAACAACTAACACGTACCTGAGATTTATTTGTTTATCTTCGTACTGGTATTTGTAACGAGGTGAGCTGCACTCAGTGTGTATAGACACGTTCATATATTTAACTTTACCAATTTTTTAAGAAATAATGCGCAATTAACTATGTATGTTTAAAGCAATGTATCGTATCGAATCGCCGGTATTTGTCGTAATTGCAGCGCAATTCGGTACATATGCGCACGCGCAGGTGGGCGGGAAACATCACGTGCGCACCCAACCTTGTGTATGCATTCAAAATATTAGACGAAATTGTGATTTTTTATGCAGTAAAGTTAATTTAAACCTTATTTCAGAGTGTAAAGGTAGTAAATTGCGAAGACTGTAAGGTACAATTTCTTGAATTAACACTTGGTGATTTCCGTGTAATAAAGTGTAAAAGCTTGACAAATAGCGATCAAGGCGATATGTTCTTCATTAGATAGGCAGACAGTGTAGACACAAGGCCGAGAGACATTTTATTGCAATGACTTGTATATTACGTATTCAGGCAGGTTTTACTCAGAAAATTGGGGACTGCAAGGTCGATGTTGTGACTAATGTATCGATAATGCAATAAGGATGCGATTCGAAATGATTTGAGCGATTTACAACTCATTCAAGACGAATTCTAAATGAACTGAACGTATTTTGGATGTGCTACCTAGAAATAACTAAGCGATCAAATACCTGTGCTATCGACATAGCCAAGAGATCAGAATGAGTAAAGCTAAGCCCCTAAGCTAAGCTGAACTAATATGCCTACAATATTTTTACAAATCAATCCAGTAGTACTTGAGGATAACGCTTTGAAGAAAACATACTCTTAGCGACTAGGAATAACACTCACAAGATGACTGTCAAAGTAAGACAGCTCAAATTGAAAATTATTTTCTAAAGAACCACGCCAGATGGTTGGTTTCGTAAAATCCATTCCAAAAGCACGTGCCTTCAAATATCAGGTCTAGACACTTAAAAAAAATGTACCGTGTATAATTTCATGCAAATTACACTACGCAGTCTAAACGTCCGGTATTGACGACTATTCGAATTGTAAAGGCGTTTCACAAAGAGATGCGATCACGCCACGCATAAAACGCAAGTTATGTCAAAATTTCAAAATATGAATACAATATTTGATTAGTGATATACTACAGATAATAACTACATAATACTGTACAGGCATTCTCAGTATTCCTTTTATGTTTCCACAACAATAAAATTAGCGAGATAATATCTAGCCATCAGTTATTACAGGTTAATAGGATTGTCGTGGGTGCAGACTGCGGAAAAACCTAATTTGTGTGTAGGAGTGAGTAATGCATAATCGTACGAGTACGTTCTAGAATAACATACGTGATTACGTATCGAGGGAATCGTTATAAATCACGTTGCATTTATCTATCGGATAAATTGGTTTGTAGGTGAGTTTTTAGCATTTAGTCGCCGCTAGATAACGTCCATGTGTAGAAGCCCTAATGCTTGATTGCAATATTCGGAATATATAGGCCAGTGGGTATACAGTCGCTTTCATTGCTTGATGAATTGTAAACAAGTTTTTACGATTACAAACATGATTTATTATAATAAATTGGTGGTTTCTGTAGTCTTTGGGCCGTCGATGTGCCGCGGATTTATGTATGTAATAAAGACATCTACGGAAGCCTGTCATTATAGTCTTGTTTCGAATACGATGATGATAATAGGACCTGAAATTATTAGTAAGTACTGATTTGTGTGTGCAATTGCGTTGCAATCTGACGACTTGCTTAATCTGCAGGAAGTCTTAGCAATAAGATAACATTTTATCTTTAGAACGCCCGTTTCGTGCTATATACGGGAATTCGATTAAGTATTTTAGGGCCTATGAAGTAGTAGATTGTGAAGTGGTTCAAGACGGATGTTTTGAAAGTGTTGCAAGCAAAAGTTGTGAAATATCTCGTGTTAAAATTGGCGGATAGTTGATAGAGAAACAAATCTAAGAAACTCGTTATTCAAAGCTGTTATTAAAACATTGCCGTCTAAAATGTAGTTTCTATTATATTGTAAACGATTCTCTTAATATTTGTATACACCTTTTATGACATTAATTCTGATTGTGATAATTTTCAAAGAACTTCATAGAAATCTTCTTGCCTTATTTGATGAAATAGCTCTTAGCAATTTTATGCACCTACTAATAGATAAATTTCACGTACTGAATACTCAATTAAGTCAATAATTTTATTATTCCGCCATGCGGTCGGCCATGACTGACACTTGGTGAATTGTGTCAATGACAACTGTCAAGTTTGTGGATGATAAACTGGCAACATTAATTACTACACACATAAATAATTCCGTGAATTTATTTGCTGGCAACTGGGTGACCCTTGATAAGACTTGTGTGGGCTATCTTTTGAGCCCATCCGCGAGATAGCACGGTTTAAATAATCTTTGTAATTTATCTATACGTATTTTGTTGTTAATTTAGACTTAATAATTTTATAACAATCTGATTGACAAAAAATATATTTAAAAAGTTGTAAACTAAACATCTAATTTAAATGTTTTTTTCTATAAATGACATGATCAAATTTACATGTCTGAAAAAACTGTCCATTCATGCGGTATAATTTAAAATTCTAAGATTTTAATCCGGTTAGGAATATCCTTAAAGAATTTTGATGATGTGAGGTCATAATCCGAAGGCGATTTCATCAAAATGCTTATCGCAACATTTTGCATAGTATCGATGCAGTGACCATGAGCTTTAAGGACAGTTTTTTATCGACAAGAATATGACTTCTTTTGTTAAATTCTATTTTTGAACAAAAAAATGCGTGTTTAAGATATTTCTTTCACTTCAACTCATTATTAAAAATCAACAAACATTCATAAGTTGTTACAAATTTATAATTATATCTCTCATCTTTATTTTTTTTATTAAATGAGACATTGAGAAATGGTATTTGAATAAACTACTATCAAACCGCCAACCGGTTTGCACTGATGTGTACTATGTACCACCACTATATAATATACATATGCACAATTGCTATAAAACAAGTAGGACACATAACATTGGCTACTTAGCAATTTTATTGTTTTTTCTGCTGTCATTTTTTTTTATTTCTCGGTCGAATGCTTTGATGTCTTAACTAGTTGTCTTGATTTAAAGGTGTTTTTTACGCTCAAACGTCAAACTCATTAGACTTTTAAACGTGACTGTTAGATTGACAATAAGTCAGCTAATTAGTGAGACAGAAATGTATTTTATTTCTATTTATCAATTTTAATCTTTTGGTAGCTTAATTTAATCCTCATTCTACATACAGTGGTATAATTTAGTGCTTATCTGATAAGTTGCGTTGTTATTGTTGTTTTTTTATTTGCGAAATGATTACATTATAACCGATGCTCTGGCAAGTGATGAATCAGTTGCGGCTGCTCCCATTTCAATGTACAGCTTTGTGAGTAATAAATTCATTAACCAGTGTGCCTGCACAACATTGGGTAACATAACTGTATCCAACAAAACATGGCCGCTTCTATTTTAATAAACCCATTGCGCCAAAGTCTAAATTAGACAATCGATTCGGAGTTTAATTGAAAAAAATATCGGTCAGGCGAAAAAAAGACAAAACAATTTATATCAGGTACGTGACGATCGCATGGTCACCGTAGCTTTGGTGCGCGTGCGCCGGTCGGTTGCGGCTTTTTGTGAATGAACCGAAAGCGGACAGGTTCTGTTAGAACAAATTTAACGGGACTTACCTTCTCTTGTATTTTTTTTTATTTGTGTTACAAGTTACAAGCTCCCATTTTGAACAGGTGGTAACCTCAAAAGTTTGATGACATGCCTGTATGATGTACAGGAAATAAGGCAGAATGGGTGTCAGGTCTGCCTGTCAACGGTACATCGTGTGTGAATAGATTGGTCATGGCTGGGGCTGTAGGAAATGAAGGGTACGAGCTACTTCACAGGTCTTTGAACTTTTCCCATACAGTACATACTACCTTACTGTAATCTTTTGATTATCCTAATCAAGATAATTCAGTAGCCATTAATTTTGAAATGATAAATCGCGAATAAATCTTATCACAGCAAAGTGTTGAGAACTATTGGCTGTGTTAGTTAATGGCAGCATCGTTATACAATCACATTATCGTAATTAACTGATTTACGACGTGACGTGTATAATGCAAACGATAATAAACGAATGTTATACATATTGTACCTATATTTAGCTGTCAGGTTATATTCTGTTCGTTTTATGGGAATAAATAAATGTTTTTGAAACCGTCAGTAGAATTTGAAAACTTATGAAGATATTTCAAACCACTAGCTTTGCCTGCTGTTTCACTCGCTTACTCGAGGAACTACATATCTACTTAACGCTCATGTTTATTAAGTTGTTTAGAATAATTAGAATCTAGACCATTAGCTTTCAGAATAAAATCTGGAGTAGATGTTATTCTGAAAGCTAATAGTCTTCTAGCCTTCCTCAATCAATGTCGAATGTTCAAAGTTGACTGGGAAAATTTGACAATTACGGGTAACTTAATGTGCTGTCTGTACAATTTATCCGTTTTACAAATTCTTTAACTATATAAGTATAGCTTTGTTTTGCATCATTGCAACAATAAAAAAACTTGTGTACACAATATTTTATTACAAGTTTTCCTGTAGCTACTAGATTTACAAGAACTCCCTGTATATTTAAGTTTCAAAGAACAAAATATTATTTTAAGTTTTACCACGAATTTGTGTAAAATTAAACATTTTAACGTTAAGTAATCTAGTGTCGCGGTTAGCGGTCAAACTGACTCTGTTTCTTGTAATCCTGTGGTTAACCTGACCTACTCAAATGTGAAGTAAATATTTAACTGTTAACCTATTGTTTTTGTTTTGTTTACAGGTATGTATGCTGGGTTTTGAATATTGCAGCTGTGGGTGGTGAGTTTTGTGACCGTCTAAAAACGACTGGTCGACACGCTCCTCTAAGAGAAGTTAACAACATCGGTGGGGTCCCGTAGGACCGAGGCCTACCAGGGCTGCGGGTTTCTCGCAAGAGTTACCGCGGCCCTGATACACAAAGACCTCAAGAAGGAACATAGTGGGTTCGAGTTAGTAAGAGTTTGACACTCCATTCAGCTGCACCCAAAGCGACAAGGTTTATTTGATGATTTTCTCTGCAAAAAATGGGAAAGTTCAAATCTAGGCAAAGAAATTGATTAAAGAAATGAGAAAAAACAAATGAGAATCCTCATATATACATATGACTAGCTTATGCCAGTGGTTTCACTCGTGTGCAGTGGAAGCTACTTCACGCACCTGGAAAAAAAATAGTATAAACATACAAATTGAAAGTTTTCATTGAAATTTATTGTTTTAATGTCTCAGTACTAATGTGCAACAAAAAGACAAATCACACACACTAAAATACTACAAAACAACACTATTTTCCGAACCAAACAACATTATCAAAAACATATATAAATTCAAACTTGAAATGTAAGTAACAAATAAATATGAAATGCTACAATTGCAACGAAAATTGCCCGGTACACCTGTCGACAATACACAATCATAGGCTTAGGGCACACCGTTGCGAGTACCGCTAGTGTTGTCACTAAAACTAATACAGTTGGAACTCCGCGGTGGGCCATTATGTCCCGGGATTTATTTGTGCCTGGATGTGCCTTACCGATGTTGCGGATTATTTTGCTGTCAGGTTTAAAGGTGTTGACTTGTGTTGTACATAGCGGATTTAAATTTGATTTGAGATGTAGGGAAGAGGGGAGCATAGTTTTAAATTTTTCTATATATATATTTTTGGAATTTTGGCTTATTTGAAGACAACAGAGACACAAAATCCACTCAAATATCCTTAACAGTCCTTCACACTACAATAAATACTTGAAACAGAAATTCAAACAATCCAAGCCGTATAAATCTAACAAAGTACACAATATCGTAACAATTACCACATTTCCCGAGCAGCTCCAAGCTCTATATCTTCGTAAGTCGATAAGATGTCCGACAATATCGGTAAATTGACGTCTATTTATCGATAATATCCGCCGATCGACCGCGGCGTAATAAATTTGAAGACGGTTAATTCGGATACATTTAGAGGTCGTTGGTGTACTCCGGGCCTTAGGTTTACAACAAGAACTGTAAGGTTTACTGTTATTGTGTCCACTATTACTATATAAAATGTATAAAGGAAAATTCACAATGAAGACAGAATTCTTAGAGAAGCGTGACAATTTTGCGGAAATCGATTAGAATACAATTGATTATAATCAATCAAAACTCTATGCACTTGCAATTTGTATAATTCCATATCATGGCAATGCAAGTTAAGCGACGCAAATAAATAATTAATATAATATAAAATTATATCGGGACACCTTTTTTACACACGGTCAGTTAGCAACATGGTAAGCTATTGATAGGTATACTTTACACACATATTGATATTTATTAATACATTATAACACCCAGACCACAGCCAACAAGTATGCTTATAACACAGAACGTCGACCGTACCGGGAATCGGACCCGGGACCCTCAGTTCAGCAGTCCGGTAACCATTGCGCCACCGGGGTCGTCTAATTAACTAATTATTACAAGCACTAAGGACATTATGTATGTATATTGCAAACAATTTGAAATGAATTTGAAACATTCTTTGCGGATATTCCCGTTTCAACGACAAGTTCTTTAGACGCATCACCTTCAATTGCTGAAGGTTTACTAAAGCAAAATGTAAACGCATGTATCCCAGATTTCCATTTTCAGCGCGTTGATAGCGGGGATATTATTAAAACCTTTAAAACTTTAAATGTAAAAAAAACTGCTGACCTGTGGGGTAACTCGGTGGACGTTGCTAGGTCTATTATTGACACTGTTGCACCCACCTTAGCATATATTTTCAATAATTGTATTGAGTCAGGTAAGTTTCCTGATCTTATGAAGAATAGCAAAATAATACCTTTATTTAAATCAGGTAGCACTTCAGACCCCACTAATTATAGACCTATCTCAGTGCTTCCTACATTTAGTAAAATTTTTGAAAAAATAATTCTTATTCAAATGCAGAGATTCTTTAATAAACATAAATTATTACACGATAAACAGTTTGGTTTCACAAGGGGTCGTTCAACAACCGATGCCGGTGTTGGACTTCTTGGTCATATCTTTGACGCATGGGAGAACTCGTGTGATGCTTTGGGTATTTTTTGTGATTTATCCAAGGCATTTGACTGCGTTTTTCATGAAACTTTGATCAGGAAACTTTACCACTACGGAATACGAAATTCTTCACTGGATCTTATTGCTTCATACCTAAGTGATAGGATTCAGAAAGTTGATGTTAACGGGAAAAGATCTCCGGGGTCTGTACTTAAAATGGGAGTTCCGCAGGGTTCAATTCTTGGCCCATTTCTATTCCTAATTTACATAAATGACTTACCTTACCTCGTAAGGGATAATCATGAGATAGTGCTGTTTGCAGATGATACTTCACTTTTATTCAAACTAAAACGCCAGCAGCTAATGACGGACAATGTAAATAGCGCGGTCACAAAAATTCTACACTGGTTCAATGCAAATAATTTGCTCTTAAACGAGAAAAAGACTAAATGCATAAAATTTACACTTCCTAATGTTAGGCAGGTTGAAACCAGTGTATTGATGAAGGGCGAAGAGTTGCGCCCTGTGGATACCACTGTCTTTCTAGGTATCACTTTGGATGCCAAGTTACAGTGGGGCCCACACATAGAAAAGTTGTCGAAAAAGCTCAGTTCTGCAGCGTACGCGGTTCGAAAAATCCGTTACTTAACGGATGTAGATACAGCTCGTTTAGTTTACTTTAGTTATTTCCATAGTGTGATGTCATACGGTATTCTTCTGTGGGGGAATGCCGCTGATATTCAAACTGTATTTGTTCTGCAGAAGCGAGCTATTCGAGCAGTTTACAAGCTTAGCCCCAGACACTCTCTCAGAGATATGTTCAAAGAAATTAAAATTATGACTGTTCCAGGTCAGTACATTTATGAAAATATATTGTATGTACACAAAAATCCACATTTGTTTAAAAAATATAGTGATATTCATAATATTAACACAAGGAATAAACACAGATTAGTCGTTCCAGCTACCAGGCTCCAAAAGATAAATGGCTCCTTTAAGTGCCAAGGTGTACGCTTTTATAATAAAATTCCTAGCCATATTCAAGATTTGAGTCTTAATAAATTCAAACTATTTGTTAAACAGACGTTGTTAAGCAAGGCTTATTATTCAGTTAAAGACTATCTAGCAGATAAAAAGGCTTGGGAGTAAGCTGTTCCAAAAAAAAAAAAACTACTAATGCTACTGTTTTTCCTGATTTTATTGTACAGAATTATTGACATGTAATAATTCTATTAGTTATGACATTCTTTTTTTTTTTATTATATTTATTTTCTTATTGACATGTAAACCTACTGTTTAAAGAAGATGCATTTTATTTTGTGAGTGCGTGAACAATGTGGGTTTACTTTTTGTTTTTATTTACTTTTATGTTTAAGAATTTAATTATGTCTGACAGTTTGAATATTATAAGTGGCCTACCCAAATGTCTTTTCTGCTGGTATGTTCGTGGGATTGTTGAGCTCCTATGTTACTGTTGAGTTCAACGAAGACCGACAAATGCTTAACAGCTGACTGGACAGGTCCATTCAAACTTGTATGACACTTTCCTCAAAAGGTCATTTCAGACACAAGCCTACATTGCTCATCCATACTTAAGTATGTAATCTCTTTTTATGTCTGGACTCTAAAAGAGACTGTGACCCTTGAGTTTGTTTCGGCGTTTCTTCTCAAGGTAGTCAGTTAGGAAATGCCGACCTCATCTCGTTCTTTATTTTAAAAAAATGTGTTGACGTGTAAAAGTGTTGATTTCAACCTATTTGCAAAATAAATATCATTTATCATTTATCATTTATAACAAACAAAATTTCAATAGTCTCACACGCGCAACGCAGCTATGTCGGCTTTGTATCGATTAAATCACTCGTACCGATTGACGAGTAGAAAATCGATTCGTTCGTGGTCGTATGCAGACATTCTTCAAGCGTGTTTTTATATGGCCTATTTGAATAAAATTTCTCACTTAATATTCCTTATGCGTTATTGAACTGACTTAGCGGAAATGCTATATGTTTTATGCAAGCTTTAATTATAAACAGCGGTCTACACTGGTCAGCGGTAGTGTCGAAATCAAAATCGCTTTGAATCGAGAATGTATCGATAAAATAAATTGTACTTAATTGCTTATGGTCAGACGCCAGCACATCAGGCTACTACAATCTGTCAAATTTCTTTAATAGATTTTCAACCATATCGCAACATTGGAAGGTTTATATTCGATTGGTAAAATTTGACAGATTCGGGTAAGTTGACCTGCTGGCGTCTGTATGTAATATTGTCTCTGACCTTTTTCAAATATGTATTTAGTTTTAATTTTTATTTACCAACAGCCCAAAAAAGAAGGAGTTTCGCAATTTATGATGTGTGAATAAAACATATGAATATAGTTTTCTCGCCTATTTAATTACGATGCAATAAATTAAGAATAAAATACAAAAATATCGCAGTAATTATTAAAAAAAAAAGACAACGGTGAAGCGTTTCGTTGTCTATACCTACCATAATAAACTACAATGGCGTTTTTTTCTTTCAATATTATAATTTATAACTTAATTATACATTATGTATATTGTAATCGATACATGGTAAGCAAATATATTACTGAATCAATTATTGCTTTGAAATAGAAAGTCCGTCCCGGCGTAGGTGTGTGAACATTTAAGCATATCAATTGACATTTTATATTATCTATGGTACTGTGTGGGCATTAATTGGTCGCGGCTTACTTCAAATTTATTGTTTTTGAATGTTATTTTGTCCCAAATTGCTGGTCGATTTTGAGGTTAGATTTCTATCTTTGTAAACGGTTCTTTTATTGTTTTATGAAGCCGCAAAAATAAGGAAAATTTCACTGAAAATCGTAAAATTTTAAATATAGTTTTATAGTTAGTGACTAGTTAGACCTTAAAATGAACAAGCCATCGATATAAGAAGTGTCTAGATGCCTAGTACGCGCTGTCAAAATGCATTATGATCAGAGACATCAATTTGGCTTAACCCCACCCACAGGCCGCCATTACGCGACAGACGTTTGCCGCGTGTTTACATTGTAAATTTTTCACAAAAAAAATCAAAAATGACGGTTTGTGTAGTGAAACTTTGTAATAACTACACTGCAAAAAAACATAAGAATACGAACATCTCTTTTCATAGGTAAGTTTGAAATTTTATGATAAATATCTACGTATTACTTTGAAAATATTACGACGGCAAAATAACAACAAAACGACTCCATATTATTTGAGTATTGCCAAGGTATGAAATATTTTTACCTTCTTTTTTGCTGCTGCGATTAATATTGTAAAATGTTATTACGAATTCAACATTATTATTTTATTGTAATTTAGTAAGATACTTATTGATAATACATAAGTTTATTTCTTCAATAGATTTCCGACTGATCCTGTGACATCCAGTCATTATATTTATATTTATATTTATATTTATATTTATATTTATATTTATATTTATATTTATATTTATATTTATATTTATATTTATATTTATATTTATATTTATATTTATATTTATATTTATATTTATATTTATATTTATATTTATATTTATATTTATATTTATATTTATATTTATATTTATATTTATATTTATATTTATATTTATATTTATATTTATATTTATATTTATATTTATATTTATATTTATATTTATATTTATATTTATATTTATATTTATATTTATATTTATATTTATATTTATATTTATATTTATATTTATATTTATATTTATATTTATATTTATATTTATATTTATATTTATATTTATATTTATATTTATATTTATATTTATATTTATATTTATATTTATATTTATATTTATATTTATATTTATATTTATATTTATATTTATATTTATATTTATATTTATATTTATATTTATATTTATATTTATATTTATATTTATATTTATATTTATATTTATATTTATATTTATATTTATATTTATATTTATATTTATATTTATATTTATATTTATATTTATATTTATATTTATATTTATATTTATATTTATATTTATATTTATATTTATATTTATATTTATATTTATATTTATATTTATATTTATATTTATATTTATATTTATATTTATATTTATATTTATATTTATATTTATATTTATATTTATATTTATATTTATATTTATACTTATATTTATATTTATATTTATATTTATACTTATATTTATATTTATATTTATATTTATATTTATATTTATATTTATATTTATATTTATATTTATATTTATATTTATATTTATATTTATATTTATATTTATATTTATATTTATATTTATATTTATATTTATATTTATATTTATATTTATATTTATATTTATATTTATATTTATATTTATATTTATATTTATATTTATATTTATATTTATATTTATATTTATATTTATATTTATATTTATATTTATATTTATATTTATATTTATATTTATATTTATATTTATATTTATATTTATATTTATATTTATATTTATATTTATATTTATATTTATATTTATATTTATATTTATATTTATATTTATATTTATATTTATATTTATATTTATATTTATATTTATATTTATATTTATAAGATAATTTTATCACCTATGTCAATGTGAATAAAACTGCACAAATTTTAATTTTCCCACATTTTGGGGGTAATCACTTTGCGCTGGTATATTAGAATGACACGCACACAAATGCAGACGCGATAATCATACACTTTCGGCACTCACACGCGCATCAAACATGCTGTCAATATGAACGTTCCGTTTTGTACTGAACACTCCATCTAGACTTTCCTATATCGATGGAACAAGCCAAATATTATCGAATGATTTCAGTGAGTCGTGATGCCCTAGTGGTTAAAGTACCAGCCTCTATTATATTCCAGATCAAGCAAGTACCTACACATGTAACTTTTCTAAGTTATGTGTACTTTCTAAGTAGATCACCAGTGACTGAGTAAAGGTGAAAACATCGAGGAAACGTGGATTATAAAGTCTGAAATCACCAACCCGCATTTAGCATGCGTTGTGTTTAACGCTCAATCCTTCTCTGTGTGAGGGGAGGCCCATGCCCAGCAGTGGTACGATAAAAAGGCTGATGATTAAGTCAATCCAAGATAACCGTAGCAGATGTATATATTTTTTCTTTATCCAGCCATCAAAGACGTTACTTGGGTACAATAAACGACATCATCATCATCTCCCGAGCCTTTTTCCCAACTATGTTTTCCAGTCTTACCGGGTTTAACTGAGCACCAGTGTTTTAAATGCAGCAACTGCCTATCTGACCTCCTCAACCCAGTTACCCGGGCAACCCAATACTCCTTAGTTAGACTGGCGTCAGACTTACTGGCTTCTGACTATCCGTGACGACTGCCAAGGATGTTCAATGACAGCCGGGACCTACAGCTTAACGTGCTATCCGAAACACAAAGTACAATAAACTTCAATTACCTTTAATATAAAAACAGTACACATAAGTATTTTGCATATATTTTCGCAAATGTTACGCTCGTGGACTCCACAGCCATTGTTTTGGAAAACAAAAAGGCTGTTTATTATTTATTTTATTGAATCGTAAGCCGCAAACTTCTTTATGTAAGTTTTATGTAAAGTAGCCGACGCATGAATACTAACGCGCCCAAATATGCGTAGGCGCATAATTATTAATGACAAAAGAAATCATTTGGGTCGTTTAATAAATTGTGTTAGCATAAATAATCGTGTTAGTGGTTAGAAAATATATTATATAAATGATAATTAGTTGAAGCTAGTAAATCTGTCATTGCGTTTTTTATTTATAAGATATTTTATGTTTAAACAAACTATTAATTAATGAAAGTAGATTGTTATTTATATAGGCTTGGAGACATTTTTATAATTAATCTATTCAAGCATCAGTTAGTTCTTTGATGAAAGAATAAATTACTTTTTATATTATCTACTAGCTTAGAAATCACTAACCCGCCTTAAACAAGCGTGGTGATTACCGCTCAATCCTCCTCTATGCGAGAGGGGGTCTGCCCAGCAGTGGGACGTTAAAAAGGTGGATGATATTTATAAGCCATTTGAAAATACTAAGCAATATAAAATAAAACTGGTTAGCTCTTCAAGAGAAAACATCAGACCACATATTTTTAAATCAGCGAACAAAATAAAGGAAGTAAAGGATAGCGCTCCATAACTGTCGGTTACAAAATAGATCATTGATAAAAACAGGCTTCTGATTGGTCGGTATCGGGCTCGCTTAATTGTAGTGCGCATGCGGCGGTACGCTATCTAATGCCGATAGTAACGATAAGCTTATGAAATAATATGGTGGAACACGCCGGGAACTTATCCTGCTACTGATGGTGGGGATACCATGGTTGGCTTGGTATATTCGCGAGCGAGTTGGTGTCGAGAATTAAGGTTTAAATCAAGAGATTTTTTTGTTGATCCGATTTGCATGTGTTTTTAGGTAGTCACACTTATAGCTAGTTCATATGTGCAGACGCCAGCACGTCAAGGAACTACAATCTGTAAAATTTCCTTAATACTTTTTCAACTCTATCGCTGAAGCATATCTATGGTTCAAAGTTGATTCGGAAATTTTGACAGTTTCGGATAGCTTGATGTGCTGGCGTCTGTACCTTCCTCTAGAAGTGTTTTCTTGTGAATATTTGAATATTTGTCTAGTTAATATAAAAGAGGAAAAAAACTCAATGTGAACTACACAACCATACCTGGCAGATGTCTTCTGAAAATAACTGGATCATCAATTAAGAAGTAAATAATAAAGAGGAAGGTATTAATTACAACAGCTCTATCCAAATTTATGAATTGAGAAAATGTTGTCATTATAAAGCATAGCACACCCAAAAGAACTAAAAACTAAATCCACAAATTTGAGAACGAAATGCAATTGCCAACAATCGTAGCGCCACAAAACATTGTATATGGTAAAACGGTCATTACAAGCACAGACGCACGTTGCATGTTGTTGCATTGTAACTAATCTGCCAATTTGCAATATTACTAGGTGAATGAACACCGACTCAGCTCAGCTAGGCTTTCTTTATGACTAAGGCTGCTTATTAACTAATAACAGCATTCCGATATGGCATATTTCAATGGAGATGTGGGTTTTACAAAAGGGTACAGACAGCATTTATTGTGTGTAAGTTAAAATAAAGCATGTTACACAAAGCGTGGTGTTGTAAGGCTTCAACGTTGATCGACATCTAGGATAGACTGAGGGGTTGAGCTTTTAGTCTTGTCATCTCGTGTGTCTTGGGCATAAGATGTTGGAGGCTGAAACTGAATTAGTTAAAATATTTTTTATATCTGAGTTCGATTTTTTGTTGATTTTGTGAAAAGATATACCTACAAACGAAACTGTTAAAGTCTTTAAAATGTTTATCAGATAAACTTAATTCAAGTTAATTAATCAATCAAAAATTTACATTTGGAAGTGGTTTTAACGGTCCCACGTCCACGTAAACCAGAAAAGTTCACCAATACATCAACGTGAAATATTTATATCAGATTACATTAATGTTTCTTTCGTATTTCGTATTTTTATAAGATTGTGATGAGCTGATGAAACGCGGAAGCTATAAGATGTTGAGATATAAATATAAATCAGCCGTGTACAGCTCCCAGCAATTAAACTTACGGCGAGACTTGCGCGCGCGCTTATCGCCGCACAAATCATAATCAGCGCCACCTGTGGGCGGCTGACAGTAAAACATAGCTTAGATCCTTCAATACGAACCATTTGTTAGACCATATTCTATCTTATCAGCGTTAAAATAGTGCTGAACTTTCTTTGCGGGGTTTTATTGTGAATTTTAAAATAACTTTGTGAATTCAGCTCATAAATTGGATTAAGAATTGGTATTGATAGCTCGTAATAGAATTTCATTTTAATTTTATTTGCGATGAGTTGTTTGATGGCTCCTGCTTATGCTATCGGCTTTTCCTTTGAGTTCACGAGTGGGAGGAATTTCAGGTAGCTGGTATTGCGTTATAAATCATAAGTGATATTGTAAATTAGAACTTAGTCTTAGCAATATACAAGCATGGTTCGGAACAAACAGATCATACAAATTTGTGTTCCTATTATTTGAGTTGTTAGCAAACTTGTTCGTTAGTACAAGGCAAGTATTTGTTGAAGTTGTGGTAAATAACTTAAAGGTCACCTTCGTTGTTCAATTTTAAGTTTAAGTGACTTTGAAAAGTTCATTAACGGTAGGAAATAATTGTTATTAACATTACTGACTACCAATAATGTAGGTTGTAGTATCCGTTGATTAATTTGTAAAAAGAGGAGAGATTAATAATTATTTAATGAGGCGGTTGATCCAGTGAATTTTCCTTAAAAATTAATAGATAAACCGCTGATGCTGCTATGAAACTAGCCATTAATGAAACAGTAACAACTTGATCCCAAATTGTTTGTCCAGTATCAAATGAACAAGACTATTAATCAATAAACACGCGATTAACTATGTAATAATTACGCACAGTAATCATAATTATCCTAACTGGACATACATTATCACCTATATTTATTTCTTCAGTAATGTACATCTGTCCATTTATTCTTAAGTTAGCAGAAATCGCGTGATACACGAAGATATGGGTATTAGACCGTGATGTAGTGGTGCATCAGACAGAGGCAGGCGGATATGAAAACATACCGTATTATTAAAATTGTAATCATCTATCTTGACAAAGGAGATTGTATCGTGATGGACAGGGTGGTAGACAATGCATATATTATTGCTTGTGATATTTTTTTGTGTGGAAAAATTATGATAAGACACTCTGTGAAGGACGTTATGGATGGAATTAATGTTACTTAAGTATAAGAAAAATAAGTTTAATTTTAACGTCAGACAGAAGAATGAGAAGAACTATGGAAGAAGAGAAGACGAAGTATGGAAGAAGACACTCTGCGCTGATCCTTAATAAGAAATTTGGATAAGCCCAGGGGCATAATATGATGATTTAAGATAAAGTGATATATGTAGATATGTGTTAGAAGCGATGTAACTTATTTTCAATAACGCAAACGAAAATTCAAACGGTTGAAGATCAAAATGGTTGGGAAATAACTATAGATTTTTATGTAGACATTGTAAATTAAGTACTAAAGTTATTGTATAGGCTAGCTTTGCCAGCAGCATCACCGGTGGAAACTCATCTGTGCAACCGGATAAAAAGTAATCTTTTCCCTTTTTCGTTAAATATGCTATTTAAAACTAAAATATTTTTTCAATTTTTTACGCATGTTGCTGAAATTAGCGCGTTCAAGCAAATAAACAAACAAACCCTTCAGCTTTATAATATTAGTTGATTCATTAAAATCACCAGTTCATAACTTGGACCAAAGCAAAATCATTCAGAGTGTGAATCGAAATTGCATAAAGAAAATATTGCATTCTCAATTTACACTAATTAAGTGTAAATTATGACTTTCAACTTTAATTGCTCGCACATAAAATCTAAATTCACTTGTGAGCGTTCGTTAATGGGCAACACCATTAAAAATATTAAGATAACGATCATTACAAATTATTACTTTGTTTTAAAACTGTTAAAAACACGTTTTGTATATAACTGTGACATGTTATGTAGTAACAAATTGTATGTATTTAATAAGATTAGTCTACATCTACATATTTTGTAATATTACCAGCGGTAAAAAATTAAAAGTGGCACCGGTAACCGAAAAACTACGTGGGAACTGGCTATCATGGTATGGGCATGTAATGCGGAGGAAGATTTTGAGCATGAATGTGGATAGATATAGAGGAAGGGGACGACCAAAGAAACAATGGATGGATTGTGTGAAAGTTGTTAGACTATAAAGAATGTAACTTGTGAGATGACGGCAGATAGAAGAGCGTGGAAGACAAAAATCCCCTAATAAAATTTGGGATAAGGCCGGAGCATGATGATGATGATGACCAGTGTTAAAAATTAAGCAACAAAGCAAGAAAAAGCAAGTGAGGTTTGTGTTAATCTTTTATCTAGATATGATTTCCTCATGGTTGCATTGCACTTTTAATACTCTTCTCTTCACCAGCTGCTGTCGCTAGCTATTCATAAGTTCGGCATTCGGGTTAATTCATTCTTCGCTTAACGTCATTATATTACATCACACTGTATTAAGTCGCTTTTCCTGTATCATTTCATAAGACCCGTTTCTTTTTTAGTATATTTTTTCCTGTATTTCGTGATTGATCTAGTTTATTTTTCATTCAAAGTGAAGATAAACTTAGTAAGGTCTAAAAGATTGGAGCTTTTAATTTCCAATTTTATTTTTATTTATTTTAATTCTTTTAATTTATTGGAAATTAAAACAATATCAATCATGTAAAATCTATATATAAATAAGCCGAGACCTTTCAACGTAGTTAATTATAATTATTTACTCAAGTCTAGCAATATAGATATAACATTTTAAACATGGCGGCACCATCATCCTCTTTATAAGGTACTTATTACAATAATGGCAGACTTTTGTTGAAGAAACTCGTTCAAAATTCGCGGTTGTTGCTCGGTGATTGCATCAATTATCTCGCCCAGTTTTGATACGTCTCAAGCACGCGAGCTTTTTGAAAATACAAAATACAACCAAATAATTATTAGCTCATTGCTAACTTATATATGTATTAAGGTGACTGGTATCTAATTAATGACCGATATTTAAACACGTGATTTTACTCATGATTACAAACAACTTTCCCGAAGAAACTTTTTTTTTATCATTACAGCAAAATTCAAATTTCGCGCGCGCCGTCGCCCGATCAGCTGTTAGCGGCGAGGCCCCGCGCCCGTGTTGTCAATAATTTTGCTACAATGATAAAAAAAAACAAAAAAAAATCTTTGGGAAAGTTGTTTGTAATCATGAGTACAATCACGTGTTTAAATATCGGTCACTAATTACCAGTCACCCAATATATAGGATAACTGGACGCGGAACTTTTATTTTAAATCTCAAACACACAAATGAAAAAGTCTACAATAATTCCTTCGTGAAAAGTATCGGCTATTTCCTTAATGACAGCAATAAGCGCGGGAAACTACCATAAACAATTCTTTCCTATTAATCATAGCTCTGATATCAAGAATCAAGTGCAATAATGAGCAAATAATTACAAGTAACACTTCATGAATACTGCATTTGATTAAATATTCATATCACTTCTATGTTATTACAGCAATTATTTTATTATTTATCGCCATTAATTACACAATCTCGGCGCGAAGCGGACAGTTGTGACGTTTGTTGTCAACTGTCATTACGTCAGGTTGTCTATGCCATTCTAATTGTTATTCTGCAGAACGTGGGCGTTAGTCATCGTGGTGAATGCACGATGGTGTTACTTGTAGGTATAGAAACTGGATCGCATCATCATCTGATTGAAGGAATTTTTAAACATCCGCAATCCGGGTTGAAACTTATTTGCCTATGTAAAGTAATTTTTATTTATTGAATATCTTTTGCCCACGTTGTCGTTCATGTTGTATGCAAGCAAATATCTATACTTAATATTATATACATACGCATATATAGCTGAAGATTTTGTTTGTTTGCTTGAGAGTGATCAAGCAAACAAACCTTAGAAAATAATGAGCCGATTTGAAAAAATGTTTTAAGTGTTAAATAGTTCATTTATCGAAAATGGTTAATGGCTACTTTTTATCCGAGTGCACAGAGTAGTTCCTACGGTATGCGAGTGAAATCGCTGGCGGAAGCAAGTAATACTGTTACAATACATATATGTAATGCACCCAAATTAATTAATTGTTCTGATCAAACGCCATGAAAATCCATTCACTAGTTTTTGCTCGAGCACAAAATGTAAGAAGTATATTTACATGACGATGATATTTTCATGACGCTCCTCATCAGATTAACATTCCTTATAATAAGGGCTTTTGTACGTCTTCATCAAGTTTTTAATCCTGGCAGCGATCGTGGCGCGTGTATTAGAGATGTTCACAGCATCCCTTCATTACAGAGCATCCATCCACGTCTTGCCAATAATTACAGCTCTGCTCTAGACTAATCATGTGCTGTGGTCTAAGTTATGAGATATTTCAGGTCTTGAATACATAAGAAGATAGATTTTTTATTTTTAGAATTATTCAAAATAATCAGAACATGTCAAAAATGGCAAAACCATTCAAGTTCTTATCGTTGTTTGTGATTCTCAGTTTACAAAGGGTTTAAGTACAATATCCTTACGCCGTAATCCGCTACATAGGGCTTACAAATTAGAAAAAGCTGTGGATAAGTTCAATTAAATGCCAAAAAACATCATCATCATCTGCCGAGCCTTTTCCCAACTATGTTGGGGTCGGCTTCCAGTCTAACCGGATTCAGCTGAGTACCAGTGTTTCACAAGGAGCGACTGCCTATCTGACCTCCTCTGATGCAAAAAACATATCGCAGTTAAACAATAAACACTTTTTCCTGATTAAGAATGTGATGTAAACCTCCAGACTAATAACAAAAGAGACTAGATGAACATAGCGTGGTAACTATTCATGATTAAAAAAACATTCAGCCTATACGGTAGTCCCCGGACGATAGTCCCCTGACAGTTTATTAAGCTATCGGCCGACTAAAAGTTTGCAGGGTGCGAGTTGGCTTATTATTAATTTCATGATAAGATTTTCATACACCCATTTACAAATAAAGAAAAATCACCAGAAATCTTTCAACACTTTCACCAAATCACTGAAAGAATATTTCTTTTTCCATTAAAATAGGGAAATCAGTCGACTTCCCGACGTTACGTGCAGCTAATACACAGCTAACGTAACACTGTTTTGTATGAGGAAAGTCTTTTTGTTTGGTATGCGCAAGCGCAGATTATGTGACGCCTCGTGAGTGACAGAAAAATATGGTGATGTAAATTAAGTATTGGAATAAGTGCTGTTATATTATGTGGTGTTGTTTAATGTTAAAGTTATATAATGTACATTTTCTTGATCAATTTCCTCACATTAACAATTAAAATGTTTGAAGCGAAAGATTAATAAAACGGTTCTTCTAAAACATATAATTGCTTAGGTACTAAACCCCGGCTTAACATTTACCGTAACAGAAATGGTGAGGAAAACTATAAGTTATTGAGTTGTTAGAGAAGTGCGCGCGGAATCTCATTCACAAAAATAGTATTGTTTACGCTCATAGACTACAAATATAAGATTGGATAGCATTCACACAGCTACTTCAATATTCTTGAAACGTACAAATAATCTCTATTCCGTCCACTTGTCGGTAAGGAGAGTGGGACCACCTCAGCGATGCCCACGCGCCTCTCCGCTCGAGAGCCACTCCTGCGCAGCGGAACGGCACGGCGACGCGTCACGCTGCGATTAGTCGCGATATGCGCGACAACGCTGCGATTTTCACGACATTGTCGCTCATTTGTTACGGTAGTAGAAATAAATGCATAACAAATGCATTTTTTAAATTATTTTGATTCAGGTTTTACCCAGCTGTTGATATTGTGCAGTTATTTTGCCACAACTATTTAGCACAAACATAGAAAGTGCTTGCGCACAAAATTGCAATTTTCTTGATTGTCCAACGCAATTACTCATATCTATGTCACGAGACGTAAATAAAAATATGCAAAAAAGCATTTCGAGTCCAGCAAATGCGACAGAATAAGCTATGTCGCAACCACGCGCGCTTTATCGTCTCCACGGACAAATGCCACCGTTATCCTGTGACCTAGGGTTGTCGATCTACGCGATAGCAATTAGCGGTGAACACGCGCACTGATGGCTTATGGGGCAGCCCTGCAGTTGGGCGATAAGTACGTGACGGGTCGCCGTACCAGGTCAGCGTGTGTTACAATGAATGACGACGGTAACCTGTCGCTTCAATATTGCGTTTGTTAATCAAACAAAGGTTCTCGTAGTTACGGTAAATTATTTATTCCTTTACTATGTAAGCAAATATTGTTTTGTATGAATTGGCACACGTTTGTAGCCACAATGTGGTTGGGTATTGTTTATGTTATCAGATATAGAAACTAGCGGACGCCCCTGAGAGTACTTGTGGAGTCACTTTCACAGACTCTCTCTTGAATTTAGTATGAAATAGTGCACTTCGATTTGCGGACATAAGTATTAACATGTCGGAGAATAAACAATTAAATCATTCATCATCTGTCTAGGCTTTTCCCAAGCTATGTTGGGGTCGGCTTCTAGTATTACAGAATGCAGCTGAGTACCAGTGTTTGGTTGTCAGACATTCTGGCTTCTGAATACTCGAAACGACTGTCAAGGATGTACAAGTGACAGCCGGGACCTACCAATTTAACGTGCCTTCCGAAATATGGAGGAACTCGTCGTGTATGGCTCTTAGATGCGAACAGTCTTGAGCATTTAAATAATTTTTGTGTTGTAAATATATATTATGGTAGGAATAAAACAGTATAGATACCTTGTGAAAAAGTGCCAGTCTAACCAAGGGGTATCGGGTTGCCCGGGCAACTGGGTTGAGGAGGTCAGACAGGCTCGCTCCTTGTAAAACACTGGTACTCAGCTGAATCCGGTTAGACTGGAAGCCAACCCTAACATAGTTGGGAAAAAGGCTCGGGAGATACCTTGTGAAAAAGCGATATCCCTTCATCCTGTAACACGGAAGCCGAAATCTTAAATGAGTTTAAGCATTCAAGCACTTTTCAAACATTGATAATCCAGACCCGTATCGTAACTTTGAACGACAAATAAAACCTTTATGGCCGTTTAGCTCGTTATTTACAAATGTTTTATATCTTTTATTCCCATCGTTGTGGCGTATTAAACGCTTAACGTTATGTCCGCGAAATTATGTACCTGCAGTCCTAATCTTTTGTTTGTGACTGTACTAAGGGAGATGATGACAAGAATAGCTATAAAATTATAAAACAGTTAGAGTAAAAAGAAAAGGGCGAGGAGAGAGGGGAAAACGGTGCGAATCATCATCATCTCAGCTATAGGACGCCCACTGCTGAACATAGTCCTCCTCTTTAGATCTTCACATATACCGGTTGGAAGCGACCTGCTAATAGAGAATCAATTTTGGCCGTCAAAGAATGTCCAGCAGTGTTATAAGACAATCAATTTTGATCGCTTAGTCTCAGTAGGACAAACGTCAAATCTCCCTAATCATTTAACTCTCTAGCTTCGAAGCTAGAAGGAATATGAGACTCCTACTGACTTGAACCCCACTTTTATTTCTTCTGGACATCTTTGTTTACCGAGGCCGCGATAATCCGCGCAAACAATCACGCAGCCCCGGCAGACTGTAATCACCCTGCATCTTATTTCTCTAATTTGATTAGTCCTACATTGTCAGCATGCCCTTTTCAAAATCTATTGTTTACTGGTTTTCTCAAAGTAACCTGGACTGATTTTCATGATAAATCCCATGTGAAAGTCTCGACTTAAAAAATACACGCAGATAGTGCGATAAGTATGTACCTGTCTACATGAATGTCTTCAAATATATTTTTGCTCATTATTTATTTGTTTTTTGCAGGTAAGCACATACATCTAGTTTCTCGTATATGAAGAAGTTCTTATCTCTCCGTTTGGGTAAGTTGAGATGCCGAATGTTTGCACAGATTCTAAAATTAGTCGTATTTTTTGTTTAGGTATCGTTTATTTTCCACATACTTAATAATACACTAGCTTCTGCCAGCGGTTTCACCCGCGTTCTGTGGGTAAATTAAAGGTAAGGTAAGGTAAAGTATCCTATAACCCTCCTCGACTGATGAGCTATGTAACACTCACAGAATTTTTCAAATCGAACCAATCAACGTCAGCTTTGAATTTAGTATAGATTCCTAGCAAAACTAGACTCATTCAAGAAGTAATTTTCAGGTATAAAGATTTCATTTTCCATAGTATTCCAAGAATAAAGCAAGACAACAAAATCCTGATATATAAAAACATCGCAACACTGATGTGCCGCACTAATCACATTAGTATCATATCGATAATGAAGCGAACATGTTGAGAATGTAGGCATCAGGCTCACACATATGTCAAACTCAAAAACTGTTTTAGCAAAGCTTTTAGGTTAACAATAGCTGTCGGGTTAACTTTATCACTTAAGAGACGTGTTTTAACGATTTTTCACAAACGTGTCTGACCCTGGGTTTTGTGGCCAGTGGGACAGCTCACAGTAACTTTATGTAGGATTTTTCTTTGTGATCTACATTTTAAGTTAATTCGTTAGTGACTTTTCTCCGGTTTGTGTTGGGTTAAAGTGTTGTATGAGTTGGATGTTGATAGTTTGGGACGACGCTAACGTGATGTTTTGAACTTTCAACTGTAAACTTTTTTAAGCAACGTGTTGAAATTCTTTCATATACATATATGTATTCGTTTTTTGACCTTAAAAGTTCCATATTTTATTTTGTATAACCATTTCATCATCATCCAGCCCTTATCTTTATTTTTATTGCGGTCGGCGCAGCGTGTTTTCTTCTTACACGCTCTTCTATCTGCCGTCATCTCACAAGTAATATTCTTTCTAGTCATATCGACTTTCACACAATCCATCTATCATTTCTTTGGTAGTCCCCTTCCTCTATATATGTACATCCACGTTCATGCTCACAACATGATCCTTATTCTTTGGCATTACATGCCCATACCATGATGGCCGGATTCCACGTAGTTTTTTCATTTATATAAATATCTATTTTCTGAACAAGAATGCTGGCAGCTTCATTGTCTATGAAGTCTGAATTGTACTAAGTCACTGTATCCGCCTTCTAATTTCAACCAAATTGGTTGTTTACCAAACAACGGCCTCTCCATGCGGCAATCAAATGTAGGAACTTATGCCATGATTTTCTCTTTTCTAGTCATCAAAATTCCTCTCCTATGTACACTTTATCTTTGTTGATAAGTCACTAGATTATCAGGTGAAATATCTTATTAATACAGCTATTAACTAGCATGAATATGTGTTACAAGACTGTGTGAAGTACTCAGAAGGTTGTAAAGACAAACATAACCAGTTACAGTCAACTGATGTAATCGCGCTTGACAGATGTCCAACTTTATATGTAGCTAAAATGTTAAGTTCATTTTAATTAGCTCTTGTGTTGTTTAATTACTTCATTTCTAGTTAGAAGAGGGTTTTCTTTTCTGGTTTCGTCTTTACTACTTAAAACCAGTCGTCATTATAAGGTAGTTATGTCTTCTATACTTTGCGCATCTGGCATATAGCCTTCCTCGATAAATGGTATATCTAACACTGAAAGAATTTTTTAAATCAGTCCAGGACGTCCTAAGATTAGCGAATTCAAGTGTTTATAATTTTAGTATAGGTCTATAAGCAAGTTATATCAAAATGCATCTTAGCAAAATCAGAGTCTCTTAATGTCTACAAGACATCAATTTCCGCACTTAACAACCCTCATTCCAAACCAAATACATTCCACGCTAAAACATTAGAATACGAGATGTGACCATGATACATAGCCGCACGTTTCCCTGCGCATACGCACGTTATCCGGGAAACGGCCGGTAATAACGTCTCATGGCTCTATGCAGATCTTACCGTTGCCTTCCTGTGTAGATTTTTGTGTTATATCCGAGGTTATCGTGCAAAAAGTATTATAAATAAAAAAAAACAAAAAGTATTATGCATTTTTTTTGTTCGACAGAATTAATTTGGTTTCTTTACTTTAAATTGGATCATAGCAAAGATGCTTTGCAGCAAAAATAAGTAAGGTTCTACACAAGTGTTTTCCGTTTTGTTATCATCCCTTGTTAATCCAGGGTAGAGGGCCCATAAGCATTGATCACACCTTTCAAGTCCAGGTTCTTCTAGATTTTTTGGCGAAGTACATACATTTAAGGAGTACCTAAAGTAGCGCATGCCTTTTTTATATAACTGTTTACTGCTTAAGTGGACTTTCCTGTGGATTCCTAAACAATTTTAGGCCTCCAGCCAAGGGCTTAATATATAGACTTAAAAATAAGCAACACCTCCAAGGGTGTTAAGACCTGGGCTCAGGGCGTCGTCGGGGGGAAGGATAGCAAAGGGACAGGCTGCGAAAGCGCATGCCTTTTATATACAGTTGCTCTCATTAATACCAAAACCCCGGAGTGCTCACAAACTCCCTCCCTACCTATCTATTACTCCGAAGCCCATAACTCTTCCCAGGCAACAATATTACGCTGGCAAACAGCTGTAACAGTCGCCGTGACACATTTTGTGAGTTTGTTTATGATTTTACAAGCGGGCGCGTTCGCGACTGCGTGTCGTCTGTCGTTCCCCTCGACACAGGCGCACGCGCAGCGGTTTATGATTTTCGCGCGTCTATATTTCCTGCCTAACGGTAAGACTAGGGTTGCCAGATAAGGTTCGGATTTATGATTTGTTTGTGGATGTTTAATTTTTGTTGTTTGTCGTATTTTGTTGGATCTTTAGTTGTTTGTTGATAATTAATTAGTTATACACATATTTAAAGTAATTTATTTTGTTTGCAGCTGTATAATCGCATTGGGATCGTAGGCTTATCTACATTCCTTTTTACAGATCACAATATTTTTTTATTTTGTATCATTACTTACATTTGTAGTTAGACTCAGCTCCTATTCACATCATCATCAACTAATTTGTCTCGTTCCAAAGCGTCCTACATAGAAGACCAGGTACCTTATCCTACAGGCCCTAAAACTGCCCTGTCAGTATCAACTCCCACGCAACATGATTAACACAGTTCACGGTATCAGCATAGCGCAGTCGTATAAGCGTTGTCGTACGTGACCACGCTTCGCACTGGACAGGTTTGAGGCCAGATTTGGGTATACTGGAGGGCATTGTCATCTTTGTTAGTGCATAATGTGTAACTATAGTTCTTAATTTAAATTATGTTAGTACAAGCTTGAAGTTCAAGTCTTGCGTCAAATAGATGTCGGTGTCGGATTATAAGCTAGTATTAAATTTCACCTCATTAACAATAAATACTATGACCAGATGGCGAAGAAGCAAAAATTTGTGTCCATGAACATGGATTTTCTTTGTATAATATGTATATTTTTATACAACAATAAGTATGCAAGTTAGTTCTTCAGTTGTCTTTAAGGTCTTTAATTCAGTTGTCCATAGAGACGGCAGCTCATCAAGCTGCTACAAACTGTCAAATTTCCTTAATAGATTTTCTACATTATCGTTCAACCATATGGTTCAATGCAGATTGGGAAAATTGGACAGTGTCGGGTAGCTTGATGTGGTAGCGTGCGTACAAGCCCTGCTTAGTTTGGGACTGCTTGACCTCGTGTAGGAATATGAAATACGTATATGTATCTAGTATAAAAAACAAAATGTTTATCAACATTATCTTCTTTAGTTTAAAGTTATTAAAAATATATACCAATTGACATTCACAATCCTTATATGCTTTTAAACCAATAATATTCGCACTCCCATTGAAACCCTAATTAGGTGATAAATAACACAACGCCCAAACATCGTGCTTAGTAGTAATTGCCCGTAATTGCAATTTATAACGTCGCCACTATATAAACCGTTGTTCATTCAATGCCCTTAATAGTGCCCTGCTGAACGGATATAGGTTTAATTGCATGTTTTTAGGGTTCATTAGGTTAAAAGGTCTTTATAGAACGGAGAACGACACTCATTTGTTTGTATCGAAGGAACTGTCAATGGTTTGACATTTGACAGCTGTGAAACCACTGACAGCTGTCAAATGTCACGTGACCACGTGTGAAATGTAGTATGTATCTGTATACGTTTGATATTCCTAGTATATGTTCTTACCTTTAGTCAGGTTTTCAGTAGCAATATTTCCGCTTCTATCAATGAATATTGCTATTTGTTATGGACCGTAGCCCTATCTTACACCCACGACAGTAACCCGTTCCAACTTGTAGTTACTTATGCAAGATATTACAGGTAGAATGAACGCTATTAGATAGCCATTTGCCTTCTGCCATATTTTCTCAAAATTTGCAGATTCATTCATGTCCCGAATTTGAATAATACCCTCTAAAACGGTACAAAACCGGAATCCAATCGTGCCCAATAGGATTTTCGAAGAAACCACGAATTTACACTTCCCAGAGTTGCCTGCAGGCGACTTTCGGTTCTCTGCCCATTGTATGTTAAATCAGAGCGTCCTTACGAATTTATTACGGACCCCTGAAATAAAAATGGCGATAATATCGTTAATGCCGCTAATATTTTTCGCGTGAAGCAAAAAAACGTGGCGGCGCCGAGTTGATTGTTTCACATAAATCATGCGCAACGCCATTAGTAGGACAAATGCGCTTGCGCAGGTCCCACCTCATTTGCATATTAACTAGGCAAAATTGCTATCGCTTTGCTTCGAAGAAGGAAAGATGATTCTCGGCTTTCTTTAATGGTATTATCAAGGATGTATTCAATATAGGATTAAGCCTTTTGTTTGAAGGTTTTAAGGCTAAAAATATCTCAATGTTTTAAATAAAGAGAATGTTACCGAGGTTCTTGTCCAATATTTTATTCAATATGTAAAGTTGATTTAAATCCGGTTTATAAATGAGTTTGTCCGTCTAGACATTTATTCAGAAAATTGTAATTTCTATGACTCAATTTCCGAAATAAAAGGCAAGTTGTTTGCCTTATCGTCATTGCCATTTCAAGATCCTAGCTTTTGGCGGATCCTTGACCCAGCAAGACTTTCTTCCGAAAATTTTGGCGAATAATTATAATAATACGGTAATATTTATTCAGTTGGCTCGCGTTTTGCTTATTTGGAAGCTTATTTCCATTTATAGTTTTTATGCCTTCGCCGTTTAGTCTTGATGGTTCTTCAACAATTTTAAATGCCGTTATATGTTCATCGAAAATGTTTACAAGAATACGAATATAGTCGAGTTCTTGATCTAAGAAAATAACATTATTCGCGATGTTGGTCTGAGCACTTCGCACTTTTTGAAGCCAAAGCCGTTTCTTTATAGCCCAATCGTTACTTCAGAGGCATCAAAATTTGCTATAAGCGCCGCTCAAGGCAACATTTGCTAAAACATTGGATCCTTTCACCATAATTTGTGCACACAGCAACCCATTTCCTTCAGTAAACCATTACAAATTGCTGGATTTGCAAACGGGTACATCAAATACACTATATTTTTCGCCCATTTCAATACCAACCGGAATATCCAACTATTCTTAAGCAATTTGAGGGGAAGTCGACTCGGACACAGAACAAATCCAGGACAGTACAAAATTGTATGTGTGTAATGTTAAAAATATCGCAATCTGATTGCTTGGTCAGAGTATATATTTTGTAAAAAACTGACCCGGTCAGCGGACAGGTCGTGTTGACATTTAACTAAATTACGTACACGCGGGTACTTTGAGAAATGATCGCTGGTTTTGGAGCGATGAATGGCGGCTACAAGATAACTGAGAAAGTATATGGAGTATTTAATAAGGTCGAACGTACGATAGCTTTCGTTTTTCTGTCGACTTTAATTGAATTCGAAATTGGTGAATTGTTGGGTGACATTATCAAAGTTCAAAGTTTTCTTAATTAAGAGAATGTCAATGTTGATAGCTTTGAACTCTGGCGGTATGATAATTACACGAGACTTCGATCACTTATCAATTCGTTTTTAACAACACTATATCTTATGTCTTTCATGCGTTATTTTCGTTGCCCTTTCTTAGCCTTCATATCTAAACCTATTTACATTTTCGCGCCATGAAACCATAGACAGCTCAATCTTTAAATACCAGTTTCATAAACGGCCGCCATTTTAATGTCTGTCACAATATGGAAAGCATCTGTTGTGCCCTAATTAGCCATAGTTGGGCAGATTTGACATTTACTTAGCTGTGACGCCACAGAGTCAGGAGATCAGAGCAATAATGTAAGGACTAATGTGTTAAATGATAATGTCAGAGCTCTTAAACTATGTAAACAGGTCCTACGGTACTTAACCCCTGAAATTGACACTGTTAAAGCTAAAACAAATCAGGAGAGTACAGATTTGCTTAAAAGTTTTTGAATTCTGGCTCTTAATGGGTCGTTTAGTACGTACCTATTTTATTGTATCCACGTGCTAGAAGTAGCTTCCTCAGGACTCTGATAAAATCTTGGGACCACAGTGCCAGATAAACAACCATTACTATAAGAAACTAATGATGATTCTACTGTAATAGTTCAAGCATTTTATCTTT
This sequence comes from Heliothis peltigera, assembly GCA_958496145.1. Classification (NCBI taxonomy): domain Eukaryota; kingdom Metazoa; phylum Arthropoda; class Insecta; order Lepidoptera; family Noctuidae; genus Heliothis; species Heliothis peltigera. Next base: position 1,603,801 of record OY292326.1, on the reverse strand, counting down.
AAAGTATTGTTACTTAATCAGTGTAGAGATCTTCATCATCCATGATGAAATGCGCCTGTCAGACATCCTTGCACCAACAACTTGTCACGCCAGATTAAAAATCTGCGATCGTCATCTTAAGTCTGGTCTACCTGTCATTGGTATTAACGAGAAGTCGTTTAGACCTGATCTTTGGCAAACTGGTCAGGTATATTATTTAGTGCTAGTTGCTAATTAAGTAGAGTGTTATATTAAATTAGATGTATGTTGCCATTATTATTTATGTTTTATTACCACATTGTGTTGATTATATCGAATTTATTATAATATTCTTCTACTAGATTATGCTTTGGGAAAATCTACTACTAGTGAGGTTAACGATTAAGATGCGGTTTTACTGGCGGCGTCACAGCTTCCGTGGGATTCCCAAAAACTATTTTTTTGAAGTTGAAACAGTGGTTTATTAGTAAACATCTGTAACGACACGGACAAAGTGGCATATAAAATATATTTTCTCGGGGTCCAAAATAAAATCATGTACGCAATTTACAGATAAATTGGAAGTCAAAAAATTGCTACAAAATCACTTGTCGACAAGCCATTAATCTACTTGCACCAAATACAATTTATTATAAGGATAAACTTAAATACCATGTTCCACTAGACAGCAGCAAGGAATGTACCGAACGATGACGGATAGAGATTTTTACTTGCAAAAAGTAGTTGTAAAGGTCAGCTATGACCGGTTTTGTTAATTTACCGATACGGAGAAGTAATTACTCAAGTGTATGTTGCATTGTTTCGGTATTTGTGATATCAGGTTTTACCGCATCGATTGTACTAGTGCATACTGGTTCTTTTTCATGGTTTGTAAAAAACTCAAACCTATTTATAGTTTCATTGATATGTTTGAGAGCATCCGATGATTGATGTAGTTTAATTTGTCTTGCGTTATTTGCTTTTTTGTTTGTGTCAGTTTTTATTACACCTTGTTTTATTTGAGTTCGATCCCTTGTCTGTCTTAAATCACAGTTGTCTCTTTATCTTTGGGCCCAACCATTTTTGGTATGCACTGAAATAAGAGGTCCAAAACCTCCAAACCATTAAAAATCTACTTCTATTTTTCTGTGGCACAGAGTTGACTGAAGGTCTATTCCTAAGGTCTATACCTTGGGCCTGGCACACAGGGACCTCCAGAAGGAACATAGTGGGTTTTAGTCAGTAAGAGTCTGACACTCCCTCTAGCTGCACCCTCAGTGGGAGAGATCATTTGATGAGGTCTATAAATACCTAGAATTTCAAATGGAAAATAATGTTCTGGCAAACGATCTATCAAGAGATTCGCAAAGTCGATTTGTCAACAAGTACAAAGAATTTGCTTTTAGAAATCCAAACGGTTATTTTATAATACTTCAATGAAAGTATAGGTATCATTCAATAGACATCAAAGACTTCTTATATTGCGAAACTGGCAAGAAACTTGAAAAATTACATGTCACCCATCACAAATAGCTTTTTGCTGTACAGAAAATGAATTGATACTTTCACTGAATAAAAGTTGTTGCAAAACTTAGTAATGGCTGGTAAACTGATACTTTCAATTGTTCATATTTTTATTTCTTTACATTTGTTAGATAATTAGCTTGGACCAGCGGTTTCATCCGCGTCCCGTGGGAACTACTCCACCCCTCCACTTCTCCGTATAAAAAGCAGCCTATAGCCTTCCTCGATCCATGGGTTATCGGACATAGAATTTTTCAAATCGGTCCCTGAGATTAGCGCGTTCAATGAAATGGACAAACTGATGCTTTATGATATTGTAGTATAAATTCTAGACGTTATATGAGAGTGCTTATAAGTCTAGCGTTTACGCTAACTGACATATAGAAAATTTGCCTGAACTTAAACATTTTCTGTTTGTGTCTTCAGATTTTGATTCCTTGTTTAATTTCTTTGCCATTCTCAAATGTTAGGTATCTGTGTGTTATTCATGGAAACGAGATTCTTTGCTGAAATGTCATTCTCCATCAAATAGCAACCGTAGCATATACCATCCAACCGACTCATGCAATGTCTCCGGTATCTTTTAAGACCATATTATTGCCACATTACTCCCCAGTCTCACATCACCCCACCATACTTAGAAGCCAGTAACTCAACACCTGACATCTCATATCTGGAAGGTAATCAGACCCTCACCAGCCGTTGATTTGTCAACAAAGCACTTAAAGCAAATTGCACAACATTAATAAGTTTTATTTGCAGCTAAATATCATTGTGCTTAAGTTTCAAGTTATGATTGCTTCATTTGAACTTAGTAACTTGATCTGGTACTTATGTTTCTTCATCTGAATGAACTGTCTCAAGATATGGACTGATTTTATGAGACATTGTTGTAACCTGTTCTGAGATTTGATCCCGAATATTAATATCCGTTGCTAACTTGCCTTCAGACCTGTTTAGTTGAAGTATTTCTTTAAGTCACATTCTGGGGTGCTAGGCTAGTTTGTGCAGACACCAACACTCCTTAATAGATTTTCTACTTTATCGTTGAAGCATATGGTTCAAAGTTGATTGTGAAAATTTGACAGTTTCGGGTAGCTTAATGTCATGGCGTCTATATAATGGGCCTGGACAACTGTCGATATCGATAATTCTGACATTTTAACTAGATTTTGTTCCTAAACTGGTTGGGTTAGGGTTGGTAAATTTTAGTTAGTAAAAATTAGATGAACTAACGCATTATTGTCCTCAATACGAATTTCTATGTATGAAAATATCTACATATGTATGTCTTGGTCGTGTTTACAATGTTATCTTTTCACTAAATACACAAACTGAGCCGTTTTGCTGGTCTTGGACAGGAAATAGCTTAGGCTGACCCCAGGTCTAAGTCGTAAAAGGGACTACGTGTAGGTTCAGGACACATCTTTTCCATACATTCTCGGTTTAATGGTCATACATACGATAGCTGGTTTATAATTCATTTGAAGTAAATTCAGTCTGCGACCTGGCTTGAGGCATTCGAGGCTTGCATTTTATTTAAATCTTTAATTAAAGCATTTAGTAAATGCAGTTCAAAATCTAATTAAATTCTACAAACGTTACCTACATTTTCGAGTGTGTCTTCAATAGTTTAAATTTCTTCTCCATTACTACCTATGCCTGAAACTAACTTTTATTTTATTATCACCAAAAGATACAGGTGTTTTACACGCCTATAGTTGTGTGCAATTCACTGCTTTTTTGGTAGTTATCTGTTTCTTTTATTTTCTCTATCAGCACTTCTGTTACCCTATTAACCCTGCTCCAAAAATAGCCATTCCAGTACTTTGTATATGTATCTTTCTTTGTAAGTTTTAAACTTGAATGAATATTGTGTTCCGTACCCCTCAGACTCAACACCTACGCAAAAAAAACAATCGTCCACGAATCACAATGTCATCTTGTCCTCATAAAGTACTTATTTAAGCATTACCTTTCTTTTTGTTGCAGGTGAGGCATCATCTTATGGCTGGTCCCGTACCACGGCAAGTTACGGAACCCTTCTCACAGTAATTTTACATTTTAAGACAATCCGGCCCACTTTGTATGCGAAATGAGACAAGTATAACCTTATTTGCTTTTTTAAAAATGCATTTTTAAACGTGTGAAAATTCCCAGAGGCGAGGCACTGATATTTTGAATTTATCGACCGTTTTCGACCTCTGTCCGAAATGTAATTTATATCTACTGATCTTGAAGAGTTATCGGATTTCGCTTTTTAAATTATGTGAAAGTCTTTACACTTTTTTTTTTAATTCGTACATAAAAATAAAAAAGGAACCAGTATTTTAAATAGTAAAATTACCCGAAAATGCTACACTATTTCCAATATCTAATAGGCCTATCCAATCGTAAGGCCTCACATATCGTGGGGATCGATCTCAATCGACTCGAGCGCATATCGCTCGTGACGTCGGCGCAGGCGCTCGGCGCGGCGTAGGCAAATTGGCGGCTAATTGCTGCCCCGGGCTAGGCCCGATCAGAAAAAATAAAATCGGTCTTTACTCCGTTTGTGCGGTACGGGAAGAATCTAATTATGAGATAGGGTCAGAACTTTCTCTTGTCAAAATCTCAGAATAGGAAAATCTATTTCTCTCTACTCAAAATATTATTTCGACATAATTATCAAATGAACAGATGCCAGCACATCAAGCTACTCGAAACAGACAAATTTTCCAAATCAACTTTGAACTGTATGCTTCAGCGATAAAATTGAAAATCTATTTAGGAAGTTTAACAGATTGTAGTGGCTTGATGTGCTGTCTGTAAGTGACCTTGATTCCTCAAGAAACACATTATATTATGATTAAAAATAAACTATATTTTCCACAAAAAATCTTACACTAATAACCTCACCGATCGTTAAATGGTTTAAGGTCAATTTCCATTTATATAGACTACGTGTTCCAATATCCCCCATAGCATTTGCCACCCAAGAGAGCAATGGACACGTACAGCTCCGGACGCATTTCGGCCAAAGATTACAGGATCGTTCCCGGTAATTGACCCAGTCTTCGGATTTTTTTGTTTATTAATGTGTATTTCGGTCACGTGAAGATATTATATGTACATATGTATAAGAATATTTAAGTTGATATATTATCTATACTAATATTGCAAAGCTGAAGAGTTTGTGTGCTTGCTTGAATGCGCAGAACTACTAGTCCAATTTGAGAAATTATTTCAGTGTAGTCTGTTTATCGAAAAAGGTAGGTAAGGTAGAGTAGGTCCTAATTTAGTCCTTAGCTATAACAATATAGGTGTCATGTCATCTCAACTGTGATACAAAACCTAGGAGAGATAACAAATCAAGAGGTTGAAAAAGAAGAAAATTAAAATTACAAGTTACATTCTTACGCAGTCAGCATATTTTGCAAGAAAGTGATTATTTCATATTTTCAAGGAATGATGGAGTTCTGCTGTGGGCTACCAAAAATGTAGCTTGCGCTTTATCAACTTGCGCACGACAAAATATTCCCACTGTCTATCACCACAATTGCTAATCTTGTGGGACAGTTCTCAACTTCCGAAGCTCATTTTTTTGTTTTATAATATTAATTAACATACAATTTAGGCGTAATGCTTACATAACAAACAATTAAATTACATAATAAACATCTATTGTTGCTATAGCAACCGCTATATATTAACCGAATTGTATTAAGATTTGAAACATTGTTATTTTAAATCTTTAACGTTTTATTAACGTTGCGTTTACGAAGGTAATTAGGTACGGTACTTTCCAATTTATGTAAGAAAAGTTTGTCTCGTTTTTATGATGATGTCTAGTTTGAGTAGTTTGATATTAGTATCTGACGTACTTTGTCGTATTAGTACGTAAAGAACTAGTTACCGGGACAACCAAAGTAGGATTATATGTCTTTCTATCAATAATAGAAGCAGTTCATAAATAGAATTTGTGACAAATTTTAGCTAGTTTTTACATTTTTACAATGAGTCACTGAATGCGCATGCGCTTTATTACGCGCTCCGTAAACGCACTCTTTGCCGTAATTGCCGTAATCTTTTTACGGCATCGCATACTCCGTGAATGCCAGATCTTTAAGGTTTGTCTGATATGCGCATGCGACTGTACGCTGAACTCATCTTTTTATCTTCGTTACAAATGGTTGTTTGAATTTGGTTAAACCTTACATTAAATGTTAGAAAAGAATATCTAGCTTTAATTTCCGGAAAGATACCACCCTCCCTCCCTCTTAATTTTCCTTCCTGTGCTTGTGTAAGTGGGCGGAAAGGCGGTATTGTATGTGCAACCTGCACCCAATGCGGGATTTTTGTCTTGCGGAATTAAAACTAGATATTCTTTTCTAACATTTATTGTAATGGATTTCCGCAAAGTAACGCCTGATTCAATAAGTTAAACCTTACATAATAATAATTTACGCATCACTTAAAATAAATTAAAGAGATAATTTATTCAGAAATATGTAATAATAAAATTATTTCTACAACATATAAAACTTATAACTAGCTTCTGCAACTTTCTTCTCAAACTGCTGGAGTTTCAACCTCGATCCGTGGGAACTACTCCACGTATAAGAATACAAAGCCGATAGCCTCCCTCGCTAATGGCCTATCTAACACAGAAGGATTTTTTCAAATCGGGCCAGTAGTTTCTAAGATTATCGCTTTCAAACGAAGAATAAAACAAACTGCTCAGCTTTATAATATACATATGTTGGTACGTAACAATAGTAGCTTCGATCTCTCCTGTATCAAATATTTAATTTGCAATTACTTGCACTTGCCTCAGTGAGGACATTATCTAATTTCCTGCTAACTTCAAGTTAAACACCGGAACTGTTCGGTAATAGGCTGTTAATCAATTAATTGACTCATTATGTAATATGAAAACACATCTTCTAGTTAAAGACGTTACAACTCAACTACTCTTATCCGTGTTCAATTTTAATCGGATTACAAATTGGTTGCTTGCTATTGGTCATGTCGCTGAAAGATAGGGTGACAATGTTTTTTCGGGATCAGGACAATTTTAGTACCAATTTTGTGTTGATTTGTTCCTTTATAACTTGAAACTTTTTTTTTTCAAACTTGTTTTTTTTTATTTATTTTTTGTTTCCGCTGGAGACTTCACTCAGGTCCTTTGGTGCTACGTACTACTATGTGCACCTGGATAAAATAAAGCCCATATAGCCTTCCTCGATGAATGAGCAAATATTTTTTAAATCTATCCCGGAATACCTGAGATTAGCGCGTTAAAGCAAACAAGCAAATATAGAACACCGTGAACCTTTCTGTTGAATATGTAATTCTTATTATAAAAATATAACATACAAAGTGTAAAATATATTTTTAGTTAGTTTTCCTATTTAAATATTGCGAGCCCTTGGTTGGATTCATCTTTATTCTTAGTATTCCATTACAATGTTATTCGAATACAAATTGTTCAATGTATTTGAGTCACAGGTTTCCGAATAAATATGCAAAAATATAACTGAATGTTTTGACTAATCTAATGGTGTGTCACTACATATGTATATAAATAAGTTCAAACCATGTCGGCTTGATAAGGGTGTTTTTATATAACTTTTGTACTAAGGACCGAGAAAATGAGAAGCCAATTTTAAGTCAAAACATTTTAAGATAATAAAACTTAAAAGTAATGTTACAGTAATTATGTTTAAGCATATTTATAGAAATTGCTTATAGATTGGAATATTTACATAGCCCTTAAAGGACTCGGCACCTATGTCCGCGACTGTAGTCATAAAAAAATAAATAATGTTCCTTCATGTCCTGGCCGTATGTAAATTTGATGTGTACGCACCTCAATACGCATAAAAAAAGTTGTTTTGAATTTCGAATGTAAAAAAACATGGCGCCAAAATTGTCGGTGAGTCGCGCGTGCGTACGGCAGTAGGCCAATGAATTCCAGTGTAAATTCATTTGTCTACCCGAACGCACGGCGAAAATTGTTGAAGCGTGCCTTTGACAATCCTCGAGTTCTCAATATTCATAACGGGTCTACTATTGTTTCCCGCCTTTAGAAACGTCACGTATCCGGCGCCATCTTGAAAGGGACGTGCTCAAACGTATCCAAAATTTGAAGAGCTTTAAACTATCGCGACACTAGGATATCTTCAAACTGTGTGTAACGATTGGAGGTCTATTTAGAGTGGTGCTTTTTATGACCCAAAGAAAATTATGAATGTACGCTGTTGTGCATTGAAATCAGCTACCAGTAGGGTGGCCGCGTTGCCGTACATTTTAATTTCTTTTACTAAGTATGACTTATGTGTACTGAGAACGCGTAGGTATGTGACTGATGTCAACATTTGAGGTCACAGTAAAATTGGTTGTAAATAATATGACGTTTATTTCAATATGATTAAAATTTTAAGGACACCCCAGTTAATATGATTTACGAGCCAGTCAGCCGTCCGTCTGAGCGGTTAAAGTGTTTTAATACATAAATATTCTTAACAATGATTAACCGCTAAGATAAGACCATTAAAACTGCGACCTCGTACAAAAACTTGTTTAATGATGTTGGTATTTAAAATTTTTATAAGTACATTTACCTTTTAGTATGGTCATCCTATTTGTTTCTTCGCATACCTATTTCAAACACATTCATGAGCCTAAACTGCTAATTGAAACCAAATTTGCCCTTAATCCCCACAATGTGTCCCTATAATATAATCTCAAGATCAATAATTACATCTCCCGAGCCTTTTCCCAACTATGTTGGGGTCGGCTTCCAGTCTAACCGGTTTCGGCTGAGTACCAGTGTTTTACAAGGAGCGACTGCCTATCTGACCTCCTCAACCCAGTTACCTGGGCAACCCAATACCCCTTGGTTAGACTGGCGTCAGACTTACTGGCTTCTGACTACCCGTAACGACTGCCAAGGATGTTCAATGACAGCCGGGACCTACAGTTTAACGTGCCATCCGAAACACAGTCATTGGTGTCCAAGATATACTTAGAAAGTACATACAAACTTAGAAAAGTTGCACTGGTACTTGCCCGACCTGGAATCGAACCCACTTGAGAGGTTGGCTCTTTAACCACTAGGCCACCACGATTTTAATCTCAAGATCAATAATTATTCAAAAGAAATTACATTAGACACAGCCCCACAAAACTGAAAAAAAAATCTACTAATAAACAACTTGCTGACCTCCTTATGAAAACAATCACATAAAATTGTACTTAAATCGAGTAGCCGTTGATCGTTGAGTCATGTGACATAAATTCTATTTCGGCGACGATGGACGAGCACACTGATTCATAATTCAGTTATTGAGAAGAATACAAAAATAAAAAGGATTTTTGGATTTTGAGTGATGTACCTATGTATTTGTAGTAGCTTCATTTATGTATAATTGTTGTTACACATAAAAAAGCGCTTGTTTTCGAAATAAAACGTGTTAAAAAAAATTTTGAATCGTTGAACTTATCATCGATATTGAAAATCATAAAAATAACTTTATGGCATATATTGAAGCCTTCGAACGATTAACTTTAAAACTTTTTAATATGGCAACAATAATTGAGGCCATCCACACTTTTTTATGGGCTGGTAATAAAAAAAACTTGGATATTATTTTGTGGTAATAAATCATGGCCACCGTAACGAGCTTCTTCGGCGTAATGTAGTTCTGCAAAGCGTTATATGGGATATTGAATATAAGTGATATCTGGTCACTTTTATGAGCACTCGGGTATTTTAAAAACAGTCTGCAATACAGTGAATCAACGACACCTGATAGAATCTATGGCAGCTACGGACACCGGTCACAAATCATATTTAGTACAGAACGGTTAATAAGTAAATAGTCATTTTATTATGCACACGGAAATGAAATCTTATAGAAATAATGTATAAGATGCACGCGATCTTAAACTTATGACCAATGTGTGAGTTAAGTTCTCGTAGAAACTAAAGTTTTAATGTGTAAACTCTCCACACAAATATGCTGGCATTACATAAAATATTCTAAAAATAGCCGTACATTTAAACTATTGCGTAAAGTCGGCGTGGGAATAAGAGAGACATAAGGGGCACCGAGTACCATCGAGAACCGATATACTTCTCATTCGCACATCAAAATTCAAATATCAATATATCATATGTTACATAAGCTATCAGACATTTTCGACGTACGAATAAGCTGTGACAGACTTTATTTAGAAAGCGCTTGCGCAACTGAGGTACGAACCTACCTTAAAATTTCTAATACTCCGTTAAATTCGCGTTACATAAAGAAATCATAGCTCAAAAAATATTGTAAATCTTTTTTATTAGCAATTAATGATGGTTTCGTAATGTCCGTGTTTTATACAGTTTGATGGATACACGCAAGCGGTCATGGTCGATATTTTTGTTAACTGTTGTCTGTTACGCAACCTAGAACTCTCATGTTTTTTGACGGGGAGATGAAGATGAACTGAAATAAATCTCCTCGAAGCAAAATTACACTATAATAGAAGTGTAGGTATTTTTGGGCCATTTATAGGCATTTGTATACTACCGGGTGACAATAATGAGAAACAATTTTTAAAATGTTGCATTGTCCCGAGAAATTCTAAAATCATGGTCACCCTAACAACTCTTTTAGCCAATCAGGATTGTCTATGGGCCCTCAACGGATGCCTAGCCAGATGCGTCTGCCTTTCCTCGGATAGGGATAAAAAGTGTTTGAAACGCATTTCATTTTCTCTTAGAACCCGTTGAACCCTAGAAACGCACAAAATGCGGCGCTGCAACAATTTGTTGCGTGCGGTGGAGGGGGACAAAAAGCTGCGCTCGCGCATTGCGCACAAGATGCCTGCCCATTAAAATTCCCGCCCGCGCACCGCTGTCTATTTAGAGAAATAATAGTTATCATAACGAACCTTTAGTTTAAGGATTGATGCGAAAAAAGCGCGTTTGTCGCGATTGATGGAGCGAAGTTCTATGTATGTGCTGAGATTTAGTCAGCATCTTATCAAAATTATCGTTTTTATCCCAAGAATCAACAAATACTTAAGAGCTGCACTGTAAAACTGTCATTGATTATTGTTTAAAAAAAACTCTTATCTTGAATGACGCATTTTTCACTTTTTCTTTTCAATTATAACTATAACGGGACACCTTTTCCAGACACGGTCAGTTGACCCCAAGGTAAGCTATTGATTAGCTTGTGTTATGGGTGCCAACACAACTGATAAACTACATATATTTTACACAAATATATTTATAAATACATATCATAACACCCAGACCACAGTCAACAATCATGCTCATCACACAAATGTCGACCATGCGGGGAATCGAACCCGAGCCCTGAGCTAGGCAGTCGGCGTACTTACCATTGCGCCAACGAGGTTGTCAATTCTCTTTTATCACTCACATACTGACTAAAACCCACTATGTTCCTTCTGGAGGTCCCTGTGTGCGAAGGCCACGGTATCACTTCTCAAATCAGGTGAGATAATGACATACAGGAACTTATTAACAAGCCCTTGTCTCTGCTTTTCACAGCATCCCTATAATTAACTTCATATACCCTTCATTATCTTTCAATTAACGTAAATTATAGACAGCCATGATTAACGAACGCACCTCGTAACGAAATGCAAAAAAAAAACAAACAATATTTCTTCTAGCTGCTTAATTTTTAGATGTTATCTTAACAATATAAGGAGATTTAGTGGGTGAGAAGCGCTGTAACCTGTTATTATAGTGTAATCATCCCCCCCTTCACCTCCCACGGCAAAATGGTTGGTAATCAAAGGGCTTTGAAAGCACCCACTCTGAGTCCCACGGCAACTATAAGGAATTTTTGGGTCAAAATTGGTATTACTGACCCTTATCGTGTTAGAATCTAATTATGGGAAATAGGAATGTATTTTTGAGTGATCTAGCCTGTCATTTTGAGTTGACAGGCATCAGGATGTAAGTCATTAGGGTACACAAATAGAGTGTTCAGTAAAAAATGCTTTTATTCCAAGTTTGAATAGAAAGGAATGATGCTGGAAACTCAAGAATGGAAAGATAAGGACGGGTCCATCCCCTAAAATTAAAAAAAAAAACTAGTTTTCATTATAAATGTGACAGATGATAGACATACAGCGAAGTCTTAGTAATAGGGTCCCGTGTTACCCTTTGGGAACCTTGAAAGTATACTAAAATAAAAATGTTTGGGACTCGCTAACATGGATGACAACCACCATTATCTGCATAAAATACTATTTATAAATAAATTAAAAACAATAAAAAAAAACAAACATTCAAGGTTCAAGGCCTGATCATTGGTTAGCGTGGATAAGAATGCATAAAGACTAAAAAAAACCTCTTTCAAAATTGATCGGAACATTCTGGAACCTGTTTGGAATCTCCAGAAATCGGCCATTAACAATCGAAAGACGTGCCCAATAAAATACGCAATTTTTCAACTTCAGACCCTTAAAGTATAAATTATCAAATTTTGGTTTATCAAGGGGTCAGATAAAGCAAGACGTGTGTATCGGAGTTTTTATTAAAATGCATTATTTTTGTTTGTTTGTCAGACCACACGGTCGTTTGCAGATCCTGGTTGTAGAACCCTTTTTTTATAATGTTAATTGTATACCTTCGTTTCTGTTTTGTTCTGAGTTCTTCCAAATCATGATCTCTTGACTCATGATCATTATATGCCTAGCCTTTTCTCAAGCTGTTTTGGGGTCAGCTTCCAGTTTTAACCGGATGCAGCTGAGTACCAGTGTTTTACGTGGAGCGACTGCCTGTCTGACCTCCTTAACCCAGTTCCCTGGGCAACCCGATGATGACTGAAGATATATCCTTGATTCTCATAGGCCATAGTGTTGTTAGACGTCAGATATTTTTTGATTAAAAAATCTGAAAAGTCAGGTTAAAGAACTGAAAACATTTTCTTCCAATTAAAAATTTATTTATCATACAGATTTTACAATTTATTTACAAGTTGAATAAAACTTAACTAAAAATAAATCTATAATTACAAAAAATAATAAAAAAAAAATCTAAATTAACATAATTATACATATATACATACATACACGTCAGGCATCGAAGTATTCCTCCGCGTCGCTGTCATTCGGAAACGTGCCCAGAAGACTGGCTGCATTGCCACGTTGGATGGCAATTAAAAATGTATACAATTTCAGAAAGAATGAGAGAGTGTCTTAGAAGAGGCTTTTATAGAAATTTCGCGTGTAGACGAGAACTTTCGTTTCTCAGTTATTATCAAATGAATCCATCAGTTAATTGATTTTGGTATAGTAATTGTTCGATAACTCAAATTCTCAGTAAATTAAAAAATGCTAGTTAGCCAAAATCTATCATCAAAACTAGTTGAAATGAAAATTAATTACAGCCTTGAAACTTTCAAGTTCAAGATTAAAACATACTGCTGTTTTGACCGTAAATTTTACTTTTTTTTGGTAATTTATGAGTAAGAAACCTCTTTTGCGACGCCATGTTAATTGTATACCACCTAAGTCCTTTTTCATCGCTTTTAGAAAGACTTAAGACAATTATTTTGCACAATTTCAATAGATTTATTTTGGTTATTTATAAGACATTTTGTAATAACCTCTTTACTTAACAATAGATAATTACAACTAAAGACTGACAGCGGACGACACAAGAAAAGAATTGTCAATACAACATACGACCAATTTAACTCGGTACTTTGTTGGTCAATTTCTTTAGAGAGACAGGTGTCATTCTAAAATGGTCGTTTGTCGATAATTTGTTGTATAGAAAGTGTCTAGTTCCCAACGTTGGGTGGAAAGCTGAGTATGGAAAACGTATTTCATTAAGTGAAAATGCGTGGTAATCATTGTTAGTGATGGCTGTTTGAAGACGTCACGAACTAATTTCTTCCACACGTTCAGTTAGACGATAATGGGGTGTTGTTTATGTTTGCAAAAACCATTGATTTATGTTTGGTTTTGATTTCGAATGGTAATAAAATAGTTGACATTAAAAAACAAGTCGTGGTAGCCTAGTGGGTAAAAAGCCAACCTCTCAAGTATGAGGGCGTGGGTTCGATTCCAGGTCAGGCAAGTGCCAATGCAACTTTTCTAAGGTTGATGTATTTTCAAAGTATATGTTGGACACCAATGACTGTGTTTCGGATGGCACGTTAAACTGTAGGTCCCGGCTGTCCTTGAACATCCTTGGCAGTCATTACGGGTAGTCAGAAGCCAGTAAGTCTGACGCAGTCTAACCAAGGGGTATTGCCAAGGGGGGTTGCCGGGGTAACTGGGGTGAGGAGGTCAGATAGGCAGTCGCTCCTTGTAAAACACTTGTACTCAGGTAAATCCGGTTAGACTGAAAGCCGACCCCAACATAGTTGGGAAAAAACCCGGGAGATGATGAATAAAATAGTTGACACTCGGAATCATGACCTGTATAGTAAAGAAAGTGTGACAGCTTTGCGGCACCTTTTTTAATCTGTACCATGACGTCATCGAGCCTAGAATTAATCGAGTCAAGATTAAGCCGTTCATACATTACAATTGTTCCGTACCATACCTTTATTGTATTTAAATATGATGTTACAATGTCTTAAAATAGCGTCGGTTGCGCGTGCGCCGGTCTGCGCGTCGCGCAGTGGGCGTGACAATTTATCGGCGGTAATGGCGAAAGTGTCGCCGCGGCCCCTTTGATCCAGTCTCACTAATGCTGATTAATTACTTGCGATCCAGAGAAATTCTAATTTATATGGTGCAGCTTGTGTACTGTTTTAGAAATTGTTGAGTAGGCGAAACCTAGGGTGTAGGCTGAGGTGGTCTTGTAGTTAAAGTAGGCTTTTTGTCGCTAGAATATATTTTGCTATATTGTTTAATGATTTCTTTATAGAGATGGAAAGAAGAGAAATAACGAGCCAAGTCCGTACCATTCTTACTTAATATTACAAATGCGAGAGTAAATCTGTCTTTCTGTCTATCTGTCACGGTTTCACGCCAAAACTATTGAACCGTTTTAAATAAAATTTTGGGTAGATATATAGTCTAGTTTGAGAAAGGACATAGGCTACTTTTTATCTGTTTGCGGTAAGTAATTCCCACAGGACGCGGGTGAAACCACAGGCAGAAGCTAGTACGTGCATAAACCTTAAATATAAAGTTAAATCCGGGTACAATTAACTGTCGCAGCTTTACGATTGAACTTAACCAAATTACCGTTAAACGTGTTAATACGGCCTTAACTGTTGGGATAAACATGTTAATGTAAATTTTCCAAGAAATTAGCGGCGAAATTCAATAAAATCGACATTATCGGCTTCGTTTCTTGGAATAAAGGCGCATCTCATTTGATGTTATTAAACTATGCACTGTGAGTGCAGAAGGCGGCTGATAAACGTGAATAGACCAGACGTGCCCGGTGTCACGTCCGCCTTTGAAATCTCTACTAATATTTAAATGCGAAAGTATATTTGTTCCTTTGTTAGTTACGGCTTTACAAAAAAAATGACTGAACTGGACGTAATTTCGTCCAGACAGTACCAGCTTATGTTAATAATTTGCACCTTTTTATATTCAATTCTAGAAAATCTATTGAGGCTAAGGAAATCTGGGTTGAATTCAAAAATATATTCTATCTGCCGTCATCTCACAAGTTACATTCTTTCTAGCCATATCAACTTTCACGCAATCCATCCATCGTTTCTTTGGTCGTCCCCTTCCTCTATATCCATCCACATTCATGTTCAAAACCTTCCTCACAACATGATCCTCATTTCTCCGCATTACATGCCCAAACCATGCTAGCCGGTTACCACATAGTTTTTCGGTTACCGTTGCCACTTTTAAACTTCCTCATCTTAGAACTAGTCGTTATCATCCAAAAAGGAATCCTAACTAACAAACAGTAATTGATTGTCTATATCATAACAAAAAGCCAGCTGTTCCCATCTGAGTACACAAGAGTAAATTCACAGTACACACTGGCCTCGCACAAGTCGATGTACACGAACGAAGTCAAGGTGAGATGTCAACGCTTAAACAATCAAATGTATTGAATAGACCACGCGATACAAATTATTATATCGAGACAGTAATATAGATAAGTGGAGAACAGGTTTCTGAGTTAATAAGAATGACGGATATATTAAAGAAACTGAGAAGTTGAAATTTAGAACTGTTGAACCTTTTAAGCAAGCAATACTATATGATGTACCTACAGACGCACAATCTGTAAAATTTCCATAGATTATCGACTTTATCGCCGAAGCATCTGGTTCAAACTTGATTGGGAAAATTTTACAGTTTCGGATAGCTTGATGTGCTGGCGTCTGTACATATCAGCTTGACTATTGCCATTTACTTTGTCTTCTCTCTCAATATCAATAGGATCTACTGGCATACTGGTGTTAAAGTCATCATTGCCAAAAATGTTTTCAACATAATATGAACATATTTTGAAGTCTAAATTACTTACTGTTACTTAATTTATATCAGATTATTTTACTATTTCTAACGGCGTTCTCATTTCCACATCTTGAACCTTATCATTAAAGTTAACTGTAGACTTCATTTAGACAATCAAGTCATCTATTTGATATTTGTCTACAATTTTCCTGTTTCTCCATCTCATTTCTTGCTATGGTGGTAGAGAGAGATGAAAGTTTGAAATGAAATAACTTAATTAGCGGTCTATTAATAGGCTTTGTGCAAAATTACGTCCCGTTGGGTATTGTCGTGCGTGCCGATTGACTTGACCGAGAAGTTATTTATGTTTCGAAGAAAACAGAACCGCAAGATAGAATTGACCGAAACAAAACTAAGGCTAAGAGGATGCTAGGCTAACGTAATCAATTGCTTTCATCAGATGGGACAATTTCCAGTAGCTAATGAATCAGATAATACACTTGTAGTACATAATAAGTTAATGACCAAAACAACATCATGAGAAAACAGCAAGTAGTTCTATATTCTCAGACTCAAACGAAGGCGACGAAGAAAGGCAACTTAAATGACTCATTAATGTCAAAACGGTCAACAATGACTTATTGCCAACACTATGTCTTCGACTCTCGATAATCTTCTGCTAGTCCAAATACTATAAAAAAAAGTTCTGACAGAACTCGAACAAGAAGCCGACGCCAACGACTCAATCGTATCGCCGATATCTGCACTAAATGGTCTGTCATTAAGGCTGCGCGGGCGCTTCTCTGCCCGCATGCATCAACGCCACAATAGCACGATCTACAATCGAGATGTAAACGATAGTATTGATGCTAAATTGTATGATAACTTCCATAATGTCTGGAGTTGACATTGTTACTTTAATATTCACATATTCTTACAATAATCTTTAGAATTTATTATTAACGATGCTAATGAATCTACCTTAGATCTTTCCGACAATAGCAAAGAATTTACTCAAATCATTAGAAAGCAAAATTAACACTCACAATTAACTGCTTTTAAAGGGTTTCCTCGTAAATCTAGATAATGAAATGCTTACCTACTCAATACGCGGTCGCTTTAAGGAATTTCGAACTCTACTCCGTTCATGTTTGAGTTAATTTTCGTTCGGAGCACGGGGTAAAGATAAGTCATTGGAAAGTGAAATGGGGGCGCACCTGACTTTGCTTTCTTTACGTCTCAGTGTTCTTTTTGCTTCAGTGAGAGTGGTCTAGATTCGATAATTGTGTCGGTAGCGATTCCGTGACGAGTTCGGAACGCCCTCCCGCACTAACCACGGGAAGTTGATTCATCGGTACAACACTTTCCAAAGGTTCACAATTTGCATTGCTAATTGAAATATTAAAGACGTAAAAATTCTCAGCGTGTTCACGGCTAATGCAAATAATTAGAAAACCATTCATTCACTCAGCTCTCTACTGACGTCCATTCAGGATTGTTCAATGAATATGGATGTATTTTTTTATCGATCACTGTCGTTAATTAATCCTAGTTTGCTTTTGAATTTGTACGTGCAGCGTATTTAGTCATTTAGACTCATAGTTGTTTCTAAGTTATAGTGTTTGACGAGTTTTTTGTTGACTGAAGAAGTATCTTTATCTTTGATGTTCGTGTCCATATTGTTAATGATCGCTTCTCGTCTTGAGCTGATGTTGTTGAATGTTTTAGTAGATGCCTGATGAATGTACAGGGTGCCAACATTAATGTGCTAATTGGGCTGGCTTAAGAACTCGAGAGAGACATTGAATTAACTTTAATTCTGAAGAACTTGGTTAATTTCGTCGTTGTATGATTTACTTCTATTATATTGATGAGTAGATATAGTTTCTAATTGCCGAGCTCACTAACGAGTCTGTGTGAGTAACAAAGAACGAACAGTGGGGGTCTTGCAGCTCTTATCAGACTATGTTTGTTGAAAGTCGTGATTCTATCAACATTTAGTTTCATTGTCACTAGTTTTTGTATCGAAACTCGTCTGATTTTGACGCGATAGAAAGTAACTTCACTTTTTTCTATTGTCATTTACAACTTTATTACTTTTTTATTTGTTTTGGATACTGACTCTGATAATTTTCTCCGTCACACTTCTGGTTCACGAGCAAACTGATGCTGATGTAAGTTATCGCACTTTCTCTGAGGATTGCCGTGTCTTGTAGGCTGAGAGATTGATGATTAATCAGTACTTGAGCTAGACTCGTGCGCAGACTCCGCGGCGCCCGGCGCAGCGCTATCGCGCATTGAGCTGCGCGCGCGCCGACGAAAGTGCAAGTCGCCCAGTTCTCACGACCCCCTCCGCCGCGCCACTGCGCACGACCTCCATCTACCGACCGACTTGAGAAACTATCGATTATTGTAATTCGAATTATTTACACTTTCGGAAAGTAATCGTGGCCGCGCAATGCGCGCATGCGCATGCGATCCCTCGCGATAATGAACGCCATGTTTGGTCGGCTCCGTTCCCAAGTATTTGGTTTGTAATGTTTCTTTGCTTTGCGATCTAAGTCTGGTTACTTTAATCCTATTTAGCATAGTTAGATATAGCGGTTCCGATAATATTTGTCGTTATAATTAAATGCATACCAAGAAAATAACTTAATTAATCAGGAAATTGTAAATGATTGGTTGTAACAGCTTTGAAATATCATAACTTTTATGTAAATACTTAGAGCAGGTTTGCGTGTTGATTTAAATTAATAACAGGGTTAAAGTCGAATATAGGAAATTGACAATTATCGTCAACTCGATCCTTTTTATGCAATAGTTCTGCGGCGTCATAAGGTGCTCAATTTCCTTTAAGCAAATTTTAATACATTCGAACCATTTTGATTTCTGACTCCCAGCACACAGAAAGACAGACATCTGTTTCGTATTAGAGCCAGGATACCATAGACTTCATGAACTGACATGTCAACATAATTTCGGTTTATAAAGGTATTAGAGAGGCATAAATTTAGGATAATATTTTATATCGATGACTGTTGTCCAAGATTGTCGCTTAAGCGGTTATGGTTCTTCTTATGAAAATGAGAGCGGTAATAAGGATTTGGTGATCATTGCATATTTGTAGACTCTCAGACAATGTCAGTTGGTCTTCCCTGAAGCGTTTGCCTTCTTTTTTTTCATCAAGTACTTTGATATTTTGGTTAAAGGTAGAATCTTTACTAATTGTATTAAGCTGAATAGTTTGTTTGTTTGCTTTAACGTGCTAATCTCAAGATCTACTGGACTGATTTAAAAAAATATTTAATTGTTAGATAGCCCATTTATCGAGGAAGACTTTTAGATTACTCTTTATCCAGTTGCGCGAAATTGTTCCCACGGGAGGTGGGTGAAAGCGCTGGCGGAAGCTAATGGTATTTTAATGCTGAAAGGATCGTTGATGACCCTCGCTTTCGCTTATGACTTAATCAACACCAAGGGATCACCATAAATAATACCATAGCTATCCCATGTTTCAGTGGTTTTATGGTTGTCACGCGACAAATTTATGGTATTTATGGGATACGTCTAATACACGGTAGCTTTAATGGTAATATAATAGGTTTTTGGTAGGTACCGTCATAAATTAAACGATTTGGTTATAAGTTTATATTTTTATGGGAGTTTTCGAATTGTGACGTAATAATCCGTTTCCCTTTTCGGTGACAGTCGTATATTATGGGGGAATGGGTCACGGGGATCGTAGGTGATGGGATGAGGTCTTTAAGCATTAATAATCTTAGTTTTACAATCCTAAGTCTTTTCTGTTTGGTGTGGAATAATGTTCTTTATAATAGCGATTCTAAAATGGATATCTTTAGTATCAGGTCTGTAGAGGAATGTATTGCGGAGTACATTTTTTTCTTCTTTTGGTTGGTATACAACGCATTTTGTTTGAGATAGTTATATGACATAACATTACTGCTGGGTTCCTTTACTAAAAATAAGATTTTATAACCTTAAAGAAACACAAGCCATTCCACGGAATACCACTAAACTAGAGTATTAAACCCTATATGGTATTACGAATATGGCCCACAACATAAGATTTGTATGGTAAATTTTATGGTCAGTGGGTCTAATACCCATAAAATGGAATGGTGAGTTTAACTGCCTGTTGATGGTGTGGGACCATGGTGTAATGTAATGCAGTGTTTAATGGTGTTTCATGGCGTCTGGTCCTGTAAAACTTTTGTGTTGGAAGGTTCCATCTGATGTAGATAAAGTTAATCTAAATGCTGATCAGCTTCTCCGCAAAGATGGTGTTAATTTTAAGATTTCAACAATATACGTAAGACAAGTCAATATGAATACTAATTTTGTAACGCTTCCTTGATAACGCTCTGATCTTCTTAATCAAGGTACAGATATGGCAGTAACCAAAGATACAGCCACAAAGGTCTTTAAAAGTCTTAATGGCCTAGTGGTTAAACCCTCTTCCAGTCTCTCAAGTATAAGTGTGCCGCTTCGATTCCAGGTCAGGGAAGAACCAATGCTCCCTTTCTAAGTTGTATCTTATCTTAAAGTAGGTACTTCTTGGATACCAATGACTGATTAAAGGTGAATTAAAACATGTCGTGGAAACCGGAATTATAAAGTCTAATAACAACCTGCATTGAGTGAACGTGTTGATTAACGCTCAATCTTTCTCCGTGTGAGAGGAGCCTAAGCCCAGCAGTGGGACGATAGAAAGGTAGATGATGATGAGGTCTTCTAGACCACAATAAAAGCTAACACCGAATGAACTACCAATACACCACTGGAGTAGTAAAAGATCATAACAGCCTCATAACTCAAAGTTAGTATTACAATAATAATTTTCAATTTGCACCTCCTGCGATACGATCTAACGGCTTGGCTGTCATTCGATACGCTTAGATTCGTATTGTGAATGTCATAACGGTGTTGGTGACATGTGGGCTTGGCATACATACTGGTTCCAGTACTTTTCAAGTACGCAGGCTTATGAAGGTGTTAGGATTTTTACGGGTTTTATAGCCTTACTGAATCAAGGACCTACCTAATTTTCATAGACGCGTTTACAAGAAAATTTAAATTAGGATTTTTGGACGAGCTTAAAAGATTTTTGCGATACATTTTCGAGACCATGCTGTTTGGCTTTTGTCCCCTAGACAAACGTGATTTCTGTATTGGCAATAATGACAGAGAATTAAAACCATTTGTACAATAAACCTTAACTATGCTTATTGTAACAGAAGATCCCTAATCAACACTTAAAATAATATACCATTGCAATCGCAAGAAATGTAATTCGCGCACGCACCATTGAAAAAAAAAAACGAAATCATAGCTAATTCAAAACGAATCACGCAATGAGACTAACTGTAGACTACGTAAGAGGCCAATGAACCCGGTGACATCGCGAAAATGTACCTTGATTTAGATGACTCTGTTGCTTACTTAATGATTTTGATTACCATAACTTCACGGTTTTTTGGCGAGTTAAAAACGTTTTTATTTACGGTTCATTCTTTAATGCTTGGTTTGAGTAAAAAATGTCTAGGCTGTGATCAATTTAGACTATTTTTGCTGAGAAAAACACTGATTAAGACAGTGAATCTATGATTGTAAAGTAGAACATTATTGAGAAAAAATATTGCTTTGAGAAATAAGAGTGTTTTTTAGAGTGTTATAGACCTACCCATCGCATTCGTAGCAACATGACTAAAGAGAACACAATCGCTAAAATCAGTCCAGAAATTTAGAATGTGCGAAAAAAAACTGACGCACAGAATAATTTAATCAAACAGTTCCTCTCACTCTATGAAATAAAATATAACCAATTAAAGATGCGTGAGGTTAATCCTAATATCTCTTTCCCACATCATCAAGAAAGTAAATATGATAAATTGATGTTAATATATTATAAGCAGTATAATTTAGATACTAATAACCTAGAATTAAATATTATGTCCATAGAAAACCATGTTGTAGATACAAACAACGCTACTGATACTGTATTATGTAAGATGGCGTTTTACGAACGAAATCTTTATCGCATACAAAATGGCAAATTATAGCGCTTTGATTTACATAATAGGACTAAGCTACTTTCCTTCCAATATTTGTGGCAACCGTGAAGAAAATGACTAACTAATTTATCGCTTCTGTTAATTTTGTTGTGTAATTATTTAAGAAATCTATCGAGTTACCACCGCCTATCAATCAATCAAAAATTTTAACTCAAATTTCGCACCAGCCTGTTATTAGTCTATCCATCACGCAAATTGTCACCCGTTAAAATCACATAAAATATTAATTTCACGAATCAATAGTATCGATCAATTGAATTCATTGTTCTGTCTAAAATGTTCCCACCTCCATCACCAAGGTCTGACCGTTCATGTTGCATGGCCATTAGCAAGTTCATGACCACCAACCCACTTTCCTTCATGACCTCCACAACCCTCGGAGAAAACAGATTTTCGCAATCCGATGTTATCAGCTAACAGATCTAATGTATTCTCCTGTTTATCATTGACCCTGGTCAGTCTTTACTGGATGTTAGAAACTTGATCGTTTACTTCATTTTCTATTTTGCTATCTTCTTAAGGTAGTACAGAATCAATTTTATTGATGTCTTCTTTATTTCTATAATGTCACAGAATGTATTAAAATTAATATTAGTCGCATCGAATTTTGTCTCATCGAATTATTTTCATTCCTTTTTGTATAGATTAGAATTCAATTTCATCTTGCAGCGAATCCACGGATGCATCTCTTAAATTATTTCAAGCATTACTTTTACTTCGTTTGCTTAAGTTATTACGTGCAGGTGCTACAAGACCTTGTTAATATTCCTGGGATTATTCCAATCGCAAGTTTTCTAACATTATCGTTATTATAATGTGTCCATACTCCATTCTAATCTGCTGACATTTTTACGCACAGTTGTAAAATAGATACAGTAGACTGTGAAGTTGCAGGTTTTCCTTTTTTATTGTTTTTATGTGAATAATTTACAGCTTTTTAAAATAGAATATGGGTGTTATCGTCCTTGCGAAATAATGAAGAAAGTATCATGTAAATAAGCTCAGTCGTTGTAGCTATTAATAAACACGGTGTCGACAAATTCTTGGTTTCCATTATTTTATTTTCTATTCAGCAACAAGCCCATATTTTAATTGGTCACGGTTCGTGTCCAAATACCAAATGTGAATTTAAGAAGAAGATACACAAAAAATATAACTATGATTTGTAGCCGATTGAAACCCGACAAAATTCCAAAGAATCCGATTATGTCAGAACGGATACTTGAATCCGTCAAAAAGCAACAAGAAATTTTGGGTTCCGAAACTCAAAGATTTATTCTTATTATAATGTATCTACTAAATTCCAACGGTGTCAAATTCGCAATTTATTGACAAATACTCAAATCCTCTTAGAATTTCCAAAGCATCAGATTACTAAACCGTTTAATCAAATCCTGAGGTGCAGACTTTAGGCTAAAATCGAATCGTGATCCTTAAAAATGTCTTTGTTGTCGTAAACGTTTATTTATTTTTGAAGACTTCATATTTGTATCGTGACGGGTTCAAATTGTATTTTGATGCAGTTTAACTCTGCAATAGCTGACAATGTCATGCATTTGATTAATATCCTTTTCGTCTCGACATTGAGATCATTGTTTCCAAAACAAATTTTAATCTAGATCGTATTCAAAACTATTGTCAAATGCTGGTTGAGAAGATGTCATTTTAATTTTAATAAATTATTTGTCCACAGGCAAGCAGAAAGATATCGAAATGCGGGTATCTGTTCGTGGCTCCTGGGTGGGACTTCTCCAATCCGCTCTACAGAACAAAGGTAAGATATTTTATTAAGTGTTTATCGATGATTCTATCATGTTGTACAGAACATATTTTAAAGTTCATGTAGGTACTAATATGAATTGATATTTTATCTGTTTTATTACTTTCAACACACACATCATCTTAATTTTCTGTCTCATCAAAATGAAACCGCAGCGAGTCTGTAATCTCGCTTCAATATCGGTAATCACTCGCACCCATTCCTGACCTCGATAAGCACCACACCCTCACTCCGCATGCTAATCACGCCAGTTGTCACAGTTCAATTGTTCCCCGATGCGCCTGCGCAAGTCCTTGCCCTCTAATTACTTTCCCGAAGTGATTTTCATAAAGTACTGTTATGTGTGGACCCCATTGTTTTGGCTTATGGGAATTGTGAATATGTAATGGTGTTTTGTTTACTTCATGTGGGAATGAAGGAAGTACACACACTATAAGATTTATTTGCAAAGTCTTATGAACTCAGTAGAAAGATGGGACGTTTAATTAACATATCTACTTATTGTATTTGTCGCTGCTTCAAGTTCGAGTTCTTGTAACCTGCCTTATATCTTACTTCCAAATAATCAAAAAGCTTATCGCTGTCATTTCATTAGTGCGAGCGCTAAAACCGAAAAATATTGATCATTCACCTCGTGTCCCGCCAAGCGAATTGATAACGCGAATCTCCTGTGATTAATAATATTCTGCCAACTTAAATTCGCGCCTTAAAAAACCGCCGCCATGTTTTTTTGACACTTTTTGGCGCCAAGACGCAGCCCCCTGCCGGGACTTTATCGTAATCTCCCGAGATTCACGTTTTGAAACTTCTTTTTTTGTTTGCATAATAATAATATTTCATTGCGTTCTTATCGACGGTGCCGTTCGTACCTGACTTAAACGAAACGACCAAAAAGTCAACAATGGATGCGTATGCGTCGTATTTTAGTATGTCTAATATTCGGATCGGTGATTGGTCGTATCATTTTCGGAACGGCCAGTAAGATTTGTGTTATGCATTTGTTTTATGGACGTTGCAATTTGTAATAAGAAGCTCTTGAATGCAGCCCGTCTGACTGATTAGTTTATGAAGGCAAATGTGGGTACTTCTAGTTTTCAAACCGGTTTATGTCATGATGAGTAATGACTACGATGTCTTCTGCATTCGACTTGTTTTTCATACAATTTCCCTGCACTGTCTTTGAACCTGAAACTGGTATTTGATAATAATGATTTTGATTTAGTATTAACGTAAGATGCAGCGTGCACTTCAATATAACCTGATTATTTCCGACAATTAATCATAACGGTCCTGTCAATTGTACAATATTAATTGTTCGTCGCCCTTATAGGGTATAAAAGAAGGTCTTTTTACCAGAACAATATCGAACTTTGTAACCTTCGATATTGATTGGCTTGTTTTTTTTTTTTTTTTTTTTTTTATTTATTAAAATATTTATTTATTTATTATGTCATTCGGTAAAATTAATTATATTTACAACTTATTTACAAACACTATTTACAATATTAATGGAAAGAAAAATAAAAAATATACATATAATACAAGTATTTATATAAAAAACTAAAAGGCGTCGAAAAATTCATCCCCATCGCTGTCTACTGGGAGCGTGCCCAAGAGGCTGGCAGCATTGCCACGTTGTATGGCAATGCTTATTCTCTGACCAAAGTAATAGCCAGCCTTTTGGTCACGGGTAGCGTCAACCAGCCGCTTAGATAACTCGTTGTATAGACTAAGAGCATTCGGACCCCACGATCCTAAGGTTTCAACCCCAAACGGTTCGAAAATATAGTTGCCGACGAGGCCACTATATTTCCGCCGCTTGAGGTTTTCCGCAGCCGCAGCTGCAGCAGCTGCACAGCACGCAGAACTTGCAAGATGGGATGGTGCAAGAGTATCAACGCAGGTCGCGTCCCACACTAAAGACCTACCCATCTTCCAAGGGAATAACGACATGCCGTCTGGTCTCTTACCATCGTCGCGTGCCAAGCCATTAGGTTCTAGTACGGCAGGGACCCCGACGACAACAAGAGCGCGACGAATGATGTCGTTGATATTTGCGTGCCGTGCAATACGGCCCGCGCTGCGGCTGCACGATAGGCCGTGGTGTCCGAGGCTGGTTACAGCTTCTCCACAGTGGCAGCGATGAGGAGATAAACAAGGAGCTCCTAAACGTAAACAGGTAGCGAGGCGGAAAGTGGTGTCGTCAAGCATGGTGCCAATGTTTGACGACGGTAGTGCCTGAAGCCAAAGCCCCGACTCCCATCTGCCCACAGCAAGTAAGCGCGCTCGCTCTGCAGGAGTGATTGCCGTTTCTATTAATTTATCCCGGGTTACTCTGCAGAGCGGCTCGTCCCACTGTCTCTGGGAAGATGGGTTGATGGATTTTAATGATGTATTTTAATGGATTTTAATAAGCTTGTTTTTAATGATGAAGATCAGGCAACTATCAATGATAGATTTGAATTTTACTCTAAAGATATTTTCATCGGTATATCGGTATTAAGACGGGTAACAGAGAAGAATGGAAACGGAAAACATATTGCACGAATCTCAAATAATTTGGGAATATGGCAGGAGATAGAAGAAATATTTTCATCGGCTTCAATCTAATAGGTATACGTCATTAATCTTTGGTGTAAACCATGTCTTTCCTATCCATCACACTACTCTTTAATTTTATTATATCATTCTGAAAATTTTCCCATACATAACCCTCCCTAGGGACATGAGGTCAGTCTCCAGGTCAAGGACAACCATAGGTACAGACTCCAGTACATCGACCTACCTGAAACTGTCAATTTTTTCTTATCCATTTTGAACCATATGCTTAAGCGCTAAAGTTGAAAATCTATTAGACGACCAGATAGCGTGGTGGTTAGTGAACCTGCCTGCCACGCTATAGGTCGCGGGTTCGATTCCCGCATAAGTCAAACATTTGTGTGCATGAACATGAGTGTTTCACTTAGTCTGGGTGTTTCTATGTATAATATGTATGTATTTACAAAAAAAAAGTATATAAGTATGTTTATCAGTTGTCTAGTACCCATAGTACAAGCTCTGCTTAGTTTGGGACTAGATGACGTTGTGTGAATGTGTGAGGGATATTATATTATATTATTATTATATTATTAAGGAAATTTGACAGATTGTAGTAGCTTGATGTGCTGGCGTACGTCCAAAATATAGCCTACAGTAAAAGTAACATTTGAAAAATGCCACACAGTTTATTATATGCCTGCCACGCCAAGAGCTAAGGATAATAGTGTTTACGACGGCTATAAATATGGATGTTCTGCGAAGCCCGATTAGGGTCTAATATGGCCGCGTTTTTAAAAAAGGCTGTGAAGGGGTTACTCCAATACATTGTTGCTGGATTTTTTATTGAGAGCTTATAAAATTAGATTCGTTTTCGTTTTGCTTTGATTAAGGGACGGGGTTTGGTTTTAAAATGTCTCGCTCATGCGTGAACGCAGTTTTCAAAATGGTTGAGGTAGTCTCTAAGATGCTTGTGTAGGAATATTCCATGTAATATCATTATTTAAAAGTGTATGAAATTCAGAGACCCTGTGTTTATTTATTTATCGCAAGCTACTGAAACTGTTACTTTTACTTAATCTAAGTCACATCACTAATGTGATATTAACTGGTTACTTACACGATAACTGTGATGTTTATTTTCACTGCAACAGTAGTGCGGGGTTACTTAAAATTATATTTTTGATGTCATAGACTTTCTAGCTATTTCGATTGTGGGATTTAATCGCGACCACAGCTGCAGGTGTAACAAAATATAGAGGGTACGCTAAGCATGATACGTGTTGGTTTGTAATTTTAGAAGAAGGAATTATAGAAACTAGTTTGGTGACGTCACCTAAAACTCTGATACTCTCTCTCAATTATATATTAAGTCAGTGAAAATTCCATGAACAACTTGAAAATTTCTGTTTCCCCCGCATTCTGTGAGAAATTCTTCATATATAAGTTAATCTATTACCGGCCAAGGTCCAACCATTATACTCATTTTTCTGATAACGAAGGTATTGCTATGAAATGTGCCTTCTATACTTCCTTAGTCTGTGGTTGTCAAGTAGTGCGGATCGCACGCACGACTGGTTGTAGAAAGCAATACTTAAATTATTTTTATTCCATTTTTATCCACACAGAGAACTAAGATTACATCAGTATTCTAAATGAGATTTTCGAAAAGCGTCTAGCAATAAATAGCTATTTATTTGCTCTGTTGCGACTGCAGTTGCAGCTGTATTTACAATTTTTTTAATGCCCCTGTTCGCTTCTTACTTAACAAATTAATTAAATAGAAAATAGAAAGCGCATTAGACGTTTCGCTCTTAGTAAGGTTGGTTAATTTGTATGCCAAGTTAAGCTGAGTTTGTTGCGGTTAGTTTATGGATGGAAGACCATAGTTTCTCAACAACTGCTACTGGTTGTCAACCAACGAATTTTAAATAGTATTAAACCTCATTTATATAGACAAATGTTTTATGTCTTCTATTTTTCCTTCCACACTCTTCAATAACAAAACATAAAATAAATATATTATTTTCATTCATTACAGCCTTTTTTATCGTCCCACTGCTGGGCACAGGCCTCCTCTCCCACGGAGAAGGATTGAGCAATATATTTTCATTATATAATTAATATTTTTAAACATAACCCATTCAGGATATCCAAAATTATAAAATTCGAGCCAATTATTTGGTCGATTGTATCCTAACAGCTGGAGGTCGAGTTCAAGAGAACAGTGCCTTGTAACAGATGTTGAATTTAAAAAATAATGTGTGCAAATGTGAGCATGTTTCAGCATAAATATAATGGCAGATTAATTTTTAAGGTTTCGTTTGCAAAGAGTGAAATAGGACCTTATCACTAAGAATCGCTGTCCGTCCGTTTATCACCAGGCTGCATCTTACGAACCTTGATAGCGAGAAAGTTGACAACTTCTGCTACTTCTATAATAAAATTAACAATATATATATCAATGGGCTATGACCGTCGTCCAAAAAATTATGTGTAGGTATTATGATTTGATGATGGTGATTTTTGGTAATGATACGGAATCCTACGTCTAATCTGACTCGCACCTGCGCGGTTGATATTATTACCTACTGAACTGACATTCAAATGTGTCAACCTTACTGGATAGTGAAAACTATCAAAAGGATAAACTCTATGAATCAAGACAGGAGAAATAATTTTGAATTCACCCATTCAAAAGCATATTAGAAATCACAAAAAAAAACCCAAACTTTTTTTAACCATCCAATTTCATCGACCCTCATGAGAAAACCACCCAAGTATAAAATTGAAAAATCCTGGAGTTATTTAAAAACAGAAATAAAAGGACAATTTTAAGCTTTGCCGTGATTATAATGATTATTTCTCATAGTTTTTAGAGTGTTTATTTACAGTAACGCGATTGGATCACTCCGAAACAAATCTTTCTATTACAAAACATCTGTCGGTTTGTTCATCTAAGTGATTTTTAATAACGACTTCCTTTGATGTACTGCTTCTGTTGTTTTTATAATAACTTAGTAGTTTAGAATAATAGTTAATAACTGCACACATAGGTTCAAAAGGTCCGAGTCATTATGTTTAATGGATTGTGTATCTCATGATATATGTTTTTTTTAATATACAAGTCAAGAATTGTATTGAGAAACGAATGCGGAAAAATATCTGCATTCGAATGTCTTTTTTTTATTATTCGTTTGTGTATTGTTATAGTTTAATTGCATTTTTATCAATAGTTTATTAAATGACACCGTTGGCACAATGGTGATCATACCAGACTGCTAAACTGAGGGTCCCGGTCGACATTTGTGTGATGAACATTCTTGTTGGCTGTGATCTAGGTGTTATAATGTGTATGTAGTTATAAATATACATGTGTAAAGCATATATAGTTTATCAATTGTGTTGGCACCCATAACACGATCTAATCATTGGTTGCCGTCTGTTTGTGGAAGAAAATATATTAAACGAAAGGCTTTTTTTTTAATTGATAATTATGAAATAATTTAATTCAAACCTATTTAAGTACATTAAAATTGTACAGAACAGCTGCAATGACGAATAACGAAGCGTTGACTGAGCAAAAAGGATGGATCTGAAAAAAATAAACAAAATAGAATACATATAAAGATATCCTGTAAAACTCCCAGCCGTTTTAACACACTTAATTACATTTGTCTTTATTAAGATTCTGGATGTTTTATCAATGAATTTATTCCTCTTTAAAAATACTTAATTAGCCGCTTGATCCTACTTCATATTTTTTTTAGTTTTTTTCTCAATAAAGTAGCGAACACAGGCTGTTAAGTGCCCGACAGATAACAGGACTAACTCAGAGGTTGATTTTTTTTGACGCAGCGTTAATTAAAACGTCATATTTTAAGTTGAAACCCTTGTTTCGTGAGATTGTTGATAAGTGGAGTGCATCGGGACGTGTGCATGCGTTACATTGTGTTCGTATTATGCACTTAAAATGCATATTTAAACCGCAGTATATATCTACTATGCACTAATAGACATGGTGTAGAATTTACAATCAGTATTTTTTTTTATAATATACTAGCTCCCGCCAGCGGTTTCACCCGCTTTCTGAGGGAAGTACTTTCCATACTCGGACAAAAAGTAGCCTATATGTTATTCTGATGTATAAGCTATATTGTGGTAAAGTTTCATTCAAATCCATTCAGTAGTTTTTACGTGAAAGAGTAATAAACATCCATACATCCATACTTACAAACTTTCGCCTTTATAATAGTAGTAGGATGAATCTGACAACAGTTTTGAATGTTTAAGGAACTTACAAAAACGCTAGAATATAATTGTCACAATCGGCCGAAAAAATACCAGCATAATAATTTTCTCTTGCAAACTTAGATTTCATGTTCAATAATGTTATTGTCAACTTTTATATAGTAATACTTATTGCTTTATATTTTGCTTGAAATTTCATTTTTTTATATTTATTCGGGTTATGCCAGTTCGTGCGTTACGGGTCGCTTGAACCACTTGACTTTTGTGACCAATGACCATTGTTATTTTATTATATAATTATCTACAATTATATTTATCAAACTGAAGAGTCGTTACGGGTAGTCAGAAGCCAGAAAAGACAAAGCTCTTTCTATCAATGTCAACATGTTTTCTGCGCGAGCAAGGCGCGACCTGGCAACTCGCATCATAATCACTTGTTGACTTATGTCAATCGAAGAAAAGAAAAATTACTTCAAAAATGACAAAATAAATCTTACGTCAATCTGTCACTTTTCTGTCATAGTGTCCATTCTCCGTTAGACAAAACTTGTTTCTACGGTTGCCATGCTGGAGATGAGATAGGCAGTCGCTCCACATTAAACACTGGTACCTACTCACTTGCATCTGTTTAAGACTGACAGCCGACCCCAACACATCTTGGGAAAAGGCTAGGCAGATGGCAGATGAGTCCCACAGTTTATTTAAAAACTTTACAATACACAAAAATAACTCAAGTGCTTTATAAGTATGTTCACAAATATCCGCGTTTAAATTGTAAGTAAATAACTATAGGTCAGGTAAATATTTGTCGCGCGGTAATCGAACCCTAGGAGACCGGAGGATGTACAACCTTCGAAATCCAGTAATATGTCACGTACCACAAATTATCATGGTTTACTGTATTATTATCGCAGGGTTGTATATTTAAGTAGCTAGTAAGAGGTAAGCTGACTCCCAATAAACAAAAATACAACCGCTTCACCCCGGAAAGCCGGACAACTTGTCATACCTACCAATGAGGCATCGGATTGTTGCATAGGCAGTCGCTTCATATACAGATGCCAGCAAATCAAGCTACTACAATGTGTCAAATTTCCTTTTTAGTTTTTTCACCTATATCGCTGAAGCGTATGGCTCAAAGTAAATTAGGAAAATATGATATATTCGGGTAGCTTGATGTGCTGGCGTCTGTGAAACACTGGTATTGGTTATACTGGAAGCCAACATTTTCATAGTTGAGAAAAGACTAGGCAGATTATTGTCAGCCCGGAAAATTGAACCCAATGCTTCTGAAGCTTGACTACTAGACCATTTTGACAAACTGACAATCTAAAAAGTTTGTTAAGTATATTGAATACCATTATTTTGTCTTAAACGAGAACTTCAACGCCTAAATATGAGAACGAAAATATTATCTCATACAGCTGTCTTTGTCATTCCCAGTGCTTAAGAAAAGGACAGAGCCAAGGATTGCACGCTCTAGTCACGAGCAGGGGTTATGATATTAAAATCTGCTTATTTTCGACGTAGGTACAACCATTGGGCAACTAAGGAGTGGTGTGCTCACTACACGGTTTTATAAAGAATTGACCCCACCGCTAGATAAGCTAAGCTATAGTTTCTTTGTTTGAAAAAAACACTATTATTTGAATTTGGAAATTGGCATTTTCTGGTTCAGCAGGCTTAGCATGGCAATCGTAGAAACAAGTTTTGTTTACTGGAGATTGGATATAATGACAGAAAAGTGACAGATTGACGTAAGATTTCTTTTGACATTTTTTGAAGTAATTTTTCTTTTCTTCGATTGACATTAAGGCTACAAGTGATTATATGCGAGTTGACAGTTCGCGCCATGCTCGGGCAGAAGACATGTTGACATTGACAGAAAGAGCTTTGTCTTTTCTTGACAGAATATATATAACATCGCCATGCTAAGCCTGCTGGTGAATATTGCTTAATTTTGGAGATCACCCGTAATTAATATTATAGGTAGATATCATTACAACGAACCTGACACTTTGGGGCCAGTTTCACCGGATAGCCAGTATCTACCAAATAAATTCAAAAATGGAACAAAATTTGTATGAAATTATCTGCCAGATAAACTATCTGGAACTTATCCGTAACCGGTGAAACTAGTCCTTGGTCTTATACCCCCTTAATATAAAACGTGGTCTTAAAAAAGTACCAGCTTTAGTACTAGCTTTAAACCACCATCCCAAACAAACTTAAGGGCCTAAACCTAGCACTAAACCCGGTACTTTTTAAAACCACGTTTTATAATAAGGGGGGTAGAGTTTAAGTCTAACCTTTAAAATAAGCGTAAGCAAGTAAGCCTATAAGTATATCTATAGACAATAAAATGACAGTTTGAACTTATATTTTTATTTATAAACCTACTTAGATATACGCAATGCTCTAATCAAGTTATTTCGCGTCACTAATGACGCCATTTACAATAAACTGATTTTGATCGCGTAGCCTGCCATAGCATAGCTTGATCGACACCAGCGTCCCACCGACATTACTTCGTCGGGCGTTATGAAGCAACCAGGGTACTATAATTTGTATCGATCTACTATTTATTTATGGGAAACCAGACAGGTCTAGATCGGGTACTAACTAGTCGCCTGCTTCAGTGTCTAATGGGTCGATAGTGATGTCAATATGGAACTAAATCGACTACTTTAAGAGGTCACATCCCTACAAATTTTAGCATTTACATATAATATTAATACGTATTGAAGGTATCAGACAGCGTAGACACGAAGCTAGACTAGAATTGTTTACCTATGAAACATAAACTTTAGATATTCATTTGTATTTAGGTATGTACAGATGCCAGCACATCAAGCTACCCAATACTGTAAAATATTCCCAATCACATTTAAACCCACCAGTTGAAAATCTATTAAGGAAATTTGACAGATTGTAGTAGCTTGATGCGCTGTGTGTCTGTAACTACATACATGTAAATATCTAAAGTTTATGTTTTATACGTAAACAATATTCTAGTATTTCCTAGTTTCGTCTCAAACCATCTTAAGCCATCTCGTCTTTATAGCAAAGTCTGTCAAATCAAATAAATTTCATGTCTTTCAAAAGCTCAAAGGTTTCAATATATTAATTCCATACAAATAGGTATATACTAAAAATCACATCAAGCTAATACTAACTTCAGTTATAAATTAACCGAGTCACAGACGGTTAATAACTTAGGAATCGATAACCAATGTGATTTTCTCGATATTGCGGTTTGCTGGCATTTATGACCCGAATCACTATTCCGTGGTCTCGACATAGAATATTCAATATACCAGATAGGACTATTGAAGAGTATACACTATTGAAGAGTGTATGAATAAAACCTTTCTACTTAATCGATCAATTAATTTCTTTACTAATATAATAATAATGGCGTCCAGACCGACTGTCGGACAACTGCAGAGGACATGTTATAGTGCACAAGCATTTACGCAGATACAGGTGCACTCTCTAATCCCTCACTCTCATAGTCCGATGGCACGGCAATCTGACACGACCGGAGAGAGATGAGGTGCATGACTGACACTTACGGGCCCTCCGATGCACGGGTGAATCAATCACCAATTTCTAGGCAACGGGTTGCTTTATGAAGGTCTCTTAAAACTCCAAAAAGGCGATTTCGTCCCGACTTGGGAATTGAACCCGAGAACCCGTGCCCAGCAGTAGTGTTACGCGACTATTAGACAATTGAGGCAGTCAGTTGTCCCTGGACTTATAATAATTACTACAAATTAAGAAAAGTAAACATATTTCTTCTAGAATAACGGTCATGTCCTGATTATAATTTATTGACATCCAGAACTTGTCAACTGACCCTCACATGTGGTACCTTCGGTACGTCGCATCTGTTAGATATAGGTAATCATCAGTTAATTAAAGTAGGATCTAGCTTTCTCCAGTTAATGCTGAGAACCTTGCAGATCTAGCTACGATTGTGCTGCGACCAGCAAACTAGGTGATCGGAACAGTTTAGGGGTACAAGTATCATTTTGTGTGGTTTGTTCGGTGTGAAGCTGTGTAGAAGCCAACATGTGTTGATTTTGATTTTTAATTGATTTATTGTTTATCATGTAATAATTTGAGATTGGATTTGTTTTTGAATAAATCTGGTGCCTCTAACCTAACAGACGTACTTGTGTTGCTGGGGAGTTTGTTGCACCACTTCTTCTTCCCAGCGAGAACACATACGAAGTGCTGAGAGGTGGAGGGGTTTTGGGGGTTGTATTTAGTGTTGTCGTTCGAAAAGTGCTGATTTATTAGCCTAATTTGAATAGATAATTTTGATTTTGTTAGAATGTTCTCGAAAGACTTTGGTAACTGAAGAAATTACACTTCGAGAATCAAAACTGATTTTTAATAATATGACATCAAGCATTTTGTGATAAGCTTTTGAGTTAATGCGTTGAACTTGAAACGTTGTATTAAGATCTAATTGGCTTTTTGGTCAAGCTGTGTTCAAACCAAATTTTTGCTCAGAATCCGAATAAACATTTATTATGTACTTTAACAAAATAAATTAACAAAAAATATCAAGTTACTCCATACGAGCTGGTAATATATTTAAGTTAATTTCAATACAGTAACATTAAAAATACAGAGAGAGCACGAGACTGCGCACACGACCTGTTTTTCATACAATTTGATCAGGTTTTTCATACATACTTCATACAAGGCGAATGTGTTAACATTAAAAATTACTTGCACTTGCTGCCTTTAGCTATACAAGATGTAAGGGCCACGCCAGACTGGGTGAAAGATGGCAAATTTCATAACGTTGGACCTTCTTTTTCTTGCGCTGGGAAAAAATGCTTTTACGCATCCCCTTCAAGTAAAGTCGTTCCTGGGTACACTCCCAGTTGGCAGCGATAAGGAGGAATTTTTTGATGCTAACAATCAACTAAGCATTTTTTTGGATGTAAGCAAATTTAATTAAAATTAGTAAATAAGTTGTAAAAATCCATACCAATATTATAAGCAGCAGAAGAGTTTCTTTCTTTGGTTGAACCCGCTATCCGCTATATCTTGGGAACTACTAGTCCGATTTGAAAAATTCTTGCAGTATCACATAGGCGATTTATTGAGGAAGGCTATATATATGCTACTTTTTATATTGGTGCGCGGAGTTGTTACACTGTCTGAAGTAAACCGCTGTCTAAAGCTAGTGTATAATAAATTAAAAAATTATGTTAAGGACA
Organism: Heliothis peltigera; assembly: GCA_958496145.1. Classification (NCBI taxonomy): domain Eukaryota; kingdom Metazoa; phylum Arthropoda; class Insecta; order Lepidoptera; family Noctuidae; genus Heliothis; species Heliothis peltigera. Next base: position 1,568,012 of record OY292326.1, on the reverse strand, counting down.
GGATGTAGCTTTGATTCGTTCTCATGAAGCAGCTTCCTCAAGTTGCGTGTCAACGAGTATAGCTACTAAATATGACTAGTAATGATGGCATCCAGGCCGATTGTCGGCTACGGCGGCCGTTCTCTTTTATGGACCTCAGCCAGCTGCGCAGGACATATCATAGAGCACAAGCATTCGCGCAGATAAAGGTGCACTCTCTATTCCCTTACTCTCATAGTTTGATGGAACGACAATCTGACACGACCGGAGAGAGATCAGGTGCAGGACCGATATTTACGTGCTCTCCGATGCACGGGTGAATAAATCACCAACTTCCAGACTCTAGGCTGCTTTATGAAAGTTTCTCAAAACCCACAAAGCGTTCCGGGAATCGTACCCGAGACCCCGCGCACAGCAGTCGCGCCTTGCGACTACTAGACGAACGAGGCAGTTATACAACTAATAATACCGTCTATACCGGTTCGGTCATCCAGTCTGGACGGATGTTTACAAAACAAGTTGTAACATCGTAAGGGAAGGCTGATGTCGTTTTAATGATATCCTTTAATGCATAAATAATGCGAGCATTAGCGGCCATAGCGAATGTACTCTGTGATGCAACGTCTGATAACAACGCAGGATTTTTGTGACGTACCTACTCAACCTTATTATTGGCGGATTTGGTGAAAAAGGACTCATTTTTAAGGCAACCATTTCGTCCATTGTGATTCCGGTATCATGCTTAAACAATACTAATCAGATTTATTTATAGTTGTTGCTATAGAAATTTGACATTTCAATCATTTATTTTACTGACAAATCGACCGAAAATCGCGATGACAATTGCTATCGTGATTCTATCCAGCAATTCCTATTCTTACACGATTCAAAGCACAAAATTTCAATATACATATGTATGTACAGAAGCCACCACATCAAGCTACTAATTAACTTTGAACCGTATTCTCCAGTGATAAAGTTGAAAATCTATTAAGTAAATTTGACAGATTGTAGTAGCTTTATGTGCTGGCGTATGTACATGATAGTAAATAACAAATCAATCCAAACAGTATTAATATTAGAAAACAGTAGGACATGTGATATAGTTACAAAAGCGGCGGCAAGCGTGACGCGTTATCAGACCAGAACGGGTGCAGTTTCACCACGTTGCGATGCAAATTAACGGCTTTCTATCGAACCAATAGGATTTTTGTTTATAGTGATAAAGTTCCCTTAGTAGGTAGGTATGCCTTTTTTGCTAGATTGCAACTTTAATTGGTATATTAGGAGTTAGAAACCGTGCAGTCGGATTGCGCGCTGAGAATAACCCTTTCGACACTATATTGAAAAAAATAAGTACAGACGCCAGCATATCAAGTTACTACAAACTGGCAAATTTCTTTAATAGATTTTCAACCTTATAACAAATTGGTAAAATTTTACAGAATCGGATAGGTTGACCTGCTGGCATCTGTCCTTTTTTGTGTGTAATCATGCAGGGTGATGCTCAAACATTCTCGTAGGCAACTACACAGTAACACTAAACTTTAAGGCAAAAACTACATAATAATTTCGAAAACAACTTGTAATACCGCGCATAAGCAAGTTCCTAGCGTTATTCAATCTTATATTACCAGCACGGTATCCAGCCAACAAATTACTCAAAATACTACAATAGACAGACAAAAACAACCACACTTTATGTATACGAGTAATACAAACAAAATTGTTGTCTATGCGTGCAGCGCGGCCGCAATGCGGAAGCGGCAACCGCATGCCGCCGACAGACAAACCAAACTACATACTACTACACAGCAATTTTAGCTAGGAGTTTAAAATATTAGAATAGTTGGTTGTCATACTGCGTAAATTGTGTAACTGCTGGAAATGGACTTGGGGATTGAACAAAGTAAATCTTTGTGAACGTTATAAAGCTGGAGAGTTTGTTTGTTCGTTTGTTTGCATGCAAGCGCTTATTTCAGGAACTACTGGTCCGATTTGGAAAATTATTTCAGTTTTAGATAACCCATTGATTGAGGAAGGCTATAGGCTAGTGCGTGGAGTAATTTCTTCGGGATTTTCGCGGTTGAAACATCTGGGAGAAGCAATATATTTTTTTAAGCTAAAGTAGGTAGATTGTTATGAGCGCTGTAATCTCAGGCCATCACTAGAACTGGCTGAAAAGTTCTTCTATGCAAGTAAAAATGTATATCCGCGATATAGAGATAATCAAGAAATAAGTACATTTGTTTAAAAAAATATGTATTCTTAAATGCAACTTTGCATGACTTTAAAAAATATAGAATTTATTAGTTACAATTGTTTTGCGGCTTAATAAAAATTGTTAACAAGTTTAAAAAAATATATATTAGCAAAACGTCAAATCAATCATAATAATCAAAATAAATTAAAAACGAATATGTTTGAATTCTGTATTCAATTATTTTCCATATGATTAAAATGTATTATTATAATAATGCTTATTGCTAATGCATTTCCGACACCTGATCACGGTTGTTCCAATGATAACATATCTGATAAAATATTTATTTAATGCGATTAATCTGTTGATAATTTGGCGCCAAAATCCGTGATTGATAGCAATCGACTCGTGAAATCGATATGAATTATATTTGTGATCAAATAGCATTGGAATTTTTCGACAAGATTACAAATTATGATTATAATGTTTTGCATTATCATTTTTAATAATGCTTTTTTGGGTAATTTCTTATGTAAATTATGATGTTTTAGAGAATGTTGTAGCATGGATACATGACATTCATAGTGTTAGAGAGATAGTCATGGTGGTCAAAGCATACAGTGTATATTGGTTAAGTCTCGGGTTCGATTCTAGGTCATGCAGATACCAATGCGGTTTTTCTGAGTATATGTATGTTGGACACCGATGACTGATTAAAGGCGAAGGAAAATGTCTCGAGGAAACCTGGACTATAAAGTCTGAAATCACCAACCCGCACCTAGCAAACGTAGTGATTAACGCTCAATCCTTCTCTGTTTGAGATGAGACCCGTGCCTAGCAGTCGGATGATAAAGAAGGGCTGTTCATGATAGTGTTAGAACGGTGCGATTATTATACTAATAGAAATTAACTTAAGTTCCCTGTTTAAAATTGAGATTTTTATGAACGTTGACTCTTAGCCAGCCATATCAAGACCTAAGACAAAGCAAAAACTCACAAAAAAATCTACAAATACAATCCCAGACAACAAACAATTTCCCGTTCTCATAACACAATCGTACTTATCGCGCAAAAAACAACAAAATCCACACAAGAAATGAGTTCATTAATATTCCCCATATCAGAACAACCGGAGTTAAATGTTAATTTGTTTTTTCTATCTTAACAACCGGTTGGTTGGTCCTGGCCTATTACGGGAGTAACCGGGAAGTGGTTGATGCACCCTCAATTACCACGAAGAAATGGAGTAGTTGCGGACACACGGTGTGAAAGGATGTAGAGCAGATGTGTACGTAAAAAAAATAAAGAAGAAAATGATTTCATTACGAAATTAGAGACGGGTGCTTAATACATATAAATATAAAATAACAAAAAAAAAAACATGAGTATGTCTGCCGGGCTACGGCTTATTAGCAAGAGTTACCGAGACCCTGGCACAAAAAGACCTCCAGAAGGAATATAGTGGGTTTTAATCATTAAGAGTGACGCTCCCTCTAGCTGCACCTACAGCGAGAGGAATCATTTGAAGATATTACAACCACGTATCGTATCTTGGTTTCACCTACACCATGTCATGAACGTGATGAAAGACAACAACAAAGCTACATTCAGACAAAAGTAATTTTAAAATCATCATCAGCCTCTTAATCGTCCCACTGCTGGGTACAGCCCCCCCTCGCGAGAGAAGAGAAGAGAAGGTATGAACTGTAAAACTTCAAACAGATAAGACATAAAAATAAACAAAAGCAGTTGCTAATTACGTGTCCACATTGAAAGAGGCATTTGCTTCAATATTGCAAGGGAAACATAAATTCTAAAAGGCTTGAGTAAACAAACAGTAAATGCGCTGTAATAGTGACATTTCACATAAAATAACACATCTTACAATTCCTACTGCAATACCCATATTCGACTACCCTTTAATACGTAACTGCATTTAACAACATGTGAGGCGTAGCATTCAAAAGATGAAACAAATAACTGCAGTGCGCATGTACATCGATTTGTCTAACTGTACTTTCTATACTTGGGCATAATTCTATAGGGATGCTTTTAGACTTTCCCAAGCGTATGTCACGTGGCCGCAACGGCTCACGCCTGCGTTTGCGCACATAACGCTAAATCGGCGCGGGTTTAGTGCGCAGTCGACACGCCCCCAGTTAATTGGTGTCGTCCGATGCGCAGGAATGTGCGCGCCGCGGTAATGCTGCGGTCCGTAGTAGTTTTATATTTAAAGGAAATGGACGCTTTTATGTCTTTTGTTACTGTGGAGGACTGGACAATGAATGAATGGCCGCCGAGTTTAATGGCGTTCCCCATTTGTTTTTATGTGTGATGCTGCTTAACAGATTTCGCTATAAATTATCGTATCTATCGAATAATGTCGTGTATAATCAGAAATTAATTTTCTTTCTTGCTTGCGTTTTATTACTTTTGATACTTCTTTTATATCCAAACAAATCAAACACGAATTTTAATTAAAGTTCACATTGAGCATCGTCAAAGGTTTATGTTATTATTTTATCACATTTTTATTGCATTATCGGCGTGTCCCAGGTATTTAAGTTTTATGCGCTCATAATGTTTAGTTATGCTCATGAGGGCTGTGAGGGCGTAGACCTCTCTAATTGCTGGTAATTTTTACGTTTTGATCGAAATGTTGGTACGAGGCCCTGTGAAGAATGCCGCCGCTGACGTTCTCCGCTATGCGTTACAACTCACGCAGGGTTGATTAGAAAAGTATTTCGAGTTTTTATGTTTATTGTTACAAGCGTATTGAGAAATGTATTTCGACAAACGATAGTGCGATGTCGAAACTGTGAGAGTATTGATTTGTTTTGTTTTCATTTTATGAAGTAATAATTTTTTTTCGTGATTCGGTTACATAGGTAGAAAATTTGAATTTAAAATGGTAGGTATCTGTTCTGTTTGCCATGAAGAGTTCATTTTTATAACAAATAATTTATGAATGACCACATTACATAGCGACAATTGAAGTAAACTGGGACTATATTTAAATATCTTAATAAAAATTAAAAATAACTCAGTAATATTTTATTTTCTTTGTACAAGAACGTTAGCACGTCAAGCGAAACGCCTACCAAAACTGTGAAATTTTCCTAATCAACTTTGAACCGTAAGCTTCAGCGATAAAGTTGAAAATCTATAAAGGAAATAGCTTGATTAGTATAAAGCTATAAACGATTTGGTTCCAACTGTAAGCTTGTAATATAGTTAATAACATTTTTTTTTATAAAACATTTCCTAATTCCCTTGTATCCTGTCCGCTGAACAAAGCGGCCGTATGTCAGCGTATATTCCGCGTTCCAGCCGCACTATCATAATCCGTAGTTAGAGCCTTAATACCTAATTGAACACTTAAACTGTCTGAAAATATTCACTTAGGAATGCTGGCAAATTATACCCTGGGTACCTCAACATTAAACGAAACGGTATTTTTATTGAAATTGCGTTTTGTAAACTCAAGTATCATCAAATGGTTAGCTTAGCTGGTCTCTTAATTAAATTACTGTTGATTTATATAAGTTTTTCTATTTATATCTATACTTGTATCATAAGCTAACTGTTTCGCTGGCGCCCTGGAGGACTTTTTCCCGCATCTGGATTAAAAGTAGCATTGTCAGTGTGGTATAGTAAGGTTTGACTTTTCGCGGTCAGTCCGCGAATGGGTGACCATTTTATAATGACGAGTTCCTCCATATTTCAGATGGCCGGTTGAATTATAGGTCCCGACTGTTATGTGACTGGAGGTGAGATAGGCTGTCGCACAAAAAGTGAAGCCTATATCCTTCCTTAGGCTATAAGCTATCTTTGAACCAATCATTTAAATCGGTTCAGTAGTTTTGGCGTGAAAGCTAGAGACAGACAGAGTTACTCTCGCATTTAAAATATTTGCAAGGATAAGTAAGAGTGCAGCTTTAAACACTACATAGATATAAAAATAAAGATTTTTAGACGAACGAACAGATATTCTTATTTTAGGTACAGACGCCAGCACATCAAGCTACCCATCATCATCATCAGCCTATCGCAGTCCACTGCTGGACATAGGCCTCTTCAAGTGCACGCCACTGAGATTTTCGGCTTCAAGCTACCCGAAGCCGTCAAATTATCCCAATGAACTTTGAACCATATGCTTCAGAAATAAAGTTGAAAATCTACTAAGGAAATTTGACATATTGTAGTAGCTTGATGTGCTGGCGTCTGCACTACAAAAACAATCGTACTTCTCATAAATGACATTACATTGGACCCTAACAAAAATGCACTTACACAACACCTGTGTCCAAAACAGGTTCTAATTATTACCTAATTATACTTCATATTGATTTGTAAAACAGGTTCGAACCCAGGTACCGTATTGAACTAATGCTTTAGCACTTCGATCAAGTAATGTTTTAACCTTCTTTTAACTTGAAAGGTTATTTACTCGTTTGTTTAAGTCAATAGAGATGCGTTTTTGAGTACCAAATTATGTTTACTTTTTTGGTTAAAAGATAATGTATTTTGTGTCTTTAATAACAAGACACAACAATACTCTTTGGTTAGACTGGCGTCAGACTTACTGGCTTCTGACTACCCGTAACGACTGTCAAGGATGTTCAATGACAGCCGGGACCTACAGTTTAATGTGCCATCCCAAACACAGTCATTGTTGTCCAAGATAAACTTAAAAAGTACGTATAACTTAGAAATGTTACATCGGTACTTGCCTCACCTGGAATCGAACCCGCACCCTCATACTCGAAAGGCTGGTGCTTTACCCACTAGGCCACCACGACTTGTCATCATCAAAAATTTTACGTTTATAATATTATTTTGACACAGTACTTATCTGTTAATCCGTGAATCGGGCCTTAAATATCATTTATTTATTTTATACAAATTACAGACATATTAGTAAACTAAATATACATTTAAACAGTTATATATAATATACATATGTTGATAGCACTATTTTGCTTCTTACATCCATTGCACAGTACAACAGTTGACTTGCAGTAAGAAAACAGGAAACGAAAAATAATGATAGAAATATTTTTTCTCGGCTTGCGTGCATTGCAATTTGCTTAGAACCCTGGGAAGGGAGCTACGGCTGGATACAAATTGCGGCACGGTAATAGCTACTTTTATATCTAAGGCTAGACTTGTAATGTTACAAATAAATCCCGCGCAATAGAAAATTAACAAATTTAGAATTTTCATTAAATTTTTGGTTGAAGATAAAGTTTATATTGGTGTCCAAAATACACGTAGGAAGGGCATTATACCACCTTAATATAAAACGTGGCTTTAAAAAAAAGTACCACCTCTAGTGCTAGCTTCAAACCATCTTCTTGAACAAAGTTAATGGTCTAAATCTAGCACTAAAGCCGGTACTTTTTAAAACCACGTTTTATGATAAGAGATATAAAATTGCCCCGGTACTTGCCTGACCTGGAATCGAATCCGCACACTCATACTTGAGGCCACCAGGATTTTTGTTTTATTAAAATTTCCATTGAAAATAACTCTTTAAATATATAAAGAAATCGTCTCCAAAATTTAAGAGAATTGGTGAAACGGCAAGATTGTCATTCCCGGCATACCGTGTAGACGTCAGCTGATGTATGACATCGGCTAGTCGCCTGGGGCCAATTACTTTCACTGAACATCTTTTTATTTCTGGTCGTGGCGATAGACGGAACGTTTGTATAGTGTGGTGTCTTATTTACTAGAAGTGTTAAACTTTGATAAGATTAAACTAGGAGACTTCTAGAGTCCTATACCCTTGCAGACAACATATAGACTATAGTAGATCCTGACAAGCAGTCCTATCAAGGGGTATCGCGTTTGCCAGGTGACTGGGTTTGAGTAGGTCAGATAGGCAGTTGCTTCATGTAAAGCACTGGTACTCGGCTGCATTCGGTTAGACTGGAAACCGACCTTAACATAGCTCGGCAAGAGACTAGGCAGAGGATGTAGAAGTGCAGAGATATAGAAGTAGATATATGCACGCAGGTAAAAGAAGAGACAATAAATTCAGTTTCTGGAACTATCTGAGTCACGACATATGGTAAAGATCTGAATTCTAATCTTATAAAGCTGGTTATAAGCAAAATAAATTCCCCAACCAACATAACTGGTCTATGGCAGCCATCACATAAAAAAAAATTACGATTGACAGACATTTAAAAGTTACTTCAGCATTTCGTAACACGAAAGTTAAACACGAATATTACTTAAGAGTGAAATTTCTTCAATAATAGCCCCGATGAAATAATGATAAGTTTCTTTTAATTAATAGAACTATTGTCGAAGATGAGTTGTGTTATTTTTTTCTGCTTGTATCGTGAATAGTAATATTGTTTAGTCAATTATGGTGTAATAGGTGTTAACGGATAATAGATAAGATTAGTTATTGATATGTTATCTCATATTTAATAATGTAAGCGATTCGCCCGCGCTGGGAGAAATTAGTTATTTAATAAATTCTTTGTTGGGATGACTTTGCAGACTTGAAGGTGGAAAGTGGTGGCTATTAATACTTATTTAGTCTGTAATGACTAATCATGTTATAACGTAGTCATCATCATCAGCCTTTTTTACTGTCCCACTTCTGGGTACAGGCCTATCGTCGTCCTCGTCCCATGGGAATAACTCGTTTAGAAACTACATTAAGCCTTCGGCTTCGGGAAAGCTGCTTAAACTTGGGGGGCCCATAGGGTCAAAGCCTGCCGGGGCTACGATATTACCCGAAGGAGTTACCACACTCCTGGCTTCTGGGGGTCCTGGGCCGTCCCTTGCACACACAGCGAGAGGAGTCATGTGATGATTTCTAATCTAGAAGAAAAAAGAAGGCACAATAGCAGAATGAAATATTTATTATCAGACCAGTTCCTTAGATAGGCACGGTTAAACATACTCTTCACCTTTATATTCTTAATATACTCGTATATGAATAACGTGTCGCGTTGTTTATGTGCTATGAACTTCTAAACTACTTAACCGATTTTAATCAGATTTGCACACCATGTGCAGTTAGATCCAACATAAAAGATAGGATAGCTTACATCTTATTTATAGTCGCAGTAATATATTAACAAAAACCTTAACCACAGCAACGCGTGACCGGGTCTGCTAGTATAAGAAGTATACTTAAAACTGTGCTTCGTAATGAACAAGGAACATAGAAAGAATAAACTCACCAATCACACGCAATGTATAATAAGCTGCTTTAGTTATGGAAGTCGATTTCCCGTGAAAAGCCATCAATGGCTTTCACACTTTTCCGGCGTTTATCGTCTTCCTTTCAACGCGAATGGGTGGAAAGCTCTGACTCATGGAGTGAAAAGTAGGTCGGTGGCGCAGTCATTATGGGGATAACGGCTCATTGTTTGTGGGCGTCAAATATTGGAGTTCTTTTGTTTTGGGAGGGTGGTAAATACGTTATTGGTGTTTCTTCCTTGTTTGTTGAGTTAAAATAAAATTGTTTGGTTTCAATTAGCACTCAGGACTTCTTTTGTGTCAAAACTGTACATTAACATAATCTCCTCTTTAACAAAAATAATCTTCGCAATAAGTATAGCTAATTACGTAATTATATGGAGTAGATAAGTAGCTAATTAAGAACAAAATATGCAATATTTAACATGCATAAACACTTCTCTTTTCCACCTATCCTATTCTCGAGCTGATGGTGGCTGCTGTGGACGGCTTCAGTCTAACCAGTCTAACCAGGTACAGCTGAGTACTAATATTTTACATGGAGCGACTGCCTATCTTACCTCTTCGACCTGGGCGACCTGATACCCTAAAAGACTAGTTGACTTTCTGGCTTCGGTCTACCCGTAATGACTTCCAAAGATTTTTAAATGACAGCCGGGACCCATCAATTCTCATAAGCACTTGTGTTTCTTACTTGAATGAAATACGAGCACATATAGATGCTTTTTTTTCGTGGGAAACCATCAAATGACCCCGCTGAGGGTGCAGCTGGAGGGAGTGACAGACTCTTACTGATTAACACCCACTATGTTCCTTCTGGAGGTCCACGACATCCCCCAGCTCCGGACGTAGAAGTGTCTTGAAATAACACTAAAATTACTTGTAATCCCAGTTATTCTAGGGTTTTCAAAGCAGACGAAGTCATGGCCTGAAGCTAGTCCAATAATATCATCGTACACAGACATATAGAGGTGGCAATAATAAATTGATAGACGCATGCGCAGGCGGCGCATTGTACGCATGATAATAGCAATGACATTTGAGCTCGCCCTACTTAGAACAACGGTGCCCACTGCAGTTTAATCATCTTTAAATTTAGTGTTATTATATGTTATTTTATCGGCGATAAATCGTCATCCGCCTAGCCTTTTCCCAACTATATTTGGGTCAGTTTCCAGTCGAACTAGATGCAGCTGAGTACCAGTCTTTTACATGGAACGTATATCTCATCATCATCACAGCCTTTTTTATCGACCCCACGGAGAAGGATTGAGCGTTAATCACCACGCTTGCTCAATGCGGGTGGGTGATTTCAGACTTTATAGTCCAGCTTTCCTGAAGATGTTTTCCTTCACCTTTAATCAGTCATTGGTGTCGAAGATAAACTTAGAAAGTACGTATAACTTAGAAAAGTTACATTGGTACTTGTCTCACCTGGAATCGAACCCGCACCCTCTTACTCGAAAGGCTGGTGCTTTAACCACTAGGCCACCACGACTACATCTACGGTATATCTACGGCGAAAAATCTAAGAGCCACACAATAATATGCATTGGTTGAGTTGGTATGGCAATTCTATATTCGTCTTGTTTTAAAACCTCGCTTGTTCCTGTCATAAATTAAATTGAAATCTTACCTTACAAGTTCTGAAATGTCCTCTTAGTTGGCTTATGATCGTAATACGATAGGTTCCCAGTACATTATGCGGGATATTTAATTAAAATTCCATCTGTTATGTGTGTGTGAATGCAAAAATATAATGTAAATCCTTTTTGGACTTACAATGTATGAACACTTCTAGAACACACGGTTTTTTTAAATCGATGAGTGTTCTTCTTTTAAAATTGTGAATATCGTGTTCTCTTTTTAAACAATATTCGCCATATTGCTATCTTAAAAACCGTTAAATTCCCATTGGATGCTGGATTATTTTAAATTGGTCATAAAACTAGAATTTTATAGGCGTATTACATACATCGTTTCATTTATCAAAAACATTTAACATCGATTTTATTGCTTTATTGATAAATAATAATCATATGCACATAGATTGGGGTCCATTATTACTGTCGAAGATGTAATTTAAAAAAAATAGACTCTTTTTAATATTTTTTGCGTACTTTAATTGAATGTCATTGAATCCTACTATTATTATAAAGGCGAAAGTTTGTAAGTATGGATGTATGGATGTATGGATGTATGGATGTTTGTTACTCTTTCACGTAAAAACTATCACGTAAAAACTACTGAATGGATTTGAATGAAAATTTACCACAATATAGCTTATACATCAGAATAACATATAGGCTACTTTTTATCCGGGTATGGAAAGTACTTCCCTCAGAAAGCGGGTGAAACCGTTGGCGGAAGCTAGTATTTTAATATTTATAACTTGAATATCAGTTTTGTGTACTTTTTTCAAATTATTTGCTTACTGACAGACTATATTTAAGACATTTCTTGGCTAAAATGCGACCTTATTACGAAGACTTCTTTGTGGGATAGTTGGATAGCTGTAATTTTCACAGATGATGTAGGTATTTCCGTAACCTCTATATAACAATAAATGCAAATAAAATCTATAATAATTAAAATTGTATTTTTGAAAAAAAAAAATGGCCAGCCCAATTTCAGAGTTAACAGCTAATATTCTAATTAACCATACAACATATTTTTAAGTCGATATATCACAGTTTTCTAAACCATTTTTCCGTACCAAACCACAGTTTAATAATCATATAGCTACTGCCTATTAAATCTAAAGTACTCATACAGCACTCAATCACTTAATTATATTTTTCCGCTCGCACCTGCGCACACGCACCGCGAAATGGAAAGTCAACTCCGGATATACGCGTGCGCTTTCCAATAGTCATTAGTATTACGCTTATATGGGATTAGTAATTACGTTAGTTCCTATTTTAAAGTAGATCTCTTTAGTTAATTGATAGAACGGTTTTTTTTCTGAAACTGCTGAGCTGATTTTGATACTCAGAAATTAACGAGACAAAGACAATTGCATATTGAAATCGGCTCTTGCTACAAAAAGAGAAGACAACAATTGTACAGACACGAGCACATCAAGCTAACAAATTTTCTTTATAGATTTTCAACTTTCTCGCTAAAGCATATGGTTCAAAGTTTATTGGGAAAATTTGAATTTGTCAATTTCGGGTAGCTTGATGTCCTGGTGTCTGTACCAAAATAACAGTCGTAGGGAATGTATGAAAGAAACACAGTATAGAAAAAAGATAATTAAGATTCAAAATCTCATAAATTTAATAACTTTTTTAATTAATCAAAATTATAATTATTATGAACTAATTATGTTTATTATAAGCCAGTATTATACCTTCAAAGCTATTGTTTATTTAAATTAGTTAAAGAAACTGGACCCTTCTAAGTCGAAGGCTGAACCAACTAACAAAGTTACGAATGCATATTAAATCATTAAATTTGTAATTAGCACGTCCGCGCTATAATTAAGAAAGATGTAAGTGTTACTGTCCACTGATAGCGATGCTGTGAGATGTAAAACAATTCTTGGGTCTCGGGTTCGATTACCGGTAGGTCAACATTTGTGTGATGAGCATAACTTTCGGCTGTGGTCTGGGTGTTATGATATGTATTTAATGAATATTGTGTTGGCACCCATAACACAAGCTAATTAATAGCTTAACATGGGGATAACTGACGTTGTGTAGAAGGTGCCGCGATATTATTATTTAAAAAAAAAACAACATATTGAAGCTTAACTGAACTATTCATCCAACAAACGTAATCCAAAAAACCTAGACGACAGCGTTCGTCGTCGACCTGAATTGATGATCTGTCCAAGAATGAAGATCGGGAGTGCTATCATAGTTGCACGTCAAATGGTCTCGTCTTGATTTCTAATGTCTAATAAAGTGTTAGACATACATATATCAAGCCTACAAACGGATCAATAAATCCATCTTATACATTACCTACTTCTAAGCTCTTTGACAAAGCGATATCAATACGCTTTCGCTATTTAGCTGACTTTAAACACTCAATGACATATAATTTATTTATTAGCACCGCGGGCGATCATAATCCGCGCGCGCTTCCGCCGTGCCACCTGCGCGCGCGCAGCGAAAGTTGTGTATTTGTCAACAAGACGCGATAACACTGGTTAGATGCGTTCAGAAGGCTAGCTTGAATGAAAAACGCGTATATTTGTATTATTTGTTTCCTGGGAAGTTTATTGCGAAGAGATCCCAAAAGTCTGGACTTTTATACGGATAAATCCTGAATGGTTTAGATTCACAGTATTTTTTTCAGGCGTTGCATAAAATACATTATTTGGATAGAATACGTTTGTCAAGCCCGATGGTATAACTTGCGTCATACAATATTATAAAGAGGAAGAGTTTAAGTTGACCGCGCTAATCTCGAGAACAACTGAACCTATTTGTATTTTTTTTTATTAATATATGTGTCAGATTGTGTTATCTCGATATGCTGGCACACAAATAAAAATAGGTCATTTTCCCAGTGTATTTGCCATTTCGAAAAATGTGACGTTTGTTGTACCATATTTCGCTGTACTTGCACACAACATCGTCCGTGACTAAGCCAGTCTAACAATTTATGAATTTACGATCATATAGGCTGAATTATATCTAGTTATTTTAATCTTAAATCTACATGTCGTATATTCTTTTTGTTTTAGTATTCTATAAGGGTGCAACGGAGTTATGCATTTTAAAAGCGGATGCGACGGGAAATTTTCTCACGTTGTTGTGTATTAAATATTGTCTATTAAAATGCGACGCTTGGGCATGTATGGTAATATGATGAAAATAGGAGTTTCTCTGTATTGGCTATGTTATATCATGGTATCGCTGTGTGTGTTTTGATTGCTAATGTGCCTTATTTTTTTATTAATCACTTATGTAAAGTAAATAAATGTCTTTTCGTTTTCTTCCGCATGATTGTAAGATTTTGGGCATTTAATTTTGTAAATTTGCGTTATTACTACCTATTAGTATTACCTTGAGAAAAATATTGAGCAGGTTCATGGTTAAAAGTAACCTATGGGAAAAAATATTTTTCAAAAGGGTGGTACCAATTAGGTTAGGTTAATTTACCTAATCAAAATCATTATATAAAACATTCTAGAGTTTCTCCGTGTTTCGGAAGGCCCGTTAAATTGGTGAGTTCTGGCTGTCATTTGTATATCTTTGGCAGTCGTTACGGGTAGTTGGAATCCATAAAAATTGACAACCAGTCTTACCAAGGGGTATATATTGCCTGGAAATGCCTAAATGGGTTGAATTATTAGCTCATCACGAAGTATTAGCTGCATACCGTCAGACTGAAAGCTAACCTCAATATATCTCGGAAAAAGGCTAAGCAGACGATGATGATGATGGCGTAAAACTTTCTATCAATCTTATTTATAACTAACATTTACTTGTTGCAGGTAACAAGCACGCTAGATGTGGTATCCAGTAAGGTAAATCCACGTGAACGTAGTTACTATCATCAGTTTCTCCCCGTTTGAGTATGAAAACGGGAAAAACTTATTTTCCTTTGGCAAGACGTACCAATTAACGCTTTCTTCAGGTATTTTATAAGGTAGTGTTAGAAAGTTCAGTGTTCGTGTTACGGCTAGTTTAATTCTGAGCTGGGAATGCTATTGAGAAGTTGAGTTAATCACACCTTTTCTATACATGTTGGTGTGAAGTTTTTCTTAGCGCTGTCACATTGTGATTTGTGAAATAGTTAGCTAGATCTCAGTTAGAAATTGAATAGTTTAGATATTGTATAGGTCAATTTGTATTTCAGTATTATTATGTAGTTAGGTTTTGAAAATGATAGTTAGGATTTTTTAAGATCTACCGAAGACACTTCTAGGTTTGAGAGATTGGGTTAAAAATGCCATGATTTGCAGACGCAAATAGAGATATGTTTATAAGTTTGACAGCTATGTGTGTATATGGCACTCCAATTCTTAATAGGCTGAATTTGGGCAAGGTTCTTGGATTATATATTTTATCAAAATCGGGTCTGCCATTCTCAAGTTCATAGCTATTTGTGTTTTTATAAACGCTTGCAAAATTTGTTTGCGAAACGCTGACATACGGTCATTTTTTTTTTTTTTAATCATTTCTTAAATATTTCATTGGTTCGCTGGTTTGCGTTGAGCCTTGTAAAACCGCAATGGTAGACTAAAACTTATTCAGTATATTTATTCACTTACTTCAACTTAATTTGTTGTCAAGTGGGAAATATAATAAAGATCGTAAATATTTTCTCTTCGTAACTTTCAGGCGATATTGTTGCTAACTTTCAAGTAAATGGCAGACGCAATAGGCGGTAGCAGCGTAATGATAGCTTTTCCCTGCTTATGCCACGAACGACTGATTGGCGACAATCAGTGTTCAATGTAATTGTGGGCGTTCTCCAACAGATCATTGTTTGTGAGGCTTTCACGTTGTCTGGGGTAGTTTCTTATATCACATACTTATAGTATTGTATTGTTAAGAAGACAGGTGTAAGCGACACTTTTGTTATGAATGCCACAGTAGCTTTGGACATGGTTGCACAGGACATCAGTTCACTTGAACGTCTCTGCAGTCTGCTCACACCCGACAAAATACATTTTTTATAGGCTCACTTATAAATGGTAATACTTAAAATTATATTTTAAAATATATCAAAAACCTAAATACAAAAACATGTGTGCGTCGTTAGGCGTCAAAGTACTCCTCCGCATCGCTTTCTTCCGGTAACGTGCCCAGAAGACTGGCCGCATTGCCACGTTGTATGGCAACGCTGATTCCTTGAGCAAAGAATAGTCCAGCTCTCTAGTCACGCCAAGTGTGCCTAAGTTTTCGATATCAATAGGCTTAAATTATTTATCATTAATATGCTTTACATTAGCAACACACAAAAACAAAAATAGTTTTTTTCTTCGAGAAACATTATAAACTTTTTAAATTTAATCGAAGGCGAAACTGAAAAATAACGGAATTGTTTTTTTTAAGTATTCATCAAAATCAAACAGCAAACTACTTTTTAATACTATTTAATTACTGAAAAACGCAATGGTAGCTTTATTATGCATTTGGCTTCGAATCATGGCATACATTCTCAGTGGTTTTATTGCCAAATGATCGCGTTCCCAGCCTTCGGACTCCAAATTATATGTTGCAATACGTCTTGATAGCTTCGATCAATTGCGGACAATCCCCCTGTTCACACTTGTCTGTAGAATTGCTGAGGCTCAAGTAAGAGGCATAGCGATCGAATTACTTTCAATAGTTTTGGTAACGAGAATTTTGAGTCATCTCCCGAGCCTTTTCCCAACTATGTTGGGGTCGAATTCCAGTCTAACCGGTTTCGGCTGAATACCAGTGTTTTTACAAGGAGCGACTGCCTATCTGACCTCCTCAACCCAGTTACCTGGGCAACCCAATACCCCTTGGTTAGACTGGCGTCAGACTTACTGGCTTCTGACTACCCGTAACGACTGCCAAGGATGTTCAATGACAGCCGGGACCTACAGTTTAACGTGCCATCCGAAACACAGTCATTGGTGTCCAAGATATACTCAGAAAGTACATACAAACTTAGAAAAGTTGCATTGGTACTTGCCCGACCTGAAATCGAACCCACGCCCTCACACTTGAGAGGTTGGCTCTTTAACCACTAGGTCACCACGACTTTTTTTAACGAGAATTTTGAGTGTTTAAGTTTTATTATTGGGTTATTGATTTTGTCTTTAGGTCTTGAAAAAAAACTTCTTTGCTTTCACAGTAAGTATATCTATTATTTGTCAAATTACAAGCAGAACTACAATATACAGTGTGCCCCTGAAAGTATCCCCTAAAAGTTTGAACCCACGGTCCATACTTCTATACCATTTAATCCATACTTCAAAGGACATACTGTATATATGTACTCGTACGTCTAAAATACACAGCCGTCAGTCATCAGAGCACATTTCCAAAGCCTTCATCTATCACAAAAGGCCCTTCATGGCAAAGCAAACATTCTTAAACTAATTAAGAATGAGATTGATAAGCCTCACGCACTTGGTACTACAATACACTACTTGACGTCTTCCGACTGCCGAAGGTCACCCTGGAGGTTGAGATCTGTATCTGAGGACATGCCAAAGTATGCAAGCAATCACTTTTATATTTACTTACTTATATCCTTGTTTTAATTAAAATTCTACGTAGGTTTATAATAATACGCAGGTTCTATTGTTAGTCTGATTTGAACTTTCTTCAATTTATCGAAGAAGGCTATTAAGCTGTATTCAGGATGTAACGGAAAGGGGGGTACATCCATAGGTCAATGTACTCGTAAAACTGAACAACGTTCAATAGAAAAAAATTACACGAAATTCGATAAAATATAACGTCGGACGTTTCATAATAATTTTTACCTTGCCGCCTAAATTTTGTATGGAGAGTCGCAATTTTTTTTATCGAATCGAAAGGACTACTTTTTATCCGCATGCAGGAAATAGTTCCTTCAGATGGTGGGTGAATAGAATAGAATAGAAAAATAATTTATTTGCACACAATGTAGGTTCAATATAAATATTAGCATACTAGTTGTTATAAAAACCTCTTCAAATTTCTAACATGAATAAATTAGGTCTCAAACCACCCATTAATTTCGCATTAAATAATGATTTGCTTCGAAACTATTACGAAGAGAAATGTTACCTGTGTTACAATTTATTTCAATTTCTGATATCATCAATTTTGTTGCGATACCAACCGGTTATTGTGCTAATTACCCGGATAAACTGTGATTGATGATCGCATTATTAAAACATCGCTGTAGAGAATTGAAAGTTCTCTAATACAGATTAGGAATCTGTTAATTTGTTTGTTTTGGAATTTATTATTAGTAGCTTACATCCGCGATATAAATAATTTGGTACTTGACATGGTAAAAAATAAAATCTTTTATCGTGTTTATTTGGTTAAGCTTCTTGAAATAATGTTAGATTTATTAACGGTTTGATAAAAAAATGTATAATTTTTTTTTATTGATTATGTAAGCAAAATAAGTATCAAGCGTGATGCGAAAAATCTGTGACGTCATAGTTTGTATTTTCTTTAAACTATATGATCGATCGACGCGTGCGACTGTGACCACGAGCTCTTACTTCTATCTCTAAAATACGAATGATATTGTTCTTAAATAATTTAAGCTTTTTTTATCATGGTATGACGCAACACATACTAACATACATCTAAGCAATTAAAGATCAGCTATGTGATACTTGGGTAATTAAATATCTGGTTCTCATGAAGACACTGTAACATTAAGTAATCATATAAATTTAATTATTAAAACCATTTAATCTATACTTATAATAAATCTGTAGAGAAGTAAATTCTGTACATTGAATATATTTTCAAAATAACTATCAGGGGGTGATCAGTGATCGATACTGATGCCAAAAATGCAATCAGTAAAATTTTTGTCTGTCTGTCTGTCTTTCTGTCTGTCTGTCTGTCTGTCTGTATGTTATTAATAGGAACAAAAACTACTGGACGGATTTTAATGAAACTTGGTACAATTATTCTTCATACTCCTGGGCAGGTTATAGGATACTTTTCATCACGCTACAATCAATAGGAGCAGAGCAGTGAAGGAAAAATGTTGGGAAAACGGGAGAAGCTTTAGGTTAAGCTTTCGTCGCGTGTGCAGCCTTAATGGTTAAAGCTACATAGAAATCATGTATGAAGGAAATATTCTACATAAAATTATCTAAAAAAAAATCCACAACAGCATACATCTATCTTTAATGGTTGACTCACAATAACACGTATAACTCCCGATAATTTACCAGTTCGGATCTTTATGATTATTTGTTATTGATTAGTTTACCTACTACCTAATTAACAAAAGATAACATTATAACATATTCTATAAAAAAAGAATCATAGAAATCGGTGTAGAAATACCAAACTTATACATAAAATACGTAATCAGCAGGTCGGTCGGTAGGTATAATATAAGGCGAGAGGTCCGAGCGCGAGCTTCTCATCCCGACAAAAGTTAGGCATTGGTAGCGGTAATCGACATCCACACAGGCGTAGCCGCGGGGTTCCTCTATAGGTTATACATCAGAACAACACATAGACTACTTTTTGTCGCGAAAACCAACACGTCGCGACATCCACGCGGGCGGAGCCGCGGGCGACCGCTAGTAAATATTAAACATAAAAAACAACATGCCGAAACTATAAAACGGCTGTGATAATACTAATAAGTACTTCTTGAACGATTTATGGCAGTGACTTTTACCAGTGACGCAATCTTTCGGAAGCCTAATCTATATTCACGTTCTTAGAGCATTCAACCAATCTGATAGGCGATTTCTGTGGCTTCTCTACTGCCAAAAGGTACAAGACTGCCGGGCATTCTCGTATTTTACATATGTGTGTTACGTTTATGACTGTGTATGACAATTTTGTCGTGTGCGTGCGTAACGAAGTGATCGAAAATGCACGAGTGAGCTACAGTCGCCGGCGCATAACTTGGCAAGGATTTTGACGATTTTAATGAAGATAAGATCGCTCATCGGGCGTTTAGTTACTCAAAATAGTGGTCCCTTTATGTGCTTTCCATTAATTGCCTGGCTGTTTCTAAGAAATATGATTTGTTTTTCTCCTAACCATTTTTGCCAAGTTATGTGCCGGGGACTATATCTGTATTTGTTGCGTTACCTTTCCACCCGCGCAGACTATTTCGCTTGGAGATTTGTGCTCACGGCGATTCCGGTTAGCTAAATGCTCTGAGTTCACGTTACAATTCCGTCCGAATAGTGCCGCGGACGATCTTGACTCAAGTACCCTCATTAATTAACGTTATCTCGACAACTGGACGTGATATAAATCGATAATCTCACAGATATATTTCTAAGATAATTGGACCTCGTCGAAAGTCGATTAGAAAATAAAAGTGACTACACATCAACGGAAGCCTGTCCGAGATCGAAAGTGGCGCACGCGCATTTTTATGTCATTTTCACATACCCATGTATGTGGCGAGGTTGTTCACCGTAGGAAAAGTGGGGAAAACGGGGAAATATGTGGTTTGACCGGTTATTGCGTACATTGGCTGTTTTATGGTTGGCTAAAGGAAAAGTTGAGATTTTTATCGCTTGGCTTTTGGCTGTGGTTTTGCGTGTTTTATGTACCTGTTTGCTTGCGTAACTGTTGTTGTGAGAAAGTCCTAAGATGAGGAAGTTTAGGTTTCACGTTTTATAAAAATAAAATACACTATCATTTAGGTATATCCTAGTGCTATTTCTATTCAGGGAGAGATGGTCCAGGTTCGCTAGAAGTTTGTCATATGGAGATGGCAACTTTCCTCTTTTTTTTCTTACCTCTAAAGTCAAGTTCACGTAAATACTAGGTACCAATTTAATAATGCCATCACCGAAAATAAATTTCTATTACGGAATAAACTTGCAATGATTGTCAAAGTTCAAAGTTTCAAAAAATATATTTCTAGAATTACGCTTACGACTACAACAACTATAATAACGTTACTCACACATCCATACAGCCTAGACACACATGCATACACCTAAAAAACAAAAGAACCATGCCTCAACTTGTCCACGGTCGTCGTAATTACGCGTAAAAACACACAAGTGTTACGTGCGTCGAATATTTCGCTCTTTTATCTCGTTTTGACGACAGATGCGTATGCGCACCGCACGCGATCGTAATGACGCGCCCGAGTTTCGACTGGCACTTGCATATTTTGTAACGTAGAATGAGCATACAGCTAAATTTAATGAAGTTTTTGGTTTGTAATTTCTTCCTTATAGGTATGTTTATTTTAATACGCTAATGGACTAATTACCAGAGCCAAAAACTATAAATGCTATTACTAAACATTATATTATAAAATGCACCAATGACCTATGAATGCAATTCACATCAGCAAATTCAGAAACCTCAAACCAAATCCCATCACAAATATCAATATTCCTGCCCATCCAAGCATTTCTGAATACGCTATATAACCATTAATTCGCGAACACTCTAATAGAGGAATTATTAGCTTCATTCCTGCTCACCCCGTTGCGGAAGCGGCTTGAATGTGTGATAAATCTTTAGCCGTCATCGGAGACTAACGGTACCTCTTTCGTGGTTATTAGATGGTGGTAATACTGATTTATGGCTTGTTCACGCCTATTTTCCTTGGTGGACATGGTTTAAGCGATGAGGAATTTGCTAGATAGCAGTATTGAGCTGCTGATAAAGTTGTAGGTAGCTGCTGATGGCTGATAGGATTGTTGGGGACTCTTACTGGTTTTGGGGTTGCTGTTCATCAGTTAGATGAAGATTTTGAGATTGTTCATGTTTCTCTAGCGTGTCTTGTAAGTATGGACTGTCTCCTGGCTGTTTCTGCTGTCAGATGGGGCACCGGTGGTCATTTCCCTTGCTGCGAAAAGGGTATACTTAAAGTAAATTATCGACGAAAACATCAGGTGACTCTTCAGCCAAACTTGACTCATCTTAAAACGAAATTACATCAAAACTGTAATTAATATGTACAGTTTTGATCTCGCATGCTGGTCCCAATTACCGCCATATTTAATGAGCGCCATTACGAGGCTCGGGCAGAGCCGACTGCGGTCAAATTTGACAAAATTGCGCCCGCGCCCCTAGCGTGCAAGGATTTTGTAATGTCCAAATTATTTTTGTGGGTAATTGAATTTTTGTTGTAACTCGTACCTGATTGGTTAATTGTGATTATGTCCTGCGCAGGCGTAATCATAATAAATTTTAATGTATGATGCCGTGTTGAATTGAATATGAATTCCACAGCTCTAATGACATTCTGGCGATTTATTCTGTTTTCACATTATCTTGGATACCCTAAGATTTGTCAAAATGGGGCCAACTTAATATTACTACTAATAAGGTTAAATATATTGAAATATGCGGTGGAAATGAAAGGAGAATACACACGTTTTCACCATAGCTTTCTCAAGAAACTATGTGCAATAAATGACGAGGCTAAATCGTATAATTGCTAATGTAATTACTTATTACTGTAATTAATGTCAATATGCATAAAATCTCTATTTAAAAGGATATTAAGTTCGCACCATTAATATGGTGGTAGGTCAGGTGCTAGCAAGTGAAATCAGGGGGCATTGCTACTTTTATGTATGGACCTCATTACATCTTATTTCATTACTTATTGAAACATCTATGCCTATGCTATGCTATTAGACCTTTAAAATGATTTAATTCCACTAGAAAAAATCATTGATGATTTGTGTCTCCCGATCTCACATAATTTGCGCATGCAGGTAACCCACCAAAATGCAACCGTTACGATCTCTCTCTCAACTATGTATTAAATAAATAAATCATTTTTCTAGAACAACTTTAAATGGAGTGTCCGCCGAGATTCTAGTAAAAGACATAATAAGCACTAGTTTGCTTAAAAACAGCGAGAAATAAGCGGCCATTTTTGCAAATAATTACATAATGTACAAGTTCTTAACCTCGGCTGTTCAAGGAAAGCGTATTTATCTGCACGCACCGATTGACATTTCTCTGTTACATAGTAAATGTCATTGGCGGCCATTTTGAATCCTGTGACATCTTGTATTTATAGTAATTCATCCCAGTGGTAAACATAGTGTAAGGGTATTATAGACCAATTGGTCGACTGTCGATAGACGCCATGTATCGATATATATCTGACGATCAGATGGCGTGGTGGTTAGTGAACCTGCCTGCCACGCTTTAGGTCGCGGGTTCGATTCCCGCATAATTCAAACATTTGTGTGCATGCACATGTGTGTTTGACTTAGTCTGGGTGTTTCTATGTAAAATATGTATGTATTAAGTAAAGAAAAGTATCTAAGTATGTTTATCGGTTCTCTAGTACTCATAGAACAAGTTCTACTTAGATTGGGACTAGATGACGTTGTGTGAATGTGTGAGGAATATTATATTATATTATTATATTATATACATATGTTTCTATCGATAGTTTCCACCATATTGATAGCTTCGAGCAATCCATTCGGCCAACGATCGATGGCGTTGATTGGTGGTCGAACGATAGGTCTTGTAATACCCTAAGACCGGAGTGGTTGGCGGTCATTTGGGGAGCCCTAAGTTCATCAGTGGATAGCCAAACGCTGATATGTTGATGGTGGTCGTTTTGGTTCCTATTTGAAATTTTCCCTGATATGGAAAATAGGTTGACATAATCACTGCCAGGGCTGTGGGAATGTCCGCAAGAGCTACTGCGGTCTTAGCACACAAAGAAGAAACAAAAGAGTGTTTAGTCAGTAGAAGTCTGGCACTCCCTTTAGCTGCACCCACAACAGGAGGGATGATGATTTGACAATTTAGCATTTAAAACAAAACTTGACATAATCAACATCTTGCAGCAGAAGCAACCGCGATGGCTGACCCTTCGGAAGTCATATCATTGTGAGCACGGAAACATGCTTGATGTCTTAGGTTGTGGACCATTTAGTGTCATGTGACATGTATGTATATACGAACTACCCCTTTAGATCTAGTACGCTAGGAAGTAAGGAACTACTATTTTGTGTGTTCGCAATCACTTGTAGCCAATATCCGAACAGCAAAGTAATTTGACGAAGCTGTATCCGTGATGACAGAGCTAAGCTTCAGTAGCAGTAGCAGTATGCGTCCACGCTATCCTCACTGCATGACAATGCGTAGCGTTTGTTGACCTGCGCGCGCATAGAATTGCAATACGTGTAGTTGCACTGACTGATTTGCATCGCTGTTCATGGGAATTGTTTGTGTATGTGCGTTTTTACATTTAATGGATAGGTTGGTAACTAATGATTCATTTGTTATCATCTTCCTAGCCTTTTCACACCTATGTTGGGGTCGGCTTTCATTCTTACCCGATGGAGTACCTCCTAAACCCATCTGATCACCCCTTGCTAAGACTGGTTGTTAGACTGTCCACCTTCCGACTAGCCATAACTACTGCTAACGATGTCCAAATGACAGCCGTGACCACCAATATATTGCTCCTTCCGAAACACGGAGAAAATCGTCATGACAATATATTCGATGGTGGTCCACGGACCGACCGCGCCAAGCGTTGCTTAGTACCTTATAATCCGTCGGTCCATGCGACATAAAAATCCTATAGACTTAAAAGTCTTAACAAATGCATTTTTGTATGGATGACCATTGCTCGTCGACAGTTTCCCCTGCTATGATATAGCTTACTATTTTATACAGATTCGGGATGTATTAACTTCAGAATACGAAACAAACAGCGCACAAAATAGATAGTCATGTATAAAATTAAGAAAACGCCGAATATTAAAGGAAGTAGTGCTTAACGTCATACATACTTAATATTTTTTTTATCTGGTATAATTTATTAAAACCTTTCCTCATAAGTTTTTTTTTTAATATTTTTAACCTAGTTCCTTTATGTATTTCCGAGATCCATAAAGCGTAATTTTACGGTAGTTACAATTTTTATGAATGTGCTGTAATTGACAATGCTACTACAATCCGTCAAATTTCCTTTTTCAACTTTATCGCGGAAGCGTATGGTTCAAAGTCGAAATTTGATAGTTCCAGGTGAACTTTAAATACTAGACCTACGCGTTGCGGGAGCGAATATAACTTATACTAAACACAAACAACAATCTAAAAAACATTAAAAATAACACTTTTCTATTCTATTTTTGTTTATGGTAAACGGTGACGTCAAAACAAAACCTTCTTGGCAGTCAATTAATAATATAACTCAAACTTTTATAAATATAAAAAGTAGAGTAAAAAGTGGCCAGTCGTAATTCGATATTCAAATATCGAGTTAGGACAGCTTGACCTGAACGCGTTCGGGTCACATCGGCTTACCTCGCCAAGGTCGGGTCGATGTCAACGCTTCGATCACGAATAAACTCCATTCATTGATGCGTCATCATTGTGTGTGAGGGCTGGCGAGGTGAAAAGAAAAACGATCTGTCTTATAAGCTTAATCCATAATCATCAGTATCCTATCTCCATATCCTTCATATAAAACTTGATCTTAATGATTCTTTTCTACAATGTACTGACCGGCTGGTCAACCTACCCGAATATGTCAAATTTTATCAATCGAATAATAACCTTCTGGTGTTATGATAAGGTTGAAAATCTATTAAAGAAATTTCGCAGATTGAGGTAGGTTGATGTGCTGGCGTCTGTTCTTATTACAAATCATATCATGTGTTTTTGGGGACTTAGCAAAAACGTTACTACCCAAAGTAACTAACTTTTAATTTAAGGATCTTAAAGATGTTTTATTTGCTGAAAAAAATATATTATTACATTGATGATTGCCTGACTTTTTTGTCGACAATATTTTCTAAGACTAGTGGTCACAACCCTAATCACAACACAACAATAATTCGAATAATTTTTCGAACACAATGTGTTATAAGGTTTAAGATGATTCGACTTTGAATTTGAATTAAGAACGTTATCCGGTTGGTTATGAGAAGGTCATGTGGGAGTGTTTGAAATTTCAAAAATGGAATGAAGGAACATGTCGTTGGATGTAGTGACTGTGAAAGTTTATTTGAGTTTTATTTCTAATCGATTACTGCATAAATAATTTTAATGTTTTTTAAAAACATCTTGTATGATTAGGAATCAAAATACCTGTAATTTATTTGCTTTAAGAGGATTTTCTCTTTGTTAATTTGACAGCTCATTTATTATGTCAAAAATCCTTTTGATGAGTCAAAGTAAAGAAAAAGTATAACCGAGAAGTATCAAAATGCTGCGGATTGTTCGTAAGAGTTACCATGGCCCTGACACACACAGGGACCTCCAGAAGGAACAGTGGGTTTTAGTCAGTAAGAGTCTGACACTCCCTCCAGCCGCACCCTCGGCAAGAGGGGTCATTTGATGATTTCCCACGAAAAATAAAGTATCAAAATAAATACGTATTTTTTTCACACAATAACAAAAAGAATTGAACAATTATTATTATCAGCCATCAACATAATTTCTCGAATCTATAGTTTTAAACGTTTTACTCGAATTAATAAGGAAACGCACTTTTTATAGGAAAACAAAAGTAATTTTTCACACAGCATAGTCATTTCGTATCTGTCACATGGTCCGATGCCAATCTCTGTTGTCATTAACTATCTACAAACATAACTGTACCGTTTATTTATACCTTAATACAACGACATAAGGGTGAAAATGTCTTGTTCAAATTTTAGAGGTAATTTTGTTTTGGCTAATGATTGAAACCACGTTATCCTTGCTACTTTGTTTTAATGAATTTCATAATTTATTCTGTTCCATAATAAGAATGGGTCTTACAGAAAATTATGTTGGTATATTTTTTACAATAATTATCCTTGGATGTTACAATAATTGCTAGCTAAAACTCTATATTAACCTACGCACAAAATGAATATTTAAAATAAAATTTCGCTCTTTCAATTAATTTCAAATACTTTCGTTTAACAACGATAAAACTGTGTATAAAATATTAAACAAAAAAAAATAATTAATAGAATAAATTTTATTATTGGTGTCAAATAAAAACTTTAATGTAGTTTATGGTCAGAAATAACGCCTATCTAAATGATATTCCGCACATTAGTTGCCTAAGCATGTACCCGCGAGTAGTAAAACTATTTTTATCATAGACTAAGAAACTCTATCGGCATGACTAAGGCCATCGACTAGAGACCTTACGAAGGCGTATCAAAGATCTCTTGTGGCCAATTAAATGGTAATCCTAGCTATTACGATGTAGATGGGCCACATATAAGCGACAAAAAGTTGCCGATCAAAAGGGTATGATTTTCCTGGTGTTTTTCTTTGGTACGATGATGGCAATCTAATGTTTGTTACATTTCCTCTATCGGAACACTGGTGGTATTTTCTTGATGTGCCTTTTTAGGTTTTCTCTGTAAACCACCAACAAATGAAATGTAAAATCAAAGTCTTCATGTTACTGCACACCTACTCAATAACAGACCCAGTAACTTAATATTTTCTTATCTACACCCATTGCACGATATATCCATCAAAAAATTCTTCAACATATTTCTTCAAATCTTCAGTTCAAGCGACTCAACAGCAACAAATAGTGTCCCGTCTACAAAGTTACGTAGTGAAGCGAAGTGAGTCAGGGTCACAGCACAACACGGTGTTTTCGCATCCCATTAAATGATGATAAAATTAATAATATTTTACGAGTCGATTAAACCCCGTGGTTATATGGTGGTCGTTAAAGTACTAAACCGTTTGGCGGTTGCAGACGGGCCACGGTTATGAGATAGAGTTTTATAGGTTTTTAAGAATAATTTTCAAATGTTATTTTTAATTGTTGTAGTTTATATTTAAATGTTAGGCCTTGTTAGGCCTCGGTATAATGAGATAACGTTTGACGATGAAATTGTATCGCTTCTTGTGTTTATGGTGATCCAATTAAGACGACGCGACGGCTTATTGTCTAAATATATTTGAGTATCGTAAATTAATTATAATTAATTGTGAATATTAGTAAAATCAATGTGCTGTTGGGTAGACGTGTATGTTATTTTGAAGGCTCAATTGACAGAAATATTTGAAGGAAATATTATTTTCCCGTTCGCTGCTTTTTGTAAATTTTAGGCCTGTATTTGTGTGCGTATCTAATTCATGAAAACTTCCCTAACAAAGACGTTTCAAAACTAGGATTACCTCTTATTTGAAATCAATTGTTATAAACATAAATTCTTTTTGTTGTTTCAAGTGCATCCTTCTCGCATGCGGATAAAACGTGCCTATACATATATGACAGCAGTAGATTTTAGTGGTTTCAACGAGAAAGAGTAAAAAACATACACACCTACATTCATCTACACTTCCTTACAAACTTAAGCGTATATATCCCTTAAAAGTAGGATAGTAGAATTTCTACCATAAAATTGCATTGTTACAAAATATTATTTCTAAAGATTAATCGACACAATAAAAACAAAACTTTTACCTCCGCCTGAAACAATCTCTCACCCGAATCAGCACAATTCGTCACTTGGTCATTTAACATCTCGATTTTCAACTAATCGATCATCGGCGCACGCGCACCCGAGCGCGTCGAATATCGCTCTCTCTATTGTTTCAGTTTATATCGAGATTCTGTATCGAATGACAACGATGTTTTATGTGTGCGCTTTTACTTTCGTTGATAGTATCGTTTGCTTGAAAAGAGTTCATACCAATCTCCTTTGTTGATTGCTGGTATGTCGGATAAGATATCGTACCTACATAATATTGATATTCATTAGCAGGGGAGCTCGTGGCTAAGTGCTCCATGTAAGGTCCATCGATTGTAAGGTGAAAAATGCTGGCATGGTTGGTTCGTGGATGGGTGACGGTTTACGTCATAACGAGTTGTCGGGTAGTCAAAATCGAGTCACATGAAAACCAAATATACTAAGGGGGGAAAGGGGTATCGAGTTGCCCGGGAAAGTAGGATATATGGGATGTCAGATAGTTACTCCATGGTATTGCACCCAGTTAGATTGGCAGCCGACTCCAATCTAGTTTTGAATGGGCTAGGCGGATGATGATGATGATATCATTAGCAATGGTGGATTATCGTGACTGCTCCGTAGTGATAAAGCTCTCATGAGATTTTGAACTGGTTCCGGATTTGGTCGTCAGTAGCCAGGTCCAATAGTCCACAGCTTATGGCAAAAGGCTCTTTATTCCTAAAAACGTCACATATTTCATGAAATCGTAATGATTATATAACTTTAACCACGCTAATATTTTACATACCTAATTAAAATAAAATACCTGCTATATATTTTTCTCACACATTCTAACTTTGCTTAGCCATCAGTCTTGCGCAAACGCAGTGTCGCCTGCGCAAACTGAGCATCTTTATAGCACATTGCGGAAACCGCGGTGAGGTGGTGACGTAACTAAGCGTAGCCGATGCGCCCGCGCCGCTAGTATTTTTGGCGCTGGGTCGATGAACTTTTGTAGTGAAAGTCGCTTGAGGCGCCAAGCTGGCTGCGCTAATTCACCCCCGCCCTAGAGGATTTTTTTAGTACCTACATAAGTCCTCTATTATTGTATTTTAGTGTATACTTAAAAATAAAAGAATGACCCAGTTTTACAGTAAGTGACGTTTTCCATTATTTTCGCAATTTTCGTTCTATTAGAAAAGTCAAAGTTTTGACCTATTTAAAGAACTTTAGTTATTGTGGGAACTTGATGAAATCTTTTTATAACATATTTTGGACGGATCCAGCATGCCTTCTATACTGGTTAAGAATGAAATAATAGCTTTCATTGATCTCATCTTATAAGTGGTTTATTTATCAGTTCATAAAACGTCTTAATCTTCAACAACACAATGAGCGCGAGTATTATGCGCGTACTTTTCGTCCATTCCCATCTAAAAGCCTTATCTTACAATATCAAAAACAATCCATTGTTTAATTCTACCATTTCATTGCCGGAAACTACCATTCTACCTTTCAAAACATTTCCCACATATTACAAAATCGAAGTACAATCACAATGAAAAGTGTTAATTTTTGGTTACATTCTTTTGATTGCGTAAATTCGTTTATCTAATGATCTATGAGGGAACAATTGTGTTTGTGAATGTACTATTATTTTAGGAATAGTGTTGTTTTGTTTCGTAATTTTAATTATTGCGTAAAACGTAAAAGTTAGGTGACTGTGTTAAATTTTTGTTGTGTGATGAGCATTTTTTTTGGGTCAAAGAATTTTCATCTGATGTAACTACTTTTGCGATAGGTTAAAGAGTGGCTAAAGAATTAACGTAGTTACGGTTAAGTGCCACTAATGAGCTCTTCTAGCCTTGTGAGTGAGATCCTATTATAACTGGCAAAAAAGACGGCAAAATTTAATCAGGGGAACATAGGGATCATCATCTCAGCCATTGATGTAGCCACTGCTGACCACACCCTGCTCCATTGATTTCCAAAAGCACCAGTTGAAAGCGACCTGCGTCAAGCGCCTATCCGCGATCTTTGCCCTCAGTCATAAACCGATTATATTACACACAAACTTACCGTAACGAGAACCTTATAGCCCGTTCCTTAGATTTACATATGAATACATAAGTAACGCGACATCCATCAGTGATGCTGGTGATGTATTTTCAGATGCAATAACGGTCGATCTCAATCCATCAATTCGAGGAAACTAAATCACATAGGCATCTAATTTCAGACTGCTTAAGAAACTCCTGACCAAAAGCGTGTCATTAATATGTACCAACACTAGCGGCCGAAATTAATAACCTATCTATCCGTTGTTTTGCTCACTAGAAACTGAAGTTTGGCATAAGCCCCATATAATTTGTGTCAGATTCCTATCTCTAGTAAGCAAAACAACGGATAGATAGGTTATTAATTAAAATATTACAGCCTCGTGTGCATCGTTGCGGACAGATTCCAGAGTCCTATTATATGGCACTGGATGACGTCTCATTCAGCGTCATTCAGATATTTAAAATAATATAATTTTTATTTCATAGTTTACCTCGTAATTTGTTTTTTTTTATATGGACTGTAATTTTGGTCTGAATTAAAGTTTTATTATTATTAATTTCGGCCGTAAAACAACCTTGTTCCTCGGAATGGAACTCGTACAGAAAAAAAAACATTTGCTTTCCACGAAATTTGGAAGCCTACAGTTAGTTTCAAATAAAATGGCGCTTAACCGCGTTGGATCAGGTGTGCTAATACCAGGTTCTCAGATCAGGAAGGCACGCGTGACCCGACATTTAGCAGGCTTAGGATGCGCAGTGGTGACGCAATATTTAAGTTTTCTGCCGCACATCTCTGCCGTTATATTTGCTAAGAGAACAGATTTATAGTTTTAGCTGTCTGCTTCGTGATTAAAGATTTACTGTTTTTGTTATTTATTGGTGAGAACTGCTTCGTATTCTTTGGTTAGGAGAAAGAATTTGATTTCTGGGTTGTTCTGATTTATAAGGGGTAAAAGTTTGTAGATGTATTGTTTGGCTGAAGTGAATTGTGCTGTGTGTACGTTTCTAAAACTATTTTAAGGTATTATGTACGCTGCCTTGTTGATCTAGTAGTCGCATGATCAGGCTACTGAGCACTGGGTATCAGGATGTCCTTGATTGGGCCGATTGCTTTGTGGATTTGAAGAAACTTTCACAAAAACACTCCGGAATCTGGGAGCTGGTGATTGGTTGAGGGAATATAGAGTGCACCCGTGTCCGCACAAATGCTTGTGTTATAATATGTCGTGATTGCGAGTCGAGCTTAAGATAACCTGAAGAGAGAACCGCCGCCATGGCCGAAAATCAATCAGCCTGGAGTTCTCCCTATAAATATAAACCTACATAATTTTCTTTCATATTGAAAGCTCAGAATTAAACCAACAAGTCCTTTTTAAACTGACAATTGAACTCTTGACTCGCTGAACTTAATCAGGCATATCAATTCGCCTAATTTATTAGGTGTCATATTGAATTCTCTTATCTACTAACAAAAAAATATACCGTGACAAATGATAGCTCGATCACGCCTAACTTTGTAGTCGTAAGCGCACGATTTAGAGGGAGACGCGGATAGGAATGCTAATGAGAGTGAAAGAGAGAAATCATAATCATTTAAATTAGGTGTATCTGAATCGATCTTGATTTGCTAGCCGCTGACAAGTGATCAGAGAAACAAACGGATATGTGTAGGGTTGTCAGTGTGTACTGATGTTTGATATGTCTGTTCTTGTATTATATAAGTCCGGGTTATAAGGTCAACTTATAGACGAAAGTGTTTAGCAAAAGATAGTTTCAATGTGGTACCTTTTTTTAATATGTGAATTTGGAGTTCGTATTTTGAATGCAAATATTAAAAAGAAATGTTGTCTTAACCAAATTGACGCTGATGTTACCCTTATTAGAAAATCTAAATATTTACAGACGCCAGCACATCAGGCTACTACAATCTGTCACATTTCTTTAATAGATTTTCAACTTTATCGCTAAAGCATTACGGTTCAAAATTGATTGGAAAAAATTTACAGTTTTGGGTAGCCTGATGTGCTGGCGTCTGTACCTAAATTAAGTAGAGCTGTAGGCATTAACGTTAAGAACGTGTTGCGACGCATCAGGCTTACAAACAAGAGAAACTGCAGGCTGCAGCTTGTTCAGACTATAAAAACCCTTGTAAAAATTACCGTAAATCAAGAAACACAACAAGTCTTACTAGAACAGTTCCGTCTCAAGAATTAACGAAGCTATCGTCACTTAGCTTAAAAGGCTACTTTTTCTCCTAGTTTATAGCAAACCTGACCACTAAGTTAATATAGCTCTGAAGTTAATTTTCTCAAAGTGCCTTTAAACTCAGTTACAGGCAATAGAAAGGTCCATATTTCCTCAGTGTCCGGTCGAATATAGAGCAAAGTACGTGTTTTTCTGTCAGCCCTATAAACACAATGGCGGGCGTGGTCTGTCATGAAAGTGCCGTTCAATGGCCGTGCGATATCCGATAGGGGGTAAATTGACATTGAAATATATTATACGTTTGGTTTCTGCCACTGATGTTGATGGAAATATGTGAGGGTATTATTCTTTAGTAGGACAAGCAGATCTATCTTCTACTTTAACTTAAGAGCTTAGCTCTTGTCGCTGCAGCTCCTTCCATTTCTGCCTATCAACTTTCACCTTCTCTTTAATTTGACTGATGTAGCTATATCTCGGCCGACCCCTTACTCTCTTTCCTTCGTCTTTTCCTTCTATGATGTTTTTTAATTAAGCAGATCTATACGATACTCAACTTAATATCTATGTATACGGCTATGACAAGAGGTTTCATCGTTTCAGCCGAAAGACGTCCATTGCTGGACAAAGGCCTCCCCCAAGGCCCTGCGCGTTCTTCAGCAAACCGCATCCATTGTTTCCTAGCGACCTTAACTAGATCATACGTCCACCTTAGTACCTAGACAAGAGGTTTAGCGTGATATATTTAAAATCTGCCGGGGCTTCGGGTTCTTCGCAAGAGTTACCGCATCCCTGGTACACAAATACCTCAAAAAAAAAAACAAAAGTGGGTTTTAGTCAGTAATGGTTTGACACTTCCTCCAGCTGCACCCACAGTGGGAGGAGTTATTTGATTTGGGGCAAAATGATTCTTTTCCCACCTTGCCTTTTTGGGCCGTCTTTAGCGTTTCACGAAATGCATGGTTTATATCGTCACAGATGTATGTGCGATGTGCTATCTATACTGGTCTTTACAGAAAAAAAGTAATCTCAAATAATCTAAGAGCGCATTAAAACTAGCAGACTGTCCGCTCAGATTTTACGCACGCATACACGCGACGTGTGTCTAAGTCACGTTTTAGCGAATACGCATAACAGATTTTTTGCTGCGTAATCCAAGCGTATTCGAGCAGTAAAATCCGCAAGTGTGATAGCGGTCTAAGAGCATAAGGAATACCAAAATCATCGTATCTTCAAAAAAACATACCCTATTATATAAACTATAATATATTTACCAGCGTCCAGTATCAACGAATTCATTTGACGATAGTGTGACAAATTGTCCGCCAAGCTAAACCAACAATCAAATGGGACACTTTCACTACATTTCGCCGTCCCTATCTCGAATGCATTTCACTACTCATTAGCGAGCACCCGTCTCGCTCTAACATGCATAGTTGGCGTATGTGAAAATGAGAAGGTGTTATCTGAGATCGGTATGCGAATGTCGTGTTGAATTTGATCGGGATAACCGTTTGGTGATTTAATTTTGGTAACTGTTAATGTGGAAGTAGTGAAATACCAGTCCTATCCTTGGTTTCACCCGCTTTTAAAGGGAACTACTCCCCCATATAGATAAAAATATGGTCATCAAATTGTGATTCAGAAACAAACACCCTAAACTCATTAATGTTCACATTAATTCTAAACTAATATTATAATGCTGAAGAGTTTGCTTGGACGCGCTAATCTCAAGAGCTATTGGTTCGATTTGAAAAAAAATATTCAGTGTTATATATAAGAACATTAAGGAGGAAGGCTATAAGAAACTCCCAAAGGACCGCTGGCAAAAGCTGGTTTTATAATATGAGTAAAGAAAGTTATCATATGCCATAGTTTATGATATTTGAAACTTACGATATGTTTTTTTGTTCACAGGTAAACATTCATCAAAATTAAACAACTTCAGCAATTATCAAATTGGGTGAGAAATCAAGTTAAATGCATATTTATATAAATTATAATTTTATTTTATGTCCCCACTTCAGCGCTGCCATCTATGTAACCCCAAGCAACTTACCAGCTGTTAATAAGTTTTGATATTTTATTTTAACACTGACAACACTTACAGTAAAACAAAGTGGGCACACTTAACTCCCTCTTAACTTAAGTATCACTTGACTTTTCGTTATCTTAAAAGTAAAAGTTACTGAACAAGTGCAGCGGAAAGTGAAACATGGTTTTATAAGACGAGTTTATTATGTTTTAACTCAATTGACACAGAAAAGTTAAATAAATAAGACATACACTCTTTGTATAAGAAACTTAATAAAATTCTAATTTATTTGTTATTCGTCGAACAAGAGGAGCTCGTGGTTAAGTAAAAGCCAAAAGGCAGGTACTTAGGAGCATCCGGTTAATACTGGAGGCCGGCCCCAATAAAGCTTGGGAATAGACTAGGCAGATGAGATGCTATTCGTTGACCTTCTGAACAGATTTTTTGGTAAGATTGTACATATTTAAACTCTATTTACAGACTGATAATAATGATAAAAAACTTACATTATAAATTCGTGTATAATATATGTATAGTTGTATACATAGTAGTCGTAGTGGCTTACTGGTAAAATCACCAGCCTTTTAAATACTAGTGTGCGCGTTCGATTCCAAGACAGGCAAATGCATCATGCAGATGCTGTAAAGGCTGATGATGATGTATTTGTATAAAATAGATGGATTTAATTACGCTAAGTACCCAAAGTAGAACTCTAGTACTCTTTTATGATTAGGTCAATGTATTTAACTTTTATGATCATTGCTAATTTCTGATTTGGCGTTCCCTTTAGTAGTTATTCGTCATCATAAAGTTAGTAATCATAATGGTTTAACTAACTTCAAGTTTAACATCGACCCTACATCAAATAAAATATTTAAAAACATTCTCACACTTGAAATCAAAGCCAAGGACAAGATAAGCAAAAATCTATTAATTAACGTGTGTATTATTTATTAAGTACGTGCTGTACAGAATGACATAATATTTGTAAAGATGCGTCTGCGCAAGGTCGCGGTGGCGCATTGTGTGCCAATATGGTGACCACATATTTTGCTGTTATGCAGGACTCAAAAATTCGTTCTAATTATTTGATAAAACTTGTTTTTTTCTGGTAGATCTTAATATTTTATTAGATTCAAACTGAACACTGAATTTGTGACCTAATAATAATTAATCTAGGGAAATCTAACCCCTTGACAAGGGATCATAAAACATACCAATAAAGTCTTCAAAAATAATAAAATCATGGACATCCTTGCCCACCCACGTGGACACAGATAAATTAGCCGTGCCAATTAAGTGGATTATTTGTGCAATTAACTGCAATTGCTCCATTGAAGCCCTGTTATTTATTGTTGCTTTATGCACCGGCCTGCAGAGGTCAGCTCGCGTCAAAATTGGATGCATCAACGTCACGATAAATGTAGCAATACTGTATTTTATTTTAATGAGTCATACAATCAAGTTTACGTAAATAAAAATGAAGCAATGTTTGAGTCGTAGGTAATGTTACTATACTGACTTAAGCTCATCACTTTATGACACCATGTAATTATTTTTTTAAACACTTAATATAATTTTTGTCAAGAAAAAATAAAAAAAAGTCAAAAACCATTTATTCAAATTCTGAACTATTTGAACGTCAAAACAAAAGACAGCCCCCAAGACTTTTAGACGTCCTATGTGTTTTCGCATGGTTTTCGCTGGGAAGAAGTGGCGCAACAAACTCCGCATCCCATTCTGTCTATTAGTTTAAAAGAATCAGATTTATCAAGAAAACAAGTCAAACTCAAATTAAGTGACACAAGATTTTGAGGGGCCGAACCACAGTATACACCACGTAGCTAGTCTCAAACGAGTGAACTACAAGGTCAAACTATAGGCACCTCAGTATATTTACAGAGATGAGCGTTAAGATTTCCTAACACGAAGCGATTTAACAAAAAACCATCCCGTCGTTCACTCCAATTACTACGAGTCAATGACTGATAACAATCAAAGCACTAAATAAAGTAACATTATGTGGGTAAAAATGGACAGCAAATAGCGGAAACATTAAAAAATTATGAGCTAAACAGAAAATACATGGAGGCTATCAAGCCTAAGAAAATATATCGCCCGATACTTCTCACCTAATAAGGAAAATGTTCACTTGCACCAAAGTTTACATTCCTTTCCTTTCAATGAGTTGGAAAAATAAAACGAATCGCCTTTATTAGTTTTACAATTCTGCAGAATTAGTTGGCAGCAGGGTTGATAAGTTTCAGTTCGCTAGCACATCAACCTACTACATCAATTTGTCAGATTCCTTTAATAGATTTTCAACCTTATCACAATACTGGAAGGTTAATATTTTTTTGGTAAAATAGGACAGATTCGGGTAGGTTGACCTGCTGTCTGTAACTCTCTAAGTTATATGTTCTTTCCAAGTCTAGCGCACTTATGACGGCGTAAATGTGAACGAAAACATCTTGAGGAAACCTGGACTTTAAAGTCTGAAATCGCCGATCCGCCTTGAGCAAGCGTGGTGATTAACGCTCATTCCTTATCTGTATGAGAATAGGCCTGTGCCCTGCAGCCTGATGATGATGAGGGTGGCTTGGACTAGTAGGAAGAATAAATATATGGGTAATATAAGAACTCCTGAATAAATTATACAATTTACAATAATAAACAGATAAGATTATTATCTACCAAATTAAAAAAGCACAGCAAAAATTAAAACTAAAAACGGTAATCTACTAAAAAAACTTCCAAATAGCGCGATGGCAACCCTGCGTCTGAGTAAGATTCGACGCGCGTGCGCAATAAAGGGTTTAGTACAATTTATATCAAGTTTTATAGCAGTTTGCGACTTCACTTTAATTAAATAGCCCTTATTTTTAAACTTACCATTCGTCGTCCAGTTGTTCAGATTAATAAGATGTCTTCAAGTTTTTAATTGATCGTTAATCACTGGTTGTTCTTAGTTATTACAAGGTTATATTGTTTTAATAACCTATTCGCTTAAGGGTCCTGTCTTGGAACTTAAGCGCGGCACACTGCAGACTAAACTGTCGGCCAATAGTTGGCCCAATGTTTGGGTAACAGTTTATTGTGTTAGTAATCGTGAATACAACTTGTAGTGACCTAGTGGTTCCACCTCGTATTGTCAGGTACGTCGATGCGAGTTCGATTCCAAGCAAGTGCTAATGTAACTTTTATAAGTTAGGTGTATGTACTTCCTAAGTCTATCTTGGACACCGGTGACTTAAGTAAATGTGAAGGAAATC
Organism: Heliothis peltigera; assembly: GCA_958496145.1. NCBI lineage: Eukaryota > Metazoa > Arthropoda > Insecta > Lepidoptera > Noctuidae > Heliothis > Heliothis peltigera. Next base: position 1,530,016 of record OY292326.1, on the reverse strand, counting down.
ATCTTGAGGAAAGCTGGACTTTAAAGTAAAAGCCACTTACACTCACTAACGCTTATTCTTTCCCTGTATGCGAAGAGGCCTGTGCCTTGCAGTTGGACAGTAAAAAGGCTGATGATACGGGTCTGATGTTTTTTAGTTGTAGTTGCACTATGTACTACTAATACAATATGTATAAAGTAGGAGCAAAAACAAACTATCAGCTTTTAATTGACATAATATATGTATGTTGCATCAGCTTTGGTTTTCCGTAATAACAAGGAATTGTCTATTGCCAGTGATAATTGATATTTATAATTATCGTAGTGCTGAACGAATTTAAATAAAACTAATTTTAGAAAATATTATGCTGCATATGCAGTTAAGATAATTATCATTAATTTACCAACGAATAAAATTTCAGTTTCACCTACTATTAAAGTTATATGACCTTTTTCAATATCATGAATATAATGTTCTCCTTAGTCATTTTATGCCCATCCCACAGACCCTTACGACTAGCCCCCGGCGAAATGTAGCAATAACGTGTACCATTAAACACCAGTTTAACTTACTAGGCACTGTAAAAACTACATAAACCAGCCTAGCATCAAATTAAATTAATACAAGAACAGCACCATTTATTTCAGTCAACATATAATTTGGCTTCTTATAAAACGTACCCACAGCCAAGCCAGGCTACAATCAAACCTTTTTACTCCTTTGCGATTATCGATTCCCAAAGAAGTTTATCCCTCCTCTGTACCCGCCCTTTGTGCAGTATGGGGTCTTAATTATCAATAACCCCATATAATTTTAATATCCTTTTCTTTAATTTAAAGGTATTCAACCGCTCAAGACAAATATTCTTTTGAAAATTCGAAATGTTTCGGCAAAGGTATTATTACTCAGTACGATATCTCGATTGAATTGATTCGTATCGCAATAATCGAATCGCTGTATGGGTTTTTAATAATAGAGGTTTTGAATTGCAATCAAAGGATGTATGGATTGTGCGAAATGTTTAGGCACACTTGAAAACGAATGAGAAAAAGTCTGCGTCATTTGTGTGGTGAATTCTAAAGGTTTCGCTTGAATAAAGGGACTTTGTCAAAAATTGGGAAAATAAATTGAGCTATCATTTAGCCTATTTCATTCATAAATAACTTCAAGAACATATTTAAATACGGAACTCTAGACTTAACTTGTCATTAGATATGACGATCGTTTACCCCATGCCCCCATGCCCCATGCCCCATGCCCCATGCCCCCATGATAAGATGATCGTTTTATTACTTAATCGTGCCTTTTAGAAGCCTTAGAAGATCTGAGTCTCAGGAAAAATTAATTAATAAAAAATTCATAAAGCAGTTATTAAAACGTGGCTGCGAAATAGCAAAATTTACAAAGGACAGTCCCAAAATGCCTTCTAAGCTTCCTAATTTTGCTGGGAAGAAGCAGCGCATAATACTCCCCAGCAACACGTCTGTCTGTTAGGATTGAACAGACACCGACGCCAGCACATCAAGCAAATTGTCTTAATGGATTTTCAACTTTATCGCTGAAGTATGCATGGTTCAAAGTAGATTGGGAAAATTTCACAGTTTTGGATAGGTAGCTTGATGTGCTGGCGGTTGTACATTGAGGTACAGGCTCTCTGTAGGTACTCTCAAAAGCAAAAAAAAAATGTTTATCATAACAAAAAAACTCGTGTCTTTTAAATATTTGGAGTTTTTTTTGGTTATACAAAAATTATGCGTATTCAAACGTATTTGATCATCGATCATAATTACTGTCTTTGTGTTTCTGTGTTTTGGCTCTGCGGTCGTATTGTGAGGTTAGCGTGTGTCCAAAACATTTTAGCGGGAATTAAAATGCGTCATTTGTGATAATGAGTAATGACTTTGAACTTATAAAAAAAATATTGGTACCTACCTACCTTATATCATATTGTATATGCGTGAGTAATGTTGCTGAAGTCTTGGGAACATAATGCATTCAATATGAAGGCCCTTAAAGAGCCGAACTCTCAAGTATGAGTGCGTGGGTTCGATTCCAGGTAAGGCTATACCAATGCAACCTTTCTAAGTTTGTATGTACTTCCTAAGTATATCTTGGACACCAATGACTTGTTTCGGATAGCATGTTAAACTGTAGGTTCCGGCTGTCATTGTAAGATACTTGGAAATTACATGTAACTTAGAAAAGATACATTGATGTATGCCTGAATCGAACTCGCACTTATACTTGAAAGGCTGGGACTTTAATCACTTACATACCAAAACAAAATCCATATAATAAACATAACTACAGCTTAGATCATTACGTAAGACCTATTTTTAAATTACTAATCAAGACATGAAGCAAAACCCTAGGAATGTGCACTGCACAATCGTGGGCAAACTTATCAAAATACAGTAAAATCGATATCTACTACAAATACCAACCATTCATAACTTTTTGTTAGCAATTCGGAATCGATTCAGCGTTCCAATGAATCGATAATTAATTGCGAGAACTCGATTGTAACCTCAAAATAGTGTCCCACGCTGCAAACGGAGTTAGATTAGAAATCATTCGGGCGTTCAATTATGGAATTTATTCCATTGTAATAAAGGTGTTTGTTAGTGAATTGGCAATTTGGTTTATTTGTCAATATGGCTATGTAATTAACATTTCACCTTGCTCCAGATAACAGGTGTGGGTTTATCTTGTTTAGGACAGGTTGCGACGACTTATCGATATTTTTAATTTAGTCAATAAGTTTGTTGACTTGTAAGGCTTCGATGCAATTTTTCGCGTTGGTGTTCACAATGGTCACTGATTGAGAAGTCATTATTTTCATAGTTTTTTTCAATGATTTAATTTGAATGTTTAGGTCATTGTGGGTGTCAAATTTCTTAACCATATGTCAGATCATGCTGGCTATTACTTTGGTCAGAGGATAAGCATTGCAATACAACGTGGCAATGCTGCCAGCCTTTTGGGTACGCTCCCGGTAGACAGCGATGGGGATGATGATGTTTTTTGATACTTTTTAGTTATTTATTTTAACTAGTTATAGTTAATTAGTTTTAGGTATTTTTTATTTTTATAATAGTGAGTATTGTACATATGTTTAAATAAGTTGAATAAACTTAAACGTATTTGTAAAAAAAAATGTAAATGCAACTTGAATATAAATATTTTGATTATAGGTACTTTTAACAACGAAAAAGAACATGATCATGTAGGTGCATAATATCCGACAGATTTTTTCATTTTTCTAAAAATAATCGACCTCACAGTCACGCCTTAAAATTCTCCCCTTTATTCCATCTCGCCTTATCAAATAAATAATGATATTCTGTGCTTACAATATTGTTATCATTTGTGCAAATTAATTTCCAATCTCCCGCGGCGCTTATAAACTCATAACGTACAAATATGAAGGCCGTCATAAACAAAGAGAATAGTAATTCTATTCATTTGTACTATTGCTTTGATTTACAGGTGTTACTTAAGTACTGATCGGACTTGTTCGGGTAACTTCGGTAGGGTTCGTTAATCGTTCGATTTATTCAAAATATATGGTACCTAGTTCGGAACTAGTCAAATTAAATACTTTTATTGAACTGACAAAAACGGTTGTTCTATGCAATTTGTACGAAAAGAACAAGAACTATGACGTCACAGATTTTTCACATCAAACTTACACCTACTATGCTATGCTTATATTATCTATTAGAAAGTTCAAACAATTTTTCCTTTAAAACGAAAAATGAAAGTAACTTTATTTTAAGATGCTTTACCAGATGAATATAATAAAGTATTTTATTATTGACCTAGTCAACTACACAATTGGAACTGCTAAGATGTAGTATAATTTGCGGATCCCTCAATCTTTTAGCAGGGCGTCTTAAGATATTTCTTTCTAAAGACGTTTCGTTAATATATCTAATTAGACTAGAAGTCTATAACTACATAAAGCTATATAAATTTACATAAAAATATATACCCGTTGCCTTAAGAACTTCGCTTCTTTTTTGAAAGTCGGATAAAATGCAATGTAAGCATGCACCCTTTTTTCTGTTAAAAATACACAGTACATGTTATTTTAATATACTCTTTATACGATTATAATGATACAATTTCTTTCTTAATAAAATACTTTAAATTTTCCTTTTTTATGTTATAATGCCATTGCAATATCGATATGTTAGTATCTTAATAGTCCCACGTTATTTGTCGGAAACTCATATGATACAGTGTAAATGGCCCTTAATTTGTGCGAATAAATGCGTTTAGTTTCGACACTTCGATTTAATTTCCGTTTTTGCTTGACAGCCTTTGTGCGGCCATTAACGTCGATAAAACAATATGGCGGAATTGGTGGGAAAAATGTACTGAGAACAAATACAATTTGGACAATATGAATATATGTATTTAGGTAGATATCTATAGCATTTTTCTCTCCAAGTTTTTAGAAATGCAGTTTTGTTTGATTTTTTTATTCAATTTAATTGTTTTCCTACTATTTAAGAACTTGATTCAAGGAAAATTTATCTCTGAAATATATCACACGAGCATAATATTAATAGTGGCGTCCAGACCGATTGCTGGCCACGGCGGCTGTTCTCTCTAAGGCGATAAGCCTACTACTCAGGACATATTATTTGGCAAACACAGGTGCACTCTCATAGTCCGATGGGACGGCAATCCGACACGACAGGAGAGAGATCAGGGGAAACAACGACATTTACGTGCTCTCCCATGCACGGGTATATCAACCATCAGACTCCAGGCTGCTTTATGGCTCATTGAAACCCACAAAACGATTTGGTCTGACCCGAGACCCCGTGCACAGCAGTCGCGCTTTGCGACTACTAGACCAACGAGGCAGTCACACGAGCATATACCTTTCTTAAAGAGAAATATCCATCTAAACATTATAGAATCCAACTGTAATCACGTCTAAGGAACGTGCCACACCGCATCAACGAGCGATTTCAGTAAAATTGCGCTCGACACTAAACTTTCTTCGATCTTAGGAAATTGATTTCCTTTACAAATCGATGCGAATCACTTTCCCAGCCGATATGCCACGTACAATAATGTTGCCGTCGATTATCTGTGCATTACATAATGTATATCCATTTTGTTGTAAGAAGATACGGTAGATGGATGTTATTCCGGGTTAGTCGCATCCAAGAAAACGCGAAAGTTTGAAAGGATACATGTATATTTGTTACTACTCTTTACATTATATACATTGACTCTCATGGGTAAGGGGATAGCGAAAATATTTGTTAAATCAACGAAATTTATCGTCATATACCTATTGAAGTGCGTTGTGTTAAGGTTGCTTTGAACAAACAAATAGTGAAAATCCCCTCAAAATATAAACCTCTAAGTACTTTTTATATGTGTGAAGATAAATAAAAAGAAACGACATGAGCATTTTAGAATTTATAAACTCGTCTTCACTCGTCTTCAGAATTCATAACGTTATCAAATTACCCCTAAGCCGACAACAAAGTATGAAGTTAACTCTTGTTTAAATATACCCGTTCATAATAAAGCTCAAATCTGACGGTTAACTGTCAATTAGAGCCATTTAGGGCTCGTATTAAGTTCCAAACCATGCAAAATGCAAAAGGTCCCCGAAACATACGATTTATTCCACACAATTAAAATACGACTTCTTATAAAAAACGAGGATTTTTATAAGCCTGGAAATAATTAAATCACGCACACTGACAGTTGCATATGTTGCATCCCTATACACTAACGCGTGCACTCACGCGCAGCCCGTCGATCCACGAGGTTAGAGATGCCCAAACGCACCATAATTGGCGCCAACGCTTTTTGGCGCGGTATTTTTATTCATGGATTCTTGCGGCCTCTTTTGTACCCTTAAAGCCTTTTATGGCCCATCCTTTTTGCTGCCAAACGTGCGCACGCGCCGCTGCTAAGACGAGTGAGCAATTAACATTATTCTCGTTTGTGATTGGTCCAAAACCAAAACAATACATATGCAATGCATTGTCGGACGGTTTTTCGTGGATTTTTGCCTGTCACCGTTTTGGGACTGACAGTTGATCTTTTATGGATAGCTTGCGCAACATTTAATGTACACGACGACTTTTTGTTTTATTACGTGTACACGGAGTAGCGAAATACTTTACAGGAGAATTGCAACATCAACTTGTTCTTCGGGCAGAAAAACTGAACTCGTCTGTCGTCCAACTAGTTCCACATATCAGAACGGAGCAACAAATATACCAGTATTTAGAAAGTTAATTGTGAATTCTAAAAAAATCGTAGAAACAATGTAAAATTTAAAATAACCGTGCTAACAAAGGGCCAACAGCGACTTTCTTAAGTCACTGCATATTTGAACAGGCAATTTGCATTCCCTCAAAACGCTCAGTAAATCACAGTACTTTCTTAAACAAACACTGCTTTCATTACAAAACCAAATACAGTTTATCTGGGCTCTGTAAATTTTAAAGAGAAAACAATGGCAACGCCTTTCCATTTCTCTAAATCAAATAGTACCAAAACCGGGCGGTGGTTATGAGAGGCGCTGTCGCTGCGCCCGCGCCGCTGATTTATGTTGCGCGCGCGCACCTCAACAATTTATTGCGATTAGAACACTCTTTGTGGTAGCTGTGATTCAGATGTGCTGCGTTTTACTCGGATCTTGTTTATGGTATAGAATGCCAATATGTATATCCGTGTCTGAAGTGAAAAGTTATTATAAATGGCCAGATATTTTCGTGCTGGCAATTTATTTATTCGGTTTAGGAACATTGGAACTGCAATTTAAAAGCCTGTAATTTATTTCAATGTTCTACAGTTTAAGCTCTTCATTGATGCATGGAGATTATGCCTTTTTTGGTAAAAAGCGTGAGCGAAACTAACAAATTAAGTGAATTCGTTCTCTATTACACTTTTTTGGCTCGCTCGCCTTAGCCGTGATCACAGGGCTATCTGCCTATCCTTATTTATTCTTAAACAGGTAATTATGTAATTACGCACAGATTCGAACCTGCGACCTCCATCCGTACTGGCATCTTAACTGCCGGCCTTACAAGGCGATCGAATTACACACAATGCAAACATTTCGGTGCAATTAGGTGCGCAGGCGCGCCCTGTCCGAATCAATTATAATGCACTAATCTCTTATCTTGGTTTCGTGCTTGTAAAAGTTTTTCATATAAAAAACAGACGCGCGTTTATGCCTTATCTACCTGTAAAAAATACGTAATAAAAATGGCGCTCAAACGCACAGCCGCCAGCACATCAATCTGTCAAAATTCCTTAATAGATTTTCAACTTTATCGCTAAAGCATTATGGTTCAAAGTTGAATGGGAAAATTTGACAGTTTCGGGTAGCCTGATGTGCTGGCGTCTGTACATCTAATTTGCCTACCAGCATGTGCTCACGGAAGCCGCTAAACGTTATTAATAACATTATTTATTATCAATACTGGTGGTTAGATATTAGCCCTAACATTGCACCACGATTTATGGCCGAGTTTGTACTCAACATGGCCGTTATTTTGTTCCGCATAAAGTATTTATAGAACCGCGCGTTGCCGCGTGGTCCGTGTGAAGAGTGCCTAATACCAAGCGGGCATTACTATTGTAAACTATTGTGAAAGAATTTAATATCAGACTACATTGTTATCATTGGGCAGGAATTAATTTATGGCTTTGAAACGATACTTGCGAAAATGAGGCAATTTGAAGTTCCTATCTCATTTGTATATGTCATCATCACAGCCTTTTTATTGTCCCACTGCTGGGCACAGGCCTCCTCCTCCTACGGATCCTATATCTCCTATATCCTCTCCCACGGAGAAGGATTGGGCGTTAATCACCACGCTTGCTCAATGCGGGTTACTGATTTCAGACTTTATAGTCCAGGTTTCCTCGAGATGTTTTCCTTCACCTTTAATCAGTCATTGGTGTCCAAGATAAACTTAGAAAGTACATATAACTTAGAAAAGTTAAATTGGTACTTGCCTGACCTGGATTCGAACCCGCACCTTCATACTCGAAAGGCTGTTGCTTGTACCACTAGACCACCACGACATACTTTAACCACTAGGCCACCACGGTGTAGGTGTTGTATTTTAATCTAATTTCTCCAAAATGGTATTAGTTGCTCAACTTCTAACTTGTGGGTCCATAAAGATTAATTAGATTTTAATCAAGGCAAAATTAATTAGTTCTTGCCTAAATATTTGGTCACATGTGAACAGAACTGGTTTTTGTTCAATCAATTTCTCTTAACACAAAATGCCTAAGATTTAGAAATCCGATGTTTCATTCTCACGATTGGTTAAAAGTTAAAAGGAGCTTCCTCAATCAACTCTTCACATTCACCATACTCCCAAATTGGTTGCATTCGTCTCGGTGTAAATGCTCACTTGACTTGGATATTTAAATAAGTGGTACTCCGTACTTACCTAAGGAAAGGTACTCTCTCTTTGGAAAACAAGGGGTCACCGTGATAACTTAGGTCTCAGCGTCGAGAAGCAGTCTTGAAATATTGCCTGAGAATCTGTCTGCTACGTATTATAAGTACCCTATCACATAATTTTGAATATATTTGAAGCATTATGCTGGAATTGATTATAAGTGTTCTTTTTTTGAATAGATTAAGATACATACGTGGGTTTTTGCAAATAATTTGGGCTCAAGTACATTTATTGTACAGACGTCAAGCTACCGAAATTGTCACATTTTCCTAATCAACTTTCAACCACATGCTTCAGAAATAAAGTTGAAAATCTATTAAGAAAATTTGACCGATTGTAGTAGCTTGATGTGCTGGCGTCTGTACGTTTTGGCATGCAAAATATTAAGTTCAACAACCTTATAGCATCTTAACCTAATGTCAAAAAAATGTATGCAAAATAAAATCACGCTGTATTATAAATTTGGCCCAAATCCTTATTCTAAACGTTTGACATGGATTGAAAAGAAAATTGCAACAAAACAATCCGAAATTAAATAATAATATTGTTTTCATTTATATTCGAAAGCGATTTGAATGAAATTCATTACACAGATACTCTAGATCCTGAAAAAGAACATAGGCTACTTTTTACCCTGATGCGGTAAGTTGGAACGCCAGTGGAACCTGAGGAAACAGCTAGTTCGTAATTTTAACCCCCAAAAAGCATTGGACACAAGCCAAACATAATCCAATTAGCAGCGAGCTTATCCGCTGAATAGTTCATCGTTCACATTTACAAGCATGCAGAGCCACTCATGTATTACTGGCGTTCTCGCGGGCTCGGCCTTGTACCAAGTTTCCGTGCCCCCAGGCCACAACTTTCACTACGAATGCCCTCTTCACATGACAGCTATTTCTAGGTATTATTTTATTTATAAATTCCTAAATATCTTTGATATTATCCTTTGTCGCTGTTAGATTCTTGGTTTTTCGGAACGGCTTCGATGGTGTCTATAAAGCTGCTAATATTTTTTTTTTATTTCATAAGACAAATATTTGTGTGGTCACATGAACATGAGTGTTTGTGTATTTACAAAAGAAAATATATAAGGATTTTTATCAGTTGTTACGTACCCATACGTACAAGCTCTGCTTAAATGACATTGCGTGAGTGTGTGAGGTTCATATATTTTTATTATTGTATATACTCGTATTTGTAGTTAACCAAGGGGTTGCCCGGTAACTGGGTTGAGGAGGTCAGATAGGCAATCGCTCCTTGTAAAACACTGGCACTCGGCTGAATCCGGTTAGACTGGAAGCCGACCCTAACATAGTTGGGAAAAGGCTCGGGAGATGATGATACTCGTATTTGTAGGTATCGCTTATCTGACGGTCGGTAGTCTGAAAGTGCTCTTACACTATTTCTGAACAATATTCAACGTTTAACATAAAATGACTACAGGTAAAACCTTCTTAGTCCATTGACATAACGCGTCCTTAGAAATAAGTCATGTGTCATTTACATGACGTTTCAATAAAGTCATTGCACTTAAGTCTATTTTACGTTAAGCTTGTTATTAGATATAGGTATAAAATAATATTATAATAGGAAATAAGTAATAAAATATATCATATTACTTACCTCTTTAGAAAGCAAGTTCAAGGAGTTTCATCAGTAGAAAAACCTTCACCTTATTGTTTGGACAACGACATACATGTCAGACATCAAACTGTATTGTCAGTGTCAATCTATTAAGAAACGTTTACTAAGTATTATTATAATAGTTTTATTTTGTAAGCTATTTATTTTCGTAGATTAATAAATCAATACCTAAATCTAATTATAAATGGATACACCGGTCAGTGACTCCGAGGCGGAGCCGATTGAACTGATCTTCAAAAAGCTTGTCTACGAGAGTTCTGAAGAACTGCCCATTGAGGAATGGTCCTCATTAGAAATAGCACCAGTAGAAGAAAACAAAAAGAAAATTTTGTACAAAGAAGGGTTGTATGACCCTGGCAGTGGCGAAATATGCGCGAAATACATACCTATGTCAGCAAGTTCTGTGCTAAGACACCCTTACTTCCACTACCCAGCGATCATAGACCCAGGGATAGAGAAGGCCTTGTTGAAACCTGAACCAGTACTTAAGTATCCAGATGACGGGCAGGACATATACCTAGATATGTGCAAAGAAATGAAACAGTGTCCAGTCAGGACTTTTCATAAAGGATTACTTGAAAGCCAAATAGATTTAAGATATTATTGCGTCAATCCAAATGGAATCCGTGCAATGGCTGCAGCCCTACGATACAATAAGTCGGTTAAATCATTTAATCTAACAGATAACTTCTTGAACGATGATGCCTGTTTTCATTTGAGCAACATGTTTATAACAAATAGTACGCTTACTGAACTCAATTTACGTGGTTGTAGGATTGGCCCTGGTGGCGCCAAGCGCTTGTTTCATAATTTACCTCATAACAAAGGTCTGAATGCACTCGATTTGAGCTACAACCAGTTGGGTGATGAAGGTATGCAGCATTTAGCTAAAGCTATATTTTATGGACTCGATGTTAAGAAAATCAATCTAGCTTATAATGATATAACTGGGAAGGGTGCCGTGTTGCTCGCTGAGTCATTTGAAACACATAATAAGTTTACTCACATTAACCTCTCGTGGAACAAATTGTATACTGGAGGAGGTACAGCTTTCCTCACGAAACTATCAGAAAGCACTTGTCTTCAGGTCTTAGATCTGGCATGGAACTCGCTGGGTGGCTCTCGGATCGGCTTAGCAATCAAAGGCATCTTGAAATGCCCACTTATAAGGAAACTAAATCTAAGTAACAATAAGTTCGAAGGTGAAGTGTTGACTACTATTATATCAAATATAACTAAATCTAAGAAACTGCAAACGTTACACCTGTCATACAATCCTCTGACCCCTGATGATGCTCTGGAGGTGTTGAACAAAATAAAATTCACAGCTTCAAAGATACAGCAGTTATATATGGAAAACGTGTTCGTGAATGGAGAATTTTTATCTTTGCTCGAACGGATAAAAAGGATGAAGTCAAAGAAAAACTTAATAGTGACGTATGGTGGAGTTGTAGGTGGATTCATAGCTAAAGGCCCAGACGCAAGAGATCTTATTCTCAATAGAGTTGAATATCTTGCGAAAAAGCCTAAGAAGAATAAGGTTGACATTGCATTAGTTTTGTTGCAGTTTGAAAAAGATAATCGCACAATAATGAGCATGAAAGAGTTTACTGCTGCTTTGGAGGCAGCCGGGGTTAACTTAGATGAAGATCTAATAGATGAAATAGGCAACGTCTTTGCGGGCACAAAGTCTCCTAAATTTAAAACGATAAACATTAGTCAGATGGTAGAGTATATAAAGCGCAAGTGGCCTGAGAGACAGCTACCTCCCACTCCCCCACCAGAACCTGAACCAGTACGTAAACCACTATCAAAAGCAGGATCTAAGAAAAAAAGTATAGGAAAAAAGTGAATTAGTCAATCTATTTTAATATTGCCCTCATTTAAAGTACGTGTATAATTGATTTAGCTTTATATAATTTAATTAATTTTATATGTTTAACATTTTTTTAAGACAAGCAGCTCTGACATAATTCGATAGGTAAGTTTATTTAGATTTATTTTTGATGTACGATGCACATATTGTAAGTATTGATAATTAAAGTTATTCATGTTAAAGATGTTGTTTTATTACTCTTGCTTATAAATAAATTATAATAATTTAAAACAAGTCTTGCTAGATAACATTGAGGTAGTGAATACCTTTAGGTTCATATCTGACGAAACATGAGTTGCGTATTATCGGTCGCGTAACGCCAGAACAGACAAATGTATAGAAAAACACTTGACCATTCACCCTCAACAGATGATACGTTAGTGCGACTGATGATACGCTCGGCGTATTTTAGGTCAGATGTGAACCTTCCCTTCCATAAGGGAAGTATTATTTTATTCATGCACCCATGTGCATGAATAAAATAATACTTTTCACCTCTATACTAATATGACACGCCTCATAGATAAAAATGAAACAAAAAAAGAAAATGAAACTGCCAAACAATTTATTGTCAATCACAACAATGTTGTTGTAATATACGCATTATTTTTCTTATATAATTAATATCATAAATCATAATAAGGTATGTTTGATGCAGATTCGGAGGAAACCCCATTTCAAGATAATATTCAGGTTCTCTTACTCAAAGATTTTGATAGTGAAGAATCTTCAATAGAAGAATCTCAGGAGGGCTGGGCTTCCCTGATCCGATCTGAGGAAAAAGAAAACAGTAAACGCAGACTCTACAGAGAGGGATTGTATGATCCAGGCCAGAGTGAGCTCTGTGACGCTTACATACCATGTTCCAACAGCTCCGTCTTCCGTCATGTGTACTACAATTACCCGGCCATCATCGACCCGGGTATAGAATCAGCTTTATTAGATCCACCAAACATAATTACCTTTGGAGATGATGGTCAAGAACTATACCTAGCATTATGTGAAGAAGCCTCCACACATCCAATAAGGATTTTCGTCACATCTCTGTTGAATGAGAAAATCGATTTGAAATATTACGGTATATATTCAAAAGCTTTTCGGCCTATAGCAGCGGCTTTATGCAAGAACAGGTTTGTTAAAGTTCTGGATCTGACTGGAAATTTTATGTCTCTAGATGGTAGTTTCCACCTAGGTGAGATGCTGCGAATCAATCGTACTCTAACCGAAGTTAATTTATCTGGGTGTAGAATTGGACCTGAAGGTGCAGAGCGGTTATTTTATTTTCTGCAATTCAATCGGTCACTCAAACAGCTGAATCTTTCAGGAAATGGGTTACAAGACACAGGGGTCGAGTACTTAAGTACAGCAATCGTTAGAGGATCAAATGTGGTGAATTTTGATCTAAGTAAAAATAATCTGACAGCTAAAGCAGTGCTTACTTTAGCCGAGTCTTTTGAAATAAGAAATAAATTAACACATCTGAATTTATCCTACAACAACATTTTTTCGCCGAAGGCTGTTCTACTTCTATGCACTTACTTGTCTGATAACGAACACTTCGAGAGTCTTGATTTGTCTTGGAATGGACTAGAGGGCCCTCGTGTAGGGCTAGCAATACGAATTTTGCTTTTGAATCGAAACGTCCGAAGTGTTAATTTGAGCCACAATAAACTTTCCGGAGCTGCTATATCCGACATTAGTTTCAATTTGCCAAAAGCAACTAGACTTGAAACTCTAAACTTATCTTATAACCCTTTAACTCCTATGGACGCACTGAAATTGGTTTGGCGCCTAAAACTTAAAGCAGTTAAGCTACAAAACCTTTTACTTGACGACGTTATAGTCGACTCGGACTTCGTTGATACTCGAAAACAAATTTTATCATTACAATTTCGCAAGAAGGCGGTTATTACTCATGGTTATGTTAGAGATCGATTAATCCCTAAGAAGATCGATGCCAGGGAATTGCTATTGAAGAGAGCTGATGCTATCGGTAACTCAGCCAAGAAATTGACGAGTAGAATTGATGTGGGATTGTTTCTATTGGAATTGTACAAAATTCATCCTGCACCTATGACGGTTAAAAATTTCTTACAGACTATGTTATATCAAGGTGTCAAAATTGATGACAGTTTCGCTACCGAGATGGGTGAAGCATTTCCTGGACCGAAGCAAGGGAAAATTCTAACTGTTGATTTAGCTGCCGTTGTTGACTATGTGAAACGCTTATGGCCTGACAAGAAGTTACCGCCTACACCTCCTCCGGAGCCCGAACCTGCACCTCTGCCAGCTACTAAAGGAAAGAAGAATATGAAGAAATAATGCGGAAGTATTTATACTTAGTTTTAATTTAAGCGTTTTAGGTTGTATACTTACGTTTAGTGATTAATTTTATTCTTAGTAGGTGTACTTTCAGATTATAATTTATTTTCAGAGTTGTGTAAGTAACGATTAAATATAAGATTTTAAGTATTATTTCTTTTAATTTCCGTTCTACAATAATATAAACGGGTGATTTACATTGTGGATATGAAGCGGCGCGTGATTCGTGTGCATTGTGGCACGTCATGGGACTTATGCCAATGAGATCACATAGTTGTGACGATATCTTATGGGTAACAATTGTGATTTGCATAGCAATAAGTGGCCTCGTATTAACTATTATATGGATCACGATTCTCAGAATCGTGATTCTTGTGTTGTGTAATCTCACTTCTAATTACATAATATATATATAATTTATAATAATTAACTGTAACATGTTGATTACTTTTGCTATAAGAAAAACTTGAAAAAAACCATTTAATAGATTTATAATCGGTATCCCAAACACAGTAAATTATAAACTTATTCTTAACCTTTTATGATTTAAAATACAAATTACAGCGCTGGATCGTGGAGCTGCGCTCACGCCGGCGGCAGCGCGGGCGCACGGTAGCGTGCGTCACGCAACCTGGACTTGTCCGCTTTATTATTATTTATTGCTTTCAAATAATCTCCGACTAGATAATACTATACAAAATGCCGCGGCACAGCATTCCTCTTGTAATGTGGAATACTGAGTGAGATGTTAAATGATTCGTGCTGAAGGTCTCATATTGTGATGTCTCCTGATAGATCTTATCTCTAAGGGTTGTCCACGGATATAGCTTTGTACCCTTTTGTCCCTTTTTGGGTGGGACGTCTTCATACTCCTTAAACGGGGTATAATGTGCCTCTCCGGGATTATACTGCGAACAAACATGGAATATATGCGTGACTCATTTTGGGCAGTTCAGCAGTTGTGCCTTCTGAAATTACGTCTGCATTTTCTAGAAATGCTACTTAAAAAGTTAACTGCATTCTTTTAAGAAGAAGCGCTTCCTGCATGACCTACGTTTGTCTTCGTGTTGAACTACATTTATTTTTATTCTTAATATCATTCTTAGCAACTGGGAACCCTAAATTGAACATTAAGTCTACGAAAGAAATTTCTGCGCTACAATATCAAAGGCCGTAATCAGAAGCTGTGGAATTCGCACCGACATGCGGAACCATGATTTAAATCAGGGATATGATGCGCTAGAGTAATGCACTCTATATTATGTTGAAGATAATTATAAAGTATTTGATAATCATCTTCTCTTTAACTTTATTGCAATGTTAATATTATCAAGAGGTAGTTTTTTTTGCTTTATTTCTGCATCTACTGAACGCATTTTCAAAATACTTTTACAACTTACTGGTCATAAGCAGTTTTTTATTCGGGTCCCGTTTAACAGTCGATTCTTTAATTTTTGTTTAGTTCCACTTCAAAAAAAAGTATTAGTGAAATTGATTCAACTGCTCTTGAGATTTGCGCTTAGCAACACATTCATCTAATAATTAACATTACAGATAATTGCTTATTACGGTGCTTTAATATTATAATATTTATATGTTTTTTGAAGACAAATATTATATTATAATATAATATTTGTCTTCAAATTCGGGCTGTTTTCGTTAGTTTTTCATAGTTTATTCGTTATAGATTTTCAGCCATGAAGACACTAGGTCTGTGTTATACATAGACTGATAGGGCATCTCACAGGGAATCTGGCAACACATGTTACTTCATATTAGTCAAGTGTTTTCATTGATAAAATTGTAATAAATTGTAAAACCGATAATGAAAATAAATAAAGGCGAGGGCCACATAGAGGGCGCTGTTAGCAGGTTCTCGATACAGTAAAATTCCGGGGTAAAATAGTGCACGAGAACCAGGGAGATTTTGTAGTCATCGGCATAGTTATTTTTAACGTAAATAGTGAATAGTAAATAGTGAAGTCTAGTGCTGCTGAAAGCGCCCTCTGAAGACCTATGTATATTGTATGAAGATGTTTTATTTCGTCGTATCCCTGAAGCCACCACGTTATAGTACTGCTTGACAAGAATATACAGTCCACCGATATTTCGACGTGTCTTCGCGCGTACATCGAACCAGCGACCAACAGGACGTCAGCGTCTCGCTAGTTATAGAAGCATACACCTACTTCGAGTTACGCCCGTCTTGAATATTTTCTGGTGCACCTACTGTGCATGCTTGATTGATTTTATTAAATGACATCTATCTAATGCTATTTTTTTTTGTTCCAGGTATGTTTCGCATCGACATGAAAGTGAAATACAGTATATTCATATACGCAAGTGTACTTAGCTCACCATGATATAAAGTAAGTTTAACAGATCATGACAAACATTTAGGAAAATATTCAGAACTAGCTCCTGCCAGCGGTTTCACCCGAGTCCTGTCGAAACTCCTATACTCACCTTAGCCTTACATACATCTACATCTGCTATGCTGCAGCTGTGTCTACATCAGCTATCTTCCAGTGACAGTCCCGTCAAAATATGTTCAGCCATTTCTGAGATAAACCGAAAAAAAACATTCAGATAGACAGACAAACGTATATTAAAAAATGTTTCACTTTGTTTACTTACAGCGGTAACATATTTATTCCGACAGATATTTAAATGATATTTATCTATACTAATATTATAAAGCTGAAGAGTTTGTTTGTTTGTTTGAACGCGCTAGTCTCCGAAACTACTAGTGATATTTATATGTATAAAAGGTGTATGAACTGTTTGAAAATGTAACAACTAACTGATGCCTCTATGAAATGAACTTTTCTGTCCCTCCCATTCACAGTATCTAATTAAAAGCATCTATTAATAAGATAAAAAAGCTGCCGCCCCTAATCACCAGCTTATCATCTTCCAATGAATATTTATAAAACTTGAGAACTTGTACAGATTTCCCTTTTATAAGATTAATACTCTTTCCGCCACATCCCTGGAGTTAATTAAGTTTATAATTAAAACATTTTAATCGATACTCTTTAAAGTTATCTGATAGTCATTAATAATGTTTCAAGTAATTAAAATTTTGGTTGAATTGATTAAGTTCATCACGACTATTATCAACTATTTTCTTCCCACTGCTGGGTATAATTGAGCTTCTTCTTGTATATTTTATAATTCAGGTTTTTGCTCTATACCTAAAGCCTTAATTCTTTGTATGCGTGCTCTTTGAAAGTGTCTTAAAACCCACAAATAAATTTCGGCCCGACACGAGAATCGAACCAGTGCTTATCAGTCGCGCCATGTGACTACTGGACCAACGAGGCAATTGGATACCAATTGACTGTATAAAGTTGAAGGCAAAACATCTTGAGGAAACCAGTCTGAGAATCTGTAATAGCTTAACTACATCGAATAAGTGTGGTGATTAACGATCATTCCTTCTATGTATGAAAGAGGCGAGTGTCCTGCAGTGAGACGATAAAAAGGGGCTGGTGATAACCTACATTTTGAATAATCTCTTCAAACAGTCACATTAAACCTTCCTAAGAGGTCATCATGCTAATATATAATCCACTACATTATAATAGTGGGGCCTAAGCAGTAATTACGGCGATAACACATAGTGAGTGGTGAGGGGCGGGCGTTTTTGGGGCTGTCTTTTGTAAAATGGACCGTCGAGTTTCAGCCTACTTTGAATAAATTACTTTTGATATTTAAATAATCTTTCTCAGACAACACTAGTTCTGAAATTAATTCTTGTATGGCCCACATCATAAATGCTCAGACGCAGTGATAATCATCTAACATTGAATGCGCTTGCGCATCTGTGTTGCGGTTTAGCTATAAATTGAAAGTGACACGTCAATTTTTACGCCTATTATATTATTACCCACGAACTATATCGGCAGTTTGACCGTTCGGCCTAGGGTTGCCGATAACATAAGATGAAGACGAGTTTCATTTGAGGACGAGGATATTATAAGAGATAAAAGAGTTTGTTTGTTTGCTTGAATGCACTAATCTCAAGGATGACCGGTCCTATTAAAAATTATTTCAGTTGTAGCCCATTTATGGAGTAAGGCTATGGGCTACTTATTGGTCCACTACATCAGTTTCCTTATTAATTATATACCTACATATTTTTCTTTTCACGTCCCAAGGAACCTACTACCCGCACGTAGATAAGAAGTACATTATACTACATTATTGCCAAGTTTCATCAAAATCCAACCAGACGGTTTAGCATGAAAGAGTAAAAAACAATCCACCCATATTTACAGTTTCGCGTTTATATCATAAATAGGATAATAATATATAAATGCCCTGAGGGCGTTAATATATTTTTTCACACACGGTCGGTTAGCCCCATGGTAAGCTATTGATTAGCTTGCGTTATGGGTGCCAACACAACTGATAAACTACACATACTTTACACATATACATATATTCATAAATACACCCAGACCACAGCCAACAAGTATAAGTATATTCTTCAAACAAATGTCGACTGTGCCAAGAATCGAACTCGGTACCCTCAGCTCGGCAACACTCAACAACAAGGCGATCTTGTTCATAACTAAGTATACGATGGTAACTTCCATATATTTTATTTGGCAACCCTGACAACTAAGTGTGAGTAGAAAGTATTTCAAGTGGCGATTGTAGGCGAATACTTATTACTTATACGGCCATTGCTTTTCCTTACCGAATTGCGTTTACACTTTTACTTTTAATGTTACCATCACGCCTACACGCCTGGGGGCTAGATAGAGCACTTATATTGTTAATCAAATTATAACCTGCAGAGATATAGATTGGCGGTCAAATTTATTGTCATGAACTGTAATTTTTGGCTGAATTCGGACCTTGATAAAAAGATATAATTTTTATAATAAATTCTCTTGATAAAAGATAAGATAAAAAGTCATTTATTTAAAGTAGGCTGAAAATCAACACTTTTTGAAGGACAATTCTACAAAAGACAGCCCCAAAAACGCCCGCCCTTCACCACTTCTTATGTGTTATCGCTGGGAAGAAGACATGGTGGAACAAACTCCCTAGCAACACAATTCTGTCTGTATGGTTTGAAGAACCGGTTTTATACAAAACAAAGTAATAATACATGAAGTATGAAAAATATATTTAACAATGTTTCTTTACACGTTGTTTCTTTACGACCTACTCCCAAGAGTAACACAGTGAAACACTTAAAACTACCTACTTTGTAACATTAAAAATCTGATCACATATCCCGACAAAAACGTTCGGATATTTATTTGTATATCAGTGACATAACTTGGAAGTACCAAAAACTCATTACATGATCCACCATTGTTACGAAGTCAGAGTAATCACCCATAACCCCATATAGGTTGATAAGTAGCCCATAACCAGCCCATCTTTGATCTCTTCCGCATGAATAATTCAAAAAAAGAACTTAACCCGAAAATGCCCGGAGCGTTTTCGTAAATTGCGTCCGCGCATCATTGGGTTGCCATAAAATTTTCATCGGATAAGAAATTGAATTTACTCATGAAAGTCGTAAAATTTTAAAGGTAGCATTTTTATGTTGATTTATTTATATTATGGATGAATTTTTGGTGCATCGCGAAGGGCACTTTCCTTTTCAGTGTGTTTAAGGTAATAAGGTGCATCGACCAAGTTTTTTTTTTTAATTAAATTCGCAATGTGACCGGGTTTTAATTGGACAGTGACCCAAAAACACGTCGAAAATACATTTTCGGAGAATTCTTAATTTTACACGTATTTATGGTACTGAGCGTCTCATCAGTAAGATCGTCTCATTTATATTTACATTATGAAGTTTTTTTCTTTCATATCTTATGTAAATAAGTTCCAATTTCATCATCTCCCGAGCCTTTTCCCAACCAGTCTAACCGGATTCAGCTGAGTATCAGTGTTTTACAAGGAGCGACTGCCTATCTGACCTCCTCAACCCAGTTACCCGGGCAACCCAATACCCCTTGATTAGACTGGCGTCAGACTTACTGGCTTCTGACTACCCGTAACGACTGCCAAGGATGTTCATTGACAGCCAATGTTCCAATTTATCCTGAAATATCACATAATATCATCTGCATAGCCTTTTCCCAAGCTATGTTGGGGTCGGCTTCCAACTTAACCAGATGCAGCTGAGTACCAGTGTTTTACGTGGAGCGACTGCCTGCATGTCCTCCTCAACCCAGTCAAATATCACATAGTAATTAGCTGCAAACTTTTTGCTTGCATTTCTATTGAACTTTTAACTCAGTTTCAAAAGCTTATTATTTAACTAAAGTATGCTGTAACTTGCCGAGTTTAACTCTCACATTACAGTGTTATATTCTCTTTAGAAACTTTTTCTCAATAGCGTTTACAGACGTGAGCTGGTACACGCATGCGCCATACGAAAGGGAAATGCTCACGCGCATACTAAACGCTGCCCTGTTCAAGTTTGTTATTATTAGTTACTAGTTATTGCCCACGAACTGATTTATTTTAGGAACCTATAGTGAATTATCTTCTGACTCCCGTTAACATCTATGAAAGAAGGAGTACCAAAAGATTAGGACTAATCTCCACCAAAGTAGAGGAGAGCGAAGTGGATTTTTTAAGCAACCAAATAAAAATTTCGTTATTCAAAAACTCGTCAATGTCTAATCAGTCCTTATACTGTATCGCGCATCTACTTTCTGATCTTCTTAGAGAGAACGGCAGCCATTTCATTACATAAACTAGGCAGATAAATTTAATTATTGATTAAAAATCTTCTTCAGTGGACCTTAGGCCTTCTGTGTAATTATCTAATGACAAATCTATTTAAAAAATACATCACACTCCTATTGTTAACGTGAACAGTTGTATAGATTTCTATTTCTACGATAAATATTTTCAATTAGGACGCAAGTGAAACCGAGGGCGGACCCAAGTTAGAAATATTTCCTTAATCCGATGAGCTTATTAAAAGGACGCAACGAGAGAGTTTCAAAGCCAACTGTTTACTGCATCATTAGTCATGAAGAAATATACAGATGTAAATTTGCGTCGCGCCCGCAGCGATGTCGGAGAAATTTTGGATCATTGTTGGAGCTAGTGAGAGAGGAATACTGAACATTTTTGATGTGTTCTTGCTTCACAAACTATACTGTGAAACAAAGGCTAAGTAGTAGGCTGTCTGGCTTGTAAAAAAACTATTTCGATATATACCTCCTAACTTTTCTAAGTCATATTACCAACCCGCACTGAGCAAACATGGTGATTAACGCTCAATCTTTCTCTTTGTGAGAAGAGGCCTGTGCCCAGCAGTGGGACGATAAAAAGGCTAGTGTTGATAACTATCGATAAGTAATATAGAGCTTTGGAAGTAAATAAGTAGTAGGTATAAAAGAGGCAAAATATTCCAGTAAAAAAAGACAAAAACCTTCATTCATGTAAATTTAATTTTAAACAAGCCATTAGCACCATAAGCAAATGACCATCTCCATTACAACATATTTTAAAAATCCCCACTTAAAAAAATAATCGCCAGGCCGTTCAAGCCCGCAATAATCACCCGTACGTTTACACAGTAAAATCTGGGACACCTGTTCCAAGTGCCAGTTGACCTGAGACCCACATAGCTGGTCATACCAATAATATTAATTCTTGCTGTATTATTTATACCTCGTTATGCATGTTTGGCATTTGTAATGTAAAAAAGTTGGTCATTTTGTTTTAATCCTGAAGTTATAGGAACAAGATAAGATAAAAAGTAATTTATTCAAAGTAGGCTGAAAATCAGCATGTTTTTAAGGACAATCAATCAGTATGTATTTACAAAAGAAAAGTATAAAGTAAGTTTGTCAGTTGTCTAGTACACATAGTACAAGCTCTGCTTAGCTTATGTGTTATCGCTGGGAAGAAAAAATGGAATAAACTCCACAGCGAATAAGTCATATTATTAAGTAAGTTTTAAGCTTTAATTTTCCAAAACGATCTTGAAGTTCCTTAAATTAATGCTGACAAACAATCAAAAAAACTTGTCAATTTAATTAATATTATGAGTAGATAAGTTTATAAATTGTAGAATATTATAAATGGTTTTATCAATATAAATTGGTGCATATACTTTTTCATAATGTATCGCAAAAATAACCAAGAATCTAGTAAAATAACACATGTATATTTAACCATTTTGAAACACTTTCTTATATATTAAGATAATATATAAATTTATAGTTTACACTCCTGATATAACTCAAGGCTACTAGTTACATTGTTGCACTAGTATTTCACAGGCGATGACAGGTGGCAATGCTTGTCCTTACTAAGAACACATGCCGTACATTTTGTTATTAACAGCTGATATATCAGGATATATTTTATACTTGATGTATTCCATCATCATGTCTATAAAGAGAGAAAAAGTGTTAAGAGAGAATGTATTTTAAGGACCAACTGTCTGTGTGTTTGTTTCTAAGGCTACGTTAGACATATGTCAGTTTATTTTAATCTTAAATAATATTATGAAGAGGTTAATATTTTTTGTCTAGATCTTCTGAATCAATTTTGAAAATTCTTTTTGCATATTTTTATGCTACGAAAAGTGATATCCGCAGGACAGGGGGAAACCGTCACTTACAAATAATTGGAGTTACTTAAATTAGCCAAATTATAATTATTACATTTGTTTATTTAATACGACTTGCCAACTCAAACAGTCGTTTCGCTAAATATTGGTCTAGAAATCACAACTTAATCAGATAATCGGATCTAGCGCGTAAATTACCATAGAATTAGTTCTACGGCTACCACGGATCATATTTTCACGGGTTAGGATCGACCATAATGCGAAACTGCTCTTAAGTATAATAATATAAGTACAAACAAGACAAAAGACCCTATATTCATTTAAAAAGCTTCCAATAGAAAAATACTAATATATGAGAAAACAATTGATTAAAAATGTTATACATATATTGTAAGGACGATAAAAACTGACAAGCTCCTTTTATTAGAAATCGCTAAAAAAAGTTCTTAAAAGACGTTCCCTCAACAGTCCCATAACCTATTGATTAAAAATGTTAAACCATGGTAATGTTCGCGTTCTCACGGCCCAACAATACATATCATATCAATACAGCGGCTCAATCGCAACTAATAAATTGAGATATTTTTCTTCGTACGCCATCGATCACTTGGCCAATTTGCAATTACTGCCCGCTATGGGCCATGGTGGTACTGGTTAGTGTTGACGCTCACGGTTCAACATTTTGTAAAATGTTGGACGTGCTTTTTGTGATGTAGATGAACGTACAACAATGTCATCTTATGTCGTCTTACTATTTTTATTAGGTGCCTTAAATATGTTTTCTTATCATTTCGTGTAGAGAGTAACGTATAAAGAATATTGCTTTTAAGATTTTGGTGCTTACAAAGTAGACGTCATTTTTCATCACTATTATTTTCTATCAAAGCCGATAAAACTATAAGGGCCGGTTTCACAGGTTGCTGATTAGTTCCAGATAGTTTATCTGGCAGATAATTTCATACAAATTCTGTTCCATTTTTTAATTTATCTGGTAGATAGTGGCTATCCGTAACCTGTGAAAGCGGCCCTAAGATATTATTTTCCTAATTAGAAAACAATCCATGCTAATCTTTAAAATAATATTCTTTTACAAAGTTATTTGTAGGTATTATTTGGTAATCTATCTTACGTCTTACAATTGTATACAAAATAAATGTTGGTTCGCGGTCCACAACACTATTCGCAGGCAGGTCGGCGCTCGCGCAGAAATATTACCGACACGGCAAGAATATGATTAGTGTATTGTGTTCCTGTTTATTTATTTACAAAGTACTTCGTGAAGGATTGGCCGTGCTAACTGACGGTTTGTTTTTCTAGATATCGTTAGAGAAATATGTTTGAGAAAGGATGTATTGACGGGGCTTGATTTATTCTAATAGAATTTCGTTTGTGGCTTTAGTTATGGGCTCAGGATCGTGGATATTGTTTTATGTTTATTTGATTCACGTACGCCAGTGAGTCTTTTAAGTTCTAGGTAATGTCCTGTTTAGCAATTAATCAATTAATTTCTGTAAACAAATGCTAGATTATTCATAATTTTGCTCGTTGTTCACGCCAACAAATCAACCGATTAGAATTTTACCCTTCGGGATTGTTATAAGGTTGAAAGTCTATCAAATAGATTTGACAAATTAAGGTAGGTTGATGTGATGGCGTCTGTACCGACATAAGCAATGTAATTTTTTTAACGTCCAATTTTCCTTATTTTATTTACAATGTATAATCATTGTTTGTTTAAACATAGTTGACACCCACACACTTAAGTTCTTACTAAACATTGCCATTTCAAATAAATTCCGCAAATTCCCAATTAATATTAACATTTAGTTTCTGTAAATGTTAACTTTTAGAAATGTAGAATTACCGTATATTCTAAAGTTAGCTTAACTTAAAATTAGATACTATACATTCCTACTTAAATTTCTTACACGTTACTCTAATCGAAGTTTAAGACGAGCGGTTTGTAGCGATTTCAGCTTCATTTTCATTCAACCCGGTGAAATAATTCCATGTACAGGCGCGAGCCAGCACATCAAGGTAATTTAATAGATCTTTTTTAATTTTAAGTTTCGGGTAGCTTGATGTGCTGGCTTCTGTATGTATTAATTAGTTACTAATCTAAATTATTTACTTATTTGATTAAATAAAAATAACATTATACAATTTTGGCAGTGAACCTCGAACTAAGCTATGGTATCTTGGGGGTCAGATTTAATTAATTAAAAATATGAATGATAACATTTTTAGATACTCAAACAAATCTTTCTATAAAACCCTAAGGTTATACCATAACACCCTAAATATAACGGTATACAAAAATTAATCCGTAAGCCAGAGATCTCCTCCATTACCCCAGCGGTTGATTGCGTATCGCGACGATTAGGTGCGCGCGCGCACGACACAAAGGCACCGCCGCGCGCCGAACGCGGAACCTAATCCCGGATTAGGCCGGGATCATTTCGAGATTCCCGGGACACGTTCGTCCCACGGGACCCTGTTCCGGGGTAATCTCGGTTATTGAAAGCAATCTTATTTTATGTAACTTTCTTGGATATGTGTAAGGCTTAGAGAATTTTATTGGATGCGTTTAGTCCAAACGTTTTGGGTTTCATAAGTAGGCTTGTTATTGCAGTATCATACTTAGTGGCTTCCGCATGTGGTTTCGCCCAGGTGCCTCCAGTGAGCACTACTTCAGGCCTTAAATAATTTCAAAATCTTTATGTATGGCCTTTTTTTGAGCCCACAGCCACGGTAGGTCACTTTTGCGAACAATACCACAGGTGATATAAGGCCTGTTTTGCCGTGGAATATCATCAAATGACCCCTCCCGCTGGGGGACAGCTGGAGACAGACTCTTATTGACTAAAACCCACTATGTTCCTTCTGGAGATCTGTGTGTGTTAGGGCCACGGTAACTCCTATGAACAAGCCGTAGCCTAGGCAGAGGTCATGTAAGATCTCAGTTATTTTCTTGTAAACATTCTTCCTTCTTCCACTTAGTTAACGCAGTTATAAACGAGCAGTTACAGTAACAATTAACAGCTTTCCTATTAATAACCTATTTCGTTTAATTGAACTTAACAGTTCTATTTGATAGAATGTTAACGTAATACCTTCCTAAAAATTTGCAATCACCATCAAATTTTTAGAACAACGATAAAAAGTTAAATGGCGAATTCCAATAATTGTCTGCTAACTTATAACGTTATTGGTATCTGGAAGGGGAAGGCTACATAATGTAGCTATAGTATTTATCCACCATTCAAAAAGGTCATTGTTCTAAAAAATACAAAATTGTTACCAAATATTTTTTAATCATTCATACAAAACTGTCCTATACAAACTGTCAGATAAAAGTCTAACCCGACGAGGTCAAATATTGATTCAGCACACGAACAATTAAGGTTCAACAATGTTGGCATTGCTGTATACGGGGCGCCATTAAATTTAATTACCGCTGCGCGCGAGTTTCGGATGCGCGGCGGCTTGCGCAAGCGCAGGTGCGCGTAAATGTCAGGTGGGCGCGCGTGCGCGTAACATACACTGTTGCCTTATGGTACGGCAGGTCGATATGCCCTTAAATATCAAGCTTGTGGGAAAAAACAGTATTGTGAGTGAGTAATGTTATTGGTCCTCCGATACGCATTGATGGGACTTGTGGGGGCAAGGACCAGGGTAAATTTATTGATACTAACATGTGAGCCGATGTCTGGAATACTTTCTGAACGCAGCTTTCGCTCTTGAAACATAAATAAGTAAGTTGGCTCAGAGAATGACGTGAGACGGATACGTGGAAAAAGTAAAGCTATCACTTTATGGATTTCAAATCATGGATTTATAACCAACATACAAAATGGACAATTCACTTTTAATTACTTCATAAATTATAACGTACATATAAATGATGTTCCTCATAGCAGATCACTACATAGTATAAAACAAGGTCGCTTTCTCTGTCCCTATGTCCCTTTGTATGCTTAAATCTTTGAAACTACGCAACGGATTTTGATGCGGTTTCTTTTAATAGATAGATTGATTCAAGAGGAAGGTTTATATGTATAATAACATCCATTAAATAGTAGAGAAGTACTGTTATTTTTGAGGTTTCTAATGTGATGTCGTAAATAATTTCATTTTTCCCGCTTACATTACCAGTGCGAAGCCGGGGCGGGTCGCTAGTATTACATAAAACAACTGAACATATGTATACCTAAGTTACATCTTAATAATATTTTTTAACTCTTTATCCTCCAAAGAAAAAATCAACGAGACCTCTTAGACGCTCACCGCTCGAGGCACATGCCATATGAAGAATTGACGTGAGGGGTTAAAAGATCACGATTGCGTAAAAGGATTTATGTAAATATTCCAATCAGGCGCAAGATTAGTCTTGACACGAGGCTGATTGAAGAACGGATCCTTGGCGTCTTGTTATCTTGCCTTCTAATTAGTGGAAGAATACTTGTATGAAGAAACCATGACATAACATCATGTCATAGATAAAGGCATTGCCCATAGACAAGATGATGTTTGACATACTGTCAATAACCGTGAATATAAGGACTACAATATCCTGGTTGGTGATTTTTTAAGAGAATTCAATCTCCAAAACTTCAAAATAACTAATTTACTACTACTAAGCAATTAAATACCAGACTAGCGGCCCGCCCCGGCTTCGCACGGGTGGACATTTATTTTTTAAACGTACGGCAGTTTTCTAGACGCCTTACTCCACAATTTTCACTACCACGAAAAATCCTTTCTATTTTTTCGGGATAAAATATAGCCTTTATGGATTTGGAAGAATCCCTCTAGGTAATGGTAAAAGAAATTTTGAAATCGGTCCAGTAGTTTTTGAGCCTATTCAATACAAACATACAAAAATACAAAAGTTTCCTCTTTATAATATAAGTATAGAAAAAGATGACGCGCTTTCTACACCTATAAAGTTACATGAGCGATCCATTCTACCAAAAAATCTGACAAAAAAAATACTATACGGTATAACCCCTAACCCTCAAAGAGGAATGTCGCAATAAAAATTGCAAGACATAAAGTTCTAAACATTCCAATTGCATTCGCAATATTAATAGCTGATCAAAAAACTCCCAAAACAATAGCTCCAGTTGAAATTCAACTATGACATGATAATGGTGTTCTGTGTCGAACTCGTAACCGCGCGTAACGCCGACCGGCAGATTCCCACGGCGTCGAAGGTCGAGCACGATCCAATAGTTGCGAAATGTAATCATTCAGACAGATATACAAAATGTTTGCTTTGTTCGTATATGTTTTAATGTTCGCTAGTTGGGTTAAGACGTGAATTTGAAACTGCCGGGGCTGTGAGTTGTCCGCAAGAGTTGCCATGGCATACAAAGACTTGCAGAAAGAAGTTGATACTCGGGATCCAGCTGCACCCACAGCGGGATTCTTCATTTGATGTTTTCCTATTAAAAAAAAATACGTGAATTTGAAGAATGATAAATTTGGGCGAAGATTTTGGTCATTGAAATTAAAGAGAAGTGGCGTGAGTCTAATTTTCGATGACACTGAGAATGATTATGCAAATATCACACTTAATATATACACAATGTTATTAATATAAATCGTTTTTAATTAAGTGTTTGTTGAGATAGGTCCAGGCGATCGCGTCTGCTTTATCTTCCATCTATCAAGGTTTTCTTATCTTTGAGTGGCATAAGTTACATGCGTTCAAAGACTTACGGCTACTTAATATTCATTTTCTTATTTTACGACAGTCGGTCCTTGGATTGGTGGCCATCTTGTTCTGATGAGTTCCTCCGTGATTCGGAAGGCACGCTAAATTGGTGGGTCCCGACTGCCAATTGTACATCTTTGGCAGTCTCAGAAGCCAGAAAATCTGACAACTAATCTTATCAAGGGGTGTCAGGTTGCCCAGGTAACTGGGTTGAGGAGGTCAGATAGGCCGTCGCTCCAACAAAACTAAAAAACAACACACAACACTGTATTCAGCTGCATCTGCTTAAGACTGGAAGCCAATCCCAACAAAGCCTGGGAAAAGACTAGGCAGATAAAAGACTGCCATTGCATAAAATATTTTTTTAATGCACAAATCTATCCATTTTTTCAATTTTTATTTCATCTATGTACTTTAGTAATTCTAGGTTATACAGCTTTCGTATTTTATTTTAACTCCATATCACCAAACAAAGTTATTGAATTTTCCTCTTAACGATAATAAGAGTTAAGCTGAACAGTTACACCTGCCATGTTATAAAATATCTTGTAATATTTATTTATTTATTGCATAACGTATACAATTACAGTTACAAAAAATGCATTAATACGCGTCACACTATTGAGAACTGCCAATCGAGTTTATAAATAAACTTTGCAATGTGTTCAATATTGACAGGTGTTTATCGATCTTTCGATATAACTTTATTGATTACTTGTTTTTTCTTTTGCTCCCTTGAACTTTAAACAACAAGTTTTGTTTAGTCTTTTTCTATAATGGTTTTCTTATTGGCAACCCCGTGTCTACGTCTCCGTGCTTAGTTAATAGAATTTTAGTTTCCCAAAACACAAAGTTTCAAGAAATTCTGTGTACAGACGCGAGCACATCAAGCTACCCCAAATGTAATTTTTTTCAAATCAACTTTGAACTACATGCTTGAGAGATAAATTTTAAAGTCTATTTAAGAGGTTTGACAGTTCGTAGTAGCTTGATGTGCTGGCGTCTGTACAAAACAAAGAGACAGATAAATATATATCTTATGGTAAATATTTTTCTACATACTATTCATTTTAAATATATGTAGATACTCGTATATATTGAGCGTTTGACGTTATCCAACCAATGGCCTAGCCATTTGATTGAATATCTATTTTAACCAGTTGGCTGCAACTTCGATATTTCCAAGAAGTCTTCATTGTCTAGGTGGCGTGCGCCCGCGCTGCCTCTAAACTATCATTAGTCGGTTTCATGAGAACAGTTTATATGTGTTTAAGTACTTGTCGATGTGGGCGGGGATCACGCTTTTCCTAAGAAGGCTTTAACTTATTTGAAACGAAGCGTTCCGAAGCTTTCCGAAGTTTTCCGACACTGAGATCAGGTTGGGTGCTAGAAATTTTTAGGTAGGCACTAATAGAGTATGGATGGACTGTTGTTTGTCACTCTCACGCAAAAACTGCTGAAATGATCTTGAAGAAACTTAGAACCTTGTTGTATCTATACTAATATTATAAAGCTAAAGAGTTTGTTTCTTTGATTGGTCCGATACAAAATTTTCTTCTCTAATAGATAGTCTACATATTTGTCGTCTAATTTTGACTGCCTCGTTGGTCTAGTAGTCGCAAGGCGCGACTGCTGTGCACGGGGTCTCGGGTGCGGGTTCAATTCCAGGGTCGGGTCGAAATCGCTTTGTGGGTTTTGAGAAACTTTCATAAAGCAGCCGGAGTCTGGAAGTTCTGCCCCTGATCTCTCTCCGGTCGTGTCGGATTGCCGTCCCATCGGACTATGAGAGTGAGGGAATAGAGAGTGCACCTGTATCTGCGCGAATGCTTGTGCACTATAATATGTCCTGCGCAGCTGGCTGATCTTCATAAAAGAGATGCCATCATCATCTATTTGTCGAGGGCGCAATGACAATTACTCTACTTTTTAAAATGGTTCGGGAAGTAGGCATTAGCTTGCTAGTACTCGTATTATAATAATATGAAATATTTATCCAGTCCCAAAAACATCTAGTCTAAAGCAAAAAGCCGCATAAAGCCTTTTTATACCTCCCTTCGTGTCGCATCTCACCTTTAATCATGCAGCTACTGCGCATGCGTAGGCCAGCAATCACTGACGTTCCATAGTTATTTGTCGGGGTTACTGACCTGATCTCCGAGTTGTTGGTACAGCTATACATATCTGTTATTTACGTGTTTTATGCTACAGGAAATGCTTGAAGAAGTTGCATTTTTTTCTGTTTAAAGAATATTCAAAGTTTAACGCTATCTTATTGTTTTTATGAGGCAACCAATTTCAATATATCGCGCACAATCAATTTCAAAAGTAAATACTTTTTCCTCCCACATAAAAATGTATTTATTACCAAGGAAGGAATGATTTCCAAAAATTCTAACTATAACGATCCAAAGACCAATAATTGATCCCAACTCAAATTCAAAGATGCGTCATTTACAATAATTTTTATATTATGCCTACACTCAAAACAGAAGATTGCGTATCAATTTAAATAATTATGCAACTATTAACTACTTTAAGTTGACCTGAAATATGAGATCTGAGTTGTGTGAGACATTCTTATTTACTTACACGCGAGCAAATTACGATTATGTAAGAGCTACTTCAAAAGCATACCGCTTGGCTTCGCCCGATACTCAACTCATGATGTATTTAGTCTGTTAGGCAA
Organism: Heliothis peltigera; assembly: GCA_958496145.1. Lineage (NCBI taxonomy): Eukaryota > Metazoa > Arthropoda > Insecta > Lepidoptera > Noctuidae > Heliothis > Heliothis peltigera. Next base: position 1,498,750 of record OY292326.1, on the reverse strand, counting down.
CAACTACGTCTTATGTCATAGAAATTAACCGTCTCTTCAACACATAATCTTTGTCCTCGCTGCCTGTAATTACCTACAGCTCGTCTGATAGGATTATAAATTTAAAGAACCAAAAAAGGCCAGTCCTATGGTGCGCGCGCCTCCCAAACGTTGTCCATTGCGTCATTTGCATACAAGTTTTGTAATCGTAACTTTCGTACGCGCAATGAAAAGTAAAATGGCTTGGAGCCTTATACGTCGCTAATTCACTTTCAATTGACATTTGTGCGTGATGTAAAAGTTTATTTGCATTGTTTTTAGGTACTGCTGTGAGGTAAAATAGAGTGCTAATTAGATGATAGCCTTGAACGGTATGTCTTTTCTTGTTAGTAAAGTAAATTTTCACAATTGTTCACAAAACAATATGATCATCATCAGCCTTTTTATCGTCCCACTGCTGAGCCCAGCCCTCATTTCACACAGAGAAGGGCTGTCGTTATCAACACGCTTGCTCAACGCGGGTTGATGATTTTAGACTATACAGACCAAGTTTCCTCGAGATGTTTTCCTTCACCTTTAATCCCAGAATACTAAGAAAGTACATATAAGTTAGAAAAGTTGCATTGGTACTTGCCTGACCTGGAATCGAACCCGATAGGCCACCATGACTTAGTAGGCCACAAATTAATGTAAGCATTCATAAACAAAAAAAATGTATTGCGATTGTTTAATCAGATTTCCATACTAGAACTAACAATTTCATCATAAACAGCTCCATTTACGTTGAACCGCGAAATGGGTATTGTAATTCAATTGATATAGCTCTCATTAAAAATTACACACTCCATCTAGAGAGTGTTTAATATGCTCCAACTTAATTTTCAATTTGAACACGGTTGTAAAAGCTTCTCAGCTATTTACGGGAATAAAATTAAGATCTTTTTTCTTCTCTTTAATCATACTGTAGTTTATTTATTTAATTTTATTCAACGGTTAAGCCAATTATTAAATTGAACAATTATAATTGAACTATTTATTGCTATCTTCTAGAAGGCAATGAACTATGTAAGGACCCTTTTACTCGTATTTTGGTGTTTTTTGCAAATTTATCTAACGTTATCATCATAAATGGCACATTAAATTGGTGGATCTTGGCTGTCATTTGTATATTCTTGACAGTCGTTACGAGGTAGTCAGTAACCATTAAGTCTGAGTTTGACAACCAATCTTTCCAAGGGGTATCAGATTTCTCAGCTGAATTCGATGACTGGAACCCGCCTCATCATAGCTTGGGGGAAAGGCCAACAGTGAGGCGTTGGCCAGCCAAGCTAGTGTTGACGCAACTGATATTATAAATATCGATTAGTTTACTTAAACTTTTTACCAATTTTGTTTTATTACCATCATTAACACATTTGATATGATATGTATACTCCAAATCTGTTATATTTATTCTAACTATAATTTATTCCGGCCAGATCTGCAGGGTCTGGTTAAATTATTTTTTACGCGTATAGTGCGGTTTGAGCGACGAAGGATCAAGTTCCTACTCCGTACTTAGTTTTTTTGGTCCTTCGGTACTTGCGGTTGGCGAAGGAAGTTTCGTATTCTGCCAGGATAGTGTTGCCATACTTAAGTCGTTGTTAAATCAAAATAACGGTTTTGTTATTAAAAGATATTTCCAGCAGTATTAATATTAACATTCTTTATTAAAACTTTAAGTAAAAGTAAATACCTAATAATTTAATATAATTATAAAACCGATTACATTTTGTTTTTTGATTACCAGTAATTACTGGCAGGATTACTTCGTGTAATGAAAAGGATCAATAAGTTATTTCATTAAGTCATCAAATTTTGCGGTAACGATAACTGCAAATTGAAAATTCAATGATAACGCCGGAGTCCTTAATAAAACTTACTGACTCCTAATATCCTTTTTACAGTATTCCAGGGTATTTTCTTAACCCTGGCAACACTAACGATCTCAGGCTTTTAACGTAGATACAAGTACGTACAGGATCTGCGGTTTTCGGTATACATTACAGTTCCCATGTCGTTAGTGATCGTTTTTAATTTTTATTTTTACTCTGCGCAAGAGTCACACGGGGTTTTTGTACTGTGTAATATGCCAGCATAATAAGTTTATATTTTTTTTTGGGTAAGTTAGTACATCTAGAGGAACTAAGTAATAGGTTAAGTAACGCTTGGCGCGGTCGGTCCGTGGATGGAAACCATCACATTATTATGAGTTCCTCCGTGTTTCGGAAGGCACGTTAAATTGGTGGGTCCTGGCTGTCATTTGAACATCTTTGACAGTCGTTAGGGGCAACCGATAACATTTGCGCTTTTTTACCAGCAGGCTTAGCATGGCAACCGTAGGAACAAGTTTTGTCTACCGGAGAATGGACATAATGACAGAAAAGTGACAGATTGACGTAAGATTTCTTTTGACATTTTTTGAAGCAGTTTTTCTTTTCTTCGATCGAAATAAGTTTAAAAGTGATTATATGCGAGTTGACAGGTCGCGCCATGCTCGGGCAAAAGACATGTTGACATTAACAGAAAGAGCTTTGCCTTTTCTTGACAGAATAGATATGGAATCGCCATGCTAAGCCTGCTGAAGTAGCGATTGTTAGTGCCTTTAACATCCAATAGATATTATACTCTACTTGTACAACATCAATATTTCATAGTTAGGAAACAATATGTATTGCAACTTCGGTATCAACTACATTAGCCTCGCAACTATTTATCTTAACGAAACAGTGCAACAAATCACGCATACATTGAAATGATCAATCTCCACAGTGATAAATGATAATTATAGCATGGTTCATAGTGCAAGGGTGCGCAGTGCGTGAAACGGCGCGTGCGCAAGTCACGGCGCGCTCCCGATATTATTAGGAACTGCTTAGTTTAAATACGCGGAGTCGCTTGCTTTTTCAAATTCTCTATATATCGAAGCTGATATTACTCTTAAAAAACCAAGTATGTGTCACTAAAATTCTCATCAAAATCGATTCAGCTTTGCCCGTACATAGACAGCAGAAAATAAGACTCAAGACTGTATACGTTACGCATTATAGTTTTATTATATTGTTTAAAAAACATACACCTTAGTATATAGTTATTATTGAAATTACAGGCAGACACAATTATATTTATTTGTGTAGATATTAGTAATAATATTGTTTGTTATGTAATATTGGTTTTCATATAGTTTGTGGTGGTTGAAAAACTAAATTAGACCGCAGGAGAGAGTGTTTGTTTTGTGGTTTTTATTTGAAATAAGTACATGATTATGTTCGATGTATGCTGAGGAGTTGTTTTTGATTTCGTTTGGAGTTATACAAATACAATAATTTTAACTAGTGGTTTGTATTGATCGAAATTTCACCGCAACTCAATACACTTTCATGTTTTGAAATGTTTTAATTTTATGTACCTATTCGTAATTTGAATTAGCGTGGTGATTAGCGCTCAATCCTTCTCTGTGTGAGAGGAGGCCTAAGCCCAGCAGTGGAACGCTAAAAAGGCTGATGATGATGATTCGTAATTTCAGGTTATTTTTTTTTGTAACTGGTTTTTTCGCAGTAAAAACATATTGTCATTTCTTATCAAAATAGGAAAAAATGGTTCCAAATTACATAATAGATGCTTGTATACACATAGCTTTAATTCGAAGTCAAACAATGCATTTACGAATGCAATTTCAATATTAGATGAATAAACAACGACAGTTGGGTCACGATATTGCCAATTACATACACAGATGAACAGATAAGCGCATGCGCGGAACCTTGACTGGTTCATGCTCTATTTTTCAGCATCTGCACCAGGGATACTCAACATATCAGTTTCATTTTGAGAAAATTATTCCATACAGAATATTTGATACAGCACAATATAACTAAAATAAAATTTATCTTGAATTTAAAAACCTCGTCTTCCGAACACAGGAGGAGGATAATCCATGAGAATTTTTTGTCCGACTGTACTAAACAGCTTTTTTAATAGGTGTCCAAATTGTCACTTGATAAATATATCTAAATCTAAAAGTGTCAATTCGGGCACAGGTCCGAATATTTTGGGTCCGAATCGTCAGCAAGTCGAAAAAAGGGGATGATAGGATAGGATTAAGTTCAACATTAACATTTTAGCTACTTTGAACTATTCGTCTTCAATTTTTTCATTTCTTAATCGACTAACAAGCCTACGTTTAACGGCAAAATATGTGACAATATCATCATACCATCCTACACTTACAAGACAAATTGCGCTATAAAAACCATCTCAATCAAAACGTTGACCGCCCCTGGACAAAACTAAATATAATCTACACTAGATGGTAATGAGTCGTATGCATTTGCTCCGTTTAGCAACGACGCATGATGTCAACTGATTCTGACGAAACTTCACGGCCCGGCGATTGGCAAATAATATGCTCAGCTATTCTATAGAAATAGATTTCAAAACAATACGGTTGTGGACAACTAGTCAAATTCAATACTTATAATAGAACTGTCAAAAAAGGTAACTCTCTATGCAATTTGTATGAAAACGCAACCTATAACGTCACAGATTTTTCACATCAAGCCGTATACTTATTTCGATTATATCATCGATAAAAAAAGAAAACAATTCTCGGTTCAAAACGATAAATTAAACTGTCATTATTTTAAGATGCTTTACAAAATGAATATGATAAAGTATGTATTTTATTTTTGACCTAGTCCACATCCCAATTTTTTGGGTCTATAGAGCTGTTTACTTCTTATTGCCAACCAATGCCTAGTGGTGGCAGCCTTGACGGTGACCGTCTAATTATCACATAAACAATATTCGTAATAGAGTCTAGTTTTTTTAATGAAAGCCTCGATAACTACATTATTATCAAAAGTAGTGCAACTATCGATGAATTTGTAAGCTATAATATCATTGGAACTAATTTTTTTTCAATTCGCATCTCCGAGGACAAATTTTCGCGGGATTTTACTAACTTTATTTGATGTTTGATCTTTCTTAGCTTTCATTACCATCACTAGTTGTTATGTTTCCCTTTATCCTTCGACACGCAGCCTTTGTCCACTTCATTTTTATCCCCTAACTACACTTTTTGTCGTCTGTCACGGATTTTGGACAGGTCTGATATTATCTAATGAACATTCCACCGTCCTCCGTATCATTTTTTATTTGAGCTTGACTGATGACGACTTTGTTTATTTCCTTTTTTGTCACCGTCTCAAGATAATGGGGTGTATCTTGAGATTCTAAGGGATGTGGGTCTATGAATATTTTTGCTGGCACTATCTTCCATTTTAGCGGGAATCATTTCAGTAGCAAATCTTTTTCCAGTTCCAATTATTAAACCTTTTACTGATAAATGTATTTTTTTTTTGTTTCAGGTAATTTAACGCCAACTATGAATAAATGACCAACAACTTAAGGATATATAAACAGATCAGTATAAAGTCTATATTTTTAACCAGAACAATAATTTCGAGATGTTTATGCGTAAAAATCTTCAGACGAAGTTTAATAGGCCAGCTTTTAATAAAACTAGCCACCGTACCTACTCGTATATAAGCCAAGGCCGTTTTTTACTTCCTTATGGAAAGACAGGAATTCCAACCAGTATATCGTAGAGTTTATCAGTCTCTGGCATGTCCTCCAAAAATTCCAAACAGGTTTTGTCCACCTAGACCCTCGCATGGCTCGCCTATCGAAAACACTCCCAAAAGCCAGATATCAGAAGAATGTTCACTTTGGAGGGATGTCCCCTTACATTGGACGTCACAATCTACCCTTAAATGTTCTGATCCTTTTAAAAGTATTATCATAGTCATTAGAAGAGAAAAAAGTGGGCGGTGAAATATTTGATGGAGCTACATTCGGACACGCCGTGAGCGCCCTAAATCGGTGAACACGGCTACAGGTGCTCTCCTTCGAATCCCGACCGTGTAATTATAAATCGGGATGGGCTCTTTGTCGAGCCGAATGGTATAGAGGAAATATTTTTTATAATGATTTTCTTTTTATATTTCATGGGTGTTAGGAACCCATAATTTGAAGTGCGCGCCATCACGGGAGGGCTGGCTAGGATCATTTTGTTTATAGTTATTCGTCTTACAAGAGACACGCTCCGGGTTTTTATCACGATCAGCTTCACATTTGCTGTTTGGCACATTAATCTTCAAGAACAAAAAAGTAACTGTCACGAACATGGCCGACGCACCGAGATTAAGAATTGTACGAATAAAAGCGAACGCGATACGTCAAGGCATTCCATCTTCTCAACAGACCCTCATTGAATAAAGCGCGAAGATCCCATCAAAGGACTGTAATTAATTATCCGCAGCCGTTCTCTTACGCGTAACTACCACGGCCGCGACTGGATTAATGTGTTCAGTCCCGACAACCCTTGTTTACCTTCAACCCGTCACACAGTCTTGTTTAAAATACAACCAACATGCTTTTTCACTTAAAAGACGTCATTCCCACCCAAAAATACACGTGACCCTCCAGGATCTCTGCTTTGACGACCGCAAACACAAACTTGTCCAAACAGCTATTTAAATCCTGTCCCAAAAAGTAAACAACGTTCAGGAACGTAGTACAGACTCTTTTTTGGGTGTCCATCCGTATCTTGATTGATGGCGCGGACTCATCTCGGGGGCCAGGCTTTAATGGAGTTCTGACATTGATTTAATAAAAACCCTTCATTACGGCATCAAAGACGGGGGTCAGGCCAGAGCCGCTCGGCCAGCACGCGATGTACATACTCGTACGTTAATTATTTGAAACTGAGATCACGTTTGTGGTTTGTACTTAGCAATTAATGTACGCTCGAAATTGGCTTTCTCTTGTAATCACATAGTTTGCTTTTGTAATTGATTAATTGGTTTCAAAGTTGAATGGCCGTTTTGGTAAGATGGGTACTGTTTATTATTAGTTTAACAAGTAATAACAGCGACCGGCCTCAGATTGTAACGACCCGAAACGATCCCGAATACCTTTCTTGACATTTGCTGTGTATTGCTATGTTAAATACTGTGAACCCGGATATTTCTTCACCCGACAACGATACCCAACGATACCCTCGCTAAGATACTAATAGTCGATGGCTCGATGTCACCGCCAACAAGCTTGGAATAAATAAATTCTTCCGTTATCTTTTTTAATTATCTTGAATGTATCACCGCACATATAACGTTCCCGTAACGAGATCGCTTTGTTCTTATTAACGGCACAATTAGCTTATCTCATGCGAACACTTAAAGTCTCAGTTCCACTGTCGTTTGATAGACTTGTCTCCCGATAACACTTAATAAGTCTGCTGCAGGATCGGCGCGAGTCCAGACGAATTCGCAGCATGTATGGCAAAAACAGGATTGTCTGAATTCTGTTCATTTATAAGGACCACCTTGAGGTACAATAAAAACACGTCGTTCCTAAGGTCAATGCACAATTAGATGCCTCCGAACCTGATGAGAGCAATCAGTCACGACGTCAAGTGAAATATTTGGCAGTGCTGGACGTTGAAATATATGGATGGCAATGAGAACACGTTTGTTGATCAATAGCTGCAAAAAACTTATGCTAAGACCCCCGATGGGAACGTATGGGCTTTAGTTGATGAGTAAATTAAAAAATTTGAGTGATACAGAAGAACAATGTGTATTTGCCGTCATAAGATGCGATGGACCTTTTATCTGTGTAGAAGATTTCAATGATATTCATTTCATATTTCAAGTTACATACATATAACTTGCAACGATTTGTTACAAAGTAGCTAATAGCTGTCCGAGGTATCATTTAGTAATTCCGCAAGCGAAACCGCAGCAAAAACAGGACACGTGCGCAAGCGCAGCGATGCGCCCATAAAACCTTTTTTCTCCCCTCCAGCTTTGATGGATAAAAAATTCGGTAGGGCCGTTAATAACATCTTTTTTTCTTGTTTCGGCTACCGAAATAATGGGTTCCTTCGCACTTCCAATTGGACCCCAATTTGAATTCGTCTTCCGACGAGTTTTCGCGTTTCGTTTTTGTTTTTTCATTTACACCATTCTTGGAAGCTTGAGGTTAATTAGACAGTTCAGTTATGGAAATATTTGTGTTGTAGACTACGGAGATCAAATAACCTCGGTGTGTAAGGCCTTTGATGTGTAGTGTGTCGTATTTGCGTTGAAGCAGGGTGTCGCTAGAAAAGCAAATTGATTTTAGCCGACATTACGTTAGCGACGGCTTTTGAAGTGATGTGTCGTGTGATTTTCCGCCCACTGTGATACACAAACGATTTTACGATTGTTATTTATTTTTTTAATTACTGGAACTTCAAACATGTAAAATTAGAGCTTATTAAACCGAAAACGGACCACAAGAGGCATTAAAAATTTTAGTACTATTTGTGATAGGCCTACAACGACTAATTTTTGGTTTAAAGAACTTTCCTCATTAAGACAAATGTCACTTACAAGTTACTTGAGAACATTAAAGCTAATACATTTTCGGGTTTAGTATGCTTTATTTTTTTAACAAAACATCAAAACTTTGTGGTCTCTCATATGAGGTATGTAGGTTTATAAGTTAGTTAGCAAATACCACAAAACATACCATTCTCCGAAAGACCTACAGAGGACTAAACCAGATCAAATTTGAATTTCAAAATCCCACATCCAAGTAAATCAAATTAGTATCATAGTCGATAAGTGTACCTTACTAATGCTTGTAATCGATATATCTAATAGAGATGACCGTTTTAATGTCATTAGAAATGTTAATGTGTTCCGATTGGTTTCAATTACACGTAGCATACAGTCATTGGGTAACTGTTACCGGTAACTGACAGTTAAATATGTTAAAAAATAAGTCAATTAGTTGGGTAATAATAGTGTTGACAATTTGTTTATTTGAATTCTATTCGATTAGTTTTTAAGTAGTTTAAAATATGGCGACATTAGTCGTTTACATTACTAAACATTAAACATTATTATCGTGTCTTAAGCAATATGAAATTAATTTCCCTAAAGTTCGTTTACTTCAGATTTAGACGTTTTATTAATTCTTGCCGTTTCAATTTGGTAAACAAATTAAAATTTCTATACCATTTTTAATCAAAAAACAAATTCAAAATTTTTATTTTGATTTTTTAAGTTACTAGTTTTATTTTTTAGTTTTAACTCGTTTATAAGTTTGCCTTACTCTAAGTATTCCTTAAATAAGGTTTATATTCGGACTTGTTTTCAACACGTGACAAACGTTATTCTTTTTTTTGTAGTTTCTTGTAGAACGACATATAAAAAATATAGTCCAGAATTAAAGACAAACGGACTATTATTAAGACCACACCTAACACTAATAAAAACATTAAAACCCCAAAATCTTAGAACAATAGTCAATTCTCTTTTATTTAACACTCGTATCGAATCGACTATTCAATTGTTTCGCTAATTATAAATCGACTAAATTAGCCCGTTCGAGAGTTCGTTGTCGTGGGCCATTGGACATTGTTGGGTTTTTTGTCGAGTTCAATGTATGTATGTGGTGATTTGGTTTCATACTGTCATTACCGGCCTGTAGAGGTCAACTGCCTCGGTTTGACAAAAGACCTCTATGCTATGGTTGGTGGCGACACGCGTGACCTTTATGAACTGCAAAATTAATTCTATTTGTTTGATTTTGTTCGGATTTTCTGCTACCAAAATTATCATTCGTATTTATTTCGCTGAAAAGTAAGCATAAAGACCTATTTACTTAGAGATTTTCTCGCACGCTTCGGTACAGTCACCCGCACATCAGTGGAAACATTTGAACTGCGAAAACAGCTCTTATGTCGTAGAAAATAGAGGCGGTCTCAAGGTCAAAGTGTGTCTACTGATGTGCGGGTGACTGTACGAGACTATCTCCGCGACAATCCTAAGCAATAATCGCCATAACATAATCGTAACCAAATTTTCACATTCAGGCTAGAACTAAAATGTCGCCAGAGAGGTTCGTATATGACGTGTAGGAATTTAGCGAAATGACTAGCCGTTTCTCGCCCATGTCAACGGGCGAGAAGAGTGAATGTTTAGACGAAGGAAATGTTTTATATTCCTTCAATTATCGTACCTTCGAGACGACAAACTAAATCGGCCATAATACATTTCATGCGATAATAATCCTCAGTGAGTTGACTAGTTCTCTAGCAATCTGAGCGATCTAGCATTTAGCAATAGGCTTTGTACAGCTTGTATGAACGTAAATAAAGACATGCCAACTGTCAAATTTGACACATACAACTCTAACCTTTGATCAATGGTGTTAAATGTTATTCAGACTTACGTATTACGACCATTCACAATACCCACCTACATCTGACATTTGTTTTTAGTGCCATGGCAATAATTCCCATAATTAAAGGCGGCCTTTGTACCAGAGACAATAGGAGTAAACTTTTTAATCAATCACGTGTTGCAAGGGTCGGCCATGTCTGTTAGTTTTGGCAGTTGCGCAAGCGCACGCCGATTGTGTTATGCGTGCGAGTTTTGACAAACGACCCATTTAGGGTTGTCATCGAATGCGTAAATTGTTAATGGCGACTTTTTCTCCTTATTTATTTCAATTAAGAGGCAAATAAGAACTCATCTCAGTCATAATATTAAATGTAAATAGTTCAAACGCTCTTCGTACTGAATTTCACTTAAAATAGCTTAACCGCGCAAGCGCAACAGAACTACAGTAGCACTAGCTTTTGCCCGTGGTTCCATCTGCCGCCCGAGGGAACTACATCCCGCACTCCCGCAGCCGCATAAAAAGTAGCCTATGTCCTTCCTCAGACTCCAGACTTTATGTCTACCAAATTTTATTTAAATTGGTTCAGTAGTTTTGTCGTGAAAGCGTGACAGAGAGACAGAGTTACTTTTGCATTTATAATGTTAATAAGGATTTATTATAAGTATATTTAATTAGTAAGGATAGTCTAATTAGAAAGGTACAGACGCTAGCACATCTGGTTACTACAATCTGTCAAATTTCTTTAATAGATTTTCAACCTTATCGCTGAAGCATTATAGTGCAAAGTTGATTGGGAAAATTTGACAGTTTCGGGTAGCTTGATGTGCTGGCGTCTGTACTAGATTATAATAAGTGAATAGACTTCGTGATTTACGACAGACAGACAGAACCTGATTTAGAATCTTGATTCATTTATATCAGTTAAGATATTAGCTATGTTGTATGAGTTGCGAGAGTGAATGAATTGAGTGCACGAGCTTCAATGAATGAGATTGAAAGACATTTTTCATTTATAATAACTAATAGATAAAATGGCTTGAGACCTTTATAATTATATTCAATATGGCTTATTACCATCGGGTATTAATTAAATTTCTTTCATGCTTACTATTGCCTTAGCTGTGTATCTAAGAGTTGGCTCCAGAGTAGCTTGTGTTATGGGTGCAAACGTAAATGATAAACTATATATACTATATATTTATTAAAATACCCGGACTATAGACAACATACTACTAACAAACTTGCTCATCACACAAATGTTGAACGTACCGGGAATCAAACCCGCGACCCTCAGCTGGACATGATATTACTTGCCTCTAAGAATTGTTCAAATCGGACCAGAAGCTCCTGAAATTTGCGCATTCAAGCAAACAAACACACTCTTCAACTTTAATATTAATAAGTATGGATATGGAACCCTACATTCATTGAGACGTCACAAGCTTATTATCACTTACCATAAACTCTGTCGTTCAAATCACAAAAAGTACATTTTCAGCATTGCCAAACCCTCAAAAGAAACCAACAAACACACAAATAAGTGTTAAAACCCCAATTTAACAGCTCATTGAGCTGTTTACCGCATTTCTATCAATCACTCGGCAACACGTGCGTTCCAAACATCTGCAATGACATTTGCGTTGCGTAACAAAAATGCCAACAAAATGATGAAAACATATTACTCGCTCCTTATTCGGAACGCGCCTTCGTGCGCAGGGTTGGTAGTTCTCTGTTTGAAAATTCAAACTTTTTAAGAAAGGCTTAAAAAGTTTATTAAGCATTATAAAACGTATTTACATTAATTATTACTAAATACATATATACACGCTTATAAAGAACTTACTACTAATATAATAATATAAAACTAATAAAGAGCGTCAAAAAACTTATAAAGCTTAAAATATTTTTCTATTCTTTTTTTATATTTTACTATTTTTTTGGCATAGGTATTAAGAACTTCGCTCACTCTTACTAGTTGCAGAAAATAGTTTCGCTGTCATAGGGCCAGTTTCACATTGTCCGAATAGCCACTATGTAGATATTTGGTTTGTTCTTCCAGTCTTACAACAATTGGTACTCGATACCTTTTTAAGACTGGTTATCAGACTTTCTGGCTTCTGACTACCCTTAACCCGATGTACAAATTACATATACAATGGCATGAAAAAAAAATCTGTGTAATTATTTTGAGATTTATTAAATGCCAGCCCTAGTTTAGTTAAGTACCAATCCTAAACAGCGAAGAACATTGTTTTCGTGTAGAGTAAATAAATAGGTACCACAATAGTTGCGAAACTGATTTTGTAAATTCACAAAAAACTTAGTTGCAGAATTAGCTGTGGAAAATCTATTCTGAATTAATTTTGAGTTTTGAACTGCTTTCGTCTTGGTCAAAAGTAAAAAACTTTATCATTTAATTTTGTCAAGCATCTTAAAATAATGTTAGTTTTATTAATCCTTTTTAACCCTAAATTGATTTTATTTTCTATTGGTTGTATAATTGAAATAAGTATACGGGTTGATGGTTGATGTGAAAAATCTGTGACGTCATAGTTTATGTTGTCATAAAAATTGCATAAGTAAATAACCGTTTTTGACAGTTCAATAAAAGTATTGAATTTAACTAGCTGTCACCTTCCGTATTTTGTAGATATATTATGGCACGAACTGAATGAAGGGTTTATGAAGAGGAAAATATAGTTTTTGAAATTCATTAACGGCCGAAATTAATAACCTATCTATTCGTTGTTTTGCTTACTAGAGATTGAATTTTGACATTAGCCCCGTATAATTTGTGTCAAATTCCTATCTCTAGTAAGCAAAACAACGGATAGATAGGTTTTTAATTTCGGCCGTAAATAAGATTATTAAAAGCTATTTAAATAGACCTTACCTAAATATTATAATAGTATTGTTAAGTTAAACTTGTCATGAACGTAACATATGAAACAGTGTTGCCATTCTCGTCGTGGTAACTTTGAACTCATTTAAGGCGACAACGTTTGTATTCCTACCAAAGTGACAGTGACGATCGACGGACAGATAAACAGACTACACGTGCAATAGAAACATAGCGATAACATCTACATTAGTAACAAAAACTGACAAACAATTTTAAACCTTAACAACGGCAGCTAGAGTTCAAATTGTAAGTAGCTGTCAAAGATAAGCTTTTTAAAATATCGTGTGTGGTGCGTTTACGGAGTGTGTCGTAATTAAAAAAAACTCGCGTGTAATTATACGAGTGTCGAAAGCCGACTTCGTGAACGATGAACTATGCCGTGTGTGGTATGTCCGAATTTTTGTGAGGGCAATGGCATTGCATGATGAATTATGTGCAAAGTGACCGTTTGTTATTACAAAGAAGGTATTTAATGTCTATTTTGGTCGTGAGTTGTGATTGAGGAATTGTATCCACACGGGTGGTGGAAAACTTAACAATTTTTGCAAACATTACCCTGATATTTAATTTTATTATGTCATGAATTAAAAATAAATTAAAAGAAAAACCTTTTTTTAAAAAGCTTTTATAGTCCGCCATATTGGATTTAGAATAACGTCAAGTTATTTTTTAAGTCACTCTCAATAAGCCCTTTCATTTGATACCCATATTGTTGTAATTCATTAAAAATAACCATTCCGCCATCTTGGACGGTCCGCCATATTGGATTAAGAATGACGTCATATAACATAACTTGCATTGTCATCCAGACTGAACGTGTAAGTATACAAAATTTCAGCTCAATCGGTTGAAGATGTCTACTTCAAAATTGGGTTAAAAAAATCCCCCGTAACATACATACACGGCAAGTTAAATAAAAGCTTTTAATAAAAAAGTATTTTTATTCGATTCTAAAATATTAATAGCTGTAACGGGCTATGGATCAGTTTTATATGCAACAATGTTGACGCTTATATTTAATTTGTCCGAAAACGGTTCACGAAGAAGGTTGCTCCCAAAAAGTGTACAATATAAACTGTAATAAAACCACCATTTTGTATCATTTACTTTTATGCCACACACGTGTGCAAATTTCCTTAACAATTATACATTCAAAAATCACCCTTAAGTTTAACAGTATAAGGACCATAATAACTTTTGAAATGGCGAGCGTGCAATTATTTAAGATTCCCGAAATCGTTCAGTAACAGTTTAATATCACACATTGGACGCAACATGGTGACCGTGTAATTTGGATAGCCATTAAAATTCCATGTACAGGTTGATATTTTATTAGCTTTACTCTGTATTTATTACAAGGGCCACTCCGAACCATATGTATATGAAAATCATTGGGCATAGTAGGTATGTAATTTTTGTATGTATAATAAAATCGTAGAAAAGTCAAAACTGTACATTGAATATTTTTGTAAAAGAATAATTGGGGTGTGGTCTACAATCGATATCGAAGCTAAAAATATAGTTTTTAGAATTTTTGTCTGTTTGTCTGTATGTATGTCCGGGATAATCTCAAAAAGTACTGCACGGATTTGCTTCATATTGGGCATGAATTGGTCAACATATAGGCTACATATTATCACGTACGTACGGGGTGTATGTTTAATCACCTAATAACCCTACGCGGAAGACGCGGACGTCGCGGGCAACAGCTAGTATATTATAAATATGAATTGATGGAGAGGCAGTGGCAGACCAAGGTAGAGATGGATTGATAGAGTGAATGTTAGTACGACGGCTGACAAAAAGGAATGGAAGGGAGAACATATTGCGCCGAGCCCAAATAACATGAGAACACAACAGAAAGAAGAGAATATTTTTTCTCATTATCCACGTAGTCTTTCGTCCTTTGTCCACGTGATACGGCTCGTTATGAGATAAAACCTACAACTCTCTCAATATGAAGATGGACTACCATAAAATACCATAATATATTTTCTTTCAAGATGTATATAAAGCCTTTTAAACATAACGGCAGGACTCTTTGAAGTAGTTTTTTGACATTACCATTATCATACCCTGACGTGGCCTGACGTCGGACTTCTAGTGATTAAAGAGCCTCACTAATCTGTCAATGCCCGGAGCTATAACCCGCTTAGAAACGAAACCTTTTAATTTACCCATCAAAATCATCAAAGTACTTCTAACGATACAGCCGGGTGGTCAAAACAAAAAAAACATGACATTTTTGACAGCTCATAAAATTCTTTTAAAATTAATTGCAACGTCCTGTATAAGCGTGACGTCAAAATGGCGTGCTACATAGCAAACGCTAATAGTTTATTAATTTGTTTAGACATTTGATTAATCTTTCTTTATTTTTATTAGCTGTCTTGTTTCATTATGGAAATCAAGAAATCACTGAGTTATTTAACTACTAAAATCTATAATTTTATAGGTACTAATATAATAAAGCTGTAGACTTGTTTGAACAAGTTAATCTCAGGAACAACTGGTCCGATTTAGACAATAATTTCAGTGTTAAATATGCAATTTATCGAGGAAGGCTATTGAATTATATTGGTCCTAGAAGTAGTTCCAAGGGACGAGTATTCCCTTAGGGCCAAGGTCTACCGGCGCTGCGGGTTGTTCGCATGAGTTCGTGGCCACGGCACACAGGGACCTCCAGAAGGAACATAGTGGGTTTTAGTCAGTAAGAGTCTGACACTCCCTGCAGCTACACCCACAGCGGGTCATTTGATGAAATTGCGCAGATTGCGCGAAATTACTATGGCCAATTTGCTGTTTCATATCCATTAGATTCTCCATTATTAACCAAGTAAACATTTCTAAATACCGACTTACCGACTAAGTACCATTTTCCTCTAGTATCAAATTACCTACTAACAAAAGTTTCCAAGACCACCCCATAAAATACACTGATGTTTCTAGTTACCTCGCACAAGCTTACATTCCCGATACATCGGTTGACACAAAAATCGATTAGAACAATGATCGATGCGAACAATCGAGTACATACGAAACACTAGTATCTGTGCTAAGATAAGACTTAACAATCACAACACTAATTAATTCTGATGGATGTGCCCCTCACTCGTGTTATACAAGACGTCTTGCAGGTTTAAAAGATATATCATGATACTTTTTATCGAGATTTATTCACTTTGTTTTTTTAAATCCATTTTTTTCTCTTTCAGAAAGTCTGTCGGCCAGTTTCACAGGTTACGGATAGCCACTATCTGCCAGATAAATTAAAAAATGGAACAGAATTTGTATGAAATTATCTGCCAGATAAACTATCTCAAACTTATCAGCAACCGGCGAATCTGGCCCTGTGTCTTGTAAATTAATTTCCCAAATCACAATTTATTTCTTTATTTAGCCAGTATTGTCCCACCGCTGGGCAAAGGTATCCCATTTCGTTTCCACACCTCCCGATCTTTTGACTATTCCCAACACTCACGTTGGTTCCTACCAAAAAAGAAAGTAAGTAAAAGAAAACTTTATTGTTAGAGATTGATTTAGAATGTCATTCCAATTTAAGTCACTATAGTTTCATAGCATAGATACCAACATAAAGCTTTATTCTCTATGGCTGGTTAACAGAATGATAGAATCAGAACGCACCCGATACCACTATGACAAATCGAGCTGCACCAACATCGATCCATCGAGACATACGAATAATCGATACACTCTTTGTCGAATTATCGCCTGTCTGGTCGTGTGAACGATTACATAATAAATAATGGTCAATTTGATTTGATTACAATCACACATTAGTACGCCCCGCTGTTTAAGAACACCTGATATTTATTATAATAAAACATTGATAAATCGAGGTCTATTGTTTAGAAAAAAAAAATGGCGAATGAAAATATTGATGGGCGGTGATTTTTGACTGGTCATAGGTCACAGCATGTCAAAACTGTAGGCGATTTATCCTTGAAAACATAAATCTGTTATTTAGCTACATGATTAAGGCACTCTGTTATGCAATCACGAATTCACGGTTCAAGTTTGTGGTCTCTTAAATGGTTAATATAAAGATGAAGTTATTATTCTTATCTTTAGTTATTCTCAGCGTTTTATTGATATAATTTCCTTCTCTATATGGGAAGCATAAAGTTAGCGTATCAGCTGCTTATCTATTCCTTGAGGTAGTAAAAGCGTGCTAAAGAAAACAGTAATGGTTATAATGCTTATGGCGTAATAAACTGAAGATAGCGACGCTGAGCACCGACTTGTCTCCAAATAGGCAAGTGTGGTTGCTGGATTTACTTTAAAGAAATATTTTCTAATACAATTGTACGTTTAACTCCCATACAAGGCATATAATTGACAATGGCTACCAAATTAATATACTATTATACATTATCGTAAATACTGAAATAAATAATACATGAGTTTGGTAACTAAACAATCTATTGTCGCTGTAATCGATTTTGGTATCGATTTCAATTGCGATTCGATAGATCAACGTATCATGTAAATTGTTACGTAAAGCGCACTTGATCTAGTGTTTTGGCAACGATTAGGAACGATGAATCGATTCGGAAATTCGTAGTTGGTCAGTCGGCACCCCACGACGTGCGTACGGACAGCAAAATAAATTAGCACGCATTTGAACAAATATTTGAACTTAAATTATATTGAGGTTTGTTTGCGAGTTCATGTAAATAAGACAGGCGTTGCTAAATATATTTGGGTTCATTTATTTTTTAAGTAAATATGGAAAAGAACGTGCTTAAGGCTATTTATCTTAACAGAATGGAAAACAGTGTGTACTTGTTCCGTATTTATTTCACACCGTGTAAAAGTCTATTGTGAATTTCTTCGGCTATTCATTAAAATGTTACTTTGACAGAAACAACGGTATATCGCATGTTAACATCTAACAAAAGTTTCACTTTTACAATTATTAACTAAGAAAAACGTTCGATTGTAACGATTGCCAGTGTGAAAAATCGTTTTACAATGCATCATTTAAAGCGATCACATCTGAAGTTTTCTTGCTATCGCTACGAACAAGCGACCTCTTTGTAATAGCCAGATAATTATTTTCATACGCACAAGAACATAGCAGATACACTTTCACTTTATATTAGCATTCTGCTCTTATGCTTATTGTAGGTGGTTTTTGCAAACAAAGGCCGTATCGAGTTTCCTTTGCCATTGTTTTTCGCGCCAATAAGTTTGACAGATTTATTGTTTGACATATGTCATTACTCGTGTTATCTTTGCAACAGTACTTCTAACGAATAACTTTAAAAATCAAGCTTTACAATGCAATAGAAAAATAAAGAGTATTGCCACGATCAGAGCAAAAAAAACATTAAAATTATGTTAATGCATTTTAATTCATAAAATCAAATCACTGTACTAAAAATATAATCAATCATCCGGCATTCAAAACTTTATTGGCATCTATCTAAGCTTCTTCGTTATAAATCAATCCTTGCAGTATTTGTAACAATAAAAAACATCCTTTTAGATGCCCGCCAAGATTAAGAGTATGTGGTTAAAATACCAAATCATTCCTGTTAATTGACCGATGTTGCCACTAAAAAATATCAAAGCAACCGGCGGAAATTGCTTAATATGTAGCCAGTGATACTGAATGCTTCATTAGGAGGATTTTGATAACGCAATCATGTTCAGATCGCACTTCGCCGCCGCGCAGTGATCCGATTGGTCGATATCGCGTGCGTGCGTTCCAAACATTCAATTTGAACGCATTTGATAGAAAGGCATTCTCGGGGTTGGTATTGGTAAATAAATTATCAATGACAGATGCCGATCTAAATTCATGATGGGATTTATTACTATTTCATTGCAGGTGTTATTTGCGCGTCAATTAGTAGTGGGTTGCAATGTTACTAAGGGTATAAATGCAGTTTTCTGCCGTATTTCTCTAATTTTTTAACGAAGTCTCACATGGTAGAAAATTTTAATATTTGGATTTTTGTGTGCGTTTAATGCAAAAAATATTTATAAGGCCATATTACCTTTTGATCCTTAATGTAAATCAAGCTAAGATTTGCCGACTACATTACCTGTCAATTAAAAAAATACCTAAATTTGACGTTTTTTTGACAGCTCCCAGTCTACATTGTCTCTGACCGCTACACTAGCTCGTAAGGTCGCGGCCCTTGTCGTCAGTTAATGTTAACACCTCGAGCACACGGCAGCGGTAGATAATGGCTATCTTATCGGCGTGTATCAGCCCAGCCCAGTGCCATTAGCTGGCCGACCGACTTTCCCCGTAGGGTAGACCGCGATTGTTGACGATTGTCCTCTGAGACCATTGAGGTTGGAGTTAGTGGGTAGGGCCGCTTCGACTGTTGTTGGTTATTTGAGGGCACTGCTGCATATTGCATTATGTTGTTAGACATATTTGGAATCTTTCTATACCATATTCTACTTAATATTTTCACCTTTGTTTTCTGAATTTCCAACTGCGCTAAGCATGAAACTTCTGTTAAATAAATATATTCAGCCATAAACTGTTGAACATAAGTGTGAATGGATATAGAGGAAGAGGACGACCAAAGAAACGATGGATGCGTTGTTTGAAAGATGATGTGGCTGGAAACAGTGTTACTTGTGAAATAACGTCTGATAGGAAGGTACGGAAGAAGACATGCTGCGCCGACACCACATATTAATAAATTGAGAAAGGCAGGGAAATGATAACTTACCTATATCAAGAGAAAAGAAATGCATAAAATATTCGAGGACTCAGGCAGGTCTATTAATAATATTTCAATCATATGACTATTTCACCCATTTTATTACAAAAAAAATACATCTCAATAAACACGACATTCCTAGCGGTCAACACAAACCTTTATTCCCCGCTTTCCAATGACACTGACCGTCGCACGCGCAGCTAAGTAGTAACTACGCGCGAATAATGAGCGCCTCTACCCCATAACCGATTGCAACGAGATTATATTTGAGGTTATGGCCCTGTTACAGGCTTCTGGAGGCCGGAGATTTGTTTTACAAGGAATTTAGAATAATGCCTCTGATAGTATTGGGTTTGAAGTAGGCTGCAGTTAGGCGAACGTTGTTTAGTTGTTTGTTTGGGGAAATGGGAAGAAATAAATAGTCATAATTAGCTGATGTTATTTTGACGTGTATATGACCATTTAAATTGGTCTGCCGTAACTTTGTTTCGAAAAAAATAGGACTTACAGATAGCGCCTTTAATGTTTTTTTTACAGGATTTTTCGCATTTTTTTACAAATATAAAAAATCTGGTTACTTTGCTCAAGTAGCAATTCAATTCTTTAAAGCCTTTTTTTTATTTAATTTTATAAAAAAAAAATAACAATTATCAAGTACTAAGCTTAATTTGTGTGGCCTAGATAATACAAATTTACTTATTCAACACACATAGAATCACACAAGCAATATCTCCACAACAATCATAATATACCATCAAACTCAATCCCACATAGAACTTAAACAGCTATGTTTTCTAACAAGCCCTACGTATCCCACTTTCGAGAAGTTTCCAGTCAATGCCAGGAACCTACGTATCGTTAGTAATGAGCGTTTCTGATTCATAACAGATAGTGAGTTTGAGGTCCGTGGGACCCGCACGTGGTGTTGACGACTTAATAATGTACGTACGGAAGGTATTTTAAAGGAAAATTGGCCGAGAAAAGCATACATGAAGATAAACACATATACTAAGAATACTAGAAAATTGTTAACAATGCAAATATCTTATTAGGTGATTGTAGTGTAGATGAGTTTATTTTTGTAAAATGCAGGAGCCAACTCATCCCTATTGATCGTCAAAATCTCGTCAAGCAATCATCATCATCATCCTCCTGCCATTATCCCAAATTTTATTAGGGTTTGGCGCAGCATGTTTTCTTCTTCCACACTCTTCTCTCTATCTGCCTTCATCTCACACGTATCATTCTTTCTAGCCATATCTACTTTCACACTATTAATCCATCGTTTCTTTTATCTTCTACTTCTACGTTCCTGTCATCATCAAACAAAACCTCATTTAAGAAATAAAACCTAACTTCAGTGAATAGAAACCGTTAGGAAAACAGGACATGACTAACTGTACTACAAACCTTAACAGCATACAACAGAAATAATTCAATCTTAAACAAAAGATCTGCATAATGAATGTATGATATATTAGATTGTGCTGCCAAGAATCATAGACTTATTACTTTTAATAAGGGCCGAACTACAGTAGTGTACTCATTTGTAGATCTCTGACTATCTTGGTCACAAGTCAGAATGTCTAACAACTAGTCTTACCTAGGGCTTTCATTTTACCCTAAACTGTTTTAAAGGGCAGGTAATTGCTCTGTTTAAATCACTGATATAGTTCATGCGATTGTTATGGCTGCTCATAAAATCGCGCGAGTCGCTGCAAAAATAATTTTTGGGTATGATCAGGCTGCGGATTGCTGTGGACCTTTGCTATTGATGAGAATTATACATGCACCAAGTTAAAGTAGATACCTAGTTTTTTGTAGTGAGAAATCATTAAAGGACCCCACTTTTGTTTCTTCTGGATTCCTATGTGTACCAGGGCCGTGGTAACTCTTACGAATACTCCTGCAGACCCGTTAGATTGTGGCCCTTACACCGGCTCTACTGATTTGGCACCGTTTCCTTGTGTAGTTGGGACGTGGTTTGGCTCTTCTAGGGTTATGTATGGCATTGATACATCCTATCTGTAATGAGATTGTCGCATTTGCGTACCCGCCTACGTTGCAAAGATGTAAACTTACCATTAAACCCACTGCTTACCTGAACCTCCTATTTGGTTTACAAATTACGTTGTGTTGAGCTTAGAATGAACGATGTCCCTGGAGAGTCTATTTTATACTGTGTCAAGTTGGAGTCTCTTAATACTGACTTTCGTGGCACCAAAATTGTTCGTAACAGAGTTTGTGATGTGTTTACATAATATATAATTATACATAACATAAGGTTACCCAAACACTACGTTTGATAGTTCTAAAAAGGACCTCCAGAGATCTGCTTCCTCTATTTATGTTTCTATGTTTAGAGACTGGTTATACCTTTTTTTTTGAGGCAGTTTCAGACTTTTACTGCCTCAAACCCCTTATTGCTCTTTCTTGAGGTCTTTCATTGATAATTCTTGAGATAACTCTTCAACACAACCCGGCAGCCCTGGCCCGCCTTGATCCTACGGGGCACCTCCAAAAACTGATCATACCTACATGTAAAACATGTAGTCGCAAGCAGAGGTACTCCACTGCATCCGGCTACTGGAAGCCGACCCCAATATAGATTGGGAAAAGCCTAGGGAGGTAAATAATGTCCATATAACCCCATCTGATATTAAAACTCTTCGTTGGCGGTCTTTTGAAATTATTTCTATTTTCGCTATGGGTATGGACTGGTTCAGAAAAAGCAGTATTGCCAACATCACCATCGCAGATTGCAAAACGAGCACATATCTAATACCAATTACTTACCGTGTTCGACTTAATTGCTAACAATTAAACTGTTTGTCTGTTCGTCTTTCTCACGGCATTCGCGTTGCATGCTCGTTATTTGTCGTACGTTGCATCATTTTCGTCTTTTAGTTATATTGACTTGAATGTAGATGAGCCGTAGTTGACTGTGGTATTAGAAGTAATGTCTTGAATTGCTGAATCTCCTGACTTTTATTTATTTATTTAATAAGGCACACCGACAGCTTCTGTATAAAATTTATCAAAAAAGTATAGCGACAACTTTTAGACTGATACATTCCGCCTGGTTACCTCAAATATATTAAGTACAAACACCAGCAGGTTAATCTATCCGAAACTGTCAAATTTTACCTTCCGGTATTTTGATAAGGTTGAAAATCTATTAAAGAAGGAGTTTAAATACATATAATAGAAATAAAAATTTTTTTTTTTGCTAATAAACAAAAATAAAATTTAAATGGCAAGACAACAAGGGTAAACCACCCAATTATCGGGCGTACACAAATCGTGCAAACTGTCACGTAGGCTGAATGTTGTGATATCTTTGCATCGTTCATGTTCCCGAGGTGTGGCAGAGAACTAGGCCCTAATTATGTTGATCGCACTTAGATATACTTTGACATTTTAGTGCACATTACTACACGAAATGAAAGGTTCAGTTCAACGCGAACAGGATTTGTGACATTATGGTATCATCTCGTGTTGTTCGGATTTAGGGCAGGCAGGAAGAATGGCACAGTAACTCCAACAGTTAGTGACATATTATTGGCCGTTAGTTTGATTCCTCGGTATATACATATAGTTACAGATACAGTTCAAAAAGCTAATTTAATTATTATTCATTCATGACCCTATACATTATTTCATTACGAAGGTGACGCAAAAATTGTTATATTCATACATGGTGGTGACCTGACCACAGGAGATCTTTATTATGTCACAATATTCCTTCAGAAATAAGTACTCGGTCACTTCATGCATCCCCTAGTTCAACCCTGACCTTAAACCCCGTCACGGCTGACTGACAGCCCTACCCCACTGACTCACGCAACCAGACACCGAAGCATTCGATATCTGAGTCAGGGGTACGTTGAAACAGGCATCAGTTAAGCTAATAGGTTAATTGGACTAGCATTAATTGTTCAACGTAGGTCTGATACAATATCTTGGTTAAGTATCAAGGATCAAATGTTCTGTTGAATAAGAAATCTTGATTGCCTGTACTAAAATTTGTCTTGGCTATAATGGATGCGGCTGACATGTTCTGCAGGCTTAGCATGGCAACCGTAGAAACAAGTTTTGTTTACCGAAGATTGGATATAATGAGAGAAAAGTGACAGATTGACGTAAGATTTCTTTTGTAATTTTTTGAAGTAATTTTTCTTTTCTTCGATTGGCATAAGGCTACAAGTGATTATATGCGAGTTGACAGGTCGCGCCGTGCTCGGGCAGAAGACATGTTTACATTGACAGAAAGATCTATGTCTTTTCTTGACAGAATAGATATAAAATCGCCATGCTAAGCCTGCTGGTGATTCTTGATTGTTTTATGCGTTTGAAATACGAATGTGGAAGCTGCCAGTGTTAACCCCTTTTTGTCCAAGGAGTTTTGGAATGAAAGAGTGGATAGTAAAACTTTACGCTTGCAGTTGAACCTTTATCGTTCATCAAATGTCTTCCTCAATCTCATAAAAGTTTTTGTTTGTTACAGAGATGGCAGCGGAGGTGGTTCGTCCTCTACGACGATGGCGAGCTGACGTATTCCTTGGACGAACACGTAAGTACAGAAGCCTCATAAATACTAACCAACGGACTATTACGCTCGAGTGATAAATATAAATAATCTTCACACCCAAGTTCAAACTAACGACCACTGACACCCAACCATAGCACCATTAGGCTACAACTAAAATAACTTTCATCAATCAAATAAGGCAGTACCTTGTTATCGACACCGTCGCTTTCGACTTTTTACCGAGAATCGACTAAAAAGGCAGTTGTAATCGTTTCCTCGTACTTTTATATCGACTAACTACAAATACTCGCTTCTTGCGCAGACTAATCTATCGGTTGAACAAATTCAGAGCTGTCCAACGCCTTAAAGGGCTGTATTGAAACCGAGTAGGGTAACACGGCCAATAATTGACTCGTTGCTAGAAATAGCGGCGACTCGTCCTCCGATTGATAAAACCCTAATTTGGTTCCGTTTCGTGCGGAAAATATGTTGTACTACTCAGCTTTATGGTTTTTGTAAACTTTTTATAAACCAGGATTAGAAACTCGTTAGAAACACTCACAGTTTAATCGGTGTCCTAATAAAATAAGCATAAAAAGAAGGAATCGTTCTGCTCTTTGCGGTTTGAGGCGCTAAGATGAAATTGTAGTAATTATGGATACATAAACTTTTGCAAAGTAATAAAAACAAAATAAAAATGCCAATAATTATGCCGACACACACACCGAGCGTTATGCCTCGTTTTTTGTCAATAATAAATTCATCCACGTATAATATTATAGCGTTTTACAAAAACAAACATCGCCAAACCGGTAACCGGAGCCGAGCCGGACCGCACGAGACTCGGTTTCATCGGCACCTCGGTTTATCAGTATCAAATCTTTCACATTTTTCTCCGGCACTCATAAATATTCATAATAATTGGCGTCGTTGCAATTTCAAGTGAGTACATGAATTTTAATACGTGCCGTATATAGCGGCCTGCGTGCTGTGGGAGCGAGACAAAAAACTTGACGCGTAATGTAAACCAGGCAGGAACAATGAACACAGGAAGACTAGGATGGCTTTCTCCGTCTGCAGCTTGAAATAAAACAGCTTACCTTTTACGGTGTAAAATCCCGACTCTAAAATCCGATGGACGGTTGTTGGGTTATTCACCCTTAATTTTTGCGGTTGACAATAGTGAGTTGCGGAACTGTTGCGATGTTTATCAGGCAATCGTAGTGGAATGCGCGTTAGTGTCGGGGCTATAAACTAATCTGGATGTAGACCAACGGAATCAGTTCGTCTGGGCTGTGTAGATATTTCAGTGCGTTCGGGGTAAAGGGGCCAGGCCGTCAATGTGACGCATAAGGACCGGAACAGACTAGCCACTTTTGTATCTTTATAATGGGATTTAGCGACTTTGTAACAGTTTGTGTTACTTGATCCATGTTGCATTTAATTGATCCGTGTCTTGTGAATTACACAGGAGTGACTTTGTATAAGATTTTGTTACCTTCGGCGGTGTTTTCCGCCTCACAAAAAAAAATTGACTGTTACAAATGCCAAGTCTAACTAAATCTTCTAATGCTCTGACCGCCTAGATGGGAACGTTAAAAACACATGATAGTTATGACCGACAGTCTAAGATATTTCTTATACACGAATACTCACGTTTCATGACACGTACAAATATCATCAAAACTCTTATCAGATTTCAGTCAATTTTGAAATAAGAACGAATTATTTGCCAGTGTCAAAGAAGGCCGTCTATCCAGCTTCTAAAGTATTCTCAATAGTTTGCGCCTTTAGCTCGTTACCATGTGAACAGGCCGAAGATTTGCAATGCGGCCCAAGACTTAAATATAAGGAAGTCGTTAGCCAACGGGGAAAGTGGCGATATTAATGGTGATCAAGTGTTTAAAGTAACTATGTTTGTTAATGCCTATTATTCCTATTGATTGGTTTTGTTCATTGAAGAGTTTGAGCAACTGCAGGTGTTGATGTGCTTTCCCCTCTGCCAAGAGTACGAGAGCGGCCGGTCATACTCAATATGCTTGTGTGCGTGTGTAATGATGTGATCTAAATGCATGAGTAAGCTGTCACTAATTGGGTTTGGCTTTCATTAGCAGCCTGGAGTCTGGAAGTTGGTGATTGATACACCCGTGCAACGGACACAACGTAAATGTATGTCCTGCGCCTGAACTCCCTCTCCGGTCGTGTCGGATTGCCCCATCGGACTATGAGAGTGCGCCTGTGTCTGCGCAAATGCTTGTGCACTGTAATATGTCCTGAGCATTTTGCTAATTTTCTTAGAGACAACGACCGCCCTGGAAATCGATCTGGACGCCATTATTATTTGTGCTATACATAGGAGATTCTGCCTAGTTAATTACTGACCAAATCCTTCCAATTCTTTACACGTTCAACCAATTATGAGGCTTTTCTTAAACGCCTATTATACGCATTTACATACAAATATGTTAATTGGTTATTCTATTTGTAAAGAAAACATAAGTTGTCATTACAGTTAGTTTAGTTTTCATGCAAATCGTTAAAGTCAATAAGTATAGGGAAACCCGGTTACCGTGGTCGCGGGTAATATCTTAGAACTACCTACTAACGTTAAGGTTAACTTTACGGTCGTTTTATGGATACTCTTGAACAAGTTTAGCGACAGAAACTTAAATATACGGCTTTATAATTCAACCTTTCTGTAAGCTACTATAATTGTTTATAATACTTATAGGTAATTAGCTCATTATTTTTAAACATAATTATTGACAAAAACTACTTTTTTACTATTCTGTAAAATATTGCTAATTATTCTTTAAAATTTTTATTAAAAAGAATACATTCGAAATTCTAATTCTAATAAGGAAAAGTTTAAAAATAGTAACACCGTCAAAACAATTTCACATTCCACTCAAAAACAGAACATTCCAAATTTAAAACACGCGCGAATAAAATAAAACACGGGATAGCGGGCTACTCATCCCATCTGCAAACAAGATGGCGGCAAGTTTTTATTCATGCACCTAGTTAACAAGGTGGTCAAATACCAATGCCTTATCATCAGCAATCGTGTACCGTTGCCGCTAAACACTGTCAGACCTGTTATCTTGACCATTAGACCCTGATATCGGCCCGGATGGACGATAAATAGCTTTTTCAACTTGATGGATACGAAACACCCGACTCAAATTAATATATGTCAATTGTGTGTTTAGTTATATTTTAGTTTCATTATAGAGCTGGTTTTGTCTGTCTAAGCCATTGTTTATTTACATCACAATTAATTGAGCTGATTTCCGAAAATACAGGTAATTATGTTACCTATTTAAAATTGGAGACAATTTCTATTATTTACTTGTCATATTTTCATCTTATCGTAACGCGAAAATACATCATGACGGAAACTGGGTAGCTGACTATATCAAAAATAAAATACTTTTTTGTAAAGCATCCTTAAATAACGTCCTTTTAACAGTTTTGAACCTAAAATTGTTTCAATTTTTTGTTGATAAAATAATCGAAAATCTGTGACGTCATAGGTTGCGTTTTCATACAAATTGCATAGAGAGTACCGTTTACCGTTTTTGAGAGTTCTATAAATGTTTTGAATTTGACTAGTTGTCCACTACCGTGTTTACGGAACCAGTTTACCACACATTTATTTATTTAGTTCGTATGTTATAAGTTAACAGATGGTCCAAAAAACTTATAAACATCAAAAAATACGAAAGGCCTTATCAAATTTTCATTTAAATTTATTAATTAATTTAATTTTTTTATATAAGTGTACCAACCCGGTTAATTAGGTCTAATTCATTGTGCTGAGCTAGTATGTCCCCAATAGGGTTGGTGGGCGCTTGGCGCGCGTGTTATACTTATGTCATTTGTATACATATGTAACCTCGGATATCACTTGCAGTCATACTGTCTGCCACCCACATCTAAATTGGGTTCATCATCAATATATGCAAAATCAATATGCAAATAAATCGTATTACTATTACAGGTAATAGTAACGCGGAACTGAATAATAGGCTATAGTAAATAAACAGTGGGCCGTTCATTTTAATGTAAATTCATTGGCACAGTTTATTCACTAGATTTTGTATACAGATAAGTCGTTCGTAACATGCTATGCAATTAAAATACAATAAATATATTTAAAAAAAAAACACTTATATTATGTTATATGTTATACTAGCTACTGCCAGTTCCGCATTCAGTTGCATCCGCTTCCTAAGGAAACAACTCTTTGCACCAGGTTAAAAAGTAGCCTATATATAATTATGGTAAACAAGCTCTATTACTGCCAAGTTTCATCCAAATCCATTCAACCGTTTCAGCGTGAAGAGGTAACAAACACACACAAAAACTTTCGCCCTTATCTTACACTAGTCTGATATCATTGTAAAGAATGTTTCAAACTGAGAATAGCGTGATATAAAGTTTAAAAACGTTAATTAAAAAACCAGTTCGCGCCAATTTGGCGTACCAAAAACCCCGCTTATCGATGCATTCAAATTCAACGAAATCATTCTAAATTTCTAATAAATGCTGCGTTCAAACACGATCACGATCTCTTTACAACCGAAATAAAAAAGAAATATGCAATTAAATAAGAATTTCATTAAACATTGTGTGTGTATATTGAATATGGCTCACGGCAATGAATATGTTAAGTAAAATTATGTTCTATTGATTGCATATAATTTATAGTCAGTGTACATACATTGTCGTTACGGTCGTAAAGCAGATAGAATGTACCAGTTGATAGATGCTTTAGATAGATAGACTTTCCACGAATAGTTTTCAATTTATTTTACGTATTATATGTATGTATCAATGAGGGAGACGGATTGAAAGGGATTGCATTAGAAATATATTATATTTCACACGCTCATCTCACAATACTCTAGACATAACGAGACAATAGACTTCCAATAGTCCACAAACAAATCGCAAATCGGATTTAATTTTTGGAGTAAACATATTTAAGTAAAGAAACTTAAGTTCGACAACTAACTTATTGAAATCTTTTTTATATGTATTCCTATACGGTATTTCTCGTTTATTATTATTTATATATATTTAATTTATATAAATTATATTTTATTAATTATTTATATATATTTTTTATTTAAACGTTTGGTTCGCCTTCTACGTTACGTAGTTCTGTCCATCGCGAATACATCACCAGATCGATATAGCGTCACCGAAGCCCTGCAGTCTATTGGATTAGCCGAGGCCATACGACATATCACGAGCTCACTGAATGACCAGGCTATTTGCAATATTGCAATAACCCTTGTTGATATTCAACGACATTTTTTGTTTTTTGAAAATTGACTAAAGGATTGATGAGCATTATCTGTCTTGCCTCTTCTTAACTATGTTGGGGTCGGCTTCCAGTCTAACCGAATGCAGTTGAGTACCAGTGTTTAACATGGAGCGACTGCCTATCTGACCTCCTCAACCGAGTTACCCGGGGTTTGCTTACTAATGCACAGGCGCCAAGACATCAAGCTACTACAATCTGTCTATTTTCCTTAATAGATTTTCAAGTTTGTCACTGAAGCGTATAGTTCTAGAAAATTTTACAGTTTCGGGTAGCTTGATGTGCTGGCGTCTGTACAATCCCGCAGCCCCGGAACTAACTAAAAGCCTACCTTCACAACATTTTATGATCTTACTTAGCATTCAAGCGGTGAGTCAAATTAAATCGCAGCGTGAACAAATAAATAGAGATTTTACATCACATTGCCTATGCAGTGCGCATGTGCCAATGGGATGAGGGTTTATGCACACTGGTAACACTAGGATAATTCCTACTTAGTAGGAAATATGGCTACTGTTAAATGTCTCATTTAGCTATATGTATAATCGACTAGCTGTTTCTCCCAGTTTCACGCGCGTCCCAGGGGGAACTTCTACATGAACCCGGATAAAATGTAGTCTTAGTGATCCGGGGATAGTGTACCATTGGAACAATGAGAGAATTTTTCAAATCAGTTCAGTAGTTTCGGAGCATATTCGATGCAAATAAACAATCAAATATTCCCTCTTTAATATTCGCATAGAAAATAAAACTATAAGCTATCAAAACATGTACAGACGCCAGCACATCAGGCTACAACAATCTATCAAATTTTTTAAATAGATTTTCAACCTTATTGCTAAAGCATTGTGGTCCTAAGTTGAATGGGAATATCTGACAGTTTCGTTTAACCTTATTTGCTGGAGTCTGTACTTTTATTCTAGTTTTCATTGAAACCCATGACATCGCTTTTTATCCGATAATCATCAACATTTCTTAAATCAAAGTATGTAAAAATATTTAATCACCTACGATTACTGGCTTGATAGACAAAATAAAGCCTAGATTATCTCAAGCTTTATGACCTGTTTGCCCTAGTAGAACATTGTATGCCTACACCTGACAAGGAGATAAATCTATAACAAATACAATAATTTAGCATTCCAATCGTACATGACGTGTTAATTAGGACAACTCGGTGTAGGCAGGAGCCGTTGACGCATGCATCAATATTTATGAGACGATTTCAAGTAAACCTACACTGGCCTACTAATACCTTGTAGTGTAGGAGTTCGGGTGTGTATTAACCTTTATTTTTGACTAGCTGTTCCTCGCGGTTTCACCCACCGCCTGAGAAAAAAAATAGCCTATGTCCTTTCTCGGACTCTAGGCTATGTGTCTACTAAATTTTATTTAAATTGGTCCAGCCGTTATCGCGTGATGGCGTGACCAAGAGAAATAGGGAAATCACTGTATGTTCTATACAAATATGTTTTTTTCTTTTTGTCTTTCAATAGGGATTCATTTTTTTATACATATATGTATATCATAGATGGAAGATATGTTGAGTGCACCTTTTTAAGCATTGCCAAATGCTGCATTCTTGAGCAAAATCTCACATTTGCAGCCTTATTTGCGGCTTCTCAATCTTTGAATTCTGCTGTTTTCAATTTGTATGGCACTTAAATCTGACATTTTAAATAGAAATAACTCAAACAGTAAGTTGGTTGTAGTTAATTCCGCCGTAGGGGAATAATACGCGAATGTCTCACGGAATTATCGCAAGTAATTATTTGTTGTTTATCGCCCACGCCCAACAGTGGGCCAGCTGATATTATCAGTTACAAATCATTTTCGTAATTGTCGAGCAATTAATGCATTCCATTGTTGTACACGATGGCTAAGATAAGGCTGTGTTTTTATTTTGGCGTGTGTAAGAGATTGAAGATTATTTAATTGTTGTGTACTTGTGAGTATGGCGTAACGGTTGTAATATTATAGAGGTTTAGATTGTGCTAAATGCCACAAAGGTCCCATGATTATTGATGGTATTAAAAAATTGCATCGCTTGAAGAAAATAACTCTCGTTAAACATTCTCCATAGAATATTGAACTTACCCAATTGATCTCCTAAAATTCATCATAGCTTGAACGCGTGCACCCGCTGCAGCGTCCGCCGGCGGAATGCGGCCGCGTTGTGCAAACGATGCGCCCGCGCACGCCGCACCCACACGCCGATTCACCTGCGCTTCCGTGTGTTCTCGCCCTATAAGGGCTGTTTAGACAACACCGACACCATTTTTGGCGCAGGAATTAGGAAATAGAGGGCAAAATAGGAGGGGACTTGCATTGTTTATAAATGAAAGTGGGTGGGTACGCGATCTGTCACCTCGACTTTACATAAATTTAAATAATAGAAAATGTTTAATTCAATATTAGAAGAAAACCGTGGTACATAAATAAATGATCTTTACATCGATTGCCGATCGCGTATCTCATGAACTCCGGCCCGGCGCAGGCGCATGATGCAACCCTCCCCACGTTAGCAATTGCGCTGATTTGTGCCATTCCGCGAGAAATAGAAAATTGTTGAGAGAAAAATTTCGTCACACACTTGACAATTGACTCTTACCCTACATACCGTGTCACGTTTTACTTGTAATAAGTAGGTAGTTGCTGTGTGAAAAAATCCTTTACAACGTAATCCGAAAATGATTTTATCTCGATTCTGGTATCATCTTTACGATTCTTGTGAAAAAAAATTGTTAACAAGATCTGAAGAATTCTTGACAACAAACTAGAGGGGTAATTCGGTAGACAATTGCGACATGGCATATTGTAATACCAAATTAAAAAAGTACGTGTTTGTCTGAATTGAGAACTCTGTCTCCTCCTTTTTAGGAAGCAGTTCAACAATAATTATAAGGGCAAAATTCTTCTGGGGTACTCTGTCCACTGTGATGCACACAAATGTTTATTTTCCTGATCTACTCGCTCTAACAAACGGTAACAAATTGTGAGCGAACATTTCTAAAATGTCTGCAAAATTGCAACCTTCGTGCGCGAATACATTCCAGCAATGTACGCGTATAGATTTTTTATTCCCGAACAAATATTTGCGAAAACTTTTGATGAAACCTCCCACGGAGTTTATTCTATAAGTCTTACAACTTTGCTGGTCCACTGTTAGCTACTACCGACTTCTCGATAGATATCTACTGCACATGCGCGCAGTGTCTAATGGTTAACTACAAAGGATCAAAATTATTTGACGAAATAACTACTGTGTTGTCAGCAAAACAATCTACGTTGATTTAAATTGTCCATATACTATACTGACCAGGGATGTGTTCCATCATACTTTAAGGTTCTAGAAATGCCTTCATAGTAATATTTTGACAAGAATTACCACTCACGATAACATTATCTCTAGTCAACGCTTTGGGCGTTTAGTTAGAGTTTATTAAAGGTTAAGAACATAGCAGCCACGCCTTGTAAGCCTTGTTTTAGGGACTAAATCAGATTATTTATGACTTGGTACAATTATTCGCTACCGACACAATAGCAAATAACATGAGACTGTTTGACTCTGCGTCCAATAGAACTGCATCACGGTCCTCAAAACTAATGCCCATTTTAATTTATATCAATGTTGAAAGTCCAAATTTGATCTTATCAATAATTTTTCAAGACAGAAATAAAATTTTCACATTGCGACGTTATTTAAGGATGTTTACTAAACTTTTATCGATATTGATAACCCGATAGCTGCTATATCACTTGTAGTAATGAAAGTGAATAACAGAATTGCCTAGATCCTTCGGATCACTAACCTAGCCCACTAATTTTGTCACCAATCACGAGTCTCGACGGAAGTAGCTGAAGGTAATTAGAACGCCGTTCGGTCTCAGTTGCGCAAGCGCATCCGTTCGTTCGTACTGGCTTGGCAGGTTTACGGCAAGCCTTGCAGTCATAAAAAAATATAATTGTTATACTCAAATCTAGGTTTCCTGTGCAATTTATTTCGTAATAACACATAATTATTTGTTTTGAAGGTAATAAAAATGTGAGAATAAACAAAATGTAATGTAAATGAAAGAAATAAACTTATTATCAACTCATCTTTACTACAAGAATAATGATGGATAAATCCTACTTATACAATGAACCTTTTCTATACCACAAACTTTCTATAAACCATAATATACAAGACAAGTAATATCTCAATTTCCCCGCTTACAACGCGATCGTAATTCAATAAAACACATCTTATTGTGCAGTAATAGAATCGAAAGTGAAACTTTAATAATTATTATTGACACTAAAGTGACATAACAATGGCGGAGTTGCTCCCACGCGCGGGAAAAAGTCACAGATTAAAAATAACAACGTTATCTGTGCAAAGCTTTATTAGATAACACAATATTATCTGCTGATATCTTGTTTAAGAAATGTATCCGTTAATAAATATTGTAAGATTAATTTTGGAACTTAATATTGTTGCGTAATGTTGGACATTGATTTGATCATTTCGAAATGTGAGTAGGTACTTCATTCACTCGTTCAATGGTATTGAGATCGTTCGTTGGACTGGTTATTTTGGTAGGGTTGTGTGTGCACATCTATTCATGAATAATTTCATTTTTTTTTCGAAACTATATTTTTGCTTAACATGCCTTTCCATTCAGAATATCTATAAAATTATTTTACCTACTTACATATGTAGGATATCTCAAAATGTTAAATAAATTACGTTGTAAAAAGAGGTTTACATGCAAAAGAACATAGTTCACTGCATACTACATGTTCTAAGAAGTAACTTATATATTGTTTTCTACATTAAACCACAAACATAGGACTTACTTACAGACTATTTTTTTTTAATATCGTGAAAATTGGAATAATGTCCGCTACTGTTAGTGAATGTAGTGGCCAAAATTCATAAAAGTTTCAAATTTATAACATTTTGCAGAGAAACAAACAAATGAGCGTCTTTTATCGAGAAAATTTGTTAAAATTTAAAAATGATTTTCATTTCTTGCACATTTCACGCACGAACGCGAAAATGTCAAGTTTTCAAAACCCGGGATGGGTTCACCAAAAAATTGATTCTAGTTTTAAAAAAGGCAGTAACTTACGAGACTTAATCAAAAAATTCTACCTAGGGCAGCCCTAAGTCAGTAATTCGCACGTCCAATAACTTTGGAAATACATTTACAGTTTTACACGTAATCCGACGATTTGGTGTCGCAGTTTTTCAACTGATAACCGGCTGTTTGACGAAATCACTCTGATCAAAAGTAACTGTGATTTAAAATGGCTTGCGCACGCGCATCGGACGCTAAAGGCCTATCGCGATGTTACCTTATATGGTCAATGACCTTAGTATTAAGTTATAGTTTACTGCTTTGAATGTTATTTGATTTTCAACTGTCCCGATGTTTGTTGGCAGAAGTACAGAAGCCAGCAGGTCAACCTACCCGAATCTGTCAAATTTTACCAATCGAATGTTTACCTTCATTATAGTGATAAGTTCAAAAATCTATTAAAAAAAAATGGCAGATTGATGTAAGTTGATGTGCTTGCGTCTGTTCCTACTTATATGTTACCTGATCAAAATTTTAATACAAAATATACATATATAATAATTGGAGACATTGGTTACCAAAATTGACCAAAAAAAAACGAGATTTTCTCTTTAAAATACGATAATACAATGGTTCTTGATCAATTAACTTCCCATATTCATAATTAAAAAGATACGTACTACAGAAACAAAACGATTAAAAACTTCAGTTACCCAACGCCAAATAACTAAGTTCGTGAACCGATTATGTATCGATAACAACAAAACATTGGAACGTTAGTTTTAACGATAATATCGATACGACACAGCACTAGTTGTAACGCTGATTGTTATCTTGGCAAAACTGGGCTAAACATTGGAGACACTCGATTCTCGTCCACTCCACATTGCTAATAGTCCAGTTTCCTCGAAGAATCAGCCAAGACTGTTTCCATATATTATTTATAATGTTTTAATGTAACATTACCTGCAGACTTAGCATGGCGATTCTATATCTATTCTGTCAAGAAAAGACAAAGGTCTTTCTGTCAATGTCAACATGTCTTCTGCTCGAGCATGGCGCGACCTGTCAACTCGCATATAATCACTTGTAGACTTATTAGTCGATCGGAGAAAAGAAAAATTTCTTCAAAATATGCCAAAAGAAATCTTACGTCAATCTGTCACTTTTCTATCATTATGTCCATTCTCCGGTAGACAAAACTTGTTTCTACGATCGTCATGCTAAGCCTGCAGGTCTAAATTCCTTATGAATATGATTGGCTGTACTGTGTAGACCAGATACGGTCAAAAGGACAGGATCCCCACAATCCACTAGGTAGACTAATAAAAAACGTTCCCTTTATTGAAGACTCGCTATTCCCCGCGTCCAAAGCGACTTATATAACGTAGCCGGTTAAGAAGTAGCCTTAGTTATTCCTTGTTACATCAGCTACTTGCCAATAAAAGTGTCGTCAAAATCGGTCAAGCCATATCAGAGCAAGCTGGAACAAGCAGACAGACAGACAGACAAAAAAAGGATTTTAGCGTATGTACCGTAGATTTATGTTCACATGTATATAGTAAAAGCGATTATTTCAAGATTACAAACAGACGATCCAATTTTATTTACACATATAGGTAGACTAGCTTCCGCCAGCGGTTTCACCCGCTTTCTGAGGGAAGTACTTTCCATACCCGGATAAAAAGTAGCCTATATGTTATTCTGATGTATAAGGTATATTGTGGTAAAGTTTCATTCAAATCCATTCAGTAGTTTTTACGTGAAAGAGTAACAAACATCCATACATCCATACTTACAAACTTTCTCCTTTATAATAGTATTACGATTAGGATATATCACATAATATGCCATCGTTACAATCACAAATAAGGCTCCAGCCCTTGATAAAATTGCAGTTGGCAACAACCCAAAGCAGTAGGAAGATGGACATTAGCGAAACAAGTTCATATAATTTACTGAGCCGGTTCTGAGCAAATAAATGTGGCTGCCACTCAGAGGATGCGGAGTGAGACCTTTACAGGCCTCCCTAGCGTGTGTTTAGTTGCAAAATAACATGGCTAATAAATAGTGATTTGAGTCGGCATTCGCTCTAAAACGTCGTCATGGAAACGGCAAAAGGCGGGTCTTGTGGCCTGCGCTGGCGCACCTAGTTGGCAGCCCGAGTTAGGAGATGTAGCAACTAGAAAATGACAGTCCACGATCTCTGTTTGTTGTGGTTAAAATTACTGAAATTATATTTTCAATTTTCAGTTAACCGAATATTGTATTTTGCGTGGACATCTTTCACCGTCCTTTAAAAAGAGAGTTTTCATAATATGTGGTTTAATCAGAAACGGATCATGCATAATGAATTCTATCATTTTCTAGAAAAAATGCTCTTCGCGCTACAAAATATCGTAAGCTACAGAAGCTTGTGACTTAGATCACACAACAACAATCATTAGCGCTCGGGGCGAGCGACATAGCCTGCGTTACTATGTAAACTGTACCTTGGCAATCTGCATAACACATACCGTGTAAACTAAGACAATGCTACCAACAGGAGACGCCTTTGCCGTGCCATCCAATAGGCCAAAACTACGCGGAAGCCTCCATACTCGTATGCTAATATTTACGTCAAGTTTATGGTTATTTGAGGTTTAACAAAAATAGTGCACATATTTTAACAGGTCCTGTAGTACATGATATGGATCATGCTTATGCATATTGCTTTTTCTTTTATGCATGAGTAATGATGTCACCAAAAATGCAAGTGAACTTTTGTTGTGTTTATTCGCACCCCGGTGTCAAAATGGCATACCCTTTCATATTAAGATTTGTGCTCATTGCGTATCCAGTTGGTTACATGTTCCAAGCGCGTAAAAAATGGGTTACTGTACTCTGTGACACTCGCTCTGTATGCTCACGGATCTGTCCGGCTAATGCGATGGCCTTTGTTAAGATAAGTAGATGCTGTCCCGATTGAGATGTGTTGTGATTGCAGATAGATCTGTGAACTGAACACCGTTTGTTTGCGGCGTGGGGAGAGGTATGTTCATTCATCATGGTTGTAATTATCGTTTTACAGTCCAAGTTATTGGGTTGATATAATGTTGTGATTATTATGTACGAACTTACGAACTTAGAACTGAATCGAGGAGCTCGTGGCTAGGTAAAGCAACTTAGGGCGTCTGTCCGTGGATGGGTGACCATCTATTTCTTAACGAGTGCCTCCATCTTTCTAAAAGTATAGTAAATTGGGCCAGGCTTTCATTCGAACATCTTTCGCAGTCGTTACGGGTAGTTACAAGCCAGAAAGTAAAGTAAGAACTCATCTTACCATCTCCATGAAAAATTGGTACTCTATTGAGACTGGAAACTTAAAAACTGGGAAAATTAGTTCGTTTGTAGTTTTTATTAAACTTCCTTAATCAGGACAATCCTTACCAAAAACAATAATCGATTTCCGCAAATGACGTAAAAGCGTAAAAGGAATCTGCGCTCATGAGCTGAAATCACGTGATATCAGATAATGTCTATGCCACTGGAATATTTTCCCTAATATCTAAGTATAACTTCTTATTCATTGGATGTTGGTCTTCCCCGCACACGTTGGGCGAATGTAATCTCTGAATCTTATTTCCGAGAAGGATAAACGCCGTCTAATATCTGCGTATGAGACATATTCCTGAAATATAACCATCCCATATTTTCCTCTCCATTGACTCGTCATTAAAAACCTCAGATTTTTAATTAAAGCTTCATAACTTTTCAAAGTCATCAGAATCATATCAGTTCGATTGATAATACAGGATTTTTATATCATAGCATTGGTATTTTATTTTACTTACATACCTAATTATTTTTGTGTGAGAGTAGGACTGTGCCCAGGAGTGGAACGATAAAAAGGCTGACATATACATATTTTATTTTAATGGCTACAAAAAAGTTACTTGTGAGATGATGGCAGAAGATTTTGAAAGAAGAAAACAGGCTGCGCCGATTTCAAATAAAATTAGAATTTAAAGGGCAAGATAATGACATAGATAATATCGATCACATAAGATTGGTATTATAAATAAACTATTGTACTATAAATAAAACTATTGTAGTTATTTAGAGTACATTATGTCTATCCTTTCACAAACCGATGAATCGATCTCCCAAATTGATGAACGGCCGAAAATTCTCGCCCGGACTTTCTTTTTAAATACCAAATTGGTTTTAAGAAATGGTCATAAATACTAGCTCATGTTAAGCGTTTATTTGTGAATCATACGAGGAAATATGTTAACGTGTACGTACTAGGTATTTTATAGGGAAAATAATGTTTCGTTTGAATGATGCTGGGTGCGTATCTTGACGTCAGATATTGACGAGTCATCTGATAGAAAATTCAATTTCTCCGGGATGTCTAGATTATGAGTAATTTTACTCTCACCTCATTGAACTTAATTATTCCCTTAAGAAATCTTTTAAAACCAAAAATAGGTATTTTTCGAAGATGCGTTATAACTAGGTTAGTATATATGAGAGTCAATAGATACCTTGATAAGAAATATTTCAAAAAATATTCTAGACCATTTTATACAAATATTTATTTTTTACTGTGGAGATATCGACAATATTAATCTGTATTCATATTATAAACCTGAAGAGTTAGTTTGTTTGTACGCTCTAATCTCAAAAACTACTGGTCCAATTTGAAAAACAGAGGAAGGATGTAGGCTACCTTTTATCCGGGAGCGCGAATTATTTCTCACAGGACGCGAGAGAAGACGCTGACGAAATCTAGTTTATTTATAAAAATAACTTGCCTGCATTACATGTCCTACATTAAATTCTACATTTAAATAGTAGATGATGACCAGCGCAATAAATTAAACTGTTAAGCATATCTCGATGCATTCAATACATACTTTACCGGCTTATCTCGGCAAATGGAACCATTTTTACATACGCATTCGTATCTTCAGTGACCTTATACACCTGGCGCTGTTCCCCGTAGTACGAAAAGAGATAAGTTTTACATAGTTGAAAATACTGTATTGGCCATTGAGGTTTTTTGGAATAATAATCACAAGGCAACATCACTTTTCTTGCAACGGTGAAACATATAATTTATTTTTCAGATGCCAGCACGTCAAGCTACACGAAACTATCAATTTTTCCCAATCAACTTTGAAACATATGGTTCAGCGATAAAGTTGAAATTCTATTAAAGAAATTTGATAGATTTTATTAGCTTGATGCACTGGCGTCTGTATATAAGATTTTTGCATGCCTTTGTATGTTACCTACTCATGTTTATAAATTAATAAATACATATATTCTATTTTGTTTGCCGAATACTACAGATAGGCTTTACACATAACCTATTAATATGTGGTGATATACTCATAAATGACAAACTAATTACTAGCAGCAATACTACAAGTAGTCCTCTTAAAATCCAGACTAATCCTATCTAGGAAATAGCAACTGCACATACAAATATCTCCTCCTGAAGCCAACAGTACGTGTCGAACACGTAACCACACATTAGCCCGCGTACCCAGCGGTAATGACTCCTAGGACTCATAAAGTACCTTTTATCTTGCGTCCAATTATCGCGCAGCTCCTGGACAATGATCAAGGCACTATTTTTTAATGAATTCGAATTAACATGCTTTTAGCGGACCGCACACGGGACGGATAAATGCAATCTGTTTACATTATCTCTTGTTTTTTTTGCAAATATTCAAACTAGTGTGGTTTGGAGATCCGTAGGCAAGGTGTTATTGATTTCCTAAATAGTGAGAGGAATGGAATAGTACAGACAGCAATATAATCTTAATGTGGTGTCTTCAATGCGTGAATCTATACATACTCTGGTCGGCCCCTTCTTTCTGTGTGTTAGGCGACTCTAACTGTTCTGAGCAGCTGTAAACCTGTAATTCCTACCCAAAGGGGTGATTATTTGATAACATTGATAAGAACTCTCTGTTATAAAGCCTGCATATGTTTCCTTGTTAAATACACGTATTGTTTGGTTAGAACTTTATGAATTTTGTTTTCGCTAAAACCTACATAGAAAACTGTTAAAACGTGATTTACAATGATCAGAACATTAAATAAAAAACAAAAATCTTCGCGTCTCGTGTAAACTAAAAGTAGGTGGTTATACACCTTTGATAAATGGACTATCTAACACAGAAATAAAATATTTTCACATCGGAACAGTATTTCCTAAAATTAGCGACTTAAATCAGCTTTTTTATATTGGTAATCTATATTTGTGTTCTACGGAACCATTACATGATTGGGACTCTCACTTGACCGGTTTTTAATAAATAGATGAGCTTTGCTTGTTCCTATCTGTGTTATCGATCTTGTTTATTGGTTGACTTTTGTTTCTTGAGTCGATATTAATTGTTGCGATTACGATATTATCGGTATCGACTAAAATATTCGGAATTGAATGCCTTGGCGCCTGTTTAGTAGAGTTGATATATATTTTTTTTATATATACAACCGGATCTTTCGGCTTTATTATTTATAGTGCTAGTGCTATATATTAATAATTGCACTATAACAGTTTAATTATTAATAAACATTGAAATATTTGTACTGTGTGGTGTGTGTACTTTATTTGTCAACTATGCAAGGTTTTTTAGTATGATTTTAATTCTGGCCTAGTGGTTGAAGCACCAGCCTTTCAAGCATGAATATGCGGGTTCAATTTCAGGTCAGACAAGTACCACTTTTCTATGTTTTATATACAATTTAAGTAGAGTCTGCTTAAAGGTGAAGGAAAACTTCGAGGAAAGCTGGACTATAAATTCTGAAATCACCTACCCAAATTGAGCAAGTGTGGTGTACGAGGAGAACTCTGCCCAATAGTGGGACGATAAAAAGGCTGATGATGTAAAGATAATGACCAATAAGTTTTTTATGTCAACTCCTTCCCAAGTACCATGGTTTTAACAAGCAAACCCATGTGCTAGCTAGTCAGTAACCCAATACCATATCGGCTAGTGTCGGCGTCATTTACTGAATAAAGCTAGCGATCAGCTGATCCCTTAAGCGGCTTACCGAACTGTGCCGCCCATTAACTGACTCAGTTTTAGTCCCTTGTGAAACGGTATGAATTTAACTGTGAGTTTAGGAATAATGTTTGTTATTTGTTACCTTAAAACTGAAATCTGGCACAGATTTGTGTCTTACACCTTTAGTTCTTTCAAAGACTCAATGAGGTCCTAAGTTCCAGAATAGTTCAATAACGTATTGAAATAGGTACCTTCCATATTGCTTTGTTTTCTAGAATAATTTTTGTAAGAAAAAAAAAATTTAAAAATTACAAACAAATTATTATCTGAATCGTAAAACATAAAATTGTTGTAATACATTTAATCATTAATTAAATTAACCCCTCTTATTTTTAATTCGCTCTCATCACCATAAAATCACTTGTCCAATTTTCCCACCAAAATCCAATTATTTTCCAAAAATCCTAAACAACAACAACACAAAACAACAGTAGTTGCCACACCGCCCATCTCGACAAAACAATACTCCGATAGCGATCTACGGACGAACTGCGCGCGCGCAGGATGCTCTCACAGGCCGGAAGTGTCAACTGTCACAGACAATACCCCATTGTGGACAGTAATTACTCTGCCGGATACTACGTCATTACGTTCCAGATTTGAATGAGGTATAAAGGTGTGAGGTGTATGGCATTTTTTTTATGAAAATTACATGTTGTTCGGGAAGTGAGTTTTATGACCTTTGTGTCTAGGGCACTTAAGTTATTTCTGTGGAACTTTTTCTTATTAAATATTTTGGATCATATATTCTGAAAATAATGAGGAAGTGACACTATCTTTGGTTCTAAGGACGTAGAAAGATTTATCTCTTTACTACGACAAATCATTATGTATATAAATTATTAACTAATTGAAATCTGATATAGGCATATTTCTTTAAGATACTTAACTTTTGATCTCGTTTGAAAGGCCTACTTTTAATAAACCCTAATCTGTACTTAAATCGTCCACCTAAAAGAACAACTAAATATTTGACAAAAAAAAACACTTTGTATCCGTCGTACACGCACTTTACACAGTGAAGACTAGTCCTTACCAATAAATTACGGCTGTCTGTCTGATTACAATACAATAAGCAATCAAGCTCGAACGTCGATGTTGTGTGCTCGCCCTTAAGGGAACAATTAAAGGCAGTTTAATGTAGATCATCTGCTATACTGTGAGGAAGATTCAAATTTAAAATATTTTTCCGTTTTATCTAAGTTAACAAGGATCAGATATTTGATGTGGTCTTATCATTCGCGATAATGATAAGCTTAACATTTTGACCGCCACAGTCATGTATAGATGACAAGCCAAGAAGTGCCCAGCACGCCACGGTTACGAATACATGACAGACTTTTAAAGTTAAAAATTAATAGTCAGCTTCAATCGATATAATTCCGAACTCACTACTATATTGTAGGTATTTATGGATGAATCCTTAGCTTGGCGCTGAGGGCATATTTTTTTTGAAGTGGCGATGTTAAAGTAATTTTTGATATATGTATTACCCCGTTAGTAATTTTATATTTATATTAATTAATAAATTATATTATCGTAAATAATATTTAATGTGTCTTTTTCATACATTATGTTACAATAAAACTTAGCTAAAAACTACTGTCTATAATTAGAACTAACAAAAAAATATGTATATATGTATATTTATCTAAATTAACATACTCATATATAGTCAGGCATCGAAGTATTCCTCCGCGTCGCTGTCATCCCTGTTAGTTACTCTTTCAACATGTAACCACAGCATACAATCACAAAAAGTTATTAAATAAAATTACAGTTTTACAATTATTACATCAGACACTTTCTCTTGAAAGCGGTATATCGATATCAGTTTTATCGTATCGATATATAAATCACATGGCCCATGGGCGGCACCCAAGCTCATATATAAACGGAATCGATTAAAAAATCGAATTAATTCAATCAATACAAGTTTTCGCATCGATCGAGATCATTATCTAACGAATGATTAACTCGTGCGTGTCATCGGTCATGTTCCTTGGTTATGAAATTTGGTTTTATTAATAAAAGTTTTTTTTAATTTCAAGTGATGTTTTTAATAGCAATAATTTATCTGTTACATGGTTTAAATTATTACTAGGATTAAGTCACATCATATAATACAACTCAAATAATAAGAATGAAGGATGAGACATGAAAATAATTAGGCGCCTTTAACACCTATCATTTCCTTCTAGAAAAATAAAATAACTTTTTATGACAATTTTTCAGCTCACCGTTAGGGTAAAATAGTATTTTATCGCTTTATGATGATAATACAAATTGCTTTCCGATATTACTAAGTTTATGAGAACCAGACACATTATCAGCACCTGTTATCGATTCTACCAAAACATTGCTGCGCCTTCACAGGGTTTCATAAACGAGGGATGAGAAATTTAAAAATGAAAGCTGAAAGCGATAACATACTGAAGCACATAGGACATACAATTTCTTCAGTGTATGGACCAAACTTGCTAAAACCTCAACCTCTTAAATTACACATTCAAAACAAAGTCAAGTTCTCAATATCAGAACCAACCAGGCTAACTGTAGCAATCGTCAATAATTTACCATTATCGCCGACCAACACGCAAATATGAAACCCAATCGCAACAAACCTATAACTCAGTGGAAACTCAAACCGAATCCCGTTGCTCAAATAAATCTCTCGATTTCCCCAACAGAACAAATTAAAGAAACTATGTAGAGGCAGAGACTGGGTACATGTAACCGCAGACTAGTTCCACCGATCCGAAATGCCGGTGGCGGCACCGC
Source organism: Heliothis peltigera (assembly GCA_958496145.1). NCBI lineage: Eukaryota > Metazoa > Arthropoda > Insecta > Lepidoptera > Noctuidae > Heliothis > Heliothis peltigera. The sequence goes on along the minus strand of OY292326.1, from coordinate 1,454,101 downwards.
TAGACACGCAAAAACTATAGATATCACCTTAATATTGCAATACAAACAAAGCCGGGGAAATGTGATTGATTGTGGTGTGAGGTTGGAGCGAAGAGCGGCGTTTGGGACGAAATTACGCACCTAATCAACTTTTAAAAAGGGTATGTGATTTTTTCAACAACTGTTTATAACAGAAAGAATCAGCTTAATGAATACTGAAAATGTACCCTTCAAAAATTTATTATATCGATCTGCTCATCTGCCTAGCCTTTTCCTAAATTACATATGGTTGTGGGAGTCGGCTCGCAGTCTTATCCGGATGCAGCTGAGTACTACCAGTGTTTTACGTCGCGAGCCTATCTGATCTCCTCGTAAAAATTAGACGTGTAATCCGATTCCCTTGGTAAGTCTCGTTAACAGAGTTTCTGGCCTTTGACTACCCGTAACGACTGCCAGATGTACAAATGGCAGCCGGGATCCACCAATTTAACGTACCTTCCGAAACAGTCGTCCTTTGAAAGATGTCACCCATCCACGGACCGACCAGTTTTAGTCGTCATCTGTTGGAATGTTGATCTAGTAACTAACTCTCTAGTACGACATTCCACCGTCTCATCGCTTCTATCTTCTAACCCAACAAATATGTACAGTGTTTACATAACAAAATCACTGCACAAGGTATTCCGTATCCCCAGGCGATAAATCCGCTATGTCCCCCACTTGCACCCCACCATGGGGGTCAGTCCGTCACAGGCAGTGACTTCGGCACCGCTAGCTGCAATTTTTGTTACGCCACTTTGCACCGCACTTCTATTCCCGCCAAATGCTCCATTTATGTGTTTTATGCTTCACTGGCCGCTATTTCGCTAGATGAAGAACCGTTACAGAAAATAAGCAATATTGTGATACCGGTCATTTGTACTTTAGTATTATAATTAAGTCATAACTTTGACTTCAGAGTTATAGACATCAGGGACTTGCTAACTGATGGTTCTTGGGTTGATTGAAAATTCAAGCGATTAGGTCCCGCTTGGAGCTTTCAGTGTCTATATTTCATACTTATGGATGCGTTTATTGTAGATACTCTAACGGACACATGAAGTCTTCCTTAAGCAGTCTACTCCTTCGCCCATGGATTGATTAGAAGAATTATTTGGAAAAAACTATACATTATCACGACCCTTAAGCACTAATAGTGTCAATGTCATCTGCCATATCCTCTATAATTACTAAGCAATTTTCTAGGCTTCGCTCTGTATTTATGATAAACAAACATATTATTATGAAGACGGACATGCATCGACTCGGTCTACATACGTCGCGCGTCGCCACCTACGAAGTCTGCCACGCCCCCTAGCGGTAGGGTTGTCGTTCTCGCTAATTATGGATGTTGATTGAAGTATAACATGTAACTGTTCAATGCTTTTCTTTTGCATTGTGTTTTCCTTAAATACGTGTAAAGCTTTTCTTTGTTTGTAGGTGTTATCTAACTATATAATTTTCTATAACATACCAAAGACGCAAATTGCATTCTTCTCGAATTCCAAAGTCGATTAAATTGCCATTAACTTAACAGTTAATCTTGCTTGTCAATCGGGAGAAATAATCTCAATCTAAACACTCCTGGCAACCCTAGCATGCGCATGCGCAAATAGCCCAAGTGACACGAACGACACCGCAATCTCTGATTAACACGGAACGGCTAATCTCTGAAACGCGGACGCGGAGTTGCCAGCCTAATGGATTACCCCGTAAATGGGGTAACACACCCAATTACAGGGTATACCCGTCAGTTCCACCAGGCCAGTTATCATGACTTATAAAGTTGAAATTAAACAAGCAATGAGGATTGCGATAACCACAATGAGGTGTGGTCTGGTCGAGTTTATTGACGTTCCGGATCTGAGATCAAGTGATCTGTTGATATAGTGTTTGGCATCTGGGAGTACTTCATTTCAGTCAAAGTTGATTCTATAAATGCATAATATTCCCATTCCATTATGCAAATCTATTTTATTTTTCTTTAATTTGAAAATTTTTGTTATGGTCATAAGATTCAAAATTATGATGACAATGTTTTCAAAAACTTGCGTCGACTGTACCTTTAAATTAGACAACTTTAGAAAAATAGGTGACCAATTTTAGTTAGATCCCCATAAAAACACTAATTTATTCAGAACGATTTTCTTCACATCACATTCAAACTAGGCACTTAAAATAAACCAATCGTCTACCCAGGGTCCTTGATCCACTACCCCGCGATAACCCCAAGGTGACAGGATCGCGTGAGGTCCATAACTCCGGGATAATCGAGCCTGCGCATGCGCACCGTGGGCGACAAATACATAACGGTGTTAAATGCTGTGACGGGGTTTGTTACGATAATGAAGGTGGTTTGATATGAACTATGGAAAGCAACTTTTGTAACATTTTTGATCGCTTTAAGTGTTGTGGAAACTAAAAAAGTGTTGATTTAGTTGATTGACTTTGATTTTTATTTAATTACACTTGTAGCCAGAATTATGTACCAGGTCCGTATTTTTTTAGATTTAAAATTTTGCATATTCTTATATTTATCAGTCCATATACCTAGAATTCAAGATGCAAGTCTTAAACTACTTCATTCAATCGTATCATCTTCAAAATAATTGCCTAATAATCCCCAACCTTTGCTCCAACATTGGCCCAACACACCCAATCATCGCCACCCAACGGTACAAGGTCTGCATGACAAATCTATAATGTGCCAACTAACTCGACCATACAACCTGGCCCTTTCTCTGAACCAATTGAACGCGATCGCAATTCAAATGGGAGGTCAAGAAGCACTGGTCGTGACCGTTAAAGGTGTAAGGCTAATTGTTTAGAGTGGAACCTTCGAGATTTATGACGTCACGAACGAAGTGACTTCCGCACTGTGAGAGACTATCCGCATCATTAGCACAGAGACACTAGGTACAATTTATATCGTCTGTATTTTAATGATGGCTGAAAATAGAGGGAATGGAATTTTATTGGACGAATATTTCTAAATAAATTTTCTTGTAGATAGCTATGTGAGAATATACTAAACTTGTGATAATAACTCCCAACAATTATTGCGACAATAAACAATTGATCGATGCCTTCAACTTTCTAACAAATTAATAACTTTATCATAGCCGTTAATACTGGCTTGCTTTCCCAGCAATGAATGACCAACTTCTATTTATTCAACCATTGAACGAACACGTCTATAAAATATGAACATAGAACTATATTTGCATTTAAACGGAAACCCATAAAATTTTATACAAATAAGAGTGAGGCCCCATTAGTGCGTTGCGATACGTCATCGCAACGGAACAACGCATTGTATGCCGCACCGGCGTTGCGTTGACGTTGCGACAACGCAACGCAAAAGGCTATGCTCGCCGTCGCAGCTGCATCTCAGTTCAGCCTTCGCAATGGATAGATACAACCGTCTGTTCTGGAGGTCCCTGTGTGCTAGGGCCACGGAACTTTTACGAACAACCCGCAGCCCAGGCAGACCCTGGCCCTAAGGGGCTCCTCCCTTGTAGCTGATATCTCTTCGAGGAGCGCGTGGAACAGAACGCGCCGCCGACATGGGCCTGTCATCCTTAGACGTATGGACGATAAGCTACCCAAACTCATCGCGCATCACCCTCCCTCCCGCTTAACATCTTGTCCGCCGCCCCGGTGCAACGTCGCCTGCGACGACGCAATTGTCTAATGGGGCAGTCTTAAAAATATATGAAAAACGACGTAGCGTTGACGCAGCGTCGACGCAACGCAGCGCAATGTACTAATAGGGCCTCGCCCTAACTGTTAAATTAAATAGCCAGATAAACACAGTATTCGTGTGGAAATTAAAATTAAATGCTAATAAATGTATTATCTGCTGGGAATTAATTGAATTTCGTAACTGTTTATATGGTGTTTCTGTCTATACTTATTTCATGCGCTACATATTTATGCGCGTGAGTGTCTGGTAGGTACTTATACAAAAATTATTGCTTCTTAGTTTACAGTTGTTTTCAATTATCCCACCGCAGTGTAACTAGGTTTAAATGACAGATTAGCTTTGGTAACTGGCCGCTACTTGAGGTATTCTAGCTGAGTTTATTAGCATTTCTCGTTACTAAGAGGGCTAATGACCTTTTGGGACCTTGATTTTCGTGCCAAAGGTTTGTGTGACCCGGTTAAATTGTAATATATGTAAGTTTCATGAAAGCTTCTTCAGAAATTGTGTTATAGAACTAAAATTTATAAATATAATAATTGAAAAGTTATAATGCTTAACATTGTAACATTAAAAAAATATATTTCTTCATCTCCCATTAAATAAGTAATTTTCAAAACCGTATTTAATGCCGTTAGGACATAGACATTTTCCTAAGATTTATTTAAGTAGTTGTCAATTAAGGCTTAACAAATTTTCATGTTTATTTAATAGGTTTATTTACCCGAACTAGGTTTATTTAATAAACCTAGTTCGGGTAGTCCCTATATATTTAGACTCAGAATGTTATTTCCTCGCATATATTGTATTAGCCTAGATTAAGTTAATTATTAGATACGATTGTTAGTATTAAGACTTTTTATTACTATAAAATCTAAGCCATCTGAAATTGTAAATGTGTTCTATGTTTTTTAATAAAATTTTTATTTATTATTTATTTATTTTATGTTGGTTATAAGTTTGCCTTGTTTGATTCCCGGCAGGACAACTGTTGTATGTTGAAAGTTTGTTTTCTATGTCCTGGTGTAATAATAAGCATTTATATAATATGCTAGCGATCCGCCCCGGCTTCGCATACAAAGATTTAAAATTGATAACTTTTTCTAACCACGCAAATTACTCTCCAATTTCTTGTCTTAATGTATATTAAATTGTCAGTGGTCAGTTACGTTCATATGCAATAAACAGCGTAACCATGGCAACTAAGTTTGTAATGACGTAACGCAGATTGCGCGCGCAATTCGATCGCTCAAATCAAAATCATTTGCGGAGACGGCGAAAGTTACCCAATAAATCATATTAAACCATGTTATTGTCATTGTCTGTACATTAATCAGTTTTGTAATATTATTTATTTGAGGTACAATAAATGTTCTATCTCTTTCAAGCGAATATAGAACAATTGTTGTTGTAATATAATATACAGTTTCGTAGACTGAGATAATTCTCGTACTATATTAAGTGAAACATAATATCGGATTAGGATTTCGAGTTAACATTAGTCCTAGAATTACAGACTAATTTTGTTAAACAAATAGTCTAGCTAGCGAATGCATTTAACCGTACTAAAATTATAGTTAAGATTTACGTTTTGACCGCCCCAGTCACGTATAGATGACAAACCAAAAAGTGCCCAGCACATGAGCCGACTACATGAGAGACTTTTAATGTTAAAAATTAAAAGTCAGATTTAATCGATATATTTCAGAACTCACTACTGTATTGTAGGTACTTATGGATGAATTCTTAGCTTGGCGCTGAGGGCATGTGTTTCTTTTTATGACGTGGCTGTCAACAGGTATACAATATAAAATAAAATCATCATTATTATTCTGAAAAAATAAACTGGTCCTGTTATACATTGAGATCTACAGACCTTGCACCTTATAACCTTGAACCCGGCCTCAAGGTATTTAATCGCCTAGGTCTGCAATTTAGTACTTATCAGAGCTCATGACCTAGTGCTTATCCTAGCGGCTATGCTAATGCTTAGATCTGTTTCTAGACTGCCAACTGACTTGTGAATGACCGTAGCCTATAATGCAGTCGTGTTGAAAATTCAGATGAGCTGGTAATTTAAATATGGAGTAAGTAGTCTTTTGTTTTTTTATCATTTCTTATTTGAAAGGAGATGAAAATATTGACTCAATGCTAGGCATCAATAGACGGTCATGGATAAAAAAAAATATAATCCTGAATAATAGTTACTGAAATATAAAGTAACTTAAAACGGGTGTCATCTTGTTCAACAATCGTGTTTGGTGCCATAAAACTAAAAGAAGAAAATAATAAAATCATTATAAATTAATTATAAAACGTAGTGATTATATACTCTTTTATAAATTCCTTCTTAACAACTATAAAAAAATAAATTACACATTTAAAAAGAAAAAAATAAAAATAAAACGAGGCATACTTTCACGGGGCACCGCTAAATTTGAAGCAAAACTTTAATCGATAAAAACTGAAACAGACAGACAAACTGACGAACATACAGCAGTCAAACTTATAAACACCCCTTAAAAATAACGACAAAACAAACAAACAAAAACCAATTAAAACCTACGACAAATTAAAAGGCCTTAAACTACAAAAAGTCGTAAGCGCCACATATAAATGACAACAACTACATGTCTAAGTAATAGCAACAGTCTTTATGAAATATGCCTGTAGAGCTGAATAGACGTAAAACTACGATATCGGCCTAGTAATGTGACTAGGAGAAATAGTCTAACTTCCAGCCTATATTTCAAAGGCAACAGAAGCTGTTTTCTTAATGCTCCTATTAATTATGATTGTCGCTGTAAAAATGTTAGTCAGATAAGGACTGAGATCTTGTTTTGTTGGTTGATTGGTCAGTTTTCTTTAAGCGGTAATGTGATAGCTTTTTCTGCCGTTATCATTAACCTTAAATCGGTTCTGCTAGTCCTTATACTATATCAATAACGTGATCGTGAAGGTCGATTACATGATCTAATTAATGACGTCTTCGATTTGATACAATTAAAAGCGATTACAACTGCCAAACAAAAGCATACCTCTAAAAATCTCAACCTTTCTCAACATTCCATAACACACCCTTTTTTCAGTATAAAAATATCGTATAATATTTGGACACCTATTCACACACAGTTGGTTAGCACCAAGGCAAGCTGCTGATTAGCTTGTGTTATGGGTTCTAATATAACTGATAAACTGCATATACTTTACACATATATATTTCTCATCACACAAATGTCGACTGTACCGGGAACCGAACCCAGAACCCTCCGCTCGACGTCCATTTCGTCAACGAGGTCTATCTTTCTAACCTCTATACTATTTGTCCCACAGCCAGACACAGTCCCGCAAGCCAGCATCGACATGACCACGGTGCTGGAGGTAAGCGAGGCGGACAGCGTCACTGGGCACGCCTACAGCCTGGCGATCACAGCGCCCGAGAGGGTCACCTTCGTGAAGGGCACCTGCAGGGAGGAGGCGAGGTGGTGGTCTGATGTGCTCAGCGTTTATCCCAGGAGTAAGGTAAGCTGATGGGTTCTTATAAACAAATATTTACAAAGACGTCACCGATAGCAGAGTTCTTAATTTTGATGAAGAATTTTCGAAGCCTTACTACAAGCCCTACTAAGCTGAGTACAGCGAAGTCCTTCATATAGGATTTATCTGGATTTAGATAGATTTAGTGAGCGTAGATGTCAATACCAATGACATTCATCATGCTCTATATTTTAGTTGCTTATATACAGCATTGCCTTATAAATAGGGTTTAATTAACTCTCTCTCTCCTCAATATACGATGATAAAGATTCATTTTTAAATCAGCCAAATATTAACTTGGATATCAGAACATAATGATATGGCCGACTTTAATAGATTGGCAATCAATATCATGATAAATGATATTATTTATGTAGTAAATAGGTTGAAATCAACACTTTTACACGTCAACATATTTTTTTATGAAAAACGAAATGAGGTCGGCATTTCCTAACTGACTACCTTGAGAAGAAACGCCGAAACAAACTCAAGGGTCACAGTCTCTTTTAGAGTCCAGACATAAAAACAGATTACATACTAAAGTATAGATGAGCAATGTAGGCTTGTGTCTGAAATGACCTTTTGAGGAAAGTGTCATACAAGTTTGAATGGACCTGTCCAATCTGCTAGTAAGCATGTGTCGGTCTTCGTTGAACTCAACAGTAACATAGGCAACAAGTATCATGTCTCTTAAATACTAATTTAAGCCCAGTTGTATGTTGCACAAACATTAATTCTTGTATTCCTCAATAATACACTTAGAACAAGTAATTTGTACACCGATACACCTAAGCAATTTCCAATCAGCTCACTACTAGCGCCCTTTACTCATAGGTCAACAGCCGATTACGTACTTATAAGCTCATACAAAGGCTAAGCGTGAACCGTCAGTTATACCTGTGGGTAATTGTCGACTTCCTGCGCCAGGAGTCTGTCCAATAAGCTGGCTATTCACACCTCCTCGTTACCTGGAGTTAAGAAACCGATAGCTTATTGAGTGTGTGTAAGATAAGTGATGATTAGAGTGTAATCAACATTGAAGATATAGTGCAACTTCTTGCTAACAGTGGTGAACTTCTAAAGGTAAAGCTATGGGTTTGGTAAAGACAGTCCAAACATAGCAACTTATTCGGCATTTTCTGTAAAAAATTGACTGCTAAAATGAATTCATTTTCAAAATCCTAGATTGTTGTACTATAATATTTTCGACACAGCTGGCTTATCTCCCTTGTCTCCTTGGAGAGATATAAAAATCGGAATGGTCGCCATTAATTTATTAAAATAAATTGTATTTTACAACATCATTATTATTGCATTTAACATTTATAACATTTTCTGCATTTTTACTAGAAATATATTATTATGTGAAAAACAAACACCACATCATTATTATTACAAATCTTTTCTACTTGTACTAGACTTCCTTAACATATGAAACGGTATAGCGCGCCCCTTATGTGGAAGGCAAACCAAAACACCATGTTTCTAAACGAACACCAATCGGCCTGTAATAAGACGTGTGCTTCCTGTAGCGAAAGCCGTGCAAGCGCAAATTGTTGGGCAAGTTATGAACCGAAGCAATTTTATAGACTATGTTAATAGGCCCGGTGTTTCCTATAATAAGATGTTAGCATAGGCTCTGTGGTCGATTTAATACGGCACAAATTATAAAGTGCGGCCAGTCATTTTAATTTTCATTTGCGATTGATTTTAGAATGGTATTTTCTTAGTAGAGATTGCGTATACATTAGGTATCAACCCAACAACAGCATCACTCGTAAAATATTTACATATTTTAATAATTTTTAGGACCTCAAAAATTTTTAATACTTGCACACAACCATTGCTCAAGAGCGCATATTCCAAAAGTTGGCAACGTCTAAGATAAAAAGTCATTTATTCAAAGCAGTCTGAAAATCAGCACTTATTGAAGGTCAATAAAATTCTACAAAGGACAGCCCTAAAAGTGCAAAAAAAATTGGAGTCCTGAGTTGAATTCGGAATCCTAAAAATTGTTAATATGAATCCTTTAGAAGCAATAAAACATTGATGACTAATGTGACAAACCATATACACAAGTACGGACACCCAACCCCGCTCCGCACGTGAGCACCGACAAAGAGGCTGCACCGTGACGCTGGCGACAGGTTCTCGCCAGCCTTGGCTCCAAATGATCCTGTTTTGCCGCATACCTCACAATGAGATTTAATAATGGCTGCATGAAGGTTGTCAGGTACTAGTGCAATCTTTACTCGTGTAGGTGACAATGCATTGGGGACAGAGGGCTTGGTAGGGTATACTTTTGAAGATTATGGATCGGCTCGCCATGCGTATCAGATTTAGGTTATTCGTATATATTTTTATGATAAATAAATATTATTTTTATGATAAATTTTTGTTTTTTCTTGGTAATTAAAATATTGATCTGCCTAGCCTTTTTCCCAAGTCATGTTGGGGTCAGCTTCCAGTCAGGAAGTATCAGTGTCCTTCTAATTCAAGTGATTGATAACGTCACAATATTTTTTTAAGTTATAGCTAGCTTCTGATAACGATTTCAAACGCGTCCCCCGGGATCATCAAAAATATACATAGTCTATAGTCTTTAACAATAAATGGCCTATCTAACACGGTTAGAATTTTGCAAATCGGTCCAGTAGTTCCTGAGGTTAGCGCGTTCAAGCAAATAAAAGTCTTCAGGTTTTAAATATAGTATAGATTAGAAAGACCCGGAGCATTCCTCCCAAAGTAAATAAATATCTAAGCTATCTTAATTACGCATCTCTCGGACTTATATATATCACACGGCTTTGAAAAATAAAGTCACACTTGTTTCTAATCGCACCAACACTGCAAATAAACTAAGTCACAGGTTCATTTAAAAAGATAACAACTTCGCAAAATTAATGGCAGGATACCATAACTTGGTATCGTGCGCCTCAGCGCTCATTTCCCTTAGTTAATCCTCACCCATTCGTCCAACGTTCGACCGATAATAGGCAGATGTAATTATGTTTTTTCACATAAAATCTAACGTGAAAATTAATCAATACATTAAACTACTAACTATTCAAATTCATTACTTTTATTGAACTGTCAAAAATGGTTACTTTGTATGCAATTTGTATGAAAATACTAATATTTGACGTCACAGTTTTTTCACATCAAGCCGTATACTTATTTCGGTTATATTATCAATTAAATAATGTAAACAATTTTCGTTTCAATGATAAATGAAACTGTCATTATTTAAAGGTGTTTTACAAATTGAAAATTATAAAGTATTTTATCTAGTCAAAAATAAAATACATACTATACTTTTTTAAAGTATATAAAAAATGTCGGTTTAATTTATCGTTTTGAACCGATGATTGTTTTTTTTTTATTGATAACATAGTAAGTATACTGCTTGACGTGAAAAATCGGTGACCGTTTTTAACAGTTCAATAAAAGTATTGAATTTGACTAGCTGTCACCTGCCGTATTCTGAGACACGTGTGACTGCGCATTTTGAAAGATAAATTCCTTGAAGGCCATGAGTCATCTGGAAGTAATGAAAGCTTTTAATGTCGCAATTTTGCGAAACACCATGAGGCTCGGTGCCACGCCCTCATTGGAACGAATTCCAGAAAAGTCATGACGTCATAATTCAAAGTAGGTCATATTAAAAAAAAGGCGCAAATGTTTCATCCAATTTTTCAATTGGTGGTAATCGTCCGATCGATTCCTTTGAAGTCGGCTGCAGCTGCGCGATTGGCCCAGTTTCCATCAAATGGAGCAATGTAATTAGCGCAGGATCAAGTTACGTGCGCCCGCGCATGTGACTCATTTGCTGTTGATTGTGAGCTTTTGAGAAACTGGTGTTCTAATTCGGGAAATGGGTCGCCTTTTATGATTTGTTTAGATGAATTCATGTGGCTTCCGACGTGGGATGAAATAAAATTTAAATCATAAATACAACTAGCTGAGTTTTTAATAAAAGGAACTTGAACGCAACTATTTAAATTACACATAATTAAACTATTTTGCTTTAATCTTTGACGTCTGCGGATAAAACCTCTTAAAGAATATTAAGTTATTAACTTAAAAGTGGCCATTATATATCCTGGTCATTAAAGCCTGTAATTTCTGGTTTCAAATTGATTTATTTTGAAATATTTTGTCTTTTTCAAAACTAAATTTCGAATACTCAGATATTTTTCCACATATATAATTACTTAATTACGCTGTTTTTGATTATGAAACGAGAAAATATATACAAACTTAATATCTAATGAATTAATATAAACAACTTATAATAAAGATGGTCAAAAATCTCATCCTGATCGCTGTAACCCGGTAGTGCACCCAACAGGCTGGCAGCATTGCCACGTTGAATGCCTGATCGTCAAGTAACTTGGTATGTATCACTATACCTAGGATCCCAAACTGATATACATATGTATGTAGTTTGGAATATCACATTACAATCAGTTCAACCAAGATGTCGTAACATACATACAGATATTGTATCGTCAATAATGATGTTCCATTTAATTGGAGAAATCGTTCTCATAAAATAAAATAAATAAAACTTTATCATTTTATAGCTCAACAAATTACTTTATGACCAAATGAAATTGTTGATAGAGTTGTTTAAAATTTAAACTGAACATCGAATGGTTTAAAAAATATTTTTTATGATATCTCGCTATTGTTATGGCGGCTACATTTTAATTATAAAGTGCTACAGTTTATACTGACGTTGGAATTTATAAAGAGAAGATTTTTAACGCAACGAAAGTAACCAAAGATCATTTTGTAACATCATATTAGGGTTGCCATCTCTAAAATTTGAAAAACAGGACAAGACACGTGAAAACCCCGGATTTTAGAGTCCGAAAGCCGGACTTATGAACCGCGGGCGGCCCAAAATTTTTTAAAAAAATTCTGTAATCTTCCCCGGACGCTCCCCGGATGCCCTCTAAACTAGGACAAATCCGGGGAAACCGGGACGGATGGCAACGAAACGAAAGAAATACAAGACAAAAAAACGAAAGAGATACAAGTGAATAATTTACTTGTATCTTGTATCACATAAATGTCGACCGTGCCGGGAATCTAACCCAGGACCTTCAGCTCGGCAGTCATGGTTACCATTACGCCAACGTGATCAACAATAACAATATCCATAACAATTAATGAACTAACAAACTCCGGGGTCAATGACTGCGGCTTCACACACATTCGGGTGCCGTTGGATTAACGTGGATAATCTAAGATCGAACTAAGTAGTGTATGTATGTATTTATGTGTCGCTATCTTGATGAATTTTGACAGTGTCAGACATATACGGTGTTAGTTTGTAAAAAAATTATCTCATTGTTGTCATCTTGGTGGTAGGTTTGATGCGGAATGACGTTGCAATATTTTGAGTAGATGAAAAGTAAGTTGCTTCTAGTAGGTGCTACTATCATTTTAAATATATTTGTCGCTGTATCAAGCTGTGCTCAAGCCCCATTTAAGCAAATAATAGTTTTTTTTTTATATCGGGTCACCTTTTCACACACGGTCGGTTATATCAAGGCCAAGGTAAGCTATTGATTAACTTGTGTGCAAAAACAACTGATAAACTATATATATGTAATAATATAAATATAAACACATATTATAACACCGAGACCACAGACAACAAGCATGCTCATCACACCAATGTCGACCGTAGCAGGAATCGAACCCGGGACCCTCAGCTCGGCACTCCGGCGTGATTATCATTACGCCAGCGGGGTCGTAAATATTTAAAAGCAAAAAAGGTCATTGGCCAGTTACATTTGCTTTAAAAATATCTATGTAATGAAACATTCGCGTTCCAATCGTCCGCAAAGAATTATTTTCTTAGTCTTGTAATGTCTTTATAATTTCAGTTCAAAAGCATCTATAGGAATAAGACAGTGTAACCGTGAATGTGTGTGAATATAATTAAATGTAGACTTGAATTTATAGACCATCAATCATCATCATCCTCTTGCCCTTATCCCAAGTTTTATTTGGGGTTGGCGCAGCATGTTTTTGTCTTCCACGCTCTTCTATCTGCCGTCATCTCACAAGTTACGTTCTTTCTAGCTATATCAACTTTCACGCAATCCATCCATCTTCCTCTATATCCATCCACATTCATGTTCAATATCTTTCTCACAACATGATCCTCATCCCTCCGTATTACATGCTAATACCATGCTAAAGTAAATATGGTCCTAAATAGAGGCATAGAAGCTATCCTAACAAATAAATGAAAAATTTCTCTTAACAATCCTATCATACATAGTGAAGATAAGATTTTTTTATAGACTACTTGATGAATGTCTTCCTTAATTATTTAATAGCTGTTAAAAGTATAACCACAATCTGTTATACATTACGATAAGGAGTACAGAGCGCCCAAGATATCCGCTCCCACGTGCCCTTATCACGACTACCCATAAAATCTGGCTGGGTCAATGACCTGGTAGGTCTAGTACAAGGTTGCGACTTTTTCCTTGACATAATCGTATTAACAATCAAAATGTAATATATTATATCTTAAATTTTTAGTAACATAAATCCTATAAATAGGGAAATATCTGTCATCAGCCTTTTTATCGTCCTACTGGTGGGCACAGGCGACGACTCACACAGAGAGATAGAGCGCTAATCACCACGCTTGCTCAATGCCGGTTGGTGATTTCAGACTTTATAGTCCAGGGTTCCTCGAGATGTTTTCTTTCTTGACTTGACTTAGAAAGTACATGTAACTTAAAAAGTTACATTGGTACTTGCCTGACCTGGAATCGAACCCGCACGCTCATACTTGAGAAGCTGGTGCTTTACCCACTAGGCCACCACGACAATTACCATTTACCAAATAGGGAAATGTGACATAGCGTAATAAACCAAAATTTATATAAATGTATTGTATTTATCAAAACTTTAAAATCGCGCATTACCGCAACTTAAACGGCAATCAACATATTCCGTTATTTCAAGTTTCTACTCTTAGATTTTTCAAAATAAACAAAAAATAAATACGAGTGTAATTTGTCTAGTCGCAAGTGTGAAACCAACCTAAACGGCTATCCAACGCTAACGGGGCAAGCGGCGCCGGCGCACCGCATTTCATTATTGTTTTATATTCCAAATAATTAATTTCATATTTCGCTATTGAGATGATTCATACCGTTTTTACTGGCATATATAATTTCAGACGTGAGACCTCAGACTTTTTGCTAGTCTAGCTTATTATAGCCATTTTTTGCTAGGCAAGTGTTTAAAGTGAAATGCAGTTGTAAAAAGCAGATATTTTTAATTACACAGAACATTAGCGAATTGCTGGTCTGTTATTGATTTGTTAATGTATAAAAAAAATCTGCAATATTAATAATATTGTCTAATAATTGCGTCCTCAGGGGTCCGTATAAAACTCCATGGTTATTTTCCAAACAAAAAAAACACTAAGGCCAGTTTCACCGGTTGCTGATAAGTTCCAGATAAACTATCTGGAACTTATCAGCAACCGGTGAAACTGGCCTTAAGTATTTTAATTTATTTACTTAAACTATTTCTAAAAAAACATTCTAGGTTTAAAAGAAACAAGCAATCTTGATGTTTTCAAATCATATCCATAATAAATCTTCACTTTCTGTCGAGTAAAACCACGGGACACAAGCTAGTTATGTATTAAATCCATTACGCCCGGCTGTGAAGACCAGTTCTTCGTAATTCGCCAATTAATCCATTGAGGAGGATTAGCCATGGTGACGGCTCTTCGCTTTGAGCTACGCCTTGATCTGGATGGTTAAGGAGAAGAATTGTTGCTATTGTCTTCGCGTTGCTCCCAATTGGTAAGATGATATAGATGTGTTTAAATAGGTATTTTTTTTTCTCGTTTCCAATCATGCGTTCAGTCTGTCTGACTATAAGCAGATATGGTGAAACAATTGTGTTTAAATAATTACAGAAACAATTATTAGGTTTTAAAGTCAAATTCGTTTATTATATGTAAAACATTATTCAAAACCGCGTTGTCTTTTTTGTTATAATATCTTTGTACCCACTTTTATTTTTATTTTTTCTTCCTCATTTTGTCAATATCTTTGTGTCTTTTGTTGGACTGAATAAATGTTTTATCTATCTATCTATCTATCTATCTATTATTGGAAAAATGTAAATCTTATAAATAGGAACATACGCCAGCCAGCAAGCTACTACAATGTGTCAAATTTCCTTAATAAATTTTCAACTTTATCGCTGAAGCATATTGTTTAAAGTTGAATGGGAAATTTTGACAGTTTCGGGTAGCTTGATGTGCTGGCGACTATACAGTGTGATATTTTTTGTATATATCTATAGTGGGATCTTCGGGTTTTAAAATCTAAACTTTCTAGTTACTAGACTTCAAAATCTCCCAATGAAATCATGAACTTTTCATTTCCGTATCAGCGTCACTGCAAAGTCTACAAAAATAAAACCACGAGGAGAAAATCTAACACTCATGCTTATTTACCTCAATTAATCACAGCTCAAACAAGTAAACACTGTCCCTTGGAACAATTTGCGTTCAAATCGGTCAATATAACCAGTTCACTCGCTATGTGCTTTCGAACAATTAAACGATACCAATCTTACGCGTACTGTTTTCACATCGCTTCCCAAGGATGGGTGGGGTTAGGAAAACTAGGCACGCCATCCAATAGAGATGTCGATTAGAAATCTTTTACTAATTGGTCGATGTTGTCTTGTTAGAGGAAGCTGGTAATTAGTAATACGGTAGGTGACAAGTAGTCGATTACAATACTTTTATTGAACTGTCTAAAACGGTTACTTTGTATGCAATTTGTATGAAATAAATAACAACGACGTCACAGATTTTTCAGGTCGTGCTATGTGCTTAAATTTAATTATTATAATCAATATAAAAATCGTTTTTTTTTTTCCCATGCTTTTCCCAAGCCATGTTGGGGTCGGCTCCCAGTGTAACTAAATGAGTACCAGTGTTTTACATGGAGCGATGGCCTATCTGATGTCATCAACCTGGTTACGAGGGCAACCCGATGCCAAAAAGATAATACAAATGATAGTCGGAGCCCATCAATTTGACGTCCTCGTCATGAGAAGATCGGCCATTGATTAACCTTATTATGACCATATGTAACCAGCAGTTTTTGGTTTTATGTAAGACTTCACAAATAGTGTTAATTTTATATAATGTTTTTGTTTTGTCTGCAGGGTCGACATAAGAGGAATGCGACATTTCCCGGGGGCCAGACTGCAAGTCTTCTGCAGTCTTCAACAACAAGAAGTGAGTATTGAAAATAATATTTGGATAACTTGATTTCATTACTGTTGTAATATGGTCTCCTACGGTACATTATGTATGGACCTCTCATCAGACCTATTATATGTATAGTAGTAGGTCTTAAATATTTTATCTTCCTAACCTGGAAAAAGTTAGTTAATTTACAGTCACACGACATACATAACAAGAGAATAAGAGAAAATATAATAAAAAAATAGAAAAGAAAAAAAATATTTCCCTTTCAAGTGACAATTTCAACCAAGGGTTTAACTAAGTCATGAGTTTCTTCTCTACGTAATGCTGGTCATACCTCTGTAACTAACCTTCTCCATTCCAGAATATTCAGCAGACGCGTCAACCCTTCGTGACGTAGCAGACGGGTGCCAGGCCACCAGACCCCGGTACTGTTCCGGCGGCACCACCACCTGGCCGGGCCCCAGGGTGCAGCCCCCGCAGTCCGAGATCGCCAGCCTAGCTGCGCCAACTCCCATCGACACCAAAGGTAAGCTAGCTGTATAATGCAGGATGAAAATACGGATGGAGGCAGGCTCAATTTTGTATATTGAGTTGCTATCTTTGTCTGTTTGTCTGTAGATTTCAATATTTTTCTGAGCCATCATTTACAATCGCATAAATCATGATTTAGATTTATTAAGAGTCTTTAACATGAAAATGAGCACAAGATTAGAGTCGTCTTAGAAACGACGCAGATCTAACTTTGCGTTCAAAATCCTCTAAAAATTAACACAACTAAATGGAAACTATTACTCGTATAGAAAGTCTTTCCATCCATCACTGAAACCTATCCCCCTCACATAAACAACGGATAAGCTTCGATAATCCACGGCACTTAGCCACATAACGAATGTTCACTTTCCACCACAATTACCGACCACACATAGCAATCATCCATTGTGGCCCTGCCGTTACCTGTCACTAAATACCAGTTTTATGCGTTAGCAGGTGCGGTCTACTAGACCCGGTCAGCTCCAGACCTCGCCCATAAATCTCGGGTCCGGCGACGGAGCGTTAGACCTAATTAAAAGCTGTAAGATGTAGTAGATGGTATAACCTTTTAGTGGTGGAATTTATGTCATGAGATGAAGCGGAGACAAGGGTCCAATAAATTTAAAACCGCTTTTCAGTTATTGAAAATGAAACTCATCTGATACACATTTTATTGCATCGTAGACACATTTTTCTTCCTTAAAAAATCAAGTGTCTTGCATAGAACTTCTTTTACCCCTGCACACTGTGTTTAGTTTATTTCTCTTGGTCGCAAAGCCGTACCAGAAACCCTGATACAAAATATTGTCGTCAAACCACAAAGTTATCTGCCTCCCCTCCCCGTTTCTCTAACACACCGCGAGCTCTCTTATCTAGCACCATTCCCCATAAAAGTCGATGATTCACACCCAGCACCGGAACGAGGGCTTTGCGTCAATTAAATTTAGCACCGTTACGATAAATATCCCCTCGGAAGCCAAGCCAGACAGCCTGACAGGCGTGAATATGTTACTTAGTAAATTGATGTCCCCGCTTACCTACTTGATAGACTAAGCCCTGAAGATTGACCAGTTGCTGGCCAAGTTAGCTGACAATGACGCAGAGGTTTCGATTTATGTCTAACCTTAGATTTTAATTACGATATTCTCGGTGATAATTCTTGGTTCTACTCCTTCCTTTGCCAAGTCGGCTTTATTGTGAAAGACACGTTTGAATCTATGTCAAATTAGCTAACAAGATCGGAGACGTCCCATAAAACTAGTATTCGCAGAACGAATTAATGCTCTCCTGAAAATTGGAACGAGTCACGAATCGGGACGACATGACGTGTAATAATAATGGCGAATTTATTTGTCTACATAGCTAACTGACGCCGAATCCTTGGCGTCGAATATCGAGTTCCAATCGTTCACATTATTAATGTGTCAAGACTACATAAATATTGTAACTAACATCCAAAAGTTAATTAACACGTCAATAAATTCAGCCCACTGCACAAACAATTGCAATCACAATGAGAATATATCATAGGTAGAAACTAATATAAACAATACTAAATACGGCCTAGGAGCAAGGCCGAGCGCGCAGGCACGTTCAGTAGGACCTCTCTGCACGAGATCTCTCAAGAAAAGAAATATAAATCAAAAGTTCTTTTCGTCATTAACTGACTGACATTATGTATAAAACATTATATAATTACTAAGAAAAGGAAATTAGATGCTTAATAGGCAGATGCTTACTAGCTACACCCAGCGGTTTGATGCGGTGTGGACTAAATCGCGCGCCCGGATAAAAGGTCTCTCTAAATGAATCTAAATCGAAAAGAATTTTTCAAATTGGACTAGTAAGTCGTTTGTAGAATAAGCGCATTCAAACAAACAAAAATACTCTTCAGCTTTATAATATGAGTATAGATTTCAACATACTTTCCCCTCCTATACCAAGATGGTCATTCCTATCACAACCATTGACCAGTATGTGACCCTTATAAATTAGAAACCGTTGCGAAATCGTCATAATTTATAGTTTGATTTCGTCTCCAGCCTCTGGCAGTGGGCACTCTGCTTTCCTCTCCATAGTTGCAGTCCCCGCCCGTATTTATGTGTGGTGCGCCTACGCAGCCTAGCAGCGCGGTGCGTGCGTCTGCGCTGATCCTAATTACTGATCTAACGGCGGTCAAGCGCGCCCTCTAATTACAGATTGTGATAATGTTATTTAGAAACTCCACCGTGCCATAATGTTGGTGTTTTCATCGTATTTTCTGTATCTGCGCCACATTGCGGTGTATCTTTGTAATTTATATTAATTGCTTTAAATTTTCTCGTCTGAGAAAGTAAAGCAGAATGTGTGGGATTGTTATCGTACTCAAGAACTAGACATTTACGAGCGTTATTATTTTTATGTGCAGAGTTATTAAATATCATTTAGTTCGCTACAAGTCTGCTTTATTACTGCAAGAAATTATATTATAATCGAATCTAATTTTAGACTTTCACATCTACCTACTCTTAGGGCCAGTTTCACAGGTTACGGATAGCCACTATCAGCCAGATAAATTAAAAAATGGAACAGAATTAGTTTGAAATTATGTGCCAGTTAAACTATCTGGAACTTATCAGCAACCTGTCAAACTGGCCCTTAGTATTCTGCAATATATTAAAGTTGCCTATGACACTAATAAGCATTTTGGTTAAAAGGCCGTGCCTACGGGTTTTGCTTACCAAACACATCAGTGATTCATCGCTGTCAGTATATTAATAACTAGCGGTTGCCCGCGACGTCGTCCGCGTGGGTTTGGGTGATTAAACATTCACCCCCTTCCCCTCCCCCTAGTGATAGCGTGATAATATGTAGCCTATATGTTGACCCGACCTCTTAGTAATATTAGATTTGAAGAATTAGAATTTGAAGCAAATCCATGCAGTACTTTTTGAGATTATCCCGGACATGCATACAGACGAACGGACAAAAATTCTATAAACTATATTTTTGGCTTCGATATCGATTGCAATCACATCCCAATTATTCTTTAAAAAAAATATTCAATGTACAGAATTGATCTCTCTACAGATTTATTATAAGTATAGATGTTATTTTCTACGTATCTAGACGTGAATGTCAATTACAAGTAACAGAAGGGGTCAACAAGGTTCTTAGCGAAGTCTGCAAATTGCTACTAGATACTCAGTGTTACGCGAAATGTCTTCTATAGCTGGCAGCGAAACCACACCTTTTTAAGCAAATATTACATATTATGAAGCATGTTATTTACAAAATAACTAGTCCCGCAAATAAATTGCTGTACCCATATTTAGTATCCACTGATTTATAAATGTTGTCTGCTGATAATTTAAATGTTAACATCGTATAATATTTATGTTTTATTGTATGTTATGAAATTTTATATTCCGTTATTTGGTTTGGTTATTATTTATTATTTTATTTGGTGATATATCAACGTTTGGCATTGGGCGATAGATGGTCAATGCTTACTCTGTGTTTGAAGATGCGTTTGCGCAGCGACTGAAAATAGCGTACAATGTTCCACTTTCAAATGGAGCCATTAATCGTAATAGATTTTTTAAAGATTTAGGGCCAGTTTCACAGGTTGCTGATAAGTTCCAGATAGTTTAGGTTCTGGCAGATAATTTCATACAAATTCTGTTCCATTTTTAAATTTATCTGGTCGATAGTGGCTATCTGTAACCTGTGAAACTTAACCCTATATCATGATTATTTTATGTTCAAATCTGTATGATATTCAAGTAGTTAAACTTGCTGGTACAGACGCCAGCACATCAAGCTACTTCAGTCTGTCAAAATTCTTTAACATATTTTCAACTTAATCCTTGAAGCATATAATTTCGCTTTTTTAGCATTTTGAAGTTATGCAAATTGTTATTAAATCGAAATCAAAATAATAGGCATGATCAATCCATTTATAGCCTAGAAACTTCTCAGTTAACGTGAACGCATTAACTCATAATTTTATTACTCGATCGAATGAAAACATACCACAGTTTAATATCGCAAAACAATAATTTATTAATAGTTTTGTAGTCATTAATTATAATTTACCGCTCGTAAAATAACCATACACGGCAATTAATGAGAATTTACGTCCTAAAACAATCCTGTTGTGTTTTCAATCAACGTTATGGCTTGTTATAATCGTAATTGAGAACTGTCAGCTTAGATCATTATTTTATCTGTGGGCCTCAGGGAGCTAGGACATGTTTTTGTCTTTTTTCAACATCTGAACTAACTTTTCGCAATATTTAATTGCATTTAGTAATATAACATACCAAGTAAATAAAAAAAAGCTTTTATTTCGAAAGCTTCTAAGAAATGTGCATGATTAGTAACTAGTGCAATCTGTCAAATTTCCTCAAATATTTTCAACTATTTGACAGTTTCGAGTAGCTTGATATTAAGTCTACGTA
This sequence comes from Heliothis peltigera, assembly GCA_958496145.1. Lineage (NCBI taxonomy): Eukaryota > Metazoa > Arthropoda > Insecta > Lepidoptera > Noctuidae > Heliothis > Heliothis peltigera. The sequence goes on along the minus strand of OY292326.1, from coordinate 1,432,587 downwards.
ATTAGATAAGTTAGTCATTATCTGCCAATCATGTCTCCTTTAAAAGTTAAATATATTGCCCTCGTCATGCTTTCCAAAACTTTTCGTCATTTTACATACGGGATTATTCGCAAGAGTTATCACATCTGGCATATAAAGGGATCCATAAATAACAAATGTGGGTCCGTTCCTACGACAAACGGCAATTAAATTATGTACACCAGCATATAAAGCTACCACAATCTGTAAAATTTCCTCATCAGGTTTTCAAATTTATTACTGAGGCATACGGCTAAGTTGACTGGAAAATTTGACAGTGTCAGGTAGCTCGATGTGCTGGCGTCTGTTTCTTATTACAGTAATTAGTTCACCGTTCAGTAATAAAAATGATTGTTCTGTTACGGCAGTGTTTCACTTTCGATAGTTAGCTGAGTGCGCGGGCGCCGAACCGTGGCGACAGAATGTAGGTCCCGGTACAAACCGAGCCGCTGACGGAAGCTAGAGACGTTTGTTACAGAAGTGCAGCTGTTTCTATCTTCTATTGTTGCAGTTTTCGTGTTTTAGTTTGCAGTGACACAGTGAAAAATATTAAAAAAAATATATTAGGTAGTACGGTACTTACAATTTATTAAAAAGTAAATTAAAATATTTACATAAAAAATAATACTTAAACAATGCCGTCATCATCGTCAATCATCATCATCATCTCAGTCATAGGACGAGATGATGATGATGATAGTCTAAAAGTCTGAGAAAGGACATAGGCTACTTTTTATTTGGGTACAGCAAGTGGAACCACGGGGAACATCTATCTATATAATAAATGAACAAAACACTTTTGATCTTGTTGCTATGAATATACAGGAGTAACTTCTTTTCAAAATTAAAAAATATTGAACTCAAACATCGGTCATTTATTGTATACCACCACATTATACATTAGAATACCAAGCCCCCCCAAAAAAAAACAGTTATTCACTATGTCTTCAAGAAAGCTGTCAGTCATTCATTTCATATCACATGACTAACCGGGTTCAACGACCTGTGCTAATGGATTTTCTGGCTCCTACATTTTTTGCTGGATCTAAAATATACGTGTGTATTTATTAGCCAGCCTGCAGTGATGTTTTCTAGGAATTACTGAAAGAAATTGAGTTATTAGGAATGTTTTTGTTGAAGATTCAGGATCTATTATTTGCTATTACTTAAGCATCTTAACATTCCATCAGAATTAAGCACTATAGTTACCATATCAATAATTTGGAAGATAGTTAGACTTTTTTGTATAAATCGGATTTTTTAAACCTAACAGACATATATGATGTTGCTGGGGAGTTTGTTGCGCCACTTTTTCCCAGCAAAAACACATAGTGGTGAAGGGTGGGCGTTTTGAGGGCTGTCTTTGGTTTTGACGTTCGAAAAGTGCTGATTTATCAGCCTAATTTAAGTAAATTATTTTTATAGGTGCTTCGTAAGCAAATCTCATATTAATATTAAGGCTATTGAATACAAGCTTTTCAGCCAATTTCACCCTCGTCCCGGCAGACATTCTTCCCGTACACTGAGATAAAACATAATATGTCACATGATGTTAGTGCAGCTTCCGAACAGTGAAGTAATTTTTCAAATTCATTCATAATATAAATAAAGGAAGACATCCTCTATATAATATTAATTTAAATTTTAATGAAATGCCGTTAAAATATGCATACGACCTATTTTAATTAAATCGTTAAATCAGTATCGAAAAACTTACGATTATTCGACACGACTAATTAGATTATTTTATCGATAACTTTCACTTATCAAACCAGAAATAAAAAACCAGTTTTTGTACCATTTATTTGTGTTTGCGTAATAAAAAAGCCTCAAGTATGCACTATTATGTAATATTTATTAAGTTGGCACTGAATAAAACCGGAATAAAACATAAAACGTAAAATACATTTAATTTCATGGAAATACATCGTTGTCATCAAAAAAATACACTAATATGTAGTTTGTATGTATGTTTGTTTGCTTGATTGCACTAAATCCTTTAAGTGTTAGATAGCTCATTTATAGAATAAGGTAGATATTTTAATTTTATCCTGGTTTGCGAAATAGTTCCTATAGTATACGCGGGTGAAACCGATGTCAAAAGTTAGTTTCAAGATAAATTTAGAAAACGAGATCGCTGATATAATATACTTGTAATATATGAACATCATCATCTCCATCATCACTTTTCCTCAAACCTTTTCCTCTTTTCTTAATATTATATATTTTTCAATATATATATAAAAAAAAAGTCGTGGTGGCCTAGTGGTAAAAGAGCCAACCTCTCAAGTGTGAGGGCGTGGGTTCGATTCCAGGTCAGGCAAGTACCAATGCAACTTTTCTAAGTTTGTATGTACTTTCTAAGTATTCTTGGACACCAATGACTGTGTTTCGGATGGCACGTTAAACTGTAGGTCCCCGCTGTCATTGAACATCCTTGGCAGTCGTTACGGGTAGTCAGAAGCTAGTAAGTCTGACGCCAGTCTAACCAAGGGGTATTGGGTTGCCCAGGTAACTGGGTTGAGGAGGTCAGATAGGCAGTCGCTCCTTGTAAAACACTGTTACTCAGCCGAAACCGGTTAGACTGGAAGCCGACCCCAACATAGTTGGGAAAAGGCTCGGGAGATGATAATATTTTTCAATATATAATATTAACATATTATAACAAATAAATATTATGTCCAGCAAAGAAGGACATAGAACCGATTACAATCGGGAATATATCGTATGAAGACTGAAGAAATATAACTGGCTTATGTGTGGACCACACATTATAATGTTTGAGTTAACTCAGAAATAGGGGCCGTGACAGTATAGACTCCATGATTTGTAAACATTGTGTTTGTCATTTAAAAAAATATTAAAATTAATTTCAACATATAATTTAACATATTTTATTTACCTACTCAACATTTTTTATAAGACTTTATGCTAATTCACAGGGGAGTTTAATTAACAGATTATTTTTGACGAATTACCAATATTTTTGCCCAGCTGCGCAAGCGCATGCCTTGCATTGTCAGTCTAAAAATGACTCATTTACAATATTTTCATTCGATATATTAGTGAAAAAAAATATAAGTAAATTTGCAGTTTATCTTTACTTTGTTTTATGTAACCGCGAAGATAAAGTTCAAATATTTTTGCTGGTCGAACAAGCAACACTAGTTACAACATAAATGGTACATTTTACATACATGCTTGTAGAATACGCAGCAATACGAAACCATGTTTCTAGAAATACCCATACCAGCTTATCTTGTAACATAAAAAAACATCCGATGTTACATAAAAGTTCCCATTGCGGACTCAAAACATAGTCGCCGTCGGGGCATGGGCGCGCGGCGCACAATGCGACACGCATGCGCAGTGGGTGTCGATGATTTACACCGGCTTGTCTACGGCCAGCTTCATTCATATTTATTAAACTTCGCAGTTTTTTTCAATTGTAAATCTTTTCTGTATGATGAACGTGACAAGATGGCGGAGGGCCATTTAGTGGGCATTGCATTCCTATAAAAAAAACTTTGCTTTTTTTTCATTTATTTCTCTTTTCTGATTTCGTTAGGGAAAACAAAGTTATATGTATAGGTACAAGTGCCAGCAAATCAACCTAACTCAATCTGTCAAATTTCATTCACAATATTGATAAAGGTTATTGCTTAGGGTTAGTTTAGGTTAGCGAATTTGACAGATTCGGGTAGCTGGCGTCTGTACAATAGGTAATTTAATGGTGAAAGCTTATCAAATCAATGGAAACTAGTAACTGGCTCTATTTTTATTAGTAAGTAGCCGTTAGTTTTCCTAATAAATAAAAAATAAAATACAAGAAAAACTGTTGATTTCCACATAATTTGAATTTAAAACAACTTTATAACAAGCGCTATTATTCAATACAGCTAAAGTCCATAAATTAAATAATATAAAATGCCCATTACAATCGTCCAGTTCTCAATTAATAACATTAATTGACAAAATAAACAAGATCCCGTGAACGCGCTTTTGTCGGCGCGTGCACATATAAGTTTATATTTCATCCACTTTATAAAGACTTATTATTAACTTTATTCTTATTTGTTCTTAAATGGATAATGATTATAAGCTGTGGGCGAAATTGTTTGTTAAACTGTTGTGTAAAATGTTCTAGATAGGTATATAATAAAATAACTGTTGATACATCGTACATCTTTGAATCGCATTTACTCATATATTTATAGCTTTAAAATAAATAAAAACTAAATAAAAAAAATAAAATTAATGTCAACCTCTAGATATTTTTAGTTTTTATTAAAAATTCGTGTATTAATTACTATTTTGGTTTTTACTTTAAACTAAAAAAAATCAGGAAACCGTAGAATCAGAATTTACTACTCATTCTACTCATTACATTAAAAAATATTAACTACTAACTTTCGCGAGCGTTTTCACCCACATCCCATGGGAACTTCTCCGCGCAACCGGATAAAATGTAGTCCATAACCTTCCTCAATAAATAGGCTTATTATCTTATTTAGTAAGTAATAACTAATAGGCTATACGAATTCACAGTAGACACGTAGACGTAGACGAATAGAAATCGCATAAAAAATAACTAAATAGTTTTACACGTACGAAATACGAAAAGTTAGTTAGCTACAAATTGCTTAAAACACAAATATGAAGTAAAATAAGTTAGAAAAAAGCTTTCAAAAGATCTAAGTCTGAAATTCCTTATGTGTCATCATATTTAAGAGCCATTTAGCAGCGTGCACGTCATCTCGTTCCTTTAAATAAGGCTTAATCATATCCTTTTAAATTAAGTGTTGAGTAGTTGTTTTTGGTTCCAACTGTTTCAAGGCGCTGTGATTTATGATATTTGGATTTTTTATAGGACAGATCTCCAGCACCTATATGTATGTATATGTACAGCACATCAAGCTTCCTACTTATGAAACTGTAAAATTTTCCCAATGAACTTTGAACTATGTGCTTCAGCGATAAAATTTAAAATCTATTATAGAAAGACAGATTGTAGTAGCTTGATGTGCTGGCGACTGTACCAGCTGTAGCCATGTGGTTTCACTTCCCGCAACCATGTTAAAAGTACATGTCATTACTTAGGCTTGACTGTGTACTAAATATTGAAATTGGTTCAGTAGTTCAGGCTTACTGCTTACTTCCCAGCGGTATAAAAAAAATCTACCATTGCTTATTATAGGTAATATATTTTTTAAATAATGAATATCGTTACCTACAACTCTGCTTGACTACATGAACTCGTAAATAAGCCTCGCTGATAGGGCAACTTATTTTTAAAGCGCGTCGCATTTTTATTGGGTGCCATGCATGATTGCCTCGTTAGGATGCACTCAATTATCCCCGTGTAGGTCAGTTGGTAATATTATGAGGTGGGTTAACATATGCTAGGGATAACTAGGTTATGGGAATCTTTATATCTGACGTAACATGCGTTGCGTATTATCGGTCGCGTAACGCCAGAACAGACAAATGTTTAGAAATACACTTGACCGTTCACACTCACACACGACCGGAGAGAGATCAGGCGCAGGACCGACATTTTGAACAGGACAGGATTTGAACCCGAGACCCCGTGCACAGCAGACGCGCCTTGCGACTACTAGACCAGCGAGGATAATAACCAAGGATTGACTACTGGGTACTTAAGGTCATTAGATAAAAATGAACTGTATATATCAGAATATTATAGGCTACCCGGTATATGCGTCCCGAGGGAACTATTTCCCGCAATCAGATAAACAGAAGTCCTACGATGTCCTTTCTCAGATTTTAGACTAACTAGTACCAAATTTATAGCATATTTTGGAGCATTCGTTTTGGCGAGAAAGCGCGACTTGGACAGAATGGGTTACTTTTTGCAAATTTATAATACTTCGTAGTAACGTGATACGCACAAACTTATTTAAACTGACACAAGCTCACCATGGGAGAAACACAATAATCATCACCACCTTATTTGACTATCCGTATACTTTATTGTACAAAGATAAATAACAACATAATCCTTCTCTCTTGTTTCAGTTTACACCGATCAGCCAGTATCATCAGCGTCCCCCCCGACCCGGGATAAGATCAACGGAGAAGAGAAGGCGCGCTCCCGGCGCAGGGATACATGGGCTGAGCCTACCACACCACCCGTTACTGACGATGGTAAGTCCAGGAGATTTATCTAACTAAGCAGTACCTACCTAGAGGTTTTTGTGAAACTACTTTTTTATCCAACTTCAGGCACAAAGCAATTTTGCTGTGTCCAGGTTTGAAGGAAATATATTGATGCTCAAGGAAAACAAACTTCTTGTTTTATTTATTCCCATATTTAAACAAAATAAAATTATCAGTTCTCTCGATTTTCGCACTTTCCACTTTTACTCAACCATCAAGTCTGCAAGATTGCAACGTTTTCAAGGTATATCCTTAACTGGCAATATATCATAGGTTCTTCGTTTTTTCCAGCCTCGGTGGGTGTTCGCTCGCCACTCCTACAGCACCAGCATCAGCAGTATGATGAGCAGCTCCGCGACATCGCAGCATCGCTCACAAGGCCGAGGTCCAGGCGAGCTCTACCACCCACTCTTGAGAGACCTACGAGACTGCCACCACCTGATCGATTATCGGTTAGTACGCCCCAAAGCTATGTAAGACATGTTATACTCCAAATTACTGTAAATAGTCCTAAAGATTTTTTTTATAGTGCAGAGACTATATTTTTACATCATTTTCAGGCCCGTGGTTCACCTGATGGTGGAGCACCCGCCGAAGAAGCCAGCTCCAGCTCAGCAAGTGAAGGCAGCGAGCCTGCTGATGTAGCCGAACCAACTGAAAACGGAGAGGGTGGCAGGGTCGAACTGCCTGCCGAAAGACTACTCCACGCAAGGGCTGGCTGGCTGCAGAGAAGGGGCCCTGGGGGCTGGTCGCGACACTGGTTTGTGCTACGAGGGGCAGCCCTACTCTACTTCAGGGACCCGCACGCAGAGCATAGAGGACTGATGGATGGAGTGATAGATTTGAGCGGAATATCTAGGGTTGTGGAGCTTCCAAATTCTACTAATGGATATGCTTTTGAGACTGAGGTAATACTGAAAACGACTTTTTTTATAATTACTAAAATTTTGCATTTTTATAACGAATCGTATTTTTTGTTGTAGACTTGGGATGGAAAACATATCGTTCTGTCTGCAGTTACGGCAGGGATAAGAGCTAACTGGGTATCGGCTATGAAACGGACAGCCGGCCTACCCGACACAGGACCATTATCATTGATATTACGAGAGGATGCCGTTGACCAAGCGTCAGAATCATCAACATCACCTGTAACACCCATCACTCCTATCACAGCCAGATCAGCGCCATTCTCATCTGACGAGGAATACCGAACTGCTTCCGAAGGCGGAAGACGGGATAGTGCAGACTGGGGAGATTTGGGACCGCAACCACCTCCGTCCCCACTGCTCACAAGGACCCCAATATCTAAAGTTAAAGAAAAGGTTCGTATCAGAAGTGCTCACCAGGCGCCACCACGAGCAGACACCCCCAAAGGTGACCGTGACGAAATTGACTCAACCAAAGAAAAAGAACGTTCCGTCGACGAAGTAGATGAAAACGAAAAACCCGTCGAAGCGAGGAAACGTAGCTACATATCGACTATCGACAAACAATCCATCGAAATCGACGATCTAAGAAAACAGCTGAAACTTGCGCTTAACGACGTCGGTGCGGCTGAGGCCGAGATCTCGAGGCTACAAAAACTAAAAACAGAGGCTGCTTTACAAGAAAAGAAAATGGAAGAGTTGGTAACCACACTTCAGAAGAAAGAGGAAGAATTGTCGGTTAGAACTAAAGAGGCTGAAAATCTGGATGCGATAAAAGAGCTTTACAACCAAGACAAAAGTCTTTGGGAGAACAAGTTGACAGAAACACAGAACTTTTTAAAAGAATCGACTGAACATTGTGAATTGCTGACGAGACAGCTGGCTTCAGCGCAAGCCACAATAGCGCAGTTACAGCTGGAAGTAAACGAACTCAATGAGAAACTACTAAAGAGCGTCAAAGAAAGTGATAGCTTATACACAAGAATAAGGGACCTTGAAGGTAGATCACTTATGGAATCCGCGATACCCACCAAGGAGAAGAGAAAGAGCATCGGATCCCTCAGTGATCTCACTAACTTAAATCAAGACATAAACCTAGAGTCGATGGAAAAAGACAAGCTAATAGAGGAGTACGTAGAGTTAAGAGACAGGTTCGTGAAGGCCATACAAGAAATAAAAGCCATGAAGAAGGAATTGCGTGATTCTCATAACATGTATGATGAGCTTGAGGTCACCAACCTGAAACTAAGAAATGAGATGAAACTAAGAGAGCAGTGTAGCCGATCTGAGATAGATTTGATGGCAGCTCGCATACTCGACCTGACACAGAAGCTGACCGCTTCCGATAAACAGGTTCGAACGCTTAAACACAAAATTCAAAAGTCTGAATCTAGAGAGAAGAGACGCAGTTTGTCCTTAAAAGGTAGAGAGTCCTTCACTCTAGGAAAAGAAGTAGAAGAGAAATTAACAGAGCTCGAAAACAAAATCACAATGCTAGAGTCTGGCGAACATGTACCAACGATAAACTCTCCCTCCAAAAGTGCGTCACCTGCCAAAGAAAAATCTTCCAAGTCAGAGAATCCTACAGACGAAAAAAGGATGAAACGACTCGCCGCGCGACTGAGGAGAAAGTCTCTCGACAGCGCCACCAGCTCCGAACCGATGAAGATGTTAGTAAGATTGAGTTCGCTAGAAACCAAAGTAGCCTCCGCGCTTGAGAACCGCAAGGACCTCACTAACTCTTGCGAGTCATTAAGTCTGGCGACCAGATCCACTGAGAGTCCATCGTTCAATGAGAGCCCTGAGACTTCCAGCATCGGCACACAGTCGCAGAGACATTTACTAGAAAGGCTGCAGAGTCTAGAGAACGTGGTAATACACTCTCGAAGTAAGGTGAATGAGTGTCTGTGCCAAATGAGTGCCATGCGAGCGGCCAAGTCACGCAGGTCGCCCTCGCCGAGTATCGAGAAGAAATACAGTCTGAAATCGATGGAGAAATGCCTCACCGAGGTCAGCAAAAGGCTACAGGAATGCTTCGATAAGTGCGTCGTTGACTTTGACCAAAACCAAAATATTAACCAAAACCAGGACGAAATAAATGATAGCGTTGCACAAGTAGTGGTGCAGCTGGAGGAACAACTGAGAACGAAACTCCTGGAAATTTCGAAGAGAAAGGCGGCGCTATACGAGGCAGGCGAGCTAACGCAACGGAAGAGCTTGGAGATACTGGCAGAGAAGCTGGCGTATGAAGCCGTCCTCGTCGGCAGGATCCAAGAAGCGCTCGAGTCTTCCAACGGCAGCAGGTTCTTCGCGCGATTGATTAAGTCTGAAATTATCGAAACTAGTCAACTAATAGATAACCTCAAACGAAAGATCAACGGCGAGAGCAGCAGGAGCGGCACCGGCACCAGGAGCTCGCTCGACTACCTCGCCATAATCCTCACGCGCAAGATCGACATCGTCAACGGGTCGCAGGAGGCCCGCGAGCGACGCCGCTCCGAACTCATCATCCACGGAGCCGACCTCGAAGCTCTCAAAGCGTCACAGCGCGAAGTCGCCGAAGCTGTAGAAAGATACAAGAGTGAGAAGCTCGCCGAGCTGTGCACCGCGCTCGCGTGCGAGACGCTCAGCTACGCCGCGCCCGCCGACGGCGACATCGAGCGCCAGCGCGCCAACCTGGAAGCCGCACGAGTTCGTGAGGCCTGGGCAGCCGCACGCGACGCGCTGGGAGCCGAGCTCGTGCAGGCAGAGGTGACGCGCGCACTTGCACGTGCGGCCGCCGCGTGCGACCAGAGCCTGGACCAGGCACGTCGCGCGCGCCTCACGCTGACCGCGCAGGACCGCGCCGATCTAGAGCTGTGGTGGCAGGCGGCGCACGACCACTTGCGCTGCGAGATGGATGCCGCTGTGAAGGACATCGCGGTGCGCTACCGCAGCTGCCTGGCGGCCGAGCGGCGCGAAGGCTCGCCCGGGCTGGACAGCCGTGCGCTACTGCAGCAGCTGGCCGAGGCGCTGGCGCAGCGCGCGCTGGTTGACGCGCGCGTGGCCGTGCTGGCCGGCACTTACCGCGCATCCGGCCCGCGCGAGTCTGCCGGCCCGCGTCGTTCCGCGGAGGACACGATCTCCTCGCTGGAGGCGGACCCCGCCCAGGAGGCGGAGTTCGTCTACCTGTTCCAACGATTCTCGACCGAGTGCCGAGCGCTCTTCTCCAGTGACTGTTCGGGTAACAGTGAAGACTCGATGAAGATCGGCGAGAGCCTCGAGCGGGTGGAGGCGGCCGTGGCCGAGGTGCAGCGGCAGCTGTGCGCGCGGGGGGCGGAAACGAACGCGGGGGCCGCCGGGGGCGGTCCCGATCCCCCACCCTCCGGCGCCAGCGCGCTCGATCGCATCGACGCGCTGCGCCGTCGTGTCGAAGCTCTGCAAGCGCTGGTGCCCTGCCAGCACTGCAAGCAGCTGCAGGACGCATTGGACAGGTGAGATGCGAAAACTAAACCATCAGTTAAATAATCTTAAACCGACATCAAAACAGTTCCACTAACGTTTTTCCCGCTGCAGATTGCACGAAGAGCGCGCACGAGGGGAGTGCGCCCTAGCACAGCAGGCGAGCGCGCTGGCGGCGGCCCGGCGCGCGCGCGCACAGCTGCAGGCGCAGCACGAGCGCGAGCGCGCCGCACTGCGCGAGCGCGCGCGCACGCTGCAGCGCCGCCTGGCCGCGCTCGACTCGGAGTACTCCGCGCAGTTGGACAATCTAAGGGCTGCCTATCAGGTATATTTATGATGTCGAGACCAAAGCTCCATACATAGTACGGAAAGAGGTTCACTGGCGTTATAATGATGTACCTATATCACACTAACCTAACCTACGTCCCCCCAGAGCGCGGTGGCGGCGGACACGCACGGCGACGGGCTGCGCGCGCGCTACCAGCAGGAGATCGAGCAGCTGCGCGCGCTGTGCGAGAAGGGGCTGCTGGCCATGGAGTCCTCGCACCGCCGCATCGTGCGGGAGATGGAGGACAAGCACCGGGCTGAACGAGAACAACTCAGGTAATATATTATAAACTGAAATTACGAATCGTCTTTTTTCAAATTTTATTAACCTTCTGTTAGCTCCTTTTGTTCACCATAAAATACTAACACAGTCTCTTTTCGGCGAGTCTTGATCACCTTAATCTCTCTTCTTCCAGGCTAGACAAAGAGCAAGCCCTAGCAGAGGAGACACGCGCGACGCTGGCCGCGCTAGACGCGATGCGCAAGGCACACGAGAGCGAGGTGCGGCGCGAGGTGGACAAGTTCAAGGCGGACTTCCTCAGCCGCGCCACCGGCGGAGACCTCTCGCAGCTCAACTCCAGGCACCAGTAAGTTATATACATTCTGCAACTGAAGACATAATGTCATTAATAGTAGAAATCATATTGTCGCACATGAAAGTATTTATATTACCCCAGACTGCTAAAGTAACAGCAAGCACGCTTAGATTAAGTCAATATTTAAGTTGTCTTAAAATGTTCCTATTTTAAAACACATCTCTCAAGTAATATTTTAGCATAATTATTTTTACCAATAAACTCAAATGCTTCTCTTATTGTATCAGAGCTCAAACCACCAACGACGAAGCTAGCTTGGGTTCAAATGTGCACCACATACCCATGTATGTATCAGACCCCTTCCATACTCCTGTTGCAAACTGTTCCCAAATAGTAAAGTGTCCTAGTAATGTCTCCAGACAGGAGATGGAGGAGATCAAGAGGGAGATCCTCTCACTCTCTGAGAAGTACTCCGTCAAGTGCGTGGAGTCGGCGGCGTTGGAGGAGAGGCTGGCTACTGCGACTGCTCAGCTTGCGCAAGCGCATAACCATATCATGCAGCTTGATGCCAGGTGCGTATGCATGAACTATTATCAGTTTTCGATATTTTGAATTTGACTTTTTTTACCTAAAATAAATTACCATCTTTGATTGATTTTTGATTTGATTGTTAGTTAAATATATCTGAATAATCAACTCTATGCTTTTCTATTCCAGAAACAAACAACTCCGCGCGCACCTTATATCGGAAGCCAACGAAATGAAAAACGCCGAAGCGTCCACTCTCTCCCAACTCATAGAGGAAACTGGCTCGGTACGACATAACTATAGCTTTTTCTTTTTAAACACCATCACTATATGACCACGGACACGCGCTTGTACAGCCTATGCTAAGCTTTTCTTCATTTGATCATTCCAAAAGGCCACGCTTGCATGATCGAATATCGCACTTAACAACCATCACTGTTAGAAAATGTACTTTATGTACTAGAGTTTAAAGTCTATATTAAACTGAGTCTTAAATTTTGGATTAATTTATTGAATTTTTCTTTTTCTTGTCTTGATCTATTTATAAGATGGATCAGTCTAGATTACTTTTTATCTTGGTTTAGTATTTTTCTTTGTAAATAATAAATTTCATTCATAAATAAATGTATTGGATAAAAAATGTGTTATTCTTAGATCGCCTAAATTGAGCTGTAGTAAAAATAAATGCTTAAGGGCTAGTATTTTTCAGAAAAGATAAAGAAGTTAAAAATAAGGAAGAAAATGTTGAAAAACTATATTATTCTCAGCCGATTTAGTATTAACAAAATTTAAAAAAAAATCATAAGTACGAATATTGCGCTACCATAATTCATCCCACCTAGCTAGTTGGCTCAATTCGCGCGATCACATGTAGTGTAGAACTATTTCACATTTTCTTAGAGCATGTCAATTGGAGACGACTTGACATTACCACACCAACACTACTTAAAAATCATTATCAATTTTAACGAAAAAGTAGACCCTTGGACACGAATATAAATATACCATTACTGGACTCTTGATGTATGGAAGTTAAATTCGCGACAATTCGCTCAATGTACTGTCGCGGATCAAGTCGCGGCAACGCGCCTCACTTCCTATAGCAACGAGAAGATCTCTGTGTCGTGCCCCACAAGACACTAGGGCGGGACTTCGTTCTCCTTCTAACATTTATTACTCTGTACTGGTTATATTGTACCACATATTATATTATCATTCACTAGTTTAGTTAGCATTTTTACAATTAAAATGAGCCTCCAATTCACACGTTCTGTAAAGTAGGTCTATCCATTGTATAACTGCGGTACATGTATGGGGTGCACTAACAGCATGTGGCGCCTGCGCCGCTGTGGGAGCGCCTGCGCAGCCTGGCCGCCGCCTGCCAGAGGGGCACCGACCACACAGGTACTACACTATGCTCAAAGGTTATGGTTTTGGTTGGGGGTGAAGTAGTCGATTATTGGTTTATGGTAGTCACTGTGTTTGTATGTTTAAAAGCAATTTCTGCAACAACAAAGATGGACTATAGTTATCTATACTTATAATAAATCTGTAGAGAGGTCAATTCTGTACATTGAATATATTTTCAAAATAACTATCAGGGGGTGATAAGTGATCGATACTGATGCCAAAAATGCAATCAGTAAAATTTTTGTCTGTCTGTCTGTATGTTATTAATAGGAACAAAAACTACTGGACGGATTTTAATGAAACTTGGTACAATTATTCTTCATACTCCTGGGCAGGTTATAGGATACTTTTCATCACGCTATAATTAATAGGAGCAGAGCAGTGAAGGAAAATGTTGGGAAAACGGGAGAAGTTACACCATTTTTTAAGCTTTCGTCGCGTGTGCAGCCTTAATGGTTAAAGCTACATAGAAATCATGTATGACGGAAATGTTCTACATAAAATTATCTAAAAAAAAATCCACTACAGCACATGTCTATCTTTAATGGTTGACTCACAATAACACGTATAACTCCCGATAGTTTACCAGTTCGGAGCTTTCTGATTATTTGTTATTGATTTGTTTACTCTTATGTTTATAATATTCTCGCTCATGCCTAATTAACAAAAGATAACATTATAACATATTCTATAAAAAAAGAATCATAGAAATCGGTGTAGAAATACTAAACTTATACATAAAATCGGTCGTAGGTATAATAAGGCGGGAGGTCCGAGCGCGAGCTTCTCACCCCGACAAAAGTTAGGCTTTGGTAGCGGTAATCGACATCCACACAGGCATAGCCGCGGGGGTCCTCTATAGGTTATATATCAGAACAACACATAGACTACTTTTTGTCGCGAAAACCGACATCCACGCGGGCGGAGCTGCGGGCGACCGCTAGTCTTTACTAAAGAATTTATTAAGATTTAAATAATTTTTTCTAATCTTATAATAATCGACTATTTTGAAGTGTGTAACAGCTTTGCGTTTTTTTTTTTGGCGTTCTAGAACCTCTCAAACTACTAGTCCTGTTCAACGTATATATTAATAGCCACAACAAAAGTGTTGGTTTGTTTGGGGAAATAATAAAAAATACACCCATAACAGATTGCTTTTGCTGCCTAATAATACCACATCTCAAATCAAATTAATATTGCTTTTTGGACGACTATATAAACACGGGTTACCTGCTTGCCCCTCGACGTCGTATGAGTATATAATGTAATATATTAACTGTATACAACAGGCGAAGTCGTCGAGGGCGAGTCCGCTGCTGGAGGCGGCGCGGCCGGCGCGCCCCGCCAAGATACAGTACGCGAAGACAGAGAGCACGCGAAACCTGCAGCTGTCGCCCGTACAGGTCAGTGTTTAGACTACACTTTAGAATTAATGGAAAAGGAACTCTGCCTAATTGTTTGTGTTACGGGTAAAGTTACGAAATGATACTGCCTAAGGGAAACCGCACGGGTCGGTCAGTCATGAGATTACCCGGCTGCTAAATACCAGCTAAGACAGGAAATCGGCCCCTACATTTGGGGAAATGCTAGGGAAGTGTCCCTAGCATTTCCCACTCATCTCCTAAATAAAGAGTTAAGAACTCATTCAAGCCTGTTTGCAACATCTTGGACACCGTCTAATATTTGCCTTCTATTTCCAGAACTAAAAGCGCCAAAGCGCTGCTCGGCAAGCGGTCGAGCCACCATCGGGCCGCTCGTCGGCATGGTCGCCGAGCGCAAGAAGCGCTTCGAGCTGTGACCGACGCGACCGACCGCCGGGCATACACGCACCCACCACGCACGCACCTGGCCACTCGCTTCACCCCACATCACACCATATATCCGACATTATAATAATCACGTAATATTTTGTATATCCTAAACGGCAAATCGTATAAAAATATCGTCGTCAATAAAAAATATTTGCATAAACCATTATATTTGAAAAATATATTTAACAAAAAAAACTAAATTATATTATGAGTTAACTAAATATTCAAATTAGTAAGTTAAACGACGTTATAGGAACTCTATGGTATCAATGTACTAATGTTTTTTTTTAGTTATTATTATTTAATATTGTTAAGACCAAATAAATACCTATCTATGATAAAATAAAGTGGCCAGAACTTTACTCCCACCCACCACACAATTGTATATAATCTTTGAGAAGGTATATTATGTACTAATGTTTCTAAGTGTAGTATTTAGTCGATTCGGTTAGTGATGTGACTTGTGTAAATTATATACTTAATGTAAATACTAACTATTGTATCCTCATTGTTTGTTTTCTGTATGTTAATCTTTAAGACGTTGTTACCAAATATTTCTTTGTATTTAATATGTTTTGCAAGCATTGGGGACGCAATTATCGATATTTTTTTTCTTTAAAGTCTAAACCTACAACTGTATTATTTAAAACTATTTATTTTCTTCATTTTTTTTGTTTATTTAATCCGTACTTAGGTTTATTACTCATCTAGTTATCATCCTCACAATGTCTCTCTATGTAAAGATTGTACTAACTTCGAGTAGTTGCGTCTCCAGCGCGACTTTATGCATTGTAACCGTATTTTGAAAGCGTGGAATTATGTGTGTTTAGAATTTATAACTAAAGTTTTTTTTTTTATAATCGCTTCATGGCATTTATACTCCAGTTACTTTGGATGAAAAAAATGAAACGTATTTAAAAAAGTGCGCATATTATGCGCGCCAAATATTCAAGATGGCGGACGTGGAGTGTAAATGCCAATGAACGGTTAGTATAGAGGCATATTTATATACTTTATATCTTAATATTAACATGTTTACGAAAAATAAAATATATAATTTACGTTAATTTTGACTTTGAGCTCCACCTTTATAAAGCGTGTGCAACTGTTACCATTCTCCTCGACTCTGGGCATTGGACCGTCTTCCATCGCACCCTTCACATTGTTGTGTATAGTTTAACACTAACTAGCTGATAGTTTTACGTACCTATTGTATAACATGTCACGAAAAATTTGTATACATAATTTATAAATGAAATAAATTGCTCAATGTTATTTAGTGGGTTAAAAATGTTATACCAAAACTATATAATGTATTGTAAGTAATACATGTGTAGACGACGATAAAAGTAATTCTTCACGGCTATAATAAATTAACTTATGTTACTTGAGCTTTTTTATATGCAGTCGGCGACAAGCGGTGTTCATATAATGCTGTGTTCCCGTGTTTGAATGTGTGTTGACGCGCTGTAGCCGCCTGCACTAGTTGACGTTGTGTTTATTATAACATATTATAAAATGAACAGTAAACCTACATAATACAAAATATTGTTGTTTTATTTCATGCAAATCGGAATGACCTGGACAGTACGAAAAACTTACATATGAGTTACATAGTCAATATAGCCGAATGCTTTGTAAAAGTAGCAGAAAATACCCATAGATCCCGCGACTTTTCCATATCAAATAAACAGTCACTCCATGTAATCTGCAGCATAAAATTATACTCGAAGCTGGCCTACACATATAATATACTTCGGAAACGACAAAAAAAAATTATCAGGCATATTCCTTGCGTTTATTTAATATTTTCATACAATAAATATTCACGCGACTTAAAATATTTGGCAAGCGTTGCTTACTTGGCAGATTTCAAACAGTTCTAAAAATTGCCAAGTAATATTTATCTATAAATCATAGCCTACATTGTGATGTCTTTATCTGAATCATAACACTAACATTATTTAAAATTCCCTTCCGAGACGGGCGACGGTCGCGATCGGCGCGCTAGAAATACTTCAATAATCATTACTAGTATGTATTAATTTACAAGTAAATATAGGAATAGACGAGACCGTTTTTGAGGCAATTTAAAATGCGCTCTGTCTGCCCGTGTCGGAAGGGAAGCTTTAGGGCGAATATAGGAAAAGTTTTTTAAGGAATCTTATATTATAACATAATATGGATGCAATACAGATATCATCATCCTCCTGCCCTTATCCCAAGTTTTATTTGGGGTCGGCGCAGCATGTTTTTGTCTTCCACGCTCTTCTATCTGCCGTCATCTCACAAGTTACATTCTTTCTAGCCATATCAACCTTCACACAATCCATCCATCGTTTCTTTGGTCGTCCCCTTCCTCTATGTCCATCCACATTCATGTTCAAGACCTTCCTCACAACATGATCCTCATTCCTCCGCATTACATGCCCATACCATGCTAGCCGGTTTCCACGTAGTTTTTCGGTTACCGGTGCCACTTTTAAACTTCCTCTTATATACTCATTTCTTACTCTATCCATTCGTGTTACCCCACACATTCCTCTTAACATTCTCATCTCTGCTGCATGCAGTTGTCTTTCATTCAACTCTTTTGTGGGCCAGCACTCTGAACCATACAGGACAGCAGGTCTGACCATAGTCTTATAGATCTTCCCCTTAAGTTTAAGGGGAATACGTTGGTCGCAAGTTGTTCCCGTTACCTGCCGCCATTTCATCCATCCTGCGTTAATTCTGTGCTTAACTGTCCGATCTATTTCGCCGGATGCAATACAGATACTTAAATATATTATGGGGTATGTAGGAATTAATCTCATTTTTTTTAAATAATAACGAGTAGTAAATAGCTTGGTGACCTGTAGTTACAGGCAGCCAGCACATCAAGCTACTACAATCTGCTAAATTTCCTCAATAGATTTTCAACCTTAACGCTGGCTAATAACATTGAAAATATCAGGTTGAAAGTTGATTGTAAACATTTGACAGTTTTCGGTAGCTTGATATGCTGGCTCCTGTACGGTGGTATCAATCTGCATCAACTACATATAAAAATATAATATTTTCTTTTATACAATAACTGGTCCTTACTACTTATATATAATTGGTATACTGAAGAGCTTTTTTTTACATTTACCAAAAACAAAGATGAAAGTTTCCGATAAAACATTGTTTATACTCAAAGTCCTACTTGAAATGTTAAAATTGAAATGTTTGTTCACAATAATACTGACTAAACGTTTACCTAACTACATTTTTATTGTTGTCACTTACTAAAATACCCTTTTTTGCTTAATAAAGGCCTCTGGGCAAATTAAAATAACATAATATTGCATGAAGTAAGATAAATTAATTTGTCTGTGTTCGCTTATTGACAGATATTATAAAACATAGTCTTAAAAAACAAATGCTCATTAAATAAAAAGTACTTAACCAAATTGGATGAATTTTTTATGGGACCAAATGAGAAATATACTGCATCATACATACAAAGAAAAAAGAAAACATACTGGCCAAATTGAGAACCTCCTCCTTTTTTTAGAAGTCGGTTAAAAAATACCCTCTTTGGTGCTAGCTTTAATCCATCTTCTTCAACAAAGTTAATGGTCTTAATCTATTACTAAAGCCGGTACTTTTTAAGACTACGTTTTATAATAAGGGGGATTATTTTTACAAAATTCAAATTGATATTTGCCAGAAATATGGAACACACATACAAATACATTAGAGCAAATATTTGGTTCGCACATGTTCAATTCATATTGGTTACAATTAAAATTTAATATCAATATTATAATAATTATAAATGGAAATTTTAACATATTACAATAATAAAATCACGTTAAGTACCTATTTACTGACCTAGTAGTTGAAATTCATATACATATTTTGAAAATATAAAGGGTAAGAATAGGCTTTCGAAAATATTAATCATCCTGTTTATACATCATTCTTGTTTATTTGCATAAAACAAGAAATCGATAATAATCTAATAACTAAATAAGCGTAAGTACTTCCATTCTTAAACACAAGTAAATTACTCCACAATAATCCATATTTTTTTATTTTTATCACTAAATAAGCAGGTGTTGCTATGTCAAAATAACAGTAATTATATAATATACTTAAATAACATAATTATCACTTGTCCGTGTGTCCGAAACAGGAAAACAAGATAAAGGACAACTACCAACTAAATATTTAATTTTTCCTTTTACAAGGCGTGTGATGCTTGCTATATTTGGGTATTATTAAAAAAAAGTATTTATAAATATTTAACATATATAAAGTGTGTCCTAGTTAAAGCACCAGGTTAAACAAGTACCAATGCAACTTTATAAATTATATACTCTTTCGAAGTTTATCTTGAACTGTGTTAGGGTGAACATCTTAAGGAAAGCTGGACTTACAAGTCTGAAAGTGCTAATTCCTTCTCTGTAAGAGAAGAGGCCTATGTCAAGCAGTGGACATAATAGTTTTCTGTCTATTAAGACTGTCTATTCAATTATAAATATCAATTTTATCTCCTACATAAGAAAGGATATTGCACCTTTTTTCAAACCCTTATAAGTTGTTACCGTTCGAATTTTCGACATTATCACTACATAGTATAAAACAAAGTCGCTTTCTCTGTCCCTATGTCCATTTGTATGCTTAAATCTTTGAAACTACGCAACGGATTTTGATGCGGTTTTTTTTAATAGATAGAGTGATTCAAGAGGAAGGTTTATATGTATAACAGTATTGCACCTGCAATTTTAGTAACAGCATTGCACCCGTGCGAAGCCGGGGCGGGTCGCTAGTAAATTATAATTTTTCTAAACAAATTGTTTTTCACCTTGGTACTCTCAAAAAAATCAAACCTTAACTACACTACAACTGTATGAGAGGTCGTGAGGTCTCCTCCGTCTGCTTGGACAATCGAGCGCGCCACACACTCCTGTCCACTAGTATCTTGCGTCCGTATGCTGTGTGGATGTCACGGAATGGTACCTTCTTGCGGGGCAGGTCTGGTCTGAGGTTCTCTTTATCTGAAGACAAGGAGAACAAAGGAATTATGTAAGGCACTATATGTTATGGTTAGGGCACAGACGCCTAGCATCGGGGCGCATGGCGTCGCGGCGTATGGCGTCAGGACGCCTAGCGTCGGGAGGAAGCATGACGTCTTTGTGGTGGTCGATAGGTTTTTCATTGACAGAAAATAATTCTTAATTAATTTTTCTGTCAATGAAAAACTTATTGATGAATTATTTTTCTAAAATCGAAATCTGTGTTGTACAGATGCTAGCACTTGTAAATAGATTTTCAACTTTATTGGCTCATGCATGGTTCAAAGTAAAGTTCAAAGCTGATTGGGCAAATTTGATGGCTTTGGGTAGCTTGATGTGCTGGTGTCTGTACTTTACACACCTATCAGCTAGATTCATACTACTGCAGAGGGAGCATAAGCAGTTCAGAACCAACATATTATCTTTATCTTACTGCTAGCTATACTTACGGTGTCTACTGCCCTGAACTGCCTTGGTCTCGCTATCCATGCCTCTGTTGAAGGGGTTGTACCTCTGTCCTCTGGGAGGCACTTTAGGTTCATTCTCAGGTGGAGTTACTGTCACTAGTGCTGCCTCTGCTGCTGCTTCCGCTAGAAGACATACATTCATTCAAGACACATTAGTATTTAAATGTAACTTTAGAAATAGTTTTCGATTTCTGACAAGATAGCCCGCGGGTATTTATATTCTACTACTGTATTATATTTTCACCTTATGTAGATTTTAGAATGCAAGATTAAATAAAAAATTATTAAAAAAATTATTAAATATAAAGTTCAAGGTTACGAATTTTATTCAAAAATTCTTATTTTCAAATTGACAAAAGAAAGGAACAGCTAGTACAGAATGCCTTTCTATTCTAGCCTTCCCCGGGGTTTCACCTGTGTCTAATGAGAGTTACTCCCTGCAACTGGTAAAAAAGCCCAAGTATCTCCTTGTTACATCAGCTACCTAGATCAATAATCATACTATACTGAACCATATTTTCATATTCATTTTCATGTAAGAAAAACATACTATTTCAATATTACAAAC
Source organism: Heliothis peltigera (assembly GCA_958496145.1). Taxonomy (NCBI): domain Eukaryota; kingdom Metazoa; phylum Arthropoda; class Insecta; order Lepidoptera; family Noctuidae; genus Heliothis; species Heliothis peltigera. Next base: position 1,411,330 of record OY292326.1, on the reverse strand, counting down.
AGACAAATTGGACACTTTATTCATATCTGTAGATGTATAGATTAAATCTGTAATAAATTATATAAATCTCACCTTGTGCCTCATCCAGTTGCCTCTGCAAGTCGGACACCATGAGCTTCATATAGTCATAGCTGGCACACGCAAGAGCCTTCATCCACGTCTCCATGGAAGCCTGTGAGTTTGTGCACAGGTAGTAAGTGCGGCCCCCCTCACACTGGAATGATATCTTGAAGCTGTAGGCCTCCTCTTCTGTCAATTCTGTGCGACAAGAAATATAAAGAAGAACTTATTATTTGTTACATAACTACCTGGTTATTTCTTAAGACAATCAAAGAATATCTTCAGAAGGCTTAAGTCTGATAGAAGAAAACACTTGACAAAGGAATAAATAGTTTGTAATAAGAATCACATTACTGCAGTTTGTTTGTGACCATAGATATGTTGTTGCCATAACAACTTGGTACAAACATGCATTATGGTCCTACTATTCGGTGAGTACATATTTGGACAGACTGTATGTATAGATTGCACAGTCAGTAGTAATGTTATAGTAAGTGGTGAAATGTGGGCGATTTGAAGGCAGTCTTTTGTAATTTTCGATGTTCAAAAAATGCTGTTTTGCAGCCAAGTTTAAATAAATGATTTTGATTTTGAGTTTGTTTATATGTCAATTATTAAAATTCAACTAAGCTACATACATGGTCAGCATGAAAAAAAAGCATATAAGGTGTTTTTTGATCACAGTTACAAGTCAAAAACAGTGACTATTTAAGTGAGAAATATTGATAGCATATCCACTGTTACAGATACTCACTTCAGCAGCATTTAACTATATTAGAAGCTAACAAACAAGGAAAATATTCTTACCTATTGTACAACCTTCCAAAATAATCACACCGACAGGTTCCTTGTCCCCTTTTTTATCAAAATAGAACAGCAGGTTCCCTTTCAGCACAAACCATCGCTTTTGGTAGCTCTTGCCAACTTCACCCCTCATATCCAGCCAACCGTCGCGGTCCACCGGAGTCGCGGACGACGCGAAAGCGCACAAATTCTTTTCATTTATTTTCATTGTCATTTATAAATATTCATACAAACACTATTGACTCAGAAACGCAGTTATATGAACGTTATCAGACCTTATCAACACGGAAATGTCAGTGGTACACATTAATATGTTTACACTACGTAAAACAGCTCATTACTATATTGATATATTCGTTTAATTATTAAATAATTACTGAATTTGGAAATAAATAAAGACAAACAAGATGCACGCACCACCCTTACAAATTGAACTGTCAATGTCAAATGTCAATCAGTGTCAATGTCACGATTTTTTTATTTAAGGCTAAGGTCCTTCGACCATACCGCCTAGTCTTTCGTTGTGATGTCACTATTATCTTTTCTTTCCCATGGGGCAGGCTAGTGTTTCGACAATACCACGTCGTCTTTTGTACATATTTTTAACTTTGTCATAAATATATTCTTGGCCAAAGAAGTAAAATATAGTTTCTTTCAATTCTATTTCTTTTGGCAAAAATTAGGATCATCATCATCGTAATTCATCAGCCTTTTTTTTCGTCCCACTGCCAAGTACAGGCCTCCTCTCACACAGAGAGGGATTGAGGGTTAATCACCACGCTTTCTTACTGCGGGTTGGTGATTTCAGTCGGGGTTTCCTAGAGATGTTTTCCTTCACCTTTAATCAGTTCATTTTTTTGCGTTCTTGTTTTATTTGCGTGACAACAGGCGAGACGCTAGGCGTCCTGACGCCAAGCGATCCGACGCTAGGCGACACGAAGCCATGCAACCAGACGCTAGGCGTCCCGAAACTAGGTGTCCTGATATTATTTATTTATGATATATTTCTTGATTTCATGATGATTGTATATTTCTTGACATGATCAAATAAAACAATGCTTTTTAAATATGTAATATTTTATTCATAATTATTATTACCTATTTTCACAGTTATTTATAAAGTTATATTAATATCAAGTATTACACTAATTTTGTTTTACGAATTTCTAATGATTGCTCCATTTAGAAAATTTGATTTCCACATCAATCATCAGATTTGACCGCTTACAACTAATATATGACAAAATGGTGAGGTCTATGTACAGTACGATCCCAATTCCCTAAAAAAATTGACAAATTCACAATAACAAAATAGTCAAAGAAACGAAACCCTTAAAATAATTCATTCAACTACGAATCTCGCTTAACAACTGTACAAAATATTACGAGTGGTTTCTTTAAAACGTGCTCCATTATACATCGGCAATGTGGGCAAATAATTAACGGTATTCGATACTACATCGAGTATATGTACAAAATGTCGTTTTACAAAACAAACTAATAAACTATATACAACATCATTAAATATTCTCAAATGCTGTAACACATTTAAAACATTTCATATTCAACTAGGCATAATTCAGTTAAGTGGCGCGCGGGCCGCGTCTACTATTAAATAATTTATTCAAACGGCCGCGGCGCTGCGCTCGCGCATTACATACAAAACCTGTACAAATTGCCTACCATCACTTGACAATACAAAAAATAATTAGGTACTAAGCAACAAAAAAATAATTTACAATCTGATTTCTGATAATTTGTTCAATACGAAAAATTAATTTAAGATTTTTGATTTTTCCGAACTCAGTCCACAGAAATAAGATTAAAAATGGAATAATATATCAATAAAAAATGAGTAATACACGATCCAAACCACGCATCGGACATATTTACAGATTTGTTTTCACAGCACACCTCCCTAAGCTTATGCTTTAATAATATATTAAAATAGAAAATTTCATTATAACTACTAAACTGTCGGAGATTCGACGCATCAACACGCTCTTCTGTTGTTTCAAATGGCTCCATTTTATATTCTTTTTTTATAAAACGACAATGTCTAATTATACAAATGCTACTTCGAACATCATCTAGGGGGCTCTCTTTATCACTATTTTATTTTAACTAACAATAAACTATTGGTGTTTCTAATTAGCGTTCTGCAGCTTAATTGCGTAACGCAGCCATACACAATTGCTTAGAGTATGCTGTGTTCAGCATTCGCTTACAGCACGTAGGATGTTTTAGCAAAAGTTTAGCTGAGAATATTACTCTAGAAGCAGTTACTATGATTGTGTTACGCAATTGTACCGTTTCATATTTTGTTACCATAAGATATTTTTACTATTAAACCTGCTTGTTGTAGAACTGTTACCAGCAGAGCACAGACACTGCACTAGATTACGAAGGTGATCATTAGTTTTCACTAGAATGCCGGTGCAATGCAGCACATGTGAGAAGCAACGCTGAGCTTTTGTTCCCTCGTATAAAACTGTACAGAATTCAAGTTTCACATCAGTGGTCAATTTATCTAAATACATTTTGTCCCTAGAGATTGTAACTACGTGATTCATAAAGCAAAGTTGTGCAAAACACTACAAATTAGGAAAAATTGCGTTTTTCATAAAAGCCTATAAAAATAATGTATGAACGTACGTGTCGACAAGTGTCGTTATAATAAGTGAGATGGTTTGGTTGACGATTTATTATGAAACATCAGTAAAAAAAATATCTAAAATACTATACATATCTAACTCCTTTGGTAATTCATACCGGTTTATTAAAATAACGAAAATTTACAAAAAATACACTACAATAATACATACACTGCAGCGATCGTGTGCAGCGATTGTAAAAATTGTGACGTCGATTTCGTTAAGAAATAAATAATAAAATTCATGATGTCGCATTTAGACATTTGCACTATGAGAGTCGGAAAAACGCGTGTGATGTTCAAATGTTGTATTGTGGTTGAAAGTTAATCAGAATTTCCATAAGTGAAATGAAATTACTTGTTGCACTTTAAATAATATATACTTGATATTTTCCTGTAAAGTTTAGTCAGTATCAAAGAGTAAAATGGCCATTGAGATCAAAATAAAACCTGATTTGTATGAAAAGCATGAATTGATGGAGTAATAAAATTAAAGCTCACTGACACATAAAATTGGACTCAAAATTTTCTACATTGCAGAAAAAATATCAATTTTATACAAGCTAAATGAATTCAAAATCCTTATTTTGATACGAATGTTATTTGAAAACATGCAATTTTATTTTGCTAATAATTTTAATACTAGCTACGATAATTAAAATCGACGGAAGTTTAATGTCGAGGTGTGAAAATATTTGAGGTAAAAAGAGAGAGAAAGGGATATTGTGAGCAATTAACTATCTAATTACAATATTCCCACATAAATCCTTATTTTATTGCATTTAGCCGTTTTGGCGCGTTATTTAAAATTTTCTACATTTATATAAGTATGTATTTTCAAGGTCTTGTGACAAGTCTGTCCGATAGAAATGATAGCTACATAAAATGAGGTTCACTTGCAATTCTGGAATGAGAGATCAGGAAGTATTGTTTATTCCGACAAGACTGTATGGAAGTGGATTCTTACTGTTTATTTTTCCAAATTGTAACTAGATATCATTAGCAAGAAAATAAGTTCATCACTAGTTCATATTTCATAAAAACTGATTGGAAAATAAGAATAAAAAAATTGTATGCATACACATTTATACCCGCAGTGTGTTCAAATTAATAATGAAATGTTTTTTTTGTTTGGCCTAGTTAGGCTTGTTTAGCAGTTAAAAACTATGTTGTATTTTCCAGCAAGCTAAGTTGATGAAAAGACCTTGATATTCGAATTGATGCTGGTCATGCAATGAAAATAAAATGCCTTTTGACTTGGTTTTTGTAGTGAATGATTCATATATAAAAAACATGGAAAACGGTTCATATGCCAAATTGGACCTTATTTTGTGATCAAACTTATTATCCTAGATTCCCCGGCTTAACTAGTTTGCATTTTTAAATTTTCCTATTAATTAATTTAACATTTTTGATATTTCAATTTAGAAGTTTGTGCATGGTAATTCACTCTGTTTAGTAAGGCATATTTTACCATGCAGTAAACTGTTGTATGCTTGTAGTAACTTGCTTTAGAACATAAGGGGTTAAGTTAATGGTATGGCAAATATAATGTATGTATTTATAACTGAAGGTTTTTTTATAAGGTGCTAACTCATGTTTACTTAAATAAAGTAGACAAGAGCTATATTGCCCCAATCTCAAGGGGTCAAAATTGAAATTAGAGAGGCTGTATAAAAAAATCCTAAAGCATGTTGCTATGTATACAATTTTACTAAACAGAGTGAAGCCGCACCCAACATGGTCCCCTACAATTTGTAGGAGACGCTCCAACACTTGACAACAACAACATATTGTAACGAGGCCCAGAACTTACACTCCCTACTAGTTAATTTCTCTAAGTACTGTCATCAACTACGAGTCTACCTTTACGCTGCCCTTTAGTCATTTACCTTACTTTAACTTAGTGATCTATGGGCAATACTTTGAATCATATTTATCACTGTAAATATAAGCTATTTGCATAGTTGTCTGGAGACACAAGAAGGCAAATTGTACCAAGATTAAATTACCATTGGTAAAAAATATACATAAAAAAATATATACTATCCAGCTGTGTGAAAAAGAACCATTAAGGTTCTGTATACTGGATAAACTATCAACAAAATACATATAAATTAAAAATTTCATAAGATAAATAGCAATATTACCCATATGACCACTACAACCATGCCATACAACATCAATGTTTTACTCTAACAAATAGTATGTTGGCAGGCTGCTGTCTCATCAGACATTATGGCACATTTAGTGCCATCTCTTTTTCACACCTTGTAATGTTAACAATTGAGAACATTTTAACATTAACCGGTGTTGAAGATAGTTGAGTTGTAAGGCTTCCTGCGCGATACTATAATATTACGTCAGATCCGCTTGTTCACTCGTCACTTGTATCACGTCACTACACTGCACTAGTTGAGACACTGTCACTGTACTGGCACGTCACTCGGTCCCTTGGCTGGTGGCTGGTCTAGCCGAGTGCTGCAGCCGTGTGGTACAGCTGCATGAGCACCTGCACGTGCAGGGGCAGGCACGAGAGGCGGTCGTGAGTGTTGCCGTCCAGCGCCAGCCACGACAGCGCGTTGTAGCCTTCTAGCACGTATCTGTAACAACATGTGAAATGATTAAAATATAACATTTCAGAAAAAGTTGTTTACATGTTTCTGAAATTGGATATACTTCTGTAGATGCAATTCTAGTAGCCACAGGGGGTGCTCCATTAATTCACACGTTTTCGCGACACACGGCTGTCGATTTATTTAGTACTGCAGTCAAACAAGTATAATAGTAGGAGCAGCACAGTTACCTGAGCACGTCGGTGGTGGTCTGCGAGTCGAGCGGGTGCGTGTTGTGGTCGCGGCGCTGCGTGAGCGAGGTGTAGTCGTCGGCGGCCTGCAGGCTGCCGGCGTGCAGGTGCAGCGCCGTCTTGAGGAAGGCGGGGCAGGCGCCGCGCAGGTGCGCGCAGCCCGCCCACCACCACGCCGGCATCGCGCCCAGCGGCGCCGTCGACACCATGTAGCCCAGCGCCAGCGGCTGCTGCAGCAGCGCGCCCACCGCCTCCTGCACCAAGATATACTCGTTAATACCTAGTCCTAACTTGTTACTCAAGCTATAGATTAATAGGTCTTGTTTTTGATCCATGTGTTCAGCCACTCAAGACAGTTTCAGACTTATTAACGCGGGAGTTTCGTACACAGGCATGCAATTGTTGCAGTGTGTAATAGTGACATTTCTGTAAAAATATTGATAAACATAAATATAAGTGTACATACGGCAGCACTATCATCCTGGTGGTGGAAGGCGGCCTGGTGATGGTGATGCGCCTGCGGGCTGGCGGCGGGGTCGTCATCGGTGCGGCGTGGACTGCCGGCCGCCCACATGTTGTTGAACATGTCCCCGATGAGTAGATCCGTCATGTTGTCCTCGCCCATGTCCTCGTCTCCCATGTCCACGTTCAGGAACATCATGTCGCTGTCTTCGCCGTTGGCCATGGGAGGCTCGAATGGCATTTGGTTTGACTGTTGAGAAGGAAATTGTATAAGAATCAGTACATAATTTTAAAAAGTCCTTCGTAGCATCTGTCTGTTCACGATAAAATTAAAATCTACTGAACAGATATTTTACTGGTTTTCACCATTAAATACGACTTAGTCACAAGGAAAATTTAGGTTTATTAATTGTTATTAATAGCCAGGTTCTTTAATTAGTTGTAGACGAGTAAAGTGTGAGGAGTTTAGTACCTGCGTGGTAGCCGAAGTAGGGAAGACGAGTATATGCGTGGCGGTGACGTCGCGCGGCGTGTGCAGGTGCGACTGGATGGAGGCCTGCGAGAAGCGCTCGTCGGGCGTGAAGCGGTCGGCCATGAGGCGCAGGCACGAGTCGGGCTCCGTGGACACCAGGCAGGCCGACAGGATGCACGGCACGCCGGCCGGGTACAGCACGCCGCAGCTGCCGCAGATGTCGCGCAGCATTGCCGACGCGCGCACCAGGTGCTTGCGCGACAGCAGCCAGCTCCAGCCTGCGTAACACGTAAATAGTTTTGTTAACACCAGCAAATACGTAAATTAACGTTTCGCGAGTAACGAGTAACCGAGTTTCTTCACGATGGTCGAAAATGTATGAACAAAACACTACTTACTGCTAATGCGCGTGACTTCAAATGGCTCAAATTTATTTAATTTCGTAAGTGAGTAAGGAGTATTTTACACATAAGTGCAACGCCGTGGCAATTTTCAGAAGAGTCACTCTTAAATACGATACCTTTGAGTTCTCCATGTCCGATACGTCCAACGCGGCCGACGACGAGCCGCCAGGGCTGCGCGGCCTGGCTCATGACGCCCAGCGTGAAGTCCATCAGCTTGGTCAGACCCAGCCGCCGCGCCGGACCGCTGCGCCGCCGCCGTGATCTAGAGGAGTTCCAACTGCGCATGTTATACACCGGTAAGTGATATGCAAGGTTCATTAGGATAGTATATTGAGTTCACACAATAATGCCGTTCAGACTGATTTTCAGCTACAACGTCTGTTCTCCAAAGAGTAACTATGCATTGTGACTTTCTAGTCCCTCACTTTTAAGTGCCAGGTCTACAATCTGTCAAAACCAGAGAGAAATCATGCGCTCTTTGAGGCGACAAGGGATAACGGACAGTAGCAAGTGCTAGCAGCCAGCGCTGGTCGTGCTGAGGCAGTAGGTACAGACCTGTGCGGCACATGGATGTTGATGGCGGCTGTGTCCAGCAGCTCGCCGCGCGCGTCGGAGGCAGCCGCTAGCAACCAGCGCTGATCGTGGCTCAGGCAGTAGGCCAGGAACAGCACGCCGCCGGCCTCGGTGGCGCCAGTGCCCCAGGTCTCTGCCACTTCCTTGAGCGCGCGCGGCGCCGCCAGCACCCACGCGGGGGAGAACAGCGCGTACGGGGCGCGGTTCTTCTCCTGTAAATGTTGCAGGTCGAAATTAAGTTAAAACAATTTTCTTTTAATAAAATTTCAATCGATTCAGGTGTAATATATTGGTGAATTGAGAGGTGGCGACTCACGTCTTTGGCCTGCAGGAAGAGGTTGGCATCGGCGGCGGTGCCGAAGCCGGTGAGGGACTTGCCGTTGGCGTGGTGCTGCAGCAGGCGGCGCGCGCCGCTGAACACGCTGAAGGCCAGCGCGCGCACGTCCGCGCCGCCGCCCGCCTGCCCCGCCCCCGCCTCCGTGCCCGCCCCCGTCGCCCCGCCCTCCGGCGCACCCAGCCCACACCGAGAGCACACGCTCTCCAGGGAGATGATCTGGAAAAACATAACTATTGCATACCATGTCTTGCCACCAATGGAGGAGACGTAAGTTTCTAAGTGATCGCAACGCTTGGTGCCTGTTACGACTGGAAGCCGATTTTTACATAGCTGGAAGAACGCTAGACAAAAAAGATAAAAATTAAATAAGCGATACGTGACAAAGCAAACATAGAACATACCTTGACAAGCGGATTATGGTGATGTAAATGGTCCATGGTTCGGGAAGCGAGGCGAAGTAGCGCGTGTAACGCGAGCGGTCGATGCGCCTGCGAAGCGGGAGGTTCCACGACGTAGACCACAAGGGCCGGCGCTCCGCCCTCCTCTTCGTCCCAGGAGCCAGCCGTGGAGGAGGCGCCGACGACGCCGGGACCCGAGGACGCACTGGCAGCGCCGGGCTCGGCCTCGGCCTCCTGCGAGCCCGTTGGCGTGGCGGGGTGGTCTGGCGTGGACGGCGGCCGCATGGCGTCGGCCGCGGCCGGCCGCTCGCCATCCAGCAACGTACGGTCCACGCTGAGCGCGGCCAGCTGCGGCACGAGCTGCGCGCGCAGCGTGTCTGCGTAGGCGCGCAGCTGCTCGCCCAGGCGGCCGGGGGGCAGCGCGCCGGCCCAGTCGTCCCGCTGCTCGCGCTGTTCGTGCCGGGACGTGCTGCAGCGCACGAGCCCGTCCCGCGCCACCCGCCCTATGGGCTGATGGCGACCGAGTCGGCACGATTCGTAGGCCGTTGAAAGCTCGCGGAAGAAAGCCCGCAGCGGTTCCGTCAAGGCATCGCAATCGGCCGCCAGCACCACGTACGCCACATCTCTGGCATACGAATATGGCTCGAGGGCTAATCGCTCCCAGTGTCGTAACGCGTAGGGAGATAGTGAAATCCAGTCGCGATCGTGGCCGACCAATAATGGTGGTACGGGCTGCGGTTCGCACAGGTCCTCGTTGCCGCGGCCGGCCAGGCGGTGGAACTGGCGCCAGGTGAGCGGGCCGGTCACGCCGTCCCACATACGAGCACCACAGCAACGCTTCTGTATCGCGTCTTGTAGGAGGGGCCTCAGTCGCCGCATTAATCTGTCAATATTATAAAAAGACGTCAGTTTGAAATGGACCTATCTGATACTCGTGCATTTACGTAGTATATAAAAGGAAGTCTGAAAATGACACCAGCTGTGATGCATGATAATATGACGTGTTGTGCAAAAACACGGATATAGAGGAAGGGATGGAGACAACAAATGAATGGAGAATAGATTGTGTGAAGGATTGGTTAAAAGATATTACTTGTGACTTAATGTTAGTTTTAACAAGTAGCAAGTCAAGTAATGTTGTTCCATACCGCACGACGTCCCGCGAGGACCGCGGCGCCCGCGCACCGATGAAGGGCCAGCGATGCACAGCTTGCGGCGCGTTCGCTGACGTGCTGATGGTGCTGCTGCTCGCGCCTGAACACAGGGACGCGCGTAGAGCTCGCGCCGCTGCCGTGCCGCCGTCCGTGTACCTGCGTAATAAATATAACTTTCAGCAAACTTTTGTTGCCTATTTTACTTAAACATTTGTTGTTTGATAAATAATTGATTCACTGATTGATGAATTTGATTGCATAATTTTAAGTCAAATATTGAATTACTAGCTTTCACTAGCGGTTTTTCTCGTGTGCCGCGGGCAGTACTTTGCGTACTAGGATAGAAAGTAATATATAGTTTTTCTCGAAACATGGGATATTAGTAGGTGACATAATAAGTGCACTGACTCGAGCAGGTTGAGGCTGAGGTCGGCAGGCGGCGGGTGCGCGGCGGCGGCGGCTGCGGCCCGGGCGAGCGCGGCGGCGGGCCCGGGCGGCGGCGCGGCGCTGGCGGCCAGCACCACGCGCGCCACCTCGCCCAGCGCGCCCGGGCCCCCGCCACCCGGCTGCTCCGCCAGACCCGTGATCTCCATCTCGTCCTGAGGATAGATGCACATTCCGATTACACAATTAATCAACAATGCACAGTTTTGCTGTCACTGCACACAAAAATGTATGGTTAATAACTGAATCAAATGAATGAACAAAAAATTCACTTACCTCATAAAAGAGTCCGGCGCGATGCGCGCGGCGGCGGTTGAGGATGGCGCTGAAGCCACAGGTGCAGTGCGCGGGCTCGTCGTCGGGCCGCGGCGACTCGCCGGCCGCGCCGCCCATGCCCGAGCACCCCGCCAGGTACGTCGCCGCGTCCGCGCCGCGGATGTTGCCCACCACCTGCGCAAAGATAACATGTCACCAAATTAAATAACTGGAATGCAAAAACTTAAAGACTAAACTTGTTATGATCGCTTTAATATTAAGAGTTTTTTCTTTCATGTCGACTTCTAAGAAAAATTACGTCAATCCTGATGAAACATTTTAATTTGTTATGCAAGAGTCGCTCACCTTAGGACCAGCATTGCAGACACAAAGCGTGCAGCTGTCAAAGTTGTGGTCGCGGAAGACGTTGAGCACGGTATCCGCCAGCAAGACATTGAGCATGAGCGGGCATGCGGCTTGTGCGGGTGGCGCGGGCGCAACGTCGGGCAGGCGCGGTGGCACGCGCGGCGCCGCGCTGGCGGGGCCGGCCGCACTGCTCGCCGGCTCTCGCCGGGCTCGCGGCTCTCTGCTTTCAGGGGTAGGGGGCGCGGACCGCTTCACACCGGCTGCTGATAAAGTACAAACAGTAAGTACACCACGCAAAAAAATATCCACATCTCTGAATTCGGTATACATAAATTAATACACACCAGTTCTGTTGGTGTCGGTGTCGGGGTCGGCCTCCCGCTTGTCATGTTCCTCGTGGTCCTGGTGGCAGCGCGGCCGGTACACGGCGTGCGGCGGCAGGGTGACAGGAGGCAGCAGCTGGCTCGGCAGTGTGTTGAGCGGCGCGTATTTAGACGAGCCCACGTATTTGAATACGGTGGGCGGTTTGAACACGTATGACCAATCCTGAGAAAGATGAATTACATCAAAATTTAAATTATTAAAACTTTCAAGTTTAGTGTTGAGAGAAATAAAAGTTGAAATAATCCCTTTTTACTATGGAAATATTTGTTTATAATATAATTGAAAAGATCAAGAGTTTTCCACGAAGCTGTTCGACGAGCATACCTCGATGGGCACGTCAGGCGGCGGCGAGCCGGGCAGCGGCGGCAGCAGGCGCGCGTGCGGCGTGGCGTCGTCGGGCAGCGAGAAGCCGGGCGAGGCCTGCGCGTGCGCCTCCATGCTGGGCGGCGTGGGGAACATCTTGCTCAGCTCCTCGGCGCGCGGGCAGCCGCGCAGTCCGCACCGCTCCTCCGACTTGTTCGAGTCCGGCGGCGTCGACACCTGCAGCTGCGGACGTAATGCACTCTCGTTATCAAGTCACCAACATATCATTTGCCATTCAATTACGTATTATCTTCAAAGATATGAATTAAATAAGGAGAGGGATTAAGTAAATTCCTTTTTTGCTTAATTTGGTGTACATCAATGGTCTAATTCTCTATTACCAGCAATTTTTATTCTCATCATGCATTAGTATAGACTTTTAATTAACACTGATACTTTATCTCTTATAGTAATGTTACCACAAAACACACAGGTCTAACTACAATAATATAAAGAAGGGTGTACACTCACAAGTCTTACCGTCTCATCGCCGCTGGCCGCGTCGTCAGAGTTGTCGAATATCTGCTCCAGGTCTTTGAACGTTGGACAGAGGCCGTCCGACGTGAATAGGTTCTTGTACTCTTTTGTATCCTCCTGGATAAGAATGTTAATATTTTTCTGTATTTTTATGACTGATTTATCAAGCCCAACATTTTTCACAAAATCATTTCATTCATCATCATCGTTACTTTGTGTTATTACTTATGCACTTAGCTGTGATGTTGAACAGTATAATTTTTAGTAACAAATTTGTATATACACATCCAATAAAAAGGCTTTACTTTAAATTGGCCAAGTTCTCTATATGCTGTATCTTTGGATTCACCAAGTTTTACGCCTGACGTACTGTACAAATACTTTATTTTGCAAGTACCAAGGAACTAAAACATTGTAATGGTATATATGTTACGGCTTAAACCCGAAGTGCAGCTACACCTAGTTTTAGCCGGTTAGAACTAGGTGTAGCCACTCACTCTTGGTTACACCTAGTACTAGCCGATTGTTTTTGGGTAAAACTAGGTCTATCCTTCATCGTGGCGGCTACAACTAGGTCCAGCTATTCCCTGTTGGATAGAACTAGGTCTATCCAATATCATTCCGGCTAGATCTAGGTACAGCCATTCCCTGTTGGATAAAACTAGGTATATCCGATTACCGTCCGGCTAGACCTTTATATCAACATCAATGCATTCACTGTAGGAGAGAAAGTTTTCGTATGCCTTAGGGTGTGGTTGAGTTCGACTCACATTATGGTCGTGCTTCTCGAGCTTGAGGTCTGCGCGGTGGTCGCGCATGGCGGGCACGTTGGTGTGGTCGTGGCCGGCGTACAGGTCGGCCGGCGCCGCGCCCAGCGCCATCTCCTCGCGGAAGCTGCTCTGCGACGACTTGAACCGCTTCACCGGGTGCTCCAACCTGACAACCGATTTTGTTGTAATGTATGCCGTCTTGTATAGTACATAAAGTCGGAATTTATTTGTTAAATTAAACTGTTTGTTCAATTTGAAATATCGCATTAGGGATCATGTGTTGACGAAGTTTATGTTTAACATTAAAACTACATCACATAACATAAGCCGAATAAAATTAAAACCAGCGTTAGTCTGTTGAGTGCAGTTGTTGAAACTGCGTTGTAGTTCCCACGGGTCGCAGGGTACATCATATGTAAGGTAATTAATAAAATAATGTCACCATGTATTGAACACAATAAATTAAAAGCTTAAACAATATTGATGCGCAAACTGGTGTAAGTATAATGTAGCGAGAGCTTAGATACACATCATGTTGACTCAATAATGACGTGACCGTGATGCTCGCAAAAACTTAAGATTCATTATTCTTACAAATAGCAATATTTGGCTCAGGTTAGGGTGTGTGTGTGTGTGTGTGTGTGTGTATGTGATAAAGCAACCCGGACTCTGGAATCTGATCTCTCTCCGGTCGTGTAGGATTACCATCGGACTATGAGAGTGAAGGTATAGAGACTTCACTTGTGTTTGCGCAAATGCTTGTGTACTATAATATTTCCTGGGCAGCTGGCTGATCTCCTGAGAGAGAACGGCCGCCGTTGTCGGCAATCAGTCAGGATGGAGTCAGTCAGGAGGATAAGTTTTCTGTGCTTCTTTTCTTGTGGTTTGTTTTTATTTTAACTTTCTAGATGGTAATGACGGTTGGTACTGACCATGCGTATACGGTGGTGTAGTCATAAAGCATGTGCAGCGAGTGTTCGTCTTCGAGCGGGTCGAGGCGCGGCGCCGCGGCCGGTAGCGTCGGCCGCCGGGTTATCTCGCAGCCGGGGACTGACTCGCCCTGGAACATCACATCACGTTATGGCATGGGGGATGAAAGGCTGCTGGGGAGTTTTTTTGCACCACTTCTTCTTCTCAGCAAAAACACATAGCAACTGGTGAAGGGTGGGCGTTTTGGGGGCTCTTTTGTAATTTTTGACGTTAAAAAAGTGTTGTTTTGCAGCCAAATGAGTTTGAGTTTGAAAACAACAAAATTTTGGTAGGTCATTATTAACCTCTGTCGAATCAAATGATTGCAACTCATTTCTTAGGGAAACCTGAGCAATTTATTTTTGTAGTCTTATAGTCAGTTCTAATCTGCATAGCGTGTTTCTTTCGAATGCATTTTGTAACGGATTATTTCATAACTGGAAAAAAGGTTAATCTAGTATTTATCTAGAGAAGGTAAAAAGTGACTGTTTACCTGAGTGTATGTCTTGGGCGGCGGTAGTGAGGGCGGCGCGGGAGTGGGCGGCGCGTGCGGGTCGGGCGTCGGCGCCGGCGTGTGCAGCGTCGTCGGCACCGCGCCCGTCGACTGCGGCACGGTACAACACATTTGTCAACAAAGTCTAAATAATATATATGATTTAATTGTGACTTTATGATAAGTTTGCAAGGCAACCCTTGAATTCGATTCGTTTGGCGCATTCGGCTCCGATAGATTCGTCTGTTCAACGTTAGTCCTCATCAAGACTCAACAGTGAAAACATGTCGCAATAATAAACGGGAAACATTGTTTCTTTATCGAATTATTCTTCAGCACCAGTCAAGTACAACCCTAGAAATCCTCCTGAACTTTTTATCCAGGCGTAGGAAATAGTTCACTATAAACTTGTACCATGACACAGTACTTAGTTTGATCTTTAATTTGTCTCTTCTTCTGTGGGTTTGATCGTTTTGGTATTTTCCTGAAAAGCAGCAGAGTGCAACTGACCTGATGCGTGGGAGGCGGCTGGTGGTGCGGCGAGGGCGGCGGTGCGCCGGCGGAGGGCGGGGCGGAGCCGCCGGGTGCGGGAGAGCCGCCGCCGCAGCTGCCCGGCGAGCACGCCGCGCCGCCCAGCACCGTGCCCCTGCGCGGACACATCTCACTGTCACGACCACGTCGCAAGTGCACGAAAGGTTAACGTGAAGCAAGGTATTGATGGTGCGAATGGTATTGACTCAAAATGTAATGATTTCCTTTTTGATTAATCTCAATAAAGTGATGTTGAATAGAAGTGAATTGCATAATTATTTACTACATTTTCACCACCTCTCAATGAATAACAGTTAAAAATCTGGCAGATGAATTGATATTCAATGTATTTTTCTTCACAAAACATGGCTTCACTTTAACCCCTCGACCTTCGACACACACAAATGGATGGCACCCGTCAACGACATTCCTTATGATCTCAGACGCCATGACTCCCCGAATGAAAGGTAGATGTTATCATGTGTACCGCAAAAAATTGCTGCAACGTCACCACTTGTAACTTGCCTATGTAGGCTTCAAGCATTGTTTGTACAAAGAGTTAAATTCAGTACATTAGTTTAGGATTCATGTGAACTTTAAAATAGCTTATTTAAACTTGGTACCTTTTCAAATAAAGTGACAAACAAAAGATCAAAGATAATTCAAAATAGAAAAAGAACTTATTACATAGGACTGACTTTGAGCTTGACTGCTTAGACCTAATGACCTCTCAAAAACAAGGCACAAACAATTAAGAATTCAAGTCTAAACTAACGCACTGAATTTAACATAGTCAAAAAAGAATTATTGAAACTCTTAATGAGAGTAAAATATGGAACGACCTCCAACCCAAAAAAAAATATTCCATATTCCACGGCCATTCTAATTTCAATCTCATTTTATCACTGGTAACATTTTACACATTACAAGCAATGATAGTGTTGCCACAATAAAAATGTGTGAAGATGAACAAAGCGAGATCTCAGCACTCGAGAGAAGACGCACAGAGTTCTTCGATATGATATAGGAAGTGTGATTTGGTGACAATACAGTTGATGAACTGTCCCCACAGGTACCTCTTCCAGGATTGTTAACAACGTTATTATAATCGATTGTAAATCTGATAACTATGGTTTTGTTTAATCAGACCGTGTTGTCATTCTTTATAAAATTATCGATACAGAAAATAGCATTTCTATTTAAATCTTCATTAGTATTGAATGAAAAGTTTTTTAGTAGCAATTGGCTTTTTTTATATTGCTCTAATAGTGGAGCTTGTACAAGATATCTTGCTTGCGAATGATACCTTGTCTGGATAAAATAATTTATGATCATAATAATGTTGTCAAAGTGGCACATAGTAAAATGTTGTATTAGATACAAATATGATATAGACACAAAACATGCAATTTGTATGTCAATAATCAGCATTCGATAAATATGGTCATGCACTATTAGATACCTAAGATAAAATAAAAAATAATGATAAAAACATGCGTTATGAAGCGGCATTGCATTATTTGTGGCTCGATATCTTGTTAAAATGTGTTATATGTGTCGTGTGTTATGTGTATACTGTCCATTCAGTGTCTTTGTTCAAGATAAAAGATTGCTATGTCATCGTTTGTGGTTTATCGATATCGAATTGTAATATGGAAGTGTGGAGCGCGTCAGTAAGTGGTGGTGTGCGTGTGGGTGGTGTGATGTGCGGTACTCACGGCAGCGGGTGTTTGGGCGGGCGCGCGCGGCGGTGGAAGGGCGGGGGCCGGGGGGGCCGGCGCCGCCGCCACCTGCGGACACAACTCGCCTGCACTCTGCCGCCGGCCACACGCGCCCCACTGCCTACCCACCTACCCACTACCCAGCCCGAGACTATCCCTCACGGTTTTCCATATCGATTCATTATTAGCGGTGTCATTAATCTACTGAGTTTATTTTTGAAGAAAGCCATGTAAGCTGCGCCGAAAACTTCAACTCTTTTCTATTCCAAACTTTGGCCAAAATCTATTCTTTGCTAAAACCATTAATTTATTAAACTCCCATTTTTTAATGCTTCATATTATTTCGGTCTGTTTGCTCAATTATGTGGTAGTTTAAAAGTCAAACAGCCGTATTAGTTTAAGACACCGTTCGGAAGAACACCGCGTTTGCGAACTAATCCAAACCACGTCGTAAGAGTGTGACCAGAGTCGCCGCGTGTCTGACGAAGGAATTCAAACAAAAAACGACTTTATACAAACTGTAAACATTTTAGAAATCATAACAAAAAAAAACTCAGATAATAAAGTTCAAATTCCTTCGTCACAAGTACCAATAAACATAAATAATAGTATTATGTATATTGGTCAAGCTGTACCCTCTACTGCTTATTTGACTACAAATAATTATATTATAGCTATATAAAAAAATAAAACATTCACATACATAACATCTACCTATCAATCTACACCCTGTTAAATCGCTCACTATTAAATGCTACACAATCGTCATCCACTGGCAAATTGATTCTTATAGTGTACAGCGTAAGGTTCAATATGCACAGTGGACGACTCGCCTGGAACTCTCTTTCAAATGCAAAGATATAGGAAAAATAAAAACTTATATATTCTTTCATACATGTCATACTTAAAATATAGATGCATAACACACAATTTCGTACGACTACAACTATATACTGCTCCTATCTACTTGTATATTATAATACTCGCTAAGTATATGCACTGTAAATTAAATTTGTTTTACATGAATTAAAGTTATTTTGTACCATATTTCAGTAACATTTTATTCTCATTTAATTTGAGCAGTGCCTATACTGAGCGACATAATAATACGTATATATGGCGGTATGGCAACACTACTACACATAGCATGTATGCAGTACTCACTTCGCACAGGTACACGGAGTTTTTCTGGTGGGATCTATGAAGTCTTCGCACTTATCGCCAGCGGTGTCGCCGTAGCAGATCTCAGCCGCCTGGAAAGTTTATATACTGTTACGTATACGGTCGTTAAAATAATTCCCAAGAGATCTTAGGTAATTAGAAGACGCGCATTTTAATGTTTGAATATTATTATTTAACAATGCCATATGTATCTTCAGATATGACATTAATATTATAAAATATTCTTTGTTTATTTTGATTTAATATCGGAAGCGTAACTCGGAACTAGTCTTAAGACTTAAGAGACAGTTCTGTTTCCATCTTCCATGCTGTGGGTTTATTCGGCCGATTTCTGATGAAGGCGATTTGTTACGACGTGCTGAGAGATTAGGCGCGAGGGCGCGGCCGCCTCCATGTGCGTCACCAGCACGTGCGGCACACATAGACAGTTACCTGGTGCGGTGCGGGCGTGCTGAGCGCGGTGAGCGCGCGGTGTGCGGCGCTGGGCGCGCGGCGCGAGGGCGCGGCCGCCTCCATGTGCGTCACCAGCACGTGCGGCACACATAGACAGTTACCTGGTGCGGTGCGGGCGTGCTGAGCGCGGTGAGCGCGCGGTGTGCGGCGCTGGGCGCGCGGCGCGAGGGCGCGGCCGCCTCCATGTGCGTCACCAGCACGTGCGGCACACATAGACAGTTACCTGGTGCGGTGCGGGCGTGCTGAGCGCGGTGAGCGCGCGGTGTGCGGCGCTGGGCGCGCGGCGCGAGGGCGCGGCCGCCTCCATGTGCGTCACCAGCACGTGCGGCACACATAGACAGTTACCTGGTGCGGTGCGGGCGTGCTGAGCGCGGTGAGCGCGCGGTGTGCGGCGCTGGGCGCGCGGCGCGAGGGCGCGGCCGCCTCCATGTGCGTCACCAGCACGTGCGGCACACATAGACAGTTACCTGGTGCGGTGCGGGCGTGCTGAGCGCGGTGAGCGCGCGGTGTGCGGCGCTGGGCGCGCGGCGCGAGGGCGCGGCCGCCTCCATGTGCGTCACCAGCACGTGCGGCACACATAGACAGTTACCTGGTGCGGTGCGGGCGTGCTGAGCGCGGTGAGCGCGCGGTGTGCGGCGCTGGGCGCGCGGCGCGAGGGCGCGGCCGCCTCCATGTGCGTCACCAGCACGTGCGGCACACATAGACAGTTACCTGGTGCGGTGCGGGCGTGCTGAGCGCGGTGAGCGCGCGGTGTGCGGCGCTGGGCGCGCGGCGCGAGGGCGCGGCCGCCTCCATGTGCGTCACCAGCACGTGCGGCACACATAGACAGTTACCTGGTGCGGTGCGGGCGTGCTGAGCGCGGTGAGCGCGCGGTGTGCGGCGCTGGGCGCGCGGCGCGAGGGCGCGGCCGCCTCCATGTGCGTCACCAGCACGTACGGCACCGGGTAGCGCATGCGCGCGCCGCCCACACGAACCTATGGCAAGCGGGAACAATACATTAGTAACACGGGACACTGATATGTTCAACAGCTTCAAACTTCATAATCTTAAAGATAGACAAAGAATGAAAAAGCAGTATGTTCACCTCGACGGCCCCACAGCCCTGTTCGAGCGGGTAGAGCTGTCGCCAGGCGTCTAGCAGGCGCGCCGTGGCCGCGTCGGCGTCGCTCCACTCGCGACCAGACAGCGTGCCCTCCAGACCGAAAGGGGCCAGGATCACTGCGGAAACACGGAAACATTACCCGATTGCCTGCGTAGGAGACAATGTTGATTTTCACAGATTGGCCTCTGAATCAAAAGTTGCTGAAAAGGGAGTTAGTAGCAAATGACTTATTCAAAAGGTTCTTGACCATTGTGTTCTATAAAAGATTTGCAATTAAAACCAGCAGCATTTAAGTAGCGTATATCCTGAAGCAAAATTTCCGATTTCGACGTTACCTTTGGCATCAGCCTGGTTGTCGGGCGAGTTGATCTTGGCCAGTCGCTTGGCGGTGAGCGTGCGGACGGGCGGGTGCTGCCGCACGTCCACCGACGCGCACACCGTGCTCTCGCCGTGCAGGAAGAACGCGAACGAGAACGACAGGTGCCATGGACTGGAAAACAGAGTACATACATACATTAATTAGAGGTTTGATGACACTGGAATAAAAAACATACTGGAATGTTATCTTAACAAAATCATGTATAATTTACGCTTGCTAGCTAAACCCACTTAAAATTCTAACAGTAGCAAACCCTCTTATAATATAAATTAACTTCAGAAAAAGCGTTGTGCTTTGCATTCCTTTAAGCATGTCTTTGACTTTCATTGGAAATTAACGAGTAAACTTATCAATAAGTAACGTAACAAAGTGTAACTTCATAACATGACAAATGTGGCTCGCGAGGGCGGTGCAAGGCGGCGCGGCGCGCTACCGCAGCGCCTACCGAACATAATATAGACGCGATGCCGCCCGTATCTCGCGACGACGGCAGCTTCAAATCAAATTGCCATCGATCGCGGAACACTGATATATTACTGCGGAGAACCTTCGTTGCTACGCGGTTTTTGCCCTTAGCCTTTAATATTACATTATGAGATGGAACTCTTTCAGTAAGGTTTAATTACTCTATAAACACCTTGGTACGATGATTTTGAAGAACACACCTTTCAGGGATATCTTTCAATCTTGAACATCGTATGTCTGAGCCAAGTCACGATAAAAAACAAACCTTCACACAAAATGTTTATTTTTTAAGAATAAAATGTTAGAAGGAGAACGAAGTCCCGCCCTAGTGTCTTGTGGGGCACGACACAGAGATCTTCTCGTTGCTATAGGAAGTGAGGCGTGTTGCCGCGACTTGATCCGCGACAGTACATTGAAGGAATTGTCGCGAATTTAACTTCCATATTCATACAATAATGGCACCACCGATTTTCGGTCACAGCGTTTACACATTCCTCGGATTCGAACCCGGGACACTGAGTTAGCAGTCGCGCACAACGACCGCTAGACCAACGGGGCATATACACAGATATTCAAATATTGCTTAACCTTCGAGAGTTTATAAACGCCTTAGAAAACTTTCTTGAACTTGCTAAAGCCAAAATAGTGCAGAATAACAGCGCCATAAGAATATTTAAATGTTGTGACAGTGTAAATAATTACAATAGGGCGATATAACATCACTGATTTGCTATCATCTACTATACAAAGTAGACAACCATTCAATAGACAGGAAAGGCCAGAATATTCAAATTGTCATTATGTAGGTCATTAAAGGCAAGAATATTACAAATGTACACTGTATAGTAGTAGGTGTTGGAAACAAATTTAAATATTGCTGATGACCAACGCATAGATGGGGGTATTTCCTCTGATGCAGATCAAGAAAATTTTGTTGGAAAGAAACGGCAACTTGGTTATTCCCAAGAACTACTATTGAATATACTCTACAGAACTGATTACTGTACATTGTGTACCACAAAAAAACAATCAACGTACAATAAAAATCTTACAGATACAATCAACGTCTGATAATTAGCTACCATGTAACGCGCACACGCAAAAGACAAGCGTGTCATATCGCTACCCAGACTTTCACTATCGGATGCTGTTGTTTAGTTAAATTAGTTCTTATTGTGTAAATAGTAAGGTGTGATATGTATTGTACCTCTTCCCAACTTCTTCTTCGTCGCCGTCGTAAGGTTGGACGAACCATTTGCCGAGCCGCACGAAGTCTCGCGACAGAAGACATCTGGAAATTAAACAAAACACACTCGATTATGTCAATGTTCGCTGTCAATCAGTTTATTTATGTGGGAATTGCAGTTGCTGCAATAGTTTGTAATGTAATAAGGGAATTATCTGGTACTTATTGTTTACTATTAACAGTTATTTTAACAAGTTTGTATGCGTTCAGACACTCATTGATCATGCATTTAGTGTATATTTTTTTGTTCAGTTCTCTATCAGACTTTTTATAAATTGGGTGAGAGTGCCTTCAAAGACTTTCTATCTTGTTAGTTGTTAATTTTGGTCAGGATTTAACTCCTACTCTACACCACCCGATAAAAATACGTACACACGTTAGGTAAGAACAAGTTTCTTAACCGAACCCTTCATAGTAACCAAAGAATTGAAATAAAAAATCTCATCTTCGGTTAACGATAGGCGATGATATTAAGAGAGGCAACATAAGCTATACAATTTCACAGTTCAGCAAGTTAGAACGCGAGATCTGGTAACATTTGCCAGTTTACGAGTGTATCACGTTTCTTTTATTGGCATACCGTTGAACGATAAAATAACGAGGCGCCGAGAACTGTGTTACATTTCAGCAGTATGAGAAAAAAGTATTTGCTGCGATTTTATCAACCGATTTTTGAAGTGAATGCATAGAGATTTCTATTGCTATCTGTGTAGTCAACGTCTGGCTATGCACCATCCAATTTTACTTAGAGCGGATTGTTTGCTTGAATGTCTCCGTTGCTATTTTACATTTTAATATTATTTCAATTCGTGGCCAGTATAAATGCAAAGCACATATTTGTTTTGCACAAAATATCCGATAAACGAGTTATCTGCTACTGTACATTATCTGTCTGCGATCGAGGTAAATTCGAAAGCTTTTGCACACAAATGCATGGCACACTGTGTGCATAAAGCAAAGCATTTCCATAGTACATGGTATTTCCAAACTCGAGTATATGCGATCTAAAGACGATATAGTAGCGCGGGCGTGTCGTAACTCGACTATTGATTATATTACCATAGCGAACATTATCGTGTCACCGCCGAACGCACTGTAACTGACACGTTAAACTGACGAGCAAGTGCTGCCTGTACGCTTGCTGGTAAATAATGTGAATCATTAGTGCAACAAACAATGCGGCGATGTAAGACAGATGCAGTTTTCAATTTACATACATTTTGAAACCAGTGTATGCCCATAAAAGCGACATACGAGTTAAAATTTTATGCAGTTGCTTTAATTACTTTATTCAGTGGTGTTGTGTTAATTGTTAATAAATTTCGCATGTTGGAGAATGTCCCAAGTGCATGCTAGTTAACCTCAAGAACTATTTCGGTGTCTGAATGTGCGAACAGGGCTATTAATTTTCTAGAATTCTTGCTTCTTTGCTGCTAATTGTTTTAATTATTTTTTATTGGACACTACTAGGTTCAAGTAAATAAGCTAGTTTCGTACGTCGACCAGAAAGCCGTTTTCCTCTATATTTTAAGTTTTGAAGTAGGTACATAGGTATGTGTTGTCATAAATTACACCCTATGCAAATAAAGAAGATAAAATTCCTACATGCAGCCTGTACGTTAGATTTTCTTTGATTCAAAATATGAAAGTTGGTACCAAGTGCAACTGGCGGAGTATAAAAATGGATGCACAACAGATAATGTATTAGTTCGTCGATAGTTTATTTCGAGCGATGCCCCTGTCTATCTTTAAATGTACGCACTCAACTGTATCTAATACAATTGTAAACATTACTTTTACCCGTGACTCACAGTACGAGTTTTCCGTTTATTATTTCATCCCCAAATTGAATTTAGATATTTAGTTATAATTAAGTATACCGTCTGTTTGGTCGTTATTTTCCTCTTTATACGATTTCTAAAGTCCATTGAGACTGAATTCATTACAATTATGTTCACTGGTAACATTGTACAATTTATCAATGCGTGATTCATGTTAAAGTAATTAATATTACATGGAACAGCTTGCGTAAGCTATACTGTAACTGCAATGACGCGAGTCAAGTAAAGAGAACACCCAACGACTGCCCAACCGATTTACATTAACGTTTAATATAAATTACCATAGTGCTTTGCACTCGAAATATATTCAAAAGATTGCAAACACTATTTATACTCAACACTTGAGTATCAAAGAGGTTGACTGCTCACTCAGGCGCAGCGAGGGCATTCGAGGCGCCGACATACAGCAGTGCGAACTGCCATCGTAACGGGAGAGATTTAGGTGCGCGCGCGCAGGTGCCCGCGCCACAACTATGCACACATAACACTACTCAGGAATGCGTTTGCTACGCTTTGAATATGCATCAAACAGGTGCGAATGTATTTTTTGCCGCGCTTGGTGTTATCGGAAACAATTCAGTATTCAAATAATAGACTCATTAAACTGTCGCCTTTTCTTGCTGCTTGCAAGATGTAATAAAATAGATGGTTTGAGCACCAATTGTTCAGTTTTTGCGACTCGTTTATTGCTTCTCAGCAAAAAGTCAGCCGGTTCAGATAACCAAGCAGCCAGTTGTAAAATTTCTTTTTCACAACGACAGCACGCTAATGTGAAGCTAAGCAGCATTTTATTGCAAAGTGAAAATTATTTAAATCCAGGACCTTTGGGCCCGGAATATCACAAGCATACTCAATTAAGTCATTCAATGTCGTCCATTTAGCATATCTGGGGGTCTTTGAACCAGTTTCAACGAGTTGCCGGCCTCAGAAGTGTGGCTTCGGTGGCCGGTACTCGTAAAAAGGCTGTAAATGTAATTTGCGAGTGCTTAAACGGCATAAAAACCGTAAAAAAGAATTCAGGATCAGATCTGCATACTTTCGCATAAAGTTCGGGAAAACTTAAGTTTGAAATATATCGGCAAGAGTGATTTGATCACGAAACATTAACATCTCTGGAAACCAAATCGGGTTGACTGCATATGTAGAAATTCAGCATTGCAGAATGCAAACATTACAATTGGTATTCAGAATAATTAATATAAGGGTTAAAGTGAATTGTTATTTTATTAAACAGGGGACTGTTGGTGTTTATATCGTATATAAATAATTAAATAATAAAAGCGTAGGGTGTTTAGTTCCACATTTCTCGTACATTATGATTTTTATACAATTTACTATAAATGCGTGTTTTTTAACGATTGTTTTTCTATAATCACCTACTATAAGGCACCTCAGTATTTGGTAGGCCTTTTTACTGCAACTGATTATTTTGGACCTGAATACATTAACTTGTGAGTACTTAGCAATCCCTGACAACAGTTAGCATTTCAATCACAAAAATTACCATAAAACCTGTCTATGGTGATATCGTGTTTTGGGGTCTAACCATGCCCCAGCGAAAATTACGACTATAAACTATCCTAAATGCATGATAGCTACTATAAAACCGTCAAGCTGTACGCGTGATATTGTCGCAGTGTCGGGATCGCATCCCCGGTTCACCGGCACGCATTGTTTCTTTGACGCGCCGCCAGCCGCCACTGGGGGTCAACGACTCGTCTGGATTTCGTTCATACGCCGAGATTCCGTCGCTCACCGCTCCCGACGGAGTCGCGAGAAGGCGATGCATGAGCTACTTACGTCATGTGTAGTACCATAGTGTTTGAATAGTTATTGGTACATCAAGGAACTGATACGGCAGGAAAATTTGGACAAGATCTGCCGGATATACGTTGAAGCAGTTGTGACTCATCCAGTTTTTCCTGTTACTCACTTACTATTTGCCAATTTTTCAATTGATGACCGGCGTGGAAGTTTTGCGAATTACATGCTGAGCAGTCCAATACTGATATTGTCCTTGAAAATGTTCAAGGGCAGGTAATAAAAAATGTAGGTCACGTTTCTTTCTTTATAATTTAATTCGTCATTTCCAATTAATACGTTTTCATTTCATCGATACGTATTGATAAAGTTGATTGAATGAAATGGAGTATAAAGTAAGGGATACACTTTATAAGTTAGTCGTCCAAAAATTCAAAAGAAATAACTTGCAGCAATAGCCGTTCAATTTTGTATAATAAAGAGATAAAAACATATTCAAGAATTATAAAAATGGTGGCAATTATTTAAGTATCGAACTCAAATAAAATAACTAACAATTAAAAAAACTATGCATTTGTAATTAAATTGATTGGTATTGCAGACGAGCGACCCGAACACGTACAGATTCAAATTTGGAACATTTATCCGATATCGAATTGAATACCGATATTATCAATAGCGGCAGCATTTTAAACGAGTTAGTTTCAAGTTTACCGGCCGGCTGAAGATTATGCGGCAAAAAACGACATTACAACGCCCCGCGCGATTCGTCGGCCTTCGTCTCGTACGGCGCGGAGGCTACGAGAGATGCCGATGCGCCCGCACACCAGGTGCAGCATTAGGCGCGCAAATTGCAACGGAGCAAACGACCGCTAATTACCCCTCTCATTTCGTTTGTTATAATTATAAAACGATTCCGAGTGTCGTGTTAATTAGGATACGTTACATGCGACTATTCATTACATTTAACATACAGTCTTGCAATCTGTTTCCCGGAATATCATTAATCAATGCGAAGCGTCAAGAATAGATTTGGCGTTGTCTACCGGTGCTATTAATCACAACATAGCCGTGTCTGCATCAATTAGCAAGTTTCTAGTTAAAGAACTAATGAGGCGAAGCAGTGTAACTAGCAAAAATTCAACTGAATTCAAAATATTAATCTATATCTCCCAAATGAATCTATTTTTTCAAAACCATCCATTTGCAATTATTAATGGCCAATGTAGATAACTAATAGAATGGACTAACAGAGTAGTTGCGACTAACTTTAACTGTAAAATCTTCCACAGATAAGTATTTACAATAACACAACAGTTAGATAAAATTGTGGAGATAAATTTTGCTACCTCGAACTTGCGACTTTTTATCGCAATAGATAACATGACAACTAGAATAAGCATTAGATATCTGCAGTGTTGCAGATAGGTGACTATCTGTCAACAAATGTGTCTAATCTATACTCGATTTAGTTTATATTAAAAATATATGTTTTGGGTAAAGTACTTCAAAACACTGCAGCAAGTAAATTATAATTACAAAATAAACTTTCATTTGATTTTCCAAACTGAGTTTCCAATCATGGACCGAGTATTGTTCCTTGCGGAACACCTACCGTAAGTACGACTCTGAATACGAAATGTGTTTGTGAACGTACAAGAAGCATTCACGGAGCGGTCAATAGGAATGATTTCATAATAAATCACAAGCAATTAGCTCGCTAGACGCATTGGAACTAAGTGCGCGCGCGACGCTGACAGTGTGACACGCATCATCGAGTTCAAATTGTGTACTCGATCGGCAACGATCAACAAGTTATTAGTTAGTACCGTACAGGTTTTTCAATCACATCACGTTTTTGTTGCGAATGCTTAATAGTATAACGTTTGAGCCGACCAATTGTACAACAGTAAAATCAATGCAGAGGCAGTAGGATTGGTTAACGTACGTCGGTGCCTACTAGTCATAGACCAATGAAGTCCAAGTAAATTACAATTAATCGCTGTTTTGATTAGTTGATGAGCATTCTGTGAATGATTCATGGTTGTACCTTTCAATAAGGTTGTGAAGAGCCTTGAAGAGCAGCGAGCGACATTCGTACGAGAGTCCACTCTCCCACGATCCCTGGTCACCTTCTGAAAATAAAAAAGAAACATACATGTAGATTACTGAACTGAAAGTCTAAAAATATAAATAGTGAGGAGTAAGTCAAATAGAACATCTCATTAACCTTGACCTTGCGTACTTTACCTTGCAAATTTAGTAACTGTTCTAGCTTTTTCTAAGGGTAGATCCCTTATATCTTCTATTAAATTATTTAATTCCTTAATTCAAGATTCAATTAAAATTAAAATAAACATTCAAGGCCGAAATGACAATGAAAATGCCCGCAGTAGCGGAACGCAGACCCGAGAGGCGATAAAATCGGGTTGTTGCAATGTGGTAAGTAAAGCTAGAAATAGCTGTTGTTGCATTCTCAATCGGAAGATAAACTCGGCCTATCACCGACGTTAGATGCGAAAACAAAACGGCGCGCGCGACGTTGCCACTCCGTCGCCGTAGCGCCATCCTTTTCTAGCTAGGAGGCGGGGCGGGGGCGACCCATGTGACGTCATGCAGTCGCTCAGCGCACGTGCTTGTGTTTGTAGCGCGCGCCGCACACGACACACATGCGAGCGTTGCTTAGCGCCCGCTTACTATTTAATTGACATTGAATTTTATATTCAAAACAATACTAATATGAAGGATAAAAACATGTCCTATCCTAGTACTAACGAAGTGTGCAATCAATTTTTGAAATGCATTTTAATTTGCAATGAAGTAGAGTGTATGCTTAATGAAACTGAACAAAACTGTAAAGTTAATGAGTTATTACTGCGGGTTATCGTTCATGCGCCCCGCAATAACTCTGCGCCGTGATAAATAGATAGTACACAACTGAAGAATTTTACTAACGTTTTTCGGCATTAGTTGCTGTCGTACTGGAGCGTTTCCAAGCGTTCAGCCTTGACATTCGTGCTCCAGGTGTAAGCTTACCATCGCGTCTGTCTCAATTAAACTTTCTTTTCCACAATTAGGACACTAATGGTTGTATTCATTTTCTAAGCAGCACCTGCCTGCTTCTCGGTTTTAGGTTTCTTTACAATAAATATGACAAAAAGTAACTTCGATTTAACGAAATAAGAAATACCCATGTCGTCACATTGGGGATCCACAGCGGGCCTCTTTTTTTCTTTATTCCGACGATTATTGTTGCCAAATAATTAGAAACTAGTCTGCTAACTAGACACTACTAGTCACTAGTCAAGGGCATCAAGTGGCAGAGCCAGACCACTTACATGACCGTAACAAATAAATGAAGGTGTCCTCTTTTGTTCCTGATTTATAGTGGAATCATAGGTGAGAAGTAGCAAAGCCTTCCAGCTGTCCTAAGTTATTACTTATAATTCTACCCGTCAAAGAGGACTTCCTTACAATCCATTAGTTTTAATTAAGTAAATAACTTAATCCAATCCGATGCATTGGGTATAGCTTCAGTGATAAGTGCGGTGATTATCCAAGTACCGCTAGTAGGTACGTAAGTGCTACTAGTACGGCACTGCAATTATTATTGAGCCGGTCGGTTCGGCACCATCGACTCCATCTCCCAAGGCCGTTAACGCAACAAACGGTACGATTACTGTATACCGATATCGATATACGTGAATACCGGAGCGTGTCACGACTCAGCTCGCACCGTGGTACCATCGCGATTGAAGTCCACTATGAATTTTGATACCGATCGAAACAGTTATGAGTAAATCAATTTTTCTCCTGACCAGGCTTATAGCCGTAATAGGACATTTGATAGGTTTCTTTGGTCGAAATATGATTACGCAGCAAGTAATTTCCACACGCCCCGATTCCGGTGACTTCATATAGCTTTCTGAAAGCAACCCTGCAATAAAAACCAACCAGCCAAATTCTATAAGTTCGATACTTAATACTTACTTTTATGTTCTTATTTGAACAATGCATTGTCGAAGAAAATCAAAGTTGTTTAAAAAGCGATTTTGACTGCCGTCCAGGTTTGTTTATTTGGTGTTTGGTGTGTGCTAGTGCATTTGTTTGGAGTGCAATAACGAAGATAGTTTAAGGTTCAAGGTCGCATATTTTGTCGCGGTGTAACGGCGGTGGTTGGCACTACCTAGCGCCGGGATCGATAGCGGGCAGACGACGCGCGCCGCCGCGTACCCGCCTCCACACCGATGTGAACGCAGTAATCGCCATACGATTATCACTATTGTTGCCTAAGTATTATTTGTTTGCTGCCGCGTTGCGGTTAATGTCGGCGATAACACGCTGATAACAGACGTCGAGACTAACATTGAATGCGAACTGATAAACGAAGCTCGGATTGTGAAGCATTTGTCATAGTGCTTGTCGACCAAACGTTTGTCAGAGATGCTATAATAATGTTGGCTAGGTGAGGAAATTGAGCGTGTCGCAGGCAATAAATATGGTATTTAACGATCGGCTGGTAGCTAGTAGACAGTGGAGCGGGAAGATTTATCTGCGGTGACAATGCAACAACATTATCGGTGGGCACGTGGGCCGGAGTGCGGAGTGCGCTCTGCGGCCTGCAATAGCATCGTCTCTTTCGCACTGCAATGTTTGGAACAATCTCCGTGTCGCGTCGCTGTGTTCTACTAAGAGCACACTTTCGCAACATCATTGACTGCTTTAATTTTGCGCCACTGCGTAAAGTCACCCAATTATCTGGTCCTTTCGAAGCTGTTACGATCTGTAGTTGGATTTCGTGTTGAGGTATTGAGTAAGTGGTTAGATCAATATATAATTCTAGTTAAATAAAATAAACAATGTTTTGAGAATTACTTTAAAAAGCTTTGTTAACCTTCTCAGCAGACTGCTAGTATGAGCGAGATATTCGTGCGTTATCTATTTAGCAGCTGTCATCAGTTTTGACAGGTGTAAATTAATAGTATTCTTTATTTATTGTAGGTACTTCGCAATAAATATTTTATTGTAACATCAGTCCATCTTAACCTTGACTTGGGTGCTATCTTGATTCTTTTACAAGAGAAATACATCTTGAATGAGAGCAAAACGAAAAAATAAATAAAAGTAAGAGATCCTGCAGCGACAGGCGGCGAAAAATAGTAAACAATCAGTGACAGCTACATACATAGGCGGGCGGTGCGACATGGCAACGTCGCGTTCAAATCCGCGCGCTTTGTTTACAACCACCGGCGGGCGAGGTTAACCGCTGCGGTAACATTCGCCACGACACGCCGGCGAGCATGGGAGCCGCACCGCCGCACCACGCACCCGTCGCCAGCCCGACATCTAGATAATTATGTGCGGGTTAACATCACCGCTGAACCGGTTCTTACACCAGCTAATAGAAGGATATCTAGGTAGTTGCGTTTCACAAAAGAAACAATCGAAAAGATTACTTAAGTCTTGTTAAAAAGGGAGGGCGGCATTCGGTTTGAATAGGCGGATACGGGCATTTAACCCGGTTCGGCGCCGCCTGATAATGTAATTCAAGATCGTATCGAGCGCGTGGAAATCTGTCAATTCGCGCGCGCCCTATGCGGCTGTGGATCGGGCTCAGTCCCTCCTGTGCGGTGGCCGTGTTGTTGTCTCGGTCACGCACACCCACGTGCGCGCGTGACGTCACTAGCGCGTCGCCCCGTCGACGTCACGGACCACTCGCAATCCGCACCGGCACGGAAGCCCTAACAGCCCTACCCTCGACTGAACAGATTCTCACTGCCAAACTGTTGTATATTAAGATCTAACCTTGATGCGGAGATCAGAATGGTGACATACAAATATCTAGTGCTTTACTCTAATAGGCATGTATTTTCTAAATCTTTGATAGGATAGAGCGCTTCTAAGAATAATCATGTCATAAAAACTGATATCGATAATTCTAAAAATGTCTTATTTTATATCAGTGATGATAAAACAAACCCTTTAAAAGAGCAATCGAAAACAAATAGAACACAAATAGTTGCTAGTTCGATGGTAGCAAAGATCTGTTCGAAAGTTAACATGAGTATATGTAGTTGTCAGCAGTCCTGTCGGCATCGTTAGGTACGAGCGGGGCGGATCTCGGCATCTGCGCGGAGTCGCGGCGAGACACGCAGCTGTACGGCCCACCCTCGCGCTTTTGTTTCTACTCCACACACCACTTGATGGCTAATGGTTATGTCAGACGGGTAACGATGCGACTCAGATGCGGGGAAGATTGGGGGCAACGTTTGAAACAATTTTTAAACCAAGAATGTGATCTACTTTTATTTACAACTTCATTGAAACATTTCGTGATTCATTTAGTGATAATAACACTTTGGTATTCCAATGGCAACAGAATGGACGATAGGATTCTTGTTGTGCAAGTTTTTAAACTCTGATTATGCTCGCTTTCCACAGCGGTCTTGCTGGATGGTTATAACCGGTTAATAAGATATTCTTCTCTGCGCAATTCCACCGTCATGTGATGCCCAGGCGAGATGAAATCCGAGAAACAAATATGCAGACAGATTTTCGCATTTATAATGAGCCGCGTGCTGCAACGAAAAGAATTAAAATTCGATTGAATGTTTTGAAATACAATAGAGTAGAGTCACGAATACATCAGTGGCGTTTGTCGCAATCTATAATGGACAACGCGCAATACTGTTATGGTGTCAGACATGACTTAAGTGAGACGAATCAATAATAACGGAACGGAACGGAGGCGGTACACTTTGGCCATGTTTGCGTTTGAAATTGGAAAATAATTATGCGACCGATAGAGAGAGCCACCGATCGATACGCAGCAAGCGGGCGGTGCGCACGCGCATCAATAAATAGCCCGATCCGGTGCGCGCCCATCGATACACGTCACGAGCATTTTATTAATAAAACGCCGAACAACGCGCGGACGCACCGAACGTTCAACAACCCCGCGCCACCGGCTTCTTACGCGCACTCTTTACATAGTTACATCACATACTACCATCTGACCTGCTCCACATTCACAACTGTTCACATCGCGCTAAAATCACACTACACTCCACACTCATATTTATGCGCATATACGGCGACGATGACAGTCTAAAACGAATGTAGAGCCTTCCGTCTGGTGACAGTAGCACCGTTATGAACTATGACAATATTCCGTCTTCGACGCGGCAAGGAGGCTGCGATTCCCACGGCCTCGGAACCCACGTACATTGCAAAACTTACGTACATATGTATACATTGAAGACATTGTTATGAGTTGTCTACATTTGATTCCATGTAACCACTCAATGGTTGAGAGGCATTACAGGCAGCGGTGGTTGTTGAGAAGAATTACATAGTAACGGTAAAGTACAACGGTCTGTCAGATTACTTGTTTAAAGTAAAGCAGTTCTCATTAATTTTACTGTCACGATTAGGTTATAATTTCAATTCCATATTATTTAGCGAGCAGTCAAGCGTCTGAAATCAAAATGGGCGTTAGAAAGTGCAGTGCGTGTGTTTTATTGGAACACAAAGTACTCGATGCCCACAATAACCGCGATGGTATCGACGCGGGCGCAGTCAGCCCACGCAACTCAAACTACCAATTATTAATAAACCTAACAGGCCGTTTCCACACTCTCATGATTTACTTGACCAAGTGGAACACTATGATATGGTAATTTTCGGGCGAAAGCAAAATATCCCTCTATTTGTAGTTAACGTGTAGAGAAATACTTGGAATGATTACGAAACGTTATCATGATACGTAGGCACCGACGAAAGGAAGAAACCAACCTTATCTGCACTAACTCATCACAAACAGATCATCCGCGGTGAGATAACGTTTGTTTTAGATAACAATATCAAAACTGGTATACTTTGGACAATAGATACAAATTACCACTTTAATATGGACTAAAATGATAAATATAACAATTTACTTATATTTGATAGAAAGCGTGACTTTGTTCTACAATTATACAAGGAAATGTAACAAAACTTGTCCAGAAAAAAAAAACTGTTTCGTGCAAGATTCATCGATCAGAAATCCCTTATTTGTGGAGGGCATACCATGGCATGGACATCAAACAGGTGTACTAAGGGTCAACGACTGCGCCCCGGCCACCGCCGCTCGAGGTGAAATAATTCATCTAGTCCATTCGACACGGCGCGAGGCACCATCGGAACACGGCCTGGTATGGTGACCGTCACATACAACATACATTCCCATACAAATCGATCATGGGTAATGGAATTGCGGAAAGGCCAAACGTAATCGCGCATACCCATCAACAATAATGGAATCGTGAGTTCGATTTCATAAAATTAAGGGACAAACACATTTGACACAAAAACCGAACTCAGCATGATGACGGGACCATCAAATAGGAGAATAATGAACATAAAAAGTAACCAAAACCTGTTTAAGCACGTCGGTTGAAATTTAAAACAGTAGAGTTCAGTGACAGGCGGACAACACGTAAACGGCCATCAACAGGCCCATTGTCAGGAATTCGGGCGACGAGC
Source organism: Heliothis peltigera (assembly GCA_958496145.1). Taxonomy (NCBI): domain Eukaryota; kingdom Metazoa; phylum Arthropoda; class Insecta; order Lepidoptera; family Noctuidae; genus Heliothis; species Heliothis peltigera. The sequence continues at coordinate 1,377,479 of OY292326.1, read as the reverse complement.
CGGCGCACGCGCACGTTACATTTATCGTCGACCAATTATATTGGGACTTGAAAAGCAAACGTGTTTGCTAAAAGCTCTTGAAGTTCTTCAAGAGCACAAAGTATTATAAAAGATATGCAAAATTATCTAAGCATACAAACGCCGTGAAGCGGTGCAGGCAAACCAGCTCTCGAGTAGTCCTTGAACATCTGTCTACATAACGCTTTACACGTACAGGACATGTGTAGCAAGGATCAGGTGTCGCGCCGCACTGACCGTGGGCAAACCCTGCCTGACGGGTTACGGAGCCGGTCGCCTCACCCGTCTGCCGATACGAGAAAGTAAAAACTCAAATATTTCGATACATCAAATGGTACCGATAATGTACGTAAAAACAACGCCTATTACGAAGGATTGCAATCGGAGAGATCGACGGAAAGGTCGAAAAAGAGAAGGACGGCAACGATGAGACAATTAGAATTAAAGTGAACAATGTTGCATGAACAAAAAGATCTAGAGTGAGGCTCGTTACGGATAACGAGGCATCCTCCGAGGCGAAGGCGAAAAGAAACGATTTAATTGCGTCCACAATTAGCCTACAAAACAACCTGTTGCGTTCGCATTACTAAAGCGATCAAATGAGAGAAACAAGTGATACCTTACATTTTGATAAAGGGAGATTATTTACATCAACCCTGACGTTAAGTAACATAGGATTAGTCACGTTAAATGTCATATGTATCAATTTATTCGCGTTATTTTAATGTAGGTTTAAAGAGGAGGAGCTGGCGCGTGAATTAGCGCTGGATAAAGACAAAGCACGTGCAACGGGAGCCACTAAGCCGCAGCAGGGTAGCGTGCATTAATCGGCTAATTAGCCTCCTCTCTTAACTCTGATATTACTGCGTCTAGACGTATTCCGGCTTTGTTGTAAACTTCAAGGGGAAGTTGATAAATGAAGCTTTAAGTTTAATTGACAAAGTATGAACATAAAAATACAAAGTTAAGACCGGAATCCGAAACTAGTGTACTAAATAATAATATGCATTCAAATAGATCATTTACATTAGGCTTAACTGACGCTTAGCTGTTAACGAATTTTCTTTCATGCAGCATAGTTTATTATTGAAGACAAAATGTCGGTGTTTTCTATTAAAATGCTCTTATATAACCATAAAAACAAATTCAAAATATGAGAGTGACGAAGAAAGTTTCAAAGAATAGCACTAAAAGTTTAGTTCGTATTGGCCTACTCAATGAACTTGGGAAATTTTACTAGACGTTGGCATGAGGCCAAGAAAACATGATGGTTACGGGGGCAGATGGCAGATGGCGCGTGTGATCGCCTGTGCGACACGGACCTGCCACGGAGGCTATGTAATCATTGATATATATCAACCGTTGTTATAACTCTGTCTCCGCCGTTTGATCGAGTTGGTGCCGCAGCCCCAGCTGTTGATATAATGTGTTTGTTTGAAAGCTTTCGTATGGCCCTGATTAGTTACAGGGTCGAGGCCATTTCAATCATCGGAAATATATTTTGGAATCCTTAAAAATTTCCAGTAAAAATAATTGTTGAGTTCTGGTTCTTGGCATTTGCTAAAAGTTTGGCGTGTTTTCGTTATAATTGAAAATACTGGAAAAAGAAAAAGAGGTTCCCTCGCGACCAAGGCGGCTGTGGTCAGCAAGGACGTTGCAGTGTCCTCTCATCGCCCCGTTTTTGTCATGGAAAGGCTTGACGTAATCCAAAGATGAATATCAATAACTGTGTGGCTGCGGGGTTGTACACAAATCGGTGTGTTGTGTGCGGGGGTGGTATCGATCAGCGTGCGGCCGGCGCGCCACCGGGCCGGGCCGGGCGGGAAGCGCGCGCCGGTACGTGCGACGTGCACTTATCGCCGTCTTCACACCTAATTTATCGCGTGTCGCCATCGAAGCGCTGTTTGTATACACTGTTATGATGCCCCGGCACACGGTTGATACCGCATATGTACATATTTTTATGCGTTATTACACAGTGTTATGATATTTTATGAGACTTTCGTAAAGTTGTTTATGTCAAAAGCTCTAATCGAGAGGGAGTGGATAAAGTTTGTTTTATTGAATACACGATGTAATAAATTGAATATGCATATGATTCTAATCTGACTCATAGGACGCACCTACTGTTGTTTTGAGGTCTGCGTATTATGTATTCGTATAGTTGGGTTAGTGAACTTTATTGAACAGTAAATACAGCATCTAAACGCGGAGACGTTATGCTTAATCGCCCTTAAATATAATCCGATATAACCTTTTTTTAAAAGTAGGTACCTATTATGATATCCAAACGTCCTACTTATAAAAACATAATATATTTACCTGTGTAGTATTTAATAGTGGTTCAAGTTACATAATTACTGTAGCGTTAGCAAGGGGAAGAACTGCTACCAGAACAGCAAGACAATATTAGATCAGCTGTTATCTTATGCGGTAGCCATATACACACGACAAATATTTTTATTTACTGTGTAACAACAACTATTTGTGTTGGTATGATTCCGTGAAGGTCGCTGGACACGTGGTCGACACGTAAATTAGATCGGGTGCGTGAGGGCGCGCGGCTGCGGGGGTTAAGACCGGCCAATAGGCGACCAGCGGACAGGATCGATAGAAGGCCGCGCCCGCGCTCGCATCCGCACCCGCGTCCGCGCGCTCCGTGCGATTGATCCAAACACCACCCGATTCGTAACCAACCCTTGTCCTTGTATTGTTCAAGTGTTTCGGCATGAAGGCTGCCACACACCAAGTGAAAGGGATGCAGTTACATGGAAACAAGTGGAAAAAGCTTTTCTGGTACTTAACCATATGTTTTGAGAATAATGCGGAGAAATAATAATATCTTTGTACCGCAAGTTTATCCAAAAGTGGGGTGGGGCCCACCTGGTCAGCATTGGTTTCGATTCGAGACAAATAAAGGACGACACGTAGCTCCTATTTATGAAGAACATTGTTATTGAGCGGCCAAATGGATCGAAAAACCGGCAGTTTCGGAAGACATTACCTCGAAAATGGCGATATTCTCGTCTGAATAAATGTTCGAGATACAAAAGCGTGTCGGTATGATGAGGGCGAGCGATAAAGTGGCTAGTATACCGCTGCTGTATTAATAATTAAGGCGAGGGCGGGCACACGGGGGTGCACCTTGACACCCCTTGAACCCGACCGCTCGCCCACCTCCCCGCTATTTGCATGCGCCAGCCCGCCAGGTGTTGAGATATACCAGTAATTGGACGGTCAATTTGATTTCATAGAAATGACTGCGATAAATCATTCCGGATCGCAAATATATTTAAACGGATTGGGTTAACATAATGTATTTACGATTTACTAGGCACGTTGAATGATGAATATTTAGCTCAATGGAAATACTATTAGTCATTTGTGCCATTAGTGTTAACAAAATAATTTAATCGGTCACTTTACGTATTATTGCAGGTAGAATAGTTGACAACTGATTGAGCACTACAAATTACTCTTTTGCTTAATTTGCTAAACCCTGGTAATTGTTGTGAGAATTTTCAGATCGAGGACTAGTGTGACCTTTATTAATTTCATTAGCGCAGCGATAAAGCTGTTCCATCTGAGTCGTGAGCACGCCCACACGGGGTGGGTATCGTGACATTTGCACCCCCGAGCCCGCGCACCGCCCTCCGTCCCCCTCGGCCCACGTGCCTCACCCGAACAATATACCAAGTAGCCTTCGGGCGTCTTCGGAGGTTACTAATATTCATAGTAAACAATGAGTAACATTTTTGTAAGTATTAGATACAAGAGCTTTGATAACGTGACCTTGTAGGGTGTTTACGATATCTCATAGCATTATGGAGGGTTGCAAATCTTGAGTTTAAGCAAAAAAGTAAAGCATTGACTAACACTTCTCAGCTGAAAGCTAAATGGACAACTTGCAACAAGCACCTGTAAGTTCAAGTTACATAACAGGTTTCACAAAAGCGTTTAAAATTTAACTTTTCAGCGTCATTCAGGCAATCCTTGCTATCGCAAAAAAATGAAAATATACGACATAAACAACGAACAAAAAAACCGCACTTTGGCTGCAGAGTTTCGCGTCCGCAAATCGGCCCCCTTGCATCCCCCGGCGTCGAATCGTCGCGGCGTGGGGTTGGCCTAAACAGATTATCCGCTGTCGCGTCCGCCGGCGGGTCAGGCCGTTAATCTCCGCGCAAATAGGCTCACGTACGACCGTGGAACTGTGGTACCCGCTAAAATTATAACCGCCGCTGGACGGTTAAATATTAAAGGGAGATCGCTACCACCGATATGCAGCCGAGACGTGTTAATCTGTGTTTTTATAAGGGTAAGCCGCGTGTTACTGAGTACTTATTGTTAATAGGGATATATCAGCATGTCTTCATTTTAGGACGGCAGTATATTAAAAGAGGATGATATCACATAGTTACAAACAAGGATATGGAGGGAATGGAAGTTTGAGATCGTAAGTAGCAACATTCTAAAATAAAATGTTGAATGAATAACCAATGAAGCCAATTTAGCAAGTTCATAGAAGAGATCGGTTTGCCGATTGTCCGGAAACGAATGAAAATTCAATACCAGAGACAGACCCTCAATAACGAGCTTGCATGTCTAAGTTAACTCTATAGAGTAATCAATTGTGAAGTCAAATGTATTTCGTTGGCCGGTACGAACGGGAAATTGCCATACGTCCGGCTATTTCCGTCCGTCCGCAGTCGCGCGTACGACAGAACGCTCCGCGACCTTCGAATGCAGTTGCATACACAGCGAAAATGTTCACAGTACCAAGGAGTGCGGACACAACGTTCCCACCATCACCTTCAACATTGTCAAATATGCAACTGATCCTGTTTTAAAATGAGCGAGACCAGTTTGTAAGTTCGCTAAAAATAAATCCGCTGCAACGCTATAGTGGTTTGGGAAGCTCATTTGTTAATGAGAGTCAGAATGTAATAACCCTGATGATTAACTTCGGTAATGATAAAATAAATGGTTATTATAAACAAGCCTCCTAACGTATTATATGATGCAGATTGTGTATTGCGAAATCACATTATACGAGTACAATAAAACATAAATGATAAACTCTAACGTCGCCGGAACGTCCTTGCGGTACCCGTTTCCATATAAGCGGAAACTGGGTGACCGGGAGAGATTTATCGTAGCAATAACGGACTTATTTTTAGAACGATCCTCGAGTGTTTCCACTCCAAAATAGCTCCACATCAATGTGCAAATACATCGGAAGACCAAATATTTGTATTTTTGATTACATTGTACGTTAATCCAAGATCTAAACAGACAGATTGCGCTTAAATTGCTTTTTATCTTTTGTTACTTGCGTAACTGGTCAAATTTTCAGCGAATTAAATTCTTGATGCGCAATATGCTTTCCTAGAAGTAATCCGCTAGGGTTCAGCAGTCTATTTGTATGCATATTGACACCATTATTTGAATTTATCTATATACACATCCAAGACGCGTAATCAGCCCTTTAGTTAACTTGGCAACGTTTCAACAAGCGACACATGCCATGCCATGCTCATGTACTCTCGTACAGTAGCCATGACAGTGAGGCCGATCTGAAAGCACTTCCTTTAGTACGTCAAGGACATGAATAAGAGGACTTTGACCGACGTTGGGACAGTATTTTACTGAAGCATATTAGCATGTAACATGTTGTTAAACCCTATAGAAATGGTTGAAAAGAATACAAGCTTCCCACGCTCGATTCAATTGTGAGACACGGAGCTCGATATTGCGGCGGATAATATTCTTATTGCTTATGTCTGGTACTCAAGCAAATCGTAATTTGCTCTAAACTATTCATCCTGATAATTTAATAAAAAAATAAATTCGGAATTTAGAAGCTAGCATTAAAAATAATAATAAAAATTGTACATACAAAATGCCCAAGATAACAATATAAACATAAATAAGAAACAACTACCCGCAAAAGAAAATGTTATTAGTATTACGCAAGAGAATTTCCACTCCTTAGGAAAACTTATTAAGATATTGATTGGAGGAGGGTAAGTAGTAACGAGTTCCGATGTGGTGGCAAGCTCGCAAATAGCGTCATTCAGTTTTTAACATGTGTATCGGCAGGTCGTAACCGAGCGGATAACACGTTTACTGTTACTTAGCACATAGGTGCGATATTACACAACTTTTCCTATCAACTGACGCCTTTGTTGCTTACTCGGTCGAAACTAGTGTATTGTGTTATTGTTGTAGTTTTAAAGTTTTAGGTGAATGGTCTTAATTTTTTGGTTAAAAATGTATGAAATTATTGTCGCTATTTAATGCGCATATTTGATAGAATATTGCAAGTTTTACACCTATAAACAGTGTTGATACTTGAATCGCTAATTGATAAAACAGAAATCCTTGACATTAACACCAAGTTATTAGCAAAAGAGCAATAATCTGGTGTTTATCTAACGGGCGGCTATCAACCTATCGAGTGGCATGTTGACTAATAGAATCGCAAGGTTGAAACAATTGAGTCGACGACGGCCGCCAGCGCCCGTAGGAGTCCGTAATAGGACTGCGCACGGGCCGAAAGCCTCAAGGGCTAGCAATTTTGTAAGAAATATGAGGCTTGTTTTGAAGGATACCGCATTTGAACGGTTCATGATAGAACAAAACAACTGACTATAAATCGATGCTTATGATATGGCGAACTGAAAACATTATTTGTCCATGATATATGGTAGATATTACTTCTTTTGTACAAAAATCAAATTAGGTGACAAAATCACAGCTGTACAAATAATTCTTTAGCAATTTGGAGTGGTATTGGTACAGCTGTATTACTTAGCTTTTCATTTTTGGAAAGTAAAATGATAAAAGAAGATATAAGGATGTTGAATATTTACACTAGTCATTGTATCAAGTTTACCGCTAAATAAACAGTTAACAAGGATAAAGTATTATCACTATTGAAAAACTCGCTAGGAGCGCAATGTCAATGTCGAGTTATACAATCATCAATTGACCTTCGCCGTGTGTGTATATTGATCTGGTTCAACACTGTTAGATTCTACTACTGTATGCTTTTAAGACATTTCATTTTCTAAAGAAAAAGGTTTGTTTTCAAACCATTTTTGTATTGTTTCTTGGGACTGGACTGGGTCAACGAAACAACTCCTCTGTACACGAATTATTAACTTTTCTGGCTGGCAGTTGTGTTATGTGTAAATCAACTGGCAAATTACACAATAACTTTTTCTGTATTTACGTGCACGGCGGTAGAACGCAAACATAAAGAAACAAAGCAGAATTACTGTGCCAACAATTTTTATTGAAGCAAAACAAAGCCCCATAAAGTAATAAGTAACGTCCAAAAACTTAACACTGAAGCGTGAAACAGTAGTTCTTTCATACTTCTTTGTAAACACTTGTTATGTTTACAAAGTAACACAATTAAAGGACGTAAAATAATTTAAACAGTGTATCGATACAGAAACTTTGACATCGCCTGGATAATCATGAGCCGCAAACCAAAACAATGGACGGGGACCAAAATAAAGACCGTTTATGTAGATTTATGTCACGTTCTATTTTAGTATTCGACCAGTCGCGCGTGAACTTGCCCGCTAGAGGGCGCGCTGAGAGTGGCGCACGCGCCAGCCTATTTAAATAAGAGCATAAGAGGAAAACTTCAACGAGCGAAGACCGGGGATGTTAGATTAGTCATTGCATACGTAATTTCATGTCTATTTCGAATTACATGACACTGCCATGGATTTCATGGTATTTAATTATAGGTATGAAGACGCCAATGCGATGGTAATAATAAATGGATGAGTAAACCCATACGACATAGAAACGTTACGATTAAGGTACGGGTAAATAATAATATCATTCAATAATATCCTTTGCATACGTATTTGTGTAAAAACCAACACAAGAATGAAGAACGGAATCAAATATAAGAACGCGTTTAGAAGTTATGGCGTGAAGGAATCGCTACAATTTACCCTTCAAAGATTGCAATAAGTCATTCGTATCCCGCAGCGAATCCAGAGGTGAGGAACAAACCCACCTGTTGAATCAAATTGCTTCGAGAAAAACATTTGATAGATGTCCGCTCAGCAGCTTCCTAGCACTAATAAAAAGCTCTTCACTTAAAAGCTCTTAAACGAGTGTAATCTTAAGAACTCTTGAAAGTTTATTGTTGTTTACGAATATAGCTGGAAACTTATGTATTTCAAGTCAAGTTAATGTGTCTTTCAACCAAGTTACTTCCTTCACTCTGAATAAGTTGTAAATGGAAATAGTTGTCATTCGATGCTATGGCATATTATAACCTGATTAAGGGTCATTGGAGCATGTCCTTTGAAATTTTTGCCAAACCAACAGCAAGTATTTTAATTTTTTAACTTTTAACTTAGTTGTCACCTGCTTTTAGTATTTTGTGCGACAATGTAGTATTGATTTTAAGCGCAAGTCCTGGATAAAAAATAATAACAAAGGGAGACGAATGAAAGTCAGCCACAAATCTTTACTATATCTACTTTTAGCTTTGTTACAAACCTACACACTTCTCACAAAATGCACAGGGCCGTAAAATTTTGTCAAATACAGTTTTCCTTAGAGTTGTACAAACATTTGTTGATTTCCAACAATAATAAATGAACAAGTTTGTGTGAAACCCTAAATCTTCAACCCCACTGTTCATTTTGTCGCTTTATGACCAGCAATATAAACAAACGTAAGTGTCGATATGAGGTGAACAATATCAGAAACTATAAAATTCAAGCAACAGCTTTTAATCACTATATTTTCCGGAGAGGCAATTTAGAATATTTTAAGACCTGGGAAATGAGACTAACAAAAGTATATTTGCAAAAGCTGGAATACAGGAGGAAAAGTAAAGCAACAAGAATTTACTTAAGATGAAAGGGGCAAGTGTCCCATAGAACCGCCCACTAAGAAGGCTGACGAAATTGAGGTCATGTCTCGGCGCAAATTGGGCGGGCGGCCTCACAGGCCTGCGCTTACGGACGAGACCTACTGCTCAAATATAAATGAAGATCTTCAGGATTACCAGTGCCAGTAATGAAATTTTATGTTTGCGCTGCTCTGGAATGGCCGATATAGCGTATTTTTGGCCTTGGGATTTCGAGGATAGGTTTAACGCTTTAAAATGTAATCAAAGAATAGCCTAAAGTGTGCCTCAAGAGTTTTAATAACTTAGGCATTTCAGTCAATGTGATTGAAACAATTGCGTTATCTAAAGTATATGTAAGGTATATAGATATCAATACTTTCTTCTATGGCTTTGTATGAAATGTTTATATTTGAAAGGTTCTGTTAAGTTTTACATTATGAATAAAGAATAGTAATCAATGAAGGTCGTATGAATCCCGAATACTTCTTTTTTATGCCCCTGCATAAAACACCCTAAAACCCCACTTTTCTTTTATTTACCTCGCAAGAAACATTTTGAAAGGAGAAGCAAACAGTACTTTTCAATTCAAATGTAGTCCCGACCAGCGTATAAAACAGTGGGGGTAAACTTGCAAGACTCATTCATTACGTTGATTACTTGCTCAGTTCTTCCCAGGCCGGTTCCTTGCTGGGTTCCCTATTGTCGTCGGCATGACGTCGCCGCGTCGCGAGATCTTAATCTTTCTGTTAATTGTCGCGATACAGTCTCTCGGTTTGGTTAACGAGCTGTTAACTTGAGCCATTGTGTCGCCCGTCTTCGCAAGATAATCTGCTTAAATTGCGTAATGTCCTACCGTGTTGTTATGAAGTCTATGACTGTGCGTACTAAGATGGTAAAAATATTGATTTAATAGAATTCTTTTATCTGTTCTATAAGGTTGGTATCAAATTGTAATGATATAATGATAAGTAGGATTGAAATGTAATCGTTTAATTTTTGAGAATAGGGTTAACTTGTAAAAGCTGTCACTGATCTGGTAGCATTTGACCTAAGAATCTTTTAAGTATCAAACTAGCAGCTATTGTTAATGAGTATCGTAAGAAAACTCCATGTAACTAAATCGTAAGAAAGCACGTAGAAAATAAAAATAATACTCACGGCTGGCAATAAGTTCAGGTGCAACTAGACCATTCAGGTCGGGCTCTTCGCCGTACCAGAATATCCATAGCTCTTTAGCGGCTCGGAGGGAGAGGGGCGGCGGCGCGGGGGTGCTCATCTCATAGATGTTGTCGGGCGGCGGCGGCGCCGGCACCCGCCGCCACACGCACAGGATGTCGCCGGCCAAGCAGCGCGCGTAGCTGCTGATGACCGGGTCCGCAAGCGGCGCACCGCCCTCCTCCCCGTCGCCGCCGCCGCTCGTCTCCCCCCATACGAGCTTACGCCATTTTATGCCATACAGCTCCGTCTGGAACAGGAAACAGAAAGGTTAGCACTTATCTTAAAACTGTAGACAGGCGACCTAGAACTCTAGATACACGGGCATTTTTATCAAATTTGAAAACCTCCAGATGTGTCTACTATAATAATACATATGAATGTATTACAAAAACTAAATTATGTCGCATATTACATAAATGCAAATACTCTCCTCAAAAGAGTAAACAAAAGAGTGTCGCGAAAACAGTAAGAAATCCAAACGACGCCTAACCTGCTAACATCACCAGAATTAATCGGCCGCATAATCAGGACGAAAACTGCACAGAGACCTCGAAATTGTTCTAAAATTGTCTCTGGCAAGAGTCCAGGAGGACAGAGGTGCAAGATCAGAGGTAGTCTACGTCGCACGCGGAAGCCACCGTGCACCGCAACGAGAAATTATACTTAGTTGTAAACTAACTCACAAAGCTTCTGTATGGGACTTGTTCGTAATATACGTGAGATCTGCTAGCACCCGGGTACGTCGGTAAAAGGCGATAAGGCTGCACGATGTTCTAACGCCAGAACATTAACAGAGAATGTTTCTGTACCCCCACACGTGTTTTGAACATTAAAACAGCTAACGTAAAAAACGGGGCGGTTATTTTATATACAACAGTAATTAGTGGGTGAACATTATTAAAGTACTTTATGAACATGTCAATTATATTAAACGCGATGATCGTGTCATCGGAAGCACCTGTGCCTACGTTTATGGGTAAAAAGCTTTCATAAATACTGTATAATACACCATCCAGTGCCGCAATTCACTTTGATGATGTTTTCATAATATTTAAACTTAATTTATCGAACCAGCTGAAAGGCTCACCATTAAATAGCAAGCTGTTCGTTTCTGAGCAAATACAGACTCGATTACTTTAAAATAAATACGTAGAATTGTGATGGACATCACAGAGTACTTTCGCTTTTCTTGTTTTGATCTCTGAATTGAAAATATTTACATGGAATTCCAATTATAGTGCTGTTTTCCGCGGTTAGTTGTCAGTAAAGACTTGAGGAAATGATATGGCGTGCGTGGTCGAGAAACTTGGAACAAGTCACGATTTGAGCACTATTAGAGTTAGTTTACTCCTGCATGATTTCAACAGTTTCCTTTACAACTTTATTTGAGAGTACCAATAGGTCGTAAAGTAAAATAATGCCACAATTTGACCGTTAAACTTTTCATTCACACATAAGCCGAAAATGAGCAAGCAGCCAATTAGTTTCCCATTCACAGCGCCATTAGTGAGCGTCAATTGCACGCCGGAGTGTGGGTATATGCGGCAGGTGGTGTTTCGACCTTGGGTATGCAAATATTTTATCGGGTCAAACACCCATCGCCCCTTGCTGGACACACTAACCTATCTGTAACACTTCTGTTTTTCTACAGTCTCTTAAGTTTTCACTTTCGTTAGCCAGTTTTAATGAAGTACAATTTGCATAACGAAAAAATAAACTTTATAATTAAGTACTGTAGTTTGTAATTTTTTTTTTATGTACATATAGTTGAAGATAGTGTATTATTCCTTATGGAATTATGGATAATTTTGCTTTAATGCATACAATTTCGTTGTCTAAAAAGAGTTTATTTTATCAAAATTCAATATCAACTGAATTAAAATAAAAGTGGAATGTAACTTATTATATAATAATAAAACGAGGTCATTAAACGTAAATAACGTCAGAAATCCACATGTTTATTGGTTTAAACATAATACTACCTCCGAAAGCTTTCAACCCTTTACCGCTCGCGGTCGGCGGCAGTCAACTAGTTTCTGGTCATTTAAATAAATATAAAATGATACACTGATAAACTCAGTTTGAATGGACAGTAAGTTTGACGTTTATATCAGTTATTGTGTAATAGATTGTTATCTTTAATAAAATAAACATTACAAGTATGTGATAAAGTTATAGATAATATACTTTTCATGGGATATCGCGAATCGAAATATCTATTTTAAAAAACAACAGTTCTAGATGGAACGATATGTGCCGAAACCAGAAAATGCTTTCGTTTCATGCAGAAGACACGCTAAAATACGTTAATTACCGATTAATTTGGTATCACACAAGGTTAAAAGTTGTTTGTAGAGTTTTCCACGACACGAGCATCTGCGGCGGAAGGGGCTCACACACCTGGCAGACGTGACGCGTGGGGTCGCATCGACCTAACGCGATAAGGGGAGGAATAAGTAACTCCAAACGAGTTTAGTGTTAACTTCCAAATGAGGGGTTATTGGTCGACTCTTACAACGTGACTGCAAAGCGGTGTTTAGATATTAAATTATACAAGTCAGTCGTTAATGGTAAATGTGCTATGGAACTTTTATTAGCTATAGTAATTAGGTTTTTATTGAAAGATAATGTTCGCTCATAATGTTGATAGAGATTGGATCGTATTAGTTTACTATGCTTCTACTGCGGGTTGTATAAAGCAGCTGTTTACATTATTCCTGAGGATTGATTGAAAGGCTATGTTTAATTTGTAGTTGGATAGCATTCTCGAGTACATATGGAGGAATGCGTCAAGCTCGATGTCGTGAATGTTCGTTCGGGCGGCGCCGGGGCCGGCCGGCGGCCGCTTTCTAACGCGCCCGATGCGCCTGCGCAGCCCGCTTCACTTTCTATTGTACGAAGTGATGACTTGACTCCATTTTGTACAAATTTATTTAATTACCCGTAAAGCTCGTACATAATATTAACATTAATTGGGTTGTACAGTTTATAACAGGTTTCAGACATTAATCTGTAGATTTTTGGCCCATCAAATGTCGTCGATGACGACAAGAATATGTTTCATATGATAGTCTTATCCGTCGTCAAAAAAGTCGTGGTGGCCTAGTGGTTAAAGAGCCAACATCTCAAGTGTGAGGGCGTGGGTTCGATTCCAGGTCGGGCAAGTACCAATGCAACTTTTCTAAGTTTGTATGTACTTTCTAAGTATATCTTGGACACCAATGACTGTGTTTCGGATGGCACGTTAAACTGTAGGTCCCGGCTGTCATTGAACATCCTTGGCAGTCGTTACGGGTAGTCAGAAGCCAGTAAGTCTGACGCCAGTCTAACCAAGGGGTATTGGGTTGCCCAGGTAACTGGGTTGAGGAGGTCAGATAGGCAGTCGCTCCTTGTAAAACACTGGTACTCAGCCGAAACCGGTTAGACTGGAAGCCGACCCCAACATAGTTGGGAAAAAGGCTCGAGAGATGATGATAGTCTTATCCGTATGTAATGTCGTCGAAACCAATGGGTCTATGACTGGGATATCCCCAAATTCAGAATTAATGCAGTGCAGCCGTTCGATCAGCGCTCACATCAACTTTTTTTCTTGTATTTGAGACGAAGGTGCTTGATTCTGTCGAATGCGGCTTTAAATTGAACATACTTTGCTCATAAGAATAAAACCAATCTAGTAAATCCATTAGTAATGTATGCACGAGTAAGTGAGCGAAGGAACTCATCAATAATACATGGTGTAAGCGAGACGCTAATGTATTTCCAATACACCCACACTAAGGTCAATGGATCACAATAAAAATTCAAAAGATGCAGTATCTTGCGGCGCTATGACAAAATCGCGCAGTGGATATTACGCAAAAATATTCCTCGACAAAGACCACACTGCACAGGGCAGAGCAAGTTTGTCGGGAAAAATCTGCGGTTATTTGAATTTTAAAATGCGAAACGAGCGACGGACGGACGCCTAGCCCGACGATAACACCCGGATGAAGCCGGTCGAAAGCCGTGCCTTTTCCGAAAAATACCGGCTGTAGCTGTAAAGCGGTGTTACGTCACTCCGCGCAGCCTTTGAAAAGTTTTAAGTCAAATGAGAGCAGGGCTTGAATAGTTCGCAATTCTCTCCGTGCTTGGAATTAAAATGTTCCTAGCTAATGGTCGATGTCAACTTACGTATTTGGGTTAAATAAATACATAAATAGCAGTAGTGTTCCCATTTGGTCCCTTTATCGTGTTCGCCCACTCAAACACACGATGCGCTGGCGTGTCCCTACGGTTAGTCTTTTGCAGCACTGTGTACACATATTTGGTCATACGCATTCAATGACTAATAGATGCAGATACTCGTATGTATGATATGATATTAGCCACTTTTATTCTTCAGGGTTTCTTAACCCTTATAGAAAAAGGCTGATAAACATCGTTATCGTTCAAAGAAATGAATAAGGAACTACTTTATAATCAGTTTCCTGTAAAACAATGATCCCGTAAAGCGATCATAACCTAGAACGGAAAAAAACTGCATGTCCAAAAAAGTCGAGCACCGCTAGTCGAGTGAGCGGGACAAACATATCAGACGTGAGCAAGACCGCGGCAATCGCGAAAGTGAGAGGAGGCGAGACGCGGAGCGGCAACATCGCGCGGTTACGTTACTAGCGGGGTAAACAATCGAGGATGATGTGACGGTGCGCTGCGCGTGCGACCGCCCCCGGCCGTGCACTTCGCTACTGCATTTTTGACGTGTGACGTCACTAGATGCGTTTTGTTTTCCGATCAAGAAGGGGGGAGAGGAGCTGACTATTTCGTTTACCTGTCTTTCCAAGTGAGAGAATATTTGTTGAATTTATAATCTCTAGTCCCGAGTGCACATCAGTTGGAAATAGTCACCTAAAAATAAGCGTGTTTGTAAACAGTCTGTGAAATCTCATGGGTGTCGAGTGTTGCGGCTGTGCTGCAGTATTTCGGCACAGTTATCGTGTCCGCGGTGCGTGCGTGGTGTGGCCGGCCACTGGCCACTTCCGCGAACGTCATCATTATTATGGATTGCGCGTGTTGAACTTATGTCACACGGCTGTTGCTATGTGCCTTACCTTATTTTTCTGTATGTGATAATTGTAAAATATTTTAAACAAGTATGACAACCAGTTTCAAGGCCAAAAGATTGTATTTAAAGTTATAAACATCGTAAAATACAATAATGTATAGGCTTTTCTGTTTAAAAATATTTCTTTTTTAAATTCAAACTACAGGGCTTATTCTTGTAAAATTACTATCAGTACGTCTTAACTAAAATATTTGGAAAAAAATGGAATAGTTTTAACGATAGATGAGAAGAGAAAATCACACTATTCCCACTGAAAATCTTCAGTAAAAAGTCTTACATTTATACAGAAATATGTTTACAGCAAGACACGACCAAATAGCTTTTAATTATGTATGTGAAGCCTTTACAAAACTGTAAACTTACAAACATATTAATCGCATTTAAACCACTAAAGGAGACAATATTTACTGCGGACAACAGTTACCTGCCCCATACATATACATACGAACTCACTCACACAGATGCACCATAAGCCGACAACATACTACCACATTACTTGCGAGTGGGCGGCGGCAAACGGCAACACTTACCATTTGCTATTCCTTCTCTGTCTACTTAAAGTGGAGCGAGAGAGATAGGATGTTTAGCCGCACAGTTTTTACCAATGTTGTCATGATAAAATGATTACCTTTGACCTCAGAGATTCGTATCACAAGCGCGTCTTTAAGTTTCGCCTGTTCCTCAATGAATTTTGTAGAGATTTAAAAACCTCATTAACACAGCAGTAATAAGTAAGAAAATAAAAGTTAAACAACAGTTAATAAAGCAGTTGAAGCGATTGAAATACCTCTCAATAAAACTCATCCATACAAGCTGAATACCAATCAATTGCAACTTTGCATTTCATTGAATGGTCGACAATCTGCTCAGAGGAAATTAATGCCATATAGACTAAAGGAAGATCGTGGGCATGGAGCAGGAAAACATAGACATAGCCATGTTTATAAAAGCAAAATTTACATTCTCGTTGTACAACTAAGCTTGTATGTCACCAAGGGCGAGGACACGCACCACGTGACCAAAGATAATAGATCCCGCATTTATTAGCTCGCCGGCGAACGTGAATAAAACACTCCGGAATATTTTCAACAGATAAACAAGTCTAGCAAGACCGAAAGCATTTCAAAACTCGTAGTTATAATTTGAAACTGTTCAAAAGTTATTCGACCGACTTGACTAGCTTACAAAATATTTGTAACAATTATTTATCGTTGAGTTTTAACCGTGAACGATATATTATAAAGTATCGATAATTAATTTCGCCGACTTAACAAGTATGATATTGCATGCACGAAGGTATTAAAATGGAATTGTTATGCGGCAAACGCGTCCCCAGGCACGCGCCATGGATCGTTTTAGAGGCCACATCGGCGCTTGCGCATGTAAGTCTACATTCGCACAAGCACAACAAAACAGCTACGTAAATTGAATTCATCAACAACTAAACGAACCGATAGCCACTGACAAAGAGAACAAGATGATTATTAACTTAAGGGAATCAATTCAGAATGAAAAATGACAATACCGTTTCGATGGTAACTTTGTATAACTTTCAAGACGAATTAATTTTTAAAGCCGATTTATCCTTTTGATAGAAGAATTTTAAATAGCTTAAAGTTTAGGTAACGATTATTCGAGAAATATTACGTCAGGATAATATTGCCGGTATCATGGCGACTCGAGGCCAACGACAGGCGGATAGGTAGTGGACAACCTCAGGAAGGAGGTCGGCAAACGAAACGGTTACAAGATCGTCGACTGTCGAAAATATTAAATAATTAAAAAAAAGAGCTTAAAACTAATAGATTGACAAGGAATCAGAAATAAAAAAAAAAAAGCAATTTGTGAGCTTGAGCTTTTCCGATGTTTTTAACCCGATTAATATTTTGACGAGATCGATTTAACTCAATATCAAGATTTCAGCTCTGATATTGTCCTCGGAGCCGAAGGGTAAAGGGTACGAAGATAGGCAGTACTGGTGCGCTACGTTGCTAACGGTATAACCGCGCGCCGACCGCGGTCAACGAACCCAACGACCTTACGTCTAGTCTAGAAATTTGAAGGTTTGACCTAGTTTTTTTGGTGAGTGAAGCATATTTTGCTTTATAACAATAAAACAAAAAGTTCATTGGAATTAGTTTCAACGCCAGGTACTCGAGGCGTAAAATAAATAAAGTAGTAGTCCAATAGCAAAATCATTGATGTCAAGATGTCGGCAAACATTTTAATCTCGAGATTAAGAGCTCGACGATTGTTGGTACGAGCCGACCGAGTGCATATTCCGTCGCAGCCACGAACCTTTTACGCATACAAAGGACGTCGCTAGGATATTGTAGTGCGACAGGTAGTTAGATACGAGTAGCGACTACATTCGCAGAAATCTCTGTTATTGAAACCCGAGGATGTGCGGCGCAGTAATGCGAAAGAAAAGCTCTCGAAGATTCGAGAAGATTTCAAACAACGAGTAAAGTTAAGCGAGTACAGAAACAATATCGCCTACATTGTGATCTCGATCGCTTGATAATTCCGTCTCTTTTGCTCTCTAGACATACCTTCTCACGCGTTAAACCTCAGCCTCTATGGTGACACGTAAATACTACGTGCACTATTTAACAAGTGGGCCGCGACAAATACTGGAAAGCCACTTGCACGTTTACCAACTCTGTTTTAATTGAAATAATATGATAATGTGCTCACGTTCGGTTCATTTGGGAAGAGAGATTCTGTTGCATTTTGTATGAATATTCGAGTATATTAAACATCTCATCTCGTACTTCCTCTTCCTGCACTGTTCCCAATTTTATTTGGAATCGGCGCAATATGTTTATAACCTTTAATGTCATACAATCTTTATAAAATTGAACTTAGAAAAACCCAATGAACAGTATTGCAAAATTGAGTGCGAATGACTACCCAGAGACAAAAATTGCGATTGTCTAAACAATGCGTCATACAAAACTTAACATTCAAGGCATAGCCAGGCGATTCAAACAACATTAAAATAAATTAGATCCCGATTTGAGAAGGTACACCTTTATGGAACATAATCAAAGATATTCTAGTCGACGACTTCACACCTTCGTCTTCTACAGATGGTGGGGCGAATAATAGAGGGGGGCTGTAGTGAAAGCGTTTTAAATTTAATCCGATTGAGCCCTCAAACATTCGACCATGTTCTGCCACAGAGAAATAACAGCAATATCTTGTACTGACAATCGACTATGTCAATTAGACAAATAATTTCATCGGCCAGTGTGCAATAGCTACGAATGGCATTGTCTGTTGACAGTTAATATTTTGAATAATTTGCAAATGAGGCCAACTTATAAGCGACACATCGGCGAAACGTTATGTAATGTTAACTATAATTGTCTACGTTTCTAAATATTGCTGTTAGTAACGGTTAATAAAATATAAAGGCATTAAAACAAAAATATTAAAGTTCATTATGCAATCCGTAACTTTTCCGAATTTTGAATGTGAACATCGGTGTTTACAAATAAGGCTGTCAAATAGATAAATAGAAATAAAATTAGATATGATTTAAATATGCAGTTCAGAAACGGCAGTGCAATCTGTAAGACTGTAAACTATTAAGTAACTTTAAAACTCTACTTGAATTAATTAGCCGTACTGCTTTTAGTTTTATCGCAGCAAGAAAGTTTCCCCTGAGAAGGAGTAATACGTCAAGTTTTAAATACGTTAGCTCTTAATAGCGGAGAGGTCGGAATACGTGAAGTTATGTGTTACGCTTGTACAACAACATGACGCAGTTAATCGTACAGTGAAACTTGTTTTCTGTGAGACGAGGGCCAAAACTTGCATACTAAGGGCCGACACTCGCTTTCGGCGACGCGCAGACATTTCTAATGCTCCAGCTTATCTTCAAATGCTGTATTTACTTCTTAAGCGTTATACATCTTAATACTAACAATTATAAAACTTTCGAGATATAAGACGGGCCTCGCCTTGCACGCGTACAGACGATGCCAAGTGTTGTCAACACACAACATCGACTTGTTTACACAATAAGAAATATAGGTCACTCTTTACTTTCTCGGTTTGAGACACTTGCGTCCCGTACGGCGACGGGGTGCAGCCGGATTATGGAGTAAAATTACTCGTGTAGAAATAACCTTTAGCCAATAAAAGCGAAAGTGGAGCACAAGGCTAGTGAAGACTTGTTTTTATCGATCGACATAACAGAAACTTGAACACGGTGTTTTCAATCATACTAATGAACTTTACGTTCGACGGATGCATTCAACTGTATCAATACTATTATTAAGGATTGATGAGATCCGTCAAATAGTTATATCATAGATAAATACAGACAGCGCAAGTAGGTTTTATTAGTAGTTCATTAATCAATCAATGGGTTATGTTCATAACAAATATTTGAGAATTTAAGTATCTTGGTTAAATCCACAAGAAATCTTTACTATATTAAACAAAGATTTTAACTTTCAGTGTATAGTGTGATATCATTTAAAAATGAGTGTTTACTGTAGATACAGGACTCGTTGGTGTGGAGTGGTGGGTTCTGGCGAGGCATCGAATGTGGGACAGACGCAGAGCACTTCTGTTATCTTGACCCACATATCGTGACCGCGGTCGCGGCCGGACCGCTGCCGCTATTATAGCGGAACACCTTAATTGCCTTCTGATGGAGAACGACAGAAGTGAAGAAGAAAAGAAAGCTCTGTTCGGATAAACAAAATAACACTTATTCAGCCATAATAATTTTGTAATAAAAAAAATGAGAACAGAAGATTTATTTGTTTTCATGAACGAATTCTCTAGGAAGCATGCAGACGGACA
Source organism: Heliothis peltigera (assembly GCA_958496145.1). Classification (NCBI taxonomy): domain Eukaryota; kingdom Metazoa; phylum Arthropoda; class Insecta; order Lepidoptera; family Noctuidae; genus Heliothis; species Heliothis peltigera. The sequence continues at coordinate 1,357,428 of OY292326.1, read as the reverse complement.
TCGAAAGCACGATAAGAATTCCACTATTACTGACCGAATGACACAAATCGAGATGTTAAGCAAATGAGAAGAAGCGAACATTTTTCCTCGTGACAGTATCATCAAAACAGAACCTTGACCCAGAATGTGGCTCGTAACAAGAGGAAAAGGACGTTACGAAGATGCTGTCAGGATCGCATCAAGTGATGTCATATCGTCAGACCATTTAAGACTGGTTTATTTTATTAAACAAATATTTGAATGACATTGGTCGTCCGTCTGGATTAAGGGCCAGTTAAAATCGGTTTCGAATTTTTGAAACATCTAATTATTTTCGCAGAAATTATGTAAAGGGTATACAAAATATAAATATGTAGAATTTGTCGAATTAATTAAAAGGCAGCAGACATTAAAATATTTTCGTATATCGAAACATTTCCCTCGACTCCAACTGAAGCAAGGCCATCAAGCAATGGTGTAATTCGATTACGCGTTAACTCGAAAATAGTTTTAATTGCTACGACTCAGTGATACGGACCTTTCTCTTCAATGTGGGTTAAACAAAGGCACTCGGTGCGGAACAGCATCGATTAAGGACAATGTGGATAACGCGCGAAGGACGAACTCGCTCCATTCAAGGACCGACCTCCGTAATATGAATGTGTTTTTTTTTATATTATTAGACATACGTACATATATAATTAAAATAGTCGGTGTGATAACTTTGATAAGCAAATCGACATTCATTGCTGATAATTCGCTATCGTGCAATAATTCAAAACCGCTCGACATGTCATTGTCAAGCTATAAAAAAGTATCAGCTGTTTATATTTAAGAAATGGAATAAGTAGGTTTCTTAAAGATCAGTTTAGTATTGAAGTCGTGCTAATGCTACATATTTTATAAAAATCGCCTACGACTGTCAGCACGAACAGTGGGATACGTGGTGCAATACACAATTTCATGAAACAGATCCCAGGAAAGTATGAGCAATAATTGTTCGTTAGTCATTTCCTTGCGTGTTTAGACTATATTTTCCCACAAGCGTCATTATTCCATACTTCTCACTGGTCATCATTTCCATTGCATTACATAATACATACTGGCCGTTTCCCGCAGTGTCACCCGCTTCCTATGGAAACTACTTCCCATACTAGGATAAAATATAGCCTATTTCACCCGGGGATGGTGGAATTTTCGAACAGTGAAAGAATTTCATAAATAGGTTCAGTAGTTCCGTAGCCGTAAGCCTAAAGGGTACAAAGAAACCACATATTTATTTGCTCTTTTATAATAATATTATAGATTACACATAAAGTTACTTCAATTATCTGGCATTTTCCAATCTGAGGTCACTCGATACTCTACACAAACAGTACGTCAGACATATTATGCAGGGAAACACGTCACGCGTCGCAAGGAAACGTCAGCTTGTTTTCCTTGTAAATGCATCTAGTCCAAAATCAATTTAGTATGAGACATTGCACTGTTTTCTTTTGTTTAGGGATCATTAATTACATCAATCGTAATATTAATTTCAAGTGCTGAAGGAGCGTGAGATACCGCGGCCGCAACTGTGCGCTTATCATGTGTGATAATGTGGCGTTATATAGCCGGTCGCACTGTAAACAACTATCTACACTGGGATTGGTTACAAAACAAACAGGGCCAAGCTTTCAGTTGCGGTTGTGATTCGGCACAACAGATGCGGGTACGGAGGTACTCATATACATATTATTTGAACGGTTTTCTTTTTTAAATCATACACGTGATGCGGTCTTGCGTACGATAAAAGCGTCAAATTACTCGGTACGTGTTTTATCGCGGTGACCACGACGGGTTTAATTTTCGTATCGTGAAATGCGACAGTATTGTATTGATAAATATTTACTTACTATCATTTTTATCTTCAGACTATATGTTATATTCTGTCAAGATTAGATTTAATTTGAAATTTGGCTGTATAAACAAAAATGCACTTTTTTACTTTTGATATATGGTCGTTAATAATTGATCACTTATTTATTTCCGTTCGCATGGGCTACAAAGCTTTTAATCATTGTAGTATTGTGGTGGCTGATAGCGACGCGGCGTGAAGCACCGAGCGCTCTCGTTGAAACCTTGATACCGTGTGAGTGTGATAACTTATCAGCTGATAGATAACGACCCCCGCGACATAACAAAACTTACAGTTCACTTTTAATTTACAGAACAATTATTTAAATTTTTACTCACATAAATTTTTTTATTCATTTTGATTAGCCGAAACTGAACCTATATTGATAATTTCATATCAATTAATGTTTCAGATGCCCTTTAAAGATTACGTCACAAAGTTATTTCAGGATAAAACGAATCTGTTTGAACTTATTAATATGCTACGGCATGCGTAACGTTGTAAGCAGTAAATACATAATTATTGAGATACAATAAACCGGATTTAGCAGTAGGTTATAGTTTGCTGTTTTATGCGCAGGCGCAGACTACGTTAAAATACTCGCCAGATCCTCCAGGCTCAAATGAAGCGTTTAATAACCCATAAGGTCACCTTTATTTTCATAATAACAATGCAATTTTACAGTGAACCTCTGTTTCATTTGTATAAAGTTCAAATTATCTCGGGACTTAGGGGCAACAAGTAAAGCACTGATTTCAGGTAGATATTTTTATACGGACGGCCTTAAGCCGCTCAAACAACATCGTCTCGTAGCTCTCTCGCAACTTATTAACAAGACGTAACTTCTGTTTCAAGAATCGAGTGGTTTTATCTCGTTTCCAATAAGATGAAAGTGAAATTTTCATGTGTGAAATACTATAAGGCGAAACAACAGACCTTGTGTGAATTTATGATCATGGTAAGTATAATACAAGAATGTATAGCTTATAAAAACCGGCAAAGCATTAGAGATTCATTATAACATTATTGTAATTAGGTTGATTACATTTAGGAAGTTTTATATTCATATCGACACTTGGAAAAACAACAAAAAAAAAAATAATCCGTTGCTTTATTGCCGCCAAAACGGTAGTTAAACAACTCGTTTTAATACTGTTAACCAGTTAATTACATGTTTAATGGACACAGGTCAGTATCAATTTGTGGTACGATTTATAAGCACACAAAATCTGTTTTTAAGAGGAATCTTGAGCATGTGACCTAGAAGTAGAGAGCGATAACAGTGAGGGAGCACAGTCAGGATAAAATTGAAGTCGTGCTCTGTATGCACAGAGGGTGTTGAGGGGTGTGGGGCAGAGGTTGCAGGCATTCGTGTGTCGACCTCGTCAGATGCCATGAATAACTTAGTGGAGAATTCCGACACTCAATGGACATCGTGGTTATGCGGTGACGAATTTAGATAGAAAAGTATATTGAAACTAGACAGACAATACCTAAGTTCAATGTCTGGGAATAATTCGAACTTGTTTGCACACTGAAGCAAAACAAGTGGAAAACTTCTGCTAATAAATTTGCTTGGTTCCAAATATTACCAATGAACACATTGTTGCGGAATGAATGATTATCGCCAGTTCATTCTCATACGTCAAGGGTAAACAATGGTCAACACAAAGTCACTATGACATACTGCGTATGACTGTACTAGAATTTATAAGACAAAGCGTAAACAGGTAAAAGAACAAAGACGTACATCAACTACCTAGATAATCACAGTGCACACAACTGGTGCCTGGGCGGAGGCCCGCTTATGGGAAAGTTACAATCATTACGACCATTCATAAACGGTTGAATGAGCGCAAGACGCCTGCGCAGCCGGCGAACGCGCGCGCACCGACCCCGCGAGTCCCGCGACATCTGTGATGTCGCCGCGCAGATGCCGCGCATTCCTCAACGTGCACCCAGCCTAGGCAAACCGCTGGTTTTGCAGCCACAGCTCGACAATCCGCGATAAACTTCCTATTTTACTACCAAGTAGCAATTAAATTATTCCAAGCATTTTTCGCGCATTGCTCCTTGTAAAGTGTATTGAACCCAAATGCCGACAACTAGTAGCCCTGATGCGTCATCACCTATGTTGTGGAGGAAAAGTCCACGAGACCAAAGCAACGTTGTCCGCAAACGACGCATAAATAATTACGACAATAAGCAGGCAGGGCAAGAAATCGGTAATTTGTATCGCGTCGAGATAGGCGGAGCGCAGAGGGAGACGGGTGCAGGCAGGCGCGCGCCGCCGCGGAGATATGGCAACGCGTCAGGTGGAAGTGGCGCCCGTGCTGTGTTCGCTTCTCGCCGAGGACGACCGACCGCCCCGGCGCCCCGCGCGCCCGCCCCTCACCCGCTAATCCTCACCCGAACACAATCTGATAAAATTCGCGCCAGCTATGAACATTACGCAAAGCTACTCAACACTACAACACTGCGATAATGAATGACCCGACAGTTTTTTTTTTTACACGCACATAAACATTACTCCTCATGTCGCGCTATCGTGTCGCATTATCGAACGATACGAAGCGAAAAATGTATTAAGAAAGTTATTTCCTCAACCTGGCGAAACTAGTCTCGCGAACGCATTACGGTCCGCGTTACGGCCAGGTGAATTCAAAATGACCTCTATGGGCCGGTGGCTTCTTGTGGCCTCGCTCGCCGAATGCGTTGACATTTTGTGGGTTAGCAACATGACATGACTCCGAGTTGTAGCGAGAACGATGCCAGGATGACTAACGGTCGATCGTCATTAGCCGCCTTAAAGTAAATTGTCCCATACAAAAACTTTAACGCAATAGATCGATTCGGCAGACGTAGCGCAATAAGGTGAATTTTGTATATCAGCGTCCACTAACGATAATCAGATCGTCTACTTAGACGTCGTGAACTCATTATTTTGGAATTCCTAAACATGCGACAGGAGACTTGAGAACAATAGCGCACAATACTAGCATCACGTAAATCGTAATGATTTCGAAAGAAAAGTACATACGAGTTCTTTCATCAATGTAAAAGTGACTTACCAAGGCGAAGAAGTTTGTGTGGCAATCCTCGAGACTTGCACCGTTTGTTTGGTGATTTTGATGCGTCATGGTAGTCCGGGGCACTTCATTTTCATTTCACAACACTAAAAACGGGTTCAATCTTAAAGAAACCACTCAAAATCTTAAAATCATCACCGACATTTAGTGAAGTTTTCACCTTTCAATGGCGACTGGAAAATGGCGGATAGGAAACAACAACCCAAGCCGACAGTGCTGCCGTAGGCGGCATAGAATAGAAACTGATTTCGTCTAGAAATGTTAAAACGTTCCATTGTACGCTTGGGTCACCATCAACTACAGCTCACTTCAGGATCTTGTTTATTTCTTCTAGACGTTTACTTTTAGTCAGTCAATAAAACCACAACATTAATTATCCGAATAGCGGTGCTACACTGTAATAAACTAAAATATAGATCTGCTAAATTGCCATTTACCAAAAAATCCTTCATAAGATACTTGTCACAATATTATCAAGTTTCATTAAAGAGTATCTCATATTACACAACTATTAATTATAAGAATTTTAAGGTTTAATATTAAGCTTTTGTGATTATGTTCTGTTTACAAGCCAATGTATTTTTTTTTAATACCTTTTTGCGTGTAATGGAGTGACATTGTCTTATGGTTGTCAAATTCACGGAAGAATTTCACGAAATACAAAAGAATAACTTCGAGGAAATATATTATAACAAGTGCATTTTCTCATTAAAAATATAGACACTAAAATTACGTAATAAAAAATGTTTCGAAATGTGCTATCTGTATTACCGGGCCGGAATTTACAGGTTATTTTTTGCACACCTCAAATTAATGTTCTAATATGTATTGACCTTCTCCAGTAAACATTATTATATTATCATAGAACTTTCCGTAATTTTTCGTTTTGCAATTTCCAGGTCGTATCAGTAAGGTATAAGCAGAAGAAATATCCCAAAGTGAGCAAGAAACTTCAAGCTGCTGCAGAGTCTCTATCAGCTAGAGGGTAAACTATTTATGACTTCAAATTTAATAGACAACAAATATTGTATCTGGCTTGATCACCACTACATAAAAAGTTACGCAGGACTAATCATAATCCTAATAAAGTAGGATATACATAAGCACTTCATTTAATATTAGAATTACATTTACATAAAACAAAATTGTTAACACTGCAATTAAAAAATTCAATTTCCTAATTTCAGGTTTTTAAGACCAACAAAGCCATGGGACCCACCAGCTAACATTGAAGAGACTATCACCAAAATATGTTCTTCGAATGGCCTGAACACTGATGCTGGGTTTGATGCTCTAGAAACTAAGTTTGCTGTACTGAAGGCATGCTTTGAGGAGACAGGATATGACGTCCCAAACTCTTTGCTGCATACTATTGAAAGTGTTGGTATGTATAAAGATAGTGGCAACTCTCATTTAATGAACCTTCATGTGGCAATGTTATTTGACCTGTGTGATCAAAGAAAACTTTTATATGACCTATTTATAAAGGAATCACTCATTAACATAAAGTTTTTTCCTACCAAATAATCACAAAATCTCAGAAACAATTAACACCTTGTTTAGCAGGTAGGTTCCTCATAGGGTGAAGACATTGCTGAGAATCATATTATTATGCCTAGCCTTGGGAAATGGCAAGGCAGATGATTCATGTGATGATGATCAAAATGAGGTCCCAATTAGTCAATGGATCACAATTAGAGGAGAATTCTTAACACTTGGTTTCCTTTTTATTAATTTCAATATTTTTTTTTGCAGCTGATCTGAAAGAATTTTACAAGACCCCCGTGGACACAGCAACACCATTTGACTCGTTGAAGAGGATGGAGCTACCCAAGAATTTGTATGTGCAGCCAGATTATGTCAGATACCGACCTGGTAAGTATCAAAATAGAGCTTCTGAAAGAAAAAAAATAACATATTCGATCATATCTCGTACTGAGAACATTTTTTTTTAATTTCAGATCAAGACAACATATTCAAGGGAGTCTCTGCATTCCCGAAGAGCTCAACTATTGTGACTGGCCTGAAATACAGGAAGAAGTATGAAGGCTATACCGCCAAGCGATCATGGCCCTAATTTTGTGTATTTTAGAAAATAAAATTTTAATATAAATAGTTTTAGTGAATAAATAAAAACTCTTACTTGTTACCAATTTTATTATTATTTTATCTATTCCTAAAATGCTCTTGCGATTTCAAAGACGCGACAAGACCAGTAGACAATGAACTATATTATTATCTTACAATCCTTCAACAGACATTTGTGTCTCCCATTTACCAAATAGTTCAATAAAAAAAAATCTTTGTGGGAAGGACATAGGACTTGATGCTCAAGTTCGTATTGATTGGAAAAACCATCTGGGAACTCTTTGTTTCTGATGTCATCATCAATCTTTTAATTATTATCTAAATCCTTTAGATATAAAATTCGAATAACACCAGATTGACAAACAACTATAAAGTCTGAAATCACCAACCTGCATTGAGAAACCGTGGTGATTAACGCTCAATCCTTCTCTATGTAAGATGAAACCTGTGCCCAGCAGTGGGGGATAAAGAATTACCCGACTAGTGGTTGAAGATTCTTGTCGTCATTTGCCAAAGCGGCTTTAGGCTTTAGTAAAGCCTTATGCAGTTTAGGAGATCAGAAAAGTGACTGGTTTCAGGAGGTAGGCTTTCTAGATTCTAGCGGTTTCGTAGGTCTCTGTTAGAGGCACGTATATGCAGGGTAGGACAGTGCCTAATTTGTCTCGGTTTAGCTAACTATTATAATTATATTCATGCCCAGAATCGATTGAAAAATACGGGATTCTTGATATTTATTTCATTCGAACAAGAACTACCGCTATTTGAGCAGTTATTCGTGCGGAGAGGTCGATTTTTATGCCTCACACTTTCTATTTCTCCCATATTTTTGAACGAGTACGAGCTAGTCATAATTGACAGATGAAAGTTGGTACATTATTTTGAGGTTATCTACGAAACGAATCTCGATCTATTATGAACATATTTACTCAATTAATTAGCGAATGATCAAACGAAATGGTGTAAACGTTAAAAATGAACGCCCTATTGATATTGTTTTTTATATTTGTCGTAATATACTCCTGTGTGTCATGGTAAGTGTTGAGTTCTACGATGACACCGCTATTTTTATTATTGTTTTGTGTTTTGTTTACTATTTCGGTAACATTCGGGTTATTTTTAGGCTGCTGCCGACGGTATTGGCTTGGCTGTTCATGAGAAAGTACCATATAAAGTTGAAAATAGGCAGAATCGCCGTGCCAAAGTTGATACTAAAAGATGTGAGCCTATCCAAAGATAGGTATTCTATTGTAAGTTTTACTACCTTGTTATTCTCGGAATTTATTATTTTTATAGTCCAGTTATTGTTACCGTTGCAATGATATAATAAAAAATATATATAATAAATAAAAAATGTTATTGAAATATAAAGAAGAGAGTCTTAACATTTAAATTTATCTAAAACAAATTTCAAAATAGCATAAATGTAAAGAGTGCAGTTATCTTGCAATTCTGTGAAAGATTTTAATTAATTAAACAAGGCAATCAATAATATTTTTCCATGAACAAACAATCCTGCATACTAGTTACACTAGTTTATTTTACAGCATATAGATGAAATATCATTTCAAAGCAGTTGTTTCAACTCTGAAATTAACAAACTGGTGTCCGTTGTGATACGAGGAGTGGAAGTCACCAACAATGTTGAGGAAAAGAGAAGTGTGGTGGTCGAGACTATTTTCAAACCTTTGCTATCTAAGCAGAACTCCACCGCTAGAGGTGATGGGTACGAGGAAGTTACAGAGTTCGGTAATCTTGAGACTGGTTTGAACCGGTTAGCGAACAAAGAGCTATTGGATTTTAGGGACAAGAAACTGCCACATAGTTTGATTATGTTTGCTCAGGTATGTTTTTCTTTATTGATTAAATTATTTTTAATTTTTCTTATATCATTTTGAACTATAATAGTAGCCCGTTTTAAAGAAATATCTCTTTTAATTTCTGGTAATTTTACACAGTAGACTGTATTTTAATCAGACTCTTGAAAACATAATTCTCATTGTCATGTTGTTGCGGACAGTAAGCTCTAATTAAATTATCATTATCCTGCTATGATTTAATTGAGTTAATTTAATAGCATTGTCCAGGTCATGTGTTGTCTAGTTAGGAATATATAAATATAATATTTTGCTACATTAGGTAGTAGGATTGATTTAAATGGTTATCGAAATTAACACAAACAGGAAATTTTGTAGTACAGTAATAATTATTATCATTATCATTTCCCTGTTCATATTTTGTATTAGAATTACTATCCCATAAAATTTAGGATTAAAGCTAAAAGTGTGTTTATTAAATTAACTCGTAACTAATTACCAAAAGTAACCTAGCTTATAAGGAAGTTAAAATTAGTTGCCTGTTCTATTGTATATTTATCTTAGTTAAAGTATGATGGAGAATTCATGACAACCATTTTAAAAATTCGTTTTTGTCTTTGGATTTTTGGACCACCATAACATATTCCTTTACCAATATTACCAATAATGTCTTAAACATCTATTTATCCTACAGTTTATGGGAGTCCACATATTCAATGCATCAGTTACCATTCACAATGGCACTATAGAAAGTCCATGGTCAATAACTGCCACTGCTGATGAAGTCCACGCGGATGGGGCAGCGGGCGGTCCGGCGCGGGCGCTGGTCTTCTCTACAAAACTTGTGGGCGCTAAGGCCAAGGTTGTGGGGAGGGGCGAGTGTTTGGGAGAAGCTGCTTGCTGTTTGGTGGTTGAGGGCACTGTGAAGGCTGATGGGCCTTTGAATGTCGAGGTAAACACTCATTTTTTTTTCATTTTACCATAAGTAGGTAATTATGCATGACGCCTTAGTACGATAAAAGCTATAAGGAGGTCGCTCGGGAGCGAATGCAAAAGACTTGTGTATTAGACAATATCTGATTTATTACTAGTCTCTATTCTAATCGATACATTGATTATACCCTTACATCTAAGTATCCAGCATGACATCACCTCTCATCATATGATCTTTACACTATAAAGCAACATAAATGTTGACTGGGTCCTGCAGAATCATCATCACATTCATAGGTTAGTCAAATACCACAAATATTTTAGTATTCCCCAATCTTTCTGTGACTATAACAATCATTACTGATAACTTAATGTAATTATGTCTTCCAGAAAATCCACGCAATAATGAGCAACACGACAGTTACATTTAAAGACGAGTTGTATCAGTTTGTAAAAAGCCACAAAAAGCGCCGGCGACAACCACTGGTGACTGTGGAAGATCACGACCACCTCGCCACTATCATTCCCCGGCTCTCCCCTGTTATACCAAAGGTATTTTTTTATTAATCTTTATTAATTGTTATCTGTCTATGTCTCAAAATAAAACACACAAGTCATCTACATAGATAGAGCTAATGTTCATAGAGGAGAGGTAGTTCATGTTGGTTCTATGACTCTATACATTTATATAGTATATACCATTGTACAAATTTTGTATTAAGGAAATATTATTTAAAGGTTCTTTAAATCTATAAACAGAAATGTGTTGCTGGGGAGTTTGTTGCGCCACTTCTTTCCTGCAAAAACATACATATGAAGTGGTGAAGGGTGGGCGTTTTTTAGCCAAGTTTGAAATAATAATTTTGAGTTTGAATTTGACTGGATTGTCTAAACTAACCGGGCTAGCGAACGAGCTAACTATAATATGTATGTAATTGTATTTTTTCAGATATTGAGCTTAAAAATAGACTCCACAAAAATAGGTTGTACAGACAAAGCCATAAATTCAAGCTTTGAAATGTCCCTACAGAGTTTACAAGTAAGTAAAAGTTAATTAATACGGAATTAATCAAGCCAAACAAATTTGAAGTCCCAATCCCAAATCTCAATATTTTCCCCCCAAGGTAAACTCGAGATTCAGTGCAGCATCCCTCATATACGATGACCAAGGCGCCGAAGTGGTGGGTCTGCCGCAGGTCTACGTGGCCTTCCAGATGGAGCAGTTCCAATTGGTGGCTGACTGTCAGCAGTTGGCTGTGCTGAATAAGCTTAAACTAGATGCTAAGGTATGAGGGAATGCTGAGGAAATTTGGCTTGTTACCACAGCTGATACTTATCTGTCTATCCTTCTCCTAAATGTATTGGGTTCGACTTCCTATTAAACCAGGGAACAATGATACTCTTTGGTAGGACTGGTTGTCAGACATCTGCCGTCTGACAACCTACATATGAGGACCGCCAAACAAGTACAAACGACAGTAGGAACCTACACGTTAACGTGCCTCCGAAAACTTGGTAGCTTAACCTTTGATCGGTAGATTCATGATAAGCTAACTAAATTGATCAAAAGTACCAACAGTCTGGATTGTTTTTAAACCCGGACTCAAAAAGAGGGGTGTTATAAGTTTGACCGCTGTGCCCGTCCATCTGTCTGTGATAGCGTTACTTTTAAAAGGATGAACCGATTTGGATGCAGTCTCTTTCTTTAGTTGAAAGCTGGTTTGCTAAGTTAGGTTTCATCAAAATTAATCGCCGCAGAAATTGTCGTGTCGGAATTCGTTATGGAAGTACAGCTCGTCGTATCATTTTTGATTCTTGAAAGGCAGCGTCTTGCGATAGGGGTTTGTTTAAATTAGTGTTTTGTACTATACTATTACGTGGATCTAACCGCATCGTGGAAATACAATATTATTTAGCTGTGACCACAGGCCTCAAGGCTGCTAAGATAATCATAGGAAGATAAATCCTTATTCTAAGAGACTGCTGTTATCCGACTTCAAAAAATGAAGGAAGGTCTCAATTCGGTCGGTATGTTTTTATGCGAAATGTCCAAAAAGTTATTCAAAAGTATGCATTTTTTGTATTTTTTTTATGCAATGTTGTAATTTTTTCGGTATTATTTCAGTTGGAAAAGGGAGTGCTGAACTTGTATTTAATAATAAGCACACTGAACATAAGCTATACTCACACAGAAGCTTTCAAATGGTACACATCTGTCAAGGAGAAAATAAGGAAAGCGAAACCTTTACAAATCATGGAGGTGGAGTCGCCTTGTAAGTGCCAATTGTGTATTCCAATTATGTCACTTTTCCCCTATAAAACTTGCCATTGTTTTTGTTTGGGTTTTCTTGCTCTATTTCTATGGCATGGTAGTCATATCGCACTTAATGTAGTTCTTGCCAAACTTAATGGCGGCTCGCAACAAACTTCCAGTATAGGTATGTGCATGTGGGTCTGTACAGGGTGTTTACAAAAACCCCGTTAGGCTGAAAGGGGTTTAAATGGTCCCTTACAAAAATTGAAAACTGTAGCACCACTTTAAAAAAATATCAACAAATATTAAAAACATTGATTTTTCATTGATCTACCTATCATATTTCATGCAAATTAAAGATGTAATTTCGAAGAAAGATTTTGCATTGATACGTAATATGCACGGAAATACAATTAAGTATAATATATTTATAATTAACTAATTTTTACGGGTCATTTTATTCAGTCCCTTCGGGTATATCCCTTGACCAGCTGAAGATAGGAGCAGTAACGCGCTTAACGTTTCGAACCGTCAATAAGTTTGTGAGCCGTTTTAACCAGTGGCGTAGCGTGGGGGGGGCGGGGGGTGCGGTCCGCCCCGGGCGGCACTTTTTGGGGGGCGGCAAAATTTCACATTAATTAGTAAAAATAATTTAAACCATTTTGAAATAAAAAAATAAAAAAACAGCGCATGCGAGCGCCAGGCAACGTACCGTGTGTGCGCGGCGTATCATCTAGCTGATGATGTTCTTAAAGCTTTTATTTATTAAAATAATTAAAAACGCACTTAAAAACGGACCAAATAGGATTTTCAGATACTCAGGGTTACGTACTTTTCTACAAATATTCACAGTTTTCAGTTAGATATAACTAGGTTCCTTTAGCCAAATTTCATGTTGATATCTCAAAAAAATTTTTAACAACATGGTTGGTGACAGTAAGCTTCACCCGCGTCCCGACGGAACTACTTCCCGTACTCGGTAGTCCTGGATTTATAAATAGGCCGTATGGGCCGCGGCCTAGGGGCGGCAGCGTCCTAGTGGCGGCAGCGTCTTAGGGGCGGCAGCGTCCTAGGGGCGGCAGCGTCTTAGGGGCGGCAGCGTCCTAGGGGCGGCAGATTTCAGAGAACGGTCACTAGTATTTTCATGGTTTTTTTACATAAATAAAAAAAAAATGACGGATGAAGCCACGAATGAAGAACCTGAAATACCCTCCGGTTCCAGAGATTATTTCAGAGTGAACACCTTTTTGGTCATTCTTGATAAACTGAGAGCTGAAATACAGAGAAGCCATAATGCTTACTTGAACTTGGAAAAAAGATAGCCTACTGGACATGGGGTGGCGGAAATAAAGTGGTCTACTCTCATAAAAAATATAAATCCGGCACTGTACTCGGTGAGGGGAAAATATCGGATAAAAAATATTTAGTACGCCTCCATACCATCTTCCATCATCTAAAAACAAAGGACCTGCATTATTTTTTTTTGATTGGTAAATCATTAATTAATGACTCCCGATCACTCCTCCCGCTGTGGGTGCAGCGGGTCACTGGTGTCAAACTCTTACTGATTAAACTGTCTTATGTCCTTTCTGGAGCCGTTCAGGTTCCAGGTGGCTCATGCGAACAATCCCGCAGTCCTGATCCATATGGCTGACTGCCTACTGGTGAAAGGTGGGCGTTTTAGGGGCTGTCTTTTGTAATTTTTGACTTTCAAAAAGTGCTGTTTTGCAGCCAAGTTCAAATAAATGATTTTGAGTTTGAGCTCATCGAGGAGTGCGTGGAACAGAACGCGCCGCCGACACAAGCCTGTCGTCATGAAACGTACGGACGGCGAGCCACCCAACACTAACGGCGGCCGGGAATCAGTTTTCAACACCTTGCGCCTGTGGCGTCTACCTGGTTCAGCTCTGCCGCGGCGGTTGGGATGAGCGGTGCGGTCTCTCAGCCGCTCCTTCCGCTAGCACAACAGCTTCGTAGAAGGAGGCGACGGCATCCCATTCTTCCTCGTTCCGGACCATGGCCTTCACCAGGGCCGGACACGAGAAGTCGCTGCCGCACAATGCCGCCCAAACAGAGCACACTTCTATTCTACCATGTGCTACAATTGTGGCGTGCCCTGCACGGGGCTGCGACATCCGATCTCTCCATACCACCATGAGATCGCGCTGGAAATCCGCTCGCTGCGCAGCAATCATACAGGCGCGAGAGAACCCTCGGTTCTCGCTTCCATCTCAAAGAAGACCTGCCACCTCGCGGGAGATTGTGCGGTACCCCGGGCCTTATGGAAATGACCTGCGGGGCACGTTCCGGTAGTGGGCGGCTCGCAGCTTCATTGAACGCGCCCATACCGTGGTCTGCCCCGTTGGTCTATTGGTTGCAAGGCGCGACTGCTGTGCACGGGGTCTCGGGTTCGAATCCCGGGTCGGGCCGAAATCGCTTTGTGGGTTTTGAGAAACTTTCACAAAGCAGCCTGGAGTCTGGAAGTTGGTGATTGATTCACCCGTGCATCGGAGAGCACGTAAATGTCGGTCCTGCGCCTGATCTCTCTCCGGTCGTGTCGGATTGCCGTCCCATCGGATTATGAGAGTGAGGGAATAGAGAGTGCACCTGTGTCTGCGCGAATACTTGTGCACTATAATATGTCCTGCGCAGCTGGCTGATATCCATAAATGAGAACGGCCGCCATAGCCGACAATCGGCTTGGATGCCGTTATCACCGTGGTCAACCCACACCGGTAAAGGGCTATGGACCGTTCTACTCCCGATAAGAACTAATTTGGAAAGCACTGCCAGCTACGAGAGAAGTTTTTTAAATATACCTAGTTTCGCTAGCGTTGGAAGTTTGTATGGAAGTCCTTTGTTTTTTAAGTAAGAGACTTTTGAAATGTATGCTCTACAGATGCTACTTTTTATCCCCTCCCCGAGTACGGGAAGTAGTTCCCTCGAGACGCGGGCAAAACTGTTGGCGAAAGCTAGTAATATGGCAAAAGTCCACGTTTATGAGTCTCATAAACGAAACTATCGAATATTGACAATGAAAAAAAATCTTGTTTTTAAAGATTTGTTCCTAGAAAAAAAAAAACTTGGTACCTATAAGTGAAAGTTTACTGTCTGTTCATTTATACATATAAAATAATGAGATAGAAAATATGCCATAGACATTTATGGTGAAATATAGGTATAAGCGGTTGTGATGTGGACAAAAGTACCTACCTAGACGTTTATTTTTTTTATAAATTTTTTTTTTAGGATAATTTCGTTAATGTGATTGTAAAAGTTGTAGATATTTTTTAGTTAAATTCTAATGAAAAAAAAAATACATATTGAAAAGCCAAAACAGGGGGCGGCAAAATTGTCTTCCGCCCCGGGCGGCGGATACCCACGCTACGCCGCTGGTTTTAACCACCTAATTATTCTTGCAGCACCATCCCCCCCTCTATGGGTGTCTCGAATATTCTCGTCGTGCATCGTGCAAGGCTGTGCAGAACTGCGCTCAGTGACCGTGCATGCTAGACTGATGAGTGAGAACGCGCTGGGTTTCGGATGCAGCGGGGTCAAAGTTAAGCTGGACCAGCTATTGGAGACTAGAGGTTTGTTGACAGAAAAAATACAGGCAGGATTTATTTTAGCTGTATTTAATAAGTCGTAGACACTTAAATCAAGTTCCTATTTATTTTATTTCTCGGTTTTTTCTTATTTGAATCGGATAGGAGTCTTTTCAGGGTTGTCTGTTTTTTAAAACATGTCCATAACTTATCTAATTCAAAAATTTTTAGAGGATTGGTACCGCTGTGCGGTCACTCGTCAAGCAGTAGGGGGTCGCCAATGGGGGGCGGAACTGCTAGTTGACGGTGGGTGGGCGGCATGCGGGCCTGCAGCGTTAGGGCTCCGCGCGCCGCCGCCTAGGAGGAACCATTCGTGGGGCGAAGCGCTGCTCGCTGTTGCACTTGTTAAGTGGGCTTCACATGGACCTGCAGACTCCAAGGTGAGTTGTATTTAAAGTCAAGATCTCAAATATTTTGTTATAGAGTTTGCCGTTTTAATGAACAGTGATTTTTGCTAACTTAGTTTAGAACCTGTTTAAATATTTTTTCATAAAATTTTACAGTTAGCAACAAAAGTCCACACAAAATACTATTGGGTTTTGGGCAATATTTCAATAAAAATCGTTAGATTTCTCAAGCACGATATTTTATTCTTTGAGAGCACAACTGACAAGACATTTCAAAACAATTTCAAATTTTCTAATTAAGAACAACAACGCCACAGTGTCTTAAAACGGAAACTTAACCATAACATTCACAGAGGCACCCTCGAACAAAATGTTTACAAAGACACCTTATAAATTTATATTTATTCAATACTCCCACTTAAATTTATAAGGTAAACATAACAATTCAATAAAACTCAAAGAAAAATATCATTCTGCCTGCAACTTATAGGCTACACACTCACATCACTATAAGTTGGTATTCTAAACAATAACTTAAAAATAAGCAAACTCAAAACACAACAAACTAGCCATGTTAAACATTACTCATCACCCTATTCCTAATTGTATCATATTTATGTACTGGCAAAGCTTTAGTTAAGAAATCAGCCAACTGATTTGAACTCTCAATATATTTAATAACAACAATATTCTTTGCCACATTTTCTCTAATAAAATGATATTTTATATCTATATGCTTACTCCTTCTATGAAACACAGGGTTGTTAATCAATTTAATTGCACTCTGGTTATCAACATTTAAAATTATTGTGTCTTGTGGCTCCTTTATATCACACAAAAATTGCTTAAGCCATAATATTTCCTTAGCAGCTTCACTAGCCGCCATGTACTCAGACTCAGTTGTCGATAGTGCCACAGTATTTTGTTTACGACTAGACCAAGTGACCGGACCTCCATTCATTAAAAATATATAACCTGTATTAGATTTCCTAGTATCCAAATCACCTGCAAAGTCAGAATCTGAGTAGCCAACTAACTCAACATTACCTTTATAAACAATACATATATCTTTGGAATTAATTAAATAACGTATGATTCTTTTCACAGCTACAACATGTGAAGGACCTGGGTCATTGACATACCTACTAACAACATTCACAGCATACGCTATGTCAGGTCTAGATACAGATGACAAGAATAACAAAGCTCCCACTGCTTCTCTATATGGGAAATTAATAGGCACATTACCTATATTCTTAGACAAATGTACATTTACATCTGCAGGAGTACTGCTACACTTAGCATCAGACATATTAAATTTACTTATAATCGTTTTAATATACTGTTTTTGACTTATACTTATACAATCTTTTTCTCTATTTATTTCCATACCAATAAATGAACTACAGTCTAAAATCTTAATGGAAAAGTTTTCTTTGAGACTATTTAATACGTCTAGTAAAACATCATTACTTTTCGACAGTAATAATCCATCATCAACATAAAGAATTAATATAACTTTTACATCTTTAAAATATCCTACAAATACACAATTATCAGCTGGACACATTCTAAAACCATAACTAGTTAGAAAAGAACAAAACTTCTTATTCCAACATCTTGAAGACTGTTTAAGACCATATATAGACTTAATCAACTTACATACTTTGGAAGGCTGAGTTTCTAACCCTTCCGGAACCTCCATGTATATTTCCTCAGAGAGCTCGCCGTACAGGAAGGCCGTCTTCACATCGAACTGCTTCATCTGTAGGTTGTCTCGTGCGGCTATGCTGAGCAGCACCCTGATGGAATCATACCTGCTAGTGGGGGAAAAAGTCTCATTATAATCAAAGCCCTTGACTTGTGTGAACCCTCGTGCACACAATCGTGCTTTGAATCGTACTATTTCTCCATCTCTATTCTTCTTTATGGTAAACACCCATTTACAAGAAACAGGCTTCTTCTCAGTCCTCTCAGTTAGTATCCACGTCTGATTTTCTTCATGTGACTGAAGCTCTTCAGCCACAGCTTTCTTCCATTGATGAGAATTCAGACTAGTCATTGCCTCTTCGTACGTGTTAGGAATTTCTAATTCCGTGAAATTAGCTTCGACTCTTTTGTCTCGCCGAGGACGTAAGGTCATGCTTCTTTGTCCCTCTTGTTGCAAACATGTACTTCTTTTAAGAGGGATATAACTTTCATCAACGTCTTCTGTACTCTTCATACTCTCGTCTGATGAGTATGAGTATTCTTCGGGTACATCGTCCTTACATTGAAATTCATCTCTTGGAGTTGATATTGTAGACTGTTCCTTCTCTCCTAGTTCAACTTTCATCTCTACAAACCTTTGTTTTTCTTCTACAAGACTATTTTCATCAAACTTCACATCGCGCGATATTGTAATCTTCTTAGTATTTTGATCATACATTCTATAATTATCTTGGTCATATCCAACTAACAACATCTTCACACTTTTCTTGGCAAGCTTCTTTCGCTTTTCTTTTGGAACATGTACATAACCAATAGATCCAAATATTCTTATATGTTGTAAGTTAGGTTTTACTCCATGCCACAGTTCAAATGATGTAACATTTCCAGTTTGGCTTGATGTATTTCTATTCAACAAATATACTGCACAGTTGACAGCTTCTGCCCACAAGTTTAAAGAAATATTCTTTGCATATAGCATTGTTCTTGCAGACTCCATTATAGAACGCATTTCTCTCTCTGCTTTGCCATTCTGCTGTGGAGTATACGGAGCAGTACGCTCATGCGTTATGCCTTTGCTCGCTAGATATGATGCGAATTCTTGATTCACATATTCACAACCATTATCTGTATGTAGTATGTGTAAATCACGTTGAAATCTGTTCTTCACAATTGCATTGTATTTCAGAAAATATTGAAAAACTTCACTCTTATATTTCATGAAATAAACATGACGATAGCTTGTAGCTCCATCTTTGAACAAAACAAAGTACTTCATACCCGATACAGATGGTTCTTCTATAGGACCGCACACATCGCTGTACACAATTTCACCAGGCTGTGTTGGACCTCGGACAGATTTCAAGAAGGGGCGTCTAGCTAGTTTTCCGTATTGACATGCTTCACATATAAAATTCTGATCGCCACTCAATGTTACTGGGATTATACCATTCTTAGACATATTTTGAAGTTCCTTGACATTTAAATGCCCTAATCTTTCATGCCATACTTTTATATCAGTTTGAACAATATTACAATTTTCTTGTTTGATCGTTTTTATATTCAATTCATATAAATTGTTGTTTGTTAACTGTGCACACATAACAACAATATTAATCTTCAGAATTAATGCTCTTTTATTGTTCTTGATTATGGTATATCCTCTCCTAGTGACAGCTCCTTCAGAAAAAAGATTTCTCCGTAATTCCGGTACATATAACACATGTTCAAGTTTACACCTCTCCCATGTACCATTAACTTCTTTGTCTATCAGCACAGTTCCTTCGCCACATACCTTGATACTCTGTTCATTGCCCAATTTAACCGAATTGCTACATTGAGACTCGTTCAACTCACAGAAGTAGTCACGGTTGTAGGTCATGTGCATTGACGCTCCACTGTCCAAAATCCATGCCTTCTCATCATATTCAGATGAGCAACCTTCTGCGCTGAATGCCAACTTATTGTTAGGTTTCTTCTCATAGTACCTTTTCTTAGGCATTCTGCATTCTCTGGCGAAATGACCCCTTTTATTGCAATTGTAGCAAATAAATCTATGACTTGAATTTTTTTCTTCACTTGACGTACTATTTTGTTTGTTTCCAATTCTCGATTTGAAATTTCCTTTTGACGTCACTAACGCATTCTCACTACTACTCGTATCGTTGGCAAGGCTGGCTTCTTCGTCGACTAAACGAGACGTTAGGTTTTGAATAGTTTGACTTCTTTCATCAAGTGACAACCATGCTTGTCTAAGCGAACGATATGTCGGCGGTAGCGTGCTTAAAATTTTTGTCATTACTGCCGTGTCACTGATTTTCTCCCCTATCTCTCGTAATTGCTTTGCCAAGCTTTCCACTTTGGATACATGCTGCGCCATGCTATCACTAGTATTATACGAATATTGGTAGAATTGCTCATGAATTAACATTTTGTTATATTCTGACTTCTGTTCATAGACTGCTTCTAATTTGGACATAACTTGCTTCGCAGTTTCGCAGTTTTCTATTAGGGATATTTGATTCAAGTCCATGGAGGATGTTAAAATAAACATAGCCATACCATCATCCTTGTCCCACTGCACTTGCGAACTGGAATTTTCTGTAGGTCTTGCTCTTTCTATATTCAATCCTTTTGCTCTCAAAGCGCATTTTATTTGAAATTTCCACTGTTTGAAATTTCGACCATCGAACTTTTCGATTTTCATAGCGTTCGTGACCTCCATTATGACGTGACTTTTAAATTTAACGGACTTTTTGCTCTTAACGAAAAATTATTGAAATATTGCCTCGTTATGTGCCTGGGCCCATAACCGATTGGGTTTTGGGCAATATTTCAATAAAAATCGTTAGATTTCTCAAGCACGATATTTTATTCTTTGAGAGCACAACTGACAAGACATTTCAAAACAATTTCAAATTTTCTAATTAAGAACAACAACGCCACAGTGTCTTAAAACGGAAACTTAACCATAACATTCACAGAGGCACCCTCGAACAAAATGTTTACAAAGACACCTTATAAATTTATATTTATTCAATAAATACGTTCATTCATCACTAAAAGTTCTTCCATAGTTAACTGTTACGACAATAAAAAAAAGTAAAAAAAAAACACATTCTTTTGTTGCTGACTGTACATTGAAAAGTTAATAGAAGCGAGTTTTCATTTAGTATTTAATTTCCTTAATATAGCAAACTTTAACTTGTAAGGTTCAATGAAGTACAGATTTCTTTCTTTCACACCAGGTGGAAGCCATGGTCGACTGCCTCCGCCTAGAATGGAGTCCCATCATCGCCCAAACCATTATTTCACTAACCGACTGCCTCAACCAGTACAAATCTTCAACCCCCCATCTCCCACCACTTGAGGAGGTTCAAGAGACCAGCTCCAGCATCTCAGTGAACGTAGCTCTATCTCATATTAACCTGTTCCTGCTAGTGAACGAGGATATGTGTCTGATGACCAGGATAGATGCGGTGACGCTGGAGAAGAGTGCCAGCAAGTCTGGGGCCGTGATCTCCGGGTTGAAGGTTGTTGATATGGTGCCTTATAAAGGTATGTGGGACCTCACTGTGTATTGTCGAGGGGTTGAAATGGTAACCAGCTATTCTACTGGGTACAGAGGCCAGCACATCAAGCTACCCGAAACTTTCAAATTTTTCCAATCAACTTTGAACCCTATGCTTCAGCGGTAAAGTTAAAAATGTATTAACGAAATATGTGGACAGATGTGGTAGTCTTATTTCAGGAATTTTGACAATGACTTATAAATTAATAAACGCCAGCTGCACGTATCGAAAAGGATGACGTTACTTGAATGAGTTACCCTCTCATCTCTTCCACTAGATTAATTAGTGATAATTCAAGAAACACTATTGAATTTTGTTCATAAAAGTCACGATGAACTATCCTCCATAAATCCAAATCATACACAATATTTTTTTTGTCATTTGAGTTCAATAATTATAACAGAAACATTACGTTCGGACGAAATTATTAATCCTTACCTGCTAACTTGACCATCAATTCCAGGAAACGTCCACTGCCAGCGCTCAGATGAGATCCCCACCACATTTTTCCACGTGAAACTAGCAAGAATAGAATACGTACTTTCCAAAGACAAGTACTCAGCCTTACTCGACTTCCAATTCATAGAGAATGTAGACCTTGAGTGGAGTGCTAATCTGCATCTTAAAGTTCTAACCTTCGTTAGAGCCGTGAAGGAGTTCCAGCGAGAGATGAAGATGAGGAGAGGGGGCGTTGAGAAGAAAAAGGGAAGTGCCTTGGACTGGAGGGTCGCGTTTAAGGGGGAGACTAATTTAGGGCTGATATTGTCGAAAGAGAATAATATGCTGTTTGCTACTGGTGAGTTCTTTGTTTAGCTCTAAGATGTTTATTTTAATTTTTTTACTATATTTTCGTTGTAGCATCCTTTTCTATTAGCAATGTTTAAATGTGAGATATCGGAAACTCTGACATTTAATGATTGTCACTATGTTATATTTTTTTTGCAAAAACATCATCTTCAGCCTTAGGTGCTGGCTTATATAGGCTTCCACTCACACAGAGAAGGATTGAGCCTTAATCACCAAAATTGCTTAATGCCAGTTAGTAATATCAGATTTACTAATTAATAATTCCTATACCATATTTGAAAATCCTAGATGACATGACAATAGCCTACGATCACGAGACCGGTCTGTCCATCAACTGGAGCAAACTCAACATGATCCTCAATGGAGACGAGGTCATCATGGTTGAGGGGTACAGCCAGGAGCGCGCGGCTGATGACCACGACGTCAGGGTAGAGAGGAAGGCTAATGAAGGGTTTGCGCTTACTTGGAATAAAGTTTGGTAAGTATTTTTTTATTTTGCCTTTAGAGTTAGTCCAGAGGTTTCCGGGACTGTCTGATTATTTGAAAAGATGTCACGTCCTGAACACAAGGGGCTCAAGAAGAAACCTAGATGGCTTTCAGTCAGAAAAAATCTGATACTCCCCTACCTGTATATACCAGGAGTTATGATTGAAAGCTTATTGCGGCATTTCCAAAATTAATAAAAATAAAGATAAATAGTCATTAAATACAAGTAGTTTGACAATCTGCACTTTTTGAAGGTCAATTTAACAAAAGATAGCCCCCCAAAAAATGCCCGCCCAACGCCACAAACTCCCAGGAACACATTTCAGTCCGGATGGTTTGTAGATTTGAATTTTGTTAACCAAAAATACATCTCTTCGACATTAAAGGATAATTTAGCGAATTTTGTGACAAAATGTATGGTATGCTAATAAGATAACTTTGCTGTTAGTGGCAGCTAACGTGTAATATCTTTTTGTAACCAAAACATGCTGCTTGGAACTTTTTTATTGCAAACACTCAGCCCTAAATTTATTTCTCCCCCCTAGGTCAGTGTCCGTAGACTCGGTCCGCGTGGTATTTCCTTACAAGCACCGTTTCGCGGAAGCAGTACAGGGCGACTTCGTGTCTCTGTTCAAATGGATCAAGCTGGTGCACGGCATCAAGAAGAAACCCTTCACCGTGGATAGCCCGTTGCCAAGTGATCTACATATTAAGGTAACTCGAGCAAACATGCTTTGTTTTTGTTATTTGGAAATTTTAACACAGGTTTTATTCTTACGTACAATATATAATGAAAGACGACATGAATAGGAAGGGATTTTATATGACGACTAAAAGCGAAGATTGGAAGCGGAAGACATATTGCGCTGACCCCAAATTACTTGGAACAGGGCAGTTGAAGAAGAAGGATAGATTTTATTCTTGCTTAGTTTATGTCTGTATCAATCTGTCATATTTCCTTAATAGTTTCACCTTTATCGCTGAACCATATGGTTCAAAGTTGATTGGGTTTAACAGTTTCAGCTTAGCAGGTAGCTTGATGTGCTGGAGTCTGTACAATAAAGATAAGAGTGGAAGCACTCTTAATAATAGTGTCACTCACTCGTATTTCTTTTACAAAATTTACAAAATATCGGTTGAATTTTGTGGATAAATTACCTGAACATTTTGAAGGGAATCATTCAGACGTTCTAAAATCACAATTATTAAAGTAAAGGAGATAAATAAGTTGGTGTTATCTTGTCTAGATTGAAGAGCTGCTGATAGAGATGAGTGACGACCCGTTCGAGGTGAAGTTGCGCGATAACTACGAGCTGCTGGAGGACGAGTACAAGGAGAGCCAGAAGCGACGCACCATGCTCGACGCTAAGGTACGTAGAAATTTTCATAGATAGGCCACGATTTGTGTGTCATATCTTTATGAAGTTTTGTTCCCGTTTATTTATCGGAATCGCTTTCTCTTATTCATATTGTTTAAGTTAAAATAAAAAAAAGGTTATTACGATGTTTTTCGAATCGAATATCAATCACCAGTGCATCAACAACCGAGTTTTTTTAACTGCTCCGTTGGTCTAGATCTCGTATAGCACGCACGACTGCTGTAAGCGGTGTCTTAGGTTAGATTTTCGGGCTGCAAATTGCTTTGTGTGTAATCAGAAACTGGCACGAAGCACTCCATAGACTGCAGGTTGAGGATTGATACATCAGTGCCTCGGAGAGGTTGCTTAAGTCGGTTCTGCGTCTGATCTCTCTTCGGTCATATCGGACTGCAGTTCTATCGGGATATGAGAGTGAGGGAATAGAAATTGCAACTGTATCTGCGCAAACGCTTGTACCTATGCTATAGTATGTCCTGGCCAGCAACCAGTCTGGATGACACTATTTAAATTTTTTTCCCACCTTTCAACATTGTTTTAGTAATAAAACACATGCATTATCAACAAACTATGGGCTATTAATGTTTAGAATGAGGTGCATTAATTTCAATGCAATATTAATTTCTCCACACTGACCTATCGTCAGATAACGTTGCATTGAATCAGTATCGGTTTGTTTTCTGCCATGATTTGTCAACCTTTTGACCGCCACATCAAAAAAAGAAAGACGTGCCCTCAGCGCCAAACTAGGAATTCATCCGTAATTAGCTACAATATATTAGCGAGTTCGGAATTACGAGTGAAACTGTCTATTAATTTTAAAGTTGGTCATGTAGTCGTGACCGTGGCGTGACTTTTTGGCTTGTCATGTTTACGTGACTGTGGCGATCAAAAGGTTACTTGTAAAACCAGCAATGAGTTTAAAATAATTTGGTACATATTGTGACAAAATTGTATGGATTTTGTGATGTCTTATGAACATGATAAGGGCGGTAAGATATCTCAAATTGTCTAACTTATGTCTTTATTGTTGTAATAGAGGTTTATCCGAACTCATTAGGGGACATTGATGTGTATAATGGAAATGTATTGATTAAGCTTTTCATATTTATGTAAAGAAGCCAGCACTTCAATGTACCCGAAACTGTAAATTTTTTCAAGTAAATTTTGAACCTTAAAGTTAAAAATCTTATTATCTATTTTGAGAGATTGTAGTCGCTTGCGGTGGTAACGTCTGTACATAAATATGAAAAGCTTAATTCGAATTCTACGTCATCTTCCAAAAAAAATGGGTTTTTCACAAAACTTAACGAACTTTTTTGACCAACAGGTGCAGGAACTATGCAAGCCCCACCTCTTCCTCCCGGCTGGTAAGGTTGAAGAGTTGTACGCGGCGTTACGCCAGAAGGACGCGCAGATCTACGTGCAGCGATGTCGCGCCGCGCCGCCGCCGCGCACCAGGCTCGTGGCGTGCTGCCTCACTAGGTTCACGCTCATAGCGCTGGCCGACACTACTATACACGGCACTCAGAACGCGCAAGCTCGCCTGAGAGATATGGACTATGATAGGTAAGTTTTTACATAAGTGCCGTCAGACAAAATTGTCGTCTATCACTTTTTTTTTTAATTTAATGTGGGAAATCATCAAATGATCCCGCTGTGGGTGCAGCTGAAGGTAGTATCAGACTCTTACTGACTTAAACTCACTATGTTCCTTCTAGAGGTCTTTGTGTGCTAGGGCCGCGGTAACTCTTGCGAACAACCCGCAGCCCCGGCGTCGTCTACCATGTGGATGAGATTTATTTTAATATCATGAAATAAGGTCGATGTCTCTTTAGTTACCGCGGCCTTGGTACACAAAGTCCTCCAGAATGTAGATTCTAGAATGTCTCTATAAAAAAGACATATTAGATTGCACAGAAGCTTTTGCTCAAAATTAATAGACTATTTTATTTGCCGACTGTACTTAAAATTGGATCGGTCATAATTTTTTTCAGAATACTTCGATATTTTTATGTAATAATTTAAATGCAGCCCCTTTTCATTCAAGGTCATGGTATTTCGATATCTAAATTGTTATTTTTTCCTCAGTCCATGGCCAGAGGACGGCATCGAGTTCACGACGCTATGGTGTCGCAGCATCAACATGAGTTGTGCTCAGTGGCAGCTGCTGTTGAGGGACTTTCCACAGCCGCTGCTCAGCATGAGCGAGCTCAAGATGTGGGGCACGCTGCTGGCTGCTGAGGAACAGGCACCGCCTCGAGGTAATCCTCCATTTCTATGAGGGATAGAATATTCATGGCTTTTGCGTTCTTGCATACCGGGGCAAGCTTACCAGAAAAGGGTAAGGTGTCGATTAGTGTTGTACTTGGGTTTATCGATATTTTTTTATGTAACACTCGATAAAATTATCGATTATTATAAGTGATGGAATGGGAATAAGATTTAGTGTTAACTGCATTAAAATTAAAAGACATAAAAAATAACTATTGTATTTGACGACATTGGCTACAAGGAATAAATAGATGATAAGTGTAAACAATCGAAAAGGTGACAGAATGATAATTCTTTGAAGAATGTTCTGGAACACTTCAGTAATGATGATGAGGCACGATGTGGTGGGTGCTGTGCTTCACCGTCGCGTGGAAACTGGGGAAGAAATACAATTTTATCACATTTATGTGCTGATAGCGACATACTAATGACTTTGTGATAGGAGAGTTCAGTTCGCAAAACGGTTAAACTGCAGTACTCAAAATTTCTTTTCTGAAAAAAGCATCTCTCGAACAGTTCTTTTTTTTTCGTGAAAATTATGAAATGACCACTCCCGCTGAGGGTGCAGCTGGAGGGAGTTTGTGACTTACTGAATAAAACCCACTATATTCCTTCTGGAGGTATTTAGAGTTCGCCTTTCTTCTAAATCGATTAATTTCGAGCCCGTCAAGATACTTATGCTGTAGCTGAATACTTTTATATCATAAAAAAGTATTAAGGTAGTATTTTTACCCAGTATGGTCATCGCCATGATAGTCCACGTGTCTGACGGAGCCATCAGGCTGATGCAGCGAGTAGTGTCCCCTCACAGCATCTCCGTCGCGGTGCTCGTGTTGTGACTTGTGGTCGCCCGTGTGGGCGTCGGACACCTCGTAGCCGAACTCGTATTTGGGGTAGCTCTGGAAGAAACGCCAAAGGTTTCTATAGACTATAGCTTCTGCCATCGGTTTCGTCAACACTACGGTCGGAACTCTACGAGAACACTACGTAATACTACGAGAACTATCTCGCAATCGCAGAAAAAGTAGCCTATAGTTAAAAACTCACTTTAGTTCTTTCTGAAAGTCTAGGAGTCTTTAGTCTTGGTCGATAAATGGACTACTTCTAGGACTAATTCACTATACTGTTTTTTTTTTAATTTTCAAACAAAGAAACTCTTCCGTTTTATACTATTACCTAGGCTCGAGCATACTTTCATTTATCAAAATAGGTTCATATGCTCCTTGTCGCTTGTTCCCGCAAATAGCCAGGATTTAGAACCCAAGAATACGCAACAGATAAATTACTTTTTGGTATACAAAACCCTGTTTAAAAGGGACAGGGTTTCGGTCAGGGTTTGCGGTAACTACATTTATTTCCGCTTGTGTCGTTGGCTTAATGCACATAGTAGTCATGGTGTCCGTGGCCATGGTACACGGGCTTATGGTGTCCGTCGTGACGGTGGATGTACTGAGAGGAATGGCCGTACCCTGACGCCACGGCTACAGCCAGGGCTAACACGCAAACCACCTGTAAAATAGAGGGTTAGGTCTGTTGTAGGACATGTTAATAGTACTTAATAAAATGCATGTTAAAAATCCTCTCAAGTTTAAAAATAATGATAATTTATTTATATTTGTTAATATTATCTTTTAGGATAGTATTTTACAAACACTTCCCCCCAAGGGATAAAATACGTTATATCTTAGTAGGACCAGTAGAATTTAAAAAATATCGGGACATATTTTACACACGGTCCGCTAGCCCCTTTTTTTTCGTGCGAAATCATCAAATGACCCCTCCCGCTGAGGGTGCAGCTGGAGGGAGTGTCAGACTCTTACTGACTAAAACCTATTATGTTCCTTCTGGAGGTCCCTGAGTGCCAGGGCCACGGTATCTCTTACGAACAACCCGCAGACCAAGCAACGGTCGGCTAGCCCCGAGGCAAGCTATTGAGTAGCTCATTACACAAATGTCGACCTCAGTTAGGCAGTCCGGCATGTTGACCATTGCACCAACGGGTTCGTCAAACAAAACAATAAAAATATAACTATAGGGATACGTTTTTTCCATAAAAAAATATTGAAATACCTTGCAGAACATTTTGTATGGTGGTTGTTGTTGCTTAAAAGTTGTCACTGTTGATAAGCTTCCGAATCGGAACTGATACATGAGTCCAATACCTCATGTTTTATATACAGTTTAAGAAAACGCAGCCAAGGCGATATAGATTTCACTGGAAATATATCGAGCGTTAAATTATGCACGACATGTTACGCATTCGATAATTATTTCGTAAATCTTATGAATGAAACGTAAACGCGTGCCCGAGTCAAGGGCAAACGTAATTATTTTTACGGTGTAATGTTTTTTATTGGAAGCTAATTGTTGTTTATTGTTATCGAATATTTGACTCGTGGCTAATAGCCGCACGGGTCGATCGATCGTTTGCACGGTCGTTCCGCAGATGAGTGACCATCTTGTCATGATGAGATGGCGCGGTGGATGAGTGAGAGTGACCATCTTATTATGACGAGTAACTCCGTGTTTCGAAAGGTAGGTTAAATTGATGGGTCCCGGCTGTCATTAAAAGGTCTTTCACATTCGTAATTGTTAGTTAGAAGCTAGAAAGTCTGACACCCAGTCTTAGCAAGAGGTATCGGGTAGCTCAGTTAACTGGGCTGAGAAGGTCAGATAGGCAGTCGCTCCATGTAAAATACTGATACACAGCTGCAGTGAGCTGCATCCTGTTAGGCTGGTAGCCGACTCAAACATTAGGCTAGGCAGATGATGTTGTTGAATATTTGAGAAAAGACTACTTTTACGAAGCGGAAGAAGAGAAGAGAAAAATAGTATTCCTCTTTTCTTTTTTCTCTCCTCTTTTTTTACTTTGTTAATACGAGTAAAACCTAGGACTTTGATATGACATTAAATGTTTCCCAGCGGTCCGCACGGTGACGATAGAGCAGGGCGCGCCGTGGGGGGCGCAGGAGTTGGAGCGCAGCATGATGCCGCTCAAGTGGTACTACGACCTGTGCTGCGAGATGGCAGAGTACAGCTATGCCTTCGGACCCTGCTGGGAGCCTGTTATTGCGCATTGCAATCTATGTGAGTTTATGTTTGTCATCCACTTGTAGAATTTTGGTCATTGAAACGAAACAATGATCAAGTAAATAAAACCTTAATTATATTTTATGTGCAGGTGAAAAGTTTAAGAATCGAACATCACACAAGTTTTTGTTTTTTCATAATAAGTCTTTAACAACTGAATATTATACACTTAACCAATAAACCAATACGATATGCCAATTCCGAAGTAGGTATGTATACTTATAATAATATTTTTAGTTGAGAGTGAACAATTTGAGTCTGAGTTGAGCTCCACGTGACTCCATTTGCACTCAGCTGCATCCGGTTAAGACTGGAAGCCGACCCCAACATAGCTTGGGAAATGTCTAATCTGATGTTGAGTGAATAATTTTAGTCTTCCTAACATACATTTTATGGTTTATGTAATTGCGTATGTGTGTGTCTTAACGTAAATGTTTTTTGATGACAAAAAAACATATCAGTAAAAAATATTTCGATCAATATCTTTTTCACATTCTGTAATACGTCTTAAATTTTACAGCATTCGACCAAGTCTCCCGCCCTTCCCTCGACCCCTCAGCGCCCCTCTCCTGGTGGGATAAAGTGCGTCTCCTCATGCACGGACGTCTCACGGTGAATTGCGCCAAGTTCACCTGTCTCCTACACGTGTCGCTCGACCCTTACAACACTACTGAAGAGATGGAGGTCACCTGGACTGATCTGGTGCTGGACTGGACTAATGGTAAGATGTAGTAGTAGGTTAGCGTCGGGCCTGTCAAAGATAGGTAAGCGATGATCCTATAAAGACCAGAAACTCGACTATTTCTTCTTACGAACTTAAGTTATATAAAAAATAGTGTAAAAAAAAACTAGAAAACACCCTTTTAGTAGGCAAAAACATGGCAAAATTATTTAGAAAGAAAGCGTGGAGCGTTTTGTCCAAAAACAGTAAAGATAATATTTTTAAACTATTATTTTTATTTTATACACTTTAGTCTTCTTAATAATTTAATTTACTACTCACTAATTTAAAATATTAATAGGTGTTTAAAGAAATTTATTATATTTTTCGTATTCCTGACAGCGAACCCTTTCATTTGACACCCATATAATTTCTCGTTTCTTAGCTATTCATATTGTATTTTACATATTTGGGTGTGAGTCAAATTAAGATCCCAAAATTTTCTTACATACTTAGTCACAAGCTAAAATTTTAATCTGGTATAAAACAAAGCAAGGTCGTTATTATTTCTGTGAATTTTCCACCAATATTCATAATATACCAACAGATGTTTGTATAACATATACCTAATAAAAATCACCACAATAAACGAAACACACATTCAATGTCAACATAATAACGTTGATAACTCTATCAACGCTCCGTCCTAATCTATTTTAGGACCAAGTATTAACTCCCCAAACGTGCCGCTAGATGGCGCTGTAACATTGACGTCACTTTCTACATCGCGGTGTTAAGATTCTCCGCGAGCGAATGACCTCGCGCTGTACAACGATGTAGAGTTAAGACCTTACTTCATAGGATCATTTCTATAGTAAGCTCTTCACGAGACTTTCACACTACGTGAGTCCTCACAAGCCACGTTGATGAGATGTGGCGCGGTGCCCTGAGCGTGAGGCGGGCGGCGGCAGACCTGCCACCAGCCCTCGATGATCGTTCGCTCCCCTTCACGGGGGAGAGTGGGGTACTGTCGCTGTCTGAGTGGTTTTTTGATATCTTTTAAACATGAAAATCAATGCTTTCCAGCATTTTGGTACTCAATCTAATTACAATACTATTGCAGATGCGCATAACCGCTGCTTAACCGAATAAAAGCAAATTTTGTATAGTACTGTAAATTAATTGTAACCCAAGTACATAAAACAGCGATTCAGTAATTAATTTCTTAAAACCGTTAAACGCAAAAATAATATTATTGATTTTAATGGTTTATAGAGTTTGTAATGGTTATAAAAATACTCAAATAGCAATGGCCTACCAAATGGGAACATTATATTATAATTGCTTTGAATTAAATTCTTGACTGTACACTGAACCACTGAATTAACCTTTTGACCGCCACGTTAAAAAAATATAGACATGCCCTCAGCGCCAAGCTAAAATAAATCCATAAATACCTACAATTTAATAAATATCGAGTTAATTCGAATGTTAATTTTTATCTTTAAGGGCCAGTTTCACCGGTTACGGATAACCACTATCTACCAGATAAATTCAGAAATGCAACAGAATTTGTATGAAGTTATCTGCCAGATAAACTATCTAGAACTTATCCGTAACCGGTGAAACTGCGCCGTAAGTCTGTCATGTAGTCGTGACCGTGGCTTGCTGTGTACTTTTTGGTTTGTCATCTATACGTGACTGTGGCGGTCTAAAGATTGAAAGCCCATCTTCAACAAGGCTTTGTCGGCAGGTCGTCTCGGCTTCCTAGGCACGCTAGACGTGTACGTGCGCACGGCCAGCAAGTACGACGACTGCCGCGTGCTGCGCGTGCCGGCGCTGCGGCTGTCGGTGAAGCTGGGCTGGCAGTGCGTGGCCGACCCGCGCGACCACCACGCCGTGGCGCCCTGCGCGCCCACACGTCTGCCCGAGTACTCCAGTAATCAGGTCCATCTCAGTTCCAAGCACCCATTTATAGATTAAATATATCTTCTTTCTTTAGTAAGTTAATATCAATTTATCTATGCTTACCTACCAGTAATAATATATTACTATAAAAATAAAATATTTGATTGCTTTTTTTCATGGAATTTAGATATTTTACACAACAAACGGGTCTTTCTCGCTATGTAATAAATAGGCTCCAAAACTACTAAAATGATTGATTTTTTTATATTTGAAGCTACACTACCCTTGGGTGACATAAGCTATTATTTATCCGGTTTAAGAACAGTGTTCCCCCGGTTCGGGTTGAAAAGCACGGGAAAACGGTTTTTATTTTTAAATAAAAAGCTAAGGAGAAAATTCATGAAAATGTATCTTATATTTTTTTTTCTACACAGGAACACGACTCATACAGGGCATTTCGGTCCCAGG
Source organism: Heliothis peltigera (assembly GCA_958496145.1). Classification (NCBI taxonomy): domain Eukaryota; kingdom Metazoa; phylum Arthropoda; class Insecta; order Lepidoptera; family Noctuidae; genus Heliothis; species Heliothis peltigera. The sequence goes on along the minus strand of OY292326.1, from coordinate 1,325,073 downwards.
GACTAGATTTGCACCTCAGTATGGAGACCAAGCCAGTTGATAAGGAAGGGAATGGCCCAGTTTTACTGTTATATGGAAGTACTCTCAGGTAAGTGGCGTCCAGACCGATTACCGACCACGGCGGCCGTTCTCTCTAAAGACATCAGCCAGCTGCACAGGACATATTATAGTGCACAAGTATTTGCGCAGGCACAGGTGTACTCTCTATTCTCTCACTCTCATAGTCCTCAGGGACGGGCGACGGTTATCCGACCGGAGAGAGATCATGCTCAGTACCGATATTTACGTGCTCTGCAATCCACGGGTGTATCAATCACCAACTTCTCTTAAAACTCAGAAAGCGATTTCATGGTTCAAAGATGTTGATTTTATCAAAAGGTGGTTCGAGAGCTTGAAACTGATACTCTCAGGCATCACCCGGCCGACGCGGCGCGGCCGCATCTTCAAGAACGTGCGCCCGCGCAAGCCGCAACTATCCCGACACTATCGCAATGTTAGCGTGTCTGTTACATTACATAACTTACAAGTAAGTTAATTATGTTCATAAATGTTATAATAATTAGAATGATATAAAGTAGGTTTAAAATTACTTTGCAAGCTTGTGAAATCCGTTTCTTAATAATCGATTCGAAAGAATGATCTCTGAGTCAACAATCGAGCGCATTCATAGAGACCAGCATTATGCATTAGAACACAATTACAATTTGCCCAATATGATAATAAATTTAATAAAATATTGTTATTATTTTCATGACTTTATTGTGGTAAACATGATCGTTAGCATGTACTCGATGACCTGTAAAAATATGGTGCACTAGTATTGTTAGACCTTATATTGGGTGACTGGTAATTAGTAACCGATATTTAACCACGTGATTGTACTCATGATTACAAACGACTTTCCCAAAGAAACTTTTTTTTTATCATTATAGCAAAATAAAGGACAACGCGGGCCCGGGGCGTCGCCGCTAACAGCTGATCGGGCGACGGCGCGCGCGAAATTTAAATTTTGTTGTAATGATAATAAAATAACAAAAAAATTTCTTCGGCAAAGTTGTTTGTAATCATGAGTACAATCACGTGTTTAAATATTACCAGTCACCCTTTATATTCCTTAGGTATTCTACTGGTCTTCTTCATCACTTCAACGCGGTATAGAGATGTTAGGAGTCCGAGTGACGTGCGGCTCCAAGCACCGCCTGTCCTTGGTAGCCACCAATGATGGGCTGGTGCGAAGGCCTAGGGCCAACTGGACTACAGTCTACATGAACTGTGACCTGAACGACGCGGAGATCTGGCTGAAGACCTTGGCTGCTGATGAGAATGAGAAGGAGAGCGAGGAGGTACCATATTATATTATCATAGGATATTTTTTATGGTATTTATTAAACAGACACAATATTAGCAACAAAAATTTCAATGAATAATATTAAAATCTGAATCCATTACTGCAATCGATTTAAATCTATATGACTTACATTAAGGGCGCGTGTTCGAAAAGCTGGCAACGTCGCAAATAGCTGTCAAATATTTACATGTTTTAATTAATTTCTCAATTTTATTTTATGAAAACATGAAATAATACTATGTAGTGCACTAAGCAATTTAATAGAGAATGCAATTATTAATATCGTAACACCGAATATATAGTTTTATATGAAAAAACGTATGTGGAAACTTTCCAAGTGCCTTTTTTACAACTAAAACGTTAAAAACATCAAATTTAGTGTTTTAATTGCAATTCCTATTCAATGTTTTAGTGCACTACAGAGCCATATGACTTACTTTCATATAGTAAATTGGCCAAATTAATTAAAACGTGTAAATATTTGATAGCTATTTGCGACGTTGCCAACTTTCGATATACGCGCTCTTATTCCGTTATCTTTTGAAATCGATTTGAGATTAATTGTTTATAGTAATTTCATAGCATCCTAGGGATTTTTTTTTAACGTTGAGACCGTTAGCAGTACTCGGCGCTGAACCCGCGCGTGATGGAGAAGTGCTACTGCCTGTCGGTGCGGCGCGTGTCGTACGGGCGCGAGGCGGGCGCCAGCGCCGGCGCGCCGCCCACGCACCGGCTGGCCGTGCACGACCTGCGCGGCGCCTGGACCAAGCTCAACCGCGACCTCGCCTTCGCGCTCATCGACACCTACATCAAGACGCAGGTCAGTTGCCTCACACCGCCCACGCACCGGCTGGCCGTGCACGACCTGCGCGGCGCCTGGACCAAGCTCAACCGCGACCTCGCCTTCGCGCTCATCGACACCTACATCAAGACGCAGGTCAGTTGCCTCACACCGCCCACGCACCGGCTGGCCGTGCACGACCTGCGCGGCGCCTGGACCAAGCTCAACCGCGACCTCGCCTTCGCGCTCATCGACACCTACATCAAGACGCAGGTCAGTTGCCTCACACCGCCCACGCACCGGCTGGCCGTGCACGACCTGCGCGGCGCCTGGACCAAGCTCAACCGCGACCTCGCCTTCGCGCTCATCGACACCTACATCAAGACGCAGGTCAGTTGCCTCACACCGCCCACGCACCGGCTGGCCGTGCACGACCTGCGCGGCGCCTGGACCAAGCTCAACCGCGACCTCGCCTTCGCGCTCATCGACACCTACATCAAGACGCAGGTCAGTTGCCTCACACCGCCCACGCACCGGCTGGCCGTGCACGACCTGCGCGGCGCCTGGACCAAGCTCAACCGCGACCTCGCCTTCGCGCTCATCGACACCTACATCAAGACGCAGGTCAGTTGCCTCACACCGCCCACGCACCGGCTGGCCGTGCACGACCTGCGCGGCGCCTGGACCAAGCTCAACCGCGACCTCGCCTTCGCGCTCATCGACACCTACATCAAGACGCAGGTCAGTTGCCTCACACCGCCCACGCACCGGCTGGCCGTGCACGACCTGCGCGGCGCCTGGACCAAGCTCAACCGCGACCTCGCCTTCGCGCTCATCGACACCTACATCAAGACGCAGGTCAGTTGCCTCACACCGCCCACGCACCGGCTGGCCGTGCACGACCTGCGCGGCGCCTGGACCAAGCTCAACCGCGACCTCGCCTTCGCGCTCATCGACACCTACATCAAGACGCAGGTCAGTTGCCTCACACCGCCCACGCACCGGCTGGCCGTGCACGACCTGCGCGGCGCCTGGACCAAGCTCAACCGCGACCTCGCCTTCGCGCTCATCGACACCTACATCAAGACGCAGGTCAGTTGCCTCACACCGCCCACGCACCGGCTGGCCGTGCACGACCTGCGCGGCGCCTGGACCAAGCTCAACCGCGACCTCGCCTTCGCGCTCATCGACACCTACATCAAGACGCAGGTCAGTTGCCTCACACCGCCCACGCACCGGCTGGCCGTGCACGACCTGCGCGGCGCCTGGACCAAGCTCAACCGCGACCTCGCCTTCGCGCTCATCGACACCTACATCAAGACGCAGGTCAGTTGCCTCACACCGCCCACGCACCGGCTGGCCGTGCACGACCTGCGCGGCGCCTGGACCAAGCTCAACCGCGACCTCGCCTTCGCGCTCATCGACACCTACATCAAGACGCAGGTCAGTTGCCTCACACCGCCCACGCACCGGCTGGCCGTGCACGACCTGCGCGGCGCCTGGACCAAGCTCAACCGCGACCTCGCCTTCGCGCTCATCGACACCTACATCAAGACGCAGGTCAGTTGCCTCACACCGCCCACGCACCGGCTGGCCGTGCACGACCTGCGCGGCGCCTGGACCAAGCTCAACCGCGACCTCGCCTTCGCGCTCATCGACACCTACATCAAGACGCAGGTCAGTTGCCTCACACCGCCCACGCACCGGCTGGCCGTGCACGACCTGCGCAGCGCCAGCACATCAACCTACTCCAATCTGTCAGATTTCCCCAATCAACATTAAACCTTATCCTTTTGAAATAAAGTTGAAATGTATTTCAATTAAGTTATGTAACGTATGTCAATGTAACCTGTAATTAATTAAAATTGATTTTAGTTACTAACGCTTATAACGTGTCCACCTATTTGTAGCAATTAAAGAAGAATCTATCGACGAAAGCGTTGAAGGAGGTGGAGCAACCAAGCACGTCTCCCAAACACCAGCGCGAAGCTGACGTCATCTCACCACCACCAGCTGTCACTTCGCAGGTAAGTTGATTACCAATTGTAATAATATGTGGCCTCGTTTATATTGTCTTTTGAATTATTTTCTTGAGCAAATCAGGTGTACTTATTTTAGTCGTTAAATTTTTTCCCCCTTATTATAAAACGTGGTCTTAGTACTAGATTTAGACCATTAACTTATGTTCAAGATGATGGTTTAATGCTAACACTAAAGACGGTACTTTTTTAAGACCACGTTATGTAACAAGATGGTTTATGTTTAAAGTGAATATTAATTCGGATTTTCATGAACTGTTTGTCCAGTCTTTTGACTGTTATACATTGTGACCCGTTATTAAAATGGTGCACACAAAAATAACTTTCTTGTCGTTGTCTAACATATCTCATATGTCATAATGTGGACAAAATCTAAAAAACTGAAAACTTTTTTATCATCGTCCATACGACATCTAAAACGTGAGTTTTTTTACTTACTGTATATTTCTAAAACTTTCTCAAGTTCTTAGTTTTGGTTTACATTATACTTAACTATAGCAACTCGTATGACCATAGACTAGCGGTTCGGGCACAGCCTGCGGTGGTGGCATGCTGGCCGCACTGGTTGCGGAGGCGGGCGGGTCCGCGCCCGTGGTGTTCAGTGACGAGCTGAGCGGCGCCGAAGCGGACGCGCCGCCGCCCATCACCCCGCACATCAAGCACGTGCTTGACGATGATAACGCACACACTGCCTGCCTCAGTAAGTGTTACGTCACTTCTTGTTTCTCGCAAATTGGTACGTGACACTCCCATGGTCTATTCTGGGTGACTATGTTATCGTCAACAGCGAAAGCACACGATTGACACTATAATCAGGTGCTTCTGTACTCGCGTGCTTATGTTACCATTCTCACTCCTACATCGCTAGTAGCCCGAGAGCTATGGGAGTGTGATGTATGAATTTGCTAAGTTGAAGTTATAATGTATTTCTCTCTCTGTGAGGTATAAATGCCATTGACGTTGTACTGTCGGCAGTCGAGCTGGTGAACTCGCAGGTGGTGCTGAAGGGGTGCGAGACGCGCGGCTACGTGATCCTGTGCGCGGCGCGCGCCGAGGTGCGGCAGCGCGTGCGCCGCGCGCCCGCCGCCGCCGCCTGGAGCGGCGCGCTCTCCGCCATGCAGTACTACGCCACCGTCAGCGCCGCCGACAGGGACACGCTGCTGGGTCACTATAGATTTTACTAAATATTTTTGTATTGCTCAATTTCCGGATATGACTGTCTTTGCAAAACTTGTTGCAAATGACCTGTACTGTAAACCCTTAGAAGATTTTGCAATAAATAAAAATCACCCTGTATAAATTATTTTTCTTATGTGAGTATCACTGAGGCCTAGCAATAACCGCGTCAGGCGCAACTTAATCGTTGACTAACCATCTTATAACTGAAATATTAAATGTTATAAATATGTTTCAGAGAATATCCAGTGGGTGTCAGTGGAGGAGATCGAAGAGCGCTGGCAGAGCACGGAGATCAGCACGCTGCCCGACGTGCCGCGCCTGGTGGGCAGCGGCCACTCCGCCGGCGGCGTCATCGGCCGCACCGTCGGGCCCAGCGCAGACACCGGCCTCGCGCAGGTACTGTCCGTCCACCAATACAGTTCTCTAATAACTTTGCCGCGCTTTGCTGCGCTTGCGCACTAGTGTTTCTGAAGTCTGCAGTAGCCGATTTCGTAACTTTAAAGTTTTTAATCAAATAGGGTCAATCCTTGTCGGATTTATTTTATGATCATGGATATTGTTATTGGTCTAATTGTTTGTTCTTGTTGATGTCCAGCTACAACGCATAGTGTCGCGCTGCGCGTGCGAGTTCTACTACGTGTCGCACGAGGAGGCGGAGCCGGGCGGGTCGGGCGCGGGCTGGGCCACGCAGCAGCCCTACGACTCCTTCACGCTCATGCACCACGACCTCAACGTCTGCACCAACTCGCTGCAGGTAGTACTTACTGCCCTGCTGCAGCGCATAGTGTGTAGCGAGGGGGCGGAGCCGGCCGGGTCGGCTTTCTCGACATCATCCTCGTCTGTGAAGTACATCATCATCGTCCCATGCCTCTCACGCAGAGAAGAATTCACCGTATAAAATAAAAATTCTTAACGGATGGAGAAAATACGTTTTAAAACACCGTTCTTTGGTAACAGTAGACATTTTGTGGTATTTTTTTTATGTATGTCTTAGGATGATGAATTTAAACAATCCAAGCACGAAAATACATTATGGTGGATAGACGGATTTTTTTTATTATTCTTATTGTATAAAATAATTATTGAGACCCCTGTAACAGGGGTCTTTAATTATTATTTTTCAATTATGTGAATATACTCAAAAGAAAACGTTCTGTAATTTACAAGGACAAAAAAAAGTTCAAACCAAACCAAAGTTTTACCTCAATAAGATAACTTTTCTCATCGACAGTACGCAATGCTACTAGACGTAATAAATAACGTGGTTCTCCACGTAGAACCGGAAAGACGGAGGACGCTAGAGCGGCGCGCGCGCATGCGCTTCCAGCTCCAGTTGCATCAGGATCAAGATCCCAGGCAACTGATACATAAGTTGCAGACTCAGGTAAGAGGGTACATGTTGAAATTCTTTTATTATTTATATATGTAGTATTGTAAAATATTTAATATAGATTATTTCGCAAATCTATAGGATATAATTTGATGATATTAGCTCTTATGTTTTTTTTTTGTCAGTTAGCCACCCAAAAGTCTGAATATGACAAGTTCTGGTATAGTCATAAGTAAAGACTAGTTCTAGAAGCAATAAAAGAATTAATAAAAAGCATAGAAAATTATATAGTTTGCATGTATTTTATTATTTACAACGTTTTGGTAGTTTTTATATGTGTATAAAGTCTAAAAGAAAATTTGTAAAACTACAAAAAGATTCTCTCCGGCGGGGAATCGAACCCCGGTCTCCCGCGTGACAGGCGGGGATACTGACCACTATACTACCGAAGACGTGATTGGAATGGCGAAATACCGGTTCTGATTGTAAATCAGAATCAAAGTCATCGTGACTGGTTTATGAGTCATAGATAATTTTATGCATGACTGATTATTTTTTTGTATCGGTAACATATACGATTATTGAGTCATGCCTTTTGTATTAGGAAATCGAATAAAGAAATTCATAGAACCATTCCTTTTTTTTAAATAAAAATATAACTATGCATTAAGATTTTATTTTTTATTGAAATATCTCAAAAATACACTAATTGAATTGTGAGATACGCTGCACTAAATGTGTAACTTAACATATGTAAAAACCGCACATAAAGTTTAATATTCTTTTGTTCTACTTTTTGAAGACATTTATTTAAAAATAAATATACCTACATATAATGACAAATAAACAAATGATGTTTCTTTGTGTTGTGAATTTAGTAATCAATGTCTAATCAAATGTCTTTTTTTTAATAGGTCAGAGAATCTTTGGTCAGACTTCGGAGGTTAGAGAAGGAGTATTATCTGAAGAACCGCTCAATGACTGGCAACGATCCTGTTGCTATGGATGAACTGAAGAGTTTAGATGACCAGGTAATTTATTCACGATTTTAGTTCTAATAATTGTATTTTCTTTGTATAGCAAATTTATTTCCAAAAAATATTAAGCTGAAAATATTAAGACATTATCACCCTACTTTTTTGAGATGGTTCAAGAAGTCGGTGTCTCGAGGTTGCTGCTACTTATTTTGATTAGGTTTTTGACGGCTGTTAATTTTTGGAAGTCGGTTGTAAGGTAAAGTCTTAATTTTTGAGGTTACATTTTTTTGGTAAAATGTTTTGTTTGGTATTGAGTATGTCGGTGAGAGCGTGTGGGTGGCCCTCAGGTGAACGAGTGCAAGGAGGCGGTGTGGTCGCTGGGCGAGGAGCTGGACGGCATGGTGCGCGCGTGGCGCGGCGCGGGGCGGGGCGCGGGGCGCGCGGCGCCGGCGCTGCGGGGGGCGCCGCACCGGTACAACGAGATCTGCTTCAAGAGCGCGCGCTGGCGCCTCACCGACGCCGACGGACAGCTCGGCATCGCCGACCTGCTGCTCACCAACTTCCTGTCAGTCTCGTAACAACTATTACATTCATTATTCGCGTACCTAGACACACAATATATAAAACAAAAAAATATAATTAAACCAGTGAGCTAGACTCATCAAACATGCGGAAGGTTATTCAACAACCTTATAATTACCTGTCCCCTGAACAAAAAATTCAACTTGTACACCCATAATAATGTTTCGTATATATATATATATTTACCCCCAGGTATACAAAAACCTCTCGATCTGACGATTCAGTAGAACATCAGCTGGAGGTAGGATACGTTCGCGTCAAGAACCTGCTACCCAACGAGCCCTTCCCAGAGGTGAGAAACATGTCTACATAGGCACTACCTTATTTATACCACTAGCTTTGGCCTGCATATAAAATATGTTCTAAATTGGATTGCTGTCTATATGTGTACCAAATTTAGGCTCATTTCGTTCAGCCGTTAGTGCGTTTGAAAGACAAACATTCAATTAAATGTCATAACATACAGGATGTTAGCATGGGTAGAGTAACAAGAAAACATCTAATATTTGAATTTTCCGCTACCAGTCAGGGCTTCAATCTTTAAACTCAAACTCAAACTCATTTATTCAAACTTGGCTGTAAAACAGCACTTTTTGACGTCAAATATTACAAAAGACAGCCCCCAAAAAGCCCACCCGTCACCACTTCCTATGTGTTTTTGCTTTAAGCCTATGTACAGACGCCAGCACTTTAAGCTACACGAATCAGTCAAATTTTTAATTAACTTTAAACCATAATTTATTAATTAATACATAAGATATTAATTTTATTGTTCAGCAATAAAATTTAAAATCTGTTACTATTAAGGAAATTTGACTGATTGTAGTAGTTTGATGTCGCGTCTGTACAGTTGACGTAAAAAGCTATGATTCTTCAAAATGATTGGATTGGATAATTTTTGTATTTATTCATAGTATTTGACGAATTCAATTTACTAGAAAACCAAAAGATGTACCATGCTGTCTGAACATTTAACAATTTTAATGATAAATTTGGTCAGCAATACTAATAAATCATATTTGGAAAATGACCAAATAATATTGCTCATAGCGTACTTTAAAGCTGTTGACGTAAGTGTTGGTTTGACGCAATATTCGAATCGCAAATAAATAATGGAGTTTCCTCCTTTAATCATGTAATTCGCCTTTAGTATAATTTATTAGTGTTAATAAATATTTGTATTTCTCATAATTTGTTGTCCATATAAAGTTTAATTTAGTTAATATCTATATGATAATTGCATCCAGACCGATTACCAACCACGGCGGGCTTTGTCTCTAGGGAGATCAACCACATACGCAGGATATATTATATTATAGTGCACAAAGATTTTGCACAGACAAGACTTACTCTCATTGTCTGATGGGACGTCAAAACGACACGACCGGAAAGAGATCAGGCGCAAGACCGACATTTACGTGTTCTTCTACGCAAGTGTGTATCAATAACCCAAATTCCAGACTCTGGGTTCCTTTAAGAAAGTCTCTTAAGGCCCGACCCGGGAATCGAACCCAATACCCAGTGCACAGCAGTCACGCTATGCGACTACTAGACCAAGAAGATAAAGTTCTTACTTACCATATCTTTTATACTAGATATTATTATGCCGTACGCAGGTGTTGGTGCCACAAGAGCCGTCAGGGCGGGCGCCGCTGGCCCGGCGCGCGGCGCTGCGCGTGTTCTGCCGCGACCGCCCGCCCGTCGGAGGGATCGCCGTCAAAGAACATTTCGAGGTCAACATAGTCCCCATCAGGATAGGTGAGTGTGTTACAAGACATTAAAGTAGCCTTATGACCGTGTACTAGTTATATAAGATAGAGAGAAGCCGGAGAGCAATGGAAACTGGACTTCAAGGCGTAACAAAGAGTGCCGGGGCATCGATTTGTTCGCAAGAGTTACCGTGGCCTGCCACACGGGGACCTCCAGAAGGAACTCAGTGGGTTTTTGTGGGTGAGAGTCTGACACTCCCTCCTAACTCCTAAGCACACCGGGAAGGGCCTTTTAATGATTTCCTAGGAAAAAAAGCATAACAAAGAGCCATGCCGTTGGCCGACACGGCTTACCACCACATCAATAAATTCCAATTCAAAAATATAAGAGATGTCTGTCTGAATTAGGTTTACTGATATCAGCTACAGAAAAACTTCTCGATCTCAATATTACTCTGGTTTGATTAATAAATAAAAATAGCAACTAATAACTTTTGAACCGTTACGAAACCTACAAAAAACCGTAACTAATTGAGTATTCGAAATAAAGACTCCGTAACATTTCCGAACAAATTGTTGCGCAAGAGTCGCTCCACAAAAAGATCACCGTTCACCTGTACAAACATGGTAGCGGCAGAAACAAAGCGAACATGTTCCGGTCACAAATAATTCCAGCACACGTGAATACAATCGTATTGACTTAAATGGTACTAAATAATAACATTTAACATTGTTTTAGATCATATTCATATTTTCTTTCATAAGGGTTTGGGCTATCGTCAAATCTAGAATTCCAAAGAGTTACTAAAAGTTTAAAAGTGTTAGTGGCCTAGCCGTTAAAGCACCAGTCTCTCAAGTATGAGTGTGTGGGTTCGATTCTAGGCAAGTACCAATATAACTTTTGTAAGTTATAACATGTACTTTCTAAATCAATTACCGATTAAATGTGACGGGAAACCTCTACTATAAAGTCTGAAATCACCTCAGTCGTTCTCTGTGATACTGTTCAAAGTTGATCGGGAAAATTTTACAGTTTCGGTAGCTTGATGTGCTGGTGTCTTTACTCTCCTTCCTTCTTTCTTCTATAAGACAACCTAAACAATCAACAAAGATCTGATGTGACTTTAATAACACCATTCCTGTCGCAGGTCTCACAAAGAAGTTCTTCAACACGATGCTAAAGTTCTGCTTCCCGGAACGCGACCCTGACTCCATAGAGGACGGGGAGGAGGAGGCGGAGGGCACGCTGAAGGCCGGAGCCTCCTCCTCCAGCCTCGTATCCACTGGCTCCAAGAAGGTCAAGAAGAAGAGCAAGGATTCCAACAGTAACTTTTATGTAAAGAGGGATAAGAAGGATAAAGATGATGTTGAGAAGATGAAGGTTGGTGCTAAATATAGGGTGTTACAAAACTAGTGCACCATATTTTTACAGGTCATTTAGTACACACTAAGGATCATGTTTATCACAAAAAAAGTTGAATGACATAGGGGTCAACGACCGAGCGCCTTCATAGAGAACAGCGTTATGCGTACAATTTGGCGACTGTTATATTAAATTCAATAAAATATGTTGTCATTTTCATGACTTTTTTGTAGTAAACATGATCCTTAGTGTGTACAAGGTAACCTGTAAAAATATGGTGCACTAGTTTTGTTACACTCTATATATCTTTAATATAGAATCATCTGCCTAGCCTTTTCCCAAGCTATGTTGGGGTCAGCTTCCGGATGCAACTGAGTACCAGTGTATAACGTGGGGCGACTGCTTGTCTGACCTTCTCAACTCAGTTACCTGGGCAACCCGATACTCCTTGGTAAGACCTTGATATAGAGAGTGTTCTAATTTGAGCTATCTCTCTCTTTCCAGCTATGTATACCACATGCTGGTGGGGTCAGCTTTCCTAATTTTTCTTCTCCACTTCACTCTATCTTTGACGTCTATATCTTAATTTGTGCTATAATAATTATTTTTAATTTTACTATGTTTTGTATATAACCGGTTCTTCAAACCATACAGACAGAATTGTGTTGCTGGGGAGTTTGTTCCACCATTTCTTCTTCCTAGCGATAGCACATAAGAAGTGGTGAACGGCGGGCGTTTTTGGGGACTGTCTATTGTCAAATTGACCTTGAAACTCAGTACTGGTTTTCAACCAACTTTGAATAAATACTTTTTATCTTATATCTTCAGACAGTACGTATTACTGGCCTGCTTGTGTCAGATGAAGTTTATACACAAAAAATGCATCAGTTTTGTGTGTGTTTATATTTTGTTTCGTAACATCTGTGCTAGGAATGTGTTGCAATTTTATGTTTTATCTTTGAAAATTGGCGTGCGATCAAAACGCAACATTTATATTCAGATGTCTTGTTTAAAAATGTCTTACGAGATGATTGATTTCCACTTCTGCTAATATTCCTAGAGCGTTAAGCAATAATTAACTCAAAACTTAAAAAATTAAGCATATACTTTAGTTCATTTCAGACACAAGCCTACATTGCTCATCCATACTTTAGTATGTAATTTCTTTTTATGTCTGGACTTTTAAACAGACTATGACCCTTGAGTTTGTTTCGGCGTTTCTTCTCAAGGTAGTCAGTTAGGAAATGCCGACCTCATCTCGTTATTTTATAAAAAATGTGTTGACGTGTAAAAATGTTGATTTCAACCTATTTGCAAAATAAATATCATTTATCATTTATATATAATACCTTCAACCAGGAAAGAGCAGAGAAGAACAAACTATTCATCTACATCAAGATCCCGGAGGTACCTGTTCGGGTCTCCTACAAGGGTAGCAAGGAGAAGAATCTAGAAGACGTGAGGGACCTCCCGCTGGTGCTGCCGACATTAGAGTACCACAACGTCACGTGGACCTGGCTGGACCTGCTGCTGGCGACCAAGAGTGATACCAGACGGTGAGACTGAGATTATTTAGGCTTAAAACATTATGATGATGATGTGATAGGACCGATTTCGGCCAGGGCGATAGCTTCAACTCCGTTGTAGTTGCCGTTCGTGTGCTCGCGTGTGGCTTGTATAACTAAACTATTTGTACAGACGCCAGCACATAAAGTTACCCGAAACTTTCAAATTTCACTAATCAAATTTGGATAGTAAATATGCTTCAGCGATAGAGTTGAAAATCTCTAGATTGTAATAGCTTGATATGCTGTACTTTATTTAAAAAAGTTCTAGTAGTATATTTTTAACATAACAAAATATTTAACACAAATCACGATTTATCATATCGATTCTGGGTGTTTCCACAAACTTTTTGCTTCTTTTGTATGTTTTTACAAACTATTTATTGCTTGACTGATTATATTGTTATATCAGTTTAAAAATAGTTAAAATCAAGTTGTCTTATGTCTATTATTCTTGTTGTTATGAGTACCGGGTTCAAAAAGTTACTAGATATAGCTGGGATGATTGTTTCAATCTTAGTGTTATCACATTCATGTTACCACCATTGAAGGTTGGGTACATCTGAAGGGCCGTCAATTTAGACCAGGTTGACGAGTCCTGGCTTACCTCGAGGCTACTGACCCCCTACCGACTTGTTATCACACCTTTGAAGTATTAGACACGTGCTGTGCTATATAGCTTTAGCTTCTTCTGCATATACTAGCAGACACGGCCACGCGTTGCTGTGGCTAAGATTTGTATTATAATTATAATAATAGGCAAATAATTTGCAAATACAAATATATTGCGACTATAAATTAAGATATAAGCTATCCCATCGTTGCAAGTTCGATCTAACTGCACACGGTACGCAAATTTGATTAAAATTGGTTACGTAGTTTAGAAATCCATTGCGGACAAATATGACATTAAGATATATACCCAAAAAAATGAATCGCTGTTTGTTCGTCACTAAAACTTAAGAATGGCTGGACTATTTTGCCTTGTTTTGTTTTTAAGATGTTTCAAGAGGTCCAGGAGAGGTTTAAACGATAAGTTGGCCTGGTCAGTTAGTTCCCGAAATAAATCTGTTTTGCTTGATGTCATACCTATTATTATTAATTTTTTTCGTTGGAAATCATCAAATGATGACCCGCTGAGGGTGCAGCTGGAGGGAGTGTCAGACTCTTACTGACTAAAACCCACTATGTTCCTTCTGGAGGTCCCTGTGTGCCAGGGCCACGGTATCTCTTACGAACAACCCGCAGCCCAAGCAGACCCTGGCCCTAAAGGGGGCCTCCTGTGTTGCTGACATCTCTTCGAGTTGATGTCATACCTGAGTCATCATTTGGATAGTGATTGAAAACGTAGCTGTATATGTTAACATTGTATAACACCCCCGTGTGTAAAGGTGTTTGTTTGCATCGGTAAAGTTTGTCGTATGAGTGACATCGGTCTATCGCATGCCTCATCACCTCACATTCACTTATATAACATTACTAATCACCATTTATGTCTTAGCTTATTGTTTTACTAGCTTCCGCCAGCGGTTTCACCCGCTTTCTGAGGGAAGTACTTTCCATACCCGGATAAAAAGTAGCCTATATGTGATTCTGATGTATAAGCTATATTGTGGTAAAGTTTCATTCAAATCCATTCAGTAGTTTTTACGTGAAAGAGTAACAAACATCCATACATCCATACATCCATACATCCATACTTACAAACATTCGCCTTTATAATAGTATATATATATATTAGGATTAGGATAACAACTAAGTGGTAGAGTGAGAGATATTGTGTAATCACTACATGGTATAAAACAAAGTCGCTTTCTCTGTCCCTATGTCCCTTTGTATGCTTGAATCTTTGAAACTACGCAACGGATTTTGATGCAGTTTTTTTTTATAGATAGAGTGATTCAAGAGAAAGGTTTGTATGTATAATTTTAGTATCAGCATTGCACCCGTGCGAAGCCGGGGCGGGTCGCTAGTATATAATAATAAAAATAAGAGAGAATGAGTCCTATGAGTATATTATTATAAACGCGAATGGTTTGTAACACTTTTACGTGAAGTCTACTGAATGGATTTTGATGAAACCGTATAGATGACTGTGTAGACTGCTTTCTATTTGGGTGCAGGAAGTTCTCTCAGGAATATGGTGAAGCCGCTGGCGGAAGCTAAAAATGATATACATCGAAAGAGCGCCGTAGGGGGGGTTGTTCCCATGAGTTACCGTGGCCCTAGCACGATGGGACCTCCAGAAGTCAGTATGAGTCTGACACTCCCCCCAGCTGCACGCTCAGCGGAACTGATTTGATGATATCCCACGGGAAAAAAGCTAATAATGATATATCTACTTATATAAGTTTTTTGTTTCAAACCAGAGTGATATTATCGCAAGCCATTCGCCAAAAGCTGCAGCTGCACCGGCGCGCCGCCGCCGCGCCCGAGCCGCACGAGGAGGACAAGGCGCGCCTGCTGCTCGGCGAGAGAACTGTACGTACATGCTCTATGAACTTTATTTTCAGTATTATCTAATTCCAGCTTTAAGTACTAAAATTAAAAGAAAAAAACTTTTCTTAAAAAAGCTTTTATGGTCCGCTATATGGAATTTAGAATAATGTCAAATTTATTATTTTAGTCACTCTCAATAAGTCCTTTCATTTGATACCCATATTGTTGTAATTCATAAAAAATATCAACTCCGCCATATTGGATTTAGAATGACGTCATATAACATATCTTGCATTGTCATCCAAACTGAACGTGTATACAAAATTTCAGTCGGTTGTTCATTTTCAATCGGTTGAAGATATCTACTTCAAAATTGAGTTCAAAGAATCCACCGTAACATACATACACGGCAAGTTAAATAAAAGCTTTTAAAAACGAGGTTTCCTCACTATGTTATAGACTAGTTTCGCATTTCCGAATTCCGGGATTGAGATTTCAATATATGTATATATATTTTGTAGGGAGCCGCTTCCGTATATTTTTTTTGCTAAGTCTGAATGTCTGATGTCACACGTCATGAGACTTGACGCCTAAGAATAGGCACTTTACAAAATTTAAAATGGTGTCGAGATGTAAAATCCGTGGCTGAGTTAGTAAATTAGGTGACAATGCAGAAATAAGATGGACAAGTCACAATAATTGATGATCTTTACTTGAAGCTCTCTATAGAATATTCAGTGGGCGTTGTAAAGAAGACGAATTAGTTTATTAGCGACTAGCTTATTTTTCCGTTGCTTAGTTATAAAATTAGAAGTTTAATCACGTGCCCAATAAATAATTTTGCAGCTACACTTATTATTTCTCTTTATTAATTTACAATTATTATTTAGGTACAATAATTAATATTATTTACCCTCTAGGTGGCGGAAAACAAGCCGCAAAAGAAAAGCGCTCCGAGCGTGTTCAAGTTCTCCAAATCATAGCGTAAAATATAGACGCTATAATTTATATTATAGCGCAGCATTTACTACGAACCAATCCTAGACTGTCGCCTAGCCAGTAGGAGGCTACACATTATTTATGTATACGCTATTCTAAAGCTTTGTGTGTTTGTCTGTCTATGTCAATTTTGTATGGAAATCTCATCGACATCGATACTGAAAAAGTAAGGTAATTCAGCTTCAGCTTCTTAGCTTTCCTTGTTTTCAGCTCATGGGTGAAACCGTTTAATTCAGCTAGTATATTTCTATAAATTATATGAAAGTTATTTGAAAAAATATTACCTAATGTTTTTTCCGTGAATAGAAATACCTTTTACTATGCTTCTTTCGCGATATGATGGCAGTAGTAACAGAATTCACAGTAATAAAGACAATTGGCTTGGTAACTAACGAAGACACAATTTCATTTTGTTAGATACATTTTAAAATGTTTTGTCTGTTTGGTCTTTATTACTTATTTTTTTTATTATTTTTAATATTCTGGGAAAAAAAATCTGTCAGAGAAATTATAGCAAAAGAAGTATAATAATGGTACATTGATGTTATTTCCCCGGCATACAATGCTTCCATTTATTTAATTAGAGTAAATTCAAACGGAACCTTATTAACTTTATACGAAAAGACAGAAGTATGAGAGAGAAAAATTGCCAAATGTGAGACTGTTGTGATCTTTATAAATGATCTGTTAATGTAATATGGACTCTATAGTTCGGAGAATAAGGTGCAGTTTCCTGGATCTAGCGAGCTAGCTTAGCTATTTTTGAACAAAGTTACATAATGTATTTTATTTTTATATCATAGTATAACATTGCAACTGCCAAATTGATTGCAAAATAATGGAAATCAATTAACAAGTGTGATAAGTACGGTGTTTTGTACACATTGTCATAAAATTATTATTATTTTTTCTCATAAAAAGTAAAGATTGGTTTCTTTTGGAAATTTTAGTGTTACACGCGCTTTCTTATTCAGAAAAATAAAAGCTTTGTCAATTACTAGTACATAAAATATCACGCCTGTATCTACTCCCCAAAATCTTTTCCAAATATCCACATAATAGCAACATTTAAAAGTTTTTTATTTCATTTCATTACATTATGAAAATAGACTACCTATATAACATTTTCAAAAAAGTTACAGCCCCATATTAAAGTTCCAATAATATAACCCAAGGTGACCCGAAAATAAACGCGGACGTACATATGTAGTTACGGGGTGATCAGCTAGTACATATATCAATATTGTGATAACTTGTCCAAAAAAATGTGGGTAAAAACCAATGATAATGCTGCAACTTTGCCCCTGGATAAAACAAAAGGTTTAAGGGAGCGTATTCCAAAAGCTGGCAACGTCGCAAATAGTTGTCAAATATTTACATGTTAAATTAATTTTTCAATTTTATTTTATGAAAACATAAAAAATGCTCTGTAGTGCGCTAAGAAAGTTAATAGAGAACGCAATTATTAATATTGTAACACCGAATATTTAGTTTTATATGTAAACAACGGTTTTAATTGCAATTCATATTCAACTTGCTACATGGAAACTTGAGGATCCAGGAACATTTAACTTTTGCCCACCCCCAAAAGAGACAGGCGTGAATTTATGTACGGTAAAAAATATTGATAAAATATCTTCTATCGTAACGGCCGAAATTAATAACCTATCTATCCGTTGTTTTGCTTACTAGGAATTTGACACAAATTATATGGGGCTAATGTCAAAATTCAGTCTTTAGTAAGCAAAACAACGGATAGATAGGTTATTAATTTCGGCCATAAAATGAGCATTAAAAGACATATGAATTGATTGCTTCAAAATTATGTAAATGAATTTATTTCATATTGAGATTATACTATATTTTTACTATGCAAGATTTTGAACGAACAGATTAAAAAAAGTGACGTCACCCGTCACTGCTTTTGAAATGTATTTTGAGTATTAAAGTTTCAGTTATTTAATTTTAGGAATAAATGTGATTTCTTATTTCTGAATTGTAAGCAAATAATTTAATTAAAAGACATCGCATTAAGTGCAAAAGATATTATTAGCGTATTATTTAATTGTTTATTTAAATTACGTATTTACTCAAGGTTAAAAATATGTAGGTTTTAGTAATGCGATAATTGGTTATTGGTAATATTCCAGTAAACTGTTAATTTAAATCGAAATTGCTAATTACAATGGTGTCACTGCCTAGTGACGTCACGTTAAAATGACTCACTTTGGTTGTTTCTGTTTCTAAATATAATACGTTATTAATCAAAAAATACCGACTGAATTGAGGACCTCCTCCTTTTTCTGAAGTCGGTTAATAAGCACAAAATGCTGTGAGGATAATGTATTCAGTATTTAATATGTAATTTATTGATGTAAGCGTAAATTGTATAGCTATGTATGTATGTATTTTTTGTAATCACCAATGTATAGTAACATACGGTATCGGATATTCGTATCAAATGAATTTGTTATTAAATGTTGTAAATATGTCTTTTGAGTTTTATTTGATGACGTTAATCTCGGCATGTAGGAGGTGTAAATGAGGATTGATATTATTAGTTAAATCTTGTAATAAAATAAACTATATTTGTAATACTTACCTAGTGGTAAAAGCAACTGCCTCTCAGGTATGAGTGCGCGAGTTCGATTCCAGATAAGGTAAATACTAATGTAACTTTTCTATGTCATATGTACTTTTTAGTATATTTTGGACACCATTGACTAATTAAAGGTGAAGGAAAACATCTCGAGGACATCTAGACTATAAGGTCTGAAATCACCAATTGATACAGCGTGGTGATTAACGCTCAATCTTTCTCTGTGTATGAGATGGCTTGTGCTCAGGCTAAAAGGGTTTATGATGATGATGTCTGCTTAAGACTTAAAACCAGGACTTATATTGACAATAAGTGCCATACCAAAATAAAATAATATTTTTCCCCTTATTCTAAACAGTCCATGACCGACTTAAAGCTTACGCGCAAACAAATACGATCACGTATCCAAACGTAACACTCATTTTACTGAGAAAACGCGCGAAAATCATCGCTGTTCCCGACTTATTTCCACGGTATTACCTCACCGCGGCCTTGCGTCGCCGCCTTCAGCCAGTCTCACGCCGACCGTCGTGCGGGACGCTACACTGCCCGGCGCGCCGTCGCAACGAACATCGTAAAAAGTTACTCGAACGACATGAGGACGAATTATGTAAATTCATACAAATAGTGTAACATATTTATTTTTTATATTATTTTTCTGTGCTTGTGAAGAATTGTGTACTTTAAAAATGGCGTTAACGTGGTGTTTAATATTGTGCGTTTGCGCCTGTGCTATGGGGTTCAATGTGGACATTCCATCGAGGGTGGTTTATAAGGGTAATCCGAATTCTATGTTCGGATTTTCGGTGCAAGCGCATGTTGATGGAGATCGGAAAATGTAAGTAGTTATTTTCATATTTTTCACTGAACCTTTTATGGTTTTCGCGCGCATTGTAGCCTTGACGATGATGAAGATAGAAATAAATATGATTGTATGGTGATCGAGTGAAATATTTTTGTATCTGGCGCTAACGCATTCGCGTCGTTAGTCAGAGCTAGTGTTTACATAAAACTTGGCTATTTTACATGTAGTGCTGGCGAAACATCTCGGCCGTATGAATGAAACATTTGTTTAGACAAGTGTTAGCCAAATTATACATTACGACTGGATGATTTTAACTCTACGTTTCATGACGGTTTTTCAGCAATGTCTTCCTCATGAAGCAGGAGCTTCTAGCTTCTTTTAATCTTCTGTAAATTAAAAATGAATCATGTTGTCAGGTCAATTCAAGGATACCACATTTTAAGACAAAATAATTCATCCGCGTCTCCACGTAACCGGTTAGCAATTTAACCTTGATTTAGTTTGAATATTTTATTGAATAATAAACAAAGTTTAGGTACGGAAGGCCATTTAAATCTGAGGTTTTTAAGAATCATGTCGTTTATTTTCCATGGAAGCCGTGGTCACGAAAATCATGTTCTAACTTACGATCTACATGTTAGTCTCGGACCGTTGTTGTATCTACAGCGAAATTGTGTCTTGTCGGGATGTGTGTTAGCTTCAGCATAAAGTATAGTTACCTCTAAGAACGTCGCTGTCCTCATTTGAAGTTAATTTTGTCGTGTTCATTGAGAAATAAATATTTATCCGTGGCTTCCGCGATTTGTATATGACAGAACTCTTGAAGGCTGTTAAGGTTTTGTTTTCTTAGAACTCTAACCGGCCCATCTACCTACTCGTAAGATAGACACAAATACCTTATTCTGTCATCATAAGATTCATCAATTTCGTGATCTTTCGTTCGAAATCTAGTGTCATTTCGGGTCCAATAACCTTTAAATTACGTAATCAGTCTACTAAAACTAACATCTGAATATAAATAAATTAGGTGTCACGTTGTTTGTCAGCGATGGACTTCTAAACTACTTAACCGATTTTAATCAAACTTGCACAACGTGCAGTTGAAAGATAGGATAACTTACATCTTAATTTATAGTCGCGATATTATTTTATTGCAAATTATTGTAACAAAAATCTAAGCCACAGCAACGCATGGCTGAGTCTACTAGTTTATCATAATTTTTACGTTCACATATGTATATTCAAAGTCTAGCTCGAACACAAGGTAAGCAGCTCAGCCCAAGAGCGTAAACTGCGCGATGACATCATTCGCGCGCCAGCTGACTTTAGCAACATTCAGTTTATTGCCCGCCTAAGATTGCTCGATTGTTAAAGACCGCAAGTTCAGCTTATTAAGACCTCAATAAGCAGAGCAATTGATTATAGTAGTTTTGTTTAAGATATAATTGATGAAATTGTAAAATGAAATACGCTAACTGATTGCCAAGTTACGTTTGATATATCTATTCATAAAATCATAGAAAAGTCAAAACTGTACATTGAATATTTTTAAAAGAACAACTGGGGCGTAATCTACAATTGATACCGAAGCCAAAAATACATTTTTTAGAATTTTTGTCTGTTTGTCTGTATGTTCGGGCTATTCTCAAAAAGCACTGCATGGATTTGCTTCAAATTAAAAAAAAAATTAAACTTTGGCATTAGACTTGAATACAGTCATTCATTATTATCTAAAATAATAATTTTGGTGTATGAACGGAGGTAGTTTAATGTACAGACGCCAGCACATCAGGCTATCCGAAACTGTAAAATTTTCCCATTCAACTTTGAACCACAATGCTTTAGCGATAAAGTTGAAACTCTATTAAGGAAATTTGACAGATTGTAGTAGCCTGATGTGCTGGCGTCTGTACTTTGATTATGAAACCTAACTGTTGCCAAGGTTATATCAATTATGAAAATTAACGCCCGTTAGCAAAAAATTTAAAGTACCATGATGTGTAATGTAATATTTGAACGTTACGAAATTAACAAATTATTTTAATGAATACATTAAAATAGGTTATTTTTTGTGTGTTGCTAAACTGGACCTATTTAGCTTATTTAGCACAAATTTTTTAAGTGCTTTTTTTCCCCTAATATTATGTTTGTCTTGTGTCGTGTCAAAATTTTTTTTGCCTTTCTTTGTAAATTAATTAAAATTGACTTGGCTTTAATTTTAATTTATTTTGCTGATTATTATTATATAAGAAAAAAATAATAAGATATATAATATAAGATATATTAATATAAGATAGCAAAATATAGTAAGAGCTACTTTTTCTTAAAGTGAAATGGAATGGTTGCCAAAATAAATTCCACCACTTAATTATATTAATGACTTACTCGGAGAACTGAGGTAACTAATTGCTTAATATTTTGTAAGGAAAGTAATGATTTAATGCATTGAAAATTTCTTACTATATGAAAAAGTAAATTGACGGTCAATTAGGCAGGTAATTCACTAATTAATGGTACGAAGTAACTGACTTGATTTAATTTGCTTACGCGCATTGCATGAGTTCGGATACTGATTACTCATTTGGAAAAGTATTTTCATTTAAATTAATTGTTTAACTCGTTAAGATAGCCATTAATAGGTCACTAATAGATGTCGTTAAATATCCTGTTAAATACCTAGCACCTTTGAAATATGTACATACTTCGGAGTTTTTTTTTTTCTATCCAATCAAGTGATAAATTGATAAAAAAACAAGTCGAAAATTCATAATTGTGAAAAAAATATATAATAACGCCAAAGACAATGCACCGCAAATTCAACCGGAAATACGTCACATGCGCAGCACATGCGCGAGCGCAACGCGCGCCCTTTTTAATTTTTTTTTTCAACGTAATTTAGTCGTGAATGCTATTTTTGTTTGTCTAGGGCGATGCTTCCCGTTTGATTTATTGTAATGTGCGTTTCGCCGCACGGAACAAATGCTGTAATTTAGTTTGTTCCTTAGGAAACCTTTCGTATGGTATTGTCAGTTTTTTTTTTACAAACAAGTGTACGAACAAGTGGTTTGCAGCATGTGACAGCGACATGTTGCAGATTGCTGTCTTTTGTCGACAGTTTTTCATTAGTTGCTTTTGAGTGATTTAACAACCAGTATAATCTGTTCCACGCGCTCCTCGAAGAGATGTCAGCAACAAAGGAGCTCTTAGAGCCAAGGTCTGTCTGGGCTGCGGGATGTTCGTAAGAGTTACCGTAGCCCTGGCACACAGGGACCTCCAGAAGGGGCATAGTGGGTTTTAGTCAGTAAGAGTCTGACACTCCTTCCAGCTGCACCCTCAGCGGGAGGGGTCCTTTGAAGATTTCCCATGAAAAAAGAAGTACCTATAGTATTTAGCAGTTCTGTAATTGAAACTAATGATTTATTCGATTGGTTATTTGTAACCAATGAAGTACAGAATACAGAACCCCTTGGTAAGACCATTACACACATTTTAAGTACGAACATGTCATTAAGTTCGTGAGCGAGTCACAACAGTTCTTTATCCGACTAATGGTTAAGATAAGTAATGCGTTAGTTGCGCCCGCGCAGCTGTGCTCAGAACTCTTTTATTGATCACTGAACGATGTTTAATAGAGTCTCTGTCGTCGGCGCAGGCGTTCGGGATGAAGTTTTGTCATTTATCAAGGTTTTATAACTTGGTAATGTGACTGGGTATGGGGTAAAATAGGTTTTTTGCTGCCCGAGGGACAAGTAAAAATCTGGCGTTGAATACTTAGGAGATAAAGAAGTGACAAAATCATTAATAACTTTGAGAGCTTTCAACATTTGAACCAATCTCGGTTAGGGGTTAAGGTAAAAAAATATTTATATTACTTATACTTTACAAGACCGAATAAAAAATTCATATCGCTAATGTTAAACGCTTATAATCAATAGCATTTCCCATTCGTCATATCTGACGTCATCAGTACTCTATCATATCACAAATACCATGAAATCTTTACAAAATTAATCTTTATTTTTTTGCATCAGAGCATACAAATTAAGAGGCAACACAAGAGAGTTCTTATCAAAGAGAAATATTTAAAATTACAAAAAAACCCGTCGCCATTATCAGTGGCTGCGATAGCTTACATTGAATCGGTGCTTGTGTATGTTCGTTTATGCGCGATAACCTCTGGAACTCGATGCTCCCTTATCTCGACACTACGACGACTCATCTCTTAAAACTGGTATTTTTAGATGCATTGCAAGCGTTGCAAGTCATAATTTGTGAGGTATTGTAGTGTCTACATGCTTTTTTAAAGCCTGACTTTGATAATCTCGCACGTGACGTTTGAACTTGAGGAGATGAGAAGGTCATTATTTTATCTAAGCTGGGTTTATACAAATTAAATAATGTATCTTTCGGCCATGATTATCACACATAAATTTTATTTTTGTGTGATAATCATTTGAGATTTATTCCGACTCAGAAATCGAACTAAGAATAAATAATGCAGCAAATGTGAATTTTTTTTAAATTTTTGGTATTTTTAGGACATCTAAACTCAAAATTCGTTCATTCAAATTAGGCTGATAAATCTGCACTTTTCGAACGTCAAAAACAAGAGACAGCTCCCAAAACGCCTACCCTTCACCACTTCCTATGTGTTCTTGCTGGGAATAAGTAGTGGCGCAACAAATTCCCCAAAAACGAACACTATATACTAAGTTTATAAACACGAGGATAAATAATAGGTATTAATATTACTAAAACTTATTAGACTTAACCTTAGCATCACATTTTAGCAACGAAGACTCAGACAGGTATGAGCGAGCATGTTGTCTCAATAACTTATGATGACAAGTCATTCCGCAGTCATCTGGGTACTTTTTGCAATGAATAACATAACTACGTAAGTTAAAGGACTTGAAAGGTCACGGATTTGTCATTGTATTCTCATTATTTATTACACATCACGTTTACAGGTATTTTTTATGATAAAAACCGCAAACACACATACAAGTTAAATGTAAAGACGCCAGCACATCAAGCTATCCGAAACTGTAAAATTTTCCAAATCAACTTTGAAACATATAATAAATAAATAGGTATAAATTTGACAGATTGTATGTAGTAGTTTGATGTACTGTGTCATTACTTTAACTGAAAATAATAGACACTAGAATTCCTATCGCTATACGATATCGAAAAATAAAAATGCACTTATCTAAAAATAACATCACTACAAAAAAATCTAAACAAGACACTATCAATACATTTCTCGAAAGAAGATTCACGCTTTTCATCTCTCATCGTGCGCCGGCGCAGTCTCCGTGACCTCATTACAAATATGGCGCCCGCGGCCGACCTCACAACGTCTGAGTTTGTTCTGCACCGTGTTCTAAAATGATCGGTTTTGTTGCTAATACCATTAAATGGCAACAATTTATTGGGTTGTTATTAAAAAAAAAACTTAGGGCCAGTTTCACAGGTTACGGATAGCCACTATCTACCAGATACATTAAAAACTGGAGCAGAATTTGTATGAAATTATCTGCCAGATAAACTATCTGGAACTTATCAGCAACCGGTGAAACTAACTCTTAGTCTTCATTTTCTCGTTATCAGTAATTCCATTAAGAGATCAATGTGTAATTATTTATTGATAAGTCTAATAGATTGCATTTTCTATGATTCCTAGCAATATTTAGTAAGCTATATTTTTTCGTTAGTACTGATGGCATCTAGGCCGATTTCGGCTACGGCGGCCGTTCTCTTTTATGGAGATCAGCCAGCTGCGCAGGACATATTATAGTGCACAAGCATTCGCGCAGATACAGGAGCACTCTCTATTCCCTCACTCTCATAGTCCGATGGGACGGCAATCTGACACGACCGGAGAGAGATCAGACGCAGGACCGAAGGAAATTTACGTGCTCTCGAATGCACGGGTGAATCAATCACTAACTTCCAGACTCCAGGCTGCTTTATGAAAGTTTCTCAAAACCCACGAAGCGATTTCAAAGAATCAAACCCGAGACTCCGTGCACAGCAGTCGCGCCTTGAGACTACTAGACCAACGAGGCAGTCAGTACTACCTATAAAATCGATGCTAACCAAGCATTTATATTGTAGATGTCAAAATTTCCTTAACATGAATGAAGCTCTAAAAAAAACAATCTGCAAAAAACTCGCTCTCGAACAAGTCTACCGACTACCGAAAAAAAGGGCATCCGATATCTACATCCATGCGGCAGTTGTCGCTCAGATAAATAAACAAACAACACTATTATTTACATCTTAACACCGTTTTATAAAAAAGAAAATAATCTTATATTTCCTTTCAATGTTTTTCATATATTTTTTGTGGTTATGTGATGGAGTTACGTGTTCGCTCTTGCCAACTACACCAAAATAGACTGCTTTGCTTTATATTATATTTAGGTGTTTATCTTCAACAAATTTTGTGTGTGTAAACATATTTATATATACTTATGACACAGATACTGTGTTTTATTATTTTTTACTTTTACTAGGTATGTCTTTGTCATGGTATCAGAGTACTGTTTTAGTCTTGTTTGTTTTAGAATTGTGTAGTTTTTTTTTTAACATTCTGCATCAATACGGCAGGCGACAACTAGTCAAATTCAATACTTTTATAGAACTGTCAAAAACGATTACTCTCTATGCAATTTGTATGAAAATACAAACTATGACGTCACAGATTTTCACATCAAGCAGTATACTTATTTCGATTATATTATCAATGAAAAAATTAAATCAATTTTCGGTTCAAAACGATAAATTAAACTGTCATTATTTTAAGATGCTTTACAAAATGAATATGATAAAGTATTTTATTTATGACCTAGTCCGCAGCCCAATTACACAAATCATTTGGAGTCCACACCAAATTTCTCTGAACTCATATAGGTATCAAGTATGACCTTCCACTAGTTACAAAGAAAAAAAAACACATATTTATTAAAAATTGCAATAAATTACTAGAAATACCTGTCTGACGTCATAACAAAGAGGTCAGTGTCGCAACAAAAACAATGATTTTCCCTTATACATGTGCTGATGACTGAATTCCAAGTAAATGTATCGCTTACCTTGACATAGTGCGCGCGCGCCGCGCGGTCGCTTTCGATACAAGGTGGTCGGGTTATGTGGGATCGGTTAACTATTGCGTCTGCAAACTTACAGGTTGAATGAGTGGGTTAGGAATTCTTACTTTTTCTATACTTCTTTATTTGCGGTACCGATGCCAGCACATGAAGCTACTACAATCAATCAAATGTATTTAATAGATTTTTCTATACTTCTTTATTTGCGGTACAGACGCCTGCTCATCAAGCTACTACAATCTGTCAAATTACTTTAATAGACTTTCAATTATCGCTGCAGTATCTGGTTCAAAGTTGATTGGGAAAATTTGACAGTTTCGTGTAGCTTGATGTGCTGGCTCTATGAGGAAATCTATCACAGCTATAACTCATAATGTATACTCTAATATAGGAAACTATACTTCGTGATATATATCAGAAAAAAGGTGACGTCATATCCTTTTACAAAAACGTTCACCGAACAAAATAATTATAAGTTCGAAAACGTAATTATTCGCGCGATAACACGTCAACAGCGTTTTAATAATCGCCTTTCCTTAAATACGAGCAAACCGAATTAATTACTTTTATCAGTATATACCAAATGTCAGTAGTCTTGCAGCCTCTCACTACGCTTATGGTCCGAATTTAATCAATAAGCTGATTAAATATGGCGAAATTTTGATCTGGATCGGTTTTTTTATACTTTCACCTGTTACGCTGTTTTGGCGCTCTTTGTAAAACAAATTGCGACGTGTATTTTACTTTCGTAATTTTAATGTTTCTCAGATTTTTTTGTGTGTTTATAATATACTAGCTGTCCCCAGCAGTTTCACCCGCATCTTTGGTTACTGCTCCGCTCCCGTGTGTCTTAGCGTGATGGTATATAGCCTATAGCCTTCCTCGATAAATGGGCTATCTAACACTGAAAGAATTTTTCAAATCGAGCCAGTAGTTTTGGAGATTAGCGCGTTCAAACAAACAAACAAACTCTTCAGCTTTATAATATTAGTATAGATTTACTAAATAATAATACAATATCGGGACAGTTTTTTCACACACGGTCGGTTTGCCCCATGCCCCATGGTAACCTATTGATTAGCTTGTGTTATGGGTGTCAACGCAACTGATAAACTACATACACTTTACACCTAATATGTATTTATAAATATTATAACACCCAGAGCACACCCAACGTGCTCATGTATCATCACACAAATGTAGACCGTTCCGGGAATCGAACCGGGACCCTCAGCTCGGCAGATACAAATGAAGCCAGGATATAGCCTAACCATGTTATCGGTACACTGAAACTATTTAAATAATGCGGAATATACATTATCTATCTTCTCTCTAGCTAACTTCCGTCCAAAAATGCGTGAAACGAAACACATTTTTTAAACAAAGTATTAAACTTCATCATCATTCTTAATCATGCTGCGATTAATTTTTCCGCTAACATTCGAAGTTTGATTAAATTCTAGAAAATATTGATCATCCACTTATTGGTAGATAATTTCGTGCGACAGTGACTTGGCTGCGTATGCGCATGTAAGTATTACAAGCACAGTGCTCCATTAGTCATACAAAAGGGGCAATCAAATTAGCAATTCATTAATTCCTCCTATATGGTGTAATGGCGGAAGGTGATCCTTCTGAAGGTAGTATTGTATATAAAGAACCTACCTACTTGATATATGTACATATATATTATATCTACATAGGTTATTTTGTGAATATGAATGGGGCTTCTGAAATGGCGCCCTACTGGGACTTGTACAGTGAGAGTATAACTCAGACACTCGTGGTGGCCTAGTGGTCAAAGAACAAGCCTTTCGAGTATGAGGGTGCGGGTTCGATTCCAGGTCAGGCAAGTACTAATGTTACTTTTCTAAGTTATATGTACTTTCTAAGTTTATCTTGGACACCAATGACTGATTAAAGGTAAAGGAAAACATCTCGAGGAAACCTGGAATATAAAGTCTGAAATCACCAACCCGCATTGAGCAAGTGTGGTGATTAACACTCAATCCTTCTCCGTGTGAGAGGAGGCCTGTGCCCAGCAGTGGGACGATAAAAGGGCTGCGATGATGAATTCAGAAATTGACAATTTTTTGTTAATTTTTCGATATTACCTATGTCTTGAAGTTTACTGGCTATTAATTAATTTGTTGTCCAAGATTTTTCAAATGAGGAGACAGGAGAGATATAAGCGAAAATTAGTATGTATGGATATTTGTTACTCCTTCACGCTAAAACTACTAGATGGATTTTGATGAAACTTGGCAGTAATATAGCTTATATATCAGAATAATATATAAGCTACTATTAGTCCATGTGCGGGATGAAGTTCCCTTGGAACGCGGGTAAAACCGCTGGCTGAAACTAGTTATAATCAAGTATACTTACGCTTGGAAGGATATTATTTTTTTCCTTCATAAATATCACCTATAAATTTGCAATATAATAAGAGTTTCTTTAAATAAAGATTAGCAACGACACACAAGGTGAGGTTATGTCATCGCATGACTCAAGATCAGCGTCACAGCTTCTTAGCAATGAATGTGTGAATGAGTGTGCTCTAGGAAGCGACGCGATTTACTATAAACGGCAATGAGCTGGTGTTAGCCAGTGGCGAATGGAGACATAAATCAATTGTTTTTAAAAACATAAATTTAAGAAATGTCAGATAGGCTCCACTACTATATACACTATATATTCTAAACTGGAAGCCGACCCCAACTTGTTTGGGAAAAGGCTAGGCAGATGATGATGGTAGCGACGAATGCTTCGGCGATACCCGCCCCTTCGACACATGGGTAGATGAGGAACACGGGTTGGTTTTTAGTCAGTAGGAGTCTGACAGTACCCTTTGCCCTTCCCCCAGGGCTTAGGATCTCCATGAGGATTTTCCAACCCGATATGAAAAAAAAATGAAAGGCAGATGATGATGATGATTTATTAAAATAGTACTTTCCATGTTTGAGAAGGTAGAATCGAAGAGAAAATTAATGCGATTAACTTTGTGTGAAGTGCAATTCTCCTTGTAAAATAATTTGTCACGTTAAAAATACTTGTAGCGAAACAAACTCACGCACTTTCCAACATTGCAATAGGTTTTATAGCATAAATACTATACATTAAACAATACAACAGCAACCAATGAGCTATAAAACTTAATTTACAACTTTAGGAAAGTTCACTCGCTTTCGTGTGGAAGTATCGTAAACTAACGTTCAATGAACGGACGACATTCGAATAGGGTTGCCACTTTGTAAATATATACTATCGATGGTAGTTTTCTCCATTGCAGCTTGCTCCTCTATTTTTTACACAGTGTAATGGGTAAAGAGATTCAGATGTGGATTGAAGGCAGACGATACCTTCGAGACCATTTAAAAACTTTTTTAGAACGCGTAAAGCTTTTTAAAGTTTTTATTTTTTATACATTCTATTAATGCGTAAAATAAAAGCGTCCGGAAATTATAAATTTGTTATACAAATGAGGAACACTAGATACCATTCGTTGTTAAACAATAGGGTGACATCCAACGCATTCCAAAAAATATATAACGACCTGCGCCAACCATACCCTAAAACAAGGGACCGGATACAATGGTGACCGTACAACCGAGGCCTGTCCAGATGTGGCGCCCGCCACACCAAGTGCAGGCTTTGTATGCGCACGCGCACCCGCGCCGGATGCCGCGCCATTAGCCGGAAGCGACGTCACATTAAACGTAATCGTTATTTAAATGCAATCAGCGGGCTTTAATGAGTCTGAATGTGATTATTATGCGAAAGGTGTGTTTAGGCAAATGCATTGTTTTGCTAAATGCGCTATTTATAGGTAAAAGTAATGGGGAATGTTGCATTCCTGCTCGTAGTTGCTTCTAGTGGGCTAGTAAGTTTGTTTGTCTTGTATAACTACATATAGGTATGTAGTGTGAGTTATAAATAAAATGTAGACCACAAGAAGAAAAAGTGAACCAGGGTCGGAAAGGATTCTGCTATTGAAAACATCCAGTAGCCAAATGCCGACCTTAGACCTCACAATAATGAGTTTAAACTTTATCTAGAACAAGCTTATCCAAACAGTGACAGGTGAACTAATTAATATGCACTAAACTAGGACAAGTGAAGTCCAATAGATACGACTATAAGACATAATGAACTTCTAATTGAAATGGGTCGCCGGCTCTTGAATATTAATTGCTAATCTATCTCTAAACAAACCATATCGGGAACCGTTTATCAATACTATTAGTGTTATGTAAATTTTAGTTTTGTTTATACTTTTAGTAGTTTATATTATGTGTTGTTTATATTTAAATATTGCGCAATTATATATGTTTAAATTTTCTTGTCTATTTTTGTTATCGATGACGAAACTTAGACAATGTTTGTGTGGCCAAATATTTTGTTAAGTTAATGAACAATAGTCTCTTATGACTACAAGTTTAAGCTCAAACTAAGAGTCTACATCAAATGTAAAAAAAACTTGCCCTTCGCCAGTGGTTTGACCCGCGTCCAGCAGGCTTAGCATGGCGATTCTATGTACAAAGAGTATACAATATACTACGTAATTCTATGTATATCTGCATATTCTGTCAAGAAAAGACTAAGCTCTTTCTGTCAATGTCAACATGTCTTCTGCCCGAGCATGGCGCGACCTGTCAACTCGCATATAATCACTTGTAGACTTATGTCGATCGAAGAAAAGAAATATTTCTTCAAAAAAGTCAAAAGAAATCTTACGTCAATATGTCACTTTTCTGTCATTATGTCCATTCTCCGGTAAACAAAACTTGTTTCTACGGTTGCTAATAAACTAGTTCAAAAAATACATTAAAAACAAAACAATGTCTATACTTTATCCAGAATTATGTTCGCTTACATCTCTTCAGACGGGATCTGACCTCCAGGCCTGGGAACAGGCTGGATAAAGATTGATGTTCTGACAACACTAGTCGTGTTCCCCGTCCGTACTCGAGACTAGCGGTATTCGGAGCACAGCGCGACGGGGGGCGAAGATATAAGATGTTGTGAATGAGAGATGATCAGAACGATACGATGGGCAAAGATCAATGATCTTTTGGATCAAATTAACTGTTAGAGGCTTTAAACTTCATTAATATTAAGTATCGGTTATATCAAATTAATAGTGACGACCCAATGGCGCAATGGTTACAACGCCGGACTGCCCAGCTGTGGGTATCGGGTTCGATTCTTGGAACGTCGACATTTATGTGATGAGCATGCCTGTTGGCTGTGGTCTTAATTAATATGTATGTGTAAAGTATATGTATTTTATCAGTTGTGTTGGCACTCATAACACAAGCTAGTCTACAGCTTAAAATGAGGCTAACCATCTTTCATCAAACTCCCTCCGTAAGTTTTAGCGTGAAAGAGTAACAAAGATCTGTCCATCTATGTCTTCATCAACTTACGAACTTGCATTTATAAAATGCATAAGTACTATAAGTAGTATCACTTACAGCTTACTACACTGTAGTTTATTTAATTAGTGTCAAGCCGTGGAAACTATTAATTAAATAAGTAAAAAAAATATAAATATACGAGTACGTATCTACTAAGAATAATAAACAAGCAACATTGGGAAAAATGAATGACAAATTAATGTTAAAGTATGGCATATTAGCATTGTAGACGCAGGTAAATTCTGGACTACTTAGCTTACCCTGGTCACGCAAGCGCTGGGTTTTTTCACTGACAAATCAATATTACGTACAATAGGGGACAATAGGGGACAATACAAATTATATATTACCTATATGGAAGGAGCTATTTAGGACCTGTATAGGAAATTAAATGAGTTTGTTTGTCATTTCAATGAACGTACTGATCAATCATGTGTACAGACGCCAGCACATCAAGCTACCCGAAACTATCAAATTCTCCCAATGAACTTTGAAATATATATGCTTGAGAAAATTTGACAGATTGTAGTAGCTTAATGTGCTGGCGTCTGTACGTAGGTACTTCGTAAATGTTTTTCATTGCAATACAATGTTTACGCCAAGATAAGGCGAACTCCTGTAACGATGTAATAGTAATTATTTCGTGGAATTATTATGTCATATCTAATCAACTAGCATGCATAGTATGGATAACTCGGTGTAGCATGGGGACAAAACTATTGCTTATAATAAAGTAGTTAAAACTTTACAACAATATGGAGGAACATTAGTAACTAATAAAAAATAAATTTGCAAAAAAGACAACTCTTATGAGAATCTAAAACCGAACGAAAAAAAAACGATTTATTTCATCTCCACAAATTCCATTTTTTTAGAAAATACAGTTGACAGGAATAAAAAAAAATGTGACACATTGTAATTTTAGTAGGTAAGTAAGTACTAAAGGGTGTTTTTCGTGATATTTTTTGCGATTGGATATCGCAAACATCTAAAGTGTATACCAAATTCAAATTTTGAAGAATTGGTCAGAAAATGATTTAGCCTAATGCTGGACGAGAATCCGGGGGAACTACTTATTATTTATATTATTCTGCCATATAAGCTGTATGTATATTATTGCCGTTCCATCAAAATCCGTGCAGTAGTTCAAGCGTAAAGAAGTAACAAACATACACATACAAAAACATTAACATATATCATGTTGTCTATTAAAATTTTGTTCCTCCAAATAAAATATCGATCGGTTTGTACAACCGGCACAATTAAGGCAGCGACCATATGGCTGGATGCGCGTGGGCAGCGTGACGTCACCGCCCATTCACCGCCAACTACGGCACGCTTTATTTGGTGCAGAACATAGCTTGAGATGTCGATCAGTGTTTATTGAACATCGTTTAGATAAGATATACTTTTTTTGACAAGAAAGTTTCAGAATGACTTGTTATTGTCGTCCCTATATGAAAGAAATGTATTATTTATGATGTAAAGGTGTTCTTATGATGCATTGGGTAATCATTTGTACAGATGCCAGCACCTCAAGCTACTCCAATCTGTCAAATTTCCTTAATAGATTTTCAACTTCATCGCTCAAGTATATGGGTCAAAGTTGATTGTCAAAATTTGTCAGTTTCGAGAAGCTCGATGTCTGTACTTCTAGCCCTGATCCTTCCAAACTCTATCCTTGTCTTAGGTACATCATACGTGGGATATGTGTGGAAAGAGGGTACTGACGAGTGTTTCTAGTTTATGTAAAAGACTCCTTTGCTTACACAAATAAAAATATACCTTTAAGCAAAAATAATGTAGTTAACTCATCTAACCTTTGTCATTCTAAAGACATTGTGCCTGACACATCTTAAGATTTACAAAGAACAAGAGTAAAACGTGACCTTAGTACGAATCGTGACCGAATTGTCTGATTCATAGTGCATCATTATGCACTTCGTATCATTATTATGATTCATTAAAAAAGCAGAAGGTATCGAGTACTGAGAGACACGCTGACGCCTACGTTCATGACAAAAATATCGCTGACAAATGTGACATGGGTCTTCAAGCCTGTGGTAGCGAGGATAAACACTGTCAAATGTTATGGGAACCCCGTGTTTTGCTCTAATTCTAGTAATAGAAGTTGAGTAGCTACAGTTTTTCGGAGGAGCTCGTGGCTAACTAGCAGCTGCACGGTCGATCAATCCGTGAATTGTTTGGAAGAATCGTTTGGTGCGATCGGTCCGTGGCTAGGTTGTGGGTCTCCGTTGTCATTTGTATATTTTTGTCAATCGTTATGGGTAGTCAGAAGCCAGAAAGTCTGTAAAAACAACCAGTATTATTAAGGGTATTGGGTAGCCCAGGTTACTGAGTATGTAGAAGTCAGATATGCGTTCACCCTTTCAAAACCGTTAGTTTAGGTTTTCATTATATTTACTCAATTGAGTTACAGAGAGTTTTTTTCTTAAAACTTCCACAAATAAAATACGATTTCATTAAAACATCATAAGTAGTGAATCTATTAATTCCGTGGTTATGTTTCACGTACGGAGGTGTTCTCAGAATGTCGACGGTGAGTTGGTGCGCCTACGCATGACATATGGCGGTCACTAGTGTAAACAACGCTTTATTCATACGGCTGTCGGTGTAGGCTTGCTATGTTTTGTTATGTTCATGTAGTGTGATAGCAATGTTTTTTGGAGACATCTTAATTTAAAATATGTTCATGTAGGATTTTTTACTATCATGAATAGTAAATAGAAACATAGGTGCTGTACTGGTATTATCAGCATCAGTATTTTTATCGTTCCACTCCAAGGAATAGACTTCCACTTACACAGATAAAGATTTAGCGTTAATCACCACCCTTGTTCATTGCGGGTTGGTGATTTCAGACTTTATAGTTCTCCTCTTCATTTATAATTTCCTCGGGATGTTTTCCTTCACCATCAATTAGTCATTGGTGTTTAAGTCACACTTAGAAAGTACTCACACTTATACTTGAGAGAATGATGAATGTGATGGTTTAAAGGTGGTCTGTTTGTAAGTGAGACATTATTCTCTATGGGATTATGTTTATGCCTTCAAGTGTAAAACTACAAGAGCACCCATCTTTGGGAGTCACGATTTGAGGTAACAACTGGTGTGAAGCTTTTTGGTAAATGCTAAAATAGCAGATAGGTGAAGTATTTGAACTTATGTATTTGGTATCGAACTTTAAATAACACACGTAGTTACAGAGAGAGAAAATGAAGACCTGCTATATTTAGGTACGCTGGCTGCATGGCAAAAGGTCATATAGACGCCTCACGTTTTAAAAGCTGGCAACTTTGCTCTTGATAATTTAATCTTGTTTATAAAAGAACCCAATCTTTGGACGAGGTGACCTCATTTGACCCTGTTTGCGCCTCAAGATACACGTACGCTATTTGCATCGATCAACAACAATTGATTGATATAAAATTGTGCGCAGGACTGAATCAGAACCAATTGACAGCGTTAGATAAATTGGCGACGAAGTGACATGGTAATCAATCTTCCTAGGCATTTTATATAATGTTATAGAAATTGATTGTGAAGGTTTTAGTCATAATAACCAAGTATAGATACTATAGAATGGTAATTCTACTGAAAGGCTTTGCTGGATAAAGGTTCTATAGACATGTTTTCTTTTTTGCCGATATGCTGTTTGTTTTTATTAGACAAAAATAACTTTTAAGTATTACTTGTACAATATTATATACGTACCCCACATCTTCAGCCTTAAAAAGTTCTAAAAACGCGTCCGTATTCCACTTCTCACGCTTCCTAGAGTCCGTCGCAGTAACCAGATCGTCGCAAGCGCATGTAACTTGACACGGCAAGATTTACGAGCGATTTGACCCCCGCACCGCTCTATGGCTTTAGAGACCACGTTACATTGTTTAATTGCAGTTACTCTTTGGTTTATTATTATTTATTGGATTATATAGGTACTGTAGGAACTTTTCAATGAGTATTTCGTGGTAACGTGACAACTGCAA
This sequence comes from Heliothis peltigera, assembly GCA_958496145.1. Classification (NCBI taxonomy): domain Eukaryota; kingdom Metazoa; phylum Arthropoda; class Insecta; order Lepidoptera; family Noctuidae; genus Heliothis; species Heliothis peltigera. The sequence continues at coordinate 1,288,813 of OY292326.1, read as the reverse complement.
GGATCTGAACAATGAAAGAAAGAAAATGTGTTTAATAGGGAATATGCATGTAATTTTTTTATTCACTAAATTAATACACTTTTAGCTGTAATAAATAAATATGAAAGAATTTTTAAAATATTATTTATCGCCAAGAAGTTATAAAGCTTCAAAACTGCTAAGAAGAAAGAGAAGTCCGAGTGTAAAATTTACGTCACAACTACACACGCCTGTAAGGCTGTCATTGAATATAGTGTTTTGGTGAGAGGGACGGGTATACTTGTTTAAAATTGTTATATCTCGTTTGTTTTTCTACTGATTTCGATATTTTTTTCACAGTTAGTATTCTATGTTTGTATATTTATTGATAAACTAGTTAGATTGCAAATATTTTTTTCATGCATATTCCCCATTAAACACTTTTTCTTTCTTCTTCTTAAATATTTCCCTTTTTATTTTTATTTTCTGAAGGATGCTTACGGAAAAATACGGTAGTTGACAACAAAATTCATATTGTAACTGATTATGGGATCCCGAAAATAATTAATAAATGTGTTTCTGTTTAAAGTAAGTTCGGTTCTAAGTATAATATAGCAAATATGGTTATCTCTAAAATACAGTTTTAGAAACAATTTTTTCATCCTGAATCATCAGTTTATTCCTGTAACATTGTGAGATAAAGGGTCATTGCCATGCGTTACAAATGACACGATTTACAAAAATAGCTTTACTTAATATACATAGGTATAATGAGAACAATGGGCGATGCGATAATATATTATGTACTTTGTTTTATTTGTAATCCGTGTTTCGGAAGGCACGTTAAATTAGTGGGTTATAGCTGTCATTTGTACATCTTTGCCAGTCGTTACGGGAGGTCAGATGCTAGAAAGTCTGAGGTCAGATAGGCAGTAGCTCCACAAAAAAACTGGTACTCAGTTGCATCTGGTTAAGACTGGAAGCCGACTCCAACATAGCTTGGGAAAAGACTAGACAGATGAGGCAGATAATATTATTTAAATTCTTCGTGTCTCTTTCTCATAGAACTACAATTTACATCATAAACGCGTCAGGCTCGAGCGTGGTATACCAGTAGGCTTAGCATGGCGATTCTATATCTATTCTGTCAAGAAAAGACAAAGCTCTTTCTGTCAATGTCAACATGTCTTCTGTCCGAGCATGGCGCGACCTGTCAGCTCGCATATAATCACTTGTAAACTTATATCGATCGAAGAAAAGAAAAATTTCTTAAAAAACTGTGTAAAGAAATCTTACGTCCATCTGTCACTTTTCTGTCATTATGTCCATTCTCCGGTAGATAAAACTTGTTTCTACGGTTGCCATGCTAAGCCTGCAGATATTCTTTCTCCTGACAACACGCTGGCCCCGAGATAGTTCTAATAGACCATTAATGAATTCATCAGTTTCACCTCGTACCGAATCAAAGACTATTTCAGTTGGTTACATACTCTCGGTTACTACAAATACCTACAAACATTGCGCAGACGCAAGTGGCCGTGAACGCTAATTTGTGTTCTGTGTGTGTATTTGTATACAGTCTGTATTTTAAATAGTTCATCTGCTCTTGGTTTGGTAATCGATTTGATTTATTCGAAGTATTTTTGTTATAATTTAGAATTTATTTAATTGTATGTTTTTTTGTTAATTTACCAAAACAAAAAAGTACTAGCCGAAAAAATTGTATTGGCTCCTACATTTAGACCTTCAAGATAGTGGAGCTTGATACATCATTATCATCAGCATTTTTATCGTCCCACTGCAGGGCTGCGGCCTCTTCTCATACGGAGAAAGAATGAACGTTAATCATCACGCTTGTTCAATGTGGTTTGGCGAATTCAGACTTTAAATTCTAGGTTTCTTCATAATGTTTTCTTTCACCTTTACTTAGTCACTGGTGGTCAAGATATACTTACTCTAAACTCTCTCTACGTAAAGCTTAGTAATGAGTAATATACATGGGCAATTTCCTTAAATTGGAATTGAAGCACACTCGTATTTGAGAGGCTGGTCCTTTAACCACTAGGCCATCACGGTGATCTAGATAAAATTTATTTCAATTAGACAATTTCAAGTCACTTTTGAATTGACAAGAACTGGTCTGACCATTCAGTTTTCTTTCTTTAATTGGCCATCATTATTGCCAACATATAGATATTCTACCGGATTCTCCCTGAGATTTCGCTCAATTGACTGGTTTTTCTAACCACCCTGATGTTGGCACCTTTCTCTGCTACCGGCGTGACTGCTAGTTGCCGATGCGCGGGCGCCTGTTAGCGTAACCGCGGTAAACAGTAGGTATTCTTTGTCTAAAATGGCGCTGTTATGAATATGTCTGTCTGTTTGTTTGTTTAAATGATCGGTGCACTTTCTTTTTTATGGGCTTTGTTCGGCACTTTCGATTTTATCGGCTTTTGCTTTGAAGAAAGTATTGTATAAGTGCATGGTTTAATGTGTGATAATTGAGTGTGGAATTATTTGATGTGTAATGTACTCAAAGGCATTTGTGTTATTGTGTTTAGCTAATTCAGAATTGAGTACTAAGTATACATACAATCAATTTATATAATCGAGAGATTTTTCACACACGATCTTCAAGCCTCAAAGTATGCTATTGATTAGCTTGTGTTCTTGGTACTAACACAACCTATAAACTACATATACTTAGCCAACATACTCACGTATTAATAAATATTAATAAATACATAATATAACACCCTGACGACAGCCAAGCATTTTCATCAGACAAATGTTTATCGTACAGGGAATTGAACCCGTAACCGTCAGTCCGGCATGGTGACCATAACGCAAACAAGGGTTTAGGCATTCAATCATTATGTATGTATATTCTTCATTCCTTTGTTCAAACTTCTTCGCCCAACCAAAAACTTTACGACCAAGGAAACAAAAGCGAGGCACACTTAACAATTCATTCAATGTTGTTATAAAAGTGGATCCAACGAAGAATACGCGGCACGTGCGCGGGCGCATCGCACGCGCCACCCGACGCGGTGGGGGGAGAGGGGCACAGGTGTCGAGTGATTTAATTAAAAACTTAACAGAAATACTGCGCCGACGAGTCTGTTAACGGCGTGTGTAATTAACCGCCACCCTTCCTGCTGGCTACGATAAATATAGATTAATTATAATGTATGAGAAAGGGGGAAACTGGATTTTTTAAAAATAATACTCTTTCCGTGATGAATTAGTTAATGTTTACCGAAGTAGTAAGTAAATATCATGAAATATATTTTTTTCATATAATTTCTATGTTAGTACCTACCTTCACGCGGCTACATATCAAGCTATACAAATCTAGTATAAGCTGACCTTTCAATTAGTAGAAAGACCATATAAAGCGAGTCCAAGACAAACTGGTTTTGTATAGCTTGATGAGTAGCCGTGTGCTGTGTGTGTGTCAAGCTACTCGAAACTGTCAAATTTTGCTCAATCAATTTTAAACCATATGCTTCAGCGATAAAATTGAAAACCTAATAAAGAAATTTGTCAATTTGTCATGTTATGGTATAGGAATTATCTGCTAAGTTTAAATTCACTGATAACTAACACAAGGAAAATTGCTTTCATAACATAACTAAGTGACTTAAGTATGATTTAGTAACTAATTTTCCTTATAAAAGAAGTAATGACCAATGCTTTTAACCGACTACCAAGAAGGGTAACGTCTTTGAACTATGCATTTTAGTCACTGTATGCACCACAATGACCTACATAACTTAATGTTTATTGTTATTAATTATTTTGCTAAGACATTGCGAAACGACATAAATTTAATAAATTGCATATATTTAATATGTAATCTATACTTTAATTATATGCAATTTGCATATATGTTGTTTTGTTTATAAGTTAAGCAGGCTTTATTATTAAGTATGTTAAGTTACTTTACACAATCTAGGTACGAGATTCTGCCATCGATTTAACTCATGTCCCGTGGGAACTACTCCGCACACCCGGCTAAAAAGGAAATATCCATATAGCATTCCTTGGTAAATGGGCTATCTAATACTAAAGTAATTTTGCAAATCGATCCAGTAGTTCCTGAGATTAGCGCGTTCTAACAAACAAGCCAACTTTTCAGCTAAATAACTTGATTATGATTTAAACTTCCATGACTTTGAGAGTTATTTTGTTATATTTTTCACTATATAACAATATAAAAAACAAAACACAGTTATAAAAAGCCTCAATTACAAATAGAGAAATAATTCATTCACAGCTGGAAACATGTTTCAAATTCAACCGGCCGTGTACAAACAGCCTAAACAGAATATTTCTCAATGCCAATGTTGCGATCACAACCACGTTAGGCTGGCTACACACGGGTGGTCTAGCAGTTGACGCTTTATTACTGCACAATAAACAAGTCAAGTGCGAGCACAACATATATTACTGAAGTTAGCTATCGTAAACGCGTTACGATAAAGTTTAATTTAATTTATAAGCGACGAGCGATTTTTGATGCTTATAGCGATTAAAAAGAAATTAGGACTAACCATCGTAGTTTGTTACTGGATAAGTAAGAATAATAAGATGAATCATTACGAATGTTATAAATGCGAAAGTAACTCCGTCTGTCTGTTTGTCACGCTTTCACGCCAAAACTACTGAACGGATTTTAATAAAATTTGGTAGACGTATAGTCTAGAGTCTGAGAAAGGACATGACATGGGCTACTCTTTATCCGGGTGCGGGAAGTGGCTGATAAAGGCCATAAATAGGGCGATGTCGGGTGCTAATTATTATGAAGTTTGTTGCAGGATTATTTTATTTATCATTAATTATTATTATGAAAAGTATTTCACAAAAAGTATCTCAAACAAATATTTTTTTACTTAACTACACTTCTCTCTCTACTCTAATCTGATCTACCTCTTTTCACAGACGCCCACACATCAAGTTACTACAACCTGTCAAATTTCTTTAACAGATTTTTAACTTTATCACTTAAGCATATGGTTCAAAGTCGATTGATAAAATTTGACAGTTTCGGGTAGCTTGATTTGCTGTCAAAAATCCATCATCTTTAAAAAATCGCTGAAATCTCATTACTTGAACCACACCCTATAAGGTGGCATTAATCCACTAATTATTTTGTAGGAGCCTAGAATCTGTGTTGATATTAAATTAAGATAAGCTAATAATGGGAGGCTGGCCGTCGCGATAATAATATCCATACTTGAGCCTCTATATTTTATCACTTATATCTAGTAATCGTGAGATAAGTACCGACTTATTTATGATAACTTTACCGAACTTCGGAGACTATGAAACGACAGCACATCAAGTAGTCGTGGTGGCCTACTGGTTAAAACACCAGCCTTTTGAGTATGAGGGTGCGGGTTCAATTCCAGGTCAGGCAAGTACCAATGTAACTTTTCTAAGTTATATGTACTTTCTAAGTTTTTCTTGGACACCAATGGCTGATTAAAGATTGAATGAATAGGTACATCTCGAGGAAACCTGGACTATAAAGTCTGAAATCACCAACCCGCATTGAGCAAGCGTGGTGATTAACGCTCAATCCTTCTCCGTGGGAGAGGACGCCTGTGCCCAGCAGTGGGACGATAAAAAGGCTGTGATGACATCAACCTACTCAATCTGTTTTTTTTTCAATTAATTTTCGACTTTGGTTGAATACCGGAAGGTTGATATTCTACTGGTAAAATTTGTCAGATTCGGGTAGGTTGACCTGCTGGGGTCTGTATATGTAATAGGTTAGGAATTTCTTTTGATCCAATTTTAATGACTTCTGGTTTTACTAATATAATATTCCTCACACATTCAAATAACGTCATCTACTCCCAAACTAAGTAGAGCTTGGAGGATGGGTACTAGACAACTGATAAACGTGCTTATATAACTTTACTTTTTGGAATAATAGATAAATAATACATCTAATAGGAACATCCAGACTAAATCAAACACCGATGTTCATGCACACAATCTAAATGCTTGTCTTGTCTTATGCGGGAATCGAACTGCAACTTAATTCATTTAGAACTTCTTCATCTGGTCTACTTATTTTCTGTCGGTCTTTTTTTGTGTTTAGAAGTATGTTTAAGAGGTTATAATTATTTATCAATTAACTGCATTTCATCTATTAATTAATAATTTGTCTTTACTGTGATATATCTGACTATTACAAATTAAGAGCTGTCTTAAACAGCGAAAATTGTATGTGTGCTAACTAGCACTATGGCAACCATTAGTTAATTACATAATTATGCAAATTCATTAACTCGTAACTATTGTTCGAGAGTAACAATCAATGTATCCTAAGTTCCCTTACTATGGTTACTTAAACCCTCTTGGGCAAGAGCCCTTTCATCGACAGAAGGTCGTCCACACACCCACGACTTGTCGCAACTGCGACTGATATTTCTATCTTAGCCTCGTTAATGTGCTCCTACACGTTATTCTGTGGCCCTTACCCGCTTTATTGGTCCAGGTGATGTGATCTTAGCTTTATTAAGCTTTAATGAACCCTTTTTGAACACTTCGGCCATAGATTTTATGTGAACCTTTATAACTTTGACGACATATTTAAAATTGTTACGGCAAAATGACATTTTGTTTGGATAGTTAAAGGTGGTATTTCGGAGACAGATTCTTTGAAATAAAGACATAAAAAAAAAGAAAGAACATACCGACCGGATTGAAAACCTCCTCCTTTTTCGGAAGTCGGTTAAAAAGTAATTATAATATTGGTGTGTCCGTTTACTATGAAAAACTCTAGCGATGCCTTAGTATTGTCCTGGTACGATAAATGTAGTGTAACAATACTGTATTTGACAACGGTAAAACTTTAGACACTTTTTTTAATGGTGTCGCTTAATTAGTGAAAATATCAAGATACCTAAAAATTTACATCACACACAAAATATTTATTACGACTATCCAAGGCATCTCCATAACATGTTACACCACAGTTATACCATATTTTGTGCTTCATCTATACATATAATAAAATCGTAGAAAAGTCAAAACTGTACATAGAATATTTAAAAAATAAATTGGGGCGTGATCTAAAATCGAAGCCAAAAATGTAGTTTTTAGAATTTTTGTCTGTATATATGTTCGGGATAATCTCAAAAGTACTGAATGGATTTGCTCCAAATTCGGCATGAATGTAACTAAAAGGTCGGGTCAACATATAGGCTATATATTATCACGTTAGGGGAGGAGTTAGGGGAGGGGGGTGGGGGTGAATGTTTAATCCAAATGCCCACGCGGACGACGTCGCGGGCAACAGCTAGTACAAATATAATGCTTTATTTCAATTCCCAAAACGACAGTAGTCTCCTAAGAGCCACATCACGCCTGCGCAAATTCGTATCATCTAGTGGGGTCCTAATAAAAATGCGTCCTACGCTCTGTTTGACTTTCTCCACCATTTGCATTTTGGTCGGACTCTTGCGCAAGTCTACAGTCATATGTTATTTGATACGTCACATGTACTTTGTATTGTTTGTATCAATTGTTTTGTTGCTGTGTATGTTTCTTTTAAGTTATAGTACAAGCTTGTTCTTGTTTGGATGGTTGACATGTGAATTTGGTGTGTCTGGGTTATCTGTGTGGTCTAGGGTGGTTGTAGACTTCATTATGGCTAAAGGAATTTCTTGTTGATTTTTTTTTGTATATTCATCAGTTACATTGATACTTGTAAGAGCTTTTATTTATTTCTCTTATCAAGACCTTTATAAATATAGCTATTATGAGCTTGTCTCCGTAAGACGATGATCAAGGAATGCAGAAATAAAGATCGTGCAATATGATACAACGTGTCTACCAATTACTACTCAATAGTGTCAGCGATCAGCGATTTCTTCTATATGAATCTTGCCAGACAATTTGTTCAAATTGATACTAAGCTATGGTTCTCAAACATATTATAAATTAGCCACTGATTCATTACAACACCAGTTTTTGCTGACACCTATAGCAACACTCTTCACTTCAAGCCAGTTTAGTCTTAAACACACACACAGACGAGTAGATAAGTTAGCATTAGTGAAGTGGGGCGCACCCTCCCGGTCCCGTATCTTGCTGATTGTCTAAATGAGAAAATTGCAAGCGATCGGCGCGGGCGGTTCTACAGTGGCGGAGCGCACGCGATATCTATTGATATATCGTGTTGTTAAATGTTCTGTATTTCATTTGCATTATATGAAAGGATATTTTTGGTATGTCACACGCTATTTATGTTGGTTTTCTACAGTATTTTATATATGTTTTTATTTGGATAATACGGTCTAAGTCTATTTTAGACACAATCGATATCGATGTCAACATTTCAATTGAAGTACAGACGCCAGCACATCAAGCTATTGCAATCTGTCAAATGTCAACTTTATCGATGAAGCCTATGGTTCAAAGTTAATGGGGAAAATTTGACAGTTTCGGGTAGCTTGATGTGCTGATGTCTGTTCCTATATTACTGACAATTTTCAATTTAGCACTTGATCTTACATTCTTCATTCAATCTAATAGCTTAATAGAGAGCACTTAGATTAGATTATTATTAATTATGCATTTTAGTTACCAGTTCAGTAGGTATTTACTGTTTTCTATACACACATTAGCAGCACTTTGTAAAATAAACCCATCTCAAAGCTGGTTATCAAAGAATAGAATTTCATTCAATCATTCACAGTTGAATGATTGAAGACGTACAAATCATTCAATATGGCGAAGCCATACGAATGAGGGGGGTTCAAATGATACAAACCTGATTTGTGCTAAGCTTTTTTAATCAAAGCTTTAGCTCAAGTTACTATTAAGTAAGGGTGCTAGATACGAACGAGGGTAAAATATTTATAGTATAATATTCAGGGTAGAATATTTGGTACAGATGACAGCATATCAAGCTACCCGAAATTGTAAAATTTTCCCCGTCAACTTTGAACCATATGCTTCTGCGATAAAGTTGGAAATCTATTAAGAAAATTGGACAGATTGTCTGTACATAGATAAACTTCTATCTATTGGCATATTTCTTACTAGCTGTTTTTCAAGTTCATTAAAGTTATTTTTGTATTGTACAGACGCCAGCTCATCAAGCTACCCGAAACTCGCAATTTTCCCCCATCAACTTTGAACAATATGCTTCAGCGATAGTAGAAGAATTGGACACATTCTAGTAGCTTGATGTGCTGGCGCTTGTATCTACGACTCAGGGCTCATGCCAGAAAAGAAATATTTGAGTTTTCTTACTCAATCCTTAACAGACGTTTTAACTGATAATGATAACTTAATCCTTAACCAATATAACAAACAAAACCAGAAATATCGTTCTGAATTTAAACGATGCAGCTGTTTGTGCATGCAGGGCTTGTCCATATCGTATGGCAATTGAATGCACCTGTCGCGAACTTCAAAGTGTTACTTTGCATATGTCGCATATTATGTTGGAACATACATAGTATAAGGACGAGTTTCGATTGCTATGCAACGGACCATTCGTACTTAGTATGACTCTTTCATAAAGTCTTAAGAATACTTGCTATGTGTGTTTTGCTGTTAGCTGTATCTGACGTTCAAGGTTTTTACTCTGTGTGACAGTAAAAAACCAAGTAATAGTAAAAGTTGATGTAATTTTTACAGGCATTTGGATATTTGACTAGGTTGAAAATTAAATACTTTGTCTTAATTATTTGGACAAGCATTTTAATGGAAAAATGATTTAATTTTTTTATTGATAATGTAAACAGAATAAGAATATAGCTTGATATGAAAAATCGGTGACGTGATAGTTCTTATTTTAAAGTAACCGATTTTGACAGTTCAATAAAAGTATTGAATTTGACTACGAGTAGTTGTCAACTACCGTATTGGACCAGCGACAATTTTTAGGCCTAAATAATAACTGTTTTGCTATACATATATCTGTATTGCTCGCCCCATAGGTGCGAACTTTACGGATTTTAAGTAAAAACTTAAACTCATGTAGTATTTAAAAACACAGGTGCTCAATAGCGTCGCACTGCAATTGGACTTTTTTACTTGCTCATTGGCGGAATTTCAGAGGGTGACCCTGTACATATTATCTTCAACATAACGTTTATAATGTAGTAACTAGTAGTGTGAGTACTAGTGACAAGTACGACTACATTGTCAAATTGGAAAATATTCTGTAAAACAAATGTATGTGTGAATGAAAATATAAAAAAATTGCTAATATACCTACGTAAGAAACCATGAAAAAATCGCGTTGAGTCTGAGTTCTCACATAAAAACAGTTACAAAAACAAATTAGTCGAAATTAAAATATTTTCGCCAAACACATGTCTGTGTACATTGCGAAACATGTGGTTATCTCCACGCTCCTATTACAGTGATGCAAGTTAATTGCAAACAAGACGATCTGATAACGTGTGCCACATCTAGAGTCAATAGATATTATGTTTCCTTGTTGTTTGCTAAATGAGGCTGTAACGAAATATGTACTTTGATATGTGACATAGATTTCTAGAGGGAAAATAGAAGAAATTATGATTGCCTTACTTTTTTAAGACTTTAGTGTTGTGGCCAGTTTCATAGGCTACGGATAGCCACTATCTACCAAATAAATTAAAAAATGGAACAGAATTTGTATGAAATTATCTGCCAGATAAACTATTTGGAACTTATCAGCAACCTGTGAAACTGGGCCAGAAACTCTTTTAACTTTTTCTGATATACTCAAGTGCCTACCGATTTACATCTAAAAAGTACATAGTTTTATATATACTCGAAGATTATTTGAATATTTTAATAATATAAAGCTTAAGAGTTTGTTTGTTTGCTTGAAAAATTATTTCAGTGTTAGATAGTCCATTTGTTAAGGAAGGCTGTAGGCTACTTTTTGAGTGCACGAAGTAGTTCCCTCGATATGCTGTTGAAACCGCTGTCGTTATACAAAGGAAGAAAATACATTTTGTTTTCGCGCATGTGGCGCATACACATACAAAAATACAACAAAACAGATACCTACATTAAAGGGGAAAATATACGTTAGAATCACACTAAACGGCCGACTCTTTTGGCGTTCATCAGATGGCCCCAAAACCGCATTGTGAACCTCCCTTAATGATATCGGTAAATAAATAAGAACTTAGGTATTATATTGTCATAAACATTTCAAGACCTCAATAATATGCTGTCATTGACTTATAAGTCATGTGTGGGTATAATAATGTTACCTACAGCATGTCTTCAATTGAGTTATGTACACGGAATGATAACGATTGTATGCTGCAAACATATTTGTGTCTAGATTGACATTCTTTGCTTTGCTAGGAATTTATATGAGTAACTTACTGCCTCGTTGGTCTAGTGTTCGCAGGGCACGACTGCTGTGCACGGGGTCTCGGGTTCGGTCGGGCCGAAATCGCTTTGTGGGTTTTGAGAAACTTTCATAAAGCAGCCTGAGGTCTGGAAGTTGATGATTGATTCACCCGTGCATCGGAGAGCACGTAAATGTCGGTTCTGCGCCTGATCTCTCTCCGGTCGTGTCGGATTGCCGTCCCATCGGACTATGAGAGTGAGGTAATAGAGAGTGCACCTGTGTCCGCGCGAATGCTTGTGCACTATAATATGTCCTGCGCAACTGGCTGATTTCCATAAAAGGGAACAGAAAATTTGTCAGTTTCGGGTAGCTTGGTGTGCTGACGTCTGTACTTCTATTTCCATTTTTCCTTACCTTCTGATTTCTCAACGTATTTATTTTCCTTATTTTTTCCCTGTTCTCCGTAAGAGGAGTTCTACTTTGAATGTTGAAGAGTGTCGTCATCTAAATTGAAGTATTTGGCTCGACGGACGATTTGTTGCGCTAATTGACCATTTAGTCAGGACAGACAGACACGTCATATCGTGGTTTTTATATGGAAATATTATTTGTGTTCTTGTTAACTGTTAATTTCAGCGTATAAGGACAATGGTTTTATTTTATGAATGATTTTAAATTTGTGGTCAGTTAGTGTTTACGTAAATTTGTTTTGACTACAAAATGTTATTTTCTGTAAAATTTTATAAGTAATGTTTTGTTATAATGTGATTTATGTGACGACTACTCATGGGTCCCTATTATCTACTACACTCATCATCTCCCGAGCCGAGGGTCGGCTTCCAGTCTAACCAACAAACAGTCCATTCAACAAACGTCGCTGTCTTTCATAGCGTTCAACGTGTTAAAAAAGAATGCGTCATATTGATTTCCCGTTTTTACATAACCACTGATAGGCAATACAGCACACTGAGTCATGGCGAATCAAGTTGCTCATCAATAAAAATCTATCAAGCCCATAGCCTACACTTACGCCAAAAAAAATATGACGCAGCACTCGCGACAGTCACTGTATTTATTTATTTAATACGTTATGGAAGACATACAGTTCTATAAAAACTTGACAAAAGAAAGAAGCCATAAATTCAGAAAACCAATGAAAAAATGATTATTATAAATCATCATATCATTTATTTGACTTGCCTACATATCACTAGACTAGACTAATTAAATATTAATGTATGTACATTTATAAAATACTTTAAACTTGGTTACTTGTCTTCTAAACTTACAACACTTATAAAGAAAAAAATATTTTATTATTTGAATTGAATTGGCTACGAAACTACTTGACCGATTTGGAAAAATTCTTACAATGTTGGGAAGCTACACTATCCCCGATAATCTTAGGCTTGTAGAAGTTATCCGAGAACGCGGGAGAAGCCACGAGCAACTGCTAGTATGTATATCTATTTGATACTCACATCACATAAACAAAACCTTTTGTATAGAAACACCGACATTTCCTTTTATTTAGAAGGTAGTAGTATATCTACCGTTATTAATCTTTCAAATCATTTCTTGAGAACATTATCTATTATTAAATGTGTGTACGTCTGTTGTAATTGATGTTGTGTCATTGTGTCTATTGAAGCTTGAGCACAATGATCGCTGATGAGGTGCTGGCCAACTTCTGATGCAATGTTTGTGATTAATTGTGAACCAATGTTAGTGATATCGGTGGATATCGGTGGCGATGACGTGCTTTTAAGGGATTCTCAGAAAAGGGGTAAAATAATACAGAGTGTATTTAAAATTCAACTAAAGACACATTGTTTTTTTTTTGTCATTTGTTTGTTGACGCAAATTGTATTCGACTTCTTCACCTTCACCCCGAGAAAAATACTTACATTAAAAACTGGATTAAAAACCTATAATTCTTCTATAGGGTTTCAGTTACTGCTTAATTTATTACATTTTACCAATTAGCCGAAAGGGCAAAACCAAAAATCGTTTTTTCAAATTAGGCTAAATCACTACTTTTCGATCGTCAAAGTGTTAAATGATAGTGATATTTATTTTGGGTCGAAATCAACACTCTTACACGTCACGTACCTTTTTCTCAAAACGAGATGAGGTCCGCAATCTTAACTGACTCCCTTGAGAAGAAACGCCGAAACAAACTCAAGGGTCATAGTCTCTTTTAACGTCCTAACATAAAAAAATATATATGCTTATGTATGTTGTGATGTATTATAGAGTAATTAAAATTATACATAGAATAAGCGCTTATTGTAAGTATTAAAGGTAATTTATTTTTACTGAAAGAACAGTTAAGCTGAAGCTTACCAAAGCCAGTCATGTTCCCGCTTCATAAGATTAGTCGCGGCACGCCCGGCTGTCGGAAACGCTTTTATAGCTGAACCATTTCGCCGCCGCAGTCAAACTTAACCTAGCTCGGTCAATACATTGTTGCTACGATATACGTAATAAGGAGTATAAGAAGAATTGCACAGATAACAGTTTTTTTATATATTATACTTTATTACACACATAAATAGATATAACACATACTCGAACAACAAAGGTGAGCGTAACCCTGAATTTTATTGGGTTCTCTAACAGCAAACCTTAGAGGGATAGAGAGATTCGGTAGGGAAGGATAAGTAATTAGTGCGCAACTACAATGCATTGATAGTTAATCAGCTGTCCTTTTTTCTAGTAGTTTATTCGTATTAAAATTTGCCTCTGTCTTTTTAGTGATGTTTAATCTATTTTCAAATAAAACTACTACCAGTTTTCAATCAAACGTAGGTAGGACAGATAGACACTATTGTGTGTGTGTGTTTTTTAAACTATATTGTTTAGAATGCAATTCGTTCTGCATGGTGTAGCTGTCATTTTCCTCTTTATAGAAGGAAAATGGGTGCTGAAATGTCTTTTTGCGATTGAATGAATATTTTTTTGCGGAAAATAAACAATGGGCGGATAATGTAAGACCTTTTATGACTTGTGAAAAGGATATTGATTAATAAATATACGTATAGGTAAACATATTTCACTCCTCCATGTTTTCATAGATTTTCAACTTTATCGCCAAAGTATATGATTCAAAGTTGAGGAAAACTGTACTGTTTCGGGTAGCTCGATATGCTGGCGTCTGTACTACCGCTTAAGTAGGCTAGGATAATATTGCGCTTTACAGTATAACCACTAAGCCCAGCTTACAAAGTTTACAGCGCGATGCAGTAACTGTCAAACATTATCGACGTTTGTGTTTCCGTTCGCCGTATCGCCAGTGTAATCTTTGAGCAATGTATGCAGCGAGCAGGTGTGTACATTTGCACATTGCACATGCAGGGTTAATCCCGTGCTCGGTTATAGGGTTGCCATGAGTGTTCGGGAAATATTGCGTATATTTTATATAAATTTAAGGAAAGGCTTAGTAAAAGCCACACGGCTCGATCGATCATGAGGTTAAGCAATGCTTGGCACGATCGGTCCGTGGATGGGTGACCATCTTGTTATGACAAGTTCCTCCGTGTTTGGGAATGGACGCTAAATTGTTGGGCTGTGATTTAGTAGCCAGAAGCCAGACAGTCTTATCATGGGGTATCCCAGGGGTTGCTCAGGTAACTGGGTTGAGAAGGTCAGATATGCAGTGGCTTCACGTAAAACAACGTACTCAGCTGCATCCGGTTAAGACTGGACGCCGACCAAAATTTAGCTTGGGTATAGGTATAGGTTAGGTAGATGATTAAATTATAGAAATTTTGATGAGAGTATAGTAGTTACTTTTATATAAATTTTATTGTTGGGTCTTCATCATCATTACACACCCATGATCTTAATTTTTGATAGAAAAACCTGAAAAATCACAATGGTTAGCTACTTTTTTACAATTTATCAAACTTAACTGCGTGCATAACTTGGGGAACTACCAGGTGCCTACAATCACACATACATAACCAGCAAATAAGTAATAACAGTGTGGTGATTACGGCGAGGACAGAATTAGGTCCGGCAGGTGAGTCACCCGAGCAGCCGTGGCGCCTCGCCAGCACCTGCTGGGTGATTCCTTTTGTTTTCACTGTGGAGTATTAGCGACAGCTTTGAAGAGTAGAGTGGGGGGGGGGGGGAGAACATTAAACAATTTATGTTTGATACCAAAGGCTCGTTTGATTAGGGTTTTGCGACAGAAAAATGAGAGATTTTCCGAATGCCTTTCAAAAAATGGGGGGAAGGGGTGATAAATGAATTTGTTAAAAGGCATTTAGTTTTTACTTTTAAGAGACTAGTTTTGTGTTCTGGTATTTCAAAACTAAACCATTTAATTCGTTATTTATTCTTCCTTTCTATTTATTAAAATTGTATCTACAAAACCCTCACTATATTACAATTTAAGCTTTAAGGCTTACCAACTAAGATAGACAATCTTAAAAATATGAAAAACAACGGTTAGCGTACACTCTTAAATTAAAAGTAGGCTCACCATTATTTTAGGCTGTTCAAGTAAAAATATTATTAAAAAATATTACTATCACTATTGTATATATTCCACCCAAAGTCTAATTATAAAGAATCTTTCAAAATGTCACCTCTACACCATGGCCCGGATCCCCCACTCCTGATAAGCTTCGCCCATCTATTCCCGGCGCCGGAAAGGGGACTATTTCCACCAAGCTATTTCTACACCTCGTACCTATGAGACACGTATAAATACTTTCATGTTTGACTGTTGATGTCGTGTGCATTCGTTTATGTAAACGGTTTATGGGAAAAGTAAAAACTTTCATTTGTTTTATGCCTGTACTTTATGCCAAGTAAAGTTCTCGTTGTGAAGACGTGTCGAAAATAGTATAGAGGATAATGCTTGCATTGCGATGGATGTCTTTAGATGTCACTTTGAAGATTGGCAAAGCCTTTAACCCTTAACCTAAAAGGAAAAATACACAAAAGACTATGGTTTAGTAAGAGAAAGAAGTATCTACAAGTATGTCGCAAATTCGCATTACTATGACAAAATGTTATGGGCTATATCATCATCATCTTATTGAGGAGCTCGTGGCTAAGTAACAGCAGCACGGGATAAGGTCAAGTAAGGCTTGGCGCGGTCGATCCGTGAATGGGTGACCATCTTGTCCATGACGAGTTCCTTCGTGTTTCGGAAGGCACGCTAAATTCGTGGGTCTCGGCTGTCAATGACTGCTAAAAATGTTCATTGGGTAGTTAGATACCAGTAAAGCTGACAACCAGTCTTACCAAGGGTTATTAAATATTTACGCCATTCCCGATCTTTTGAATTTATATTTTATTGTAATGAACTTGAATATTACATAAGATGAAGTAACGAATTAATAATTTACGCAGAAATAGAGCTGATGCTGAGAATGTTTGATATCTGTATCTAAACTTTTTTATGATTCAGTGACCTTGTAAATAACCGTTTATCTAGTAAAAATATACCTCTCAAATAAGTTGTTATTGTCATGTTATTAAGTTTTATCTTAGTTATTGATAAATATGTAACTGACGACATTGCTTTATCGAGCCCTTTACTGGTCATTTTTAACCAACAATTCATACTGTCAAGGTTATATGTACATCTTTGCTGTAGGTACTTGAAATTATCATTTTCTAAGTAATTTGTCGGGACGATAGAATTTTTGATTGTGCTTGAAAAATTTCGATTACTTACTAGTTTCAAGTAAATAATTACATTTTAGAATTAATTGCTAAAACTGAAAAAATACGATTTTATGATACAATGAAATTATCAAAATCTCATAATGATTACCACAACTACACCAGAATCCATAATAAATTTCAAAAATTAATCCGTATGACATCACACAAACAAAACGTTACCCATGACTCAGGGTATAGAAATACAATTTGGCGAGGTACCCGACCGGGATTGAACCCCGGACTATTTGCGTGCTGGCGGCGTGCCAGCGTCGTCTGATGGCTGACCCGTTTCCTGGGCGATGGTGTGATTGCTTTGTCCTGCCTTATGGAGGTCTATGGGGTACTGTTAAGTATTGTGTGGCTAGGAATGGTGTATAGTGTATAAATTATTGTACGAGTAGATATGATATACCTCATTTTAGGAGCAAATTTTTGAGTTCAAAATATTATAAAACTGTATTTAATGGTGCTGCAAACAAAGGATCGATTTTGTTTTCAGTTTGATGTGAAGGAACTTAAATAGAAAGAAATTAGCTTTCGTCACCTGGGAACTTATTCTGCTTCGCAAACCCGATAAAAAGTAGTGTATAGTTTGTGATAAACGGGCTTTTGCTGAAATGCTTTTTTTTTAAATTGGATCAGTAATTTATGAGATTAGCGCATTTATAAAAAGACTCTTTAACTTCAAAATATTGGTGTAGAACTGTGTAACACGCTCAAACCTGGACATAGCGGGTTACCGAAAATATTGTGGTACTATTTTAGATCTAGGGCTAAACACTAGGTACAAAAAAGATGAAAGATTAATTATTCATTTATTCAATTTCTCTTTTAGAAGGTCAGTCTTACAAAAGACAGCCCTCAAAACGCCCGCTCTTCACCACTTCCTACGTGTTATCGCTGGGAAGAAGAAACTGTGGAACAAACTTCCCAGCAATATAATACTGCCCGTATGGTTAGAAGAAACGGTTCTGTATGAAAATAACAGTCTCTAATGTAACGAAGTAGATTACTAAAGGGCAAGACGGCATTTTCTATAACCTTTCCATAACTACGTCAAGCTTCTATCGTCAAGGCTACACGACAAAACCTAGCTACACGCACTCCGCTTACACATCCTGACTAATGCCACCTTCTCTTCCAGGATCCTAGTGGGTGCTCCAGAAGACCAGCTGTACTCGGTCTACGAGTACAACGTGACGCGACCTGGTGCGGTCTACCGCTGTGATCCTGGGTTCCGCAACTATGGTGCCGAGGGCAACGCGCGGACCCTTGACAGGTGCACCCCTATGAACTTCGATAAGAACCCACGTGAGTATTTTGATTGGTTTATAGGATTTTAGTGTAATTTTACAATTTGTATCAAATGTGAGAAATCTTTTTTTTCATGGGTAGTCATCAAATGACCCCTCCCGCTGAGGGTGCAGCTGGAGGGAGTGACTAAAAACCACTAAGTTCCTTTTTTCTAACTTCAGACATGTTGCGACGACCCCAAATAAAATTGATGATAAGGGCAGAAGGATGATAGTGGTTATAATATATCAGAAAGTAACAGTAAATATGTGACTTCTAAGAGCCCACATGCTAATCAAAGCTGTATGAAATATGGCTTATCACGGAAATCACGATAGCAATTAATGTACGAATAGTGTACCTACGAAAAAGGTGCTTTTTTACCCCTAAAATATGATAAGGGCAAGAATTACGATTCAAAGATAAAATCTACAACACAAACGAACTAAACAAATACAATTCAAAGGTACCCGTATTGCAATAAGTTTTAGCAGTAACATAACTTCAGCTGCCAAAGAAGTACAGATGGCAGCCGGGACCCATCAATTTAATGTGCCTTCCGAAACACAGACTAACTCGTCATGACGAGATGGTCACCCATCCACGGTCCGACCGCCTCGGGACGTAGCTTAACCCTGTGATACAATGACCCGTGCGGCTATTACTTAGCCACAAGCTCCTCATTACAACTATGACAACATTATGTTAAATAAATAATACCTCGTGAGATCATGCAGCACATTACGCGATGATATCAGAAAAACTGTAGTTGATTACCTCGATGATTTACTCGTCACTAGCGTAACTACTAAGTATGTGATTCATGATAGCTGTTTATATCTTCATCTTATCGAGGTGCTGCAGGTTTTAATCACGTACCAAAATCTGGTGTCAGAGTTTACTCAAATCTGCCTAGTCCTTTGACATAGAACTATTATTGTAACAGGGACTGCTACTGAGAAGTGTTCGGGGAAGTCGGCTTTGTGTGTCCTTCCACCGCAAAGGACTGTAACACTGCCAACTTCCTCTTGGCTGCTTTGTGAAAATTTCTAAAACCCGATTTCGGCCCGACCATCAAACCCGGGACTCCTTGCAAGGTAGTCGCGCTTGCGACCTGTATAACCAACAGGGCAGTCACAAACCAGGTACTAGAAAGTGGTAAACGTAATGGTGAAACAAGAACCAAACCAACCGATAAGCGGAAGGTATACTCATAGTTTAGTCTTGTTCAAGACCGTAAAATATACGTAGAGAAAATAGATGTAGAAACCTGCCTTAATTTCCAAAATAATTTCTCAGCAGAAGCATCGAAATTCCTTAGAATCCTTTCTAGACAGTCGAACTGTGTCGTTCATTTTCTTGAAAACTGAAATCACGACCAGATGACGATGGCGGCGCAACGATGTCGTGTTCATATGACGTGTGTCGCGGTGCATACGCGCGTGACAGCTACTGCGCACGCGCGCCTGATTTATACCACAATACCAAGCTCCTGGGTAGCGCGACAAAGTATGGGTGCAGAAGGTTTAGTTTTGTAGTTTATTTTTAAACATTAACGGACATCATATCGGTCGACGGTATCTTTTTACAAGGCCTTGATATGGACGAGATTAAAAAAAATCGTGTCGAAAATATCGCCACTGCAACTGAAAAAAAATAGCTTATTGAACATTAGTAACACATTGAAATAATAGTAACGCATTACATTTAAAGAAAGTCAAAAAGAAAAAAAAATTTTTTTCTACTCTTTTTTTAACCATAGATTTTTTTGTTAAAAGTGAACATTCTGTAATTATTCGTGTCGTATGCGCATCGGCTCCTGCGCAGGCACAGCGCTTTGTTGCTTGCTAGATGGACGTAATATGTCTTGTCAGGACGAGTAATGCCCTTGCTTCACATTAGACGTAAATGCTTTGTTATCCGGCAGCTTTTAGTGCTGTTAAACGTATTTTATACTGAAGTTTCTTATTGCCATATTGTCTAGATATTCAATCTTTAAATTACTGTATGATGAATATTTTAAATTATATCCTACAGTTAAAATTGTTTAACTGAGCGTTATTATTTCTGAATATGAAGTGAAGTAGCCAGGGGTTATAAATCACGTTGTCAAGTATAACTTAAAAGGTATGACGTTAAGTGAAATTAACTTCAGAAATATTTACAAAGCGAATTTATTACATTCAAAGGGCTACCTGAAGAGAAGATTTATATCCTTTGAGAATGCGCAAACGCCATATTAAAGGCAGAATTATTAAAAAACACGTCATATTAAAGGCAGAAAATGTAACCCTTCTTTGGTAGTCGGGTATGTACATGTTACATATTTTTTATTCTACAGAGGTTTTCAACCTTTAAATAAATATGTACATGAAAATCACAATACAAATCTGAGAGCAAATAAATCGGCATATATCCGGACTACCACAATGGGCTCAGGTTTACGACGCAGGATGCGCGCGCGCAGTAAACGCGGGCGCGTGATTCGATTCTTAACCCACATCGATATTTTTAATGTCCATGAGAAAGTAAATGGGTTTCGCCACT
This sequence comes from Heliothis peltigera, assembly GCA_958496145.1. Classification (NCBI taxonomy): domain Eukaryota; kingdom Metazoa; phylum Arthropoda; class Insecta; order Lepidoptera; family Noctuidae; genus Heliothis; species Heliothis peltigera. Next base: position 1,268,001 of record OY292326.1, on the reverse strand, counting down.
AGATATGTAGTTGTTTTTAGAACGGTGAGTGAGTGAGTGAGTGAGACTTCCTTATCCGGCTACGGATGGGATGAAAATATTTGAGAGTTTAAATCTTTCAGTGATTGTGCAACTTGAAATAACTCAGATTGCTAATGAATTTAGACCAAGCACATATAATAATAAACAATGTAACAAATATACTAGTATGCGTTGGCGGTTTCACCGGGAACAAATTCCCGCGTCTGGTTAAAAAGTATTTCATGTTTTGAGTTGGACCCCAATCTGCAATTTAATAATAAAAAATTGTTAGCTGATTGAGGAGCAAATATTTTGAAATTAATATTTATCCATGCTATATTATATTAAGTAATAACATCTGTTTTTTTGTTTGCTTAAACGTGTAAATCTCTAGAACTGTGAATCTCTAGAGCTACTTTTCTGGGCACGAAGTTTCCCCGGAATGCGGGTAAAACCGTTGAAGAAAGCTAGTACTTTATTACATCATCACTTAGTCCTGACAAGAGCAAGAGTTTATAACTGTTCACTCAATCCTCTCATCTGATTGTACAGTATAAAGTACACAGAGAGCAAAACGCTATAAATTGCTTGGGTTTGTATTTATTTAGATAAAGCCAAGCAATTTATAGCCTTACAGGTATAAAGCCGCAAGCCCCTACACTCACGTTATCCAATTCGATTGCCTCATAAAGAAATCGCACGTGAATCATTCACACATTCGTTCAGCATGAATCATTCACTCTTTGACCGAACTTTCGCTACGCTAATTCTATAACCCCTTTACTTAACCCTTCGGTTACTGGATCATGTTTAGCGGTAGTTAACGATCGATTGCGAAGTGTATGACGTAGGCGGCTCGTGCGCATGTGGGCGGTCACCTGCTAAACTCGAATTTTGAATTTGGAATTTGTCCTTAATTTGATTATATACGTCTGTGTCTGTGGGAGGTTTGTGATTACGGTATGTTTATGTAATAATTATTGAAGTATGGTTTTTAGAACATATTTAACAAGAGTTCATAATGCGCGCCAAATAACATTGCATTTTTTATCGATTTGAATCCTTGCACATTTTTTCATATGGATATTGTCGAGAAATTATGCTTGTCCGAAGTTAGATACTATCTGACACAAATCACAAAGACTTCTAGAAGGAACATAGTGGGTTTTGGTCAATAAAAGTTCGACACTCTTTCCGGCTGCACCCACTGCGGGGGGGGGGGGGAGGGCTGTTTGGTGATTTCCCACATAGAAGAGTTAGATAATATTGAATTCACAACAGTAAAAAAAAAACACAATACGCGTGCGCGCGTGATATGATAAAAAAATTGTATTCAAATAAAGTTGACTTATATGTATACAACTTTGTTTTCGTTATCAGAGTAGCCAAAGTATTTTTCTAAGAATTTATTACTCAATAAGCTGAGATCTCGGGTACCCGGAAGCTGCGTACAATTTCACATAGATAAGAAAGTTCACCGCCGATAACCGGCGCATACCCCGCGAATACCAGGGACGCACTTATGTCGATAATAATATCGATATTCTTACAGTTTATGGAAATCGTTTCGGTGGAATGTTGTTTGTGTTTGCTGTAAATGTATGGATTCATTATTTTTATTATTTCTTTCATCTTCTTTTTTCGAAGCGATTGCATTTTGAAAAATTAAAGTTACCTACTTATTTAATGATTATAGTCATTTCAAAATAAGGACAGACGCCCAATTTTCCCAATCAACTTTGAACCTTATGCTTCAGCGATAAAGTCGAAATCTATTAACGAAATTTTACAGGTAGCTTGATGTGCTGGCGTCTGTATTTATCGGTTGCAAGATTTAGGTAATCTTAAGCTAATTAAAAAGTTGTAAAACTTCGATTCAGTTAAACTTTAGACTTAATTGAGAAATTTTCTTCAATGAAAATAAAAGTAATTGACAGTTTATCGAATTTAACGCTTGACCTGGTATGGCGCTTGACCTCAAACGATTTATGGGAGATTTTTCTCACAACACTTAAAATCTTTTAAATAGTAATTATTATTATTTAGTGCAATTAACGGAAATGTAAATAAAATATATGTCCAAAACCTTCTGATTGTTATAGCAAAGATAATAAAAAAGCTTTTAAATTAACTGCGCATAAGGTTGTGATAAGCCATAGAAATTATGTTAATTTTGAGCAACAGTTTACGTTTGTTTAATAAAGTTCTGTAAAAGAAAATATTCTCATTCATACAACAAGTATGAATGAGAATATTTTCTTTTCAAAACGATTAGATAAAATAATCTTCACGAGTATTTTATTCTATAAAAAGATAGTTAAATAGTTCGATCGGTGATTTCGTTTGTAATGCATTTTAAACATATCTACCAAATAATATTAGTAGATTGCGTCGTTACGTCATTGCGTCATTACTTGAGTTATTCAGGTAATTTTTCGATGACTTTTTAAAAAATATTATACTATCGATACTACACGGCACATCCTTATCCCATATCTTATCAGAAACAGTGTTGTATTTCACAAGCGCCTTTGTTATCGACGGTAACTTATGTAAACAATTTGCCGCTACTTTTTCTTTTATCATCTAGTTTTTTTTTATGTAATCAATTGTGATACGTCACACTCTGTATGATATTTTTCATTACAGCTAAGTAGTATATTTTGGAATCTTAGTTCGTATGGCGTTAAGCGATGAGAAAGATGCCTAACTTCTGATATGGTATGGAATAGGGATGTGCCGTATGGTATCGATGACTAGGCAAATGACACAAAAATCGTTAAAAAATATCTAAATAATTAGCTTGGCTTATTTTGATCTAAAATAGTTTGTGTATTTAGAAATATTCGGGTGAATCATGATATTCCCCAAAATATTGCTAGTGTAGTCATTTAGAATTTCTATTTTATTATCCTGAGTCGGTCACAGTAATAAGGGACAGTGGGTGGGCAGCATTGACCTTAGTCTAGACTCCTAGACCGATAAGTAATACTAACTACAATCACTTTTGTGATAACAGCAAGAATGTCGCCCTTTGGTACATGGTCAGCCATTTCTGACTATAAAGCATGATTTACTGTCTAGTATTGTTTTTATCAATAAATTTTTATACAGATAAAACTGTCCATATTGTTAGCAAATACCTACATAAATAAGTTATAAACTAGTAATAGTACATACTCTTTTATCCTACAGACTGTTACTCTAATTTTACACCGGTTGGTTGAGGTCTGAACTTAATGTTCTGACTTCTTGCCTGAATTGAGGTTCTTGAATTTTTGCGGATCCAAAAATTAGGTAAGACCGCTTTAGAAGTCTTATTATGGTCTTTCATATGTACACTAGCAATATTTAATACATCATCATCTCAGCCATATCACGTCCACTGCTGAACATAGGCCTCCCCTTTAGATCTCCACATACACCGGTTGGAAGCGTCCTGCATCCAGCGTCTTCCGGCGACCTTTATAAGGTCGTCTGTCAATAATATAGTTGGAAGTAAATACACATACATAATCATTATCTGTGTATTTATTTCCAAATATAGTTTTCCTCAAAAGAACCTTACCTACAATTTTAATTTTACTGATACCAATGAGTATGTCTCTGTCGTCTTTGTATCCTCAACACGGAAGTAGAAACATACATAGTATCCTAGAATCGTTAACTCACAAACAAACAATACGACCCATCTCTGTATGTGAACACGACTCGAGATCACGGCGAGCGTTCGTGCGAGATCGGCATCTGTCGCGACAAATACAGCGAGAGGTGCGCACGCGCATCTGTGAACAACTGGAGGTTTTGGACTTGAATGGATTTGTAGATAAGGATTGGGGTTAATTATGTGCATTGAATAGTAGCAGCAAGAGAAATCGTTAGGTATTTTAAGGTTGGATTAGTGATAAAAAAAATATAGGGGCCTCTCTTTTTGACTGGGTATAAGAGATGAGGAGATCCTTCTCCTAGTGAGAGAAGGCCTGTGCCCAGCAGTGGGACGATAAAAAGGCTGTGATGATGATGATGATGATGATGAAGAGATGATGATGATAAAGTATGCATCTTTGATTGAACTTGGTTGAGCACTAGCATAATACGCTGCTGAGTACATTCACTATTTAGTTGAGTATCTGTTGAGTAGACGACCATGACACTTAACATAATGAAAGCGAAAGCTTGTGAGTGTGTATGTATGTATGTTTGTTACTTCTTCACGCGCTAACCGATGAACGGATCTTGATGAAACTTAACAGTACTATAGCTTTTACATTAGAATAACATATAGGAATGAATTCCTCAGAAAGCGGGTGACATTGCTGTTGGAATCTAGCTCAGTCATAAAAATGTAACAAACGACACAGCTTTTTCTTATCTATGTATGTACATAATTTTAAGTGTTAACATGAGCCATATTACAACATATGTATGTACTTCAATTCTCTTTTCAAGAACTCAATACAAACATAATAAAGCGTGATCTTTATACAATGTTAAACCAAAACAAGCCGCGGTACGATAGCAAACTGTCAGCGTTGTATTGAGCCCACACGTGGTCTACGTGGGCTCCATGGCCACGCGTGGGCTACCTGGGAACCGTCAATTTGTCAATAATAATCAACTTATTGGTTCAGTTGATTTCACTGTGTATTATGGTGTTGTAATAGAATATTATTATGTCGTATGTGGGATAGGGACGTGGAGGCGATATAGTGAGAGGAAAGCTAAAATCCTACTCAATGCGAATAAATAATAAGAGATGGGATAAGGGCAGGAGGATGATGATTATGAATGCGATAGTTTGTATGGATATATAGTATGGATGTATGTTGGTTACTCTTTCTACTAAAACTATTTAATAGATTTCGAAATTAGTTAATTTAAAATCACGGTAATAACATTTGTTTTATCGGTTATTATAAGTTTTCTATTAGTTTAAAAATAATATCGGAGCTTACTTAACAAAAATGAAAAAAAAAAAACTGTATCATTGTCTATATACACGCAAAAAAAAACAAATATAGATTTTTATATCACACATACTCGTAGATAGTCAATATTTTTTATCGATTATTAACCGACGACACATCAAGTTACCCAAAACTGTAAAATTTTCCTAATCAACTTTTAACCATATACTTCAGCGACGAAGTTCAAAATCTATTAAATAATTGATTGTACTAGCTTGATGTGCTGGCGTCTGTACATAAAATTATTCTTATGTAATTCAATTGCCTACATTACATGCCTACACAGGTAATATAATTAACGTTTAGAACAGGCATAAAAATATACGAAGATAATAATTATGTATAAAATTCTAAAATCATCTTCCTTCAAATAGCATTCACAAACACTTTAACCTACACGTAAACAAATAAGAAATCGGGCGTGAATCAATGAATAATAAAACCCGTTGATTCTCGGATATTATCCGCCACTTCCTAAACGGCGACTATTTCCAAATTAGCTTCGACAAGCGACGTGCTAAGCTGTGTTTATGCGCCCACGCAATTTACGTAAAGTTCGTTCTACGGTACTAGCTATGCTAACGCTACGTTAGCTATGATGGTTTAAAATTTAAGTGTATTTCACATTGTATGTACAGACGCCAGCACATCAAGCTACTACAATCTGTCAAATTTCCTTTATAGATTTTCAACTTTATAGCTGAAGCATATGGTTTGAAGTTGATTGAAAAAGTTGAGTTTCGGGTAGCTTGATGTGCTGGCCTATGCACAGTGAAGATAAAAATTACTGTATAAAATATTATAATTAAAAAACTTAAATTTTGTTTGATATTGTTATTTATTTTTAATTTAATGAAATAAACAGCATTCATATCTTATAAGTATTATCAAATCAACAAAATACTTAAAATAAACACATATATTTTGGATTTTTTTATATTTTTAATCCAAAGTTTGGATTTTCCCAGCTTATAGTTATAAAAACCTGTAATCTTAAAAAGTACTAGCCTTAATTTTTGTGCCAAGTTTAAAAGATCAAGCACTAACCCTGGTACTTTTTAAAACCGCGTTTTATGTGTGGTGTCTTTACATTTATTAAAAACTATTACCATACTATAATTTCTCGCTTACCTCCCACTGGTTGATTGCCCAAATTCTTATATTTGTCTAGAAGCAAATAAAAGCGTGGGCTTATTTCGTAAACGAGCCACATCCGGCACAACTAGCTCTGTGTTCAACGCGTACGAATCTGGTTAACTTTGGGGAATTGGAAAGATTTTGTGCAAACGCGTTGCTGTTTATGTGATTATGATGGTGACGAATACAGAATGATTGTCTTTTATTATAGAAAGGTACATTACATGTAGAGTGGTAATAACATAATATAGTCTTTATATGAGGAATTCAAAATATCAGACTTCAGAAGATCTTTTCAGATGTTAGACGAGTTATCATCTTCATCAGTCTTTTTATCGTCCCACGGCTGGGCACATGCCTCCTCTCACACAGAGAAGGATTGAGCGTTAATCTATTTTTTTATCTGTCTTATTTTTGGTGTCTACTTTTATTTTACTATTAATTTGTGTTGTGTGTATTGTCCCAATTAAAAATATTTTTCTTTCTTTCTTTCTAGTGAATCGAAAAACTAATGCTCACTTTGATAAATTCAGTTTGTTATTTATATATCTCGTTGGCCATATATCCCTGATCTTAAATGAGGAACAAGTATTTAGATAGCTTCAATTGCGCGACGATATTTAAAAAAAGTACATTGATTTTCGCAAAGAAAACACCTGATTCCAAAATGTATTCCTCTGAACTTATTTTTCCTAGTTTTTAACCGACTTCAAAAAAAGGAGGAGGTTCTCAATTCGGCCGGTATGTTTTTTTTTTTTATGTATGTGCACCGATTACTCCTAGGTTTCAAGTCCGATTAGTGTAATTCTTTTTTTGTTCGATGCAGTATACTTGCCATTTTGACTGATTTACTCACAATAGTAATTGAAAAGAATCGATCTTTATCCGTAGATAAGTACTTTCCTATACATAAACAAAAGTATCTAACACAAACGACGTAGATTTCCGTATAACATACCGAAGAATTGTATTCACTAAGATGAAAGAACTTATAAGACTTCAAAGGGAAGAGCGAGTGCTTCCGTCTGCGTCTGCGCAGCCCGATGCTGTTTCCGTTATTTTCAGTATATCTGCAAATGGGAGTTGTTTAGTCATGACATTTTATGTTCTTTGAGTTAGTTAGTTAGTTCAGCAAGTCATATTTATCATACTAGATTTCTATCTTCCTCTTTGGGGTATCCCCTTTTGACCCGGCTGAGGGTGCAGCTGGAGGGAGTGTCAGACTCTTACCGACTAAAACCCACTATGTTCCTTTTGGAGGTTCCTCTGTGCCAGGGCCACGGTAACTGTTGCGAACAGCCCGCAGCTTGGGGTACCCCCTACCTCCATGAAAAATTTCATTTCGATCTGTTCAGCCTTTTTAGCGTAATTGACAAAAAAGCATACCAACTCACTTTCAATTTTATAATGTTCATAAAATTTATAGGGATTTTGAAAAGGTCCTTGACCTTGGTGACTTCTAGTCATAGACATATTATCAGATATACCAGTTTCTGGCTAAATTCTTAGTATGATAACCGCGTTAATGCTTATATCGTGGTCTTCGATCTCGGCGCGAAATAAATAGTCTAAAAAAAACTGAGCTTGTACAAACACCAGCACATAAAGCTACTACAATCTGTCAAATTTCCTTAATAGATTTTCAACTTTATGGCTGAAGCATAGGGTTCAAAGTTAATTTAAAAAAATGACGGTTTCGGGTACCTTGACGTGCTGGCGTCTGTAAATAGTAAAAAACATAATATGCCACAATTATTTTTTACTACGTGATGTGGAGTTAAGATATAAATAGTCACATTGTAATAAGACGTCAAAATACCTATTCTTTGAGTGTCAAAATGACATCAGTTCTAACCGGTTTTTGTACAAATATAAGACAAGTTTGGCGAAACTAGTTTCTTTTTTTATCGTTTACTATGAAGCAGATGTTGTTATGTATGTCTGTATATAGGTAGGTATGCTCTCTTGGGATTCAAAGGGGATTTGAATGTCAAGAGTCAAATATTTGACATTCAGAGCCTTCTTTAAAGGCTTTACCTGAAAAGTTTAAACGGAGGGTTCAGTTTTTTTTGTTTATATTTTAGTAGCAGTGTAGGTCCATTGCATATTTTTTTTACTTTTTACTTTTTTTTTTTACTTTGAATTCTAGACTTTTTTTTCAACGTGGAAAATCATCAAATGGCCGCCTGTGAGTGTATCTGGAGAGAGTTTCAGACTTTTAGGGCCTCACTACAAAAAAGTTGACAGACGTTTGTCGTTTAAAAACGTGTCAAATGTCTGTTTAACTTTTTGTAATAAGGCCCTATCTGACTATAAAACCCACTTTGTTCCTTCTAGAGGTCTTAGAGGTCTTAGTGGGCCAGGGCCGCGGTAACTCCTGCGAACAGCCCACAGCTCTCAAACGGTAGACGTGCATTTTAAATTATAAATATTCCTTACAATATTGAAATAAATTATTGATTAAAAATATTTATAATTTTCTATGATAAAAGTAAAATTGACCACTTGATACAGCTACTTGCATTTAAAAGGGACCTCAAAACGTCAACAGCTGACCGCAGTGACCCAATTTCTGTCCTGATGGTAACGTTGATAGACCACACGGCGGCGGCGGGTCGGTGCTCAGTTGGCGACCACAATTGGAGCGTCCAAATATTGTGCACACAGCAACGTAGCCAATATAATATCATAGTATGCTATAAATAATATTAGGAAATGTTTTGTTACATGTAAGAAAAAATATATTTACATAGTTTTAATTACGCGAACTGAAAATAATGAATACAGGGTAAAATACCACTCCTCTGCCTTCGCGCATATGCATACGCAGGAAGGGTTTTTTATACACGGTTACATTTTGGGCGTTTTAATCCCGTGGGGGGTCGAACCGAACGATGCATGAAATTTAAAAATATTATTAAATATTTAATCGTGTATATTATAGGAAATATTTTGTGTTTATCTTTTATATTCTGTTACTAATACCTTGAACGATAAATATAACTTCATGTTAGTTTAATAAACTATGTTCCAATTACATTGCTATAGGAATCAATAGATTAAAACCAGTAGCTCATTTCCAAAATTGGTCAATATCAATTAATTTCAACTTAGATAAGCAGCACGTTGCGCCCACGCGGGTTCATGATTAACGTTTCTATAAGTAGGTTTACTTATTATGCATGGGCTTCTTGGTCTACTAGTTATTAAGCTCCTGGGTTCGATTCCAGGGTCATCAAAAATGTTCCTCCTGATATTTCTTAACAATATTACAATACCCAGCAGGTGCATGGTGATAAGATGATTTTTTTCCACCGTATTATAAAACGTCGCTTTAAAAAGTACCGGCTTTAGTACTAGTTTGTGACCATTAATTTTGTTCATCACGTTTTATAATATGGTGCCATAAATTTTGGGAGGATCGTATTACTACATAAAAACGTTTCATTCTCTATTTATTGCACTATACGACTTAACAGCGATTTTCTTATGCGCCAGTAGTTGTCAATTGTTTGCACGTGCAAGTACGAAACGATTATCGCCGAAAATCCTCGCGGAATATCCGAAAACCACTGTGAATCCGATAACATATTTTTCTTCTATTCAAACACAAACAATTATTATGGACTAGCTTCCTCCAACGTTATTCCAATGTTAACCTGTTCAGCCGTTTGAGCGTGAAGGGGGTAACAAACATACACACACTGACAAACTTTCGCATTTCTATATTAGTGTTATGATATACTTACCGAGTGGCAATCGTAAAATCCAGACATCCATCTCCCGTGTACATACTTAAACAAAGGGCACCGTATCGAGTGGCATTGTGCCGAGTACTCGATGCATCGATTGCATTCGATTGCAAGAGCATTAGTATCGAGAACATTGGCCAACATTAACGCATTGCGCGTTGATAAAGTATAAATCAATCGGCGGTGTAGGGTGACAATGATGACGATCTGATTATTGAAGACTTTGTATTTTTAGACAAAACATGAACAAAAAAGTGCCAGTCTTTTAAAAATGTCATTTTTATTACAATTATAGTTCGGTACGTGAGCTCTCAGATACTGATGCCATTGAGTCATCACGTCACACTCGGTATGGACTATCAAACCGCATTTAAATTCAAATGCAAACGTATCTGCATCCTATTCAAGATTTCCACCAGCATCTCTGATCATCTTTTAATGCAATTTGTACACGTCGATCGTACAAAGTGCCTAATATCCTAGCCTCGGCTACTTAGCAGTCACTCTAGTCTGCGCCGACGCCGAGGCAGCGGGGTCGCTCAGTCAGAAGCGCCATTTATTTCGAATGCATGCGCATACGCAGTGCATCGACCGCGTGCACGTGGTCAACTCTGATTTTATTTATTATTTTGTTAATTATGGGTTTGCATGATATGTTTGTTGAAGTTTTATTAACTTAAAAATTTCAGAACTCATTAAGATTTTTTTTCAAACGAAATAAATGCAACGGTATCTCTAAACTATCTGCTCTTAAATTTACATATAGGGGAATGAACTAGATTGGAGTGAGTGTCAAGCCCCACGAATTTAGCAAAGAGTTATGTGTAATATAGTTATAAATAGTGATGGACAGGTATCCTGATGCCCGCATGCACAACAACGAGCCATTTCCCTCACTTGACCTTTCCAATTTGCGTTCAATGACAATCAGCTGCATTGTATGATAAGTACAATACTCATTACACAATAAAATACTGAAGTATTTAAGTTTTTATTGCTATGCGTGTAACTGTCAATATAAGCAATAAAAATTAACACAGCAATGACAGCGAAAGTGGTTTTAAAGTACACTTTGAGTGACCATCAATCTGGTCCCAATTGGAGGACGGTCCGAATTGGACGAGTTGCGGTGGACCACTTGTCGCTAATTGGGCCCTAAACAATGTAAACGTTGTTGCTTATTGGTTGATAGATTGGTACTTTTAGCGTACGTGCCAGTAATGCTTTGTCGGCTATTGATTTATTTATTGCCAGGGCCCGGGCGGATGGGCTTGTCAAAATAATATTTTGGAACAATTTTTTGTATGATGGAGTGTGATTTGAGAGTTTGTTAAGTGATATTTATTTTGCAAATAGGTTGAATTGAAATCAAGCCTTTTACACGTCAACATTTTTTTTCATAACGAGATGGGGTCGGTATTTTTGTATTTTGTTATACAATGTTACAGACTAACATAATTTTGATATATATTATAGAGACGTTTGTTAACAGTAAGTTTAAATTTATTCATTTGGTATGTGTATTGTGTATCAGCTGTAGACACCATTATTGTAATGACAGTGTGTATGTTTAATAAATAAATAAGTATTGTCTTTATATTAGAAATAATTTCTCGAAAACTCTTAGACAAAAATACTTGTTTCTCCCTAACTGCATTTCACAACAATAAAACTTCTTAACTCAAGATTAGCATAGGAACTTAATACACAAACCAGTAACATTCACACTTGTCCGTACGATGACATACAAGTGGGACCAGATACGATTCCCTGCTGTGGCTTGCCTGTTCAATTACTGAACAAATATTTGACAAATGATTGGAACACACTGAATTTACTTGAGCGTGCATTTGTGGCCACTTGAACATCGTCTTTATGGGTGTATTGGTAGGGCTGCCACCACCCAAATTGCAGTAAAAAAATCAGAGAAAATTTCCATATTAAAATGTCGATGTAAAAAAAATACATTGGTTAAGTAAAAACTGTCACTTAAAAAGGACACGTTACTAAATTCTCTTTATTTGAAACGGGACAAATCCGAATATTTCCAGATAGGTGGCAGCCCTAAGAATTGGGCACAGATATGTTTATGTGGCTATTGGTTTATTGGCACAGCGGCCATTATAAGTGGTAATGTGATTTCGATGAGATTGGGCAACACATTGTGAGGTAGCTATGAATGACGTTTATTGTGTAGAGGCTGTGGATTTTTTGTTGATTCTGAAGTAATAGCTTATTGGTTTTGTAGTAAGCTCGGCTCTTTGATAATATTGTTTTTAGGAGAGAGTAGCTTTGGGAATATTTTGGAAATCGTTTGTTTTGAAATATTAAATTATTTTCTTTCTATTCTTCACCCTGGCCTATGTGGCGAATGGTGACTTTTATTAATGACTAGCTTTTGCTCGCGGTTTCGCTCGTGTTAAGAAGCATTATTATCTATTAGGTATAGTTTTAAATTTCATTCCCTATTTTATCCTTTTTGGTGTGGAATTTATCAAAATCCTTTCTTAGTTGATACTTACGTCATAGTAGCTTTATGCATGCTAAGTCTCAGCCAATCGGTTTAAAATTTATAAACTTTCCTACAAAATCCCCTATTTTATTCAATGGAAATTGTGGAATCAAGTGGAATTTATCAAAATCCTTTCTTAGCGGATGCTTACGTCATAACATCTACCTGTATGACAAATTTCAACCCGATCTGGCCAGTGGTTTGGGCTGTGCGTTGATAGATCACTATGTCAGTCAGCCACCTTTGAGTTATTTATATTTAAAGATTGCATTTTAACATTATTATAGAAATTACGTAGAGAAGCTATCGACAGTCAAATACTTGTATTCACATTACCCATCTCTAGATAAGCATCTCGCAGTAAGCAATACAGCTCAACAGTCAGACGGCGACTTGATAATTGAAACAAATGATAGAGAATTCTGTTTTTTAATTACACTAAAACATGACTTACCAATACGAAACTAGATAATAACTTGTACAATTACTTTACACGTTTACACCTTTTATAATAAGCAGCTGCTAACTCACCTAGTGTGTAATTAATATCGTGTATTAATCAGTATCTTTCATAGTGATTATCTCGTCTTTCTTTTAAATAGTCGGCGGTACAGACAAGCTACTACAATCTGTCGAATTTCATTTAATAGATTTTGAACTTTATCGCTGAAGCATATGGTTGAAAGTCGTTTGGGAAAATTTGACAGTCTCGTAGCTTGATGTGCTGGCGTCTGTACAATGTATAATTAGGGTTCTCCCTTTATATAATTAATGATGGAAGTCAGTTTTGTTTTATTTTATTAAATCGCTGGTAGTAGAAGGTTCTATTCTAAAGAGTTCGAACAAAGTTAAAAAGAATAAAGAATTTGTGTTGCTGGGGAGTTTGTTCCACCATTTCTTCTGCCCAGTGATAACACATAGGAAGTGGAGAAGGGCGAGCGTTTTTGGGGCTGTCTTTTGTAAAATTGGCTGTGTGCAATGCTGATCTACAGCCTATTTTGAATAAATTACTTTTTATCTTTATCTTAAAAGCATCATACATATGTATATGACTGAGTGTTAGCCTAATAGCCTAATAGGTTTAAAAGACATTGTAACCAAGCTGGACTGCCGAGACGTGTGTTCCAGGTTCGATTACCGGTACGTTCGACACGTACATATGTAATGAGCATGCTTGGTGGATATGGTCAGGTTATGTATTTATAAATATCTATCTATTTATATTTATCAGTTGTCTTGGCAACTTATGGCTAACCGACCATGTGTAAAAAAGATATCCCGATATTATACTTTTTTTTATTTATAAAAATAATACACAAATTAATCTGTTAAAAATAAAACGAATTATGCTCTTCAGTTAGGTACAAGTACCTACACAACCTTAACCACATAAAACATAGATTAACATGTTATTTTATAAAATACTCAACTTTACGAGTTTAGTCTATAAAGGCGGTCCTTTGTAAAGTCCGATACAAGATACAAAACGCAAAGCTGATACAGGTGACATTTATTGCTCTTAACTTTATACCATTTGTTATCGACGCTCTACTGTGACGTCACGATATAGATTCGTGAAGAGTGCATTTGAGTGCGTTTTGTTTTAATCTAGTCTGGACAAATTAGATTGCTTTGTCCATTCTTATTATAGCGGGAGAGGAGAATAACACGTTCAAGCAAACAAACAAACTTTTCAGCTCAATAATATTAGTATCCATAGATTTATGATACATTATTGTTTCACCCGCGCCTCGTAGGAACAACTCCGCGCACCCTCATAAAAAGTAATCATAGCCTTCCTAATTAAATGGGCTATCTATAAGTTCGAATAGGTCCAGTAGTTCCTGAGATTAGCACGGGCAAGCAAACAAACAAACTCTTCAGCTTTATAATATTAGTATCTATAGACTTATGATACATATATATGCTATAAACGGTCTTTAAATTTGAAATAAAAGTATCAAATTATAAATTCCCTCATTTGTAAAATAGGGTGTCCATTATTGATGTTCCGACACTTAGGACATTTAATTCATTGGACCGAATCATTACCGGGTCGCATTGTATCCTGCTATTTCACGCTCCAATGAAATTATGACTAAGGGGACTACATTTATTATTCCAGGGCAATTTTAAGGTTATAAAAATGTTTTTTGATACACCCGTGCGATGTGTCATTGTAATCTATTCAGGAAAATTGTTCCCCTTTTCACGGTCTTGGTCACGAAGAGGGTTTTGCTTTTTATAAGTATCTGTCTAAGTATACATATATGTATAGGATGTAACAATACTAGTGCACCATATTTTCACAGGTCATGTAGAACGTGCTAAGTTTACCACAAAAAAGTCATGAAAACAACAACATATTTTATTAATGATCTAAATTATTATTAATTATAAAATAATCGCGCCTACAGGTATTTTATGTCGGATAAAGGAAAAAGCCACGGTGTATTATATTCTTATTTTATAAGTACATAATAGTTTGTAAATAAAATGTATGTATAATTTGATATTAAAGAGGGGTGACATCTAGTCGTTGTAACAATACATAAATTTCCTTGCCTATGACATGCTGTCTGGAAGACTTTATTGTTTGGGGTGAATAGTGCGTGTTATGAAACTATAAATATTACTTCGTTTTTTCTTTTGATTTTTATTTTTTTGTTTGCATTCAACAAATAGCTAATTATTATAATAATTTATTTGTATTTACACGGCTTTAGGTACTTTCGTTTGCTATTTAATTGATACTAGATGTTATCGTTATTTTATTAAAGTCATAGTTCATATATCGATATATTATCTTTTATAGCAATATTTATTTTATCCTTTGTTGAGTTCAAATATCCATGTAGTCAAGTTATAATTAACATACCTTATGTGTTAATGCATCAAATATTTTCTCCATACCCAAAAGTCATCATCTCCCGAGCCTTTTCCCAACTATGTTGGGGTCGGCTTCCAGTCTAACCGGATTCAGCTGAGTACCAGTGTTTTACAAGGAGCGACTGCCTATCTGACCTCCTCAACCCAGTTACCCGGGCAACCCAATACCCCATGGTTAGACTGGCGTCAGACTTACTGGCTTCTGACTAACCGTAACGACTGCCAAGGATGTTCAATGACAGCCGGGACCTACAGTTTAACGTGCCATCCGAAACACAGTCATTGGTGTCCAAGATATACTTAGAAAGTACATACAAACTTAGAAAAGTTGCATTGGTACTTGCCCGAATTGGAATCGAACCCACGCCCTCACACTTGAGAGGTTGGCTCTTTAAACACTAGGCCACCACGACTATTAAAACACACTCCATACCCAGAAGTCATGGCTAATTAATTCATAATAACAGTTCTCAAACGGTCAAATGGAGCAGCAAGCAGTTTTTTAATTAATTGGCACATATATCAAAATCAATTGCATGTACAAACAAGATGCGACAGGCACTAACAGCAGTGACCTCAACATACACACAAAAAGCCCCGACATTATTAAGCCATCAATCAGTTAAGAAAAATCCCCTCGATAAAAAAATATCAGCGCTTCTATTAAAAGCGCGTATTTCAAAAGTTGGTATTGACGCGAATAGCTGTCAAATACTTACTATGTATTAATTTATTTATGGAATACTTTATGAAAATTAGAATTAATGCCCTGTAGTGCACTAATAAATTGATTAAGGTATGTAATAATTAGTATCACAACTCCGAATATAAGTAAAGTTTTAGATGTGAAAAACATAATACATATTTGAGAACTTGTCAAATGCCTTTTTTGCACGTCGCGTTTACAACATCAAGGGGTTTTAATTACAGTTTATATTAATTTTTTTTAGTGCACTACAGAGTCATGATCCTTATTTTCATATAGTAAATTTGCCAAATTAATTAATACATGTAAATATTTGACAGCTATTTGCGACGTTGCCAACTTTTATAATACGCGCTCTGAAGAAAAATCTCGTCGATAATCATCAGCGCTTCTATTAAGCATCGTTTTCGTGAAATCAGATAACATGGTCCAGTACGGCCAACTACCAATCAAATTAGAGTCCATATCTGTCATACAGTTAATTACGAACCCCATAACAGTTAACAAAATTGACGCTGTAAAGTACAACGTCTTAATAACAAAGAAAAAATGACGTCATTAATCTCAACCTTCTGTCATCTTTAAGTTGCGTATAATTTTGAAAGAAATCTTAATTTTGGCTTTGGTGTACTATCGCGACGTATATGGAGAGCCATTAAGAGTATCGGCAGCGATAAAAATCGTCATTGAATGCTTTTTAGCTGGTGGTTAAGTTGTAAAAACAAATACGGGGCGGGGGTAGCGGGGCTTGTGGGTTTTGACCGTTATTTATATGTTCATTTTATGGCGAATGATAAGTCATTTTCTGTCAGGTGGTAGGTGGTCTTGCCATTTTTCTTGTTGTACCGTTTTGTTTGGGTCTTTTCAGCAATTTGTGTCGTCGTGCCTCCTGACCCGCCTCGCTTTGCCAGAAGAATTTAATATTTCAAAATAATTCCACAGGAGCTCAGTAACAGATCGATTGTAAGGTTAAGCAACTCTTGGCGCGGTCGGTCCGTGGATGGATGAATATCACGTCATTATTAGTCACTCCGTGTTTCGGAAGGCACTTTACATTGGTGGGTTCCGGGCATTTGAACGTCTATGGCAGTCGTTACGGGTTGTTAGAAGCAAGAAAGTCTGACAACCAGTCTTACAAAGGGTATGGGATTGACCTAATAACTGGTTGGTGTGGGGGTCAGATAGGCAGTCGCTACATGTAAAACACTGGTACTTAGCTGTATCCGGTTAGATTGGAAGCTGACCACAATAAAATTGGGAAGAGGTAGGCTAGGCAGATGATTTCAGATTGATTGATTAATAAGAATAAGCTTTTTATATAAAATAAATTATGAAAAGATTTACCGCTGTTACAGTGAACATTAAATACTTGAGTTAATGTAAATATTCTGAATAATAAATACGTGACACATAAATCTAACTAATTTAAATTAAAAATTCCTCATCGCTGAGTCATACTATAAATTACATGTTCTAAAACAAATGTTCCTACAATTAGTAAGTGTTGGGTCCATTAAAGTGACCATTAGACCGGTCCGTGTGTGAGTACTCTAATAAAATATTATAAAAAACTTACGATATGCAGTAGCCACTAACTAGACGGACGTGTCACTGTGTTGTACTATTGCGTACAAAAGAGTTAGGGACTGTTTCACCACCCACGAAGTAGTTCCAGTTAGTTTGTTTGGTAGATAATTAAAGAAGGAAAAAAAAAACAAAAATGGAACAGAATTTGTATGAAAATTCTGTTGAGATGAATTTGTGAAAAATATAATGAGATAAAAGCGATTTTATAACTACGCGAATATTCGCTCATTTAAAGTAAAATTTGGAAAAGAAAATAATTAAGTCTTCTTTCGTACTTCCATGTTTAATGGTCATAAGACCTCCAAAGTTGATCAGCCATTACTTTAAAACTCAAAAGAAAACTTCAAAGAAATTATTTAATTACACATTTACCAAACATAGCATTAAAACTCAAAACGCGTATAATCATATATCAATTAGCTTAATCGCTTAAAATTTCGTTTTAATCTCTCGTATATTTTTGAAGGTTTTTGTTCTTAAATAATATTGCTCACGACTGTACTGCAATCAGTTTAAAAGCTTAACCCCAGCGTGATTAGGCGCACCGCCGGGGGGCGCGGTGAAGGTGCGGCGGAGGGGGAGGGAGTTGGTCATTAACTCATTAACGATGCTTGTCATTACACGGGGATGTGGCAGTACTTAATGATAATTTTGTCCTAAAGTTTAGCGTCGCGTTGTCACCCTATTGTTAAAGGACTTGTCCCTATTGAAAAAGTATATAAAAACTTTTGACGACCCCCTTGGCGTAATGGTCACCACGCCGGACTGCCGAGCTGATGGTCCCGGGTTCGATTCCCGGTACTGTCGACATTTGTGTGATAAACACGTTGGCTGTGGTCTGGGTTTATCAGTTGCGTTGGCATCCATATTGCAAGCTAATCAATAGAGTTACCTTACCATGGGGTTAACCGACAGTGTGTGAAAAAAGGTGTCCGGAGCGGTATCCCGATATACATATTATTAGCTGGTTAAGTTTGAGTATCAATTTGGAATCTTATAATATTCAGACATTGACTAAACGAAAATTAATTATCAATTTCTCCCATTTTTGACTTCACACCACTTCCCATTAAAGATTAATTCCCTGTTATCAGTGAATTTATCAAAAGGCACGCAATAAGGGGAAGGAGGTCACAAACCCGTCATTACTCAGACCTCTTTGGATCATAATTAAAAATGATGATAGCTTTCAGTTAAATATTAATAACTGGTGTCGGACTTAACTTTAGTTTTGGATTGGTGTGCGTCGGCAAGCGAAGAAACGCGGTGTGCGCGGGAACGCCTCCTTGCCCTAATAAATGGATCAGAACCATTTTTTTTATATTTAGTTAACTGTTAATCTTGGTCTAGTAGTCGCATAGAGCCATTGCTAGAATCCGCTGAAATCGCTTTGTATTTTTGAGAGATATTCGTAAAGCAGTTCGGAGACTGCAAGTAGGTCATCGATACACCCGTGCATCGGACAGTACGTAAATGGCGGTCCTGCGCCTGATCTCTGTCCGGTCTATGGTCTAGGATTATGAGAGTGAGAGAATAGAAAGTGTACCTATATCTGCGCAAATGCTTGTGCACTATAATATATGTCCTGCATAGCTGGCTGATCTCCTTAGTGAGAACGGTCGCCGTGGCCGGCAATCGGTCTGGACGCCATTATTATTAATCTGTGTTATGGTTTATTAAAAGGTGCGCTGTCTAATTGGTTTATTATCAGCATCGGCATAGGCATTAAACTTCTTTGGCCGAGTTCCTTCTGTGGAAGTTGAACAAATTCTTCTAGAAGATACACTGCATGAAGTGTTGGAAACTTTCTCAACAAAACTAAAAATCCATTAATCAAGAACACCATTTTCGTAACAAAATTGAATTCTTATCCTGAAGATGTATGCGCCGCGAGCCGAATTAAGTTATTACTCGATATTTCTTATTTCGTCGAATTGAATTCTGAACGCGACGGTGGCCGCCATATTGGGCGTTTAATGGCAGTTGAATCGAAAACGCGGGAAAGTTGTTAAGTTGTAAAATAATTTTCGTAAAATTATTCCTCTACAGTTTTTCTTTTTTGGAAATGATTAATTGCTTATGAGAGTATTTATTCAGTTGATTTCTGCGTAAATGAAACACAACCTCCGGAAATATATTAATAGCAAAAAATACATGTAAATAAGTAACATGAAAAAATATTAAATAAAAAAAAATCTAGCTCAATATTTTCATCATAACTCCATTAACTATCGCAACTTTCAATATGAAGAGAAAAGGTCTGAACTCTTCATACCTATAAATATTGCCCTTGCAATAACAGAAGATCACCGATTTCTATAATATCTTCACCATATTTCACGAAGCAATAAATAAAAAAAAAACATAAATAAATGACCAACATTAAATGTTAATACCGTATTACGTGATCACAGCGAATTCTGTAATAAATTATGAAAAGGTCGAGATCCATCGCGATGCACAAACGTCCACGATTTCTTTCACATTGATTTATGTCTTAAAATATTAAGTGTGAGATGAGAAATGATTATTTAATTGTACGTTAAATATCTGTGGGCATTGTCTGGGTTTGCCCCGAGCGATACCATGCGTAAATTCAATTTATATTTCACACACAATCTTTTGAAATCTTCTGGTGGCTGGTTTCTTGACTGGATTTAAATTTCTTTATTTGTAGAGATACGAGGTTACAATATTCATACAGAGATGTTTCAAATTATTAAGCTGACTGCCACTCATATAAAGAGAGTGGTTGATACTATAACAGTACACGTCATTGTCATGTCGTTTCACGTCAAGATGTGCTAATATATCTTAAAATGTGCTAATAAATCTTAAAATGATTCACACTAAAAATACTGTGACTGAACAACTTAAATAAAAATTAATCGCTGAATGTGTCGCTAAACTATAATCTCGAGAGCTGCTAAACCAATAAATAATAAAAAGCAAAAATTTAAGATTCGACAGTCAGGCGATACGAAGTATGAAGTATTATGTATGAAGTTCGCTGGGTCAGCTAGTTTTATATTAAAACTATACGTTTGTCCACAGAAAACAACGAGGATCGTCAAGGGCGACCCATCGACCAAAAGTCGAACCAGTGGTTCGGCGCGACGCTCACCAGTACCGGCAGAAATGGTGCTATCATTGTGAGTAGCAGTTTTGTACGATCTAGGAGTAGATTTGGTAGAATAGTGTTTTGGAAATTGGCTTTAATATTGTCATAAGTTGGGGGGGGGGGGGGGTTACCCAGATACCTTAATTGGTATATTTATGGCGGTAAGAGAGGAAACTCAGTCATAACACTATAAAAGTGAGTTGTCGATAAGGAAGAACAGTGCTTATTTATACCGTTGTTTACAGTACAGGTACAGGTTTTCCTTCTTTTAAATCTTCAGCACTGCTGTGCCAAGACAGCCTTGTTGGGTCACACAAATATACCTACAAAATCACAAACAAATACTTTACCTTGAAACGACAAAATATTATCTCCAAAGACACATTGCAAAAATCTCCACCACGATCAGCTATTTTCTTTATGATCGCTATGACCTCATAGCTGTGACCCATAAAGCTGATGGGATGTCTTGGCGCACCCTTCCTGCTGCGCCCGGTCGTCAAGGTGTCAGTAATGCTGCCGTGATATCTTTGTTCACAATATATGACGTCACTGAGCTGTGTAATGACCTACTTGCGAGTGTGTTAGTGGGCTGGGATTAAGTGATGTGTCTTTGATTTAAAATTTAATTTGTCGATATCTGACCTTTAAAGTACATATTTCTTCAATAAATAACATCAATACTTTCGTTTGACAAAGAAAGGATTTTCTTAGTTTCGTCTGCATGCTAGTTTCATCATCTAAAGTCTAAAGCGACGCCATATAACTGAAATGAACATCAATTTACTAGAGTTGGATAAAACATTACCTATTAATTATTTTTTCTAATGTAAAATATCTCGACTACTTTTTTCTTCCTCCAATAAAAACAAAACACTACTTACACAGACATACAAGCCAGTGTCACCTCGTCCATAAATCTGTTAGAACCTCCTAAAACCTTTATCCTAAAACCTCCTAAAACCTTTATTAGTATTAAAACAATAGGTGCCGAGGAAAGTCCATTAATCTCGGCGCCCTACGGTTGACATTTGCAAGTGGGTCAGTCCAAGGCTGTAGGGTTGAGCACCATTAGGTTATG
This sequence comes from Heliothis peltigera, assembly GCA_958496145.1. NCBI lineage: Eukaryota > Metazoa > Arthropoda > Insecta > Lepidoptera > Noctuidae > Heliothis > Heliothis peltigera. Next base: position 1,246,249 of record OY292326.1, on the reverse strand, counting down.
GGGTCGTCTTTATGGTTTGTGGACGTATCCGGACTATCTAGCGGATTTGGGTTTCAGGGTTATGGGGAAATTTCGTGACCTGTCCAGATAGACAAACTGCCTTCTTTATTGAAAGAAGGGATGGTACGAATATGTATTTATACATATATATGTGTAAAGTGTCATATGAAGTTTATATTTATTGATAAGCTTGTGTTATAGATGCTAACACAATAGCATCCATAACACAAGCTAATCAATAGCTTACCTTGGGGCTAACCGAACGTTTGTAAAAAGGAGACCCGATATTATAAAAAAAAATGCTATATTACTTAGATAATTTAGCTACTTACAGAAAAAGTATCTGAATCTTAAATATAACTACTTTAAAATAAAATAATTTACTTAGTTTTTGTAGCATTGTAAAGCATTCGCAAAAGGAAGAGGTGATCAATGGGAACATCTTCTCTTATCTCGTAAAATTTACATGTTCAAGACATTACCGCATTTTGGAACTTAATCATGAAGTATCAACCATGCGGCTTCTCTCAACATGTCCGCCAAATGAACTCAAATGGAGTGCAACCGTTTACCGCACACATGTTGCAAATAAATTTTATTACTCACGTTTCGCACACTGCGGCTCGGTTTCAGAACGTTTTTTTTTACAATTCCATATTCGCAATCAGTCAGGAGACGCCTTCGTCGAAGACCAGGGACCACATACTTTTTGTCTTCTACTTAAGGAGTTGGAATTTTTATTTCGGAATGCCGAATTAGTGCAAAAAGTTACCTCTCTCAGCGAGGCAGCAATTTGTTTAGGCATTTTGTTCCATTTGCACTGGGGGACAGAACGCGCGTGGAATTTGTAATTGTTTGGACGCATAGGCTGTATCTATAGGTGTCCATTGCCTTTATTGATAGTGCTGTGATGTGACAGCGTATTTATTGTAAATTATAATGATGTATATTGATACTGGAAAGCAAACTTGAAACGTATAACTTATAGAATAGTTCATTAACTAACAAATACACTAAAATTTATGTAGCAAAGAAAAATGGTATGTAATAAGATCATAGTAGGAAACATACATACATTATTTGATATTAAATGCAAGCATAAAGTTGATACCATATTTAACATAATTACCAGTATGATATTTCTAAATATGGTATACGGTATGGATCATAATAAATCTAAGAAGAAAACAGCAAATGCTCTACACTACAGTCATAAATCATTATGGAAATACCTATCAATATCACCCATTTCTAAGTTTAAGTCTAAACTTTTCAGTTGTTAAATAAAACTATAGCAAATGCTCGATACAAAAAAGGCTTTCCTCTTTTTACCCCGTCTAAATATAAAGTACATAATAATATCGATTTATAATTGCGGTGTCCCAGCACTATATTTTTGCTGTAGTTATTTAAAACAAAACTCGTTGAGTACTCACTTAGTAGTCGTAATTGTTTTCTTATTAGTACCAATTGAATACTAATTTGTTACGTTTTTATCGATGACGAGTTTTCTCACGACGTACTGGACGCCACTTGATTTTTAAATTCACTGTGTTTTGTAAAAAGTATTGGTTTTTGACGTCAAACGTTTTCTATAAGCCTGTCAAGTACGACTGAACTATTCTATATGAAATTTCATACAAGGTAAAACATGAAAGAGAGCAAAGGATTGCTTTTGTAGGTTTTAACACGACAAGGTACAAAATAACGGACGGACAGATTCACTATTAGAAGGAAATTGAGATTAATTTTAAATTTAACGATTTGTCTAACATAGTACAATAATCAGAATCTGAAATATCTCCTTGCCTTTCCGATATTGAGAAAGCAACAATTCATTATTGCAAATAAATATCCCGAGATAAATCCCGGGATATCTCGTCGCGTCACATGGCGCACGACGCGACATGCGCTTGCGCCGTAGGTTAAACAGTTAAAACATAGATTAATTATTACGACAGATATGGTCACTATATCATTGGCAATTGATTGTATCGCTATCTCATTTGTCATGTATCTTGGCATGCTTGAGGGTAGAACGATAAATAGGTACCTATATTGGTTTCCTGGTCTTTGTCATAATCGCGAGACTATTATAGAAGAATTTATTTAGAGATATATGACAAACAAAATATTATTATTAAGTACTTTATTTTTAATTTAAATTCCCTTAATTCATCAATCAGAATTAAGAATTAATAAATTTGATTCAAGATTAAAATTGTAATTTTTTTATATTAATAAAGGAACAACAGTTTTACTACACATATGTCTCTATGAACAAAATTTTCAATACGGCTCTTAGGACCTAGTCCTTGCAGAATCAGAGGACCAGGACCACATCTATTAAACTGTGGATCTAAGCACCATGATCTATGGCTATCGTTACCATCTCTATATGGCACTAAACCTTATTGATGTGACATATTCTTTGCCACTAAATACTTACTTAGCCAGCAGTCTATAATGCAGGTAATGTATGTATATAGCTTGTTATATGAATATTTATCTTCTTAGCATGGAGCATCCATTGAGAGATACTACTATCTGTATGCTTCAATTTATGATTGGATGTTAGCAATATTAAGAGTATTTTTTTGAAAAAGTAATTAAGGTTATAAGCAATTGCCATTGTTAGGGCCAGTTTCACAAGTTACGGATAGCCACTATCTACCAGATAAATTAAAAAATAGAACAGAATTTGTATGAAATTATCTGCCAGATAAACTATTTGGAACTTAACAGCAAACAGTGAAACTGGCCCTAAAAGTTGTAATTTTATTATTTGACATGGTTCAGGCTTTGAAGAGATGCACAGTCAGTGGTGACGAGGATCCAATATGGATGAAAAAAGGAAAAAATACGTGTCTTGCCTGATTGATTAGTATGCATTTATTCAGCTTCGCTTGTGATTGATAGCAGAGGGATGAATTAGTGCTGGAGCACACCCTGGCATCTCCTTCGGCATAAATATTGATCGTTAAAAGTCGATCGTGAAAATAATTCTCTTTTTTTCCACATATTTATGAAGGTCATAAAACTCTTGCGAAGCTTTATTGCGAAAATTTTGGTTTTGTATATTATTATTATTTGGTTATTGAATATTTTATTAATTAATTACAAAGATCTAAATTTGCAATTTCGCAACACCCTCTACGCAAGGTTTTTGAGCTAACAAATTGTCCGGTGATTTGTCAGCGTCGAATGCCTTGGTTCTTGTTGCGCGCGCGCACCTAATATGGCGGCCGACGGTTGACAGCTACACCCGTCCGATTTGGACTCACGTAACCATATATAGAAAGTTTCTTTTATTGTCTCCATTTGTTGAGAATTTTTATGTGAAATTTCGGCATGTTTCCTTTATTTTTCTGCGATATTTTTTCGTTGCCGGATTTCTCTTTAATGTCGGAAATTATGTTTGTACGTCTTTTGCCCACCTGTGGTAATTCGCGATTTTTTAAGGCAACACACAGTATCTCTTTCTAAAATATGCTCATTACCTATCTACTAAAATCTTTATATAACAAACAATAATTTATTTTTGACTTCCATAGTCTATTCTCTCCTCAATTCCATAATGAGGAGGAATCTCAATACCTAAACTCAAATAGTTTAAAGGCATCTTGATTTTTTATATGCCAGCACATTCCTACTCAAGAAATATCTATTAGGACGATTAGAAAAAAGTTTTTGTATGAACAACAAAAGGAAATAATTAAATTACCACAAGCAAGGGTTCATTAATATCACGGTACTTAAGTTCCCATTAACAGAATCCCGTACGTATCGGTCACGAGCCCAAGTTACTTTATAAAGATGTCAAGTGTGTGTGGTTTTTTCTGTTAGTAATGGTTCCGTTGAGGTATTTTTGGGGAATTTTATAGATAATATGCTGAATCTGAATAAGCATTAGTCAAGGTAATTGATTTTGTCTGTTACAAATGAGTGATGTCAACTGCGAACATTTTTCTCATTCTTTTGAAAAGTAAGCTATTGAAATAATTTATTAATTGAGTCTAATAAATTAAAGTCAGTCATTTGAATATAATAAAAAGGGAAAAAGAATATACGTGGTCTAATTGACAACCTCCTTCTTTTTGTGAATTCGGTTAGAAATATTAAGAAGTAGTACCTATTTTTGTTCAAGTCACAAAGTAATTAATGTAAATATTTATATTAGAAATTATAGTTGTTTCTTTAAACACGTAGGTAATTGATTGTAGAACCCCAAACTTCATTGCGGAACCCTAACAAAACTATTAAGCACATAGTTTTTTTGACGCTACTTCATTAAAAGCTATTCTTTATTATTTTAACATTGTTATGTTTTTTTGTTAATTCTCCCCGGTTGGTTAGATCTAATGCATTGTACTCGAGGATCGGGGTTCATCAGCTAACGCGGGAAATTAATATTGAGACAATTTTATTCCCAAAGTAATGTAAAGAAATGTTAGTCTAGAAGCCGACCCCAACATAGTTGGGAAAAGGCTCGGGAGATGATGATGAATTAATGTAAAGGATGGTCAAATATAAATCTGTAAATATTATAGGAGAAGAGTTTGTTTCTTTGAACGCGCTAATCTCAGGAACTATTGGACTGATTTGAAAAAATAATTCGATGTCAGATGCCCATTTTTCGCCAGAAAACTATAGTCTGCTTTTTATCTGGGTGTGCAGTGTATTTATCACGACTACGGGTAAAACCGCTGGCGAAAGCTAGTATATCTATTTTTATTGAAGATTTTTATTTAAGTCTATCTATTGTATGTGCTCAACAAATTCGTTAATTTTGTAATTTTTTGAGCAGAGCTGGCGCTGAAAAAAATTGACTTAAACTGCGTTTCAAAGTTAGTAGAAAATAAAATAGAAGTAATAAATACAATATAACGGTTAGTTGTAATTGTAAGTGCTGGGCAAAAGTGCTATATTCAATTTACTAATTAACGGATTGAAATATATGCAACAGTTAGAAGCTTTACGGTGGAGGCACACTGGATGCGGAAACTTCTTAAAGTTGTCTTTAACGGTATTATTCTGTCGGGGCTACGGGTTGTTTACAAAAGTTATCGTGGCCCTGGCACACAAAGACCTCAGAAAGAACATGGTGGGTTTTAGTCTAGTAAGAGTAACGAAAGTCATTTTCCACGAAAAAAAGACATAGTATTATAGTTCTCTCGATTTAGCGATTTCAGACATTAAACTCCAGGATTCGCAGTTTACGCAGTTATTGTTGTCCAAGATAGAAACTTATACTTTACTGACCTGCAGGCTTAGCATGGCGATTTTATATCTATTCTGTTAAGAAAAGACAAACATCTTTCTGTCAACGTCAACATATCTTCTGCCCGAGCATGGCGCAACCTGTCAACTCGCATATAATCACTTATAGACTTACGTCGATCGAAGAAAAGATAAAATTTCTTCAAAAAATGTCAAAAGAAATCTTACGTCAATCTGTCACTTTTCTGTGATTATGTCCAATCTCCGGTAGACAAAACTTGTTTCTACGGTTGCCATGCTAAGCCTGCTGGAATCGAATGCGCACACTTATACTTGATAGGCGGGCGTTTTAATCACTAGGCCACCTTGCGAAACTTCTCTTCCGAGAACTCCGCATTGCTCTGCAAAATTGACAAAAAATTACAGAAATAGATCGTGGGAGCTTTTTAGGTACATTTACAATTAATTTTATCCACTCAAAAAGTACGAAGAATTGATCAAAATCTTTTTGCATAGGACCTTTATCTCATTGTGCCTCAAGTGTTACCAGCTAGCAACCGGTCCCGGCGGATTAACCGCGACTGGACTGATGTAAAGATGAACCGATACCATCCGATCGCTATCTGATCACTAACGTGCCGACTGTGTGGTTAATTGCCATATCCTTTACTTTTAAACCCTACATTCAAAACCCAACCTTAATTTTAGCTACATAGAGCTGAAAATGCAATAGCACTGAAGTGAATTTTGACCACAATATTTGATAAAACAGCAGTTGAAAATTCGATTCTATTTTAAACGCGTTTAAGTTGAAAATGTATTGTAGGCAGTGAATTATAGATTTATCACGGTGCTTTACTGAGTGTTTGGATGAAATGATAAAAAAATACTGTTCTTTAATACGTAAAATTAATGGGAATGAAGATTCTAATAGATAGTTACTTATAAAAGTTTAATTGTCTTACTGGGACGTACCTTAGTGTTAAGCTTTTTTATGCTAAGTCAAAAATCCACCTTACCCAACTCGGAAATTAAATTGGCAAACATAAGCTGTGACACAACCGAGTGAGAGGGGGTCCCGGCTTCGATTCCCGGTACGTTCGACATTTATTTTGTGTGATAATATATGCTTGTTGGCTGTAGTCTGGGTGTTACAATATGTAATGATAATTATGTAATATGTATATGTGTGTAAAGTATACGTAGTTTGTCAGTTGCGTTTTCACCCATAACACAAGCTAATCAATAGCTTACCTTGGGGCTAACCGACCGTGTGTGAAAAGGGTGTCCCGATATTATATTTGATATAGCTATTGTTACTATAGGAAAAACAAACAAAATGCAATACATGAATAATAAAGCACCATTTGGTATCTAAATATAATGATTTTCTCAAAGACAATGCAATAGTTAATTTGTCATAGATTGTGCACTTCAAATACAGTTTCCTTATTCGTCTCCTTGAAGTTCGTTTCATGTGCAGCTCGATCTGTTTCCTATGCGCAAGCGCATCCAAGTTGTAAATAGGGATGGGAAATGTTATTGAAAATAAAATGTTGTATGTAATTGATAAAATTTGTAATTCACAAAAAAGAGGGATATGTAATATTATTTTGATCTAAGTAGATGTTCGCACAATCAAACTTTTCTTATAGACGATTAATATTTAATTTTAGACGGTAAAATTTCAATTATAGATTGATGTCATCCATAGTTACATACATAGAATTTAAAAATACAATTCAAATTATCTAACAACTTTTTTATATTCAATTGACACCTTATCGACAACACTCAACTGTCCATTTCATTATCGATAATTATTAGATCGATTCGTTACCCCTCCCTATTTACTCGTATAAATATAGAGATGCGCGTTTCAGCGTTCTGTACAGAATGCTAAGTTTTACTTTGAAATGTTTAACGGCAGCATTTGTTATTGGCACTAAGTACTTATATGGGGCTTACTTCCTAAAGATGTGTTCGACAGTAAGCTGCAGCATAGCTATGAGAATCCGCCAGTTTTATTAGCACTATTTATCGATTTAATCCATGACTTTAATAGACTTTGACTGTATTCGATACTGTTCGTAGTTGATTGGAAACCATTAGGATAATGTCTGTTTCTATTGTAGACTCTATAATTGTGATTTGGAATTTATTTGATGACTAGAATTAAATAAGGCATTTAAAAAACAATCATCATCAGCCTTTTTATCGTCCCACTGCTGGGCACAGGCCTCTTCTCGCACGGAGAAGGATTGAGCGTTAATCACCACGCTTGCTCAATGCGGGTTGGTGATTTCAGACTTTATAGTCCAGGTTTCCTCGAGATATTTTCCTCCACCTTTCATCAGTCATTGGTGTCCAAGATAAACTTAGAAAGTACATATAACTTAGAAAAGTTACATTGGTACCAGCCTGACCTGGAATCGAACCCGCGCCCTCATACTCGAAAGGCTGATGCTTTAATCACTAGGCCACCACGACTTTTAAAAATAATAGAAGAAAAGAAATTGACATTTGAAAAGTATTAATTCGAAAATTTGCTTTTAATAGGTATTTATTTATCGATAATGACCAATGTTAACTGCCATCACTAGCATATAATATCTACAACAATACAAACAATTTTTCTTTTATTGACTTAACATTCTCTGTAGCTCGATTTAAATTACCAATCGTCTAGCAAACAAAACCGTCGGGCTAAGCATAATGTGTGTTACGAAGTGTCGACGGACTATGCCAGCTTATACGCCACTATTATCTTTATATTGTATGTATATGTAGATATATTATTGTATCCTGGGGCGAAAACAATAGACAGGAACCGCATCCTAGCTTCCATTATTTTATAAGGAATCAATGATGGGAGCTCTATTCTGTATTCATTTGTTTTATTTTACTGAATGTGGTCGAGGATAGTTGATGATAGGATGTTCCCTAGTCTAGAAATTGAGGGTGAATAGATAGCTTTTCTCCTTATTCTACATTTCATTACTTGAAGATTTTTCTGTAACAACAGAGAGGCCCGCAGGACCGTGGCCTTTAGGGCTGCGGGTTGTTCGCAAGAGTTACCGTGGCTCTGGCACACAAAGATTTCTAGAAAGAGCATCCTCATCAAGAGACCTTAGCGCGAGGGGTCATTTGATGATATCCTACGTAAAAACAAGATATTATGTCTTTAGAAATGAGCGTCAGCTTTCTAAGCAATTTCTTTCCTTTTGACTTTGAACTGCGGAAATAAAACCCATCTCCTTAAATTACATTAAGTAGAACTTTGCTTGCAAATCAAGCAAGGTGATGAGTTGTTTATTTGTCCAAATCCTCTAAAGTGTCTGTCTTCGTTGACTCGTCCCAACCCTTTAACATGTCAGTCTTAAAAATGTGTCTTTTTCCAAAACCCTCAATAGCGTGAAGATAAAGCTAATCAGCCTTGATTTGAGTCAGAGTTGACTTTCTGATTTTAACTGTAATTTTTAATTTTCCCAGTACATGTAGGTACAAAAACATATTTGCTCGCAGTCTTTTAAAACTTTTGTATCTAGGGTAAACTGAGGTATAACTAGCCACTTTCAATTATTGGCCACTATTCACTTTAACTGCATAAATTAAGAATTATTCTCGTAAAACGCCATCTGTTATTCATTTTTAGTATTACCTACTCAACTAGCTATCATTATAGTGACAGTTTTTTTGTCTATAAACACTAGCGCCAAAAATATCGGCCATTTTGCGACAGCACGTGTACAAGTTCCGACGTGAACGGTAAATTTTTATTTTTTTCTTAACGGAATGATTGACATTAAGAGTGAATTTTGTGATACTTTGTGTTGTAAATGTGAGTTAATTGTGTTTGCGGTATTGTATAGATGCTAAACGATCGTTTTTTAAAGTTTTATTCTGTCAATACCCTATAATAAAGCGAGATTAGTTGCGGCCAGTTACTAATTTTCATTTTTGCATATTTCCATTTATTGGCCACCCATGCCAGTTACTGAGTAATTCTCTAATGTCCGAATTCAAAGAAAAATTAAACGTATTTAGCAAGCTTATAAGGTGCACTATCACCTGAATTAAAATCGTATAAAAATATACATATTTATCAGTAACTGGCATGGGCTAATTGAATTATAATTGTACCTATGACCAGTTACTGACGGAACATTTATTGTTGGACCTGGAATGTCGTTAAAAACGCCAATACTCAAAAGAGACCATAGAAAATTGAGAGGTCGACATTTTCGTTAACATCCGACCGATATGAAATGATAAGAGAATAACAATTAAAAAAGCAAAAGAAAGATACCGCTAAAGAAGAAAGAAAGAGATTACGAGAAGAGAAAAAAAGTCAAAAAGAGAATAGTGTACCAAATAAGAAATCAAAAAAATAAAACAAATAAGACTGCTTCTAGCAAAATAATAAAAAGTCAAGATGAGTAAGAAACTATTAGGAATTAGAAAAAAACTATGTGTCACTTGTTGTGACTTGATCTCATTAAATTAAGCATAGGTGTAGTTTTTTTTATGAACAACATTGTAAGAGTTTGTTTTTTTATGGTTTTAATTCCTAATATATCTACTTTATATTTTAATTGATTGTAATTATTATTTTTAACCGACTTCCTAAAACGGAGCAGGTTGGAGTTCAAATTCAATCCGTTTTTTATGCATGGCCAATTACTAGTATAATGGTGGCTAATATCTCATTTTAAATGGCCAGTTATTAGTAAAAAATACAACTTTTGCATTTTATTAAAATATGACAACATAATTCTGTTTTGTTTAATTTTTTACTCACTAATAACGATAAATGGGTACTTGCTTTAACTAAAGTTGATACAAGAATATTAATTTCTTGTCACATTTCGCTATAGAATTGAAATGAACAACGCGCTGTTCTTAAGTGGCCAGTTACTGGTGACTTTACCCTATATACCCTTTTCTACGACTGTCTTTGCTCGATTTGTTGTAACGGCTGCCAATTTGTCGGCCGGACTGTTGAATAGCGCAGGTCCTATCTACAGTATTATGGCGGGAACTAACAAATTGTTATTGCAACCACAGTTTTATTGCCCTTTGTCTAGTTTTTTAGGTCTAGACGTGGTCTAGTGTACAAGGCTATCTGGTTTTATGACTAAAATGCAAAGTTAGTACGGGGAATTGATTAGTGGCTTGAATAATGATTTGAGAATTAATTAAATATAATTTTTTGAACTTTCTATGTTTGAAATGGCTTTGTTGATTTGGACAGTGTGTAGGAGTAAGTAATTAAGGATTTTTCATATTTACTTAACATTGCAAATTAATCGAATCCAATTGTGTTTCCAAATACTTTATTGAAAGTGGACAACAAAATAAAAAAGGTCAGATATAAAATTTCGTATTTTGAGGTCATATTTTATTTTGATATTAAGTAATTTTTTGCCAGCGGTTTTTCACGAAACGAAACCAACAGCCTTCCTCAATAAATGGAACATGCTAAGGAACTTTTAAAACTGACACCGATAGAATTGTCCAAATCGGTCCAGCAGTTCCTGAGATTCGCGCACAAAAGCAAACATTTGTGCATTGCAATATTATTACGTATACTGTTCCAATGACAACTATGATTCCAGTCTTCATTCCCAAACCCAACGCATTCCTCTACCATCTATTAACCGTTGAACCGCAAATGTATGCGGCGCACGCGCTCATCGCGGTTCAGCGCACACAGTGCAAAGGGCGTGGCTGCTAAGCCTCATTGTTTGGTTGCGAACCTATAATCAAGGGAACAACAAACGAATGACCTTGATAAGGGTAAAGGTCGCTTATTTTAGTCTTCCTGGGTCATGGGAGTTAACGGCTTCAAAAAAACAAAAGGTTGTAGATATAACTTTTTAATTTCGAAGGGTTTTGTCTTCAAAAATCTTGTTTTTTCGTTTGGCTACTGTCACAGGTTTTCCGCTAAAGAAAAATTAAAGCTTCAATCATATTCTCGCGTAAACCAGTCCAGTATTTTGGGGTAGGTTAAGGGTTTCCAAAACTAATAGAACATTTTGTAGGTAAAGGAAAAAAAACAAATTTCATCCTAATGACAATATAATATTATGAGAAGGAATTTAATTCCCTTCAACGCTTTTACAGAAAATAATCCATATATATACAATAGGGTATTTTACACTATGTAAGGAAAAATATAAAAATGTTTGTTCATAATAGATTTCGAAAAAAGTAAACAAGAAACGTCGATATTTATTCATAAAATTGCAATTTTAATTTTATAATTCCATTTTAAAAATCGTCTTTTCTAATCTGTTTTTCAAATGTCTAAAACGCCATTCGCCATATTGGATCCCGCCGTGACGTCATTCCGATAGTAAACAATCTATGGAAAATAAGTTTTGATAAATTTACGAGTTATTAACACGTTTGTAGACTTCTAGCCTTTATTTCACTATGGAAGACGGTTTTGTGAAAGCAGAAAGTACAAATCTGCCAATGGTTAATACTTAAATGTTTCAACCAAGTATTTTTCATTTTTACATCACTTGGCACTTGAATCCATAATTTTTGTGGCGTTTTTACACTTGTATTTTTGCATTCAGGCACAAGACACCAATGATAACTCATTATTTTCACGAATCTTATTACTTGGTCTTTCGCAGTCGTATTGTTTACTAACCGAGTGACGTCACGAGATGAAAAAGCATGGCGGCTAGCGTTTCCGCTCAAAAATTCAAAATCATAAATAAAAAACAGATTTTAGGGCGATTTTCGGTTTTAAAAAAAAATAACAAAATTTCTACTAGTTCATTACGATCTCAGGATTAATTTAAAACAGTTTTTAAAAAATGGTGTAATACCCTATTTCACTGACGGTTTCACAACTTAAACGCACTCAAAACTTACCTCTTTATACCGTGGAAGCGCAAACAAAGCTTTATGAGCACTCATGCGCATTGTACTCTGCGCACGCGCCGTCACGGTGTAGCGCGCAAAGTTCAGGGGGCGTGGCCCGCTGTTGTTCGCGGAGAAAGTTGTAATTAATGGAGTTATAAGCTCAAGTATATCTTTTTGTTGTGCTTATTTGGTAAATAACGAGGATATAATATAGGGTTAGAATGTCGAATTAAGTGCCATAAAAAAATTGTTTTATCTTTATGAATCGGTTAGACACATCACGAAAAAATTAGCAAGAAGTTTTGAAAAGAGTAATTTTCATAATTGAACGTAAGCTATGTATTGCCGCTACCTACGATGTACCTATGATCAAATACCTATTAAAATACTACATAAAAGCAATACTATACCTACTTAGATACATTAAAAAGGAATATGAAATACTAGAGCATAATTCTGCATAAAACAATGCCTTCCTCTCTTCTATTGTACTATTTGCTGTGCCCATCAGGGTCCATGATTACTACCATGTTATTTATTTTACATTGTGGATTTGCAATAAAGATTATGATTATGATGATCCTTCATTATCCTCATCATCAAGGGGACCATGTCATCATGGCACAACAATCTTATTGTCAGTTACCAAAATTTTCTTTCTTCAAACTCTTCAACTATCAACAGTTAAAATCAAAGAATCCCGCTATTACAATTATGATCGAGGTGTCCATTTCGATCTTCCGCCCGATACGGAGCCCTGTAATAACTTACACGTTGATATTATCGGTTCTGCCGTGAAGATTGCTATCGTGCCGACATAAGGCTTAGGCCTTGTGTTGCTGCAGTTTTGAACACTTGTCTCCCACATCTTTGTTGCTATTTCTATCTAATTTTTATTTTATTTCATCTTTACATACCGTTTATTGTTATCCTAGTTAACATTATCACCTTCACCATGTGCCTAGCCTTTTCCCAATTTGTTGGGTTTGGCTTCTGGTCTAACTCGATTACCTGGTCTACCAAGATTGCCGGCCACGGCGGTCGTTCTCTCTAAGGACATCAGTCAGCTGCGCAGGACATATTATAGTGCACAAGCATTTGTGTTGCATTACAAGTGTCTCTATTCCCTCTCCCACAAGACAGGGCGGCCGCCGAGTACCAGTGTTTTATATGTCCATCAGTCCTCCTATACCCAGTTATCTGGGTCCCGCTAGCTTTTGGCAAGACTGGATGTCACCTAGACACCACATGAGTTAGTTCCTCAAAAATGTGAGGGACCAAGCAATACTCAACAAGTTCAATATTCTCTAAGTTACACACTAGAGGTAGTGGCGACCTCTGGCGGCTAATTTCCTTCCTGCGAAGATAAGAGAGCTCATTGTGGTGCTGATTTATTGTTTGCTATCGCTGCCCTTTGCAGAAACGATTAAGGCCAAGTTGCAGGAAGGAAATGGTATATGATTATATTTATGTTGTGATGTTTTGAATTTATTGTGAGTTTGATTGTTAATTTATTCACTCCTTACTAATATTATAAATTTGAATGTAAATCTTTGTAAATGTAAGTCTGTAAAGCTTTTACACCAAAACTGCACACAAATCGATTTAAATAAAATTTTGTAGACACAAAGTCAGAAGGCTGAAAAAGAACATAGGCTATTTTTTATTCGGGTGAAGGGAACAGCTAGTATATTATAATGTAATTATTTTAGCAGAGACTAGCAATGTAAATATTGAAAAGGAAACTTATTTTGAAGGTGTCTAACTAGTAAATGATATAAAAAAAAAGATATTCACCCATCTGACTAAAAACAAATGACAGCATAGCAGTTCTTAATAAAGTTGTATAAACAAAAACTGTATCTACAATTACCATTCACACTACCACAATCTAACAAGACGCAAATAAATATCCAGTCAATCTAACTGCACCCATGGATCGCCTGACCCACATAGCTGCAAATCTCATCCGTACTATAACGGCTACTAAACACTATGACAGTTAGATTCAAAAAACTGGTGACCAATCCTTATACATCCATTCTTGGACAGCCAACTTCATTGAGTAACGGCAATGCCTTAGATCGTACAATTAGAGGGATCAACGTTGGTAGTAAAAACTTTGAAGAACTAAGTATAGATGGTAGAGTAAAAGATATAGAGAGACTAGATGTGAACAATGACATTAGGTTAGGTGAAGCGTGGTTGCTTTTTAGATGGTTGATTTTGGAATTCGGTAAAGGATGTTGGTTATTTTGCAATTGCAATATCTAGATGTGTCTTTTTTATATCATCATTATATTATGTATGGTTATGAACACTTTAATAAAACTCAACGTAAATTAAATACATATTACTGCTTGCAACATAATTGCTTTTATGTCTCGTTTCAGAACCTAAATAATATTAAATATGCTGATTATTTTGTAAGTGACTTACGAAATCATACATTGCCTGCCAACGATTCATATTTACTGTCATCTTGAAATATGTGCACTCATTCATTCATTCCAAATAATGCACTCGACCCACTAAATATGGACGACTTGATGATTCATCTCCTTTTATATTAAGAATAGCTGCGAAATGCGCGTGCGCACGACTATGTCACATAGTGTAACGGTTTTCCGAGTAGTTTCGAGATATTCATATGGCTTTTGAAAATGGTTAAAAGTGATTGATTTCGTCAGTAGAAACTTATTTACGGCCGAAATTAATAACCCTTCTTATCCGTTATTTAGCTTAGGTACTAGAGATAGGAATTTGATATGAGCCCCATAGAATTTGTGTCAAATTCTCTAGTAAATTGTATGTATGTGTAATCTAGTAAATTGCTCTAGTAAGCAAAACAACAAATCAAATTCTTATCTCTAGTAAGCAAAACAACGGATAGATAGGTTACTAATTTCGGCCGTTAGTCTCAAATGAAGAACTAAGAAAAAGATCAAATTTTAGTAGATAAATTTCATCATCAGTTATTCTAGCACCGTCTATATCTTTGGTAAGGCTACTAGGTCATCGACATTTTCTTTCTATCATCTAAAAACGGTGACCGCTTGAATGCAGTTAATTTTCGAGAATCTTGCGCCGCACTGTTTAGGGAGAGTGCGAGAAAAAGTCGCAATGACAAGTGCGCGGGCGCAACGGTGCGACACTTTATAAGGGATAGCCGGATCCTTGTGGCCCGATACTTTGGATGATTGAGGTTACCTTAGCCGTACCTGTTCAAACTATTTTAATGTAGCTCCCTCATTCTGTGCAACGCAGAAATGTTATCATGTAGGAAAGAAGAATATATTGGTATAATAGTGTTGTCTTCAATCTGTTGGATCTAAGTGTTGCTCTACATTGCGGGGTCAGGAGTATTAGTACGATGTTCGGCCATATACTCTGTGAGGGCTTGTCATTTTTATCCGTAGGAGATCATTAAGTGATCCCGCGGAGGATGCAGCTGGAGGCAGTGTCAGACTATTACTGACTAAAAAATCCTACTTTTGTTCCTGACTTCGTAGGTCTTTGTGTGCCAGGGCCGCGGTAACTCTTGCGAACAACCCCTAACTCTTGGGATTGAGCACATATTACATGTTTCTCTACCCTTTTGTGGACAACGGACGTAGTTACTTTAATATTATGCAGCTTTGAATAATCTTCAATTCAGTCTTTATTGACGTCTGTCCGATAAAAAGTGAATCAGCGATGCACTTTTTTAGCGAACAACAAAGCGTCATTGTTTGCACCCACTCCTTAAATAACTAGCTGTTAACTAGAACCCAATCTAACATGATTTGAACTTTATATCGAGGGCACGATTTTGTTAAGTTAAAGCACCTTAAATACATCTAACACTTAGCGGTACCCTCGTTATGTTCAGACGGCAGCACATCTAGCTACTACAATAGTACAATCTGTCAAATTTCCTTAATAGAATTCCAACTTTATTGCTGAAGCATATGGTTCAAAATTGTTTGGAAAAACTTGACAGTTTCGGGTAGCTTGATGTGCTGTTGCCTGTACAAGTAATGCCACTCTCTCTGGGCGTGATAGTTCAGATAAGTACTATCCATTACGATCCTGTAGATAATACAGAAACAATTGCTGTCGAAACCGGCAAACACTTAAAACCTATTATGTGCTCGCGCCGGACCTACCTAAGGCTTGTGTACACGGTATGTGAGTGGAATGCGCTGTTCACACGTAACCATGTCGCGATTTATGTTCTTTGCGCCGCACAAAGGCGACCCTTAAGTGTAGATTCGGCCTTTTTTGAAAAAAGAAGAAAGTTTTTTTTTACTGTCGATAAATTGCAGGTTAATGAATGTGCAACGGAAGCCCTTTGTCTTTGGGATTTATTGCTTTTTTATTTCGGTGATTACCCTGGCCACATTCATGGCATCGATCTTATACGAAGGTACGAAAAAAGAAAAAGAAAGGTGATAAAAAAACAGCAAAAAAGCTACTGTTGTAATTTACACTAGAAAGTGTAAATATAGGTCTGTTTAAATCTACAGAATTAATAAAAAGTAAATAAATATATATGATACAAGTATTTACATTAAAAAAAAAACTACAAGACGTCCAAAAATTCGTCATCATAGCTATCTACAGGGAGCGTGCTAGTATAGGTCTGTTATGACCATTTAATAAAGAGATTACACCACATACTTATAAAATATGACCATTCTACCACCACACTTTAAATTGTCTCCTCATCATTTACAATACCCAGAACACTTATCTGATCCGCAACAGCTTCCAACACAGTAACAATTTACATTTCCTTTATTGTGCAAGAAATCAAGATATGAGTAACTGAGTTACTCCAACACGAATCTGTTTTACATTACAATAATAAGACTTTCCTTGAAGAAACACCTGGTTCTCAATAATCATAACATTCACAAGTATTATTGGCACATGCTAGGAACACGTTTTAAGACGATATCTACGTATATACAATTGTGTGTCGGTTTGTGTTCCTTCAGAAGTCGTAACTATAGTCTCACCACCTGCCTGCATTACATAATTGTTACTTAGTATTTTTGCTACAGTATTACTATAGTTGTGTCATAAGAAAAAGCTAAGTTACTATGTTGAAACACAAGTTAAACAAATTATAGACAAAACAAAGGATAATGTTAATTTAGACAATAATATAAATGCAACTTTTCGCAAGCTGTGTTGGGATCAGCTTCCAGTCTTACCCGTATGCAGCTGAGTCCAAACGTTTTTCGTTGAGCGACTGCGTAAATGGCCTCCCGAACCCTGGGCAACCCGATACCCTTTGGTAAGACTGGTTGTCTGACTTTCTGGCATCTGACTACCCGTAACGACTGCCAAAGTAGTACAAATAACAGCCGGGACCCAACAATTTAGCGTGCCTTCCGAAACACGAAGGAACTCGTCATGACAAGATGGACACTCATCCACGGACCGATCGCGTCAAGCGTTGCTTAACCTTATGATCGATCAACCCGTGCGGCTGACACTTAGCCACGAGCTCCTCTCTTAAAAATGATATTACTGATGATAATTCACATAGCAATATGACAAGAGCTTACGAAGTGCAAAATGGAGTGACATCACCAACTCACAGACAGGCAACAAGGCCATACTTTCTCCGCAAACATACTCCATCAACTAGTCCGGAAGAAGATGACATTTTACATACAGACAGAATTTCACATTTTCTCAATAAATTTTACACTTCAACCAAGCATTGTTATGTGTCTAGCTGACACAGTTCTGTTAATATCTACATAAGCACAATGCTGGCTTGTCTGTCGTTGTAAATCAAATAACAATGACATGTGCTTCGGCGCGAAACTAAATAATGTTGTTTGTCGTTTACACATGACGAAACGGAGATTTCAGTTGATTGGTGGTTATGTTAGCTTTAATATAACGTGCATATAAGTTGATTATGTACGTTCAGCATTTCAATAAACGAGAAATATCTTGCCTATTATTTCTTTGAAAATTTATTTGAAGAATCATTATCAGTGTGGAATAATCCACGTTTAGTGAAGTTAGTCCATATTTTTTTTTGTAAATTCATCACTCATCTTCAGTCTCACCTTATCACCAACATCTTTTCTAGGATAACTTATGATAAATATTTCTTATTTAGGTAATTCTCACACTTTATCTTGGCTTCGTCTACTTACTTGTAAAGACGCCAGAACATGAAGCTACTAAAATCTGTTGAATTTCCTTCCTTCCATTTACAATATGTCAAATTTCCTTAATAGAATTCCAACTTTATTGCTCAAGCATATGATTGGGAAAATTTTACAGTTTCAAGTAGCTTAGTGACAGTGCTGGCGTCTCCACAATAAATATGTGCAAGACATCGGCATCTACTTCACTATAACAAAAAAAATATAGTAACAAAAAACACAAAAATAGTAGAATAGAATATGTGCAAAGTTGGCTTAAATGACAAAACACATATAAATGAAGTAGCTTACAAAACTAATGGACAAGTAAAACTAGCAGATGATTTGTCTCTTCATTCTAAGATAACAAATGAAGGTGTAGCTCAGGCACCGCACGACAGGCCTGGCTACTTTTTATAGCCTCTTAACGTCAGTAAGGGCATAACTCTTCGACGTTATGAGCATAATACACTCATAACTAAGTACTACATTGTCTGTACGTGTTACTCTTAAGCTGTTATGATGTCGTTATGTCAAGGTATTACAATACTTGGAAGCTGAACATGACAGTAATTAAATAGAGGCATAAATTAGAAACGAACTTGTTTTAGCTTGCAGAGTTTGCGAGAGACGATGTTGAACTTTATAGATGAAATATATTAATTAATAACATAATTCGCATAAATAGTAGATACTTAGGTATCTCATATGTATGTTCTCTAACACTAAACTATAACTATTCAGTAATCTGTGACTAAACTATGGGAAAGTTTAGTACAGAATTAGTAAAATTAACATTAAATAAAATGGCTTTATCTTTACTTATAAGCTGAAGAGATTGTTATTTGCTTAAACGCCATAATTTCATTAACTACAAGTCCGATTTGAAAAAATATTTCGGTGTTAAATACCCTATTTATTCAGGGAGGCTATAGGCCTCTTTTCTCTCTCTCTCTCTTGACGCAGCTGAAACCGCTGCCAGAAGCTCTCTGCAGCTAAGTCTAGGATTTTTATCAGATAATCCTGCTGTTACAAAATTTATTCTTAAAAATAAGTTTACCGCTCAGAGCCCTGTAATCAGAAGTAAACTATTGTACCAACCAACGTTACGTAAAAAGACAAACTATTTAAAACCACCACAACAGACACGACCTGACTTACATATGGTACTTCAAAGGGTCTGTCAATAAAGTTTGACCGAAAGAAATGATTGCCCAAGCTTCAGCAATTGGCCGGCTGTGGCCCACATTCGTTACAAGAATAACTGATAGAATGTAGGTTAAACAGGCCTTTGGAAACGGGTGGCCCGGTATAATGACAAAAGGTCTTCGAGAATATGCTGAAAGTAGGTTGTAGGATAGGTATAAAGTCTTTTGTGATGAACTTAGCCTGAATGACAGAAAGCCGGTTGGTATTAAGTCTAAATATAAAGCTTATGTTAAAGAATTGGATAAGTCTAGTTGACTTTGTGTGCTAATTCTGATTTAAATGAAGCATGATTTTAAAAAATGTACAGCCATTAGTCGCTAGCTTTAAACCATCTTCTTAAACAAAGTTAATGGTCTAAATCTGGTAGGTACAGACGCCAGCACATCAGGCTACAACAATCTGTCAAATTTTCTTAATGGATTTTCAACCTTATCGCTGAAGGATAAAGTTAAAAGTTGATTGGAAAAATTTGACAGTTTCGGTTAGTCTGATGTGCTGGCGTCTGTACTAAGGCCATAATAGGGGGAGATAGCACCAAAACATTGGTATGCTGTTTTGTGAAAATCAGTATTTTGTTTTATAAATTATATAACATTTAGAAAAAGGTATTCGCTTAACGTAAGTATTGCTATATATCTTCAGATTGATTCTTCAACATTTATCTGTCACTTTGTGTGTCATTAATAAGTACCGGAATAGCCCACCTTAAAACAATTAGAATTTAAACCTGTTCACTTGTTCAAGTGATGAGTAAACTGACAAACAATCATTTCCTCTATATTAAGTACAAGTGTATATTGAAATGACGCCAACGCGTTCAAATACTTGAGCAAATAAAGTTTTCAACATTATGAATATTCAGAAATGGTCAGTGACTAACAAAAGAGCGTTTCAAAACTACGGATCTTAACATTTTTTTTCTTTGTTCATTTTCTTGAGTAAACTGATTCATAAGTATGACTCAAGATACGTTCAACTCAGGAAATCGCTTACACTTAATATCTTATTAGTAAAGGAACTATAGACTAATTTAATGACACATTTAATGTCTTTGCCTCGATTTTATGAAGATTCGTTTGTAGTTTGAATTTAAAATTAGAATCCGTGAGTCATCTTTTATCTGGGTGTAATTCGATTTTTGAAAAACTGGCATTTGTCGTCAACCAGTTAATTAAACACACACAATTCTATTATGATAGTCACGGTTAATCGATAAAGCAGTTAAATTCTTATTTAATTATTTCTTATTAACATACTTAACGATGTATTCAAAGTTGTATCGTAAATTCCATTATCGAAGGCTGATTCTGATTAAAATAGGCTATTTCTCAAATAATGATTCTTAGTATCTTAATCTGTTCTCTTGAGGTGTGATTCTTGCATCGCACTGGCGATGGCGGCTATACTTTATCAAAAGTTTTACGATCTTTAAATGCTTCTTGTATTGGTCACTACTTCGTTAGTGAGTCATGCTCGAAGATTTTTATCGTGGAACGTATATCACCGAAGTGATCGTAAGTAATTAAATTATATCGGAACGCATCTATAACGATCTGTCAAATTTGAATGACATAAGCTGTCATGTTTCTGGCGGGAAGATAGTTTCGTGTGAATTTAATATGTAGGTAATTGTGTATTTTATTGACTTTTTAAAACGGTGTTAGAAGATTTATTGTAGTGTATAAGTTAGGAATTTAAGTTGGCGATTTGTCATGATTCATTTTAATTGAAATACGAGAGCTAATGAAGCAGTAAATTATATTTTTCTAACAAGAAGTAAGTAGGTAACAATCAGATATTTCTGCTTCTGAGTTCATTGACCTATTCACTATACTTTTTGGACCAGTTGCTATTAAGTTCCAGAGAGTTTATCTGGCATATAATTTTATACAAATTCTGTTGCATTTTTAATTTATCTGGTAGATAGTGGCTATCTGTAACCTGTGAAACCGGCCCTTAATCTCTTAATTTTGGATTTCTTAAATGAAACATATTCCTGTCATGTTGTTGCAATTCGATGCGAACAGAACAACACGAGATGCAATTTTCCATAATTATAAGTAACCAAGAACAGCTTACGACCTTTTAACTTCTGATATTTTAATATCATCATCAATCATCATTTTCAGCTCATATTTACCCTATAAGCCTTTTGGTATTTAAGCTTGGTATTATCCACGAATTAAGGCGACATACATTGTAATGAGTTTACGTAAGACTTGGCTATAAAATACCGAATGTTAGTCGAAATTTTACGATGGCGATCAATGGCCCATAAAATGTGGCTAGTGCGCTGCTTCGACCCCGTTGGGACCTATTTTGACGTCATACGAGTACATTGAAAGCAATTTTGGACGTGTATGATATGATATGATATGTATGATATGTTGAGGTTTCAGGTTTTAGAATTTTTTGGGTCTTTGATCAGGGGTGGCGCACGATTATGATGGTTGCGTGCGAGGATAACCTCTACATATAATTTTGTTGTAAATTAATTGATTAATTTTTACATTTCATAATTTGAATTTTGTATACTGTTGTTTTGTTGTTGTATATTTTTGTTGTGTGTTCGTATACTTATGATTACTAAAGCTATTTTTTTTTCTGCCATGTAAAAAACCCATAATGTTGTGGCTTACAAAAATACTCTTATTTTAACCATGGACCCCCGGACACCCCATGAAGCCCTTCAGGATAAGACGATTTGTTAAAAAGTAACGCTTTTTTTTGTACTAAATTTAGAACATTAACTTTCTTCTCGAAGATGGTTCAAAGCTAGTACGAATGTCGGTACCTTTTTAAAACCATGATTTATAAGGGTAAAAAGTCAAACTGAAGAAGGAAATCATCTAATTGCATTCCATGTATTATCTAAGTGTTACCAGATTCTAAAACCCTGCACTCTGGTGACACTATCAATAAAGCCAGCCATTTATTTACATTACAAGTATGAAGTAAAAATACTCGGTGTGAATTAATATGACGTTAGTTTCCGCCAGATGGCGATGGTGTGTTCTCTATAATGTTAGTTTGTTCATATTAACGCGGGCAGCGCGCGCGCATGCAACTGTTTTCTTTCCATTTTCGACACTTGTAGGGTTGTCAAGGGATTATAATTGCATTTGGTTTTTGAGAGTTTGGATTGTAATTATTCTGGGGTTCGAAATGTATTTTCGTTTAATTTTATCGTGTATATATTGAGTTGTTGACTGTAATTATTTGGACCACGTAATTAATGTGTGATCATAGCAGCGTTAATCTAGCTAGAGAATGAATATAAAACATTGTACACTATTTTAAGCCACTGAAATACCAAAAGAGAAACTTCAATATAGTGATTATTAGGTACAATTTGGATAAAACATACGAAAAAATGGATAAAAAAAATTATCTTATTGGGACGCAAGTGAAAAGTGATGCCAACCCTATACCTGTAAAAGATTACAACACGCGTGTTATTACAGTTAAAATTAACTACCACGGTTTTCAAGTTCATAATATAACATGCAGTAACCGAGAATTATTTTCAGAGCCTTTTCAGAGTTAACTAAACGTTTGGTTAATTCTGTGAAAGGTCATTGATGTTTAGTTAAGATATACTTTTCTAGTAATGGTTCTGATTTATTGGAAGAAAAATAAATTTGGGTTTTTATATACCTAAATCTGGTATTAGTTTATGTTGTTTTTTTTTGTATATGGCCAAGTAAACACGAACCAACTTTTTAAAGCAGTCTTGTCATATACCTTATAAAAATCTTAAATTGACTAGATTTTCTTTCTAGTAATTGTTCTTTACTGTGACAGTTTTGCTGTCATCATCTCCCGAGCCTTTTTCCCAACTATGTTGGGGTCGGCTTCCAGTCTAACCGGATTTAGCTGAGTACCAGTGTTTTACAAGGAACGACTGCCTATCTGACCTCCTCAACCCAGTTACCCGAGCAACTCAATACCTCTTAGTTAGACTGGCGTCAGACATACTGGCTTCTGACTAGCTTAGTGACTGCCAAGGATAATGTGACTGTTTTGCTGTATTGTTGATTAATATTATTTCTCCTTTGTCCCCAGGCCTGCGCCCCTCGTTACGTGTCCTACGTTTCAGCCAAGTTGAACCAGCGGGACCCAGTGGGCACGTGCTTCGTCGCCACCTCCCCAGACCTGAATGACGTGAAGGAGTTCTCTCCGTGCAGAACTTGTAAGTGTCTATGGTAGATAGTCTGTGACGCGCATGACGTCATGCACGGGAGCATGAACTATTCAGTAGTCTGTGCTGTCGGTGGAGGAAATATACTTTATATAATACTTACATATATATGAGAAATACATTGATCACACTGTGGCGATGTCTTGGCGAGTCTGGAATAAGCCGATTAATTACTACGCAAAAATCAATGTTACGATTCGTCCTCCGTAATGTTTCTACTCCACAGAACTACCTTCTTTTTACAAAATATAACAAACAGCTCACACAACGAAGAAATTTACTATAGTTCATACCTAATATTCCAAAATAAAAATTTCACATTTACACTCCCTCATAAAATGGCAACAGTGTATCGTAAAAGGGCGCCAATGGAGCCATCATGGCGGCTTCAGACGGCGGCCATGAAAGCGCGCGAAAACCGACTCACTTCCGCCGGTAATGGCGGCAGGCAAAGGAATTAGCGTGACGAGCCTCGGGCATAACATGATTTACGATACCACTTTTGTGTAAAACGATAAATTTAAGGGTCACGTTACATTACAGAAATATCATTGTGTGATTTGATGGTTTTTCGAAATGTGAAACTTTAATTTTTATTTGCGATCGCCCACGCAGGCGCGGACCACACATTTTTATTTACCGATACAAAATGTCAATCATTTTAAGTACCGCAATAATCTAGTTACAGTTTTATTACACATAGCGTCACTTTACTATTTTTATGACGTCACATTTCTTATACATACATACCATACTCATTATTATAATACTACCACAAGACAGTACACACACAAACCTATGAAATTACTTTATCTATATATTTTATACCAGGTATATGTATACCTAAATAAAAATACTTTGTGCTTTGTTTAGGGCATCGTTCTGTGGACGAGGGTGAGTATATTCTGAGGTAAAGTTGGATGTATAACGCACTTGTCCACTAGTGGGAACTCATACACTTCATCATTAATGTATGAACATGTTTACCCATCTCATACAACCTCAAGATGTGTTGCAATTGCTATGGCCAGTTTTACCTACCCTTAATGGCGAATGACGACGAAAAATACAAAATTTATATAAAAAGAAAAATATATTTTATATATTGCCTACTTTTACCATAAGGCACTATGAAAAATATAAAATATTATATTGGCATATTTTACAAGCCTAAATAATCTAAATGCCAATAACAAAATAATAGCCATTAAACTCCCATTTTTAGACTGAAAACTCATTGCAACATTTTATAAAGACTTGAATTTTTATATCCCTTATCTTATAATGAACTTACTTACTACTGTACTAGCTGTAACATATTTAAATGTTTGCATGTATCTATCTATATTGTCTGTATGTGTATCTGTGTCGTATTGTGATATAAATGTTTGTAATATTTAATGTGACAACACCCTACACCTTCATTATTCAAAAAGGAACATCCTATATTTATTTCTACACATTATAATCAGGTACTCATAGTCAAATTTTAGAAGTAATTAGGTATAAAGAAAATATAGGTACAAGGTTATGTGATAACAGGAATTTAATAAATTATCTTGATCAATAAGTTTCTACAATTCATACTTACATACATTATTTCAAATAAATAAGATGTTTCATATCATTTCTAATAGATGTTCTTCTTCTTTCTGGCCTGTTCCCAATTTATTTGGAATCTGACCTCTTTGTCATCCGTCATACTAATATTGACTCCATCCATCTTTCACGCAAAATATTCACCTTTTTTCTTTATTTGCTCTCTCTCTCTCTGACCTCTGGAGCATTCAAGAATGCATTTGTATAAAACTTATAGTTGTTGCATACGACTTTGACCATACTACATAGCTACGGGAACAAGCTAGTGAAGTACTATTATCGATATTTATCGATAATATAGGAGACATTCTATTTTTTGTGTCATACTCATTTCATCCATGACTATATAGATACATTATCTACACAAAAATCATTTCCATTTCTTTAGTTAGCTAAATGTTTAAATGTATACACTGTATTCAGTAACTCACCTTGTATATTAAAGCGTTGTATAAGTGTATAATTGATGAGATCGTTATTGATTGCTAATTGATATATTTTTAATTCGCAGCGAGTCACGGGCAGCGCAAGACTGGCATGTGCCAGGCCGGTTTCTCAGCGGCTATATCGAAGGTATGGGCTTTTTATTTTTGTTGATACTGTTTCTTTTTAAATACATAATAATATATACAATAGTTCTCTAAGAAATATCATAGGTGGTATTATACAGACGCCAGCACATCAAGCTACTTTCCTTCATAGATTTTCAACTTTATCATTGAAGCGTCTCGTTCAAAGTTGATTGAAAAAAATTAACAGTTTTGGGTAGCTTGATGTGCTGGTGTCTGTACAAGTAGACGATACAAGAATTAAACTGTAGAGCTGAATTTTCAGGTTATAGTTTTAAATCAATAATTATGAATTAGGCAATATTTTATTACAGACATTATCTCATCTCAAGCGTCTTGTATCTTGCGCAAAATATCTTTCTACCTTCTCATAAGCGGCATTTATCGGAGTTGTCAATTATCAATTGTCTCCGTGTTGCAACTCACAAAATTCTGATGACAGTTTATTATCTTTTTGTCACGCCAATTACGTTCCATTTTCAATTATTTCAACTGAAATTCTTGCTTGACTTTTTATCGGTGCCGATTCCTGGCAACATTCAAAAGTGAGGTTATTAATTTAATTTTCATAAGTGGTCGTATTATAATGCAATTATTGTGCTCGTATGTCATTCTGTGACGAATTAGTCTCGGTGTTTTGTGAAATTGGAAGTCATTTTTATCTTATTACGTCAAAGAGAAAGCATAAAGGCAGGTTATGGCTTGTGGTAGCTACAGCGATTTGAAAATCGTCCTTCAAGTACCTAACTATCGTAACTAGCAAAAATGTAGGTACAGACGCCAGCACATCAAGCTACCTGTCAAATTTCCTTAATCGATTTTCGACCTTATGCTTTGAGCGTATGGTTCAAAGTTGATCGAGAAAATTTGACAGTTACGCGTAGCTTGATGTGCTGGCGATTGTACCACTTCTCATAGTGAATTTGTAAATAAAGTTTTTTACTTAACTAAATTGTCCTGAATAAAAACAAATACCATGATTGGTATCTCAAGAATTCTTATAATATTATGTGAAGAAGGGATTCGCAATAGGCACACGTTTAGAATACTAATTAATTCAGAACGAACGTGAGATCTCCGAGGAACTATTCATTTTTAAAACAAAACACGACCATTTTTTTGCTCCAAAAAACCAATTCTTACTATTTTCATGTAATTCATCGTGATTTTACGATCGTGGGAATAGAATTATTTTTGCCCATAGAGGAATTATCATCGTGATCGCAGCGGCCAGCGCGCACACGTGACGCGCATGCGCGCCCGCAACCGCGCAGACTCCTTATGAATTATTAAACTTTTATTGTTGCCATTGCAAAAAATACAACAAGAAACGTTAAGATTTCTATTTCGAGAATAGTAAGCGAATTTTATTGCAGTTTTATTATGCCTCTGTATTTGGGATACAATTGAGATTTACCGCTAAATTCTGACAGGACAATCCTTTGGTGTCCAATTATGGATGTGGGTACCAAGCAGGACTTTATTTGTTAGTGTCCCGGTGTAGCGCTTACAAAATTGCATGAGTGTCTTACGGCTACTTATACACAGCATCCCATAAATGTTCTGAACATGGTCTTCGAGCTGACCGTACAAAGAAGTTTCGAGATTTCGACTTAATCACTGCACTTAGTATGCCAGTACTTAGCGACCCGGCCGCGTCTGGTTAATGTAGCAGCCGAACAAAGCATCTAGATCAATTGGGGTCACAGTACTTTAGTATCTACTTTTGAGCCTAACATGAGCAGACTTGCTTTATAACCAAGGCGAGAAAATAGGACAAGACGTGACAAGTAGAAAACGTTCAAACCCTTATTAATATTATAAAATCTGTCTGTGTGTCGGGTTTTTACGCCAAAACTAAAAAACCGATACGATTTAAATAAAATTTGGTAGACACCTAGTCTAGAGTGTGAAAAAGGACATAGGTTGCTTTTTATGTAGATACGGGAAGTAGGTCCCTGGAGCGTTGGGTGAACAACTAGTAAATGCATACTCCAAACAAAATGATTTCATTTCATCAACACAATTAAAAAAAAATAGTTTCCTTAGTCATGCTCTTGCAATATACATACGACTGGCTCGTGTCTTACTAACTTCTTTTAACCGGATAAAATATAGCCTACATAATCTAACTATAGTGTAGCTCCAAAACAGTGAATGAATTTTTCAAATCGGTTCAGAAGTTAATACAAATAAAAATATTTTTGTTCAAAGAGAGCTCTAATTCTAGTTAAAAATTCTTTTAGAAAACCAAACCGTGAAAATATTTAGGTATATTTCACTGTAAATCAATGCCCTGTTAATCTTTGTAAGTAATCAAGAGAACGAGAATTAAAATCTATTTGTATTTAAGTCAGGCGCATTCAAACAATTAATTTCCATTATCTAAAGAAATAACAATAAAGATGACAATGCTTGACTACCATGCCTTTGCCTTGCCAGAGAAAAAAAAAGTGATAAATGTCACCACAAGTTGTATAATGGAACCTTTTTTTCGGTGTTGCTAAGTGGAAAAAAAATATCGGTATGGATATCACGTGCCAAGGCTGTTTTTTTAAGAATTAAAGTAAAAAAGAGGCAAGGTGCTATGTAGTGTGATTTGATTGCTATAAATTGTGCTATGTTATGGCTTTCGTTTATCTAAACAGATCACAATATTTTGAGCTTTATGGGTTTGACTAGTCACGTCTTTGGAAGAACAAAATCTTTTACAAGGTAAAATATGGTAGGTTATAGTATGTTAGGTAGGTTATTGGACTCAAAAATAACACCATTTTTTAAATATGTGTCTTACTAGTTTCTTCCAGTGGTTTCACTCGTCCGTCGTCCGTCGAATTTCCAGATAAAAAGAATCCTATAGCGTCCCCCGATAACAAATGAGCTATCTAACACTAAAATATTTTTTCAAATTGGTCCGCAGATTGGTACCGCAGATTATCGTGTACAAGCAAACAAACTTCAACTTTGTAATATTAGTATCTTCTATTTAAATATGAAAGAAAAAAGTTTATTTACCGTATTATAAAGTGTGGTCTTAAAGAACTACCAACTTCTGGGCCTTGTTAAACCCATCATCTTGAACAAAGTTAATGGTCCAAAAACTAGCACTAAACGATACTATTTAAAATCTCGATTTATACTACGGTGGTATAGCTTTCAGCCTCATTAAAATGGCACATCACATTTTCAATCTACACAGTTTCAATGACCAAGTCTCAGATAGCCTTAGTTTAGACTTTTATCATCTGTATCCAAGACTGTATCATGTTCTCAGAATACAGAACATGATACTCGTAGATGTTACGTGGTACTTGGCAATCGCCTGCGTTTTAACGTGATGGTTTTGCTAATTAGATGGATTTATTATATCGCCTGTAGGTTTGTGATTTAAGATTTTATGTTTAACAGTTTCTATGGTCCCTCTTTAAGAAATATGGAGGATCAAAATTGACCGATGACATAATATCTAGCAGTTTCGCAGTTTCTTACGCATCCCCTGGGAACTTCTTGTCGCATCCGGATAAAACGTAGCCTAAGTTCAACTGGGTTAGTGTAGCTTCCCAAAAGTGGAACAATTTTTCAAATTGGTCATAAGTATAGTTTCGGAGCCTATTCAATCCAAACGAACAAACAAACAATCAATCAATCAATCTTTCGGTAATATCATATTAATTATAGATTAAACATAAAAGATAAGCGTACGGAGGTCATAAGTGTTTTTTTTTTCATTTGTGGCCTTTATAAGTTAACTTTTAAATGATTCTGACATCAAATTACCCATTATGTGTTGTCATCATAATAAAAAGTACCTAGAAGGAAAACGACAAGTATACTACGAAAATAAGCCTTCCTTTTTCTATGGTAAAATCAAATCCAAAAGCCATAAATTAAGGTGCCCAAGTACGATTAAACATCGCTAGTCAATACCCATGAATTGCGCTATTGGCTATAAAACCCATAAAAAGTTTTAAAACTCATAGCAGCCCTACCCAACTGAACAGCATCAATTTTATTGAAGTGTCTATCTATAGCCCAATAAATTTGTCCCTCGCAGCGAGGTGCGAACGAACGCTGTTCTTTACTATTCATTGGTACACCATGTTGAATCCTAATGGGGCCCATGTGTTTGTAACCCATGATTCACTTGCTGGGCTATTTAGCTTATGAGGAAGGCTTGCAAATCGCGGGTCAATGCGACTGCCTATAAGTTATTTTGCTTATTTAAGCGAGGTCGTATTGGTTCGCTCGAGATTGTATTTTATTAGGTCAGAGGTATTTTGATAATTCCGTGATATCTTAATCTAATTAATTTATATTTCGAGGGTTTTACCAACTACCAGAAAAGCAGTGAATAATATATTTTTTTTGATAATTGGGTATATTTTTTTTGGATTAATTAAAAATATAAGTGTTATTTCCTTATTGAAAATACCAAGAATGTTTTTAAAATCTACGACTCTGAAATGGTTTCCCATCTGTTCAGCAAGTTAAAACTATGCCTACATACTCTGAATGTGATTTATCTCATAGTTTCTTTGTATGTTTTTAGTTATTCTTGTATTTCTTTTATATGGACGTGTCCGAAATAAAGTTCTGATTATTTTTATTATATTATACAACTTGGAGCGCGTTTTTAGAATACCTGAACCCACACAAATATCAGAAATTATAATCTAAACATTATTTTGAAAACTTTTTCCTCCTCGACATGAGCACGTCAAACATTCCTGTAGTTTACAAACATGGTTTCGGAACGCGTCCGTAAGCGGCAGCCATTTGCAGACAATGGCGGCGCAAAACTGGCGGGAAATCGATGCGTCCTGCACTTTTGCGGACTGAAGTCTAGCGATTTGTTCAGTTTTTGTTTTTGTAATAGTTTATATGTCCTATAAGAAATTTCTAGGTAATTTATTCTATTTTGTTTAAAAAATAAACCTATCAAAATCAATTGGTTTAGTATATTGT
This sequence comes from Heliothis peltigera, assembly GCA_958496145.1. Taxonomy (NCBI): domain Eukaryota; kingdom Metazoa; phylum Arthropoda; class Insecta; order Lepidoptera; family Noctuidae; genus Heliothis; species Heliothis peltigera. The sequence continues at coordinate 1,215,449 of OY292326.1, read as the reverse complement.
GACAGTTACTACAACAAGCTTAATTTATTTGTGTATATTGTTTTTTTTTTCGTTTTGTTTTAAGTACCTACAGACCTCAGCACATCAACCTTCCGCAATGTGTCAAATTTCTTTAATAGATTTTTAACCTTACCACAATACTGGAAGGACACATTCGGGTAGGTTGACCTGCTGACGTCTGCACATATTTTAACTTTTTACCGACATATATATTTTCCTCTTCAAAGCAAAACTCAACGTTTTAAGTTGCAAGTCTAATGTTGGTAGCCATAAAATGTCTAAAGTACAAAATTATACCATTACACCATAAAATTTCAATTTTCAAAGATCGCGGTTGAAAATTCATAACCTGCCTATATTGTATTTACATCTATTACAATACATTCCGAACAATGGGCGCTGCACATCAGAATACGACACTAGATAATTAATTCTAACCTCATAGGAATAGAGATGAATTTAGTTTAACATTTCACCAGTTTATAGTCACCGTTCAGGTTGTAAATGCAAAATTCATGGGATTTTAAACGCTTCTAATATTTATGCACAATTAAATTGAATATTCAATTATGTGCAACAACCGATAGTTTAATCGTTTTCAATAACACTTCACGCTTCGGTTACAAAGGGGAGACCAATAGAATTTGTTAGAAAAAACGCTTTTTTAATGTCTACTGCTGTATAGATTTAATGGCTATACCTACATATTTATTAAAATATTAGTAGTGTTTTCCGTATGTCGGAAGGCACGTTAAATTAATAGATCCCGGCTATCATTGGTACAAATTTCTCTGACGTTACGTGTAGTCAGAAGCTAGAAAGTCTGACAACCAATCTTACCAAGGGGAGAGGGTTGCCCAGGTAACTGGGTTGAGTAGGTTAGATAGGCAGTTGCTCCATGTAAAACACTACTAAGACTGGAAGCAGACTCCAGCATAGCTTGTGAAAAGGTTAGGTAGGCGAAGAAATGTTTTAAAATGAAGAGTTTTATAAAACAATTAGGTAAAAAACGATTCCTAAAAATGAAACTGCCATATCTGTGACACCTAGTATTGTTTGCCAGAAACAGAATAATTTACTCCGCTTGACAAAAAAAAGTATTATGAGCTTCACTCTGGCGACACCCGTCAAATCTCCGAGCACTTTGTTAAGCCGCAGTAGAGACAGCAAAATAAGTCAGTGCCACATCGTTTTGACATCGTGCCCTCCGCTGACACTCGCGCATGCGCCGTCCCGCTGTATATGGTGCGCACGCGCATATTTATTCATTGGCTGCGTACGCTGATTCAATGCTAAAACGACTAGGCTTTTATGTTGTTTTTAGGGCTGCTACCACCATTTCGGGGTTATGAATTGCTATATTTTTTTTTATCTGACAGATTTGTGTGCGTTTACGCAGGTTAATGTTTTATTTATGAGCGTTTTACATATTTTTATCCGTTTCTGCGATGTCCGGTAGTTTGTGATGTCTAAAGGGTGATGTAAATTGAGGGTTCTCGAAGAATTACCATGTCATTATGGAGATGCTGTGTACTTTTCTTAGATAAAGTGTTGATTTTAAATTGTATGTGTATATCTGAACCTTATCTTAACTGTCAGTTTTTCAATTATTTTCTGCCTTAATATTTGGAATGGTTGCTTTATTAAAGATCTCAATTATTGCGTTTATTCTCTCCTTTTTGTTCACTGACAATTTAAAATGTTTACGCTTTATCATTCGACCCTAAAAGCTTGAGTAACCTACCGTTTAATCGTCCAGTGGTCTTGTTCTCATTAGCAAACACACGGCGATCCGCTTCAGAGCTGCCATCGCGGTGTGTCGGTGTGTACATACGTGTTCTAGTGTCGGTGATATCTAACCTCTTTACCGCCAGAGAATTTAACTCGTACGGTATTCATTGCTTTCTTATATTTGTCAGGAACTTTAGTTTAATAGATTATTTGAACGACTGTTTCTCGTAGCATCATCTGCCTAGCCTTTTCCTTACTATATTGGTGTCGGCTTCTAGTCTACCTAGATGCAGCTAGGTACCAGTGTTTAACATAGAGCAACTGCTTATTTGACATATTACCTATTGGTTGTCAGAATTTCTGGCTTCTGACTACCTGTAACAACTGATAAAGATGTTAAAATGATAAGCGGGACCTCGAACCTCGAACCGATCGCGCCAATCGTTGCTTTACCTTATCATCAATCGACCCGCTACGAGCTCAATAAATAAAAAGAAATTGTGGCATCCTTAAAAGTAAAACCACCTGTTCAGTTTTTGCCAAAGCCAGAACAAATGTCATGTACATAAAAAATGGTTATCTTAAAGATTTGCAAAACACGCGGCTTACGAGCTGGTGACTTGAAATGCGCAATAATGCGCATGTTTACATGTTTTTTGTGACATTTCTTTTAGGACTGTTACTTACGTGTAACTTGAACCAGCGGGGCTTATCTCTTACGTTCACACGCAACGATTTGTTGAGTCTGCTTTTTGTCTTCGAGATGAATTGGGATAAGGTTTGGGATGTAGCGGGAAAGATTCATAAGTTTAGGAAAGTAATACAGGAAATCTGAATATATAAATACTATAAATAATAATAAAGAAAACCAAAGTCTTTTTTTTCGTGGGAAATCATCAAATGACCACTCCACTGAGGGTACAGCTGTAGGGAATGTCAGATTCTTACTGACTAAAACCCACTATGTTCCTTCTGGAGTACCGTGTGTGTCAGGGCCATGGTAACTCTTACGAACAACCCGCAGCCCAGGCAGAAAGAAAAAAAAAAGTCTTAAGCAGACTTTTGTGCGCTAGAAGCGAGTGGCTAATCTTGCGCTCTTGGTAGAAACATTACACTTTACAAAGCCGACTACTTTAATCAATGTTACTCCCAAACACACAGAAGAAGAAAAAATAGAGATACCGATTTTATGACCCGCCTTTCCTTATAAATTAGACCAACTTCATCGGTCACTTAATTCGTATGTAAAACAGACTGAATGACATCACACACTTATAAAGCTATGCGCTTTATCTATCCTGGTTGCAATTAGGGCAGCCCGGGGTAGGGATCGGTGCATTACGGGCGAGGACATAAAATCGTGTAATCGTAAATCACTCTTAACCTCGATTTAATATCACAGGAACGCTCTACATAGTGTCAGATGGTTTTATAGCTTTAGAAGTATTTTTTAAGTATGTGAGAGTGACAGTATCTAGTGGTTACTGTGGTTTTTTTAATGGTACCTACATTCTTTTTAGAATTGGACTATTGTGACTTTTGTCTACTATATTAAAAGCTGTGTTGTGTTTTTTCTCAAAAAAATCGGTTATAGCTACAGCATTACATATTTTTTTGACAATCTAAAACTCAAAAATAAAAGTTTCCTTTAGTAGCAGTAGTTTTGCATAAACATCTGTTGTTGAGGCTTTGATTTTATATTTACAATATTTTGTCTTTTCCAGGATGGACAACGATTATTCATGGGTGCTCCAGGCAGCTTCTTCTGGCAAGGTGAGGTTTAACAAAAATGGAGATCATTGTTTTTTTATAACATAGACTGCATACAGTTTTATAGCTCCGACTTAGAACAGTAGTGAGCTACCGCGCATGCGTGGAACTTAGTCCCACCGACGAAGGAATCATCCTAGAATGGTTTGAAATTAACTAAATCACTACTTTAAATAATATAGAAAGTAGCGAGAAACCACACGCTGCGGGCATACTAAAATATGGATAGAATTCTGATGTTGACGATGACATCCATAATATACAAATAAATACTGCAATCAATGATAAATAAGACAGTATTGTTGAAAACTTTAACTATCCTTAAGTAGGATAATAAATTAAATAGACTTTAAACATCGAAGAACGCAACACTCATGACCTAACACACTCCAAACGGACACAATCTTGGAGGAGAATACAACAATGATAATTGACACTAAAATTATTCACAGGGCGAACGTTTTCGATAGATTCGAAAGAATCGTTCTTCTACTATATGCCGAAAATACCGGAAGAAGGTAAAAATACCCAGACGTACCGCCAGATTGACATCTTAACTCTTAACAGCTATAACATAAAGAGGCCTCTCGCCTAATCCTATATCAACGCCTTAAACATGGACAGTTGTTTTAAATTATATTTTTGTTGTTCGAGTATATTTATGATTAGCTTTTAACGCAATAACATATGAGTTTATTAAAACATTTGCTAACTTTTGCTTGCTTTTCTAAATTAAGTCACATTTTCTAACTGATTTTGATTTTTGGTGTTTTTTGGACAAATTGTATTTCATATCTCGTTTTCGTTGTAAGTATAAAATTTTTGTTTCATTTACTTGGACAAGACAGAATTCTATAAAAGATGTTAGTTGTATACTTGAACAATTTAAATTGATTTAAAACGAAAACTGTAAGCAGTTATTGATGACAGATATTTGGACAAAGTATACATCTACTCCCATATTTGTCATGAATAGCGATGAGATCATTAGCTTTCCTCAAGTCATGGTTTTCTAGGGTTACCCTATGGGTTCTACCAGATACCTTCCACTTCTCCAATCATTAATTTCTATAGAACATTTTAGCGGTAGTTAAATAACGAAAGTTGTGCACGAAAGATTAGATCATAGATTATCCATTTCATATCTTTGTGCTAACAGTATTTGCCTACTTGGATGATATCATAGTTTTCAGGCACGATTGCAATCTCACGATGTCCAAAGAATGAAGGACAGTTTGAACACATCCAAGCCTAGTCATCACAAATACAGCATGTTGTTGATAAATATAATCATTTTAATAAAGTATTTACAAATGTTAAAGAATAAACATATGCTGATTTTTTTTGTGTAAATAGGAATGTCAATTCCCAAGACGTAGTGAACCTGCTCTGGTTTAATATCAATACGGGTTAATTAGGTGTTTAATATTACTGAAACGATTGTATAACAGCAAAAGTGTCCATGCTTTAAAACTAAACTATAAAATGTCATTGGCTTTGGCTCTGGTTAAACACAGTACTTATTACGAATGAGATATTTTCATCATCATTGCTTGCAAGCGAAATACAGCTTTATGTCCTTCTGTTAAATGTGAAACCAGAATACATGTGACAGAAGGATTGTTCATCATACAGTGCTAGTGGTTTGCCAGAACCGTCACCAAAATTAATTCTACCAAATAAGTACCTTATGGCGGTCGCTGTAACAAGGATTTGGTGATATATTTAACATATTAAATTATCCCTGAATCTCACGCTTGATATGGTGTGATTACACCTTTTTTGGTCATATTTATGCTAATAATAACCAGTTATGCCAGGCGCCTGTAATATACACGAGAACGATGTTACAATCATCATCATGTGGAACTGCCTATCCTGGCTGCTGGATCGCTTGAACATCATCTAATGACAGATCATGGAACATTGAACACGAATGATTGACGTATTGTGCTGTTTCAATGTATTAAACATTAGTTTCCTTTGGACGATAGCTTCATACTTCTTAGTATTCAAGAGTTGAATCATTGCTTTTAACTAAATACTTACTCATAATTTTGCTGGAAACTTCTCATAACTTTATTAGAAATCCATATCAAACATTAAAAACTACTTTATGTCTCTGCAAAAATCGTCCAAAAGAAACTCTAAACAGCCCATCAAGGAAAATTTCCCTCATTCGCATTTCTATTGTAGGTCAGCTGATGACTCAGTCCATGAGCAATCGTCCAGCCTTGATATCTACACCTGAGGCTAGTCCTAGATACGACGACTCTTACATGGGGTACTCCATTGCTGTTGGTGACTTCGCTGGTCAGGGCATTCAGAGCGTTGCCGTTGGAGTGCCCAGAGGAGCTGGACTTAAGGGTTTGGTAAGCATTTATTTATGACGCAGGATTCAAGTACAATTGCAATTTTGAATTTATCGTCAATTATGAGTAGATTTTAGAAGAGGACTGTATGAGAGACGGTTTCGCCGAAAATAAGGTCGCTAGAGAAGCATAAAAGAGGAAGACATCTGTGCCCGACCCTAAATGAGAAATTGGGAGGAGGGCAGTGGAATGAAGACAAATAGATACAGATGTGATTCACAAGATCGAAGAATACTTTCATATCAATTTTGTTATTTCAGGTGGTCCTCTACACTTGGGAGCTGCAAAACATTAAGAACATCAGTGGCTCACAGATCGGTGCCTACTTTGGCTACAGTATTGCGTCCGGTGATATTGACGGAGACGGATTTGATGACGTCATCGTTGGCGCTCCTATGTTCACCAAGACCAAGACTGATGGTTATGAGCATGGAAGAATCTACGTCATCTATCAGGATAAAGATCGGGTAAGATAACTAAATGATATAAAAATTAATCTTGAAAGTCATGCTTGATTTTGAAAACTACATATACCCTGACTATCATTTATTTATTTTATTTCTTTTTCCAGTCTTTCACTAGGAGCCATGCTAGGACCGGTGAGGTTTCTCGAGGCAGGTTTGGTTTGGCTGTCACGTCACTTGGAGATATCAACTACGACGGATTCGGAGGTAAGTGACATACAAACTTCAATACTCAAAATAATTCATTGTCATACGTCAGCGGGTGGGTCCATACAGACTAAAATTGTTTCTTGCCTAATAAAAGTACTACCGGGTTCAGTTACTAAAAATTATCTTTTGTCCTTTCCAGACATTGCAGTAGGAGCTCCTTACGGCGGTGAGAACGGACGCGGTGTGGTCTACATCTACCACGGCAGCGAGGCTGGTATCCATGAGAAGTACTCCCAGGCGATCACCGCTGAGGAGATCTCTCCCACCCTGTCCACCTTCGGATTCTCCCTGTCTGGTGGAGTGGACTTGGATAACAATAACTATACCGATTTGGCTGTTGGTGCTTACAAGTCGGATAGTGTCGTATTTTTGAAGTGAGTGTACTGGCTTCTTATTGCTTTATGAATACATCATTTAGAAAGATTCCAATTCACATTATGGACATCATTAGATTGTGAAAGAAAATAATCAATACTGGTAACCAAGTATCTGAGATTGGGTATTTTACCCTGCAGATTTTTAATAGTTCTACAAGTAGAGCCTCTGCTGGGTGCATTTAGCAATGTGATTGCCTTCTCCAATATAACTTTATCAATGCCTCTAACTTTAGTTTATTACGTATTTTCACAATTGTTAACTCTTTGTCTTAATGTTTCAGATCTCGTCCCGTGGTAAAAGTATCAGCTGACGTAAAGTTCTTGGGTGACAACAAGCTAATCTCGCTGACAGACAAGAAGTGTCACCTCGCGAACGGCACCACAGTTGCGTGTGCGCAACTCATGTTCTGCTTGACTTATGGAGGCGTTAACGTGGATCAGCAGATAAGTAAGTGTTTTGATTGAATGTATATTTTTATTACCTTCATCGGTCTCTATTGTTTTTTTTTCCGCAAATAATTGACCACTATCTACGTACGATAGTTTTGTGATGGCAAAGAAGACTTGTTTTCCTGGAGTAAAATAAATTCAATCTCTTTGATCCGTTAGCCATAATATTACTTCAACGTTTACATTTTTAAATACGTCTATCACAACAGCATCAGTATCATCATTTTTGCCGTCAAATATAACAAAAAAGACATTTCACCTTCTTGTACAAAATTGAGAGTCACAATAATTGTGTTATTTGTTTCCAAGCGGAGGGATATATCTGCTATTTCGGTGAGTGGTCGAAGTAGCGCTAATTGGTATCACACAAAAACAAATCCACCCAAATATCACCATATTTTCTCTATTATTATCATATTGGGCCTGGCACTTGAACTTCTGGATGTCAAAAATTTACTCCCATTTTAACTAGTTTTTCAACTTTTTGGTAACTTTTTGGTAGATCAGTACCTAAACAAAAGCTAATCAATGACTGAATGACTTGGGGAATATTTGGTGAAACAAGGCAAGCGAATACCTACCCAAATCCAAGAAATGTAATCACAAATTCATCGAAGCGTCCATAAAGTTTGAGTGTCAGTTAAAATGACTTGGTATTAATAGAAGAAAATAAAATAATGAATTGTAAATATTTATGTTAGTCATAGCGTGCCAGTATTTGTTGTAAAAGTGAATGCACCATCATGGACTGTTTCAATCGCCACGACACAGATAGACGATACCCATCAATCAGAACACTGTGCTAATGTTCATAAACTTCGCAGAATTTGAGGTGACCTTGGACCTGGACTCCCGTCAGAAGACCTCTAAGCGGCTGTTCCTCGCTGAGACAAGGGAGACGACCTACAAGACGCAGATACTCCTAACTCAAGGACAGCAAGAGTGTAAGGATATTATCGTGTATCTTGATGTAAGTAATTAACTTATTATCGTGTTCATTACTCGATATTTTGTTCGAATAGTTTCTAGTAACAAACAAACGCACAAACATCTCACTGAATGTCCTTTTCTTATTCTTGTCACAATCTTTTAGAGTACGTATCGGCTACATGAAGAGTTTTTTATCTTAAAAGCTTTCGCAGTTCTGGTTTTGATTGGAATTACAAAAGAGATGTAAGTTAAGATAAATAACAGAATGAAAAAACACATCTACTTGCTATTACAGGAGGAAATCCGTGACAAGTTGACCCCGATCGAAGTGAAGATGTCATACGACCTCCTCACCCAGCCCTCCGGTAACATCGTCCCTCCAGTCTTGGACCAGACCAGGAGCATTGTTCACGCAGACTCCCTCAACATCCAGAAGAACTGTGGACCAGACAACATCTGCATACCTGACCTCAGGATGGCAGCTACCACGTAAATATTCCGATTTTGAACCATGGTGGTGGAATATCTAACTTTCTGTGTGCCTAATGTGTTGTGTTGTTCTTTATTAACCTTTTTAGAGACCGACCGAAAAAGGATTTTCACCCGAAGCCAAAACGGACTCATCAATCTTGGTCCCCGAAACCTAAACATAATACTACTTTGATTAGGTGTATCCTATTAGGTTGTTATAAATAATATTGTGCAGTGCTTTTTATAACTAACATAATTTGACATAAATATTATCACAACATTCCTCACACATTCACACAACGTCATCTAGTCCCGAACTAACCAGAGCTCGTTCTATGGTTCCTAGATTGATAAACGAACTTATATTTTCTAAGAACACCCAGTTAATCCAATGAATATACTAAAATCAAAAATTTAATAAGTAAATCTGGCTATTCCACTATTGTTTCCAAATTTTTGATAGAAAATGTCGCTGTTTTTTTGGCCAAGTCATCGCTTTCGCCTTTAATCGGTCGGTCGCTAAACTCACAATCTATATTTAACGTATAACTAATTATTTAACTTATGTTTGTATCATATGTATGTTATTTATTTTATTTGTTTATTTGTTTACATATTCTGTGTTTTAACCTTTGCTTATTCTAAATCTTTTTATTTTTGCTTTCGCTTTATATTATGTATTATCTAATAAAATATTTTATGTAATATTAAAACATGTAGTGTTATTTAGTACTTCTTCATCTTCAAAATTATACTTGCTACTTATTTCAAGTTCTTCAAAATTCGTGAATTGCGATCGATGTAAAAATCTAGAAACAGACGAAAATTAATAAAATCTACTTAAAACTAATCAAGACATGAAGTGGGACAATGAAAAAAATCCAGAAGAATAATACATTTAAGAAGAAGGAGAAGTGAAATTACATAATAATGTTTAAAAGCCAGGTGTAAGGTAACTTATTGAAGGAGGTCGGTATGTTGTAAAAACAAAAACTTATCTGGGACCACGGGGCACTGCATGAATGGTCTATCATCTTGAAGATAAAATTATTACAGGCGGAATTTTGTCGCTTTTTCACATTGGAATTTGAATCTAGCGGTCACAATTTTATCATAGATTGGAGTTGATTTTTTAAGTGGTTCAGCTCGCACAAGCATAACAATATCTTCAGACAATTCATTATAATCATGTTAGGTATTCATAAATAAGTGTTAAAATTATTAAGAATAGGTCATAAGGACAAAAATGGGTACTTCAATCGATTTGTCATTTTACACCTGGTTTATTTCATTCATTTATTTGCTAAAATTTGCTTCAGATTCGTGTAATTGTGTGTGTGTATGTCAAAAAACGTTAAGATTTAAATACCATAAATAAATACCGTTTCTTTCATGTGATTCCACTTTGCCAGTGAATTTGGTCTCAAAAGGAATTTCCATAAATTTGAAGGGTTTAAAATAACATGCATGAAGGTTTAGCATTTTCTGACTGAAGCTTCTATGGATCGCATCACATTGCAAGAAGGTGAACAATGGTGAATATAATATTTTTAATTTTATTCCTTCCAGGCCCACAATCAACTACTTGCTAGGATCCGGCGAAAATCTGCACATTGATGTCAAAGTTGAGAACTCAGGAGAAGATGCCTTCGAAGCTGCTTACTTCCTTGAGGTCCCAGCAGGAGTCACGTACGCGAAGATGGAACGCTTGGACAAGGACACCGCAGACACTTTGATCTATTGCTCCATTACTAACAGATTTGCTGATGGCAACAGCACCTTGAGGTGTGATCTTGGGAATCCTATGGCTAGTGGACAAAAGGTGAGTGAGTTCAGCTATTAGGTACTAATATTGTCCGTACTGAGATCGTCCTTCACCGAACTGTTTGCCAGATAAATAAATAAAGATGAATCAATTTTCTTAGAACATAATATGAATATTTGGCCTCTTCACAAATCTTAAAGACATGTTTGACAGCTTAAAACAATTATTTTAAACCTGATTGAAAAGCACCATATTTAGGACATCAAATTTCCTCATATCGGCTCTCAAAAGTCTACACCTAGTTGTTCAACTTGCCATAACAAAATTTTCTTTCCAGGTACACTTCCGGCTGATCCTCGAAGTGGACGCTCGCGTGACGGCCCTAAGCTTCGACATGGTGGCCAACTCCACAAATGTGGAGCAAGACACCATGTACGACAACTCCATGCATATGAACATCGGTGTGGTTGTGCGAGCACAGCTGTCTGTTATTGGGTAAGTTGATATGGATGGCTACCATTTTCTGTTAAAGATTTATTTGATGCAGAATTTGTCGGTGCGAGAGTACTGTTCGAATTTATGGCCTATTTATAATTATGGATGATTTAATATGTGGTTAGGGTACGATGGAACTGACATAAGCTAAGCCTAAAAGTTCCTTTTAAAAAAAAGAAAAAAAAGAATTTGTTTTGAGTTTTTATACACAACAAGTAGGCTGTACAGCGGATTTAAATAACTTTAGCTAGCAACGAAACTTATAATATATTAGTACATAATTAAATTTCATCTTAAAATTCAACTCAGTCATCCAATTTCTTTCAGTAGGTATTACTTTTAATGTCAATTATGGCTATTGAAATTAGTCTATTGATGAAACAAAATTCTTTTAACCACTTTTTTATATCCAGAACATCAGACCCCCCAGAGCTGCACTACAACGCGTCGCTGTACGAGACAGAGAACATAAAGGATGACAACAAGCTGGGCCCCCAGCTCATCCACAAGTACAACATCAAGAATGAGGGACCCTTCACTGTGGACGAGACTGAAATATACTTCATGTGGCCCTATCAGACTCTTGAAGGTAAGATAGTAGTAGCATCTAAAGTATGTCATCTAGATAGAGATATGTGGCATTCAATAATTGGGAGAATGGTCTTCGTCTAGAAATACTTCCATTTTAGGTTGATCACCCTCCATTCGTGGCTTCTTTGCCTTCAAAATTCGTGTATATAATAGGGATGCGAACAACTAGTCAAATTCAATACTTTTATAGTAGAACTGTCAAAAACGGTTACTCTCTATGAAATTTGTATGAAAACACCACATATGACGTCACAGATTTTTCACATCAATCCGAATACTTATTTCGATTATATTACCAATAAAAAAATAAAAACAGTTTTCGGTAAAAAACGATAAATTAAACTGACATTATTTTAAGATGCTTTACAAAATGAATATGATAAAGTATTTTATTTATGACCTTGTCCGCATCCCTATTGATAAAATCAGCTCAAGGTAGACTATTAAGACCAAATAAACAGGACACCTGCTGAATCAATTTTTTTGCTCTCATCATTTCAGGCGAGAACCTGATGTACATGCTGGTGCAGCCGCAGTGGCTCGGTGACGCCAAGTGCGACGTGGCGCGACACGTCAACGTCGACAACCTGTTCGTGCAGAACCCTTACGCCTTCTTACTGGGGAAGGAGAGAGAAGGTAATATGCATCTTAGTTATGACTTTCAAAGTCTTGATTGAAACACCTGTCCGCTCAACTCGAGATACATTTTTGATAAAAGAATTGATGAAGTCAGTTATTGTAAGGATCAACATATAAGAACATAGAAGAATCAACACATAAGCAGCCACTTAGAGATGGATATAGTTTGCTCTAGGAATAAGTTTACAATATTACCTAAGCTTATTTCTGTAATACCAAACTTAAAGTCTGTATTCTGTGTTTCCAGCTATGATGAGCACCGAATTCTACAGTGCTTCGCAAACGTCAGGTGGTGGTGGATATTATGGACAAGGTACTATTTACTAATATAACCAAAATGAACCAAAATTTCTTTATAACTAACTTGTGGAATTAAGTGTTAATCTAAATATGTTTACTTTTGAAGTTTACTGGGATGGCTCATCCAGCAGTGGCCAAGTTAGCAGCAGTCAATCGGGTGTGAACATTCAAGGATCTGGCTACGGAACAGGCCAAGGTTACGCCACTTCTGGGGGCAGCTCCACTTTCCACTCCAGCGGCAGCACAAGTTTCACCAGCCAAGGAGGCAAAAACTTCACTGGTAGCCAGGGCTCCAATGTTCAAACTGGCAGCCAAGGTGCCGGGCAATTCAGTGGAAGCCAAGGAGGTTACAGCACCCAAGGAGTTTATCATGGCGGTCAAGGAGGATACAATAGCCAAGGAGTATATCAGGGCAGTCAAGGTGGTTACAATAACCAGGGAGTCTACCATGGTGGTCAAGGAGGTTATGGCAATCAAGCGTTCATGTTTAACACGACTTGGACTGATGGCAATGATCTAACTGAGGCACAGAAAGAAGAAATCAAAAAGAAGTTAATCGCTGCCATCGCCTCTGGTAATCAAGGAACCTTAGACCTGGGTGCTTTTGGACAAGGCCAGCTAGTCAAAGTGAGGAACAAGACTATTATATACGATGCTAATCATAATGTTATATCTGAAGTGGAGACCAGCACTGAGTATGGCAACCTTGGACACGAAGGAGAGATTGGCAGCTCTTTCAATGTGTAAGTTTTAATTACATTTGTTAAATAATGTACTGCTTTATTTTTTTTAAGTTTCTTAAATAAAAATTCTCGTTTTTCAGATATGCAAACCAAGGTGGTGTTAACCAAGCAACTTCGCAAGGCCACGCTCAGGGTTCCTGGCAAACCAGTTCCCAAGGATCTGGCGGTTACTCCCAAGGTGGGACATACAGCCAGGGATCAGGCGGCTATAGCCAAGGATCAGGTTCCTACAATCAAGGGTCTGCTGTACACACCCAAGGTTCTACAGTACAAGGTCAAGGGTCTAGAGGTTTCTCCCAAGATAATGGCCAAGCCTTCGTTCATGGTTCATGGGCAACCACTGAAACGGTTAACCCTGATGTCTCAAAGGCTGGATCTTCCACCTTCAGAGGGTCTTCAAGTGTCACTGTTGTAGGAGATGAAGAAGATGATAAACTGGAGGGCTTTGGTTCATATGCCGCGTATAATCCTGATAACGAGTTCAGATATGGTATCGCTGATGTGACTGGTGCTGGAAGCGGTCAAAGTGGATCTTCGGCTGGTGCTGTCCATGGTGGGAATTATCATGCTGGAGGTGGTGCTTATCAAGCAGGAGGCGGATCCTACCAGGCCGGAGGTGGGGCTTATCAAGCAGGAGGTGGAGCCTACCAATCAGGTGGTGGCAGTTACCAGTCCGGAGGAAGAACCTACCAAGCGGGAGGTGGTACCTATCAAACCGGTGGCAGTGGATACTCTTATTCTTCATCTTCATCATCAGGTTAGTACTTTACGATATTTCGGATGCTAGTTTCGGCTACCCATTAAATCTTTTGATGGTTGCCCTCAGATTCTGAACATTCCTGTATCTTGGTTGTTTATTATGTTCAGGTGGTCGTACCTCGTACAGCAGTCACTCGGGTAGCGGTTACGGCTCGGCTACTGAACGACGGGAGAATACCAGGAGACGTCGACAGAACGAAGTAAGATCCAAATATGCGTAATAATGTAAAAAAATATATAAATATCTTATGGCTGAAGATGATATAAAACAATGGACTTGAAAGGGAAGATGTGATAGTAAATAAGATATCTTCTTCCCAGGTGGATCCTGAACTGAAGAAGATTCTAGAGAAGTGTGAAGAGAAGTACAAGTGTGAGGTCCTGAGGTGTACCACTGGCCGCATGGTAAAGGGACAAGAAGCGTGGTTCGCTTTCAGATCTAGGATCAACGCGTCTGTACTCACTGAGGTAAGGCTTGATATAGTTGGAAAATGCAAAATTGTTCAGTTTGAAGGTAGATAGCCTAGATAAGTAAACTTATTTTATTTAAAATGATGCAGTTGTTCAAACTCTATTTACTATACTAGTAATAAATAAGTTTAGGTAGGCTAGTTTAGCATTTGGCAATATATCAAAAATATTTTACGGAGGTCCAAAACCTTATGTTGCAACTGTTAGAATATTTTGAAGATCCGTTTTCAGGCACTAGTGATTGACCATCAAAGCAATCAATAAATCATATACAAGGTTGCAAGGAAATCAAAAAAATCGTCATAAAAATCCATGGCACCCTCTCTAAAGCTATCAATAAATTGCACTCTTAATAGACATCAACAATGCTTACCTAATGCTCGGGGACTAATTGAGGTAAATGTCGTGCAGATCTCAAAAGACCGTGAAGTGATCCTATCGTCGCTGGCGGCGGCGCGCGTGTCGCGGCTGGCGCTGGGCGGCGCGGGCGGCGCGGGGGGCGGCGCGGGCGCCTGGGTGACGACGGAGGCGCACACGCAGGTGTCGCCGCAGCTGGAGGCGCTGGACAGCGGCGGCATCCCGCTGTGGGTGGTGGTGCTGGCCGCCGTCATCGGAGCGCTCTTACTGCTGCTGCTAATATTCGCCTTGTATAAAGTGAGTCATACTTCTCCTCTGAAACCATCTAAATCTAAAAATCCATAAAATATCAATCTTTCTCTCCTCGGTAATAAAGAACTCCTTGATCTTCCTGACCAGAATTATTCTGAGCATCATACAACATACATCATCAATTTAAAGTAAAAAAACCTTTAAAAAAGTAAAAAGATCTTTAAACTCACTACTATTGGTAACATTAAAAATAACTAAATTATCCTTCTTCTTACATCCAGTGCGGATTCTTCAAGCGCAACCGCCCTTCTGACCACGCTGAGCGACAACCCTTGAACGGTCGCGACGAACATCTTTGATATCCGACCACCGAGTTAGGCGTGACGTCAGACACGGGCGACACGGGCGGCACCAGCGACGCGGCCGACTCCTCCGCCTCGGCCGACAGCTCCGCCACCGACGCCGCCAGTGACGTCACCAGTCGCGACTCCACCAGCTTCGACAGGTACTGACGACACTCAATGAGACGTCAATACTATGTCAGAATTAATGGAATGTTCTATTAATTTATTTGTAAAATTAATAAAATTGTATGTAGGTACTGTCATTTTTATATTTATAATTCACTTATAAATTATAAGTATAAAAATTGCAGACTATTTAAAGGTCCGATATGAATGTAGAAAAATAAAAATCCATATTTAATAATGCAATAGTTTTACCTCATGACGAAACGAATTTTCCAAGAAACTTTTCATATCTTTTTACAAAGAAATGTCAAGTTTGTCATTTATAATAACTACAATTAACATAATATTCTTTATGTAATAATACTAGTCACGATAAACAATTAAATTTCGGACGCCATATTAATTAGAAAATAAAAGAAAAATAATGAGAACGGAGTTTTAAGTGCGACATAATTTATAAATTATAATTTATTATACAATTATAATAATTATAATTTATAAATCATGAATTAAGTGTTAAAATATAAAATGAATGAAAGATTAAATCTTGTCTTGTGATAAATGTAAAAAGTGTGTTTGTTAGTATGCGAGTTGTTGAAATTGTGATCTAAGTTAATAATTAGGTATTAACTAAATGCGGTAGATAACATAATTGTTATTAGAGATATATCGAGTAGACATACATAATATTAACTGACTTTACAATCATCGCCATCAATTGTCTTTTATGTAAATAGTGAGAGACGTCTATTCGATATAACTTTGATCTGTGTTTCGAATGAGCTAATGGTCTATAATGTTACTAATTAGGGCGCTTGAATAAATTAAATTTATAATACTTTTAGGAGGCATCATCTCATAAAGGCTTTTGCTATCCAGTTGAGGTAGATCTCAATGTGCTAAACTGGTTGGCAAAAAAATAGACAACATCTCATTAATAGCAATAAATAAAAATATAATTATAATATTATTAAAATATAATATAAAATAGCAAATAATTGGCACACAATTTTTTCATCGTTTTGCATCTAAGATTTAGAAAATTAATATAAGTACACATTTTTAAACATTTAGTAGTCATAACATATAGTGCCTTAGCTATATACATATCGTATTAGCTTAAATTGTGCTATAATTATTAAAATATGTAATAAATAAATTCCTAAATCAAAATGTCATGTGCCTTCTGAAACTGCCAGTTACTAATTAAATATATTAATGTAAATATTTTAGATGATATTATTTTTTACAAAACGACATTTTTTCACAGAATTATATAGTAGGTAGAAATAGTGTTGTATTTTTGGCTAAAAGTGTATTTGATTAGAATTGAAATGTACTTAATAATCGTAAGAAAAAACGAACATAGGAAATCGGTTATTAAAATATAGATTTGTAAATGTGTAACAGTCATTTTGTAAATTATAAAGATAAAAATTAAAATTTATAAAAAAAAAATTGATTCCATTATAATTTTATTTCTGTGAAAAAATGCCAAGTCCACTAATAACGCATAAGCATTGTTACATTTTGTAATTATTTTTAATTATTTATTTTTATTTTTAGTTATTAAGTATGCAGCTTCTACTTATAGTTAATAATTAACTAAAATCTATTAGATGCCATACAAATGTGTAATAGTTTATATTATTTTGGTTGTTTTATCTCTCGGTAATAATTTCTTTGCATTTACCAAAAAAAGAACTCTTAATAAATTTTTGTTTTTAATTTTAAATTGATTTGTTTTATTTGTTGGTAAATACCCTTTTGACAAAGATATGAAAAAAAAATACAAAACTATGTGAAATTAGTAATGAAATACAAGTATTGTATATTTCACCAGCTGAGTCAGACACTCGATTCGGGTGCTCTTAATTCCTGCACTAGTAAATCGATTTTTTTACTGAATTGGGGGAAAATTTTGGTTTGATAAAAGTATATAATGAGAGAAATTTTAATTATCCAATGCGATTGTACTGAGTACCCAACGGGTATCAGACATAAGCGCCCTCTGGCAGCGCAGAGATAAACCGCCGATGCTCGCGCTCGCAGATTAAATTAAATTGTAGCGACAGCAAAACAGTTGGAAGTGATTTAATTACCAGTTGATATCACATTTGAATAAAATTGCTTTATTATGATTAAAATTAGTAAAACAATGAGAATTATGGATTGCAAATAACATGAAACCTGTACCAAACTACCGACGCAATACAAAACCTTTACATCAGTTTTTTTTGGTTGCTTACTTCCTTGAACTTTCTAATCCCAGGAATTACTAGATACTACTACGGAGATTGCACGACCTAGCAGGGAAAAAAACCTCTGGAGCGAGGAGTCCACTACATCGGGGTTAGGTACGCATGATCAGTGTGTAAAATTGTCTCCACGGGGGGGGGGGGGGGGGTTGTATCACAGGTAACAACTAGCTATCATATACTATAACAATAATAAAGTACAAATTCGGCCTAAGTTTTCGGTTTCACAACACAAAAATAACAAATAAAACCAAAATAAATTCTTCTTCCTGCCCTGTTCCCAATTCTATTTGGGGTCGGCGCAATGTGTTTTCCGATTTTTTTTCTCATTTCGGTCAGACGTCATACAACTATCTACTCTCTTCTTAATCATATCCTCTTTCAAGCAATCAAACCATCTCTTCCTTGGTCTACCTTTATCTCTCCATCCATTCACATTCATACTTAAGACACGCCTTGTAGCATGTGTCTCACATCTTCTCATGACATGCCCATACCACGATAAACGCTTACCTCTAACTTTAAAACCAAAATAAATAAATCTCACAAAATTTCTATGCCAACGGTACAAAGCGGCATGGCTCGTAAATCTTGCCTCGCAGTTTCTCAACCGTCTGTCTGTCTGTCTGATCGCGACTGCGTTACGGAAATGAAATAAAGATACTCGTTCACCCCATCTACAGTTTGTTTACGATTTCAATGTAAACTACAAGAGCTGGAGTATAAGATTGGAAGTGTGGCTAGAATATATTCGAAGTATTAAAGCCTCAGTGCGATATGTAGATAAAAGTCCAAATAAAATGCAATGTCAGTTCAAACTACGATTGCCGATTGCGCTTGGAGCAGCAAATAACACTAATAGGGCTTTTATTTTCGTGGGAAATCATCAAATTACCCCTCCCGCTGTGGGTGCAGCTGGAGCGAGTGTCAGACGTTCCTTCTGGAGGTCCCTGTGTACCAGTGTCACAACTTGCGAACCACCCGCAACCTTGACAGATCTTGGCCCAAAGGGGCCCTTCCGAACACGAAGAGATCTTACACTTAATAAATACCATCCACACAGAATAAGGAAAAGCTGTGCTACCTAATAAATAACAATTTATAGATGATGCTACAAATAAAAAATTAAAATGATCTGAAGGAGCTTGCAGTAAAGATAATGATGTTAATAGATATCCATACCTAGGTAGATCAAATAGCATACATCACAAACCTCAAAATGTTTAGGATTATATTATATCCTATCAAAAAAGCTAAGCTAAGCTAATGAATAATTTCATGGAAAATATATCAAATTCTAGAACAAGTTACCTAGAACCTTAGTTACTTGATGATTGTTTTTTACTTTTCAGTTATACCTAGGTACAATTTTATGAAGGGCAATTGATTTATCATATTTAGTATCATTAACGTATGTACCTAAGTGTTACAAAATGTAGGTCAAAAATAATTATAATTAATACATAGAAATACACTCATTGTGATTCATCTCATTATAGTTATCTCAAGCATTAGGGTTCCTAGTAATATAAATATGATCCATATATTTTTCTCGTAATTTTATATTATAATTTTAATTAGGTATGCTTATGTGACCTACTTAGAATTAAACATAGAAATATACAGTTTGGTAAAGTATTGATCAAATAGAATAGAGAAATGGACAGTACCTCATAACTAAATTTAATTTTGCTGACTGAATGACGAGAATTTTTTAAGGGTCCAAAATTATGCCGAATTTTAACAATTTTAGTTTCAATAATTTCGCCTATCTATTGACTAAAAAAATAATCTTAGATAACATAAAAAAAATATGGCAGAATTGATCTTTCTATTGATACTGAGCAACCCAAAGCTGACGGCGGCCCACAGACTCGCATCGCACCTACGGTGTTCGGGAGTTATATTCATTTGTTTTTTTTGTTATCCCATCCTGACGCTGTCAAAGTATGATAAACTATAAACCAAATAAATCAAGTTATGGTAGGTCAACCAGCTAATGCTAACGTATGGTAAATTAAATAATTTTCAGTCAAGCCTGCAGAAAATATACAAAACCCTTCGCGTATCGAAATACACACTTGGCGGAATTTAATGAGCACATCTGTCTCGACACGCCTGATCCAACTAATTGGGTTGAATACCAATTAATCACAAGTTCAATGTTCATTGCCTACAATATTATCGTTTTTATTGCTGTATTATTAGGAATTGATCAATAGAAATATTTGAAATTTCTGTATGTCCAAAAATCTAAATAGACAGACATTATTTTCGACGACCCTGGTGGCGCAATCAAGGTTCGATTCCCGGCATGGTCCACATTTGTGTGATGAGCATGATTGTTGGCTGTGGTCTAGGTGTAATAATATTTATTTATAAATATATATGTGTAATGTATATGAAGCTTATCAGTTGTATTAGCACCCATAACACAAGCTTATCAATGGCTTACCGTGGGGCTAACCGACCGTGTGTGAAAGAGGTGCCCCGATATTATAATTATTTATACTTAGACTTAGAGCATCTTTATCGAGGTAGGTCCGTACGTAATTCTTGGAATTCCCAAATGAGTCTTTGTCAAAACATATTTTTGTGAGATTTTGACAATACATAACAATTCATTATTATGCTTAAACAAGCACTTTAACCTGTATCTAAAATAAACAAAATAAAACAAGCAGAGACATTGGATAACCCAATAACAAGATAGTATACAGTCACACATGAGGTCACGCTAACAGATAATACGACGATTAAATAGTTCAGCACGATGCATTCCTTTCGATAGTTAATAACAATCACGACTGTGTAAGATACCTTCATACAAATCACATCTCATTCGAAATTGAACGTACTTTTATAACCTACGACAGTTTTAAGTTCAAAATGAAACTACATTTATTGTTAGTGGTGTCGTTGATGTTAATAGCAAGTTCTAATTGTGGTCTAATCGATGGATTTATTGGGACAGTAAAAGATACCACGAGCTCTATAACTCATGGCATTGGTGGTGCATTCCGCAGTGGTAAAAACTTCGTCTTCGGAGGCACGGAAACGACTGCCGAAGGGAGAACAGTATCAAAGCCAGGTATCGTTGGAAGAATATCTATGACTATCCACGATGTTTCACATGCAGTTAGAGAAGAATTCAGATCTGTGCTGTTTATGTTTGATGGAGATCAGCAACATGGACAGAAAGGCGTCATAGGAAGATTCTACGACCGCATGAAATGTCGTATTTTCAGAGTGAAAGGATTTTTATTCGGGGACAGTGACACACCAAACGGGAACATATCATACCCGCCATTCAAGAAACTCGAAAGCGATACAGCAGTTTTGAGTGATAAACTGAAGAAGCACTTCTTTAAGAATACAACAAATAATTCTGGGATCCAAAAGACATTAGTTAACTTACACGATGCGATTTATAGAATTCGTCATAATATGACTAAGAAAAACCAGGATACAAGTAACCAATATAATAAGAATGAAAATCAAGAAGAAGATGGCGCTGGGATGATTGATGTTCGAGCTTCTATGACCGACCTTGCTGCGGGAGCGCAAAATAACTTTGTAAATGGAGTTGACGCTGCGTACGACAAAGTTAGCGATGATTTTAACGTAGGACGGGAAAAGGTGAGATCTTCTGTTGCAGATGCGAAACGAAACTCGCAGGACTTTATTAAAAATCAAAAGGAAAATGTACAGAATAACTACAATAACTTAGAAAATTATGGCAAGAAGTTCAAAAGTGATGTTGATAATTCTATCGATGGCCTCGGTGCAAGGATGAGTGATGAATCAGATTCGATTAAAAACTTGTTAGAAAATGGTTACAGTAAGGTTGATTTTGTACCGTAATTTATATTTAGTATATCTATGATAAGAATATTAAGGAACTGTTAGTGCAATTAAATGATTTTGTTATAATTGTCTTTTGTTTCAAGTATTATCCTGTACTAGCTCTCGCCAGCGGTTTCACCCGCGCGTCCCGTGAGAAATTCGTCACTCAGCCAAATAAAAAGTAGGCTTTCTCGATATATTTTTTTCAAATCAGACAAGTAATTCCAGAGATTAGTGCAGTCGAGTCAAAAAACAATTTTGTATGTTGCTTATAGCTTTACCTACAATTATGAAGATAATACATGAAAAATCTTCCAAATTTAACTGAAAATTAATCGAACCGTACCAATACGGTTTAATTACCCAAATCAAATCCCCGAAACTAGCTGCTATCATATGAAAAGGCTTTAAATAATGAGTGGTGGGTCCGTACGACCCCGCTATTCATTGCAGGGTTAATTAACACTGTTTGCGGCGAGGGCGCGATGTAATCGGGGTCCTTTACACCCCAGTTTATGTGTTTGGGGTCGCGTTTTATTCTTTATGTTGCATATGGTGTGAGAGGTTAATCTCGTTGATTGTTTCGGTTACGATAAAGTTCTAAGTTGGTTTTGCTGGTTAATGACCTTCCTGAATCTGTGTTTCCTGGCAGCTATAACCATTGAGTTTACAAGTCAAGAGTGAAGAAGTTGCTTTTAGGTAGTGTCCAATCGAAAATAGCTTAACGTCGGGACGCCAGGCGTCGATACGTCTAGCGTCGGGACGACTAGCGTCGGGGTGCATAGCGTTGGGACGCCTAGCGTTGGGGTGCATGGCGTCGGGGCACATGAAGTCATGACGCCTAATGTAGGGATACCTAGCGTCGGTAAGCTTTCTGTCGGGACGCTTAGCATCGGGATGCCTAGCGTCGGGACTCCTGGCCGCGGGGCGCTTTGCGTCGGGACGCCTAGCGTCGGGGTGTATGGCGTCGGGACATGTTTATCAGTTGTCGAGTACCGCTAGTGCATACAAGCTCTGCTTAGTTTGGTACTAAATGACGTTGTGTGTGTGAACGTGTCAGGAATAATTATTGTTTATAAAAAGCTCCTACGCTAAAATCCTATCCATCTTTCAAATTAACTAATCTAAACAACTAAAAAACCCGTGAAAGACTCAATTTGAAACAATCCAAAGGTAATATTGAGTATTGTACCACCATAAGTCATGGGATCCCGCGACATCGCGAGTAGATACCGACAGCAAAACAAAGGCACCACCGCCAACATAAAGTTGTCACAGTCGGCGCCACTCGGAACACGAAGATCATATAAATCATATTGTATTGAAAGTATTTTTGTATTCGCATGTGTTTTATATGGATATCGTATTGATTTGAACACTGCTTTGTTTTAGCGTCTGATTTTAGTTCGGGGAATCGGAAACTATCTTCTATGTGTTGCTGAGCGCAAATCTCGAGAGCTGCTGAACCGATTTTGATTTTTTTTTTATAATATTCCTTGAAGGTACGAGGATGATTCTTACAGAGTGAAAAACAGCAACACTTTTCTATCCTCCCATACAAACGATTGGTAATTTATGGTTCTTAATCTATCATCCTAGCTGACCCCTGCCGGAGAGCTTGTTTTGTGAACATTGGTTGCAATTAAACAAACTAGCATTATTAGGTAGGTAGTATTATAGGTAGCGCCTTTTCTATTATTAGTTGATGAAGTGTCTAAGTTTCTTGGCTACAAAAATCTTGGTAGATCCTTATCAAAAATCCTGTGACCTTGTAGAGCTGCCTAATCAGTCAATCAAATTGGAAAATTGTTTCGTTTATGTAATTTACGTTATTAAGATTTAAAATTAGATATATCTATTATACGAAATCCTACATTTAAGATATATTTTATTCAGCAGAAAATATGAATAGGAAACTAGACACAAATGACTTTCAAAGTTGTTTGAAACAATGTTCCAACTTGCGAAGTGACGTGCGTGTGACAACCGCTGCACCAAAAGTTGGATACTTACGTGATCATAATGCTGATCAATTTGCTATGAAACTGTATTGTTTTGTAGATGATGTTAACACCGTGATTAGCGTGCGTCTTGAATTATATATTACCACAAGCTTTCTAAGTTATACGTACTTTCTAAGTTTATCTTGGACACCAATGACTGATTAAAGGTGAAGGAAAACATCTTGAGGAAACCTGGACTATAACACTCAATCCTTCTGTGTGTGAGAGGAGGCCTGTGCCCAGCAGTGGGACGATAAAAAGGCTGTGATGACAAGCTTCCGTCAGCGGTGTCTCCCGTGAAAATAGTAAATATCCCGGATAGGTTGCCCGATAAATTGGCTATCTAACATTGAAATATTTTTTCAAATCGGACAAGCAGTTCCTGAGATTAGCGCATTCAAACAAACATGCAAACAAATTTTTGAGTTTTGTAATAATTATTGTATATGTGTTATAAATTATTGTATTGTGTTATAGTAAAGATTATTGTAACTATCTTACATACATACCTATATACGTTATCTTTAGTTACTCATAGTAGGTAATCCCCTAAGCTACTGCCAAAATAGATTTAATTGTTATTTAAATGTCCCTCTTCACTGTACTCTGTACTTTCTGGTCAATGTGTCTAAACAAAAAGAACCTCCTTCCTTACGTAGGTCTGAAATAAGGAAAAGAAAGGCATCATTTATCATCAATTTATTTGTAAAATAATTAACTTTACTGATAACGTTTTATCTGGTATCATACATATTAATTGTATTTATCATAGCAGAATTTTAGAATCATTAAGCATAGCAATGGTTAGTGGTGCATACTGGGCTTAATGTATTTAAGTTGCATACACTGTCGTGGCTAAACCCCGCACCCACTGCACTTCTGAAGCCTCGCACACACTACGCTGGCGTGCAGTTTAATACGTGTCTCCACTGACTGATCGGTTGCCACCGAGTTAAGCGTGGTTTATGTGCTCGCTCTAACTTGAGACTAACTTAGAACTTTACCACTGAAATGTAGACTGGGATTCGAAATGTTGGAAAAGTTGCTATTGAGTCTTTTAAGAACATTTTTTTGGCTTTGTGATTTTAAATTTCGAATAGGTTTTTTTGAGAACTTTTTGTGTCGTTTATAATTAAGAAGAGGGCTGTGTTATTATATAAAATGAGGGTAAAAGAAATTTCTAGATTTCTTTCAACTGTTAAACACAGTAGAATTACATATCTTAAATATTTATCTTTTTTTAAATTGTTTTTATTTGTTTGTATATTAACATTTAAAAATGTAATAAATATGTTTATTAAATCTATAAATGATAAGGATATTAATAATTATAACACTGAGAAAAACAATAAGGGTTTCAATTTGCCTGCCAGGTCTGCGTGATAGTTCGCAAAAGTTACCGTATCTTAGGTACTTACATAAAGGGATCCAGAAGAAAAAATAGTCACAACCCACTACGCTAGTTTAATTAGTCTGTAAAAGTTTAGGACACTCGCTTCAGCTGCACCCACATTCATTGGTCATTGGATAATTTCCTAATCAAAACTATAATTATGTTTATTTATCAAGCTAAAATGGCTAAACATTCACGCCAAACTTACCTTAATCCACATTATAGCAAGCATAGTAAGTAGACAATAGATCCGTGCAACCACTTGACTTAATTAATAACCGCTCGCCCGCAGCCGATGTGTGCACCATCAACAATATTAACAGGAACCATCCCGCGCGTACGAGACCCGAATGTCGGACGGTAGCTATAGTCGTTGTATCAGCCAGTATTCTCCACCTACCCTCATTAAATAGGGAAGAAAATTTTGGTTACACAGCAAAACAGTAACTACATTTGAATTACCTCCTAATGGCTGGTTTCTATATTTAATTTTAAATGTTATCTGTTGAAGATAAGTGGATTAAAGATAAAATTTATTTAAAATAGAAGCTTGTACTCGCCATTCAACTGACATCCATACAAGAACAATAATGTAAATATATATAATATATAACTCAAAGGTGATTGAACGGACGAACAGTCCAAACCACTGGTCAGATCGGGCTGAAATTTGGTATGTAGGTGAATGTTAAGACGTTGGTATCCGCTAAGAAAGGATTATGACCAATTCTATCCCCAAGGGGATAAAATAGGCAATGAAAGTTAACATTATACCTAATCATTAATAATACTTCATAACGCGAGCTAAGGCGCTAGCAAAAGCTAGTATGTATAATATATTTATCAAAATTCAATAGCGTTTTGCTTTTGTTGTATGTTGTATTAACGTTTACGTTTCTCACTATTATATATACGTAAAATATGTAGGTCTCATCCCAAAGCATGCATCTTTCATGAAAAAATCGCTTTTAAATTTAGCTACAAATGATAGCCCGTGATAGTACAAATCACAGATAACTAGTTATCATTCTAAACTCCTCAACTTCATTAACTTTTTCTGAAAGACCTTCAGTGCTAAATTCCGGAAACAAAGAGATAGATAGATAATACAGAGTAAGCATAGACAACACAGCATAGACAAAATAAAGATAAGCGAGTTATTGACGCAGCAGCCGGTGCACCACAAACAACATTTGACACAATAAGTGCGAATGATCCAGTCCTGTGGATGTGCGAGACCTGAATATTGGATTCCACGGCTGGTTGGACACTGTGTCCATTGAGTTACGGGAGGTTTACGGTACGGTTTTTTGACGATAAGTAATAATAATAGACGATAATTGTGATTTTCGAATCCACCCGTTTTCTGAAGGGCATTTATGACCACAAACGGGTTAATAGACTGATATTAGCCTAATCTTAAAAATCACGTCCCCTCAACCCGCATGATGACCCGCAATATGATTATTGCTCCAGGAGAGAGGCAGGGTCCAAATATTAATCAAATAATGTTGAAATCAGTCAAAATACAAAGCTACTGAATGAGCTAATGGCCTCAAATTTTTAATTACCTAGTTCCTATTAAGATTTCTTCAATATCATTTCAAGCAAGTGAGTAAAAGTGTAGTCGTATAGCGGGACTGCTGAGCATGGAGTTTAAATTTCGGAAATCGAAATTTCACCATCGTGTCAGATAAGGAATACGACTATGACAGTAAGGGAATAAAAAGAGCACCTGTATCCTCGCAAATGCTGTGCACTACGGCAGCCGTTTTCTTTTATGGAGATCAGCCAGCTGCGCAGGACATATTATAGTGCACAAGCATTCACGCAGACACAGGTGCACTCTCTATTCCCTCACTCTCATAATCCGATGGGACGGCAATCCGACATAACCGGAGAGAGATCAGGCGCAGGACCGACATTTACGTGCTCTCCGATGCACGGGTGAATCAATCACCAACTTCCAGACTCCAGGCTGCTTTATGAAAGTTTCGCAAAACCCACAAATCGATTTCGGCCCGACCTGGGATTCGAACCCGAGACCCCGTGCACAGCAGTTGCGCCTTGCGACCACTAGTCCAACGAGGTAGTCTAAATTGACAAAAAAAATAATCTAAAACAGCCAGCTCTCAATCTCCAATTAAATAAGACAACTAATAAATAAACAATGGAAACAGAACCGAAACAACGAATAACACAAGTGGAATCCCAAACGAGCTCTTAATAATACCTCTATGATATCGTATCCTACTCCACCCAGTGTGTTGCTTACTTATTTCTGATTCATTTAAACGCATCACGCACTTTCGACCTAGTTTTCACAGATATAAAAGCCATTTTCCCTTGTCAAACTGACTCCGCTGGGGCAGTTAGAGTCCAAATTGAATTTCCGAATGTGTTATGATAACATAACGATGTGAAAACGAGTTTCTCGCGTGGAAATAGTTTTAGGGATTTTTCAGTTCTTTTATTTCGATATAATGTACATTATTTCTGTATCGTAAATGATATATAAATTATAGGCGTCTCATCAAACAGCGGGTTCTTAAAGAGTTATCACGATGACATTAAAATATTTTTTCTGCCCAGTTCCACCCTCTTTCCGATAGAACTACATCTCGCGCCTAGACAAGAAATAACCAATGTCCTTTCTCAGACTATTTGTGTACGAATTTCACAGTAGTTTTTACGACAGACAGACAGACAGGCAGATTTTCGCAATTATTATATTAGTAATATTTTTATTTGTAAATGAATTAATGAGCCCTTGATAAGCCTGCAAGTAAAGTGCACATTTAAAATTCCTAATAATTGTGAAAATAATTAACATTCATTGAATACGTACAAACTGCCTCGAAAAAAAAAACATTCGAATAAAATTTATCTAAAAAAATTACAGTTAAACAGCTTTGTCTATAACCCTCAAAATAGGCTACGACCGACATGGTTACTACGACATAGGTACTACAACTTATATATTTTCATATTTTAAATCTGACAAATTGTAACTTTTTTTTTTATTCAACTTATTTACAAATATGTACAATACTTACTATTAAAAAATAAAAAATACCTAAAACTAATTAACTATAACTAGTAAAAATAAATAACTAAAAAGCATCAAAAAACTGTAATTGTAACTCCAATTCATATCAAGGTAACATTATTCTACCAGGCGACCATAAGTTCAGAAACAATAATTAAGCCGTACCAAGTTATGCCGGAGGTGACACGTCATACGTCTTGCGGTTACTGTCGCGAGCTAATGTAGTTCGCGGTTAGTTCAGGGTTTGATTATGTGTCAGATACTGCACCTGTGTGGGGTTGGCTGCAATAGTGGTTTGAAACCGTATTGGTGGTGTATATTGCTTTAATAATATTAACCCCTATTTACTTATTTTTTCATAAAAATAAGTTTAAAAAATAAGTCGTGGTAGAGTAGTGGTTAGAGTACCAGCCTTTCGAGTATGAGGGTGCGGGTTCGATTCCAGGTCAGGCAAGTACCAATGTAACTTTTTTAAGTTATACGTACTTTCCAAGTTTATCTTGGACACCAATGACTGATTAAAGGTGATGAAAAACATCTCGAGGAAACCTGGACTATTAAGTCTGAAATCACCAACCCGCATTGAGCAAGCGTGGGAGAGGAGGCCAGTGCCCAGCAGTGGGACGATAAAAAAAGGCTGCGGTGATGAAGTTTAAAAATATAAAAAATAGGTGTCCACCGATGTCGGGAACATCCAAGCTACCGGTGGTTAGGGCTCCAGAGACAGAAACCTCCACATAATACGTGCTGTTTCAAGTAGTACCGCTTACTGAATCAGTCATCAATATCTTCATTTTATTCCAAGAATAACATATCAATATGCCATTTTTTTCATGGGAAATCATCAAATGACCTGCAGCTGGAGGGAGTGTCACTCTTACTGACTAAAACCCACTATGTTCCTTCGGGAGGTCCCTGTGTGCCACGGCCAAGGGTAACTCTTGCGAACAACCCGCAGCCCAGGCAGTACATAATTATCAATATGCCTGCAGCAGCAAAAAACTACATTTTTTTCCTAAGCAGTAAACCTTACAGAGCTGTCAGTCCAGACTTAGATATTATAATAGCTATAATTTATACCTACGTAGATAAAATCAGCAATTTGTTTCATGTAAAAAACACGCTAAACGTCGGCACTGATGTTGTGAATAGCGCTCCACTAGAAATAAAGCAAAACTATTGTAGCTAAGAATATACGGGATTGAAGTTGGTGGTTCCGCATATATTGAAAAACATGCAAAAATAATATTACGCTTCTTGAAATTGAAAAATGTTGATTAGTTCATAAAAGATTTTACATAATGATTGTGATTGGAGCCTCCCGTTAAGCATAGACAGCCTGTATTGGGAGACACCGCTCTTCCATAACGTTATTAACATTATGCTTAGAACCAATAAACTTGTTCTTAATTAAGTATAAAGAGTATTTTAAAAAGAGAAGAGAAAACTTCTGTACAAAGTTTTGTCTGTTCACCATAAAGGCAAAAAAAACATACATATTAGACTAGATATTTATGCGGTTTCCTCAATAGATAGATTGATCCTTGAGGATTTTATAAGTACATACATACATGTAACACATACCCGCTGGTAGTTATTGTGGACATTGAATATATGTATATGGATGTGTTTTTAACCGAAAATAAGAAAGAGGTTTTCAATTCAACTGTATATCTATTTTTATTTAATTCTATATATCAATATGGTTCAAAGCTGATTGGGAACATTGTCTGTACACCTTCCAATAAATATTTAATAAAATTAAACCTGTGAACACTTCTAGAAATTTAGCAGATGATAAAGGTATTTTTAACAGGTACCTATCTAATTAAAAGGTTCTCCGCGCACGGAACCCTATAATGAACTGTAAGTGAAACAACAACACAGCTGACCGGAAGCAATTTCCCGTGTTTAACGAGTTCCGTACATTTTCCTGCGGATTTTTTAAACGAACAATTTAACCCTGTGTTTAATATAGTTATTGTGTGGTAACACGCAGTTGCTTATTTCCTCTATTTGTCATAAAAAATGCTCTGAATTTTACGAAGAAGATCGGCGAACTTAGACAAGATGTCTTCCTGCTTACTGCATACTACACGCTAATGGCCCTTCAAATAGATAAACAACTACTTGATTTATCGATTTGAAATATATGATGTGCGCAGAAAGTGCTGGCGTAGTTGACCCCCCAAAAAAATGAATCTTTGGGAAAATTGAAATTAGTTATTTAGTATGTTTTTGGGGTTGAGATAATTTTAATGAAAAAGTCAACAAAAAAAAGTTTTTCAAGTGTATACAAGAATAAGCTTATAAGTTGGTTTTTATTTCTTGTAACAATGGTAAATCTAATCGACATAGCGTATTTGATACAGTCAGCTCAAGTATACCGCAAAAAATTACAAATCTACATACGAAATTGAAGCGGCATGGCAGGTTAAAATTTTCCAATTAAATGACGAAATATGTTTTCTGTCATGTTATTCTTTCTGTAATATGTTCATCTTTACGTGTAAATTGGCCTCTTTTTAGCTGTAGACCAGGGGCATAGATCTTTTATTATATCAAGAATAAAAAATGTGTCTGATGCCGTTCACAAAGCATTTATAGTCAAAATGATGAAGAACATTAATACCAAAATTGTGATCTGGAGGTCACGTCTCGAACCCAATTCTCGACAATACAAAGTAAAAATACGGAGGGCTTATCCCTTTATACCCTGATGTATTTACAAAGGATTTTCGTGGATACCCTATAAAAATATTTGTTTTACGACATTACGTATTATTGACATAATAACGGCGGGTTTCGGAAAACAAGAGAGTATGAAGAAATCATGTTTTGCATTTTTTATATTTTCTGAGTGGTTGGTACGTTTGGGAGTAAGTGTACACAAATACATACATACATACATACATGTATAGTATGTTCATAAATATAATATATGTACTCTCAAGAGATTTTGTGATATAAACTATTTTTATTTCAGTGATATTTCCAAGAGATTAAGATTATATCAGGCCAGTTAGCCGTATAATGATTTATCAAACTATATATTCATTTCGATTAAAAAGAAAACAACAAAAAACTTATTTGAAACAAGAACAAATTCCAAAGACAAAACAACATTTAAAAATATTCTCAATTCAAATTCCTTTCGCAATACAAAGCTCTCAATATTGCCAGACATCTAAATATCTCTGGCCGTCAGAATACGTATCTGTATAAGTATCAGAAATGAGATCGTCGCTTTACGAGTGGACGCGGCCGAAGCGAAACAGTGCGATATAAGAACAATAAAATAAATTGGACGAAGCTACGTTGACTTTGGACGTTCGTATTATAGTGTTATGTTCCGTTGCCATTTAGCCCCAACCTCCCCTCAGTGCCGCCATCTTATCTTCTTCATAAGAAGCTAAATTAGCGCCGTTTAATACGGAGTAGGATAAGGAATTTTGAGCAGCTGAAAAAGTCGTGTTTTAAGTTTATTATAACGGCTATTTGTGCCGTTCCTTTTTTTTAAAGTAGGTTTTTTTATTTTTTATTACATGACGTATTTTCTGTAGGCATTAATGGTACCTATTGCATCAAAAAAAATATGTTTGAAAAAGATGTGAGTTTCTGCATAATGCGCAACGTCGCACCGTGTAAAAAGGTTACAAAATAAATTGAGATAAAAAAAAACGGACTGGTACATAAACTCTTTTATTGCAAACAAGTGAATCGCAGTAAATCCCAGGGTATACCTACCCTTAGACTGAGAGGGTCCCACAAGTTATAAATTTTTGATTAACGCATAGTTTTCTGAAGACATAAAACAACCACTAGTGAATGAAGCAAAACTTTAGTACCTATATACTTTAGTACATTTTTAAGAAAAAGGATAGAAAAAAAAAACTATTCACAAATAAAGCTGACCTACCATAGACATCGAAATCTAAAAAAGAAAATTTGTCCTCAGTAATTCTGCCTAATTCAACAGCAAGTTAATATATTATTCGCTCTACAGTATTCCACTCGTGTATTTTTCCAAAACACCCTGCCACCTAGTTAAGGACAAAGCGGGAACGTTATTTTCAGTGCGGGTAATTGGCGCACAAAGGCAAACCAATCGACTTTCACTCACGACAAACGAATGTATTTTTGACAGAGTTTGTTTATGACGTCACTCCCCACGTGCTCGAAAAGTATTCACATATGTATATATTTATATACGAATATAAAGCTAGTAAGTATCTACATGTACCTATAAAGATTGAAAGCTGAAAAGCAAGTTGTAAGAAAACTATTTTTTCTTCTAGGTCCAACTTTATTCTCCATATGTTCACACTCAATAAACTCACTTTCGAAATTACAAGTCGGCCGGTATCTATATAAGAAAACTTTATCAATATACATAGATAGCAATATTATTCAGCAGGCTTAGCATGGTGATTTTATATCTATTCTGTCAAGAAAAGACAAAGCTCTTTCGGTCAATGTCAACATGTCTTCTGCCCGAGCATGGTGCGACCTGTCAACTCGCATATAAATACTTGTAGCCTTATTTCAATCGAAGAAAAGAAAAATTACTTCAACAAATGTCAAAAGAAATCTTACGTCAATCTGTCACTTTTCTGTCATTATATCCAATCTCCGGTAAACAAAACTTGTTTCTACGGTTGCCATGCTAGGCCTGCAGTTGCAAATACTTCTCCTAAGTCCCTTACTTCTACTACTAAACTTCACCTTCTTCCTGCCCTATTCCCAATTCTACTTGGGAATAGGCTATTCGCCTCTGTTAGCCGTCATACTACTATCCACTCCCTTCTTCCTACTACAAAACGTCAACTAAGTTCAGATTCAGTGGTCAAACATTTTCGCAGTTCGCAGCCAAGCGCCTAGTGATATTTGCTAAGCACAAGCGTTAATTCTATCACTCGTCATCTCGTCTATACTAATATAATAAAGCTGAAAAGTTTGTTTGTTTGTTTGAACGCGCTTTTCTCCGAAACTACTGGTTCGATTTAAAAAATTCTTTCAGTGTTAGATAGCCCATTTATCGAGGAAGCCTATAGGCTATATAACATCACGCTAAAACACACGGGAGTGGAGCAGTAACCAAAGATGCGGGTGAAACCGCTGGGGACAGCTAGTCATACATAAAACCATACGTCAATTTGCCAGTAGACGTCTTACCTACATAAAAGAACGTGTTCGACCTCTTAGCGCGACTGCTCCGATTCCCGATTTGTTAGGAAACCATCGTTTTATTTGCATTTGACTCAAAGAGCCTCGTTTCGTTCGAGTGTTCTTCAAATCACATATACTCGTAGGTACGTCAGTAAGGCAGAGAACAAAACGCTGAACGATGGATTTTAATATACAATTTTGCCTCGTTGGTCTAGTAGTCACATGGCGTGAATCGTGAACACGGAGTCGCGGGTTTGATTCCCAGGTCGGTAAAATAGCTTTGTGGGTTTATAGAAACATTCACAAAAAGCAGCCCGGAGTCTGGAAATTGGTGGTTGATACACCCGTGTATCATGTAGAGAGCGTATATGCGCTCTTACAAGATGCACGGATACTTTAATTTTTTAAAATTCTGTCATTAAGTCGTGACCGTGGTGTGCGGGGCACTTGTTGGCTTGTCATCTAGACGTGACTGTCGCTGTCAAAAGGTTAAAAACAGTAGGTTTAGGCTTTAATTTGGCAATTAAATAAAGCAACTAAGGATAATGAGCTTTTTTTACTCGTAAATATGATTCCAACTTGACCTTTTTTATTTAAACAGTGTGTACACCTCTCAACCGTTTCCTCAATCCTGTATGAACATCGATAAAAGCGCGGTTACGCTATTATAAATCCATTTCCCTCATATTCGGAGAACTAGTTCCTATAGCATTGCCGGCGTGAGGAGGTACCTAAGTGCATTCAAGGAAAAATATTTTTCCTATGATTATTGTTTTAAGTTTACTATGCCAGTAGAGTTTTACTTTGATTTTTTATACCTACATATTTTAGTGTTTATGTAGTGATTAGGATTTTTTTGGTTTTACGAAAATAGGTATAACCAGCCATGTAGGTAGGGCCAGTTTCACCGGTTGCTGATAAGTTCCAGATACATAGTTTATCTGGTAAATAATTTCATACAAATTCTGTTCCATTTTTTAATGTATCTGGTAGATAGTCCTAATCTTCATAAATGAATCTAGAATCTATGCGCAAATCTCGAGCGCAAAATATCGCAATTTTTTTTTTCAATATTCCCTGAAGTATAAATAATATGGTTCTTACAGAGAAAAAATAAAAAAAATGCCTCAAGAACAAGTAAAAATAAAGCAGAAATTAAGGGATTAATCGTTAGAATATCACTAATCAATAATCATTCTACATCTATGTTACTGTACAAACGAAACTGTAAAATTTTCTTAATCAATTTTGAACTATATGCTACAACTAGCGGTCGCCCGCGGCTCCGCCCGCGTGGATGTCGGTTTTCGCATCGTGGTATTGAGAGTCAACCATTAAATATAGACATATGCTGTTGTTGAATATTTTTTTGATAATTTTATGTAGAACATTTCCGTCATATATGATTTCTATGAAGCTTTAACCATTAAGGCTGCACACGCGACGACATACAGCTTAAAAAATGGTGTAACTTCGCCCGTTTTCCCAACATTTTCCTTCACTGCTCTGCTCCTATTGATTGTAGCGTGATGAAAAGTATTCTATAACCTGCCCAGGAGTATGAAGAATAATTGTACCAAGTTTCATTAAAATCCGTCCAGTAGTTTTTGTTCCTATTAATAACATACAGACAGACAGACAGACAGACAGACAGACAGACAGACAGACAGACGGACAGACAGACAGACAAAAATTTTACTGATTGCATTTTTGGCATCAGTATCGATCACTTATCACCCCCTGATAGTTATTTTGAAAATATATTCAATGTACAGAATTGACCTCTCTACAGATTTATTATAAGTATAGACGATAAAGATGAAAATCTGTTCTAGAAATTTGACAGATTGTAGTAGCTTGATATGCTAACGTCTGTACCTATACTTGCAAAATAAATTATCTTAGACAAAAGGAATTTTTTCTTTCCAAACTGTACCTACTAACTGCATAAAAAAAAGGGTGGCTCCACGCAATATGACACCTAATTAGGAAATATTCTCTACTGCATCTAAAACATAAAATAAAACCAAGAAAGTAAACGAACCTGTTGAACAGAACCTAGCGAACACACTAATTACGTTCATAAACTAGGTGCTATTTCTTCCAGTCTTACATAAACGCTAATTAACATAGTGCTGTAATTACTGAAGCATCCAGAAAGTTGATAATTATATATTATAGCTTCATAAAGTGCCTAGGTATACCTGCGTAGCTTTTTTTTAAAGGTTTGGTCTTTTGATATGTATACTTTGGTACTAATTTACAATAGTATTACCTATAAATATAAAAGATAAAAAGTCATTTATTCAAAGTAGGCTGAAAATCAACACTTCGAAGGTCAATTCTACAAAAGACAGCCCCAAACGCCCGCCCTTCACCACTTCCTATGTATCGCTGGGAAGAAGAAATGGTGGAACAAACTCCACAGATCTCAAAACTCAAACTCTCCTCCTTTTCTAATTTAATTGTATATAAAGAAAATATTATAAAGATAATATATTTAAAGGTTCTTCAAACTTAACAGACAGACATGTGTTGCTGTGGAGTTTGTTACGCCATCTTTTTTCCAGCAAAAACACATAGAAACTGGTGAAGGGTTTTGTGTGCTATCAATCGTAATTTTTGGCCTGGAAAAAAAGCTACCAGCCAATTCTGAACAAATGGTTAAGGACCAGTTTCACCGGTTACGGATAGCCACTATCTACCAGATAAATTCAAAAATGGAACAGAATTTTTATGAAAATATCTACCAGATAAACTATCTGGATCTTATCCGTAACCGGTGAAACTGGCCCTTAGAGTTTAAGTACTTTATATGAGTTTCTAAAACTGTGAACCCATAAATAAATCCTAGAGATTAAGACATAGACAACTGTGCCAATGATAAACTCCGAATCGAAACAGACAATAAATTACTTAATCCCAACAATTAATGTTTTCGTTTCAAAATAATACAATTTGGGTCATCTATCTGTCGAATTTAGGGAGTGCCCTAAATCAGTGTAACTAACAGTTATGGGTTGCTATTTAATTAATTAAACCACGGTTGATTACACATGAGACCCTCGGCTCGGTTGCCTTTAGTTGTATTTACTTAGATTTTGACTGTTATCGTTATTTGAGTTTGTTATGTAAAAGGGTGAAGGCTTAAAAGTAGTTTGTTTATTCAACGCGCCAATAATGTTAGATATTTTTAAATATGTCGACAGGATATCTTGGGGGTAACCTACCGTGTGTGAAAAGGTGTCCCGATATATCTCTTCTAGATCGCGGGACTATAGAGTCCTGATTCTTGGAAAGCGAACGTGGGGCCGAAACCAACACGCTGAAGCCCTTTTGAGACAACTTTAATGAATGTAGCGGTGATACTAATTACCTTTATAATTGCTATATATAAAACAAAATTATAGTGGCAATGCGACTTAAAACAATTAATATAGTATAGTAATATAAGTCCCGAAAAATTGCATAGGTACACATAGGTAATAGCTACATAACAGCTTCCAAAAGGTGATAAGAAATATTTTTTCCAAACACAAGCTTGAGCACAAACCTCTTAGCGTAACTCTTTCGAACTCCCAACAGCTCACGAAGGCTTTGATATTTTCTGATTAATGCATAAGGACCAACACATTCTAGGGGTGAGAATATTCTTTCATCACGGCTGTACACAGTTATTCAAATATAGACCTTAAGTTTAATGTATAAGGTTCAGTTTTGTTTGCAGATTTTTTATTCCCAGGGTCGCACTCAAAAGTTGTGGGTAATGAAAAATGTAAGTTGGTAAAGTTAGAGTGTAGTCGGTACTTACGGTATCGCGTGTCGAATGACAAATTGCCCGCTTTGACCCGCACTGATCCTTCCCCAAGTTACCCGTAAGAATCCAAACTTTTCTAAGTAATACATAAATATTATTTTGTTCACGAAGTGTTCGTAAATAAAAGTGCTTTTAATAAGAACTCCTTAAGGAAAGTTTGTCTTTTTTGGAAGATTGTTCGCGTAATTAAACGCAACCTTTCAGTGAGGTTTAGGTACCGTTTAACTTGCACAACTTATAGTTAACTTTTTTACATTGACTACTCGCTACTTACCTACTCATACCACTTTAAAGGGGCACTAAGGAAGTGCATAGCTTTATTTGATTTTTATGTAATCCTACCCATGTATTAAAAAGAGGATTTTTTAAGGGTATATGTGGGTATGTTTTTTTAATATTTCACGCTGAAACTACTGGGTGGATTTTGATGAGCCTATCATGAAAATCAATCTTAACAAACGCTTGCCGACTATCGGTCAAATTGTTCGTTTTTGTTACCCCTTTATCTTGCTCGAACTGGGACCGACAATAACATACTAAAAAACGACTTTTTAGAATCATTGGTCATGTGGACCCCACTATCCTAACGTGCCCAGGGCCTCTAATAGGTTAAAGACGGCCCTGTGGGATTAGCCAAGTTGTCTTTCTACAATAGTAAACGCTAGTAGAAACTAACAAAAATGTATGGAAATGACATTTCGACTCACGTTATGACCACGTGATTTATCGATTTCAAATTTCGCTATTTCTACTAGCGTTGGCGATTGTAGAAAGACATCTTGGCTACAGGCCCTGATTCCCTTTCCCACCATGTCGCTTTAAAACACACTTCTCAGTTACTGGTACCTTACGTTTGTCAAACCGTCTTCTCCCATATTTCACGCAGTGTCAAAACTCCCGCCAGCGATCTCGATGACTGTGCGAACTTCAAGTAAGTAATGTTAGTCGTTGTCTATTAAGTGAGGTGACTTGGCTGATATTGGGCAAGTCACGGCCGATCAATGGGTCCATTAGCCGGAACAAGGGCGGCTCTAATGAACGATCTTCGCATCTTGTTGGAATGCTGGAAAACGTTCGAAATAGGGAGTTTGAAGGTTATATTGATTGATTTCCATCAAAGGGTATTTTTTGCGTGTCTGAGGCTGAGGCTACATCAGGCCGTGACGCGACCTGCGACACATGAGCGATTAAAACAAGTAAATGAATGCTCACATATATGGCTACACCGTACAGCAAATATTACTAGCGATCTTTGATTTCTTTATGCGATAGGAGCAAAATTACTGAAATCTCATATGTTGATGTAGCCGATGCCGGGCTACATCAACATATGAGCGAAATTGAAGCGAATTTATTAGAAAATTTCTCACTTGCACGACTAGTTCAATAGTGCTGCTAAATATGCGTTTGGCTACATTATGCATATAGTAAACCGCGATGGATGTGTACAGGTCAATCGATTTATAAGGTCAAGCAACCAACGGTTTTGGGTGGGTGACCATAACTTGTCATTTCAACATTTGGCAGTCATCATGGGTAGTCAGAAGTCTGATAAACAGTTTTACCAAAAGGTAGCCCAGAACAGATAGGAAGTTGCTCCGCATATAACACTGGTACTCAGCGGCATCCGTTTACTCGAAGCCGATCCCAACATCGCTCGGGAAAAAGACTAGGCAGATTAAATGTTAACCTACAGTGTAGCTTGCTATTAACAGGGTCTAACGCCTTGAGACCGATCTGACTTACAACCTTGGTTTCTCACGTGTTTTCCTTTCTTTTACAGTGGAAAATCATCAAATGACCCCTCCCGCTATGGGTGCACCTGGAGGGAGTGTCAGACTCTCACTGACTTAAACCCACTTTGTTCCTTCTGGAGGTCTTTGTGTACGGGGCCGCGGTAACTCTTGCGAACAACCCGCACCCTGCTCATATTTTCCTTTACAGAATCTAGGTAAATCTTTAGGTAAATTAAACACATTTTTTATAAAAATATTAAACTTTATTAGTACACAACTGATATGTTTACTTTAAGATCTTAATGAATAACAATACTGAATTTATACAAGACAAAATATTTCAAATAAGACAAGAAATCATATGAACAAAACAGATTGTTTTTGCGATATCAATATAAAGACGCCAGCACATCAGACTACTGACGACTGTAAAATTTACCCAATTAACATTAAACCTAATGCTTTAACAATAAAATTGAAAATCTTTTAAAGAAGTCTGACAGATTGTGGAAGCTTGATCTGCTGGCGACTATATATAACAAGTAAGAATTATCTAATAATCTGTGTAATTAATTAGTAAAGCAATACATAGATATACGAAAAAAAACAATGTTTCAAACTGAACAATAGCTTTTTTGGCAACGAAAAATAGAAAATTTGCATTTAACATTAAACAATGTTAATTCTAAACTTAAATAATTGTAATGAATAAAAATATTAAATATTATTATCATAAATTAACAATTAAAATATATAAAAATGAGATTTTATCTTTTAACAATGTTATTCGAAAATTAAATTACAAATTAGTTTAAACACATTTTATTATTCTAATTTGAGCCCAAATATGTTAAAACAATCCTTATATAATGTATTAACAATTAAATTAACAAGAGAGCAAATTATTATTATTTTATTTTTTAATAATTATTTTATTTAACAACTAATAAATGCCACGAGTTAACAATTCGAGGTATGTGAAACAAGCGTTTAAAATTGTGATAATATTACTAGAAAATAATTAATTAATATTAATAATTAATAATATGGACGATAGAAACTAATTAAATTTGGTCTTTAATAATGTGACTTGATTGTGATGCATTGTTGTTGTGTTATTCTGTACAGACGCCAGCACATCAAGCTACTACAAACTGTCAAATGTATATAGATATAGATTTCAACTTTGTCTCTAAAGGGTTATGGTTCAAAGTTGATTGGGAAAATTTGACAGTTTCGTCGGTAGCTTGATGTGCTGTCTGCACATTAAATAGTATACAAACCGTTTATGGTATTTTTACCGGTTTTCGGGGGGACTTATCTGTAAACTTTTATCATATGCCCAAAAAGTACGTGTGGATTTAGTAAAAAAAATATATATACATAAGCTAAGCTGAAGAGTGTGTTTGTTTGAACGCGCTAATATCTCAGGAACTACTAGACCGATATGAAAAATTCTTTCAGTGTTAGATAGCCAATTTTTCGAGGAAGGGGTCAGGCTTTTTTATCAGTATGTCTATCATGTGTATCAGCGTTTTCACCCATTAAAAGCAGTTTTTTTTTTAGTTTAATAGTTGAGATTCTTTTTGTCGCGTTTAGCCTCTGATTTAAGCCTATTCTGGCAGTATTTCAACTAATGGTTAAAAATACAGCCTCTTTTGACTTATTCTATTGTAAAATTATAGTAGATAAGAAAGTTGCTAATTTTTTTTTTTGTCTTTCAGTTTGACTAAATTAAAAATAATGAAACGACGTTTTTTAGCAAAATAATCTCCAAGCAAATACGATTTTGTACAAATTCAACTAGATAAGTAGGTAAGTTCATATCTTGATTTTTAGTAGGTAAAAACTTTTTTTAATATTTGGCACAGACAATGCGTTGTGATTGGTTCTTTTAAATATGCCTTCTACTAAAAACATTTGCGTTAATAAAAGCGTATAAATCAAAATACAATGTCAAGTATAACAATTTGTCTTTCATACTTATTACCTCCGAAAAATGCTGAGATTATTCTTGAAGACAATAGAATTACTATATTTTTTGTTATACTCATTGGATGCTGCTAACTTAATATTTTACCTTCTCTTTAAACCTTGCTTCCTTCAAAGCTCATCTCTCCTTCTAGTCTTCTTGAGCGCCAGGTCATCATGTTGGAACCAGGTGGAGTATACCTTAACAGGTTCCGGTGAGGAGTGGCGGTGGAAAGATACCGGACGGTCGCGAGCTAACACTTCGCGAGCGTAGTCTTGTGGACGGGCCTATAACAGTAACATTTTCTCAAGAATTTATATCTAAATCTGGCCACCTGTAAGTAGCTCACTATTAAGTGTTCTATTATCTTGCTTTTTATATAGCCAGTCTTTCATTGATGGCATCCAGGCCGATTGTCGGCTACGGCGGCCGTTCTCATTTATGGAGATCAGCCAGCTGCGCAGGACATATTATAGTGCACAAGCATTCGCGCAGACACAGGTGCACTCTCTATTCCCTCACTCTCATAATCCGATGGGACGGCAATCCGACACGACCGGAGAGAGATCAGGCGCAGGACCGACATTAACGTGCTCTCCGATGCACGGGTGAATCAATCACCAACTTCCAGACTCCAGGCTGCTTTGTGAAAGTTTCTCAAAACCCACAAAGCGATTTCGGC
Organism: Heliothis peltigera; assembly: GCA_958496145.1. NCBI lineage: Eukaryota > Metazoa > Arthropoda > Insecta > Lepidoptera > Noctuidae > Heliothis > Heliothis peltigera. The sequence goes on along the minus strand of OY292326.1, from coordinate 1,173,907 downwards.
CCGACCCGGGATTCGAACCCGAGACCCCGTGCACAGCAGTCGCGCCTTGCGACCACTAGACCAACGGCTTTCATATTTGTTATATAAATAAATATTATGGTAGATCACGCCCAAATAATTCTTTAAAAACATATTTAATGTACACTTTTGACTTTTTTACTATTTTATTATATGTATAGATAGTATGGTTAACTAAGAATGGACTGTAAAATATTTTTGCCATGTTATGGTGTTATATTTTGGCAAATTCGTACGTGACACTCCTATGGTACGTTGAAGACAGGACATTTAGGCAGGGTCAAACGTGTGCGCATGATTTGCTAACCCATTACTGTGAATATGAGAAATTGCGTAGCAGCAACAATACCGCCAAAATTGATGATCGCAACAAAAGTTTGCCAAACTGGACAGGACAGTTTTGACAGATAACCTAGAGTAAAATCAAAATTAATAAGATGAGGGAAGCATAAATGAATATAGTATTACCTGATGGAAAAGCGGCGAGTGTGTCATGGTAAGGTTAAGCCGGTGGTGTGCGCAGGCGCCCAGCGACATGTCGTCGGGCGCGGCGCGCGCGCTGGCCGGCGCGCCGCACGAGCAGCCAGCAACCTGCCGCGCAGCACCCACACTCAACACCGTCCCGCCCCCGCCTGTTATGTAGTCGTATCCTACGCCAGGACCAGTATATTACATTCATGGTCTAAAAGCAAGAAGCCGTAGATCTGCATCTCTCCTTGGGAATCGGTAAAAACTTCACAAAGAAAAAAACAATCGAAAAAAGTACTTTACTCATGAGACACTTGTGGCCTTTACCAGCACCACATTTGATGCTAGGACGTGGACTTAATATTACACAATCATCACATAACACCTACCACTGTGGATGCAGCTGGAGGTAGTGTCAGACCCTTACTAACCCCTAAGTTTGTTACTTTTTCTTGGTGGAGATCTTTGTGGGCCAGGGCAACGGTAACTCTTGCAAACAACCCGCAACCCCAACATTATACAAAACATAGCGAAAAAATAGACTGGCAATAGCAAAAATTTACATATTCTAGGCTAGTCTTTTTTTATCTGGCAACCAAAGTGACAACTATTAAAGAGAAGAAATCATACACGCTTACCCTTGGCAGCAGTTTCTTTCTTCCCATACCCATAGCCGTATCTTTCTCCAAGCACCGTGACGTCATCACCGCCGCGATAGCAGCTAAGGACCTCACACAGTCTTTGTACCCTACAACAGTATGTATAAGTATAAAAAAATCTTCAAATCTTAGAAAAAATATCATCAAATGCTGAACATGCTTGATGAATAATTACTGCTTCTATTATCGAAAAAGAATTCTTGGTAGATGAACATTTTCTGAAAGTTTTCACTTCCCACGACGAATCATACATCAGGTCATCTTGTATCACCTTGTATTAGAAGATAATCTTCTTTCGACACTACTTACCCAAGAATAGTGTCATCATCAGCCAAAAATATCCACTTGATATGCGGCATGTTTTGTATCTTTTTCAGCACCATTCGTAAGATGGCCATGGTTTTGGCGCAGTGGCCTGTCTTGCTGTTCGGTATACCTGTGCTGACCGCCGGCAGGGTCGGGTCTACAATCACATCGAAGGGTCACTATTGTATTGGGAAAATTGTGACATAAATATGTGGTTCCAGATCTAATCATCTTTATGGGACCCCTCTCATCATCTCCCGAGCCTTTTTCCAACTATGTTGGGGTCAGCTTCCAGTCTAACCGGAATCACCTGAGTACCAGTGTTTTACAAGGAGCGACTGCCTATCTGACTTCCTCAACCCAGTTCCCCAAGCAACCCAATACCCCTTGGTTAGACTGGCGTCAGACTTACTCGGGTACAGTACAAGTCTATTAACCAAACGACCAGTTATCCGAACTGCTTGACTTCATACACGAGGGGACGCGAGCCGTGTACTGCTCGCGCCGCCTTTCAGGCACTTTTCTCGATTATAGCTGTTGTTGTTATTAGTTAGACATAAGTGCAACTGGCACAGTGTCATCATTAAGAGTTTAAAATGGATGGATATTTATTATACGTACAGTCACCCGCACATCAGTAGACACACTTTCACCTTTGAGACCGCCTCTATTTCCTACGACATAAGAGCTGTTTTCGCAGTTCAAATGTTTCCACTGATGTGCGGGTGACTGTACATAATAAGATCTCAGATATACAAAAAAAAAATCGTTTTCGTTCACTTGCAGGTACAAAAATAAAAAAAATCTGAATCAATATATAGTTTAATAATTATCTGAACACATACATCATGTCCCCCAATTAGTTCAGATAACCGACGCTCTGCTAAAGTTTGTTAATTCGTTAGTTATTGAATAAGGGTGCTTAACAAAAATACGTGTTCCAAAAATAAATTGATATACTATACGTCATAAACTCACCATCTTTATCGCTAAAGAACTGCAAATAACTAACGTGTCTCCCCCAGGTCTTTTTCACGACCCTCGCCCTGGTCTGGTGGAAGCCGCTCCACGTCTTCACAGCGAAGAATATCGAGCTCTCAGGTATGGCACTGCCCTGCCGATAGTGTGGTCTTTGAGAATAGCTGTTATGGTCTCGAACCTAGACTTAGGTACAGACGCTAGCGGATCAACTACAGCGACAGATTGAGATAGGTTGATGTGCTGGTGTCTTTACTAACAAAATCGTATTGGGCTCTTATTAACCGACTTCCCAAAAAGGAGGAGGTTCTCAATTTGATATGTTCATATTTTTTCCTGCCAAATATTTCTTATCAGTGTTCACCTTACACTACATAAATTACGTAAGTGATTCTGGCAGGCAAAAAGAGGGGTGGACACAGCGCCTTCTTCTATCGTTTGTCAAAAAAGTTCGCATAACATAAGTGTCTTCTTCTGTCTGTAAACTCCTGGATACCAAATTGGAAAACAAAAATCTATCAAAGTACTCACACAAACACCAAATTGCCGTGGATATGTCGCACAGTTATCACCAGACACTATACAGAAGCTGAGATCTGGCGTGAGCAGCGGCCCAGGGTCACTGACGCCGCCGTACACCAGCTGCGCCAGCTCGTAAGCTGGGTCTATTGAGAAATCTGCTTCCAGCCTACGTTGTCCGCTTTCGATTTGTTTTAAGAGGCTAAAACGAATAAAAACTATATAGAGAGCTAGAATTGTATAAATTAGTAAAAAAAAAACCTTTTTTATGTCTGGACCTTAAAAGATACTATGATCCTTAGATTTTTATTTCTGGCGTTTCTTCTCAAGATAGTCAGTCAAGAAATGCCGACCTCATCTCGTTTTGGAAAAAAATGTATTGACGCCGTAAGAGTATTGATTTCAACCTATTTACAAAATAAATATCATTTATCAATGTAAAAAAACAAATATGTGCGTTTGTCTGTTATCCCATAATAGATTGAACTAACTTTACAAATTGTAATCTATTTAAGCTAAACTTAGTCAATACGGTTGAAGTTTATATCAAAATTAGTTTTCAATTTCTGTTTAAATTTCATAGCGTCGTTATTTTTAGTGTCTATTATTATATTGGTGATGGTATGAATCAAGCCTGAAATGGCTTGATTCATACGTTCATTCATATAAGATTGCAAACATTATTTTTTTAATAACATTTCATAAAAATCCCACTCACATTTCAATAAGTTCAATCCTCATGGCGAACCCGCTCGCGAAGTTGGGGTATGTGAACCCACCTTCCTCCTCCAATTCTTCGTAGAAGGTAAAGTGGTGGATGATAGTGGGTTCCTCATCACTAAGCGGATAGCCTATCCACATTACATCCTGTTGAAAAAGAGGATTTATTTTACCATTTTGCCTGAAGATAAATACTGACCATTGGTTTCAGAATTCGACGGGTACGCTTATATTTGATTCACATTCAATGAGATTAATTAATTTACTTGATTGATTAAAAACTTCCAAATCAGTCAGTTTCCAGATCAGTTTTATATGTTGGATTACCCTTAAATGGGTAAAGCATTACTGGATAATCCTTCAGTATTGGGGTCACAGGTGTAGTTTTTCGTTAGTACAGTCACCCGCACATCAGTGGAAACATTTGAACTGCGAAAACAGCTCTTATGTCGTAGGAAATAGAGGCGGTCTCAAGGTCAAAGTGTATCTACTGATGTGCGGGTGACTGTACATTCTCGCCAAGTTATGAAACCAGTTCTCTTACCTCCTGTTTGTCAGCAGCCGCGAGAGCCTCAATAAGCTTATCACACCTCACAGCCGTATGCGTCTCGACGAACAGCACCCATCTGACGTCACTCCGTTTGTAGCGTGACGTCAGCGGCGCCAGTAGTGGTAAGATTGTCCACGCACCAGCCACGGGGAAGTCTTCGTGTGTGATGTGAGTTATTGGATAGCGCTGAGAATATCACTATTTGATAAGTATACTGTTACGGAAGATAAAACAGAGGAGCAAACAGGAAGAAACAATAGTGAGGGCTGTAATTAATCTTCGTAGTGTATTAAATTTTAAACTTAAAGAGGAGGAGTAGCATGAAACAAGACCAAAGAAAACAGGGATGGATTGTGTGGCCGTAGCGGTCAAGTAATAAAAGCACTTGCCTCTCGTACGCAATGTACCAATGCATCTTTTCTTTATTACCTATGTGTAGTTTCAGAACAGAAAAAAAAACAAATGATGAGAAAAAAGAACAATTATTGCGAAAAGAAAATTAAGGTAAGAACTAAAGGTAAGACAATAAGATACGTACATTTTCTAGCTGCAGGACTTGATTCTCAATGTCCTGTTTAAGCCGCTTGGCGACGCTGGCGTGGTACGGCTCCGGTTGACTCACTATTGTGAATACCACATTTCTTGAATCTGCAACAATATAAAGTGGATGTTACACTCACGTAGTACATGCATGTAATTTATCAGTTGCGTTTGTACCCATAACACAAACAATCAACAGCCTTCTTGGGGATAACCCATCGTGTGTGAAAAAGTGTCACGGAAATTATTACGATATTATTATTAGTGAAGAAGAAAATACATAAAAATAAGAAAATAGACTTCAGAGAGGCAAAGTTATGTGACGAGATCTGTAATTTAAGAATCCGTAGACTAAGACCACCCTTTTTATCATCGCATACCCTTATATACTTTGGTTAACCCAAAATACAAATAGACAAAGTCGAGGGCAAAGCTCTAGCTTACCACTACCCATCAAAACATCATCAAATTACAGCCCGCAAAAACCCGATCACTGCCGATGGCATTACCGTCAATACCGTCAAATTATGACAAATAGCGTCGAATCCATTGACTAACAACCGTTCGGAGCTCATCCATCATGGACGACGCATTAGGTTTCATTTACAGGTAGGTCGAGATATATGCTTTGTTGTACGGGGCAGATTAATACGTGTAAGATAATATGCGTGAAGGTATCAATGGCTCCCTTTCATGTTTGTGTTCAATGTTGTAATATTGGGAAGGGGTTATATTGTTACTTTGACTTGCCGTGCTCTGCAGATCAATAGCTTAAAGACTTACTATTGGTGCTTCAAAGAAAAACATTCAAATGAAATAATATTCAAAAAGTCTTCTGAATATTTTTGTGTCTTCATTTCAGATAGCCCAAAAAAATACATCTAAATTGAGAACATGCTCTTTCACATCTTTACATCTAATTATTACATATACCAAAAAATCTAAGGACACTGAAAAATTCTAAAGAAAAACGAACAAATGACTACACATTCATAAAATCAGATCCAGGTCTTCACTGACATTGAAAGGATTTTCACTGTAAGTAAATGACACTGCACTTCAGGCTATGAATAATTCATGTTAGCGATAAGGCCGGTAAGTCACGGCCATCGAGAAACTTCTACCGAAGAGATTAACTCTCCAGCCGGTGTTACATCATCTAGAACTTTCGATGTACTGGGAAATGCAGCCGCGAAGTGATTAGAGGTAAACTTGGTTTCCGTAAGACCTTTCATAGTTTGTGAAGAGGCGTTGTATTTTTCTTGGAATATTTTTCTAATGTCTCAAAAATTCTGTTATTAAAATTACTCCACAGAGTTTTAGACCCTTACAAAAATGCCAACCCTTTTTTTCGAAATAGACAAAGAAACAGTTATAAATGTCACAAAATGTTCATTTATCTCTAAAAGTTGATAGACACTACTTTAAGTATTACCAAACTCAAAGGCAATACCGTATTCTCCTATCCAACCCCAAAATGCGACACACAAACAGAAAGTGCGATGTTCAATATTTAATTTCGTCTTAAAACTCAGATCAATTCCCCACAGAAAGTTGGGTTCTTAGTCAAATCGGAGTCAAAATCGATCAATTTGGATGGAGAATCATGAATAATGCAAATCCTGATCACCTGAGGTGCGACACATTAAAATCGCATTCTGGCTTTATGACGTCCCCAGGCGAACGTAAGACGTATTACCCAGAAACCGATAACGTAAGGGTTACGTAAAAATACGGTAAAATGTGAGGGTTAACGAAATGGAAGTGGTAAACGGTATGTATGAACCGTTCATTTTTTTTTTGTTTGGAGTTATGACTTGAAGGTGATTTTTCCGTAATCATATGTGTCAATTTAGACCGCTGGTCGAGTTCTCAGAGCTTCAAATTGGGCAAAATCTAGGATTTTGACAATCAAGAACATAAACCAGCTATTAAAATCAATATATACCTATCAATAATTGTGTATTTCCAAATACAATTTTCACACAAAAATATTGCAAACGTCCTGCAGGCTTAGCATGGCGATTCTATGTCTATTCTATAAAGAAAAAACAAAGGTCTTTCTGTCAATGTCAACATGTCTTCTGCCCGAGCATGGTGCGACCTGTCAACTCGCATATAATCCTTTGTAGACTTATGTCGATGGAAGAAAAGAAAATTTCTTTGCTACGTGTCAAAAGGAATCTTACGTCAATCTGTCACTTATCTGCCATTATGTCCATTCTCCGGTAGACAAAACTTATTTCTACGGTTGCCATGCTAAGCCTGTAGTACTATAAAACCCTTATCAGGTAATGCTTTAATTCGAAATCAGACTTTTTACTGATGTATGGAATATTGATAGATAGATAGAAGATTGAAGATATCAAGAAAACCTAAAAGATTCATTCACAATAACAATTTTCCTAGTTCAAACCACCCAGGAATTCCACGAAGTGTCATTTAAGCCAAAAACTCGAGAACAATCTTTGGTTAATAATATTTTTTTAGCCGAAAAATCTTACTTTCGAGGTCTATATTTAAAGTCTTTTAAAGGGAGCAGTGGCTTGTTTAAAGAAACCACTCAAGGCCCGTATTTCGTGGCGGAGCGTTGATGGCGTATGAATAATTTGTGCATCTGGAGTGGAACGGCGACAAATAAGTCTGGTGCACTTCGGTTTTATATAATACTGTAAATGGCCTGCGGTGGAGGAAATTAATTGCTACTCAAATGAATAGCAGTTATTTCTGTCGTATTAGAAGACTGTTCTTGAGACAGTTTAAGATCAGTTTTGAGTTGTGCGCTCCCTCGACGAGTCGAGACCAGTCTTTAGTCTATTTTTGCGAGAAGTCTAATGCAAAAACAGGTCAGGTGAATTACTGAGAGGCTGATTGCAATACAGATAAGTAATTTCTCCCTCGCTAGAATATGGCGTGACGTCGAACTTTTGAAAAAATAGAAATAAAGAGTTAGCCACAGCTATGCAAACAAACGAGAACTCAAAAGAACATCATTCCATAGAAATCTGTAGGTTTTAACAAGTCTTCTAAAATAGACTACCTAGCTGGAAATGGCTGAATTCCAGTACCTACTCCCACCCGTTTCCCTAAAGCCCTTGAGTCCTTCACTCAGCTGTCGAATATCCCACAAAACACACAACTAATTCTCAATTAGTTCAATTCCTGTAAAGGCATAATTTATAGCGAAACACTAAATTATATTAAACGAAACAAGAATTGAAGACGATTGATTAATAAATACTCTAATAATAAAACATAATACGAAGGGCCAGTTTCACAGGTTCCTGGTAAGTTTCAGAGAGTTTATCTGGCAGATAATTTCATACAAAGTCTCTGTTCCATTTTTGTTCTAAGTCATTTTTTAAACACATGCCCTGTATTTTTTCTCGTATGTTTGAGTGCAATAATTTAAGGGATTTTATTACTAAATTCTTTAACAGGCTTATCGACATCTTTATCACTACTCAAAACTCCCTTAATCACAAATCCAACTAAGTCTCCCGGTCCACAACCAACCCATTTGGTCTGTTCATTACTTTTTCGCAGCATATTGGTGGAAATAGAACGGGTCTATCAATAAATTCGCGACCCGTCACGGCAAATGGACGGGATTCCATCGAATCCTATGGGGAATGCGACACTGAAACTGGTTCATAGAGCTCGGTACTACACTACTGGTTACTTTTTGACGACACTTACTTTTTGTCCTTGTGCAGGAAGTACATAGCTCCCTGGACGCGGGTGTAACCGCGGATGTAAACTAGTCTTAGAATAAAGCATGTTTTATCAAACAGCGTTGATAAAAACTCTACTTAAGAAGAGAGGATTTTATAAGGCAAAAATGATTTTTATAATGCGTTGGTTGAAACAAAAGAATGACAAAAATACAATTGAAAATATCTTTTAGTAACGTTCTTTTCAAAATTAATTGGAATAAGGTTTCAAATCTTTCAATCTATGCCCAGTACATTTAAGCTCTTATAAATATTAAAATTCTGGGTTTTCTGTACCTAGACAAGATGTTTATAATGACTATTCTTTTGTATATTTTTATAACGTAGATTTTAATTCCCTGGTTCCTCTGTCATTTGCTCTGATTATAGAAATTTATTATTAGTCATGTCGTAATATGTAGCCTTACTTACTCACAGTTAATTAACGATTACGTAATAAACACGTCATAACGAAAACTAATTGAATCATAAACGAGACGTATGCCATATCCAACAACCCTATGTAACCTGATATCGATATGGAAAACTTAAACACATCACTAGTCGCGAGCTATACAGGGTGTTGTCGACACATCAATAATTCCGTATCACATCGCACGGATTCCAGCATCAGGGGATTGAAGCCGAACTCGAATTTCTAAGGCCTCAGGCCCGGTTTCAATTTTACCGGCCCATTTATTATAGACTACGTGTGCACAGGTTAATCTTCTAGCGTGTGGTGACGTCATTTATCTTTCTTATCGGTACACGTCTTTATACAGGCTGTGTCAATATAGGTTTACAGTTTGAGATTGATTAGATAAAGGTATTATGGTTTAGACGATTAAGGTAGGGGTTATTACCGTGAAGCTCATCTTTATATATGGTTCAATATTGGGCATATTTATGTGGCTAACTGAGTATCACTCTTCGTTCCGTTATGACCACGTACAAACGAACACGGACTTAATTGAGACAAATAATTAATCCGTTTATTGTAGTTTGCATTGAAATGCACATTTAAAAATAAAAACTGCATACAATTATTTAAAATAATGAAAGCTTAAAATTTTGTTGAACCTAAAACATAATTAAGAGGCTTAAGGCTTAATTTATGTTTTTTTGTGTCGCAATGCATATACATATTTCTATTATAAAACATATAACATAGCTGTCGGTAAAAAAGATATAAATACCTCTAGTATAACTGTACATAAACAAAGCAGTTTAGATAACAAAACTAAGTCCAAAAAAGGACCTTTCGCGTGAGATTCGATCTGTGAGGAAGCAGATGTTATTTGAATCTCTTGAACTAATACGATCGGACAATGCTTTGAACCAGACAATAGAATCTAAAATAAGTTACAGAACAAACATTTGCATAGAAAGAGGTTGCTATCGTTACAGGGTTCCGTAGTCGAATCATATCAAACTATCATCCTTCACATCACACTTACATTACAAACGTGATATTTGGACGTGTAGATCCTTGTTTTTTTTTCCAGTTTTCACGGAAAAATAATGAACGTATAATAAATTAGATTACTTTTTAACCGGGTGTGAAAAGTATAATTCGCACAGACATAGAATAGGAAGAACCTAGTGAGTTATAGTTTTGCCCTGTCTGTCAGTAGGTATATTTGCAGATTAGTTTAATAATTTTGAAGCCCACGAGAGGGATACAAACTCACAGTAGTCTTAATATACATTTTAAGGCTACGCTACACTAGTTTTAACTATATTATAACTTTTTGCGAACTTATAAAAAGTGTAATCTACATTTACCGCCCAATCGCCTAATTATTTGTCAAAGCACAGAAAATCCTATGATATATTTTCTTCACCGTATTTGTCTGTCCGTTTCATTTTAATGTTACTTTAGTAAGATTAAGCTAAAACCACCAATTGTACCGTTTTTTTTTTTGTGTTTGTTGTTTCCTGTGTTTTTCTTTTACTATGGTTAACAATAAAGACTTCTCTATCTATATCTTCTCTCTACACCTACATCTTCTACTCTACATCTTCACCATTGTCCGTTTAAAGAAATTTTGAATGATTCATCGTTGTAAGTACTATACACAAACTTGAAATCAATTAAATTGAAACCAGTCTGTGCTAGTATCCCAATAATCCATTACCGTAATATAATTGAACAAGCTACAATTAATATCCAGCTCATTGGGTTGTTATCCAATTAGAGCTCTCGTGATTGGCCAAAATCAAATGGTTTTGAATGACGTACGGCCGGCTATGTGGCTAATTGATCGAATTGTCAGCGACGCGAGTTTGGTGTATACTCAATCAATGCAGCGTGCATCGCATGAATGCATTTATGCGTTGGCTAGTTGTTTGTGTACTGTTGTTCACTTGATTCTGTATTAGCATCATGCGGGAGCTATTTATTTTTAAATGACTGGTAGTTTTCAGGACAGTACAGTTACTTTCGCTTCATGAGTCTTTTTGCCAGACTCCAAAGAAGGGTATTTCTTGGTACGCGCCACGTATACGTTTATTTCATTATGGATAAATGAAGATATTGTAACCTTGGTATTTTGCCGAAAAATACATTACCCGTCCGTCAGTCCATATCTTGGACTGTTTACGCATTGGTCACAATTGTAATGACGTAAATTGTATAGATCATAGAAATTGGTTCATTTATGAAATAAAATATCCTCGAAAACACATCAATATTGATTATTAATTTATTTCCGAAAGCCTTACAGACTAATTAACAGTAATGATGCAATAGAGTAAATAACAATATTGCTAATGACAAGGCCGCACATAGAAATTAACTGTAAATGAAAATTATTGACTGAAATACTGTTCATCCTTTCTAAAACCCTAAATGCAAAATATCTCTATCCGTCCGTATTTCGCGCTTTCACGCCAAAACTACTGAAATGATTTAAATGAGTTTCTTACACAGATAATTTAGAACCTGAAAAAGAACAAGGCTCTTTTTTATCCATTTACAAAATTCTCCCGGGACGCGCGGGTGAAGCCGCGAGGAACATTTATAGAGTTTATTTCTTTAATATTTTACGTTGTATATGAATATTTAAAACTATTAAATATAAAATCATAAATACCGAAAAACAAACAACTACACTCGATACTAAGTGCTAACAACGTAAAGCGATTTAAATTATTAGCTTGCAAGCAGCACCAAACAATTTGTGATCGTTAGGAAAAACACCCCATAATTTCAACCCTTTGAACTACTATTACTTCTAAACAATGCATAAACCAACTTTGCTAGTCTAGTTTTTGGTTTGTATCGAGTATAAAATCGATATTATACAAAATATGCGATACTAAATTTTCGTGTTTGAAAATATGTGAGCCAAAATCTTTTGTTAGTCTACCTAAGCTTGACTCATTGTGCAGGTAGGTATTTTTTTATAGGAATGAATTATAGGAAAGAAACGGGAGCATCATAAACTTGCAACGCAATTTTATTTTTGAGTTCCATATCCTATAAAAAAGGTGACTTATGAAACATAGTTAATACCAATCCCACCATTTATAAACACCACGCATGAACCACGCTTCTCGACGCACAAAACCAAACATAAACCTTTAAGTAAACTAAAAAGAAAAAACTATCAAAAACTCCTTGTAAATTTAATAACACAGACTATGACGTCACAATAGCCGCGCTGAACAAACTCTTTACTTGAGAAGTTTACTACAATCTCAGTTTAAGCCGGTATTTAAGTGTTCCGAGTCTGTCCGACTTAACTTTAAGCATAAGAAATAAGTAGGTAGTAGCCGGAGAATCTCAAATCTATGAAGCTTGTTCTGTCAACTTAAGTTTTATGGGGTACTCAAAAATATGATTTATTAGTTTCCGCCAGCGGTTCTACACGAGTCCCGAGGAAACAGCTTATTATGTTCAGTCGCTAAAGGGTGTTTGAGGAACGAACATCCAAATATCTAAACACATAGTTCCCATCTATACTAATATTATAAAACTGAAGAAGTTTGTATGTTTGAAATCTCCGGAACGCTATTCGTCTGAGCTTTTTCGGTGTTAGATAGCTCATTGGTCGAGGAAGGATACGGGCTACTTTTTATTCACGCGTGTAGTTCCCACAGGACGAGGGTGAGACCGCTGGCAGAAGCTAGTCTATAAGTAAGATAGCTACATAATCATATTCAGATTCAAGTTACAGTGAAAGCACACCTTGTCTCACAGTTTACTTATGAAGAGATATGAAAACAAATCGATATTGACAAATAAAGAAAGACACAAATAGATACGGTGATGCAAAATTTACAGTCTTGGCCAAAAGCAATTCTTTTCAGAAAATCTTTGTAGGAAGTCAAATAGTGGAAGAATGGATAACGAGCAGTTTACTGGGTACTAAAGATGATATGTAGGCTATGCAGTTTATGGGCTACAGCAAAAACACCTGTGATAGATGGCTATATAAATACTTTTCTAGCTTCTGCAAGCGGTTTTTTTCAAAGTCCAGTAGGAACTACATTAGGCACCTCGATAAAAAGTAGCCTATAGCTTTCCTCGATAAATGGGCTAACACTCAAAGAATTATTCACATCGGACCAGTATCTTCGGAGTTAGCCTATAATATTAGTAGGTATAGATTAAATACACCAATTTTGTATAGATGATCTTAAAACTAATTAAGATAGATGACATTATGAGCGGTCTTGTCGCTAAGAGCGATCTGTTATAAACGGACTTTGTATTATGTCAAGTCCGTTTATAACAGATCTCTTCAAGACAATCTTTGAGATGTAGCTTAAGTAATGACAAATACAAATTCCCTTTTCATACAAAAATAAGGACGTATTCAAATTCTCCTCAAACTAACGCAAGTCTCAAAAATAAAGAGTTACGAAAGAACACGAGTTACCATAAGTTAGAGCTTACTTGTCTTAGTATACGGCCGCTAAATTATTCAACATACCCTCACTTCGGCTTAAAACTTTGTGACTGTCCTCGAGACGGGGTGTTAAGATCCTCTTGTTTTGGACATCATACGTTTTATGATAGGGGACAGCTTTATTTTATTTTGCAGATATTTTTTCGTTCTTTATGTGGTAAGATAGAGATTATTATTCTTGATTGCCATTATTAAAAGTGCCTTGTTAAAATTGGCGCCGGACACCACTTTCGACGGTTTTTTAATACAGGTCGAACCATTTTACTGCCGGGGCTACGGGTTATTCGGAAGAATCAGTGCAGCTCTGACACACAAAGAACTCCAACAAGAAGGAACAAAAGTGGGTTTTAGTCAGGAAAAGTCTAACACTCTCTCCAGCTTCACCCAGATCGGGAGAGATCATTTGATGATTTCCAAATAAAAAAGTAAAGCAATTTTAGGACAGATTTCTATAAAATCAAATAAATAGATAAATTGGCTATTGAAATCCGAAGTTTCCTAGTTTAAAGTTTAAAGAACTTGGGTGTAACCGCAGATTTACCAATCGAATATTCAGACCCTACGAATAACAAAACTTTTGACAAGAAACTCAAACCACGAGTTGCCCTACTAAACATTCTATTCAATTAAAGTTTAAAGTTTCGCTTGGGGAACTAACAAACTTAACACCATTAATAAGTCCTACAATCAATCAAACAAGTTTAATAAACAATTATAGGTACCATAATGATGCGTCCGAAACCAACTTAAAATTCAGGCCGTGTGTCGGCTGACGAGGGATTGGAGACTTATTACATTATTCAAGGATATGTAGACATAACTGCGTGCTAATGGATTATTTTGATTAGATATCTCTGTGGAAATCTAATGATGGCAGGCTCTATTCGCAACTAGTTCCTAGACTGGTTTTATTTAATTCTCAAGAATTCCAATCGCTAACGGAATTGAGACTAAAATATTTGGAGAAGTTACAATTTATTTGCATATACACGTTTTAGACATTTCTATCACAGCAATATTCTGTTGTCTGCTCGATTTCTTAAGTAAACTATTCTTATACAACGGACAAAGCCAACATAGGAAACATGCTTATTGATTCGTATTTCAGAACTTTATTATTGGCTCCGGAATCAATGCGTCATTAGAATTCAACATTAGGACCATTACTGTCTGTATGATTGTCAAGTTTTTCTTTTTCGTATACCATCAAGAAAATAGGTTCTACATTTTTTTCAAATACAATAGTTAGTTGAGAAGTTCCAAATAAATGAAAATAGGACTAATTTATTCAGTTAGTCACAATTACAGTTTCAAATCGAGACTTCGCAATCAATTACACCCACTTAGATCAAAAACGTTTTCATAATAAATCTTTGAACTGGAAGCCTGGGCGAACTCTATCAAAGGTAAGAGGAAATATTTATTGAAACGTAAAAATCTCGTGATAAATTCGATATCAAAGTGAGATTTATTCGGTCGGTGCTTCAAAATCAATCGGGTGCGATTAATCGTGTGGAAATAAGTCAGGACGGTCGGGTTCGACGTCGGATGCAAGGCGCAAGGCGTCTTGCCATGAGTCAGTGGACGTGTCTGTGATTTTACTAATCTTTGATATGTAATTTTTATTTTGATGTACCTGATGCTGTTGTAAGAAGTGTTATGTTTACACAAAGGATATTTTTAATCATCATCATCATCACAGCCATTTTTTTAACGTCCCATTGCTGGGCACATGCCTCCTCTGCCACGGAGAAGGATTGAGCGTTAATCAACACGGTGATTTCAGACTTTATAGTCCAGGTTTCCTCGAGATGTTTTCCTTCACCTTTAATCAGTCATTGGTGTCCAAAATAAACTTAAAAAGTACGCATAACTTAGAAAAGTTACATTGGTACTTGCCTAACCTGGAATCGAACCCGCACCCTCATACTAGAAAGGCTGGTGCTTTAACCACTAGGCCACCCTGACTTTTCATTTGATATTTTTAATAGCAGTTATTATTACCGAAAATGTAATTATTACGACTGTCGTCGAAAGTCAGTTTTGAAAATGTCATATACAAGAAGTCAATTCTACAAGGTATAGAAGATAGTAAAGGGAAAGTTCTATGGGTAAAAAAGGTTTATCACGATATGCGGTAAAACCATATGTTCAAGTAAAAAACTTTACCATTTTCCAAAGTTCTAGGCAATAAAAAGATTTATATGAAAAATCAAGTTTTTTCATGTAAATCTTTATTGAATATCTTTTATATTTTTTTAACACAATATTTAGAGAAAATAAACTTGTTTATGTCCAATATAAATATATAAAATATATTTTATTTAATAAAAAAAAATTTGCTTGTTTTGATCTAAATGTCGAAACCCTATTTTTCAAAAATAACATACGAAATCTTCTCCTTCGTTGAAATTTCTACTTTTTGATTGGGTAAAAAATAAAAATCAGAAAATGCATAATAAGACCTCAAAATATTTTGGCAACGGAATAAACAGACGTCAGAATAGGTAAATAAGTTTTTACCATATACTATAGGTTCTGTGTGAATATAGTAAAAAAAATATGGCTTGTTTTACCTGTTTATAAAATATATATTTTTGTACCAAATATTCGGTTATTTCTTTAGAACATTTTTTATTTAAATGTAAAAGTTACTATGCACATGAATAATTTTTTGTTAGTTAAATAATAATAAAAAAAAACTTACCAAAACATTCAATACATTCTATGAAAGCGAGAATTAGCACCAACGTTACAACTGAAACAATTATAAATTACGTTATTTTCTATACTTATAAACAAAAAATAAACCTTAAAATACTAAATTTAAAAGACTTCACGGTATTATACAATCATTTAATAAAGGCTTGCTTATTTATTAAAGAAGCAAATCAAAGAAAACACGTCCGTACCTCTCGCGAACATTTTGGAGGGAAACTTCGCAGCGAAGGGCGTGCACCACCCCCGCTCGTCGAAAAGGTACTGAGGAACGTCAGGCCGAAACGGCGAAACATTTTTATGATCTTTACAATATCGTCAAGGCATCATCACCATACAGCGTATTAGAATGATAAACGAATAATGAGGATCTATTTAATGCGATTGGAATATAAAACAGATTATTTTTTTGCTAGGCTTTAATGCGTTTTGCAGTTTTATTTTGTTTTTCTGAAATTATAACCAGTATTTCATGTATATTCCTAATGTGTTATCTACTGATACCTCAGAATATGTTGTCTCCAATTTTTAAAACGCTTTTAAAATAGTATTAAAATTACATCGATTAAAACTTAATTAAAATTGCAATCTACTCTTTTGTTCTTCTTGTGGTTTAGTTGCTGGCTTGAGGTTGCGAATTCAATTTGCAATACAGACGGCGTTATAATTAAATTTCGCGTCACAAAATATCACTTAGCCTGTTTTGGGAGACTAGGCTATTCAGGATACTTAGAACTTAATGCTACGTTTAATGTAACTGTCTAAAATGGTGTCAGAGTTTCAACAGAAATGTGTGAAGTGTGTATTTCAGACGCCAGCACATAAACCTACCTCAATCTTTCAAATTTCTGTAACAGATTCAACCTTATCACAATACTAGAAAGTTGATAATTGATTGGTAAAATTTAGTATATTTGCGTAGGTTGACCTGCTGGCTTCCGTATGTCATTGCTCAATCCTTAAATGGCTGGTGAACACAGTGAGTGTTTTATTCAGCTACTCCTAGTCAGACTGGAATACCCCAAAATAATTTCAAAAAAAGCCAGGCAACCATGCAAAAAAAAAAGCTCTAAACCTATTTTATTAAAACCCCAAACATTTTCCACAGTCGACAATCCATCGTCGACATTCATATCGAAAAAAACTTCAATTCCACTGACGAGTAGTACAAAATCAATCACATTGATTGGCCTATTCACAATATGCCTCTGTTTGTATACAAATTGAGGTTTTTCACTCCGCGCTCGAGGGAACAAGACAATTGCAATGCTGGATGGGCACTCCATCCCAGTAATTAGTAGAACGATGGAAGACAAGTGGGTATTCGCAGAAATTCATTATTTCTTGTTCTTGTTTCTTGCATATTGGCAGTAGGTAATATTGCATTTATAAATTGCACTTGTCTGTAAGGTTTTGTGGAAATACTAGCTTCTGCCAGTGGTTTCACCCGCGTCCCTGGTGAATCTATCCGCGTAGCCGGATAAAAAAAGCCTTTAGACTTCTTCGATAAATGGGCTTTCTAACACTGTAATAATTTTGTCAATCTGCTCTGTAGTTCCCCAGATAAGCGCCATCAAGCTAACAAACTCTAAAACTTTATAATATTTTTATAAGTATATGTAGATTTGTAATCTGTTAAAATAGGTGCATAAACTCAAACTGAAAAATTTATTCAAACTTGGCTGTAAAAAAGCACTTTTTGAACGTCAAATATTCCAAAAGACAGCCCCCAAAACGCCCACCCTTCACCACTTCCTATGTGTTTTTGCTGGGAAGAAGAAGTGGCGCAACAAACTCCCCAGCAAGTAAAATAGAGAGATGTAGCAAAAATCGTGTTAGGAATAAAACAATCCCTGTAGAATAATACAATATGATAATTTTATTCAATAAAATAACAAAGTTATGGCGTTGTGCAGTAGTGGACGGCAATATATTTGTATCTTTACAATTTTCTTTTGTCTTGCTGAATAAGCAAGCACACTCGAGCGAATGAACTGAAAATACTAACAGACACATAAAATATTTTTTTATGATCTCTTTGGCGATTTGCCAAATTAAACAGAATATTAGAAATTACACTTTAAATACGTAACTACTTTCTAATTTATTTATTACTAGTCCTCCTTTCAATTAATCTATGCTCGAAAAAAAACTGTTCGTTGGCGAAACCCCCTCAACCCTTTTTTTCGTGGGAAATCATCAAATGGTGAGGCTGGCTCCAGGGGGAGTGTCAGACTCTTACTGACTAAAACCCAATTCTGGAGGTTCCTGTGTGCCTGGGCTACGGAAACTCTTACGAACAACCCGCCACCCAGGCAGACCCCCTAACCACTCATGTGAGAATGATTGAAATTAGGTTTGACCCCATCACTCCCGAACTAAAATACCTGACGTACTTTTTGGAAGCCCCCTCATACGCAACGTAGCTCCAAGTTTAATTGGTAATATCATAAACTGAACCCAACAGCTTTGGGGCAGAGAAAATCTCAGACACATCTCAAGATACACGTCTGCACAGTAAAATAAAATAAACTTAATTTAGAAAACGTTATATTTTATGAGACGGCTCATGACTGGCCCGAGGTTTTAAGTTTGGAAGTATGCTCGTGTGTTCTTGGATGATATAAAATTGGATAAGAAATAAAATATTACTTATTTTATAGCCAAACCACTGTGAAGATTATTCATGTTTGCACCAGAAAATACTTTTTATCAAGAAGGGTATAGTAATTATTGGCATTTATTTTTCTAATAAAATGCTTATGTATTTCTTTACAAGCGTAGGTTTACCACGTCCTCTTTGCGAAGTTTAATATATTTCTGAATCCTGATCCTACATTTCAGCATTTTAGTTAGGCAAATAAAAATACTCGAAGCCATAATAAAATTATTTTTCCTTTTTCTCATTTGTTTTTAAATTAGAAATATATAGATGTTTATGTATCAGCATAATGTTTATGATCATAATCAGCTATTGTAACTACTATCACATACTAGAGTTCAACAATGAGCTGAGGTCACTCTAGCATAACTAGGGAAGTTAAGAACAAAACATTTATCTATTATTATAATATTGAGATATAAAACTGGTTATATCCAGTATCCCGCGGTTTCATAATGATCTTAAGGGACTACGAACCAACCAGATTAGACTCTACACCACAACTTCAAAATCAACCATTTTTAGTTTTAACCGATTTTTCAAAACGGATGAACTGATGAGAATATTTTTTTTATTTATTTATAGGTTTAACGGTATATACTTTTTTTTTATTTACAGACCTAGGTCCAAAAAGGTAAATGGAAGGGTCTGTCGCAAAATGTCTAGGTACTTCTCAAGAACGGATAATTCCCACTACAATTAATAATAATATCTTTAGATTAACCCAATATATCACTAGAATCAACATTTGGAGACGTAGATTTAAATCACTTATTAAACAAAAATGTGCTTTATACCTTATCGTGTTTTCGTATGTTCTAAGACACGACATAATCGTTGACGGGTCCATCGACACGATTGCACGGACCTCGAGGGGGAACAAAGTTCCTCCACGTACCTACTGCGTGAGAATGAGCTTTTAAATATTTGAGATCCGCACATCATAGTAAAGTATACCCCCAACTTTTTAGGTATTTAATATCTGGACGTGCAAGTCTTTTTTTTAATATTTGGTAGGTTCCTATGGATTTTTCTAGCCTAAAGGATAATAGGAGAACTATAATGGATGGATATCTAAAACGAAACAAACCTTTTTAGATCTCTTTACTGTATGAAGGTAGAGCGTATATTCACAGGTATAATTTTACTCATATACTCAGGGCCTGTTTCACCACCTACGAATAAGTTCCATTCAGTTTATTGGGTATACAATTTAATACAAATTCTGATCTATTTTAGAATTTATTCGGACAATATGCAACTAGCCCTTAATCAACTTATTTTTTTTTATTACAAATATGATTGATATGAATATGATTGAGCAGTCATTTCAACACTAAAAACTATGCGACACGAAGGTACGAGTACTTTATATAATATTATACCAGTATAAAGAATTTCCTTTATACAATCCACGAATGCAGCTGAAAATGCATGAAACAGCTACTATTTAAAACTGAAAACTGACCACAATCACCCACCATTGTATCCGCACAAACTGGCCGTCATCAAATTATGAACGTAACTGTGATTGGACGATTGTGTTTCAGAATACTCAACTACACGAAGCTTCGAAAAATACAAAGTAATAAACAATAATTTTAATGAAATATTCTGCAATTTGCTTTTTAATAAATATTATAGTTTTCACTGCAATTAATAGCGATGTTTTATAGGATTTTGTTAGTATTGAAACAAAAGAGGAATATTTGGTCCCTGAGTTCCGACCTTGGGGGTATTCAACTTTTAAGGGGTAGGTATAGTAAAGCCATTTTAGTTTTATATCCGAAATAAATCAGAGCAGTGAGCTGATTTTTGTAGGTATACACCTTCATCAGTCACGCTGATCAGTTTTTCACGACAATTCGCGAAATTTCTCGCGACCTATTGCTCAGAGGGATAAAGGTATAAAATAGGCCGTTACCTATTACCCAATGTTACCCTTTTATGAACTCTTATGAAAACTTAGTCACAACACAAACAAAATGTACCTGCGTAAAATAATTTTCCGAATTTTGTTTTTTTTTTTCAAAAACTAAGTACTTTGTTGGTACAAACGCGGTGTAGTTTTGCGCAGACTCCCAATTTGTGCTCGACTTAATAGCTTACGTGCATATTGCATCGGACCCATTTCGTGATTGGCTTTTTAAGTGTCTCCCTGGCTTTGCTTATTTTTTTAACTAAGCCAGCCTGACAATGGTACTGGGTACTCTGTTTTGTTTTCTGAGATAGTATTTAAGCTTTTTTTACAAACATTGTAAACTGTTATATAAATAAAAATAGTTTTTTTTTGACGATTTTACCCGCATCCTGAGAGTACGAGTTCTCTAAGAGGTCGGGTCAACATATAGGCTACATATTATCACGCTATCACCTACAGGCTGACTGCCTCGTTGGTCTAGTGGTCGCAAAGCGCGACTGCTGTGCACGGGGTCTCGGGTTCGAATCCCGGGTCGGGCCGAAATCGCTTTGTGGGTTTTGAGAAACTTTCATAAAGCAGCCTGGAGTCTGGAAGTTGGTGATTGATTCACCCGTGCATCGGAGAGCACGTAAATGTCGGTCCTGCGCCTGATCTCTCTCCGGTCGTGTCGGATTGCCGTCCCATCGGACTATGAGAGTGAGGGAATAGAGAGTGCACCTGTGTCTGCGCGAATGCTTGTGCACTATAATATGTCCTGCGCAGCTGGCTGATCTCCATAAGAGAGAACGGCCGCCGTAGCCGACAATCGGCCTGGATGCCATCATCATCATCACCTACAGGGGAGCAGCTGTGAATCTTTATTCGCGGACGGCGTCGCGGGTAACAGCTAGTGTATTAATAAATAAACTGAAGATTTTGTTTGCTTGAATGCAGTCATTTCAGGAACTACTAGTCTGATTTGCAAATTCTTTCAATGTGGGCTACTTTTATCCAGGTGCATGAACCATTTTTCATGGGACATGGGTGACATGGCAGTAAAATGGCAGAAACTAGTGTCAAATAAAAGTGTAGGGGTGCTTTCAGGCCCAAAGGCTGCCTATAAGAATGATCCTGTTAATCCTTCAGTTATGGGTCATTTTATTGTTTTGTATTGCTATTGTTTCCAGTATTTTCTATTGCTTTTGTCATTAATGCAATGCAATTATGAATTGCACGTAAAAACCTCAATTACTCCGTTCAGTATTTTCCTGTTATTGAACCTGATGGTTGATTCTCTGATAGCTCTGAGAGTTGTAGCTTAGTAGATCTATTGATTATACATCTTCCTTTTTTGAAATAGGTTGATGTCAGTGTAATAGACATTTTTATTTTTAGTTCAATTTAAATGATATGAAATTTGTAATATATCATTGAATATTAATTAGTGTTTGTGTATAAACTTTCCTTTTTTTTCTCCAATAGGAAGCTATACATACAAACATTATAAAGAGGTAAGGTAAGAATAGTTCTTTTTTTATATATAAACGCAAGTGAGGTTGTGGGCTACTCCATGCCCAAGAGATGAAGGGTTTACAAACCAAAATGGAACAACTGTTTGGTAGTGAAGTAAGTAAAGATTAATTAATTTATGACTTTAAGGAAAGGAAGAGCAGAAAGTTTAGTATTTTTTCATGCTTAAGAATTAATTAATTAAACTTATTCGAGAGTGAAATTCACATTTAGCTTTGGAGATGGCTAGTGGTAGGTAAAACTTTACATGTATTTATTTAATAAAAAAAAGTTGCCAAAAACTTTTTCTAACCTAAATAATCAATCAAAAGTTAGGCTATAAAAGTATTTACAACTTATAAAACTTCAGTAAATACCATTTTCTATACACATAATTTTCATAAATAGTTGTTACTGCGCTTAAACAATGTAAATTTGATTCATTAATGATAATATCAAGGAAATTTGCACATTTTTAGTTAAATTTTATTTAGAGAAGAATACAAAATTGTACTCACCTAAGGCCATTATTGCGGTGGATCCACTTCGCTTTAAAGCCGGTGGCCAATTTTCATGAACACTGCACCTCTAAATATTTTTGTTTTCAAAATATTCTGCGAAGGAATTGCACTTCAACATTCTATTTCTATGCATTCCATGGCCTATTTATTTGAAAAGATGGTTTATCAAGCAATTGTTTGACATTGCAAGAGTGAAATTGAGACGATAGTGAATTTGCTGGTGTGAAAAAGAGATAGCAGTTATGAAATTATTTACTTCCACTTCCTAGTTTTTTACATCTGAGTAAGATATGCAAATGCAAGTGCAGTTGTGGGCTACCACATGACCAAGAGATAAAGGGCTCAATGAACCTATATGGAACAAGGGTATGGTAGTGAAGTAAGAATCTTCCACTAGAGCTGGCGATGGAAAGCGACTGTCATGTTATGACATTTAGAGATGACAGTTGACAACTTGACGCTTACATCGTTGTGTTGTTTATTGTGGGTCGTTGCTACAGCAGTTTCACAAATTCATTAAAATTAAAACTGGATTTCGCGTGAACGTAATACGTACGTCATACAACATGTAATTATAATACGTGGGGTCTTAATTTTAAACTTTGCTTGAATATTCATATCGTTCACTCGTTAACTGATTGTTTGTGAACTGTTATCAGGTATCGTGCGGTGCTGTTAAGTGATAGTTTTTATCTAAGTAAATACGTTTGTAGTAATAGATTAAGATAATCTATTATTTAAAACATTAAAATTCTAAGATAAAGCGCCCACCAATAGCGAATTAAGTATTACAGTTGACTTTGTACCCAAATTCTATAGGCTCAGTTCAAAGGTTTGCGAGAGTGTAGCAGTGCGTGAAAAATTCGTAGGAATTTTGTGTAAAAATTTCTATTCCCTATCGAAATGGATAAGCAACAAGCTATTGATGAGCAACTGAAGAAGTATTTTCCTGATCTGCCCAGTGGACCATTAGATAATTACAGAAAGAAAGCATCCTTCAACTGGCGCCGCATGAAACTTGTTTACGATACTCTGAACACGATAAAATTGAAAGTAAGTGGCTATTCCAATTATTCAACTTATATAAAATAATATTTTATTCATATTTTTAGTTTAATTTTATTATTCATGGTTTATTATTTATACAAACTTAATATCTCATAATATATAAACACACATATATAAATTAAACTTAAAATATGGCATATAACTTCGTAGAATATTTCTTGAAGTACAAGATTGGTTCTCATGGAGAGAAAAAAAATATATTGCCTAAATATTATTAAAAAAGAAAATAAAGAATCAACTCCCAGGCAATACCAAGGGTCAGCTAGTATTAGATAAAAGTTTATTGCACCTTAGTAACATTTCGTTAGTTCTTATTATTTAATATTTAGTTAAACATTAGCTTTAAGTATATCTATGCTCTTACTAATATTCTGTGGGAACTACTTATCTGAATAAATCCATTGTCCTCCACTGATTATAATCTATTACCTTGCAGTTAATAAATTAATTCTACTTAGTTATTTTTAATATCTTTATTTTTAATTATTTATACCTATTAGTATGGGGTGTGTTCCCCAAGTTCAATACTCAATAAGGTGTATATACACGGTGTCACACTCTGGGAATCAACATACCATAATATGCAGAAAAAATAAAGTCAATAATCACACTCACAAAATTAACAGCCTCAGAAACTCCGAAATGTAACCTTGTGTAATAATATATTTAATAATTTTCAGCATGATATATGGAGTTTCATGGAAGGTCACCCGCTGTTCAAGCACACGGAGGCTACCCGCGTCCTGGATGATGAGAGGCACATCACCACAAAGAGGATGTATACCATCTACAATGAACAGTTTTTGCGATTTGAAAAGGTAAAAGAAAAGAATCTGTGTATAGAATAATATATAGGGTGACTGGTAATTAATGACCGATATTTAAACATGTGATTGTACTCATGATTACTAACAACTTTTCCAAAGAATCTTTTTTTGTTATTTTTTTTATCATTACAGCAAAACTCAAATTTCGCGAGCGCCGTCGCCCGATCATCTGTTAGCGGCGAGGCCCCGCGCCCGCGTTGGTAGTAATTTTGCTATAATGATAAAAAAAGTTTCTTTGGGAAAGTTGTTTGTAATCATGAGTACAATCACATGTTTAAATATCGGTCACTAATTGCCAGTCACCCAATATAATGTTGTTACTATACCAGTTTGC
Source organism: Heliothis peltigera (assembly GCA_958496145.1). Classification (NCBI taxonomy): domain Eukaryota; kingdom Metazoa; phylum Arthropoda; class Insecta; order Lepidoptera; family Noctuidae; genus Heliothis; species Heliothis peltigera. The sequence goes on along the minus strand of OY292326.1, from coordinate 1,148,981 downwards.
AATGTAGTGCAAAATTTATTCAGGGTCATTTGCCTCTTAAAACTGAACAGTCATTTATTTCTTAACCACATAAATCCAACCAGCTGGTGCTATATATGTACTGTAATAATTTAAATATAATTATCGTATTACAAAAAGGCTACATTTATTGGAAAATATAAAAATTATAAGGGCTATATTTACAAACTTAATAAAACTATATACAAAAAAAAAGGAGACAAATTAAAATAATGCATCAAAAAAATCATCCGCATCACTGTCAGCGGGGATCGTGCCCAAAAGGCTGGCCACAATGCCTCGTTGGATGACAATGCTGATTCGTTGGCCAAGGTATTGGCCAGGCCTTTGGTCACGAGTGGACTCTTAATGCTAGTTTAAGCTTGCGGCTTCACCCGAACCTTGTAATGCACACCCAGATAAAAAAAAATAGTCTAGTAATAGTACCTTTTCCTAATAAATGGCTGGGCACTGAAATACTTATGCAAATCATACTAGTAGCTTTGTGAGATTAGCACATTCAAGTTGTAAAGGAACAAAATTGTCAGCTTTATAATGGAAGTATAGATAAATCTTGGCATAGGTCAGTAGTAGTTCACAAGCTTCTATTTTAAGTTCCAAGTTAACTTTAAGTGATAATACACATGACATAAGACGATACAATCGTGGCAGTGGTCTGACGATTTGGTAGTAAATTAACTGATTTGCATATTGATAATGGTCATGACCCTCTTGTTTATTAAATTCATGCATGCATGCCGACCCAATAATAATGTGGGATTCTATTTAAATAGCTGTTTAGATTAACATTATTAATTAAAAACTAACTTAACAACATTAACCGAATAGTTTTGCTTAATTCATTGTGAGCAACTTTTTATATCTTTTGCTTTACCTACATGATAAAATAAAAGAACTATCCTTAAAAATCAAGAAACAAACGAATTTTCTGAGAAGCATTTTATTTTTACACTAGCTTCCACTATCGGTTTCACCCGCATCCCGTAGGAACTACTTCATGCACCCGAATAAAAAGCATCCTATAGCCCTCCTCGACAAATGGGCTATCTAGATCTACATTGAAGGATTTTTCAAATCGGACCAGTAGTTATTGAGACAGCGTTCAAGCAAACACAAACTCCTCAGCTTTATAATATTGATATAAATGTTTTACTAAATGCAATGATCTCCTTGGGACTTTATCGGCATACACAATGCAATAGACCCTTATTGGAAAGGACAGGAATACTTTCTCTTCTCACAGCTCCTTCTCTCTTGAACTCTTTAGTTAAATATCTTCGTAGTACAATTTAAATGCTACCTCAACATTGAAATTATGAAAATGTCCATTCCAGATAGCCGAAGACCCAAAATCATTTCAGGCTGAAAGTGAGGCCCTATTCATGTTTGACAGCTCTTTAGCTGTCAAAGTGTCATTGACCTTCCGCATGTTCAGCAATGCTATCCAGGGCAATGGCAAGGGTCATCATTTCCACCTCATTGAAGATGTGGAGAAAGCCAAGATTGGGGGGTGTTTTGCACTGACTGAAGTGTCTCATGGGTCCAACGCTAAGGGTATGAGGACTACAGCTACTTATGTACCAGAGAAGAGGCAGTTTGTCATGCATAGTGCTGATTTTGAGGCTGCTAAGTGCTGGGTTGGATCTCTGGGTAAGCATATTTATTTATATGAGAAATGTGAAAGTCTGAAATCGTTTTAACAGAAATTCAGGATGACAAAAAAATTTACCGACCAATAGTAGTAACCGCTATGTTTACGTGAAAGGCTGAGAATGCTGACCTTATTTCTTTAATGAATATGAATTTATAATAGGTTGAACCGCTGATTCACTTTAGCTCCTTACAGTATACAGGTATTTAGGTATTGTTTTATCAAATATCAAGGTTCAATTTTGCTTTTATAAAAGTAGAAAGAAAAACATTTAGGGACACAATAAAAGACAATAACAATCAATATATATTGTGCGTAAGTAGTTCAGTAAGTAGATCCAGTGCAGCAATATGCCTAACAGCTAAGACCTGACACTGGTTTTCAAGTGGATCTAAGAAAAGTTGACGGTTTTCAAGAGTTTAAATGTAAATTCCAGGGAAATGCGCGACCCATGCGATAGTGTACGCTATGCTGGTGTCTAAAGGCAAGAACCATGGACTCCATACGTTTGTGGTGCCGATCCGTGACCCCAAAACCTTGAAGCCCTATCCCGGCGTCATTGTGGGGGACCTCGGCGAGAAGATTGGCCTTAATGGTGTTGATAATGGGTAAGAGCTATGGGGGTTTAAGTTGTTAATGTAACTTAAGTGTTTTGCTGAATTAAATCCTGAGTGAGTTGGTATACAAGGCCCAAATTCACCCCCGTAGGCCCGAGGCCTGACGGAACTGTGGGTTGTTCTGTTCGCAAGAGTTACCGTGGTCCTGGCAGACACATAACTACATAAGGAACATAGGGGGTCTTAGTCAGTACGAGTCTGACACTCCCTCCAGCTGAACCCACAGCAGGAGGGGTCATTTGATGATTTCCCACTAAAAAAGCCCAAATTCACCAACTACAGGTTCAAAACATTGCCATACACGAGTGTTAGTATGACCTTGCCGAAGTCTATTTTGTTCGAGAATAGTAGCATTGCTAGCATAGCTATTGTGGTCGCCACAAGTGCCTATCTGCGCTTTTCGCATACAAGGGTCAACTAAGTTACTTATTAAAATATAAATCTAAGGTGCATACTTATACTTTTCTCAGATTTGTGATGTTCAACAACTACCATTTGCCGAAAGAGGCGGCGCTAGACAAATTGGGCGGAGTCAACGATGCTGGGGACTATGAAACGCCTTTTAGAGATCCTAACAAGAGGTTTGGGGCCGCTCTGGGGATTTTATCAGGTGATAAATTACATTATTTAGTAGCCAACTTCTAGTTCTAACCATTTCATATATAATTCCGCAGAAATAATTTTATTTTTAACCTTAAACTCATTTTTTTTCAAGAATTAAATATATTTTTGACCGTTTTGGTAGAAGATGTACATATGTAACTTGACTTCATTTAACTGGCTAAGTTACTTTGGAAGAATAATTAGATTTCCGCCGAAAAAAAACTTACAGAGAACATGTTACAAAGCTGAAGAACTTGTTTGAACGGGATGAAACTATAAGCCTGATTAGAAAAAAAAAACATTTACTTCACGGAATGTAGGTAAACCGCGGCAACCAGCTGGTCTTAATAAAAATAATTCTGTCCTAGGTGGTCGTGTCCACATAACAGCTATATCCACATACTACCTACAGAAGGCTATTGTGATAGCCATCAGGTATTCCGCCGTGAGGAAACAGTTCGGCCCTGAAAATGCTGCAGAGGAGACACCTGTATTGGAGTACCAACAACAGGTAATGTATTCTGCCTAAACTGTTGGTGCACTTTTGATGGTCTTTTTTGGTTCTTATGTAAGAACAAAGTAAGAAATATTTTATATCCACATATTCAAATGCATATGACCTAATTTCAGTGCCGTAGCTAGCATGGGTGGCACAATATGCGAGTGTTCTAGGTATCACCCACAAAAATCAATATAAATTGACACCTGGAGTGGAACCGGCGAAAGATGTCTTGCAGTGTTACACAGGGTCGGTTTCAGTAAACTCCGGGTGGCACCGCTTGGGGGTGCGGTCCGCCCCCACGTTCCCTCTAGCAACTGCCTACATTCACAGTTGCAAAAAGTAGATCAAGAATAATTTATAGAAACTCCATAGAACATAGGAGAAGTAAGCAAATCGTATGTCTGTATTTCATGGTTTTGTCGCCAAAAAAATATATATTAGGAAAGAACTTTAAATCTTATCGAGGAAAGCCATATCTTACTTGAAGCATTCCTTATAATACAGATTTCTTTGAAACATATACTTATTTAATTGTGACTTAACGAATTTATATTATTTAATTGCAGCAAATACGTCTGCTACCGTACCTGGCAGCCACATACGCTATGAAGATATTCTCTGTTTGGCTCGGTTTCACTCACATCAATATGGCTATCAGTAACTTTATGGGTGAGTTGGGGTAGTGTTATCCTCTAATCTAGTTTAAAAAAAAATGCCTTGTTGGACTCTTTTATAAAACCTATCAACCGAAATAATAATTATTTGTGATGTTTTGAAGTCGTGGTGGCCTAGTGGTTAAAGCACCAGCCTTTCGAGTATGAGGGTGTGGGTTCGATTCCAGGTCAGGCAAGTACCAATGTAACTTTTCTAAGTTATACGTACTTTCTAAGTTTATCTTGGACACCAATAACTGATTAAAGGTGAAGGGAAACATCTCGAGGAAACCTGGACTATAAAGTCTGAAATCACCAACCCGCATTGAGCAAGCGTGGTGATTAACGCTCAATCCTTCTCCGTGGGAGAGGAGGCCTTTGCCCAGTAGTGGGACGATAAAAAGGCTGTGATGATGATGATGATGTGATGTTTTTAGGAGAGGATAATAACGCGGCGGCGCGTGGTATAGAGTTGCACGCGCTGTCGTCGGCCATCAAGCCACTGTTCGGCTGGACGTCGCGCGACGGCATACAGAACTGCAGGGAGGCTTGCGGAGGTCACGGATACCTTAAAGGTAAGTTCCATGATTATATACATCATCTACAGTACTTAATTCAAGCCTAGCGAATGCAAAACAGATAAAAAAATCTTTATTGCGCGTGCACATGTATCACATAGTTGAGGTAAGACAAAATTATTTGACAATCGTGAAGTCAGTCTAGAAGATAACTACAGAGTAGGAAACACAGGTCTATACAACTACAACATTCTTGCAAAAAATATACCTACAATATGCACTTCGGATCGCGTTTTTATGAAACTTTACAGTAGCAATATAATTTTAAACCTAATTTTAGGACAAACTAGTATCACCTACATAGGTTCAACTAGTTCTTACTATACGCGATAGGATTACCTGGTATAAACTAGTCCAAAATAATTCATCCTAAGCCTGAAAGAAAAAACCAGCTTAGACTAGGCCAAACTACTTTATCCCTATATAAATACACAAACTCCAGAATAAACTAGTTTGGCTTAGCCTAAACTCGTATATCCTTTCAGAAGACTAGAAACAGAATAAACGTCAGTTATAACATCTCTATCCTTGAGCAAAACGATTCGAATGTTTATTGGAACCGGATAATAATTACATTACGTAAAACCACTAACAAAATATCCGGAACTCTCCAGCGGCAGCCATAGGCGATCTTCGCAATGACAACGACGCGAACTGCACATACGAAGGAGAGAACAGCTTGCTGCTGCAGCAGACCAGCAACTGGCTTCTCAACGTGTGGGCGCGGAGGAACACCCTTACGGCTGGCGACTCCCCCCTTAACTCTCTTCAGTTCTTAGAAAATGTTGATCAACTGCTGAAGGAGAAATGCTCGTGGAAAACCATCGACGATGCTGTGGAACCTTCCAGTAAGTTATATTCAATTGACTTCTCTCTTCAGTTTCTTGAATATGTTGAGTAACTGCTACGGGAGGAATACCATAGAAATGCTATAGATCCTTCTAGTAAGGGCTTTGTCGCAAAATTACCACTTCTCAAAATGACTACAGATAGCAAAATCTCCCTTCATCAGAATGTTCCTTCCGCAAAATGTTTCTTCAAACAGACATTTCTTCCTTTCATCAGTAAAAAGACTGGTCAGGAGTTAGTAGGTGTACAACACACCTACAATACACCTACTGTAGTAATTTACTACAATTATTATTAATATAAAAGGTTATAAAAGCGAAAGGGACATTTTGCTACCTATAGTCATTTTACGACAGAGCCCTAGTCTACTATTAAATTATTAATTAATTCGGCTAACCTGCATTGAGCAAGCGTGGTGATTAACGCTCAATCCTTCTCCGTGGGAGAGGAGTAGTGGGACGATAAAAAGGTTGTGATGATGATGATGATTAATTCCCTGTGTTCATAAGTATTACTTATTACAGATCTCATAAAAACATACAAATGGCTAACCGCGTATGTGCTAAAGATGACTGCTGAGAAGGTTGCCGAGTTGAAGAGCCAGGGCAAAGACAACTTCGCCGCGAAGAACGAATCGCAGACATTCAACGCTGTTACCCTTTCTATCGTCTATGGGGAGGTACGTATACTTATGTCACTGTTTAGTAAGTTGCGCAAAATTTTGCGCATCTTTGCGCAATACTTTGCGCATCTTTGCGCAAAAATGAGGCGTTAGCATATTGATTTTTAACTGTCATATGATTTCCAAGACTTCTAATTTATTGTCTAGCATTCAATGGATTAGCCTTAAGACGATATTATGACAAAAATTCGTCTACTAATAAAAGTAATTATTATTGGTGACAACTACATAAAAATCTTTGATTGACTATTGTGAACAATAAAGTAGTATAAGCCAGTAAGTCTGACGCCAGTCTAACCAAGGGGTATTGGGTTGCCCGAGTAACAGATAGGCAGTCGATCCATGTAAAACACTGGTACTCAGCTGAATCCGGTTAGAATGGAAGCCGACCCCAACATAGTTGGGAAAAGGCTCGGGAGATGATGATGATGACATATTTTCATCTATAATTGTAGTGATTGTAAATAAATACCTTGTTTTTCTTACAGAATTACGTGTTAAATCACTTCTACAAGTCAGCAGTAGAGTACGAAGACGCAGGTTGTCGCGCCGTGTTGCTGAAGCTCGTGTCTTTATATGGAGCTTTCTTGTTGGAGAAGCACCTGGCAACACTGTACATTGTAAGTGCGAATGTTTTTACCTCCCAATAAATAAAGTGATTAAGCTATTTGAGTTATTAAACTGTTATTGTCTGACTTCGTAGACGGTTTGTAAAATTTGTTTGCTCTGTTTGAGGGTGATACAAGTGAGGTGAAATTTAGTATGGAGTTAAGTTAGTACAGGAGACGGTAGCTACCTAATGTGATGGTACATAAATTAGTTTTCTAACATAGTAACTGCTAGTTTTCCATTTTCATTATCGGATTAGATTGGATTCCAAATTATTTAGTTCAAATACAGTGTCCAAAAAACATGTACCTATATTTATGTTTAAGCAAAACATAACTTAATCGTATGGCAATAGAGTTGAAATTTCATAATACGAAATTGAATAGGTAGTAGGTTTTTGTTTTTGTGCTAACAGGCGATAACATTGGAATTCCAACTTTGTTGCCATAATGTTTAGTTATATTTTTGCTCGTCCTCTAAATATATCAAGCTGTGCTGGCCATCAGTGGAGACCGGACCTAGTGACTCACCTAGTGGTCAAAACATAAGCTAGGATAAAATAAAAGTGTATAAATATGTGCAGGGCGGCTACCTGTGCGGGGCGCAGGGCGCGCTGCTGCGCGCGGGGCTGGTGCGCGCGTGCGCACTGGCGGCGCCCGACGCCGTGGCGCTGGCCGACTCGCTGGCGCCGCCCGACTTCTGTCTCAAGTCCGTGCTGGGGATGGCGGACGGAGAGGTCAGTATTAACATAAGCAGAATAAAATAAATATAATTGATGACTTAAACAAAACCGCAGTTATGTAGCGAACAGACAGATACTGCGGATTGCTTTTTTATTATTTATCGTAAACAAAATTACAAGAGGAAGGTCTGTATTGAACTACTTGTATGTATTTTTGTACATATATATTTTTTTATTATCACAGGCTTACAAACACATCCAGTCCAGCGTGATGACGTACCCGGGGTCAATGACCCGGCCCGAGTGGTGGAGGGACGTAGTCTACTGGCAGTCTTACGCGCCATCCAAGCTATAAACAACCTTACAAGCCTATCAATAAAGTCGAAAATCAACTGTGCATAATATTGTATACTCACTATTTTTTACTGTTAAGTGTAGAGTACTCATTTTTGATGAGCAATGGATTTATGGAAATGTTGTTGTTGGTAACACTGACTCTTTGGTATTGCCAGAACCAGATTAACGTTGACACAAAAACTGGCTGATATTATATTGCTCAATATTAATATAATTCTGGCTCTTTCTAACAATGTTACAAGCCAGAATAATAGTTGTGATCATAATAAAAATATAAATACGCATAATAATTGTTATTAATACTTAGGTAATATTTTTATACAATGTTATTTTTTTTTTTGTTAATGGTGGAGATATTATTTTTTATACAGGGTTACCTATATAATATAATAAAATTTTATACATAATCTACTGTTGTTTTTAATTCTAACCTAAAACCTTAGGAATAGAATATACGCAGTTCAAATCAATCGTAACAATTATTTTAGTAAGTACATATATTCATGTCTTAAGATAAAACTATACTTTCTATGTGGATGGGTTTCATTCATTCATTTCAAGTTGTTAAAGTAAGCTAAGCATGCTATTGATTAACTCTGTCATAGATAAGTAGGTAGGTACAGACGACAGCACATCAAGCTACAAAAACTGACCGAAATTGACAAAATTTCCCAATCAACTGTGAACCATATTCTTCAGTAATAAAAGTAGAACATCTATTTAGGAAATTTAACACTTTGTAGTAACTTGATGTGCTGGCATCTGTACCTTCAAATTAACCAAAGTTCAAGTTAATGTGGGCACCCAAATACACCCATGAAACACATATAAATTGAATTTGTTATTGGAAAACAAAATAGGACCATAATTGGGTTTTACATACGTAATGAACGCGTCAGTCAATGCGCACGGAACTTGTAAATCTAATTTGGTTTTACACAGAACTATTTAATTCTTTCTTTAGTGGACTGGGTTGGGCTAATGACACGTAGCAGTGCAAAACATGTTTAAAATAATCATATTATTCTGTTTCTTTACCGCGTAAGTATTTATTTAATCATAATTATTTATCTGTTAATATTAATTAAAATCGGGATACTATAACAAAGTATATTATGTATGAGTGAGAGGATCAACATGGCATACCCATAGGTAGTGCTTCGGAGTAGCCACCTAAACAAAATCTTCCGATTTCTTTCTTCTAATCTTGAACCACCCAAACTTAGGTTTTTTTAACCTATGGGTATTATTTATTATGGCATCAAGACAATACCACGCTCTCAGATGAGACAATTCGGTACGTTGACCCGAGCAAAGTTAGCCTACCTATCTCTTGTTACACTAGCGTAATTACATTCACGTCACGCTTAGGTCATCCTTTGCTTTTTTTATCGGGGGGAAATCCTCATGGACTATCCTCCGCCTAGGGAGAGGCGGAGGGGTGTGCCGGACTCTTACCGGCTAAAACCACCCCGGTGTCTCCTCGCACGTGTGCGCGGGGCCTCGGGAATCCAGATTCTTCCGCAACCCCGTAGGTCGTCCTTTGCTTACGTCAACGTACAAAATTATCTGTGTTCCGCACGCGTGGTGAACCTTTTAATAAATCTCTGATTTCAGGGTAAAGCTCGACTCGTTTCCTATACTCAAAGACCTACACGAGCGTAAAGACTTGGAGTATGTTCTGATCGACCTCATCAATGTCCTGAGGAAGGAGTACGAGGTGACCTGCATAGCTATAATATGCGACGAGGTGTATCTCAACGTCTTTGGTGGACCATTGTTTAAAAGAACAACATCTGTTCCTTATGTTATGGTGGGTATGAATTATAAAACCAACAAGTTGAGACCAAATAACCTTTATTTTCGTGGGAAATCATTAAAGCACCCCTCCTGCTGAAGGTGCGTCGTAGTCTTACTGAAATCCACTATGTTTCTTTTCCTTCTGGAGGTCTTTAAGTGCCAGGGGCACGGTAACTCTTGCCAACAACCAGCAGCCCCGGCAGAGGCCAAATAGTCTCTTGTTTATAATATTTTTTTTATTTCAAGACCGTTGTTGAAGATTATGAGGACCTGTTATCTCCGAATTTCGTCACGTTAGAGTCACTGAGAGCAGCGAGGAAGGAAGGTTGTAATGTTTACGTCATACTCCTTGCTAATGGCCTGCAGGCATCGCGGCTGCTGAGGTTTGGAGACAGGTAAAGATGCTTTATGAGATTAAACAAAAAAATATTGCTATAAAATATCTATTACTATCTCATCGATGGCAAGGGATAATGTGGTCATAGGTGAAGCATGCTTGCCTAGAACGTAGCTTTCAGAAAACATAGTCTCCAGGGAATCCTTAGCTATGTACACAATGAACGACTTCTAAGATCATTTTGTGCGAATAACTGAGATGCCATACGTCTAGTAGGAACACTTTATTACAGCCGTCTGAAATAGGTCTGAGGTACTTATTTCAACCGTATTTTGCAGACATCGCATTCTCGACACAAGAGCCAAGTTCATAATGCTGCATGACTTCAGACTGTTCCACAGCGAACTGCATTTCATATGGCGAAGAATAGTCAACATCATATTTATAAAACGCCATAACAAAATGACGGGCGTTGCAAATAGCAGGCCGTGGTTCGAACTGTCCACCGTTCCATTCCCTAACCCTATTAAAGGCGTATTTGTACCCAGAAGGGTTGACATTTGGAAGAACGAAAACTTTCACTACAAACGACCCCTGTTTGCGGATAAAACGAGTAACTTGAATGGGGAGGTATTGAATGTCGTGTATTTGGATCACGTCCCATCTGTTGTGGTGATGAAAAATAACGTCAGTACTAAACTGGGTGGCGTTGAAGTTGAAGTGAGTGAAAAACTTTCAGCATGTCGAAGAATTTTGTTGAATTCTATACTAATATTATAAAGCTGAAGAGATTGTTTGTTTGTTTGAACGCGCTAATCTCCGAAACTACTGGTTCGATTTGAAAAATTCTTTCAGTGTTAGATAGCCTATTTATCGAGGAAGGCTATAGGCTATATACCATCACGCTAAGACACTCGGGAGCGGAGCAGTGACCAAAGATGCGGGTGAAACCGCTGGGGACAGCTAGTCACTAAATAAACTTCAAGTATACTGACGATGTGTTACAAAATTCCAGATATTACACACACTAGCGGAGAAAATGAACTTCAAACCAAGAGCGTATCAAGCAGCAAATGCCGAAATGCACAAATGGGGACAGAAGCAGCCAAATGGCTCCTTCTCTGGTCTGTTAGGGGAGATGGTCAGCGGGAAAGCAGATGTGGCGTTAGGGAACCTGCAGTACACGCCCTACCACTTGGAACTGACTGACTTGAGCATACCGTACACCTCTCAGTGCTGGACTTTTCTAACCCCCGAAGCGCTTACTGACAATTCTTGGAAAACCTTAATTTTACCGTTTAAGTAAGATGTTATAAGTCTATATTATGTATCTATAATACATATATACTTACTTCATGGTAGGCTCGAGGACTACTTAAGGTAGATGATTGGTGATGGTAACAAAATTCAACAAAATGGTATTTTTTAGAGATTTTACCTAACTCATCATCAAATATGAGGCGTGATCTTATCATTCGCGCTAACAATACACAGCAAAGTATTTTTTTGTCACACTTGTTTAACTCCGAAAGTTATGAAGAAATTTTACACGATAAACTTTATAATTCGTTATACATACCTATAACAATATTTACAACTTCTGCTGCTATATAAAACTATAACGGTACTGGTCAATTACTTTCAGGCTGTACATGTGGATTGCCGTACTTCTAGTATTGCTGATAACTGGGACCATCTTCTATGGACTAGCAAAAAATCATATGAATCTACAGGAATACAAAAATAAGTCCAAATCAAAACGCAGAAACAGTGACGATGAGAGTTCGTATAGTTTGTAATTTGAAGTCAATAATGTGTCTAAACTATACTTAGAAAAATTTTGATTACTTACAGATGCAAAGCCTGGATTGTACCTGTTCGGAGAAATAATAAACAGTATTCTGTATACATACGGGATGCTGCTTGTCGTGTCGTTACCTAGGCTACCGATGGGCTGGTCGATTCGACTCCTAACTGGCTGGTACTGGCTCTACTGTATTCTTCTTGTCGTCTCCTACCGAGCCAGCATGACCGCTATACTCGCTAATCCAGCCCCTAGGGTTACAATTGACACGCTCAAAGAGCTGATCGACAGCAAAGTAACTTGTGGAGGCTGGGGAACACAGTCCAAAAAGTTTTTTGAAGAGTCTCTAGACGAGTACAGCCAGAGAATCGGCGACAAATTCGAGACTATTGACGATCCCATGGAAGCGGCTAACAAAGTAGCTCAAGGGGTGTACGCTTACTACGACAACTCAGATTTTCTCAAGTACATCAGTGTTATAAGGAAAAATTCTTTCATGGATCCAAATCAGAATAATACAACCAATAACACTGAAGTGACTGCACAAAAGGAAAACGAAAGGAATTTGCATATCATGTCCGACTGTGTGGTGAACATACCTATATCAATAGGTTTTCACAAGAACTCTCCTCTGAAGCCCTTGGCTGATATTTATATGAGGAGAGTGGTTGAAGTTGGGCTTGTGGAGAAGTGGCTGAATGACGCCATGTACCCAATACAGACTCTTGAAACTAATGAGGATGAAGTCAAAGCTTTGATGAATCTAAAGAAACTCTATGGTGCCTTCATTGCACTAGCTATAGGATACTCACTCAGCACCATTTGCTTGATAGGAGAATTAATTCATTGGCATATCATTGTGAAACGCGACCCTAACTTTGACAAATACGCTCTCCACTTATATTACCTGAATAAAAATAAAAAACACTAGAATATATTTCAGATCATGTATTTTAAAATTATTTACATTCAACAACATGTTAATCGCATGGTAAAATAAATATTTTTATTCAGTCATGTTAAGTCTTTTACTTTTATTGGTACCTATAATTAGCATGTCGACCTTGATTATTGAATTATTCTATTATAGTAAAATCTGAATCATCATTATAAAATTTCTAAACTAACACAATTAATGAAAAATATCATTACAAATCATGAAAAATTGTTATTTAAATTTCTGATAGGTACAAATTATGTTATTAATCTATTACATAGCTATTTTTGTTCAGGATTAAAGGCAGGCAGTTGAGCTCCCTCGGGTGCATTCTCAGTGATCCAAGGATGCTGTAATACATTTGTCAACGGCAGTCTTTGTTCCGGATTGATAACTAACAATTTACCCATTAAATCTTTTGCTTTTTCTGATATAAATTCAGGATACTTAATTATTACATATCTTATCTTCCTGTATGTTTGGTGGGAGTCCTTAGCATCAAACGGTGGCAGGCCAACAAGTAACTCGTAGCATAGCACACCAAGGCTCCATATATCGACAGCATAACTGTGGGGCTTCCCTTCTATCATTTCTGGAGATAAATAATCAAGTGTACCACACAAGGTCATCCTTCTAGATGATGGTGAGTGGACGGACCAACCAAAGTCAGCAATCTTCAGTTCCCAGTTGTGGCCAATGAGTAAGTTTTCTGGTTTTATATCACGGTGAATCACTTTTTTCATGTGGCAATACACTAGCGCCTTAGTCAAGTCTCTGATATATATAGCTACAGTTTTCTCGTCAAAACGTTCGCGTTCCTTCAATAATTTATACAAAGAACCGTGTTTAGCGTATTCGAGAATTAAATAAATACGTTTCTCATCGTGAAAGTATCCATACATACGCAAAATATTCGGGTGACGTAGCCTGCACTGTATCTCCACTTCTCGCCGCACCTGATGTTCAATTTCCGAATCTAATATTTGACTCTTGAAAAGTACCTTCAATGCAACCACATAGTGAGACTCCTTTTCACGTGCTAAGTACACATTTCCAAATTTTCCTTTCCCTAGCGGACGGCCTAGGTCGAAATCTGAAAGGGACCATGACTTCTTCTTATCATCGTTCTTCCCAACTCCAATATACTGACTCGCTGATTGTTGTTCTTTGTTTTCGGTGACTTTAAGTGTTCGGCTGACTGGGGCAGCTGGGATTTTGAAACTATCCATGGGCATTTTTTGAGCGTTTACGTTACAGCCGCAGCCTGACCGACCAGCGGTTGGCGGACGGTTTTCTTTACAACCACATTTATTAATGTTCATCGTCACAGATTGTTTCTACAACTTCAAATATTTTCTGCTTTTTGTGAATTCAATTCAAACTGCTCAATAACGTATTTAACACAACTGACAAGGTCAAAATCAACTGTTCTCCTATTTAAATGTTGCTATTGTATTAAACGTAATATTTCAAAAGAATAGTAGAAATTTTTGATGATTTCCCAGTTTATTTACTTTGAAGATGAAAAAATATTATTTAAATGCATAGTTATGTTCTATATCACATAGGTATATTATTTTATTTGGAGAAAGCACTACTAAATTTAGTGGTATGTATTCAACATGATAAGTGGTATGGTATTAAGAACCTTTTTTAGAAAACAGCTATAAAGATATTGAGGGTCAAAGTAGATGCCAATCGCCTTGGTACAATGCCAAACCTATAGGTACACTGACTTGTTACTTTATGTGATTAACACGGTAGCGTTAGGTGAAGCACAAAAAGGTTTGAAAGAAAACAAAAGTAAGCAAATAAAAAAATGATTTATTTGTGATTCAACCGTATCTCAAGGGAATTATTTCCCGCACCTGGATAAAAAGGAATCTCATGTTTTTAGTTGAATCCCAATCTAAATGTTTTCAACCACACAAGCCGTGGAGTGCCATAACAAGCCTATAAAACCCATTAAAAATTTTGTTTTATGTCGAATAATAGAGAAAAATATAATTTACGTTTGACAGCCATATCCAGATCCAGAAACTTTAGTTCATAATTTGTTCAACACTTCAACAGCTGTTCGGTGGGTAGGTATAATTTTAATTTTTCACTTTGTCATACTAATCATCCAAAATGTCATCATAAATGACAAATTTCTTTTTGTCGAAAGAAAAGTAGTTCCGTGTTTTGTTGTCGTGTTAAATTGCAAAATGCAAAAACAAAGTGGAATTACTAAAGACTGTTAAATCAGTAATTTATAAAATATTTAAATTTTTTATAAACATTTAATTCCCCATATAGTATAAAATATTTATTGTGATTTTGTGGTCGCCAGCTGGTTTGTGGTATTTAGTGCAAAACTCGTATCAGGCTCAAGGTAAATTAATTGAGGCTATTATAAGTACATTGTTTAACTTGTAGATGATATGAGGAAATAAGCGCCAACATAACATTCTGCCTAGTTACAGATTCCAATATTAAAAATGGTTTTGAGGTTATGATTGGATCAGCAACTTAACTAAAATACTGAATTCAATCAAAAAGTGAGGCATTTTAGTATCAATTGAATTTGTTAATGATAATCATGTAAACTCAGGAGCCGTTACATATTTATTTTTCTTCTGCTTATGTAATATTTGCCATCATGTTTTGGTATAGGTAACATTTGGTTAGCAAGTCATACAACTATTTGCCTGCCTGTCGCATCTGCATTACGTCGTCCAGTTTTTGGCGGCAAACTAAACTGCTTTAAAACTTTTAAAACAATGTTTGATAATCAGGTGTATAGTATTTTGTGTATAGGAACTAGACATACTATTATACATATATCATTAACTATTTAGCTACCGCCAGCGGTTCCGTTGGTGCAACTCTGCGCACCTTGATAGACAAGTAGCCTACAGTCTTCCTCGATAATTGGGATATCTAACACTGAAAGAATTTTTCAATTTGAACTAGTAGTTCTTGAGATTAGCATTTTCAACCAAGCAAACAAACTCTTCTGTTTTATAATATTAGTATTGATAATAATTTTCCAGTTTCAGTATAGATAATGTCTGATGATGCTGAACAACAGGCCGAGGAGATAGAGGTGCTGAAATCAATATATGAAGGTGATGACAGTTTCAAGCAAATTGACTCTAAAACTTATCAATATAAGGTAACTATCTACTTACCTATTCTATGCACGTTATGACATTTGTTATGTATACTGGTCCTAGTTTTTACGTTGTGGTGGCCTAGTGGTTAAAGAGTCAACCTCTCAAGTACTAGGGTGTGGGTTGGATTCTAGGTCAGGCATGTACCAATGCAACTATTCTAAGTTTGTCAGTGGCGTGCAGTGGGTTCTGAGTAAGGGTAGGCCAGGCTATAAATGTAAAAAAAAAACTCACCAAATTATTCAGTGTTCAAATCACGATGAGAGTTTTCGTCCACTTCACTTCAAAAACTCACCAGTTAACGTAAGATTCAAAACATGATTATTATTCCGTCCAGGCAAATGTTAGTTATGGAAGAATACTAGAAGTATTGAACAGAATGCAAGGAAAACAATACAATTTATTTGTGTGTATACAACCACACAGCCAGTGAAATGTTTCATAACTCTGAGGATTGAGATGACGAGTACGAGATGAATTATTGTATTTCTGAATTAGTTCTCGTAACTCCGGTACACATCTACCTTTAGACACAACTTGAATGTTATCATTATACGTTAGCTGTGAAAACTTACTGCTTTTAATCTCTAACAAACACACATTGTCAGCACAAACTTCACAATCTAGGACCATTGTTACGTAAACAAACAAATAAACTTTAATATTTACACTACTTGAAAAACGAATTACTTAAAACTCACTACGAGTAATTTAAAAATACAAAACAATCACTATTCAAAAATATTCGCGCGATGATCGCTAGTCACAGAAACAATATGGCATCTTTGAAAAAAATAATAATAAACAAACGCCCCAATAAAATACTTCTAAATTAAATTTCCATCATTGCATAATGTCATGTTCAAAAATGATGTTTACATTATTTTTCGTATAACCTATACAAATACTAAACACTGACAGAAACAAAACACACGGAGTTGCCGACACTAAATAAATAAAAACTGCCGCAAACTTATTAGACCCGGTGGTCATTTTGGAAATAAATATTTATTATTATTATAATAATTATTGGAACTACGAAATAGGTATGACTATTTAGACAATAGGGAAGATGCAATATTTTTGTTTTTGTTTTTATTTTAAAGAATTCCATGTAGAATAGACCACAAATATATAAAAAATTTAAACACTGCAATTTATTGTAAAAAAATGCAGTTTTAAATTGACAATTTAAATTTTCGCGCCAAAACGGGCCTACGGTTCCGATGACGTCATTCGCGTCTGACACTAGTCGTACTTGTTCGTTGCCGGCTTTCATTCATTTGCTTTTTTCTCGACTTTCGAGATATTTTTCAGTAAAAATTTAAAATGGATTATCCGTCAACATCAGGGGATCATAACAATACCACCAATGCTCCGAAAAAAATCCGCGTTGACTCATGTTTTGTGTCCATCTACTTCAACAAAGTTTTGACTGGACCTTCTGACCCAAAACTAAGAAAAAAGTGGTTCCAAGCTGCGAATGGGAAGGATAATTATTATTCTTCAAAAAAACGCGAAATTCTTGAGAGCATTTAATTCATTCCTTCAGATTTATCCTTATTATACTAGAGACAAACATTTAAACTTTCACATTTGTAATATTATTCTTTTTATAGTTCTTCATCAGCAAGTACTATCTTAGTACTTGCTGATGAAGAACTGAATTATTATTTCTTTCATGTTTCAGATTCATCTTTAGTGTTCATTAATCACAGAAACACATGATTCTGAAAATTTTGAAATATCCAATGATAAGAGTGTACAGGTGTCTATATATCCTCAGAAACGATCGAAACAAGCTCAAGTAGAAATGGAAATACCCCAAAAGACTGTAGCTTTATCACCTAAAAAAAATCAATAAATCCAACTTCCATTTTAATCTGAAAAACACAATTAATTTTCGCACAAACTAATTACATTAATGTTCACCTTTACAACTATCTATAACCTCAAATAAGTTGTCATAACGGGAGTGACGTCACTGAACGCTGATTGGTGTTTTGAAATACGTTTCGTTTCAAGTCACTTTAATTTTTAATTATTCGTAAAAATCAACATTATGTAAAATAAAAACGTTACAGTAGTCTTTCTTTTATACTTTTTTAAAATTTTAATGATAAAATTTTCAATAATATTACATTTGCATCTTCCCTATTTTTGTGGTATGTTTTATAATTATTTTCATATTTTTAATATGGTTTTTATTTATTTGTTATAAGGAAATTATCGTTTATATTCTGTGGGTTTTTATTTATGAAATTGGCAACATTCGTCATTCTGCAAAGCTCTTCACTTTCATTCATTTAAAATTTGTGGCATGACCATTGACCAATCACGGCCATCTCCCGCGCGCCTATTTTTTTACATGTGTGCCGTTCATATACACGAAAACATGAACACACATATGCATAAATTTATGAATGGATATTCATGATGGATCAAGCAAATACTATCTAGCCGCACTTTACAACTTTCTAAGATTTAGTTATGTTTACTGTGTTCAGTGTGAGTTACTCGAGCGCGACGCGACGCGCTGTTGCTATTGCTATGAGCATTTTAGTAGGCATTTTTTATTTTTCAATATGTTGTGTTTTGTTATTATATAATTGTAGAAAATGCATTTGTTTTATCTATCCGTTGTTTTGGTAGGGTAGGCTTAGCCTATGGGCCTATATAGAGCGCACGCCCATGAAGTTTGTATATACTTTCAAGTATACCTTGGACACCAATTACTGTTTTGGATGGCATGTTAAACTGTAGGTCCGGGCTACTAATATCCTTGGCAGTTATTATGGGTAGTCAGAAACCAGTAAGTCTGATGCCAGTCTAACCAAGGGGTATTGGGTTGCCAGAGTAACTGGTTTGAGGAGGTCAGATAGGCAGTCGCTCCTTGTAAAACACTGGTACTCAGCTAAATCCGGTTAGACTGGAAGCCGACATAGTTGGGAAAAGGCTCGGGAGATGATGGAGATGACTGGTCCTAGTTTTATAACTTAGAATCAATTCGGAGAATTCCTACACAATATTAAAAGACTAGATTTTAAAAGAAACTCCCAAATACAGTTTTCATCAACTTCACAATGATTAAATTGTACATGTGAAATACTACTGCGCCTGCGCGACGCGACGATAGCTACCTTAAAAAGGTTTATCCTTTGCTCCTCCTTATGCCAACTATATTGGGGCCAGTCTAATCAGATGAGGTAATGAGTACCAGTGTTTTACACCATTTGTACTTGTAGTGACTCCACTTCTGACATTCTCAACCCAGTTACCATAGTAACACATTAAAAATAATGTTTTGTTACATTTCAGTACTTTGATGGAGACAAATCATTTGTTCTGGAGATAATATGGGGACCGACATACCCAACGGAAAAACCAAGTTTTAATTTGGATATCTTCTACAACCAGTCCTTGTAAGTTTTCTTTATTAAGTATTTATATATATTTTTTCAAATTTTGCAGCTAATTGACTTGTATTTGCTGAATATTTAAGGATGAGAAAGGTTAAATTAAAACAAAAATCTATAATTGAGTTGCCACAATGATGGCAAATTGACACATCTCTAGACATATCAATAAGAGAAAGTCTATGCAATCTTAATACACATATAGTAGACTGATCACAAAAACTATTAAAAGTAAAAAAGTAACAAAAGAGAGTTTATAGAAGAAATAAGGGGAAATTTTACGGCCAGTATTGATTCTAAGCTTGTTATGAAATTATTTACAGATTATTGCCAGTTAAAGAAAAAATATTAAGTATAGTAGACGCAGAGGCCGAGCAATGGCTCGGTTGTGCTATGACTTACACCCTCTTCGAGTGTTTGAAAGAGAGGCTGGCGGAGATCCTCGCCGAACAAACAGAAGAGGTGGTTGTGGCTAGCAGAGTGGAGAAAATTATCATAGACGATCAGGTAAGCGTTTAAAACTGATGGATCCTATTTACTTTGTTTGAAAGACTATATGGACTGAAGTGGAAGAGATCAAGCAAGCCACGCGCAGTTTTCGTATTTTTCTGCAATTTTAATTAAAAATTTTCTCATTGAGGACTTACAAGTATTTGTTAAGTGCATTCTTTAAGTGCATGGCCTAGCCTGATAGTATTGAACCCAAGGTCACAAACACTACTTCTAAGATAAGATAATCTAAGAGTCTTTTCCATACAAGTGAAACTGGGCATGTAAGGCCCTTTGTACACAAGGCTTCGTTACTCGATGATCTTGGTATCAAAGAAAAATGCGACGTTGCCGGTTTCCGAGACTCGGGTAGGCAGTCGGGTATTGAAGCCTAGCGTAGTGTACAAAGTACCTGGCTGTGAAACAAATTTTAAACATTCTTTACATGAATTCCTACGAACCGTCGCACACGTGCCCGCATCGAATTATCCAATTCGGCGTATATGAGAGGTGTGGAGTTATAGACATGATTTCTTCGGCGCGTTCAGCTCATATTAATATGCGTTCACCATAGTCATCATCATTATCTCAGCCATAGGACGTCCACTGCTGAACATAGGCCTCCCCTTTAGATCTCCACATATACCGGTTAGAAGCGACCTGCATTCTTTCCCCAGCGTCTTTCAGCGACCTTTATAACATAATAGTTTCAATATAAAAAACAATCTTTTTCAGACTGAACAAAAGAAACCAGAAAAGAAGGAGCAATTAACGAAAGCGCAGAAGAGGAGAGCGTGGGATAAAGCAGAGATCGGCAGGGCGGGCGAAAAGCCTCGGGGATGGGACTGGGTCGACATAGTCAAGCATTTATCTCAAGTACCTCACACTCCGGCGTCATGACAGTCACACGTTTGAACTATAGAATGCACGCAGCCAAGAATCTTACAGATATGACTGGAGGCTAAAGTGCACAGTAACATAGACCAACCCACGAATATGTGCAATATGTCAACCAAAATAATGTTGTGTCATTTAATTAAACATGTGAGGTTTTCTTGCAGTTGCCTCCAGTCATAAACCTACAAGCTTCTTGTACGCCCTCATTCGTCACTTATATGAACGGTGCTCGACCTAAAAATGTACAGCCAAGTGCTATGGAAGTATCTTTCTTTAGACATCTATGAATTCTAAGCAAAATAAAGTTAACAAAGCAATTTTAAACAAGTCCGGTATTGGTGATTTTAAACGTGAGTGTGGATTTTCGACTTTTTTTTGATGAATACAAAATGATATTAATATTTCCACGTTCTTAACCGACAGAGATAAAAATTTACTTAACCATTTAAAAATAAAAAGGAATCTCAAAATCTTTTCAAGACCTTTTATTTTGCTTGGAATTATGAGTAGCATTTTGCCAATCTAAATAAAATTGCTACCGATTTTCAAAATAAATACTCTTTTGTATAGTGTATTCCTGAATAACCTTGGTTTGTTAAGTTGTATTTCAAAGAGAAGTTGCTGAAGGAGTGTTAGAAATATCAAGTTATTTTCTGGCGTCAACTGTACATTTAAGCAGCCTTAATTATTTTATTAATATATCTTTAATGTTGAAATTCGAAAGTATTTTTCTTTATACCGCAATTTACCTGTTTTAAGATATTGCACCTCAAAAAACCAGGAAAACAATCCCATAAGAAAAAAGTTGATAATTTCTTTCAGCCGCCAGCTTTGATTTCTATTACGACAGACTTCGAAAAGTGCGTGTACGTTCGGCATTATGCATTCTGCGCCACACATTCTGGGTGGCAAAAATTAGTTGTGCAGTTTCATCGGTGTCACTGGTAATTTACGTTCTTATAAATCCAACATCGCTCGAATGCCCTGATAGTTACTGCGCCAAAGAATCCGGCGCAAAATCCGCTAATGTGTTAGCGCTCTTAAATAACTGTGAACTTGAGTTTCTATTTTGGCCAAATGGATAGCTGTCCCTTTGCATTCAATACAAAAAGTTCTAATACAAATTGACCTCAACATAAAAAGTTGTCTATGGTACGTAGCTAAACAAAAAAAAATGTGTGGTATTTTTGACATGTTTTAAAATATTTTTGAATGTTTTTACCCGTATGTTAAAAAGACCTTCGGTATAGGCCAATGAGGTACACCAAACAACAATGGTACACTCCAGCGGAGGTGGCTATCCACAATCGCGCGAACGACTGCTGGGTCAGCCTCAACGGGAAGGTGTACGACCTGACGAGCTGGCTACAAGATCAATTTAGAATATGCAAGTGCGTCAAAACCTGTTCGTGTTCGGTCAAGGCGTGGTACTGCGATAACTGCGTCGAGTATTGCCCTTGCTTCAAGCAGGGGTATTTCTACTGTGATGGCAAAAGGGTAAGTTCGCGTTAGGTCAGTGGGTCGTCTTCGCTTGTTAGTTCCTACGGGAATCAGTTGAAACCGCAGGTGGAAACTAGTTCTTTTACGGCCGGTTACGTATAAGTTCTAGACAATATATCTGGCAGATAATTTCATACGAATTCTGTTCCATTTTTTAATTTATCTGGTAGATAGTGGCTATTCGTAACCGATGAAACTGGCCCTTAATGTATTAAATGTAGAAAGAACTTGGCATCTGTTCCAAGCACTAACAAGACTGATGATTTTGATAATAGTTCATTCAAGGTGTGAATAAGTAAAGTCAAGTGCATTTGCAAAGCTTACCTATTGGTCTCTGGCTCTCCAAATGCGATTGGAATCGCAGGTAACATCTTGTAGGAACACAGAACAGCTGTGACTGATTACTTGAATTATCATCTACAGCTCGCGATGACCATCTTGGCATACGCCGGCAAAGACTTGAGCCACTGGTTCAGGGACGGCGAATGGGTGCGCTACATCCATCCCGTTGTGGGTGCATCAGTAACATACCGCGTTCATGGTCATGGTGTCCGCGAGCCCGTCGTCCCGTCCACCCGGTGGCGACCATACGAGGAACCATGGTGGGCCATTGACAAATACGTAGTGGGCAAAGCCACGGCTAGAACTAGGCCCATCAGAATAACGAACACTTTGACAGGTATTTTGATATGGTTAACCTTCTTAAGGTTACGTTATTATTCCATTACTGCAATCCAGAATAATTTTGTCAAGATTTGCGGCACCTATCCGATGAACCTACATGTAGGTAGGTATAATGCAAATTTGTAGTTACATAAAGTTTAGCGTCCATTTTATAAAGTAGGTGCGTTGGGACTGGTGGAGGAATAAAAGTAGGTTGTAGTCAGTAAAATACTGACGCTCCCTCCAGCTGCACTCATAGCGGGGTTTTATGAGATGATTTCCCACTGAATGATGATATTAATTTTCTTAATTTATAGTACCTAACTATTTTTAGGCTCCACTGTGACATTAGAAGTGTGTTCTGAAGAAACCATTTACGAGATCATGATGAGATACCTACCACACAATAGCCACTTTATGTCTTACACTTGGCGTTATATGGGGAAGGGTCTCTGCCTCAAGAAGACTCTAGACCAGAACGGCATCCCGGATGAACGTGACCGGTTCAGTGACGTAGCGCTGGCTGAGAACATGCACATTCCAGCTATATTGCTTTATTACAATGATGACCTGACCGAAGGTAGGTTTTTCATTATCAGCTTAAAACAGTTCATTTCTTTTTACTCGCAAGTACGAACATATTTATGTTTTATTCAGTGTTTTCCGGGAACTCATGCGCGAACCTTGATCAAAGTAGCAGGTAAAAGCGACTGCTACTATGTAGTACTCGATGACACTGTTTTAACGTGCCCTCCTAGGTTCAAAGGGGGTGTAAAACCGCCAACTTCCAACCTCCAAGCTCTTTTTTGAAAGTCTCTAACAGTAATCGAACTCGAGACGGGATACCTACACGTTATTCGTGCTCGCGTTCACTGCGTACAACGCGGCTTAGTGGTTTTTCAATCGAATTATTTTTAAAAGCTAATCTATGACCGCATGCGAACAGCTATACTTAGCTAGCTTTATTAATGTCATGTTGAATGAAATAAAATTGGTTCTTGTTTTCAGATCCACCGAGAAAAGAATGTTACTGCAAAGATCCTACGTGTGTGCTGTCAAGACCTGAAGGGTGTTTCACAACAATTGAATAAATATGTTTATTATCAACTAAATTATTATGTTAGGTCTATTAACGATCTATCGCATGAATGAAATATTACTAATAAACAATTGGCTTGCATATTAAAATTAATAAAAAAATATAATTGCTATTTTCATGCTGTTTTCTTGGCTTTAACCACGTCCTCGGGGAATTCCAAAATGCATTTGAAAACTTTATTGTAAGTATATTTTTCAATTTTATATTGTTTTGAAAGTGTGCCGTGGTTTCAAACCTTTTCCTTTCACAAATATCCGCGCGGTTAGAAAACCGTTCGACCGCGCATCCAGGCGGTGTTTAATTCAGAAGTTTTAGCGGATTTTATAGTCCCAAATGCAACATAAGATCCGCTTCACCGCCTACCATGTATGAAGCACCTTACATCAACATTAAAATATATAATACCTCTAAGATAGTGGTAAAACACGTAACGCTAGCTTAAGTAAAAAGGAGTGTACGTCACCGTCACGCTTCGTATAGCGTATCTTATGATCTTTTTATTTATGAGGACTCGGCATAGTCTATTAAGGCATAGGTCTGCCCAGGTCATCCCCTCTTGAACTTTAAGCCGCACGTGCTGGTCACTTTTTGTAATGGCACGCTCGTGTGCATACTTAGGTTCTGATTTGTACACTTATCTACAGGATGATCTTGTATATTTTGATCATAAATATAGGTACTTTTTGTGGCGTAACACGGTAACTTTCGGCGATGTGCAGACGCCAGCACATCAGGGTACAATTTTCCCAATCAACTTTGAACTTTAGATATGCTTCAGCGATAAGGTTGAAAATCCATTAAGGAAATTTGACAGATTGTTGTAACCTGAAGTGCTGGCGTCTGTACCTAGTACTTAGTATCTACATTTGGCAACAAATGGCTTTGAAAAAATAGTTTCTATGTTGCCTGGCTGACTCGTTACGTCTGTAAAATAAATAATTATTATATGAAATTGATGTCGCTCTTTAATTGTATAAACAAAACTCGATATACCTACCTACATTATGACACATCCCTCGAATTTCCCATGTCCACCTGTAGCAGACCACATGTAAAGAACTAAAAATAGGTAAGTACTTTTATAATACTAGCAAGTCTGTGAAATTACAACATACTGTGTGACCAGCAGGCAGGTACATGGAGAATACAATTAAGTATTTATAAAACGCCATAAGTCTAAGGGCACCATAACTCGACCGCCGCCGTAACGCCATGCTTGGGCGAGCATGGTTCCTCCCAACGTAGCACCCGTCATCGAAGTACCTAAGGATAAAAAAAAGTTAATGCGAGTCGAATCTTGTTCTATAGTTGGGAAAAGACTAGGTAGATGTATTGAAAAATAATAATTTATATTTATTATAATTTAAAGTCCTTTCAGATTTATAATAGCAAAATATTAAATGTGAAACTTACGGGTTGCAACAAAAATATTTTAGGCGCTAGGTTACAGCTTTAACAGTTTCTAGTCATCGCAAAAGAATAGGTATAGCTATTCTCTACAATATTAAAACAACATCCGCGGCATAAAATCTTTACCATTAACTTTCGTTAACTTTTCAATGGAAACCGTGCAATTACATACACGATAGCATTGCGTATAATTTGCATCCCCCACGCGAAATCGCTATTTCTAGTCGACAATACATCCACTTTGCGTAGTTACGCGCCGAGACCACCACGCATGCGCAGAGACGATAATGTTACCCACTTGTTGAAACCAAATTATAGTCACCGCGACCCCATGCAAAGCTTCAATGAAAATAAACTGGCGCGCTTTTGTCCATAGAGTAACTATACGACCTTTATGGAACGCGCGTGTGTCGTTTTTTTCTTCAATTTATCGATGTTTTAAAGAGTATTTATTAGATTATTGATACTGCTATGGTTTCAGTGCATCACTTTTTTATGTTTTGATGTCAAAATGAAAACTATTATTTCGAATATAATGAAACGATGGTGAAGTGAGTGTAGACAGTATTATTATTTATTGGAGCTTTTGATGTGAGTTTTAAATTTGTTATTTTATATTAGTGATTCAGCTTAGGGTAAGCACACTTTAATGAATTTCATTATTGTGAAGAACAAGCGTATAAATAAATAGGTATTTGGTGCAGTTTATAGATATACCTAAATAACTGTCAAATAAAAAAAAATGCTATTTTACTCAACGTAAATTATAACGTTTAATCTGAAGTGTTTCTTTAATTAGCGCTGTGGTTAAAGTGATGTCAATTAAAATTAAAAAAAAAAAACAACATTTAGTTGTAAGTTAGACGTTACAAGTAGACGTTACGTTAAAAAATCCAATGGCAAAGAATATAGTGATGCGCTTAAAATCTTGAAGGTAGTAAATAGCTCAAAATCATTCACCGAGCGAAAGACAAAGATGTTAAAAAAAGTTATTGTTTGACGCACAATGATAAGGTACTAACAAATCGCTCTATTGTCTGTGCTTACCGTATCCGGTGTAGCCCAATTTAAAAGGAAGAATGACAATGTTCGATTAGCTGCGTAATTATGATGGCATTCACCATTTTAAGCTATCATTTTGACAGTTATGATAATAATTGAACTGTCAAACCCCTCATGGTGATCTTTGATGACGAGCGTTATTAAGGAGTAGGTACATTGTGTACTCCTTGAAACAGCTCGTAGTCAGCAAGGAATTTGAAAATCTATTAAGGAAATTTGACACAGTTGCTTGAAGTGCTGGCATAATGGAATGTTACGTAGAGTATAATAACATGACTAAATAATGAAATAAATGATTAATCAACATACTTTTTTGGGA
Organism: Heliothis peltigera; assembly: GCA_958496145.1. NCBI lineage: Eukaryota > Metazoa > Arthropoda > Insecta > Lepidoptera > Noctuidae > Heliothis > Heliothis peltigera. Next base: position 1,122,292 of record OY292326.1, on the reverse strand, counting down.
TAACGTTCCATTACACATATAAAGTTAATTATTTTCCAGGTAATTAGGATGGCGACGCTTCCTATCTTCGTGTCCTTGAGCAGGTAACTTCTAAAATATTTCAATTATTACCTACTTATAACGACTACATGACAGACTTTTAATGTTAAAAATAATAGCTTTAATCGTTATCATTCCGAACTCAGTACTATATTATTGGTAATTTTATGAATGAATCTTGGCTTCGCGCTGAGGGCACGTCAAACAGGGCGGTCAAAAGGTTTTCCAGCAGTTCCTCGCGGATGTAGCCATGTAAATACTTTTCCAAATCCTGTAATCGAACCCAGGATTTTGTATTTAACAATCATGATTGCTATAACTATAGTAAAGTATAGACATTACTGCCTCGTTGGTCTAGTAGTCGCAAAGCGCGACAGCTGTGCACTGGGTCACGGGTTCAATTCCTGGGTTGGCACAAAATCGCTTTGTGGGTTTTAAGAGACTTTCATAAAAAGAAGTTGGTGATTGATACACCCGTGCATTGGAGAGCATGTAAATGTCGGTCCTGCGCCTGATCTCTCTCCAATCGAGTCAAATTGCCGTCCCATAGGACTTTTATAGTGAGGGAATAGAGAGTGCACCTGTGTCTGCGCGAATGCTTGTGCACTACAATATGTCCTCGGTATTTGGCTGATCTCCTTAGAGAGAACTGCCGCCGTGGCCGGCAATCGGTATGGACGCCATTATTTTAATAGACATTACTAACATTTTATGAGTTTTTAATGTCCTAGTGTAACTCGTAGAGTTTTTGAACAAGCCCTCTCTTTGGTTACAGGAAGTCAAATGTAAATACAGATGACGGTAATTTGGTAAAAGCTAACTTTTGAACAGTTTTTTCTTTGGATTTTTATGAAAGCATAAAATTATTTGTTTATTTATATTAGATTATTTATATTAGATCTTTAACGATAGATGTAGGCACTGTAAATATCACTTAAGACAATGGGTTTTAATTATTAAAATAAATTTTAAATTAATAATGTTCATGCTTTCTAGCTTCACATCATTAAAAAGGGTGTTTCGGATATCATTTGTATAGACGCCAGCACATCAAGATGCTACAATCTGTCTAATTTCTCGATAAATGTGCTATATAAGAATGAAATTAGATCTGAAATCTGTCTAGTATCTTTGAGATAAGCTCGTTCAAATAAACAGACAAAGACACTTTTAATTTTGATAGATCATAAAATATGTCAATTATGTCCTAAGTCTGTTAAGTCCAGAGTACTCCGCTTATCAACGACAAAGAGAGCTTACTAGTATCCACTGGGATAACAAAATTCAACTTAAATAAGTTCATACGTTATACTGCAAAAGCGTATACAGTAACAAAAGCTTAAATAATGTTTGTAAGCATTAAATACATGTACTCACGTTAGTTCAATAAAATTATTCCTATGTGCGCGTCAGTTTCGGCAGCCAGTATCCGGCTGCCACAGCGCGCTTCCTGCTTTCATATTAGGAAGTAAATACCAAGACGTGCGCATGCGCAGGGCTGGTCAACATGAAACTTATTTACGACAGAAGTTTGCTATGAGCTTTTTAATTAGGTACTTTTGTGAACTACACAAATAACTTTTCGACAAACTTGCCTTCTGATACTCATACGAACTCGTACAAATGGTCACCTATTTTCGAACTGACCGCGCCAACCGTTGCTTAACTTAAGCTTGCTGTTATTTAGCCACAAGCTTTATGCGTATGACAGCCCTATATCTTTTTAATTCAAAACAGTATTCCGTACGCTATTTGCTTGGCTATTATTTCTCCGTTCCCACATACAAAGTGCACAATATAAGTTCTAACACCTGTCATTGCCTGTCATAATCTTGTGCAGAACTTTGTCTGTTATTTATTTATTTTTTATTTATTTATTTATTTACGGATTTATGTACACACACGATAGAGAAATACAACAGGAAAAAAAAAATTGTTATTACATCATTAACAAAAACAAAAACTTCTTGGGTCTATCTATTTTCATCGATCTTTATTATTCAAAGGAGAAAAATATTATTTTAAAAATACAAAACCTGCATAAGAAATCGCTTGTCGAACTGAAAAGGCAGAAAAGAGAAACAATCGCAATTCGGGGATTTTGTGTTCCATAAAACAGTTTCCCAACTTGTTTTCCCCAGTTCATTAGTTGAGATTTTTAATGGAAGCAAGTTTTTTGTTTATGTTTTTTTATTATAAAAGTATCGCAATTCAAATTATGAACCAAAGTTTAGTGCACGTAGGTGTGAATTAATTATCGTTATCAGCCACTAACAGTTTATCCGACATATTTAATTTATAACAAAGGAGATATAAATATTTTGCACATTTTTCACTTTGCAACACTGACGTGAATAATTACTTGACTTGATTTATTGACGTTGAGACGAGGGGGTAAGAGTCGGAAAGCACGCGATTTTATTCCCACGATCATGAAGATATTTAATTATTTTATAATAATTGAGGAAATAACAATAAATCCCTTAAGACATGAAGGCTATCGGACTAGACTTCTAAGTCTTCTCAATATTTAATGTTTTTAAACTAGTCATTCTAAAAATTGATGTGATTATTTATATTTAAATTGCAACGATAATTTAATAAAGCGTGATCCCACAGGTAAAGTGCAATATAATAAAAGTTAAGTTGCCTGAAATATATTCGGTAACAAGTTAAGGGCAGTTTCACAGGTTGCTGATAAGTTCCAGATAGTTTCTCTGGCAGATAATTTCATACACATTTTGTTCCATTTTTGAATTTATCTGGTAGATAGTGGCTATCCGTAACCTGTGAAAATGGCCCTAAATATTGTAATTATTGCGAAGGCAGAGACAGATGATTAAAACAAATATTTAAAACTTGCTATTTATCTACAGACTAATAATCATTAAAACCAATAACGTCGGTTAACAACAAACAAGGTGGCCATCTTGTACGCGAAGTGACAGTAGCCGCGCATGCGCTGTGCTCGCGACCGTCCATCACTGTCCTTATAGATCGTGTGTGACAGTTCCCGGGAACGCACGTGGCTAGCTGACTTAAGTTTATGAGCTAAACAATTGACACTTGCAGGGGTTCATACCATTTTGGGTAGGTATATGGGCAAAATACATAACTTAGTTAAGTTTTATATATCTAAGTACCTATTTATAGATATAGTCACTAAACCATATGAGTAGGTAATATAAAAAAAGGCTCTTCTCGCTTATCAACAGTGATAATTTCAGAGGTTTCTAAATATATGATGTTGTAAATGTATTTTTATGACCTTACAGTGCAAACTCTGGAAACCTTACGAGTTAGATTAAAATGATGAACTATGAACTTAAGCCACTCATATCTCAGGTGCCCCCTTGTTGCGAATCAGCGAGTACTTCCCCCTATGCGATCCCCGTAGTAGTAAAGTAAGATCTGGCGAGTCTCAACCTACTAATTCTTATATGTACCTATTATTTTTGGTAGGTGCCATTAGTTCTCGCCAAGTAATTTTCTTAGTTAGCAATAGTTAAGCATAAACCGGGGATTTTCTTGGGTACATGTCTACATATAACGTATAGATGGATAATTCGTGACTCCTGGGCCTACAAGGCAGTTATTCACACAACAAACTACACGTGACGAGATTCATTGATTCTTCCTCATTCTGCCTGAATTAGGCTATCTATATATATAAAGTGACTCGTGTTATTACACGAGTCACTTTATATGGAAATGATGATTAACTGGTATTGTTACATCAACACATCGTATATGTAGATAATTGTATTTTTTTATTACAAGCCTACATGCAGGCTATGCATTGGCTGGACGCCATAGACTACCAGGCTACACTCAGGCGAGGTCGGAGTGCCACTGGGTATTTTTAGTGGGTATACCGGGAACGGCTTTACCGGGGAGTCCCACATAGCCCTGTCCCGAGGGGATGCGTAATAGAATTTTCTCCAATGCAAAAAAGAAAGGGTACGTATGCACCTTTAAGTCACTGGGCAGATAGATGATCCTTATCAATATGATAAATAGTGTAGGTAGGTAGATAATCGTTATCAATATCAAAAGTGTCTTCTTCGATAACGTTATCTTTTTAAATATCAAAATTAATTGCCATAGGCTTTCTTGGTGGTTCTCCTCCGGAGACCTATTTTGATAAAATTGTTTTCGGCAATCCCACCCCAAAACGAAAGAAAAGCTACTCATCCCATTTTGCAAGTTCAAGGTCAGCCAACTACACTAATTAAATGTGATAAACGGTAAACGTTTAGCATAAGGCGGCTAGAGCTGCGTCCGCGCATGTCCGGTTGGGGCTGTCATTATCCAGTTCCGGCTGCAACTGGTTTGATAGCTCTTTGCATGGTACAGTTATGTCCTTATGTTGGAAAAATATTTATCGAACCTGAGGAGAGCAAGGCTTGGTTACCTACTGCCGCGCGGATCGATCGAAAAAGGTAAGCCATGGATGGGTGGCCAAGGTAGTAGTAGGGAAAAGATGGTGTCTTGACAAAACTGATTTTCATAACCAACTTCCAAAAAACGAGGGGACAAAACACTTTAAAGGAAAAAAAAATCATGACATTGCTCTAGAAGTCGGCGACCAACTACATAACAGCTTCAAGATAACGACTTCTAGAGCCATGAAAAAAAATTATTTTTTTCTTCAAGTGTTTTTTGAAGTGGGTTTTTTAAATAAAATTTTTCTTTATTTAAAATTCACGATGTTTAGCGAGTCATCGGACTAAATCCTGCCTGTTTACGACACCCACGAAAATTGTTCACAAAGATATTAAATTATTGAAGATTGAAACGAGATAATAATATATCGGAACCGAACGCTGCTGTAGTAATGCTGAACATAATTAGATGTGGTATTTATGGCCAGTATTTAAAGAGGATTATCAAGAATAAACTTAGTTAAAATTGCACTAAAATATGTTCAAAATCAGCTGCGGGCTGTTCGCAAAATTTAGTAAAAGTCTGACACTCCCTCCAGCTGCACCCAAGCGGGATGGGCCATTTGATGATTTTCCACGCAACAAAAACCTCACTTATCAGCGAATTTAATTTTTTAAGTTATAAAAAAACACACGAATTAAAAACGGATTGGTAGATTGCCTGATGGTAAGCGATTATCGCCGCCCGTGGACAGCCGTAACCCTAGAGGATTCGTAAGTATATCGCCGGCCTTATGTATCAAAGCCTTGCCCGTAACTGGTAGACCAGTGGTTAAGGTTTTAGTAAACACACAGACATAGACAGAAATTGTTTGTTATACGATAAAGAGATTAGTATTCATTTCATCATCATCATCATCACAGCCTTTTTTTTTACTGTCCCATTGCTGGGCACAGGCCTCCTCTCCCACGGAGAAGGATTGAGCGTTAATCACCACGCTTGCTCATGCGGGTTGGTGATTTCAGACTTTATAGTCCAGGTTTCCTCGAGATGTTTTCCTTCCCCTTTAATCAGTCATTGGTGTCCAAGATAAACTTAGAAAGTACGTATAACTTAGAAAAGATACATTGGTACTTGCCTGACCTGGAATCGAATCTGCACCCTCATACTTGAAAGGCTGGTGCTTGAACCATTAGGCCACCACGATTTGACACGAGTATTCATTTAACGCTAGACTTTCTGGGTATCATTTTCAAACTATTGTAATAATTAACATATTTTCACAGATCACGTGTCGTAGTAGCGTGCTGTCGACTCACGTAGTATCTAGGTTACAATCAACATTCCGAACGTCCAATAATTGACGTATTTCTAGCGATAATTACGAATAACAGCGGTATTGTATCTTTGTAATTAAAACCGGACGCAGATTAAAACGCGCGGTTAAGAAAGTGAATTAAATTGAAAAAGAAAGTTTCGAGATTATCGATAAATTTTCATCGATAAAGTCACAACTCAAAATCATTTATTCAAACTTGGCTGCAAAATAGCACTTTTTGAATGTTCAACAATTACAAAAGACAGCCCCCAATACGCCCACCCTTCACCACTTCCTATGTGTTTTTGCTGGGAAGAAGTGGCGCAACAAACTCCCCAGCAACACATGTCTGTCTGTAGGTTTGAAGAACCTTTAAACAATATTTTCTTCATAGACAATTTGTATAATGGTATACACCATATACGTAAATGTATAAAATAGAAATTAAAAATAAAGATAGTCATCGCATCTTTTAATCGATTTGTAATCGCTCTTATCCCCTCTATCGTGCATTCCATATCCCCCTCTCGAAGCATGCAAATCGAAGATTAACAAAGAATATTGAAGCCTCAAAGGTCATCTATAGACCTTCAACAATCTGTGTTCCTTGAGGCTACTCCTATAGAAACAATGATGGCATCCAGGTCGATTGTCGGCTACGGCGGCCGTTCTCTTTTATGAAGATCATCCAGCTGCGCAGGACATTATTATGTGTACAAGCATTCGTGCAGATACAGATGCACTCTCTATTCCCTCACTCTCATCCGATCCGAGGTCCGATGGGATGGCAATCCGACACGACCGGAGAGAGATCAGGTGCAGGACCGACATTTACGTGCTCTCCGATGCACGGGTGAATCAATCACCAACTTCCAGGCATCCATCATATCCAAAAGAAACATTCATTTTTGATGTTTCATGGCACAGCATCCTTTCAAGACCTGTGCCTACGCATCGAACCGCAGACGCATTAGGCCCTCACCTTATATAGAGACCGGGTTAGTTAGTGCATATATCAGGCGCTTATTACTAAGTATTGGAATTTAAAGTTCTTTGTCTTTAAATCAAGAAAACCACCTTTAATAATGATAAAGATAAAATAACCAATCAAAACTGACTGAATTAATTTGTCATCATCAGCCTTTTTATCGTTCTACTGCTGAGCACAGGCCTCCTCTCACTCGTAGAAGGATTGAGAATTAATCATGCTTGCTCAAGGCAGACTGGTGATTTCAGAGTTCATTCACATTTTTTTACTGATATCATTTCAAAGGCTTTATGATGATGTTAGTACAGACGCCAGCACATCAAGCTCAAGCTACCCGAAACTGTCGAATTTCTCAATCAACTTTGAATCATATGCTTTAGCGGTAAAGTTGATAAGGATTGTAGTAGCTTGATGGGCTGGCATCTGTAGTTTAGAACATTGGTGTAAATTATTTAGAATAGGTTTTTATTTTTGACTAATACACTAGGTACTCGCAGTTCCAATCCCGAGGGAATTATTTCTTGCAATATTTTGAATATCTGTATGCCAGATTTCATTTAAAGCGTGACACATAGACAGTCAGACTAATTATTTCTGCATTTATAATATTAGTAAAAATTATTGTGATACACGTTATTACCTAAACTCTCAAATCTTATCCTTCTAAGGGCATATTTCATCACCTACGAATAAGTTCCAGTTAGATTATTTGGTCGATAATTTCATACAAATTCTGTACCATTTATGAATTTATTCGGTAGATAGTGGCTACACAGACGTCGTCAGACTGGCCGTAAGACATTTTACTTTTAAATAGACATTGTACAGATTCCCATACGCGGAATACAATGTTAGTCCAACGACAATATTTAGCGCAGCTGACCGTGACGTCAAGCTGGGTATTACCGCATAGTTCCCTAGGAACCTGTGGTCAGGAAGATAGCTGTAATGGACATGTGGAACGTCCGCTCACCTGGATAATTGTAGGATACCTTACTCACGTATTAGTTTCATAATATGTACAGACTGCAGCACATTAAGCTACTATCATCTGTCTTTCTTTAGACATTTTCAACTCTAATACTGAAGCATATGGTACAAACTTGATTGGGAAAGTTTGACAGTTTCGATAGATAGCTTGATGTGCTGACTTGATGAACTTTGTAGATTTTCAAATATTTGGCGCCTTGAAGGTGCCAAGAAAAAGCGATTTGGATTTAGGAGGTTATTTTTTTACTAATTTGTAACCACATCTGATTATTAGAAATATATCTGCAAAAAAAGTTAACATATAACCATTATCATCAGCATCATCCTCATCACCTCAACGATGAGGCATCCACTGCTGAAGAAAAGCCTCCTTCACTGACTTCCAAAAGGACCTGCGATCTTGAGGAGATCAGCGGATGACCTCGCGGTACCTCCCCCACAATTTCATCTGCACAGACTCAACTTGTCCTAATATAGCAATTATTCATTGTACTCACTAGAAGAATAGCGTAATGAATAACACATAAATCAAGTACCAACTTATAACATTTAAATAAACATGGCTGCACACTCTCGAAACAAAACACAAAGAAACGTAGAGCCGTGTGAATTACTTACAATCTTAAGAGCATCGCAAATTGAATCAACAATGCATTAAAATGTATCTATTATGTCTATTTTATGTTTATGAGTGTAGTGGAAGATGGATGCGGAAAATTGATGTAATTAGCGTGACTTTTATAAGATCCTAAAAAGGCCTATTTGCGTTATAAACTTTTACTAAATTTAGAAGGTAACCGACTTACTAATTAGGTAACCAACGCACTTTATAAAAGTCGAGAAATTAAATAAAAAAGAAAATTAATAATATGAAGGTAATTTGTGATAAAACTTTAATATTTTAATGACATGCATTGTTATGTAGGCAAGACGCTTGCACATAAACCTAACATCCATCTGTCAAATTAATATTTGACAGATCCGGGTAGGTTGATCTGCTCATGGCGTCTATACATAATATTCTAACATAAGTTCTTGGTTACTTACCAGTGTACCGAAGTAACTATAATGCGGAAAGGCATCTGGATAAAAATTTGCTTATACATAATTATTTAAATACATTATGTCAGCTTCCTATATGCAACATTTATCAAAATTGGCCAGCCATTTTTGCGCCAAGAAGTAGCAAACGCACACACTGGAAATCTTTGTAAGCGTGATGCGAAGATTCTAAGAAACATATCTGCATATTTCTATCCGTTGGTAGGTTCAAGCGTCAAGGCAGTATTTGTATGCTAATTAAGTTCGCACGACTAATTATAAACAAGTAGTAATTTTGTATAAAATTGAATAAATATTTATAATGGAACATACAAAGTTTACGTTAAGTTTAAAATATGTAGATAATATTACAGACGCCACGGTTACGAATAATAATTAAATAAAATATAATTAAACGACCTTTGGTTTCTGAGCTTATAGTATAGAACATTCTAGTAACATACCTAGTCGCGGCATAGGATTTTGATTTAAAGTATGGGGCAATGTCTTTACGTAAAAACGCCTGAGTTGATTTAGTTGAAATTTGGTATAGAAAACCACGGGACATTAGACATAAAATGAAAATTTCATAAAAAAAACAAATCGCGCGAAGCAAATAGTGTTAAATAATATAAAATATAATTGGTGGCGTGTGGTCACGCCAATTAGAAGTAAATATCCGAAGTCCGAACCATCCGTGAATGTGCGCATCTTATCAAAAGAGAAAGTACAAAAAGATTATACATCAATTAGCTCTTGTCTCTCTCTCACATTACTCAAAATTAAAATGACTACAGGCAAAATAGGATACATTATCAGTATCCAAGGATCGGATACTAATAATTTATCCTATTTTCGCTCTTGTGTTCTCTCTCTCACATTACTCAAAATTAAAATGACTACAGGCAAAATAGGATACATTATCAGTATCCAAGGATCGGATACTAATAATTTATCCTATTTTCCTGTAGTCATTTTAATTGATTTGATTAATAATTATGTTAAAATGAGCAAGTAACTCTGTCAGTAAGTATTTCACGCCAAAACTACTGAACTGATTAAAATGGTTACACAGACAGTCAAGAACCTTAGAAGGGACGTAGTAGGACTACTTTTTATCCGGGACCCGGGTGCGGGAAGTGTGGAACCGCAGGGGACAGCTATAGTATTAGTAATGGCAAACTTTTAATTTTTATTTTGGCACTTGAAAATGAAGATCTGCCGGGTTCTACCTAAATTTTTGGGTCCTTACCCTCCCTTGCCTAGTAAAGACAGTAAAGTGAGGTGTTGGAATTATCCATGTTTCAAATCCTACTAGTAATTCCTAATTTGGTGTGTTCAAACCAACTTTCAGATTTACAATAATAATATGCCTATATGTACAGACGCCATCACATCAACCTACCTAAATCTGTTAAATTTCTTTAATAGATTTTCAACCTTATCACAATACCAGAAAGTTAATATTCGATAGGTAAAATTTTACAGATTCGGGTAGCTTTACCTGCTGGCGTCTGTACGATACGCATGTATAGATTACAATCAATAGTTTCTAAAACTTCAAGCTATTTTCCTCGAGTTTCCCCGACATGTATAGGAACAAGTGTTGTGACCAATTTCCCTATAGACAATGGTGGTGTAATATTGTTTATATTTTATAGCCATCCATGGGATTGCTATCACCAGTCTTTTGTTTCTTTGTGGAGATCTGAAGTACTTACCTACTTGTAGTAAGGGAGTTTCTTTGCCTTGTTTGAAATTGTGTCTTTGCTTCTTTGGTAGTTAATTATGAATAATTGATAGTATTAAGAAATTATAATAACCAAGTAGCTGTCTAAGTTAGTCTTAACTTAGCAGAACTTGATAAATATTTAATTCCGTTTTTTAAGGTCCGTGGCTAAGTAAAATCCGCTTGGGTCGATCGATTAAGTTTGAATAACTATCAAGTTCCTCCATGTTTCAAAGGCCCATAAACTTGTTAGACTCACCTGCCATTTGATCATCTTCGCCAGTTGCTACGAGTAGTCAGAAGCCAGAAGCTTTGACAACTGGACTTACCAATGAATTTTGGTTTGCCATGGTAACTTGGTTGAGGAGGTCGGATCGGCAGTCGCTCCATATAAAACACTGATACTCAGACGCATCTGTTTAGACTGGAAGCCGACCCCAACATGTTAGGAAAAGGCTAGGCAGATGATGACAGGTATCGATTCAAATAGCTTTAAAATCAAGAGCTATTCCTTGTGAATAAAAAAACTACCACCTTCAAAACTGACCCAGCCACACAATATAATACAATACATGTTAGTACTAGTTCTAAGAATGACAGCTGCTACATTCTGATTAAATGATGAAATATAAATAAAAGCAAAAATATCCAAACGACATTGAACATGTTCAAGGTCGTAATGTGTAGTTAAGCCAGTACCCATAATTGGTGCCAGCAACAGGTGCCCATCTGGTTTCAAAGTTTTTGTTTAACAAATTGTAGCCGTTGTATTTTAAATGCATAGCTTTTGCAAATATTCTGGAGTGGATTTCTATCGCAAATATTTCGTCTACCCGAAACTGTCAAAATTTCCCAATCAACTTTGAAGTTTATGTTGCAGCGATAAGCTTGAAAATCCATTAAGGAATTTTGACAGATTGTTGTATCCTGATGTGCTGTGTGTCTGTGTATAATGTATGACTAAAATAAAATAGTTGCATCCGAAACACAGTCATTGGTGTCCAGTATATACATAATTAGAAAGTACGCACAAAACTTAGAAACGTTGCATTGGTACTTGCCTGACCTGGAATCGAACGCACCCACTCATACTTAAGAGGTCAGCTCTTTACCCACTAGTCCACCGCTACTTACGGAAATAACTCTGTCTGTCCGATTTATATAAAATTTGGTAGACACATAGTCTAGATCCTGAGAAAGTAGGCTACTTTTTATGTATGTGCAAACCTCAGGCGGCAGGTGAAACCACGGGGAACAGCTAGTCTATAGTAAGTGGTAAATCAGAACCCTTTTATTGTACCCTATCTATATTTTTCATCAATTAAAGAGGCGCCGTTATACACGTTATCACATTACCTACTGTAAGAAAAGTCAGGCTTAACAATGAAACGCATGGGAACCGACATCTATTGTCTTGGAGCTCATATGTCGCAGATAGCGGTATTGCTTAGATGTTCAGTATGATTAAGGGTAAATTGAAGAGCTTGTTCATCATTTCGTGAGTTGTTATAGACGCAAATATTGCAAATGCTGTCTTTACTATTCATTCCTAGTATGAGAAGAGTCCACAGCCTCCTAGCGAGACAGAAGACCCAAAGGTAATATTAAACTTATGTAGATTCCCTATTTATTTATTTGTTAAATAGATAATAAAAAAGTTATTAAATTTTTAAAAGATCGTAGTAACTAATAATCAAAATTTGCGGAAATTGCTTATCGCTTTGAAATCGGCTATTTGATGCCTTGCGCATGCGCAATAAGCAGTGTTTCGTTAACATATTTATACTAAAAAAAGATAAGAAGTCATTTATTCAAAGCACTCTGAGTATCAACACTTTTTGACGGCCAATTTTATAGAAGACAGCCGCTAAAAACGCCCGCCTTTCAGCACTTCCTATGTCCCTGTCTGTACCTACTGTTCGGCAGTTACTAGACAAGCAAAGTCAAAGGAAAGGCGAAATGAGGTCCCATTTACTACCCGGAAGTATAGACGCCAGCACATCAACCTGCTCTTACTACAATCTGTCAAATTTCCTTAATGAATTTTCAACTTTATCGCTGAAGCACATGGTTCAAAGTTAATTGTGAAAATTTGACAGTTTCGGGTAATTTAATGTGCTGGCGTCTGTACCATCTTCTTGGATAGGTAGGATTAATCATGACGATGACAATTGCATTTGACGAGCTCGTGAGACAAACAACAGTTATTTTATTTCTCTATCAATGAGAAGTTTTCTTTGCTTGTATAACTTTCGAATAGATTGAATGAATCACAAAAACGCGTGTGAGCATTGTAGTTGTAAATCATTCATTCGTTCATTCACTTCTTTACATCATTTTTCTTACGAGTTCAAAAGCTAATGAACTTCTGTTATTTCTATAGGTTTAATATAATTTTTGTTTTTGATGCAAGTTTAGAGATTTTTTATCCAGCAGGCTTAGCATGGCAACCGTAGAAACAAGTTTTGTTTACCGGAGAATGGACATAATGACAGAAAAGTGACAGATTGACGTAAGATTTCCTTTGACATTTTTTGAAGAAATTTTTCTTTTCTTTGATTGACATAAGTTTATAAGTGATTATATGCGAGTTGACAGGTCGCGCCATGCTCGGGCAGAAGACATGTTGACATTGACAGAAAGAGCTTTGTCTTTTCTTGACAGAATAGATATAGAATCGCCATGCTAAGCCTGCTGGTGAAAATAATTCCTTTTTAATAGGGCTTTATTAGCTTCCCTTGTGTGTTTGCTTGTTTGTCAATTTGTTTGTAAATAACTATCCTTTAGTTCGCCGATATCTTCGTCATTAATAAACCAAATTTTAGTACAACGAAATAATATATACTGAAAGTTAGTTAAAGAAAAAATATCAAGGACTATTTTAAGCAACGCCAAAGTAGCTATGGCTACGTGTATTACTTCCTAGAAAGCTGATTTGCATTCAAAGGCACTAAAAAAACCAGGGAAGTTTCCCATCAATCCCATGTTCAACTACAATTAATGTCCTAGTTAAATTTTAGAGCCGAAAATAAACTTCAAATTTTTGCTACCAAAAAAACACATCAATTTAAGACTATTTTGTACTACCTATAATTAATTTAAAAATACTGCCAAATGTTAAAAAGGCTAGTCGAACACTTAAACAAAGTTCAAAGAACCACACAGATATTTCCCAGTCATTCGACCTTGTAGTTTAGCAACACTATTGTCGGCTACCAGCTGGAATGCAAGTTACTATGACAAGTTATTGTGTACTTGTCATTTTCATGGTAATTTTGAAGAAAGGAATTCTACATGAATACCTACTTGACGGGTTGAATGGCTGAAGTAGTTTCTGTATGTTGGTTTGTGGAGATTTGAAATAGTCGGGAGTTCTTTGAAATGTGCCGATTGAAGACAAGCGACGATATTACATACTAGCTTCCTCCAGCGGTTTTGACCGCTTTTTATGAGAGCCTCTTTCCGCACCTGGGTAAAAAGAAGACTTTTTGTTATTTTGATAAGCTATGTTACTGCTAAATTTCATGAAAATACATTCATCAAATTTAATTAAGTTAATAGTTGCATAATTTGTTATTTTTGCTTTTAATACTGTACGTTTTCCGATCAAAATAAAATAAAAATAGTTTTTTTTACGTAAGGGAGTAACAAACATCCATCCATAGATCCACTTTCGCTTTCATATTAGTAGGATAATATTAAAAAACCTTATTAATGAAAAAAAAACACCTACATATTGTGTTATTTAGGGCCTGTTTCACCACCTACAGATAAGTTCTAGTTAGTTCATTTGGTAGAGAATTTCATACATATTCTGTTCTATTTTTTAATAGGGAAGATGCAAATGTAATATTATTGAAAATTTTATCATTAAAATTTTAAAAAAGTATAAAAGAAAGACTACTGTAAGGTTTTTATTTTACATAATGTTGATTTTTACGAATAATTAAAAATTAAAGTGACTTGAAACGAAACGTATTTCAAAACAACAATCAGCGTTCAGTGACGTCACTCCCGTTCTGACAACTTATTTGAGGTTATAGATAGTTGTAAAGGTGAACATTAATGTAATTAGTTTGTGCGAAAATTAATTGTTTTTCAGATTAAAATGGAAGTTGGATTTATTGATTTTTTTTAGGTGATAAAGCTACAGTCTTTTGGGGTATTTCCATTTCTACTTGAGCTTGTTTCGATCGTTTCTGAGGATATATAGACACCTGTACACTCTTATCATTGGATATTTGAAAATTTTCAGAATCATGTGTTTCTGTGATTAATGAACACTCTAAAGATGAATCTGAAACATGAAAGAAATAATAATTCAGTTCTTCATCAGCAAGTACTCTCTTAATAATATTACAAATGTGAAAGTTAAAATGTTTGTCTCTAGTATAATAAGGATAAATCTGAAGGAATGAATTAAATGCTCTCAAGAATTTCGCGTTTTTTTGGAGAATAATAATTATCCTTCCCATTCGCAGCTTGGAACCACTTTTTTCTTAGTTTTGGGTCAGAAGGTCCAGTCAAAACTTTGTTGAAGTAGATGGACATAAAACATGAGTCAACGCGGATTTTTTTCGGAGCATTGGTGGTATTGTTATGATCCCCTGATGTTGACGGATAATCCATTTTAAATTTTTACTGAAAAATATCTTGAAAGTCGAGAAAAATGCAAATGAATGAAAGCCGGCAACGAACAAGTACGACTAGTGTCAGACGCGAATGACGTCATTGGAACCGTAGGCTCGTTTTGGCGCGAAAATTTAAATTGTCAATTTAAAACTGCATTTTTTTACAATAAATTGCAGTGTTTAATTTTTTTTATATATTTATGGTCTATTCTACATGGAATTCTTTAAAATAAAAACAAAAATAAAAATATTGCATCTTCCCTATTTAATAGTGATTGTACCAAGCCAAGCCTAATTATTGTCAAAAATATTTATTCGAGAAATTGGTTAAATCAATTGAACTAAAAATGAAATACGTAGGTAATTTATTGGGTAGTTTGAATTAAGTTTGTTTAGAAGTAGTTTCCCCATTATACAGTTAGTTTTCTATATTATTTTCATGTCAAAATATACATTATAACATATTGAATCAAGATTCAGCCGAAAGAATGCTAATGAGCAGTAAATGCG
Organism: Heliothis peltigera; assembly: GCA_958496145.1. Lineage (NCBI taxonomy): Eukaryota > Metazoa > Arthropoda > Insecta > Lepidoptera > Noctuidae > Heliothis > Heliothis peltigera. The sequence goes on along the minus strand of OY292326.1, from coordinate 1,106,660 downwards.
ACCCGTCAGTAAGTTCAGAATCAAACGCTGCATTGTTCTCGGTTTACGATCGGCGTGGAATGCTAACAGGAACCGAACTGGGGCCCCAGCGATAACAAACTAGCTTCCTGGTTCCTGGACACGGGCTAATCAATCCTTTATGATTGGTTATTTATGGAATGCCTTACTGAAGGTGGTTCTTAGGGGAACGGTGTAAGTACGTTGTGTCAGCTTCGAAAAATTTCGACAGTCATTTGTTTTCCGTCATTCGCCAGTCTTAATCTCGCTCATATAGCTTCTGTCGGGGCTGAGGGGTTGTTTGCAGGAGTTACCGCTGCCCTGACACACAAAGACCTCCAGAAGAAACAAAAGTGGGTTTTATTCAGGAAAAGTCTAACATTCCCTCCAACTGCACCTGCAGTGGGATGGGTTGGGTGGGATGGGGATGGGTCATTTGATGATTAAGAGAAGAAAAACCCCTTGAAGCCTTCCCAGGAGGACACGAATAATTTTAAAAACATTGGCTTTTGATTGTGAACTGCACTTATTTATCAGTCTGCCACTGCGCAAGTTGGAAGTGAACGTGTCTCATTTATATTCGAATTTTTAATGGTGGAAAATTAGGCTTACATAAGTGAAGACGTATTTTAACCATCGATTTAAACAAAATTATTATTTTTAATAATAAAGAGGAAATATTGAACCATGACATCATGAGGGGTCCTTTGCAAACTTAAAACTACTTCCAATCATTCAAAAATCGACCTTACGGTCCAAGAAATAAGGGTGAAGGTGATTGTATAATTAAGTTGGTATAGCATAACATCCTGTGGTCTGCGCGTGCGCGGATGCGGTGTAGGCAGGCGGCAATAAAGCCATATTATACGTACATAGAAGTCGACAGCCTCAAAATACATTACGTGGGTTATGGGTAATATCAACGCAAGTTATGGTGCTTATGTCATTTGGAGAGGAAGTTTTTTTCTAACTTGGCAACACAAGGAATTTATATTTTTTTCTGTTTTTTTTTTTTTTAGCTTAATTGGAGTAGACGACGTATTTTTTTAAGCGTCAACCACCTTACTTTATGTTAAGATTTTTAACCGACTTCTGAAAAGGGAGGAGGTTCTCAATTCGGGACATAACTTATAAATTAACTCGTTAGTAATCTACACTCTACATTTTTGTGTAATTGTTAATTGGAAATTGCAAAGAAAATGTAGGAAACTCACTTAAAATTAAACCCTAATGACAGCGAAGAGTAAGATAAAGAAAACTTTTTTATAATTTTCTACTTATATTTTTCTGCTTAAAGTAAATTGAAATAATCTAAAGATTTTACATTTACTGTACACTTGTATATTTCAGAAATACAACCCATCAAATGAGGTATTTGCTTTTCATGAAAATTTAAATTCCAAATATCAATAAGCACTAGCTTGGTACCTATCTATTCAAAGTACAAGTAAACGTCCCAGCAACATTGTAACCAGAGTTCCCACCTGTTGTCTCAACTAATAAAGAGAACCTGTATAATTAGTCTTCACCGATCCATTGTTTGTCACTCCGCCAGAACTAAGTCGAGCGTCGACGGACAACCACGCGTACGGCCGATCACCGACTCTGAAAAACAGAGTAGCATAAACGAATCGTTCTAAACGCGGAAAAACTTGTCCAGTACACGGATTTTCAAAATAAGAACACGTTTAAAAAAAAAGTGCTCAAATATAGAACAATAATTCCGAATTAAAGAAAATCGAAGTGCATTCTGAATTAGGAAATTTATTTTTATTATATTCCTAATTCACTTTTTTTAGTTATTGCTGTTTTTTAGTGACGGATTTGAGAAATTTATTGTTTTTTTTTTGTGAAGTGTTCCGTTAGTTTTGTTACACGATGACCCCCGTCGGACTTCTGTTTAAAGTAAACAGGTAAGTCTCGTTTGCATGGGCGTTAAATATTAACATGGGATGTGTTAACGTGTCTTGGTATACCTTTAACATTGTTATTCTAGTGATGTTTCTATTGTAATGGTTTCGAGCGACTCTCGACTTGGAATCTTTGGTTTAAGATTATATTGTTGATCACTTCGCTTGTTGAATGCGTAATTATATTTCTTTTAAGATGTTTGTTATTAAGAAATTAGCTTCTGTTGGAGGTTTCATACTAGTCCTGTGGGAACTATTTCACGCAAATAGATAAACAGCTTATATATATGTATTTATATATATTCCTCGATCAATGGGCTATATATTATTGACAGATTTAGCGCGTTTAAGGAACCAATGAAACTCTTAGGGCCAGTTTCTACCACCATCTACCAGATAAATTAAAAAATCGATCAGAATTTGTATGAAATTAACTGGCCCTTAGACTATACATACATATAAGATTTGTATATCTTTATTTTGTTTGTGATGTATGCTATGCGAAAGATATTTTTTTGTTTGTTTAAATCTACGTAAACATATTTTAATGCATAAAAAAAATATGATTTAATATTGCGGCCATTTTCTTAATGATGAAATGATTAAGTAAGTAATTTGCATTATGCAGATAGATACAATAAATACATATAGCAACAACATACCTATAATAGAGGAAATTGTACTTGTATATGTTATAAGTTGCAGTACCCTGTAAACGGGTATCTATTAGCAACCAGCAACATGTTAATTAATATTAATTATACGAAGATTTAATTAAAGAACATGATCATTAATTAGTAATTTGAATTAATAAGAAAATATTGCAATTTAAAAACTCAACTTTGTGATGTAACTTGTAGTTTCTATTATAAATTTTCTTTAGACGTTGATGATTATCACCAAAAAAATATATATATTCAGTACAGCTATCTGGCCTAGTGGTTAAAGCACCCGCCTCTCAAGTGTGTGGTTTCGATGCCAGGTCAGGTAAGTATCATTATATCTTTTCGAAAGTTATATGTTCTCACCAATGACTTGATTGCTATATTTTAAAGTCTGAAGTCATCAATCCGCATTGAGCATTTAAGCGTGCTGATTAACGCTCATTCCTTCTCTCTATAAGAGGAGGACTGAGCCCTGCGGTGGAACAGTATGTAATAAAAATAATAGTTAATTGCAGGTCTTATATCAAATTACATACGGGAAATACATAGCGCACTCGGATACATAAATACATAGCAGCATATGTCAATTTCCAGGACAATACTATCAGTTCAGTAGTTTTGATATACAGATAGAAAGAACTTCTTTCCACGTATAATATTTAGTAAGGATTACAAGCTTTGTCATCAACATTGGCTACAACCAGACTTGATTAAAATGTCATTAATATTGCATCAAATCTCAGTATTTCAGCACATTTAATTAAGTCATAGTAATCTAACGCCCCCTACTAAGAAGCTGTGAATAAATATGTGAAGAACATATAATTCCCACGTTGTAACCACTTCAATAAATTCTAGTTGGTACATGATGGATGATGGCGATTCGTCATGATGATGAGCATGATCGTGCGTGATCGGCTTTAATTGTTTTACAATCGGGCGTTTTGTTATTTCTTCAAGTTTTAATGTGTTATTGCCATATATTATGTAGAGGAGAATGGTGTTTTTAATTTTTAAGCTAGTGATAGACTTTTAAGGTATTTTGCCCAAAAGCTGTGTATTTCCCCGGCTTCGAAGATATTCTTCTAAATATGTAATGCATAACTAATACGAATGTATGTGTTGTAATATGAGTGTCTAACTTTAAAGTCTAAGGCCCAGTTTCACTGGTTGCTGATAAGTTCCAGATAGTTTATCTGGTAGATAATTTCATACAAATTCTGTTCCATTTTTGAATTTATCAGGTAGATAGCGGCTATCCGTAACCTTTGAAACTGGCCTTAACTGAAGGTTATTGAGCTTAACCTTAATTCAGTTTTTAGTTAAATAATTGCACGCCGAAATACCATTTGTAACGATTTAATAAAAAAAAAATATACATATCGGAAAATTGAAAAAAAAACACAATTTAAGATGAAATTATTTGTTTTTGTATTAAGTTACGGCGTGCACTACAGCTACTAGCTAGAACTCTGCTTATACCACAAAAAGCGCACGCGCATGAACGCATAGAGCTGAGCGTTTTTGCTTTTTGCTCTTAAAGGTACGAGCGTGAAGTTATTTCAGACTGACTTCTCTACAATTTCCATGTATTTGTATACTTGATTGGAATAAACCTTAATTAGGGTTGTCGAAGTAACTATGGATATTTAACACTAGGTTTTATAAATTAAAATCCTCCGCTGCTTCTGTTTGTTCCCGATAAACTCAAAACCTCAGGGATTTTTCACCATTAGATATATGTATATAGCGATGCTTATTTTTTCGTGAGAAATTGTCAAATGACTCCTCCCGCTGAGAGTGCAGCTGGAGAGAGTGTTAGACTCTTACTGTACAAAGATTTGTATATCTATGTGAATTGTGTGTATGTGATTTGTATAAAACCCACTATGTTCCTTCTGAAGGTCCCTGTGTCCCAGGGCCACGCTAACTCCTGCAAACGAGCAGCTCAGGCAGACATATAGTGGAATAAATATACTTGAAGGTGGTTGATTAAACTTTTGTTAAATTACGAGATTCCCCTTGCTTATAATACATGATTATGTAGAATTAGATACTCTACGCCAATTTCATCTCAAACATTTGGGATAAATTACAATGATAATAAAATGGTTTCCGTAATTCTTAAACTAAAGAACACAATTGATATAGAAGAGAGTTAATTTTTGGGTATCTGACCACTCGTCAAAGATATTCGTGGTGTTACATAGGTCTTTTAAGCGTGCTCTCTGATGCATGGAGGGACTTCTGTAGGGTGCGGTCACTCATCCATGGATGGATGAGGGCAGTTTGACCTCACACTTTAACACGTAGAATGTAATACATTATTTTTGGTAGTATGGTAACAGAGGGCTTTCTGCAAAGGGGGTTCTCTGCAAGGAAGCGTATCGGGGTATGTCCACACAAAAAAAAGACGTAACAGATTTTATACTAATACCAGCTACCAGTTCCCTGCGGTTCTACCCGCCGCTCGAGTGAACAACTTCGCGCACCCGGATAAAAAATAGCCTATGTCTTTTCTCAGAGTCTAGACTATATGTCTACTAAATTTTATTGAAATTAGTTCAGTAGTTTTGGCGTGTAAGTACGACATACCTACAGTAAGACCGACAGACAGACAGAGTTACTTTCGCATTTATGATATTGTAAGGATTTTAAAGCTGAAGAGTTTGTTTGATCGAATGCTTTATACCCAGGAAGTACTGGTCCGATTAGAAAAAATATTTCAATGTTAGATAGTCCATTTATCAATAAATGCAATTTATCAGGAAAGAAAAATTATTAACACTTAAGATCTCGACTCCTTCATATTTTGAGCAATATCTGATATAATCATTTCATTAAAAAAAAATATTAGAATTTGGTAAATTACTTTATTTTCGAGTACTCTGAGTTGGTATCAATCAATGGTTCTGGTCTGACAAGATGTAAATTTTCTCCGGTATTATTTTTTTTATTTTGCCAGCCCTAGCACAAGTAAGGCCAAGTGCACAAGTCTGTGCCTTAAGAGGGCAGTGTATAGGAAGATCTAATTACTTGTCATGTAACGGTTATTCGATGTTACTTAACTTGATATCTTGCATGCGCGGGCGCCGGCCGTCTTGACGACGTGGTTTTTACTGACTAAACTAATTTTATCAATTTAGAGAACATTTAGTTCAATGTGTCCATAAGCACAATAGGCCAAGAGGTCTACCAGGTTTGTACACTTAATTTCGCCATGGTTTCCAATTTGATGTTTAATAAATTGATAATGGGGATGATAATTTTTTTCTATTCTAGACAGCAACCCTGAAACAAATATTATTTAGAATTGAATTACAAAAAAATGTTAAGTGCTCAAAACCAGCTATCCTGAAAATCCTCTTGCATCTGTATCACTGGCATTTGAAGAAAATCAAACACAATTTTTACTTTTTTTTTTGAGTGGAACGTTTTCAAATGACCCCTCCCGCTGTGAAGGTGCAGCTGGAAGGAGTGTCAGACATTTACTGTTAAAGACCAACTTCTGCACACAAAATCCGCAGCCCCGGCGGGATACCTTTAAACCTTCACACAAATATTACCTTAACTAAAATCGTAGTACCTAAGCAACTAGATGGTTGTTAAAATCTTTTTTAATAAAAAAAACCTAGGCCAATGCTGATCCGCAACAAATTGCAGATCATGCGTTCAATATAACCTCATGTTATTTTAGGTATAAGTAACACACATTTGGTGTATGTTTAATGCTATGGCGAAGTTACAATGAGAACAATCGTGCTTTTTTCAAATGAAATTATTAGTATCGCATCGCATTAGTATCCGAGATATAAAATAAAAGTTCCATTGTTACTTGCTCGACATGGAATTGAACCTGCTTATAAGTACTTGAGAGGCTAGCGCTTTTATTTCTAGGCCACCACGGCTTTAAACAGCAGCGAGCAGTCAGAAAACCAGCTACAAAATAGTAAAGGAACTGCAATTTTCACACTACAACACTTTATGAATGAAAACTGTGTATATACATAGTTGCGCACGATTCGGTCGTCTCGTACGTAGAGACTGCGTTAGTTTAACAAACTTGCGCATAACCGCATGCCTTTGGATAGATAGTTATTTAACACTAATACATATTCACACATTCGCTCATTAACTTAGTTAATAGGGTGTGAACATTATTTTATGATTTATTGATCTATGTCGATGATCTGCTGTTGTTATGTGATTGATAATAACGAACATGGGTTTTTCTTTCAATATTTAATAAATTGGAAGATGTTTTAAAACCGTTTCACTTTTCACAGAGTTATAAATGTTTAGACATAAATTGTTAGTTTTTGTTTTAAAATTTGAATTTTACAACTTCTTAATAGAAAGAAAATTAGCCACGATATAATTGAGAACTCATTACTTGTTAAAAAGATTCGTTATATACATAATGTAGGCAAAAGTATGTTTGTAAACGTTTCATTGAACAGTTTTGTTGGGAAGTAACTATTACTGATTTTAAAATGAAGCATTGAACAATGCTTCATAACAGAAGGTTCGGCTCATGAAAATGTGATGCACCTTCTGTTTATCTTAAAAAAATATTGATTGCATCATAGCTCTAATTTAATTATGTAACTTTCTTTGTTTTTGTTTCTTATGTACTGCCGTCAAATATGTCATATGTTTCATAATTTAATTCGTCGTATTTTCAATGTTGAATGTTTTTAAAGGTATTAAATTGCTAATACCTTTTCCTTTATTTTTTTTGCATATGTTTAGGCTGTAAACAAACGATTTACTATTGACCTTACCTATACCAATCTAATTTCTACACTGCCCTGTCTATCCATGTCTAACTCTGCCGCCACACGCCAAGTAACGCGATATAGCGATGGACGCGCCACAATTTCCCATCAGTATCACTTACAGCTCCCATGTCAACAAACCTGCGGTTTAACAACCTTGTTCTGTTACTTAGCTGGCAAATTGCGGATTTATTGATTGCTAAAACAAAGGGGAAGGAATTGTTAAAAGGTTCTGGAAACTTCTATGGCTTTGTTTGGTAATTATGGTGAGGGTGGTTAAGGGTATAGCAGAAAAATATTTATAAGTAAAAAAAATATCAGCATAGATGTGTGAATATTGATCACAAAAAAAATATTTTGGTAAAATCCTCTTAAGGTATGTGTAAACAAATGAAGCAATAGATGTAATTTGTATGTGAATTATATTTATTGTACAGACTCCAGCACATCAAGCTACTACAATTAGTAAAATTTCCTTCATAGATTTTCAACTTTAATCTTCTTTTTCAAATTAAAGCATATGTTAAAAAGTTGATTCGGATAATTTAACAGATTGTAGTAACTTGATGTGCTGGAGACTGTACAAGAAATGTCTGGTTGTTTCACCGTTTACAACTTAAAATATCTCAAAACTAAACAACACTGATACTCATTAAAGTTTACACCCGGATGCCACAACTTAACCTCATTCAGACATTACTTACAAATATTTACTATAAACATTTACCCTATCTAACGGTAATCAAACCTGTGGTTAGTATTTCTATAATACTTACTTGCTGAAGCGATCGAATTAAAATCTTTATTTATACTCGATTGTAGATATACTTTCGATTGTAATCGTTTCGTTATAACAAGTATTGAATAGGATTTTGCTTAGATTTTGATTAATCATGTAGGAGATTTTTTGCGAAACTATTATTAGGAATTCCGTGATAAGGAACTTATAAACTTTCACCCCCTTATTATAAAATTTGGTTTCAGTGCTAGATTTACTTTGTTCATGAAGATGGTTTAAAAACTAGAACTAGATAGATGCCTTACTTTACTTTTATAAGACCCCTTTTTTAATAAGGTTTTTTGTTGTCCGATTAAAAAAATATTTTATACACGTGTCAAGGGTAGCTTAGCTTAAAGCGTAAAGCGCTATTGGAATAAGATGCAGTTCAGTTCTTGTCGATCAAAACCTTTTTTTAGCAGTAATTACGAGAGTATTATAAAATCTGTGGCAGTGATAATCATCTGCCTAGCCTTTTCCAGTCCTGATCCAGTCTTAACCGGATGCAGCCGAGTACCAGTGTTTTACGTGGAGCGACTGTCTGTCTGACCTCCTCAACCCAGTTACCTGGGCAACCCAATACTCGGGTAAGATTGGTTGTCAGACTTTCTGACTTCTGACTTTTATTAGAACTAATGACACATAACAATGTTATCTTTACGAAAGATCTAAATGTTGACTGTTACGAAATTTATTTCATTTTGTAGGTATTTAAATTGCAAAGTAAAGATGTCATGAAGCCCTTACAAAGTAAGCAAATCATTTTTTTTTCTTATCTAAAAGACGGTTTATTTTGAAATTGTTATCGTAACCACAAGTAAACGGTATACAATTAAACGATCGTTAAATCTGGAAGTTAAAGCTCAACCTTTAATGTATCCGCTACTTATCTGAACGCGTTAATTACAAAAACTTAACCGAGGGAACTAACTGTAATTTGAAACAATAAAATTACTTCCTATTAGCGTGTGTTATGACGTTTGACTTTTGTATAAGCTTTAAGTTTTTTCTTAGCACATCAAGCCACCCGCAACTCAACTTTGTACCATACGCTTCAGCGATAAAATCGAAAATATGGAGCTTGATGTGCTAGTGTCTGTACTATGACTTGATGATAAAGTAAAAGAGCAAAATGACTTTAAAAAATCTCATCAAAAGTAATAACGCTGAAAGCTTCCAATAGTCTTAGGAACTATTGGACCAATTTAAAAAAAAAACTTTCAGTTTTAGATAGTCTATTTATCGAGGAGGGCTATGGGCTACGTTATCCGACTGCGCGGAGGGACGCGGCTTCCTGCGCGAAGTGTATAAAAGTAGTTAATTTACATTCAGAAGTGTTACAAAAATGCATTAAGACTATGCAGCTACTTACTTTATCCATGGACTTGGCTATAGCAACACTTGGCTCGAACAATACAATCGAGTCACTGGCACCTGAATCGATAAAACTACTCGATTAATCTCGACTAGTGGTACATCACTATCAGAATCCCACACGCATCGCCTCTCAGTTGCAAGTATGTCAAATGCATGCGACTGCATTATGTATTTGACTACTGCAGTTGCGACATACACACATACATACGCGCATACATGAATAATGTTTAGATCTACAATGTATTTCAATCGAGAAAATCGATTTGTAACTAACGGTTTATTGAATACGGTGTTAAAGGCAAAGGGTTTGTCGGTTCGATTGAATGTTTTGGCTTCAAAAGCTAAGGAATTGAATTGAACTGTCTATGTCCACTCTAATCTTTATATGCAAATCTGTGTGTCCAATATAGACATTTGTGTTGAAAATTCTAATTTAAATTTGATTAGGTATATATTATAACATTTTCTATGCTGAAAGATTTAAAACTTTAAAAGGATATAAATTAGTTTTATTCCTTCGAGAGTTCTGGATAACATGTAAGTGTCATCATCAGTTCTATTTATTGTCCTACTGCAGAGCACCGGCATTCTCTCATACAGAAAAGGAATGAGCGTTAATCACCACCCTTGTTAAAAACGGATTGGCGATTTCAGACTTTGTTTTCCTTAACCTTCACTTACCTACCTTACCTACCTTACACCTCATTGGTGTCCAAGATAAACTTAGAAAGTCCAGATAACTGAGAACAGCTACATTGCTGCTTGCCTGGCCTGGAATTGAATCCGCACGCATACTACCTGAGAGGCTGGTGCTTTTAGCAGTAGGCCACCACCTCTTAAATATGTATGTGTATGCAATCAATGAGGTTTTACCAATTATAGTATATTATAATATCATTGTATGCGATATTACTTACTTTATGCTAATTCCTATACTTCCTCCTTTTCTTCTATCATCAAAGATGCAGACGAACAGAAACAACTATACGTAATGAACCCTTCCTTGTACAGTCGGGTAAAATCACATGGTATGTAACATTCAGTTCTACGTTATGGCTATTTAATAACACTATGTTATTAGATAATGGAGCGACGCAATAATTACGCATATTGCGGGTTGTAGGAAATAACTATAATAGTTATGTTACCGTGAAGGCTTTATACGTAGTATTTTCTTCATTACATATGCTGTGATCTACTCTAGCATTATCTGTACTTCATATTGTAAAGGTGAAGAGTTTGTTTGCTTGAGCGCGTTAATCTCAGAAACGATTAGTCCGTTTTGAGAGCTTCTTTCAGTGGTATGTAGACCATTTATTGGGAAAGGCTATAGGGTACTTTTTAAACAGGTGCGCGGAGTAAGTTCTGAGGCGACGTGGGTGAGACTGCTGAGGGGAGATAGTAAATAATACCCCTTCTTGAATATTTATCAATGTATCCTATTTATTGTTGAAAATCCTTTTAAGTAGTAGCTTAGTTTTGACACCAGCTACTCCTCACTTTTTTTTTTTAATGGCATCTCGCAGTTCAGCCGAGGAGGCTGTTTACTGCTTAACCGGACATATTCCCTGTGGATGCCTAGGATTTAAGGCCTCCAGCCAGGGGCTGTAGAGTTTGCTCTACATGTATAATTTATGTAGTCATTGGATAGTTAAACGTTCTGAAAAGTTGAATATAACGTTGAATTAATAATTATGGCAAAATAGTCATCATCAGCCTTTTTTTGCTGTCGCACATTAAGACATAGGCCTCTTATCCTACAGAGAAGTGATGATCGTTAACATTCTAACGCGATTTAAAAATTTTTAAGGTCCAGGTTTTCTCAAGGTATTTTCCTTGACCTTTAATCAATCATTGGTGTCAGAGATATACTTAGAAAAGTTTTCGTACTTTGGAACCCGCACGAATAAGTTTGGCTGGTGCTTTAACCACTAGACCTGGTGACCCCAAACACTCAATCGAAGACAAATTACTCCAACATTGCTCATTTATCCATGCATAAGAAATGCACAAAAATCATAAAAAGTCGTGGAATGAAAATGCATGAAAAGTCGTAGTTGCCTAGTGGTTAAAGCACCAGCCTCTCAAGTATGGGTTCGAATCCAGGTCAGGCAAGTACTAATGCAACTTTTCTAAGTTACATGTACTTTCTAAATACATATATCTTGGACACCAATGACTGATTAAAGGTGAAGGAAAACATCTCGAGGAAACCTGGACACATAGTTTGAAATCACCAACCCGCATTGAGCAAGCGTGGTGATTAACGCTCAATCCTTCTCTGTGTGAGAGGAGGCCTGTGGCCAGTAGTGGGACGATAAAAAAGGCTGATGATGATGAAGAAATGCACAGCAGCCATTGCACCAATCACGTTGAGAAATTAAACCAACAATTAGAAGAAACACATTTGCAAATGGCCGACGCATGCTAATCCAAAATGGCGGTTCACATGCAAATGACAATATGCATTAACAAACAAGTTTGCACGCACATGTACTAAATAAGGCGAATATAACTACTAGACAGTCTAATGGTATTATTATGTTAATAATTTGTTACGTAGCTATCTGATCAGGTAGAATGCTGCCCGTGACGTCATAATTAGCAGCGTGATGGTACATTGAACTGCATCACGCTATTTACATGTTTTTACTTCAACAGTTGTTGATTTATTGACGATTTCTTTTTAATGCGAATGTGATTTGCGAATGGGAGTTTGTTAGTAAAGTGTGGCTCGGTTGGAACTAACTACACTGGGGAATTATGTGTGGGAAATCAGGTGCTAACGGGTTGGTGTTTTCATCCCAGTTTTCTTTTGCACCGACTTCCAAAAAAGGAGAAGGTTTTCAATACGGCTGTATGTGTTTTGTTTGCTATTTCTAGAATACATGATAAAGTGTGATGAATGCCCTTTTCTTCTAGATTTCCATAAGATCTGAAAATGTTCTAGTTATTGCCTGTGTCAATAAACAGAACCTATTTAGATGGAATTGCAAAATCTCAACTGCTTTCCTGAATGAAAGCAGTACAAAGAACAGTCTTCTCCTAAGACAAAAAGACTCCAACGTGTAACTATGCTATCGACACATTACCAAAGCAATTTACAACAAAGTCTCACTTATACTCGCTGGTGGGTGTAACAAAATCTCTTCACGGCCACACCACCAATAAATCGACGCCACTTCACGAGCCATTGCATCGATTATACCGATTATTAAGCAAAACACTCGGACGGAAACATCGAGATCATCACTCGGCAAAAACTGCCATATCTCATGCGCGTGCGCATATAAAGAGACGCGCTACATAATTTTCTTCGCATTACCGACTAATTACAAACGTCAGATGAAAAAATAAACGTTTTTATTGTGGGGAACTACTGTATATCGCGTTTGGATACGCTGAAACTGAAAAATCAACTTAAGTACTATAACATAAGAGTTGATTTTAGCTTAGCGGTTAATGTAGCACCTTCTTAGGCGTTAAAGTAATTAGACACGATCAGGTGATAACACTATGGTAAACCATTTAATTGTTGAATGATTTATGGCTTTCTATACTGAGATGTTTGTTTAGGAATTAAGGAATGCCCCGGTACACATTCATTAAGAGCGTCTTGTATGTACGTAATGATACTTGAGAATTGCGTAGCTGGAACGTTAGATATGAAAACAACGGCTCTCCGGATTTCTTTGCAGACATGAATGTATTTTTGTTATGTTCGATTTCAGTCTATTTTTGAACATGCTTTTTATTTGCCATCATAGTTTATTACGCACAATTAAGTTTAGGCTCTATGCAACGAATTTTCGAATTATTTTGTATTTTGATAATCGATTTTCGTGTTCAGTCTTTAGATAATAATTACTATGTTTAATCAACAAGTTCGGGTGCTTGATTTTTAATTTAACTACATTTCAAACAATAGCGCCATAAAATAAACAGTGTAGCGCAGTGCTGTTGTACTCAAAAAAAGGCGGACAAGTTTTCCACGGATAAAAGTCAGGTACACAGCACCCCAGCCGTGATTTCATACACGATAGCCTTCAGGGTTTGTGCAGATCCTTGCAACAATTTGGCACTCTTGAATCGGTCTACTCTAGAACTAAAGACATTAATGTCTACTCAAAATTATATTAGTGATTGCTTTGATTTATTTTATCTTTTTAACAGTTTAACAGATACGAATAAATAACGGAACAATCAGGTACAAATTTGTTAAGCTGTGCCTTCGACCCTGCTTAATTTGTAAGAAATCCCTTCAAGCAGGCCCGCTTTTGGAGAGTTAGAACAAAAAGAGATCTATGTAAAATTGGTTTTTCATTTTCAAACTCCGTATACAAAGATAAATGATAGACACGATAACTATGACAATATGACGCTGTGATTGCAACAAAATACTATGCAATCTACCACTGAATCACTATGCAAATGGGTTTATCGCCAGACAGGATCCGTCTGTTGTTCCGGTGATTATTCTCATTGGCCGACACTATTAGCCTGTTGTACAGTCGCGCACACAAGTTTTGTATGTTTATAGTCAATGTTAAAGACGAACAATAAAATGAACTTCTTTATCCTAAACTATATAAATTTCAAAAAAACTTAACTGCTGTGCCCGACACGGTAAATAATTAATAAATAATGCAATAAAGAATATGAATATGAATAATTGTTTTTTTACTAACCAGCCTTGTACTTGTACATTATGGGATGCAATAGGTTTATTGACTATTAAGCTCTTTGTGAGTCTGACTTAAATATCAGAATTTGGGCATTGGCAAAGAGCAAAATTCTGAATAAGCCAGTATTATATTATACATAGGTACTAATCTATTATTTTTAGGATTTTCCATTAAAACAGGCCGATACATTCAATCCACATTTTTGTGTGTTTTTATGCAGATTCTTTCTTTAATATTTACTTCTTGACAGCTGTCAAATAAACACTTTTGTTGTTTACTGTACATATCAAGTTAATAATTGTTATGCCGACGGTTAGCCAGGCGATAAAGTGTTATAATAATTGTTTATAACCACGCTAGTTTTTATCTTTATACGTTATTATTATTTTTATAACCTTTTTACAACTTGCTATGTACTAACTGCTGAAGTTTTATGATTAAAATTGTTAGTTTTAGGACATTTAAGAGGTTTTAAAAGTTTTTTCTGCAAACTTTAATACGCTCTTATTTTTAAGACATTTTTTCTTGATACAGACGCCAGCACATCAAGCTACTACAATCCATCAAATTTCCTTTATAGATTTTCAATGTTATTGCTGAACGATATGGTTCAAAGTTGATCGGGAAAATTTTACAATTTAGCTTGATGTGCTGGCATCTATTTTAATTTACGTCACGATTCCATCTAGATATTATTATTATGCTTCAAGAACGCACATGAGGGCTGATGATTACTTTTCGTTGTATAGGTATTCTTTAAGAAAATATTATAATTCTGTATTTTCTACGGTATTGCTTCAAATTATTTTTTTCTTAATTTGATATTTTTTGTTCTAGCGAGGGACTGTTTACTTGTCCTGTCAACGCTTCTCCTGTTGATTATGCCAAGGTATGTTTTTATCTTTTATATTATCTTCTTAGACTTCTCTTTTTGAGAAGAATAAAATTTAAGTATGTAAGTTACCAATATTGTTTTGACTAAACACCCTATCATCCAGATCATTGTAAACGTATCAATAATCCAATCTAAAATAGGCCAATAAATTATTTATTTAAATTAAGTAATTCGTTAATTCAGTTTTTGTCATCTTACCATGCATACAATAAGCACAGTGCTTCCATCAACAACATTTCTATGGGATGCGCACGCGCCGACAGCGCGCGGGTGGTCTGATGGTTCAACCAGCTACGGCTAGATGGCGCTGTTTACAACTGCGGTCAAACATCACTTGTTACAAACTTTAAAACTTATTTTATAGACCCATAAAACTATCGCATCTAAGCTTTCTTAGAATTTGTTTTATAAACAATTTTAATTGTTTTGTCTGTCTAAATACTCTTGCAGTGAAGAATCCGGAGACTGTTTTGGTAGTTTACGGTATTCTTTTCAATGTTTATATTATACCTAATTCATCTAAGGCATATATTATACATCGAAATCAAAACATTAAAAACAAATTATTTTGTCATTAAATTGCTTGGTAAATCAAGACGAAATATAATGAATATCACATTTTTACATTATATTACGGTACTTAGTAAAAAACGATTGCACGAGAATGCATTTCTGGATAAATCGATATCGTTTTATAAGATTTTATTGCTTCAAATTCCTCGTATCAAGCTCATGTAGCGTTGTGATGATATTCAATGATTGCAAGAAAATCCTTGCTTTATTAATATTATAGAATCTGAAAATCACTCTGTCTGTATGTCAGTCTGTATGTCAATATACATAAACCCTAGTTAATATCAGGCCTTGTGTAATATGAAACTGAAATCTATATGTGAATGTCAATTTCAGCATTACCGGCTGTAATATAATATTATTTGAAAGGAGATAAACGGGACCCTATATTGAAACATAATAATTTTTATACGGATATACCATTATTTAAGTAACTAGTTTCTTCAAAATGCAAGTGCAACCACGGAAAACATCTAGTAAGCAATAAAACTGCAGTTATCTCAAATAGATCGGTGCAGCGCTTGCGCATGCTATGGCTACACACGCGGACTATTTCAAATTCAATTACCTGCATTAAGTTCCATGATTTTATATCAACGTTTGATGATGTGGAAATGGATCATAATCTGACAGATTTTGATATTGCTTATGCAATATCATATAATATATAATCAACTATATATCATATAAGCAACTTTATAGTTGCTAATAAAATTATGTTTTTATTTGTTCGTTTTGGTATGAAAAACATCTGCATGTAGCTAGGAGCAGACTTAAATTAAGTTAAAAATTTATTATCGTCGACATTCTCGAAAAAGTTGTGGTGGTCTAGTGGTTAAAGCACCAGCCTTTCGAGTATGGGGGTGCAGGTTAGATTCCTACCTGGAATAGGGTATAGTATATATGGGCATACATATAAGGCAAGTACCAATGTAACTTTTCTAAGTTATACGTACTTTCTAAGTTTATGTGTCAATGACTCATTAAAGGTGAAGGAAAACATCTCGAGGAAACCTAACAATAAAGTCTGAAATCACAAAACATCTAGTGTTTTTTTTAACTATTATAATAGAAGGAACAGCAAGCACAAAAATAGTTTCAATCAAAATATTTTTCTTTCCTCAATGAAACTATTATAGTACGAGTAGTACCTAGTCTATATATAAATAGATTTTCACAAACATGGAACACGTGTCTCCCCCACAGATGGACGTAAAAGCGACCCTGGGGGGGATCCATATACGCAATAATTGTACCCATCTTCTAGAGACTCGTGAATAGGTACTTCTTGGTAATGAACTGCTAGATCAAA
Source organism: Heliothis peltigera (assembly GCA_958496145.1). NCBI lineage: Eukaryota > Metazoa > Arthropoda > Insecta > Lepidoptera > Noctuidae > Heliothis > Heliothis peltigera. Next base: position 1,089,690 of record OY292326.1, on the reverse strand, counting down.
GGTTTTTCTTACTTCTGGAGTTTTTCTATAATACATATAAAGTTTTGTATAACGTGACATATAATGAGACTGTTTAGGAATTTCGAAATTTCCTCACCATAGAGCTTCTTGTTCAGTTCGAAAATTAAACCAAGGCTTTTTTTTTCAGACATAGATAGCCCGTTTATCAAAGAAGGGTATCCTATAGACCCTATAGTAGTATAAACTATAGACTTCTTTTAAGGGCTGTCTATAGTCTACACACTACAGGATGCCAGTAAAGCTGCAGGCGGAGGAAATACTAAGTTTTTATTTAGACAAAATTTAAACTTAAATGTAGGGTACCTATTCAGCTAAGCTACATAATATGTGTGGTGAGTTTTAATCTGGCACTAATTACTTAAAAAAATATTACAACAATACAAAAGCTAAATAATTCACACACGTTACAATATGGCAAAAAATTACACACAATACAAGATGTTGTTGTTGTTAAGGAATTATCAGATTTGCTACAGCATCTTAACTATGAGCACCGCTCGAAGCGAAACAATCGTAATCTATCGTTAATTCATCGATTAAACACCAATTGTGTCTACGAAATCAAAACAAGACGATTTGGCACGCAAAATGCGCCGACGCACTATGTTTCACGAAAACTCTCACACGAATTTTAACCTTAATCGCACATAAATAAAGTCTAAAATAGCATAAAAGCGGTATTCACCGATTGGTGTCAGTCACCTCTCTCGACGACCTTGCAATGCTAACCAGTCACGCGACAGTGTTTTTGTCTCTCTCCTCCCGATTATCTCCGGTCGTAATGTGATGTTGCTGTCTCTTTCTAACAGTGCAAACCCGTACGGTTGTTTCGCCTAATGTGTGTTGAGCTAAGGAACATTGCGGACGTTTTGTTATTAGTTCCTGCATTCTAAACTAGGTGGCGCTGCGTAGCGTAATCTAAAACATGTCTTGGTGGCGTGTGCAACACATTTTTAAAACACTTTTTCCAAGTCATAATTTCGAATAACGTGCACTTGTTATCATTTGAATTAAAGTATATTGAGAAATCCCTAATCATTGCCTCTAGGGTTCTTGTTTTATACTTGCACTTAATTCTCGAATTTAATATTAAATACTAAGGAATTGGTTCAGAATGCAAAATATTGCATTAGCAGCTATTCTATTGATTTTTACTTTCAGGTATCGTATTGTATTGAAAGAGATGTTTTCCTTCTAAAATCAAAAGTTAGTATTTGAGTGCTTACTTTTCAAGAGGTCCTTATCTCCTGAAACTGAAAGCTACATATAGAATAGTAGTACTACGCAAATATCATAACGGCCTAACTCTAATACTTGATTGAAATAAATGTAGAATCTGATCATAAAATGTAATCTAAATGTCCGTTTAACTGCTGTGTGTCGAATCAGGCAATCTTACGGGTGCGCGCGCGCAGGGCGTGAGAACCGGCGCGAGTGAGTGCGGAACAACTCTGCGATCTATGATCCATTGGATAATAACATTCGCTCACTTGATGAAATTGATTGGCTACCAAGATTATTTTGTAAGCACTTTTTCGTTGCAAGCGCAGCTAGAGTAAGATGTAGATAAGTGATAATAATTAGTCGCACTTACTATGATGACACTATCATTATATACGCGAACTCTCATTAAAAACGACTGAATGGATTTTTGTGAATCTACGCGGTAATATACCTCACAAGTCATCTACATACAAATATTATACAGCTGAAGAGCTTGTTTGTTTGCCTGAACGCGGATCTAGGAAACAACTGGCCCGATTTAAAATATGTATGATGTGGATTTAAAACTGTATCTTCAATACAACGTGAAAGGCAGCTTACTCCATTATCACAAGCTCTGTACCATACAGACATACATTTGAACGAAACCATACGAACAATCTAGAAGGATCAATCTGTGGGCCATATTCTCGTCATAAAATACTCCTAACACATGGTAACCAATACTCGTCAATGCTGCATACTTTAAGTTCGTTATTGTCACGATAATTACTGCTTTATGACATGACAAAGAACATAAATGTCAGTCAAATACACAAGATATGACACACTGGGAGTGTCTCCAACTTAGGAATTTGTAACGGAATTCTCTATTGATTTCTGGTTTAATAAAGACATTAAATTAGCAAAAATAATATTTGTCTCCGAATATATTTAGCGAAATTTTTAATCGATCTGTATTTTATGTTCAGTGAAATTTTTGTCTATTGATGCCTTGTTAACTATTTATCTGATTAACTGACGATCCGGACATAAAATCGTCCTCGATCTATGGATTGTCTATAACCTGTGCTATAACTGGAATATTTTTTCAAATCTAAAAGCAAGATAATCTCACAAGGCCCAACATGATCGCTTGCATCGCTGCACGTAAAAAAATAACAAAAATTTTAATGCACTCCAAATGAAGTTTCCTTCGTCAACGAAAATATATATTCTAATTCCCAGGCCCATCACAAAAACGCAGATCACACGGTTATCAAAATTAAAAATCAAAATAATAGATAACATTTTCAAAAGAAATTTGACCCGCAGAGTTGGTCATGCCATGAGGGACAATAGAACCGAAATCTATTCACCCCTTTCTGGTATAAAAAGGCGTAATGATGTAGTTTGGGTACCAACTTGATTGCTTATCAGTTAGCCATGCGTGAAAAGAGTAGTCATGTTTTGTGCTGTTGTTATCTCCTCGCCTTTTATAGATGGGTAAATGATATTCTTTGGGTAATGTTATGGGGTAAAGTTATAATAGGATTTAAGGGTCTAGAGAAACAGTCAACCATGCAATAACAAAGGTTTAGCTGAGCAAGTTTTAAGGATGAGTTAATAGTTTTCTGATTAAATTGGAATTCTATACATAAAGATAAAATAAGTAATTTATTCAAAGTGGGCTGAAAATCGGCACTTTATTAAGGCCAGTTTCACAAAAGACGGTCCCAAAAAATACAGAAGAGCAGGCGTTTTTGGGCCACCCCAAAAACGCCTGCTCTTCTGTACTCCCTACGTTATGAGCTGGTACTACTATGTATTATCGCTGGGAATAAGAAATGGTGGAACGAACTCCCCAGCAACACAATTCTGTTTGTATGGTTTGAAGAATTGTTTGTTTTGCAAAATGAAATACGAACAAGGTGATAAATATAAGCTATTTAAAGCTCATTTTAATATTGCTTCGTTGACTGTGAAACATTAATTTAAGTAATACATACCAAGTGGTATTTTTAGTAGGTATAATAAAAAAAAAGGATTTCAATAGGTCGTTATTATTTAACAAAATAGATCAATTATGTTAATTTCCTTCACTAAAATTCAACAGATGATCGAAACGTAAATGCATTCAATGCATATCTCATAAGTCATAGACATTGCATTCTCGAGCGATCACACACATAATAAGCGCTTTAAAGCTTTGTATAGCAGCTTTTAAATTAAAGATTAATCTGTGTAAGAAAATAATGCTTGGGGATCATTGACCTCGTTTTGAAAAGACCCAATTTGGACATATTCAGAATGAATAAGGGTTGGGTTACATTAGGACGTTTCGGATTCGGTTTTGACAATATCAGTAAATAGTTATTACTATTTGACATACAAACGATATTCGTGTTATAGTCAATAATTACGTCATTCATGCATATATTCCTTTAATGGTACCTACTCCAAATCAAGTAGATATCTAGCTATGAAATTCTTAATTAACAGTTTTCTCAAACCTAAAAACTTAGACACGAACTCAGATAACCAACTTTCTCATGAAACTTTTCGCAGTGATTATTAATAAAAGCATAAAGTAAGTTACGGTAATTCTAATGTCGGTAGTACAGACAACAGAACATCAACCTACCTCAATCTGTAAAAGGACATGTCCGCTTTTTGTATGGACGTTGGTTTTTTATTCCGAGTAAAATTTAACCAGCATCAATGTTTATTCATATAAAAACGACAAAAATAAGGAACTTAGAACCACTGAAATAATATTTTTAAACCCCTCCATTTTACAGAAAATTCAAAACTTAATAATTGAAGTTATTATTATTCTTTTAATTGCTGGCAACCCTTAAAAAAGGTAGTTTTTATTTAAAGTATCGCCACACTGGGATAATGTTATATTTGACTTTAGATTATAGACCTATAGATGACTAGATGTAACCATGAGACTGTAGGCAAATGTGGAAATGAGAAGCATATATACGAAATAAGTAAGAAAATTGAGACAAAACATAATATTCTCTGTCGCATTCGGCGTGCCGGGTTTTGCTCGGCGAACATTTAAAAGTTGGCCCACACAAAGTCCTGGATCTCTATCACCGAGAGGTCGACTCAGATCATTTTTTATGTTTTTAGAAAAGTTTCGGCAATTAAGTTCTAGTTTTAGTGTATATAATTATGAGAAATAGACTCCTGTAGTTGAGTGTTTAGTGCATTTTGAGTTTTATAGTGCTGTCTCATGTGCAGCCACGTGGGTGCTCCATCTATAGGTATTATAATCTAAGTATTTGACAGAACAAATTATTTATCTGTCACTGACTATAGAGATGGGTCAACTTACGATTACACTCGCTTCAGGTTGACTCGAATTGAAATTCATGTGATTCTGTAGTTTGATAGTAACAATTTTATTATTTTATGTATCAGGTATAAGAGAAGACCATTTGTTTTCTGAACCTATTTTTCATTAGAAAATAGATAAAATAGTAGAATAAACTTCTCACATAAGAAATCAAACTTGCATGCGGTGTTTACCTGTAAAGATTGTGCATTTAGTTTTTAAGTTTTGATTTTATTTTATCTGTGTACCTACATATGTATCACTGAAACAATAGCTGGTAAAACTAAATAAATAAATAAACTTAGTGGATAAATCGATTTCATTTGCAGGAAAAATCGATTCTTCGATTAATTAATCGCACCCCTATTGGCTCCCCTGCCGTTACAGTATCGTTCGTCCGCTATAAGAGTGCTTTATTATTATCATTGCGCTTTACTGATTTTTTCGATTTAACTGACTTGAGCTTTTCACAACTGATTTCCACTTAGCACATGATTGTTTTATAAACCCTTGACTAACAATTATGATTTTTCGTACCGATATTTGATATTGCACGTGACGAGTATTAGACCAATTATTGAATTTATTTATTTCTCAAAAACACCAACATTATTGTACTTAATAATATTTCGTTAGTGAGTAGCAGACAGTATAAAACAGACATCTTGCTAGCTCGCCAAACAAGAAAAAAAACATATGTTTATTTATATATTTTATTTACAGTACGAATCGCTTGCATGAGAACAATAAAACACTGAAGCTTAATATTAAACAGTTTTTAATATAATTTTCGAAAGGCTTTTCATCCACTCATCTTGATTTCCAGTCGAATAAAATCTCAGTTTATATCAACAATGGTTTTGATCGGTAGATAACATTATTGTTAATTTTCTTCGGCTGATTATAAGCTCTTATGTAGTATGATGAAACATGCATTTCTTTTTGACTGGAATCTATGTAAAATATTGTAATTTACACGTGAACAAACTCGATATCCTTGCGCAATTCCAGTTGGAAGATTGTGTATTTTCTATGTTCTGCTGACAGTTAGTAACTGTCATAAATTGACAAAGAAAAACTGTCCTCCTATGTCAATTTTACTTTTTTTTGGGGTGCGTTCGATTTCCTAGCCTAGATAAATCTTAAGGTTTGTTAGTTTTAGGAGTAAATTCACACTATATTGAAAAAATATTTTTTCGGAAATTGGAGGGCTTTAAAAATGTTTGATATAGTCAGAAGCCCTAAGTTTTGACATGTCTATCCAAATATATATACTTTACCGTGGTTAAAATTATTCAATAATAAAAAACCATTTCTGGACATGTCCTTTAGTTAATAGATTTTTAACCTTATCACAATACCGGAAGGTACATTTTCGATTGGTAAAATTTGATAGATTCGGGTAGGTTGAACTACTGCACACTAAGCTACTACAATCTATAAAATTTCCTTTATAGATTTTCAACTTTATCCCTAAAGCATTTGGTTCAAAGAGGATTGGGAAAATTTGACAGTTCCGAGTAACTTGATGTGCTGGCGTCTGTATCTTTCTTTTCATTTATTCACATGAAATATTTTCGTTATGTTACTTCCCAAATATTCCACACAATTCCATTAAATATAAAAAAACTTGTTCATTTTCTACCAAAATTACATTACACCCCAATGTAAGAATACCTTTATATTTTTTTTTTAACAGGGAAGAGGTTAAACGATATACTCATATAAAACGGGTACCAGGACATTATGATGTAAAATAGGTGCGAACAATGAAGGTAAGATGAGTTCGTACGTGAAGGAACGTGTGGTCACCCGATGGGACAAAGGGTTGGGAACCTGGTGACGTACTAGAGGGTGTCTTCAAAGTGAGTCATATTACGTTGTCAAAGATGGGATAGAATATCGAGTAATCTACCAATTTGTCGATTATTTATTTCATTTATTTATTTATTGGATAAAAGGTACATGTTACGTTTACAATGTGTACGATGTCCAACAAAACTATACACATAGTTTGTCTGTTGAATCGATATCGAAGGTTTTTTATTCGTTCTCAATTTTAATGTGACTTGCAGAATTGCCCAACAAATGCCGCTTATAGTGCGTATAGGTAACATTTTGCAGCGAATACCATAACTGTCTTTATAACATGCTGAATGAGCTATGCTTATGTAATTCGCAAGATAATAAATCGAGACTACAACAGGCTTAGCATGGCGATTCTATGTCTATTCTGTCAAGAAAAGACAAAGCTCTTTCTGTCAATGTCAACATGTCTTCTGCCCGAGCATGGCGTGACCTGTCAACTCGCATATAATCACTTGTAAACTTTTGTCGATCGAAGAAAAGAAAAATTTCTTCAAAATATGTCAAAGGAAATCTTATGTCAATCTGTCACTTTTCCGTCATTATCCATTCTCCGGTAGACAAAACTTGTTTCTACGGTTACCATGATAAGCCAAGAAAATTTTATGGCATGTCACGATCAAACATACCCATTTTGATGAGATTTTTGATGATTTATTTCATAAAAATTCCTCCTCAAAACTCCTCAACCTCTCAAAGAATTAGAAAGTAGGAACAATATTAACTAAATAGGTACTAAGAACAGTTAACTGCCACCACAGTTAAACGCCGGGTATCACTGTGATGCAACAGTTACCTCACATTGAACCCAGTTCACAGAAGTTAACAATAAAGTTTATCTAAATACAGCATTAACGGTCATTTGGAGTTTATCTTAACTTTCTCACGTTAGGTTGAGTTTGTCATGCGTGTGCGCAAGGGTGAAAGTCATTGTACTGACCGAAGCTTAGATTAGATGTGTTTGAAGTCTTTTAGAGATGTGCTCTGATTATTTATACGTATTGTATGGCTACTTAGTATTAGTTTAATTTATGTTGTTTTTTATTAGATGAAATATCTTAGATACTTTTTAGTAGCGGGGAAGAATAATAACGGCCCATTTTGTTACTAAATATTATAAAACAATGTTTTATTAACTGTTTTTTTAAATAAAGTATGTATTTTAAAAATCGTTGAAATTTTGTAGAAAACATTAATAACTGTTAGAATTGCATGTAGTTAAGCAATAAATAAGGCTTAAATAATAATAAATAGTTATAAAATAAAGTCCTACGTCTTGTCCGTTTATATTTTTGCCACCATTAAACTCAAAAACTACTGCATTGAGTTCTCTGCACATTTCACCAATTGATAGAGTCATGAAGGGGCGGTCTAGGTGAACATAATTAAATACATACTTTATAGTATTTTTTGTGTACGTGTATACTTGTTAATATTATTATTTGTTGTATGTGATTTATTTCGAAAAGCACTTATGGCAGCGACGGTGACATTCTTTCTTTTTTCATAAATTTCAACAGTAATTTAAAGTAACTAGTTATAATTTTTTATCGTCATTAAAAGAGGTATTCTCTATTTATTCTCAAACAATGTGACCGTAATGTTACAACACTAGCCAGTATATGAACAGTGCATTCCATAGACAAGCCATAGAGTATTGACTGTAAATCATGGCAGTCATAGGTCACACATCTATGACCGTCCCGTGTCTATGGGAATTAGACAATTTGGTGGGTTATTCTGTTAAAGTATGGCGGTATTTTTTTATTGATGATTTTTGAATTTAAAATAAACAATATTTTTGTTTCTGCATTTTTATCGCATTAAGTAGTTTTTTCTAAGTTTTATTTTTGTTACCTTTAAGTTAACTTTTGTTTCAAATAATAGTATTTTTCTTTAATATTGTTTCATTCCGCACATATAAGTGACACAGATAAAAGAACAATGATTCAACCAAGTAGTTAATTCCTTCAGCAATTTAAAATTAAATTCTCTAAAATAAAAACTTTTTACAAAAAAACGACTTTTAACAACATTAAAAACTTTTAAGGCATCGCTCTAGAAATCGGCAGCTGTATTTATTTATCCAATTGTAATCAGTATAGATATAATAAAAAAAGACACTGACCGAATTGAGAACCTCCCCCTTTTTCTGAAATAGGCTGATCAATACATCTTTCATAAGTAACTCAAAAATCAAAATATCGGAGTCTTAATTTCGGAGAATAGCCCTAATCCCTTTTGACACTGCACTCATTTTTAACGGCCCTTCTAACACAAGATGGATTATGATTACAAACGATAAACAGTCACCCTCACGTGACAATGTGATGTATCCTTTTAAATATTTTATAAAGCAGTTGTTTATTTTGATTGATATGTATCGTTTTGGAGATAGCCTTGCTTAATATCGTTAAAATAAAGAAACTAAATGTTGAAACGTACAGTTCTGCTGAGCAAGACCTAGTACGCTATATCGTGGAGGTTTTTTAAGGAAAAAAAAAAATAGTTGAATATTAAATTTTTATTTATACATATATTAACGTTAGGAACACATTGGTCTAACCTAATTTTGCTACGATTATATTAAAGGTCAGACAACACTTATTTTAAAACTACATCATAACGGATACTTTTCCTGTGCATTAATTGACTAGGAGACTTAACACAAACTCCAAAAACAAAGTAACACGTTTGTCTGTGTGATCTTTAATCAAACTAAAAGTATACATACAATAAATTACGACAGAGAGATAGGTTAGTTAAGGGCTATAAGAATATGCTGCGAGTTGTTCGTAAGAGATGCCGTGGCCCTGGCACACAGGGACCTCCAGAAGGAACATAGTGGGATTTAGTCAGTAAGAGTCTGGCACTCCCTCCAGCTGCACCCTCAGCGGGAGGGGTCATTTAATGATTTCCCACGAAAAAAAAGGGCTATAAGAATATAAGATAATTTATAGCTGCTATATCTGGGTACATATTATTTAAGATGGGAACGAACTAGTACCTATGTAGTATGGAATAGAAGACATTATTGAATATAGGATAGAGCTTGCATCCTATTCTGTAATAAAACAAAAAATCCTTAGACATATTCTCAGTCCCAGCTTGCATAAGATGAAGGCAGGTGATGAATATGTAAGTATCAACCTACTTCTTTTTATTTTCATATCAACAGTATCGGCCAGATGTGCTGCCATCGAGAGCTTTAAGGGTTAGTGCCGAAATTTAATACACCTGGAGTTTTGTTATACTGTCTTGTTGGTACTTAATGGTACTTAATTTAGGGTACATTATTTCAACATTAAATCAATAACTGGGCAGTTGTTACCAAAAATTAATTGAAGCACATTTTTTATCCGTAAAATTCAAATTTTCTCCCACTTAATTGATCAATTTATTGATTAATTTTATAAGAATTAAACTACCTACGTCGTTTACCATACATAAAAATAGAAAAGAATAAAACAAATTAAATTTGTATCTCGATTATGTTTTGTTATTTATGACTTGCTGTTTCCCTCATTTTCACCCGCGTTCATTGGAAACTTCTACTCGTACCCGGAAAAAATACAGCTTATCTCACCCGGAGATAATGGAGCTTCCCAACAGTAAAACGATTTTTCAAATCACACTTTAGGATACAAACTAAAAGAACAAAGCATTTTTCCTCTTTATAATATCACTAGTATGTACATATAATATCTGCTCTACAATTAATGGTCAATAATGTCACTCACAAAATCTCAGATGCACAGTTACTAGCCCAAATAATGTGCTCTTAATGATATCTCGAATGTTCCCAACACCTGGACCTCTGGCGACCCCATAAACAACCTATACATAACTAATACAACAAAAAACATTAACAAATGAGACTTCTCTAAATTCAACTGAATTATTCATTACGCACTGCCGTACAGAATGTAAGAAACATCAGCTTTTAAACAACTAACCATATCCTTCGGTTTCACTCACTCACGTCGCATTAAATTTTCGACTTAGCTCATCTCTTTATAATCGTCATAATGTATAAGAAGGCCATGATATACTTCAAAATTTTTGTCTTAAGACGCAAAAAGAATAATCCAAATAATAATATAATATCCCTCACACATTCACACAACGTCATCTAGTCCCACACTAAGCAGAGCTTGTACTATGGGTACTAGACAACTGATAAACATACTTATATACTTTTCTTTTGTAAATAGATACATATTATACATAGAAATACCCAGACCAAGTCAAACATCCATGTTCATAAACACAAATGCTTGACTTATGCGGGAATCGAACCCGCGACCTATAGCGTGACAGGCAGGTTCACTAACCACCACGCCATCTGGTCGTCAAATCTGACTACAAGTTCCAGAGAAAACTGCCTTCCAAACAAACAGACCCACTCCGAGCTTTTAACATTAGTAGATAGGTGGAAATGTAGCAGAGGTCAAGCAAGGTCATACATATCTATGGATCTAGATTGAGGATTGTGATGTGGAAAGAAGAGGTTTACATGGTAATTGAATGGATTTATATTAATGTTAATATACGTAGTTGTGGAGTGACCTTAGCTCATTATAGGAATGGAAACCAGGATACAAAGAAATTTATCCAAATCATATTCCTTCTTCAATTTGTTACTGGATTGAATTCAGAAAGGTTATATTCACAGGTCATCATGTAGATATGAAGTAAGTAAGTACTTGTGACCAAAAAGTTTTTTGATTATAATAGAATTTGTTGTGGCTTGCTCTTGAAATGTGATCTGAATGTTGAAATCATACTTAAGTGCATCAGATTAAACACTAATTACTTTGGATGAAGGCTCAATTACTTTTATTATTTTATTCGATTTCACCACATGACTACCAGCTGGTAATTTGCTTTCCATTAATATAATCAGATATCTTTTTTAAATCTTATTAAAAAACCAAAAGCCTTACCAAAGACCTTCTTAAAAACTAATGAAATTCAGTGTAAAGTTTCAACAGCCTTATTCCATACTCATCAGTACACCTAAATACAGTAATTATCGACATTTTTTGAACAAGAACTGTCACTTAGTGGTCCATTATTAAAATTTGACTGAAAGCAAAGGTGCAGGGCGTTGCGACGAGATTTTTAAATGTTTATGGTCGTTGTGCGCAGGCGGTGGTTGGCGGGGACAGCTGCGCACGCGCACCTTGCGCAGATGCGGCCGCACGTGTGGACTGTGGCAACTTTGTTTTATTTTTGCCCTCAAAGGACCCACAAATGCTTCCATGATTTTATTGGAAAGGCGCTGATGTAATTTTAAGGGTGATGGTATGGTGTTACTTTTTGAAGGTCAATTGGATCCCCTTGGCCCCCTTTATGTGACGTAAAAGGGCCAACCCTTTACACCATGCGGTATTAAAGATTCTTGCTCAAGGAAATTTTTAGTTAGGTACACTACCAACATAGCTTTTGAAGTTGTTCACGATTTATTCCACAGCCAACAGCACCTTTTTCAATCAAGAATTTTGGCAAAATATATGTACTTATAAATTGATGTCTTCACATAGCTTCGAAGAGGTCATTGGCTTCCTAATTTGTTCCTATTAGCAACATAATTAAAAAAGAAATGTCATATAACATGGTATTAGCATCATTATGTCTTTACGACTTTTCGACTCCTCTTAGTTGGAATAGAAAGGTCAAACAGTCACCGATAGATTCACCAGCCTTCTCACCAATTGTGAAGAAGATCAGCGATTTGACTAACAATAACTTTATTGTTTAACCACAATCGTTATTGTCTTATTGCCCAACACCTTTCAAAAGGGCTTATTATCTACTTAACTGCATAACAATATGTATGCATTTACTTAAACTTTTGTAAGAGGAACCGTAATATTATGTCAAAAATCTTCATCATCCTCAAGTTTTCTACAATATTTGCCGTTAACATAAGACACACGTGTCCTTATGGTGGCAAATTCATGCATGTTTCTTATCACCGTCTTTCTGTCTTCTTTTTGTCGTAATGACCCTTGAAACTGTTAAAGCAATCTACTTATATTAAAAAGTTGAAGAGTTTGCTTGTCTGCCTGCGGGAACCTGAGAAACCTATGAACCGATTTGAAAAAGGAATTTAGTGTTAGACAGTACATATATAAAAAAAACAAAACCGGGTGCGCGAAGTAGCTCCCACGGTACGCCGATGAAACCGCTGGCAGAAGCTAGTAATTATTATATTCATCATCTTCAGAAACTTGATAATATTTTTACTAAAGAAGAATGGAAGACAGATACAGACATCGCAAGTCCAATGAATGCACAAAACGAAATCCTCAAAACATTCACAATAGAAACCAGTTTTGAAGTAAAAGAAACAAAAATCAATTTCCATAAAAGTAAGCGGCGAATAGAATCTAGCTTCAATCTGGCATACACTAATCTTTTCCCAGACAGATGCGGTGCGTTGACCTGCAATCCTGCTCAGTCTAGGTCGTAGCAAGGTCGTGCCTAACAGGTCTTGGGTTGGAGACACGTCATTACCTGTCCAAAGCAATCTGTTGGTGGTAATAACCTAATTCGATTTGAAAGCGGAGCGGTAAATGTTAATTTTTATTTGAGACTCAAAGTAGTGCCTTGTGTTTGTAGGCAGAGAATAAAAGTTTAAGAAGATTTTGGAGAAAATTTGATGCAAAGAGCTTCAGTTAAGGTAAGAAGGAACCATTTAAGCCCGGTGTTATTAGGATAATCAGTAATCAATAAATCATTAATACAAAGAATAGATAAAAACTAACGTGCGTACTTAAATTTTCTGAAGTAATTAATTAAGCATATCATGCTGCGCTGATCCTGAATAACATTGGGATAAGACCAGGAGAAGCATGATGATAGGATTAAATCAAGGCAGATTTGATAGGGCTGTATTAATATCAAGAGCTGTGAGTGACAAAAGGCTTGATTCTATTACATCACTTAAATTGTTTTACAATCAAAATTGAGTATCATTGTTAAGTGTGTTTCAAATTCGTAATCATTATGTACTCGTAGAACCTACGAATCCTTTCTGTTCCTTGAATCTGAGGATCGACTAAGATCGAAATGTAGCATTGTCTTTAAAGAAAATTTAGGAGTCAAATAGCCAATAAACTATAAAAACTGAAGCTAAATAACTTAAGTGATCTCGTTTAAAAAAGAGGCAGGGCGTGTGTGGTTTATTCCTGTTTTAATCATGTCTTGTTTCAATCTTTTTGTATCGATAAGCCTTTAATCCGGACTTCAGACATGTCTCGACTTGTTCAAGGTATATTTGGCGGCATCGATGGCCTTTGCGTTTTAATATATGACAATTATATTGCGTCGTATCAAACAAAGGGTGTTTTGTATTCATGGAGAGATAATCGTCAACGTATAGTTTCATACGCACCATTAATAAAAGTTCTTGATTCTTTATGTTTTGTTTTGTGTGTTTGTTTGAGTGTGAGCTTCTTTTTTTTTAATGTAGTAGCGAATGGAACTTGTTATCTTAGATGGTCTCTATGAAGACATTTGATATTGCATACCACATTATTATAATTTCAAGGCAAGAATAATTGCAGCAAATAAAAAACTTCTTTCAGATTGTAACAAAGACGCAAATCTTATTTCCGTTCGAATAGAGAAAGCAGCTTTACCAATGATTATCAAAATTCTTGCAAATCATCCAAATAATAAAAGCGTCATCTTGAAATCTCCTTGCAATTCATTCAAAATCTTACTCAAAACAAAAATCATTCATCTTCGAATTGTAACAACCAATTCAGATCCGACTTCTACGTATAATCGGCAAGGTCGTACATTCGCCTTTGACGACCAGCCACCGAGACCCCTAACCGTACTCACACGGTCCGTTATTTGAAGCTAAGAGTTTGTAAGTATAGAAGCAGGAGAGGTCAAGATGGCTGGTTATTGAGATCGCAAAAAGCGGCTGCATGCACCGGTCCACTGTTTGCACAAAAACTGACTCGATTGAAGTATCGTGTTACTATGTATAATAAGTAGTATACTTCTGGTGATCATGTCCAGCAAAAAAATTGTATCTGCGTTGAGATAAAATGAACGTACTCCCTTTTAGGAGTAGCAATCTTCTTGTATGAGGATAAAAAGTGGTATAATGTTGGTCTGCAGCTAATACCTATTATTTTCTTGTTTTTAAGATTTACTGTTAGGTCCGGTAGTGTTTAAGGATACGGCTTGCAGACTTAGGGAAAATTCTTTAAATGCCATAAGTATTGATTAATTTAGTGATTATGTATAGCATGATAATATAGTTTACATCAAGATCTCGAGATTGTGGGGATCTACTTCTCAGCTTACAAGTGAACCTTATTATTTTATGCCTTTCTATCATTCATAGCTCTATTGGTTGTTCACATGACTCATTATTTTTGTATATGGGCCTGTAGTCTATTATGAGATGGTCAAATTATTGTCATTAAGACTTTCAAGTCTAGATCACTCTCTTTTTCATTGTACTTTTGAATGCTTTCTTTTATCACATCTGAACCGATTTCTTCATTAAAGTAACATCGGTATCTACCGCTATCGTCTCTCTAATGATGAGTACCTGTTTTCTTATCGGAGCTTCCGGTGACGAGTCGTAAAGCACAATGGCAGACAAGTATTGACATGTCACAACCCTTGTTTGTCCAGTATCGGAATACCTGTTGCAACCTGTTCCTATGTTTCTGGTCATTGAAGCAATTAATGGGAGAACAGTGCGTATTATAACTTGTTAGTCTGCTTGTTGTGGACTGTGGGTCCTTCGATATTTTTGTTAAAGTTGTTAATGTCGATTCTGAAATATTGCAAAATTTTATTTGTAGAAAATCGTATGAAAATGTCATCATTCAAAATTTTGACTTAATTTGGTTTATCGATTTTGGTTCTTAGTTTCGTTTTAAATAATCTTCGTAAAAAAATACTTAAATTCTTCTCGTGCTTTTCCCTTAATAAGGACGTCCACAATATTTGTGTATTTCCAGCCAGGACAATACTTTCTTTTTTTAAATCCTGTTATGAAATCACTGTTCTACACAATCATCGCCATCCTCATTACAATAGAAGACAGTTACAGCAAATAATTCAGAATTAGTTACGTCACTACCAGCCACAGATTCCTTTATATTATATCCTTCTTCAAAATGAAGATTCTTTTCATCCTTAGTAGCTCCAAATGAACCGAAATATTTTTTATTGGACATAATGACTTTTACAGGTATACAATTAAACCGTAAACATGTCAATGGGGTGTATTGTGTTAAGCCTGTTAAGACAGGAGGGTGGGCAGAGATTGTTGACGGCAATAAACTTCTTGTAAAACAAACTGGTGTCGAAATTGATATAGAGTAGTCAAGATACAGTAACTCTAGTTGTAAATTGTGGAAGTGTCAGGTATTCTTTTTCTTTCATGATGTAAATGTTCCTTGATTTTAACTAAATTAGGTATATGTAGAGCTATAATACTATGTATATTGTAGAGACCAAGCTAGTACAATCTGATTTTTTTTAACACATCTTCAACTTTATCGCTGAAGCATATGATTCAAATTTGATTGGAAAAACATGTGCTGGAGTCTGTACGCAATAATAACAATCATTATATCATTGCAAAATAAAGACATAAGCAATGACGCCGTCTTCGCTTCGCACAAGAATTATTATGTCGATATGTTTGTGTTAAAAAGAACAACTATGGCTTATACAGACCAATATGAAGAAACAGCTATTACTTCTGCCAATATCTCCAAAAAAACCCTACCTCAACGGTTACCCAAAAATTGCGCATACATACAACAAAAGGTAAAGAAAATAATAGACGTAGGTCTCTTGTTTCACAATAAAGGTGTGACGAACACTCAGACGAGAAGGATTATGTACGTACGGACGCATTTCGTTCCGCTATTCTGATGGGAGCTGATAAATAGATCCATTTTGTACTTGATTGCCGTGATGTGGTATTGTTTGGGTTAAAATGGTACAATATTTAATTTTAAATGCGTTGTTATGGCTGATTTTGATTTTTTGTTGCTGAACATTTCTTTCCTTTCATGTTTTGACTTCTGCGATGTGACTATGCAATGTGTTTTGTCTTGTTATACACTGATTATTTTTCTTAATTTTACAGAATACCTGCTCATTACTACACTTATGTCATATTATTTGGAGTTAGTAGTTACCTCTTTCCTTTATACGTCTCATTTAGTAGTTCATTAACAATCTCAAGCTTTTCGCTTTCTTTAGATTTTCTTTAGAATTGTTATAGCTTTATCATTGTTCTTTCTCTTCTGAATACAGATTGGTTCAAAAATCTTTTACGATATAAAACAAACATTGTCGGGACCTCAAAATAATCTTTTTTATCTAGCATTTGGATCGTCATTTCGTTTTATCATTTGCAGTCGAACAAACCAACTGTCGCATCCCTTGATCATTATGGACACCCTCAGCCGACAATCTTCATTACTAAGAACCTCAGACCCCCCATTATATCGGCGCAAACAAACAAACATACTATCTATTGGATTTAGTGGAAATATCTCAATCGTACCGCCTGCCACCCCGCTGATACGATGCACCACCAAACAATTACAAGCAATTACCAACTTTATTCTCAGAAGCAAATAGTTCAGAATTGCTCAGCAGTTTTAATGTATCCTGTTAAGTGGATTTGAACTTTGTGTCTAGAGGGATAAGGTTGAGTTAAGATTGTATATAATTAAGTGAAGTAATAAGGTGTCAAGCGAAATTTACAGGTTAATGGTAGAACACCATAGTTGATGATTACAAAATTATTAATGCATTCAATATCGACTCTATTGCTGAAGATATTAAGGTGAAAAGTATGAGAGTGATTGCACTGATTGTCGGTATGTCGGCTTCGGTAATGTGAGTAAAGAATCAATCGAATGTTGACAACGTAAATTACTGTTTTCTTCGGTGTTTTCGGTTTTGGCGGCAGTATTTTGCTTTTAAAGCGAAATGGCCACACATGAATTCGGTATTACTTAGAAATGTATGACGCAGAGTGTGAACATTATTGAAGAATTTCACACAATTATGATTGTAATTTTACACTCTTTTTTATACTTAAGATCTGTCTTAAAGAAGAAATGTTTCTTAAACCATAAAATGACGCGACGTAGACAGCGTAGAAAAGTATATTATGAAAAGGCCGCATGATAATGTTAATGGAATAAATAAAGCAAGATGCGACTGTACCTTACTATGAAAAACATATTTAATTTTACCTGACTCAATCTGTCTTTTTCCCTTAAGAGATTTTCAACCTTATCACAATACCGGAAGGTTAATATTTAATTACTAAACTTTGACAGACTTGGGTTGAGTAGCTTGATGTGCTGCCATCAGTATATTAAAAATACATATACAAATTACTTCACATACACGAATATTCCCGAAAATACCAAAGAAAGTTTGAACACACCTATTATAAATAAAGCGACCCATTTGTTCTTCCATCAACATTTTTATAGGCACCAATAAAGCATAGTATTTACGATGTTATCCGTCGATGTTTGCACATTCTGATTCTCCCGTAATGACTCATAAAGATGCCGCGTTTTAAGTTTGGATTGTCGCGTCCACCCTACAGAGGCGTTGTCTCTGATATTTGACATGCGTAGGAGTGTATTAACGGATAAATTCATTTGAATTGTCGGTTAAATTTAAATGCTTTAATGTTATCTTATTTGATAGCAAAGCTTCGCCTTGAAAAGCTAGTCGTTTTCTTAACAATAATACTACTACTTGCTCGTGGAAATTGAGATCAGTCCCATATCAGTCATTTAATTAATTGTGTTCTTCGCTTAGGAAATTATGCATTATACGTATACTCTCTACGAATAAGTTCCAGTTAGTTTATTTGGTAGATAATTTCATACAAATGCTGATCCATTTTTCAATAGATAGTGGCTATTTGGCCTTAATAGAAAATTTACTCTTAGATAAAGTATTCCCGAATTCAGGCAAGTTCTTAATTGGGCTCCCTCGTATAGGGCCAAACACTAATGGACTCCAGAAGGAACATTATGTTGGCTCAAATCAGTAAAAGTCTAAAATTCTCTTGCACCGATACAGGAGGTATGGCAGCAAATCGAGCTACTAAAATCTGTCAACAATTTTCTGTGTACAATATTTTTCTAGATTTTTCATCGCTAAGAAAAATTGTACAGTTTCGGGTAGCTTGATGTGCTTATGCACAAAAAAAGGCGTTTTCAATGATGCGTAGTTGATCATTTCAGTTCATATTTTCGCCTAAACACATTATTATTTCTGTGGAAGTTTTTTTCCAACTATGTTATTTATAATTCTCTGTTCTTAATTAATTCAGATCTTTGTTTGTATCAAACCTGATGCCTCTTCCGTTGGTTTCCGTTACGAATTTATTCAAGTTCAAATCTGACTAGTTCAACATAGGAACCGGTGGGGCAAGCCTATGGGCGCGGTGAACAGCTGATCGAATACCAGTTCGCGGTAATGGATGGACGGTATCAATTTTGTTACTAAACCGGTATCCATTGACCTTTCAAATACGTTATGGGGTTATGATGGGGAGCATGTATTATTGTTTTTAAATTAAGAATGCTCTACTCTTATTTTTTACATTATTACATACATTAGTATGACCCTTGAGTTTGTTTCGGCGTTCCTTCTCAAGGTAGTCAGTTATCTCGGTTTGGAAAAAAATGTATTGACGTGTAAAAGTCTTGATGTCAAACTATTGGCAAAATAAATATCATTTATCATTTAATAATTCAACACATTTTTATCTTTCATAATTATGTTTCTTTTTGGTGGAATGCGTTAGTTATCATTAGACAGTGCATATCTATTGTAAGCTAGACCTGGTTCAGCATTAAGAATTGACCCTACACAACATGACAGCAAATCCACGAAATTGAATAAGCCTAAGTTTTGTTTTTGTAAAATTATAATTGGTGGCTATTATGTATGACACCTAATTACAGCAATCAGTGCATTATTTGTATTGAAAATGCCATTATCAATTTATAAACACAACATTTTTAGTCTAAACATTAAGTAATTTCTATTTTTAACTATCCTTTAATTGCCTGAAAAAATATGTTATTCACACCTCTGACACAACAACCATCGTACGATTCGTTATCAATTACAAAAATGTAAATATTAATGTTTACAAAACTGCTTGTCTAAGCAATAAAATATACATTAAAAAAATGTTGTAATTCATTACGATTGTATGCTGCAAACAATATTGTAAGAGGAAATTGATCAGTAATTTCACCCTTTTCCCGTAGGACCTACTATCTATCTACCTCTGCGACTACCTCGCGTACTTACACAAAAAGCCTACGATCTTCCTCGATAAATGGGCTATCTAACACTGAAAGATTTTTTTTTATTAAATCTGTAATTCCGGAGATTAAAAAACAAACTCTTCATCTTTATAAAAAACCTTTCTTAAGAATACCGTTTTGGTTAATCAGAATAAGTCCTACTTATATGGTTAATCGAGCTAAATAATTATGCTGGTCTGCTACTAGAGAGAACATCGTAAGTCAAGTAGGGCCCCTTAGGGCTAAGGTTAGCTGGGGCTGCGGGTTGTTCGTAAAAGTTACCGCGGCCCTGGCACACAGAGACCTCCAGAAGGAAGAAAGCTGCACCCTCGGCACGAGGGTTCATTTAATAATATCACACGAAAAAAAACTAGGACTAATATTCAAATGACCAAAAGGTATACCTACCTATAAAAGAGTCTCTATAAACACCATCGGTTATTGGCTTGTATAAAGTCAATAATTATCCAATCAAAATCATATAGCTCCTGATATTATTAACAGAATACACATCAACAACCATTAAAATAACTCCATTTCGGCGGACTACCTTGATCCTTAGATTCGTATCTAAAAGGAAGCGACAGATTCCATTAATTCCAATAAGTTTTGTGATGTAGAAGTAAACGTTACAAATATTTCTTATGTAAACACGGACGGTGGTTCAGTAAAAAATGAAGTTATTATTATTTGCTTTTGGTATTCTTTTGTTGGTAGTTTGTAAAATGCCTTGAAAGAAGGTGATCCGATTCTGATCGTAAATTTCGTTGCTCATGTTATCTATGTAGGGAGAATCTTATGGGCTATGTAATCGGTACTCATATGACCATGGTGATACGGGCCATGTAAAATGTCAATGATACATTTCTTGATCGACCTGTAGTTATTCGGATTACTGAAAAGAATGATGCTTGCGTATATATGGCAGACTGGATTTCTATGAAAGGCTTCAAGGTCAAAGTTGAGGACATGGTACATATTCTTTTACATTTTCTGACTTTTATTTACTAATCATGATCCCAATGACGAATCGCTCTTGATATATTTTTAAGAATGGCTTCGACGTCCAATCCGTGATGAGATATAAATAAAAATATTTAAGGTATTCCATGACATCAATTTTAAATTTTAGTACAATACTATGTCCGTTCCGATGCGAGACTATTAGTAAAAAAACGAGTGTAGTGTTGGACAATGGAAGCATCGAGGCGCAAGGCTGTTTTATGTGTGGAATGCGCCAGCGACGGGCACTACGTCATATGACACAACCTGTGCGGACTTACGGTACGGGCTGGAGATTTGACGCTGATCTTTTGATGGAGTGTTTTTGGGTAGAGTATCTTCTAAGAACACCTTACTACAGTGACTCCCAAGTAATTTGACGATTGAAGAATAAAGTAACTTCAAAATATTTTGACGAATTCGAAGCTAGCCGATATGCTTGCACAGCAGACAATCTTCATTCTAAAATTGTACAGACGCAGCCAGCACATCAAGCTACTCGAAACTGACAAATTTTCCTTATCAACTTTGAATGATATGCTTCAGCGATAAAGTATAAAATATATTTTAAAAAATTGACAGATTGTAGTAGCTTGATGTGCCGCCGTCTGTACTACGCAGCGAAACAGTTTTCAGAAATTTCACACAAGCCAAGTTATTCCAGACGAACTTTAATATAAAATTCGATATAAAATAAAGTGTCAGAGCTCAGTAAAAATCCATTTTCTCATATAATATTATTGTACCCAGACAATATATTATTCATAGAACTTAAAAGGGTCTACTAAGCTGTCATTTCCCGGAGTCCCTCCGTGACATAATACAGTAACTGACATATTCTAATTGACGGAGGTCGTACGGTGCCACGGTGCAACAGAATGTTCCAAACTTATTCCCTTTTTGGACCACCCCAAGTTACACAAATAGAACTTAATTGGGCCAGATATTAGTGCGAGATAAAGTGCCGTGTTTAATGTGTATTATTTAGTTGTTGACAAAAGATGACGTTTTGGTTGGATTTTTTTTTAATTTTTGGTGTTTCGGAAAAAAACGTATGAAACAGGTGTTATTTTGTGAAGATGTTATAAGAGTTATGGAGATATTTCGCGGTGGATCTTTAACATTTGACCGCCACAGTCACGTATAAACGACAAACCAAAAAGTGCCCAGCACGCCACAGCCACGACTACATGACAAACTTTAAAAGTTTAAAATTAATAGTGAATTTCAATCGATATAATTCCAAACTCATCATAAATACCTACAATAATGGTATTATTGTAGGTATTTATGATGCATTCTTAGTTTGGCGCTGAGGGCACGTCTAAAAGGTTAAATTCGTTATTTGCAATTTTTAAGGGTTCCATAACAAAAGACTACTAAGAGAGTCCAATGACTGAAGCCTGATTTATTATTTACCTTAATACTGTGTATTGTTTTTGCTAATCGAACCAAAAACTCATCGACTCAGCATTCAATGTTCAAATACCACTACATTTTTTCAAAACCCTTCTATTTTCAAATTCATTTGTTCATGCTTTCAACGCACACAATAAATTTAAACCTATAGGTGTCCTCTTTCAATTTATAATAACGGGCAAATCAAAGATGGCGGTTCACAGCTGATATTTGACAGTTCGCATTGTTGTGCGCGCGCATCTGTCGTCCGCCATTGTTGCGATCTGCGCGGGAGTCGCTTTGTTGTCGTCCTGGTGATATTTCCAGCTACGAATGAATTGTTCGGATTATGTGTTGAATTGAAATGAATTATTTAAAAAGGTTTTGCTGCAAGTCGGTATGGTGATCATTTCTACGTATGTAGCTACTAGTTTATGCCAGCAGCTTCACCCATCCTATGGAAATTAATACGTACGTATGTCTGGATAAATAGTAGCCCAAAGCCTTCCTCGATAAATGGGCTATCTTACACTAATAGAAGTTTTCAAATTGGTCCTGCCGTTCTTGAGATAACCGCCTTCAAGCAAACAAACAGAATGTTCAGCTTTATAATATTTGTGGATATACGTAGAAGTAAAGTAATCTATGCTGAAGTACTGAAGTTATATGAAGACATCATATATAAATGTCCATTATAACCCATAATAGAGTCATTTAAAAATTTCTAACAATATCCTTGTAAGAATTTACACCATCAACCAAATATGTACATATGTGTATCATAAAAACTTCAAGACGTAAACGAAACATTCCGGAATGGAGGTGCCGAAAATATACGTTTTATTATCCTTCCACGCTTGTGTTCTTTCACTACAGACAGTGTGACGACGAACGCCCTTACAAATTGACACTTTTAAGCAATAATTTGATTTTGTTCACGGGCTAATTTAGTTTCAAAGATCTGTTCAAAATGTATTATATTATAAAATATATGTTACGGCTAAAACCCGAAGTGCGGCTACACCTATTTTTAGCTGGTTAGAACTAGGTCTAGCCACTTACTCTTGGTTAAACCTAGTATTAGCCGATTGTTTTCGGGTAAAAAAAGTTCTATCCTTCACAGTGCCGGCTATAACTAGGTCGAGCCATTCCCTGTTGGATAAAACTAGGTTTATCAAAAATCATTCCGGCTAGAACTAGGTCAATTTAAACCATATGCTTCAGTGATAAAGTTGAAAATCTAGTAAGGAAATTTTACAGATTGTGGTATCTTGATGTGCTGGCGGCTGTACTAAGTTATAATATCTTCTGCGGTTTCCTTCACCCGGTATCATTAACGGTCGTCCATTCAAATTTTGACCGGATATCGTCTCTTGATCTAACCGCTTCTTCCGGCTATTTAACTGTTATTGCCTTACATTAAAACATTATAAATAAATTTAATTAAGATTATGAAGCGTGAGAGAAAGTCGGCCACTCGTAATATAACTCGGATATTAATTGATTATGAATTTATTTCCGTTTTGAGGTACTGCAAAAACGCGTGAGGTAATTGCGTGTTATAATTTTTATATCATAATTAAGTACAGACGCCAGCACATCAGGCTACCCGAAACTGTAAAATTTTCGCAAACAACTTTGAACCTTATGCTTCAGCGATAAGGTTGAGAATCTATTAAGGAAATTTGACAGATTGTTTTAGCCTAGCTGGCGTCTGTACGTACTTCAGTGTCGTAACTGGCCTGTAGGTATTTTTGACTTTCGAAGCTGTTCAGAGCTGCGGAGTTGTTTAAAAGAGGTGTTATGTTCCATAATACACTAGAGGATATGGGTTATTCAGAAATACTCCGCCTAAGTTTCACTCAATAGGGTAAGAAAAATAAAAAAAGAGTGATTTTAGAAACCTTTATTAAGGAAAATATTAAATTTCGGTTTTAGTCTTTATTGAGCGAAGATGAATGACGATACTCAGTGAAGGTGGTCGCCTCAATATTTGTGGCATTTCCTGTTATTGTGCCTACATAAGCTTATCAGGTAGCTTGAGGGTATGTACGTCGTATTAATAGTTGGATCGAATTGACCTTAATGTAAAATACCGCTTGGCAACAGAAACAAGTTAAATTGTATATATCCTAATAGAACACAAAAAAAAACTTAATTCTCATAAGTAAAGCTTGAGATTTTCGATGGAAATTCAATAAGTTGCTGATAAGTTCCAGATAGTTTATCTCGTACATAATTTCATACAAATTCTGTTCAATTTTTTAATTTATCTGGTATATAGTGGCTATCCTGAAACTGGCCCTAATTATTCTAATGTAACAAACAAACTCGTTTATCTTATTCACGATACTATTACAACTAGGTACTGGTCTAATTTGAAATATTTCAGTGTTATATAATCCAATTAACAAGGAAAGCTATATTATAAGCTTTTTATCTGTGTGCACGGAGTTGTTCCCACGGGATAGCGAAACTGTTCGCGGAAGCTCGTTGCGTAATAAATATATTATAACGTTTTCACATAGAATGTTGTATTCAACATAGTCACAGCTTTTCAGCACTGACTTACGAAATTAATACATTGATGACCATCAAAGCGATTTACCATTTCAGACAAGATTAAAAAGGAACAAAATATATTAACATGATGCCCATAAAGTAATATTTAATGCATTACAAACTCAGCCAGTGTCAACGATTTAAAAATAGAAGAAGTCATGTTGGCGCCATAACTTGTCGATGGCATAGTGACGCGCATTACCTCGATTACGATGATGCTGTCTGACGAATTAGTCGATTTAAATTTCGAAATACGCTGTCACCGCTCGTAATTAGTTCAGTTAAGCCAATAAATGTTACTAAATATAAAATGGAGATGTGCTTTGTTATTTTGTTTTGTTTTATATATCGTCAAAGTTCTTTGGTTCAAGTATGCTGTAGGAATAAAGGTACGTAGGTTGATTTATTTATAGACACGTTAGTATCCACGGACGGCGATAGTTGAAACACCTGCCACGAATGAGCTAACTTTGCCTAGTTAAGGCACAGAAACTAGTATATCGTAACTACTCTATTAGATTTTATGCGAATCGTAAATTTAAGTGACATTTGTGTTTGTGAGTCAATCGTTATTATCTTTAGAATTTACATTTAAGTTCAGTTTTATTGGGTACTTAAAAAAAATCAGTTAAGTATCTAATAAGCTACTCGCCTTAAACAAAGACTTATCGTTAATATGATGAAATACCATCGGATCATTACAGTTTTGTAACCATAAAACCTTTGACATAGACGCTAAAAGACCCAATTTGAATAGCCGATAACCGAACAATACTTTTAGAAATGTGAAAGCTGAAATCCGGTAGCGCATCCATTCCTACACACATTTAGCTTATCACAAATTAAGGTTTAAAACTTATGAGTGTCACACGTAAGTAGGAACGAATGACAGGCCTAATAAATGTGTCACTGCCTTTATTTTATTTTTCTTGCGTCAATGTCTCCTCACTATTACATGATTTAAAAGTTCTGTGCCCTTTCTTTGTTTGAATTTGGAATTAGTGCGTAATGGGATGAAGCGGTTAGGCCGTTAATAATTTTAGTTGTAATGATTGATGACAATAAAGTAGACGAGAAATTCAATTAGTTTTGTTTGTTTTTAGCGTAGGAGGCTGAAGTAAGGGAGAGAATATGTTACGTGACTTGCATAATTAAGCCAATGCGAGTATTTTTGCCTTAAAAAGCTCGTTTCGACTGACAATAGGTCAGAGTTTTAGAGCGCAAAATAATGTTGCCCTAATCTAAAATATATGGCTGAATGGCATAAAATATATGGCAATTCTGTAGATAACTTTCTACAAATACCTATTTAATTTGATATTCCTATGATACATTGCGATTATTGAACCATTTTCCATGTCCATACTATATTTTTTTATTCTTTAGAAATTTAGGAACTTTTATAACGCACAGCGTATGTCCTAAGACAAATTACGTAATTAATATTGAGATCAATAGATCAGGGTCATAAAGTCCATATTAATTTTGTTGCCCGTAACTTGCCTTATCAATTACAACGACCCCGACGACCCCGTTGGCGCAATGGTAACGCCCGCGCCGGAGCTGAGGGTCCCGGGTTCGATTCTCGGTACAGTCTACGTTTGTGTGATGAGCATGCTTGTTGGCTGTGTGTTATAATATCTATTTATAAATCTATATATATAAAACAAAGTCGGGTTTGTTACAACACTTATAACTCGAGATCTGCTGAACCAATTTTCATGGTTATTGATTCGTTGGATTTGTCTCCGCCCCGAATAGCAGAATAGCCGTATAGTAGGGTAGAGTAGTGCAGAGTAGGGAAGAACGGGAGCGAAGCCGCGCGGGCAAAAGCTAGTATATTTATATACATATGAAAGTGTAAAGTATATGTAATTTATCAGTTGTATAACACAAGCTAATCAATAGCTTACTTTGGGGATAACCGGGACCGTGTGTGAAAGGGTGTCCCGATATATTATATGTATGTATATTATATAAATGAACTACAAAACTCATCTATACAACATAGTTATAGCAATCGAATATGAATTCAATATTCTTAACTCTTACACAAGCCGTGCCGGATGCAAACCCGTTCTAGTATTGTGCTTAAAAGGCCTAGCGCGGTCAGGTGACGAAAATGGTGGCTAACTGGCTGGGGGCTACCTTGTTTTGAGATATGGTTGATTTAAAAGCTGATTCTGTGAGAGAATTTAGCTGGTAGTCCGTGTTTGTTTGTTTGTATTTAGACTTGAATTTATGTAAGTTATGTATGCCGAGGGAACTAATTCTAATTCCCGAAGAAATATGTATAACCTATTCTCTGGGCCAAATTTTATCCAAGCTATTTGAGACGTTTTTGCGTGAAACGTAACAAACAGACTCACGTTCGGTTTACTAATATACTACATATAGTAAGTATAGTCAGGAATACTGAATGTTTTAGTTAGAGAGTTTTTGGTGTCCCGATATCTACTACTAAGTAGTTGTAGTAATCTTTGCTTTTTAGTTTTATCTTCAGCCTGAAGCGAATTCAATAATACACTACATATGTTAATCAGACTGTACTTTTACAAGTTCACTAAATAATCGAAAATGTACGGCAATTATTCCTAACTATAGCTTTAAAGCAACAATGGTGAGGGAAGAGCCACAACAATAATAAAATGTTACAAATTGCGTTGCCATTGCACAATCTGGTCAAAACTTGCAATATGTCGATATCGTATCGTACCTAGGTATGTGGGGTGGTCACGGCGAAAAGTGATGGCGTCCATCGGTTTTAAGGAAGGCACAAATTACTCATCCGTGGTCATCTTAACGGAGACAAATGAAATAGCACAATATTATGTCATTCTTACGAATACGGTTCGAGAATTGGTATTATCTTAAACTACGTACGTCAAGAACCTATACTTATATTACAAAGCTGAAGAGTTTGTTTGTTCACTTTAACACGCTAATTTCTACATCTAAGCTTTTCTCTTACGGCCGAAATTAATAACCATCTATCCGTTGTTTTGCTTACTAGACATAGGAATTCGACACAAATTATATGGGGCTAATGTCAAATTCAGTCTTTAGCTAGCAAAACAAAGGATAGATAGGATATTAATTTAGGCCGTTACAGTATTATATATAGCCCATTTATCAATGGAGGCTATGAGCAAATTTTTATCAGGATGTGTGAAGATAGTTTCCATAGGAATCGGGTGTAACTGCAGGCAGAAACTAGTGTAGATAAAGACTGAGGAGTTGGTTGCACTATCGCCTCTTCTCTTCAGTTAAAACTCGTAGTAAGTGGTGAAGGGTGGTTCTTTTGGGGACAGTCTTATATAATATTCGACGTTTGAAAATTGCTGCTATATAATAAGTATTTGAAATATAAAGAATTCAAATCAGTCACGTCCCATCACTGTCCGCGTGAGCACGTCCAATAGTTTGACGAGACAATCAAAAATAAAATGGCGCCAATGAGGTCATGTTATGTTGGTTTATAATCAGTTCTCGGTACACTCGTGCGGTGGACACACGACTTTTCCTATTATGTCTTCTTTTATTGATATGTTCAGGTGTTATGAACGGATATGCCATGTGGGCAGGTTGTATGAAGCCCTTTGAGTTTAGCATTCATGGCTTCGTTGCATTCATGCTCAAAGGGACGGCAGGTTGATGAATGAATTTTAATTATTGGTTGGCTGTAGGTCAGCAGTTGTGTTTCACGTCTGATTAGTAGACTGGTTATAGTATACTGAAAGTTTTCTCTGAAGCAATGTGATAATTGATAAAAACATCATGTTTTCTGGACACGAATTGTTTAGTAAATTAACTCACTTTGGAAGATCCTTTCAACGCAAATTATCTGGCTCATAAAGTTTACCTTTAACTCAATCCAAAGGTGGCGATTCCTTTTCTAAATATCATAGCAAAACCACATCTTTTTGGGCATCCTTTTAATGCCAAAAAATTCGTAACTCTTAAAATAAATCCACAAAATTTGGGTCATAAAAATGAGAGACACGTGTGCAGTCTGCAAAAAAAATCTGGAACATAATAGACCCAAAAAACGCCTATTTGCCCACATGTGCATATATTCTTAGGCCGTAAGATGTCCCGGATTGAGCGCCATATGCGAGCGGTCATTCTGGTGTTTTTATTATTGATTCGTGCCACATATGGAGTTTGACTGAAGGGCAGTTAGATGTTACAATGGGTTTAAAGTTTAAACGGACCGCTTGGAGGGTCGTCCGGTTTTTGTGTGGTTCTAATTGATTTTGAAAACGTGGCTTTCGTTCGGCAGTTGGTGTCAGATTGTCTGGAGTTTCGGCCATTAATTTTATTGAAGCTAGACCTTAGATTAAAAATGCAAGATTTTGCATAGGTAGAGCTTCAATCTAGATTGAAACAAAAAATCTTTAAGTACAGTTGCCAGCATATCATACTATCCGAAACTGTCAAATTTTCATTGAGGATTTTTTTAAAGAAATTTAGGAATTGTAGTAGCTTGATGTGGCTGGGGTCTGTACCTACTTACAAAAAATTAAAAACATTATCTTCCACATAAAAATGATGATGTAAATTGTTCCCTATTTGCTTTTCTCATACTAAAATTATTTTATTGGGTGCTTCCAAAAATTTATTGCCCATAGCACAAAGCGTTCCCCATAGAATAACACCATCATTGACGAGGGGTGCAGATGCACGTGGGGGCATCGAAGACAAAGAAAACTGATGCACGCTATGAATTAATTGAAATTCCTTCCATACGCGGTTATTGTCACGCTTATGATCAGTAGTAAGTAGGCGTGATAATAGAATTTACCGCCAAGTACCTACTTAAGCCGGAATATAAGGCTGTCGTCAATTAGTACTTATTTTTCTCTACCTCCATAAAAAAATGAGTCTGAATAATTTTGCTTATATGTATAAAATTAGTAGTCATTACGAGCTAAACTTAGTAGCATAGTCTTAGCGGTTTCACTGCCATGGGAACTATTTGACGAAGCTTTCATATCGGTCGAGTAGTTCCTGAGATTAGCGCGTTGAAACTCTTCAGCGTTATAGTATTAGGTATAAGTATAGATATACATACATAACAGTTTTAGGTAAAATTTGGTTTAGCTAGTCAGTTCGTAGATGATTAAACCACTGTTCCATTACTTCTTAATAAAACTAACCTACCCCAACTTCACTTCTAAAATAAGGAAGTTCAATTTAAAGTGTATTTATTAATATAACTATAACAGACGATTGCACGAAAGCCTAGTGTTTATAAGACCAATAACATTTCTATAATAAACCCATTCTTCAAGCGAAATACCATAAATAGTGCATTTCCTTAATGATTTCTTGTAAATTGCTAACTATTACAGTTATTAGCTTCGATGACTTCAATATGGCTGTTCGTATAAAGGGCAAAGGTTTATGGTGCTTATTGGGATTTTATTTCAATTACGGGATTCCTAGACGTCTCATCAAATATCTTTGCCTGTCCTTAGTTGGGTACCAGTGACCTCACGATGCTGCAAAATAAACGAATAACGAACACGGTCGGTTGAACCCATAGCAAACAAATAGCCAACAAAACTGATAAACTACATATATATTTTTTTTCACATATATTTATAAATACAGAAGCCAGTAAGTCTGACGCCAGTCTAACGAAGGGGTATTGGGTTGCCCGGGTAACTGGGTTGAGGAGGTCAGATAGGCAGTCGCTCTTTGTAAAACACTGGTACTCAGCCGAATCCGGTTAGACTGGAAGCCGACCCCAACATAGTTGGGAAAAGGCTCGGGAGATGATGATATAGTCTAGAGTTTGAGAAAGGACACAGGCTACTTTTATCCAGGTGTAGGAAGAAGTTCCTTTGGGCGTCGGGTAATACCGCAGGGAACGGCTAGTAAACAATAAATTATTGCCAGTACCAACATTCCCACGGCTTCACACCCTAAATTAAGTACACTCCAAGTTCCCTAATTGATATTTTTTTATACATCCTTAATGAGGAATTATTCTGCGGGCAAATCGATTACAGTATATTGTCCTTAATTGAAAACTGTCCGTTCTAGCCGGAAATGTATCCTCACCCTTATTTTACGGAATGAGTTTAGTAAGAGATAAGGGTATTATGGCCATTTTAACCATAATCGGTTTTTGGGTATTGTAATGGTGCACTTAATTGCTTCGTTGGTCGTCGCATAGCGCGGCTGTACATGGGGTCTCGGTTTCGATTCCCGGATCGGGTCGAAATCGCTTTGTGGGTTTTAAGAGACATTCATTCTAGAGTCTGGAGGTTGTTTTTTGATACACCCATCGGAGTAAATATCCGTCCTGCGCCTGATCTCCCTCCGGTCGTACGTCGGATTGCCGTCCCATCGGACTATGAGAGTACACCTGTGTCTACGCAAATGTGTGCACTATAGTATGTTCTACGTAGTTTTTCGGCGTGACCGGCAATCGGCCGGATTTGAAAATCTAGGAAGGTGCTGTCTAAAATGTCCAGCTTAGTTGAAACGTGTCCAGGTAAATATTCTCGTCCTATTTATCCAGTCATGGTTGACATATTGGACATTTAGAAATCATTTAATAAGTGCTTTGTTTGAACTCTTGGCTGCAATTGGAGCGGTAACACTGGATATGCAGTGTGAAACCAGCAAATTATACACTGGACTACTAAATAATTAGTTATTAGGTATGGGACATGCTCAATAGGTTTTTAAACTCCAGCATAATGTTGGCATGCAGTGTCAGAATATATATATTAAAATAAAGATAAAAAGTCATTTATTTAAAGTAGGCTGAAAATCAGCATATTTTGGAGGTCAATTTTATAAAAGACGGCCCTCGAAACGCCCACCCTTCGCCACTTCCTATGTGTTATCGCTGGGAAGAAGAAATGGTGTAACAAACTCCCCAGCAATGTAATGATGACACTTAATAAAGTGCTATTGTTTCTGAGTTTATTTTTACATTTCTCCTTTGTTTATTTTCTATCCAGATTATTAATAACTGAAGCTTTTCTCAAGAGACAACTGTTTGCTGCCCTTTGTCTAAATGTTAAAAAAAGTAATTAATCACTCATTTATTGACTAAATAGCTTTCCAAAATATTCTAAATAAACTCAAACTAAGTTCGGAATCCACTAATTAACTTGATACGCCTTCGCTTAAGTATTTTACGGTATAGCAAAGTAATTTACGAGGCACCAAAATAGCTAGGCAGATTGACAGAGAACTAATTCCGTACATGCGTTTACTAGATTTTAATATTACGGAACCCTTGTCTAACAATGTGTGGGGTGGCCATGAGAGGATTTGTGGGACAATTCCTGGTTTACTTGGTAAATAGGTACGGCTTTAGAAAAAAAAAACTACATAATTATGTAATGAAATATTATGGATTTACTGACGTACACATATTCTTAAAACATTAAAATAATCGTAAAATATAAGATAAGATAAGATAAGATAAGATAAGATAAGTCTTTATTTGCTTTAAACATGGTATAAAGTTGTTACAGTCAGTTATTAATGTAAAGTCCACATGTTTAGCTATACAAGGTATGTATCAATTGCATGCAAAAATAATAAAATATTAGTTAATTGTTGTTCAATGTACAAATAGAATTTCAATACAACCATATTAAAGTTCCTAGCATTACCCGCAATAATAATATAAGTTAATAATAAAGCAATCACAAAGTTCAGAAAATTACAGTTTCTTGTTAAGAAAATCATTAATGTCATAAAACATATGTTCCTTCAGCCATTTCCATAAACTGTTTTTAAATGAGTTACTATTAATTAAAAATTTTATTTCTTTAGGGATTTTGTTATAAATGCGTATACACATAACTAGAAAACTTTTCGCATACTTGGCTGATTTAGGAGTATCCTGCAATTCAAGTCTACATGGATCTCTATTTCGAGAATTCAATTGATAGGCTTTTTTGAACAATCCCTTATTATTATAAACATAATTGCAGATTTCAGAGATGTAGAGTGATGGAAGTGGCAATATACCTAGTCTTTGAAAAAACGGTTTACATGACTCGTCAGGACGGATACCACAAATGGCTCGGATGCATTTCTTTTGTGCAATAAATGCTCTATGTTTATCCGTGCTGTTACCAAAAACAATAAGCCCGTATCGTAAGATAGATTCTACATAGGCGTGATATGCTGAGATTGCTGTTTTTCTGTTGGTTATATTTTTAATTTGTTTGAGAGCATAAACAAACTTGTTAATCCTATTGCAACAACTATCCAGATGTACTTTCCAATTCAGATCTTGGTCTATTATTACTCCTAAGAATTTAGTTTGTGGGACTTCATTTAACCTGTCAATATTAAGTTTGAAATTATATTTAGTATGTTTTGATTTATTAAACTGTATATATTGAGATTTATCTAAGTTAATTTTTAATTTATTTTTCTGTAACCATTTTATAATGTCATCAATAGTATTATTAATGTCCGACTCATGGTCAGAATTACTTTTATACTTTTTGTCAGATGTTACAATAATCGAAATGTCATCTGCAAATAATACACATTTGTGATTAGTCACTAGCGGTAAGTCGTTTATGTAAAATAGAAACAATAGGGGTCCTATTACACTCCCTTGGGGAACGCCGCAATTTTTAACTCTATAGTCAGATGAATATGAGGTCAATACATTTTCATTTACTTTATTGATAACAACGTATTGTTTTCGGTTGCTCAAATAGGTCGCGATCCACTGCAATGCTAAACCTCTTATTCCACTATTTTCTATTTTTTTTTTTTTTTTTTTTTTTTTTTTTTTTTTTTTTTATATATAACAAAGGCTAATCTAAGAAAAGTTATTTTTTAAATTATTTAGTACACCAACAGGTTATATTTAGTTATATTCAGTTATATTTTCATCAGTTTTTATTGACACATCAATCTATTATCTTCAATTATGGTTCTTTTGTTTTAAGTACCTTCGTAACAGAATTCTAGTAAAATAACCAACCTTGATACGCAATAACCTTTTTGCTACCAACTCAAAAACAATGGATTTCCCAAATCTACGGGTAAACCAGTATTTACAATGATAGTTGTTGACCCTTGCTAGTGAATCGATAAAAGAATTTAATAATTTAACAGGGTATCAATTAGTTACTGAATTTTATTTGTTCCTTTTATAAACAAAATTACAATAAAGAAGAGAACATCAAAATCCAGAATATGTAGTCACCACACTTTTCACAAAAGCGCGGATAAATCACTGTGACATTTTACAAGTCTTTGTTTTAAGTTGAGATTAAGTTTTTATTTATAGTTTGCTTTTTTACTGGGCAAATTGACTTAAATGCGTCAATAAATGTCTGCACAAAACACATGTGGAGGTATATTAATTATTGGATTGCAATGTAAGCCCTTAAGAGTTAAAAAAAACTGTTTTTCTAAGCCATATGGTGAGTTAAAAATTGCGGTACTAAGTTATTCTTCTTCGCGTTATATTTATTTTGAAATTTTCACTTGTTTTTCTAAAGGGGCGATCGAGTGTCAAAACATATCGATTGTATTTAGCATTGCGGCTTTTAGATGTTATGAAAACAATGCCTAGTGCAAAGGTTATTATTGTTATACGCTAAAATAATGAATAAACGGATTTTCGTTCTTAATAATAGTACCCAGACTGATCGTCGGCCATGGCGGCCGTTCCCTCGAAAGAGATCAGCCAGCTGCGCAGGACATATAATAGTGCATAAGCAGTTGAGTAGACATAGTTGCACACGCTATTCCCAAACTCTCCTAGTTTCATGATCAGGCGCAGGACCGACATTTACGTGCTCTCCGATGCACGGGTGTCAAATCAAAAACTTCCAGGCTGATTTTGTGGGCCTTTCCTAAATCAAAGCAATTTCGGTCCGACCCATGAATCGAGCCCAAGACCCAAAGCTATATCATACTGTTAGCTTCATTTTTTTAGAAAACAAAGTCAATTATCGGAATCATTTCTTATTCCCATAACATGTAAGTATTTATGTAGTATATAAATAAGCATCTATATTATTATGTACTTCTAACTTTAAAATTCAACATTATATCCGGTTCCCAAGCTCCTACAAGGAAGAGACATAAATAACCATTATAAAAGACTGTAGGCGCCTATCAAATGGTAAAAAGAGATATAAACGTCAATTGATTTTATTTTGATTTGCGCAATTCCTTTTGCTTATATTTCTAGACACGTTTTGACGTATCCGGCACACAGAACTGTGGGCTATAGTTACTGCAAACTCTTTTGCCTATTACCTTTTGTCAATGTCCATTATAGATTGGAATGAGTCATTTTGGTTACAATCGCATGGTATGCTTTTTTGAATTCTAAAACATTTGTTGTTGTCACCTTGGCGGTCAATTGTGGGTACAGCACTCGTGAACAGATCATTTTGTTTTTTTAAATTAACTTACTATTTTTTTTTGTTTGTTATAGACAGAAAGAATTTAAATAAATATGCGTTTGATTGCGTAATTGAAGACGCTTTCAAAAATAATGCACAGTATATACACAACAAGAAAAAAAAAATGATCAAATATAACGGGATAATATGCGCCACGACTAAGGTATTACACCACCCATCTTACATTAACTATGAAATAATTCTTTTAATTTCATTATATGTATAGACAGAATTATTTCACAGTTAATGTATGACGAGTGGTGTAATTATCTTACTTTTTAATTACTTAGTGTAATTATAAGTAGTATCTTAGGGCATTTTCTATCACTTCGACTATGCATAGGTTTCGTCAAGTTCAAATTGGTTTTAACAAGTACTTAAAAATAAAAAAAATGCTTATGTCATCGAAACCCTTGCTAGAACTTCGGTACTCTCTATTTAGAATTTACACCATTATTTTTGGGCAGATTAATAATGATCCTCAAACTTTTATCTCAAAACAACAGAACAAAAAACTTCAAAGAGCTACTCAAGCTACCCTTACATAGAACCGTTCCAACATCAAGCATCTAAGTGGGCTTCAAGTAAGAACTAACAACCCCATCACTGTGAACAATAGACTAGTAGGGTAGGGTGGTCCAGGGGCTGATTGGACCCCCTGTATTTATAGTGAGGGCAGTAATGACCCTTTTTTGTGTTAGACAGTGTCCTTAATGGGATACGCTATTCAGTTTCTGACAAATACACATAAAGGCGAAAAACTTCTACGGTTGGATCGATGCGTATTTGTTTTTCTTTCACACAAAAGCAGTTATCGAATTTATATGAACTTATCACTTCACTTCATCCTGAATAGAACCTACCTTTGTCCTTGTATCTGGACTAAATTCAATATACACACAGATAAAGTCGTCAAGTTAGTTGTAGTAGGTAATATAAATGAAGACCTTGTCCGGGTGTAAGCTGATTGGTTTAGATAAGATAATATATACGTACCTACCTATATTGAAAAAAAAACCATGATCACACGTGCGTTGTCTACTTAGAAAGTCAAAACTCATTCTATGAACTGAAGAATGTAGCAAAAAAATGTTACCTAAGTGGATGCCAAAGGAAGCAAAAACAATAGACTTCTTACTATTCCACTCGCAGTTTCCTTCGCACCCCTTGAGTTTTATGCTCTCGCGCATGCGCTGCGGGCGTCAGCTGCGCGCGCACGTGGCTTCAGGAAGTTGTCACGCAATCCTGCGCAGCCATTGTGTCGGATTCGCGTCTTATGCACCCCTGGTTATCCTGAGCCAGACGCTTATTGTTAACCTTTTTATTTAACTTTTAGAGAGATATGAACTCGGTAGTTTTTCATAATTTGGAGCACTTATGTTTAGTGATAGATTGATTTTCAGTGAGTCGGCAAGAATTTTATCTTAGTAGTGCAGTAACTAGAAAATCTTTGTAAATCATCAAACACAAGGATTAAAATGTTTTATAATCTTATCTTAGTGAATAATTAAAGATATATATTTCGTCGTAATGTCCTTGTTTATTGCGCACAACAATACGAGCAAATATTTCAACCAGTCTATATTTGCAGTTGGCACTTGAGCATATCTTGGCGCTTTACAAAAGTACGGAGGGTGCCACCCTCGTTACGTGCAGTTATTTTCTGCGTTTATAGGGCGTTGCTAATTCTAATGAACGTGTGAGGTGGGTATATGGGTTTGAAGTCTGCGTTAACATGCTTTTGAGTGCACGAGTTAATGGGCTTTTTTGAAATAACTGTCATCAACGTACGCGCAATACATGTATTTTGCGGTAGGTAGATAGGAATACATTTAAACCGGTAAATAATTACGTTTGAAAGGGAAAGGGTCATAAAAAATGGTATTCCAACGGACCGCAAACACCTATAAAGCCTCTCCTTAAAACTAGTTGTATGACTAATCGGATATAACGAACTAAATCAACACAACAAACTGTAAATTAACTGCCAATTCATTACGAGAGATGACCGTTCAAAACTTTTTGCTCTACAAAGTAGCCGACGCGATCCGATAAACAAAAGAAAATCCGACCCAAAACCCATAGGTGGCCGGAGTCCGAACTGCATCCACGCACACATCGCCACCCTACACGCCCCTCCACCCGGTCAAGTCGCAACTTGCACAGGCTGTACGTTTTGTTGCCCTCCTCGATTCCTCATTCGCCCGCGGACCGTGTTAGCGAGCGCGCGTGTCGCTCGTCATAAAGTGTTCAGTGAACGAGTGTTGTGCTTATGAACAATCAAGATGGTGCGTAGCTTATCGCAGTGGACGAAGACCCTCAGCTTTCCAGCGAGGCTGTCTCCAAACCGCACTTCTAAGGAGAGCGTCGGGAATGGCCCTTCCTCTCCAGGAGTTTCGCCGACCCCCAGCGCCTCATCGCTCCCCCAGAGCTCGGATAAAACGATCACACCAATTCCGATCACGGAGATCAGCCAAATCGTAAGTCCCTTTTTGATTAGGGCAAGTCCCTCCGTTGAATTGTTTCTTAGAGAGGGGACATTTGTGTAGTTGCAGCTGCAGTTCAAGTATGCGTTTTGAATGACAAATAGTTCATTATGTACAAAAACTTACGGTAAGGTATTTCGCGGAAATTTGACTCTAAAAATACTTCACGAATACATAGTTGTGTTAGGTATTTAAAATTGTGTGTCGGATATTACAAAACATCTCTACATAGGTATTTATGTTGTATAAATTTGCAATACTTTAATAGGAATGTCCTTGTAAGCTCTATCAATTTGGCCATCGTACACGCTTCAGTTATTTAATTGGGCTGTTATTATATTGAAACGTCCTTGAAAGAACAGCGAACATAGTTACCCTACTTTGAAACAATAAGATTTCAACCCAGATTTTATTGCGCGATGACAATATGGATACTGCTGATGACACGACGACGTAACGACTTACGAAATATTTCATTAGCTGGTGAAAATTACTCTTACGGAATTACACCTTTGTTTACAAATACCATCGCGAATGCCTAACAGTCCTTCTCAATAAGGCTGGCGACCGTTACCTAGCTTTCCCATAACCGATGGCATACGTGACGCGTATGAAATTCGAACAGCTTTTTATGGCACAGAACACCATATTAGACTGTCATTAAGTACCACATATCGAAAGGAAGTGTATCAAAAAGCCATATTCATTTCCGACGAGGCACGTGTTTTAAGCGTGTCCATTGCTGTTTATATTGTGCATCACGTACGAGCCACACTGTGGGAACGTTCGGTGGATGCCGAAGTCGGCGATGGTGTATGAAAATTAATGTTTGGTAGTGTGCGGCGGCTGGTGCGCCCGCGCAGGCACCGTTATGTCCCCCTTGCACTTACCTTGGCAAGGCCGCGACGAGATGCGAGTTTTTTGCGAGGCACGAAAGCATGACTTTCACCTTTTAAGACGCCTTTCTAAATACTGAAGTCTTTTGTTTCAGGTCTTAGGTTTAATTCTTAAGTAGGTTCCAAGTTGCTTGAATGAAACTGCCAATGCATTGATGGCCAGAATGAGACGGATATGTACAGCTTTGTACAAACATCGACTTCAAAAATATATACTATAGAGTCTGTATTACCTGGTCATTTCTCTTATAACTTGAAGATAATTATGTTTGGAATGCCACTCTTAAGTTATAGTCGCGATAGGTACCGATGCCTCCCTCCTCACAATCTGGGTTATATACTTATTACAATCAGA
This sequence comes from Heliothis peltigera, assembly GCA_958496145.1. Classification (NCBI taxonomy): domain Eukaryota; kingdom Metazoa; phylum Arthropoda; class Insecta; order Lepidoptera; family Noctuidae; genus Heliothis; species Heliothis peltigera. The sequence goes on along the minus strand of OY292326.1, from coordinate 1,050,779 downwards.
TAGCAATGCAGATTATTACTAGATGACTTAGAAATCATTGAATAGAGACAGTTATTCAATAATATCTTACCGTCTACTTTTCCTGTAGAAAATGCATTTATTTACAAGCATTTGCATGGATATGCATTTTTATAATTCTCGCTAAAGGACGATTTTTTATAGCAATTGATTATGGCTGGTTATTTCAAATGTTCAATAAATAATTTTTACGTTATTATTTCAAAATATTTATAATATGCGTTCTAAATAAAAACTTCTTTATTAAATTTTTCCTTGTTCAATCATGTGACCCACTTATCTAAGATAAGTTATCATATCTGTATCTAATATTATGCAAAATCCAGTGGCAAATATGTACTTGAATATGCAAAAATACACGTACGCCAATGGTATGCGAAGGACGACGAATTTTACTTAATTTGCTTTGCACATGTTGTAATATTTTTGCGTAAGTGCAAGCAGAGTTTTATAATTGAATTTTTAGTTTATCCTAGTTTCTGTCATCGGTTTCACCCGTGTCCCATGGGAACTACTCCGTGCATCCGGATAAACAGCCTTATAAAAGATACCTTTTAACCTTCCTCGGTATGGGATATATTCCTGATAATTATGTAACTGGGTTGAAGAAGCCAGATAGGCAGTCGCTCCACGTAAAACACTGGTGTTCAGCTGCATCCGATTAAGTCTGCTGACCTCAACATAGCTTGGAAAAAGGCTAGGCAGATCTACGATAAATGAGCTATCTTACAAAGAAATATTTTTTAAAATCGGTTATGTAGTTTCTTAGATTGGCGTGTTTAAGCAAATTAACAAACAATTTAGTTTTAATGTAAGTATACTTAAGTATACTAAAAAAAATATATTTTCTTACCGAATACATAGACTAGTTCTCTGCACCTATTTTCATTGCATATTTTAAATTAAGTTTCCGTGTGCCGGAGGTACATTTTTAAAGTCGCCATGAATTACAACTATGTGAATAAATTCACAATATTTATTGTGATTGTGAAGAGGCGTTATAAATCTCACTTCGTTATGTCAACATTAAAATGTTAAGATTATAGTGATTTTCAATTTTATTGCACTAAAACCCACACCGTGCTATTTTACCATGGTATTAAGATCACAGATTTTTTTTGTTTGTGGTAAAATATACTAAGATGGTTTACGCAATTATAATTAAAGGTTCCTAATTATATGTCTACGTGATATTTTACATTCCTAACTCAATTACAAAGTGCCCAGGAAAAGCTTCGTTCGGTCTCTGTAGAAAAATAATGTAATCAATACAACAGTAATGTATTCTGAATTATTAAGAAAAAGATAAATACATCACCAATAATATTAAGAATTACCAAGAATTAGCCCGTCATTACAGATGATCGGTGGAAAATCCTCAATCGAGTTCATCTCGTTTTTAATCTTTACAGATACAAAATGTCAAACGGCTATGACCTGAGCCTTAAAAAGCACTCGCAATAAAAAATCATCGTAAAATCAAATTGATGGCTTTCTTAAGGCGCCATTTTCGATTTATGGTTCGCTTTTTGACGTGTTCCAAATTTAAAAGTCGTTGAAGTTATGTTGCTTTATAAAAAAAGTATTCATCGTTAAATTATTTATCTGTCTTTTTTTTCTATTGGAATTCCGCGAGGTTAAATCACTACATAGTATAAAACAAAGTCGCTTTCTCTGTCCCTATGTCCCTTTGTATGCTTAAATCTTTGAAACTACGCAACGGATTTTGATGCGGTTTTTTTTATTAGATACAGTGATTCAAGAGGAAGGTTTATATGTATAATTTTAGTATCAGCATTGCACCCGTGCGAAGCCGGGGCGGGTCGCTAGTAACAGATAAATGCAATAATGTAAGCAAAATGTCGTTCTATAAATAGTCTAAGAGCCTACTATAGAGCTAGAAAGAAACTTTGCAACACACCAAGTCTCGTGGCGCCAAAGATATTTGCTTATAAGTTACATTATTGCCAGTAAATAAACGAAGAATATACATAATTCATTTAGTGCAATTTCGGAGTGCGGACCGCGCATAATTACGCGTAATATAGGCTCTGGGTTCGTGAAGCCGGATTTTACAAATTCTTTTGTACGCTTGTTACGCTTTTAACACTCTTTAAGTATAATTTAATTTAATCGGGTACTCAATTAAAGAATTGTTAGTTTGTTTTGAAAAGCATCGATTTTTTTCCCTTTAAGTCCTATTTTTAAATAGATATATCCTATACTACTTGTTTTCAGCGGTTTCACCCGCGTCCCATGTATAAAATAAATCTCTTCATCCATCTATCCAAAACTCAAAGATTTTTTCAAATAAGTCCAGTAGTTCCTTCGATATAACGCGTTTAAGCGAACAAACTATTCAGCTTTATAATTTTCAAAAATAGATATAAAAGAATCCTATAAAATTCTATCACAGGGATATGGGAACCTATAATTCTCATATTAACACTCCCCTGCTAAATAAGGACACCCTCGTTAACCCTACTAAAAGCTAGTAAACATTAGATCAATAGGTTGTGGGGTCAATGCGACCCCGTTGAACTTTCGTTGTGAAGTTAAGCGTTGTAGCATTTCCTTAGTCCAAGTTTGTATGGGTGCTTGTTGCATTTCAATACATTTTGTATTTTTAATTAATATCTCTTGATATTTTTATTTTATATTAGTTTTGCCTGCGTAAAGCTATGAATATGAAATAGTCTTCCTAGCCTTCCAGTCTAACCAGTTACCTGGAAATAAATTAGCTTTAATTTAGGGAAAGAGTTTTTCGAATCGGTCCAGTCTCCCAGAGACATTCACCAATATAGCAACAAACTTATTTTAAGTATATAATATTAGTCTATATTATGTATTCTTATAAATAAGCAATACAGTAGGTATATAACATTCATAGTATGCTTGACATTTAGTAATGGAATGATGATCTTTCCGCGCGCATGATAATTCACACGCGCATGCGCTAATGGATGTCACAGCTTTCTTGTTTTTTGTTGTTTTGTTATTTTTATGTGGAATTATAATAATACATAACTTTAGCTTTACTTTATGTTAGGCAATAATTATGAACATCTTGTTTCTAGACAATCATCTTATTACATTTTGTTGAAAATTAACAAAAAATTAAGCGTTTTCTTGTAACTTTTACTAATTGTTTTTAAGAAGCCTAAAGGCTAAACATTAAATAATATTGTTTTATTTTTTTATTTAATAAACATTAAAAACATATAATCTTTAAAATTAACACTTATAAACGTAATCTAAAACAATAATTACGTGATACTAATATGATAATTTCGTAAAATGCAACTCATAGGCGGCCATCTTTATTAGGTATTTTATTGTCTGTGGAACATCTGCGTGTCAAATTCCTGTGTGCCATGTGCAGGCTTGGGAAACGAACCGTGCATGAAAGAAGGCGAGACAAAAAAAGTTGTTGGCTATCGAATGTGCGTGGCGAATGTGCTAGAAATATTCTTAGTTAGATTTTTATTGGTGGGTGTCGCGTGCCTAGGAATATATTAGGACAAAAGGAATTTATGTTGAGTGTTAGTTTTAAGCTAAACTTAAAGGCTTGAACTGTGGCTTCGAAGTCGATTTCTGAATTATTTAATAACACTATAAATATTTATTTTAATAAGTTCGTAATATGACGTTTAGACAGTCTCGGCTTAGACAGTAATATTAGCATGGTGAATTATCGAGAAATAACATACTTCGTAACTAAATCTAAGCCTGCATTTGAAACAAAATACATAAAGCATACAATTGGATTATCTTTCAATCTTACTTGGCGATCTAATAAGGTTTCATCATAATTACTAAGGCTGCATTATGTATGATTTCTTTTGCCAAAAAATGTAGGCTAAGGCTTAAAAAAAATGCAAAAAGAATGAGTTTATTAGGTATTACTTTTATTATATAAAATTCCAAAACGACAGACGAACTAATAATGGTATTCAGTATGTCTGTCGGTACAAAAGTGTTTTCAATATTGAATATTATGGAAGTATAAAAGGAAGAAGGGTGGTTTTTGTAACGTCAGCTGTTGCGAACACGATACCCGGGGTGTTCCGTACAAAGGGCGCAAATAATAGAGATTTTTCTACGGATCTCTATTTTTTGTATAGTCTATTTTATATAACGTATGTTTTGGGTCTGCTCGACGGTTTTTTTATATCGGGTATACGGTTCGGTAATTGCATTTTGTGGTTTGATGTAGGTTTTAATTAGTGTGTGTCGATACTTTTTTTAGGGTTGTAATTGTGTTCATGAACGCGTTTGCATATTGAAATTTATGTTGAGTGGATAATTAACTTACTTTTATATTTTAAACATATGTTTTGCTGCTAATGTTAAAATACAGAAGTAACTGTCGCTGTTTGTTTGACGTATTTTCGGGCTGGTCCTACTGAACGGTTTTAAGTGAAATTCGGTACACAGATAATCTAGAATCTGAGAAAGGACATTGGCTATTCTTACCCCGAAACTGCAAGAAATAGCCAGTTTCTAATATGGTGAAGTGAGCTGTTATTAGTAGAAAATTATATACGTAGTTTACTGATTCAAATTTGGATTTTCGCTAAGTAATTCATCTCAATCCCACTCTGTGTGAGAGGAGGCCTTTGCCCAGCAGTAGGACATTAAAAAGGCTGATGATGAATTCATCGAGTACAAAGTCGTCAGACTAATCTTCATTCCATTCAAAATAACTACACAACAAGCTTATCTTTCGAACAGAAACAGATTCAGCATAATCATTCCGAGACATATCAACTGAACTGAACGGATATGACATCCGATATCCGAGATATGGTAATCGGTGCAAACATCGATATGAATCGAAGTCGGGATGCGGACGCGAAAAAAATCTGAACTGATATAATGACGTATCCGGTCATGGAAAGCGAAGTGATATGGGGAAAGGATTTGGTTGCCTTTTTTGCACATATTGACTGTATTAGGGTTCTGTGGTTCTAGAAAGGAGGGTGAATATTTTGATTTAATATACATAGTAATGCGTGGACTTACTTAAAAGAATGTTTAATCTATACTAGTATTATAAAGATGAAGAGTTTGTTTGTTTGAACGCGGTAATCTCCGAAAATACTGGTTCGATTTGAAAAATTATTTCAGTGTTAGATAGCCTATTTATCGAGGAAGGCTATAGGCTATATACCATCACGCTAAGACACACGGGAGCGGAGCAGTAACCAAAGGTGCGGGTGAAACCGCTGGGGACAGCTAGTAAATAATAAATTCCAAAAAGATATGACCCAATTGAAGGAGAATTTAATCAACGTTAAAGCGTAACCATTATCGAAATAATAATACTCATAAAATCCACCATAAACGTGTCCGCACTCACCAATAACTGGGCAAAAAGTTATAATTCGATACAAGGAGTGTTCGAACTTCGAAAATTCCGGGACAGCACCTGCTTGAGCAGATGTTCTGATACATTAACGAAACTTCAAATTGTATGAAAATTTCGGGATTTCGAATGCGTGCACGCACTTCAACAGCTGTTGAAAGTTGCCGTCAAAAAAACTTTTACCTGTCCTAAGAGGCATTACTGGGTATAATGGAGGCCGATCAGCTGATGCCGACATATGTGGTTTTTTTCTGAATATCCGAATTTAGGACAGTTGAGCTTTATTTATAGCCGACACACGACAATCGTTAATTTCAAACTTAATCGCTTTTGTTTTTCTATTTTCGCCTTCCATAGTAGGCCGATCACAAAAATACTTCAAAACTTTATTTTTTTCAAACTAAGAACGTTATTTTTTTATTATGATTCCAATCTTAACACAAAGGAGGTCACTACTTGAAGGTTTATTTATGAATGTACTAAACAAAGGGCCCTTCGTGTTAAGACGTCTGGTTTCTATCTGAAGCCCTGCTGTTTATTGCTACATGTCCATTGGGAGTAGTTTTGCTTCCCCACAAAGTCTTTGAGCCATCAGCCTTTGATAGTGGATCAACTGTTTTATTTAGTCGAGTCCCCTCACTATTCTTAGTCGATTAGTTTGTATTAAAGAAATGAGTCTGAATGATGTTAGACAAATTATGCTGATTGGAATAGACGGGGCCCGTGTTGTGTCGTTTTTTAGACGAGTATGAATTTGGAATAATTACTTGTATCTTGTAATGCTAGCTGTCTTGTTCAAAGTAATTGAGTGTAGATTTAATTGGACATAATTTTAGAACGTTTTGAATTAAGAATAGTGACTGAGAAATGATTATTTATTCACTTATTATTCCATAGCTATGCTATTGTGACGCAGGTTTTTTTATTTCTATAGACAAGTACTTTAGTCATCTTTTGTTACCTACCTCGTATTCAAATAAGTAGCCTATTGTTGTCCTATTGGACTTAAATTGAATACACTCATGAGAAAAACCCTTATTAATATCTCTCACTTAACATTAATAAGTCTAAGGTCCAAAATGCCAATCATTCAATTATTCAAATTATAACGGATTCGAATCGAACATTACCAACCTAACAACAATTAAATTGAAGAATATGATTAGCATCGATTTTGATCCGCTTTTTTAAATTTGAACGCATCAATTACAGGTTGTCAGAGTTGCCATATACGATTGTTATAATTATACGTATCTGATGGATGGATTTGAAAAGAACCCTTTTTGATAAAGGGGTTTTATTTGTAATTGGTCAATGTGAATTGTTTAGTAAGTTCAGTTTTTTGGACTGTTAACCATTTTAGTATTATATAGGTTTACCTTCAAATGTTTATATCCAATTTCTTTAAATGCAGTCTTCGACACATAATTATAGAGCAGAAATACGTGATATTTTATATATTATATTTTAGATAATTTTATACCTAGAACAAACTTACTTATGCCAGCAATCTGGCAAAGATCCTTAGTAGATTTTGAACTTTACCGCTGAAGCATATTATGGTTCAAATTTGATTAGGAAAATTCTACAGTTTCTCGTAGCTTGATGTGCTGGCGTTTCTGTCAGCTATTCAAATACACATATTACTCATAATTTCTCTTCACATAACCGATCCCATTTTACTAATTAAAACAAATTAGCCTATAAAGCGTTATCAGAAATCTTAATTATTTTGACATCACGGAAGGTTGTCAAAGTTATCAGATGGACAAACCGACAATCCTATTATGGTTGCATGTTAGTAAAGCTTATCATGGAGCTTTTAGTTAATAAGTCCAGCGAACATTTAAAGAAATTGTATTTTGATGGTGGCGGTAAATTTTGATTATTTTTTTTTTTTTGGGGTTTGCTTCCTTATAGGGACATTGTTTATTAAATAAACGTGAATGGAATGTTTTTTTAGTAAATAGTTGTTTCTTTGCCTTTATATGTTGTTTTTAATGAATTGTGTTCAATAAAAATTGTCTTAATAAGACGTGTCCAGCCTTTTTAATTAGTAAAAATAGACACTCAATTGACCGGATGCGCAGCCATATTTAAACTGTGATCGCGATCCCAATAATCCAACCGCACTTGATTTCCGGTGGCCTTCAAGTTTTTACGCAAAAGAATATGAAACTTACTTCCTATTTATAGAGTTTAAATTTAAATGTACTGTCTATAGTAGTAGTCGACAGAGTTTAGTATGTATTTTTTTATTCGTGGGAGAATTTTTGAACTGTGACTTTTAAGAAATAACATTAAAAAGTCAAATTGACAAATTCTATGGAGTCTTTAAAGATTGTATGTCCTAATTTAGTTTGTTAATGCTATGGTAATTGGGCTGTTAGGGGCAATTTTCTTCTTATGTGATTTCACGGGTGAGTGAGCAAGAATGTGTTATTAACGACACACGATACTTTTAATAGCCTCTTCAGAACTTTCAAAGATATAATCCAGTTTGTGAATCGTTTTTCAACAAATTTATAGTCATTGTTGTAGATTTAACAAAAAAAAATATAGTAAGTTAGTTGAGGGTTGAATGAAGAAATAACTCATACATAATCAGTAAGAAAACCCCTCAAAATAAATGAAAAATTTGTTATTTAGATCAAAATCATCGCATTAGTCACGACAAAAATCAGGTTGTACAAGATTGCACGATGTTTAGTCATCGTTTTGTAATGCGCGCACGCACCTCGACTCTTAATTTATTAGACCTATATGGTCGTTCGGACCTGAATCCGAAATTCTCGGCGCGAATCCGATCGTCTTTATCGATTCTCAGGACGGAGCTGTTTCAAAGTCTCGGCGAATGCAAATTATGTATGTTATTGAACTTTGTAGAAAGACTTTTAAGGCATTTTGAGTATGATAGTCGAAGCCTTATTTTGATTTTATTTGATTTTTAACATGCAGATACATATACTTTAAAGTGGCAACCTTCGTCTAAATCTTGAATCTAAATAACAAGATACGATCTAAAAAATCAAGTAACATCTATGTTTGGATACAGTTGAAATAGTATCCGCGAAAAATCGCTACCTCCTCTCGATAACGACCGCATCGAAACGGCAAGTTCCATTAACAATCAAAATTCGCATCTACTGCTGTAATTACATCCGCCATCTTTTTTTAACAACAAAAGCTGTCGCATTCGCAATTTCGCACCGCAAGCCCATTGTGTTGTAGACAGCGTAATATTAAATTTAAATTATGCCGTTCATGTATAAGATCGTCCGAATTTTTCGCAAATAGCAACTCCGGATAATCGAGTCGATTAAATACTTTTTATTGTTCCAACGTTCCCACGGACGGTGCACGCGAACGCGACCATAGCTTTTTTGTTTTTTTTTTTTCGACGCATCCGCGCCTCGGGCGTGTTTCTGAAGGAGCCAAACCAAACTGCTTTCATTTGAATCTCGTTTGATTGTCGGTTGCTGAGGCAGCACTACTCTATCATTAGTGTATATTAACTGTGGTTTTGGTGCGTAAGCGCATTTTGACGTGTGTAACTAGCGTGATTTATTATTATGTAACCTCCTTTGTGTGCATCTTGAAATTGAAGACATAAGTATAGTGTATTTGGGTCTTTTCCCGCCTTACTTTGTGTATTAAAGTTGTCGTGAATTTGTTAGTTTTTTATTGCACCTGTACGTTATAATCTACAGTCAACTTAGTTTTTTGTCGCCGAGAAATCACAGTACTGCATGATTACTAACACCGTAGCTGTATTTTGCAAGCCTACTTTTCAAACCGGTTTGACGGTGATTCGCGGACTGCTTCGCACACTTATATTGTCATAATTTTTCCGTAAAATCTTGATAACTACCTACATACTAAATATTTGAGGTTATCAAAACCATCATTGAGTGAAGGCATTGCTAGTTGTGAAAGTTTTAAATTCAAAGTGAAAAAAAGATTGATTGAAAGAAAAATCTGCAATTTTTCTATAGTGTCAATGACACAGATGGCGGACGATAAAAAATCATGAACAAAAAAAACGGCAATGTAATATAAAAATCTGTTGATTAGTATCCATATATAGAAAGGCAGGTGTCTCAAAAAAACTGCGTAGGCGCATAGGTGTGGTAACCCAGCATAAACAAATTATATTTTGCAGTTGCCACTCCGACAAGAGACTTTGTGCAGTGAGGTTCATTTAGTGAGTTATTTTTAACTATTTAATTAATCACCACGATAATGAGTTATGTGGAGTTTCTCTACGATTTGTTAGAGGTAAGATTTTTCATGTAATTTAATCATCTTACATTATGCGCTTTATGTTAGGAACACGTCTTAAAACAAATATATAAGTCTTATTTTTCCTAATCTTCCACCAATCAATGAATACAACTTGTATCTCCCAATTTTGCTTTTAAAAAACAATTGACATCCGAAAGTTCCCACCGACTTGGCTCCAATAACCAACGATCTTAAAACGTTGGTCAAACATAGATGGGCCAACATTGAAACATAAATACCAACTTAATATACCCATTACGAGAAGTAAACAGGTGTGCAGACGTCAAATTACATCTGCTACTTAGAATGAGCTTCTAAGAAAACATTTCACTGGCTTGTCATAACTATGTGTAACTTGCTTTAGAAATGAAACGAGCTCATAAACCTATCTTGTAGAATTAACATGTCATATCAATGGTGAATTTAATTGAAGAGAATTGGCGTTAATTGCATTAAAAACAAAGATCTGTAATTTTTTTTTATATTTCCAAGTTCAGTCTTAAAGCCTAATTATCTTTTTTGTAAAATTGGGTCCAATATGCGACTTTACTTTCCAAAGATTGTGAATTTCTTTAACTTAGTTAATTAGTTAACGAGAAAAATCGTAGTCTAATAGACCAATAAAAAAAGTGTCTACACAATAGAAAGAAGTAGTCAATTAGCTAATTAGCTGTCTATTCTGAGTGTCATCATAGCCAAATGTAAAGTAATAAAACAGCTCTATAAGGTCATAAAAACCTGGTCCTTGTCCCCTTTTCCAGCAGTCCTCGAACATGTCGAGACATGTTCAGAATATCTTGCAAGACCAGAACACTTAATAGCTTGATACTTCCTAAAGAAGAGTTTAATTTAATTCATATTTGCTTCTGTGTCTATTGAAAGGTATTTCGCAAGTTTTTTTTGCTTTTGGTAAAAATTGATTTAGGAAAGTGAGTGGGTATTTACTATGCTTTCCTTAATTAGTTTTGTAACGGGGTATTGTTCCGGGTTTGTTAAAATTATGGAGGTTTCCTGAATACGAGAATGGATGATTTTCTAATGCATTTTTTGTTTCTTGTTGGTAAAAGTTTAGCTTAACTTCTTTGTTATATAATAAGCGTGAATGAGCTAATTAACAAGATGTTACTGAGTATTGATCAGGTTAAATGGGTATTTTTTTTACCGAAACTTTAAATAATGTATCTTTATCGATTAACTAACTACCTTTCCTTCAATAAGCTGTCTGAGACTAAATGATCCTACAAAAAAAGCACATATTCACATGAGCCAATTAACTTCTTTTTATCATTTACCATAGATGTTCAAGATACGTAAGGCTTGCCAGATGAAATGCGTTTACGCAACCGAATAAAATAGTCCTAACATTCTAGGTAATCTGGAAATCTGTAGGAATGTAGTTATGCTGGGGTCGGCAACTTGTCTTTGCGTAATTTGACAAGGAATAGTAAACGGTCCTATGGGTCCTGATGGTTGGTTCAATATGTTGTTAAATGGTTTGACACGGCATAAGTAGTTATTATGTAGCTCTGTTAGTCACAATTAATTAGTTAGTTTACAAGTTTGCGACGCCTGGAAGTTGTTGTCCGGCAAGGGTAAACTTTACTATTAGGCATACAATTCGAGATGGCTAGTCACTCAATTAGCAAACACTAAATAGGTCTATGGTATGAAACCTTTTTATAAGTTAAGCAACTTAGCTTTTAGGATAAAGATAAAAGTAATTTAATCAAAGTTGTGTGAAAATCAGCACTTTTGAAGGTCAATTTTACAAAGGACATAGTATAATATCACATGGGTCCCAAATACAAAAGATTGGTTAGTATTTTAATAATACCACTACTTTTAAATCTATCTACTATCAACGCCATCTAGTAGTTTACAAAAGTAAACTATCCCAAAAACAATTTTCTGTCTAAAACAGTTTCCACTACACTACACAAATACAATGATAATACTTACGCTTTACGATAAAGAACTACAACCAATTAGTAGTTAGTATAATTAATTAATCTAAAGTTTTACTTCACTTAGATAACACATCTATTCCCACGTCTTTTGAGCGGCTTAAGTTTTGTGAGATTTATATTTAACGGTTATTATTTGAGAGATTATCAGTAACAAAAATGAAATAACCGTACAAAATATTTTTTCTTCAAATTTTAACCTTTTAATTGATACGTCAAGTAATTTTAATCTATATATTGTTTTGTAACTACCCTATTACTAAAGTGCCATGCAACAGAGTTGAATAAACTCATCCAACGCCAAAACAAATCTACATAGAAAGTGCTATAAGCTAAATTTTTAACGGAATGCCTGATCACATCAGTGTCTTATGTTATACGCAATGGCAACCTCCGCAAGGGACGTATACTAAATCAAATATAACCTAACTAACCTAACCTAACTACTGGCTTCAAATTAACTTTTAAGTCTATTTTCCTAGCTGCGAGTTGTTCGCAATTTACCGTGGCCCTGACACACAGGGACCTCCAGAAGGCACGTAGTGGGTTTCAGTCAGAAAGAGCCTGACACTCCCTCCAGCTCACAGACACTCCGTCAGCGCACTTATGATTTCCCAAGAAAAAAAAGTATATTTTCCTAAGTTAAAAATTACTAACTGAAGATTGAATTAAAGAGTTTAAAAGAGCTCTTTATCTAATCGTTATACCATAAACTGCAGTCAACAAAGACATTATGTAAGTCGCATTCCGATGGTGACAGATAACACTGGGAACATTTTCAAACGATGTATTATTGTTACATGACTAATATAAAGCACATTTGTAAGTTATTGTTTTGACTCGTTCTCATAGTAAAGAGAAATACTAAAATGACATACGTATTTTTGTCATGTGTATAAATTCCTTGACTCTATTAGATTACATTTTAGAGTTGATGATCCTGTTATCTCCTAGAGATATAGGGCTCATCATCATCATCGCACTGCGGTGCACAAGCCCCTCTCACACAGAGAAGGATTGAGCATAATCACCACGCCTACGCCTGCTCAATAGCACCGCAGTGCGATGATGATGATGAGCCCTATATCTCTAGGAGATGCGCGGGTTGGTGTTCAGACTTTATAGTCCAGTTTAATCAGTCATTGGTGTCCCAAGATATACTGGCATTGGTACTTGCATGACGTGGAATCAACCCTCACACTCGAACGTGAGAGGATGGTGCTTTAACCACTAGGCGATTATGATTTACTTAATACAGATCAGCTGAGGCCTCCTCTCAAAAATCTCAAACCATCGTTATTTTGTTTTGAACAAGTAAGCCAGGACTACGCTAGTGAATATTTAAAAAAATAAAGCCCTTGATAAACATTACATCAAAATGACAAGTTTATTGACCGGATATCGCAGCCTCTAACGGTCGGAAGTGACGTAGCGTTATCGTGGGATGCGCACGCGCGTTTACCGCAAAAGATTATCATGTCGGCTTTATTGATTTATCGGAAACTTATCGATATATTAACAGTTGGCATGAGGAAGTTAAATATGTTCTGCATCATTTTTTTTACACTTACTATTAATTCAGGCTCGCAGATAACGAATTAAACATCATTTATCATCCATCGTTTCTTTGGTCGTCCCCTTCCTCTATATCCATCCACATTCATGTTCAAGACCTTCCTTACAACATGATCATCGGTACAAAATCCTATGTATGCACAAAATGCCGATAGAATTGAGACCCAGTAACCTGCATCATGGTGGTAGTATGACAAATATTCTACCACCGATACTGAGTCATGCGATTATTCATTTTACTACTAAACGTCCATTGATAAGTTGCTTGGTGCTTGCCGCGTTGCGGTATGCGTTTGCGCAGCTCGTAAAATTTGAAGTATTTTTTAGTCTATTTTTTATTAATACGGAAAGAAATCGTGTTTGAAATTAATTCACAAAAAAGGCAGACTTTTGTTAAGACATCAAATTACTTACATAAAAGGACTCCATTTGTATTTTATGACCAAATATCTTAAACTTAATGAATTTAAAAGTATAGATCACACCCTTTCTCACCTTATACATCCTTATTTATTTCTTAGTAACATAAAAATAGCCGTTAACTATTTCAAATGAGTTATCCGTACCGTAACTGAAGCATTAACTCTTTTAACGCGTTCTATTACTAGATTGTTTTACCATAATGCGTCATCGCCGCCATCTTTGTACTCTCCTCACTTTCTAACGTACGACGTTGGAGAGAGATAGAAAACAAGAATGAGTTTTATGTCTATTTACGTGTGCCTACTTATAGTTCGGTAATTAAACCTTGTTTTTGGTATATAACATTTCTATTATACTTAAGTTTAGAAGGTATCTCATCATTTCAAAATAATGTCAGAAATTTTTGGATTTTTTTATTTGACGTAAAAAGCCGATGCAATATTTAATGGTAAAGATAAATAATTTAAAGACATTTTAATGAAAGGTGGAATCAGATTTTTCTGCACAAAAAAAAATATGAAGACAAAACTTATACATATATGTATAAAAAGGATCTGCAGTAACTTCGAAATCCTAAATGGGATACAAAGATTTTTCACAAATTGCAATTACGCAGATAGGACACATCGCCTATTACAGAACACATGTTACTGTTGAAGTAACTCAAGATTGATCAATCATTAACACATAGGCCTTTGTTTATCGAAAACTCGATTTTTATCAGCGTTATCACCAAAATCTAGTCCACAAATCTCGTGGCCCCAATTGGGTCAAGGCAGAGATAGGTACAAATACGTCATTCAAACAAAACCTATCTATAGTTACAAACAATTTTATTATCATGTCCTACATAAAGAACTCTAAGATCAACGGCCTGTAAATAAGCGGTTTTAAAATCGCAATGTCGTGAACTCGTGGCTAATCCAAAATGGTGGTATCCGGCAATCGATCAATCTGCGCTTGCACATGTGAAAACGTTACCCCGTGTTCACATTATCCAATTGAGTTAACTGGTTGGTGACTCCAATTGCAGCACTCGTTAGGGCCGATTTGAAGTGATTGTTTTCGCTTTGTCGGGGTTACAGATTGCGAGATTGCTATCTGGTCGATTGTTTTGTAAAACAATAGATGGTCAATAAAATTGATGAAGCTATTACGTCTTAAACTGTTAGCTAGAATTATATTGTTAATTTAGAAACTAGGATAGAGGTTGAACTATTTTTCCTGTATCCTAATAATATTGGCCATGTTTAATTTGATTTGGCTGTCATTGAACATATTTGGCAGTCGTTACAGGTAGTCAGAAGCCAGTCTAACTAAGGGGTATTCCGTATTGGGTTGCCCGGGTAACTGGGTTGAAAAAGTCAGATAGGCAGTCGCTCCTTGTAAAACATTGGTACCGAAGCCGAATCCGGTTAGACTGGAAGCCAACCCCAACATAGTTGGGAAAAAGGCTCGGGAGATGATGATGTTTCCCTTGATTGTATCTTATCTCCATGTCAAATATTTAAATCGGTTCCGCTGTTTATCCTTAAACGCGTGACAAAACTTGCAAAATGATATAGTTTTTTGTTTTTGTGTAGTTAGTTAGATTTTCCATCAAAATCAATAGTATTCCTTACTTACAGCTCTGTTAAAACATAGTACTTAACTTAAATCTGAGCTAAAATGAAGTTCATATAATTCATCAAATAAATCTAAATCAAAAGCCCCACATTGTCTACCAATGAAACGATAATTACACAACGAACAATCGAGTCCAGTTTATTACGAAAGCTATCGTTTGATGCGCGTGCGACGGCTGACACGCCGACCTCTGTCGCTTCCGGTGCGTCTGCGCAAGTAACAAGTGATTTATTGGCATTTATTAGTGGAATGGTACTGGTGCTGATAATGATTGCAGTGTGATATTGAGTTCTTATTTGGTTTGTAATCGTGTTCAGTGGTAGTGTTAACTAGTGTTAAATCTATTGGTATCCAGATGTACACTGATTAAAAAAGAAGTTTAAACAACATCTTTTTGCTTGAACTATTGTAAATTTTTTTAATAAGCATCTTCGTCTCTTGTAGTAAGAAATTCCTTATCTACTTTCCGATTATAAAAACGGCCCTCATTATTCGGCCTTAATCCGATATTCAGATGTGTCTTTTCTCCATCTTGTCTCACTATGTATATTGTTAACGGTTGATCTCTCACGAGGCAGTACGTGTCAAAATGACGTTTCGGATGCGTATGCGCATACCTGCGGTTTCTTCTGGAATTTGTGGCGTGACAGAACGACAGTGCTGACCGGAGGCATTCGGAAAATGCTATTCGTCTAAATTGCCTAGAATTTATCTTTTTAGGACCCGGTTGAGCCGTATTTTATAGTAAACTCTTTGGTATTTGACGTTGATCTAGTTGAAATAAATCCTTATTTTTAAAACTTATGGTAAACAACTCCTTAATATTTCTATTAATAGCAAGAAACCAATATACCATATTTTTCTTCCTTTCAATTTAACAAAGAAGACTTGACTTACAATTTAGCTAAGAACTCGTATTTCAAATTAATTTTAACGTCTTAACTAAACAAACTATGAATGAATTAATGTTTCCCAAATGGGGATACGTTTCTGAATTGAATTCGTCGGCAACTGGAGACGTTACCCGATGACGGACGACCTAAATAATATCGGGTTGCTTCTAACGAAGTGGTCTATTAAAACAGTACTACTTAGAAGTGTAAGAAAGTCATTTGCTCTTACTGGGGTTTGTCAAGAACAAAATCTTGCTCAGAGAAATTTAAGCTAAGATTTTTCTAATTAAGTTTTTTTAAGGAACATCTTATTGAACTTTGAAGAAGGGGAATAAATAGTTTATAAGCAAAATCAATGCGTACAATGACCTTTGCAATTTTATGACTTTGTATAGATAACAATCAGTACCGAAGTTGTGGGCAGATGAGTACAGACGCCAACGCATAAGCAACCCGAAACTTTCAATCAATTATGAGCCATATGTACAAGCAATAAAGTTCAAAATCTATTAAGGAAATTTGACAAATTGTAGCTTGGTATGCTAGCTTTTATACCAAACTACCACCACAGCCTTTTATCAATCCATCAAAAGATTCTGTGTATGTCGATCCGTTGATTAAAAAACCACGATAATCAAATGACGTTGCGTAAACAATAACAATCAATGCATTAGCGTGATGATGG
Organism: Heliothis peltigera; assembly: GCA_958496145.1. NCBI lineage: Eukaryota > Metazoa > Arthropoda > Insecta > Lepidoptera > Noctuidae > Heliothis > Heliothis peltigera. The sequence continues at coordinate 1,033,943 of OY292326.1, read as the reverse complement.
ATCAACGTGATGTCAGTCCATTGAAGAAATACGTTTGTTTATGAATGAAGTTTAATATTACTCCCACAGCGATAGTGAAACTGTTTGGGGTATAGAAAGCCTCTTTGGTTAGGCTTGTGGGTGGTTCAAAATTACGTGTTAGAGAATTTGTTATGATTACTACAATATTTTATTGTAAGGTTTTGATTCTCATTTAAAGATTTCTCCGGTTTTTTTTTAATGCAGATGCAGGTGGATTTGGGAAACTAGATGAAATAAATTCATATTCTAACGCCATGCTGCAAGTATTTCCATTCGCAAAATATGAAAATAAAATAGAAAAGGTACTTGGGATTGTTAATTAAATGAAAACAACTGCTCTCATTAAACACACATCTCTAGGTTTCCGCAAACAAGAGATGATGCATTTTGATTACCGATTTTAGTCGCTTCACACGGCGACTGTTCTCCCTGAGGAGATCAACCAGCTGCGCGGCACGTATTATAGTGCACAAACATTTGCGCAGACAGGTGCACTCTATTCCCTCAATCTCATAGTCTGATGAGAGAGTAATCTGATACAACCGGAGATAGATTAGGTGCAGAACCGACACTTACCTACGTGCTCTCCGATGCACAGGTGTATCAATTACCAATTTCCAGAGTTCGGGCTGTTTAGTGAAAAATTCTTAATACCTACAAAGCTATGTCAGATCGACCTGGGAATCGAACCCGAAACCCCGTCCACAGCTCTCGCGCTATGAGAATACTAGACCAACGAGGTATCGTCGCTACGTTTCCTATAAGGCCTACGTCACAAAATTACGAAGTACCTAAGCAAAATATTTTCGATAATTTTGTCTTGTGACGTATAAAAAAAACGCTGCCTACATTATGAACGCACGCGTGTTTAAGATAACGATCATTGGTCATTACGTCTAGTATCTATCTATGCAGTTAGTGCAACAATACAATTGCTTTGTATCTAATTGATATGTCCGTTACTTGTAGGTACTTAGTCTTTCCGACGTAAAGACACGCATTGATTTGTAGATAAGAAACATTATTTTTCTAGTATCTTACTAGAAAAATAAAGCCAAGCTGTTAAATGTTAACAATTATTGTTAAATTAGCTTTTGTAAGTGGCAGTATTCATATTTTAAGGGATTACTAAATTTAAGGATTATCTTCAAAAGGGTTAAAATACCGCTTCAAACAGACCCATTAAATTCAAGTTCTCCAAACCAAATTCTACAATTAAAGATTTAAAAACATACAAACAAAACAATGCCAGAAATCACACATTGTCTTACATAACGTTTAATTAGACATCATTACATATTCCTCGGTAACGTTCCGCTGCCGGGCATCGAACCCGCTTCCGCTGCGCACGCGCACCGGTGATAACCATCGAGCCTTATTATTTAAATTTCGTAATACCATGCTCTTATGAATATTGAGTTCCGTTGTTATAGTGTGCTGGCTTGTTTTATGAAAAAGACAAGTACCTTCTTTGAGTGCTAATTTTGAACCATGTACTTATAACTCATATTGCCGCCAATTGGTCAAATCAGCAATTTGTTTATCGTTATAATGACGTAAATCAACCATTAAAGAAGAGTATAACAATCTAGAATCTAATTTTAGTTGATTTTTGGAACCTATATACATACATACTACATTAACATAACTTATGACATCCATAAACATTAAATATACTCTCTTAGGTACTTAAACATCTTCAATTAAATTAAATCTAAAGTCATTCACCTCTCTTCATAGATTTTTTTAAACTAAGGAACTATGCTAAAATATCACAAATTTAAATTCCAATAATCTAGTAATAAACCAAACGGACTCGCAGGTCAAGATACAGACATACGGCACAAAATAATTACTCCATCCAACTTAGCTAATAAATCAAATAAACCAAGTAAATTTAAGTAAGATAGCTGAAAACTACTATAGTAAGTATGGCTTAGCACGCGACTACGGGATATATGGCTTTAACTTTACACGTATAAGTTATTACAATGATTTTTCTGATTAAGTTACGTTGTAGACGTAACTATGTTCTTGGGTAATTATAGTATTAATAAACTAATGAAATATACGTTGTTTCAGCATTTTTCACGAGTTACTTATTTTAGTTTCGTTAAAATATTTAAACCTGCTGTATCTGCGTTGCTAAGAAAAAAATGATTAAATCCTTATCCGTTCTTTCTTTAAAACGGTATTAACTATTTACTATAAACAATTTTAATACTTATACTATTAATTGTATACTTTCTTACTGTGATATATTAAGACCAATTTTAGAAAATTGACCCTCTCGAACTTGGGTCTGCAATAAATGAAATGGAATTATTTCTCGAAAACATGGCCCTTCAACCTTACTACGAGTTCAGTTTACTACGGATACACTTGAAAATAATCCCTAGATATATTTTTGGTGTTATGTTTACATTCCCACGTCAGCGCGTGTCGATAGCCTAACGAAAACAAAATTGTATCAAGAAAAGATAAAAAACAGCAAACAAAAATCAACTCTATTTTCAAGGCAGTAAACGCTAGAGAAACATTCGAAAAGGTTCAGATAAGTTTGTGGCTTGTACGCACATCACAGTCGGATGTCAATCAACTGACGGTGCGACTTGATGAAAACAGAAGTGTAGAAACGTCCAAGAAGTTATACTAAAGAAGTGTACCAAGAATAACATTGAAGTAAGAAAAAAATAACGGTTTCCGAACCACTCCACCCGCCATTTTCTAAATTAGAACACAAATGACAGCTAAGTTCGCGCCATAATTTATATGGTGCGTTCTGTTTTAAATGACGATGGGTGCGTTTGGTTGAAAACTTTTTCTTTTAACGATCGAAATACATTTTAGGGCAGACATATTTTATGCAGAAGAGTTAACATTTTGGAAATTGAGATATTTGTCATTGTCAATAGAGGTAGAACTAAGCTTTGACATGTTTTATGTTATGTAAGAATAACAAAAAATATTTCTGTCTACTAAGCGAATCCTTAAAAGAAAACGCATGTGCATATATTACATCCCTTCTTCAGCGTATTTATAAATCTTGAAATACCCAATAAAACACAGGGAACTGTGTTAACAATCATCCCGAATGTGCTCGTAACAAATTAGACACGTCAACTCGTCGCCCGCGCCGGACACGGTCGTCAAGTGACGTACATTACAATTGTTTTGACTAAAATAACTTCGCCGTTAACAGGAGCTTAAATTGGCGAAGTTTTTTCACAACTTTTGCATATGTTATTTAATTTTGTATTGATGAAGAAATTTTCAACCGAGGAAAAAGCAAGACATTATCAGCTCTGCTTAATTTCTTTCTGAGTTTGAACAATTTATTCCGCGAGTCTAGTTTCTCAATAAATGAAATCGAATAGCCTAATAGTTAGTATATTTTCTCAAGGTCTAATACGGATAGAAGGCAAGTCTGACTGCTGCGTGGGAGATGTGATGCAACCCCGTCCACTGTAGGCGTATGAAGTTACCTTGTAATTAGATAACGTTTTTATTCCATATAAGATTTGAAGCCTTGTTTTTTACCTTCCTCTAAGTTGTCGTCGTGAGAATTGCTGAACGTGATGATTTTCTTAAGTGCTTCGTCAAAAAACTTGTTTAGATTTTCTCGAGCGTAGTTGGGTGAGAAAGCTTTGTATTTGAGATTCCATGTATCGAGCAAGACAACGATTTTTGCGTTGTACGAAACATTATATTCTGCACACGGAAACAAAAGTTACCTAATACACACAAGGTGCCCTTGACGGTCACAATATTATATTTATTATTTGATTAATTATAAAAGCCATTAAAATAGTTAAATTCACACTCCGCACGTAGGAGGATAAGGTCTTACTGCCTATTATGGTTCTTGTTATCTCCATCCATTTCGTAACCTTTTTGTCGGCAATCATTTGCATGTATCTTGTCAAATAACTGATTAATCACATTCCTTTTGATATCCAATGTAAATATAGGTACTAATGTCGACAAAAAAAGTCGATTATGGTAATACAAGTGTTATTTATGTTTACCTTAAAATTGCCTACAAGAAAAACAAAACGCTATTTGACAGGTAGATTAAAGATGTCATACATTTTAGTCAAATGAAAGAATTATTTAAAGTATTGTAATACATTATTGTGTTACATTTATTATCTTGCTGTCTCATGTCACCTCGGCCCGTGATATTTTACAAATGGTAGCGTAACATCCTCATTTTCCATTTATCCTTTGGCTGGTGGTGGTTGCGCACCAAAACGTCATAACCGCCGCGTCACTTCAGCAACCTGTTACGTTTCGTTCCTACTATATTTACGATACAACGAGTTCTATAATTGAGCGATGCGGGAGAGCTCAACACATCGCGGTCCATCTTTTTAGAATACGACACAAATAACATTCTATATTTGTAAATTTATACACCACCAGCTTCGAAAGCACCTAGGGTTTCGCGAAATGTTACAGCAATCGCGCCCTTATGCCTTGGCGATAAAACTCAGAGTTAAGTGGCCGTAATAGATAGGATAAGGTACTTCATTTACTTGAATAGAATATGCTAAGGTGGTACGTTACGCAGCAGCCATGCCGATGACCACATGCATCAATGTTTGTAAATAGAAACAGCGTACTATGAAGCGGATTTGATCTCTGTTTCGAAATGAGTTCAGTCCATCGCTTGATTTCTTCAGATAAAACTTTTGAAGTAGTGAACAACTTTCAATGTAGGCTGTGGCTTTTAAGAAAACTGACTGAACGAATCGAGCTGCGGCATCGGTTTTAAAGATCTATGCAACGACTGGTGACATCTCGGGAGCAAACATACAAACTTTTCTTTGTTTACTAACAACATTTAGCGTTCGGGGCGCACTCCCAAGCATTAGTCAACAAACAAGTTTTTCAGTCTTCACCGTGTCGGTTTCATAGAAAAATTAGCTTAAACACGTGAATGTAACCTGTTTAAAGGCATCTGACGCCTTTATTTAATCATTCCATTACCCAGCTGGTTTGGGAAGTGAAAAATCACGCTTATCGCGGCACAAACATAGGGAACGGTGGTCCGTGGCTCGAGCCATCTGTTCGTTGCACCCATAAAGATAACGAAAATGTACAAACGGGAACGCATTCACTACGTATCAGTCGTTTGCGGTGAACGCACCCGCGTCTTTACTTTGAATAAATTACGCGCGAAAAACAGTCGGCCATTTTGCATATTTCCGATGTGTTCCATATTCGAGAGTACGGTGTGTATACAGCGCCAGTTTGATATTCTCTTTGAAATGTGGTTTATTTTTAATCGCGTTGTCCTATTTAATCCGTTATGCGAGTGTGGCAAGCGCCTCAATCAGTCTCAACGGTAGCCGTTGCTTTTGACGTCGTGTTTTCTGTTAAACCAAAATTTATTCAGCAAAAATGCTTAAATACATTATTTCCAAGATAAAAAAGGTCACTATTTTTGAAGACGGCTGGTTAGTTTGTTTGGATATGATTTTAAGTAATGATCTCTTTGTTTCAGATTTATCCTGATCCGGAATCGGAGAAGGCTATTATGGGATCGGTGGTGTACTGTATTCACCACAAAGAAGGATGCCAGTGGTCCGACGAACTACGCAAATTGAAGGTGAGTGAGAAAGCCAAATATTTGCTTTACTTATACTTAAGTTAAGTAGGTAACTAGATCGATCGATCTATCATTTCGTGTCCGTTGCGCGACACATTTATTTATCTAGCCGACAATAGTCTATAATTTATGGTATGGCAAGTACGAGTTCTCAGTTAAAATTAATTGTTCGTAAGTTTATTTATCGTGAAATACGTTAATTTGTGTAATGGGAGCTTGAATTCAAAATAAGTCTTTTGATTAATTACAAATGCAATGTAGTTTTTTTTTATACCTCGCACATTTTACAACTTGCTAGAATTATAAATCTCATTAGCAATTATCTCTCCATCTTAATTATTCAGCTGCATATATTAAGTCTTTCAAGTGCACCGCACTACAAAAATATTATTTTTAAGCTCACTAACATATTCCATTAAAGTGACATGGAATTTATTCTAAGCTAAAACTACATCCAACTATCTCTTGCATTTCAAATATCTAATACTCCACTGTACATTTAACGATCACCACCGATGTATTTGTCTAAAACTACGTTACTATGCGCAGGCGCATCTGAACACGTGCAAGCACGATGCGGTGCTATGCGCAGCGCAGTGCGGCGCGATGATCCCGCGTGTGCTGATGCAGGATCACCTGCGGTACACCTGCCCGCGCCGCCGCGCTAACTGCGAGCATTGTCATAAAGAGTTCTCGGGAAGCGCTTTGGAGGTAAGCAAATTATCTTTTAAAATTATATTAGCTTTTATATTAAATATAGCATTATTATTTTATTTTATTAGCTCTTAATTTAATTTATCAGCATTATTATCATTATCAGTTACCATTTTCGTCAAATATCTTTCTAGTTTTGCTTGTACGAACCTATTAGTGATGTCACGCCAGTCAAAACATATAAACAAAACACGATTGCGCATGCGCGAGGCATTTAATGGCTAACTACGGAGAAGCAGGAACTGTAAATGCTTTACGAATGCACCTGTGTATACAGAGGCGAGAATAATCTAGTTTGGAGAATGGTGATGTTAGTTAAATATTTTATAGTGGGTCCATACTTACCTGATTTAAATTCTTAATTTTCATTGAAAAGCCGCTTTATTTAGCCTCTGACAGTTTCGTGTGCTAAACAATCCTTATTTCAATTTCAGGAACACCAGGGTAACTGTGGGCACGAGCCGGTGTACTGCGAGAACAAGTGCGGCGCTAAAGTGCAGCGCAGACACACACAGCAGCACATCCAACAGCACTGCAGCAAACGACTGGTGCCCTGCAAGCATTGCGGACAGAGCTACACCCAGGACACAGTGTCGGCACACGGCGCGTCGTGCGGGCGCGCGCCGGTGGCGTGCCCGCAGCGCTGCGGCGCGCCCGGCGTGCCCCGCGCCGACCTCGCCGCGCACCTGCGCGACCATGCCGCCGCCGCCGCTGCTGCAGCACTGCCGTGCTCTTTTAGAGATGCTGGCTGTAGATTTAAGGTACGTCCCTTCAATTTATGTAGATTGCAGCTTAGAAGAGTATGTGTTACAATAGCAAAAAGAGGAAGCGAGAATAAAGTAGGTAGTTTATTAAGTAGTTTCACCTGTTTGCACAGACTCGTAAAGAGACCAGAAAAATCAGTCTACATTTGAAAAACCTTTGTAAAGAAAAGTAAGTCCGTAAATGAAAATCCTGCCTTCAATAATTAGGTAAAGGTCATAGTTATTGTCACTAACTGACTTCCATGATTAACCATAATTTACCTTCACAGGGAACAAGACAAGCTCTCGAAAAGCATACAGAAGAAAGTTGCCAGCAGCACTTAGCCCTAGTCTCAGCCTTAGCCAGCCGTCAAGCACGACAGCTGGATTCCCTTCGCGCAGCCGTCGCGCGACTGTCTGTCAACTGCTCAGGTGCACTCGTGTGGCGCATCAGCGACTGGGCTGCCAAAATGGCGGAGGCGAAGTGCAAAGATGGCGTCGAGCTTGTCTCTCCCGCTTTTTATACTAGCCAGTATGGATATAAGCTACAGGTGAGCTTCGAAAACCATTTAAATTGTGGTCAGTAGTTCCCGCCTGAAGGCTCGAACCACGACTTTAGGTTCCCAAATACGCTACGGCCTCACTTTTTCCCGGTCCAAGTCCCGTTTTCTAACAAATAATGCATTAGTCATGCTTCTAAAAACTTTCCTAATTGCGGTGGAGCCCAAAAAATATTTTTGTGCCAATTTCACTCTTTGCTAATGTCTTTCCATTTGCCAAATATCTGGTACGTGGCAAAAATACTTATTGAAAACTGCAAATCTTTTTCATTGCCCCGAATATACCGGAATGCTGCAATGACCAATGCATGTTTATTTCCAATTCCTGACCTCTTTACGATTAAAAAAAAATGCCGTTGCTATCCGAAATCTTCGTGGTAAAGTCACATGTACCATATTTGTTGGTAAACAAACCTCGCTTCATCTATATGAATCATTGATGACTAAACTTGGTCCCCACGGCGACTAAATTAGACACTTGCTCATTCAGTGTGTAATGTAATATTTCGAAGTGTTATAAATCATAGTTGTTCGTTTTGGATTGTGACATTTGTTAATTATGATATTTTCATTTATTTTTCTCCTTTTGAGGTTTTGAGTGACTAGCGAATAGGTGTGTTATTTTAGTTGCCCATGGCGAGAAATTCATTAATTTTAAAGACTGGTAATCTGTTGTAAAAGACATCATCAACACAATCAAAGATTTGTACTCAAAATTAAACTCTGTTTCCATCTTTCCAGGCTTCATTATTCCTGAACGGTAACGGTGCAGGCGAAGCTACCCATATGTCGGTCTACATCAAGATCTTGCCAGGAGAATATGATGCCCTTCTCCGTTGGCCATTTGCCCACACAGTCTCCTTCACCTTATTTGACCAAAGTTCAAGTCCTGATAGAGCCTGCAACATCGTAGAAAGTTTCGTCCCAGACCCCACATGGAAGAATTTCCAAAGACCCTCAAAGGAACCTGACGCGTTGGGCTTTGGGTTCCCAAGGTTCGTCTCCCATGAAATGCTGAAGAAGAGGAACTTTATCAAGGACGATGTTATGTTCTTAAGGGTCAAAGTAGACCCTAGTAAGATTGTAGCTGTTTAGTGTAGCTTTGTATAGCCCAAGTTTGGATACAGTGTAAAATGTCAAGACAAATTATTTTCAAAATTTTTGCCAGTTTAGATTTGAGTTCTAAAATATAAGATTGTACATTTTTTATCTTTGGGTACGAGTATATAGCTTTTATATAAGGTTGAAATATCAAGTTAAATATAAACCTGAAATATTTTTCTAATGTTCAAATGTATTAGGTATATTTTTACAGTGAAATGATTCATCGTAGGGGACGTTGAGTTAGATGGATGTTAAGGTTAGATTTAACTTAGCTCTAACTTCAGGCTGAATCCAAGTTAAACTTAAGTTATTAACACATTATGTGTATTCTATAGTCATTATTTAGTACTAAGTAACTTGAAGTCATAGTTTTAACTGTAAATAGTATTTTTTATACTTAGTTTAGTTTGTACATTTTTGTAAATATTAGTTTTAGTATGCGCATACGCATTTGTTATCCTTTCACTAAAGATCTCTTGAGTTTCATTGCCGGCAGAAGAACGTAACAAGTTCAGCATAGTTTCAAAGTATTTTTTACCTTATTTCTTTAGCCATAGTGTACATATTTCTTTAACTTTAACGAGACTTGCTTTTCTGTGCCATATTTATTAGTAGGTATTTACCTATTAGCATCATTTGCAGATATTTAGGATACCCTGCTTAATTTGACTTGGCCTGAATTTGAAGATATGATTTTTCGAAATGTATTTTATCATGGAAGCTTTTTTCCTGTAAGTCCCACTAACCGATTTAAATGTTCTGCTTCTACTTACATAATAACTTTCCTAATAGAACCCTGCGCCTGGTATCGACAGGTTTTCAGTGCCCAAATTACAAATGAAAAAGCCCTTTTAACTGTCTACTAATTTACAAAAACTAATCGATCAATCCCAATAGTCCCAATAGTTCTATACCTATCGTTTGAGAAAATTGTATTGACATCAACTTTTTAGTTAATCAGGACAATAGTACAGGCCAGAAAAATTAAAACGAACATCATAAATACACACATTTTTATAGTAGCCTGCAAAAATTGTGTGTAGCTATCCATTTACGTTCAGAACGCATTTTTGTTTGCCTTAAGCGAATAATATCGAAGGCTCTTTAAAAAATGCTTTGGACATCTATATTATAAAAGTACAGTCAGGAAAAAAATACTTTGAAAATAACTCAGCTTCGTTATATCGGCAGATCTTTGTATATATTTTCTGTTTTTACGAAAATATTAATTTATAACCTTTTTTTTGTTGACTGTGTCTGTACATACTGTCTACAGTGTAGATAAAATCTATGTTTTATTAAAATTATTAATATTTAATCTAAAATTCTTATGTATTCGTTAAGCTGGAGTTAAACCAAAGTATTGTGATTGCTTTGCGTTCAAAAAGATATGGTGTTATGTACATTTCCATTGCAAAGTATATCAACTTAAAAACACGGCTAAAGCTGTATGTAAGTAATATGTATTTATCTCTATAGATATACATTTAAGTTTTTTTTCTCGCTCTTTCGTGTGCTTCTATACACATGTGTATTAGCTGTCAATGTTACGCAAATTTATTTTTAGTTTGATCTAAAAGATTTTTCATTTTTTTTATTATTTTAATTTCTGAGTTAAGCGCAGATGTACAGTACTTTTTTTCTTTGTTTCCGAAGCTTCTTTAGTAGCAGTGTTTTGCTAAACAGCCTAGTTTTCACAATATAACTTCCTTAATTTGGATCTCTTCTAAAACGCTTTTAAAATTATTTAATCTCAACTGTAATATTACATTCCAGTAAAAAACATTATTTTAAGCCTGGAAGCCATTCTGTAATATTTATTTTATTACAATTAGGCGTTGGGCGCAATTGAGAGAACTTATAATAAACCTTAAATTTAAATAAACAGCTAAATTGTACAAAAAATCTCTCAATTAAGCCTAGTTTCTTTGTATCTTTTTTGTAGACCGTAGATTTTCGGCTAGGCTATTTCGAATATAACCTTAGTACCTAACATAAGACTAATTAACAATTAAAAGTAAAAACAGATTTTATTAAGCCTAGTTTTAAGATAATTATAAGTATTTCGCAGAAACGGACAGTAGACTAAGAGAATGAACATAATTTGAGAAAAGGCCACATTAGATTTATAAGGAAAAGGCCCATCGTAGATGATAAGAGGAAATATAATATTTTTCCGATATAAATATGTCTTTTACTAAATGATGCCTACCTACATAACAGTAACATTTCCCATATATAAAAAAAATACTACTATTTAACTGTACCCCAATACCAAAAACCCAAAACTTAAATGTTTTAACATTAATGTACAGATTCCAGCAGGTCAACCTACCCGAATCTGTTTAATTTTACAAATCGAATATTAACCTTACAGTATTGCGATAAGATTGAAAATCTATAAAAAAAAACTAATTTGACAGATAGTCAAAAAATAATCAATAGTAACGCTAGCACCATCAGGCTATCTGAAACTATCAACTTTGAACTTTATGCTTCAGCGATAAAGTTGAAAATCGCCTGATGTGCTGGCGCCTGTTCCTACTTACACACAGAATCACCAACCAACTTTTACTATCACCTTTGACCAAAACTGACAAATGCTCAACATTAAACTAAAAACCTATTTAGATAATATTCCCTGCACATCAGTGCATTGATAATAGAATGTTTGAATATTAACGTCAAATAATAGATTGTTATGAATTGAATTTATTATCATTATGCGTTCATATATTATCATCATGCCTGTTTTGTCTATAACGCTAGGCAGAGATTTAGCTGCTCAATACATTTGTACCTCATTATTTTATTAGCCTATTATGTCCGACAGCTGGACAAAGGCCTACCCCCAAGTCTTCTATCTATCTCTGACTTCAGCGTGCTGCGGCCAATCAGCGAGAAAAGTGTTAATAGATATTTATTAAGAAGGGGTTTGTTGCTAAGAGCCGCACGGGTCAATCGATCATGAAGTTAGCAGTGATTAACGCGGTCGGGTCGTGGATGAATGACCTTCTTGAAACGACGAGTTCCTTCGCGTTTCGGAAGGCACGTTAAATTGGTGGGTTTGGCTGTCATCTGTAGGTACATGTACGGCAGCCGTTACGGGTAGAAAGTAGCTAAAAAATTAATGGTAAACTTTTCAATTAGTGCCAAGTAAATAATGGTTATGGTAAGTCGGTTAGAAGTAAAAAATACGACCTCAATCTAAAAGATTCATTCACAGTTTTAAAAAAACCTTGTTCCAAACCCATCGACCCCAGGGACTGTCCTGTAATGAAATTGTATAATTATTTTGTGCCCATGTCAACTCCACAGCCTGTTCCATCTATTGTTATAGGCACTATTTAATCAGCAAAATTCTAGATGGCAGACAAACTACATTAACTACTGAACAAGCATTTATAAGTAGATGTAAGTATATCCTTTTCTATCAATTGTCTAAAGTCTTTCCACATGTAGAAATAGAATTCTGCATACTCTTACTTAAATAAAAAGAAATTGCTAAATATTAAAACATGTAATCACTTTGTACAGATTGAGAATATCACCCATTTTGGTGGTTAGTAACAAAACAATTAACTTACTTGGTAGCTTATCTTATTATTTAGTGGATATTGCACATTATACTAGATATCATCCTAGGTATTCTGGGAACTGCCGGATTGACTGAATGTTGAGGAATTGAGAACAGAGGGCTGCTGGACTTTCCTTTGCGCTTTCTGAAAATAAATAAATATTTTATTAAATACATCTACCTAATCCTAATATCCTAATACTATTATAAAGGCGAAAGTTTGTAAGTATGGATGTATGGATGTTTGTTACTCTTTCACGTAAAAACTACTGAATGGATTTTAATGAAACTTTACCACAATATAGCTTATACATCAGAATAACATATAGGCTACTTTTTATCCGGGTATGGAAAGTACTTCCCTCAGAAAGCGGGTGAAACCGCTGGCGGAAGCTAGTTATTAATAAAGTATTGAATATATATACCACAAAACTATTTACTACATTTTGTGAAAGTTGATATGGCTAGAAAGAATGTTACTTGTGAGATGATGGCAGATAGAAGAGTGTGGAAGAATATAAGGGAAGGAAAAGGTAGTAGTTACAGATACAAGTATTTACTTATAGAACAGGTGTCGAGCAATTAATCCCTATAGCTGCATACTAGGAGCATGCCCAAGACGCTAGCATCATAACCAAAAAGTAATAGCCAGCCTTTGGGTCACAGAAAGCATCAACCATCCTCTTAGCTAGGATATAATAGAGAACCATAATTATTGTTACTATATTGCTATTAATGATTTATATCTACCTTCATTATTTAACTTGAAATGCCATAAATAGCACTGCATTTTGGAAATCAGTATTACATTCCATATTCTCATGTATTCCTTTATAATGAATTTATTTTAAACTACCCCAAATTGAGTTATATGATAAGAAAAATAACTCAACTAAAGAAGTCGTGGTGGCCTAGTGGTTAAAGAGCCAACCTCTCAAGTGTGAGGGCGTGGGTTCGATTCCAGGTCGGGCAAGTACCAATGCAACTTTTCTAAGTTTGTATGTACTTTCTATGTATATCTTGGACACCAATGACTGTGTTTCGGATGGCACGTTAAACTGTAGGTCCCGGCTGTCATTGAACATCCTTGGCAGTCGTTACGGGTTAGTCAGAAGCCAGTCTAACCAAGGGGTATTGGGTTGCCCAGGTAACTGGGTTGAGGAGGTCAGATAGGCAGTCGCTCCTTGTAAAACACTGGTACCCAGCCGAAACCGGTTAGACTGGAAGCCGACACCAACATAGTTGGGAAAAGGCTCGGGAGATGATGATGATGATAAGAAAAATAACTAACACAATAATTTCTGAACCGAATGACATTCAGTCTACGATATGCAGGCTTTTTAAACATGAAATGCATCTTACCATTTGTATCTGCAGTAAATAATCCATAGCAGCAGGTAACAAAGGTTTAGCCGAGTTAATTTCCATCATAGTCAAGTGGTCTAGTCTACCATAACCTCCTCCAGACTTCATGAGTGCATCCATGGAGGTCCGTAGCTTGGACATGCGGATATCCCAAATGTCTTTGATAATAGTCTTTATTTCTGAAGCATTTGGTACATCTTCGGATGCCGCACCAAGTATAAGTTTTGCTTCAACCATATAGTGTTCATTTGGCATTTTGGTGAAGAATCTGTAAGGAAGGAAGATATTTTTTATTAGTTGAATAATAAAGATCATACTTACTTAGTAACTATTAGTGTCGTGGTGGCCTAGTGGTTAAAGAGCCAACCTCTCAAGTGTGAGGGCGTGGGTTCGATTCCAGGTCGCGCAAATACCAATGCAACTTTTCTAAGTTTGTATGTACTTTCTAAGTCTATCTTGGACACCAATGACTGTGTTTCGGATGGCACGTTAAACTGTAGGTCCCGGCTGTCACTGAACATCCTTGGCAGTCGTTACGGGTAGTCAGAAGCCAGTAAGTCTGACGCCAGTCTAACCAAGGGGTAAGGGTTGCCCAGGTAACTGGGTTGAGGAGGTCAGATAGGCAGTCGCTCCTTGTAAAACACTGGTACTCAGTCGAAACCGGTTAGACTGGAAGCCGACCCCAACATAGTTGGGAAAAAGGCTCGGGAGATGATGACTTACTTAGTAACTATTATTTTAGGAAGAGTATAGCATAAACATGCTTTCCATAGACTCAATTTGTTTATTAAATTAGCCTGATAAATCAGCACTTTTCACAGCCTCCAAAATGCCCACCCTTCACCACTTCCTATATGTTCTCGCTGGGAAGAACCAGATAGGTTTGATAAACCAGATTTATATACTTAAAACAAGTTCAAGAAATCAACATCATTTTTGCATGATAGACAATAATAAATTATAAATTCAATAGCATTATCATATAACAAGCATTTATATTTTTCTTAAATAGAGTCTAGCAGCTTCAGCAATTGTTTTTGTAAGTAGGTATAAAAAATCTAGTCACCAATTTACAGTACGAGAATCCAAACTTTTGGAATAAGTGTATCAAAAAAGGCAACACGGCTACCTATTTTAAGGTTCAATGTATAAAGGACAATATTTAAATAGGTTCTTTACTAATTACTGCAGATTTTTTTTAAATAAAGAACACTTCAAAACAAACAAAACACGAAACTAACCTAGATCTCTTCTCCTCTTCTTTGATATTCTCCAAAGTGTCCAATTCCATCCAGTCGGGAGGCACTATACGACACTTGTGTTTCTGCTTCAGCATCATAGCAAGCCATAATGGCACATTTAGCGGCAGACCAGCACGAAATGGACCAAATTCACCACAAATCAAGTAAACTTTGTCGTAAGAAAAGTTCGGTATCACACTGATGATTCTGTTCTCACCAATAAACTCAACTTCGTATGGATCCATTTTGAGCTGAAAATCACCGGGATTGGAAACAACTAGCTAGTAAATACATAGAAAATAACAAAAATAAAAGTTTATCAATATCAAACGAGTTTTGTTTTGACGTTCAAAAGTGCGGGAAAACTGGGGAAAACGAGGGAGAGGGATGCGATAAATTTTCACAGATAATTCAAACATCACAGTATGTATACTTTTATGTAAATGTAATAAAAATAAAAATATTGATGTATCTAGTCTTTCAAATGTTCATTATTTTTTTAAAACCAGAAACGGTTTTAAAACTTGACCAGCTAAGTTTATAATAGCATTAGCAATATCTACCAGCAATAGTTAGCGACATCTGTACTCGGAACCATGCAACTGGATTAGAGTTGACATTTACACATTTGACTGTTAATGACCATTACTAGTAGATGTCGCTACAAGGCCTGTTTTACGAAATCTTTTGTGTGTACAACTTACTTATGAATTTGTATTCAAAAGTTCAAACTAAATTACAATCATTTGAACCTCCCCATTATAAATAAGCGCAGATCTACTAGCCAAAGCTGGAACGTTCTAGAATAACAATAAATTAAAAGCGAAGCGATCGATGCAAATCGTTTTGGCAAAGTGCAAACTCCTAATTACTAGCCGTAAATTAGGGTGGCCGGTTGACAATGTCTCAGACGGTTGATATTTATGGGAGGCCTTGCTGGCGGGGCCCGGACTTTTGCCACCCCCATGTCTGTCATACTACTAACGTTTTATGTGACTTCGGAACTGAATCGACGGTCCCATTTCAAAATAAAATATTCGAGTTTTGTAATCTGCCTGAACTATGCGATGCGTGTTAATGAAGGCTAGCCGATTTATGAGAAGTGCGTCCACGCTTCTCTAAAAATTTGGGGTCGTAAGTTAGTTAAAATTTAATTTATACATAGAGGATTTCCTTAATAAAAATTGTGACTGATTGTTATGTTACGATTGTGTGACTATAATAATTTAAAAAGTAGGTTACTGTCACTTGAGCGCCAGTTATAAATTTTAATAAAATTATTAACATAACTAACATTGACAAGGCGTTACTGTGCGTCAAGATATAATATGACATTTAAACATTATGATATGTCAGACTTTTAATGACATTGTGTCATTTAAAAGTACTTTTGTTTTTGAGTGTTTAGTTCTTTATTAGTACTTGAAAATTAAATATAAAGACTTAATCGAAGTCCAAGCATGGGCTGCGGGTTGTTCGTAAGAGATACCACGGCCCTGGCACACAGGGACCTCCAGAAGGAACATAGTGGGTTTTAGTCAGTAAGAGTCTGACACTGCCTCCAGCTGCACCCTCAGCGGGAGGGGTCATTTGATGATTTCCCACGAAAAAAAAAAAAAAAGTCCAAGTATAAGTTAGGTATACATAATTGTTACAAATCTATTTTAGTGAAAAAGGGCAATCAAGTGTAGCTGACGGTTTCTAGCTCAAACTCAAACAAATACTATTTATTCTTTAGTATTTAACATTGTATGTATGTTGGTACATAATATCCCACAATGTACTTGAGCACAGTACATTGGTGAACTCAAGAACACTCCTATCAACATGAGACGATATTTACATTTAAACTTCGCTCTCAGTGAAAGAAACTAATGAATAATGCATCCGTCGTTGTTTTCTAGACTGGGAACGAAGATGCAAAGGTATGTGATAATATACATTCATGTATGTATTTACTGATTGTATTTATATTATTAGGGTTCTCTTCTGTTCAGTACCTAACTAAAATTCAGTTCTCATTTGCATTTTTTCGTTCTTCATTTTTTTTGTAAAGTCTATCATTGATTTAAACATAATCTATTTGAGTTCATTTGCTATTACATGGTATGGGATTAATATAAGAGTTAATCCAAACGAAAGTACTAGTAAAAATCAATTTAATCTTTGTCAAACATAAATTTCGATACGCAGATCTAGAAACAGCTTACCGAAGGAAAATAAATAACAAAATCCGTCTGCACGAATGGAAAACACACTCAGACATCTTTCTTCTTAAATCTGCATACAAATTCGTGAGATCTCGCGCAAATTCGCCCAGTCATTTAAAAGCGATTCTGTTTCAAGCGGGAGCGCTGTTTTTTTGGCCATAAATATGTCGTTCGTGACACGTAGCAATGTAGTGCCATCTAGCGGAGGTGATCAGTATGCTAGTCACGAACTCTTGCACATAGATGGCGCTAGTTGTCACTCATGTAGCGAATGGATTTGCAAAGTTAGTTTGAAATATTTTGTTGAAGTTTTGGCGAGTTGTGGGTAGTTACTTTTTTGTCGTGGTTGATAATTTAGTAAGTACCTGATTTCGTTAATTACTCGTAATCTAGAAATTGTGATAATTTTGTATAATTTTGTATAACTACTGCATTTTGCAATAAACATAATTTCTGATATAGACATGTAGGGGAAATGAAACTTTAGGGTTATATCCCAATCAAATATTATAATGAAAAATAAAGTATGGAAAATTCGTAGGTACCCTGTTACAATTTTAATGTTAATTTCACAACTTACACTTTTAAATCGGTCAACCAATGTGTATTTAGCAATATTAACAATTTTATTTGCGATTGGAGCAGCATGAATTCTTTTTCCACTTTGATTTTACTTGTCATCCTCAAACAACTTGCATTCTTGTCAGTTGTTCTTCGTATAGGACCTACTTGAAATAAGCACAAGATAATTTTCTATTTCAACTTTTCGAAATTAAAACCTCTGCCCAAAAAAGCATCCCAAAAGTCTCATTAACCACTTAAAGATAACTTATATTACAAGTTACATAACAGCACAGTTTCACAGTCAGTTATTAAGTGAATTATTATAATTACACTTAGCCTCTGCCAGTTGAGAACAACTTAGTTCACTTATCTCATTCTTGCGGCTGCTAAAGTTTCCCTCGCGATTCTCTATGTTTTTGTTTTTAATAAAAATGTTTACGGCCTCTGGATTGCGCTGCAACTGTGAGGATTTTGTTACATTTAAAATTTTAAGTAAAAAAAAAAATGCATTTGAAAAAGTGCTTTCTTTATCTTGGACAATGACACATCTTGAGGAAACCTGGATTTGGGTACAAGTCTGCAACTACCAATGCGCCTTTAGCAAGCCTTGTGATCAAAAATTCCTTCTCTTCATGTCAAGTGGCCTATGCCTTTAGCTTGATTATAAAGAGGTTGCTGATAATAAAATCATTTTAAAATGAAAGCAAAGGTTTACTAAAATAGAAAAATCTTCGCAATTATCATGTTACTCAGTGTGTTTGATGAATTTAGAAAAAGGTATTTTTACTGAGAAGTAAGTCAACAATTTATTTTACTTCAAGGACAATTTATTTCATTTTCTTTATTAGGTAATTATTAAGAAGTCTTTAAATATAATTATGTAAATAAAAAACCACACCATTGAAGTATTAATCCAATATTTTTTCTTGTATTTTCCTTTGGCACACGGCTTTTCCGAAGTCAGTTAAAATAATTATCAAATACACCCAAACGTTTACCACCTCACCACCACACGGACATAAGCGGACCGAAGTTATCAAGTCGCGCCGAAAATCTTGCAGCATTAAGCCAAAGGGGGCAATTAGCAACCAGATAAGTTACAACTTAAAACTAACATCAGTTTGCTATGGCAAAGCCGATTTGGATGATTCATACGTTTTCTTAAAAAAATATCTTTATTACATTCTCGTATTAAAGGAAGAGTCTTGTGATTTTGTGAGGTGCTCGTGGCTGAGTTACAGGCGTAAGAGTCGGTGGATCGTAGGTTAAGAAATGCTTAGTGGTTCGTGGATTGGTGACCATATATTTCATGTAAAGTTCTTCGTTAGTACAAGTCTGACAGCCAGTCAGTTGAGGCGTATCGGATGGCCTGGGTAACTGGGTTTAGGAAGTCTGATAAACCTATTTTCTTTTTGTGAAGATAGTCTCCGGTACCGTTACCGGGATCGAAATAAATCAATTTATTAATATTTCACTTCTGCTTGTATTCGTTGTTAGGGCCTCACGGGCGACCTAATGTCAAACTAAAAAGTAAACTACTTACCTTTTTTTGTTTTTTTGATGTTCCGGCCCGACCCATAATATTATAATGTTGAGAGGTTACTAAGAGGTTACATCTCTACAGTATCTACCTACCTACTGGTATTCAGCTTCATCCATTTAGTCTGGAAACTGAACCTAACTTAGTTTGGACACGTATTTTTTTTTGTTAGATAATTTTTATATACTCTTTGACAAGCATTGAGGGTATTGTGAGACTTACAACATGTTTTTTTAGTCACACAAATACCTCCAGAAGGAACATAGTGGGTTTTATTCAGTAAACGGCTGACGCTCTCTCTCACAGCTGCAGCCACAGCGGGAGTAGTCGTAGGTAGAAAAAAGAAGGTACAAAAAATTGCTCTACTCATTAAACAGTCATTGATATACAGTTAAACCTTAAACTTTAGTTCAAATTCTCCTCAACCTTTTACCTTTGAAATTTCCTCTGTAACCCTTCAGTACCGCTTATCAAAAACTTCAAACTTCCCCTATGAGTAATGCCGTGAAGCTTCAGCTGTTCACGATATGACCCGTTACAGAAGCCATGGCAAGTCGAGGGTGGCTAATGGCACAAGTTTTTCTTACTTAGCCAATAATTGTGTTATTAATGTACCTAACGAAGAAGATTTTACTGTCTTACGAGTTTGGGGAATTTTTGTTTTTTTAATGTTTGTTGTAACTGGTGACTGTTGTCTGTGGTTTTACTCGCGTTTTGAACGAACTTCTTTTTGTACCCGGATAATAAGTGATAAATGATATTTATTTTGCAAATAGGTTGAAATCAACACTTTTACACGTCAACACATCACTACATCACTATCACTACATAGTATAAAACAAAGTCGCTTTCTCTGTCCCTATGTCCCTTTGTATGCTTAAATCTTTGAAACTACACAACGGATTTTGATGCGGTTTTTTTTAATAGATAGACTGATTCAAGAGGAAGGTTTACATGTATAATTTTAGTATAAGTATTGCACCCGTGCGAAGCCGGGGCGGGTGGCTAGTTTTTTATAAAATAACGAGATGTAGTCGGCATTTCCTAACTGACTGCGTTGAGAGGAAACGCCGAAACAAACTCAAGGGTAGCCTACATGTTATTTTCCTTCATGATCAGAAGGTTAGTTACACGTCCAACAGTGCAGAAAGTCTAATGAGTACCTAAATAAGTCTAACTAGTAAAATGTCTATGTAGCAAAAGGTCCAGCTAGCAAATTCAAATTCAAATAGTTTATTTGTGATACACAGGTGGTAGAAAGATCTTTAAAATATAACATGTTCATGCCGTGATCTGCCACATGGGGCATACAAATATAGTACTTATTAACTAACAATTACCTTAATTTAAAATCTATATAATAAGTGGTATCTATAAAAAGGGGTAATCTATATAATAAGCAGATGGTATTTATAGCATAACATTTATATCTGCTGCATTTTGCTAGTTAGACTTACTGCTCATTCGACTTTTGCACTGTTAGACGTTTCGATACTTAGACTTTTTGATCATGAAGGGTTATTTTGATGTGTAAGCTATATGATTGTTAAGTAGTAGATTTTGCGTGAAAGGGTAAACATGCATCTTTGAAATTCACTACCATTTGATGAAAACTACAATGAAAATCGGTATTTATGTTTATCACAGACAGATGGACAGACTTTGTTTTATAACACTGTAGTGACAGTATTTGGCTTTCTTTGTGTGTGCTCTCAAAAGGTTAAAGTCTGTCTGGATCGAAATGAAAAAATAAACAGATATATTGAAATCACCAATAGTTTATGTGCAAAAAGTTGTATGGAACTTTGAAACAACGATTCCATGAAATTGAGTCTACAAGAAAAATGTGCTTTATATCAAAGAGAATGTTGTCGTGTGAATTCCAAGAAACGTTACAATGTTGCAGGAAAAAAAACACTTTGATACATTTTCTCATCAACTGCAAGTTTTCTTATGGTTTATAAAACGTATGCACTATACACAGTATACTATGTTCAAAATCGTCATTTCCTTACCTAGTTTTTTTTATATTGTGTTAAAAGTTTTTACGTTAAAAAAATTACAAATACAAGCATAAACTTGACGCACACATGTTTATGAGGAGAAGATGAAGAGAGGAGACAAGAGAAGAGACCAGTCTCGGTGATGTTGTTTTCTTTTCGTGGGAAATCATCAAATCCGCTTAGGGCGCAGCTGGAGACAGACTTTTACTGACTATAATCCACTACGTTCCTTCTCGAGGTCCCTGTGTGCCTGGGCTGCGGTAACTCTTGCGAACAACCCGCAGTCCCGGCGCAGTTCGTAATACCGTCTCCAATTGGTTAAATTCTTGAAGACAACAATATTAAAATGTTAAATTACTGGGAACTATGATGGTTATTTTCCTGACTATGGTGGTTTTAGCTTCCAGTCTAGTAACAAAAATATTTATCGCTACAATACATAACAACTTTATACTTATACGGAACGGACGATTCTATTTATGCGGAACCCAACAGGGGTGCCGGACCACGTCATCGGGCCAAATCATCGTATCATTAGTGATGGACAATCGGACGTGACCGGGAACCGAACGGGCGACCCGCCGATAAATCGCTCGGCACTGCACTGGTGTAAGTTGAGCTCTGGTGTTGAGAGAAACACGGTTGTGTTGGTGGTAGTCAACTCAAATAGGCTAGGCTTATTTAGCAATATGACTAATATTTAAAAAGTAAAAAGATTATTTGGGAAAACAACTAAGGGAATTGTTATTTTGTAGCTGTGAGTGTTTTCAGAACAAAATTATGAAAAAAATATAACCTCTTATATTTTAGGATATTTAGGGCCTGTTTCACCACCTACGAATAAGTTCCAGTTAGTTTATTTACTAGATAATTTTATAAAAAAATTGTAATATTTTTGTTCGGTATTTATTCGGTAGATAGTGGTTATTCGGACATTGTGAAACTAGCCCTTAATTTGTTAATCTGCACATCATTTCTTCGTTTTTTTTTTTAATACAGCTTCTCCAAAACTTTTTTTATGCATTGCATTTTGAAATACGTGAAGTACGTATTATTTACATATTTTTTTTTACTATCACGTAATATACAGTTTTTTGGTTTAAAATTTTTAGTCTAGTTATTTTTTCCTTACTTATGTTTTTATCCCTGCTATTTTCTTAAGTTTTTATAGTAAATTAATTACTCAACAATAAAACTAACCATGGTAAAAACTCCATTGCCAAATAAATACCCGAAAGCACCCATAAAATGCATTAGAATATTACTGCAAAGGGAATCGTGTTTGTGTGTGTAAAAGCTGCAGTTTATAAGTCTATTTTTTTATCCCTGCATTAAAAGATATGTAAAAATCTAATTTTCAGCTAAATATCCTGTCGATTCTTCGCAATCATCTTATCTACAATACCCTGTCCTATTTACCCAACAATTTTTCCCTTACCAGTGGAGGCCGACCAACGCTGGCTAGACACGGCTCCGTCATTATTGAACACGTTATTGCCATTATAAATAAGGATTACATGATATTGTGGTCATATTAAAATGTTTCTTTTTTGTTTTGTTTTCCATTATATTTCTGTACGAAGCCACAAGCGTAGCTTCGTGTGCAGTAGCTATGTAGTTGTCAGAAATAAGTATGCAGTATGTATACCTGTAAGTCGCATTGTTTATGTATAATTTTGAGTATTAAATTACATTGAAACTATTCTATGAATTTGGAAAGCTTTAGAATAAATTGTTTGATCTATTGATTATATTTGTTTCAAAATTAAACAAAACTAAAAAAAAAACGTTTTTTTTTTGTTAAAGCAGTTCAATTCATATACTAAGTTATAAACGTTGTTCAGTGCTGAATGTACTGCAATGACAACGTAGCCGTAGTCGCGTAGTCTGTAGCAGCCCGCACTACGGCGTAGCCGATATCTTCCTGTACTACTCGTATACTTCTTTTAAAATCAATGTGAATTGCAAAGAAATTATCTTATAATCAGTTGGTGAATTTGGCAAAAAAATGAAAATATAATAGTAAAATGGATTCTAAACTTCGATTAAAATAATTTAATATACCTTTTATCCTATACTGATTATCATTTTATATAGTGTTCAATATTTTCTTAAATTTGTCATCGTAAATTAATAACGCCACAATAAAACTACCCCTACCATGATGGTAGCTATACTCCATTACCAAATAAATGCCCCAAAGCACCCACAAAATGCATTAGAATATTACTGCAAAGGAAATCATGGTGTTTGTGTGTGCAGAAGCTGCAGTTTATAAGTCTACAGAGAATTTATGGTGATTTTTGTATAAGGGTGTTGTTAGGGGGTAATGTCGTCGATATTTATATACCTTTTTTCTAAATTAAAATTTTATAAACCTATAAAAAAGCGAAGACTCTTACTATTAACACAAATAGAAAAATATACTAAGAATCAATAATTTTTTGATTAATAATTATTACTATTATATTAATGTTATAACCGGAGAATGGACATAATGACAGAAAAGTGACAGATTGACATAAGATTTCTTTAGAAATTTTTTGAATAAATTTTTCTTTTCTTCGATCGACATAAATCTACAAGTGATTATATGCGAGTTGACAGGTCGCGCCATGCTCGGGCAGAAGACATGTTGACATTGACAGAAAGAGCTTTGTCCTTTCTTGATAGAATAGATATAGAATCGCCATGCAAAGCCTGCTAGTCAACCTTCCCGAATCTGTCAAAACCAATAGAATATTAATTAGTTACCTTGCCGTACTGCGGTAAGATTGAAAATCTATTAAAGACATTTTACAGATTGAGGTAGGTTGATGTGCTTGCCTATACCTGAGTCCCAGAAAAACAGTCATAAAACTTTGTATTTTGATATAAATACAGTCAAGTCGAATTTAATATTATTTAGTAAGGTATCAAGATAATATTCGCCTCACAAAACACCTTTTATCCCCCAATCGCCAACCTCCCACCTATCCACCAACATCATAAATCGTTCAGCTATCCCCGTAGCTGACGAGTTACAGTTTTTATTTCCCTGCCTACCCCCTGTACAGTAAGGGTACGTCACATATATTGTCTGTCTGTGCGTCTGTGCATTATATTGGGGCGTGAGGTGCATTCGTCAGTGATTTATCTCCTAATATCATTTTATGGATTGAAGGGAGATGATATTGTTTTCGATTATAACGTGGCTCATTTCGGAGAACAAGACTTGAGTCTAAATATGTATAAGGAATTTAACAGTAGAAGGCTTTTGTTTAGATAGGCTGAAGGGTCAGTGGTAAGGTATAGAGAAAAATATTCTGATTCATGCATACAGAGCAGTGCAGTTTATAAATTATTTTGTAAAATATAAAAACGAAGTCAACTCCACCGTATATCCGAAACATTTTAAAAAATGCCAGCAATAAAATAATCAAGTAAATATCCAACCACAGAATATTCCCATAAACACTCTAAAAATCGTTTAACAAACATTTAAATGTACATCAAAACAGTAGCGTTGTTTATTGCAAATTAAATGCAATTTAACCCTCAAAAAGCATTCGACATTCCACAACAAATTCTGTACCAAATTGGAGGAGGATCTAGCCACGATGTTTATAAAGGGGAGAAGGGGGCCAAAGTAACCCATTTGAATGCATACTTGTCCGTCACTCAAGGCGATATCGGGCCGGAGCGAGCGCTGAGCGCGTTACAAACCGACAAATTTACCTAAATCTCCCATTCCCCCCTCACATCAAGCAAAAGGGAGCTCGCGGGATATAAATGCGAAGTTATCGGAGTTCTTCATACGCTGGTCGCTTGCTCGTACAAGCTAACTTGTCACATACGCGATTAAGCCCGATTGTGATGTAGGCTCGCAGGATAACTGTTGATTTGATTTTATGTCACACCAAAACGTCTGTCTGTACTTTTATTGCTTATAAAGTCTCGTTAGCTTACGTTTTGTATCGACAAATAAAATTGCGTGTTAAACTGTTATGATCCCGACTGGATTGTGTTGGGAATGACAATTATTTTTTTCTTTTTTATATGGATCTCTTTTGTATTGGGTTTCGCGTTTTGTCTTCGTGAGGAGTTACTTTTTTGGCTGACGTTTTACGAAGATTCGGTTTATTATTTTTGGTCAGCAATTTGGTAGAATTGAGTATATAAAAAAAAACACACAGGCAAGATATAAGTAAGTCTGTCATTTTAAAAATATTTGTTAATCATTTCTACCTACGTCACAATATTTTTGGCTAAGAACACGTGTTTGGGATAAAATATTAAGAGTAACAGAAAAAGTGATGACGTAAACATCTGAGTAGCATCTTCATTACGTCATAGTCTTCAACAAAAACATGGCAAACGAAAGTCTAACTCGATTTCACAAATCACCGAGCCGGCCCATCTGTTTATTGCCGCTGATACTGAACCTATTGTACCTTTTTCCCAAATAGAAATGAACAAAAACAATTCCTTCTCTCAATATCATCAACACCGCACAGAACACATTCTATTCGACAAACTTCGACCAAAACTTCCGCACCCCAAACGCACAATAAATAAAGAGGGGGGGAGGCACAACAAAAACTCTCGCAGCCATCACCTCGCCACGTCACCCTGCTCAGATTTCATTACCATAAAGAACTGGAAGCCTTAAAACCCCCCGGCTGTGTAAAAGGTGACGAATACCGACCAGTTTTGAAAGACCCTTCATATATCCCAGCAATCCCCCCGCTTCCCAACTATTTGTACGCTGAAAAGGGGGTTGGGAAGATCTTGCTTGGGTGGCCGGTGGAAATCCCTAAGCGGGCCAGTCCCGGCGTCGAAATGTGCCGTAAATCGTCATAAAACTGTCGGAATCCATGATGTGACGCTGCCCGGGGGT
The DNA here is from genome assembly GCA_958496145.1 of Heliothis peltigera. NCBI lineage: Eukaryota > Metazoa > Arthropoda > Insecta > Lepidoptera > Noctuidae > Heliothis > Heliothis peltigera. The sequence continues at coordinate 1,007,808 of OY292326.1, read as the reverse complement.
AATTAAACTGGAATTTATAGTTTTGCGCGAGTTACCCCAGCTTCCCCCTTTGGTTCACCAACGTCTCATCTTGACGATCGTAACGCTCCTTTCTGTTGGTGTTTGTGTCATATTTTTTAGTTTTTCTTCGTGAATATGGTCTTAATAGCGCCATCTTTCCCTAGTATAAATGCTAGTAATCAAACGTTGACTAGGTACTTTATAGTTATAAAAACCGTTACTTTGTGTACCCAGTACTGTTAAGTTAGTACTTAAGAATATTTTGCGTAATTTCCTTTATAATTTTCCTTCCTTTATAACAATATGAACATGAAAATGTTCAGCAAAAAAAAAAAAATGTCTGGCTTTTCTTCAACAGCAGAATAATCTTCAAACAGTTAATATATACTATGTCATTTTATATACCAAACTAACTTCTCAAAACTTGTACCTAACATCTCTAAAAGTTTCAGCAATTATTCTAAAGACAGAATTTTCAAAAAGCTTACTTCTCATCACAACAGAACCCTAAAACAGGGGGGGTTTAAATAGCAATTCTTTTTAAAGAAATATGTCCTTATGTCCTCGAGTAAATCTCAGAAACCCAGATTTAGTGGCATGCAAATCCGAGTTGCCGCGTTGAACATAATTAGCGTCGGTTATGCCCACGCCCCCAGCTCCACTGTTGGGGTATGGTGGGATAGATTACGAAGACATTAGACGACTTACTGACGTGAGGTAGCTAAACTTTATTGTTATGATCCTGCTTAGTATTATAAGTTAACTCATTTGTAAGGATTTGTAGAAAAAATATATAAAAATGTGCTTTTATATTTTGAAAGTTGTCATACAAATGAAGGTAAGTTAATAAAGAATATCAAAAATCCTCTCTACTAATTTACTATTTGCTGTGCCCATCAGGGTCCATGATTGCTACTACATATGTTGTTTATATTATCATCTTATTTTACATTGTGGATTTGCAATAAAGATTATGACTATGATTATAATTTGGAGGCTGAGGCACACAGATTAAAATTAAATGCAAAAGTGTTCAGCTTCGATTGATAGGTATAATATGAAAAATACATTCAAAATTATTACAGATGCCACTGCAATCATCTCTCGCCAATAAAACTTGATGGCAATATTCAAAATAAGCCTTGTTTAAAGCAGAATAGCGCTTTAAACGTAATATTAAAGGTATTAAGTGCATACGCGTGGCATATTCGCTGTACGGAGCAATTAGATGTATAAATAAATTCGTTTTACAACCGACAGATGGCGGGAACGCGGCCGCCATCTTGCGCTATATTCATAGGTGATCTAATTAGGCCACTGTTTTGTGTTGTTTATTTTTGTTTGATATTAACAATATTGTGTCAAAAAGGGATTATTTTCTTAATAAATGTGGCTCGTTTACGTACTTAATTATGGAAGACAAAATGTGGAAGGCAATACCTATAATTCCTGCATATGAAAAATTTAATTTTCACAGGTCTTAAAACCTCAAATAAGTAATTATCTATAAGTGTCAAGATAACTAAATATAAATAAAAACGCCCATTAAAAAGGCTAGTCTAATCAACTCGGCCTTTAATAACCTTTAATCACTTTTATTTGGTCGTTAATCTCTTCAGAAATGACCCGATCTCCCATTAACGTTAGTCACCAAAATAATCAAATAAGTAGAAAAAGACAAAAACATTGCTTAATAGGATTCGGCAATAACAATAGAAGCTGTAACTAAAGTCCTACACATTAGGCCCCTAATTTCCAATTAGCAAGCAGGTAGCGTAAAAAGACGCCATTAAGAGACGCTTCCCGATTTTCTGTTGGGGTTGCTAGCTTTCAGATGTAAAATGTCGGATAAATATATTTAGGAATTCGAATTTAATTAGTGCATTAGTAGTACCTATCGATACGAGAGAAAAAATACATTTTAAATTCTTAAGGATAGGGGGAATCATTTTGTTTTGTTAGAAATTACTCGGTGCTTTTTTTAAATTTAAAAGACTGAAGAATTAAATTAATAAGTACCAAAAACTATGTCGAAAAGATGACTTTAATTGAAATGAGTTATTGAATTATAGAATCTAAAAATTAAATAATCATCTTGAGTGTCTTACTAAAAATAAATCAAAAAGAAATTATCTAAATTTCAGAAAAATCATGGCCATGCCAGCACCGATTGCCGCCAAAAGGTCCTTGGTCCGCCATCTTGCGGGCCACATGACCGTTCCGATACACGCGTGCGAATTATTGTCCAACATTGCATATGTTGTGATGTTGTTTATTGAATTAATTTTGGTCATTCTGATTTTCGGAGCGCTTTTCCCGTTTGGGAGATACGATTTTGTCTTAATTTGGGTAGTTAGCTATGAACTTATTTGGTGTTGTAATAAGTGGGGGATACTCTAGAAATATGGCGCATGGGATTTGTTGTCTTATTGGCATTGTTATATATGTTGGCAGTGAAAGACAGCTTCTTGTAGGTGGCTAGCTGTTGATGTTGATGTTTGTCACAATGTAGTTTCTTCTACTTACATTACTCAGTTTTTTCGTTTCATAAGAATTTGTTCTAAATCTGTTTGAAACTAGTTGAACCAGCGAACTTTGTACCACTTAACAATCGATGTTTAAATTTTTGTTATGATTTTAGTTATCTTCGAGGAATTATTTTAATGTTTTGCTCTCCCTTAGAATTATCCTCGTACTTCAAAGATTATTCTATTAAGATTCTATTCTTTAATTTCAGTAGGTTTTATAATAGACTCCAGAATTAGACAATTACTGAGTTAATCATATTTCGGAAACTAGGTATTACAGCAGTTTTTTTCACAAAATAAAGGCTTTAGATATGCAGTCTACCGTAGCTGTTACGAACTAACCAGACGCTCATACTTTAACGATATTGCAATCGCAAAAACTCGCGGGGACATCACATTTACAGTAATTAGAAAAGTTTGATACATTTTGAGAAAGGAGAATTAGTATTTTGTGGCTGTACTCATTTTGTACAAGCTATAAAAGCCGTTAACTGGCTGAGTAACAACCGTTCCGAGGTGGGTGATACCGTCGTGTCATCTTTTCGTTACGAATATTAAAATGTAGGTACACTTTGATCTGGTACCGCTAATTTTTCAAACTTTCAAAATTGTTAACATACTTAGGTCATTATTTTTATACGTAAGAAAAAAATGCGCTTTTTGTTTCTTTTTTCACAAAACCATTGTTTTGTCAAATTATATATTTTAAATACAGGGTGTTGTTTTTTAACCAATATTTTTAGTCATCACTACATATCACTACATAGTATAAAACAAAGTCGCTTTCTCTGTCCCTATGTCCCTTTGTATGCTTAAATCTTTGAAACTACGCAACGGATTTTGATGCGGTTTTTTTTAATAGATAGAGTGATTCAAGAGGAAGGTTTATATGTATAATTTTAGTATCATTATTGCACCCGTGCGAAGCCGGGGCGGGTCGCTAGTATAGTATATTTTCGTAAAAGTTGAAATTTAAACAACGAATACGTCACTAAACGATAGCTTACGAGAACCAGTGCCACCGACCTCAAAGCCTAAACAGTGAAAAGTTACGTTCATAGTTTGAAAAGCAACCGTAGTGACGGTGTCGGACCAAATCCAAATGTTTTATTCTTAACGGCTACACGAGTTAATTGCTTAAACCCTCGTTCATCCCTAGTTTTAAACGACAATTTATTTCGGTTGTAGTCGAGGTTATTATACAGGATGTTCGTTACGATGGGCTGGTACATGTGTTTGTATTGCTCTGTATTTTGATGGATGAAAATAAGGATATGAATTTGTATCTTTTTTCTGAGCATCTGAGCAATAAAATTTGTCATATTGGATGCTAGAGAAAGTTAAAGTGCATTATATTAATTTATATGTGAATGTTTCCTAAAAAGAAGTGATCATTTACTTATTTCAAAATAAATCTAATTCACCTGTAATTTTTATCTGACCTCGATTATAAACTAACTAAAACCAGGACAACAGTTTAAATAAAAAAAACTAACTATCTAATCATTGTGTTGTTGTCATGCCAGGACGTGGCCAAGGCAAGTAGGATAATTTCAGATAGGCTATCGTTTCATATAAAACACTGGTATATCATAATATCTGTACTCTTGATTGGGCAGGAAAATCTATTCATTCATGTCTTTACTAATACTTATTATATAGCTTTGCTAAAATCCATTTACTATGGCGCATTTCCGTTCATCTCTCCATCACCCTGTATACATAAACATGAGGGGCATAAAATTAAATTTATATGACAAACTATTGTTTAAAATTCAAATTGTACGTGTGAAATCTTGCCCGCCCTTAATTGTATTGACCAAAAGTCCCTCTCGCGAATTACGGAGGGCCAGAGGGACGCAGGTCGAAAGGAAACCGTATTATGATGTGCGTGGAAGAATAATGGTGTAAGTCGAAGATACACCATGAGTGAGAGGAAAAAGCTTGTAAAAGATGTTGGAAAATAATGTTAATTTATCCCTTCCAAATAATGAATAAAAAAATACGTGGAAATAAATGGTTTAGTTAGTTTAATGAAAATGTAACTTTAGAAGCAATTCAGCGAATAAATGGACGGAGTTTTTTAAATTAATTGACAAAGGATTTTCAGGCGACATAAGGTTATAATTGCAGCTATTATCATTGAAATTTAAGTCACAAACAATTCGCCCTACGTAACGTACAGACACAAGCACATAAAGCTATCCGAAACTGTAAAACTGTCCCAATCAACTTTGAACCATATGCTTTTGCGATAAAGTTGAAAATCTTTTCAGGAAATTTGACAGATTGTAGTTACTTGATTTGCTGGTGTCTGTACATAAATATTCGGATATAGTAAAAGACTTCTCTAAATTAAGACAATTTTATTTGTGGTCGGCGCGGTATGTTTTCTTCTTCCACCTTCTTCTATATATCGTCATTAAATTTCACAAGTACCTAACATTATTTCTAGCCATTATCAACTTTCACAAAATCCATCTATCGTTTCTTATATTATCGTTTATTTTTGAATATTTAAAAAGGTATACCCACGCCTTGTACTTAGGTCGTTACAGTCCTACAATGATCTGAAGTAGAGAAATACTCCTATACCCTCCTAATGGTTTTAATAAAGGTACGAATTTACGTCCCGCCATATTTATGATTTTGTTTCGATATATTTAATTAAAATTTTAGTGTAATCCCATTCTAAACGACTGTCTTTGTCATTTTTGTTAATGTTATCGCTTTTATGTATGTTTCTAAATTGGCTTTTAAGGTCGTTTTGTAAATACTTTTGGAGTATTGTCAATTTTATTGAGATTGAAAATAATTGTGGGACTTTTATACAGTATTGGCGGTTTTTGATGTGTATTTAATATGGTTGTGATGTGTTACTTATTAAACTTATACAAAGAATTAGTTAATAAACTTTTACAAAGACAGTTTAAACATACGGTTGACTACTTTTTTGATGAGTAGGTATGAGTTATTTAATATTACATATTATTTAATTAATATTTAAACTGTCGGTTCAATGCTAGAATTATTTCCCTGATATCTCAGGCTCACAGTCAGAAATTGGAGCTCAATGATTTACATGGAGTGACTGTCTAAGTAGCCTCCAGCAGCAAGGGCTTATATAATACTCTTTTGTTAAAGTAAAAGTAAGAAAGTATAAAGATTGTTTATCAGAATTTCTGCTGACTTTCCCAAAGATGTGTAAATGACAGCCTACAAATTTGACGTGCCTTTTGAAACATGGAGGAACTAGTTAAGACTTAAATGGACACCCATCCACTGACCGACTGCAACAAGCTTTACTCAATATGGGGCATCGACCCGTGCGGCTAGTGGAGGCTAAGCCAAGAGGACTTCCGTCGATTCAACTAGAGTTTTTTTTTAAGAAAAAGCTTCGAGAATTTAAAGCAAATTCCTTTTAATATCAAACCTCTGAAAATAAAAATACTAAGAGCTGAGACAGATTAACTCTTCAATGTCAAATGTGCGCGCGCCTGTTACTTAGCCACGAGCTCCTCAAGACTATTATATTTAACCACTGTTCACTTTCTTCCTTTATAATTAAGCTATAGAAACAAAACCACATGTAGTAATAGCAAGTTCTTTTTTTTTATATAGCTTCTCTTAGTTCAGCATGATTTTTGGCTGTGGTCTAGGTGTTATATGTATACTCAAACTCAAACTCAAAATCATTTATTCAAACTTGGCTTTTTGCAGCACTTTCTGAACGTCAAGAATTACAAGACACAGCCCCCAAAACGCCCACCCTTCACCACTTCCTATGTGTTTTTGCTGGGAAGAAGAAGTGGCGCAATAAACTCCTCAGCAATAGTAGCAAGTATGTATATGAGTGTGTGAGCGTGTGTGAAAAAGGTGTCCCGCTATATATTATTCCAAATTAACACTGAATCAAAAATTAAAAAAAAACGAACACAAAATATTCAAAAACACGCATTCAAAACATGTCTTCGCTATCAATAATAGGGCACGTATTGCCAATAAATTGCATCGATGTTCCCGAAACAAGCGGCGATCGTAAAATCGATGCACTACGTTCTTGAGTTAGTGCAGTACGTACATACGAACATAAATATAACAGTAACTCATATGCGTCGTTCCGTCCACCTGTTACGGCTAATAGATGTGCAGCGAACGGTCATCATAGTACAACGGGTTGTGGAGTTTATGGCCTGTTTGGTGCACTGGTGATAATTAAGAAGTTTCTGATGATGTTCGTGATGGAATGTCATTCACATCAAATATAGGCTCGTTAGAGGTTAATGCTAAAACTGTTTAAGATTTAAGACAGGCTTCGAACCCCACAACGACAAATATCAAACAGTATTTTTTTCTTGTGAGTAGATATTCAAGTACATACTCAAGTTAAGATCGAGTGAGTGCTAATAATGCGGTGTTTTTTTTTCAGTGAATTATCATCAAATGATCCCCTTTTTCTATGGGTGCAGCTGGAGGGAGCAGCAGTCTTGTTCTTTCAGAAGTCACTATGTGGAGGTAATGGTGTGTCAGAGCCGCGGTGTATTTATAATGCGGTCTTAAAGGAATATGACCGTAACAAGAAAAAAATCGATCATTTGAATTTTCTGTTGAAATAATGCACTTTAAAGTACCAATATTTTTGTTTAATTATGTGGGTGTAATGTCTTTAAATCTAACATTAAGTATTCATAAATAATTATATGTTATCTATTGAAAAAACTAGTTTAAAATTAACAAGATAAGGCTCTATTATTATAACTATGTATAACGAAATACAAATTTTCGGATATCTACAAAAAAATACCATGCTTATAGGCTCTGTAACCAGCAAATGATAGTGTGTAACGGTTCCCATCCGGTTGTTTACCGGCCGTCCGGATTTCACGTCGTTACGACAGATATTGGGCTACCCTAGTTTACTAAATTAATATCGTGTGATCACCTATTTGGTTGGGTAAAATGGTTTTAGTAATCATTGCTGTAGCCTCTATTTTTTTTGTTTGTTATTATAAGGATAGTAACTGGTCCGTAGGTATCTACCACGTTCCATGGGAACTACATAGCTTATGCGGATAAATAATAGCTTATATACAGCTTTTAGCCTTCGTCGATAAATGGGCTACCTATCACATGTTTTTAGTTCCGTCTAGTAGTTCTTAAGCTTGAGCATTTAATCAGACAAAGTTTCTTTCTTACTTTTCAGCTTTATGATATGAGTTTACACTATAATTGTCACATTGTAATAGATTTTCTATACCATCATCGTTGATTAATACTTCTTATGCACAGGCCAGATAATATGTCCTACAGAGCTTGTAATAAAAACTACGTACATACTTTAAAAATAAAAAATGCAACAAGAACCTTATGAAAAACTATACCTACAAACTACTCAACATTCCCTGATAGATAGGATAAAATATTCCGACTGCTTCATAAACTTTTGAAAACAAACGTCGGTTAATCCCATGCATTAATAAAAAAAAGTCTCCAATAATCCATAATCACGATTCAAATTAAAACTCTCCATCAAAAAACAAATCGGAACAAATTAACGTTTCCTTTAAAATCATCGCGCTAACACAAATATACAGGACGATAAACAATGACATCGTGTCCCTACAGCGGCAGATCAAACACATTTTCAATTCTCATCAAAAAAAGTAAAACGTTATGACATTCCTAATAAAAACCGCTCGCAATATTCGTTGTACTCACAGCAATATCGTAATGAACACCCTGTATACACGGCGGCCATTTAATCTCGCACCTGTATCAGCCTGTATACTGGTGGTGTGAGTTATAGTGTACGAGCGGGTGATAAAGTTTTTAATTGGTTTTTAAAGCTGAAGAATTTGTATGTATGTTTGTTTGCTTGAATGCGCTAATATCAACAAGAGCCTATTATATACACACTAAATTTCACCAGCAATTTCACTCGCGACCTGTGAGAACTAGTACGCACACCGGGATAAAAATAGCTTATCGCCTTCCTCAATAAATAGGCTATCCAACAGTGGAAGATATATCTCAAATCAGTTCAGTAGTTCCAGGGATTATAATTACAAATAGATTAAACAAAAATAATATTATAATATTATTAAACATAAATTAAAAAAACAAACAAGCAATACAAAAAACAAGTACGTACACATTACTACAATTCGCATCATATTCCTGAAAAAACAATAGTCTAAATCGCTCTCGCTACAGCTCATGTCTTACGTAGCAGTCCGCTGACGGGTCGGTCGCTAAACGGTCGGCAGTTTGGTTGTCCTAAGCAAATAACCCGTGCCATCTGCGTAAGGGTGTTCCACATTAAAACATTGTTTAGCAATCCGACATGCGTCATTAGTGCGATCCGCTGACCCGGCTAATAACTGACATTGTTTTTTTCCCTTGATTACGTCACGATTTTGGGTGAATAGATGCTTTTACGTAATTTTAAGAATGTTACAATTATTTTTATGCAGTGACGAAGAAAAAGTTTAAGTTCGGCTTTGAGAAAAATATATTATGATGATCAAAACAAAAATGATTTAGAAGCTATGTTAGTGAAGAATTACAATAAAAATTTACCTTATTTTTTAAACAGACTCCAGTTTATAACCTTTGCGGATGTTAGAAATCGGAAAACTTTGACCTCGTAAAAACCCAACCGATTTATTTAATACACTTCAAAACTCAAATACGGACGCATCCATTTTACATTTCTACCTTCTATATTCGAAAGTTGGCGTTATCTGTGCAATGTAACTTTCCCGCCAATCGCAATCGAACGTCAATGTCTGCGGTGAAGAAATTAAAAGTTTGTCAGTTGGCCTCGAGCGGTCGACGGCGCCGGTCGTTCTGCCAATAGTTTGATTACTAGAATGTCAGGGAACCTCGATGGCTTTGATATACAGCTATGTTTATTTATGTACTTTTGCATTGCACTAAGTTTTAGTAAATTTATTTCAGCATTAATTTTATAATTAGTCAAAGAAATTTGATAAATTATTGCTACCTTTTTTAGCACCAAGGCGATGGCTTGCGCTAGTTATAATTTGATGAGGTCCCGCAGTGATTTCTTCATCTTTTCACTAGGTATGAATATAAGGGCTTCCCTTTTTGGCGCCCACCGTGGGACTAGATTGTTATTTATTTTGTTAATCCCGTCAGATTATGTAAGGAATTGTGTTTTTTTTCGTCATGTTCTGAATAAGATTTTATTCATACAAAAGGTGAATGTTAATAGTCAATATTCTTACTGTTTTCCAAAATGAAAAATAAAATAAGTTAATATTATCTGGTGGGTTGTAAAAACGATGCAATTTTGGACCCTAAAGGGCATAGCATAAAATAATTATGCGAAAAAGGAGGAAAAGCACAGAGTATTTAGTTCTAATTTTTTTATTTTCACCTATATCTTTGAATTAAAACAAAGCCAAAAAACATCGACCTATCCCTGTGGAAGAAAAGAGCAAAATTACATCAGTTGTAATTTTTCTCACCCACTCACATAAGTTTGAAGGCGTGTGGCTCCTAAGAGAAATCACGGCGCACGATATGAAAACCTAATTGAACATATCTGAAGACGCTGGATTAATTGGACCACGATGGGGTTTAAAATTGTGCTCACAAGTGTAAGGGGCGTGGCTTTATATTACGGGGCTTAAAAGTGGAATGATTTTATGTTCTTTGTAGAATTGTAAGAGTTTTATTGCTAAGGAGATAGTACCAAAAAAAAACAGGAATATGTCAATTAAATAAACAAAATATCATAATATTAAAAACGTAATATACCGCAAATCTTTTAATAATCTGTTCAGTGTAAGTAATTTAGTGAGTAGTTCTTGGTTGTTAGTAAGTAGGGGAAAATAAGTCGAATATTTTTTTATTTTACCTCATAATACCTAGTTTTGTATATTTCAGTCAGCTGAAATACTTTAAAACCGGGCTACGGAATCATCGTTATTTTGAAAAATACTTTCTTATACACAACTCAAAATATATTTTTGCCTGCTTTCTTTCACTTTTATAAGTCTATCTTTTCACACTAGTCCTACAGGAGATTAGTAGTAGGTATGTTATTAAAAGGAAATATTCTTAAAGACATTTAATATACCATGTTTTTTCAAATCTTTCAATATTGGTCTATTCACCATAATAACTAAGTCATCAGTATACAATCTCTTAAAAAAAACCGCTTCATTATCCAACACGCCGTTTTCATGGCCTAACAAATAAAAGGGCTAGAGAGTCTCTATCAAACGGTAGGCGAGCCCCAGAGAAATCAGCCGAGTCCATATGTGCCAATGTTAATTAGGCTAGCTACGTAAATATTGCTTATATTGCCGCGAATAATTAAAATATTGAGGAAAAGTCCTATATATTCTTGCTTGTGTTTTCAATGGGGTGCTTTTTGAATTTTCTTAAAATCTTGATAAGATATTGCTGTTTGTAAAAAAAACATGGAGACCTTCGATTCACGTCGTTTATCCTAAGTCAGAAGATTTTCAAGTTGTTGTCAATGCAATACTATTGCAGTAAGTTTACGGATGTTTAAGCTTACCTTTTCACACATGGTTTGTAAGGAAATATCACTTTTGTATACTCTAGTTACTTATTTTGTCAAACGCTATTTACAAATTAATCAAGAATTTACAAATTCGTTGTTAGAAATTCTCCGCCGAAATATTTAAAAACAGAACGCTAACTACACACCAAAGAAAAACCAAACGAAACATTCCAATTTGAAAATCTTAAAAAAGGAACGTTCTATCAAAGCTAGTAACGGTTACAATAAAGGCGCACTCTGATTGGTCGGCGAGGTGCTAGACGGAGGGTGCATTTGCAAAGGTACAGAAATATGTGACCGGTGCTAAACATTAACGATTATAGTCGCCTCACGTCTAATTGCGAAAGAGGATGGGCTTATGCAATTTGTTACTATTTTTTCTAGTATGTTTTTTTATCTAAAAACTTAAACCTATAATTTTTCGGTCTGCGGAGAAAAACATATCACGGGTTTTTTGAACCTGGATCTGTGTACTCACTATGACATTGTTAGTCACCGGTAAAGAAAGTACCTACTTAAACTTCAAAAAAATCAAATTACTTCAATTCAAGAACCCAGGTTTTTTAGGTTCCAGACAAATAGTACATAGCACCACTACATCATATTATATTATTTTTAAATTCCCAATTACATTTTACAATATTCCCATTAAGATTTTAAAATTCCCATCGCGTATAACACCGTCCCGGCTAATTGTAAGCGCACGTTATCGCGAGACAAACGTTGGCTCCGCAACGCATAATCGTTACCACTTTTTCGTTTCGGGAAATTAGCGCCTTTTTGCATTGTCTCGTTCACGATAGAGACTGTGTATCGCCATTGCTATTGCTATCCTTTTGTTGCCTTTTAGTATTGCCGTACGTAATTGGGACTGAGTATTATTGACTTGAATTTTTCCGTTGATGATTTTTATTTGTATTGCAATGTGAATTCCTTTGTTTGTTGGTTTCTAGTGTTTAATTAATGAAACTTTAATTACTGATATTTTTATTCAAAATGCTAGTTTTCAACGTTACAATTTTAAGCTGAAGTTTGCTTAGGAAAATCGATCGTATTTTTTTTTTCGATATAAATTTGCGATCAATGAGTGTTAAAAACACTTTTGGGTTTTAATTTTTTTCGATATGTGAATATTTATAAGTTGTTGATAGGTAAAATTAATTATTTCCTTTTCAGTTTAAGCTGATTTTTCAATCTAGTCTATTTTAATTTCTCTAACACACAGACAACAACAAAATAGCTACATCAACAGTTTACTAGCACAAGAAAAACAAACGCAACCAAAGAAAGAGACAGCACATAAACATTTCCACCAAATCGAATGCTGTCTTCGACATCCCAATTCCCTCACCTATCATTCTTTCACCCGGAACGTCTTTCCGCAGAGAAATGGCGTACACAGAGCGGCGATCAGTCTGTTTAATTAACATTCCGACTCACCTCGACCTACGTTCGCGTCAAGACGCGCGAATTAAACCGATATCACTTCGGCACTTATTGACGGGGACTCGTGGTGGAGTCACGGAGTTTTGTGGTATTTCTTCTTGACTATGTTTTTGTAGGACGTAATTGCATTTTCGATGATTATTATTTTTTTTATTCTGTAAATTAATCACTAAAGGACAAAGTTTTTAAGTGACATTTGGCTGCCGTATGTAAAAAATATACAAGATCAAGTCGTTAATTTTCACTGCTGATAAAGTAGTGTGCGTTGTTCTTTGCGTTCTAATAGGTACCTATATTTGTTTTATTATAAAATTAATTTTAAATATTTCAAGAAAAATAATTTCATATTAAATGTGCTTTTATCACGGTTATGTATCTACTTAAATATGTATTAGTGTTTACTTTAAATAAATTCTACACTGCGACAATATCTTAATCTGCTTCTGCACTGCACCCCGAGACTACGCTTGGCACGTTGCGAGACGAGCGTTCGACAGGCTCCGTTACCGAATCGACACAAGCATCCTACACATTACAGTTCGCACTGGCAAATGATGGGAATCCTTTTATAAAAATAATGGAGGGAACATTAAATACCTACATTGGTCGAGTAATACGATAGCTGAAATTATGAAAAAAAATAAACGGTCTTTGTCACTAGTTCTTTTCATGGCAGTTAAATAATCGTATAGGTTTGCAGATGAAATTATTAAATCTAGATGCCACGGATGGTATACAATGCTTCAGGCTTTCCCAAATCCTTTTCATAATTTTCGAATACACCAAGTCATAGCACTTGAAGCCTGTAAAGAAAATACCCGTATTATATACACGTTTTTACTTTCTATACATATAAACATTAACAAAAATATTATGTTAATTTCACATAACATCAACTTGTACTAATAATACTACTAGTTTATCATTTCCTTTCGATATAAAATAAAAACTTAGATAAAATACCGCACCGTTTCTAGTCGAGTATCCTTTAACCCAGTCTATATTAATGTGGCCAATTTGTAGTAGGGCGCGATCACCTCATTTGTCGAAGAGCGCCGGGGTACGCAAAACAAGTAGCTTTGGTGTTGCCAGCGCTAAGACGATCGGCTCCCGGAGAAGTTTTAATTTGTTGCTGGAAAATATTCGGGAAAAATTGCTAGATAATCTTTTGGTTATTTTTTTAATAAAGATTTTTGGTAGAAATTATGAAAGAAGGCCATTTGGAAAATTATTTTTATGGGAATATTGCATACGTACTTTGATAGTTTGTGAGAGAATGAATAAAATAAAATAAAAATAAAGAGAATAAGAGCTTACTAAACAGTGAATTATTGATATTGTCTAGACGTGACTCAATGCGTCCTAATTTCTTAATACCCTAAACTGCTGTTCCCATAACTACAACCTGAAAAAAAAACAAATATTATACATATAAAAAAAAATACATGAAATCTTTTACTACTTAGTCTGTATACAATTTTTTTTTCAAATATTTAGAACAATTTATTAAATATAGATAATAAAATTTTATATAAACTAAAAACACCTTAAACAAATATAATTTCTTTAGCATAGCAACCCAGCATTATTTGGTACACGAACACTTGTTAATCGGTAACTAATTACTGTTTAATTAAACAACGAAATGTAAGCGCCGTCCGTTTGTAATACTACCCTCGCACTAACGAAGCTTATTTCTGTACGCTTTATACTTACATCTTTAGATTATTAGTACCTACTGAGAATATATATATTTTTTTAACTGTAGACGGTTTAGAACACTTACATAATATACATAGCTTAATTTCATTATTGAATTAGCAGTCTGTAAGTGATAGCGCATAAAATGTTGCTTATAGCCTTCAAACTCAAACTCATAACTCAAAATCATTTATTCAAACTTGGCTGTAAAACAGCACTTTTTGAACGTCAAAAATTACAAAAGACAGCCCCCAAAACGCCCACCCTTCACCACTTCCTATGTGTTTTTGCTGGGAAGAAGAAGTGACGCAACAAACTCCCCAGCAACATTCCTCGATAAATGGGCTGTAAGAATTATTTCAATCGGCCCAATGGTTCCTTTTTATCTTATCGTGGAATAATGGTTTAAACCATGCATAGTTTTAAACATAAAGAAATATCCTTTAAATACTGCTAAGTAAACACGTATCATTGAGCGATAATCACCACGCTTGCTCAATGCGGGTTGGTGATTTCAGACTTTATAGTCCAGGTTTCCTCGAGATGTTTTCCTTCACCTTTAATCAGTCATTAGTGTCCAAGATAAACTTAGAAAGTACGTATAACTCAGAAAAGTTGCATTGTGTTGCACTGTGTGAGAGGAGGCCTGTGCCCAGCAGTGGGATGATAAAAAAGGCTGATGATGATGAAATACGTATCATTACATATGACTTTACCTAGATGATATTTTCAGAACATGTGTGTAGGAGTTAGCATAAAGTGATCAAGATAGTCAGAAAGAACGTCAAAAGGGAGTCATTACTGCTGTTTACAAAGCTGACACAATCCAAAATACAATCAGGAGATTTACAAAACTTAATCAAAAGCGTCTCAATATCAGCGTTATCTTAATCAGAACAAATTTTAGCAACACAAAGCATTGAAGATAGAACTTTGTTACTTGCTGTGAACTCATTTATTCACCTCAATACAAGGTGTGAAGATAAAATCTTAATATCTTCGGCAATCTCATATTGAAAGGCCCAAAATGCCAATAATGATGGAGCTACACAATTTGGAAGGGAAGAAAGCTTATATTTGAAAGCAAATGGATTTAAAGATCGAATATTTACATACATGTGTACTAACTAAAATAACTACAGATATAAAAAAAGGAATTAAAAATTACGTGAATTCGAAAAATGATAACTACCGTGCATACAAACAGACAGATACACAGTCAAACTCATAACACGTATGTTTTTGCGTCGGGGCTTAAAAATATCCGCGGGGTCTGTGGCCCTAAAGGCTGACCGCCACCTTCGATGGCATTGCAAATTCTTTGGCCCTAATATAGGTCAGCGTTTAAGTTACATGTGGACCCCATTGAGCGCTTTTTTTGAAGAGTTTTTGGGTACTTGGGAAGAAAAGATAGGATTGATTCTATTGATGATTTTGGATTGTTAAAAAAAATCTCAAAAAAAAGATCCCAGTACGTCCCATCTGATACCAGATCGTTGTAATGTGATTTATGATAAGTTCTCAGTACTCCTACACACTGTTTTTCTAAGTACGAGACAATTTTAATTTTGCGGATATGTTAATATGCAATTGTCCGAATGAATCTTTGTATTAACCTTTTAACATAAAAGTCTCATCTAGTTTAGTTAATATCAGTGTTGTCCTTATTTTAGCAGGTATCAAATAGTCCCAGTTAATCCAGTCCCGATATGAGAGACCAACAAAGAGATCGCCGATACACCTCGCGACTGACAAGAATAGACTTAGCAATGTTTAGAGGAAGCACACTGATTTTTTAGTTTTTATTGGATGTCGGTTAAAAGGTATTATACTTTTATTCTTTTGTGGTACATTGATTTAATTCGTGAAGGCCATTTTAAGGTTGTTCTGTAGATAACTGGAAAGAATAATCACGTCTTGATTTAAAGTTGCAGCAAAACTTTTTTTTGTAATTTGCAAATCATATATAGTATGATTATTATAAAGCACGAATTATAACATTATCTTTATTATAATATAAAGCTGAAGAGTTTGATTGATCACGCTAATCTCAGGAATTACTGGTCCTATTGGAACAATTCTTTTTGGAACAATTCTTTTAATGTATACCACATACCTTTGATCGAGGAAGCTTATAGGCTTTTTTTCGGGTACTTACAGTACCACGGGACGCAGGTAAAACTGCTGTTAGAAGCTAGTTTAATTATAAAATGAGGGAGGAAAATCCCCTTTTATAAAGAGGTACTTGCTTCCTAGATAAACTAGACCTGCCACCTCTAAACCAAACACTGTCAATAGAAGATCTTTATCATTCCGAATCGTTAGCATCGAGTTTTGGAACAAATTTCATTCGGTAACTTGTAGGGACAATGAGAAACATCCAGCTAATATCGAGGGGGACTTCTGATCGAGTTTAATCGATTAACCCTTGAGCTGCTCCCGTTTGGAAATTAAAGAGGTGCGTTTGTTTTGCTGCTAAGACGGTAGGTGGTTAAGTGATGTCGGTGTGATGGTGAAGTTAATTGGGCAATGTGTTTAGCAATTTTTATATGTGTAATGGCCTAGTAATACTGTATGCCGATATAACAGCGATTATCTTTGCTTTTTTCTTTCTAAAGCCTCATAAAAGGCTACAATTTTGTCACAATTCTTAGGCGGACATTAACTGTTAAAAATAGCGTTCACTGCTAAAAGCTATAGTAATTTTCTAGCTATGGTAAACGGAAAGTGTCATGGAAGAACAAAATACTAGTTTTACAGTTAATAAATCATTGACTATCTTTAGATACAGACGCAAGCACATCAGACTACTATAATCTGTTTAATTTCAACTTTATCACTAAAGCATATGATCTAAGTTGATTAGGAAAATTTGATAAGTAGCTCGATGTGCTGGCGTTTGTACAAGCTACAAATTTGGGTTTTAAGTCTGACACTCGCTCCAGCTGCACCGAGAGCGGGAGGCGTCATTTGATGATTTCCCATAGAATAAAAAAGGCACTAAAGTATTTTATTTTTGGAAGTATCCACCTAAATACATTATGATTGGTTACTAAATACCTTCTATTGACAGTAAAATTAAGCTTAAAACAGCAATACATCGTGGAACAATAAGGCTCGCTGTTCACCAGTGTCGCCGACACTCTCGGCCGGCTACTCAAACAATGCAGCGTTTGCCTAGAACTTAATACGTAGCAAGAGTTATAGTTCAACTTGCAGCCTTCATAGTGTTTACCTTGTCGTGCGAACGTTTACCAATGCTAAGTGATTAAGAATACTCCTCGGAGCTCCGGGTGGGGTGGAGTCGGCGTTTGGGTATTTTTTTTGGGGTAAAATTTAGTGTTATTTATGGAATTGAAATAAAGTTACATGGAGAACAGGCTTATAAATTAATGTGGCATGTTGAGACACCCGGTGTATTTGTAAATTCATTTTTTTTTATTCATAATTCACAATTAATGAAAAAATGGTCTCTTTTCTATTCGATATTTAAGACATGTTTGCGAATATCCTATATTCTACCAATGACAGAACAAAATGAGAGTTCCCTTTTTTGCGTTTTGGCTACGGAACCCTTAAAGAATGTGATATTATTATTATTTAAGATCCATTCGGGGGAAAAAGATCAATAATCAAGAAAAGAAAGATAAAATTTGCGTAAATCTTTTTACATAATATAGTGCTAATTTATGTTTATACATATATTGACTGTCTCGATAACATTCATTAATTTGATGTTATTAAGAATATGTACTTACGATCTAAAGACAAATATACAAGACAGTTCCAAGCGCACAAAGAAAATGTACTAGGAATAGCTTTTGTTCCAAAGTGCGACTCCACACCTTTCCCTGTCCAACACTTCACCGAACTACAGAAGATACAGTTCTCTACTCAAATTCCAAGTGTTCTCTAAGTTAAACTGAAATAACTTATGAGAATCGGCCGATCGCCTTTGTCGTAAGCTAGAAGGCAATTATCATTAATTATTATTAAATGTGACATTTTAGTGATAAACGGTGGGCCGATAACTTGGGCAAATAACTCAAGTCGGGGGGTTAGGTCGGTAGTACCCGCGGTTCTGTTTGATTTGCTATTAGCATTTGAGGGTTGAGCTTTCGTTAGTTTGATTTGGTATTGTTAGTGGCGTGTTAAGGTAATTTTA
Source organism: Heliothis peltigera (assembly GCA_958496145.1). Taxonomy (NCBI): domain Eukaryota; kingdom Metazoa; phylum Arthropoda; class Insecta; order Lepidoptera; family Noctuidae; genus Heliothis; species Heliothis peltigera. Next base: position 989,408 of record OY292326.1, on the reverse strand, counting down.
ATTGTTATTTCGGGTTTTGATTTTCATGTGGATTAAATCTTGTAATATCTGTAAATAAGCTATATATATATTTTAGATCCAAATTAAAATTTAAATGTAAGACCTTATCTTGCAATGGTAACCACGCCGAACTGTCGAGCTGAGGGTCCCGGGTTCGATTCCCGGTACGTTCGATTGTGATGAGCATGCTTGTTGGCTATGGTCTGCGTGTTATAATATGTATTAATAAATTTATTATGTGTAAAGTTTTGCAGTTTATTAGTTGTGTACATAACACACATACATAACACAAACTACTCAATAGTTTAGCTTGAGGCTTACCGACAGTGTACGAAAGAGGTGTCCTGATGTTATTATTATAACATATCTTACAAATCAAATTAAAATAAAATTTTGTAGTATCATATATCTTATATTTGTAGGTATTTTATAAAAAATAAGTACCTCTGAATTCAGCCATTTGACGCTTCGTGTGTTCATAGTATCATTTAAGTCGTACATTCTGTGTTTTACTTCGGATCGCCAACTTTATTTCATGAGAACTGTAAAAAAAGTATTATTACTACCTAGTCATTCTATTGTAACTCAGCTTATCTCAGTATGACTTACCTTCCCGTAACCACAACCATTCAACACTTTAACCGCAACAATAAATCGACGCACTGACTACTTATCGATCACACCTTTACCCAGGTAATCATAATAAATAACGGTAAATATTCCGGCAAATTCGTACATTAACCAGTTCGCGTCGCTTGCGCTGAGTTATAACGTCTACCCGACATTTAGGCGAACCAGCGGCATTAGCATTAATTTAAAATATTATTTATAGTTTGAAGCTTTATTATGGTGAAGGATGCTAGAAGAAGTGGAGAGGAAACAAAAGAAAAAAATGTTTGTTACCCAAAAAATGTAAGCCTAAACACGGTATAAAACATACTGAAAAACCAAATAAGTTTAGCCTTGACCCTAGCTATGTTGGGGTCGGCTTCCAGTCTTAAGAGCGCTTGCACTGAAAGTTGGCAATGTCGCAAATAGCTGTCAAATATTTACACGTTTTAATTGATTTGGCCATTTTACTATATGAAAGTAAGACATATGGCTCTGTAGTTCCCTAAAACATTGAGTAGGAATTGCAATTAAAACACTAAATTTGATGTTTTTAACGTTTTACTTGTAAAAAAGGCACTTGGGAAGTTTCCAACTACGTTTTTTACATATAAAACTATATATTCTGTGTCACGATATTAAATAATTGCATTCTCTATTAACTTTCTTAGTGCACTACAGAGTATTATTTTATGATTTCTATTATTCTATTGATTACTATTACTTAAGTTGATGTTGAAATTTTGCTACTGTTACTATTATTTAAAACCTGACTATCAAGAGGGCTTCAATGTTTTATTTAGAGATCACATTAAGCAAAATATTATTTAGAACATGCTATTGATGCCTGAAAGATATGATCGTAGCATGGCGTAATGTCATATAAAATAAGGGCATTTTCAGACATTTTCGGCCCATATCGTGTGTATTCAGCACAAATATTTAGAGTGCAAAAATATAGACATAAATACACAGTAAAAAAGTACAGCCAAGACGAGAGAAAGATTTGTCAACTCCCGTATCTGACATGCAGACAGTAATAATTATGTCTACGTATATATTCTACAGTTGATATTCAAATAGTCCATCAAAAGTGTAACTAATTGATCGGACGGCGTCGATCTGATTACTCTCGCGCCATCGAGCTGGGAGCCAATACTCATAAATATTCACGACGCTTCAGATATGAGATCAGATATTTTTAGAAACCTGAATATTTCTCTTTCGGTTTTGTAGGTCGGATTGTTGTTAAAGAATTTCATTTATGGTACTGACAAATAAAAATAAATTCTGTATTCTGATTTCATTTTAGGTAAATATGGATATTTTATTTTTACTTTAACAGGACAAACCATAAAGTTAGACGATAATTTTGGACAAGCGTTTCCAAATTTTAAATAAATTTATAGATAAAACTTTAGTTTCTACTTTTCCCGCTAACCTTTCACCGCCATTTTGAGCACAAATGTTAATTATCATAATATATAGTAGACTACAGTAGTTCGTCACTCGTAGATCTCATCATTTCATCACTACTAGAGGTAAATAATATGAAACTTGGCTGGGGCACTGCCATGCACTCAGATGTATTTATAAATCGGTAAAAATAAAAGTAATAAGAACAAATAAGCAGTACTTCCTACCAGTCAAAGTTGTTTACTGAAACTGGGCTAAATAATTTTACATCCAACTTATACCACATCCTAGCCTTATGGTTGGAAAGAAGACACCATCCAAAACCGAAGCTCCAATTCCATGAAGTCTCCAATCCTCAATCAGGGTCACAATAAAAAGCAAAACAAATGACGAACTAACAACCAGAGCTCTGACCAGCATAAACAGTGGAGAAGAAAAGCAAAATGTATGTGGCGTATCGGCACGAAAGCCCCTTACAAATCTGGCCAGTGGATAGCGGGCCTGATCGACAAATCCGGCAGATTACGCGCTGATACAGGGGGCATGTTTATGAGACAGCCGCCGGACTGCCGGACTGGCCGGCGCTCAGGGCTGCTTCGGAACACGGTGGGAGGAATTCTAGGTAGCCCCATATGCGGTGTGGTTAGTCATCAAAGTAAGCAGTCTCCATTCGTTTTTTAAAGGTTTTTTTTTTCAAAGTAATGTATGCATTTAGAGGTTTTAAACGTGCGAGGAAATAATTCTACATTAAAATATATGTATATTGTTAGATGGCTAACAATATTTTAATGTAGTATGTAATTTAATGTATTTTGTATTCTAGTCACTACCAAATTAACTTTAAAAAAGTTCACTATTAGGTGTAGTATCGTTTGCCATATATCCTGGTTATTTGACTAGTACATTTTAGTTTTGACTTGTAGCTTCTTGCTGTATATTAGAGTCACTGTATCAAACAATATCCTATCTGAATTTAGCCGTGTTCCCCATACAAAAAATCTTATGTAAGTATTATGAAGATAGCGTGTTCTAGTTACTTTTGATAGATTCCATTTTTAAAGTGAATTACTCTGCGCTAGCAAATAAAATAAATGGACTATCTATCGCCGAAATAATTTTTCAAATCGGTCTAGTAGTTCTTAAGATAAGAGCGTTGAAGCAAACAAACTCTTCATCTTTATAATATTGTTAAGCTAGCAACATACTAGGAGTGAAACATCTACATTATAGTAGATAGTCGTAGGTTTAAAAATATATAATTTCACAAACAAAATCCAGCTACCCAACATTATACAATTAAATACAAAGTCAGGAAACAAACGCATTTTCCAATCCCGACCTGCCAGAGCCGCAATAAACAGACGGAAAACTATTGGAAACAAGATAGCATTTTACAAACATATCTTCAATATGTTGAAATAAAAATGTAAATGCTCCTGGCAGCCCTAACATACCCAGATAGAAGGAAGGTAGTCCGTATAATATTTTGGCTTACAAAACGAGTCCAAGTTTTAATAGTGTACCCCCATGTTTATGTTATAGCCTTTCGTATCGAAGTATGGACTGTCCTTAGGGGTAGCTCTGATGTACTGTATGGGGGTGAATTTTGGATGGATTTCATATTTTTTTTGGCAATATTTTGGGTTGATTTTGATGTGATTTCACCCGATTATGATAATGATTTATTTGGAGGTTTTTTTGTTCATGAAAATTAGTTATTTAAACTGTATAGTATTATGAGAGATAGTCCATTTGTCGAGGAAGTTACTAGGCTATACAATATATTATATCGGAATGCCTTTTTCACACACGGTGGATTAACCACATGGTGAGCTACTGATTTGCTTGTATGGGTGCAAAAATAACTGTTAAACTACATTATATACTTTACACATATTTATCTATAAATACATATAACAACACCCAGACTACAGCCAACAAACATGCTCTTCACACAAATGTCGACCGTGCCGGGATCGAACCCGGAACCCTTAGCACGGCAGTCTGGCGTGTTAACCATTGCGCCATCGGGGTCATCATTAAAAACATTTTTTTTAATAATAATATATTGCATGGGTGAACCATTTACAAATTATCCGCTTGGCACATAAAGTTGTAACATATAATTCGAACTGTCCGAGATCGTAGCAATGCTACGAGCTACGGCTCCCACCGTCTGCTACGGCGTAGTAGCTAAACGTCACAACATTATTTTAGTTTAACTCATAGTTATAATAAGAAAGACTTTCTTATACAAATCTGTGGTTTTAATATTTTAATTTAATTAGCTTGATGTGCTGTGCTAGCCGCGTTTGTACACACGAGCGCACTTTCTTGTTATTGAACTCATTCATCAAGCATGTAAGAAAGTGTGTACTCACCATAATAGTGAAAAAAAGTATATAGGTTCTATTTAAAGGCCTGCCAAAAACAATAAACATCAAAATTATTCAAACCAACTAAACAAATAATAATAAACAAACCGATTACAACAAAACAGAGCACAGAACAAAACTCAGCAACGTAAATAAACGTGGTTAACTATCTCAAAATGTTGGGGCCGGTCATTACGCATAATCGCCGGGCAAAAACTACAAAAGCCCATAATTATTTACAGCTACCGGTGTTTGCGCACGTTTTAAAACTACCCGCCGACCGTCGCATCAAAGTCAGATAACGGGGGTAGTATGAGAAGCCTTGTTTATTGAGAGAATGTCAGTCGGGTCCCCGTGTTCCGATTGGGGTGCCTAGGAATATTTTTTGTTGTTTTAATTAAAAGTAAAATTGTCTCTTTTTTGGATCTAGTAGTTTTGATGTTTTACTAATATTATAATTGTTACAAAGATGTATGTATGTTTGTGTCTATTTATGAAAATACTACTGAAAGGATTTCGATGAACCTTGGCAGTGTTATAGTCTATACAAATATTAGAATGTACTTGTTGTCGATGTTCGGGAAGTATTTCTCTAGGGACACGGATAAGATCGCCGTATAAAAGTAGCCTATATCCTTCGTCGATAAATGAGCTATCTAAGAGTGAAATATTTTTTCAAGTCTAGTAGTTCTTGAGATTATTCTAAAAAACAGATTCACAAAAAACACTTCATTTTTTTCGTGTCAGTATACATTTATTGTTGAATCATTATATTTATATTTATTATTTTTTACAATAAATAATATATCTTTGCCAACGGCCTTAATTCAATTCTAAGTAAATATTAGTTTGTAAGTAGATGAATGAATTTGCAGTAAAATGCAAAATTTTAAGTGCTAACTAAATGTTAATAGTGTGTTGTTTTGAAAAATTACAAAAATCTCAAGTACCCAAGTCTGAACAGCCGGTAAAGCTATGTATCCGCCGATAAGGCCTTTTGTATCTCAAAATAAATAAAATAGCTTAAATATGTCCGGCCGGGGACTCGAACATGGCCGCCCGGTACCGAGGCGTACAACAAATATGTATGGAAATTAATACTACCATACAACTTTTGTGAGTAATAATACTAGCTTAGTAAAGTTTGTACGTTTGTTTGTAAGGCGGCTGTTCACTGTTATAGTTATGGATTTATTTCCATGTTTTAGCGTAGAATTATCACTTTTATATTATAGATAATCATGATAAAGGTAGTCAGTCTTAATTGTTATGTTTCAACTTTCTAAATTTAGAGGACGTGCTGTAGCCGGCTTAAATAACCAACTTAACTTTTGTTTTTATAATATTAATCATATATGTAATTAGCCGTGGTGGCTTAGTGGTTAAATACACCGGCCGGACCTAGTTCTAGCCGGAATGATATCGGATAGACCTAGTTTTACCCGAAAACAATCGGCTAGTACTAGGTGTAACCAAAAGTGGGTGGCTACACCTAGTTCTAACCGGCTAAAACTAGGTGTAGCCGCACTTCGGGTTTTAGCCGTAACATATACATATACTTTATAATTATATTTTGAATACCTTTGACTTATTGAAGGTAAAGGAAAACTTCTCGAGGAAACCCGGACTATAAATAAATTCTGAAATCACGAATGAGCAAGCATGATGATTAACGCTCAATCATTCTCTGTGTGAGGGGAGGCCTGTGCCCAGCATTGTCATATAAAGAGGCCGATGACGGTGATGAAGAATAAAATTTAAACAAAACTGAAGTGACAAATCAACTCGTAGACTGCAAAGCCTCCAACTGCACATCTCACTGACTATTGTAAATTAATACGTCGGGCACCAGGCCTCGTAAATCGGCCGGTTCAATTTACCGGCCTGCGTGCAAGACGGAGCTGAAGCCACTAGCCTTTATTGATAGGCCGTTGTCGCCTTGAGATATAGCACGGCAATTTGTACTCGCTTGCTAGAACAGAATTAGCGGTAATCAATTAATTGGAACGTTTTATGGGCAAAAATTGGTGGGGGCGGTTTAATTGGTTTTTGAGTTGGGCGTCTTTAATTGAAGTTTTTTTTGTGTTGTCATTATTGTTTTTGGTTTTGGTTGTTAATATTGAAATGATAAAGTTTATATTTTCACTTATGATCAAAATGTTGGTAATTAAAGTACCTACATAACTCTTTGAACATAAATGAATTTAATTGCGTAGCTATTTTCTAAAAGTGCAAAAAAATTAAACCCGGCACGGGAACCGGAAAATATGGGAATAATTTTGGAAACATAAAACAAAATTGCTTAATTAATGAGATGTTGCCAGCACTCCTATTATCAATTATCCAAATTTTTTTTTCACAAACACCTAAACTCCATAATCCTCGCAGCACCAATCATGCAATAACATTGTCAAATCCAGCCCAGACAAGCGGGCGGATTACTGCGTATTTACTGCAAATTAACCACACAATTGATGGCCAATTGATCGTCTAATGTTCCCACATAGCCATTATATTAAATCAAACAGCCTTCGATGGTCTACCAAGTACCTGCACAAAGACCTATTGATTTAAGAGCTGTGTTGAGCCTGTTTACATAGATTGATGTCATCGGGAGATCTGTGCGTCTTAGAGAGAACGGTCTAATCTCTCTTGGACATCATTGACCAATGACAATTTGAGGTGATTCCATGGTCTAGTTGGGTATATTACTGGCAGTTTAGTCAGCTTTAGTTCAAACATAGTTATTTACTATCAATATTATGGATCATGAAAGTAGATTGGAGTTCAAAACTTAAAAAAAGTACCTATTTTAAGAGACCACTATTTACTAAAGCTTTAGCTTTTGTTGGCACAAAAGATATAACAAATATTTTTTAATTATTTGTTTTCTTAACAAAAACCAATAATATTTTAATTAAAGATACAAACTTGAAACTAAAACTTAAATCCGCAACAATTGCAACCAGTAATCAAACCCATGAAACTGCAACAGAATCCTAAAGTTTTCCTAAAAACAAATTCCGTTGGCATACAAAACGCCTAGTTGCACAAAGACAATAATTCGATAGTAAGCCCACGGCGCGCCTCAGATCTCACCTGACTAACTACCTCTAACCGCCGCGCGCCGGCACGAACCGGTTTAATCCGCCCGGAACCGACGCAATCCGGTTCACAAACTTTGTTCTGTCATGCTTGCTTTGCGGTACACGCGCCGTGCCACTTGTCGTGTTGTCTGTAAACGATTTGTTAATGGATTCCGGTTATTGTGCTGCCCTTTTGTGGGTAATTGCTTCAAGTGATGAGTGTGTTTCGCGGTTTTTGGTCGGGATATTTTTTGTTCGTAAAAAGTAACGGACGAAGTTTTGAGGGTTTTGAAGACGTATCTATTAAAGAAAAAAAGTTTCAAGCAAGTTGACTCCTGACAAAACAAAAACAAGAAACTTCTTGCAAGTCTTAGGTAACCTTCAAACAGAAGGTTTTAGTATTGGTCGAGGCTTTTCAAAAGATTATTTTCACTAACCACCCTTACTAAAAATCCATCAAACGACACAACCCATCACCAAACCCTTTTACCTAAATGCCAGTACACAAACACTCGAAATGTCACTGAATGTCCCCAAATGTATTCCAATGTCCCCCGTAAAGATTGCCGCCGCGGGCTTAATGTCCCATGGTGGCCGCGGACCATTGCATCGCCAGTATCTTTGTTGCTTTGCAAAGTTCGATGTACTAGATAGACAGGAGAAACAGGACATAAAGTGGCCTTAGGAAGTGCAGCTGTGTCTAGACCTGTATTGGAGTTTATCGATGATTCTGTAATAGTGTTCACGGGGCTCGATTTTAAGGTGATTTGTCGGTAAACAAATTGATGGTTGTCTATGTGGGTGGTGGCTACATGTATGTAAGCACTGGCAGTTTCCTTCGCGTATTGAAGGATGCATTTTGTATATAAACATAACTATAAAAATGCAGTAATCTGAATGGGTTCCGACGCATTACACCAAAACTCACACACACATGTTATGATATTAGTTACAATTCAATGCTCATTTTATAATAACAAAAAAAAATGTTTTTTTTTTCGCATCAAAAAGTTACGTACACGCATTTCTTGCATCATATTCACATGAAATAACTTTACACCAAGTTTAAATCGAGCCTAACCAGTATAAACCGGTTCAAACCGACGTAAACCAGTTTAAGGCGGTCTGAGCCAACTCACGGCGCTAAGTTTGTTTTGTCACTTGCTCCGTTTAATAGCAAGTTGGGCTCACACTCCAAGTACACAGTTTAATTGAATCGATTGTCTGGATTTGAAAGGAATACCTGTATTATTTTAGACAATAATTTTACCTACAATTTCTTAAAAAAGAACGCATTTATTTCGAAATTCTTAAACAAAAATGTTTTAAGTTCTGTCCATAAGCATGCGCGAGTTTGATGCGTATTGGAGTACATTGCTTCTTTATGATGCGTCGTCGTTTCATTAATCGTGAGAAAAGCAGTAATGAATAGTAAAACGCATTCAAAATAGCTGCGAATTCGTCTTTTCTGTACAAGGTCTTAGACATCACGATAGTTTCAGCTCAAAAGAATGAAGTTGAAAAATTGCACTGAAAAGTACATGAAGTTTTCAGCAATAAAAACAGACAAGAGCATGGTCAGTTAGTCTATCAGCAGTGTTCCTTTTTTACCAACATCTGTCCCCAAAAATCCACAAGTGAACTGAATTTGAATCGAAGCGCCGTCCGATAGTAAAATACAAGGAGCGGCCATTAATCACAGCATTGTTGAACTGGGGTGACAACGAGTCAGCTTGTATTGTGGATTTGTTGACAGGGATCACGTCTGGACGTCAGCAGCCGTATTCTGGCTGTTTGATGTGGGTTGCCGTTTCTTTCGAATGTGGATGGTGGCTGATTTCGTGATGTGAAGTCTTTTGTTGAAGTAAATTGTGTTGTGATTTTTTAGTGTAAGATATGGTGAAAATAATGATTTATTTTTCTTAAAATGACGTATATGTATATTTGACTTTATTTGACATTACACTACTTATTTCTTACAGAAAATTATAATAAGCAGATAATTATAAAAAATGTCAACATTATACAGTTTATTTATGTTAATTTATTTGAATGTGTTATTGTTAAAAGTGCTGATGGACAGATATAATTTAAGGACTTTGTCTTATCTATTTGTATGACAGCAGTGTGATATTTAACAGCTATTTCTATTCTTCCCTTAACCTCTCAATTTCTGTATTTTGTGTCACAAGCACGTAATAAAAGTTATTTTCTTTCATTTCTTTCTAAAATAAAATATTTCGATACACTTAAAATATTAACTAATTGATATCCAAACACAAGCGTCTCCCAGAATAAGTCTCCGAGCTCCTCACTCAGTAGTGAACAATCGCGAATGAATGGAGTGGAGACAAAAGGCTGACTCCTTTGTGCTAATGAAGAATGGTCACCCTTACCCGTGTCGTGTTAGTGTGTTAGGCGTTAGATTAATATCGTGGCTAGTGCTCATTGGAAGTAGCAAAAATTAACGTTTAGTGATAAATTGTTTGGCAATTTGGTGCGAATCTGTGTTTTTGGTGTTATCTTTTTAACCTCTTACGCAAAAATGTTGGTGTTATAAGTATAATTGCTATGTGTGTTTATGTATTCTTCTGTGTGGAAGAAACGATTATTTATTGTTATACACCCCAGTTTCCGACGGGTACAAATTTTATACAAAAATCATCGATGAATGCCTTTGCTTATAAGAAGAATAAACTTTCAATCTAAATAAAAGCCTACTGGAGCTACAAATTTGCACCATAAACGTAGATAAGTAAACATCATAGTAGGCAACATTTTTTTGTTAAACACCACTTTTCTCGTTAAAATAACATCGAAAACAAACCAACACATTTTCTTCGCGTGATTTCCAAAAGTCACAGCGACTTATCCCGTCACGACATATCAGCGACATTTTACGACGTCAAAAGTCGCGTCAGGATTACTGGTGACGTGGCGGCCGGCCCCTGTCCAGGACTGACAGGCTAGATGGACACCCTTATCTCTCACTAAAAGCGTGTCTATTTATAGTGTATGTGTGTGTGATGTGAGGTTTGGCTGTGTGAAAATTATTAAGTATATATTTTTTTTGTTGTATTTTTCTAGCTGGTTCTGCTTTTAAAAGTTTGTGAAATCTGGTTAAATGTGGCGTATAACTGTCTCCTGAGTTCCTTCTAAATTAAATATGACCTTAATTGGTTCCATGGTTTTACTGTGAAATCGTAAAAAAAAAAAAAAAAATGCTTAATTTTGTGGCCTTGTCTGCGTTCCAAACGAATTTCTGACACCCATATAAAAAGTTTTATAATTTACCATCCAGCTTAGTCTTAGGATTCATTTATATCGGTCTAGTTTTCTTTTAAAACTCAGCAATTTAAGAAATCAAGACATTTTCATATTTAACATAATCGTATGAGAATTTTCCAAAAAAAAAAACCAAAATCACTTTAAATTGATTGAAATAGTGTCTCGATACCCAAAAACCCACAAAACAAAAACCCACTCAAAGTGACAATTGACACTAGGGTGTGTCACTTTGACTAATAGTTCGGACTGACCTGAACTCCTAATTACAGAAGCATTAATAGTAGGACTATGAATCTTTGCTACTTGACACGAAGTGGACACAATCAATTTGTGATTAGGTAAAACATGTATGTCCACTTAAAACTATGGTCACCCTTGTTGGGAGGTGCAATTAATAGAAACTGTTGGTGGCTAAGTCTTCTAAGCAAGCCACTCATTGTAGGGTAAGGGGTTATTTTCACATAAAATGCAGTAGCATTGATCACTATGTCAGCTTGCTGTTATAGTTCGCTGATCCTTAAGTAGTCATAGTTCACTGAATCTTAATAGAAAAAAATAGTTTAATTTATCAAAATTGTCCTTCTTTGGTACTCTGTATTTTTTCATTTGGACGTACAGTCACCTGTACATAGAGCTACTATAATCTGTTAAATTTCCTTAGTAGATTTACAACTTTATTTCTGAAGCGTATAGGAAAAGTTATCAGTTTCAGGTAGCTTGATGTGCTGGTCTCTGTACCATGCATTTGATATTCACTAATTAACTTAATTTTACTTATTTGGAAAATTCTAGGTTCAGTATGAGTGTCCTAGTTTACAGAATACTGATATAATATTTGAAGTACCTATGACATAATTATTTACTGCGACATCCATCGTAGTTGATACAATATACATTTCCAAAAACATTAGACAAGTTTGCCGCTAAAATTCACAAAATTCGCAATAAAGGCTAATCAAGTGATCTACCTTCTAGTACTGCAATCAGCTTCACATTTATCAGACAACCCGAGCACACCAGGTAAAGTCGAGGTATAATTACCTGCATCATAAACAAGCCACGCTGACGCTGACTGTCCCACGTGGGTACGCGATACTTCGCGGTAATAAGCGTGTTAATATGGCCTGATATCACATGGTAAGTTGTAGGGGATGGGATTGAATGATAGTAAGTACTGCTTGTTGTAGTGTGCAGTGTAAAAATAATAAGGAAGTCTTAAATATAGGACTTTATTGAAGACTTATATTGAATCAATGAGTGTTAAGAATAAATTTTCGCCAAGTGTGTGACAAAATGAAATATTTGTGCTTAAGTTTCTATTGTATTCTTAAGAAGATTTTTTCTGTAAGGCAAAAATCCCTGGGTCCTATAGAACTTGCACGAGAAACAGACAAAAGATTCTCAGCATCACTACATAGTATAAAACAAAGTCGCTTTCTCTGTCCCTATGTCCCTTTGTATGCTTAAATCTTTGAAACTACGCAACGGATTTTGATGCGTTTTTTTTTAATAGATAGAGTGACTCAAGAGGAAGGTTTATACGTATAATAACATTCATTAAATAGTAGAGAAGTACTGTTATTTTAGAGTTTGAGTTTATCTGTAGCGTATTTAGTATCAGCATTGCACCCGTGCGAAGCCGGGGTGGGTCGCTAGTTATAAATAAAATCAATCCCGTGACATTCAGTGGTGAAATTCCTATTAATATTTTAAACACGAAAGTTTGTAAGTATAGATGGATGAATGTATGTAACTCTTACACATAAAAACTACTGAATTGATTTTGATAACACGTGGCTGTAATATAGCTTAAAAGATACACTAAGTGCTGGCTAGCCAGTTCTTTTGCTTGAACTTAGCTTGGTGCGCTGCAGCGTGTCTCGATACAACAAAACAATGTATAAGCAACTTTTTATCCAGGTGCAGGAAATAGTTAGCAGAAGCAAGTTACTCATAAGTATGCATAACAAATATGCTTTGAAGCTATATAAAATATTCTAGCCTTCTAATATCCCTTGGTCATTGTCCCTAATACGATAATATATGCATCTACGAGGGATTGCAACCCCCAACTTCTAACGTAAAGCTATTATGCAGTAAATTCTAAAACTCGTCCCAATTATCTATTGTAGTTCGTAAATCAAAGTCCGAATGCACATAATCTTATCAATTTATGGTCCCTGTGTATCGAAACTTGGCCCCTCGCATGTGCAAGCGACAAAGTGCTCAAGTTTGATAATAAATTAAAACCGCTAGATATTTAGTGTAACGTTCCTGTTTTAGTGATGGGGATGTGTGAACAGGGAATCGTGCATGGAGAAAATATTGCTTGAACTATAGTTCTTACTGATCCAGTCACAAAAAAAAGTTAACATTTCTACTAACCGTAGGTAAATGGACGTTTCTGCAGGCTTAGCATGGCAACCCTAGAAACAAGTTTTGTTTACCGGAGAATGGACATAATGACAGAAAAGTAACAGATTGACGTAAGATTTCCTTTGACATTTTTTGAAGAAATTTTTCTTTTCTTCGATCGACATAAGTTTACAAGATGATTATATGCGAGTTGACAGGTCGCGCCATGCTCGGGCAGAAAACATGTTGACATTGATAGAAAGAGCTTTGTCTTTTGTTGACAGAATAGATTTAGAAACGCCACGCTGAGCCTGCAGGATGACATTGATGCGTAGGAATAATTCGATGCATAACGTACATATTTTAAGATATAATATGTATACACCTATTTTATGGTTTAAATTAATTTAGATAATAGTTTAAGTTTTATATGTTGGATTAGGAAGTTTTGTTTATAAATAATGGAACGAAGTGGATTTCAGTCAATAAGAGTCTAACACTTGATGATTTTCCACGAAAAAAGGCTGTCAAGTTTTTATAGCCTAGTAGTAGTTAAAGTTAAATAATCTTTATAGGAAAACTAGTATATTAATATGCCTTTTCTGGTTTAGCCGGTCAAGCATTTTGAAATATACGAGTGTTTTTTTATTTTAACTTTGACTTGACGAGATTCAAGGAGAAGAGTCTACGCCTAAAGATATGTAGCTTCATAACTCTTTTTGTAATTATAAAATAGGGGCATAAAAGGAGCATCCCTACCGTCGATGCATTCGGCGTATGCAAACGGATCGCAACAGTTCGACAATATCGAGTCATTAATTAATTAAATGACGTAATTACAATGTACTGAGATCGTTACCTTGTATTGTATCTATTTAGAAATTATAACGAATTATTGATAAGTAGCTATGCTTCTTTATTTTTATACTCTCATCTGTTAAAACTAGGTCTACAAAAAATCGCTGTCTAATCATCAATTAAAAACAAAAATTGCACTGTCAAAATTTTTTCCTAACTTGCAATTAAATCTCCACCATTTTTTCTACTCTTAGTAATTTAATTTGAAATTCTCAAATTGTTATTAAGCAAAGAAAAAAAAAATACTTACAATTAAAGTGTTAAGTGACATATTATACCTATAGATCAAGTGAGTTTCATGTCGTTAATAAGCGATGGTGTTCACATGCCACCAGAGTCAGCAACTATTGATGAGAATCACATAACTACTGTACAACTGGAAGTGGCTAACGTGTATTTATCAAAAAAGGTAGAAAATCTATATTAATATTATAGGACTTTGTTTCATCATCGTCTCAGTTATTAAAGATGAGTTAAAAAAGGACAAAAAGTAAGTAAGTTGATATGAAAAGACGGTTTATGCAATTCGCGTGCAAGGAACGATGTTGAAATTAAGAAAAAAAGAAACAGAATATGTTGTTTGACACATAGCGTGGGGGACAAAGTGGGGATCTTTCACATTCGTAATATATTCTTTGGTTACTTACAAGTTGCTAAGTAGTTTCTCGGCTTATTGCCAATGTTGTGGACTCCTCACTATGTCTGACTTGGTGTGACCAATTTGAAAAACAAAAGTTCGCATTACTGTTTTTATCTTTGACAGTTGGTTTGGAGCTTTATTTAAATTAAAAAAAAACAACGAAAATTTTTCAAGCGATATGCGCAATTCGCAACGATGCCAAATATTAATATATTTTTTTAATGAAATTAAGATTAAAATAATGCCAAAACCTGTTAATTAAATAGTTAACTTTATTTAAAATTTTACCATCATTATTCGAACAGTTCTTTTTTATTTGGTCAAAGATCGACATAAGAACTAAAATCTGATAGAATTTAAATACAATACTTCGTAATATCAATAAAACACACGTAATAATTATATTGAAGCTTAGAGAAAAGATTAAAAAAATAAAGTAGACCATGATGGGTAATGGGCAGAAAACAAACGACTTTATAAGATAAACAGGGATTTAATAAGATTACAGAAAATTACACGTACGTCTTAGTTGCCGTACAGAACATAGAAGAAGGAGACAACAATATAATAAAGTGACGTTACTATAGAAATGTCAAACTCAAAATGACAATAGTTTGCGTTTACAAATTAAACTTCAACTGACCAAACTAATAAAATTCTAAGACAATGCCATATCCAGTGCTTCTATATCGAGGTCATGAGAAATGTAGGGCGGGCTGAGGTCCAGGTGATGGCACTTCCAGGAGTCACAGAATTAATTTGTGGGCGAGACGCGCCGGGCACAACGACACGGGTTTGCGATTACCAACTAAATTAACAAATTGATGAACGGTTAATACTCTTCAATAGGAGTTTGAAGGATAATTTTAAAAGTATCATTAGCTTTGAGCTGCGATTTTGTTTGAGATCCATCAAAAGAAAAACCACTTGATATTACTTTCACTAATATAGAATTCACTTATTATATTACTAAAATAGATTTCACTTTTACAAAAATAATCATGGTTCAAATATATTTATTATATTATATTATATATATAATATATTTTTTTTTATCTCAAACAAACATTAAACAAGTTTTTCTCGCGTATTTTGCATGCATCTTTCTGATCTATCTGTGCTTAGCTATCTTTTGCCTAATATATGAGTACTATTTATCTACCTATTACTAGCAGACCCGGCCACGCGTCGCTGTGGAAAACGTTTTTGTTGCAAAAATAGACAAATAATTTGCAAGAAAACAATATTAATTGCGAATATAAATAAAAATGTAAGCTATCCTATCTTTCAAGTTGGATCTAACTGCACACGATGCTAATATGATTAGAATAGCTTATGTAGTTTAGAAGTCCATCGCGTACAAACAACGCTACACGTCATTAATTGTATGCATTAAGATTATATCAATCTACCATTTAATTATTTCTTGGTATCTCCTGAATAGATTCCTCATAGATAACTCCTCCAAAATGGGTAAGATACACAAACAATCGACACAGCCATAGAATCCGGACCCCTATTCTCATAATCTTCACCTAGCTCAGTCGACTTATTAGCATATGCATTCGCTTCATAAATCACGCCTCGGTACGCAGGTGCGCCTAATGCGCTAGCGCACGATATATTGTCGAGTGCGTTGTAATTGACGGTGGTATTGCAGTATTGATTTAGGGATATCGTTTTTGTTATCGAGTGATGATAGAATTGTGTTTTGTTGGATTTTTACGACCGTCGACCTATATTTTGGGGTTGGGTTTGTGATTGATCTTACACAAATTATTTGAATTATAATATATACAATAACATAATTTATGGCATTCTTTCCTTATTGTTCAAAGAGCTGTAATTAAAGTGGTTCTTAATTAGAACCAAACTATGTATTTGTGCTATCCACTTAATTAAACGGCCTAAAGCTCAAGCCTGTCAAATATGAACGTGTGGGTTCGATTCCAGGTCAGGCAAGTACCAATGCAACTTTGCTAAGTATTTATATTTACTTTGTATGCACCTAAATTTATCTTGGATACCAAACACTGATTAAAGGTGAAGGAAAACAACTCGAGGAAACCTGGACTATAAAGTCTAAAATCTCCAACCACTGAGCCATCGTGTTGATTAACGCTCAATCCCTTTCTGTGTGAGAGGAGGCCTGTACCCAGCAGTGGGACGATAAAAAGGCTGAAGATGATGATGATGATCAACAAAAAACCAATTATAATTACCATTTACTATTGTCCGTGTTAATAATCCTCTTTTAAAACTTCGAGCGAACTTTCAGGTGCAATATTTAAAAAAAAATATCAAAAATATTTGTCGGGCACTTCATTGCCCACCGGGGCACTGACGGCAACATTTTAGATTGAAGCGAATTGAAGTGTCAACTGTCGCCTGACAGAGTAGTGTTATTGAAAATACACTGGCCAGTCAGGGGGCTATGGAGTGTGGAGTAGGCTCTAGTATTTGTATTATATATATATAGGCTATAGGCGTCAAACTTGTGAATATTTTCATACACAAGTAATTATACAGCACTAATTTTGAGAGTAGCTGCATCGATTTCGTTACTTTTAAATATTTGCATGGAAAGAAAAAAAGACAAAAAGTAAATAAAAAACAAGATTGTAGAAGAAGGAAGTTCACCAAGTCAACTAGAAATAGATTTTTTTTCAAATCCAAAAAAATGTTTAATATCATTGTTTAGTAGTTAATACTCTTTTCTTATTTTTTTCTCCTTGTTCTTCGTGATAGAATAAAAGGTTATAAATGTGTATAAAAATTAAACTTTTAAACAGATTATTTTCACAATTTTACTACTTATTTTTTTTTTGTTACCCACATTAACTAGAAACTTAGAATAAACCTATGCAAAAACTACCCGAAAACATAAAGCCCATGCCACACCACACCGCCGGTCAGCGTAGCTATCAAAAAATCGTAATTGATTTTTTCACGGGCGATGCGTCAAGCGCGAACGCAAATGGCTTACGTCGGCCGTATTGAATTAGTGCGTTCACGACGACATTGTCGCGCGGATAGGAAGCGAATGGAGCTGATGTATGGTGATTTTTTGGACGTCAATGTTTGGCTGTAAGTGTCCTTTAACGGTGTTTATGGTAGTTTTCTTGCTTAGTTGCATCGGCCAAAACAAAGCTCTCTTACGGAATACATTTTGTTGCCGTCAAAGTTTAAATGAGAATAACATTTAAATAAATTGTTGTTAATATCTGTTGTTGGAGGAAACTTTATTTAGGTACCTCATCTTGTTAAAAAAAAATGCCTTGACGTAAAAGTATTGATTTCAAGGAATTTGCAAAATAAATATTATCATTAATAATTTAAGACTTATTTACTGAAGGAATAGTTGAATACTTGATCTTGAACATATGTATTAATTAAAGTTTTAAGTCATTCAATAAATAGAAAACATAACTAGCTGCTTTTAATTTTAATTTGTCCTTTTTTTATTTTCTTTGTTTATAGTTTTATTAAGTTTGTAAATATAGTCTGTATATATTTATAATATTTGTATGTAAAAAAACAAGCTGCTTTATTTATTACTTTACCTAAACTCTAATCTCTAATGTACGAGTGTTAAAAGGACATACGAAAAAATATACAAAAACACAACTCCATAGAATCTTGTCCTGCAACGAAATTCACTCATAAAATTAATTAAAAAACACTTCGCGCCGGCGATTTCGCACAAATTGATCGAGAGCGGCCGAGCCTGTGACGTCACTAATGGAGCACTGTTGCCCTTTTTATAACCACGTTAGTGGACACCTATCTTTATGTCCCTGCTTGTCTTAGTGCGTAATGAGGTGGCAACAGACATTAGGGGGGAAACGAAGTGGCTCTCATGTAATTAACAAAATATGACATGATAAAATAATGTAAAATTTTGGAGATCAAAGTTTTAAGCTTTACTATTAATATATATAAAGATCTTACGTGTTATTCCTCTTGCATGTTAATCCAACCACCTACCAAAGCCATTAATTATCTTACTTAATAATTAATGATAGAATGCAGTTTTGTAGTAAGTATAATGTTAATCGCCCAATCCTAGTCAATTTAGATTGTGGGTACACATTAATAATCGTCAAAATCAGCCTTTTCTATCGTCCCAGTTAAAATAGTATGTTGGAAGACCGATTGCGGCGCATGAGTGGTTTCAGACTTTATAGTCAAAGTTTCCTCGAGATGTTATGCTTTACATTTAGCCAGTCATTGGTGTCCAAGTAAAAAGTACATAATATATAACTAAAAAAAAAAAACCTTATTAATAAATGGCGTCAAAAAATTCTTCCTCATCGCTGCCCGCCGGGAGTGTACCCAAAAGGCTGGCAGCATTGCCACGTTGTATGGCAATGCTTAATCGTTGGCCGAAATAAAAGCCAGCCCTTGGGTCGCGGGAAGTGTCAGCGAGTATATAACTTATAACTATATATAACTTAGAAAAGTTGGATTAGTACTTGCCTGATCTGGAATCGAACCCACACACTCACATAGACATAGGCTATACGACTTAGTATGTGGCTAATATGATGAAAAATAAAAGAAAGTAAATTAAAGAAACTGTTTGTTTGTTATTTAGGTAGGATACTTTTCATTTTAAGCATAGCGATACCTCGGATTTGTACCTGCCTGATTTGGAATCAAACCCGCGCACACGTACTTAAAAGGCTGCTGCTGTAACGTAACTTAAAATATATTAATGCCCCATAAAACTGTGAGCGCTAGAAATAAACTCCAAATGTGTAACCAATAACCTTCTCCAATGGAGTATGCAACAAGCATGCCTGTCGCTTAACATGGCAAGTTTAGGAGTCCGGTGCAACCGCAACACGCTGCGTAACACCTAATTAAACTACAGCAACTTGTAGTTGATGGCACCGAGTGAATGAAGGTGGACTCTTAATTAATACATTTTGTGAGCCAACTCGGACTTGGGTGTAATACGAGTTTTGGCTGTTTACGTACGTATGGGCTTGTCTGGTGGAGGAAAATTAGGGTACAGCATGGTCTAGTTGATCGTTGAGTCACCGCGGCCCTGGCACACAAAGACCTTCAGTAGGAACATAGTGGGGTTTAATAATACTAATATATAGGGAAATCGTTTTTACACACGGTCGGTAAGCCCCATGGTAAGCTATTGATTAGCTTGTGTTTTGGGTGCTAACGCAACTGATAAACTACATATATTTTACAAATATAAATTAACTTATAAATTCCTCCGTGGTGCTTCACGAAGTCATGTTGGCACTGGTATTCACACATGCTGTTGAAAGTGACCTCTTTACTTATAAATACATATTATTATAACACCCATACACACACAGCCACAGCCAACGAGTATGCTCATCACACAAATGTCAACCATGCCGGGAATCGACCCCCGGGACCATCAGCTCGGCATTGCGCTAACGGGGTCGTCAATAAGAGTTTTTCGTCGTGTAGTTAAGTCAGTGAGTGTCTGACACTCTCTCCTGTTGCACCCTCAGCGGGACTCATTTGGCGATTTCTCATGAAAAATCCCCTTTGTATACTTTTGCGTACTCTTGCGAATAACTCGCTATTTACCGTCAAACCTTTACCCATCATTGGCCCTAACTACATCCTATCAAATGTGACGTAAACTAGCTAAAACAGCGAGCTAATCAGTAATCACAGTAAGTCAATTAACAGCATCTGCCTTCAGTCCGATCCGCTGCGCTCGCGTTATTGTGCTCAGCGCTCATAAATTGACAAACTGTCCAACTCTTGAACTAGCCCGAATAAGTTTCTGCTTCCGGTCAGTGCGCGAAACATGGCCGATATAGGGAAGGCTATTTAGGACGGACCCGTTCGTCTCAATCATATTTTCAATTATTTTTTTAACCTTTAGACCGCCTGGTTAAAAAGGAAAGACGTACCCTCAGCGCCCAACAAAGAATTTATCATAAATACCTACAATTAAGTAGTGAGTTTGGAATTATATCGATGGAAACTGATTACTAATTTTAAAATTTTAATGTTTTGTCATGTAGTCGTGAAAGTGGCGTGCTGAAAACTTTTTGGTTTGACACCTATTGGTGACTGCGGTGGTCAATAGGTAAAGAAAATTCGACAGATTGTGGTATCTTGATGTGCTATGTACAAAACAGTTAAATCATCTTTTATTCCTACCCTTATTTGCTTTAATAATTGACCTTCTGTTATGTGCCAGTCACATAAAAAAAAACTTGTTGATTTGAAGAATATCTGAAGCCTAAACTGGATTACAAAAAATAAATTTTAATACATGATAATAACTGCCACTTATTCAACACCACAATATTCTACCTTAGCACCTCCTACACAACTATTTTCATACTCACCAAAAAAACCTTATACCACAGAAAAAAACCCACTATCATCATCATCGAGACACCGCCAGCCCGCTCCAGCTTTCCTCCCGTAGATCCCCATCCTAGGGTCCACAGGCACCGTTCGTGATTTAGCGACTAACTTGGCCCGTGTCCTGCGAGGACCTACGGAACCAAGCCACGGTTGTTTGGTTAATGAACCATGAATTTCTATTTGTTGTCCGTTCAGGTAATTAACTAATAGCTAGGTAACGATTCTGTTTGTGTCATGAATATTTCGTCCTTTGTTTATTCTTGTTTTGGTGACTAAAGAAAATATATTTGATGAAACTGATGCGAGAAAGATGCAATCTTATAAATCAATTTTAAAGAATGTACCTTAGACTTTTTTTGAGTGTGTATTTATCTAACTAATGAAGGATTAATTTCGCTGTGTGTGCAGCTGGAGGTACTTCCAGACTTTTACTGACTGAATTCCACTATTATTTCTTCTGGGACTCTTAGAGTATCATGACCAGAAGGCCTCGAACAACCCCGGGTATCTATTTTAGCCCGACTTACTGATTTTTTTTCTAACTCAAAATCATTTATTAAAACTTGGCTGTAAAACAGCACTTTTTGAACGTCAAAAATTACAAAAGACTGTCCCCAAAACGCCCACCCTTCACCACTTCCTATGTGTTTTTGCTATCAAAATAGAACTTAAAGAGACTTTATTACTTGGAAGCCTTAAATATTTTCAATAACTTATTGTTGTATGCACCAAGTGTGAATAATTATAGTCAATGCTAACTGACGCATTGATCAATGTTACTATTAATTAATTTCAACAAAATAGATGTCTTCAATAAAACACACCAAATAATCTTCAAGCATTTATTTGCGACATACAAAGTAAGATGGTTATTTCTTTGTAAATTATTCAATTAAAAAGTATGTTATATACTATGTTATAATATTAAACATAAACATAAAATTGAATGAGAGAACCTACGTTAGCAAAATATTTTCATGTACCTACAACACAACTTAACTTTAAATTTTGGTTTAGAACATTTTAAACATAATTCTATCCTAGTCTACACATATAAAAAAATAACTACCTCAATATTACTCACACGAAACTTGAATAACATTCTAAACTTTTGAAATCATAAAACATTTCTAATAATACCTATAATTCAAAAATAAATAGTAAATACTAATGGTCACTTAATTGTGGAATAATTATTATAAAACCTAACTGAACAGTTAAATAAAATACTACACTTACCAAATACCTATAACACCAAAAACATGAGTATACTATAATCTATCTATCACATTCGATTTCTTAACACACTATAATTAGCTAAAGTATGTCTTTTGTTTTCACTCTCAAAACTTAAAATAAGAACTACAATTATAGTGCAACAAAGTACCCACACAGATAAAAAAATATTCAAAAGAAATATAATATGCACTTCAATGTCCATTCTCTTCATGGAATGCCTGACTTCTCCAAAATTCCGCCAACTCCTTAAACTTGTTACAACACTGCCGCTGTCTCCTTGGACTGCAATTCACAGCAGGATTCCACAGGATAGAACTGAACTTCTTCACCAGTGTGGTCACCGATATACTCGCCACATCATTTTCCATAGTCACGTCAGAAAAATGACTCAACTTCTCAAATGCTTCATCTATGTACCTTTCTACATCTTCTCCGTCACTCTTCTCTTTTTCAGAAGGCGTGTCGTCGAATGAGAGATCGTCTATTGAAATGCTGCAGCTCACTTTGTCTGGTAAGGGGTTCTTACGGATGGTGCTGGTAGCAGAAGAAAGTTTTTCCACAGATTTAAAGATGTCATCAATCTTATCACAAATATCCTCGACTGACGCTGCTGACATTATCTGGCCGTTGATGAAATAGAACTGCTTTGGTGGGTTCTTTTCTTGCAGGTCTTGTATGAAGTCCTGGTAGTCCAAACCTCCTGCTTTTGAAAGCCTTCTGCCGACTTTCCTGCGCACTTTCTTGAACAGAAATGAAGAATCGAAGGTAGTTTTCATCAAGTCCAAAGTGCTGAAGACTGGTTTTAGTTTCCTTGGGGGGTCTTCGTCAGTTTCTAGGTCCACTGGCTCCCCCCACTTTTCTTCAAGTTGTATCCATTGTTCGTTGCCTGATAATATAGCTTCGGGGTCAAGGAATGTGCTGCACATTTTGAGGACGTGTTTACGCTGTGAGTAATTGGCGGTAACTGACGTGTTGTCACATTTGTCGTGGTTTTAAACTGCGTGTGCGCATTGTTTTAGTCATTAGATAATTGTTGCTATCTCATTAGTGTGTTTTGATGCTTCTGTGATTGTTTTGTTTATGTAAAAAAAAGATTAGACATCGTAGTGGTTATCTATATATTAATGAGATTATTGTTTTTAAAACTTTGCAAATGAGGCCTATGTCGGTCGTTAAGTAATTGGTTAATTAATTTTTATTGCTTGAAAGTTTTAAACTGTAGCAAAGTTCTCGGAAAGTATGCATTTCATCACAAACTAAATGAATTTTTAGACAATATAAAATAACTAATAACAAAACTTGCCACGAAAGTTTTAAAAGATATGTTTTTATTTATACCCTACTTATTTTTTGTGGTAAAAAATATTTTTACACTAGCAATACATAATATTAATAACACCATATAGCAGATACATCTCTCACACAGAGGGGATATGCAAAAAGGCAAGTGTTGCCATATGTTGCAATAAACTAGGCACCTTTTGTGAACAACGGGCGCCTGTCGAGTAATTATCGTTTTGGAATGAGCGTTACACCGGATTTATAATACTGGGTACACTTGTGTACAACAGTGTTTTGGATTGTTTTTAATTTGGGATATTATTTCGACAAAAATAATATATTGTCGATTTTATTGTAAGAATTAAATAGTATAGTTAAAGCAGCAGAGTGAAAATGCTCGTTGAGATGTTGCTTCAAGAATGACTTAACATTTTTTATGTAAATAATATGTTGAAACATTTTAATACTTTTAAATTTTTGAGCCATCTAATATCATTTCAGTTAAAAGATATTCTCATCAATTCATTAATGGTAGTCATACCATCATAGATAATTCTATAGGTATATGTAGGTATATGTTGTTATTGATGATTTAGGTCCAACAAAAGTATTTATTTTATATATTTTATACTAGCATAGATAAATTTGATAGAAATATGATTGATTTATTCATATACCTAATATTGCATGCCAATTGGTAAAATATGGCTAAACAGTCACTCTTATGTAACACATCATTTTATCCATATTTACAAAATAAATGTATTTTTCTTTATAGATACCACTCTAAAAATAATTTTCATCATTAATTTCATTTCGTCCTAAACACTTTTGTGCTGATATACTCCAGAGTCGTATCGCAGCACCCTAATGAGAAGGTCTGATATTACCTACAAGTACGTAACGTTGTTTCGTTCCAAATTGTGACCCGAGCTGTTATTATTTTTAACTTTTTTACAACAACATTTGGAGGTCTTCAGTTAACGTATTTAGGCGGTTGTTAATTTTAGCTAATTATGGAAATTTGTTGTTTTGTTTTTGTGAAAATGCTAAAGGATAACACTCAGTAGTACCTTGGTCCATTACATAATATTTGGTCATATAACGACTTCGATAGACGTACTAAAAGTATGGATATTTGATAAAATATGGAGCAATATTGAAATTGTCAATGACTAAGATTTTCATTAGATTTTATGGGCTTGAACGCGCTAATGTTAGGAAGGACGTGGCAGATTACAAAAAATATTTTGGTGATTATAAGTCTATTTATTGAGAAAAACTACTATTTATCTGGATCTGAGAAGTAATTAATAAGGGACGCGGGTAAAACCATTGACGAAGCCAGTATTTTGTAAATGCCCATGACAATTAAAAGTATACAACTGCGTGCAAATTAAAATAGGTTGATATACAACTGCCAGCAATTTATCTACGTATCCATTGAAACTACATCACCACAATTACATTTACAACAAAAAATAACGAATATCCAGGAAAAAATACATTTTCCCTAAAAAAATATCGCTTACAAAAACATAAAGGGTAAGTACATCCTATATTATAAACATCCAAATCCACTATTTCCCACCTTAATCTTATTATTTATCGCGGACTGGGAAAGCGTCCGGGGCAATTAAACGCATCCACTGCTGGCCATGTATCACGGCCAGTAATCCAGGGGACAGAATCATAATAACAAAAAACAATAAAAATAACGAATTACCCCGTGAACTGGGCTTGAATCGGCTCGGAGGATGCGGGTTGGGGAAATCTGTGGAGTCGCTGTTTGTTTTACATAAATTGGTGGCACTGACCAGGGGTTAGGAGAGCTGAAGTCCTCTGCAACAGAATTAATGCAGGGTGTAGCAGGGTTGAGCTATCTGACCTTCTCAACCCAGTTGCTTTTTGGCTTCCTGCAAAAGATGTACAAATGACAGCCGGATCACGACAATTTAATATACCTTCCGAAACACGTAGAAATTTGTCATGACAAGATGACCACCCATCCAGCAACCGACAGTGCCAAGCGTTGCTTAACTTTATGATCTCTCGACCTGTGGGTTTGTTACTTAGTTCAATTTACATAGAATGTTTTGGAGTTATCTCCAAAACATGGAGAAAACACTGGTACTCAGCCGAAACCGGTTAGACTGGAAGCCGACCCCAACATAGTTGGGAAAAGGCTCGGGAGATGATGATGATGTTTTGGAGTTATCTCCAAATATTAGCAGTCGCATGCCCTCTCCGCAACATCGCGGGCCCCTGTGCCAAATCCACATTCTGTTTGTGCTCATTCTTAATATGGGGCAAAACTGTTGGAAGAACAACAGTTTTTGTTGTATATTTTATGTTCTGTGACGCTATAACTCAGCCTTGTGACACGCCACCCTGAGCCGTTTGATATACAGCCTTATACAAGTACTACTCTAACATTATTTATAACACAGCAGTTATTTTTATTTATATTCTTATTTTATTGGTTTATTGCGCCACGGCTTGTTGGTTCCGTATCTTCAATAAGTAGATATCTTCTATGCTTATTACTGTATCTTTGCCAATTGGGAGTTTTATGTCCAGATAATAATTTGTCGAAACAATAATTCGTTATGGAGTTGTTCGACGCTCGGATGTTATAATTCTGTCATTGTTTTATTTGTTATCGTCATACCTTGGGCTACATAGTGGGCAGTAGTCCAAAAGTATTTCATATCTACAATAAAGATAATCTAATATTCTAAGCGTACGTTTCTTGAAGAATTTAAAATTTTCTAGGACTGGTAGTCGTTTGATGCTCTCTAGACTAATGTCTTATAAGGAGTTACAAGTTTCACTGGTCAGTAGTTCAAGATATTTGGGTCCGAAGTATTGCAATAGGCTTCCTACTTGATAACATAGGTACTATATGAATGAAACGTCAATGAGAGTCCCAAAGAACTTAAGTATAAACTTAAGAAAAGTCTATCAAAACTTGTAGTTCCTACTGCAAGAATTTATCTCATTAATTTTAAATGATATTTTTTAAAATACTCTCTTAATAATGATGGAAGTTTTCATAATAAAACGAAGTAGCAACATAATGAAAATTAATGTGAAATTACGATTGATGATATATTATTTAATGGTTTATCAGTACATTATCGTAAATTAATTAGATGCAAAATAATGTGCTTCCATTACACGGGCTGATGTCAACGCGGACCGACTGTACAGGCTGTTTCAAAAATGTTTTTGATTTTTATATCATCGATATAGAAATGATTCATAATTGCATATTTATAATAAGTGTTAAGTTTTTTGACCTTAATTACACTCGTAATAACTTTAACACTGTTTATTGTGTTATTTTATGTAATTCGTTGAATATCTTATGAATGATGTACGGACGCCAGCACATCAAGATATACTACAATCTGTCAAATTTCCTTAATGGATTTTAAACTTTGTTGCTTGCTTCAAAGTTGATTAGGCAATTTTTGACAGTTTCGGGTAGCTTGGCGTGCTGGCGTCTGTACTAAGGACACGGAAGTGGAGTACGTTACACCTTAAACTCATTCAAGGTTTGATTAGTTTCTTTTCTCAAATCTACAGCATTCTTACTCAAAAAATCTCATCTTAGTAAATGACCATGCCTTCTAAAATTTTAATCCTACAAATACAAGCACCCTTTGTACGTATCGCAAAAATATCACCAGTCGTTCAGCGATCGCATTGATTGCTATTATTTCGAGTCATTAAATCAAAGCAACGACAATCGTGCGCTCATTATGCCGGGGCCGAGCTATTTTCCAGTGGGGATACACCCGCGGGACTGTATGACATAACTGGTTGCAGCAATCCGTTGTTGGGTGGTTGTCGTGTTGGTTGCTGAAACTAACGGATGAAAAAAGAGGATTTATTTTACTAGAAGTTAAAAAAAGAAAAATGCCAACAGCATCTAGAAATTTAGTAAACTAAAGAAGATTAGAAATAATAGGAGAAAAAATAGGAATTAAATTTTGTAATTTTCAATAGGTATTTCTCTTATATTTTAAGCTTCATAGTTTTATTTCCAGTTAAAGTTTTAAATAAATATAATACACAGTTAAATAACGTACATAATACTAATATAATGATATAAAGAAAAAATAGCTTCTGCCACTACATTGAAAGTTCCTTAGTATCTAACGGTGGTAATTAAAGTATTTTGGCTTTCGAATAGCTAAAGAATTGAGTCCACAATTATCTTCCTTGTTCAAGCCCTTTAGCAAATATTATTGATGATTTCTCAAGACTTACTATCTACTGGTGGCCTGCTCATGATTTAAAATAAAATACATATGAATTGGAGATTTTCAAGGTCATTAAAGTACTACATTAGTAACGACCTTGACTGCCCTATAACTCAGCAACTGATTGCAATTTACACAAACAGGTCACAGTTAGCTATGAATTTAATCATCCAGGCCGACTAGCCGTTGTTAAATTTTGATTTATGCCACTCTCTGCGGTAGTTTTTGAACTGATTGCGTTTAGTTTTATGGGTTAGTGCGCCATTTTAGCGGCAATTTATTTCGATAATTATTTTAGTTGATAACTTTTTATGTGTTGTCATTTTGATGGTATTTGTGGAAATTTTGGTTATTATTTTGTTTCTAGGTAGAAATTGGGAGGTGGGAGATTTTGTTTATAAGTATATTCCTGCTGGTTATTTAAGAAACAAGCATTTTTTGTATAGGTTCTGATCCTAGTGTATTTTTTGATAGGTAATAGAAAAAAATGCGTTTTCTATGATGAAACATGTCCCAACCATCGTTTCCAACTTTTAAAACCCAAAGAACTCAGTGTTCGGCAGTGGAAGGCAGTTGAATCAGTGATGTTGGAATTAAATGATTTTATCTGTCAATCTTCTATCAATCTCAATCTCTCTATCCTTGATCCTACTGAGTCAAAGATTTTTTTTTTAATTCCTAATACACTAATTAATCGTTTCGTTGGTCTAGTAGTCGTATAGCGCGACTGCTGTGTACGGGGTCTCGGCAGCCTTAAGTTTGGGAGATTGATACACTCGTGCTTCGGAGAACACTCTCGTGTTTGCGCCAACGCTTATGCACTATAACATGTCCTGCGTAGGTGGCTTAAAGAGAAAGTTCTCTTCTTAAAGAGAATGGCCGCTCTGGCCGGCAATCGGTCGGGACACCATCATACTAGAATTAATAAATTTTTGTGAGTACAATACTTAAACCCATCAATCTCAATAATATCTTTACAACCCAATCACCAAAACAAGGTGCCAGCATTTAAATGACATAACGTCATCAGCAACCCCCCGAACATTTCCGAATGTCCCCGAACTTTGGCGAATTCAGTCGAAATTAGCATTAATACGATCGTAAAGCCGTCAGCGTGGCGATAGGCTGTGTGATTCGCGTCGCGTTTAGAACAATGTTGCCATGTTTTATGCTGGTAATGATAAAGTTTTAGTGTGGTCATAATTTTTGATTATTAGTTCATTACCTAGTGTTATTTTGCTGTTTATTCGTCATGATTGTTGAGTTTTTGGTCGCAAATTATTTGGGTACAAATTCTAGAAGTGATCTGATGTAGTATTGTCTTTCTAATTGCGACTTAGATTTTATTTTAATAATTTTAATGACATTAGCGCTCAATTATTCTCAGTGTGAGATGAGGCCTGTGCCCAGCAGTGGGACGATAAAAAGGCTGATGATGGATGGATTTTAATGACATGATTATTTTTTCATATTTAACTAAAATTGCAAAAAAAAGGTGCGAAACAAATCTATGGTTAGATAAATGATATTATAAAAAATAGGTTGAAATCAACACTTTTACACATAGTCCCGACATTAAAAGAAATTACATACTACAGTATGGATGAGCAATGTAGGCTTGTGTC
This sequence comes from Heliothis peltigera, assembly GCA_958496145.1. Taxonomy (NCBI): domain Eukaryota; kingdom Metazoa; phylum Arthropoda; class Insecta; order Lepidoptera; family Noctuidae; genus Heliothis; species Heliothis peltigera. The sequence continues at coordinate 959,984 of OY292326.1, read as the reverse complement.
TGAAATAACCTTTTGAGGAAAGTGTCATACAAGTTTGAATGGACCTGTCCAATCAGCTGGTAAGCATTTGTCGGTAGAGGAAACGAATGTGCTCCAAATTAAGAAGCATAAGTTACAATTACTGTATTAAAAAATATTCCGAAACTAGGTACACAAACAAGCTACCATTGTTTTGGACAATTTATCATCTAATCTGTATAACAGCTAATCGGAAGGCCACAGCACCACTGTAAAATACGAGGGTAAAATTAGAATCTCACCCAATAGCTGTTATTTATTATGAGCGCACTCAATAATATCGTGCGCAGAGGCGATAATGACTGCACTAAATATGATTTAGTGATAATAATCATCGAAAGGATGCGCTCGCGTGCGGTATTATGCCGTGATTAATTCTCGCACTGTAATTAGTCGGATGTGTTGTTCGGGGTTCTGGAGATAGTTAGAAACAAAAATACCTAATAGTGCCTCTAATAGGGTATTTGACTGTGTTTGATTTTGAACAAAACAAATAAACACACGCACAAGGAACATTTTTGAAATCAGCGTATATTATTTTATGAAAACAGCGTCAAAATTGGTTGATAAATGGAGCAGCAATCAACATTTTTTTTATTCGTAAGATGAAGAGTGGGATCATAGTGGGGACATCTTGCTATCTCTTTTGCACATGCGTGATCAAATAGCGTTGACGTCAAAAGCTTGTATGTGCATCCTTTTTCTATTATTTAACTGTTTGACATTTGAAAGGTTTATAAATTACTTATTTCTCAACGGATTCCAAAAATTATTTCTGTTTTTGGTTTTGTAAAATGTTACTTTTACCTATTATGCTTAAGTGTTACAACTGTTTCCGTAGGTTTATTACGTGTTCCTTATAACATGTTTCTCCACTTTTCGACGCTTCGTTAGTACAGTTATTGCCATAGATGAGGGTTTATCAACACCGTTACGATGTAATGCAACTACCACGGTGCTCAGTATCATGGTGCCAGCGGCAAAATTGACACATTTTTGACATTGGGGTGAAGAATGTTCATAATTACCACCAAATTCATTTTGTGTCATAAATTGCAAGTTTAACTTTATTTAAAAATCGAATCAAATAATCTTGAGAGAAACAAGTGATTCTAAATTTGGTACAAAATTATGTATCAATAAATTATCAAGTATAACAACACCTATTTATGTAATTATCTTTTTTAATATCTGATTCCAAAATTATGACTGTTTGCACGTACTACAGTAAAAACAATAAATATTTTTGTAATTACATTTTACAATACAATTGACCTACATAGATGAACGATAAGCCCTTTCAGATCTTCAGTCTGAATTGTTATCATAATTAGCCTAGAGATATTACTAATCTAGTTTTTTTATCATCGAAAGCATCTTACGTGCAAGCGCCAGCACATCTACAAGTAGTCACATTGACGTGACTACGTGGCTATTCATAATGATAACGGCATCCAGACCGACTGTTGCTCACTACATTTGTTCTCTCTAAGGAGATCCGCCAGCTGCGTAGGACTTTATTAGACTCCGATGTACGGATGTATCAATCACCAAAGTCCAGACTCAGGGCTGCTTTGTCAAAGTTTCTTAAAATATTGGCCCGACCCAGTTATAAAATCCGAGACTACTTGTACGGTAGTCGAGCTATGCAACTATTAGACCAAGAGGCCCTAATACATACAAAACCAACCCGCATTGAGCAAGCGTGGTGATAAACGCTCAATCCCACTCTGTGTGAGAGGAGGCCTGTGCCCAGTAGTGGGACAGTAAAAAGGTGGATGATGAATGATACATACAAAAGCCTTGACAAAATCCAAAAAAACTGGCACCTCTATATCAGTATTTCTTCTGCACTGCATCGGATGCCAACACAAAATGCAAACTAGCGGCCCATTCACGGGTATAACAGTAAATCGCGCGCTGGTTGTACGCACACAGCCGCCACCCGGCACCGAAGTAATAGGTGCCGCTCAGATATTGCCAATGCACGGCGCACAGATTTAAGATGGCCGACGTCGACTTGCCTTGTTTTAATTGGTCAGTTTGTGTTTGGAATGGCTAGAGTTGTTGATACCTCTTTTGAGTATTGATGTGAAATGTATTTTAGGCACCGTTAGATACTTCTGTGGCTAAATAATACCTATTCTTTAACAGTCACTTTCATCATTTAGATTTTTGCAATTTGCAAAATGAGCAATGAAAGACGTTACTGTATCTGTGTTTTTTGAAATGCTTGGTAAAAAAAGTAAAAACAAGGTTTTGAGGACTAATAATAATTGGGTACTAGTTCTGTTTATCTTTAACCTAATGATACAATTTATACATATCAGTCTCTCCAAGATACTGATAGCAAATGAGTTTATCAAATCATTCATTTTTGTTGACAGTTTTGACAGCGCAACTGTATTTTGGAAAATAGCTATTGAAACGTCTAAAATGCCTATCACTAATAACTTAAAAATAATTTACCTAACTATTAAAAAATATATACTGAATGTGTATTAACAACTCTATATATTACCGCCCGGTCCGTACGCAAACCGCACGTGCCGAGTTACGACGCGCGGCTGCGTGCGGACACGAAGCGGTTCGTATTGCGACGCACTTTATTGGGCTCCGATACATTTTGACAACCGTGCAGACAACGGACCGGCTATCCGGATTTGTTTTTGGAACAACCTGTATATGTGGGACTTGGGTTCTGTTATTCTGTGTTTTCTGTTGAGTGAGATATTGGTGTATTTGTGTTTAGATGCAATGTAATCACGTATTTATGCTACTTTCATTTTGTAATAAAATTATGTTAGAGAATTATTCTGCCAATAAAGACTATACAAATCTGGTGTTAGAAGTTAATTTGACCATGTTTTTGGTTGTAAGAATTGAAATATTTGTTAAATTTCAAATGATGCCCTAAGTAGCGGGGTTGCTGATGTTTCATACCCATTATTTATTAGCTGTCATTGCTAATATACATAATTATAATAGTGCCATATCAAAATATATTAGAGAGATTTGTTAAAACGTTTACCATATGTATGTACATATGACCATAGATGTGACTTTGAAATATAATAATGAATCAAATTATAATACACTAGCTTCAACCAGCGACAACCGCGTCCCGTGGGAACTGCTTTGCGCAACCAAATATTTATAAAGAAGCTTATCATCACACATAGGAAGGTTAAAAGGTAAATTAGCTTAATAAATGGGCTATATAATAGTGAAATATTTTTTTTAAATCGGACGGTTATTCCTGAGATAAGGGCGTTTCAGCAAATAAAATCTTTAGCTTTATAACATTAGACTAGATATTAAAAATCCCACAAAAAATTAATAATCGCATTGTCAACCTGCCAATTCAACCCTTAACTGCAACCAAAATTCGAAATAACAATCAGAAAATGTCGTTCACACTTCACGCACGCACACTAATTTAATTTGGAAAATCTCAACGGATCGCAGTCCCAAGCCATATCAATAACATTATCAAAAAGCGATCTGTTACACTCATTAGTCGGCGAGTAGCGGAACAAAATTGCCGTATTTAAAACTGCATCCCGGCCAAACGGCACGAAACGATAATTATTGGTAATTAGACCCCGCGTGGTTAGTGGTGGCTATTGGTTTATATTTAGTGCTGTTTCCAATGGCTACCTTGCATCAGGGTGGGGCTAAGTGGCTAGTAATGTTACGGTTCTAACGAACAAAGGGACGGGCGGAAAGAAGTCGGACTAATCGGGTGATGTGAATCAGCACTGTTGGGTTACGGTTTAAAAAAATAAGTGAAAATAGGTGTTTCGTATTCTGATATTATAAAAGTATTAATAAAAGGACATATAAGTTTTAAGCAAGGGACTGATTCAGGAGGTTAAAACGACTCGAAAACGGCTCCAATTATCATGAGGTTTCTGTCTCTAGAGCGCTATTTTTTTAATATTTAAAAATGTAAATAAAATATATTTAAAATAATAATGTAGTAAAAATAAACACGTAAAAAGTATGTATATATTTTATATAAATCTCAGTTTAAAATTATATTTAGAACCAGTTATTTTAATTACTAGCACGTCAAAACATTGGCACAATATTGATAACCAAAAATAAAAATAAATGTTCAATCACCCAATTCGAGCTATTAAAACCGTAATCTAAACCATTAAACAAAGCCAACTGCACAATTACAAATACAAAATAAGTAAAAACTCAACAAAATATCACTTTGGCATGACAATATTAATACAATAGTGATACATAACAATTCATACATTAACACAAGTTTATTGTAGTGATTTCCGTACAGCCGGCCCATTTTACATCGCGACCAAACGCGATATACGACGGAATTAAAAATACATAAACATGTTCGCATTTTACGATAATTACGGTGCACTATGCATTGGTAGGGTTATAATGGTGGAAATAAATACGTTCAATTGTTTTAATCGGTACGGCTACTGTTCGCTGAACGATTGTAATTTTGCCGAATTAAGTTGCATTGGGTCGATGTTACGGGGTGTATCTGTGTGGGCTGTGGCGAATTATTTTATTATGGGATGAAAAGGAAAGTTGTTTTTTTTATAATAATTTTTAATTGGATAGGGCAGCCAGGTGACCATGGCATTTACGGGGGCTTACCAGCAGAAATAGTATGCTTCGAAGTAGTTATATGAAAAAGCAAAGGAGGGTTTAAATTTAATAAAGTAACTCAGCAGAAAGGAGCATGATTGGTTTACGATAGGAATACATTATTGCATGTTTTATCAATTTTAAGCTATTCATTTGCCTATTATATTTTTTTAAATTATTAGACACGAAAAATTGCTTCCTAGCAATTTCGATTTAGATACACTTTTTGCGTAGGCGCAACACCACTCCCCTTACACGTTTTCAATCACATGCTAGTTGTTGAAGCACCAGCCCTTCTTTTTTTGTTCATGGGACATCATCAAATGCTCCCTTCCGATGTGGGTGCAGCTAGAAGGAGTGTTAGACTTTTACTGAGTATAACCCACTCCATTTGTATGTTCCTTCGTGTGCCAGGGTAACGGCCTGCGAACAACCCGCACCAGTCCCTCTAGTAGAAGAGTGCGTATTCGATTATCAATCCGCATTGAACAAGCGTGATGATTCACCTTCATTCCTTCTTTGTATCAGAGGAGGTTTGTGCCCTGCAGTGTCATAATAAACCCGCCCAGGGCAGAAAATGATGGACTCAGGAGTCTAAAATTTCTAGCGATTACAGTGTAACAATGATTACAAATAATAAAACAAAAGCAACACACAAATACATAACAAATTATGACGTCATGATGCAAAACAACACATCGGAGACATACAGTAAATCCGACATCGTATAACCCTACAATGTATGTGAGTTCCAATAAAATGACCAACCCTACTGCCGCCCAATACTGGCACAATAAACAACAAATAACTATAGTAATTCAAACGGGGTGGCTTTTGTGTTACCAGGCTATCTAAATTTCCCTGATTTGTGTTATTTTTTTTTCTAATAATTCTGGGTTTCAAGGTTTAATATTTTTTTCTTGCGGTTTTACTTGCATCGTGACAAGCATTTTTCATATTTTATTAAATTAAATATTATCTTACCCAAAGTTAAGGGTGTTTTCAGATGAATTTACCCCCTTATTTGGTATGCAATTTCATGTATGTATCATTTCTAATAAGGTCTTTTATTTACTTATATCGCAAACGTGGAAGGCCCCGGCTGAGATGGAGGGACGACCTCGACGGAACGCACTGGTGAGGCATTTTGCCCAGCAGGGGGATAGCAGAGGTTAAAGAAAAATACTTAAAACATTAAAATATTAAGAAATGATAGTTAAATGATTTACCTTCAAAGTAACATTAGCATAATGTAACCCTGCAAGTTTTGCATATCACTTTCTATCAGGCGTCATTCACACAAAATACCATAATGATACCATTTTTTCCTAACCAAATTACCCATCTAACATCCGAAATAAGGAAATATTATCCTTTTAACTGGCAACCCTGGCGCTGGCTGGGTCGCTGTGATACCGGTCAATGTCCATCAGTGGCCACTCGTAAACTAGGGTTAAGTCTCTGGATTTGTCCCCATGAAGCTCCATATATTTGTGTATTGATATGTCTATGGATTAGGATTTATCACTTGATCTTTTGTACGGATGCTGGATTGGGCAATCTTTACTAAATTAATGTATGTATGTATGTATGTATGAGGGAATCGAGGCTTGGAATGATGACTAGGTCAAAAATAAAATAGGTACAACTTTATCATATTCATTTTAATGTCAGTTTAATTTATCGTTTTGAACCGAAAATTGTTTTAATTTTTATATTGATTATATAATCAAAATAAATCTATGACTTGATGTGAAAAGTCTGTGACGTCATAGTTTGTCTAATAGTGTGTCATATAATTTTTGCTGCAGTGGTAAGTTTTGTTAAGAGATTGTATTTTATAAAATTGAGTAGACAGTTTGGCGATAACGGACATTGGTTTCCTGAAAGCATACAAATATTAGAACAATTTTGAGCACAATTTTTACAACACACCTGGCAAAATAATTAATCGAAAATTTCCTCTAAAGCAATTGTATTACCATTTATAACATTACAAAACTTATAACAAAAATAATTTCATTTCTTCTCCCAATCCCAGTCAATCCGTAGCGGCTGTAGATCCAAATTCGTAGCGGCGTAGCGGCGTAGCAGCGTAGCTCATTACAATAAGTATGCAAAAACATAAAGTTTAATTTGCTCACTTGATAATAACAAGAAAACACGACAAATTAACATTACTAAGAGACAAAGAATGCTTGGAGTTTGATACTACGTTCAAATCAAGCAAGCATACACATTAAATATAATAGCTTAGGTCTGCGCCTTCGGATGACGAGGAAAGATTTATGTGGATATTACTATATAGCTTTTTCAGAAAATATTTTAAGCTTTGATCATAGACATATTGATATATTTGTGCGTATGTATTCAAAAACTTTATAATTAAACAAAAAGGAACAAATTGAAATAATGCATGAAAAAAGAACGAAGAAAATAAAAAAGGAAAAAATTAAACACAAAAATTTCAAAATACGACGTTGCGATATACAATTACATACATCGTTGAAACTCAGGCTTGCTTAGTCTTATAATACGTACGAGTAAGTTTAGTACACCCATAACCCATTACAATACTTCCAACATATCGTTAGCAAGCTTCTGCCACTGTCTTGAGAGAACTACTCCGTGCATTCGGTTAAAATATATCCTATTGTCTTTTCGATGTGCTATCTAACACTAAAATAAATTTTCAAATCGATTCAGTAGTTCTTGAGATTAGTGTAGCATTCAAGCAACCAAACAAATCCCTTCAGCTTTCTAATATTAGTGTTTATTTTGGTATAGTGTACTTTTTTTGAGAACATCTTTAATCTCTTTTTAATCAACTTTAAACCGGTTCACATCCACCCTATTCTTTAGCAGTCCGCAATAGCGCAGCGCACCAACAAATTCTTGGCTCATTTGTTTTTTATTCATCCACAGCCCAGTGTAATCGAAAGTATAAATTCGCTTTAACTGCTAGCAGGCCTCCAACCGATAACACAACCCTTGTTAACTGCGTAATAAGAAAAATAAACTTATATTTGTGGCGCCTTATGGAATATCAAAGTTTAAAGTGAGATAGTGGGGGGTTAAGAGAAGGGAATTGTGGCTGTGAACTGAGGTATTGAATGTTTGTTGTTTTAAGCGTGTTTTGATATGGTTTTGTGGATTATTAGGGAATTGATTGATTGGTAAAATGATTATGGTAAGTTTATAGTTTTGCTTACAGATTGGATTCAGATAATGAATAGATGCTAACAGGAGCTATGTGCGGTGGCATAAAGGTCTAATTGCCAGAGGATCGGCAGTGCTCTCAGGAGTTTCAATGTGAGGTTTTTACTGGTGGGTTAGAGGATATAATAATTTCCTATCACTCTATATAACCCTATTCTAGGATTCGCCTAGGATCGGTGGAGTGATATCTGGATGTGCCATCCATAACTTTTGTTCGAGGGTACGGCAGCGCCTAAGTATTCTTAAGCATCCTTAAGAGGCTGGTCATTATATCAGCCTCTGCGGCAGTTAGTCATTACATCTAACACTTCAATCAGTCGTTACACAAAAATACTTAAACAAAATCTTAAATAAAGCTTAAAAAATCTCCAACTAATATTTCCCTTACTTTTTCTGATTTAATAAGCAAGGACCTCGCAATGGGACGGTAATAGGCTATACTTTACTTTTCCAACTAAAAACAACAGTCATTCGGTATTTCCACCTTACGCTGAGAAAAGCCTCTTAAAGCAGGAAGAAAGTTAAAAAATAATTAATGCTTTCGTAAATATTCATACCTTGGACGGAGTTTAGAGTTAACCCTCCACGGTGGAAATATAGTGGCACTGTATTTTGAACAGGTTTTTTTTCAAAGAATTATTTTGTTTGTGTTAAGGGCCATTGGCATTCCTGATTTATTTCATACTTCAGGTATTAAGTAATTTAAAAAGCAGTGTATACTTTGGTTTGAATTGAAGTTAAATTTTCAAATCATTATTATAATTTTGTTATTAAGTGGCCAATTTTTAGTATTATTAACTAAATAATTATACGAGGAAAATAAAATTAAAAAGGACTGTCGGCAGGGATCGTGCCCAAAAGCATCGCAATGCTGATTCGTTGGCCAAGGCCAGCCCTTTGGTCACGTATTTATGTCAATTATACATATTATAAGTAAATACACGGTTTTTGTTAAGATACTTGATCGGGTGATCATAATATCCTAGAACGTCACGATATAATATCTTACAACTATCGAGCAGTTTCTTACAAAATATGACTCCGTAAGTTTACAGAAGTGAAGGGTTCGTCGAAACGACTGCGATTTAATTTATATCCAGCGCCGTTATCGTCGGTACCCCATTGTTTTTCTTTCTTGAAATTTTACGGTCAATTTGACGTGATTCCTTTTTTTTACGATTAATTTGAATTTAATTAGTTCCGAGAATTGTTGTCGGGTTATAGCGGCTGTGAGCTAGCGTTTATTGCTGTTTTGTTGTTATGTATATTTGTTGTTAATTTTATTTTGGACTTTTTTTTGTAATTACAAGTCGTGTTGTAGCTTTGTTGTATAAAAACTTAGTTAAAAACTTATAACTTTCATTTAAAGTTACATTATTTTGTATATTTTATACAGTTTTAAATTCATTAGATGAGAATTAATAGTCATGTCAATATTCACAATGTTTTGCAAAAAAAAATACTTCTCAATACCTAATAATGACAAAATTTATTAGTAAAACCGTCATTTAGATAAAAAAATCACAATAAAAAATTCGCTCACATACTTTACCTCAAGATACATAAAACCCGTTTCAGAATAACTTCGATAACAAACCCACATTAGCCGATCCATCAGCGCAAGTACGACAAATCCTGACGCACTGCAACTTCGAACAAAAAAAGATCTTTCCACATATACATCTTTAGATATTGGTGCTTGTTGACATATTTACGAGCTCCTCGACTATTAAGTGGTGATTTAGTGTGGGCATATCGGGATGGATACGTTTTTATCGCAAGCAATATATCCACTTGGCTTCTAGCTCTATTATGTGCGCCATTGTGAGGCTCTGAAGATTTCTCGCAGTTTTCCGTGGGGGTTTTTTTAGATGTTTTTAGTTTGATGAAGTTTTCATTTCTATAAGTAAATGCTTACGGTTTCACTCGCGTACTGAGGTAACTTCTTCACTCAAGGAAATGAGATAAAACGTATCCTATTGTAGTCTTCTGGTTCTAAGCTAATCGATTTGCCTGAAAATAAGTGTGACCTCCCTATTTATTTAGAATAGAATATCATTTATTTGACGTCCAAATATTCAACTGTTTTCTACCGAATAAATTCAGAAATGGAACGGAATGGAACCAAATAAACTAAGGAACCAAATAAATTTATTAAAAATGTGAAATACATATTATTATTATGTTATTAATATATTTACAGTCAAATCGATCCGCCGTTCTCGAGTTAAAAATAGTGAACACAACGCACAACTTTTATATATTAGTGAGATATTTTCCTAGTTTCTTAGTCGTTATTTAAGCGTCTATATACATAGTTTCCCTCCCCAATCTTCAAAATCGTAAGACCTGAAGGGTACAAGGCGACATTAACAAGTTAATTCTTGCAGCTTAATCTGAGGATATTTGATGATGAGGTAATCATGGGTATTGCTGTAATGCTAGGACACCGCAAACTGTTACGTCACGGATTTGAGTTAGGGATGCTGGATGTGGTTAAGTTTTGGAAAGAAATCGAAGGCGGACATTGCTGAATTTTTACTTTAAGATTGTAAGAAATTATGAAATCTTTTTGTTTAATATTTGTTATTTTAAGACTACTAACATAATAACAGAAATTACATATTTTAATATCTACGTATTGTATCAAATCCGAACTGATCACGGATATACATACATATTTTCACCTTTAACAATTTTTTTGTAAGTTAAATTGTACCTTAAATTGTACCGCATTTTAACACATTATTTATTTCTCCTACATAAAGTTTCTACTCCGACAATATGTATTATTGTAAAGTTGATTTATGATAAGACCATTCACTTATTTTTTTCTTTATTTCCTACTTGTATGTGACTATACTTAATTGTGTTCAATCAACCAAAGTTATCATCCATCCTTTAAAAATCATGTACCATGTTATTATGAGCATATCGATTCCAGTGACGTCATATCCTGGTAACTATCGTTATGTATAACATCGACTGTAGGCCGACGCAGCTTGTACTAGTTAATGCCTTAATCTTGAGAAGGTGGACGCCAATTGTTGGACTAGTGTGGATGTGCCCGCGTCTACTTCTGTTTTTCGTGTGGGCGGGAGTTTGTGTTGAAAGTGTTTTAGGAAACTGAGGGGAAAAGAAAGGACAACATCCTTACTTTTCTATCAATAAAATATTATGAGAATTTATGAATATTTAATTAAAAATAATAAGGGTGTGCACACTGTGCACAAAGGTATATAAACAATACTTTCTACTTCCTTTCATAAATTCTATTATTCTTTAAAAAAAAAAAATCTTATATCTATTATAATTTATGCCATAAACACTTATAATACTAACAATTTCGTATAGACTTATCTAAAATTATTTTAAAAGCATTAAAAAAAATTACTAATCCGTTCAGATATCTTTTTTGTGAATTATAAGTCCCGTAATCTTCTCAAAAAAGATAACCGAAGAGTATTTACTATTACGTTTATATTATTAGATGATCATCACAAAACATATCAAGCAAAATATGTAATTTTGAAATTACCGTCCTATCCTCTTTCTCCCAACATCCAGTCACCTTGGAGGTGTCTCCCCAGCCATAACTCTTAACGGTGGAAGCGCCCCGTCGCCGCGTTGAGGAATTATTATTATGCGAATAAATACTCCAAATGTCACTAGTAAATGTCTCCCCTCTGCCCGTGTAATCCGAGGGGTGATGGGAGGGTAGGGTGACTAGGTTGAGGATGATGGTAGGATAGGTATGTATGTGTCTTTGGTGGTCAGCGATGTTGAAGTTGGCCTTGCGTAGTTTTGGTCACTTCGTCACGCAAAAGGAATCTAAGGTATACATTTTGGGCACTGTTCTACATTTTAAATAGGTGTAGATATTGTTTAGTCTCGTAGCTTTCTGAGTAGGTATAATAAATACATCAAGGTCTCAAAAATTACAAGGATGATTTTCTTTTTTTTATTGTCCCTCAATTTTGTTTGGAATACAAGATACTCTAAATTTTCTCGAGATTAAATCACTTTTACAAAAAAAAAAACATTAAAATATAGGATGACCCTATACAGCATTTTTTCTGCGTAGCTAGATATTATTAACCCATTTTCAGGTATCAGGAATGTCCCAAGTAATTTGCCCATTTGTGGCGACACTAGCGGCCCGGCCTCTAGACAAATGCCGTTCGATCCGCCGAAATGTCCAAGTAATAGTTTTAAAGTGTTGCCAATTTCTTGAAGTTGTCATCTTCAAGTAATTTTAAAGATGGCCACTGTGTTTGGCAACTTCAGTTTTTTTTAAGTTCGACTATACGTAAAGGCAACAGTAATGCAGTGTTTAACGACAGCGACATGCAGTGTCTAACATTACAACACTTTCACACAAGCGGATTTGTGGGTTCTTTTGATCATTGACTACTGGTACAGATGCCAGCACATCAAGCTACTACAATCTGTCAAATTTTCTTAACAGATTTTCAACTTTATCGCTGAAGTTGACAGTTTCGGGAAGCTTGATGTGCTACTGTCTGTACAAAAAATTACACCTGAAACCTCACAGCAGGTTCTTTACCACGCGGAATGTAGAAAAATCGAACGTATACCTACGCGCGACAAAATCCCGTGAAAGTATCCCAGTTTTAGCCTGGTATCTGTATTTATGACCAGTTGATAGCACTAGCATTGATAGATAATGCATTGAATCTATGTGTGCCTGAAGTTTGGTTGTTCGCTTGAACACGCTAATTCGAGGAACTACTAGTCTAATTTGAAAAAAGTGTCCCAGTTATAAAGCCGCATATTTATCGAAGGTAGTCATACGCGCTGCTTGTTATCCGTGTACCTGAAACAGAATGGGTTGCGGATGAAACTGCTAATAATAATTAATATACATAATTTTGACCATAATTTCACACTTCAGGATCGTCACCATTAAACATGTCCAATTTTTCTTCCATTACCTTCATACCTTCCAGTGCCTTCAACCCTAAGTCGTGGTCTATTGAAAGTATGATATAATCGCATAAGAAATTGTTGAATTTTAAATTTCCTGTGTATGTCTTGAATTATTTACAGGTTCAAATTTATCTGCTGAATTGATACAAACCATATTTTGTTCTCTATGATACAAACTTTCTTTCAACAAGAAAATGCCTCAGAATCTTATTCATCTTCATTCGTAGATAATAACATTCGGAGATAGTGCCCAGCTGTTTAACTCTTGGATATTTACTATTTTTCCTCTATATCCTGCAGCAGTAAGGTCAGAAAGTGTGACGTAATCGCCTCATGTCCTGCACAAAGGTGTCGCTATGGTCATTGTAGTGTAATGGACTTCTTTATCTCAGTATATCATGGTGTCGCTCAGACTAGAGTTATGAAGCTACGAATGTGTGGAAGGTGGGGTTTTCTTGGCGCATCGGGTTGTTGAGAGAATCTCTGTTGGTTTGTATGAGATAAATAAAAGGTAGATAGGTGTAAAAAAATGCACGTATCTTGACATGCTTTATAAGCTATAAGAATATATTCAGGGTATTCCCTTACTTTTACTAACGTTTAGATGAAGAAAGTATTTGGGTTATTAAGTATGGCTTGGATTATTATTTGATATAATTATACGTCTTTGAATTAAAACAGATTAACTTTTCGTGAGCATCAATTTATTATCCAATTTCCAAAAAATACAACCATAAACGAAATCTATACAAAACGATTAACAGACAAGCTAGTAACTACTCGAAAATTGGCATGATCTCCCAATATCACAATCAGGAATCCTATTATATCATATGCCATATCTACGAACCAACCTCGTCATCAACACACATCCTTGTTTGACGAGGGACTGCGGCGTAACGTCTTGTTTAAATCAAGCAGGGAATGATGGCAATAACAGTTAGCAGCCGAGTTACGGCTGCTAAGATAATGGCAGCCTCGGAGATTCCCTCAGAGTAATTGCTAATTTTGGTAGACGCCCCGCGATAATTATTTGTTTGTTTCTTTGTTTTAGGCCTTATTGTGTTGGTTTATCAATATGTTTTGGGTTTTGAGAAAGTGAAGTGTTTTATGAAAATTTTATTGTTACTGCTGTCTTCTTGGTTTTGTCATGTATCATTTGGTTGTGGTGACGTAAAAAAGGCAGGAATTAAATCTTTATGCTGTGGATGCAACTGAAGGGAGTGTCTGATTGTTGACTGACTGAAATCTACTTACAATTTGTATGTTCCTATGCATGTCTTTGTGTGCCAGGGCCGCGGTAACTCTTGCGAACAATCCACATCCTTGGCAGGTCTCGCTCCCCCAATAGTGCTCTGCTCAGAATAATCCTAAATTAATTTAAAAACAGAGAAAGTCTAAGAAGTTGGTCATTTTGCCACACTAACTGATTGGATCATGACACTACGCTATCATGTTATACATGATCATACTCTTTCTGAATAATTAGAGTAAAAATCGAGTTGCAATTTGATGCCGTAGGTACTTTCAGGAGTACTTTATACAAATAAGTAAGTTTATATTTAGGTAGGTACAACATTTTTATGTAGACTAGTTTATAGACCACGCAATTTCCAATTAATCTACCACTTCAGACATACATCTTACAAGCAATCCATTATCGACAAATTAAAGCCATCTATCGTGTTACACTGGAACTCGCATCTTAATTACGTCTCCGCACAACAGATGGCGCTCCCATCAATATCGCCACCCGTTAACAGACCCAAAACTACTTAATATACATAAAGTACGAACTTGTCTAACTATAAATCGCACGTGTAAGACTAAGACAGACATGTCGGACGTTTGCGACAAGTCAGCGGGCCCTTATCAAGCGTCTAGCAGTTATTTACGGCCTTCCCTGAGTTATGGCCAATTTACAGGCAGTCATTAGTGCCGTAATGGCCTTAAGGTGTCCGGGTGAAAAGTACCCTGCTGGATAAGTTTGGGCTTCGTCAGCGTTTGCGGCACATGATGTAGGGTTTTTGTCTTGCATTTATAATGATTATGTTGGGGGTTGGAACGGCTTCTTTGTTTTTATGGGGTCGTGGCTTGGGTTAGTATTTATTATTTTTGGTCTTGATTTTGAAATGTTTGTGTAGGCGTCAGTGTTAGCTTGTACTGGGTGACTAGTCTACATATTTTGAGTTTCAAATAGTAAACAATTGAAAGTATGTAATATGTAGTATGTAGGTACATATATAAAGAAAATCCCAAATCTAAATCGATCCTAAACCGAACCTAGAACTCAAAATAAAATCACAACGATAACAAAAAAAAAGTCCGCCAAAACATATGCACAGATAAAACGTCAAAATGATTTGTTAAAGCCATTCCGCTAAAGGCCGGCCGACAATAGCAAAATTCATTACAACTGCGTAACTGGCAATGATAACCTCATTTTGTAACGAATGAATCAAACGTACATTAAAGCATTGTCGTGCGCGAGAATTATTGTGACGGCACTCTCGTTACTGGCGCACTTCGATGCTGCCGGCGGTAGAGGAACTATAAAACTATGCAGCTGGTCAGTTGTCATTTTTCTTTTGACGCTGCAAAGTGTACAGAGCAGCAGGCTTAGCATGGTTATTTTATATCTATTCTGTCAAGAAAAGACAAAGCTCTTTCTTTCAATATCAACATATCTTCTGCCTGAGCATGGCGCGACCTGTCAACTCGCATATAATCACTTGTAGACTAATGTCGATCGAAGAAAAGAAAAAATACTTCAAAAAATTACAAAAGAAATCTTACGTCAATCTGTCACTTTTCTGTCGTTATGTCCATTCTCCGGTAGACAAAACTTGTTTCTACGGGTGCCATGCTAAGCCTGCAGCAGGCTTTGCATGGCGATTTTGTATCTATTATGTCATGAAAAGACAAAGCTCTTTCTGTCAATGTCGTCTTCTGCCCGAGCATGGTGCGATATGAGTTTCAATATGGTCTGACTAATTTTGATACTTCACCAACAGCGCATTTGATGATACCTACTCCAATAAAAAAACTGAGAAGAATTATGTTTAAATATCGAAAATCTTGCCAAAAAGATCATATATTTAGGTAGACAGAAAGTGTTTTGTAAAGCTTTTATATAACTTGCAATTTATGTATGTACATTACGGTGGATTCTTTGAACTAAATTTTGAAGTATATATCTTCAACCGATTGAGATGAAATTTTGTATCCATGTTATTTAAGTAACAGTCTAAAATCTGTCTCCGATTACAAGGATTAGCTTCCTTATGTTTCGCGGTAGTTAAAAAGGCACTCATAGCATGCCTGTGATGAAAACAGAAATTGTTATATTAATCGTTTTTATTTGATATTAATAATGAACCAATTAAGCAAATAATTTCGTTAATGACACCACTCCACGGTTTCCCTGGCCACAAATTTTGCATTATCGCGGTTGGTATGACAGTTCTGTGATATATTCTCCGTATTATAAATGCTATAAATAAATAAATATCGGATATTTAGGATCGCGCTATTGTCCATAATGAGCAATGTGCGGCCAGTTGTCTGCAGCCCTGTTAACAATGATTGGTGTTTTAGAATTTTCAGCGTATTTGGTTCGACTGTTTGTCTGTAGGCAATTCTGTTTTGTATGATGATTTAGAGTAAAAAAGAAATGTTTAATGGTTTAAATAGCTGTTCTATGTTTAGTGGAATCTCAATGAAAAAATATAAATTTTAAGTTTTAGCTAAATTCCGATAAGATTTTGGAGACCATTTTTCGTTTTCTTGAGACAGTTTGACGACTGATTTTGAAAACCTTGATGGATATTGTCAAAATCTATCTGTTTTAAGCAAATCGACAGATACGTAGGTTATTGAAATCCGCCGTTAGTAGAGTTATACATATGTTGTAAACAGAACCAGCAATGTCAACTTTTCTTTCTTGACTTAAGTATAGAGGAGATAAGAAACTAAAACGGGCAGACATTTACAGACATTGAACTTAACTTGATCGATTATCATGACCACAATTTTTCACAGATATTTTCCGATAATAATATAATAGATAATTATTATAAAATCAATTCGCCCAAAACACTTATAATCCAACCATAACCAGTTGGAGCCGGTTTTAATCGGTTTCATCTAGTTTTTGTGGTAAATGACAGGGTAGCGTCCGCACAAGCTGCAGTCGTATTGTTTTGACATGTGGCTTGTGCAAATAAATATATACTCATTTTTGTTGATAATGAATTGTGGGGTAGCGGTCGTAGTTGGCGGTTGTCGCGAATAATAGTTTTTTTTATACATGGATTGGCTGTCTGTGCTAGGTCTAATGAGCGGGTGATTGCTATTTTTAAGTACATCTTTAATGAAGAAAATTTATATACAGGAAAGCGAGTTCGGAAAATGTAAATTGTACTGATTTAAAGCGTTAATAATAAAAGTCTGATATCCAAGAGGAAATAATGAATTTCAGACTTTTATTATCAAAATAATATTTAATATTTTTTATATGTTTCAAAAAAGGTCTAAATATCTCTGGAAAAGACGGTCTATAATATTGCTATGATCACGACCAGTTTTGAATGCTATCAGAATATATTGTATAGCTATCTAAGTAAAAAGATGAATCCATTTTCTATGAGTGAAGATGAAGAATTACTTCGTTTGAGAAGATGGCAAAATATCAATAACTGTCAATCACATTTAAACTTATTTATGTAAGTGTTAATTACAGCGGTTATGAAGTAAGTCTGAAAAAAAAAACAAATAAATAAAAATCAGGGATGACAACAGTAACACTCACCCTATTTAATGTGCAACTGTGTTTGATTGCGGTCGTAAACGTTTGTCGTCGTACCAATAGTAATTATGATTTTTAATTATACCTCGCCAATGCACGTTTTGTTTAAAATTTATTATTGTACACGTTAATTTAATTATTATTCAATTTTAAACAGTATTTATGTTTAATCAAGTGTAATTGTTAAATAATGTGTCAAATTAATGTAGTTTATTTTTGTTTAATTAATCAGAAAGTGTGTTCATTTACCTACATGCTAAGACTGGTGCGTTTTTTTAATTAGTATCCTTACCTTTTATCGTATGATATATGTATTTAAATGCTAATAAACTATTAGACATTTTATTGCTGTTTGGAATTTGATTGCATTGCAATTTATTGATGAGTTGTTCGAAAAGCGTCCGCAAACTTGCTTTGTTAAAATACGTAGAGTCAAGCAATTGTTTTTTTTTATTTAATATATTAAACCGATTTTCTATACCCTAAAAAATAATTATTATTTAGAGGATTTATCCACAGGATATTCTGTAAAAAAGAAAACATAATCGGTAGCAGCCATCTTTCTAAACTCTAGATGTCTAAAATTATTATTTGATGAATAAAGTCTAATTATTTACGAATCAAGTATTAGTAAAACTGAAAGAATGTGCTAAAATCCCACTTTAATTATTGTTATTTCTGAATATGAACGCATGTGTGTTTGTTAGCATGTTTGCGTGCGCAGCTGTGTGATGAGCGCGCGCCGATTGACACGACTCAGCGAGATTGAGCCGCGGGAATTATTGGATCTCATCTTACTTATAGTCGGAAAATTTTGGGTTATGAAGGTTTAGATGGGGCCATAGTAGCTTATTTATAATTATTATATTTTTAATATGTGTTTAATGTATATACGTCGCGTCTTCGTCGTTCATACGTTATTCTTTAGGCATACCTGCGGCGATCATATTTTATATACCTTGGGAACAACTATAGCCTTGCTCAATAAATGGGGTACCTAATACAAAAAGAAATAATTCAATTCGATTCAGTAGTTCCTGAGATTAGCTTATTCAAGCAACCAAGCTCTTCGGCTTCATAATATTAGTAGTTATAGATTTCATTACAACCATAAACGTTTTTTTTATTGAACAATAGCTACGTGTAGATCCAGTCTTACGAATTTTGAATACCTAATTAAAATGTGTACAATTTTACCTGGCCATGTAAATGTTAGAAAAATCTATTCGTTTCAAAAGTATACGGAAAATGTTTGCGCCGTTTCTCAAACTGTTCCCAAATCTCAATCTCAATACAAATGACTGCGACGACCTTCCACAGAATTATTGTTCACATAATTACCGATGCCGAGTCTATCCGTTCAGTGTGCACGACTGTACGTGTCGACAGATTCATTCCACCGATGACGAATTGTTCGGAGATCTCCCGCGCAAGTAAACATTGGAACTACTGGGATTGTGGGGTGACCATACTCAAGTAAGGGTTCAAAGAATGTTTTTTTTTAAATTAAGATCTTTTAAGTACGCATAATTTTAAGGCTATTTGGAAGTTATCTAACTAGACTTTTTCCAAATTATTTGGGGTTGGATTGTCAATGTCAATCGCAAGATTGTTTTAGTAAATTTACTTTAAGTTCTTTTTACTGGCGAAAAAAATGCAACTTAAATTTTTGACAGTTTTTACTCTAATTTGCTCAGATTTTAAATTTTTTGAGTACAAACCAAGCAGGCGCATCAAATATTTCGATAGTGCTATAACCATTTAATTAATTCAATAATATTAATTACAGTTTCATTCTGGAAAATCCCACAGTCCACTAAACTCATGCGCACCAAATGCTCCCGCGCACGAATCTTGATTTAAATCCTACAACAAAATATGTACTGCTTTACTGGCTCGTAACGACGGATTTATTTGACCAAACTGCTTGATACACCGCATTTTGCCTGTATAAGTTTTTAACGGATAAATATTTAGAGTAGTGGCTACCGTACGGTGTATATTGGTATACCGTATTATTGTTTTACTATGGACAGAATTAGTTATGGTATGGCCGTGTTGAAGTTTTATGACTTATGTAAGTGCTGTGTTATAGAGTTTTGGTGTGAGGAATTTTTCAGATTATTTAACTTTTATTCTGGGAGAGAGAAGGAATTTATAGATTCTAATATAACTATCTTACCATATGCCACTAGATGGCGTTGCAGTTAGTGAATCTGCCTGCCACGCCGGAGGTAGTGGCTTCAATTCCCGCGTAAGTCAGTTTGCACATTTGTGCGCTTGAACGTGGGTGTGTGATTGTGAGTACATAAGTAAGTTTATCAGCAGTCTGTTTGTCATAGAATATGCTTTGCTTAATTGGGGACAATGTGAAAATATTTTGTGTGGTTAGGCTGTTTTTTGCTGCTTACTACAAAAGTTTATGCTTACTGTGAAATGGATGCACACACAACAATTTGTAATTTTTGACCGTTTCCCATTTTAACACTAACAATTTTAAACAATTGAATCAGGATGACGTTTCAAATTATTTAGACTTATACCATGGGGCCCAAGTGCAAATTTTTAAACAAACTTTTCAAAGACCTAAGCATGCGTTTAGTGGAGTCCACACGTGACCAAAGGGCTGGCCAAAACCTTGGCCAACGAATCAGCATTGCCATTCAACGTGGCAATGCGGCCAGCCTTTTGGGCACGATCCCCGCTGACAGCGATGAGGAGGAATTTTTTGATGCACTATTTTAATTTGTCTCTTTTTTATTTTCTTTGTATATAGTATTATATTTATAATGAAATTGTACTTAGACTTTAACTTTGGTATTTTTTAACTTATTTCAGCAAATTCAAATTCCAGCTATTCTGGTTATGTTCTTCTGAGCTGGTAAGCCAGCAACAAAGAGACGAGGGCGTCGTAATATCAGCCGCTGGGATCGCGCCTAACTCACTCTTAAACACACTATAAATACAAGAGCTAAATACCTGCTACCTCTTAAGGGGTAGGTCCTGCTAATTACTGGAAAATTTTTTTAAGGCAAAGATTTTTTTTTTCACAATTTTTTTTTGAGATATTGTTGAACGTAGCTGTTTTTCAAGTATGTGTATGTATGTAAGCTAAAATGCAGCATACATTATGGCTATTTGAAATAATATAATGCACGTGTTATGCCTATCAGATAAAGAAGTGAATGTTTGAAGAACAAGACAGGTAGGTAATGCGCTGATCTCGAAGAACAATGAAACAAGAGTATAATGATGACATCGGTTCCACATAAATGATCTAATCTGATGATCCAAAGCATTTGCGAAACCTAGTACCTAGATATGTACCGATCCCATTAGTGAATCCTTGTCATCATTTGTACACCTTTGGCTGTCGTTACGGATAATCAGAAGCCAGAAAGTTTGACATTCTGACAACTAGTTTTACCAAGGGGTATTGGGTTACCCGGGTAACTGGGTTGAGGAAGTGATCTAGCCAATCGCTCAATATATAACACTATAGCAGCTACATACGGTTAGGCTGGAATATCTCAATATAGCTTGGGAAAAGGCTAGGCAGAAGGCATAATACGAGCGTGTACTATCGAATGAAATTTCCGCGTAGATACGTTAACAACCCGACGTCTCGATATCCATTATTCCTATGTCAACATAAACTGACCAGTGACCAATAAAGTCAGTTTCAATAGCTATCCAATGTTCTACAAACGCAGAATTTTCTAGACCTTTTTTTCACCATCAAATTACCTGAACATCCAGCCCCTTAACTATGCGGTGGGCAGAAGCCAAGTATACAAAAACTGCAAGTGTGTGTTCTGTTTACGAGGCGCGCGACTGCGGTGGCCGGCAGAATTATAAGAGGTTTACTACACACTACTAAACACATATTAAACTACCTTCTTCTAGGGAGATTTTGCCCGAATTTGGGTATCGTGTTTTTGTGTTAGACTGTCCGTTTTTGGGTGTTCAGAGATTTGGTGTTATTGATAGTTTTGGAGTCTAATGTTTGGAGTGAGAGTGTCTAATGAGTGCAGGTCATGGCTAAGTAACAGCTGACGAGCTTAACGGATAAGCAATGCTTGGTGTGGTCGATCCATGGATGGATGGTGACGGTCTTGTCATAACGAGTTCCTACGTGTTTCGGACGGCACGTGAAATTGGTGGATTCCAGCTGTCATTTGTACATCTTTGGCAGTCATTGCGGATAGTCAGAGAGAGAGAGTCGGGAAAGTAACAGCTAGTCTTACCAAGGGGTATCGGGTTGCCCAGGTATCTGGGTTGAGGAAGTCATATAGGCAGCCGCTCCATGTAAATGACTCGTTCTCAGCTGCATCCCGTTAGGCTGGCAGGCGTCCCGCAGAAAAATTTACAAAGCCATCTCAGAGATCAACATCTTATCTACCAGTACATAATCGTATTATTTTTTGTAATGTAATGTAACTTTATTTCAATTTCTTGTGTAATTTGTAGATATTTTTCTTATAGCAAAATTTTGAATTCGGATTTTTTTATTACTGTATAGTCAAGAAGTGATCAGATTTTCTGTTTGTTCTAGGGACTAAAGCAAGCTCAGGACTCAATGGGTACGGTCACTGAATAACTACCCTCATTTATACCCACAAAAGGACAAAACATCCTATTATAATTTAAACTAGACACAAGTTCTTAAAGCCCAAAAACCTTAACTTAAAAGCTAAGGTTATTAGGAGCACGTTAGGGCCGGCGCGCACTCGCGTTGTCGCTCTGATGTACGCGACCGAGCGCTCGTAAACAAGCTCTACCTGGCTTTGCTAACGCCACCTATGGTCAGTATACTGGTCGCAAATAAAGGATGCTGGAGTTAAGAGGTAATTATTATTAATTATGATATTTTTTGTTGGATGTTTTCTTAGGCATAAGTAATTGTATTTATAAAAGAAATTGAGATAAAGTTAGGTATATGTATGTTAAATGATAATATAATAGACAATTTAAGTCATAAAATAATTTTATAAACGAAAATATTGTTTTCAACTTTATATTTTTAAGATCTGACTAGTTCATGGTGTGAACCTTACTTCGATATTTGTTAAGATAATACTTATTATCATTTCGTCAACATTACACTGTGCGCCATATTTATTACCTACATTATTAAGATATAATTTAAAAATAATTACAGAAGTAGACATTTTTTCTAAATCTAATACTAAAAAAGACGTTTATGTATTAAAATCTGATAAGTTTATGGTGTCAAACTTTAATAGTAGGTAGTGATAAGATCTTTACTAATCATCACGTCGTCAACTTTACATATTATTTGTTAAATATTATGACAAATATAATTTTAGAAGCATCAACTTAATTTAAAACTTTTCTGCCAACGGTACGAGGATCTGCACCTCGCCCGGTATCGGAGATATCAAAAAGCTTACGCCGAGTTAGGGCACTCGATTAAAGCGAGCCTTGTTTGCATCGCCGCTGAATGTGCTGACCCTACCACTACCACTTGAGCTGTTTTATGGTAATTAAAATTTTTGTTAACGATCCTTATTGTTTTGCTTACTGTACTTTTTGGGGGTAGTGTCGTGGGATGTGTAACCTGAGCTTGCTGTACATACAGTATGCTTTTACCTTATAGAATTGCGAAGTAAGCTATAATCTATAGACAAATTGGGAACAAAATCGATGTAATAGAATGATGTTCATACAAACTCGAATATACAACATGACTGACCTCAAAAGAAACAAGCAAAACACTACTTAGATAATAAACATCAAACATCAACATTGAAATAATAAATCTGCGTGTCCACCCCCCCTCCCCCCTTCTCAAGGAGGCATCCATGAACGCTGTCAGGGTATGATGGACGGCGGAGCATAAAACTGACGAGACGACTACCCACGCTACGAAATGGCTCTACGGAGCCCACTATATCACTTTTATTACATGCCATCTTCATTTTCATATTTCATATTTGCATTTCTGTAGCACCCCCCACCCTAGGTCGTCTCCCCCCCGTTTTAAGCGTTTCGCACGTTTTTCTATGTAATCGCTCGCTTTGTGTGTGTGACGTGGTGGGCAACGCGTCAAAGGAAACTTTTTATGGTGTTATGTTGGCTAAAATTGTGGGGGGGTTCTAAGGTTCCGTATATAAATAAATAATTAGTGAGACAATAACTGATGACCAATCAGGTATCAGTCTCTAGTCAGTGAACAACACTAGCATAAACATTCAGTTTTATTTAAAAAATAACTGCTTCGAAAATTAAAAAATATGTATATTTTTCTTTTCATGTACCTATAGGTACTTATGTTTTGTCAATATTCTTAACCGAAAAAGTTTCAAAAAGGAGGTTCTCAATTCGGCCGGTATGTTTTTTTTTTTAATCCAGGTTGTTCGTTTGTAAATATACATCTAAATTAATTAGAGTTTGTTTGAATGGATCACTAGATAGACCAAAAATAAATATGACAAGTAATGTAACCGTGTCATTTTGGTGTTCGCTTGGCAAGCCAACCCGTACAGCTTGACGAGTCATTTAGCTGACCACAACTTACATTGCCAAAACCACCAAATAATTTGCTAGTTGGTATTTGGGCTTGGTATAGTTTCAGGTTGAGACACCCAATACTAAAACTGTTCAACAAAGCTAACAAGATCTATACATTATTAGATTGTACTAACATTTATTGTTTATATTGATTAAAATGACGATTGGTTAAATAATACCACGCGTTTTTCCGTCAGTTAGAACATAAACGTAAAAGTAACTTAGAAGCCCTTACTTTGTCTCTATTTATATATATATTTTTTTATTAACCTGTACTGTCCCACTGCTGGGCAAAGGCCTCCCCCATATCTTTCCACTTATCTCTATCGCAAGCTTTACGTGGCCAGTCTTCGAGGAACCGGTCCAAATGGTCTCTCCAGCGCTTCCTCGGTCTTCCTCTAGATCGTCTGCCATCATCTGGGTTCCAATACGTGGTAATCCTAGCCCACTTATCCGGGTGCATTCGACGTATAAATTTAATACAATAACATTTATTTTATGTATTTCGCATTTTTATTATAATATTTTTATTATACATAAAATTGACGATTATTTTTCATCACAACTGCGGTACCCTAAAAAGCTAAGTCAAGGAAATGTATAACAAAGTTGAGGGCATGTTGTGACGTGTTCTTTGCGGACCCCGGCTAAGCTGCTTACTACATGTTCGCGTTTAACGGGATATTATTTAACAAAATCTAATATTGAGCTACGGTAAGTTAAGGGCCCTAAATCTGTATTATTTTATATTACTCAGCCTCCAAATGACAATTTTAACCAATTCTGTCTTCTATACCTGTCTACATATACTTATCCTAACGCTGGTTATTTGTTCCTTTACATTTAACTATCTGTAACCCGCGGTTATACTTTCGTCTCGAATATCTACTTCTTGGATAAAAGATTTTTATAACATTAGTATACATAGTAATGGCGTTCAGACCCACTGCCGGCCATGGTGGCCGTTCTTTGTAAGGAGATTAGCCAGCTGCACATGATATATTATAGTGCACAATCATTTGCGCAGACACAGATGCACTCTCACGTCTCTCTCAGAGTCCGATTTTAAGGACAGACACGATCGGAGATCAGGCGAAGGACTGACATTTACGTGCTCTCCGATGTACCGGGCTATCAATCACCAACTTCCAAACTTCGGGCTGCTTTATGAAAGTATCTTAAAACCCACAAAGCGATTTCGGCCTGACCCGGGAATCGAACCTGAGACCCCGTGCACAGCCGTCGCACTATGCAACTATTAGACCAACGAGGCAGCTATAGCGTAGATACATACTATGGAGTAGATAGTATGGACTAACTCAAGCATAACCAATCACATCATAGCATTACTTTCACAAAACATCAACAGCCATCGCACTCAATACTACCCCATATTTTTCCCATAGGCGTTCTCCCGTCAGAACACACAAAGACATGGCAATAATTCCTTCCACGACGAACCGAACAATACGGGAATTAATAACCTGATACGCCCAACGTGCCCAGATGTTTTTCACTCATTGTTTGTTATGGGGGACTTGCCTATATGAAGGTTTTGGGTACAGATATTTAGCCTATGACAGATAAAACGCATGTGAAAGAAAAGTAAGCTTTTTCGTAGCAAAAGATTGAGATCAATTTTTTATGCAAAGTTCCTTATTCGTGGTAGCCTACTGTTTAAATGACCAGCCTGTCCAGTATGAGTGTGCGGATACGAATCTAGGTCTGGCAAGTACCAATGAAACTTTTCTAAGTTATAATTATGTAATTTCTAAAATATTTTGCACCAATGACTGATCAAAAGTAAAGGAAAACATCACAAGGTAGGGTAAGGACTATAAAGTCTGGAATCACCAAATCGCATTGGGCTAGCATGGTGATTATTGTCAATCCCTCTCAGTGTGAGAGGAGAAATGACACTAGTTTTCAGTTTCGTTAGTAAATACCGTTCTTTCAAAATCAATAAATAAATAACGTTATTACAGAGTTCCGTATCACACAAACATTTGACGTCACAAATCATAGAACTTGCAAAAGTGAATGTGACAGGCTTACACGTGTGTGCTGTTATTATATCTATGTGTGTGTGCTGCCCCTACTCCATCCGTGTATGTACAGACAACAAAATTATAAAAGGGTAAATAAAACAGAAAGCTTACACAAGTCATAAATTTGATTTATAGAGATTAAAAAAGGCGCTTTAGAAACGGCTCGAACGAAAATTTTCGGTGGGACGAATCGGGAGACGAGTGTAGCGTCTGCAAAACAATAGTACATATGTGCCTTTATTTTGTTGTATTATAGTATATTTTTTTTCATATTTACTTTCCTAAAGTAAAATATGTTCTAATATCAATACATTTTAGTGATTGATATATTTAGTTACGACTCGTCAGAATTTGTTTTTGAAAATAATTTATTATTTATTTATTTATTTATTTATTTATTTATTATGTTAAAACGGTTTACACCAATTACATTAACATAGAATTAGACAGCAAATAAAAGAACATAATATAAAAGAAAACACGAAGAACTTAATATCAAAAAAATAAAAATTAGAAAACAAAACAATACAATTTAAATTACACGATACATATTAAACAATTCGTTCGCAGAGGCTGAGACAAAAACACATTATTATTTTATACTCATCAGCGAATAGATCACAGTTCGGTTGAGCTCCCATGAGGTCGTTGAGCATAGCTAAAACACGGGGAACTGGGGATGAGGCGCGGGCCACTGTGCGACTTGTAGGTGCGGCTAGTAGACGGTGTTTTCGCCCTCGGAGGTAGTTATTAGGGACGTAGAGACGAATCAGCTCATTGTGCATAATTTACATACAAAATTAAAAACACGTAAATCTTCGATATATTTATTTTCTTATTTTTTATTCACTTACATTTAATAATTATAGGTACAGTTACAGCAGCAATAAATACAAAATTTTATTTGCTACTTACAAAATCAGAAACAATAATCACCTATATTTGCCGACCGTACTCATGTCAGCGCAGTGTCGATGCTCGGGCCCGTCAGAGGGGGTGCCGTAAGAAAATTTACAGGCACCGCCGTATTTCACCCCCGCCTTTTTTGTTAATCTACCCTCCTAATGCGTCGCTTTGTTTACCTGCTGACCGTACATAGTGTCCTTAGCTAACGTGTTCAGATGGTATAATTACGCTTAGTAGGTGCGCTTTTGTTTGGAGGTAAGCAGAGGATGTGGTTGAATTAAAGGGTGTTTGGGTATGCTGTTGTGAATGCAGGGATAATGCAAGTTGAGAAAGGTGTTAGAGTGCTTATGTCTTTGTTTGGAGGACAGTCATTCGTTCTTAAAAAATACTCAAGTTTCATAGATATTCCATTGAACGAGTTAGCGACTTTTATCATAACCTAACATTATATCTTTAAACCTTGGTACTTTTAAATGTGTTACGTATTATATCATATACCCTGTACGATAGACACCTAAGTGTCTAATATTTTTATAGACATCGGGATGTTCATCTAGTGATTAGCGACATTTGTGTCTATTGATTAATTTGAAAGCTTTGTCTGTTTGTAAAAACTACTAAACTGATTGATATGAAATTTATCACAGAGTTAGTTAAGGTTAGAAAAAGTCGTGGTGGCCTAGTGGTTAAAGAGCCAGCCTCTCAAGTATGAGGGCGTGGGTTGGATTCCAGGTCAGGCAATTACAATGCAACTTTTCTAAGTTTGTACATAATATATACTTTCTAAGTATATCTTGGACACCAATGACTGTGTCTCGGATGGCAGTTAAACTGTAGGTCCCGACTGTCATTGAACTTCCTTGGCAGTCGTTACGGGTAGTCAGAAGCCAGTAAGTCTAACGCCAGTCTAACCAAGAGGTATTGGGTTGCCCGGGTAACTGGGTTGAGGAGGTCAGATAGGCAGTCGCTCCTTGTAAAACACTGGTGCTCAGCTAAATCCGGTTAGACTGGAAGCCGACCCCAACATAGTTGGGAAAAGGCTTGGGAGATGATGAGTTAGTTTAGGTGAGCTGGGGGATGAAAACCAAGGCTTACCCCAGCCCTGGCACACCAAGGAACAAAAGTAAGCGAAAGTCTAACATTGTATGTATATTGGGGAGCCAACTCATTTAGGTTTTAATGTACTCTGAAGTCAGCAATCTCACCTGGACTAATTCCTAGGGAAGAACAGAACCTAGTTTTAGTATAAAGAAGATTACTGATCTTCTAAGTCTTTTATATCCCCCAAAGAATAGTTAAACGATCAAATTCACAATCCGAGTCCTATATTAAGTTTGCAAATGAGCTCGTAGCTGAAACTTGTGCAATACGGAGATACAGGCAACTTACGAGCGTGGACCTAGCTTAGTTTTCGATTTGGCAAGCAGCGCGCCAATATTGTTCGGTTCGCGACCATTCCTACAGTATGTTATGGCATTTTTATTAGTTATATCATTTTGAAAATATTGGGGCGTGGTTTTTTTTTTATTTTGGTTTGCGAGGGTTTTTGGATGAATTGTTATTTAAAATAGCTGATCCGGTAGTTTTTCTTTCATAAGAATCTTCTAGTGAGAATAACAGATACTTACAACAAAAAAAGTGCAATAGGTCTAGGTGTTAATGCGTGATGGCATGACCAAGGTAAATAGGGATTCATTTTGATATTATATTATAGACAATGAAAAAAAAATATGGACATGTTAGGTAAGTGAAGAGTCAATAAGAAGAGTGATGGCCTAGTTGTCCACTCACCTAAGCTGCTTCTGCAGCTAGACAAAATGAAACATACAATCGATAAATTCTCTTTATTATCTAGCTCAATTTAAAATACCCGCATCATGTATATGTACAGACGCCAGCACATCAAGCTACCCGAAACTGACAAGTTTTCCCAATCAACATACGTCAGCAATAAAGATGATAATCTAGCTTGATATGTGACCTATGCGTGTAAATCCATGTAAAGCAGACAGTAACAAAACCCCTTTTTTCATCATGCCCACTGATAAGATTAGCAGGTCATCCATTAACCATCCAAATGCACTAGACTTAATACCATCACCTCCATCCACTTCCAAATTTAACCCTTCGACTGGTCATATAATTAGTCCAATGAGGGGAGAGCGGGTTATTTCATAATCTACGGCAACCCCCCACTGCAGACGAATCAACGTTGCACAATCCCGGCGATAGAATTTTATGAGACCCCCGGATGCAGCGTGGTAAGCAGTAGTCGTAAATAGTTGCGAGTATAAGGTTTTACTGGAAGGGACAAGTATTTTTTTGCAAAGGTTGGTTAAAAATTGACAAAGTTATAAAATCTAAATTAAGAATAGCAACACACATTATTAAGTACAGCTTAAGTTATAAACATAGGTACACAGATTGCTAAAACATAACTCTAGTTATCTCCGTTGCTGTAACTACAAGAAATTTACAGCAAGATTAGACAAGTCTCGAAAAAGACAGAGAATTAGTCAAAACTAGGTACCAAAAATATGTCACAAAGAAATTTATTGTAAAGAACTGTATCTCCATCAAGGCTAAAGGTCATAAGATCAACAAAAACTACAAGGACGCATAAAAAAAATTGTAACAAAATAATTACTATACAAGTATACTAAAGACTAAAAAGAAACCACATACTTTGAGTAGACAGTGGGCAATGGCCTACTGCTCTTTAAAATATTATTTTCTTCAACATATCTGATTATAGTCTAACGACTGATTGCAGACAAAGAACATTAAAAAAAATACAAGTATACAACCACGCTCGCATCGTTTCCAGTTAAATAAATATCTGTGTGCAACACATTAATGCACTACGACTGTACGTAACTATTACGGGCGTGAGTTGTGGATTTGTTTTGCCGGTCAGATAGTTGAAAATATGAAAATGAGTTTCAAGTTCCACTGAAGACGTGAGGCGACATCAAATCTTATGTACTAAACAACTTTTGTATTAATTTTACGTACTTGCGTCTGGTTACTTAGTGATGGTTTTGGTGTACTGTAGTTTTTATGCTTTAGTGTTCATAATGGGGTGTATGATTTTGTGAGATAAGTGATATTTTGATTATTATCGCTATGTTGAATTAAGAGAGTAAGCGAAGCCGTTTAGGGACTGCTTCAAGCAGTTGAGATAGACTGCTTGAAGCCGCGACCGCGCAGTGAACTAGCTAACTAGTTATTTATTCGCTGCCGCAATTGTTACAGATCGAGCCGAGCAGATTGACTGCGCTAGAGCAGTCGACTCGATGAGGAGATTTTGTTTGATGCTAGTTACCAATTATGTTTTTATTTTTGTGAGTATTTACTAATAGTTAGTAATTAAGAAGCTTATGATGTCGTGAACTAAATTGAGTCCTAGTTTAAAAAAGTTGTCCTCATACCTAGAATATATTAAAAAAATGGAATGAATAAAATGATAACAAAAATATTCATAGCTATTTCTCGTTACATGTAAACATAAACTTACATAATATCGCATCCTTATCTACAATAATTCTGTAAAGCAATCTTGTAAGTTCAGTAAGCAACTCAAAAGTTGAACAGTCTTGTAGAAATATAAAAGATGGCTGAGTGAAGACTGCGGGGTGACATGATACGTACAAAAGGCAGCAGATTGCACCTCCCTCCCCTCTCTTAAGGGGAAACTTAGCTCTTTATTGTACCTCCTGTTTTTGTTCGTAGATTATGGTATATGGGTGTTGTAAACTGGGGATTTTTTCTTCTTAGAAATATTTTTGCACTGAATTAGCTTCGGTTTGTAATATCTATTAACGTTACTATGTGTAAAGATCCCAGCACATCAATCTTCCTCAATCTTTCTAGTTTTTTAATCGAATTTCAACCTTATCATAATACCGGAAGGTTAATATTCGATTGGTATAATTTGACAGATTAATGACCTGCTTTTTATCCTTTTGTATGATTGATTTAGTAAAACTTTTTCGGCTTTTTACTGAAGTAATCAATAACCTAAACTAGATGTCAAAAGTTCTTCATCGTCTGCCTTACTAACGTCCCGCTGTTGGGCACAAGCCTCCTCTCTCACGGGCAAGGATTGAAAGTTAAGTGTTTATCGTGATCGTAAAGAATTAAGTAGTTATACCAACAAAACACAAAAGTAATTCAAAAAACTTAAATTGAATCTTGAAAAATATCCTTCAAGCAACCAGCATCCCCTTAAGAGTTGCAGCGGATTTCAAGACGGACGGACGGACAGCGGGTGCAGGTAAAGGGGTCAAACGCCATCGATCGGGGTCCGACCCCACCCGTAATCATACCCCACTTGTTTATTTTATATTGGACATGTCAGCGCTGTGTGTGATGTTTCTTTAGTTTTGTTCTAGTGCTAAGAAAATGTGGGATATGTTTGGTTTGGTATGAAATTTTGTGTTGGCTATGACCATGTCACATGTTATATGAGATTATTTGTGTCTTTGGTTTATGTTAAGGATTTGTAACTATGAAGGGTGTGTCGCCATTTTTAACACGTTAATTCAGGGGTGATTCAAGGTTACATTTTAGTATTAAATAAATATCAGTTATGCTGGACCAGATTAATATTTTTGTAAAATAAACAATTAATGCATCACTTCTTTAAATCATACAGGGATGTAAGTGGTTCCTGTTTGCGTTGATAGACTGTTTGGTTGTGTTGGCTCAACTTTATACATGAGAATGGTCCTTTTGTGATGGCTGCTCGCAAGAGTTACCGCGATCTTGGCACACAGGGACCTCCAGAAGGAACATAGTGGGTTTGAGTCAATAAGTCCTTCCAGCTGCACCCAGAGCGGGAGGAGTTATTTAAAGATTTCCGACGAAAACAAATGTCCTGCGTGCGTCCTACGTCCTGCGTGCGTCCTACGTCCTGCGTGAGATTTGCGAGTCTATCAAATAATACTAGATATTAGCATACAACTTTGCTTAACTGGATATAACTTTGCGGTAATAAGTAAACCTTTATCTGGCAAATTCTTTGTCGGTGCTATAAGCTTGTATTACTCTTTGTGAAATATCAGGTTTGATGGCCTAAAATTCCAACACTTAGGTAGCTTTATTCTACTCTAAATTACAGGTGCACATTCACAAGTCCCCGTTGACTTGCGGTGTTGCTGCAGCGCATACAACGACGCCTCAAAGAGACCAGGCACGACTTAACACCTTACTCGAGCAGCAGTGAATGTTTAATAGCGGTCACTTTGTCAAGACACGCTCTCGTGGGCTTTTTGAAAACTGACTGTGGGTGTGTTTCCATTGTTAGACTTATTTTGGACTTTGGACTCTCATAAGACAGAAATTTGTTAATGGATGCACTTACTATAGTAGCAAATTAGTCTAGGAGAATTTTATATCAAATACTTTTAAGGATATCCAAATTAGAGTGCAGCTGATAAATATAGTAACTTGAAAGGTGTTTTTAGACAGTAAATTTAACATCATCTATGTAAGTATACGGTTCAAGAAAGATAACTCTTTATTTTTTTTTAGCTTAGTACAGTTTATGCTGGGCTTTGTATAGGTTTCCTCGTATCGTGAGATTTTGGAAACGTTCCCAGCAAGTGCATGCACGAAGTGCGTCGCGACCACACGGACTGTCTTACCCCTTTATGCAGGTCCCCTCAATACAAGCGCTGCATATTTTAACCTTACCTCGACCGCAGCCCGCTTCGTAAACGCTATCTGCTTTTGACTTCACAAACATAACTTTACCGTAGCGAGAGCCGATGTCATTCCATTTTCATTTGTATCTTCGTCGCGGTAAGAGGTGGCCGTCGCTTTTGTGTGTGCAAATAGTATTTGGCAGGTGAGTAAAAGCAAAGTCATTGGTCGCGCTTGAGATATTAGCAGCCTCAGTCCTCCAGATGGGTGCATTTACGTGGAGATATTTCCGATTTGATAGCCTTTGAGGCGGCGTGAATTCTGAATGAGTTTGGCTTCGGCTTGCTTTTGATTTAGGTGTCGTGGGTGCCACTGGGAATAAGACGGTAAATTTTTTAGAAATAAATTTTCTGAAAATGTTATTTTACAGCTGTTTATTTGGTTCAGATAAGTTTCAATTTCGATCAAAAGGACTGAATCTTCTACTGAAATGAATTTGAAATGAAATATACCTGGAAGCTCAAGAAATTAATCTTACTAAATAATTATTTTGCCAGAAATTGTTTTACAAAAGATATTACAGGAACAATACGGTTACATGACTACAATGACGATAATTCGATCTTGATATTTAAATTACAATAAGTTGTTCCTCCATCCTTCTCCGTATGAGAAGAGGCCTGTGCCCAGTGGGACAGTAAAAAAAGGCTCATCATGAAGTTGTAATGGCTGAGAGTGAATCACAAACCAATGAATGATTATAAAATGAACTTAAACTAATTTGACTGACATCGAAAGGCATACATTCTTTCTTGCTGAAAGCTAACAAGGAATTATTGAATTAACATTATTGAAACTGTCCGTTATAGCAAAAATACTTAAGTACATCGCCTTTATATATTTTTCAGATATGAAGTCTTAATTTTTCAGACCTCAATTTGAATAAAAATATTATAGATTGTTCTAATTTTGTATTTCCTTTCACACACACACCCATATTGGCAGATATAATTCTTAACTCAATATTATACACATCCAACTTTATATGTACATATATACTCCCAGAACTCCCATCAGATAATTCAGCAAAAATCCCCTCTCTCATATATGTTGGCCACATCAACACGAAAACTAACCATTGTTCTTACGACAAGCTGCCACTGTTGCAGCCAGCAGCTGTCACAGTTGTGACGTCACTGTATTTTTGTCAACCAACCCTGTTGCATAGTGGGCTTTTAATAGGTTCGTATATATTTGGAAAAAGATGACTTTATGTTGTGATGCTTAATTAGTGAAAAGTTATATTTTACATAATATTTTTGATTCAATTTGCGGTGGCATAAAACTTATAGTTAAGTTATTTTATTCATTGCTTGAATATACTTCACATTCTGAAAGAAACAGAACACGCCAAAAAAAATACCATGTATAGACACTAGCATATCAAGCTACTCGAAACTGACAAATTTTCTCAATAAACCTTGAACCATATGCGTCAGCGATGAAGTTGATTATTTTTAAATCTACAGATTGAGGTAGGTTGATGTGCTGGCGTCTGTACAATACATACATATTTGTAATAGTATAGTATTCCATTCATTTGTATTTTGTTAAAATAGTAGTTTTCATAATTTAATATTTAATATAAGGATTTATATACCGTACATGAACGAATATTTTACACTAAAGTAAACCTTATGACATAATATAAATAAGACACAAAATATATAACCCAGCCAGTACATATCACAAGTTAGTCGGCAGACAGCGTCACGCGTCGCTGATAATTCGCGCTACAGCTGAAAATGAGCTGCATATCACTGGCTATCCTGCGAATGTAGAGGGTGTGCACAATTTGGATGCAAATATTTTTTCTGTAATAAATAGATGGCATACGTATTCATTTATTAAGCTTACCGTTACATTTTAGAATGTTGAACTATAAATAAAAAACATTTACCAATATAAAAACAGTATCCCATCGACACCGGGAACATGCTACCGTCGGTCAGGGCTCCAAGAATATTCATTATGAAAGAAGATAACGGAGCTCCAAGATAAAATTAAATAAATATTAATTAACTCATCAGTATTTTTATTTTGGTTTGGATATCTGAAAATTTAAAAGTAAAAAAAATTATCAATCAAAAATTGAATATTGAATTCTCCAGCAAGTTTTGCCTCTTTGAAGATAGCATTGAGATGAAAAAATGCAACTGCATGCAATCTACAGACACGATGTGCCAACCCTAAATAACAGCCATAAAGGCATGATAATAATAATTAAATATTCCCAATTCTCAGTGACAACAAAAACGAAGCAAAAAAACATGTTAACATTTTTCACACAACCTGTAGAACCTCCTTAGCATTGCTAGACAGAAGAGCGCAGGCGTAAAAATTAAAATAAACAATGCCAACACTCGTCCCATACCCCGAGGCCGGTCGTATTAAAGCTTTTGTCCTAAGATTAGCTGTTAAGAAAGCCTTAATACAAGCTATGTCAGAATCTCTGTAGTAGGAAATTAGCGGGGTTCTGTGAAAAACTTTTGTTGCTGTGTTTTCAAATCTTAGAGCATACAACTTACCGGATACGCCATTGCTGTGCCTTTCCTTCTGCCAAAGGTATGAGAACTTCGTTTATACTCGTAAGTACATACATGTGTGCGTGAATTTTGATAATAATACCGTGTGCGTACATAAAGATCATCATCGATATTGCATGAGTGAGCCTAACACTGTTTTTTGCCTTTCCCGCGTGGAAATTGGCAGACTTACAGTCGAGAGATTTGTACTCATGGCGGTTCCATTTGTTTAAATGCTCCAAGTTTCAAATGGGTAACTATGAGGAATGAAGTAGTGCTAAGAGTTGATGGTTAGTGTTTTGTTTTAATGTGTCCTCTATTGTCTCACTGTCGGCGGTATTTTTTAGGTATAGTTGTGTTTTGTTGTTGGGATTTGAATTTGGAATTGCTGATTGGCTTTATGAAGATTTGCTTTTAGTCAAAACTTTTTTTAGAAGGTGCTGTATACAAGTGCGTTGTTCGCAAAAGTTACTGCAATTGTTGCTCACCAAGACTTCAAGTAGGGACAAAGTTTGTTTAAGCCAGTAAGAGTCTGACACTCGCTGCAGCTGCACCAACTTCGGGAGGGGTTGTCATTAGATGATTTTTCAAGAAAACTTAACAGTAACTCTTGCGAACAACCCACCGCCACGGCAGAAATCCGTGACCCTTAGCTTGCCAGTCCGCCGCGGCGACGTGGTTACCATTACGTCAACGGGGTCGTCATGAAGGTAATGTTTTTGTGGAAATTCAAAATTATAGGAATACTTACTTGGTGAATCCGTTCTGATGGGACACAAATCCAACCTTCTGAAACTTCAATAGTAAATAGGGTTCTGATAATTTATCTTGTTCTAACTTATGATGTTTTACCTACTGCGACCCTGGAACAAACACTTGACCTTATTAAATAATAAAATAATGTTACATATTAAAAAAAAATACTCGAGATAATTAATTAGATGATGCGATGCGACTGCGCAATCGTACCGTCGTAAAACACTTAACTAGTAAAAGACGACATTCAATATTTGCCTTGAGAAATAATTAAATTTGTAATATCCCAAAGTGTTGGTAGAGGCCAAGTTATAATTATGTAAATCATCATGAAATTAGGATCTTATTTTAGCAATTCGCTTATAAGAATAATTTATTCTAAACATAATAAAATATTCCTCACACATAAGCAGACCTTGAACTATGGGTACTAGACAACTGATAAATACATATACTTATATACTGTTTTTTCACATAATATTGTACATAGGAACACCCAGACTAAGTCAAACACCCATGTTCGTGCACACAAAATATGTTTGACTTATGCGGGAGTCGAATCTGCGGCGTTCGGCGAGGCACGCAATGCACGCAGATTCACTTAATACTGCGTCTTCTGGTCGTAACATAGTAACATCTTAAGACTATAGAAGAAGATTGTCTAATCCCTGCTTCAAATTGATGGCTAATTCGTTGTGAAAATCAGTACCAACTGAAAGATTAATCTTAGAAATCAGTAATTCATCATCTGCCTGCCTAGCCTTTTTTCGACTATGTCAGGGTCGGCTTCCAATGCAACCAAATGCAGCTTTTTACCAGTGTTTAACATGGAACGACTGACCTCCTCAACCCACTTGATTTAACCTGACTAACATGTGGCAAAACTGGTAATCAGACTTTATGGGTGCAGACTACCCGACTTCCAAATCCCTCCAAAACCCGACATCCTCGGACCGAAGAAATCAGTAAGTATCTTCCAAAAAAATACTAATCAACAAAACAACAATCTACAAAATCGCACAGTGGACAGACACTAAATTTCTCTAGCCAAAAAAAAAGACAACCAAAAAAAAATTATCTTAACATTTATCACAACGTAGAATTCCTTTTAAAAAGTAAATTCTTTTCTTTAGCATCGATGGAAAGAACAGCGAAAGAGAATTAATGCAAAACAAAAGTCTCGCTATCTGGATGGTGGGCGGAGTGCCGGCACTAAATTACTCGATGGGCGTCAACCCACCGCCATGTATCAATCAGACTGGCCTAGATTTATGGGACAGTTCACTTCGGAATCGTTAGCCTCCGCGACGAAAATGTGTTACTGTTATCCTGTGTCTTCCGACTTTTCTCTTTTTTCCGAGGGGTGGGGTGTTGCGTTTATCTAGACTTACAAAGTACCAGTCGGGTGATTGTGCGAGTTGTAATTTTTGGTAAACGTTGTTATTTGGTACGGAGGTTTTATATCAATAATACGTTTTAGGATTAGATTTTTGTTTTAGGATTGCACTGATTCTGAGAAATGCAGGACGAATTAAAGGTTATTTTTTTTAATTCACAACTGCATAAATATCTTATCATTAACTTCGATATAGCTAGATGTAAAGTAAAAAAAAAACACTTCGATGCAAAATCGAAAAAAATCATGAAAAGGTATACTACAAAAATACAAAAAAAAAAAAACAGTCAAAAATCCTTGCACAATAGCAACAATATTAAAATACAATAAAAATAAATACATTTATAAAATTAACGTTTTCCAGTACGTCGTGTGTCGCCATCAGCATTGATGCTTGTGTCCCATCCTTTGTACGCGTGAAGCACTGTGCTCTTGTCATGTTGACATAAATGGAAAAAATGCGAATGGACGCCACAGTGGGGCTAATTTCCTTTTCAATGTTCGTGTCCATGTGTCCATGTCAGTCCGGCTTGATGTCGCTGCCAGCTATTTCAAGCTTTGATGTTGTTTTTGATGGTAATTAATTAAGTTTTTAATTTTTTTGGAGGTACGATTTTTTATGAGGGTAATTATGTATTTTTTGTGTGTTGGTGTCTTTTTTATTAAATTGGGTTGTTGACTCCTGTTTTTTTTTATTGGTTTGTGCTATCAGACTCTTCTGAACATTTTTCTATCTTCAGTGTGCATTACTATTGTGCGTCCAATAGAAATAATTCTTAATTTAGAAAAACTGATCAACATTAACAATCATGTAAAAATTACAATGGAAATTTCTAAAAAGTAAAAAAACGATACACGTTTCCAATTTAATTTACCACGATCTCTTGTGATAGCCGTGGTGGCCTAGTGGTTAAAGCACCAGCCTTTCGAGTATGAGGGTGCGGGTTCGATTTCAGATCAGGCAAGTACCAATGTAACTTTTCTAAGTTATACGTACTTTCTAAATTTATCTTGGACATCAATGTCTGGGGAAGGAAAACATCTCGAGGAAACCTGGTCTTCAACCTATAAAGTCTGAAATCACCAACCCGCATTGAGCAAGCGTGGTGATTAACGCTCTTTCTCCGTGGGAGAGAAGGCCTGTGCCCAGCAGTGGGATGATAAAAAGGCTGTGATGATGATGATGATGATTTCTTGAAAAATAATCAAAAGGATATATCAAAGACATTTATTTGTACATCTGTCCTACCATCTTCAAGAACACAGGCATTCAATAAATTCGAAAAAAAAGGGCTCGTTACTTAATTATCCCAAACGAAATACAAAAAAAAATACAAACGATAATCACCAAATCTAGTAAAAAAAGATAGAATTACTGAATAAAATAAATAAAAAAAAACATCAAAATCGGTACAGTCGCGACCCAAGTCACATACACCTCCTTCGTACGAGTTACGATCGACACGCGTAGCTGTAACGATACGATTGCGTAAACACACTACAACTCACACCTGCTCGGTGTTTACGAGTTTGTGCTCGACTGTACGCGAATTTATGCGCCGTTGTTACTTTATTTTGCTTTATTGTACGCGTTTATTGAATGATTGCTTGTTAATTGTGATTAATTTTCGTGACAATTTTTTTTTATTAATTTTAAATTGTCTCTTGCTTTGTTCCTCTAACTACATGTGAAAAACTAAGGCCTAATCGTATTTTTCTTTTTATTTAAAAGAAAAAAAAAATCATTTTTATACACTCCTTTTCTTGTTTGTTTGTCGTTGCGGTTAGATTTTTGCAGCAAAATTTTGTTAATACTAAAGAATTCTAAAATTCTAGTTTTGTACAACTAGTTTACATATGGATGCATAAAAGCAAATATTTGTTAGAAGAACTAGTCGTAATGATTATGTATTTTGGTTAAATCGTACAAAGCAGCTTTTCTTTCTATAAAACACAAGGAGACAGTGTAAAAACAAAATAAAACCGAGCACAAAGTACAAGACTAATCTTTACCACCGTGAGACTACTTTCAACTCCGCCATTAAAGTACCAAAAAAATAAAAATTAATAAAAATGCAAATTTCAAGTTTAATTCAACGG
Source organism: Heliothis peltigera (assembly GCA_958496145.1). Taxonomy (NCBI): domain Eukaryota; kingdom Metazoa; phylum Arthropoda; class Insecta; order Lepidoptera; family Noctuidae; genus Heliothis; species Heliothis peltigera. The sequence goes on along the minus strand of OY292326.1, from coordinate 920,387 downwards.
TCCGATTAGCCTCCTTGAGAGTACACTGACGTAGATAACCGACAGCGCTGAGGTACAGTCGCGTAGATAAGCGGCTTTCATTACTGGCGTGTCGCGGCGACAATGGATTGCGACAACAAATCTCGTCTCTGAGTTATTTGTTGCTTCTGAGGTTATGTCGGGGACTGTACCTGTTATTGATGCTTTTGTACTTGATTGTAGTGCAGCAAGGGTAGAAAGTCAACCCAAAGGCAAGGATAATTAAATCAGTGACCTTAAAGATTTCCTTCCACGTATGTTTGAAAATTAAATGGTCTATCATTATATGCATCGTGTCTTCAAATGTATCAATTAAATGATGCGAGTTCCAAAATTTCTTGAAAAGTAAGTTAATTTGAAGTAGTCAAAAAAGCTGATGTTAAATGTAAGGTGTTATAAAAATATTTGCCACGGCTTTAATGGGATGTATTATTGTGTGTATACCCCGGAACAGGTAATTCAAGTTGAGAAAATAAAGTATTCAAATTAACATTCGCTTTACTATGCATAACGTGGATCACAATTTATGAGTACATGTTTTTGTATGAAAGAAAAATTATAAATTGTCATTAACTTATCTTCACTATTTCTAATCCATAAACACAATACTACCTCCCAAAGCCGTGTCGGATATTTTTATAATACATTACATACACTGCAATAATGAAGGTCTAAGATATCGGTCATCGGTTAATCTCTTAGATAGCTGTACCGAATCAGAAAACTTGTACAATCTATTAACGGATGTTTTCCAAACTGAACGCTAAATTTATTTAATGCAGCCGTAAAACTAATAATTACACAGTTAATTTCAAAAGATTAAGATTGAGAAGTAGATGTTCTATTTATTATTTTTTAACTAAAAGATGTAGTAAACTATTATATTTAAAGCTCAGTCTAGATATTTATTATACCTAAACTTAAGACTGTTTTAGAACATTGCAGCCAGTCGGAAATAACTAAAATCAATTTAATTTCACTCAAACACGACACAGTAATGTAAACATATCTGCCTTTTATAACCTCTACTTTACGATGACACCAAAGTAAACTGCGCTTGCGCATCTCGCATACTACGTAAACTTTTACGCTTCGGGAAGTTAGAAGATAAAGACTTTTTCAGCCGACTACCAAAGAATAAGGATAGCAGGTATTTTTCCAAAATTCTTGAAATGATTTGGACCTTTTTAATATAGAACGGCTTTACCACCAATGTGTTAGTACCTACCAGAGTACCTTGTTCTGGATGTCATTATGGGATTCTCCTCTCAGGACCTCTAGTAAACTTGAAGACTTATGTGATTGAAGTGAAACCTAAATGGTATTGAAAGTAGTCCATCCGCCGTGTGTGTGAAGTGTAAGACACCATGGACGCCGGGTGTCAAGAAACCACTCGTGGCTACCGTAGGTGCGGGGGTGAGCTTTGGCCCATATCGGTAGCGCATTTTGTTCCAAGCGATACTCAAAGAACAGTCAGCAAATAAGCATAATGGGTCCCTTGGTGTAAAAGCCTGCTGGAGCAGCGGGATTATTTCAAACAGTTACCTCAGCCCTGAAAGAACAAAGATGTGGTTTACTAACCAGAGCTGAGGCTGAGGGTTTCTAAGAAAGGGTGGTTAGTGAATCTGCCTGCCACGCTATAGGTCGCGGGTTCGATTCCCGCATAAGTCAAACATTTGTGTGCATGAACATGGGTGTTTGACTTGGTCTGGGTGTTTCTATGTATAATATGTATGTATTTACAAAAGAAAAGTATATAAGTATGTTTATCAGTTGTCTAGTACCCATAGTACAAGCTCTGCTTAGTTTGGGACTAGACGACGTTGTGTGAATGTGTGAGGGATATTATATATTATAAAATTATAAATCAGGGAAAGTCTGACACTCTCTCCCGCTTCGGGAGAAGTCTGTTGTAGAATTCATATTAAAAAAAAGCAGCTAGGAAAACACATAGCAAGTTACGTCCCACCGTTGTTCTTCACGTATGTTTTGACACATTAACGATATATTACTCGATCCAGTAAACGTTCGGTGATGTACGGCGCACCGCACAGTGGGCAACACAGGTGATTCTCTGGAAACACCAATAAAATACAATGGTTGCGTCAATATCAATGTTTGCATACATCAATGACTCATTTATTGTATCTTGCACTCTGTGCAAGTAAAATTTTAAATGTTTTTTTTTTTAGTTTGTTTTAATTGTGATTAATCTTTGGCTCAACTGGTTTATTGTTGCAGTGATCAATATTGTTTTTTTTTCTGTTATGGTAGAATGTTTTTTCAGTGAGATTACGTGATTTTTTAAACCTGTACGTCTGGTAATAGAATTTTGTGGTTTTAATCAGATCAAAATGAAAATTGTAATATTATATTTATTCCATTTCATTGATTCAACGTGTCATGATAACAATCGTCCCTCAGCTCTAATGTCAACGTAAATGGTTGGAATCTAAAGTTTTTTTTAAATATTAAATAAACCTGTCTTATTTTTGTAATTACAGGTCTATCATTAGGTATCTATACCTACATTGTATGTTAGATATTTTTTTATTTGATTGTCGTTTGTTTTTTATTTATTTATCAGACAAACTAGCTTCTGCCAGCGGTTTCACCCGCGTCTCGTGGGAACTAATTCATGCACTCGGCCTTCCTCGATCAAGGGTATATATAACACTGATGAAAAGTACAGATGCCAGCACATCAGGCTACTACAATCTGTCAAATATCTTTAATAGATTTTCAACTTTATCGCTCAAGCATTATGGTCCAAAGTTGATTGGGAAGATTTGACAGATTCGGGTAGCCTGATGTGCAGGCGTCTGTACCTGTAATCAGAGCAATCAAGCAAACAAACAAAAACCTCTTCAGCTTTATAACATTAGTAGGTATAGATATATACCAGAAATTTTATACTAGATATAATATGTATTTCATAACGATAACTTCAATAACAAAAAGCCTGAATTATTCCTCATTATGTTATTGCATACAACCTCCTTTTGTAGTCAATTAAAACAAGCAGTAATTTGTCGATGTTGCCACACTCTAATAAATCTGTTATACTACTAACTGTGTGAGAAGTGATAGTGTGTTGAATTGAATGTACATTCACAATAGGTAATATATTTTACCTCTTACCCAGGTATTGGCAACATTTTTGTTAGTTAGAACCAATTAAAAAAAATTTAAAGCACAGTGCTACCCAAACTGTCAAATTTTCCCAATCAACTTTGAATGGTTTAGCGATAAAGTAGAAAATCTAATTAAGCAAGTTGACAAATTGTGGTAGCTTGATGTGATGGCCACATTTAAATTGTTTTAAAATGTTATCACGATTTTATTTTATTAGTCGTTCTGTAGTTGAAACTATGGTCTAAGCTCCTTAATGTATTCCAGTCCGTTTATCCTCAAAGAAGTTATTTATTTAAATAAATTCACGTAAACTTTCACAATCTACCTAGAAAGCTAGAAATGTATTTTATTGTACCTATTATGTATTAAATAATGTTTCTGTTTGATTTGTTTAAATTGGCCAATAAATTGTTATGATGTCATCACTATAATATTATCAAAAGCGCACAATCAAAAAAATATTTCCCCCCTTTTTATTAACGGACTTTCCAAAAAGGAGGAGGTACTCATTTCGACATACATAATAATATGTATATACATATATTTTTCTTTTTTTTATTAGTGATGATACTTACTTATACTAAGTTTTATATTTACATAATTAACTTTACCTATAAGCAAACTACAAAATGGAATGTTAAATCAATGTTCACGACCCCTGCTCTTACATAACTTTATTTCATATTGTTTTACTAAGTAAAGTTTTGATTCACTTGATTGATGGGTACTATTCAGATTCATCTGTCTGTCTGTAATGACACGTTGGAATCAATTTTTGTAATACGTAAAAAGGGGTTATGTTTTCAAAGTAGTTTACTAAAATATATCAAGGCTTATAAGGCTTGTGATGCAATGTGAGATGAGAGACTAATTTTTGAAAATTTTTCAGTTTTAGGTTGAAGAATTTGTAGTGCTTCATTTTGATAAAATATTTACATATGTTCTCTGGTCCGGTCCTACTTTATGTATTGCTATTAATATGGTAACTAATTAACAGCCGTACGGGTCGATCCATCATGATGTCAAGCAACACTTGGTCCGTGGATGGGTAACCATTTTGTCATGATGAGTACCTCTACATTTCGGAAGGCAAGTTAAATCTGTGAGTCTCGGCTGTTATTTGAAAATCTTTAGCACTCGTTACGGGTAGTCAGAAGCCAGAAAGTCGGACAACCAGTCTTACCAAGGAGTATCGCGTTCCCCGCGGAACTGGGTTGAGAAGCTCAGATAGACAGTCGCTCCTTGTACTCATTGGTATTCAGCTGTATCCGGTTCAGACTGGTAGCAGACCTCAACATAGTTTGGGAAAACTCTTAGCAGATGATAAAATATAATTCATAATCAATCTTTTGCCTTCTCTGTAATGAGTTGTGATGGTCCTTAAACTTAAGCTGATGAGTTTTAGTACCAGATTTTTTTAAAGATTGACTATACCATCTTAGGTACTTTCTGTTGAGAAAACTTTGTTCCTTTTTTGAGAAGTTTACGAGTAAATAATTAAACTCACAATTTAAAAAAAAATGCGATTGCCTGCACCACATTAAATTGCGTTACTAAAATAATTTCTATCGCCATCATGAATCCTGTACTGACCAATAATTTGACATAAATATGTTAAAGACTTGGCAAGCCTTTGTAAACGTGAGACGAATGGCTTCACGAGTTCATGAAGAGCGCGCAGATGCTGGCCCGCCCACCAGCTAATTCTGTTAACTATGACGCCTTCTGAATTTTGAGGAGGTATCTTCATATGAGGTTTGAGGGTGAACTCATCTTTGGTGTTATAAAGTAATCATTATTTACTCTTTTTTCTAATAGAGTATTTAGTAAATTATATTTTAAAACGAATGAGTTTGTTTGCTTGAACGCGCTAATCTCAAGAACTATGGGACCGTTTTAAAGAATGTGCTTTCAGTTTTAAAATAGCCCATTTTAACTGATAAACCGAAAAGCTTTAAATTTTGTGAAATGTCAAACAACAAATTGTTTGACATCTTTTAAAATTTCTAAAATATCATCTAGGTGCTGTGTTTATAGTGCATTGTGACTAGTGCTTTTAGGAAACAACCATGCATTGAAAAATAGTGCATCAATATTTAAAGTAGCTAAATCATCCACAGTTTAAAAATGTTACACAAATTTAAAATGCACATCAAAAATTTAAAGAAACGTACTCAAATATAATTTGAAATAACAAGTAATTAATTAAGTAAAGTTCAACAAAAACTCCGTTTGAACAGAGTTGTCATGTTAAAATATAACTGACGGCAGTTTTGTTCTATTTATTTTTATTCCGCCTCTAAAACCCCGGCTGGCCGAACGTTTTCAGATACAAGTGACAATTCACGCCAATTCGTTTGCGAAGGGCGTCTCTCACACCGCTGTGTAATGTAATACAAAAATGATGTAGAAGATTGTTTTTTTTTATGTAAGCATGATTATAAAATTCCTTTAAAATTAATTTATAGATATGAAGTCGTGGTGGCCTATTGGTTAAAGCACCAGCCAGTATGAAGGTGCGGGTTCGATTCCAGATCAGGCAAGTACCAATGTAATTTTTTTAAGTTATATGTACTTTCTAAGTTTATCTTGGACTTTATTGGAGTCATCTCGAGGAAACCTGGACTAAAAAAGTTTGTAATCACCAACCTGCATTGAGCAAGCGTAGTGAATATCGCCTAATCCTTCTCCGTGGGAGAGGAGGCCTGTGCTCAGCAGTGGGACGATAAAAAGGCTGTGATGATAGACATACCAATAAACAAAACTTTAAAAAACAATTTAGCAAATTATTTTTAAAGCCTTTCATACAATTATTTAATTAAAAAATATCATCATTACAGCAAAATAATTGCTAATAAATAAAACTGCAATTAAAAATTACAAAACTATAACTGTTTGCTGTCTTTATTAGGTACCATCATCGTATAATTTGCAACAGATAATTTAATCGCCCATATTTGACCGACAGATATGTGAGAATGCTAAATAAGTACGATATTAAAATTTATTACGGCAATTTGTCGAATTCTTAATTTGTCGACGGCCGAATTCCTTTGCGCTATGTTAAACTGTTGCTTTTAAACGTTTTGAAAAGTAGAAAGTATTTTTTTTAGTCTTATATGGATAGATAGTTTTTAAATATTTTTTAAACAGTTCTTAGTTGTGATGGATGAGAAAGTAGGTAACGTTAGTTTTTATGTTGCATTTTATTTAATTAATCTATAACAGTTTCAAAAAAATATAATAAGTAACATAGTTAGGTTTATCCCAACACAAGTATCTTCGGATAACTTTCTGGGAAGCCCCAGCAACTTAATTGTACATTTTTTTTGTCAATAAACACATTTTTTTATAGTTTATTATTTTTATCGTGTTAAAAAAATACGTAAAATGTTTTATGTAACAAGGTAGCAAAAAAATAGACGGACGTTCGACACGTGTTTAAAATAATTTTGCATACATTTTTTTCTTTAAACACTTACACCACGGTGTAACAGACAGACATGTCCCCGACCAAAAAAAAAAGACGTTGACTTATTTACATTTTACATACAAACGCTATCCATTGGTCGTCAGTCAATCGACTTTCAGAATTTTATTTCTGTATACCAGACATGAATCCATGACTTTTCGATATAAACATTTTTTCACTCGATTTTACGAATCAAAGTCGTTGAAAAATTGACCTTTCGGCTCTAATTGGTTTATTGATAGTTTTTTTTTTATATAAAAAGCCGATGGTTTTTTTCCCCAATTGACGTTTGCATTTAAAAATGACAAGTGTTGTGAAGTTAAAAACGATTTTCTAGTTCCCGTGAGTAAAAATTGATTTGGTTAGCCAGTATTTTGAACATCGTTGCTCTCAAAATGTCGGTCTAATTTGTGGTTCAAATTTAAATATGCAAATTTTTGTCTGGTCTCTGTGGTTATAGAAATAGTTCGCTAAGTAAAGTTTATTTATATTATTTATTTCAAACATTGGTGCCATTGTCAAAATTGTTTATTATTTCGTAGACACCTTTACATAATATAAACTGTACTCAGATATTTCTCATTAAATGTCAAACTATAGCATCTAATATATTTAGAATCAAATTAATCAGCATATATGGATCTAAATAAATAAAAAATTGAAACCGATAATACCTACGTAAAGTATAACAGTAGAGACGCCAGCACATCAAGCTACTAACATCTGTCTTTCCTTTATAGATTTTCAAAAACACCTTAAAGAACCAATCATCACCTAACTCATTCATAACCCACATGACGACAAAAGCAATCCTATATCTGAGACACAATCAGTCACGATTCCAGAATGTTCTAGCGAAACTCCGCCTACCCCCTTATTAGACAAAAATACACATCTCAGCATGTTCGGACGCTGGGCCCGGGTTTAATTATCGGTCACTAAATTAAGTTGGGGCCCGTTTTGCTGCCTTGCAGTTCACTCGTGTTTTGTGAGAGCGCTGCGATTGCAATATAGGGGTTAAGAATGTCGAGGACTTTGGAACGAGGATGAGGATGGTGGGGTGAATGAATAGCCTTTTTTATTTAAGTTAAGAAAGTGTCTATTTTTTTTGTGATTCATTCTAAAAGAACCTTTGATTCTCTATGCAGATCGCCTTGCGGTCAAAGGAATAACAGAATTCGATATGAAAAAAAAAAAATCTAAAATGCTAAGAATAAAGAATGCTTATTTTCTTGCTCTCGTATTTTTAACTTTGTCTAAATATACCTTTAAATAATAAAAAATTCGCAATGCGCATGCTTTGTTTGGTTAGCGAAAAAAGGATATTAAAACGCTCAGTATACTCAAACAGTCGACAATTTGGGTAGGAGACCAAATGGTGTAAACTGTCCCTGTATACTGCATCTTTGGTTTGATCGTTGAATGGCGCAGCTGCTGAGCACGGGGTCTCGGGTACGATTCCAATGTTAATTTAGATGATTCCAAATCTTTGATTCACAACACAATAATTGTTAAATGTTATTAAATTTAATTGAACTTTGCGCCTTGCAACACTGGTACTACCATAGTCTAGTTTCCTTTTGCATGTTTGTCAATATATATATATTCTGTGACATCATAGTGACCGGGCGCGCTTTGTATAAGTTTTCACATTATTAATAAAGTTAAACATTACAATCAGTGATTATAATTTGCGCAAACCCATCAGGTTATGTGCTCAGAAAGCTCAGATAATCGAACATTACAAAATTCATAGTAATAACAGTGATAAAGAACATTACAAGTGTACATAACCTCAAATCAACAACGTGGTATTTTTTGTTCAGAACTTTGTAAAGTATTTCAATCTATACTGAGTGAATTCTTCAACGATGGCGACAAACAATCAACTGACATTAATTGAAAAGCTATCTGGTCGTGAAAATTATGTAACTTGGCGATTTGCAATGCAAACATACCTACAACATGAGGAGTTGTGGGACTGCATAGAATCTGACTCAGCAGTGGATCCGAAAAGAGATACCAAAGCAAAAACAAAAATCATACTTTCAGTTGATCCATGTAATTATGTGCACATTCAAGAAGCTAAAACCGCCAAAGAAGTATGGAACAGGCTGTCATCAACATTCGATGACTCTGGGCTGACACGCCGCGTTGGTCTGCTGCGTGACCTGTGCAATACGTCGCTAACGGGATGTCAAAATATAGAGGAGTATGTAAGCAAAATTATGAGCACCGCTCATAAGCTCAGAAACATTGGTTTTAAGGTTGACGACGAGTGGCTTGGCACACTACTACTCTCAGGTCTGCCAGATACCTACCAACCCATGATAATTGCCATAGAGAGCTCGGGCATGAAAATTACCTCAGATTCAGTTAAAGCAAAACTGTTACAAGATGTCAGACAATTGGACCATGAACCAAAAGCATTTACAGTCAACAACAAATCTCAGAAGAATGGTAAGAAGCAATTTAAAGGACCACGGTGCTACAGTTGCAACAAGTATGGACACAAAAGAACAGAATGTAAATCAAAACCAAAAGACATGCAACAAAAATCATCTTCTTCATATGCTGCTGTGTTCCTAGCTACAACTGCGCAGTGTGAAGCATGGTATGTGGATTCAGGTGCATCATCACACATGGTTAAAGACAAAAGTTTGCTTCAGAATGAAACTGCTACTGATATCAAGAATATAAGAGTAGCAGATAATAAGGTATTATCAGTGCAATGCTCAGGGCAAGTGAGCTTAAATACTTACAATGGAAATGGGCATGAAAACAAGGTACTGTTCACAAATGTGTTATATGTTCCAGAACTTGCGACTAACTTGCTCTCAGTTAGTCAGATTATTCGCAGTGGAGGCCAAGTAAGATTTGACAGGAACGGCTGTACTATTATGAACAACAAAAATCAGATAATAGCAACAGCTAGTATTATCAATAACATGTACCGGCTTAATATGCCTGGAGGAGGCTATGCATGCATGTCTGATATTGAAAATCAAGATATCTTCCTGTGGCACCAACGAATGGGACATCTCAATTTCAATAGTTTAAAGAAATTGCCTGAGAACACTGAGCATGTAAATTTTTCAACAAAGATGGAAAATCTGACATGTGTCACTTGTAAAGAAGGTAAGCAGACAAGACTACCATTTAAAAGTGAAGGGAACAAAGCAAAGGGTCTGCTTCATTTAGTTCATTCAGATATATGTGGCCCTATGGAAACACAAACATTAGGAGGTGCCAAATATTTTATCACATTTCTAGATGACTTTTCAAAGAAAATTTATGTATATTTTCTCCGGAACAAGTCTGATGCATTGGAAAAATTTAAAGAATTTAAACGTGAAGTAGAGAATCAACTTGATGCTCATATCAAAATGCTACGAACTGACAATGGCTCCGAATATGTCAACAGGAACTTCTCCGAATATTTAAAAGCTGAGGGTATCATACATCAAACGACCACGCCATATTCTCCTGAGCAGAATGGCACTGCGGAACGTATGAACAGAAGCCTTATTGAAAGAGCCAAATGTATGCTACTTAATGCCAATCTGCCAAAACAGTTTTGGGCCGATGCAGTACACACTGCTGCCTATGTAATAAATCGTTCGCCAACCAAGTCCCTATCATACAAGACACCTGAAGAAATGTGGTCCAGAGAAAAGCCAAATGTGAATCACATGCGTGTCTTTGGTTGTGAAGCGCTGGTACATTTACCTCATGAGAAACGCAGAAAATGGGATCCTAAAGCTCAGAAAATGATTTTCATTGGCTATTGTGATCACACCAAAGGCTATAGATTCATGATACCTAATACAAGAAAAGTAGTTAAAAGCAGAGACGCCACATTTCTAGAATCTACTGTCAAAAGAAATTATGTTCTGTTAAATTTGTCAGAAAAGAGTTCCACAAGTAATAATAATAGTACAGAAAATGACTCTGAAACTGAAGATAAAGACACCAGCACCAGTTCTTATGATACAGTATGCAATGAAGAATCTTCAGTCAGTGAGTATGAACCGGACACTAGCCTTGATTCTCCTCCAGTTAACCATATGACATTGAGACCCCGGAAAAATAGAGTTGTAAAAGTAAACCAAGATGAATTAGAAGAAAATAGTTACATGTGTCAACAAGACAACTCTCTAAATGTTCCAATTACTTATAAAGAAGCAATAAACTCAATTGATCAAGAGAAATGGAAGAAATCTATTAGTGAGGAGTTAGACGCTCACAAGAAAAACAATACCTGGTCATTAGTTGAAAAACCTGTAAACGCTAAAGTGATACAATGTAAATGGGTATTCCGAATAAAGGAGGAACCAACAGGACTAAGGTATAAATCACGTCTGTGTGCAAAAGGATTTGCACAAACGAAGGGTATTGATTACGATGAAACTTTTGCACCAACTGTTAGATACGATTCAATACGCTTGTTACTTTCAGTAGCCATACAAGATAATCTAAAGATCATTCAGCTAGATGTCAAAACAGCATTCCTGTATGGTGAACTCGAAGAGACCATATTTATGACACCACCTGAGGGACTGACTCATGAAGAAAATATGGTCTGTAAATTGAATAAATCTCTATATGGATTGAAACAAGCTCCGAGGTGCTGGAACAGTAAGTTTGACTCTGTACTCAAAAAGTTTGGTTTTGTCAACAGTAAAGCTGACCAATGTGTGTATATTGGTCTTGTTAATAAAAAGAAATGCTACTTATGTTTATATGTAGATGATGGACTGTTATTCACATCAGATGACTCAGCAATAAAAGAAATAACTGAAGATTTGAAATCCATATTTGAAATGAAAATAATAAGTAAACCTAGAAACTTTGTGGGTATGCAAATAGAACAACTCAATAAGTGCATATTTATACATCAGACTAAATACATAGAACGACTGCTAATCAAATTTAATATGATTGATGCCAATCCCAACAGCATTCCTGTAGATCTTCACATGAAGTTGTATAAAGAAAGAGAGGCTGATAGAGACATACCCTACCGAGAAGCAGTAGGCTCCTTGATGCACCTGGCCATTGTGAGTCGACCCGATATCATGTATGCCGTCAGTCTGGTGAGTCGTTTTCTCAATTGTTACAACCAATCTCATTGGAATGCGGTTAAGAAGATATTCAAATATTTAAAAGAAACAAAGGATTATGGACTATGTTACTCACAGAGCCCACAATCAGCAGATGTCACTGGTTACAGTGATTCTGATTATGCTAATGATTTGGATACTCGTCGATCAATCACTGGATATGTGTTTCTCAAAAATGGAGCAGCTGTAACATGGTCCAGTCAACGACAGCAAACAGTTGCTTTATCCACAACAGAGGCGGAATTCATGGCAGCCTGTGCTGCTACTAAAGAGACAATGTGGATCAAGCAATTTTTGAGTGATATTGACCAGTACAAACAGGACTTCATGTGCATTCACTTAGATAACCAAAGTGCTATAAGCGTCATCAAAAATGTCAATTTTCATAAAAGATGTAAACATATTGAGATAAAGTATCATTTTATTAAAGAAAAATATCACCAAAAGATTATTGTATTGAAGTATGTAAGTAGTGACAATCAGTTTGCAGATATTTTCACAAAGGCTTTGTCAAAAGATAAATTTAAATTTTTGAGAACTAAACTTGGCATGTATTCATATAAATCACTCACTTTATAATTCAGATAAATTATAAGTGTAATAATTACTCAAATGTTTGCTTATTGCTGTAAGGCTTAAATTCAGGAAGAGTGTTAAATGTTATTAAATTTAATTGAACTTTGCGCCTTGCAACACTGGTACTACCATAGTCTAGTTTCCTTTTGCATGTTTGTCAATATATATATATTCTGTGACATCATAGTGACCGGGCGCGCTTTGTATAAGTTTTCACATTATTAATAAAGTTAAACATTACAATCAGTGATTATAATTTGCGCAAACCCATCAATAATGTCCATATTCCCACATAAAAATAATGTATTTCGAAGTTCAATGTGAAGTTAATAACCGTTCTATTTCTCACGATGCAAGTCAATATTTTGTTTGAAAACAATCATTTACCGCAGACTCTGAGAATTTACTAAAACCTATAGAAGACACAATAGGGTTTTGTATAACAGAAAAACATTGCATTATGCGTAGTTTGAAGAATAAGTTCAAGGTTTTCTTGCTAAGACTGATGTTTTGAAGGGCTATTATAGCTTTTGAAACTTGAAAAAAATATAGTGACGAAGAGAACAAAGTAAGAAACAATAACAAAGGACTTACTATTTTATTGAATAATTATTTCTGCTTATAATAAAAACAAACAAAAAATAATAATTCATTTACAATAAATAAAAGTCATACAACAGTGCAATGAAATTCCAAATCCTTTGATCTTTCCAAAACTCAAAACCAAACTACTCATACAATTAATAAGCACGTGACACGTCACCGGCACGCGTATCGGAACGCCAGTACGCATCACACGCGATACGCCCCGGGACGATACGCCTCGGGGCATCTGCGGGATAGTACGACAAAACATCACCTCTATGCTCGACTGTACATACATACATCAAGCTTCATTGATATAGTGCTGGTTATTTTTTTAGTTTTTGAGTTAAAAATCTTAGACTTTTGTTTGGACAGTGGTCAAATCAAAATTGACTGACGGAAAAATTACAACATTGTGAAGAAAAAAATATGTGACGTATGGTTTGGCTATATGGTTAAGCAACACACAGCGCGATCGATCCGTGGATGGGTGACCACCTGCATCTTGACATGACTAGTTTCTTTTTGTTTCGGAAGGCACATAATTTGTACATCTGTGAGGTAGTCAGAAACCAGAAAGTCTGATAATAAGTCTTATCAAAGGTGGTAGTTGATTGGGTTGCTCAGATGACTGGGTTGGGGAAGTCAGATAGGCAGTTGCATCCATTTAGACTGGAAACCAACCCCAACAGCTTGAGAAAGACTAGGCAAATGACTAAATAAACAATAAGCAAACCAAAAAAATACATATAAAAAATATCAAAGACAACACAAAAGAGAATACCCCACCCACAGCATACCAACTTCAAGTCCAAATGACGATTAGAATTTATGTTAAAGACAATAACAGTAATGGAGGTTAGCAAGAGAACACAGTGAACAAAATAAAACATACAAGTACAAAGCAAAATAATAATTACCCGTACCACCTGAGGCGATGCGAAGATAAACCTCACCGTTCGCATTACCTTTTGTTATAAAAGATTTACTTTTTTATTCAATTAGTCACATAATGCGAATGGAAAACGTCTAGGTCTTTGCCGTGATACGGACAGCCGCTTTGAAATGTTAAAGCTTATGCGTAATTGGAAAATTTTGCCTTTTTACGTTTTTGTCTGGTGTGTTCACGTTTGGAGCACTGTGCTTTTTGTTTTTCTTAATACAGCGTGTTTTAGTTTTGGAATGTATTGTGTTGGGTGCGTTTTTAGTTTTGGTTCGTTATTGTTTGCTGGTTGCATTAATTGAGCCGTGAGTAACGCTTAGTGACTATCCGTTTGTATATTCCCATCTGTTTGTATTCTGACTGCTAATACACAGTAACTGTGTACAACTAACGTCAGCAAATTCAGCTACTAAAATCTGTCAAATCTAATAGATTTTTAATTCTATCGCTGAAGCACACGGTTCAAAGTTGATCGAGAAAATTTAACAGTCTCGGGTAGCTTGTTGTGCTGGGGTTTGTACATCCTCGTCTGACCATGTTTCTGACCATCCGTAATAAATAACACTATAAAGATATCCTGTATATATCCGTACTAAATTTATAGCTAATATTTTTTTTTTTAGGTTAGTAACAATGTCAAGTGACCCACAAACTTAAAATGACAGCTCTAGGACCACCTAACAATCCTGCTCAATTCGTAAAAAAAATATCAGCAATAAGAATTCGTCCATGAGACAATTGCAGCATTACTTTGACAAATTGATGTATCCACTTTTCTGCAGAAATTACAAAAAAAAACTTTCATTGATAATTTATTACATGTCCAGTCAAATACATGCCTCTTCCATTTAAAATGAACTCGAACTCTCGTTAAAACAATTTCTTTCAACGATAATTACACATAACAGCATTTCCTGTAATTACACATTACACATGCATAATTGTTTACAGTGCACAGTGATTAAAACAAGTCTTTGTTCAAGAAAAAGTATATAATTAAGTTTTATCAAGCAACCTTGTTTCTTGACCCGCTGTGTAATTTGGACAGTGGACGAATGCAAGTCCATTTTCACTTTTAAACCGTTCGCTCAAAATCTCGCTTGCCTTGGTGAGATCTGATCTCATTCCGTTCTCTAAAAAATACTAAGATATTTAGCGTTGCCTAATATAAAATGATATCGTCTTGTTAACAGTGGATAATTTCAATAAATTATTGAAATGAAAAAATGCAATAGCTTCATTGACGTACCTACTTGCGGTTCTTCAAGGATTTTCATTCACTTTTTTGAATGTCAAAACTATTGTGACATTGGTTTCTTTAAACTGAAATATAAACTTTCATTGAGGATCTACAATGTTTTGGTTTGGTTCGACTTGAACTTTGACTATTAAAAATATTATTTTGAAAATGTCTGCGACGCGCCTTCAAAATTTTGAGGTCGACTGCATAGCTGTTATGTAATTGAATCTATTTCATAATGCAATTTAAAGTTCAAGTCTCGTTCACATAATATAAAAAAATGCAACATAAAAAGATGTAACCGCACTTTTGTCATAATACTTTATGACATGATCACCAAATTCGGAGCATGGTTAACGACTTCCTGTTTTATTGAAGTCACAATATCTTTAAAAAAAGATCTGGTTGACAATGGAAAAGTGAAATAGCAATGATTACTTTATTTAAGGTAAACAAACAAGCCTTGGCCTATTTTTTTTCGTATGAACATTGTGTTCGACGCACTATGCGTCTTAAATTAATTAATGGTTGAATTAAAGGCGGGCAAAATGAAAGGCCAAAAACCTCATCGTGTAAGGTTAAAGCACAAATGATTGTACTGACATCTCATTAGCTAAAGCGGGGAACGATACGCCTCGGGCGCTATCGGAGGGGAGACCAGGTAATGAGAGGTCAGCGGCACTCATTGGGATGGGTAGTTCTAATGTTCAATGTTTTGATTATTAACTAATTTCACAGTTTTTTTGTCTTTATGTATGTTAGTACTATATAATCAAATCAATCGAATAATCATTTAAGTATAAAAATCATTGAGAAGGTACAGACGCCAGCACATCGAGCTAATACAATCTGTCAAATTTCCTTAATAGATTTTTAACTTTATCACTGAAGCATATGGTTCAAAATTGTGTGGGGAAATATGACAGTTTCGGGTGGCTTCATTTGTTCACGTACCTACTGACTTCACTTGTTTAAAAAAAAAAAAACTCTTTTTGATTGTAGCAGTAGGTATACAGGGCTGAAATAATTATGTGGTCGTTTCCCGTATAAATCTTAAGTTCCTATTCTCATTAATACATATTGTAATATGTATTGAAATATCCTTTAACCATGCAAAACACATAAAAAAATAATTAAGTATTCCTCTTTAATTTGCATCTACTCTGTCAGTTAATTTCTACATCTGCAGCTTTCTTCAAGCGATGTAACAACCACGCTCGCTGCCGCTTATGCCTTGTACCACGATATAAGGCAGCGCACACCACATATCTGTATTTTTGCCGATCAAAGGCGCGTTGCTTATGACGGCCGTTTGAACCGGTAATCAAATTAGCGGTGTTCCCCATTCTCAAAGAAAAATATGTGTCTATCAGATCACTGGAGTTTGTAACAAAAAAAATGTTTAGCACTTATTCAGTTTTGTTATTGTAATTTTTGATAAAAAATATGTTTTTATATGTTTCGGTTTGGTTTTGATTTGATGGCTAATGTTTTCAACTTTAAGTAGTTTTAATAGTGAACCAGCAAAACTATCACTGTATACATACGTTAGGGATAAGGTGGTAAGATGGTTTATTTTATGTATTTCGGCATCTGAGGTCTCACGGCACTTTAACACAAAAATTAGTTATAGACAGTAAAAGTGTGACACTCCCTCCAGCTGCACCCATAGTCGGAGGAGTCAGTTGATGATTTCCCACAAAAAAAACTTTTTCAAGAGAGAGAAGAGATTTTTTTAATACAATAATATATAATAGGACTTTCAACTTGACAAAGTCAATTTAAAGTTCCTTAACACTGCTGTTCATAAGTTTCCAAAATTTTACTCAATATTAGTGGAAATTGAGGATATTGATAGTGAAGGCACAAAATTGAACTCGACAGTTGTATTTGCTGGACCCAAGCTATACCTATGTCATCGATATACATTAACACGTAGGTGAGCTAAAATATTTTTCCGGGACCTATTTATACCAAACAGCCAATCTAACCCCCCCGTAGTCAAACTGATGGTATAAACGCACTCCTCCCCGTCGTAAGCCCCTTTAAGCCCTAAATTTTGTTACCGTCCTGATTTAATGACGTCACATGACGCCCTCTATCGAATGTCAACTGGCATCGTTTATTATAACACTTGATAGAACATCATAACTCCCAAAAACCTGCAAAGTATACTCGACTTTATGTCATCGAGATAAGATGCATAATTGTCTGGTTTGGGGGATAAGATATGGGTGTACATTCGTGCTCACAATGCATAGGTTAGATATTTGAGTCACGAATCCATTTTATGACTAATTCCATAACTTTGTATGTGAATTTCGGGATCAGGTAGGTACACATACAGGGTGTATGTTTACTGTGTCATATCTTCTTCGATCTTGCCCTGCGGGGTTTTGATTTAATGGTGAGATCATGCCTCGGAAAACTTCACGTGGATATTGTGTATCTCATGTAATATTATTCTGTTGAAGTATGGACAATGAAATGCAAGGAAGATATAACATAATTTAGTGTAGATTTTTAATGGCTTACTATCTGATTGCATCAAAAATACAGTATTTTATAGTTTTGAGTACGTTATTCCTACTGAGTAATCCGTCATCATCTGCATTTTTACTGTCCCATGCAGAGCACAGGCCTCTTCTCGTACAGAGAAGGAATGAACGTTAATCACCACGCTTGCTCAAGGCGGATTAGGAATTATTTAGACTTTAAAGTCCAGGTAAGAGATCATTATTTGATGATCATTATCATTAAGATATCTTCCTTCACCTTTAATCAGTCAATGGATAACCGAGATCAACTTAAAAGTACATATAACTTAGATAAGTTGCATTGGTACTTGCTTAAATCGAACCCGCATACTCGTACTTAAGAGGCTGGTGCTTTAACCACCAGGCCACCACGACTAACTAATATTATAAGTGCGAAAGTAATTCTGTTTGTATGTCATGTTTTGACGCTTAGAATACCCAGATAAACTAGAGCCTGAGAAAGAACATAGATTTATCCGGTTACGGGAAGTAGTTCTCTTGGGAAGTAGTTCTCCCGGGAAGTATTTCTCTAAGACTCGTGTGTATGTCCGCTTAGAATATTACCACACAAAGATGTTTCATGATTTATCTATTAAATTATTTAAATGTAACTATGACGCAATCTCCTCTCAGACTGATTTAAATAACATAATTGACAGGATGTGGTTAAACATTAACCAATAGTTTTACCTTCTATTATAAAGTTCATTATACTTATATATAAATGATTAGCTGCTTATTAAATACATAGAACTAGAGTTAGACCATGATCATTCATTGCTGATCTCTTGGTATGTATGTATATATAGGTACGACGAGATGTCATCACTAGTTCCTCCTTGTTTTGGAAGGCACGTAAAATTGATGGGTCCTAATTATCATTTGCACATCTTTGGCAATCGTTATGGGTAGTTAGAAGCTAGGGACTCTGACAACCACTCTTACTAAGATTTATCTAGTTGGTTAGGTCTAGGTCAGGTCATTTTATGTAAAAATGACGTACTTAGCTTAGGTCATTTTATGTAAAAATGACGTACTTGGCTGCATCTGGCAACTCTCGGAGCCGACCCCCAAATACCTTGGGAAAAGGCTAGGCAGATGATAAATTTATCGTTATAGTTAATGTACAGCTGTCTATAATTTACCATTACAAAAAATAAATGAACAAAAATTGATAGCGAAATGCAACTTAAATAAGTAACGTAGTAACTTTACTTAGTGTTAAGTGAAGGTTAAGTGATGTCTATAATCGGTCACTACTTATGTCAGTGTGTCGGCGAATGTCGGAGCTTTTATATATTATAAGTTAGACAAAATATTTTTTACTTTCACTGCACCGCCAGGCCAAAACTAGTTTATAAATTCATAGAGGTGAATGTTAAGTGTGTCTGGTACTATTTCACTGTGTTTGAGTGTTGTAGTAAAATTTGTTCATTCTATGTAATATAGAATCATATTTAAAAATCAGATGCTATTAATTTTAGAATGTCTGTCTCAAAATCTATACTGCCTTGTAGCCTTGCCTAAAAGCCTTTTTTTTTGCAATTTGACAGGGTACACTGAAAAACAAAGTAATTGAATAATAGTAATGGGGGCAGTAACAAGATGTATGTTGCCAGTACTTTCAGGCGTAGAAAAATTTTGTTTCAATAAACCAAACGGTATTATCTTCTCTGTCTTATTTAATCCTTCTAACTCCTGCGATATTATCATGCGCTTGCGTCCATTTTTCAACTAAACTCGTTAAGTTTTTTTTTTTTCTTATTTCATGACCTCCGACATTTTAGAGTAAGTGTAGTTTTGGTACTTTCTAGTTTAAGAGCAATTTGATTTGTTCATACTAGCTTATGCATATTAATGCAATGTATCTCAAACGTGGTGCATTGGTTAGTATCCTCATCCTCCCTAAGGATGGAAGACCACTTAGAGGTAGACTACGGAAGCGCTGGCGAGACGATATCGACACTTTCCTCGCTGATTGGCCGCAGCACGCTTAGACCAGTATTGGGGAGGCCTTTGCCCATCAGTGGGAAAGTATAGGCTAACGACCGAAATAAATAACCAATCTATCAGTTCTTTTGCTTACTAGAGATGGGAATTTGACACAAATTATTATTGATAAAATTCAGTCTCCAGCAGGCTTAGCATGGCAACCGTTGAAAACAAGTTTTGTTTACCAGCAGGCTTAGCATGGCGATTTTATATCTATTCTGTCAAGAAAAGACAAAGCTCTTTCTGTCAATGTCAACATGTCTTCTGCCCGAGCATGGTGCGATCTGTCAACTCGCATATAATTACTTGTAGCCTTATGTCACAAGGCTACAAGTGATTATATGCGAGTTGACAGGTCGCGCCATGCTCGGGCAGAAGACTTGTTGACAATGACAGAAAGAGCTTTGTCTTTTCTTGATAGGTTACTAATTTCGGCCGTTAGAGAAGATAATAAATTGGTATTGGACATCAACCTCTTCAGCTGTGGCAGACTTACCATAGGTCATGAGTACCGACGTCATAAGCTACCCAAAATATTATTGTAGATAACAATGTATACGATAAAAGATCATTCACCGCCATTGCCACTGTACAAACCAAATTTGTTACAAATTATATCAGATCTCAGATCCGCTCTCAAACAATAGATAACCTTGTCTCAAGCAGACCGTTAATTCTCTTATTAACTTACAACACACCTAACTATCTTAAATCGAACAATTTTGTAATAGCTATATACATAAGGCTCTGGTCATAAACTCTTTTTGATCGTTCAATTATTTAGACTAGAGCAACTTTTTAGTCAAGGATCTTAAAAGCTAAAAATCTGATAACAGTTTGATGGTGATGAAAGATTGTCTGGAAGAAATTGCTTTTTAGCGATAAGGCCGCCAATGGTACTGTTTTCTGTGTTAGTTGTTTCCTGTATCTTTTTGGTGTACAATAAAGAATACTCTATCTATCTCTCTATCTATAGTGATTTACGCTTTTATCCTTTTCTATGTGAGAGGAGGCCTATGCCCAGCAGCGGGACCACAAAGAGGCTGATGATGATCATAATCTATTATACCGTTTTGTATCAGCGCGTCTGGTTCAGTACCAACTTTTAAAATAAACATTATTTAATTTATATATCACATCTGTCAGGAAGCACATCATTTATTCTTAAATAATGATATTGCTCTTAATAAATTACCTAATAATAAAGAATATATTATAAATCCAGTACCTACCGCAGTATTTCCTAATACTGGCAATAATCATGACAATGTGATCACAGCCTTGTCTGATATGCAACTGATAATGCATGAGTGTAATACCAGAAACCATTGCATCGTTGCGACACCTATATATTTTATTTAACTTAGTTTTAATAACTGGCGGAACGTGCATGAAAGTCTTATTGGTCAATATACAAATCAAATGTATCTAGAAAGATTAAATTCCCTTCTATTTCATATTTATCATTACTAATCTGCCTAGCCTTTTCCCATGTTTTGTTGGGGCCGGCTTCCAGTTTCAGTGGTTTACATGGAGCAACCGCCTCAACAAACTGGGTAGGGCAACCCGATACATCTTGGTGAGACTGGTTATCAGACTTCCCGGCTTCTTAAGACTAGCGAGTGCAAGCAAACAAACAAACTCTTCAGCTTAAAATATAACGAGTAGTATAGATTTAGATAAAGCTTAAGTTGTGTTTTAACACATTGTTTACGCATAGTACAAGCTGTGCTTAGTTTGAAAGTAAATGACGTTGCGTGAATGTGTAAGGAATATTGACCATAATCTACCTAGGCTTTTTCCGAATGTCTTTGGGTTGGCTTCCAGTCTTAACAGGATGCAGCTAAGTACCAGTGTTTTACGTGGAGCGACGGCCTCCGAGATGGTCACCCATCTACGAACCGAGCGCGCCAAGTATTGCTTAACCTTATGTTCGATCTACCCGTGCGGCTCTTACTTAGCTACGAGCTCCTCATAAAATGTATACATGCATACAAACAAATATTTTTACACCGTCATCTGCTAAAACGCCTCCGGCTGACCAAAGTAAGTTATCTAACAAAACTCGACCACTTACGTATCAGATGTTGCAGACCTAATCTAATAAGTAAGTGGGTATTAAGAGCAGTGTGTCGCAATGTATGTGACATTGTTGATGCATCTTGTGTGTTTGTTTGTGGTTAATGTGGCGAAACTGCTGGATGGATTATGATGTGGTTGTTAATGTAGTTGCTTAGTGTGAGGGTATTTGTTTTAAAGTAGGTCATTTTTTTATTGATTCAAGGTAAATTGATAGCAAAAGTATGAGAATTATGAGTTCATCTTTGATTATATTCTTATTCTCTCTTATTTAATCATTGAAATAAATAAAATATGTTAATCTTTTTCATTATGCTAGAAAAAAGCGTTATTATCTTCAAGGCAATTAGCTACCTGTTATTCTGATTGTCGGCTACGGCGGCCGTTCTCACATTATCGTGCACAAACATTCGCGTAGATACAGGTGCACTCTCTATACCCTCACTCTCATAGTCCGATGGAACGGCAATCCAACACGACTGGAGAGAGATCAGGCGCTGGACCGACATTTACGTGCTCTCCGGTGAATCAATCACCAACTTCCAGACTCCAGGCTGCTTATAATGAAAGTTTCTCAAAACCCACAAAGCGATTGCGGCCCGACTCGGGCATCGAGCCCGAGACCCCGTGCACAGCAGTCGCGCCTTGCGACCACTAGACCAACGTGGCAGTCTACGAGTATTCTGATATAAAGTTGTATAACTTGTATATCAGAAAGAGTGTTCTTTAAAATCCATACTTGAAGTAGTTTTTTCATCTATACAAGTTTTATTCTGTTATTAATTATTATTAAATCTAAATATATACAATTAACATAAATATATACGAACTTATAAAATACTTAAAACTAATATAATAGTAATAATCTATACAAGTTAATCCGTTAATCCATCTTATCCATACAAACTTTCGTACATCACACAAATTAAAATATAAGTAGGACGAATATAAATCACAATTGCACTCTTACCAGGTACTCTAATAAACCAGTTAATAATTTACAAATAATAAGTGAAGCTAAACAGTAATACTACGCCTCTTTGGTTACATAATGCAGTCTGGTCGTTGACTAATGCACTTTTACGCAACACATATAAGCTGGCCAGTTCCTGATTATTGCCACTGCGCACATCCCAGAACTATGTAAGACCTTGTCTTTATAATACAGCATTTGGATAGAAAAGTGGTTTTCTTGGAGTCTCAGGCTCCATAGATTCAATTAAATTCTGCTAAAAACAATGTTCAACTTCAATATGTGCACCGCCCAATAGCTCAGTTTCACCCTCTTCCTAAGGGAACTATTTACGACACTCGGATAAAAAAAGTACTTTATACGTTATTAAGATGTATAAGCTACATGACTGATAAGTTTCCTAAAAATCCATTCTATAGTTTTTGCGTAGAATTCTAACAAAAATCCACAACTTTCGCATTTTTAACAAAGAGGGTACAACTCTACCAAGCATTTACTCGGCGTTCTCTTACGTTTACATCCTAAGCTAACAGCCTAAGTTCACATCGAAAGATAATTTCGAAAATATTTTCAAAACAACACTATGATCCACATATATTTCGATGTGAACATCTTATTTTTGAGTGGTTAATCATCAAATAGCCGCTCCCTCTGTGGGTGCAGCTGGAGGGAGTGTCAGACTTTTACTGGCTCAAACCCACTTTTGTTTCTTCTGAATCTTAGGACTGATAATTTTTCAAAAGCTCCTCGTATTATTACAATAATAAAAATTATAAAGCGTCAAACTAACTAGCGCAGTAGAAATAATACAGTTTTTTTTCGTCAGTTTATACTCAAAGCCCTTGACACTAAGATAATGATCGTGCAATTTAATTACAAAAACATTAAACTGGTTTGGTGACATAATAATATCTCCTTGTTTTGGTACTGCAATGGTGGTAATGCAGGCGATTTTTTTGTCAGTGCATTCATTTACCTGCTGTATTAAAATAAAGTATCAACTATGAAAGAAAGTACCGAGAAAAAAAATTGCCTTGACATTCTCGGATTCTATAAGAATATTCCAATTACATTAAATTGACTCCCCATGTATTCTTCTGTTTCCCCATGTCTCTGTCTCATCTGCTTTTTTATATTTAAAGAATTTGTAACAATAGCCTTTTCCAAATAGCTTCCAGTGATTCTTAGCACATCCTTCTACTCGTAATATTATAAACGCGACAGATTGTAAGTTTCTTACTCTTTTATGTATAACATTCGGAATAATTTTGATTGGAACTCTAGAATCTTTTAACTCTAGATTCGACATTAGATTAACGCACAAGCTACTTTTTATCCGAAAAGTAGTTCCCTCGGGAAGCAATTGCAACCGCTGACAGAACTACTTATGCTACTTATACTATGTATATGTCCTTCCCCAGACTTGATGATTAACGGTATATCAGCTATTTCTCATTGCTATCTCTTCATCACTGTCTTAATTAACCATCACAACTAGGCTTTTAATCACAGCAACAACATTGTTGAAACTAAAACACAATTAAAAACTACTTCGTTAAATGAAAACAAATGTAAAATTATCGTAATCAGTGTTGATAACACCATGACCAGGCGTTGGTTACAAGTAAGGGATTACCATAAAAACACCATAAGAATTCTGAGTACAGACAGTGCCATCGCAAATGCAGGTCAATGGCACAAACTTACGCCGCACGTAGGAAAATGTGCGTGGGAATGTGGTGTAGGTAATGAGAGGCGGCGATGTATCGTATAAGCGGCAGCGATTTGATAACTTTTGCAATTTTTCTGGGACAGTTAGAGCGGTGTTCATGACGAGCAGATGGCGTAGTAGTAAGTGAATCTGCCTGCCACGCTGGATTTCGCGGGTTCGATTCCCGCATAAGTCAAATATTTGTGGCCATGAATCTGTAGGTTTGATTTTTTTGGGTGTTGTGCAATATGTAGGTATGTATTTACAAAAAAAAAGTATATAAGTACGTTTGTCAGTCGTCTAGTACCCACAGTAAAAGCTCTGCTTAGTTTGGGACTGGATGATGTGTGAATGTGAAAGGAATATTTGATTCCGATAATTTTAGCGTTGAGTTCTTTGTTTAATCAGAAGATGACCTGACTTCAACCTCGTGGTTAATTTTAAAATCCGTTTAATTAAATAATTTTTTTTTATATGTTAGAAAGATAATATTATTAATTCAATCATTTTCTATTGTTACAGAATCATAATACGCTCCCGCGTCCGCTTATCCAAAGCACCACACGCTAACCATTTGATATTATATTCTAATATTTACATAACACCTGATCTACTTACTTACAAGTAAGGTAGCATACACATGCTTGCACAATTACCCAAATGTTTTAACATGGTCTTCATGAAGTGTAATAAAAACATGGTCACATGGTCAAATGACCACTTTTACTGTTACATCACACGGTCTATTGGCCAGTGAATACATTAGATTACTAAATAAAGACTCTATACAGATGTTACGGAAATCTGCATGGCTTAGAGACGAAATTGAGGTTTTTAATTAGTTATGTAAACCTTTTTTTGTTTTGTATAAGGATGGGTTGTCGCATTCTTATAATGTCTAATCGATTATCGATTTGAAATATCGATTCTTCTGTTACGTGATTGTTTGTTCTTTTCATTTCAAATGGTAATTCTTCCTGGCTATTAGATGTGTCTTTAATAATAATATTTATTTATTTAACCTCACAATACAAGTTACATTGGAAATAAGTTACAGTTTAAAAGTCAGATGTATGTGAGGAACTGGTGTCCATTAGAGGTGTATACCCGTGTTACGGATCACCAGGCCCTCACCCCACGGTAATCATTATATATTCTCAGATTTAGAGTAATGAGTTGTTTATAAGCATGCGTGCGTGCGCTCGTGTGTGTGTTTTTGTTTTAGGAGGGTGTGTGTGTGTGTGTATGCGAGTGAATGTGTTGTCTTGATTCAGTGAAGTAATTTCATACTGATTTATATATTCTTAAACCACGTTAAAACCGTGGTGTTGACAATTCTGTCGTTTCCTTTGAAAAATGTGACCAATAATAATTCACATTCCAATTTATTTTTGTAACCCAACCAATTTTTTATTCCCATATTTATAGGTAATCATCGATTGTTCATTTACAAAGCCAATTACATCTGCCATCGCATTTGTTACTGCAATATGCCAAAGGTAACTAGTCCAGATCAGCTTATTCGCTAATAATGATCACCTTTCACTGCTACATTCTGTAAACTTATTGCTAATATTTTGTATTTTGAGTTTAGTTTTGTTACTGAGGTGAAAAGGAGAGTGAAGGTAATCTCATCATCAACTGCCTAGCCTTTTCCAACTATAAGGTGCTGTATGTGCCATTGATTTACTAAGAGATGTAGGCATATAAAGGCTATAGAGAGTGGGCGTAGTTGCTCATGAAGGCAATAAAGAAAGTAAACTAAACGTATCCGTAATAACATACTAATCGGTATTATAAAGCTAATGAGTTTGTTTGCTCAAACGCGCTTATCTCAGGAACCACTAGTACGATAGTAAAATTATTTTTGTATTAGATAGCCTATCTATTGCATTGAACATCCTTGGCAGTCGTTACGATAGTCAGAAGCCAGTAAGTCTGACGCCAGTCTAACCAAGGGGTATTGGGTTGCCCAGGTAACTGGGTTGATGAGGTCAGATAGGCAGTCGCTCCTTGTAAAACACTGGTACTCAGCTCAATCCGTTTAGACTGGAAGCCGACCCCAACATAGTTGGGAAAAGGCTCGGGAGATGATGAGTTTGTTTGCTCAAATGCGCTTATCTCAGGAACTACTAGTACGATTTGTAAAATTATTTTTGTATTAGATAGCCTATCTATTAAGGATATAGGCTTTTGGTCGCACATAACTCTTTGGAAAGTAAAAATTGGGTAGTTGACTAGGTCAAAAATAAAATCCTAAAGCATCTTAAAATAATGTCACTTTCATTGATAGTTTGGAAGGAAAAGGTCGATATTTTTTATTAAAAATTTAAGTAAAATAAGTGTATGGCTTAGTGTGAAAAAACTGTTACGTCATAATTATAACTTTCATACAAACTGCATACAAAGTAACCGGTTTTGACAGTTCAATAAAAGTAATGAATTTGACTATTTGTCAAGTACCCAATTACAGCTTTCTAAAAACTCATAGTTCAATAACTATATAACCAATTTTTATTTTAACTATGCAATTTTTTAAGTATTTAATTAGAAGAAAACACATACATACAAGTTTCTTACCTTTTAAGTATAAATAGCGTAAGAGTATCTATGTCACATCCTCTTTAAAAAACACGGGATGACTCGATTAGGTATGCTACTGGTTTCATCACTTCGATCTATAAAGTATCGATAGTAGAATCGATAAATTGCATCACTAAACAAAACTGATGTACTAAAGTTGATCTTAAATAGAGATGTTCATTTAAGGTAACGGTTTTATCGATGAAAATCCTTTCTCTGTAATTATTGTTTATTGGTGATTTAGTTTAACGATTGAGTTTTAGTTTAATATGCTTGTGAATGGTCACATGGTCTACTGAGAAACTCATGCGCAAGTGTCTTTATGAAGTTTTAATAGTTTATGATTATATGTTGCTGGTATTATCATAGAATATATATTTTTTTGTACAGACGCCAGCACATGAAGCTACTACTTAATAGGTTTTCAACCTTATCGCTGATGCACAATCTAGTTCAAAGTTGATTATAAATATTTGACAGTTTCAGGTAGCTTGATGTGCTGGCGTCTGTGCTGGCGTCTGTGCTACCTACATTACAATTTATTTGAAGATAAATGATCTTCTTAATTTTATCGAACATAAACAAGTTACTTACTATTACTGTTTTTTTTTTAATTTTTCTAACATTTCTAGTTTCTAGTTCATTTACCTCAGCATTTTATGTAATACGGATCAAAAATCAATGTATTATTATTTCTGTCCCATATCGATAGTCAGTCCCATCCCTAGCTCATAACAATGTTACATAACAATGACTCAAACTGACCAGGACTGACCCACATTGGGCCATAAACTCCTATAGCAATGTAAGATAATGTAAATATTATATACCAGTCGGGATCAGGACATTTCAAATTGTAAGTGAAAGGTTTGTATTAACTTGTGATTGAAGAATGTATAGAAATGATTGCATTTAGTTTTGGATTTAAATAGGTGCCGGTTGCTGTGGCAGACATAACTGATACAGTTGCATGATGTACAGACGCCAGCACGTCAAGCTACTACAGTATTACAAATTTCCTTAATACTAATACATTTTCAACTTTATCGCTGAAGCATATATGTACGTTCAAAGTAGATTGGGAAAAATTGACAGTTGCGGGTAGCGTGATATGCTACGCATATGCATATATATAAATCAACTTTGAATCATAGGCCTGAGCGATAAAGTTAAAAATCTGTTTAGGAAATTTGATAGATTTTATTATTGAATAGAAGCTTGATGTGCTGGCATTCGTACAAGATTTTGGAAAAAAAATGAGTTTGTAAGGAAGTTATATAATTTGAAGAAGAGACAAGAATTAAATAGCACTAGTTTTAGTAATACTGAAGTTCTCAGCAAAGAAACGACTTGTTTTATTATTCAGCTAAAAAATGACGATAATTGTCTACAGAAAACCATAGTATCCCACTCTCACCATTATCATGGGCATCATTCCCATAAATTACGTAACGATTTCTGTACCAACTTCAAGCAATAAAATAATAATCGACCACAACCATTACGTCCCTAATTTGAAAATATTATCGATTCAAGCACATCACTAAAAGGAACAGTGTGACGCAACAATGAATTACAATAACTAGCCAGTGCTGACCCACGTTCGATGTAAACTCTATGGTCATTTAACTAGACTAGAGGAGCAAGGAGCGCCCATAGACAGTGAAAGTTTATAGCTAGAGGTAATTCCAGTTTGGTCTAGCTTCAAAATGCAATATATGAGAATGTGGTAATAAATTAAGATTTACATGTCGGTTATGAAAGCAATGATTTTGGAATGGGGTGTGCCATGAATAAAAATTATGTAGGTAATTTTAAAAGGATGGATGCTTTTACTTAATATACTTGTACAGTTATAGATGTACTTATATTTATGATGCTTGTGTTAGAATAATCTTATAGACTGTTAAATTAAGATGCATAGACCTGCCGGGGCTGCGGGTTGTTCGCGAGAGATACCGCGGCCCTGGCACACTAAGACCTCCAGAAGGAACAAAAGTGCGTTTGAATAAGTAAGAGTCTAAGACACCGTATAGCTGCACTCTATAGCGGGAGGATCACTTGATGATTTAGTACTAAAAAAAAGACGGATAGACATAAAAAATCTGGGTCAGTTTTATTTACACGTTCATGTATAGACATAAAATAAATCTGGGTCAGTTTTATTTACACGTTCTTCAGAAATCGTCATCACAGCCTTTTTATAGTCCCACTGCTGGGCACAGGCCTCCTCTCCCACGGAGAAGGATTGAGCGTTAACGTTCTTCAGAAATAAACTAAATTAATGGTAGAACTATAGGTTTTGTGTAAATGTTCAGTTTTCGATATAAACAGAACAAGAACAAAACAACGAATCACTTTTCTAGCCAAATTTTTATTTTAAGATGCTAAAAAAGATGGCCGGTTCATGTCATCATAAATAGGTATAATTTAAATTTGGAATAAAGTGTCGATAAATGAAACAATAAAAGGTATGCTCACCCGCAGTTCTTGCTTTTATAGTGATTTTAAAATAATATTGAACGTGTTGCAACTTTGACATTTTGAAAATGTAAAATGTATTGCACTCTATATAGTGAGGATAATTTTGATTGTAAATGAGATTTTCCTGTTTTTGATACACAAGAAAAAAAAAGAGCTGCATTATCTGGTAGGTAACGTTGTTTATCAAACGTGGAAGAAATAACTCTAGGGTGGTCAACCTTTTTTGATAATTAAACAGCTCTTAATTTAAAAACAGGCCTCCGAAAAGGCTCTTTTCAATACAAATAGGACTAAAATAAAATGTTGAATAAACATTTTCCAGTTATCAGAGATATGACCTAGCCTTCATTAAAATCAAATCTTTACCCTTGTATTAATACGATTATTGAATGTAAAATCTTCATCAAGATTCTAAAACTAAACCTTCATTTTTAAGCACTATCTTAAAAACATACAAAAATAGACTAATTTGTAAATTATAAAAATTGCAAATTACTATTTTATGGTCTAGATTAGGCAATAACCGCATTCCTTTGCTTTAGGTAATGTTTAAAGATGAGCCTATAATTTAATTATGTATTTCACAGTATTAATATTCATAGAAAACTCAGAATTGATGGCGCGTTGGTTATACTAGCATGTCAAGCGCCGGCGCTTAGATGTATATCGGTGAATTTATAGCAGCGATTATTGCCCTATAAAAACTAATTAAGTCGTTCTTAAAACTCTTTTGTTGCTTGCATAAACACGGGGTAAAATAAGCATCAGTTATAGGTATTACTTAATGTACAGAAGGCAGTACATCAAGCTACCCGAAACTGTCAAATTTATTTAGGAAAGACAGATTGTAGTAGCTGGTTGTGCTGGCGTCTGTACGCATCAGTTATTGAATTGTATTTGAGTATTTGGCAATATATCTGTTTATCTATATTTGAGTAGGTATTCGCCAAGAAGGGCTTTTTTTCGTGAGAAATCATCAAATGACTGCTGACTGCTATCCCCTGTAGGTGGTAGCTGGAAGAAGCGTCAGACTCTTACTGACTAAAACCCACTATGTTCCTTCTGGAGGTCCCTGTGTGCCACGGTAACTCGCAGCCCAGGCAGATAGTGTAGCTGCTTAGCCAGAAACTGGATAGCCCCCTTCCCGCAGCCGCGGCAGGAGGGCTCATGTTTAATTTCAACACCTAAATTGTCTTTCGTCAGTGTGATGGTCTAAGTTAGCAAAAATAATCGGATTAATAATAAATGTTTCCTCTTCGTGGTTAACCTACAATGAATGTAAAGCTAGTGATGGCTGATGGACGATCAATAAAATATTATAGTTACATCACTAAAGGTTGAAAATGCAATACAGTGTAACAACTACAATTGAGAGAAAGGTTTCTTTGGATCAAATTATTATTGTTAGCCTAAAATTGAAATTGTTGTTATAGATTATAAGGTTATTACTTTAATTTGCAATTGGGATATTTGATCTGAGCTTTTTACTTCAATGTTATGGTGGTACAAATGGTACCATGTATTTGAAAAAAATACTTTATGGCTGCTAATTACTAACCATAGCTAGCTTCATCCTAGTCAGTATTGATATATGTATGACTATGTGTAGCATTATATTAATTAGCTTTCAAATTGATAAAAATTGGACGATATCCAAAAGCAATTGTTGATTTCACGAATTTAACTTTTGCAAAGAGTAAACTTAAACTAGGTACCAACTTTAAATCATCATCATCCATAGCCTTTTTATTATCACAATGCACAGCACAGGCCTATTCTCATATAGTGAAGAATTATTAATCACCACGCTTGCTTAAAGCGGATTGGCGATTTCAGACTCTGTAAGTCCAGTTTTCCTCTACTTATAACTCACCCAATGATGTCTAAGACATGTATAGAAAATACATAGGTATAACTTGTAACAGTAACATTAGTACTTGCCTGAACTGGAAAACAAACCCACACACTCGTACTTGAGAGGCTGGTTCTTTAACCATTAAGCCACCAGGACTTCCAAGCAACATAAATTTTTGTATGTAAGTCTAGCACGATAGACCAGATGATATTAACCATATTATCTGAATAAAAACAAGGCTTATTCTACTTCAAATAAACTTTAAAGTTATCAAATTACTAACAAATCCAATATGACATTATAAATTACATGATAATAAGGTTCAATTTCCGACAGGTCCAATATAAATGAAGAAGAATTGATGATTGATGCATCAATCATTATTTGCACCTAGTCAATGATAGCCATTTTCCGCTTTGTCATCGCTCAAACAGGTATGGAGTTGCAACAAACCGTCATTACTTATCATTTGTTATCTGTCTTTGCCAATCACGAATGGGGCTGGGTTGCAGTTGACTAATTATATTTATGAGTGGCTTTCCCTACAAAATTTTTTTTTTTTTTATCTGGTTCTAAAAACAATTAAAAGCAAAGAAAAGCTTTAAGTACAGATAACAGCACATTAAGTTACTCCAGTCTGCATTTTTTTTTATAGATTTTCTTCTTTTTCGCAGAAGCATGGTTCAAGCTTCATTGGGAAAATTTGACAGTTTCGGGTAGCTTGATGTGCTGGCGTCTGTACATCACTCTAGAAGTCAGTCTCTAGAGGTTTCAGCTGTGTTTTTTTGACGACCGACTTCCGTTTTTTTTTTTGTTTTTCAATGTTTTAATTTTAGAATTCGATTTAATTTTTTGTACTTAAATGTTTTTTCTAAATCGAATTTAGATATTTTAATGATGATAATTGTTACAATTTATCTCTAAGTTTCTTCTGCAATGATAATATGAGTCAGTAGGTACTATGAGATAATGATATGGGAGCCAGTGTATCATTTTCCAACAGGACGTTACACCGTGTCAAGTTTGCCTAAATCCAGTCAAACCGGTGCATTAGCAAACAGTCTAGATCTGCAGACTTAGCTAATCTCACTTATTGCAATACTAGCTGCGCGCCCCGGCTTCACATAACTATCAATTACCTTAATAAAAAAATACATTTTATTCCAGGCTTATTTAGATTATATTGCTAAAATAAGAATTCCGTTTGGTACATCTATATTTAAAAAAATATATATATATGTATGTGCCGCGAACTTGGGCCCCGGCTACACGCATTTGCTTGAACCCAATGCCCCTGAAGGGGACACACAGAAGTAGTTGGTTTTAGTCAGTAAGAGTGACACTCCCTCCAGCTGCACCCGCAGCGGAAGGGGTCATTTCATGATTTCCCATGAAAAATAAGCACCTCAAATATATACATGCATATGTATGTAGTTATTCAAACACAGAAGGAACGAGCATTGATCACCATAGATGGTCAAGGCGGATTGGTGATTAAAGACTTTCATGTCCTGGTTTTCTCTCTATATTTATCTCACCGTTTATTTATATACATATATTTTTTTTAATAAAACATAGATCCGAAAAGTTGTATCGGTACAGTAAGGAATCGCTAGGCCTCTGCTTAGTAGTTTTTGAGTTTATCGCGAACAAACAGACAGACGCGATGTTTCATAACAATGTAGTAACGGTACCCGATCATCTATACGGATGTGTTAATTAGAGCTGTCTCACTTTGATGCAACTGTTGCAATTGTTGCTATATATCTCGTGTGTTATAAGATTTGCAATAAAATACTATTTTTTGCAGGCTAAGAGCGGGTTGCGTCAATTTTAGTGTTACAAAATTTTGATACGCATTCGCTGTCTGCAAAAATTAAATCCAGACCGATAAGTCTGGCAGAATTGGCAATGTTTCTGATTTTGTAGACGCCAGCACGTCCAGCTACGGCAGCTGTCAATTTTCCCTAATTAATTTTGAACTATATGCTTCAGCTATAAAGTTTAAATATATAGTAAGAAAATGAGTTTTTCTTTCTTGATGTTATGGTTATAGGATGGTGATACTTCCGTGATTTTCTCATGACTTTCTGTACTATACTTTGTCCCTTCTCGCTTTTTTTGAATATTGTTTAATTCAATTGTCATGAAAAAAATATTATTCAATAAGTGTATGCACATTAAAAATATACAGATCCTCAATTCTCAATATGTTTTTTTTTTAAGGTAGTTATACCCTTTTTAAAATTGGTGATTGAGACATGATTTTCAGTTCACCCCAAAATGGATAACCGATGTCAATATAACTCAAAAACTGGGTCAAAACCGATCATTTACATTTACTTTACTTCCTTTTTACATTTCGGGTAAAGTCAAAGTCGTCTTTCAAGGTATTTTTGCAAATAAACGCATCGAAGGTAAAAGTGCATACAGATGGAGTTTAGATTATGCATTATTGATGGCAGAAGATCTTGATAAGATAAGATAAGATAAGATAAGTCTTTATTTGCTTTAAACATGGTATAAAGTTGTTACAGTCAGTTATTAATGTAAAGTCCACATGTTTAGCTATACAAGGTATGTATCAATTGCATGCAAAAATAATAAAATATTAGTTAATTGTTGTTCAATGTACAAATAGAATTTCAATACAACCATATTAAAGTTCCTAGCATTACCCGCAATAATAATATAAGTTAATAATAAAGCAATCACAAAGTTCAGAAAATTACAGTTTCTTGTTAAGAAAATCATTAATGTCATAAAACATATGTTCCTTCAGCCATTTCCATAAACTGTTTTTAAATGAGTTACTATTAATTAACAATTTTATTTCTTTAGGGATTTTGTTATAAATGCGTATACACATAACTAGAAAACTTTTCGCATACTTGGCTGATTTAGGAGTATCCTGCAATTCAAGTCTACATGGATCTCTATTTCGAGAATTCAATTGATAGGCTTTTTTGAACAATCCCTTATTATTATAAACATAATTGCAGATTTCAGAGATGTAGAGTGATGGAAGTGGCAATATACCTAGTCTTTGAAAAAACGGTTTACATGACTCGTCAGGACGGATACCACAAATGGCTCGGATGCATTTCTTTTGTGCAATAAATGCTCTATGTTTATCCGTGCTGTTACCAAAAACAATAAGCCCGTATCGTAAGATAGATTCTACATAGGCGTGATATGCTGAGATTGCTGTTTTTCTGTTGGTTATATTTTTAATTTGTTTGAGAGCATAAACAAACTTGTTAATCCTATTGCGACAACTATCCAGATGTACTTTCCAATTCAGATCTTGGTCTATTATTACTCCTAAGAATTTAGTTTGTGGGACTTCATTTAACCTGTCAATATTAAGTTTGAAATTATATTTAGTATGTTTTGATTTATTAAACTGTATATATTGAGATTTATCTAAGTTAATTTTTAATTTATTTTTCTGTAACCATTTTATAATGTCATCAATAGTATTATTAATGTCCGATGTAAATGTAAATGTGAGGATGACACTTCTGCAATATATTAAAAGTAACACTAGTTTGGTTACCACTTAGTCATTAAAAGGAGAAGGGACCTCCTCCATACATTTCTGGGCCCAGTTGTTAACTGAATCAAACTAGCCTTATTTGTAAGAGAATATATTAATGAGGTCTCACCGAAAATTTGATAAAATTTGGCTACCCAGGAACCAAGTTATATGAAATATAAAAAAAGTGAGGTTATGTTATAACATTACAGATTTTTGATGTTTTTTACGAAATACTTTTGAATAGCTTTGTTCGTGTTATGGTTTTATGCATGGAACGTGTGCTAGGGGTCGAAGATCTGATACATTTGACTGTTCTGTGCCCCGGGCAGTCGTAACAGTCGAAGACAAGTTTTTTCATACATCTAAAATACTAACGAGTAGTAGGGGCCTACCATTTAAAACTAAAAAAGGACAGAAGGATACGAAATAAGGCAACAATAGATGTATAAAATATTCATTTTAATTTCATCTTCAATAATAAAGGGTATTTCGTCTAGGAATTGTGCAGGGGGTTCGATATTTTCTTGGTATCTTGCCCAACTGAGGTACCATTATAATGCACATTACATGGGTACAGCAGCCTACAGTCCTCCTTCCTTCTTTTATTATTCAAATATAGTTTGAGTAAATTAAGATATAGAACTAAAGTAAATTACTGTTTGTGGGAAGTATCCACTCTCTGACCACATAACAGATCGCAGATTCACGAATAGAATCATAGCGGAGAAGGTGGCTGTAACGCTGTGCTAATAGTGAACGATCGCAATGGACACAAACACTGGAATGGTTAACATGATCGCCTCATTTTCCAAGACTCTTCTGCCAATAGAGTTACTGCGACATGTTGTCAATATCCGATCGATAGGCGTAAACAGTTGTCCAAAATACAGAGCCAGGTCATTTAGAAATGCAAGATCCGTTAAAAGTCCTATTTAAAGGCGAGGTCGTGGGATTAAACAATAAAGCAAGGAAAATACGTACACACTCAGATCGAAAATCAACAAACGAGTGACATCTGTCCAACGGTGACAGACTGATGTCAGACAAAAATGTTACAAAAGAGGAATTAAGCGAATCAAATTCCTCGCTATGAATCAATTCCATAATTATTTAATTTAAGATTACTCGCTTCCTACGTAGAAACCAGGTACCATATTTTGTGATTTCCCTTAGAAAAATATGACGGATTTTTTAAAACACATTTCATTTAGATAACTGCTGGGCCCAGAAGTCCCCTTCTCCTTTGTGTCAGACTGCAGGATTAACTTACCTAGCCTTGATAATGTTAATTCACACTTTTTGCCAGAAAAATGTAGTTAATTAAGGCTATGTAGAGGTAAAATAATCACAGCAGTATGAATCAGTCTGTTATTGCAATTTTTTCCTGTAGTCTTGAGTCATTGTGACTAATAAGATTTTATTATAAGGTTTTTCAGGGGATGTATCTTAAAAATGTATTAATATTTCTTATTTTCGCTATTGCATTATTGACTGATTACCTACTTTAGACTTTCTATCTGACAACTGCCTATCTGACCTCCTATACCCAGTTACCTGGACAATTCGATTGAATAATAGAACCCTGTGGTTAAACTAGTTGTCAGACTTTCTGGCTTCTGAGCACCAGTAACAACTGCCAAGGATGATCAAATTTAAATTGCCTTCCAAAACATAGATGAACTTATCATGACAAATTCACCCATCCACGATCCGACCACGCTAAGTGTTGCTTAACTTTATGATTGATTGACCCGTGCGGTTATTACTTAGGTGGCACACCTTAAGTCAATCAAAACAAACTTGTTTGACATGAACAAGGAAAAAACGCTTCATTAATCTTAAACATAGTCCAATAAATATAACCTTTCTTATCACGTGACGTGTAAGTTGAAGAACGTACATTATAATATGTTTTACATAACATTGGTGAGCGGACGAGATTGGGCAGCTCGCGTGGATTTCGATGTATGATACTTTGGTGGTTCGTGTCCACTGTCTGTGACGTTAAGGGATAAAATTTTGGACTCATTCTTTTAATATAGGGGTTTTTTAATGTTTTCAGAAAGAAAAGGAGAAATCGGTCGGTATTTTTATGTATTTACAAAAATTACTTCGAGGTTTCTAGTCCGATTATGTATGCTAGTTAGTTGGTAGTGTACGTCCGGGCACACTACCAACTAACTAGCATACTTGCCATCTTTGATTATTTGAACTCATTAACGAAGTTATAGATTTTTTTTTATTATATAAGTGTTGCCACAAAAACTAATCAAAGTTCAACAGTTCCTTCCCAAATACTGTAATTTCTATTAATCCCTAATATAATTATCGTTTTTTTGAAACATTCGGTTAATTATCAACTACAATAAAATTACGCAGAAATGGTTTGAGTTACGTCTTAAAACTTTACAAGATAGCACATAAATTATCCTTAGGTACAAACTTTCATAACTATCAGCGTCACTCTAACGTCATTATGCCGTCAATCAATGGACCCGCTCACTCGTGTTGCCGCGGATCACGATTCCTTTCTCCGTTGAGATGAGCAGCATCCGCTGCACATTGTGAATGGAATGGGTGTGGATCGTTTAATAAATAGCCAATTATTACGTAGATATGTTTGATGGACTCTCTCTAGTTTTATTATTATTATTGCAGGACAAAATATGCGGAAGATTTTTCAACATTTTGAAGCAACGTTTTTTTTCTCGTGGGAATCCCGTTGAGGGTGCAGCTGGAGGGAGCGTCAGACTCTTACTGACTAAAACCCACTATGTTCCTTCTGGAGGTCCCTGTGTGCTAGGGCCACGGTAACTCTTACGAACAACTCTGGCCTTAAGGGGCCGTTTTTGACATCTCTTTGACGAGCAGAACGCACCGCCGACACGGGCCACATTTTTAAGCAAATTAATTTTTATTTTTGAAGCAAATTAAAAACTTTTTTGTTATTATATACATTATATGTATATATATTTTCTTGTATATAACTTTTTTGTCAGCAGAAGCTGTGTTAAGTTATTATAAGATTTCAGGTACAATACCTGAAATCTTATAATAACTTAACAACTTGTTTTGTTAATAAATATTTCCTGTATCATGTTAACATGTTATCTGGTATAACTTATAAGTATAGGTACAGACATACAGGTTTACTAAATAATTTCCAAAAAAAAATGATGCAATTCGCTCGTCACTTTATAGTAATTTAGGAGGAACATTTGAATTACATCATACTTTCAATTTATGAATGTATAAGCAGAATAGTCTAGACAGACTTCCTAGATCTGAGTCCTAATGCACAATGCTTAGGAGTCTAAACTTTTGCATCATATTTATTGAACATTTTCTAGAACATTCGTCAACAAAATCTTCTCTTATTTTTTTATTTGGCTAATGGTGTCGACGAAGACACAGTCGTCACTTCTCCCAATGTCAAAGTGATGAGAAACCAAGTAGTGTAGAAACGTTAAAAAAAGAGCAAAAAAATTTAAGATAAGGGAAAAAATAAAATTTTACTCGCGTGTGCATAGTACGAGTATATACGAGCGATACGTCAAATGCGCACGCGTTATTCAACAGCTGTCAAAGGTCATTGCCGTAAACTTGGGGACATTGCGCTTTAGTATTCGGAGGATCATTATGATGATGGCAAATATTTGTCTTTTTGGAACGTCTTTTCTGTTTTGTAATGGTGATTACTTTTTTATATCAAACTAGATAGTTTTATGTTTAAATGTCTTAATACTAAAATAGATCATACTTTTTTTGTTGATGTGTTAAATGTTGATGCAACTCTGTTTGTATGTCTGTCTGTTACATCCTTACACTCAAAAATGCTTAACCAATTTCGATGACAGCTCTTGATTTTTCTCTCAATAGAATTAATATGCATCCTATAAAATGCATTAATCGGCTTTCAAGTCAAATTCATAAAATTCCAAGTAGAATTTCATACAGAAATGATAGTTATCCTAACAAGGCGGAGCAACGCTATAACTGCATCAAAATCTGTCAAGCAATATACAAGATTACCAAAAACAGACAGTCTCATTTAAACGCAGTGGATGAAGAAATATGTATCATTTCACAGTCAAGTCTTACATTACTTTAAAAGTATAATTAATTTGATAATTACAACACAAAGATATGTTTCTCAAAATTACAGGTATGTTAATAAACCGTTATTTCTCGTCGGTCGGTTTGTTAGTCATTTAGAAAGGACATACATTACGTCATGGTTCAAAATTATGATATTTTAAGCAGATTAGTTAATGAAAAAATCTTCTTAAGTCATTTAAGAGAATATTTCTATGCATGTATGCATTTACGTATGTATTATGTATTTAAAAAAAATATTCCTCTTTATCGGTCTAGAATTCTGTATAAATAAAAAATGAGTTTATTTAAATTTCGTCATGGAATTAATTAAATTAATAATTAAAAATTTGTAAATTATTAAGTTATTCTGGAGTCATATTCATTGTCGATAACATCTTATCATTTTTTTGATTTTGGTCCTGAAAGAACTTCTTCCATTGTCCCTGGCTGTTTTCCCAGTAAAGATATTTCTGCACTATTTGATCTAGACACTCTCTCGTACAGGAAAGTATTTTTTTTAAACGGCCGATGCCTACCGGGCTGCGAGTTATTCGCAAGAGTAACTATGGCCCTGGCACACAGGGACCTCCAAAAGGAACATAGGGAATTAGTCGGTAATAGTTTGACACTCCCTACAGTTGCACATGATTTCTCACAAAAAAAAAACAAAAACCTCTTATAAATGGTCACATTTCTAACTCTCAAGAAGCTAATAAGTAGGTTTATATAGAAAATGTGCTCAATAATAAGATACTCGTAACAGTATTGATAAGTAAAATGCACTATCATTGTGAAGACTTACTTTCATGGTGAAAAAGTGTCTGGTCATCATTTATCCAGCGGCCATTCTAGCATCTTGGACAAAGTTCATTCAAGTATAATGTTATTATGTAGGTTATATCATATGAGTGCATGATTTTCACTTTGACAGTAATGAACTAATATAAACACGAAAATAATTAAAAAAAAGTCATCTTAATAATATTATAAAGTTGAAGAGTTTGATTGTTGGCTTCAACGCGCTAATATCAGGAACTACTAAAC
Source organism: Heliothis peltigera (assembly GCA_958496145.1). Classification (NCBI taxonomy): domain Eukaryota; kingdom Metazoa; phylum Arthropoda; class Insecta; order Lepidoptera; family Noctuidae; genus Heliothis; species Heliothis peltigera. The sequence goes on along the minus strand of OY292326.1, from coordinate 880,398 downwards.
CGATTTGCAAAATTCTTTCAGAGTTAGATAACCCATTTATTGAGGCAGAGTATGAACTAGATTTTATTCAGGTGCGCCAAGTAGTTATCACAGGACGCGAGTGAAACCGCTAGCGTTAGCTTGTTATAATATATTTCTAATCTTTTCCTAGTTGCATTGGGATCTTTTCTCTTGATTACTATTGTTTTAAACAGATCAACTACCTATGATCTCCATAGTTTAGTTATTGGGTAACGTGATACCTCTTTATATGACATAAAATTAACCCTAAGAATAAATACTTACGTTGATAATTAATTATTTGCAAATCATTGAAATAATGAATATTATAAAACTGACCTTACCTAGGTCAGAAGTCAGACTAAGACCGTCCTCAGTTCAATGTTACTGCGGCCCTGGCACACAGCGACCTCCAGAAGGAACAAAGTGCGTTTTAGTCAGTAAAAATCTGACACTCCCTCCAGCTGCACCCTCAGCGGGAAGGGTCATTTTACGACAAGCCACGAAGCAAATAAAGGCTTCTTGTAACTTTTATCATTAAAATTGAATAATATGGAAGCTACGGGAAGAATCAGGAGTGCAATCAAACACGAACTTCACGGATAGCCGTATATTTGATATGACTCGCGACTTGCGACCCATAGCTTCTGATAGATTTTGGGGTGAACTGAAAGTGCCTTCTTTTCTACTACAAACAAATGAAACACTTGTCACGACGAAGGTGTATCAGGTACAACAAATTTATGTATAACTGACATATTATTGCTTAGCAGCGGGTGGTTACCTAGATAATGAGTTATTGACACATTACAACCTGCTTCCTAACATATACATAATATCAAAATGTGTGTGTCTGTGGGAACTTCGCGAGAGACATCCGTCGTATTGAGTACTTCCTGGAATTTTATTTCCAGTAATGTTCGTCAACATTAGTCCGCTTCGTAGGCGAAAGATTTTAAAATTATTTTTAAAAAATCCTTAGAAAAACAGGCCCTGTGCTGCCAGTATTAAAAATTATGAAATTATTATTGACTTTTGGATGCAACTTGCTCATAATCTCTGCAGATAACACGTTCCAATTTACACAAAATTATTTAATAAGTGAGTTATTGTTTTTAATACAAGCTATAAAGGACCATTTATCTCAAGTATTTTTGTCGTAAAATTAGTTTATATGGTCTACAAAAACATTAATTTGGTCGTGCATTGCCGGTGAGAAAATTTCAGAAATTACTTAGTGCGACGATTTTTACTAGCGGTAGTTTTTTTTTAATAATTCAGAAGTACCTAGAAGCTAAATCATTGAAAGCTTACAACATGGGGTACTACCATGCATAGAAAAAAAGTCATATTTAAATACCAATATATTCTAAAGATTTTACCTACAAACAAAAACAATTAAAATTCTCAAATTAGAGGTCACGAATGTCACTTTTTGTACGCCCTGTTAATTCCTTGACATGGTTATACAATATTAACAAATCGTTTACCCGTATGTGTATAATTAGCTATGAAAATGCTATACCATTATGCAAATATGATTTTTGTTTGAACACTTCATTATTTATCATGCTTAATGGTTATGGCGAGTTAAAATGATGTAGTTTTAAGTGTAATTGGTTTTCACGTGCATATGCAAGTAATAATGGCTAAAAGAATTCAAATTGAGTCTGATTAGTTGAAACTCAATTGTCTATATTTCCATCATGTAGATTTAGATGGGAAAAGTAATAGATAATCGCAATAAGTAAGAAATATTGTTCTATTCCCTTCCAAGTTTGGAATTTTAATTTCTATATTACACAGAAACTGTGTTTAGATATTAATATTGTCTAGGAATTTTGATTTAACTAAATTGTGCATTTTTATCGAAATTTTAAAACAGTTAAGAAAACTGGCTGCTTATAAATTAAATTATTTTATGGCTGTGGTGTAAAAAAAATACGAATAGGTAAATAAAGTGCAGTACGAAACATCGATAACAACTACAGACTAGCTTCAATATCAGCCTAAATAAATCTACACCTAAAAATCAAACCTCACACCCACAAAATCGAAAAAAAAATAGTCCGTTTGCAACCCGAATTCGTCCTCCATGCACTGATGTTAAAGTAAAAGTAGACGGTCTGATCTCCAGTATATAAGCGGATCGCTCCGAGCTAAGGCATCACACATCAGCCAACGTTCGAACAAACTAGACATGGCCAAATACATCGTAAGTTGGAGTGCAGTGCCTGTGTTATTGTGTCGTGTGAACGTGCCTTTACGCACATCGTGAAGTGGAAAAAGTTTCGTTAAAATCGGTGCTTCTGGATGTGTTCACGGATGTCCTCATCAACGATCTATCTTGTGTGTTCTGAACCTCTAGGATAGTTAAAGACCAAGTGATGAGGGATCCCATGTGAAGTGATAGCTTCGAAGCTACACGTTATTGATGATAGAGATTTTATTGGTGATGAATCACTTAACTCATCACATTATCTATACATTACGACCAGTTGTCTCGTAAGTTTGTAGAAGTTTGGGAATGGTTGCTTTAAATATGTGTGTTTGATTGACAGGTCGCCCTCGCCCTCCTGGGTTGCGCTGCTGCCGAGCCCCCAGTCGGCTACAGCTACGGCGCCCCTGCCACCTCCTCCATCTCCCTGGGCAGCCTCAGCAGCGGCGGCCACTACACCCAGGTGCCCGTCGGACACACCGAAAGCGAGGGCTACTACGTCGACCCTCATCTCCTCCATAAAATCAAGAACATCCTCTTGTCGGAGGAGATCAAGAACCAGGCGATATCTGGCTCCGGCGGCCACGGTCACGGACACGGCCACATCTCGTCCCACTACGGCGTGCCCGCCCCCGTCTACGGCGTCCCTGACCAGAAGATCGTTGGCATTGAACTCGACCACGTCCAGCAGTCCCTGCAGGTCGCTCAGTACCACCAGGCTGAGGAAGTGTACGCCGGCGGACACGGCTACGCCTCCGGTGGCTACTCCTCAGGAGGCTACTCCTCCGGTGGCTACTCCTCCGGCGGACACGGTGGCTACTCATCCGGTGGACTCGGTGGCTCCTCTCACTACACCACCATCGGAATCCCCTCCGGATCCTACGGCGTCCCCTCTGAGTCATACGGCCACCCTCACTAAACGACCCAAATTGTTAGTCATCTCATCTCATTTAATGTAAATCATGTGATCGCATCTTAGATGTTATTATGTATTATATTTGTTGTTATAAGTTTCTGTAAATAAAAGAACAATCTATTTTGTACGAGTGGTGCCTTGATTTCATGTCCGAACTTTCACGTCCCGAGGTACGGCAACTGGTACATCTTGGTGCTACAATCGTAAACCCATATGTGGTGCCACAAAAAATATATTAATACGAAACAAAAACATGTTTCGACGCCTTAAACAGCAGTAATAGGTCCCTATCGAAAGTCGTTTTCGATAAAATCGAAAGTACCGATGTCACCGGTCGACTTTATGACATGCAAGTGACGTAATTGGCGTGCAATTTTATAATAAAGTGGAATTAACTCTTTTTTTCGACATATTAAGTTACACACTTAGCACTTCTTAAAATGAATCATTATTTCGTAACACACTGACCGACATACGTGAACGTAACAGCCTTAAACTGATGAAGAATTAGAAATTACATTTCGGAATGTGAGTTTTACTTTCGAGGAATTAGATAAAAGTTTCGAAACTGGCTATGATGCGAGGCGTTGCATCACAGTGCCCATTTTCGCTGAATTAGCGAATAATTTTGCTCGAGTTGTTAATCCGAATGCACCATGCACTTTCTCCTTGCAGGCTCGGGTGTTCCGAATCTCGTAGTTACGTCACTACGCACGCAGCCGCCGGCGCATGATCTGGTATCCATCTGAGGATCTTGTTTAGGTAGATCAAATTATTCGGTTACACCATTTTGTTAATAAGCAGGTTTTGCCAGATTACACTTGCGTATAAAGTTTTTTCAAGTCATTGTATTAAGTTCGCCATATACATACATTATATCGATAAACAATTTGTTTTGTAAAATACTCGTTTTCATTTTTGGTTGTGATTTCACTGAAATATGATTAATGAGTGTCTTACAAGCGATGTTTACAAGCTACTGAATAATCTTGTTCAAACATATTAGCTACTTTCTAAAATTGACAGTTTAGATATATTTGATATGCAGATTCAAAGTCAGGGGTTAAAATGATATTGTTAATACTCCCCACAAAATTCTTTTCAAATAAAAGTTTCTAGGGAAAGCGTCCAGTTTTATAATTTCTGAAATGATGACCTATATTTGGTATTTCCAAAAACCGATGATACAATGATAGGTACCAACAATTGATGTATTTTTAATGAAGAAAATTTCTTATGACATAATGACCATAGCAATGTTCAAACGATATATAATCAACATCGAGCTTTTAATTAATGAGTAACGAGCACACACTGTGCTACATTTCTAATAAATTACTGCCATGTAAATCTTGAGATAAAATGTTATCAGTATTTTTAAATATAAATTAATTTTACAAGTCCCACTATTAGTTCCTGAGCGCGTTCAAGTAAACAAACAAACTTTTCAGCGTTTAAATAAAACTTTTAAAAAACTGCCGACCTTACTTAAAGTATTTTTTTTTGCTTTTTAATATTTTTAGAAGTCGGTTTTATTTTTTTGAAAAAGATTTTTTATTTTTAGCTGTTTGGTGCTTAGGTCTAAAATAGTCACACATTTACACATTTATTTTGTTAGCACCAGTACTTTTTATTGTAATCCATGGTAAAATATAATGATTTCGGGCCTGTTTCACCACCTACGAATAAGTTCCAGATAGTTTATCTGGCAGATAATTTCATAGAAAATCTGTTTCAATTTTGAATTTATTCGGTAGATAGTGGCTATTCGGACATTGTGAAACTCGCCCTTAACAAAGCATAAATCAAAAAAATGCTCATAAAATAAAAAGTGCTGAACCAAATTTGACCCTGAAAGAATTACACAAATCGAACTACAATCAGAGTAATCGGTATAAAAATAAAAAAGTCTCCTCCTTTTTTGAGGTCGGTTAAAAATAAATCATAACATTAAGTAATACAAAACTAAGGAACCAAACACTCTCCGTCTCTTTAGATAGTAGTAACACGAGTTTTTGAACGCATTGTATAACACTGTACGTACATACTACATAAGTTAATTATGATTTACACGTAATGTTTGTCAATACGTGGATATAGTTAAGCCCGCGGCGTGGACTGAATTTTATTGCCATTTTTAAGCACGTGCTTAAATTGTTTTATTGGTTAAGTAGTGTCAAGGTCTTGGGTTTTGTGGATAAGTAGGACAAACGATTTGGGTTTATGTGTGTATTTTTATTTCACAATTATTTTGTAGTACCTATTTAGGTATATTTATGTTACTTAGAAGGAAATACTACTAATGTTAAATCATCATCTGCCTAACCTCTTCCAAGCTATGTTAGTGTCGATGTTTGGTGTGCCCAGATGTGAGTACCAGTGTTCTATATGGAGCAACTGCCAATCTGAGCTCCTTAAGTCAGTTACATGGGCGACTCTATACCCCTGGATAAGACTGGTTGTCAGAAGTCTTGGCTTCTGACTACCCATAACGACTGCCAAAGGTGTTCAACAGACTGCCGGGACAATTCAATTTAACGTACCTTCTGAGACACGATAAGCAATAATTATAATATAAGCGATGATATAAGTTAATTTTTTTGTTACAATAAAGCTTAATAATGATTACAAAGCAAAGTTTCGCGCTGTAACAATCTGCCGCATGTTACATACTAAATCGATATAACGATGCTGATTATTTAATCGATTAGTAACAGTACATAAAACACAATAGTAAAAAAACATTGTTTATTTCTTTACGCCAATTAACAGCACAATGATCTTGAATCCACATACTAATATTATAAAGGTGAATAGTTTGTGTTTGTTTAACGCTACACGCTAATCTCAGTAACTAGTGGCCAGATTGATACATTTACGATATAATTAATATGATACCTTTTACAGTGACAGAACTTTTATCAATTACTTGCTGTTCCCCGCCGCCCGAGGGAACGACTTCCCGCACCTGGATAAAAAGTAGCCTGTGTCTTTTCTCAGACTTTAGACATTATGTCTATGTCAATCGGTTCAGTAGGTTTGTCTTGTAAACGTGACAGACAGACAGAGTTACCTTTGCATTTATAATATTATAACTTACTTCTTTAGGTAAGGATAAGGATTAAAATATATTGGTTTTCACCACACTAGTTACTGCATATTATACCTTATTTAGTTTTAACATTTAATATTGAGATTCAGCGAACAAATTCTTCAGCTGTATAACATAAAGTTCTAGAGCACTTTTAAGGAAAAGCTTTTACAAACATAACGACTTATAATAACCCCATAAATTACATAACACGTAGCTATGTAAAACCATCACTGAACAGCATAATTAGTGAATTCTTTCGTAAACAAAGTTCACTCCATATAAAGCTGTGGCTCAAAAAATTTGCATCGAATACTTAAAACAATATATGGCTGGAGAAAGTTCATTCTTGGACTGCGCCATTGTTCTTGACCGGCTGACGTTGGCTTTTGTTTTTTTTTTTAATTAATTAATTTCTTGTAAATGGATTTCGTGTGGGATGATGATTGATGTCATTCTTGTCAAAAAAAAATTGGTTGGGAAGATATATACTTTTCCAAATATATTGGAATCAGTTTTTATTTTTAACTGATGTTGGTGTTTAAATTTTTATTCCAGGTTGCATACTTTTTCTCGAAGAGATGTCAGCAATATAGGAGTTTACCCGGGCTAGTCTACCTGGGCTGTGGGTTGTTCGTTACCGTGGTACCTGGTAAATAGGGACCTCTAGAAGGAACATAGTAGGTCTAAGTCAGTAAGAGTCTGACTCCCTTCAGCTGCAACCTCAGCGGACTTTTTGTCTTATCTGTTTTCGGAAATGTCATCACTACTGTCGATGACTAATCAATGAAATCATTCATCATCAGCCTTTATGTCGTCCCACTGCTGGGCCCAGGCATCCTCTCATACTGAGAAGAATAGAGAGTAAATCACTACGCATTGGTGATATCCGACTTTATAGTCCAGGTTTCCTCGAGACATTCTCATCTGTCATTGGTATCCAAGGTATACTTAGAAAGTACATACAAACTTAGAAAAGTTGCATTATTACAAGTCTGACTTGGAATCGAACCCGCACACTCATACTTAAGAGGCTCGTGTTTTAACCACTAGGCCATCACGACAATTACGATAAAATTATTACTGTATAACCCTGATTCTTTGACTTATACACCTAATTTGCTTATAAAACAAAAATTGCAAGCCAATTTCATCAAACTCATCCATAAGTTCATTGACCTCATTCGTCTTGTCATCAGACTAATTGTATCAGAAAGTTAAACACTACTTCCTACCGAAAACAATAGGTATTTTGATCGTAATCTCAGAAACACACGGAACTAACATACTAACGTAGACAATGCTTGAATGTATTAAATAATAATTTATGTTAATTAATGACTGAATTCTAATAAAAATGTACGTTACGAAACTGAGTTATTATGTAATTTTGTTTGTCTGTGTTTATTTGCATATGTGTGGTGATTTGGTCAGTTTTTGTCTGGCGCCTTTTTGATTGCATATTTTTTTCTAGTCATTTTTGCAATGTTAGACAGATTTTATTTATGCAAAGCCTTACTTAGAATACTGCAAAAGTGTGACTGCGCATCAATATTGTTTGTTTTTTTTTTAATATATTAAGTCAGCACATCAACCTACTGAAACTGGCAAATTTTCACAATCAACTTTGAACCATATGCTTCGTAGATAAAGTTGAGAATTGATTAAAGAAATTTTTCAGATGTAGTCGCATAGCGCAACTGCTGTGCGCGGGGTCTCGGGTTCGATTTCTGGGTCGGACCAAAATGTTGCTTTGTAAGTTTTGAGTAACTTTAATAAAGCCGTGCATCGGAAAGCATGTAAATGTTGGTTCGTGTCGGATTGCCGTCCTATCGGACTATGAGAGTGAGGGAATAAAGAGTGCACCTGTGTCTGCGCAAATGATTGTATAATGTATCCCGCTTAGCTGGCTGATCTCCTTAGACAGAACGGCCGCCGCAGCCGACTATCGCCCTAGACGCCATCTAATCAAGCTGGTCAGAATAAAACAAAGAGAAAGCAGATCTTTAAGATCGATGACGTAATCCAAATCTGATTGTAGCGAATTGTAAATTTTCATCACGTATGCAGTTTGCCCGGTCATTGTGTAGAATCGCTAATCTTATAGCATTCACATAATGCTACTGAGATACTGCAGTGTTATGACCGATGCACTTCCTTAAATAGTGCTTAGAATCTCTTAGACAGTACTGCCCAAAATGTAGAACAGGCAACCTACATTGCCTTGTTTTCTTGATGTAGAGGTATATCTTTTTTTAATGTGGAAAATCATCAAATGACAGTGTAGAAAGTGTCAGACTTTTGCTTTAAAACCCTCTTTTTTCCTCCTGAAGATCTTTGCGCACATCTTACACTAAAAATTGTGTTTAACATAACAGTTAAAAATTATCTCTTATCTACGTACCATAAAAACATGACGTAAACAAAACTAAATATACATTTATTCACCGTTTATTATAATTTGTCAGATTATATTCATTTGACGTCATAAAATACATAACGTTTTTACATTTACAATATAAAATGCACACTTAAATTAAGAGTTACTGCATGCTAGTTACAAGTTAAGCTCGAATTATTCAACAAATAAATCAATTACAATAAGAAACGTCTATTAATTTATTGCACTTCCTTTATGCAAAATTCCTATCTATCACTTCTTGATTCTATGACAGGTGAGCGATCAATCTTGCGCGAGCGCAATTGGAATGATGTCCGGACTTCGCAAGTGACAGGCGGACAGCGGGTGGCAGACATCTGTAAAATCAAAGATTTTTATCTGTTAAGTATTAGAATTGAAGGTGGATTATGAAAGGAGGTTCTATTTTGTTCTGACTGATGGTAATTGGCTTTTAAAGAAACAAAGCTTAGTGACGTGTCTATGGGGAGTGCTTTAATTCAGAGTGCGTTAGAATCTTATTAGGTGATACGTACAGACGACAGCACAGCAAGCTTCTACAATCAGTAAAATTTTCTTAATAGATTTTCTGAAGCGTATGGTTCAAAGTTGATTTGGAAAATTTGTCAGAAAAGTGTCACTGGCGTCTATAGGTACAATTGTCAATTTTTTGTGGAGACTTACATCAAGCAGTGAACAGCCGTTTGGATTAAAAAGTGACAGAATCAAATATAATTTTGTTTAATGAGTATTTAAAAAGAAAACCTGGTTCAATATTATTAACGACGAATTTACATATAACGAATTTCATATTGTCTATGTAGGTAGCGTACGCTATCTGTTATTCGTATGTGCGACGAAATCGGAGCGATACGCCTTACACCACAAAAACAGACCCACCAAACGACTCTCACTTGCACCAATAGACCGTGATCTTCCTGACAGCAAAATGTAGAAATTAAAGAAGGACCACTTTCTAACAATAGACGAAATCGAATTAATATTACTACTAATATTATAAAACTGAACTGAATATGCATTGATTCTTGAATTATTGCAATGTTAGCCCGTTCATAAAGGTAGACTATAGGCTACTTTTTGTCCGCAGCGCAATGTAGTTCCCACGGACGCATTATGCCAGCTAGTAAAATTGTCTCAATACAGCAATGTTAATAGAATATTCATTTTCTTCCTTTTATTTCATCAAAAAGCCATAATAATTTAAGGAGCGACTGCCTATCTGACCACCTCAACCCGGGCAACCCAATACCCCTTGGTTAGACTGACGTCAGACGTACTGGCTTGTGACTACCCGTAACGACTGCCAAGGATGTTCAATGACACAAGACCATAATTATGAAACAAGTATTTTTTTTTCTTTTTTTTTTAATTTTTTTTTTCAAAAAAATCTTTTTTTTTGTATTTTTCTTTATAACCAGCTTATTTTTTCGCGCGTAAATGCTTGAAAACGCTCTTAGTCGGGATAGGCAGACGATAAACCAAGATAAATTTCTTAGATTGTACTTCTATATAATATCGTCATGATGTTTATATTTATTGGCTAGCAGTATAACTTTTTGTCGAGTCTAATGATGTGTCATTTTGCGGTCATTAGTGTTTACGAACACGGCAACGGTTTATTAGTTTTGTCAAATAGAGGGGCTATTGAAGATTCTCTGAATGTTTCATAGGAAAAAAATATTTGAAGAGTAAATAAAGTGTTTAGAGAAATTTTTGAATGGTGCTTAAAGACTCGATGAACGATTTGAATGAGTTTAAAACTTTCTGCTATTATTTTTAGTCTTATTTTCGATTCAAATTGTAAATTTTACTATAACTTAAAAAAAAACTTTTTTATACAGGTATAATGCTATAAAATCACTGCAAGCAAAAAAATATCTACATAATTCTTCTTTTTCTTAAAACAACAAAAGAACTTAAATAGACTATAAAAAGAGACAACAAGATGACATCATCAAAAATCCAATATTTTCATGACTCAAACAAAAAAAAATCTAAATTACTTCGATTACATCATAATGTAGTAGTAGACACCTATACTCCGGTCGAGGCATATCCCACTCATTCATAGAAGCTAGACAATATTACTTTCACCATAATCTCGAGATATTGAAAGTGACCGGTTAGTTGTGACGGGTTATGTGTGAGGTAAAATGCATAAGAAACTGTATTTTATAATTTTACAAAGCACTTGTTTCCTGAGTACCTTGTTGTTAAATGATTGACACGGGCTGTCATTTAATCATCTTCGGCATTCGTTACGGGTAGTCAGAAGCCAGAAAGTCTGACAACCAGTTATGCTGAAGGGTATCGGGGCGCCCAGGTTTATGGAGGTTAGATAGGCAAAAATATTTCCCTTTTTTTAATTTATCTTTCGAAAAAAATAACTTCAATTCTTTAACTGTGTAAATTAATTTGGAAAATTCGTATGGTGTTCCACAGGGGTCTATTCTGGGTCAGTTTAGTTTTGGTATTACAAATAGGTCAGTTTGAGTTTTTCCTGTACATAACAAAGGTTTGGTTAAGGTACTTTTTTTGTACATAATTAAAAGTAGTGTTTTTTATTTTAAAATATATGGACAAAATTGTATATATAGATTATATAAATTGTATTGTAGATTAAAATTCTGTATACCCATCTAGAAAAACACTTCTTCATATGTTTTAATATCAAAAAAACACAAGCAACGGAGATCTTACACTTAATCTACAATCATACAAAATGATTACATAAAGCTACATTCACTAATCACCTTAGCGGGCATCCCACACAAATTTTGATTGGCCATCTTTTCTAAATTCTTATAAGAGAGTGTAAGTATTTATTGGCAAAAATCTTTCTAAACTTGGTGATGTAATATTTACAATGAATGCGGTTATTGACATAGCATTTCTTTCCTCTTGTCATCTGCCGATTTTTATTTGCGTACTGTAAATGTCTGATTCTACTTATCAATCATCATCTTAATCATTGCCTCCTATTTAGTAATTTTGTCAGCTTTGTGAGGGTTATTACATGGGACTTAGAAGTATTGAGAATAGGTATGTATCTTTTATACAATTCGGTTTTTACAATATTTATAGCACATAGCTTCTGCCAGCGGTTTCAATCGCGCCCCGTAGGAACAATTCCGCGCACCTGGATAAAAAGCCAGCATTCCTCGATAAATGGGCTATCTAACACTAAACTAATTTTTCATATCGGACTAGTAGTTCCTGAGATTACCGCGTTCAACCAAATAAACAAACAAACTTCTCGTTTTACTATATTAGTATACATGGGTCAGATTCCATTTGATATTTTTATTGAATAAAAAACCTGCATTTATTTTTCAGTTGATATAAATATTTCACAGATCTTTGTTACATCTCTCCTTAATAACATAAGTATCTTCCCGATTAATTGATTACCAAATGCTAGCAGTTTGACCGCTGTTGAGATTTCCAACTGGAAAGTATTCCATAACAAGATCCAAGAATGTGGTCATCACAGGTAATATTTTTAATCAGCTTGTTATCAGATGCGAAATTGTACTGTCGACAGTGATCGCAAAGATTTCCATCCACCATCATGGCCAGTAAATATAACTGTTTTATTGGTCAGTCTTGCGTAATGCCTTCAATATTATCCAATGTACATCTTCCACTTATTACATAAGTGAAATTAATTCCAAATAAATTGTTCTCTTTGTGAGATTTCCGAATTGAAGTTATGTAAAGGTCATGTTGATAGTTGGTTACATAGATCTTTGAAGCTCCAAAGTATATTAAGAATGTGAGGGCCAGTTTCACCGGTTACGGATAGCCACTAACTACTAGATCAATTCAAAAATGGAACACAGTTTTTATGAAATTAACTGCCAGATAAACATTATCTGGAACTTATCCGTAACCGGTGAAACTGACCGTCAGTCTTGTGGATAATTTTGGAACAAAACAAATTCTGTTCTTCTACCCTCTTGCACTGTCACGGATTCACGGAAAATTGGGCCAAAAAAACGGGCAAAGTTGCTTTTATGGGTTTTAAGAGACTCATAAAGTAGTCCGGAGTTTGAAATTTGTAAATGTTGGTCCTGTGCCTGATCTTACTCCGATTGTATCCTAGGAAAAAAAATTCTAATACTCCTTCCTGCTTTTTCCAGAGAGTGGTCTTATTTGAATATGCTAAAACAATGTTTCATTCCTTAAAGCCTAACGTATCTCTCAAAAAAACCAAGAGAACCTAACATAGTACAAAAGTGCGTGCGGAATTCAGGTCAAAGCGAATACGAGAAGCATGCTGACGGTAATCCGATATTATGCAGAGCATGCGCGTGAGTTGGCTTTGTGACTCATATTGGGTATGTTACGTAGTCTTCCCATATAGGCTGTATAGTAGAAATTATGCAGTTTTTGTTATGAAAAGTGTAGTCATTATAGGCTTTTTGCGTAGGCTTTTATGTCTAGTTTTGTGTTAACATAAGGAAGTTTAAATTCCGGTATCTGTAATATTATAACATAGGTAGGCTAAGTCGGCCTCAAGCGCCATATTTGTCGTTACTTTAAAAATAAGATAAAGATAAAAAAAATATATTTAAAGTAGGCTGATCATCAGCTCTATTTCGAAGGTAAATTTTACAAAAGTCGGCATCAAAAACGCCCATCCTTCAGCACTTTTACGTGTTATTGCTGAGAAGAAAAATTGGTGGAACAAACTCCCCGGCAACACAATTCTGTCTCTATAGTTTGAAGATAGGTTCTATTCAAAGCCAAACAATAATACATGACGTATCAAATTAAATTCAATATTTAACCATATTGGCTAGCTTACGTCTTCCTTTTCTTTAGGTTTTTAGAATCAGAAGGATTAGGTCTATCATAGGTCCGAGTTAAAACTTAGGGCTTAGTATGTTTCAATTTCATGTTATTTTGACACGTTTGACATGTTAACACTTGAACTGGATTTGTAATAACCCCTTAAGTCTTGCACCATTGCTCCAAAGCAATGCAACACCATGGCAAAATTTGCCCATAAACTGACATTGACCCTTAAACAACTACTGCTCACACAATTGCATGACTTCCTTGTGACTTACATCACACAATCATACACCTGACCACATCATCTGCCTAGCCTTTTCCCAAGCTATGTTGGGATCGGCTTCCAGTCTCAACAGTATTTAGCTGAGTACCAGCGTTTTACGTGGAGAGACTGCCTGTTTGACCTCCTCAACCTAATTACCTGGGCAACCCGATACCCCTCGGTAAGACTGGTTGTCAGACTTTCTGGCTTATCACAACCGTTAAGAGTGCCAAAGATGTACAAGTGACAGTCGGGATCTACCAGTCTGACGTGCCTTCCGAAACATGGTACATACCATACCACAGTAACCATATAATATTATAGTTACATGTAAAAAGTTTTAAAGTATTAAATTGTATATTTATAATCCTTTTAAGTGATATCATTTAAAGGGCGTTGAGGAAAAGTTGCACTTTCATTATCAAGTTTCCGACAGCTTATCTTGAGTACTGTTAAATAAATTGAATGTATGTGTAATAAGTTATTAAGAGTTTTGCTTCTTAGCATGAATAATTGAAGTTGCTCTACAGCATTTTTATTTTACGAAATCAAACCGTGGATATTCTCCCCTCCCACGCAACTGGATAAAAATTAAGGTATACCTTTCCTCGATACATGGTCTATCTAACAATTAAGTTTGAGATTAGCGCCACAGAGCTAATAAGTTTACTGCTGTCAAGTTGAGTAGGAGTGTCAAAGAAGATTGGAGTCTCATTTGCTAAATCGGTAAATAAGAAAAATACTATTCAACATAGTTCTCACATCACCTGACGCGTACACGCAGTCCAGTTTCCACGAATTAGACCGTCATGCGTTAAGCAGCACTTTTAGTAACGCGTGCGCATGACTCATTAGTACTAACTTCAAGTAGGCTGCCATATTAACTTGACGCGTTTGATAGTATGTTACCTAATGAGGTTCTTTTTAACGTGTTAAGAGCCGTGACTTTTAAATTGGTATATTTTTTGTGCTGATATTTTGTTTTATGTGCGTGAAAGATGGTAGGTAATATTTTTATGGAGATGATTTGAACATGACAAATGGTTTGTTGATGGCAAATTTTTGACCGACTCGGTCATGTATAGATGGCAAGACTAAAAGTGCCCAACACGCCACGGTCACGACTACATGACAGACTTTTATATTTTAAAATTAATAGGTAGTCTTAATCGATATTATTCTAAACTCACTACTATATTGTAGGTATTTATGGATGAATTCTTAGCTTAGTGCTGAGGGCAAAACCTTCTTTTTTTTGACGTTGCGTTCAAGAGCTTAAATGGTCAGAAAGGTTTTTTTTCTAAACGGATGCTGGATAGGTGTTCAGCGTTTTTGTAATCCCACTGAGGGCAATAAAAAAAGTTATTTATTTTTATATTTAACAGTTTATGTACACAGTATAAAAGACAAGAGGTAAAACAGAACAATCAAGTACAAAGGCACAGTGAAATCTCTTCCAGCAGGCCCGCTATGGGAGAGTTAGAATAAAAAGAGATGCAGACAGGCTGTGTAAACTGAAAGAAAGATTACCAATATTTATTCGCTAACCTACAATATAATATTATATCATTTAGTTAATATTTATCTAGTTGTGTAAAGCAAGGAAATGTAATCCAAGCTTGCACAGTGCGATCTGAGAGCAATCTGCCGCTAATTATGTATCATTTTGTACTTTACTGCATAAGCGTAAAATAAACGGCTGCAATTTTTACTGCTAATATTGCGTCGTATTGCACCTGCTTAAATAGTCTTATTGCAGTAATGAGAATAAATAAATATGCTTAACTAATTGTAAATAAGACAAAAGTCAGGCTTGCAATAAATAATACTACCTACTACTCCCGAGCCCTTTTCCAACTATGTTGGGGTCGGCTTCCAGTCTAACCGGATTCAGCTGAGTACCAGTGTTTTACAAGGAGCGACTGCCTATCTGATCTCCTCAAGCCACCCGGGCAACCCAATGCCCCTTGGTTACCCGTAACGACTGCTAAGGATGTTCAGTGACAGCCGGGACCTACAGTTTAACATGCCACCCGGAACACTGTCATTGGTATCCAAGATATACTTAGAAAGTATATACAAACTTATAAAAGTTGCATTGGTACTTCCCTTACCCACTAGGCCACCACGACTTAATTAATAATACTACCTACTGTATATATTTTAGATTTAAAAATCGCACGTCTGAAAGCGTATTAGGCTACCTAACAATGATAGATTATTTTTAATCGGTCCATTAGTTCCTAGGAAATCAAACAAACAAACAAAATTATTTATGTCTATAAGATACGTTTAGGTAGTAATTATAGTCTTTAAAAGTTGACCATGAATGAAACGATGGGAAACGGCATGCGTTGAACTCTTTTCTATACAGCGTCTATCCACGGCGGCGCTAACTTCACGGTAAACTAGTACCAAAGTTCTGTAATTAAAGGGATTGTGATCAATATCTGGTAATATTGTAACTTTTATATATCTATGTATCTTAGACAACAGAAATACTCCCTGGTTGGTGTAATAGTCGCATAGCTCGACTGCTGTTAACGGGGTCTCAGGTTCGATTCCCGGTTCAAGCAGAAATCACTATGGTCAGTCTCATGGTGAAGTAGGGTTCAATCAAAGACATGTGTCCGCGTTAACGATTAACTTTATTGTGTCCTTTTTCACATACAATGGAATAGGCCTTACTTAGCTAAAACATAATGCACAATATAATGATGATACTTACTAACTACGGCTTACACACATACTACACAATAGTTACTTGTATAAATGATGTTCAAATTGACAATCTAAAAATTTAAGATATAGTAAGGTTTAATTTCATAATACGGTAGGCGACAACTAGTCAAATTCAATACTTTTATAGAACTGTCAAAAAAGGTTACTTTGTATGCAATTTGTATGAAAACACAAACTATGACGTCACAGATTTTTCACATCAAGCCGTATACTTATTTCGATTATATTATCAATAAAAAAATGAAAACAATTTTCGGTTCAAAACGATAAATTAAACTGACATTATTTTAAGATGCTTTACAAAATGAATATGATAAAGTATTTTATTTTCGACCTAGTCGTCATCTTAATTATGTTCTCCTAGTACCCAATGGTAGGTCACCCTTCAACGTAGTATTTCGATAGTGCAATAGTTTTGCACTAACTTGTAATAATGATGTATTGTGTGACGCAACGCTGACCAAGTGTGGGTGGTCCACTGTTTATTATGTACCTCTATCGGGCCCTTTTACAACCGACCCCATTACTTAATGGAACTATTAGCCCTATTATGAACCTATCCTTTTAAATATTCGATCAGCCATCATTAAATGTAGGCCGATGTGCTAAGACACCTGAAAAACTGACAGGTTGTGTCGAAACTCAGTATTTTGGTTGTGAAGGTCAAATGCAGTCGCTCTGTATTAAATATCAGTATTCAGTTACTACCTCGTTGCGTTATTGGATTTTTAGGAACAATGCGAACCGAAATAATGAGAGAAAAACTGGGAGGGTACTTAAAGCGTCCCTTCTGCTACCTAGAAGTAGCCTGCGCGTCGATTCTGTAAAATTCAAACAAGAACTCGCATTCACTTCGCTATAATTTGCTCTAATTTTTTGCTCCAGATCTCCCACAAATTACATCTCATAACTGTCAACTTGTATATTTAACTTAAGATTGTCCTCGGGCATAATTTGTGGAGATGAATAAACATTTATTATTAAAAAAAAATTGGTCTGCAAAATATACGAACTATGAATACGAAGTATAAGATTTGACACTTTTAGTCGACTTTGAATGCGAATTGAGCCTCGAAATGACACCTTACAGAATACAATTTTTTACATCTCTTTTTTTAAATTAGAATGAAAGACTATCCTTCAAAATCTCGAAGTCAATTTAGTTCAACTCGCAAACACGCTCGCAAGAGTAGCGCTAGTGCAAATTCGAATTATGAACCGAATTTTAGAATGACCACCAACCAATAAAGAAAACTCACAGCGGATTCAAAAGTCGAATTTTATAATGGAATCTTACAGAATCACCCAGCTATAGTTATTGTGTAAAATGTATAGTAAATCTGTTCCCCTTATACACACATATTTGCATACATCCATTGCTTTATTACGTAACTCCAGTGAAACCAGCCCTCATGGTGTTCCAATTAGAACAATTAGTGCTTATTATGGTTTACAAAGAGAATGGCTTTATGAAATGTGCTGTAATTACACTCGTGCCTCTCTCACGGTCGGCAAGGAAATGTCCATATTCTCAGACTTGTGGGTGACCTTTTTAATTGTATGTTCGAAGTGGGAGAGTCTCACTGTGGTTTGACTGCTTCGGTGTAGTAGTCGTATAGGGCGAATTCTGTGCACGGGGTCTCGGGTTCGATTCGTCTCGAGTCATTATTATTATTTACATAAATACATAAAGCATTTTTGTTCCTTAGCCTATACTGTCCCACTGTTGGGCAAACGCTTCCCCCTAAATCTACAAATACACAAAGCATTTTTGTTCCTTAGCCTATACTGTTCCACTGCTAGGCAAAGGCCTGCCCCAACATCTTCCATCTACCTCTGTCTGAAGCACCATTATGAACATTATTAAAAAAATAATAATAAGAGAACAAAAGTAGAAATCACGGTTCTTTTTTGTAGTTTCAACTGTTTTTTTCTGCGATTAAAAATATAGTTAGAAAATTTTGTCATAGTTTACTTTGACTTTTTTATTTTTAACAGTATTATGCAACTAAAACAAAACATTTAACCTCAGGAAAATTTGGTTACCTAAGGTAATAGGAAACAAGGCACACTGATGCAGTACATAACGAATTGATCATGTAAATGTGGGCATTATGTGAGATAACATCGCATTGATTGATCGAGCGAAAGGAATATCGATTGTGATCGATAAACCTGTTTAGAGACTACAGTTTTAGTATAATGGTTAGCTGCTTCTTGCGATCATACTTGCCCAAGGATCATACCTATCTACGCATTCAGATAAAAATGTCTCCCCAAATTTCCTGATACTAAATTCCTCCTGTATAATATTAAATATTTTACTACTAAAATACTACCCAATGGATCCCTGAGGATGGAAGATGGCCTAGAGGTAGACCAAGGAAGCACTGGCGAGACGACATTTTCCTCGCTGATTGGCCGCTACACGGTTCAGATAAAGATAGAAGACTTTGGGGTGAGGCCTTTGCCCAGTTGTGGGATAATATACATAAGCTAAGGAAAAAATACTACTCAAATATTAAATACAAACAAAAAAGGGTTAATCTATCATCATCTGCTTAGGTTTATGCTAAGTTAAGTTGTTAGGCTCGGCTTCGAGTCTAACTGGTTGGAGCTGAATATCAGTGCTGTACCTGGGAATGCCTATTTGACATTCTCCACCCAGTTACCCGGGTAAACTAATACTCTTTGGTAAGACCGATTAACGCTCAATCCTTCTCCCTGTGAGAAGAGGCCTGTGCCCAGCAGTGGTACGATAAAAAGGCTGATGATGATGATGAAGACCGGTTCTCAAACTCCCTGGCTTCTAACAAAACGCCCGTTAAAAACACGGCTGTATGTATGTCTATACTCATGCTAAATACACTAAATAATTTGAGCCCTTTATCGTCAAAGAGTTTACAGCATACAAAGTAACAAACATACAGGGCATATTGTATAATAGGATGGGTAATGTTGCAATATATGTTACAGTATTTTGAAAATGTTTATATGATTTGAGCATGTGATGGGTACATGGGTGAATGTTGGACACAAGAGGACTTATATAATGTAGTCAAAATATGCATTTGGCCAGCCCTTTCCCTGTAAGTACATATTATGTATGTTCCGTCTTGCATTAATTTGTACATTGTATGTTTGACCTTCGTTGTCTTCGTCTTCGATGTCGTGGTGGCCTAGTGGTTAAAGCACCAGCCTCGGGTTCGATTCCTGGTCAGGAACATATCAATTGAACTTTTGTGCCACCACAATTTATTAATAAAAATAAATAAATCATAAACAACTCTCGCCTCTTACAAGTATAGTGCTATGAACACAAACAGACACACACACGTACATACCTTATCTTACATATACATAAATTACATGTCACGCTGTTTATGCGTGATGGACTTCTAAACTACTTAATCAGTTTTAATAAAATTCGTACACTGTGTGCAGTTCGATCCAACTTGAAAGATAGGATGATGATGATGGCATCCAGGCCGATTGTCGGCTATGGCGGCCGTTCTCTTTTATGGAGATCAGCCAGATGGGCAGGACATATTATAGTGCACAATCATTCGTGCAGACACAGGTGCACTCTCTATTCCCTCACTCCCATAGTCCGATGGGACGGCAATCCGACACGACCGGAGAGAGATCAGGCGCAGGACCGACATTTACGTGCTCTCCGATGCTCGGGTGAATCAATCACCAACTTCCAGACTCCGGGCTGCTTTGTGAAAGTTTCTCAAAACCCACGAAGCGATTTCGGCCCGACCCGGGAATCCCGTGCACAGCAAGATAGGATAGCTTACATCTTAATTTATTAATATTTATTTATTTTTATGTTAAAAAATTTAACCACAGCAACGCGTACCCGGGTGCTAGTAAGTATATATAATAAAGTGACCACAAAGCATGGTGGCCGGCACTATTGACCGGCACCTTCACTTTCGTTTTACGTAAGCGAACATCCGCGCATTGTGAGCTGAACTTGTTCTACGATTTAGTTAGTTGCACCTAAGTGTGAATTGAAAAATAGTGGTGGATTTTGAGGCAAAATTACATCTTACAAATATTTTTAACGAAAAAAATTACAAATATTTATTTATAATTTTTTTAATAAAACAAAACAAGTATAACATTCTGTTCAAAATTTGTTCAGTAAATTAACTAACTAAGAAAAGCGAACTGTCTATACATACCTATTGTGACGCATAACCCTTTTTATGGCTATTGGTAAAACAGATTTGGGTTTTTGTAAGCTGTAATTAATATTTACATTATAATCAATCACTAGTTTCCACGCGGTTTTAACCGTATCCCGTAGGAACTATTTCGCACACTCGGTTAAAAAGTTGCCTTCTAAAAAAGGCTATTTTTAGAAGGCAACTTTTTCCTCAATAACTAACGCAGTGTTGACTAGCCCAACACCGAAAAAAATCCACATTAAAAAAAATGTAGCGTATACATTCATGATAAATAATTTCACAAGAAAGAACCTTACACCTTTCCTTCATTCATTTCCACCCCTAGCTCTCCATAATCACCAAATAAAACACTCTACCGTGATATCCAAGAGACAGCTCTACGTACTCTAGGTAGAGTCGCGTCGATAACGTCCTCGGTCTTACGTATAAATCTATTTGAAATACTCCGACGTAGAGCGATTGAGGTAAAATGGTTACTGTGTGTAATTTGTAGGTAGAGATGTGTGTAGTATAGGATTATGTAGGGATAGGAGGAATTACGTTTCCTACAAAAAAATGCTGATCAATTTTTTACTGCAAGTCCACACTCACAAACTTTCGCCTTTAAATATAAGTGTTAAGAAATATCACAAAATATGTATGAGCATGTTATTACCTATTTCGTATACCAGTCTTACCAAGGGGCAGAGGGGACAGATAGGCAGTCACTCCGTATAAAGCACTGGGTGCTCAGATGCATCTGGTTAGACTGAAAGCCGATCCCAAAGTTGTCGGGAGTAGGTTATTTATTTTTTAATATACAATATTTTTTATAAAAAAAAACTTAATACAATTAAAATTGTTTTAACAGAACAATTATTTCTTCAAAGTAAACATCATTATTTTTAAACTGAAATAAATATTTAACTACTTAACTTTGTTAACTATTAAAAAGCTAATACAGATGTGTTATATTTAACTTATTTATTACAATAAACTCTACCTAGAGCATTTTTTGCATACAAATAATATTCTCTACAAAATCTAATTTGTGATATCTTGCGTCTCTAGGTAGAGTCGATGTAGAGTTGGCCGCATAAATCTGCCTAATCATTTGAAGTACTCTACTGTAGAGCGGCATTTAATACGCCACAATGTAGCGTCAGACAGGCTATAGAGGCTCTGTGTCTGATGAGAATTGTTTAGATTGAGGGGGATCCGTTTTGTGACATAATAAATGTTTCTTTTTTATACATAAAATGGCGAAACCGATTTCAATGAAATATTTCTTATTAGACATTTATATAAATATTTAAATGATTTAATCGGTATTATTAGCACATGGTCTAAGAGTTAAGAAAACTTCAAGAGACTTCAAAAGACTCCATTCTTAGTAGGTTATGATATTTCGTAATAGATCTCAGTACATAAGCCTGGATTTTCCCTTGGAACTATGATTTTATAGACATGAGGGTAACAAAATTAACTTTCCACGCTGCCTTATCCCAAGACGTGATTTTTTTTTCAACTAAACATTAATAAATAATAATATATAAATAGTTTTTTTTTAAACTATGTCACCATGTATTTACACATAGGACCTTACTGAAAATAAGTACAAATATTTTAATAGATAATTTTCCTGACCTAGGTAGTTCGTGTTTCGGGCCTAAAATTTATTCAAATTAAAAATCAAGGCAAAATGTTCAATACCAAAACTTTTTATATATTTCACACATCAAACAAAAATCCATCAGACAAAAGCTTGCATTCACAAACAGCACTAATTAGCAATAATAATAATAATATTTAAAACAACATTCCGAAACGCTAAGCGAAATTTATGCCAAGACAATATTAGTACGGAGAAATGAGAGAAAATGCAATAACAATAAATAGCAATAAATAAAAGGATTCAGTTGTTGCTTGTATTGTATGATACTAATCCTGCGGGAGGAGTGCCGTGGAGACGATGTTGGTGCTAAAACTATTTTTGGGTAAATTAATAATGGTCCCAAAATCGTTTCTTTTAGTTAATTTTAGTAGGTATGTGATGTTGAAAATGTCAATAGGTGTTTAATCAGATAACTTTGTTATTTAGCAAATGTACGTGGACACAAATTTTGTTTTAAAATTTGACAATATTCTAATATCCCATGTTCAAATTGTTGGTTTTAAACAAAGAGATTTGTCACTCACAAACACAGTCAAAAGTATGTCTAATATTGGCTAATTGACAGGATAATTTCCTTATCCCAACAAACATTTTAGGTAATTTCTACTTTACGTAATCAATTTTTAATTCATTTAACCTCTATTTTTAGGAAACTAATAAAATTTTACTTTAATAAATAAAAAAAATCTTTACCTACTCAATAAAACATCCACCAAACCCAACTCTAAATGTATTTTCCATATTACCATCCCCCAAAAAATTCTGCAACTAACAGCGGCTCCACTCCACTCAACTCCACAGAACTAATCCAAGGCAGCGTCGACTGTTACGGCGATTACTTTAATTGGCTCAATCTCCATTCAAAACCACCTCGCGGCCTGGGGGGGCGGGTAGCGGGGGGAGGGCTAGATTTATGGCAAAAGGGTAAGGCTCATGATCCCTGTTTATGAAGGAAGATGGGGAAAAATTGTGGCTGCGATAGTTTTGAGGTTGGAGCTTGGCAGTTTGGGGATTTTTGAATTTTTGGTATGGTCAGTTTTAGTTGGAGGGATGTTGAAGTGAGTATGGCAGGACACTGTGAAGCTGTATTCTAGAATCTTCAGTAGCTTATCTAGTTGAAATAAAAATGGGTAATTTACTTTTTGACTTATTTGTGTCTCAGATTGTGTATGATATGATTAAAAAAAAACAAGACCACAATCAAATGTTCTTTGCTGTATTGATTATACGCACATACAGACGCCAGCACATCAAGCTACTACAATCTATCAAATCTCCTTAGTAGATTTTCAACTTTATGGCTAAAGCATGCAGTTCAAAGTTGATTGGAAAAGTTGTGGGTAGTTTGATATGCTGTCGTCTATACAATTTAATTAAAGACAACCAACGTTCTATAATCGTAATCAATTAATCATGATTAATTTCAAACCAATTTCTTCACACTACATTAATAAAAAACACTTTCAACATTTAAATATTTAAAACAGTTGTACACACGCCGGCACATCAAGCTACTACAATTTGGCAAATTTCTTTCAAAGATTTTCAACCTTATCACATTACTGGAAGGTATATTAGTAGGAATATTCGATTGACAAGGTTGACCTGCTAGCGTCTGTACATACGTAAAATTGCAACCTTGATTCTATCATCATCGTTCAACAAAAAGTAGTCTACCAAAACAGGTGTCTTCCACTGATACCTCGGGGCTATCACGATTGCTCTATAGCAGTTCAGTAAAGCAATTTTGATTGATAACTCTGAACTACTATACAGACCTAAACCAAAGCCAGTAGGTACCAATTACGTGTCATAACGTTTGATTGCCATGACATTTCAATGATATGGTTTTTGTAATAGGAAGTGCAGTAATGTGTTCTGAGCAAAATTAAGTTTGGAAAAATATGGTAGTGGTTGAAAATATCGTTCAGAATGGAGCGAAGATGTATGAAAGCTGATGGCAGATGAAGATTATGATGCCGCAATAAGCATCAATGCTGATTACCGAAAGTCCTACTTTAAATAAAACAGAAATGAAAATTTAACCAACCAACGGTGCCATAGTCTAGTGCTTGAATAGTAACACTCGGGCTTTTCATTATTCAATTGTTTTCTTTTAACATTTTGACCGCCACAGTCACGTATATATGACAAGCCTAAAAGTAGGTACCCAGCATGCCATGGTCTATCATGTAGGACTTTTAAAGTTAAAAATTAATAGTCAGTTTCAATCGATATAATTCCGAACTCATTACGATATTGTTAAGGGCACGTCTTTGTTTTTGTGACATGTGGTCAAAAGTTTAATAAATCCAATTTCAATAAATTCGGCTAAACATTGACTAGTTGTTCCTAAAGAAGTTTATATGAAATATGAAAATAAAACCACCGCGAAATTTACCTAGACTAATAAGACTTAGCTTAGAAAATACAGCATAAAAACCGCAAAAAAACTAGGGTAACCAGCCATAAATAAACGATGGTACAGGTGGCACAGCGTCCTTATTATTTAAGATGTGTGTTCTCGTCTGTCCGTCCGCCGGCGGCCGATATATCAACATTAGTACGTCCCCTGTCTGGTCCACCGGAGGGACATGTTGGGTATGTGGTCCACTGGAAGTGGCCTAGGGAACTTTTACAATTTTTTTACTTAATATAAGCTGTAAGTTTGTAGTAGAGAGAGCTCAACCGAAGAAATGTCTGATGGATTTTGCGAATATGTACATATGATGAATTTTCCTTGTGAGTTGACGTCAGTCATGCTACAAAGCGTGTCTTAAGTATGAATGTGGATGGATGGAGAGATAGAGATAGACCAAGGAAGAGATGGATTGATTGCTTGAAAGAGGATATGATTAAGAAGGGAGTGGATAGTAGTATGACGTCTGACCGAAATGAGTGGAAGCGGAAAACACATTGCGCCGACCCCAAATAGAATTGGGAACAGGGCAGGAAGAAGAAGAAGAGTTGACGTCAGTCATAGGAGTATATGGTAAGAGCAGTTGTTGGTCAGAGGGCTGTTCTAGGACACCAGGATGTTTAAAAAGTGCCTAGTTTCAGCGTAATTGGAATAAAATATCACGCCATTTAGCCCATGTGCGCACTGGTCTAGCTTCCTAAACGAATCAATTAGCATCTGAATTCAAATTAATTTATCAGCTTCCATAAGTTATGGCCCATAACATATATACCTACATCTTATACTACATAAGATATGGTAATTATATTTTTCTGTCTCAAAGCAACTTATAATTTTTTTAAATTGATTTTCTCCTAAAATTCTCAGCAGTGGTTTTTATGTTCCAATACTGCCTCTTCAACTTATTTTTTTTCTTTCTCATATTTTGTAACACTCACTATACAACAAAACTGTCTCTTCCAGCATAATCCACAAATCATTATCTGTGGCCGTTACCCATGGGACGTCAAAAATGAAGATTTAGTCCCGCACCGCGTCATACGTTACCAACTAATGAAAACACGGCTGTGACCTGATGAAGTTGTCAACTAGACCTTCTACGGGGGGTAAGCAGACTCCTTCGATATAACCTTCAAGAAAGACGATGTTTTCGATAGGGCGCGAATTTCAGAAAAAAAATCCGACCCTGCAACTATTGCTGGCAATTTTTTTTTTCGTGTTTGAATTAGAAACGTTTCTTTTTAACGACCACGACATAGAAGCTTAAGTAAGTAATAAAATAAGAAATTAACAGCTCACACGACAAAGTCTTAGCATACCTACTTAAGCTTTTAAAATACAAGTGAAGTAAACGATTTCTAAACACTATTGTACTTGCAATGTTAATTTATGACCATTTTAAATTGTGCAATGTGTTGGCATAGCAATGGATATGTTTGAACAAGCTGTACATAACTACAACAATATCAATAGATAAAACTACACTTACCTACTGCCCGAAACTGTAAAATTTTCCCAATCAACTTTGAACAATAATGCTTCAGCGATAAAGCTGAAAATCTATCAAGAAAATTTGATGACAGCTTGTAGTAGCTTGATTGTACTGGGGTCTGTACGTACTTTTGGAAAAATATATTCTTAGAATATTTTTTAAATATCATTCAAATTAAAATAGGATTTTAAAAGTAATTGATATTCCTTTGATGAATATAATATAAATATACATATATATTTTTGGTAACATATGTACATATGTATATATCGGGTTCGACAGGGTAATCTTGGCCTAGGCCTGTCGGGGCTGCGGGTTGTTCCCAAGAGTTACCATGGCCCTGGTATACAAAGACCTGCAGAAGGAACACAATAGGTTTTAGTCAATAACAGGCTGACACTCCCCCCAGCGGGAGAGCCTCAATCGATAATTTCCGACAGAAAAAAAATGTGCTAATCCTTACTATATTGTATAACTAGCTTCAAAAACATCAGTTCATACTTGGTTCAGCCATCCATACCAAACTTAAACAGCATTTTCTTACCTCAGCCAGATACTTCCCCCCATTTTGATGGCTTAAGCTCCTGACCGCGTTAGGCAAAGATTATTTCACATAAATCTAGCCATCATAGCATGGTGAATGATAAATATCGCGCTCCCATGTAGTGATCGCTTCGATATTTCAGTCTGCTGTAAGATTCCTGCCCCTTGAAAATTATCGGGAGCTTAACTCTTGGTGGTGGGGAAGGAATGTTGCTCTACTTTATATTTATGATATTTTTATTTAGCAAAAGTAAACAAGTGAGTTGAAAAGTAGAAACCTTCCTATAATAAATGGTGGGTTTGTTTTATTCGGAAAACCTGAATGACTTTATGGTATTGTTTGAGAACAAATTAGTATTTAGTAGTAACACTTTCTTTTTACTAAGGCTTGCGCAAGACGGCTGGCAGGAGTTGGATGCGAGAAGCCGAAAATCGATCTCAGTGGCGTGCACTTGGAGAGGCCTATGTCCAGCAGTGGACTGCGATAGGCTGATGATGCTAATGATGATGAAGGACCTAGTTGCTTGTTCTTCTATGTAGGAAAGTAACTTTTTCTCTGATAAAACTTATAAATATATCTTTCAATTATTTTGACTTTTTATGTAGTTTTTGCCGACTACTCGTATTTTTTTATGTTTACTATTTGAAATACGCCTGTGAAAATAATTTGAGTACATGTTATAATATTCTAACATACATAAAGTGAATTAATTTATTTTTCACAGAATAAAGTATTCCCAAATATAATTTAACCAAGATATTTCATAATAGAGCACGTTACCCCCCGTATCGGTAGGAACTAGCCAATCTCGTTCATAGATAATTTATTTGTGGGCATCATGAGAGGTTTTGCTCTTATGTAGGTTACCGACCACTTCATATTTCCTTCAGACAAGCGATATTTATATAGATATTATTGATGGTGTATCAGTGCTCAAGATAATTGAAAGGCGGAAAAATACTGAAAATTATATTGGTGAGGGTTAAGTCCAGATTAGAAGAATATTGAAGGATTTTGCTTAGCCGACACTTAATAGGATGGTAATGAAGATATAGCTTAAGACTGTGAAATATAATGAAAAGTTGGTGTTATTTGTAACGCTTTGTAGATGTCTATCGTAAAGATAATTCGTCTATTTCTGATCATCGTATTAATCCTCATCACTGAGGATTATTCTTGCATGATAGAAAAAAATATTTAAAAAAAAATTACCAAAGTAATAGCCAGCCTTTGGGTCACTGGAAGCGTCAACCAGCCGCTTAGATAGCTCTTTAAAAAGACTAAATAAATGTATTGTAACTATTTGTAGAAAAATAAAAGCATTTAAAAAAGAAAACTACTATTTCTTTACGAATATACTACGCTAAGAATATACGAGTATCTACTTTGGTCTATTTGGGGAAGTCGATACGACCAGAAAGAATGTTAGCTTAGTACTTGTAAGATGACGGCAGAAGAGAGATTGTGGAAGAAGAAAACATGCTGCGCCGACTCCAAATAAAATAGGGGTAAGAGGATGATGGTGACAAGTAGACGTTAATAACAGAGAAGCGTAGTACCTTAGTACCTTAGAGGGGGCCCTTAGGGCATTCATAAAGACTGGTGTCCACACCCATCCATCAAAAATTACCCCTTACCTTGAAATACCCCAGAGTAAAGACGAGGGGTAACTTCACCGCAATTTGACGAAAACACAAATTAATTTAATTAATAATTAAATGACAAGACCTAATAAATCTAAAAACTTTACGTCCATAAATAAAAGTTGGACAACACGTCCGGGAATCGAATCAGGGCCTGTCCGTTCACCTCTCACCTTGGAGGGTGAGTGAGTGATTAGGGAGGGCCTTTAGGGGCCTTTCGTCAGAGCTCAGAGGGATGTTGTACTGAACTAGGGTTTTATTACCTTTTAAAGGGCTGAAATTTATTTAAACCAAGATTTGGGTTTGAAGGGCTACTTTTGTTATTTTTGGAATAAACTGTACTAGCGTTACAGCTTTAAAATTTATATTTAGTAATGTAAGTAAGTATATGAGTAGTTTCAGATCTTATATGGAACCTATATCTACAAAATAAAGCATCCTCTTTTGTTGGATGGCAGGGTATGGATATCTTTTCATATTATGTAGATAAATTTTTAAAAAGGAACAAAATAAATTAAATGTAATGAAATTAAAAAAAAATAATGGAACCTCCAATTTTTACTCCTAGCATCGATATACAGACGCCAGCAGGTCAACCTACTCGAATCTGACAAATTTTACCAATCGAATATTAACCTTCCCGTAGTGATAAAGTTGAAAATCTATTAAAGAAATTTGACAGATTGATAGGTAGGTAGATTGATGTGCTGGCGTCGTTACATTCCTTAAATATAAAGCATTGTCCCTTCAACTTCAAAAACGCCTTTATACTTGTATTTAATTAATAGCAACATAAAGCCAAAAGTATCTGGCGAGTATACTATAAATCGCTGGCTTGTTCCCGTTAATTATATAAGGGAAGTCAGTGGGTGCGTCAAAAAACTAATGGCAACCATTCGTCACTAGTGTCGCTAAATGTCGCCCTTATTTCAGAAATACTCGTAGTTACCGATAACAGGTATTTTAATTTATAACAGTTATCTAATTTAGTTAAAACAATGGTGTCCAGACTTATTGTCGGCCGCGGCGGCTGTTCTTTCTAAGGACATAGTAGTGCACAAGCATTTACGTAGACACGTGTACTCTTTATTCCTAACTCTCATATACCTATTAACTGGCAGTCTGACACGACCGGCGAAAGACCAGGAGCAGAACCGATCTTTAATTAATGTTCTCCGATGCACGGGTGTTTCACAGGTTCCAGGCTTTACGAAAATTTCTTAACACCCGCGATGGAATTTCGGCCCAACCCGGGACTGGAACCCCAGGTTCAGATTTGTCGTGAGCCTTAATTTTTTTCTTAAATAAGCTAGCTTTTAAATATCTTGAAGATTATAAGTTTTCTTTAACTTATTCGTCATTAATAATTACTAGTATCATAGTCTAGACTATTATCAACAAAAATTGTTCCAGAAATGAACTGAAGTTACCCAGAGCATGCCAAACGACCTTTCCATTAAAAACATCCAGGTATACAATAAACAATCTAAATCAAATCAGAAACACTTTTCCCGTGCGCGCGCGCACTAACACGGCAGCGCCATCTATCAATCACCGCGGCACATTACACGTTTACTCGTTGCGCACACTCTTTGATAGATGGCAGCACTTGATGATAGATTTATCGATCTGTTGACGGTTTTATACTGCGCTTGATGCCTTGTAATAACATTATTCGGTTTTTTCCCGTGGGCCGTGAGTCATGAGGTGTATTTTTTTTTTTAATTTATAATGTATCGAAGTATTTGTGCAGGTGAGACGGATGGGCTTTCGGAATGCTCTAGATTTGAGTTTATCGTCTGATGAGATTTAAGAAGATTTATTGAGAGAATA
The DNA here is from genome assembly GCA_958496145.1 of Heliothis peltigera. NCBI lineage: Eukaryota > Metazoa > Arthropoda > Insecta > Lepidoptera > Noctuidae > Heliothis > Heliothis peltigera. Next base: position 850,166 of record OY292326.1, on the reverse strand, counting down.
AATAGGATCGTTTCTAGGTGTTCTGTTATTGTGAGAATTTTCTAGATTCAAGAGGAATTTCAGTTTTTCGGTAATCGGCTTGCTCACTCTAGAATTTACTGCGTATTCGAATTCTACTTAGAATTGATGGAGATGGCTCATGAAAAACAACTTGCGTAATAACAAAAACTGAACTACAGTTTTCTGACTGAAGTATATTGCCAAAGCCTCGAGTTCTGCACCAGAGGATTAATAAAATAAATTATTAGTTTTAACCTTCGCTCGGAGAAAAGGTTGCACTTTTATTAATTAGTTAGCAAAGTGTTGCAGTTACGTTGCTACTTTTCATACTGCTCGCCGCCTATTTGTCAAGCCGTTAATATTACAATTAAACGTGGAGCTACGAATAAATTTACAGGGGAGACGTGTATTTAGATAAACAGATAAATAAAACGATTTTTTTTTCTTATTATAACTATGGAATTGAATCTAGAGATATGAGGTATAATGTTTTTAAACAAAATAAAAACCCGTTCTCATTATCTGTTATCACATAAAATAATATCACCTAGATGCAAGTACATTCATATGATCTAACTAGCTTTTGCAAGTTGTTTCACCTGCGTCTCGTGGGAACTACTTTGCCTTTAGCCTTCCTCGATAAATGGGCTATCTAATCAATGAAAGAGTTTTTCAAATCGGTGCAGGAGTTCTTGAGATTATCGCGTGCAAGCAAACAAAGAAACAAACCCTTCAGCTTCATTACATTAGTATAGATGTAAAAATACATTACATAACCACCGTTCCCCAACATCTTAACCCTCCAAACACCGAGGTCATAATCCTATAAAACTCGCGACCACTCGCGACCATCATCGCGTCTCGCGACCACGACCAAATTGTTCTCGCATTAGATTTATCGTTCGCCAACGAAACAGCAACAAAGGCACTCTCTCATCTCTACGACAGCTTTATGATCCTAACAGTTTTTGCTAACAGCTACCTACGACGCCCGGCGATATTTATAGCTTAAGTTTTATTAATTAGCCATTTGTGAGACGTTGAGGCATGGTAAGAATTTTGGGTATTGATTTGTGGCGACCAGTCACGGTATTACTTTAATTTTCAGTTTTAGTTTTTTTTCTGGGTTTGGAAAAGAACTTGAATTTGTAGGTAAGTTAATTTTGATTTGTGGTAAAGAATGTTTGGAACCCCTGATGGATTAATGGTGGCAATTTGTAGTAGGGCAGTAGGTATGAATTTTACTAGGCACAAGTATTATGCGATTTGCCTTAATCGTTTATGAAAGTTAGATGATCTAAGGAATCATTATGAAAAAAATGCCCCTAAATGTTTCTGAGAGCCAACCTGTCATCCACATACCTATTCTCATGAAGATCAATAAGTGAGAGGAAAACCGATATTACAAGTAAAAGTATTCCAACATAAATTCCAAAGAACAAGCAAACAAACCATCAAAAACACAAACATTTTGGATTTCGAAACATTCACCGAAAATGTCCGAATGCAACCGAAAAACGCCGAGCGTCGATCTAACCGTCCCGCTGCTGCCAAAGATTTGACGTCAATGGTAGCGAATCGTAAATTACCATTATCTACAGACGCACCGTGCTAGTATTTATTATTTATGGGTCGGTTTGACTCGCCTGCGGCCCGATCGGGGGCGTTTTTCCCCATAGCGCGGCAGGGTTGAGTTTAGGAGGTGTGTGTAATGTTCCGTAGTTAAAATGCTGTCATTATCGCACTTTTGTTTTGTTAAGAATTTGTTTAAGGAGTTATTTATTGTGAGTTGTCGTAACTAGCAATGGTAATTACAACAATGAAAATACATTTTGGGTTTTCATATTGCTTGTCCTGGCATTTTAGTTAGTTATTAGATAATATGGCTCAGGCATGAAATTGCATTAACCAATTTCTTATTGCTCTCCCTGAATTGTGCTTTTTCTTCAAAAATAACATTTTCTGAATGTCAAAAGTACGTAGAACAAACAAATCAAAGAAACCATAACCATATACAAACCAGAAATTATGACGATTAAACTCAAAACAAAAACCTTCTAACCCAATACAAAAAAAAATATACACCTCAGCAGATTATAAAATATCACAGAAAAACGATAGCGCTCCGAACAAACGGCGCAAGCGTCGCGAATCAAATAAATTACAAAGATATATTATTATTAAAATTTGGCCACCAACTTCGTCGCATTAACTTCGGGTAGTATCGGGACTGGGGCACACTGGGAAATGGGAAAATGGATGGGAAAACTGGGAAATTGGAAAAGGTTTATTATTCTCGCTTTTCAGAAAGGTGAGGGAATTGCTTCAGTCTTGATAGCAATGTAACTTAACGTATGATATATCACAAAAAGAGGAATATCTAGCCTTAAAATTTTTGATCTTTGAAACAATGGAAAATATAAAGACCTAGATGCATTCGGTACATACAATGAAAGGAATATGCTCTCACGTTATACTGAATTGTTTAGAACAGCTAGGCTAGGTAGTTTGGGATGTTCCCTGAATTTTCCCTAGGTAAATTCGACCTTGGCTTTAAGCAATTTGAACTGAATACCATCAAATAACCTCTAAGTAGCTCATCACCTTTTTTTTCGTAGGAAATCATCAAATGACCCCTGACATCCTGCTGTGGGTGCAGCTGGTTGGAGTGTTAGACTCTTACTGACTAAAACCCACTATGTTCCTTATAGACGTCCCTGTGTGCCAGGACTACGGTAACGCTCGCGAACAACCCGCAGCCCTGGCAGACCCTGGCCTTAAGAGGTACCCCTCCTACGTAGCTCATTGCCTTCATAAGATATAAATAATGTTAAAAATAGGACTCACTTGGGAAAGTATGATATTTCCTCTCATTGTACCAAAGTACTTATCCTATAGGCCACGGTTTGTGACATCTACAGAAATTAACGAGTTACCGTTTGAGACGTGCGATGTGAGGACACGATAACGACCCTTCCGCGGTTCCGGCACGACTCCGATACGCCTCCGACACGGCAGCGATCAGATTACGGCGAGGAAAGCAGTAAATCTTACCGATCGGCTATTTAGGCATTAAGCTCATCAGTTACAGAAGATTGTCGAAGGAAATTATTGTGTCAAGGTGTTTTTTGATAATAGGGTAAGTCGATTATAAATGTTGGGTAATCGATATTCATTCGATATGAAAGTTTATTGTGCTCATAACCTACTTGCCTTTGACTATCTAAACTAAAACAGGCAACTGATGCTTGCTAATTCCCGAAAGGCCTACCCTTAAATATGAATGGCATTCTTGAATATGGTTTTTTGACAAGACACTTAAAAATATTTCTGCCAAGTATATCTTCACTTGTCGCGGAAATCCCGATACTATAGGTGACCGTTCCGTGTCCATATTGAGTTCTGAATTCGAGAGAGAAAATATCGGAGTATTTGCATTATTGCTGATAGTTACTGTATAATCCCTTTGTTTTGAGAACTTACACTTTAACTTTAAAACAAAGAAGCATAAGTAACGCCACCTACAACCAAAGTACTAAACTCAATCGATTAAGGTAAGTCATGGTCATTGACCATACTAGTAGCGTCCTCTATGTGATAACGCTTGAAACTCTTAGGTAATATCAATACTTAGCTTTTGCGAACTTTTGTTTTTGTATTAAACCATGCAGCTGCAATATTGCAATGGACACTACCTACTACGTACTTTTTATGTAACATTGAAAGTAGCCAACAGATTGTTCGATACTTTATGGTCAATGACCATATGAGTAGCGCCATCTGTCCCAAACACTCGATACCATGAATGGTCTAATCTAGCTCAATCAATGACCATAATGAATGAATGCCTCCTATTCTACTGAGTATGATATTATGACAAAGCGCTTTTACTAAGGTTAAAAGTTTGTTGTTCTTTGTACATACTATTGTATACGGGGTCTCGGGTTCGATTGCTTTGTGGGTTTGTGGTAACTTTTATATAGCAGCCCGTGGTCTGGAAGTTGGTAGTGACACACCCGATTTCTCTCCAGTCTAGTCGGATTGCCGTACCATCGTGCTTTGAGTGTGAGGGTCAACGAATTGCATGATTTTTAATATTCCCTTAACGTACCTGAAATAAAAAATAAAAAAAAACTAAAAACTTACTAAAAATAATTACACTAAGAAAAGAAACGCCAAAAAATCCTTCGAAATTACACAGACTAATCAACAACAACAGAGAGGTTGATTTACACGTTTTATTTGCTCGCCGCTAGATGGCGGTGGCTAAGTGGGGCCATTTTCGCGCACTTAAACCACTGGGGTAGCTGTGACCGCATTATTTATCGCACCATTACCGCATGGACCCTTAAATCATCGCATGACGTGTGTACGTGGGCCTTAATGAATGGCGGGAGAGTTGGCCAAAAGTTCTTTTTTTTTGCTTCTTTATGAAATTCTAAGAGCACTTAGCGGGGAATCTATTAAATGGTCGCCGCGTTTATGTTTTTTGAGGGTTTCAGTAGTAGGTTAGCATTTTGACGGCAACTGTTTGTAAAGCAATGTGAAGTCATTTCAATAATTGTTTAAAGATGTCTCAAATTTTACCATTCGAACATTAACCTTCCAATATTGAGAAAAGGTTGAAAGTCTATTAAAGAAATTTGACAGATTGAGTGATGTTCGGTGAATCGGAGAGAAATTTGGTGCATCACCACCAACTGCCAAACTTCTGGCTGCTTAATGAAAGTCACCACACACTCATGAAGCAATTTTGTTCCGGCACGGGAATCAAACCGGAGACCCCGTACACAATTGCTGGGGAGTTTGTTCCACCATTCCTTGTTGCCAGCGATAACACATAGGAAGTGGTGAAGGGCGGGCATTTTTGGGGCTGTCTTTTGTAAACTTTACCTTCAAAAACTGCTGATTTTCAGCTTACTTTGAATAAATGACTTTATATCCGTTATCTTTATCAATAATCGTGCATGTCGGCCACTAGACCTACAATATTACACACACATTAACAAATTGTCATTAGTAAGTACTCGTATCTACAGATACATTATGACATACATACATACAAATGATACAAACTCGATTTCACACAACTTACTTACCGATGGGATACATACGCGATTGTCATCAAATTATAAGTTGTTGAACAAAGCCTATCCGAGAGCATTGGAACTAGTTACGTGCCCCGTATCTGCTTGCCGATCTAGGAAATCTGTAGTGAAAGGGATTTAATTAATTAGATTGAAACGTAGCTGTATTGTGGTCTTGTGGAGGTAAAAATAGCGGTTCTGTTGATTCTTCTATTTGTGCTGTGTATTTGTTCTATGTGAGTGTAATGGTAGATATTATTTTGTCATAAATGATAAAACTTTTTTTGTAGACAGTCTTGTAAAAAAGGTTTGTACCTGCATAGGTACAGATCGATGTTTTATTTTGTGAGAATTTTTAAACTAATTATTTCTTCTAAAGACACAGGGGAACTTTATAAGGGAGGACGTACTAAAGAGTTGTATTTCTGTCACTAAATCTAGTTTATCTTGGTTTAATTTCTCTTACTAGAGGCTAGAAAACTAGGCTTAAATTACAATTTATTAAAACCAATAAATTAATAAAGCATATTATATCTACATGATTTTTTCTTGTTCATAACTTTGTCGGGGTCGACTTTCAATCTAACCGGTTTCAGCTAAGTACCAGTGTTTTATATGGAGCGACAGCCATACCCCATGGTAAGACTGTTTGTCAGACTTTCTGGCTTCTGACAACTCGTAATAAATTCCAAAGGTGTAAAACCAACACACGTATTCATCTACATCCAAAAAAACAACGCCTATACCTTATTTAAATTAATAAACAACACAACATGCGGCTCCCTCCCCCTCAGCGCCCTAACTAAATTACCGGAGGTCTTAGAGTGAACGGAAGGTGCATTGATGCTCATGAACGATGACAGGTGGTCACCGAAACAACATTACGGAGACAACCCTTTGCAGCGCGCTTCAAAGGACTAGGGGAGGGTTTCTAGGAAAATCGAAGATATGGACAGGTAGTTCAGTATATGAGATAGAGGAAAATGTATGGGATTATAAATTGATGGATGGATATAATATGGTTATAGAGATTGTCTGCTTTTAGGTGGTAACGTATGTATTTTGTTGTAATGACTGCAGAATATTTTGCAATAAATATAATATTACGCATGTTAATAAAAATTGATTTTGTTCTTTTCTTTTTTATTTATCATTTTTATGATTGGATCTTATCAGCGTTATACTTATCAAATGGTTGGTATCGTGTTTATGATTTTTTTTGGCAATTTCAAAATAGGTGATCAAGCGCTATTTCATAATACAATATTGTAGTAACTTAAAGTAAATTACGATTCCCATAATACAGTGTAAATTTTCGTCATCTTATCTTCATGAATTACCTTACACTTACAAACCTTAAAAACAAAACAGACTTCAAATAAACATCTGAACATCAAAGCAATTACTTCAAAGTCACCAAAGAAAGATAAAACATAAAGCTAGGCACACAATGCTGGTTCGGAGATCATTGCCGTGACAAACTCAAAAATATCACAACACAGCGCATACATTAGAAACATTATCGCGTCTGTGCCCACAAAAGGTTGAAAAGTCGCATTTCGCACGTATCGCTCTTATCGTCGGTCTGTTACAACCCTTACGTTTCGAGGGAGAATTATACTTCTGTGTTGGTTACGAGCGGCAGCGATTTTGTGAATGACAGTTTGCTAAAACAATAATATCATAAAGTTAGTTAAAGTTCAAAGAGGATTTTGTTTGTATTCCAGTGTATTTCATAATTTTACAGACATGATACAGAGACTGTGTAAAAGTAATAAGTTAAGAGTCAACAGTGACGAGATCTAAGATATGTTTATCTCTTTGTACCTAATTTACGAAGGAAAATAGTGTAGTGAATAATTAAAATAATGTTTTAAATAGTACATAAAAAATACAGACTACAGGCCCGTGCACAAAAATAGTTATTATACAAAGTACTTTCTGATACTAAATGCAATTCCTTAGTAAGGACATCACCATTCATCGATCTCAAGCCAAATAACTTTGCATTTCTGATTCTCTCTATTTGACGTTTCAAACCTCAAATGCATAACATTACAAATTCAAAGTTCTTTAGCGTTGACTGTAACCCGCTACCGCTTATGCCTAACAACCCATCCTTAGTTCGGAGGGCGAATTATCAGAAGTCGTTCAAATGATTTATGTACACAATTATTGGGTTATTCAGGTACAATGTTTTGTGCGCTTCGATCCCAACCCGATAGAAGTTCTGAGACAATAACATTTAATTTAATGCTGTTTTGAAAGGTGTGCGTAGTTTCGATGTGTGGATTAAATTGGGGAGGTTTTGACCCCCTTAAATTTATATTTCAGGTCGTGTAATAAAGCTGTCAATAATAATCTTAATTATTGCTTAGCCATTGCTTATTGTAAGTATTTTCACGTTCCTTGATTGTTCTCAAAACGTCGAAGTTCGAAAGGTGTTTTAATAAACAGATGGAGTGATTGTGCATTAACTATGATCTTCACTATTTTGTAAGCTATCTGATGAATAATATAAAACACATTGTGGAACATTAATTTTACGTTCTTGAGTTGACATAGTTTAAGAGGTAGGCTCTTTAACCTAGGATTTATTGAAAATTATCCATGTTTAATGTAAAATAAGAATAAAAAAATTGTAATACAATTTTTTTGGCTGTCAAAATACATAATCAGCCACTTTATCGTCCCAATGCTGGGCACAGGCCTCCTCTCACTCAGAGAAGGATTAAGATTGATCAATGCGTATTGGTGATTTCGGACTTTATAGTCCATATTTCCTCAGATATACTTATAAAGTACATAAACCTCAGAAAAGTTACATTGGCACTTGTCTGACCTGGAATCGATCCCGCACATTCATACTTGAGGGGCTGGTGCTTTAACCACTAGGCAACACAAACACTCTCAAAACACAGTTCTAAATATTTCAGAAAGGCAACATCATCAGTTGACGCAGTATGTACAGCACGTCGCGAGACGTGACAGGTTGCAGGCCTAGCTGCGTGAATTATAGACCACCTCATCTCCATCTCGTTGTATGCACGGAAAAGGTGGCTTTTGTTCATACTAAATTACTGATAAGACCATGAAGTCTTGTATTTTTAATTTGTTGAAAAACACCACCAAGAGCGAGTAGGAGTCGCGCACAAGGTTCCGTACTTTACAAATATCAAGTAAAAATTATCAGATATATTTATATACTCAGTAGTCTGTCAATGAGATTGCTTGTGCACTATTATATAATATGTCCTGCGTAGCTGGCTGTTCTCCATAAAAGAGAACGGCCGCCCCAGCCGACAATCGGCCTGGATGCCATCATCAATTGACAGATATTTCATATGTCTATATTTGTCGTTATAAATACCAAGTTAGAAATATTAAAAAAAACACGTTTGTTGTAATATTTTCATTATTTTATTCATATTATAGTTTCACATGAAGAGAAAACGTTAAAGTTTCAACATTTGAACTGGTCTCATTTTACCACTAGATTAATATCCAAGTTCAGATTAATAGGCCTATTCAAATCCCCAAACGCCTCACTCAAAAGCAAATAAAATCCAAACAGAAACACAAAAATATCCACAAATCGTTCAAAACGTATGCACTAACGAGATATCAAAACCGAATCCTATGCAATAGCCGCAAGGGAAATGTTGCCTACGTAACACCTCGGTACGAATCTATCACTGTCCTGATTGCTTACCGAAACTAGTCTGCATAAATCCCACAAGTATAACACGATTTTGACATATCATTGATCTATCCAGCCCAGGATCACCTCAACACCTAGCCGCCGTCTCCCCGGAGACGTCAAACCAAAACTGTATTACATCAACACCGTTTTCATACCCAAATTTCTGAAAAACACTTCATCCATTGCTGATTACGATCTTTATATTGATGAGAGTAAAGGTACAGATAACGCAATGGATATACAGGCAAGCGGTGGAATTGCAGATCGAAAATTTCAGAGTAAGGCTGTAGCAATAAACGTTCTAGCATTGATGAAAGTCAATACTTCTTGCTAGTCCAAATTGAACTTTGCTGTTATGAAGTGTAGGTGTATTTTTGGATGTTTCGTGAAGGACGATGGATTGTTTTGGATCCTGGGGTGTAGTAGATAGTTTGAAAGACAGGTCCTATCAACCGGTGACAACTACATATTGTTTAGACGTGTGTTTTATTCGGTTGTATAGTGATCTCTGTTTGGTGTTCTCTGAAAATTGTCTTAACAATATAGAATACATTATTCACGGCACTCAAATGGCGTTTGTCGATTGCTTTGGCTGCTACACTTTACCTTCAGACCTGCATGGTTGCTGTGAAAAATGCACGAGTATTTGTTTCATTTTTTTATGAAACTATTGGGTAGTTGACACGGTTAACAGTCAGATCCTTTATCAATTCCATTTGGTAAAGCATCTTAAAATAATATTGTCAATTTCACTTATTTTATTATACTTACTTATCGTTTTATTTTTTTTTATACAAACAAAATAATTATACAGCTCGATGTAAATAAATTTTGCGTTTTCATAACAAATGCATAGAAAGTCACCGTTTTTGACAGTTCATGAAAAGTATTGAATTTGACTAGTTAGCCCTCCATTATTATTGATTTCATTTTTATATAGCCTTGGCAAATCAATATTGCCTATTGATATAGATTTTTGTATCCATTACCTACTCTTGCCTTCATTAATATGTTTTGTTAGCTTACCAGCAGTTTACTGGCTTATAGTATACATCACAAAATCGGTATAAACGTTCTATCAGGATTAGTAGCCAATACTTTATGAACTAAATCACTGATTTGAAAATAAGGACATATTAATAGAAGCCAAAAAGAAGTTTTATTCGCATAAATGTGATCGACACTTATTAATGGCAGTCTGTCTCTAAGTTCTATAATGACTCATGATTTTAATAAATTACACAGGTGATTCATTTAATTAATTCTTTAATTAACATAAAAACCTAATTTTAGTTAGGTCACTATAAATTATGAGGTACAGTCTGCCCCATTAAACATCTATCATGTTTCTTTTTTTTTCCAAATATCAGCATAAAATTAACTAAGAATCCATCTCCAAATAACCTTGAAAGTAACAAAAACCAAATTGAAACAAAAATATAAGCTATAAATATAAAATTCTTATCAGATTGGGCGTGTAAGTTTAACGTTTTAATAAATAACAAGCGGCCGCCATGTTGGATTTTTTATATTTATTTGTAAAAATTAATAATAATGCTGAATAAATCAATAAAAGAATGGAAACATTTCAGGACTGGCTCCGGTTGAATGATTTGTAGTAATACGAGTGTAGTGCCGTCTGCGCGCTCTAGTGCGTCTGAGGTCACTTGATACTTTAAGAAATTTTGTTTCATTTACGAATTTGATCCTGAAGTAAATTGTTAAAGTTTTTGTATAGCTTGCAAACATTTTTGCTGTAAAGGTTGATTTCTTTTCAGTGTCTTCGAAAAATAATTAGATTAATTTATGTGACCTATTTAATGCTCCATAATTTTTGGGCCCCAGTTAAGTAAATAAATAAAATAATGTATCTGTATGTACTCATTTAACACTTAACAAATATTCTTATTTTTGACCAATACTTTCGTCCCAGTTAAAAAACTAAGTTACAAATTGTATTTTTAGCTTTACAATAACTAACATTTAATTATTTCTGGTAAAATGTAAATAAATAATATTCTAGACAAACAGTTTCATTCTTTAACGAAATTTACGTATTTAAACTGAAAGCTGAACATTTCGTGTTAAAACAAACAGAAAAGTAAGTTTCAAAGTATTTTTATCTGAAGTATCAAGACTAGCTGTTCCCCTCGTATCGCACACGCTAGCCTTATATCAGTTGATATCGAGTGGAGTCGGCTGTACATCTCAGTCCCACCTCCAATAACGCGCGCCCATCAATTGCTATGGCCGCGAGACGTACCTTACCCCAGGCGAGGTATGACGGATGGATGGGTGGCTGCTGCACTTCATATTGGAAGTTTCTTCGATTGTTATTCTATCTGTAGTTTGAAAAAGTTATTATTTGAAGATTTTTTATTCAAAATTATCTAAGAAAAGTTCTATATACACAGAAAATTGGGTTTAAAAAAATATTGCTGTGACATTTTCAATAGTAAGTTCCTGAATTTGTAATACTAAAATATATCTACATATTTATTTAGTGATACTTTTTTTAACGCGATGATTTTGAGATTAACGCTCAATCCTTCTCCGTGCGAGAAGAGGGTTGTGCCCAGCAGTGGGACGATATAAAGGCTGATGTTGATGTTGATTGTTGATACTTTTTTATGTAAAATATTTTTAAAATAATATATAATGTTATATAAATGGATACAAAAAAGTATACATATAAGTGTACTTTTTATTCTAATTTCCCCTTTTAAGCAATTCTTTAAAAAAATATTTTTTCCAAGAAAACCCAGCTTCATAACAATAAATCATACAAATAAAATAATAGGTAGATAAAATAAATCATTGGTAAAGTGTCATAGCAAGGTATCTCATCAGAATTCAAATGGATATGGCGTCCAGTCCCGTCAGTGCAAGCTGACGGCTAGAGGAAAACTCCAAGATGTGTTTGATTTATTTCAAACTAGTTCTGCTTACAGGTGTGTCCTGGTGTTTCATAACTCGTACGATGATTTTTTTTGTAGTAAGTAAATTGTTAAGTTAATATTTTAAGACACAATTCTAAGTAACGTGTCAATCAGTTATAGGCATTGTATTAAACTTGCTGGTTTCCTTTTGTGCACCTGCCTAAAAATTTGATTTGAATTAAGTGGTATTTTTAATTATTAAATATTGTAGATTTTTTATTATTAAATTTACTAACTGCTATTTACTAAACTACTTCGACTTTGTCCTTTCTCAGGCCCTAAACTATCTATGTATCAAATATCATTTACCTAAATGGGTTCAATAGTTTTAACGATAAATCTATCAATCAGACAGGGCTAATTTCGCATTTATAACATTAAGGATTAATGTTACATTTAACACTATTCGTACTTTTTTTATAAGTACCAAAATGTTATTCAAAGAACATTCTATATCGGTTGCATTAGGATCTCTTCGAAAACCCATTTTTTTAATAACATAAACCATCAAATCAAGAACATACTGTAAAACGTCACACTCCAATTTAATTACATAAACACCTAACCAAAATACCATAAATCTCTATCCATATCAAGTTCTATAATACAGCGTTAGAAATTAAACTATAACTGATTAAACTGCCTATCCAACGTATCGAGTACCAATATAACCACGATCATACCATTGACCATCTGAAATTTATAATCGGCAGATATTATCTGGTTGCGCAAGAGCACGACGCAAGGAACTAATGATAATGTGCGCAGGCAACAATTAACTTCTATACCGACTGGGCAGGCCCATGTCAATGTTGATTTGTGATTGATATTATGTGCTGCAAGTATAGCGGTTTTTTTAAATACCAAAATGTATCTTATTGCCTTAGGAATAGTGTTCAGTTTTCAATGTGGTTGGAAATGTATCGGTCTTAGAAATTGATGCGTTCGATTTTCGATTGTTTTATGTTTGAATTTAGAGTTCCATTTTCAATGTACTGTTTTCAAACTGCATGCTCTTTTTCTTTCGGTGAATAGACGATTGATTTTGAGCTTTGCGTCAATAAATTGAAAGTTTAGTTTTGGTTGCAATTATAAAATTGTTGGATTAATCGTTGCGTTTTCGCCTGAAGGTTTCTGAATAGTTTAGCTATGATTTATTTTCAACTCTAAGTTCTTTGTAATAGGGGTTGGCTATTGTTTTAATTAATTGTAAGTTTTTGATGTATATACGTGATTAGCGATAGATATATGATTTTGGAGGCGTGATGTTAATGTATGGGCTCAATATATCTATTTTGGGGTATATATCATCGGCTCAATTATCAGAAATAGTTATAGATTGACGAGATTTGGTGTGGGATCGAACGTTTTTTAATACCGTGATGATTTATAGTTCTTTTGACCAGTGCATAAAATAGTTTGTATTATATTTAAAGTATAGTACCTACACACTAAGACACTTTATTTTACTTACTAGTAGGGTATTTGACACTTCTTTTTTTAATTATTCATATCAAATATTTTACAAAACCAAACCAACAGAAATAATTTTTGGAATCCGTTAAGAAATAAGTAATTTATAAATCTTTCAAAAACAGTAGAAAGTCAAACAGTTAAATAACAGAAAAAGGATGCACATACAAGCTTGTGACGTCAACGCTATTTGATCACGCATGTGCAAAAGAGATAGCAAGATATCCCCACTATGATCCCACTCTTCATCATACAAATATAAAAAATGTTGATTGCTGCTCAATTTATCAACCAATTTTAACACTGTTTTCAGAAAAATGTTCCTTTTGCGTGTGTTTTGTACAAAATCAAACACAGGCAAATACCCAATTGTACCTATCATCCTATTCCTTAATTTTGAAGATTATTATTTACAGACGCTAGCAGTTCAACCTAGCGTTCAACCGGTATATGTAGAGATCTAAAGGGGAGGCCTATGTTCAGCAGTGGACGTCCTACGGCTAAGATGATGGTGATGATGATCCATAGATATGCAAGGATTTTTGACCTATAACGCTGTTAAGTCTCTCGAAACACTAGAAAAACATGAATAACTAACAACATCTCCCGAGCCTTTTTCCAACTCTGTTGGGGTCGGCTTCCCATCTAACCGGATTCAGCTGAGTACCAGTGTTTTACAAGGAGCGACTGCCTATCTAACCTCCTCAACCCAGTTGCCCTTGCAACCCAATACCTCTTGGTTAGACTGGCGTCAGACTTACTGGCTTCTGACTACCCGTAACGACTGCCAAGGATGTTCAATGACAGCCGAGACCTACAGTTTAACGTGCCATCCGAAACACAGTCATTGGTGTCCAAGATATACTTAGAAAGTACATACAAACTTAGAAAAGTTGCATTGGTACTTGCCCGACCTGGAATCGAACCCACGCCCTCACACTTGAGAGGTTGGCTCTTTAACCGCTAGGCCACCACATGAATAACTAACATAAGTTACACAATTTAACTAACAATTGACCAACCAGTCACTTTCTATCATATTTTACTAGAAGGCGTTGATATCAAGTCTGTGGCCTATTGTTTTATAACTTATTACCTTGCTATGCCGTTAGATAAAATTGTGTGGAGTTACGTATACTATTCCATCTGCAACTGATATGGGAAACGTAAAAATATGCGTTACGTAATGCATGGGTTTTTGAAGGCAAGTAATACTATGTTATACTATATGTATTTTTTTAACTATACATCCTATCGTTCATTCAAATGAAATCAATTTACATAATATACTATTGATATTATAGAGCTGAACAGTTAGTTTTTTTAGTTGAACGTGCTAATCTCAGGAACTACTGTCCCGATGTGAAGAATTCTTTCTATTTTAGATAGCCGATTTATCAAGGAAGGCTATAGACTACTTTTTATCTAACTGAGGGAAATAGTCCCCTTGGGATGTGGGGATCACTTCACTTCTATATTTTGGAAAACCGATTTCGTTTCTAAGTACAGTTCTCAATCAGCAAAACAGACAACAATAATGTCCACATCAATCCCCTAAACCAGCAGAATCAAAGTATACTTCAACGGGGAGGAGCCTCAAGTTATAAATCTTGGAACCTGGACCCTGACTTCAGATCGTGTCTCACAAACGCGGCTATCGAGACATACCAATTAACGAAACGATAAATAATATTTGTTAGACGGCTCAACCCGGCGAGCAGGAGAGGAAAATGTTACATGTTGAACGAGGAGGGTATAACATACCCGAAATATATCGGGACACCTTTTCACACACGGGCGGTTAGCCCCAAGGTAAGCTATTGATTAGTTACATATTTTATAACCCAGACCATATCCAACAACCATGCTCCTCACACAAACCCGGAACCCTCCGCTCAGCAGTCCGTCGTGGTTATCATTGCGCCGTTGGGGCTGTTGAAATAGGTTTAATCACTTCTATGCCAGCTTACTTCGCACAACACCGCAACCACGCCACTTTCCTCTCCTACATACCCTTGCCTCCAGCTTCCTCCATTTAATGAAAAACCAAAGAAAATTACTCTGCAATTTTATAGGAGAAGGAATACATAGCAAAAATTATATGATCTACCTGTATAAAGTGGTATGTTAAGATTTTAAACAAAAATTTACTCTCTCACCCTATACACATACATATAGTATGTAGGGTGGGCGACATCAGGCTACATAAAATACTAAGTCTAATTTTCTCCCACCATTCATCTATGTATATATCTGATATCTAAAAGAATCATGATACGGTTGAGTGAATGACAAGCCTGCTACTTGTAATTACTAAAAATAGACTTTTTGGCAACATACATATGTATATTTTGATTCACACAGTTTTGTTTGTAACGCTGACAATGGGAGTGAGCGGTGATTAATAGGACTATTGTTTTTAGGCGATTTATAGACTATAGTCCTAAATAAGCTGAACATTTTAGCTGAACGTCATAAATCCTTTCAATACAAAAAAATGAGTTTAAAAGATTAGCTAGCAAAAGACTTAAATTATACCTATGGTTATTAAGGGCTAGTTTCACAGTGTCCGAATAGCCACTACCTACCGAATAAATTCAGAAATGGAACAGAATTTGTAAGAAATTATCTTCCAAATAAACTTACTGGAACTACATGCTTATTCGTAGGTTTACAGAAAATATAAAAATATATGTTAGACTTACGAGAACTGATACTGAATATTACAAATCCAAAATAAAACTTTGGAAAGATTTTAATGCTTTAAAAAAAACAATGTGACCAAATAAATTGTTCCCACAACACGAAGTTGTGTTGTGTCCAAATATTTTTACGATGCAAATACCGTATCACCTCGAAGCTTATTAATTTTAATGTTTACTCTTACGGTAACCTACATAGCGACATTACGAATGATAATCAACAGGATTTGGCGACTATCCGATGATTTTCATACGAAATACAATGTCCAAGTAGTTATTTACACAATAAAAACATTTTACGAGTTTTAAATTGACGTTGAGAGGCAAATGGCGATCCTTTCGACTTTTGACACGCTCGGAACTGACCTGATTTTTATACGTTTCCATTTGTTTACGGGAATTTTTCAAAAGTGATTGTTTTATGTCGGATATTTATTTAAATACATATTCACACCGATTTATTTGTGTATAATTTATTTCAGTCAGAGATAATTAGTATACTCATCGCTCATTCCTGCCTTATTTAAGAAGAGGCCTTTTCCCAGCAGTGGTACAATACATAATGCGTAAAGATGAATGGCTGATCGAATTAGTGATGATTTATTTAATCATTTATATAATGGATAAAATCTTTTTAGAAGCCCTTGAAAGCGGTTTCGAACATTTATTTTATTACACCTAGTACCTATCTTGAAGCTGTATCAATAAATAAAACTATTTACTAGGAAACAAAATCACAAAATATCTCGTAATAAAATGAAAACCCACACAAATTCAGCTAACAGTCTCACGCGCATCAAATATCGATACAATTGCGCCACGACGCGTTTACGATAATCGTCGGCTCGCGTGAAAGGAGAGGTGCTCGCGCGCATAATTTTTATAATGGCGCCCGCTAAGTGAGGCGACATCGCAAGAGTTTAATTATTTAACTTATTGATATTGGTTACGATAAGCTTGGTTTGTTAACTTAGGTTGCTTTTAATTATTTTGTTTACGTTTAAATAGTGTTATAGTTTATACATATTTGCGAAAAGGGGAAAACCCTATTAACTGTTGTCTCTACAAAAAGTCTTAAGCCAGACGTGTCGTAATAGGGGCTGAGGGTCGTTCGATCTGGCATAAAAGGAACCTTCAGAAGGAACATAGTGGATTTTAGTCAGTAAGAGTCCGACACTCCCTCTAGCTGCACCCTCAGCGGGAGGTGTCATTTGATGATTTCACATAAAAAAAAAGAATATGTCATAATATATTCAACTAATTTCAGTTTAAAGTAAAATAATACACTCACCTTAAATTCAAGAATTTCTAACTTTTTGTAACATTACATTGTACGAAAATCGTAACGCGAAAACCGTATCCAGCCATATATCGCTACTGATTACGGTTTTATTAATCGTAAATTCAGCATGATATATTCACGACTCATCTGTAAGGGTACTAACGTTGTTCCTAAATTGCAATTTATGATTGAATCGTTAACTGCACATCGTATCGTAAAATTCTGTCATTTTCCCGAAAATAATCAAAAAGCTATAAAAAATGTCGATGGAAGATCATTAATTTATAACTGTTTTCCTACTGAGAGATAATTAGGCTAAAACTGTATATTAAGACGTTTTAAGAAGGTTATTTTTAAGTTAATAATATGGATAATTAAAATTTGTTGTTTACATATATCTCTTCCTACTCGTATAGAAATGTATGCAACTTTTAAAAACTCAAAATCTGCAATATTCGTGGTCTGATCCTTGACTACACTTTGAATGACTAGAAAATCTAACTTTCGAATGAAGTTTCAGATTGTCTGAAGAGAGTTTGTTTTTTATATATTTTTAGGTATTATAAACATAATTGTTTATTTGGGACCAGTAGACCAGTTCCTGAGAGATCCGCGTCCAATCGTGTTTTTGGTTTCTTTTTATGATGTTCTTTTATTAAATTTTTTGTACGTTTTCAATGTCTGTACTTGCTAAAAAAAAACTATTTTTCTTTCTTTCTTTCTAAACCTATTGATAATAATAATAAATTATAACAAAGTCACAAAAGAGTGTTTATAAAAACAAAACTATAATTGCGTTATGAATCTTACGGAGGCGTAGTCGCAAAATGTCCACTTCTCTAAATGACTAGGGACCAACTCCCTTTCTCAGAATGTCCCTTTCTGAGTCTTCTACGCACAAGGTTTTCTTACCCATAACAAACTTTCTTAAACTAAAATGACTAGAGACACAGCAACAGTTTTACAACCCATACCAATCCAATCGCGTAATATTTACGACAGACTAACCCGCTGATAAGCTCGATCCTGTACAAACACACACCTGTCTCGTCAAACGTGTTATCTCTTATCATCTGCTGCATTTCTTTGCGGATCAGGTTGACATGTTTGTTGAGATGAACCATTTATTATGCCAGTGTGATATAGGGTATGGGGTTTTGTTGTGGTGATAACGTAGCCACCATTGAAGTAAAAGTTGTTATATTTTTGTTTTAGAATGTTACTGGATGTTTTTTGATGTTTCTTATACGTTCCAGGGGAATAACAATGTTTTAGAATAACAATTTAAATAACATTGCTGATAAATATAAGTATATTTAATATGTACTGGCATCAAATGCCTTGTCCACAATTGCTCATAGCTTTAATCACTGTATATAACACCTGTAAAACTTGTGGTAAGCTAACAAATGATATATCAATATGATTTTTTTTTTGCCTACTCGGATAAAAATATAGCCTATATAGAGATGAATGTCGGTTTCCAATTGTTTTTTTTTAAATCGGTACAGTAGGTCGTGATTTAATTCATCACAAATATACCTACATAAACACAAAAATAAAAATGTTCCCTCTTTATAGTATAAGCTTTAACATACGTATAATTTTATTCAAAACATCTTGTAATTTTATCAATATTAATATTAAATATCACTCTCAGAGTCACAAGATAGAAACTGTGCATGTTTGTGCCTTATTATTTTCAATTTGATTTTCAATTTATCGCTAAATCTTATTCAAAGTTGATTGAGTAACTTTAACAGTTTCGGGTAGCTTGAGTTGCTGGCATCTGCACACGCATCTTACTGTTGCATAGGTAAACAAAATAGCCTTTATTGACAAGAAATCACGCAATTTGATCACTGATACAGATCAGTAAAACACAAAGGTTTTACCCAGTATAAAACTTTACTTTTAAGTCCCATTTAAAGTATAATAAAATATATATATAGACGGCATTTTTTGAACCAGGATTCAGGCAAATACCTAGTTGACATGCGGATCTTAAAATCCAATTGTTTAAAAATAATACGTAAAATGTTTTGATATGAACTGGTTTGAAGTCATTAGTTCAGTGATTATTTAAGTCTATATTGTAGTTTAAGTAATTATTAACAATATGGTAATATGTTTTTAACCGATATTTATAATGAAGGTTGTGTTTTGGTTGTCTTTGTTCAAGGATCTACTTTTGAGTTACAATCTTTTTGGAAGGATCTGGAAGGATGGAAATTGCCAGCACATCAAGCTACTACAAACGGTCGAATTTTCTTAATAGATTTTGAACTTTATCGCTGAATCATATGGTTCAAAATTGATTGGGAAAATTTTACATTTTGGTAACTTGATGTGCTGGCGAGGGTCGTCGGTGCTACACCACTTTCGGACAGTATAAAATTTGTGTGTCCAATGAACTGTGTTATATAAACTAAATAACATTGTTTTTAAAGAACACATATTCTTTATTATGCTTAGCATACAAGCTAAACTTTTATTCAGTTCCTGTATCATATAATAGAATGTATGGACCATCAAAAACATATATAACTGGACAGTCATATGATAAAACTAACCCATCTTTAACCCCATCAAAGACTTTACTGTTGACTCTTCAAACTGAAATTGGCGCCAATTTACCCCATAACACAAGTACTGTACACAAAAAAAAAGATTCATATCTATATCGTCATCAAAGTGCGCTGTTGGCTGTACCATAAAAATATAACGAACAAGCTTTGATGTGAGTCGATTCTGAATAATGCCCGTTCTTTTTTGTTAAAGGCATCGCTGAAATCTCCGATGGACACTGTTTTCCATTTATTGCTGGTCTACGTGGATGTACGAAGGTAGGTGGTGTCTCTTTGAACAGGGCAACTGCTTTGTGGATTATGTTTTCGCTTATAACATTGCGACTGCTTCTTGGTCCGTTTTTATGAAGTTAATTGATACATTGATAGGTTAATTTTGTTTATTTAAATTCATTATTCTCGAGTTAATAAATCATAGTATTTATTTATTTAACAGTTTATGTACACAGTAAATAAGAGTATTTCTTCTTCCCAGCAATAACACATAAGAAGTGGTTCAGACTGCTTTGAATAAATGACCTTTTATCTTAAAATTGTTCAAAGTATTGTTCTAAGTACATATATACTCAAAGTATTCATGTTCTAGAGAGCATAATTATTGTTAAAAGAAAAATCCAAATAAGATTCCCTAACCTTAGGACCTATCCAGAAAAGGCGTATACGCTACGATTTTGAATGCGTTTTTCTAATCATTGCTGCATTTGTCACGCTTAACAAAACTACGACGCATTGTGAAGAAGCAATGTACTCCAAATACACACCCAACTCGCGCGTATTTCTGGACAGGACAGGAAAGGAAAATTGTTTTATAAAATATACCAGGTCCGAAATTTCTTGTTTTATAGTTCGCTTGAGCAACTTTCTTCGGCCACCCTTCACGCGCTGATGACCACTTTAGACACAATAAAAGCATATATTATTATAATAAAAACATGTATTACAATAAAAACAGCAATGGACATTCACTAAGGCGTACAATTCACGAAACTTGTAAAACTTTACTGCTATGTCACTCGATCCTGTGTTTTGGACTAAGAGTATGTAACTAACAGGAACGTCAATGAACGTCCAAATCTGTATGTGTAAGTCTACCAACTTACGCGAGGGCGCGACTCATGCGTTGTGGAACATATCGTTACGGACGCATGTGACAAAATTGTCAAACACAATTACTTGATTATAATAAACTTGAATTAATGAAATAAACTTGATTGTACACCGCCAGCACATCAAGCTACTACAATCTGTCAAATTAATAGATTATCAACTTTATCGCTGAAGCATAAAGTTCAAAGTTGATTGGAAAAGTTTGACAGTTTCGGGTAACCTGATGTGCTGGCCTGAAATAATTTTTCAAATCAGACCAGTAGTTCCACAAACTCTTCTGCTTTATAATGTTAGCATACGCGGTGTGACGCGCCGCTACACCACCGCGTTCATTGTGTACCTTTAGTAGAAGAGGAGGAATGACAATGGCCTTCCATTTGGTAAAATGCTCTAAGATATTGGAGGTCAATCTTCGAGTCAGGAAGAATAGTCGTAAAGAGATATTCGATTTAAATGTTCTTCGCATAATCGCGATTCGGTAGTTTGAAGGCTATGGAATTCGGAGATGGATTCTTGGATTTGTTGACGATTCTAATATAACGGTGGTTTCTCAGTTTTGGGAAGTTTTCAATGGAATTTGTTTTTTTAATACTTTGTAGGAATATTATGTTCACGTTTTTAAACGGGTTCCTAAAGTAGTGTGTAAAGGTTCGCTATATTGAATGTGAGGTCCCTTAAAAATGTTTTATATTATACATACTTGTCCTGTTTGATCCTCAAAATATTATTTTAAATACTCTAAGGAGATTAAGGGCCCGGTTCACAAGTTACGGATAGCCACAATCTACCAGATAAATTTGAAAATGGAACAGAATTTTTATGAAATTATCTACCAGATAAACTATCCGGAACTTATCAGCAACCTGTAAAACTGGCCCTAATTCTACTAAAACGTAATACGGATTTTCTCCCGGATAGTGAAATTATTATCCTGAAGTTGGTAAGTAAAGCTAAGAATAAAAGGAGATAGGCCCTATTCTATTTTTTGTTCTTTGCAAAATCATCAATAATAAGCTGTAATCTCGCTGTGGGCGCAGCTGGAGGGAGTGTCAGACTCTTACTGACTAAAACCCACTATGTTCCTTCTGGAGGTCTTTGTGTGTGAGGGCCATGGTAACTCTTGCGAACAACCCGCAGTCCTGGTAGGAGGGGGTAGGCCCTTAAATCGGTGCACACAACAAATCACAAAGAGGACCTCTCAAACAAATGTGTGAAATATGAACAATGGATCCTTTATCACAAACTCCCGAAACATTTCTTGTGGGTCAAGTGAAAATGTCAAGACGCGAGAAGATTTTTGACCTTGGCTTATACAAAAAAAAATCTCTTTCAATTCAAGAAAGTTTAGCTTAACTTAGCAGTAGGTTGCCATTATCAAAGCTTATTACAATAATATACCAACTATGTAGTTGGATTAACTTTAATCACGAAAATTATAAGGAAAACGTCGGTAGGGTCATACATGTTTTTTTATTCAAGCAACTACAAAGATTAGCTCTATTCAGTAATTTGCTGATATTGGTGAAGGTCTCTGAAGTCATAAGACCTTTAAATTAATAAAGAAGAATTTTAAAAATTCACCTTCCTAGCCTTTCGTTAACATGTTGCGGTTGACTTCTAGTCTAACCGTATGCAGCTGAGTACCAGCTGAGTACATGCAGCAACTGCCTATCTGAGCTCCTCAACCCAGTTACCTAGTAGATCCGAAACCTTTAAGACTTTCTGGCTTCCGACTACCCATAATGACTGTCAAATATGTTGAAATGACATCCGGAACCGACAAATTTAACATTTAAGATTTTTCTGTCCTACTATAATATACCAAACAAAAACTGGAGCATCTAATCGCCGCCCACTCGTATTTCACGCCGTATTCTCAAGTTCACGTAAGAGGTTATTTATAGACGTAGGCGGCCGTGTCCAAAAAGCTTAGTTGTGTCAAAAGTTGAGCGTTAAATCATTGGCCACTATCTGGACACTGCAGGCCGGACCGTGGCCACTAGTGTTGGGCGTGTTTCCATTGTTAAACGGCGGACGGTTTGACGTGACGGATAAGGTATTTTAGATTTGTTTGGTCAGTAAAAATGTATGCTTTGATTGTTCTTGTATCATGTACTTTCGGAAGCAAAATTAAAAAATAGAAGTTAAAAAATCATTTCGTTATGATTAACAGCAGACTTTATTATGAATCTCGAATCACATTTTACACACGTAGCATGGTTAGCCCCAAGGTAAGTTATTTATTGAATTGTTCTTTGGGTAATAACACAACTATTAAACTACTTTAAATACAAACCATAATAATAACATTCAGATAACTCCTGATAAACAAATTCATCGCAAAAATGTAGACCGTACCGGGATTCGAAGCAGGAACCCTCAGTTCAACAGTCCGCCGTACGGCCTAATGGCCACTGCGTCAACGGGACCGTTATTTTATTCACATCGTGCCAGTTTGGCGAACGTAACACATTCATCATATACAACTAATTAAGAACTCATATTTTCAGATATGTGCATATATTTATGAATTTTAATAAAGTATAGAAAAAATACTACTCAATCTTTGTCACGATTTTTGCATTTTCAAAATATCACTTCAAAGAAAACCGAAAGACACTAAAAATCATTTTTGACATTAAAAGTTGCGAGTGCAGTGTGATGCGTTAATGTATTATATCATAATCGTGTCGTGTGCCAATGGAAACGGTGCCAAGCTAAGTGATCCGACACAATGTGAAATATGATGACACTTCCACACATTACAATACGAATTTTTCGAGTAAATGAAAAAAATAAGCTTGTTTTTTTTTCGGGAAGCTGTACAATATAAATTGTTATTTTATATAAAACGTATGTATATTCCTATAAAGTGTTAAATACAAAATTAGATTTTATAATGAAATTATTTAACTGCAAGACTAATGATATTTCTACACCAGATACGGTAGTATATGTGAATCATTCCATAATTTTAACATCTGTAATTACCATATACTAAGAAATAAACGATATTCTATTCTATGAAAATCTTTTTATATACAATGTTTAATTAATGTATTTTATTTCTAATGCCTACGAAGTTACTAGTTACCGAAAGACATAGTATCAACAATGTCATTTACTACAATTATGTATGAAGTGTAAAGTTTCCAATTTTATACTACGGATCAATTAAACATCAAAATATTTTCGATTACAAAACATCAAAGTCAGTTTTTGACTTCCATAAACACAAGGAAACAAGACTGAATTCATTCAAAAAATAAAAAAGAGGCTGTCAAAACAGAATATAACGACTATGATGTCGTCAGTTGTAGTGTTCAAAGATAAAACGACCAATAGTTAAAA
This sequence comes from Heliothis peltigera, assembly GCA_958496145.1. NCBI lineage: Eukaryota > Metazoa > Arthropoda > Insecta > Lepidoptera > Noctuidae > Heliothis > Heliothis peltigera. The sequence goes on along the minus strand of OY292326.1, from coordinate 825,934 downwards.
AATACCTGTACCATGTAACATGAATATTTCAATTAACTGCGCAGATAACCGACACGCAGGTTAATGAGATTACTGCAATATAATTTATTGTTAATTGTTATTATAAAGTGCTGTCTAGCAATTTAGTAGCAGATTCCGATCAGTTGGTATCGACGTGTTATAGGGATTATATAGGATTATGTACCTATGGAGATAACAAGACCAGGAAATTAAGTAAAAGTCATACCTGGGTACTACCCAGCTGGTTACTCGCACATAAAGCTACCAGAAACTGAAAAAAAATCCCGATCAACTTTGAATGATATGCTTCATCGATAAAGTTGAGTCTATTAAGGAAATTTGACAGATTGTAGTAGCTTGATGTGCTTGCGTCAGTACTATGTTCTTTTATAAGAAATTTGATAGCTTGCATGATATTCTAAAGACTCTTATTATTAGCAGAATGATCTATCTGTGAAGATTTTTCGGAAAATTTGACATTTAAAAAAAAAATCGGGTAGCTTGATGTGCTACCGTCTTTACCTTAACTTTTGATCTTGAATTTTTTTACTTAGTAGTTATGACTGGCTTAAAATATGACAAGTACCTAATATTGTTTCAATATATAAGATAATGACATCCTCTGTATATCATATTTTGTCATCCGTCATCTATTTTAAACTTCAAAGAGATTCCAGTCTCTGGTTTGATAAAATAGTTGGATGAATTTATCATTGTTATATGTAACAAATTCGTTTGAGAAGGTGGAACAAAATATGATCAGCATTGTGCTTGCCAACATTGATTAGATACGTCACTAAAAAGGTTGGTTAGTGAAAGTCGAAAAATCAGAACGGAACTATTTTTCCAAAATAATTCGTTATTTGTTAAATATTAAATATACAAACAGAAAATAGAGGCATTATAAAAAATCTTATATTAATTCAACACAGTTCAAATAGTAAAAAAAACATATCGTAAATGTCAAAAAATACTGTCATTATAACCTAATAGAAACAATATTATTCCTTAGACTACAACAAACAAACGCTACACTTGCATGACCGTACAGACACCAGCACATCAAGCTACTACAACCTGTCAAATTTCCTCAATAGATTTTCAACTTTATCGCCGAAGCATATGGTCCAAAGTTGATTGGGAAATTTGTCAATTTCGCGTAGCTTGATGTGCTGGATTCTGTACCAATCACATAGTGCAGGAGTCTGACTTTAATTTTATCATGACGATAGATGACATCCATACATCACAGCAGTCGGACTAGCCATCAAAGTAACATGCGTTTGTCTCTGTCCGTACATCTATAGAGCTGCTGCAAATAGCTGTGTTTGTTCCTAAAATAATCTTAGAGGTATTATTGGGATTTTAATTAATTACTTTTGTTAGGGAAATGAAGGGAAGACGAGAATCAGTATGGTTTTGGTGTCTAGAATTTTTTAGGGATCAATTTAAATAAAAAATGTTTTTGCTTTCTTATAGAACTTTGAATTTGTGTACCTGAAAGTCAAATATTGCAAAAGGGAGCTCATTTCTTAAGTTAAAGTTGTTGAATCAATTTTGGAGTTCACTTATCACAGAGATACATAGTACGAAAAATTCTAGACATTCTATCTCTTAAAACCTTAACATTGTCGTGAAAAGTAAACATTTTGTCGGACCAGTTCTTTTGGAACCTGTTTTTAATTTTTATATCATTAATATTAAACTTCATTATTTTTCATCTCAAAACCAAAGCCCTTAGCAAGTCCTTGGAGATAAAGAGCCTCTATTTTAAGAGAATAAACTTCAAAGAGAGAATAAAATAAAGATTAAGTACATAACCTAACATGTATATTTTAAATAATTATCTTAAACACAGTACCCAGCAGATCAGCGACTAAATAAAAACCATCATCTTATGAGGCATGTTACCATTCGCCTACGATGCGTCGCTGGCCGGTCGCACAATGAGTGGGAACTATAGGGACACCATGATTTAACTTGTAAATTACCGGACATTTGCTAGGGCTGTAGAACTCTGTTTTACTAATTAATTCAAAGCTAACTATTTGAGCTTTTCTCTCTTTCTTTAGGCTTTTTACTCTCTACTATGAACATTTCTTTATGAACTAGGATAACAGGCGAGTAAAAAATACTCTATATGTATTTGATCTTAAGAATAAAAACAACTGAATGTAACAGTAGCCTTAAAATATGGTTATTATATCTATACATATAATAAAATTGTAAAGAAGTCAAAACTGTACATTGAATATTTTTTAAAAAGTATAATTGGGGCGTGATCTTAAATCGATATCGAGGCCTAAAATATAGTTTTTAGAATTTTTGTCTGTATGTATGTCCGGGGTAATCTCAAAAAGCACTGCATGGATTTGCTTTAAATTCGGCATGAATATAACTAAGAGATCGGGTCAACATATAGGCTACATATTATCACGCTATCACTACGGGGGGGAGGGGGATGAATGTTTAATCCTAATGCCCATGCGGACGACGTCGCAGGCAACAGCTAGTATAATATAAATTGGTCAAATTAGAGCTTGTAACAGAAAAACAATTCGAAAAAAAAATTGTTTATGCTGTCCTAAAATAGTCAAATCATTTTTTTATCCCACTGAATCCGGAAAACTCCGAACTCATGGGAACCCTAGTTCTGTTTAATTTATTAACGTGTGTTTACTCGTTACTCGTAAAGTCGTATCAACAGGAATTGTAGTTTTACTGTCGATGTACGGGGTCAAGTTCGGCTTTGGTTGACCGACGTTTGTAAAGTGTTTCTTTGAATGTAGATGAAACAATTTTACTTAGAAATTGTCTGGTTTGGTATAATTTTAGACCAATTTGAGCATATTTTAGTGCATTGCAGAAACAATATACAATAGTAAAAGTCGTAGTAGCCTAGTGGTTAAAGAGCCAACCTCCCAAGTATGAGGGCGTGGGTTCGATTCCAGGTCGGGCAAGTACCAATGCAAGTTTTCTAAGTTGTATGTACTTTCTAAGCATATCTTGGACACCAATGACTGTGTTTCGGATGGCACGTTAAACTGTAGGTCCCGGTTGTCATTGAATATCCTTGGCAGTCGTTACGGGTAGTCAGAAGCCAGTAAGTCTGACGCCAGTCTAACCAAGGGTTATTGGGTTGCCCGGGTAACTGGGTTCAGGGGTCAGATAGGCAGTCGCTCCTTGTAAAACACTGGTACTCAGCTGAATCCGGTTAGACTGGAAGCCGACCCCAACATATGTAGTTGGGAAAAGGCTCGGGAGATGATGAAGAAACAATATACAATAGTATAATAAATGATAGTATTTATGTAGTATGGAAGGCAAGTCTTTACGTAGGACAGCGACTACGTGGGAAATTTGGCGTTGCAACTTTCCATCCTTGGTTGAAGCCGCTCAAAAATGAGATGGAAGGATGTCTTAATGAAGGATATGATGTGAAGTGGAGAAGACAAATACAAAAATGTTGGTCCCACGAACATGTGGGATATATAGCATTGTACCGGATTGATGCGCCGGTACTTGAAATTGATTTGAGTATTGTGTGGCCTGATTGTTAGTTCTTGACGATATATTAAGGAGAAAGACCAGATAAAGAAAAAACGATGCGTTTAGAACGAAATCAGTTTTGCGTGTATTCAAAATTATATTATAGTAGTCGAGGAGAGTGGGGTTGGGGAACAATATTGTGACCAATAGCGGCGGTGCAAATTAGTCTGGTCATAGCGATGTGGAGCCCGGTGATTGGAGTACCAGAGAGGTGATGGCTGTTAAAGTATTGTCAGGTTTTGACCACGATTTCCAACAAGCATGAAAGAGAGATTCTACGAAATCTAGTTTTAAATCATAGGATTAAGCTGAACCAATTGAGATGAAAGATTATTACTGAAAAGGCTAGGCTGAAGATATAAAGAAGGTACAGTTCCAAGAAGCCTAATCAAAAAGACATGATGCTACAAGAAACTCATCCCTTTACTAATTAAATGTAAATGTAAAATTCGCGATAAATGTTTAAATTACAACCAAACACTCACGGTTATAGAATTGAAGATATAAAAACAGCTATTACGTGTAAATTTAAAATGAAAAATATATGATGCGTGTGTGTGAGTGAGCTGACAGTTAGAGACGAAGGACCTGCTAACATAGTATGGAAGAGTACTTTTTATTTTATTCAAAGAATTGATTAATTCAATAGAAATTTCTGTTCAAATTCAGAATCGAAGCAGTCATCGGGACATGATTTTCATATGGTCGGTTAGCCCCAAGGTAAGCTACTGATTAGCTTGTGTTATGGGTGCTGACACAACTAATGAACTACATATTCTTTACACATATACATTTATAAATACAATTATAACACCCAGACCAAAGCCAACAAGCATGATCATCACACATGTCGACTGCACCGGGAATCGAACCCGGGTCCCTCAGCTCTGCAGTCCGGCGTGGTTACCATTGCACCAAACGGGTCATCAGCAGTGTTATTGTCATTGTTGTTATAACTACTGTAATAAAAAGCTGTAAAAATAATCTTAACATGTCGGCAATAAAATCGCTTGGAAAAATATAGGTTTTTAATAAAACAAAGGCTAACAATATTCTTCACACGCTAAGCGATAGATCTTAAAATATGTATGGTTAAATTTACTCAAATGTAGGTTAAAACTAACATTAATTAGCAAAGAGAATCAAGAAATGATTGATGAACTGAATCATTCATGTTTATTAAAGGAAATATTATAAATAATATCTGTGTGTCACACTGTTTATGTTTCGTTGCTATTAGTGAGAGTTAATTGAATGTCAGTCATCGTCGCAACTATTTGGCACGAGAGATGCATGTCGCAGAAACTTTGGTACATTCGGTATTTGGACAGAATTACTATTTTTTTAAATTATCTATTTAAATAATAGATTTATATTTAATGTTATGTGTGATTTATATTTAATGACTACAACTGTCCAATAGTTAGTATCTTATGAAGTAAGTATAATCAAATTAATCTACTTAAGGTTAGTAATACTTAAAAGTTAATTATTTTTGCCTCATAAGCAACATTATCCAATACCTAAAAAATCAGCCAAAACTTGTAGGATGCTGGTAACGATGGTCCTAGATCGTCTTAACAACGAGGCAGCCTTCTTCCTCATGATCACATGAGGAAATAAAGAACTTGCACAAATACATTTTGATTTCCGTGAGAGTAAGAAACAAAAGAAAAAAATGTTTTTGCAAGTAAAAATTTATTATAATAAATACAAGATACAAAATATTTTGACAAGAATACAATCTTAATTAATGTCAGGCTTCTAGATTTATTTTTAATTTGAAAAGTATTTAAAATAATCACAAGTGAACACTTAATAAATTGAATAACAAACAATCACATTGAAAAAACACTGATTCCCAACATTTAAAGCAACATAAAATAATGTGCTGGAAATAATAAATCTTGCAAATTCTCCGCGGGGCTAGGTGGCGCTATCTGTCATGGCCGACATCGACTACCGGTGTGACGTCACTACTCAACGCATCTAGTTCCAGTGCCAATATGAGTGCTAGAAAGTCCATTATACACTAGAGATTATGCAACATCGGTCTGTATGACATGAGGGAAAAACAGCAAGGAACCTACTTTTATTAAGATTTTTTTTCGTGGGGAATCATCAAATGGGGTTCCCACTGTGGGTGACTCTTACGGACTAAAACCCAATATGTCTTCTGGAGGTCCCTGTGTGCCAGGGCCACGGTAACTCTTGCGAATACTCCGAAGCCCCAACAGAACTACATATTAAGGTTTTGACCAACTTTGTTGTTGAAGAATAATGATATTATAAATATCTTACCTATGTCTGCATTTCCTCAAAAACAGTTTATGCACTTAATGCAGTAACATTTGCACTTCCAAAGCCTAAGAGCAAAAATATCAAACATTTATTTTAGCATAAATAATTTAAATTTCTTCAATTTGATTTCTTGAACTTCAAATTATTCTTAATAAAAACAGAATCCTCCTCCACATAACCACAACCCTCCATAAAACCTTATAAATGCCACTAAATAGTCATCTTTATTCGACAATAAAAGTCGGCCATCTTGAAATATATGTATATCAAAATTATATTCCTGCTGACCGTACCTACATGATCTCGTCATATGGATAATTTTGTGAATAAATAATAATATACATAGCATAGTGTATTGTATTGACTTATTTTATTTAAGTACATGTAAGTCATAAAGTTAAGATTTTTTATTTTATGTACGTAAAGTGCGGTTGATGAGACAGTCAGTTTTTTTTTATTGGCATCCCAGGAAGGAGGGAGTCTCATTCATGATGTCAAATTAAAAAATCTGAAAAAATAGACACTATTGTTTTTGAATGAGTTTCTTTTTATACATCTCTAACTTTGTAGAATTCCGGACTCTGAAAAGATGCTAATTCTAGGCCCCACTCTCATCATCTAGCTTAGCTAGACTAGCTTTTTTCCAGTCCTAGCCTTACGTGGAACGACTGCCTATGTCACCTCCTCAACCCAGTTACCTGGGCAACCCGATACTCCTTGGCAAGATTGGTTGTCTGACTTTCTGACTATCCGTAATGACTGCCAAAGATGTACAAATGCCAGCCAAGACTCACCAATTTAACGTGCCGTCCGAAACACAGAAGAGTTTATTCCCCCAATATCATTGTCATCAATTTCAGCTTATATGCATTAGAAACATATGATACCCAAAATAATTATTTAAAATAAAAAACGGATCAAACAAACGAGTGTCCGCAGAAAATTAATTAAAACTTGTAGACAAACAAACAACAATACAATTCCATGTTCTTCATGCGATACCGAAAACCAGACCTTTTTAGTCGACAATACAAATTATCAATCACCAGAATTTACGGCGCGGAACCAAAGCGTGCTTTTTCTACTATAAACCGTATAAATTTGAATGAAAGCTAAATATTTAACTGACTTGTATACGACGAGCTCCTCCTAAATGTGTCGCATAAATTCGGCCAAGTAAAAAGTCGTCAACTCTTAGGGGAAAGGTTAGTGTGGATGCAACGGATGATGAAATTTTCTCTATATTTTTTTTAGTTAACAATCGATCTCATATCATCAAAATTGCCAGTAATTTTTTATGTGAAAAATTAACTTTCAACTAAAATTTATTTTACTTTTTTTTGCAATAATTTTAAATACGAAAATTCATGTTAATGCTCTGAAAGATTTAAGTCATCGTAATGTTTAATGATAACGTATAATTTCTTAGGCCATCAAAGGGCAAAACGTTTTACTTATACCAGAAAATGAGCCAGCTCGACAACAACTCGACATCAATAAGGCAGATCCACATTTTCCTCACCCCGCCGTCGCCATTAAACGCAATAGTTACGGTTACATAATTTATTGTTTTTCATCTTTGAAATCTTAGCGGAGTCAAGTTGTATAAATCATGCGTTAATGCCAGAGTATTATACAAATTCAAATTTATAACATGATAAAATTGCCGAACGGGCGTCCCACCCCACTGGGGGACGAAAACTACGCTGCCCTTAATTCATTACGGATCGGGTTCGGTTCCAGTTTGTGACTCTTGAGATTGAATATTTTGCTGTCAGTTTTATGACTTATTAGTTACTTTTGTGTGCTTACTGATATATACTTTATTTTTAAAGTATTTTTTATTTGGTGACGGAATATTTTATTTTAAAAAAAAGTAGTACCTACCTTTGGTCAAACATGATGCCAATGTTTGATCAGGGTAGTGCCTGAAATCGAAGCCTACCGAGCAAGTAAGCATGCTTGCTCAGCAGTAGTTATTACCGCTTCTATTAGTTTGTTATAATTGAGTTTTTGAGTTATTTTGAGAAGAGCCTTCGATTTGCAATATTTTTGTTAGTAGGTCAACTGCCCATATTAGCACATCCGAGGAGTCAGATATGGAGTTCGTAGGTCTTGAACAAATAGTTTTTATGTAAACTGACATTATACATAATATTTAGGCACTTGTAGATTGGGAGCTGAATTTAACTCAGCCGCTAGATAACAACAGTTTTTATGATGGTTGTTAGAATGTAACTAAGCTAGGTTTTCAATTTACCTAGGCGTAAAAATAGCTTGAGAATAATATCGTTCCCGCTGTAAAATTTACTGCAACGGTTTATTCCATAGGACATTTAAATAAGACAAAATGTCTTAGTTTAGACATTTTGATCAGATAAAATTCAAATGTCTTATCTACTTAGCCATATAAATCAAAACACACAAAAATACACACTCCCTGTCACAACCCTATTGTGAAAACGTGATATACACCTTTCTTTTTCACCAATCCTTCCACTCATTCGGATATTCACAAAAGCATTTTTTTTTTTCAAATCGAATAATTCAATTTCTGATATAGAAAATTAATAATCGTCTCAAAATCGATTGGTAACAAAAAAGCTCGATTATCATCGAAGCAATTATTATCAGTGAGTTTGATTTATGAGGATTTTCGGCTGTAAACCTCTTTCTTCCTATTCAGGTTTAATTGAATGATCAAATCGGATGGCATTAGCGAAGCTCCTTGCTCGTTCATTTGTTTAAACAATGGGAATCAATCGGTGATCGGTTTGGGGGATTTTTTAGAGAAATTTTCTTCAAGGAATTTTGGTCTATAATTAACTCAATCGAGTATTTTAATTCTGATTGAAATGATTTACTTGAAACATACCTATATTAGTCTTACGTACATATGTAGCTATCAACAAAATAATAAAAGGGATGTTACGTACAGATGCCAGCACCTCAAGCTACTACAATCTGTCAAATTTCGTTAATAGATTTTCAACTTTATCGCTGAACTATGTGGTTGAAAATTGGTTGGGAAAATTTGTCAGTTTCAAGGTAGCATGATGTAATTGAGTCTGTTGTTCTTTATATCAAATAAAGTTTATTCCGAACACATGTTATCAAATAATTACCAAAAATTACACTAACGAAGTCAGCTCTAAAAACATAAGCATTTTAGCAAAATCGGCATCAAACGTTATTAATACGGCTGGCGGACCGTTCATAACTAATAATTATATTTTGTCGTCCGTCCGTAACAAATATGTCCCAATACGGTGATATCGGCATGGTGTTTACCCCTACCCCTCCTCATTGACCCCTTACCCCCCCATATTAATGCGGGTACCCGATATTCAACTCTGCTATATCGGTGTACCTTAATAAATTTTACATTAAAATCACGGTAAAGGGCTGTTTTAGTATTTTGTTTCGGTAATTTGAAAATATTGGTTTTGTAATGCCTATTTTTGTAATAAATTTTTGTAGATTTTTTAAATAATTTTTTGTATAATAAAAAAATCACTTCTCAGTCAAAGTGCTATTAAAAGTACATATATCTTCGCATTTTTGTTTCAATATCAAGTTCGAAATTCAAGATGATTGTTTCAATTTTTTTATTAGTTTTTTTTTTTATCAGCAAATTACGTAATGCAAATGCAAAGAAGTTGTGGTATTTGCCTGAGCTGCTGGTTGATCGATCCGCGGCCCTGGCATACAGAGGCTTCTAAAAGGAACATAGTGGGTTTTAGTCAGAATCAGTCTGACATTCCTTCTAGCTGCACCCTCAGCGGGAGGAGTCATTTGATGATTCCCTACGAAAAAAGACTACTGGTTGTCGTATATCATTGTCTGAAATGATTTGTTATTTCTTTAAGCCAAACATCATTTTTATCAAGAGTTCGTCTGGTTTTATAGAGTTCAGTCATTCAGCTTCAATATCTGAGGAATCCACCCGAATATAAAAATACCAGTAACCAATGTCATCAACTGAACAGCTGACTTCTCAGTCCAGTCTAACCTGACGGGAAACAGAAGTATACCTACTATCAGTAGAGTTTCAACATCGACTGAGGAGCAGATAAACAGAGAACACCACTTTTGCACCGACGCAGATAAGTATAAGCACTTAGCACACAAACTATGCATAAGCACAGCTTTTTGATAACTTGCCGACTGTACCGTTGACGACAAAAGTGTTCAGATGAAAAAATATGTTACACTTGGTGCTGTGTTTGCATGTGTTTCGAATTTTGGTGAGATTTTTACAGATACATTTTATTGGATTTGTGTTTGAGTTATTTTTCAGTAGTATTTACTTGTAGATACGTACAGGGTTCAGTTCGGCTTGCCTGAAATGAAATTTTTATGCATTTTTAATATCAAGATGGTCGTTTCTGAATTCTGAAACATTAATTTTTATTCAATACAATTAATTTGAAAAACAGAAATACATTTGAATCTATTGAATACATAATTTGTATTGTACTTCCCACTTTTAAGTACTTCGTGTAGGTAATGGCAAAAAACCGTTTCACGTCATTTATGTATTCAAATAGCAAAAATATTTTCATTTTTTTTTTTTTTGTATTTCCGACCACTTTTCTTGTCACCAGTACACTTGTACAGAACTCTCACGTCTGCAGATCAAGCGGGACATTACGTGGTCTCTGATTAAGTCAATAGGTGGCGCTAGCAGGCACGGGCTCTCACACATACATTATTTACAGGCCGTATGTATGAGGTAATGTTGCGCTGATTATTGGATTATAAACGTACCGTTTATGTGAAGAAATCGTTCCACACAAAGGTTCTGATATTTTATATAGTTTCGTAAGGAACAAAAGAAGCTGAGAGAATAACACAACTACTAAATAACTTAAGCCTACAATATACGACACAAAAGTGTTTATTAATATACCATTTATTTAAGAAAATAATAATTATTATAAATATCAGCTTACACAAACCAAAAAAATAATTGAAAACGTCATTCGAAACTATGAGAAACTATAAAATTCAGTATTTCAAAAACTTAATTAGAAAATACGACACAAAAAAAGATATATTTTTTCCTTTTATTACACCTACCGAGAAAATATTTAGATAACACTAGCAGTTGAAATTATGAAAATGTATCAAATTCAGTGTTTCCATATTCGTCCCTTACGATGACTTTCATTCAAAAAAAAAAAACGAAACAATAGTATTATTATGTCTTCAATTAAAATAACTTTTCAAAATACCTACTTAGCTAACAAGCCATCCCAATTTAAAACTCAAAACAGTTTACAGGCAATTACAATCTGTCAAATTAGTATATTTTTTGTAGCCTACTACAATTTCATACTCCAATTCTACCATTAAAAATTAAAAACGACGTAAGTCGTTTAAGTCATGTATGAAGATACGACCTTTTTCACACGGACAGTTGTTATTATAAGGCGAAGCTCACACCGTCAAATGTTTTGCGACATTTGGCGTTTGAACGGAACGGTGATAATCCCGCGTGAAGGAAGCAATATATCATGTAAAAAAACGTTGGCGACGATGCGACACCCGTGTGTTCCCTGCTTTAGAGTTATGAATAAATTATTTGATTATAATGAAATATTTGAACGTCGTTTTAGGATTGCAAGTTAGGTTAATTAAAGTTAAAGATGCAAGTAAACTATGGAGATTTTCCTTGGGTTAGGGAAAGTATTATATTACAGGAGATGTGTAAAAAAATATTTTCTTCTAGAGCAATATATCCAATTAATTTATGACAAAACAAAAACACATTTCGTTCTATTTTCAAAAACATTTAAAATTCTTCAAGTTGCCTTTTTTCAGCTCTTATTTATAGAATAATGACAGACAAACACACAATCCCATTCCACACTACGCAAGTATAACAAAAAAGAATATTATCAAATAACAATACTTAAAAATATACCAATTAACAGCCAGGAAATGGGCAGCATTACCCAAAAAGTCTTAAAATCTTGTACACAGCTCACCCCATCCATCAGTGCTCATCACAAATCAACAAGACACATGTTTTCCGCCGGGACTCGAACCCGGGACTAATGGCGCCGGCCGATTTATGAACAACACTACATAGTCACGCTAATGTAGTTAAAGAAGGGAAATAAAAGGTTCTTTCAAAGTTATGGCAACGAAAACAATGCTGTATTTTGAGGGATATTTTAACGCGTTTTCTCTTTAACTAAAAGTGTCTCTGTTTGATCCTGAACTTTCGTGAATGGAAACTCCACACCTATAAATACTTGTTTAATATTAGAAAGCTTTGGAAATATTAAAATATGTTTTTTTGAGTGTGTAATCATGAAATATTAACGCTCAATCCTTCTCCGTGGGAGAGGAGGCCCGTGCCCAGCATTGGGACGATAAAAGGCTGTGATGATGATGGGAGGGGATGTAAGTCTTTTACTGACTAAACTGCACTTTTGTTCTTTCTGGAGGTTCTTGCGTGCAAGGGCTACGGTAACTCTTGTGAGCAATCCCGCAATCCGGCAGCGAAACTTCGGGGCTAACAGTAAAAGAAAACCTAGCTCAAAACGCAGGCAAAAATCGGATAATTTCAACAATTTACTTACTTATTTTTGTATTAAAAGTCCTGAGCCTGTTCTCTCCAAAATTGGATACATGTTTACGACAACATCGCTCAACTATTTAACTTAAATTTGATATCGAAAGTTGTTGATTGAATCCCATATTAATTATGAGATGACGTCATATAATAAGGGTCTTCACTTTATTACAATTTATTTTGGGTTAGCAACACTTTTTCTTCCCTCCTGCTCTATGGATGAAGTTTCCATAAATAAGAAAGGTAATTTGATGCAAATTGTACTTCGGATAGTGACCATCTAATAACAAACAAAATATACTTTAGCAACGAATTAATTAAACGCGAGATAAACTCACACAGTGCAGTTTCTAATATGGCAAGCAGATGTCCTAAGGCGCATAAATCAGTATAATGACGGATATATGTGACAAGTGTATGTACGTCACCCGTCACACCAAGTAATATGTCGCTCATATCATTTGCATGTGTTTATGGCATGTGGTATTACAATTATGGGTGTTAATTATATTTATTGTGTAGCTCAGAAAAAATGGTCATAAATTATGATCATTTATGAAGTAAAAACGACCTATTTCCTAGTTTAATTACGCCACGACGTTAACAAATAATGTGCTGCATGAATTTTATGGTGGTAAGTATGATATAGATATAGCTTCCAAGGCGGCTTTGATTACCACATTGGACAAAAAGGAGCCTTTCTTGATAAACAGGCTAACTTACACTGAAATAATTTTTCACATCAGTCCTGTTCCTGAGGTTAGCGCGTTCAAGCAAACAAAACAATCTTATCCACTTTATATATTAGTAGAGATAAGCATACGCCGCCATTTAGTTTTCGCCATTTTTTTCAATTTGACTCTCTGTCTTCTGACTAAACGTGATGACTGCTGAAGATGATCAAATGACAACCCGAACACACCTGCCTTCCTAAACACGAAGGAACATGCGTCAAAATGGTCACCTATCCACTCATGATCGACCGACCCGCGCTGCTTTTACTTAGCCACGAACTCGAAATTTGTCTATAGCAACAATATTAAAATAAAAAGTGAAGTTATACTATTAAGAAAATACAGATTACAATAAAAATATTAGTGACACGGTTACGTTGACCGAAAAAAATAATCTTATATGAAGATTTTTGCAGTGACAAAAGAAGCGGCAACTACAAAGACTAACAAACTAATAACAGACACGCATTTCATTAGTAAAACACACAAAAATCATAACAAAAGACACCGAACTTTAAGTTATCTGCCGAAGCAAACATTTCAGAAACCACTTGAAATTTTAAACTCTTTATAACTCACCGCTTTCACTGTGTAGAGTAAATTCAGAAGTTTCAAAAGCCTAAAAATAGGTTAACAGTAACTTTGTGAAGTACAGAAGCGGTCATAAAGCTACCAGAAACTGTCAAATTTTTCCAATCAACTTTCAACCATATATTTCAGCGATAAAGTTGAAAATTTATTAAAGAAATTAGACAGATTGCAGTAGATTGATGTACTGGCGTCTGTACCATTATGTTTTATTTTCAAACTAGATATTCCTCGTGGTTCTATCCGGACCTCAAAGGAACTTCCCTCGTCCTTTCTCAGGCTCTAAACTATGGAGTCTCTCCAATATTTGCTGACTGTTCTTCGGGGAGTGCGTAAAAGAGAACGCGCCATCGCCACGGGCCACCCAAAACTCATCGCCCGTGGTTTTTTCCGTTAAATAGTTTCATATTTGCAATATCTAAATATTTTAGTATTTCATCTTGTTAACATGCTTTTTTAATAAGACAACATTAGCATGGAACTTCTGTTCTTTCTTATCTTGTGACAAAGCTCTTTTCAAGTCACCGGCGCCTGCGCATTCTGTGTCAACATGCGCGCGCATCTTAAACAGCTATTTGTTTAGAATTTTATTCTTTTGCCGTTTGATTATGTTGAAACGTGTTGATAACGTTGTGGTAAAATAGGTTAATAATATTAGAATAATAATGGAATTATAATAGTGTGTGTCCTTTGAAATAACGTAATTTTGCAAGAATAAGTAAACTGATTTTGTACTATATAGATCATTTGCGACAAATAATTTATATGATTTTAGGCTTTTGTTAAAAATTACTGCTTGCTTCACTTCTCACTGCCATGATAGGCGGAGAAACTGATCTTTGCTGAATAAGCTTCTAGTAAACTCACTTTACCCTCCCTTAATCTTGTCCTCTTTCAGGAAATCAAACCATCTCTACCTTAATCTAACTCCATTACATCCATTCACATTCTTACAAACACACTTTTTGTGGGATGCGTTCCACATCTTCTGCATAATTGGTATCATCATCGTCCCCCGAGTCTTTTCTCATAAGTAATGTTCCTAGTAATAATACTGTTTTTATATTACTGTTGACATGAAATTTTCAACCATGTTTTCATCTATTTTTTTCACTGTTACGTTTTCAGATCAAAATCTTCTATTTAAATAAATCTAGTTAAGGAACTACTTTTCGCAACATTAAGTTATATTGTGTATCAAGAACGAATAAACTTCCTCGTGACTATTGGCACCCGAATGGGACCAATTCAACGTTAAAAAAAATACAGCATTAACATTTAACAGTTCTGAAACTTACGGAACATAGAGCCAAATAAATTTATTTTAATTTCCTTTCCCCTTTGGAAAAGTATTTGATTCACTCCGCCTCGCTATTAGAATGATCCTGTGTTTTTTTCTTTGTTCATTAGAGTTCTGTAGGCGAAGGATGAAAACTGCCGTATTAGGTACTGAGTCTTCGCTGGTGGTTTGTTCATCTGCCCAAGCCCGCGGCTGAGGAAGTATCGATTGACCATAAGGTTAGTTAGAGGATGGGTGACCATGTTGTCATGAATCTTCCGTGTTCTAGAAGCATGTTATACGAGGCATGTTAAATTTGCGAGTCTGTTAATTTTTAAATTTTTGTCTGTCGTCATGGGTATTCAGAAACCATAAAGTTTGATTATCAGTCTTACCAAGTCTTCTAACTGAGTTAGGTTAAGTTAGGTTAAGATCGAATCCGTATTTGGTTACAATTTTGAAGATTCAATATATGATTATTTTATCTGTTAAACATTGTTCATTTCAATTTAATTTTCTGGAGTATCAAATAATAACCTATTTTAACCTATTTAACCTATGTTATTGTATCCAAAATAAGCGCAATCCAAAATAAAAATAATACCGTATGTAAAAAGCATGCATGGTTGACAAAAACCAACTTGAAATTTTAACACGCTCTCAAAAGCCCTCCGTTTTTCCCCGTTAGTTCCTTTAATAACTTGTACGGAACCGCGAATAGTCCCTAACCTCCTGTTGAGAGTAACTGACTTAACCCCACACTCTCATATTCGTCAATGGCCTTTTCATAAATATGCAACACCTTTATAGACGGTGTTGCCAGTGCGAACAACTCTTTTTTCTTTAAAAAAATATATTGAACATATTCAAAATATATTTTTTTAAATATGCTTGGAACAAAACACATCATTCTTTAGATATCTAACAGAAGATAAGAAGTACAAACTAAAACAATTGAAAAACGCTTTCCTCACATAGGCCACGCCTACTCAAAATTAAAATCGTCAAGAAGGTTGAAACCATTAAAAGAAATAAAAATTCGAAATTTAAAAAGAGGGCTACGATAGCAACACCAGCCAGTACCCTGCTGATTGTACGTAAATAATACATTCAATTTGCAAGACCTGCCCATCAAATACTTTGCTCGTGATAACCTCCAGTATTCGGACGATGTTAGAAGTAATGGCGTTATTTAGAGACTTGCAATATGCTAAGATGGTAGGCTGCGGCATTAACAAGTCAGGAGATGGTTGTGTTTCGTGGGAACAGAGAAACTGTGGAGGTGTGTTTTGTTTTTGAAAGTGAAAGGGAAGAAAACAGACTTGCATTCTACGAAGTTTTTTTTTTGTGATTAATGCATGAAAAAAAATCTATTTGTCTAATGAAGGTCAAGGCCATCTTACCATTTTTTATCTGATGTTGGTTGGTACACTTCCTACATAATTCAAGTGCAAATACTAGGACTTAGTAAGTGTAAGGAGTCTCTTTATATCAATAAAAAAGTAACTAAAATTAAGGCTTATACTTAAAAAAAAAACTTCTAGAAGCGTCTCCATATTTTTCTTTGAGAACATTTTTACGACGGTAGCGCGGCAGAGAGCCGCCTTTCTAGTGGCCTCTCACAATTCCGCACCGCCTGGCTAGGCTGTTAAAAACGCAATGAATAATTATTTCGGGGCCTTTCATTGGCTCAATTTGAAGGCTCTGATCATTTTGATTGACAAGGTTTCTTGATAACAGTTTTGTATTTATTTTCTTCAATGCATTTAAATTACTTCGGATTCTATAAATAAAACTATTATACAGGGTGATTCGTAAGAAAAAATAAGTCGTAGTGGCCTATTGTGAGATGAGGTCTGTGCCTAGCAATATGACCATAAAATGGCTGATGATGACGATTTGTGATTAGAGTAAAAATGTAATAAGGGGTAGTGGGAAGTAGCTTGATTAGATGCCAACTGCACGGGTCGATTGATCGCGTCTAGTTTTATATGAACACATTTTGAAAATGGTGGTATTTCTAATGTATTGGAGAGTTTGTTGCGCCACTTCTTCTTCCCAGCAAGAACACGTAGGAAGTGGTAAAGGGTGGGGGCGTCTCACGTTTTGGGGGCTGCCTCTTATTTTTGATGTTCGAAAAGATCTAATTTATCACCCTATTTTGTATAAACGAATTTGAGTTTCAGTTTTGAGTTCGAGTTTGCACCTATTTATTAATGTTCAATATTTTTAATAATGATAAAACAACAATAATCACGCCTAGAGGTATTTTACGTTAGATACAATGAGTGGATCACTTTTGTAAGACGACTCAAAAGTCACGGTGTATATAAATAGGTAAATAGTCTAACACATAGCAACACGCCAACACATACAAGACTGGTTTCATACGAAACTTGCATCCAGAAGATGGCTCGCTGAGACGACATAAATCCACAACTTTTGCCAGGCGCGACATAAATCAGCCTGATGTATTCGTGTTGCGGAATTAAAAATATTAACGTTGATCTCAATTTACGACTCCTGATTAGATCGTGCATGCTAAATGGGGTAGACAGGGGTAGTTGTGATGAATGTTACCCCAAAAAAAATAATTTTCAAGTTGGAGTTTAGTTTTTTTTAGATAAATACGTTTTCGTAGATTATTAAGTACCTATGTACATACATATATATCGTTACGTATTAGGTACCTCATTCCTTTAAAATTTAATTGAACACTACCCTAGCGAGTGAAGTCAAACCGTTGACATGCTGCTGTTACATTTAGTACCTAATAGATGAATTACCTACTTTCTGCACGTGCTTGTAAATGTAGTTAAGCTTCTTCAAAATCCGTTCAACTTTGAACCGTACGCTTCCGCGATTAAGTTTAAAATCAATTAAGGATATTTGACAGATTGTAATAGCTTGATATACCTACTGGTGTCTGTAAATAGTCTTAATGAGATAAAAGACAAGCCTACAAACATTTTGTCAGTATTCTCATATTTCGACAATATTGGCTGTGATTCGTGTCAGACTTTTGACCAGCTGTTTTCATGAACAATATTAGACGCAAACACAGTGCATTATCCTTCCACGATGCATCTGCATCAGCTTGTTTGCCTCCACGCCTATCAAACTTGGCATTCACTGAAAACAACCGCACGGACACAACGACAATACAATATAAATTATCACTATATATCACTCAAAATCAACACGCTTTTTTAAATCTCGTGTTACAGTCAAACCCTCTAAAACTGGCATAAAAGGAAACGACCAATAAATCAGCACCACGTCGCGCTAGACAAATAAAACATGTATGAAACAAAAAAAACGTATATATATGTGTGTACAAAATTCGCAAAAAGAATTACAAGCAATAACATGCAGTAGTGTTAATATTGGGTGCACAAGAAAGCTAGTTTTTAAAGGAATTTGCGTCTTATGCTGTTGGGGTAAGGTTGACGTTGATGGCAGGAGACAGCGTGATAGTGATTTAGTCCCTATCGGCCGTCAACCTGATTAATGTCGCTAGTAAATCAGCGGATTACGACAATGCGAGAAATGACGAGTCGCGGCTGGATCGCAAGCGATACTGGTGTATAGTGCAAGTTATGGAAATATCAAGATTTTTCCACAACAGGCTTAGCAGGCTTTTGGTTGTGTCACCTAACTTGTTTTGAGTATTAGAATTAGATATTATTATGTATGCCATGGAAATTGATGTGCTAAGCTGTAGACCGGTATAACTTTAGCAGTTTGACTATTTAACTATATTATAGTTATTATAGTAGTATTATAGTATCTCTTTATATATATAGAGATCTTTAAAACTATGCAACGGATTTTGATGCGGTCTTTTTAATAAATGGAGACATTTTTTAATAAATGGAGCTTTAATATATTTAGATACGCAGAAGCCGGTAGAGTATCAAGCCAAGTTAATTTTACTCGTGCAAATGCGGCGCTAATCGCTAAGTTTATTTTTATTTCTAATCTTATTATTAAAGTCATTCCAACATTAAAATAATATTTTGTTAAATACTTTAGTATAGATCACACCGTTATATATTTTTTTAAACTTTATTGTTTATTTTTTTATAAAATAAGTCGCTGTAGCTCATACCTTCAGCCCACCAGTCACTCGCATCGAATTATTGAGTAAACACGTACGTAATCGCGCGATCGTTTCATTTAGAACGAATGCAAGGGCATCGGGAGAAATATCGCTCCATATATTTTCTAATATAAAAGTGTCAATTTCTTATAATAGGATTTGAATTAAAAAAATGTTTCTTTTTTTACAAAACTGCCAAAGGTAACCTAATCTTTCGTCGAGAAAGATTTGTGCGAAATTTCAAATTATTTTGGGGGTTTGTGGTGATGTACAATATCAGTCACGCTATGTTCTGTATGAATATGCGCATTAAGGTAATTTTATTACTTCATTTTGAAGTCTAGTTAATATTGAAGTGTTAGTTCTTGGATAGAGTAGCTTTTCTATACAAGATTCATCATTGGATGTTTAGGAAACGTGCACTGAACAATGAAGTTGGACTTATTTATTAGATAATTAACTTTAATCTTTTATTAATATCTTACTCTCTTATCTACATTATTTGACGGTGGTTTAGAGGTTAGGTTTCTTTCTAGATTTTATCATCATTTTTTTCTAATTTATGACGTCATAGTGACAACTAATGAATGTGTACAAAAAAGTTAACTTGAGTATCTGGTTTTAAATTACATATGACATTTGCCAATAAATCACTTGAAAGACTGAGAATAAAAAGTGCTATAAAAGTAATTAACTTTTTTGTAACATTTTACGAAAATTCGTAGTTAATAAGATCATACTAGAAGGTTTAAACCATGTTAATAACCTGCAAATGAGATTAACTTTAATTGAAACCAGGTCCTAATCCTAGTAAAACCATGAGGTCCTAGTCATCTCAGCAATCCTGAACACAGCCAACTGACCAACTTATCTGTCAAAAATTCAAATTTTAAATTTTAGACATTATATTTTTTTTCTATCCTTACGTAATTATAATACCATTCTCAAACAAACCATACAGAAGAAACATACTTTCACCTCACCACCCTTAATAAATAAAATTATACACTGAGAACGCGTGACACCAGGCACTTACACTACCGCACCAAAAAAAACAGTATTTTTATCAAAAATCCCACACAGCTCCAATCAATCACTCATAATTGCACACAATCCATAGAAAACTAAAATAAACTGAAAGAAAAAAAACAGACCCACACGTACACAAAATCGCGTGTGTGTGTGCGACTACGTCACATTGTAACTGACAAATTGATTTATGTCGTCGAGGGGAGAATTACGACGAACCTGGCAAGTTTGCACTAAGTCCGACTCGGATCGCGCGCTGCTACATGTTCGAAATTTATTTTAAAGTTTTTTTTATATTTTTAGTTCAGTAATATACTATTTTCTTGTGATCCTATATTTAGTTAGTCTAATATTATATAGTTAACTAATTAGTCTGTAATTTATATAAGTAAATAAATATACTACTGCCGCTGTTTATAATACACCTTATAAGCACTGTGTACTGATATGTGTTCGCATTATTTCTAAGCAGTTATTATAAGCGAGGACTTGTTATTGGATTTCTGTAACCTTTGACTTCTCTCTTTTGTTAAGTTTTTATATAGCTATAAGTCTTCCATAGTTTCACATATATCCATAGTTTTCATAGTTCGAAGACTTAGAAACTGCTGAATTCCGAAATTCGTCACTTACTGTTTTGGATGTTAAAATTAATCTTTGTTCACTGTAAATATTTCTCAATCACTGTCCTTCAGTGTTGTATAGACATATAAACTTTCAAAATGCAAATTAAACATGTATAAACATTTTACTTCATATTAAAAAAAGCTTTTTAGATAATTTTGATGCACCTGTCATTAAAAGACAGTAAAATTGTGACCGACATTTCAACACTTAGATTTTATGCATATTTCTCCAAATAAAAATCACTTATCTACACGTGACGGACGGACAGACCTTATCTACTCACTATATACAATATGTCCACCTAATTGGTAACATATACATTTTTTACCCTCAAATCAAATTGACACCTAAAGTTTTATGGTATTTCAAACTATAAAACTCTTGGACAGTAAATTGTTAGATTTAGTGGTGACCAACCAATCGTGTTTCAACTGGTTTATGTCTTGTGACCATAAGGTCCACGTCACCAATCCCGAGTATCGTGCCTCGTAAAATAGATAAATAACGATTTTGGACTTTTTATTATGTCCCGATAAGATATATTTGTTATGTCTTCATTCGGCTTCGAAAGAATCAAAGAAGATCTTAAAAAGCTTTGACGACCAGTTTTTTTTTAATTTTTGATGTCACTAAAACAATCATTAATTTACAATCCGTTTATTAAGCTGACCAGATTATAATGTTATCAGTTCATTATTATTTAAACCATCCTAGAAAAACCCATGATTAAGTGACGTGGGTAATTAGTCTGTTATCGGAAGTCGCGTCTGAAAAATAATAATCTTTAATATGCTCCGATGCTAATAAAGTACACAATAGTCCAAAGATTATGTGGGCAGGTGGTAGATGATAATCGTAATTCATTGTCAATATTTTTATACAATGACATTCGATAGATTAAATATTGATTGTAGTCTTTACGGATATGAATCTTTTGGACATTCATAGTGATTGGAAATTGTTATACTTTTTCGCGATAGTATAGTTTCCCTAGCCTACTTACGCATACTGTTTTAAAGAGTAATAAAAAGAAACTGACAAAAAATTCTCAAGAATAGCTCTTCATAAATTAAGGAGTGTATTAATAATTTTTTCATAATTTTAATGAACTAAATAAATAAAATTAATTTACTTCAAAATAAATAAAATAATCATGACTTCAAAGAAAACAAAAATATGTCAGAAGCATGATATGGGAAGTACTTTAATAGAGATTGACGCTATTGAATCAACTGCAGGCTTAGCATAGCGATATTATATCTATTCTATCAAGAAAAGACAAAGCTCTTTCTGTCAATGTCAACATGTCTTCTGCCCGAGCAAGGCGCGACCTGTCAACTGGCATATAATCACTTATAGACTTATGTCGGTCGAAGAAAATAAAATTTTATTTTTTACGTGTCAAAAGCAATCTTACGTCAATCTGTCACTTGTATGTCATTACGTCCATTCTCCGGTAGACAAATCTTGTTTCTACGGTTGCCATGCTAAGCCTGCTGAAACCGTTAAAGAGAAGCAGCCATCTAAAAATCGGTAATTCCGATTCTATTTTCTTTGGCAACTGATTCGATATTATAAAACAATCGACAAAATTGCGTTGGGTTACAGCACTATAACCATCAATTATGTACTGTCAGGGATATCATCACATCACGGAAGAAGTATGTATATCTAAGTACTATTTCGATGAAACTGTTATTTTATGATTATCAGTAAGTAATAAGTAAGACAATCAAGACATGTATTTAATCGTTATCATAAATATGACTTTAATTACACGGATGTGATGAAAAAATATGCAACTGGTTGAAACTTGTCCAAAATCAAATCAATTATGGTTTTTTGTGGCATTTTCACGGTGAATGGAATGAGGTTGGAAATTATTTTATCGACATAATTTTAAGAATTCGATTTTTTATAGACTTGAGTATTTTATATAAATGTGTAGGTACAGAACCCTAAATAAATAAACCATAAAAAAGACTTAAGTCTTGACGTAAAATGAAAAGGTTATTTAAAGTGCATAAATAATATTTTGTGGTATCTTAAACTTTTTTTTTTAATAATGGTTACTAATGGTTACCACCTATGCAAAGCACGTTTCCTTTGCTCTTCTTTCATTGCATTCGGATACCGTCACTTTTTGCATAGACACTGGATGCAGTTCGCTTACAACCGGTATACCTACATATATGTACATATGTATATGGAGATCTAAAGGGGAGGCCTATGTTCTGTAGTGGACGTCCTATGGCTGAGATGATGATGATGATAATAACCGTCATTTTTTTTTTTGTATTTCCATCCGTTATTTCCTATCTATATAATATAGTATAAATATCACCTTTTAAAATATTACATGAACATGCCAATATTATAAGCAATCTTTTACCATTTTCAATAGCGAAATGCCAGCTCATAATATCGGATACAGCCATCTAACTTAACACAACATATTATATTGAAGTACAATGTCATAAAATGGTCCAAATTACGCGGGCCCGATATCCAAAAACAATGTCCCGATCGACGTGAAACCACAGCAAACTTTCAACCTTGTACCCTAAGTAATAAAGTTGCTTTTACATATTGTGTTCAATGAATGCAACTACGCGGCTGAATAAGTTTTTTTCAATTATAAAAGACTTAATTTGTTAGACCGCCACCGAGCGATTCTAAAGCTTCGTGTCCTGCTATAAGGTTGAATTTTCTTTGTACTTAATAATGATATATGACCCACCAAAATCAAAAAGGTTATCCACGAAAATGGTAATATAATAGTTGCTTCAGTACTACGGGTTTTGTTGGCGTGAAGGCATAAATCAATTTTATGGCCTCATCTAAATCAAACGCGTTTTAATGGGCGTCCCCCGTCATATCATAGCGTAGTATGATAATTTACTGCTACTATGTGACGAATGTTAGAAATAAAGGGCCCTTCGGCCGCCCCCCTCCACTCTGCTCCCCCCTACGTCGTATGGATTAGTTTTATGCCCTAAACCGTTGTCGTAAATATGTCAGGCGTATCTCGGGCCTTCGGGAGCTGTGCCGTGTGAGATAATTTTTGAATTTACTTATTATTAGTTTTTGGAAGGTGGTGGATCATCGTGGTGAACTCAAAATGTTTTATTATTTTGTGGAGACGAAGCATAATCCTAATTATTGGTTTACGAGTTGATCTATCTTAAGGTTAAGCAACGCTTATCGTGGTTGGGTCCGTAGATGGGTGATCTTCTTGTCATGACGAGATCCTCTGTGTTTCGGAAATCACGTCTGTGTATGTTATATTGGGTAGAGTCAGAAGTCATACAACCAATCTTACCCAGTGGTATCGGGTTGTGAAGGTCAGATAGTCAGTCGGTCCATGTGAAACACTACTGCATTAAGTCAGACTGGAAGCCGAACCCAACATAGCTTGACAAAAAGCTAGCCAGATTCAATTTTATTAACATAAATATTTACAATATATTTACAAATAAAATATAAATTAATATATACAAGTAAAAAAAAAAAACCTTATTAATAAATGGCGTCAAAAAATTCTTCCTCATCGCTGCCCGCCGGTAGTGTACCCAAAAGGCTGGCAGCATTGCCACGTTGTATGGCAATGCTTAATCGTTGGCCGAAATAAAAGCCAGCCCTTGGGTCGCGGGAAGTGTCAGCGAGTCTCTTGGAAATATCCTTAAAAAGGAGGTGTGCACTCGGACCCCACGGCCCCAGAGTTTCAACCCCAAACGGCTCAAAGGTATAGTTGCCTATTAGGGTACTATATTTGCGCCGTTTGAGGTTTTCGGCTTCCGAAGCGGCAGAGCCAGCACAACACGCCGTCCCAGCAAGGTGGGAAGGCGCCAGAGTGTCGACGCAGGTTGCGTCCCACACTAAAGACCTACCCATCTTCCAAGGAAATAATGACATACCGTCTGGTCTCTTACCATCGTCGCGTACCAAGCCATTTGGTTCTAATACAGCTGGTACGCCTACGGATTAGATGCGAAGCTATGAAAGGGCAGTTTATTTCATCTAATAGGACTCACTCAAAGGTCCACTAACCTTCATATAATTTTTCGAATTAAGAACAACCAAAAAAACAATGGACGATCATTTTAATATTCCTTTCAAACATTCACAGTATCGTGGCAAAGTTCCATCCAATCAAATCAATGTATTATTTAAATTATTATAAGCTTTTGTGGATAACAAACAGGAAGACCAAATGGCCTAGAAGCCAGTATGCCTACCTAGAGGGGGTTTAATTCCAGCATAAGTCAAGAATTTGTGTGCATGAACATTGCATGCATTTAGTAAATATGTAGTAATTAATATTGCAATCTGCAAGTAGGTGTACTGCAAGCCCTGCTTTTATTGGAACTAATGTCATACATGTGAAAAAATAAAATTCAAACATTCAGTATATTGTAATGGCAACACTATTCGCTTCATTTTACGCGAACGCTAACGTGTGACCTCAGCTTAACGAAAGACATTTCTAAGTTAACACAAGTTACGAGTGATATACTTAACTCATGCTTAATGCCCTGAAAAGTAAGATAGTAATGTTCACGTTTATGAGTTATTTATGGGGTCAAGTTAACTTCAAGATGGAGGTTATTGGGTTTATAAGAAGTGGAGAATTATGTGTCAAATTGAAACAGTCAGGGAAGAATTTCCCCACCTTTGGTATTTGTCAGAAGGCTGTATTTTCACTACAGCTAGCTACTAAAACACAAATACAAGGAAAAAAATTCTCGCAAATTATTAAATTGTTTAATAGCTATATAAGATATAGACCAAGAAGGTTGTAATTGATGACGTCTCATCCTTAAAAAAACTCTTAAAAAAAACTTCTACACTTATTTTTAAGTAAAGTTGTACAAGAAATAGTTTTCACGCGAGTGACGGCTTTCCCGTAACTGATGACGTCACAATGTTATAGAATTTTCAGTTCAAGGTCAATTCTTCCTACAAAAGTGTGTGAAAGCAATAAGAGATTATTTTAAAAATGATTTAATACTTGTAAAGACGAAAACAAAGTCGGAACAAAGATTACAATGGATTGGTCAAGCGTAAATTTATCTGCTTGTTAGAGATCCGTAGAATTTATTATCTACGTATGATATCGATTTAATTTAGCAGTTCCTGAGTCGGTATTTTGTATGTTTTTTTTTTTTAATTTTGAGTGCAATTTAAATCTACGTTTTACTAAGGGTATGGAACTACAAATTATCATCCTTACTTGTTGCAACTGGAATGTTGTTTAAATTTTGATGAAACTTTATCCGGATGTGCGAATTAGTTCTCTCAGAAAGCGGGTGAAACCGCTGGCTTCCGCTAGGCTAGTAATAATATATACGGTTAGTCAATCATACCTATGTAACGTACTTAGGTTTAAATAATAATAAATGACAGTCGCTGCTCCATTTTACGTCAGAGCCGTCAAGCACGGCTGCAGGTAGTTCGCAAGAGTTACCGCCATCTTGGCACACGAAGACCTCCAGAAGGAACGTAGTGAGTTTTTGTCAATAATAAGAATCTGACACTCCAGCAGGCTTATCATGGCGATTCTACATCTATTCTGTCAAGAAAAGACAAAAACTCTTTCTGTCAATGTCAACATGTCTTCTGCCCGAGCATGGCGCGACCTGTCAACTCGCATATAATCACTTGTAAACTTATGTCGATCGATGAAAAGAAAAAAAATCTTCAAAAAATGTCTAAGGAAATCTTACGTCAATCTGTCACTTTTCTGTCATTTTGTCCATTCTCCGGTAAACAAAACTCGTTTCTATGGTTACCATGCTTAGCCTGCTGCTCACTGCACCTACAATGAGAGCAGTAGGGGTCATTTGATGATTTCCCTCGGAAAAACAAAAGAAGGGAAGAGTCCTTTGGGAGCTCTGACTAGTCTGTTAGATTGATCAAACATGCTTCCTAGATAAGACGGAGAAAACTGCACTATCAGGTCCAAAAGACTTGCGTCCTTGTCTATAAATCTGTCAAAGCATACAAAATGCTTTCAAGTGTCGATAACCTCAGAGTGTGGGGTATCGCCGTGACGTGCGTTAAGTAGCGGTTAGCTTAACACATGACGGCTACAAATAGGTCACAAATAGGTCTTTGGTATACTCCGTCAAACATGCTGTTAGTAAATTAGGTATACTGTAAATGGTTAAGTAGCTAGAAGTTGTAAAGCATAGTATCACGTGGAGACTTAATTTTTGGGTGCTAGAGAAAATGTAGGTAGATTGCATACTGCATATTAAATGTTCTATACAAATAAGCTTTAGATTTTAGTAGGCTAATATTTACTAATTAATGTAGAATTTTGATAAATAAGATCCTATTTTGGTGCAAGGAGTGAAAATATAGTACAAGAAAAAACAAAAAAGCAATGTTTGTGAAAAAGGGTATGTACAGACGCCAGCGCATCAAGCTTCTATAATCATCTTTCAAATTTCCTTAATAAGTTTTCAACTTTATAGTAATGAAGTATATGGTTTAAAGTTGATTGAAGAAATTGGAGTTTCGAGTAGATTGATGTGCTGTGCCTAAAATTATAAAAAATGGTTCTACTATTATATTGTTCTTGGTCATCTTTATTGATATATCTCAGAAGTCTCGAAGAACCATTCTACATGTTCCTCGAGTCTTCTATTACTAAAAAGCTCTAACTATACGGAACCCCAAAAAACAATGACCTCATTCGCTTAACGTGTAGGCAAAATATAATAAGCAACATGAAATTTATGTCGGACATAAATTTCATTAATTACCTACAGCGATGATTAATGGCCGTAACTATGGTATATTTAACGAAAATAATCATTATTATTGAATAACAACATATCGTTCAAACGGCCGTATTGATAGTTTCAAGTCGACTGATTAAATTGTGGGAATGCTGGCTTTAAGATCTGATTAATATTGGGATTGAGTGGGAGTGGTTTATTGGATTCAATTTTGATTGCGGTTTGACTTCTTTTATGGGCATTTATGTATCTACTATACTATAGGTACATAATAATAAAGTATTTTTGCCTCGTACTTGAACTATGTATTTCTTTCCGTGAAAAATAATTGCTGTCCGTGGTGTTCCACATAAGTCAGTGCAACTAATTACTCATAAGGTATAGTCCGCCTGCAGCAGACTTAGCATGGCGATTCTATATCTATTCTGTCAAGAAAAGACAAAGCTCTTTCTGTCAATGTCAACATGTCTTCTGCCCGAGCATGGCACGACCTGTCAACTCGCATATAGTCACTTGTAAATTTATGTCGACCGAAGAAAACATTGTTTTTTAAATGACAAAAAAAATCTTATGTCAATCTGTCACTTTTCTGTCATTATGTCCATTCTCCGGTAAACAAAACTTGTTTCTTCGGTTGCCATGTTAAGCCGGCTGGTGAACTTCAAGTAATTATGTATTATGCATTCCATATTTCTAGTATTGAATGCATCTCCAATTAAATTGATTAGATTTGCGGGCGAGAATGAACTTCTGTGCTATAATTATTAGGTCGAGCTGTATTGGGAATTCGATTCATAAATCGGCGATGGAAGAGACATGCTCCTTATTTTTGAAAATAGTTCTATCTCTAAGCCTCATCCATAAATAATTTTCTTTAACGTCAATAAACAACATAATGTCAAAAGTTTTAAGATAATTTTATTTGTTTATCTAATAAGCTTCTTATTTATGGACTCTTACTTAGATTAGCCTCACAACATGAAAACAGTAACCTAAAACGCAACCGTGATCCTAGACTCTATTAATACAAAACTGCTTTCCCATATGTAACTGAAACTTTAACATTTAGTGCTAGAAAGTACAAAATCTTAGATCAATAATATTATTATGTTGTCTCGTTCTTACAGACTTTTACGACATACAATAAACATTATACATTATTTGATTACGCACTAAATTTTTACTAACAAAATCACATCGGGGAGAATTTCGAGATGTTTTTTTAAAAACCTTTTTTTAATGAGATGGACCACTAAACACTTTATGGGGGTACGGGGGCCACAATAAAACACGCGAAACATTTAAATAATTACATTACGACTTTGTCGGGAGAGAAGGGCCGTAAAACGACTTCAATTTTTATGACTTTTTTACCGATTCCGGGGATAATGTGTACATACGTAGATAGTTCGGTTTATTCGAAAATACTCCTGTTCCTCATTATGTTTTCTTGTACTTAAGATCAGATAAAATTAACAGTTTCACGATTTGAATTTATGTATTTGACTATGTCATCTGCCTAGCCTTTTCCCAAGCTATGTTGGGCTTACAGTGTGAACTAGACGCAGCTTAATACCAGTGATTAACATGAAGAAACTGCCTATCTAACCTCATCAACCGACGACACCATCTCTTTTTATAAAAAAAATATTGACCTGTAAAAGTGTTGATTTCAACCTATTTGCAAAATACTCAGTTAACCGTTAACAGTTGGCACCCCGATACCCAATGGTAAAACTGAGGCTTGAGGGTCATATATCAGTATTTATAAATCTATACATCTAAAAGAAAGGCGTGTTACACTATTTATATGTAACTCAAAAACAGTTGAACCGATGTGGACGAAAATTTAAAATTTGTCTGGATTAGAACCATGAACCACGAGTTAATCTAATCAATATCCTTACCTTTATCTGGGCTAACCGATCGAATGTGAATTGACAATATCATTATTATATTTTATTTAAAAATATATTTTGCTAGTTATCCTTAGATCTTTTAAACCCATTTCACCCATTTCTTAAATTCATCAGAACATAAATTCAAAAAATCAAAATGTATCATAAATAACGGTAGCTGCGCTGTGCATAAAGTGGTACATGAATAACTCATAGGATTATTTTCATTTCATTTTATTACGCCGCGTGCCAGTCACACGGAATTTTGTATAATACATGAATGTGCAAGCTATAAAAACGTTGTTTTTATACGTTTAATAACTTCAGTGGATATGTTGCACTAAAATGGCTAAATTGTAAGCTTTGAGCGATCGCCCGGGCTATGAATTTGTTATGAAAGTTGAATTCTAAGCAAGTAGCTTTTTCCAGCTCTTGCATCAAGCAATACTAAGTTAATAAAAAAAAATCTGCATTTTTGTTTGTCCATTCGATAAGTCACGGGTACAGAAATAATTGTTTTGCAGGGGAATTTGTTGTGAAGGGCGTTTTTGAGAGCTATATTTTGTAAAATTGACCTTTAAAAAGTGCTGATTACGTAGACTAGTACCTTAAATAAATGACTTTTTATCTACTAAGCTTAGATAAAAGAGAAAAATTATCAATACGACCAGTCTTCTGGGCACGATCCCCGCTAACAGCGATGCGGAAGATGCATTTTTTTATGCAAATATTCCAATATGTAAATAATAACGATATTATTAAGAAAAACGTCAACAAAAAAGAATAAAACAATAATATTTTTTTTACATTACATCACCACAATAATTCCATTTAATTACCAAGAACGGCAGAAAATGCGTTTTTCCAACATTATTGCAGATGGCTGACGTGACAAATGCCGACGTTGACGGTGCAGCTCTCACGTCACCGGTACCACCCTCGACGGGGTGAAAAATGGGCCGTGTAATGCGGCCTTTATTGCTAAATTAATATCATTCAGGGGACTGATTTTTGATTGGTTATTGAAAAATTTTGCGTTGGGATGTTGTAGATTTTGGAAATTCGAGATTTTTTCAATTTATGAGTTTTTTATGAGATAACCCGAAACTGTCAAACTATTGACATGAACCATAATATGCTTCAGCGATAAAGTTGAGAATCTTTTCAGAAAGTTTCACTAATTGTAATAGCTTGACGTGCTGGCGTCTGAAACTTTAGGCCATGGACAAGAAATATACAGAAGACAAGATTAAGCAATTATACAAAATATTTTTATGTTCATGAATTGTAAAAATGTGTAGACTTCTCAAGCTTTGAAAATCTCAAACTACGAACGATTGCCATAAACAGCTATCCGTAGATCAACACACTCAAGCAACACCACATTAACTAAACCTAACCCTCAAAAATCGCTAAATAACAGCCGCCAACAGCAGACACATAACTCAACCCCCCACCGCCCACCCGTCATATTTCCATCATATGCGAGCAAAAATACAACTAGATTCATTATCAGCTCGATACATCAACCCCTGTAATGGCCGGGGGTAGGGGGTGAGAGGTGAGGGGGAGGGGTAGTCAGGTTGATTCATAACCAATAAATCAATGAGCTAGGGCAGAGGTAATAGTCCAAATATTGTGCGCACACTAGGGTAGGTCGGATGGTCATCCCTTAAAGAAGGTTTATTTGTGCTGGCTTTTTGTTCTTTTGTGTTTTTGTTTAGGATATTTTGACGACAGAGGGCTTTGGTCAGCAGAACATCTCGTATATGATCTTATATACTTTACGCGTGGTCTATTAAAGACTTAAGTTGATCTCATCTTTGGCGGTATATTTTTATGAACGATAAATAATAATTAGAAAAATTAGAAAGGGATGACCACTGGAAACAGAATAATGTAGAGGCAATAATTATGGCACTTTGATGTGCTATGGTTAAAACTATTAAAATAACAACTTTTCTTTTGAATCAACGCATTTAATACAATATTTTCATAATATAACCACGTACCAATATTACATGAGTGTCAGTTTATAGTATAGCCATCAAACTCTTCCGTCGAAAAGTCATAGAAAGCAAACCCCCAAAGCTAATACAGCACTCGAATCCAAGAACTGAATCAACAGATAATTTCTCAAACACTCCATTATTTAACCATTAGCACCAAATCTCAGTTTGTCTAAAAAAACTCAGCTATCTGGCACCACGTCGCTCACAGCCTATCTGCTTGTCGATCGAGAATCCTTTGTCAGCTGTCGGCGACTGTATCAGTGACTTCACTTCGAGAACGATTGAATAAATTCGTCAATTTTCAACTTACGACACTATTTTCTTGAGCCGTAGAATATTTTTGTGTGGTTTAGCGTAAGATTTTGGATTGGTTCGTTGGTTTTTGATTATTTTTGGATGACCAGAATGCGTGGTGGTTA
Source organism: Heliothis peltigera (assembly GCA_958496145.1). Classification (NCBI taxonomy): domain Eukaryota; kingdom Metazoa; phylum Arthropoda; class Insecta; order Lepidoptera; family Noctuidae; genus Heliothis; species Heliothis peltigera. The sequence goes on along the minus strand of OY292326.1, from coordinate 794,064 downwards.
GTAAACCTGCCTGCCACGCTATAGGTCGCGGGTTCGATTCCCGCATAAGTCAAACATTTGTGTGCACGAACATGGGTGTTTGACTTAGTCTGGCTGTTTCTATGTATAATATGTATGTATTTACAAAAGAAAAGTATATCAGTATGTTTATCAGTTGTCTAGTAGCCATAGTACAAGCTCTGCTTAGTTTGGGACTAGATGACGTTGTGTGAATGTGTGAGGGATATTATTTAAATTGTAATACTAGATGTTTTTCGTGAGTTCACTTGCACACAGAGGCAAATAATTCATCAAGTTATATAGAAAACATTACTTATTAAATTTTTTCCGCGTTTCAATAAGTTCCGCATTAAAACCAAAGTATTTTCTTTTGTCTTTTTTATAGGCCTGAACTGTACTGTAACATAATTTTTAGTAATTATTATGATTCGAAAATAAAGAATAGGCCCCGGTAACTCTTTAACAATAATATTTGATACACCTTGAACTGCGTTTTAATGTTTTTTTTTGTGATCAAAGTCATCTACAAATCAAAACATCATCAAAATAGCTTCTAAATGACGACATAAAACATTGGAAGCGCTCTTATTTTTGTTTGATAGGCGATCCTTCGTCAGTTGTCAGTGACTATCTGTGACGCATGTCACTCAAGTCGCGCACGATTGAATGAAATGTCAATTTTGTACTTACGCCCTTGTTTTTGTACAGCTTTTAGAGTGGATTTGATTTCACAGTTTGATTTAGAATTTTTGTATTTACAAACTTATATGGATTTATATTTATGAATATAGGTTTTTTGTTACTAAAATACTTAGGGCCAGTTTCACAGTGTGCGAATAGCCGCTATCTACCGGATAAATTCAAAAATGGAACAGAATTTGTATGAAATTATCTACCAAATAAACTAATTGGAACTTATTCGTAGGTGGTGAAACAGGCCCTTAGTCTTTTTGATTTGACCAATGACTCTCTTCACTTATAATTAAGTAAGTCAACAATGTGTAAAACAATTGAGATAATCAATAATTAGTTATCAAATATGCACTTGATAGTCTTTAACACCTAACTAGAACAGTAGCACCAATAAAATCAATAAATAAATAACAAAGCTGAAACATTGATACTTACTCTACAATACAATGTCTCCGACTATCCAAAAAATATTAATGCACCCACAAGAATCCAAAAATACGATAAAAGCTTCAATAAACATAGCAAGTCACTACTGAACCATTTGAAACGAAAAAAAAAACAACAGATGCTGACAAAAGCCGTCTTTTGTCAGCTCGCGCGACTGACATTTGTCAATCAACCCTCGCGCCTGTCAGCTGTCAATGACAATTAATGGCTGCCCATACAAAGTTTTATGGCTTTTATTACCCGAATTGTATGAAAATGATTAATGCAAGCACTAATGCAAATCCTCGCGGGCGACGCACGTAGTCAGTCATTGTATTTTTCGTAGTTTTGTGTGTAATTGATTTATTGCAAATTTTGCAGTTGTGTTCTTGTGCGTAGCGACCGTGGGCGGCGTCCATGTAGGTCATTATTACGTGAATTGAATGTTCCTCGAAATTCGAGAAGCTTGAGTTCAAGGTAGAAAGTTATCGCCCATTATCCGCCTAGTCATTTCCTTATCAAGTTAGAAATTACCATACATTCACTACGAAGCCTTGTAACTGTTTTTTTTATATTACGTTTGGTGCTATAATACTGAATTCTGCATTCATTTAAACTCTCAATATTAACACAATATTAATTTGGAAAGCAAGAATCACTCGTTTTCAACCGTGTCTCGTGGAAGCAACTCTGTGCACCCGGATAAAAGTCGAGAAGCTTAAGCCTTCTTAAATAGGCTATCCAAAACTGAAAGATTTTTTTAAAACGGACCTGCAGGCTTAGCATGTCGATTCTTTGTCTATTCTATCAAGAAAAGACAAAGCTCTTTCTGTCAATGTCAAATGTCTTGTGCCCGAGCATGGCGCGACCTGACAACTCGCATATAATCAAACTCTTCGGCTTCATAATACCTAATAATATTGTTTTCGGTATTTATTCATGTTTTACGAGCTGCCATCAACAATAAGTAAATAGGATTAATATAAAATTATTTGTTACAAAGCAAAAATATAATAAACACAAAGAAAGGTCTGTACACTGTAAACGGATCATGAAAGTTAATATAATCCTGAAGCAAATGTCTTGCGAAAATAATTAATATCGATTCTGAGACAGAACGACTGTTCTGCTCGGCTCCGATATACACTAAGTTATAGGCGGTAGCGATTTTGAAATCATTTATTTTATAAGCTAAACTATAGTACTGAAAGTAAGGGAACTAAAGGTATGCAATAAAAATTTAAGTCTGTTTCACTATTTTTTCGTATATGAATTCTTACCATAGTAAATATTTAACCATCCAAAGTTTAACATTCGTTAAATTTATTATTATAATTTGTAATTTTTGTTGTATGTTTTATTGAATGTTTTATTTAGATCTCAAATGATTCCTATGGTTATTTTGAAATCCAATAAAAACGTTTACTTAAGGTGTTTTTCTTAAAAATCATGATTAACATTTATATTATTTTGCGACAAGTTACTAACACAGTTCTAAATAAAATAAAAAAAAGCAATAAAAAAAATCGTTACCACTCCCGCTCTCCGCTCTAACCTTGCACCTCTCGTCAACGTCACAATTTCATTACCGCTGAGATCCACGTCACGTCATGTCACGTCACGTCAAGTGACGTCAGCTCCCGTCAGTTGTCACCCGGCCGTCACTTACCTGCCAGCGGCGGTTTAGACAGTTCGTTAATTAGACGGTAACTTGATGTGTTATGTGTTTTTAGTTCGGATAATGTAGTTTTAGTTTGGCTTTGGGAATTTTGCGTTTGTGTACGGGGCTTTGTGGCAAAAACACCTGTTTGAAACAAAGCTTATATCTAGTGTTGGTCTTTTCTTTTTAAAGATAAAATGAGCTTTTGATACTAAGTTCTAATGATATACTAAATCTTGAAGACCAGTACTTGGAGTCCAGCCATAGTACTTGCATAGGTCCTCAACGAGATAAGACTCCTAAAAACGTCTATATTAGTCCAAGAATTTTAATCAAATTTTTGGTTGCCCTAGATTGTGTTATTTTTATATTGTATTTTATAATATTTGCCATCTAGGCAATGACTTCGCTTATGTTTAGAGCGGTTTTGATTTTGTCTTGCGTATGCTTACAGTTTTTTTCTATGCGCGACCCATTCCCAGCCGGTATAATACCTGTCGCGCGATTCCAGGTGTCATCGTTTGAACTGATAGGTTGTCAATTGTTTATTATCGCGCTTATACTGTAACAATGCCATACGATCAGCACGGAAAAACCTGGCAGAAATCAGCCACTATCTATGCACTGTTACGGGTATAGCCTGATTTCTTCAAACATGATTTGACGTTTCTCCTTTAAAGGTTATGTCTGAATCATCCGTAATCGAAACGAAAAACAAAGGGTTTCTTTTTAGAAAATTCAATACTTACTCTACATCGGTATTTCAAACTTTTGTTATATTGTGTTATTAACGGATTCTAATCTGCATTGTAGCTCCAATATATACAATTATTTCTAGCCATGACCTGCCTTTATCCTTGCTACATAAATCCATACGAAGTCAAGTAGTTATCAAGTCGGGCTATTGTCAACGAACGCAGGACGCTCACTCAATTGATCGTGACAATTTATTTCTCGCGGTGACTTGACGAGAGTGACATTAAATTATTTATTGGTGACTTTGTGTTTTCTAGATTGGTTCGTAGATTTCTAGGTCTTTGGTTATGGGAATTGATGTAAAGTCGTAAGTGGTCATCTTTAGCTAGCTTATTGGTTGTAATTAGTTTGGGTCAGGGCAACACGTGTTTTTGTCCTAAAGACGTCACTTATTTTGATGTCATATATCTGCCTCTTTTAAATAATAATTCGTTCCCTTTACTTCACGAGTTTTTCGGGAGAAAAAACGTTACTGACATTTTAGAAGTGCACCTATAAAATTGATATGGCGAGCCTTGTCGCTCTTGGATAGTCTGTTATAATTTCCTGTGGCTGGTGGTGACTTAAGGAGATCAGCCAGCTACACAGGACTTATTGTAGTAAAAAATGCAGAAGCATTCTTTCGTTCACTCTCTTAGCCCAACAGGTCGACAACACGACAACCAGAGAGAGATCAGGGGCAGGGCCAACATTTACGTGCTCTCCGATGCTTGGGTATATCAATCATTAACTTTCAGACTCCGGGCTGCTTTTCTGAAAGTCTCCTAAAATACACAAAGCAATATGGGCCCGACCGCGGATCGTGCGGAGATCCCGCGCTCAACAGTCGCGCCATGTAACTACTAGACCAGCGAGGCCTATATAAAGGAAAATTGAAGCTACAACAAATATCTTCAAAACAATAGCTTGTATAAAACTAGAGTTCACACCAAAACACCACAACATCGTCGATGTATCTGTCAATACACATGTGTAAAAAGCCGCAGCTGTAAGCGATACAAGTTATTAAAATAAAGCGCTCCTTTTTTCGCCACAACTCCCGCAAACGCGTCCTGACTATTTTAGATTTGATGATATATGACGACTTTCCCGCGATTGGAGTGGGACAGATGCGGCGTTAGGTACTATATGCAGGTTTGTTATGAATAAAATATTGGCGTTTAAACTACGTGTGTGTCATATGTGTGACCGATTGCCTGGCGAATAAAGTAATGAACACAAGACCAATTCGTTCACATTGTTGATCTTTGCTTGAAAGTTCAGGTTTGAGAAATTAACAGTAAGTTGCTGCAGGTCGTTCTGAAGTCAAAAAGTTTGTTTTCGAAAACTTTCAAAGCAGCTTACTAAACATACTCCAAGAAAAACCTAGTATAACTTTTAAAATTACTAAAAAAAGAAAAAATAAAATGAGAATAAGTTCCAGATAGTTTATTTGGCAGATAATTTCATACAAATTCTGTTCTATTTTTTAATTTTCTGATGGCTATTCAGACATTGTGAAACTGGCCCTAAAGTCTATTAAACTTTTACTTAACTCCAATCTAATACAACTACATAAATACAACTAACTGCCATACCTACTACTATAAAAAGTACTACCACAGAGTACACATACTATAAAAAGTAAATAAAATCAACCGGACTTCAAATAAAATCCCGTCTCCACTCCTACTCTATGTTCAATGTTTGTGAGACGTGTAGTGGGGGGAGGGGGGAGCGCACAGATGCGCCCGCGCAGTCGCCGCTGTGACGAGCCTTGACAGACATAAATCAATTGTCAAAGCATCGGCGGTAATCTTCAGTAATGGACGTTGGAATTGTATGGATATGACTTTGTATGTAAAGTCTGAGATACTGAAGTAAATAAATACAATTATTGCGTGACTGAATACAGAAATCTTTTTAGAACTGAAATTATGCCTCAGTCTTCTAACCCACAGTCATTTCGAAAAAAAAATACTTTTTACTCCAATTGTCATTGTTAACACTTCTTTGTATATTTATTTAGAAAAGTGTATAATATTATCGCAGGTCGCTATCTGAGTACACTGGAACCCTGTCAATCATATTTTATCGACACCGGATTAGCTGCCATTAACAATGTTTAGTACACGCTTTAGTTTCAGATAAGAAATAAAGCAGTACAACCAGTTTTCCATCAAAGAAAATCCCATAAAAATGCTATGTATTTCAAGAAAATTCACATAAAAAAATCTTGTAATCAGCTGTTTATAAAGAAAGGCTCTAACAGTAAGTAGACACGCAACTGATTTTGGTAGCATACGTCACAACTCGCGACCCAAATGAATCGTCATGTCCACACTAATCCAACGCTATCAAAGGGCAACGAGCACAGCTTAATAAGTCCAAATGGCGGCGGCGACAACACAGACGTGTATCGGCCGTGGGAGCCATCGATTGTTTCAAGTGCTGTCATCTGTCTGATTGGCCCAGACGAGACTTTACTACAGGACTTCATATTCATGTAGACACGCCAGCACATCAAGCTACTACAATCTGTCAAATTTTCATATTAGATTTTTAACTCTATCACTCACGCTTATGGTTCAAAGTGGATTGGGAAAATTTTACAGTTTCGTGTAGTTTCGGTAGCTTGATGTGCTGGCGTCTGTACTTAAATGTGTTTTTGTGTCATTGACTCTCGTGGTTTCACTGTCATCTACGGGACTTCTAGTAACTTCTAGTATTGTAGTTTCATTAGAAGAAGAGAGGACAGTCTTTCTCAATTTGAGACTATTTATATATTGGTCTAGATGAATTTTCAAGGTCATACATAGGCCACATGAATTATTTTTCTGCTGCGGAGGAATCAAAACCATTACGGTGTTATTACAAAAATATTTTGTAGTGAATATGTGAAAATGACTCTGTCGAGCTGTCTCATGCACTTTCAAGCCAAAATTTCTGAATCGATTTAAACGAAACGAAACGAAATGAAATTTGGTACGCGCATAGTCCAAAGCTTGAAAAAGGACTAACACCCTAAGGACTAAGGCTAGTAACTACATATTTTAAACTTATTATATATTTTACTGTTGAATCATTACCATCCTAGAGACAATGATAATTCTTTTCATAAAAGACTCAACAATATCATACAATAATATTGCCTTCGTCACAACAAATGGACATAACTACCCGTAGTACCTACCACACGTAACTACCGTCCATTCTATTGCAAATTACAGGGGATTGTATGCAAAATAGATCATAACAGTACTATTAGGGCCAGTAATCTGTCATTAGTGGACACCATTATCTAAATAAATAGGCAGCCTATCTGTTTTGTGGTATTATCGTCAATTTCTAATTTTGTAACTAGTACTTTGATATGAATTTCTTGTATTTCTGCTACTTTTAGCTAGGTATCTAACGTACCTAATTTTTCTAGGTATAGACGCCAGCAAGTCAACATACCCGAATCTGTACAGTAAAATATTAATCTTCTGAATCTTAATCTATTAAAGAAATTTGACAGATTGAGGTAGGTTGATGTGCTGACGTCTGTTCATGACTAACTACTGGAAGATTTTGTCGATCTGGCTAACACTGAGTTCTGTTTATCAAGGCCACAAAAACCTCCGAATAATATATATTTTTTCCTTAGATGTCCCACTGATAGGCAAATTTCGTCTAACGCTGTCTGAAGCCTGCTGCGGCCAATCAGCGAATCGAGGTAAGTTCTTCCGCGGTTTACTTCTAAGCCGTATTCCATACTCAAGGGTGCATAAGGTGATGATCTTGACCAACTTATCTGGATGAATCTGACAGATATTTCAACTGTTACATCAGCAGTGTGAGCTACATTGATGATTTTTCAATTAAAGCTTACAAGAAAGCTCTAGCTTAACATTCAATATTAAAAACATTGGAACCATAGAAGACAAAGTAATACTTCCCACAAATGACACCATGACACTATTTATTTAATAACACGAAGTAAAAAAACCCACCATCATCCCGCACTAAAGTCCACAGGTAATGTAAAACTTACGATCTACTCATTAACAAAGCACTTAATCGATTGGTATCATTTAGCGTTAATTTGAACCTTATGCCGTCGTAATAAGGCTGAAGGGTTGTTTGAAAGGCTACCCCTGAAATATGAGTGGTGGCGTCATAGCTACAGTGATTGATGGGTGCTGACTGACGTGTGCACGAAGCGGGGTGTGGTAGGGGATTGGTTAATTCATAAGCGGCAGCGATTTTTGTACACAGAATATTAAGTATCTTTGTGTTTATACTCGGTGTCTGAGTAAGCTGTTGTGTACCAATAGTACTTTCAGTCCATACGTATTTTTTATTAAATTATTCTTTAATTTTCAAAATTTGAAGAGTTTTGCAAGCTAAAAAAAATCATTCTCTTTTGATTTCATTGTCATTTCATCGAATTATATAATATTTGTTTTTAACTTGAATCTATAGGTAGATATCTCCTCTTCATTCTCAAAACATTTTTTTTTTGGCATATTTGTAAATTTTTCTGTGTCATATGACATTAAGGACTAGCAATTGAATCTAAGCAGGTACTTATTAAGTAAGTGAATATACGTTGTAGTCTAGTTTTTATTGCTAGATATTTACTTTTTTCTAGTCAAAGATAAAACAATTAAGCAGTGCCATAGTCTTCGCGAGCTAACACGCCATTTTTTAACAAAGTTGTCGTCAGCTCATCACTTGCACCACCCAGTATTGGGGTTTGTTCTGTACACATAAGTATGGCTATTATAGTTTTGACCGAGACTCTTTTAGTTTCAATTTTCAACGTATTGATTAAATATGACGAGTATCACTGAATGTGTCTGCCTTTTGATTTTGAATTCATCGAATTGATTCGATTAAATTTTGTTGGTAATCGAGTTTTAGAGTTGATTGATTATATTTGTTTTTTTTTTTTCTATGACTGTGTTAAATGTAAGTGGAGTTTCATTTAATTTCGATATAGGAGTCAGCTCGTTTTATTATTGTTATGTTGTTACCAACGCCACCACATCGACCTACATCAATCTGTCAAATTTCTTTAAAAGATTTTCTTTTTAGATTTTTTGGTTAATATTCGATTGGTAAAATTAGACAGGTTCGGTTAGGTTGACCTGGCTTGGTGTCTGTAAAAATGATTTCAGATGTGGCATAATATCTGAAGATATATTAATTGATACTTGATAAAACTTTCTTTGAAAAATTGTTTATGTAATATTTTTTTTCAATTTGGTTACAAATGTCAATTCACAAAAAAATCTACATCGTCAGCAAAAATATTATCTCACACATTCAACTTAAGTATGAACAGTGTAACAAAAAGACAAAAAAGCCGATAATAATGAAGAGAAAATCAATAAGTCGAACACAAACCAGCGGAAACTCGAAAGTGAAATACCGTCGAGATAACGTCAGCCGTCGATCGGCTGTCAATCACACGGTGGGCCGACGCGTGCGCGCAGACAAAAAGATTTTATCAATATTGTATTATATTATTTTACGATTCATCGAAAGCGGTGAAGATGAAGGTGATGGATTCATTTGGCAGTTGTGTTGTGTAATGTAACATTTTATACGAAGTGCCTCAGTCTTTATCTACTTCTATAAAGGGATTTAAAATGATAATTAGTATATGCTGTAAAATTTACCAATCGAAAACCTTACAGTATTGTGTTATGACAGAAAATCTATTAAAGAAATTTAACAGATTTGCTACTTTTGCCTCTGTACACCATATTTAAAAAAATGTCACCAATCTGTTTGAAGTCATTATATTGGATGATTATGATATTAGAACTACTTCCCTTCATTACATACAATTACTTTCACCTTGCCCTTATAAAGTTACCTAATTAACTAAAGACGAATCCGAGGTACTATTTTTACCGATATGTTTTTTTTTTCATATTTGTACACCGATTACTCCGATTAGCGTGATTTTTTGTTAGATGCAGTAGAATTTGGTTCAGCACTTTTTATTTTCTGAGCATTTTTCTGATAACTTAATGCTATGTTTTTAGTCGTAAATATTGACTATCGTGAAGGTACACATGTTTAACGACAACTGTAATACCTACATAACGTAGAAGAGACTAGAAATATATTTGTCACAACCGAACGGTTCCCTCGATCGTCGCTTAATCGTCGCCGGAGCAATTCAAGCGTGACTTGACAGCCGATGTTTCCTTTCCTAGTTCTCTTAGTTATGATATATGAACAAACACAACTGACAGTTTAGGTATATGTAGGTACTTTGTTAAAGACATGTGCTTAACTAAGATTTTTTAAAATAATATTTAAAAAATATGGGGCACATATTCACTTACTCGTATATTAAATGTGATTAAAATACGTTCTATAAATAAAGTATCTAGAGTTTAACTTTCGTTTTAGCCAGAGCTTATTTTTAATCAATTAGAATAACAGACGTTTAAAGCAATAAGAAACTAAAATCTCCTTGAAGGCTTAACTTTTAACCTTACTCAAAAATAGAACCAGTTTTATGGCATTAAATGAAAAAAAACTGACGTAATTAATATTTATCAAACACTTAAAAATTTATGTCAAAGCATAAAATAACTACATTTATTTTAAGAAAACCGAGATGTTACACGTTTTATTAGGAAGAAAGAAATCGTTCAAATTCAAGTGAAATTCATACAAAACACCAACAAAATTTAATTTTTAAATTTTGCATCGCTAAAAATACATATAGGTAAGCTCTTGGTCCAAAATACCCGACCTACGAGCAGCCATTTCATGCAACCCGTCAACGTCAACTTGGATTGATAGACGGGAATATATCTGGAGCGGGTCTTGCGAGCCCCCTCTGGCAACCCCCGCGCGGAAGTGTGCGTCCGTCCGTCATTCGTCATCGTCAAATGTGTGCACGGTGCGCCGAATGTGTTAAGTCTGGACAAAGGGTTTTTCACAGGTGTGTTATTTTTGTTTGCGGTAGTTTTTTTTTTTTGCTATATTGATTATAAGTTTCTGTTCTGTTTAAGGTGATTTAGTATCGCATCTCACATATATGTTACTCAGTGTCTTAAGTTAATTTTGTCACTATTTTAGTTTCGGTTCTTTCATCCATGTATCAAAATTACTTGACTTTTTTCGAGAAGTGTCGAAATACTTTTTGAATCTACACTTCACTTTATTATTACTTATCAGATGTAAGCGATAAGGAAATTTAGACACTTTACCTTATTAATGAGAGGTAAACTCTTGTCCATATTTCAATTATTTTCTGATATTAATTCAACTTTGATTAGTAGGAACTAACAGAAAAATCTTAATTTATGCAATAAATAATTTTGAATACTAATAATTTGTTACTTTTAACTTTTCAATCATTCGCTAAGATCGTTGAGATTTCATTTGTATGATTGTAATTCACACACGCGAAACTGGGATCCGATATTTCTATAGCATAAATTTCTAACTGCCATCTTTATTTCTGCCATAAATCCTGCCAATCACTGCAAATAATTTATATCTAAAGGAAACGTGAATAAAAGTAATTTGTTAGTCTACAAATAAAAAAAATACCATTCTCACCTCCCCTATACAAAATTGAAAAAGTACCAAAAAAAATGTAATAATGGTACTAAAATCGCATAATTTGATTAACGAGCGTGTCAGATTCATGCGATTTTTTTTTGTCCAGCGGCGTCTTTTTGGATGCACGCTTCGGAACAGTGTGCAAGCGATAATGGACACATGTCCCGTCATCCATCAGTGACGACAGATGCCGCAGAGTGGACGGCATTTGTTTCGACAAGAGTTATAGGTGGAGTGCGCTCCATTTCAATATAGTTTTAGTTTAGTAATCGATATGTTGGAGTATTGTGGGTGAGGTAACGTTTTAAGGTGAGATGCTTTAGGTTATTTTGTTCTCGTCGTACTTCTTTACTTGCATTAGAAGGAATTCCGGTGCTATGGTTACATGTGTATGTTATGTATGGCATAGTAGCTAAAACCACGCCGCACTGCCGGGCTGAGGGTCCCGGGTTCGATTCCTGGTAATTCTGTGGTGAGCATTTTTAACAGTGGCCTGGGTGTTATATTTGTAACAGTTGTGTTGGCATCCATAGCACAGGCTAATAAATACCTTACCTTGAGGCTAACCGACTGTGTGTGAAAAGCTGTCCTGTAAAACTAGGTTTTCCTATATATTAGCAAACAGCTTTATATCAAAATCCACCCCTAAGACGACCCACTGACCCATTAAGCTACTATAATATGTCAAATTTCCTTAATATATATATTTTTGACAGTTTCGGGTAGCTTTATGTGACTGTACCTAGAATGTCTTTAGATTAACATTGCTAAGAAAATATCTGAGATAAATCTACCAATGTATGAAGGCAATCAACAATAACAAAACACGGTCACAAAATAGTCATAAAATAATTTCAAAACATTAATTGAAATAATCACCTGGAACTAAAACATCGCAAGCTTCATATTTATTTAACATAACAATTATTTCGCGTCCAAAATAATATGTTTCAATAAATAAACGAATTTACAACGCCTACATAGCATTTGAAATATGAACAATGATAACATTTTGTCCAGAATAAACAAACGTTAGCACACTTTGCGCTGTAATTAATTTATTTGAATTTAGATTATTAATTGGATATTATTTGTATTTTTGATTGCGCTCCCTTTTTGTGTCAGTGGTCAGATTATTTCGTAACGTTGTTGGTTCAAATAGTACCAAACTTGCATAAGATCTTGTGACAATGTGGTGTCCTTTGCATAAAAAAATATTTTTTTGGTATAAATAGAAATTAATAATAAATATAAGTTAAGTTTTATTTTAAAAATCTGTTATAGATTTTTAGGACTACTTACTAACAAAAAAAAATATAGAATAATATAAATAAAAGAAACAGAAAATGTCAGCTCAAATACCGGCACGCGGGTACAAACACAATCGTAAAAATATCTGTTTTAAATTTTTCATCAATGTTCCTAATCATAACCTTTTTGAAACTAAAGATATGGGTGCCAAAACACGAGACACATTAAGATTTTTAGGACATTCCGTTTTCTATGCATGTATCTTTCACTTGTTTACGAGTTCAGCAAGAAAATAACTGCTGAAATGTACAAACAAGTTCAGAATTTAATTCTAAACGGCAAACTTGTGAGCGGAACTTTTCCCCTAACAAGGCGGTCAAGGTCACCAAGCTTTTTGAGCAAATAGTGGGGCCTAGAGCATTGGAGGGTTAAAATTTGTCCCTGCGCTGTAGGGATTATTACAGGTATGATTAATTAAAAGTCTATATAATAATAAAAATTATTTTAATTACCTAAGATAATCAAAAAGTAAAGTAAATTAAAATTGGTATTTTTGTGTATTTTAGAGATCAGTATGAAAATAGCTTTGTTTATCCGTACGACGCTGCCACAATCAGTGTTTAAAAAATAATTTGGTTATTTTCACAATAGAAATATGTGAAAGTTTTTTTTTTAATTTCGTATTTTTTTTAAGTTATTCCAGAACTAAAGGTTCTATAAAATATTCATAGTTAAATCCGATAAGTAGATATTTTGAACCAATTACTGGTTTTTCATATGTTGTACACTTTTTCTAAGTACCTATTGTATAAAAGTTACTTGAAAATGTGATTAAAAACTAAGCAACTAATTCAGGTAAAGATACACCTTACAATTATACGTAAGTCATACACTCATCCTCATATTTATGAAGCAGTTTGTTATTAGAAAACACCTGGCAACACCACTTAACTCCATATCTTATACAGTTCACTTCAGAATACATTGAAAAATAAACTACTGAGATTATTTTGTTACTAGCGGTCGCCCGCAGCTCCGCCCGCGTGGATGTCGGTTTTCGCGACAAAAAGTAGTCTATGTGTTGTTCTGATATATAACCTATAGAGGACCCCCACGGCTACGCCTATGTGGATGTCGATTAACGCTACCAAAGCCTAACTTTTGTCGGGATGAGAAGCTCGCGCTCGGACATCCCGCCTTAAGGTCACAGCACACATATCAACTCGGAAAGGGATCGCCACCGTATCGCCTCGAGCCGTTCAGTATTGTTTGTATGAAACTCCCAACTGCAACGCACACTAATTGGAATCGTAACGTAATCGCCTCGCCTCGGAACAGGTTCCGAACCGCGATGCGGTGCGTCGTCAACTTGCAGTTCCCGCGCTTACGGCTCGTCGTCTCCGCGCTTACGTCTCTCCGTAGGCGAGCTCACGCCTCTTCGTCCGCCCTTCATTCATATTGTGTACCCAATATCTTTTCCTTCGATTCTTCCTATTTTCTTTTTCCTCTTCATCAAGTGCTATGGCTATGATAGCCATCTCACGTATTGTAAACCAAGACATAACCGTGCGCAACACTTTTTTTTTTTTATTTATTTATTGCATAACGTATACAATTACAGTTACAAAAAATGCATTCTTATAACTAAGTACACATTACCCTGTTAGGGCGCAGCAAATTTACTTAAAAACTAGGTAGTTAAGTTGGTGCTTATATATTTCTAGGAACTTTTTTATCAATTATTTTAAACTAACGGAATATATATATATATAATGTATGTATATATTTAAATATGCTTACCTGCTCTAGATTATCGTATTTCATGTATAAGTTTGGTATTTCTATAACGATTTCTATGATTCTTTTTTTATAGAATATGCAATAATGTTATCTTTTAACGTTAATTAGGTATGAGCGAGAATATTATGCACATAAGAGTAAACAAATCAATAACAAATAATCAGAAAGCTCCGAACTGCTAAACAATCGGGAGTTATACGTCTTATTGTGAGTCAACCATTAAAGATAGACATATGCTGTTGTGGAATATTTTTTAAATAATTTTATGTAGAACATTTCCGTCATACATAATTTCTATATAGCTTTAACCACTAAAGCTGCACACGCGATAAAAACTTAAAAAATGGTGTGACTTCTCCCGTTTTCCCAACATTTTCCTTCACTGCTCTGCTCCTATTGATTGTATCGTGATGAAAAGTATCCTATAACCTGCCCAGGAGTATGAAGAATAATTGTACCAAGTTTCATTAAAATCCGTCCAGTAGTTTTTGTTCCTATTAATAACATACAGACAGACAGACAGACAGACAGACAGACAGACAGACAGACAGACAGACAGACAGACAGACAGACAGACAGACAGACAGACAGACAGACAGACAGACAGACGGACAGACAGACAAAAATTTTACTGATTGCATTTTTGGCATCAGTATCGATCACTTATCACCCCCTGATAGTTATTTTGAAAATATATTCAATGTACAGAATTGACCTCTCTACAGATTTATTATAAGTATAGATTAAGTTCTACATAATTATTACCTATAGTGAAAAAGATTGTTATTAAAAAACAATAATATTTAAATATCATAAGCCTTGTTTAAAAAAATCATAGAAAACATTACCTATTTTGAAGAAAAACTTGAACGTCAAATTTTAATAATAATTATGCTTTGGTTCTTTTGGAAATCAATGCTTATGTTCAGCATTAGTCTCTCCGTCTGTGGATAGGCTGTATCTCATGAACTTTTAAACTTAGACAGTTGAAATTTTCACAACTGGTGTATGATTATTACCACTTCTAAAACTAGTAGCTACTGAATTCGAAATAGAAATGAATACTGAAGTAGAAATGAATTCGAATATCCAAAATATTTTAGGATGCCTGATCTACGGAAGTTTCCGAGTATGGAACACTTAATGTTTGAATTTGCTTGACCTGTTATTAACTTAACCAGTTATTTAAATAAAATAAGTTACCTTAAGATTAAAAAAAAAAATTCATTTTCGATCTCTAAAACAAACACTTCACAACTAAAGCAAAATACTTCAAAAAATCCACTCGAAATCTGAAGAAAAACCATCTGTTTTTGCTAACCGAACTTAACCCCACCAGTGCAGACAAATGACTGGGGGCGCTCTCGCATCAATCTACTTATTACGGCCGACCTGAAGTAAATCATTTATAGCGCGATCTAAATCTAGCTATTTACTCAACGATGGGTCATGGAGACCCATCACTCAGCCGATGGTGAGTCCTTGTGGGTCATTGTTTATGAGCTTTTTGTGGCCAAAGTAAATGGTACTGAAAAGTGAATTGAAATTGCCAATTTGGAGGAATGTGTGTCTTCGAGGGTTTTGTAGATATGGGGTTTGTTTAGACGTATGGTATTGGGTTTAAATGTTTACAGCACTTTAACACTAGCGGATTCTTGCTATGTCTGCATCAAC
This sequence comes from Heliothis peltigera, assembly GCA_958496145.1. Classification (NCBI taxonomy): domain Eukaryota; kingdom Metazoa; phylum Arthropoda; class Insecta; order Lepidoptera; family Noctuidae; genus Heliothis; species Heliothis peltigera. Next base: position 778,244 of record OY292326.1, on the reverse strand, counting down.
CGCACGTTGTCGCGCGTATAGGTACCTACTCTTTCAAACGATGACACCTGGATCCGCAGCGCGACAGGGCTTTTGCCGAGCGGAATGTGCCACGCGTTGAAACAACTAGCGTATAAACCTGACAAAATCTAGTTTGAAAGCGCTCTTAAACCTAAAGATTTGAACTTGAACTTAAATATGTTTGTTCCCCTTTTGGGGTTAAGTTTACCTACCTGCAGGCTTAGCATGGCGGTTCTATATTATCTATTCTATCAAGAAAAGACAAAGCTCTTTCTGTCAATGTCAACATGTCTTCTTCCCGAGCATGGCGCGACCTGTCAACTCGCATATAATCACTTGTGGACTTATGTCGATTAAAGAAAAGAAAAAATTCTTAAAAAAATTACAGAAGAAATCTTACGTCAACCTGTCACTTTTCTGTCATTATGTCCATTCTCCGGTTAACAAAACTTGTTTCTACGGTTGCCATGCTAAGCCTGCTGGTAACCAGTGTTGCTATTTAATTTTATACTTATATCATACACTAAGTGTGTGAGTGAATCCGGGCTATTTATTGAATAAGTATTACGGAAATTATTTTCTACGGAGAAAATATCTGTTCACTCTGACGTATGTAGATTTAAATGATATATGGTTGATGCGACACCCAGCATCTGTTGATGAAGTGTGTCCGGTACCAATTCGACATAAAACATTTGATCGCTCGTATGTCTCAACAAATTACACATAAGAATGTTTCACGACATTAAATTTTATAAAAAGAAAGATAAAATAAATTAGTTCATGTATCAAAAAATATTAGAACAAGTTATACTAAAATACTCATTTAACCAAAACAAGTTTTTAACCATCACTATATTAATCCCTTTTTTTCTATCATTCGAATGATTTGTACAACACTCATCGCCCACAGATGTTCAATCAACATTCGTTATAACAGAAATCATAACCATACACGTAACGATTTTATTAGTGATCCCTTTTTTTAACAAATACCCCAAAGCCCGTCGTAAATAACAGTGGAAATAATTAAACATTTTCTCGACAACTATCCCATCACTATAAATAAGCGAATTTACTGTCCAGAAACAACTATAATTAAAAAGCAGAATAAAAAATAAACACAGTATTATTTCATTCGATGCCATAAAAAGATGATAAACAGCCTATTAATCATGCCATCCATCTCGCGACTGCGGGCCTCGTAAATCGTAGCCAATGGTACCCCAACGTACCCCCCCGGCGGGGTTGTATTCATTAATTTGATGATATAAAACAAAATGTCATTTTAATTAGTCACCATTATTAGACGTACAATGACAGACAGCGGTCTGGGGGTTCGGGGGACGTTTGTCTTGTTGGGGTTGGGTCGTTGGGGCAAACGGGGATACATAGCCCTAAAAGTGAGGCGGACACGCTATGAAAATTTTGTGTAAGCACCTGAAAGTTTTACTGAATTTTCCAATTATTCATTATACAAACTATTTTGTTATCTTTATACTTGCCTAACCCCACTAGTAAAGTGTATCCCAAACGAACTAAAATTGATAATTGCAAGTTGTCATATTTCATAAAATCCATGCAATTTCATAGATATTACAAATGATAAAAATGTTAAATCGTTATATTTTTTTATAATCCTCCCCCGTCCACGTGCAAGAAACCGTCCCGTATATTTCCTTTACCTGTAGCGACGAATACTTGCCTTCAAGGGTTTGACTGACGGCCCGTCTGTCACAGCTCTCCTCCAAATATCTCAGTCAGGAGCCCATTCATTACCGTTTCCCATCGTAAACTCACACCGCGCCCCTCGTTGAGCCATCAATGGATAGGTTAAATTGTGTATCGTCGATGTATCTGAGGTTTTGGTACAAGATGTGCGTAAACTGCGATGAATGACGTAATTTAGGTGATAAAGACGAGGTTTCGTGGAGTTAAGACGTCTCGCTGAGTGATTTCGGGGCCAGACAGATTTAGTAGTGGTTAACGAAACGTGTTTTATGACTGGTTAATTGATGGCGTTTGCGCGTTTTTTGCGAAGAAGGGTGATATTTTAGGGCCATAAAACTTCACTTTTGAATTTGTGTGAAAAAAATGCATAATTATTTTATTCACACTTCTGAAAAAATGAGAAAATTATTTTGACGATAAACTTTTAATTATAATAATTTTTATTCTGATAATCATTTTGTTGGTCTATCATGTAATTGCTGATAATGACGCGGAAGTATAAATGACTTGAATAATTGTGTTTTCTGTTCGAAATTATTCCATCATTTTCCTTTAGGAGGCTTGTGGGGCTAGGGGCCAAATATAAATTTTACTTTAATAAAATTATTTACTTCTAAAGTAAGTGATGGGTATACCCAATGTTTAGTGAATATTTTAACCGTCCTGTACCTGTTCATGCAATAAAATGTTTTAGTTGTAGGTATAGGAGCCCCCTAAAATATAAAAAATGATATTCTAGGTTTCGTTTTTTTTTTTCATATTAACATAAATATAATTATCATGTGTTTCAACTGTCTTAATAACACGTTTCATGAACTCAAAGTCAAACTCAAACTCGGAACCTTAAAAGTACAATCAAAAAACTATAATTTCATCATGTTTCTAGTTCGAATAAATGTATGAGACTTGGCTGGGGCACTACCGTGCCCTAAGATTCTGTAAAATTCTTGCCCAAGCTCCCAATTTGATTCAAAATCAATCTAGTATCAACAATCAAAAATCTGTTTTACAGACGAACCAATGTCTTACAGACTGACAGACGGTAACATTAGCATTTATAAACAAATTGAAGAGTAACAATTACGCACTATAGAAATAACCCTTAGAATCACATCATTTCACACACTTACATGCAAACTTATGATGCAAAATTTGGATATGTAACAAGAAATTTTGAATCACTTACTATTCCTACAATATTAAACCAGTTTCAAAAACGTAATAGGATTAATTTCTTATACGTTATCAAACGATACTTTTATTATAATAAATCCTAATTATTTCATATCGTAGTGAACGATTACTTATTGCAATAAGATAAGGGAATCGATACATAAATATTGTTTTAGATTAATACTGTTGTTTGTATAATAAAGTCTTGATAATATTACTGAATTTTATATTGAAAAATAGGCTGCCTACATGTCCGGGACTGTTTCTCGCGTTTTCATCAGCTTTCCGGGGAACTACGCGTACCCATATAAAATATAGCTTTTGTCACCCCCGGATGATCCGGATGACTCCTAGTCTGCTACTCTATCAGAAGATATTCAAATCAATTCAGTAGTTGAGTATATAGCCTTTATAAAACTACTGAAAAACAAAACAAACAAAATAATACTCTTTGTAATACATCTGAAATAGTTTAAGAGTTAAGACGACTAAACAGATTTGTATGAAACCAAGTACAGACGCCAGCACATCAAGCTACAACAATCTGTCAAATTTCCTTAATGGATTTTCAACCTTATCGCTGAAGCATAAAGCTCAAAGTTGATTGGGAAAATTTGACAGTTTCAGGTAGCCTGATGTGCTGGCGTCTATACATATTTGATAAAGTTGGACCTTCAATGAAGAAGGAAATAGAACCTACATATTTTATCAATAATGAAAAGACTTAGCCTTTGGCCTGTTTCACCACCTACAAATGTGGTCCAGTTAGTTTACCTATTTGGTAGAAAAATTCATAAAAAATCTGTTCCATTTTTTAATTTATTCGGTAGGAAGTGGCTATTCGGAGATTGTGAAACTGGTCCTTAGACAGATAGGGCCTTACTACAAAAAATTTATCACGTTTGATACGTGTTTAAAATAATTTTGCACACAAATTTCTCTGTAAACACCTGTCAAACGTCTGTCTAACTTTTTGTAGTAAGGCCCATAGTATTCGAATACTCATAGCTTCGAAATGTATTGACACGATCCATAGACTGTACCTTTCAAAACTAATTTACCGATTTAAGTAAATAACTAAATAGGTGCATTTTATATTTTGATTGAATTTACTAACCTTTAATGATAGTATCAATGATTCTATCTATCGTTATTATTTTACATACTTACGTAATTTATACTTATGTTCCTTTCTTTTTCAGGTGACAGCAAACTATAGAAATTCCAGATGAATTTTGAAGGTAACCAGGATATCGAAGACGCGACCCCAGGCTCCATCATTGCGCAGTTAACAAGCGTATTTGACATGTGTGATGTTGGTTTGATTCCTGTGTTGTGATGACGTGTTGGAAGATATTTTGTGTGTATTTTCTAAAAATGTACTTTGTGTTATGTGCAAAGGAGAGCCTTGCTGCAAAAAAGATTTTTCTTCTTTTTAATTAGTGTAAGATTTTATGTAACATATGTATGACAAAATTTTACAGTACCCAAAAGATATAACTTCTGAATAAATGTTGACATTAAATATTGCTTTACTATATTTTTTTCTGTCATTATCATACCTACCCTCATTTTTTTATTAGTTTGAATTATATCTGATGCCTGTATGTTCAAATTGTTAAATCTGTTTTTTAATTAATTTTATTAAGTATGTATATAATTTATTGGTTGGTTAGGTTGTGGACAGTGATTGCCTGTCTTGTGTGAGGAGGATATTCTGATAGTTTTTGTGTATGAAGGTACCAGGGATATTCAAATAAAATGAACATTTAAAGTATGTAACATATATATTTCTTTGAGCTTTTAATTGCATTTTGAAATACAACATAAAATATTAAATAAGATTATTAAATTTGGTAAAATCAATATTTCAACACCACTTTTTTTACTTTTTTTTCTTAAGAATGAGCAAAAATCTCTCATCAGAGCTAGCGTATACATAATATTTGTCGTATGTTTCATTATTATTATCGTTAAAATGATAGATTTTTTACGATTTACAATTTTAATCGATTTTAATCATCATTAGCTGAATATTCGCAACTTTGAAAAATTAAATGTAAAATTTTTAAAACATCAAAAAATAAAATTCGAAATAATAATTTTAAAATTGTATATTCCATTAGAAATGTCGTATACATCAGGGGGGGTAAATGGAATTAGTTCGTGTCACGAATATTCAGTTCACAATCAAAGATTTTAGTTGATATCGTCTGAAACTTACATTAGACAGTTTACAATATTTTTATTTAAATATAAAAGAGGTTCTGGACTCTCAAGTGCCGTATATACATAATCGTATATCTGTCGTTACAAATTGGAAGATATAACTGGTATACCTTTATGTTCTATACGTATACGAATGTTATTATTCCTTTCAACGAAAAAAAATGTATATGTATCACTTTTAAATATAGGTTGATTGTTCAACCGATTAATGCGCTGGTATATTGGTATACAATTGTTCACAGATGTAGTTTACCTAACATTATGTACTTATCACTAAATAATAAATAGCATCCTCGCGTGGAGACCATACCTATAGCAAAATTTACACTAAGGAGATTGTTATATTGCATTCTATGTCGAATTGTATGTACAATACGAACAGAAACGATGAGATTGAATCTCCGAGATTATACGCATCGACGGATCTCTTAAATTCACCAAAAAAACAAGAAAATCATCAAAATATACATAAACTAAACACGTTAACCCTAACTCTGATTTACATAAAAAATTAAGTAACACAAAAAATGATATTGCAACGAATTTTCTGTTAAAATACTGAAAGTCAACGCCACTACGCGACTAATACGATAGACGAATCACATGCGAAAGGCGAATTGCAATCAACGAAAATTAATTTCCACGATTTACCTTTTCCAAAGAATTAATTAGCAAAAAATATACATTTACAAAAGAGATCGAATCGTATCTTTTATGACTTAACGTGACTTATATTTACATTTATCGAAATGGAATTATAACGTAGTGTGGAAGATAAGCCACGGGCGCTGCCGCCCTTACAACAACCGATCACCTAAAGGCAATATTTTGAAAATATTCTCTTAATACCTAAAACGAACGTAAGACGTTTGGCGTATACTTAAGTCGCTATTAATTTATTACACTAACCGATCTATGCGGTGAAATCTAACAATAATTACCTAAATAATTAAATTGGCAAAGAGTTTCGAAATACTTAGCGTCGCGGCTGCGACCTAACCCTAGCAAGGTTTAACGTAGCAAGATATGGTATCATCACAACTGCCGGCTGACTGCAGCCTACACGTACTTACTGGAGAGCTGCTTGGCCAGTTCCGTGTACTTCAGGAACTTGGAGTGCGGGCTCTCGTCGAACGACTGCGAGGGGCTCCGCGGGTCCTGCGGCGACGCCGCGTTCGAGCCCGACTTGTGTGCGCCTGGGGACGCCGCCCCGGCAGGCGCCTTCAGCGGCACGGGCTCGGGCAGCGCGCCGTCCTTGACGAAGTGCATCTTTGACAGATGGTGCCGATACGCGCCCTTCGATATAAAAGGCGTGTCGCACAGAGCGCACTTCATGATGGAGTCGGTGACGACCGCGTCGTTGCACGCCCAGCTAAAGGTGAGGATGCTCGGCGGGCCAGCGGGCGAAGGCGCAGGTGCAGGCGCTCGGGAGGGATTAGATTCTGTCTTATCGCAGAGCTTCTGCAGTGCCGCTAAAGGGTGGCTTCCGCCGCGACGAGAAGAGCTCGGCTCGCCAGAAGACCCACCTCCGGCTAAGTTATCAAACATAGAGGACAAAGCACCCAAACTGGATGCAGGCTTTCTTTCAGCGCCAGGAGTGTTACCAGAGCGGTCGCTGGCGGGGCTGCGTGGGCTGGCAGCTGGACTGGGGCCCTCGCTCTCGCGCTTGGCGACAACAGGCTTCACATCCTCGTCGGCAGTGCTGCTCGGCCGCGGTGGTTCTTCGTCCTCGTCTACTTCAGTCTTCACACGCACTGGCTGGCTGCTCAAATCGACTCCGTTTTCGCGTTCCTCTTCCTCAACTTCTCTCTTTATTCGCACTTCAGTCGGGCGATCCTCGGAAGCTGGAGTTTGTGAACCGCGCGTATCGGGAGTAGTGCGAGGAGTCATGTGATACGTATCTAGTTTCCTATCAGGAGTCAAGGATTCTACTCTACTGCCACCCCTCTCGGACATGGAGCTGGACTCACTCCCGCTGCGCTCACGGCGCCCGTATCCTTGCTGGTGATGGTAATTCCTCAACATATTCATAGTCTGGGGATCTACCAGTGGTTTGGTATAGTCTACGCTCTCATCTATGCCTAATCTCTTTAGGATGCTAGACCCGATAGGCGCATGTGAGGCGCCGCCCGGCATGCCAGGCACGGTGTGCCGCGATCGGGTGTCAAAACTTTTCTCTATCAATTGTTCTATGGCATTGAGAACCGAAGGCGACGAGCTTTTTTCATTACTCGCATTGGGGTCTTTGGAACTCGGGGAGGAATCGTTCACGGAGGATGGGGAGCGATGGTGAGCAGAGCCGGGTGACGGCAGCTCCTCATTGATACTCTTACGCCCATCCCGGCCGGTGGGAGTGATGTGGCCGGGGACGTCTGGAGGAATAATGTTGTTAGATAACAGCGCGCTCTTCAAAAAGTTCCTTTGGCTGTTTGACATCGGCGCGCCAATACACTGTCGTATGTGTTCGACGAATACTGCAGTCTCAATTTTGTCACCGCATTTTTCACAGGTGATTCGGCTACCGGCACCAAAATCTCGAATTGGTTTACCCATTGGTACACCATTTCCTTCTCCGTTCTTGAATTCGTGCTGTGCTCTCTCTAATTCAAGAAGTTTTCTAACAGGCAGAGACTTCTTTCGTTTTTCACGCGTCTGACGTCTCCTGCCTCCGCTTTCGGTAATGGATCGCATAATGTGCTCTTTATAATGAGAGTTTTTAACCATATGATTACTCAACTCTTTCAAGGAACTAAATGCTTGGTCGCAAACTTTACAAGTTAATACCGCACTAACATGACTACTGGTACCAGTGGTAGGTGGTGCAGCATTGTTAGTACCTGGGCCACTGGAGTTAGACCCGCCCTTACTGGCGTCGTCGGAAGATTTCCAGGAAATTATCTGTTCCTGCGATATGATGTTGGTATAGTGCTGAGTTCGCTGCATATGACTTGTCATTTCAGCGAGTGATCGGAAACTTTCTGCACACCACATGCATTTTAATATTTGCCTGGTTTGTTCTGCACCTTTGCCCAACCAAACATCTTGGCCGCGAACTAGTTTTCTAGGAATAGGCATGTTCTCTTTAATGAGCATGTTCAAGTCATTTTGGCTCGGTTTGGAAGAACCACTTGAAGAGCAGGAGTTGTGAGACGGTGTAGATGGTGAACTAGACGGTGGCTGTAGAGAGGGCGGAATAGGAGCCCCCGAAGAGGGTGGTACGGGCACATTGACCCCACAGTGCTTAGCTTCTTTCATGTGCACTGTCAAATCAGCGAGTGAGTTAAAACTTTTCTTACACCACACGCATTTTAGAACATCTTTAGTTTGGTCGGCGCCCTTATTCAACCAGTGGGATTGCCAGGCAGAGTGACGCGCGGCTGCATTAGGAGCTAGACCAGCACCTAAAGCAGCACTTTGTACTGATCGGAATAATTCCTCGCCGCCTAGCCTACTCAACTCACTCATCTTTTCCAGCGCTTTTGTGGCATCGCTGGGTGTAGGACCTCCATGTTTTAGCTTGCCGTTCCAATCAGATGGAACGCCTCCTTTAGGTGACAGACTAGCGGCAGCGACTGCAGCCGCGAAATATGGCAGGTGTGGCGCTACGGGCGTGGACCATGGAGATGGAGAGTGTTTAAACTCAGACGGCCTAGAACTTTTCCTAGACGGAACAGGCGATGGCGAGTCTTCTGGGCCACGTTTTCTTGTCCCTACAGACAGGTCCAATGGACCATTCTCATTCTTACTGAGATTGACGGCGTCGTCATTATCTTCGTCATCGTGGGGTGACTCGCTGCGTTTCGTGCTGAAGTCGAGAACGGCGTCACCTCTTTCGGAGTCAGTCATGTCCTCCTGGCAGGACATGAGGAGGCGCTGTTGGGCAGCGGCGGCGGCTGCGGCGCCGAGGTAGGCGGCGACTGCTGCCGAGTGCGGGGGCAGCAGTGCTGCGGGCAATGCGGCGGTGAGCGCGGCTGGTAGAGGCAGGCCTGCGCCGCTGCGGCTCGAATACACCGAGTCATTGGAGGGACAGCGCGGCGCGCCTGACGACTCTCGCGACAGACACCTCGGACTCTCCCTGTGGACAAAATAGTGATTTCACGTTAGATCTTCAATTTAATTTACAAAATTAAGAAAATCACTGCCACTGTCTCATTTCTGTGGCTAGATTAAACTGGTTATTGACATTTGAATATAAATGGTATACAAAATAAATGCTAGTTTTTTCTATTTAATGGTCGTTTTTAATAAATTAATAGCTCGATCATGAATAGCAAATAGATTCACTAATGGGTATAGATCGATCAAAAAAAAACTTTATGGTTCGTTGTTTGGATGTCCTTGCGGGTCGAGTTTTCTATTTTTTGTAAATGTTTATTGATAACAGTTCGGTCAAAAAAATCATTAGTTGACAGAGTTGACGTACTGATACTATATTTAAAGTGTTTGATACAAAAGGAAAAACATTGATGAAATACAACATTGAAATAAATCTTAGGTAAATTGGGTACAAATAGGTCAAGTCTCGAGACATGAATAATCAACTGGATATCAAAGAAGTCACATTAATGACAGCTATAAAATTAAACAATCACATTCGATGCATAGAATATATTAAAATGTTGAATCAATAATATTCCAAACAATCATTCTGAGAATTGCGATTGACTCAGAATTTTATAAACAAGATGAACACAATGGTAGACGACACCGGTTAGAGATTATTTATGGCAATATGAAGTATCCCAAAAAAATATAGAAATTCGAGTTCCATAATAAAGGAAAAATAGCAGAATGTCGACTGTCAAGAAAGATAATCTACGACTAATAAAAACACTGTCGACAAATACTATATTTTCATTTCGACGAACCCATTAACCATATAAGGATCGAATGTTATCGATAAAGCTGTATAAATCACAATATAATCTAGGCTTTTAAATCTTTGAATTCTAATATGTCCCACAAATTCATATTCTGATATAAATCCGAGCTTTCCTTTTAACTTAACAATAAAAAGTAGACTTTATCGCAAATGGTCGAAGTTCCTATCTTTAGATATTTTATTTCGGTATTCAAAACATAAACAAAAACTATTTTGTATTTAGTAAAAGTAATTTTCTTATAACGTGATCAGGGTTGTATTAGATTCAGCACACAACGTAACATAACATAACACTAACCGACATAACATGAAAAATTCTAAGTTGAAAGTCGAGAAGTTGAAAAGTCAAAATACATATTCAATGTAAAAGTCAATAAGTGAACGTGAAAACAATATGGAAAATGATGAATTACACAAAAACAATAAAACACTTGGACAAATAGAAAACGTACCTCACGTGGTCGGGCTCGACAATCATTTTAGACGTAATGTTTTCAAAGTGCTCCAAACTGGTAACGTAGAAAAACTCGCGGATCCATCAATACAACACTGATACAGTTGATATCACTTTGTTACTAGACAACAATTGAGACTCCCCAAAAATAGTTGAAAATGTAAACACGTCGCGAAAGACGCGCCGCGATGTCGGCGGTCGGGAGGGAAGTGCGCGGTGCCTGCGGCGGCGGCGGCGGTCCCGCGTGGAATGAGATGCCGCGTGATTTACGACCCGCCTGCAGCGCCCCCGCCCCGCACGCCCCTCGCTAGAAGGAGACAGGTGCCGCTGTAACGGGGCTAGCAACGAGAAAGACAGAGACCGCTATCGGTATCCCACTTCGAGGGGTGGCGCTGCGTAATGCAAGCGTGCGTGCGATGCGCGAGGTGGACGTGCAGTGACGGGCGATCGTTCCGATGACAGCCGACTGACACCGCGGAGCTACTCCGCATAGCTGAGTCACAGTCGTAACACCAATGAAAAATGTACAGACAATCCGTGATGGCCAATAGGCGCAATAACTTTTTAACGGGATTGTTTACGGAATTCCATTTACGTAGGTGGAGTAAGCAAAGATGAAGCTCGCTCACCGTACTATATTGAAGTCTTGGGGCTTAAAGAAGATTACCCGGACAGGGTTGACGGCGTTGACAAGGAAATGGCGCGTTAACAAAACGCCGAGACGAGTCCTTTTAACGACTCACGGACAGACAGGGGACGCGGACGGATTTACGCGTATCACGAACAGATTTCCTGGTTTGACAAAGGGAAAATATTTTCTCATGTTTATTTTATTTTTACGCAAGGAAACGTTGGGGACTTCCGAATGGCAGTACTATAAACGTCAGCCGGCGACTCACATCGACAGTATGTCGTCTCGATAAATTAACAAAGTAAAGAAACTATATTCCGTTAATCCGGAAACTTATGTACTATCGGTACGTTTTACAGCCCATAATACTGTTTTATTATCATTGAACGATCTCAAACTAAATGTTATCACTGCATCCGATCTGAACAACTGTTATAGTGATTTGACAGAACGCTGTTTCAAACCCCAGAAGTTTTATAAAGTTTTTAACAAGAGAATCGCACAGCTGTTTATTGCTTCCTATGAGCATTAGTGAGCTGCGGGTCAATCAATCACAAGTATTTATGTGACAACTAGCTGCGTCTCTTTCCTGCGCCAAACTAAAATAACCCCGAGTGGGTTGTGACATAAACAAAAGAATTCTAGGTTATTTTTCTACTTGTAACGACAGATGATAAAAATGTGAGTGGGATGTATTTTAGACTGTGGCCGTTTTGATGTATAGGAATTAGGACAAAGCGGTTTATGCGTCAATGTGTGTATAGTGCGGGCCGATGTATGGGGGACACCTGACATCGTTTGAATAATTTTGCAGTAAGAAAGCGAATTTTATAACTGACACATGCCTCCTTGGTTATAAAATTGTGCTTGATAGTAAACATTGCACAAACGGTTATAGAAAATGTTGAAGTGGATGGGGACGAGGAAAATAAACTTTTAGAATGAATAAGTAGGAATCGAACCTCACATTCAGGTTGTGTTTCTATCTGACTTGTTTCTTATTGAACTCTTACTAGATTCCATCAATGTAAAAAAATTGTGCTTGTGTTATTTAAACGTTTAGGTGAAAAATCTCAATACCTTCATATTGTTACTCAATATTTTTTACCAGTACACTATCGATTGATTTCCCTATAAACCTAAACTGTCACAGATAACGTTGTGATAATATAGTATAATTAATAACAGAGTTATGTGCTATCTCACATAAAAAGAAAAACTACCTAACAATAAATCGATAACTAGAGTAAGTCACAAAAATTACCGATTTAGACAAAGTTGAAAAGTATTGGCCAGACTTTCGCAAATATTAAAATTGTTAAATTATAATATGCATTCTAAAGAAGCCTGTTTTTATTGCCTAAAGAACTAGAATAATCTTAAGATAAAGAATTCTTAGGCACAGACGATAATAGTTTTAACAAAGCAAAAAATAAACTAATCGAAACAATACTTACCGCCAACATAACAACGTTAAATAAAAACGCAGTCCAACTCATTAATTAAAATAAAGACATCATTACTTCTAAAACTATAATCGAGGATGTACAAATCAATATTTCCATTAAAGGAATAGAAGAAACGACAGTTAAAGATTCAGCTGTTTATTGTGATCTTTAATTTATGGTACTTGAACAAGTGACATATAACTTGCTTATAACTGATTACGATGACAAAGCAGTTCGCTGATCTGACCTCTGAATAGGCGAAATCATTGTATAATATTATATATAGACTATACAGCGTATGGCACGACACTGAGTCTTGTAAGAATTATTGAGAGAGAAGCAGGAAAGAAAGATTATTATTGTACATTTAAGTTTCATTTTTTAACCGCCTTTTAAGTACGACTGTGTGTTCAATTTCAATTCAGGCAAGTACTAATAATTATTTTTCTACGTCCTATATACTTTTATAGTCTGTCTTGGACACTAATGACTGCGTAACATATTGAGGAAACCTGGACTTTAAAGTCTAAAATCACCGTTGCGTAGCAGGTGTAATGGTTCCTTCTCCGTATGGTCACATCACTGCATTGGAAAGGTTGATATAATTACTAAGAGTGAACTAAGAAACAATGTTGAGAGAGTAAATGGAAAAAATTGGGGTCACGAGTATAATATCATCTTGAGAACGCATGAAAACTGACCTTCTTAATAGATGATCCAAAAAACCTAGGAGGAGAGATAGAGAGAGGAGGATAATTAGGAGAAAGTTTACTCCTTAATTCTTTGAAGTGAATATCTGAAAAGTCCATAAGGGATATCAAACTGTTTATGACAATAAAAGTCAAGGAATTTGTCAGTAGAGGGTTGGTTATAAAAAGTAAGAATATCAATTCACAATCAATTTTCTAGTTCTAAATCCAGCGCGCTCAATCAAACCTGCCTCAAGTTACGTCCCTACTCCATTCCCCTCAAAGCTTATATTTTTGTACATTTTAGCGAATACACAAACTAAATCTAAAATCTAAACAATAGAACTTCAAGGCACTAGAACCTCAAAATGATTGATCACGCCACCTCAGTGCAGGCTAATTGACATTGATTGAACAGACTTGCTACAGGACAAAGTTTACTTTTCACTTTCCTTCAACTTCATTCGCCTTGTACTCATAACAATAAAGTTCATATTTGAGTACTTTTTGATTTTCCAAATGTGAATTTAGGTGGTATTTGTACCTGGCTGGTCGAAAGATAAAGATTTGAAATAAAAGATTTCTAATACAATTAACATGGTAATGATGTCCTCAAGTTCGTATCAGCAACGATTATGGTTGACTTTTTCAACTATGTTCTTATTTTTTCTGATGATGATGTTTGTAAATATCGAAGGTCTTGTTATAAGTAAAAACAAATGAAGACTGTAGATCGAATTGACTTTGTTGGGGATTAAGTTCGCATGGCAACCGTAGAAACAAGTTTTGTCTACCGGAGGATAGACATTATGACAGATAAGTGACCGATTGACGTAAGATTTCTTTTGACACGTAGAAAAGAAATTTTCTTTTCTTCGATCGAAATAAGACTACAAAGTGATTATATGCGAGTTGATAGGTCGCGGGACGAAGAAGACATGTTGACATTGACTGAAAGAGCTTTGTCTTTTTTTGATAGAATCGTCATGCTGAGCCTGCTGGTGTAAACTATACTTTCAAATGTACCAACTACACGGAGGCAAGTTTTGGTGGGAATAAAAATGTTTATCCCGCAAAAATTTAGAAATCTCAATGATTCAAAACAGCTATTCGTAATATGTTACAAAATAAAAATTGACACAAAATGAAGCGGTACATGACCGCACCATTTATGATAAAAGATCTTTCAATTTAATTTTTTGGGAATTTTCATATATTTACGTCAATACTTCTAATTAAATATTGAAATGAATCGAGTTGCAGCTGTCTACATATCGATTCGGTGCGCCTTGAATCTGATTAACGATTCATAACAAAACAATATAAATCAACGTGTAATCGAGACTTGCGAGTAAATAATCGATATAATTCTTATTGTTAATCAAATTATGTGACGTCTTGTGGTATCCGATTAATTCTTTTGTTTTTATTCTTATGTAGAGACTATGTGTAATATATGGAGATATATCTTTCGTTCTGGGTATGAAAATGAAGGTTTAAGAAACCTTGGGTTAGTTATATCAAAGAAGATTTAGAAAAATATTAGAATAAGTGTTATTAGAATATTATGGCTGATTAATTCATACAACACAATTACAAAAACACACGTAGGTACATCAAACTCGTGAACAAAAAGTCGTATCCGCCTCAGATAACAATATTCTAGTCATTATCACCGCCGAATGATTAACAAATACAATAAAAGCATCAATCATAAATTAGATTCTATTAAATACCAATAATCATTAATTTACAAGTCCCATCCAATATCAAATAAAGCAGGACATGATATTAATGATAAGCAGTATATGTTACTGATAGATCTGTGTCACGTTTCTTCAATTCATTTTGCTGTATCGCTATTTTTCCAATTTGTAGGCAAAGATTTGATTGAAGATACAGACTATGAAACATCGCTAATTATGAATGAGTAATTCTTGCCCGCGGTTGCACCCGTGTCTTTCGATAATTCTCTAACGTGTCCAAATATTGTTTCTTAAAGCTTTCAAGATAGAATTGCATCAACTCAAATAAAAAATTGTCAACAATCGATACAGTTTTTAGCCAGGGATGACGATCCATTAAAAGAGGTGGGTACGCCTATATATTAATCTGATATTTAAGCTATATTACCGCCAAGTTTCATCAAAGTCCATCCAGTAGTTTTAGTGTGAAAGACTAATAAACATCCCTCCATCCTTACAAACGTTCGCGTTTATAATATGAGTAGGATCTTTTCATCTGCCGGCCATAAGCATTTTAACTATTTGTACTTTAACAATGTTTCTGTCTCTAAGGTTAAAGGCATAGTTCATATCTTATACCTGCTACATAATCTAAGTTTCGAGAAACGTCAATAGGACGTAATTATATTGTTCTATCTAATCATTATCATAAATTATCTTCGTTTAGTTTGCACTTACGCCGCGGGCGAGTCTATCGTGGCTTATAGCTTAACTTATGACACATCAATCATCCTTACCAACATCGATAAATTCTAAAAAGTATTTCGAAATGAAAATTGATGGAACGTCATTTTGAAAATTTGGATCATTTTTAGTTCCTCTGCCCACTATAACTGTCAATGACGAATCCATTCATTTTTCTATCTTTACAAACTTATTTTTACACTATAAATATTCCAAAATCAACTTTATTACCTTCCGATAAGATTCATTTCAACCGCACATTAAAATTTTTACTCCGCTATCTCCACCAAATAAAGTCTACTATAATATATTCGACTTCAAACTTTATGAGCTTTACAATAAGAGTTATGATGGCAGTAAATTTAAGTTGATTTGCTAAGTAGTGCTGTCAGTGGACAGTCGTTGTCAACTGATCAGGGGAAACAATGGGATCATTAAAGTGGACACCATGGAGTGATGTGCAGACCTCCGCGTTGACAATGGCGTATGCCGTATGATATTATGAATGGGACCGTTGGAATCGAGAGATTGTTGGTGATGGTTTAATTTCCATAAAAGCCTTGAGGTGCGGTAATGGAAAGGATTGTTCTTGATTGTATGACCCTGTGCTTTTTGTCTTTTGTCTGACTGTATTTTAAGTACAGAAAATTATTTGAATATCCAAATCTAATTTTCAAAAGATTTTTGAACAACTTGATCCCTGATACCTATACCTTCTAGAAACCTATGCAGAATTCTTATCAGCAAAGATTTTTATGTCATATTTAAAATACGTATAAATAAGAACAACTTTTTTTCATAACTCACCTTTCAGCATTAGGATCCTGTATCAAGGTAGCTGGTATGCTGTGCTCAATGTCGTCTCGTTCGTCGGGTGCGGGGGAGGTGCGGGAAGCGGGGGACGCGGAGCCAGAAGCTTCGCCCTCTCCGCCCTCCTGCCTCTCCCCCCGGTCACCACGCTCCTTCACTCCGCTTTCTGGACTGTTGGCTTCCTCTGTGGGCAAAGGAGATGAGGTAATTAGAACCAGAGGATCGTATAAAGAGTACTAAGATTGTAAGAGTAGGTAAATATTTGTTTTGTTTGCCGTGTGCTTTGGTAATGAACCAAGACCTACCCCAAACTGACCGCCCGATAGAATATCTACTTGATGACAAACGCTCAATTGAAGGAGTGTAAATCAATGAAGCATTCATATCGCACATCGACGCGGACGCGCGACTGTTAAATGGAAAAATTCTACAACGAAAAACAATACCGATACAGCTAATTAATATTGAAGCCATAACACCAACTCACGAATTAATCATGATAATAAAGACATTTTAAAACCGTATTTAGGTTGATTTAAAAGTAAAACAGATAACAGCGTATCGCTTTATTGCGATCGTCCATCATCCAAATGTAATAATCGCCGATAGGATAGATATTAAAAATGATTACATGAGGAAAAGCACAAATGTAATGGGGACATCGTTCGTTACGCAAAACCATGTGAGCGATACTTGATTGATTGGTTATATGCTAGTCACGAATCAATTATATCAAAATAATCAGCTGACATAATTCGTATTGATATCGATAATGACGATAAAACTGATAATCAGCATTTGGTTTTATCAGGCGCTGAAGGCATCACCTAATTAAATGGAGATAGCGAACATGATTCGTATTATTTTTTTGGCTTAGCAGTTTAGTAGATGAGTAATAATGATGGATGAACCATTAGGACAGTATTGCAATGGAATGATGACTGACTGTTGTTAACCGAAGTGCTCGGATTAGTGATCCTACTCCTGATAATTACTGTTACCTACCTATAAATTTTGTTGGCTCGTGCTTCAAAGATTAGCTCATGGGGTTTGTTCAAATGATCTGCGTCTTTACTGTCTGTTCTGTATTGGCATAAAAATCTATCAACATGGTTGACTCTGTACTTAATCATAATAGCATTGGTTTCATTTATTCCATGAATTATTTTTTTAAATGTAGTCGTTGTAGTAGCAGTATCTACATCTATTTTTTTTATACACATTTCTTAATTCCTTTGTTACTTCTTCGGCAATATAAAGAAAAATGTCATTAGCTTGTTAATTCCGCAGTACTGTATCGTTGAGACTTTTTGTAATAAGAAACGCAATAACTATTCATTGTTATTTGTTCTTCGGCATGCAATTAGAACTTAGATGATGAGTTGTCATTACGAGATATTTCCAACACATTGAGCGATTATCTTTTGAAACAACAAAATCATTGTTCTAGATAAACTGTTTCTATAGAACCTTCAAGAAGCTTCTGAAATGAATGTTTCAGAATTTTCTGAGAACGAAAAATAGTTTTGAATATGCAAATATTTTAATGAATCATGTGATTTTTATATCGAATTATTTTGATAAACTGGCAATGATATTATAAGGAATCGAAATTCCGAAAAAGAACGTCTACCATCTAAAACAAAGGTTCGCCGTAACAGAAATCCGCGGACACAAAAAGAGAACCACCGATTATGAAGTTATCGTCCATCCGAAAAACGCATTGGAAAAAAACGTATTTGAAACCGGATAGCCGAATTGGCGCCGCGGTGGCCGGCCCGCTTATTTCACTGCCCATTGATTCGTGAACCGCGTTTCTGTACGCTAATTGATTAAAACGCAACGTGTCAATCCGGTACCGGACGCCAAAGATGCGGTTGCGGACGAAACGCCCGCGGCGGTCTGCACTGTGGCTAGTGTTGGGTTGAATGTTCCCGGTGTTTTTCCGGGATTGTGTTCCGGGATAACGAGTAAAAAGACGCGCGTGTGTGAAGATTTTTTGGATCGCAATATTTTCTAGACTCAATATACCTAATGACTGAAGTAAAATAGCGCTAATTCATATCAATAATAAAATAATAACTGGAATGGCGAGTTTGATAACAAAATAGTTATCAACATAATATGTACCTATTTGAAAAAAAACAAAAATATGATGAAATTCGAAATTCAAAAATAGAATCATTCAACATAATCGTTTTGTTATCATGAATTATTATTATTATCGGGTGAATGAGTTTTATTTATGGCAACAAAAGTAATTTGGGTTTTTCGCTGGTTTTGGAGCATAACACTAATTACGCGACTTTGGTCCTGGGGCGATATTCCCAGTGGGATACTGGTGTCGTCCATCCCTATTCCCGGTCCGTATGTGCCAGCCAATTGATCAAAGGAAGTGATAGGCCGCTGGGTATCTGCAGGTGACTCTGATTCGCTCTATGAACGTGAATTTTAATGAAGCTACCCTTTGCCGTATTGTCTGTGAATTATGGGGAGTAATGAATCGATTTGGCGATTGGGGGTGATTTTTGCGGGGTGGTTTTTGGTGACAATAATGATATTTTACGTTAGTAAGTTCTAGGTTATTTTTTTAGAAATATTGGGTGCTTTTTGACAAGGCTAAATGTGATCGCTATAACTGTTAAAGTTCCAAAAGATACAATGATATACCCAATTATAGTTTTTAGGAACAGTTCACTAATAAAGATCTCCTTATAACGGTCATCTGTCCGTTTGTATTGTAGTCTCTTCAAAATTTCTAATTTTTAAAGATGAACCCGAAATAATACTTTTGAACGTTTTTTTTTTTATTCGATTCGTCACAGAAATCACAATGAACTATACAATTCTGACGAAACAATAGATCAATTTCACCAAAATCGCCGTGAAACCGATGTGATTACCGATTATCGATTACAATTATTGTTCCCCAAACGACAACGTTAACTAAACCGTTTCTTAATAAAGCGTTATGAATCTTGATTTTATCGATTGTCGACGAAATGGGTCGATTCTTGTTGACACTACAATTTTGTACTTTATTTTCTAAGTGATAAAGCTTAGTTTGTTTTGTTGAATTTAAGGTTTGTAGTTACAGTTGGATTGAAAAAAGTCGATTGTGAAATGTTCTAAAAATTACTTTCTTAAATCGAAGCGTTGGTTGCGGAAACTATTGTCCAGTTGTCTTGAAGGTTAAGGAAAGCAGTCACTTGTTTATTTTAAATTAAGGTTGTGTACAGACGCCAGCACATCAAGCTACTACAATCTATAAAACCTTGATAGATTTAAAAATTTATCGCTGAAGCATAAGGTTCAAATTTGGTTGGAAAAATTTAACAGTTTCGGGTAGTTCGATGTGCTGCGGTCTGTACATAAAGTTGTTAAAAACGAAATTTTTTGTTATCGATATTCCAAAAAATAATAATTATAACAAATTATTATTTCCCGTCTGTAAAGAGTCTGTCAGTTGTTAAATATCTAATCTCAAAAGCTCTGCTCTCTGACTATAAACACGAGCTATCCTTGTATCCTACGTTGTAATCCCATCAAAGAATTAGCTATCAATAACAAAAAAGAATCTCCTGATTCATAAAATAAACTACATATTATATCAAACTTATATTTTTCCTTGGCACCGCAAAATAAGGGCTACCAAAATAGCAACTGATAACCACAATATTGACAATACATTCAACTACAACTAGCTAAGTTCAAGCCTAATAGCCGTTTATCGGCCCTTATCACGTGATCAATCAATAGCAGATGTCTGTTATCAGTAGTAGTGATAACACCAGTGTTGCAATAACCAGTTACTGTTGACATACTGTAGATACGAAGTTTTATTTGCAAACATGTTTTGCTTTTGTAGTTAGGGAAATATTATTTTGGCGTACATTGCTGACCGTGAACAATCAATAATCGTATTAGCTGTTAGCTGTATCCTAGCAATATACACGAATGAATTCGAAAAATCGAAAAAAATACCTATAATATACATACTAGCTTTTCCCTGTGGTTCCTCCCAGCAGGCTTAGCATGGCAACCGTAGAAACAAGTTTTGTCTACCGGAGAATGGACAAATTTATAATAAATACACGTAAGATTTCTTTTGACACGTAAAAAGGATTTTTTCTTTTCTTCGATCGACAAAGAGTCTACAAGTAATTATAGGCGAGTTGATAGGTCGTGCCATGGTAAGGCAGAAGACATGTTGACATTGACAGAAAGAGCTTTGTCTTTTCTTGATAGTATAGACATAGAATCGCCATGCTAAGCCTGCAGGACTACTACTCGCACCGGATAAAATGTAGCCTATGTCCTTTTTCGAATTTTAGACTATGTTTACCAAATTTTATTTATATCAGTTCATTAGTTTTGGCGTGTAAGCGTGATAGACAGGGTTACTTTTGCATTTATAATATTACGTAAGTAAGGATGACACTTACGAATTAACGTGGCTCTGTATTGACTACAAGAATTTTCAAAATCTCTACTGTAGATCCACAGATTACCCCTACAAACTCACAAACTTTATCTCTTTAAAATGTAAGTGTACAGACGCCAGTACATCAAGCTACTATAATCTTTAAAATTTCCTTAATAGATTTTCAACTTTATCGCTGAAGCATTATTATGGTTCAAAATTGATTGGGAAAATTTTGACACACACTAGTATTGAAAACATAGTTTGCCACCGTTAGTGATGTCTAATCTCAATCGAAACTTATTATGTGAATTTAAGGATACGATTGAGTGACGTTGTATATTTTTTTTGACAAAATCAGAGTTCAAAATATACAAACAAATCCTCTGATAAGTAGGAACTAATCTAGGCTAAGTAGCAGTCACACGTGTCGATCGATCATAAGGTTAAGCTTATCATGGTTACTTTATGTATGAAACTCACCTTCAGCAGGCTTAGCATGGCAACCATAGAAACAAGTTTTGTTTACTGGAGAATGGACACAATGACAGGAAAGTGACAGATTGACGTAAAATTTCTTTTGACATTTATTGAAGTAATTTTTCTTTTCTTCAATTGACATAAGGCTACAAGTGATTATATGCGAGTTGGCAGGTCGCGCCATGCTCGGGCAGAAGACATGTTGACATTGACAGAAAGAGCTTTGTCTTTTCTTGACAGAATAGATATAAAATCGCCATGCTAAGCCTGCAGAAGAAGGCACATAAAATTATTGTCGTTTCGCGTAATCAGAAGCCAAAGCCTAACAACAAGGCGAGGCGAGTTGCCCAAGAAACTGAGTTGAGGAGGTCAGATAGGCTGCTGTAATCGGATAAATTAAAAAGAGGCCAGCACATCAAGCTACCCGAATCTGTTAAATTTTCCTATTCAACCTTGAACCTTATGCTTCAGCGATAAAGTTGAAAATCTATTAAAGAAATTTGACACATTGTAGTAGCTTGATATGCTGGCATCTGTACTTCTATGTGAAAAACATTACCACAGTTTAAAAGTGGGAAGCTTCATAGGAAATTTGAACCAATAAACTAAACTCCGAGTTCCACAAATCATAACTCCGCAACTAACAACAAGCGTACCTACATGAACTTCCAAAGCATTCAATCAGTCGGAGCGATGTCGGCGCGTAATTTCCTCGCGGTCGTTCCGTTGTCCTCCCGTTGTCGTGTCGTTGTCGTGTCGTTATCGTGCCGCCTGTACAGGACAGCACAAAGAGCAAGAACTCTTTGTTGTCGGACCGATTCCGCATTGAAATTGAACGAAGTTTTGCAAAATTGATAGGTCAATTTTAATTTCCAATAAGTTATAGTTGCTTTGAATGGTGCTATGTTGGTTATTAAATGGATAACGTTATTTATAATTTAATGTTCAGGTCATAGATAGGGTTATTTTTATTCCAGTTAAACTCAAACTCAAAATCATTTATTCAAACTTGGCTGCAAAACAGCACTTTTTGAACGTCAAAAATTACAAAAGACAGCCCCCTAAAACGCCCACCCTTCACCACTTCCTATGTGTTTTTGCTGGGAAGAAGAAGTGTCGCAACAAACTCCCCAGCAAATTAAATACTGTAATTATGATACCAAACCACAAGAAATGTTTTATTATTAATAATTTATAGAATAATTATTTCTTAAGCTTGTTCAACAAATTAAACTAATTAAAACAAACACAATGATTTAAACATCGCACGCTCTCAAACAATACCCGATCTGATCACCACATTTTCCCACAATCGAGACAATCACCGTTCGCTAATTACGAACATTGTAAAAAATAAACGCCAAAACAAAAACATCACCGATCTGTCACCGGTTCGTGCATGTTCCGATAAATCGCCTGCGCACACGCACGCACCATAAATCGTGCTTGTGCTTACCATCGATGGGTGATCGCGATGTTACGAATTTGTCCTTCGACTTTTGTATTAAGTGCTCCAATTATAAACGACCGGTATACAATAAAATTGATCGAGATTTTTCAAAATTATAATATATTTTTTTATTGTATGACACCTAAATCAGCAAATATTTGAAACTGGGACATTCTTTTCAACAATTGAAACTACATATCGTCATTACATACATTTTTATTGTCATAATATTATCATTGAAAATAACGCAAGGTTCCAAGATACCTTCACGAAAATGATAAAAGTTTTCACTGAAGTCGTCAATTCTTAAGCATACTGATTCGTCAATAGTTGAGGTTTCATACTTCAATTTTAATTTTCAAAAACGATCCGTACCGATTTCTCACGGGTATCAATAAAGTACCTTATGTTGAAACATTTCCCATAAATCGTTATAACTATTGGTGAAAACCGCATGAAAATCCTTTACTACTTTTTGTGTTTATCGCGAACAGGCGAACAAACATATAAACAAATCCATCCATAAATGATAAAATTAGTACCTTAACTAAACTTGTTTTTTTTTTTTAATTTTCAATAAAATACTCCACATTTCATAAAACCTAAACGTTTAAACATCCCACACACAGCATCCGCCACAATATTTTATAATTCAGCCGTGCATATTGTACAATATTGATTCTACACAATAAGCACGTGGTATCTAGCCGGTAATTGACCGCAGTCCCGGGTGTGCGCTCGTAAAATGTCAGATACCGCGTTGTCCGCGCGGCGTATGTTCACGATAGTCGCCACCGGGGTGAGTAGACTGATAACCGAGAATAATGTGCCCGTGTTGATAGTACGGTGATTATGGTGAGATTGGCTAAATAGCTGGCGGACGCGAAAATATTGGGAACTATCTCAAACTATTACTTGTGGAAACTATTTGAGATATAAGATGGAAAAGAAAATTCAAGTTGTTTATTTTTTACACTGATAAATTTTGTTGAATGTAGCAAGATAAGTATAGACGCGGGCAGCACAGCTAGCTACAATCTGTCAAAGTTCGGAGTTGATTAGGGAAAGACAGTTTCAGGTAGCTTTATTTGCTGGTGTCTGTACTCTGAACAACTCTGAAACAGTTCAAAATAATGTGGATTCAGTTCACCACACTTACAACCCAAAATTGTTAATGGTAGGTGTGGCTCTGATAAATATTTTCCCAACAAGAATGTTTATTTAGATTCCTAATTAAAAGTAAAATAAGTAAATATTGTTCACGTATTGTAATATTTAAATGAAGCAAATCAGTACAAAATGTTAATACAGTCATCATTGCTATTTTTAAAAGGCTGTTAAAGCCGGGTACTTTGCCTGAATCAATTTAAAACGATAGCCATTATCCTACAATAAGACTACCGATTTAAATTTCTCATTTATTTCAGCTCACATTAAGTTATCAAAAACAAGACAAAGTACCGAAACAGACAACATCATCAATATGACAACTAACCCGCCACCGCTCGGTGCGTCATCGCTGACGCGTGCAGACGTCGACGTCGACGTCGACGCAACAAGTAACAAACACAACGAGCTCAAGTGTAACTTGTCATGACGTCGCAGCGACTCTTGTTTACGTCGCTCCCGCAGTGAACTTCGGTTTTGATGGAAAACGTTTGGAGCTACACTTGCAGTGATGTTCAATGATTTAAACGTGCTACAGCTATCGATTGTCTTTTACTAGTCAATAGAGGGGATACGAAGTGTGCAAGATGTGAAATCTATAGTGTCATTTCAATAATTTTTTCTTTTTATTTTTCTTTTGAATGAAAATCTGTTGCGAACAAAATTGACACCGTATGAAAGCTATAAGTGTTCATGTTTATTGTATAACTAGCTGTCCCCAGCGGTTTCACCCGCATCTTTGGTTACTGCTCCGCTCCCGTGTGTCTTAGAGTGATGGTATAGAGCCTATAGCCTTCCTCTATAAATGGGCTATCTAACACAGAAAGAATTTTTCAAATCGAACCAGTAGTTCCTGAGATTAGCGCGTTCAAACAAACAAACAAACTCTTCAGCTTTATAATATTAGTATAGATGTGTGATGTACAAGTTTACCAATTAAAAACAAATCAATCGATTAATTGATAGCAAAAACCCATCAAAGCTACTGATTTACAACTTTGCCCTAATTTTAAAACACGCGTAATTGTTTGAACGTCACAACAGAAATATCTGAATATATTTTCATACACAAACGGTACATTAATAAACATGTATGATAACACTGCAGTATCTAAACATTGGGCTGTGCGCAACAAGTAACGATTTGTCGCTGTCACTCCGGCGCGGGAGGGTTGACTCCGAGTATATCAACTATTTGAGCTCTTGTTAATGTACGTACTTACGTCTTGTTGGCATTCATAGCGGTAACGGGATAGTTGTCACAATTTCATGTTTTGTAACGGGAAAGTGGAAAGAAAAACCCTATGATAATAATGTGTAAAAATCCACCAGCTGCGATGAGATTTACCTATTTTTTCTTAACTGACATTATACCAAGAAAAAGCATATTGAAAATCATTACTATTTTTATCGTTTTGTCATTGTTTACTTCATTACAGCAGGCTTATCATGGCAACCGTAGAAACAAGTTTTGTTTACCGGAGAATGGACATAATGACAGAAAAGTGACAGATTGACGTAAGATTTCTTTTGAAAATTTTTGAAGAAATTTTCTTTTCTTCGATCGACATTACTTTACAAGTGATTATATGCGAGTTGACAGGTCGCGACATGCTCGGGCAGAAGACATGTTGACATTGACAGAAAGAGCTTTGTCTCTTCTTGACAGAATAGATATAGATTCGCCATTCTAAGTCTGCTGTAATGGCCTCAGAATTTTTTAATGTAGAAACTGGCCGTTGCAAAACATTTGCAGGGCATCCATTCCCAGTTTAGCAATACATTTTACTGGACCAAATCCCCCTAAAGCATCACATACATCAACAAAAACTTCTACCTTTCACATCCAGATAATTATATAGCTCGTTAATATCATAAATATCCATCAATGTCGTGGCGAAGTTAAATTAATACTCTCATGAATCCAGTGTCGTCGCATATCAATCAACAGATGGCGTTGATTGATGGGACGGCGACCGGCGAAACAAACTCTAGTATCAATCATGTTATCGACGAATATCAATGGAGAAGGTTATTCATTAATAACGTTATTGCTTAGCTCTTCGAATCTGTTCGCAGATTATTTGAGCTCCCATTTTGTTGGAGACATTATTTTGCAATGGGTATTTGAGTTTCTATCAAATGACGATCAGAATTCAAAAGTTTTTAGTAATTATCAGAATACCAAAGTCCAAATTTAATTACAGTACAGCTGTGTTGATAATAAAATCTAGTATTAAGAAAAAAATGATCGATTGCATTACCTACCCAATTTTGTGATTGTCAATATTTTATAATAATCTTCAATACTTACATCATGGAGACTTTAGTAAAAAAAATATGAAATAATAAACCAACAACGTTTAAAATGATCGTTATTTTTTATCGATCATTTAGATGCGATCGATAAATCATTGGTCTTTAATGACTTGAAATATAAATCAGATCTAATGGCTAATCAAAGTGGGACTTGTTTTTAATAAAAAAAAAGACAAAACCGAGTGAGTGCAATATTTTTTTGTCTCAAAATGGTCAATATACTTTTTATAAGGAATAACAAGTTGAACAAAGTCGCCGACAGACTATGTCTTTGCCCCGATTTGTATGGAAATGACAATTCTTTAAGGACAATCAATATTCCTAGACCTTTGACAATATGAAAATATAGTCATATAGCTGCCGTCCACTAACAAAAAGGCAGCTAAGTGCAAAAAGTAGTTTTCGAGTAAACGCAAAAATAAGTGGGAATTGATGTCTCTTGAAAAGTATGCTACCTAGGAACAAGGTTGTAAGTTATATACGTAGGCAAAGTGTTTTTGCACAATATGTGATATATTTCATTCATTTATATGAATCACATTTTATTTAAATTCATTTTCTAACTTTTAGCTAAGCATTTTTTTTATTTTTTACATAATATACTGCACTATAAGGCCGCTAACCATACCTTAACTGCTTTATAGTAAAGCAATTTCTTGTAGCTGCCACGTCTTGTACTTATAGTAAAAGTTATCAAAATATACTTAGTTATAAAGCAGTTAAAGGATTTTAACAGACTTATAGCCTAGTAACTATCACTTGGAAGACTAACATTGCTTACTTAGAAAGCAGTTATGGGATTATAAACGCTTTTAAGCTCGGTATTGTAAAACATATTTTTATACTGGCTCTCTTATTGCTTAACTAGAAGGCAGTTAAAGACATCTCGCTCGCAATTAACTGCCTTTTAAATAAGCACTTGCGTGTAAAAAGTTGAGAAGTTAAAAACTATTCTATAAAAATCAGCACATTATTTATTAATAAAAAAGAATAGACAATCAGTACGTCTAATTATATTTTGTGTAGGAATTTAACAAAAAACTTATTATTAATTAAACAATATAAAATAAAAAACAAGTTTAATCAAATTTTTACAAACCTTATTCAGTAATGAGATCACAATTCCGTCTTTAATAATAATCAGTATTCGCGAAACCATAGGAAAAATTATATTATAATTATTTTATAAAAATACCCAAAACATGTAGTATCGAGATCGAATGCCTCGGCAATTGCATCGATGTGGACGAGTTCACTAACAGGTTCGTGGAAACTGTTCATACGGTCGGGATAAAGTTCTTCAAAACCCACCGGACAGAAAGAACCACAAAACTCTCCGATCACTCCCTCATTATCATGGAAGAAAGACGTAAATTGGTCTTGGAGTCTACGGGTGATGCCTCGCAGTTTAGGGAGCTGAATAGGCGGCTATAGAGCGCAACAAAGGCTTCAAAGATTTTGCAAGAGATCTGTCTTGTGGGCAGAGTCAGCTTACAAGGCTGAAAAAGAATGATAACATGATCATTTCGTCGAAGCCGGAGATACTGAGGGAGATTGAGAAGTTCTATGAACAGTTAACCAAACTTAGCCGACATTATACCGAAGACATCCTGGACGTCAGCCTGTACGAGATTAGTATGGCTCTCAAACAGCTAAAAAACGACAAGGTGCCGGGTGATGATGGAATCACAGTTGAGTTTCTGCTTCTTATATCAGAACGCCACAATGTCAGTTCGTCTCCAGGATCAAAAAACGAAGCCTATCCAACTGCAGCGGGGAGTCAGACAGGGAGATGTTATATATCCAAAACTGTTTACTGTTGCATTGGTAGACGTTTTCAAGCTTCTGAACTGGAGCGAACTCGGCATTAACATCAATGGCGAGCACCTCACGCACCTTCGATTTGCCGACGATATCGTAGTGATTTAAGTAAAATGCTCGATGACCTCAGCAGTCTCCCAGCGAGTAGATCTTAAAATGAACATGGATAAGACAGAGGCCATGTCTAATATCCATGTAGTGCCAACTCCCGTAAAAGTGGGAGCTGCGCACTCGAAGTTGTTGACTTACGTGTACTTTGGACAAACAGTCCAGTTAGGCAAGTTCAACTTCAAGAAAAAGGTCAATCGTCGAATCTGACTCGGCTGGGCAGCGTTCGGGAAGCTACGTAACATCTTCTCGTCCCCAACACCAGTGTCTAAAGACGAAGGTCTATGACAATTGTGTGTTGCCAGTGATGACTTATGGTACAGAGCCGTGGTCGCTAACTATGGGCCTTATGAGGAAGCTCGAAGTCACTCGGAGAGCAATGGAGAGGGCTATGCTAGGAGTTTGACTGCGAGATCGAATCAGAAATGAGCAAATCCGCAGAAGAACCAACGTCACCGGCATAACCCGAACAATTGCAAAGCTGAAGTGGTAATGGGCAAGGCACACAGCTCGCAGAACAGATGGCCGATGGGGCAGTAAAGTTCTTGAGTGGCGACCACGACCCGGAAGACGTAGCGTGGGCAGGCCCCGCCCCTAGGTGGTCGGACGATTTAGTCAAGGTCGCCGGGAAGTAATGGATGCGGGTTACTGAAGATTGTGATTTTTCCTACTGGTGCGAATGTCTGGTTATATGCTGCAAGTCTTGGACGAAAAAATACGGATTTAAATGTATCTATTCGTGGTAAAATAATTACTTTTTCTAAGCGTGAGCTGGTCAAACGCAAATGCAAATCACGAGCGTTTAACTGCTTTTTAGTCTAGTATTGTTATTTAGCTGCTCTCTAGCGATTGATATTTAGCTAATACTAATTTCAATACATAACTTAAAAGCCGCTAATGGCGTATAACTGCTTTCTAGTGTAGTTTTTCTTTATAACTGAAGGTAGGTAGGTAATACATGAAGGTAGTTAAAGACGCCTAGCTGCTTTTTAGTCAAGCATGACTACATAACGTACTTTTAGTTAAGTAAATTTAGAAAAAAATGATACATAAATTTGCCGTTAAAGTAAGTTAACGTCTTTCTAGAGAAGTATTGTGGCTTAGCCGCTTTTTAATAAAGGGAGTAACGAAATTTATGTGGTTTAACTGCTCAGCAATGTTCTGTATCTCTTAAACTATAAATCATAGAAAAATGATTCTTAGACCAAAAGATAGAGCATTGAAAGTTGTATAAGACTACATCAAAAAGTGAAAAACGACCAACTGTGGCTTAACGCCCTTTTAGTTAGTGGACGGCAGATAGACAAAATTATGAATGCAAATATATTCTCAACTTGAAAAAATACAAAAATATAAATAGTATAGACAAATTTTGTAGATGCAACAAAAATTTTATACTACTGACAAGATAAACAACAAATATTTGTTTAAATTACTCTAGCTTACCAGACTTATAAATGTGAAGGTTGTATCTTTTATTACTGTTTAAATATCACGATAGTCCATTTAGATGTACCGTGTCGATAAATATCGATAAAGATAAATATTGACTTTATTATAAATTACATTAATTACGTATATACATATATAATGGAATTAAATCAAGCGTATTTAGTTTTAAAATCACAGTTTGAAATTAATATATTTTTTAATATCTATTATAGACATAGCTACCTTCCTTATCTCTGCTCTTACAACTCTTGCATCCAAACTGACTAACAAGTAAAAAGTAGAATATTCGTACAAACCACAATAAAAATAACATCGACCTCTCACAGATTAACGTTAATCTTCTCCCGACATACAGTTAACCCTAAAAAACCGTCCGTCTGCGAACAAACATTGGAACAAATCTATCGGTCTAACCGACCCCGACGCCGGATTATACCGTTACGCGTGAAAAATACCGGACGGGCAGTGTCTGGGTCGATGCGATCAGTATTTGTCAACGCTGTGATGTCCGGACATCATTTTCATTAGGTAGAAGAGCTCCGGACATTTGTACCAATTTTTTTGTTAGGAATGGGTTAGAAATCACACATGGATAAATGAAGCTTTTGAAATATATTGAAGAATAGACTTTTAGTTATTACAATTGAAATAATAATATTAGGTATAAAAAATTCAAAAAAAATGCGTGCTTTTTTTACAATTCACTGACAAATTAATAAAAAGCCTAATTAATTAAAATATATACAGTAAAATCCTAATACGTCCTTCACAGATTCTTTGCATAATTAAAACGATTAATGTTATCCAAACACATTAATTATCATTATTTTATTGGTAAAATAAATTATCGATTTATTGTTTTAAGAATGACAGTTTCTTTTTTCATAAATTATTGAAAGTTATCGTTATTTAAACGTTGGAAAATGTTATAAGTTGGAATATATTTATTATTTTATATATTGCTAGTCAGATTACAATATGTAAATGTGATAAAATTCTAATAATTTTCTACGCATTCGTAGTAGTAAAAATATAATTAAAAATATACAGTATAAATTAATGACAGAAATGTGTTAAAACATGACATTGTTTTTAAAATTTATGGTGAATTTAAAAATATTTATAAATTCTATTATCTTGAAAAAATATCTATAATGGAAGAAAAAATTATAGCTTTAACATCACAACTTTCCAAACAATAAAAATCTTAATTATTTATTCAAAGTTGTTGTGTCAGATTTTAATTATTAAAATGATAATTTTTAAAAGGCTTTTCTTAATAAAGTGTAAATTTTAAGCAGGTTGTTGAACACGCGTCTCTTAATGAGCTAAAGTGGTGGTCTGTATATTTTAAATAATTATTGGAAATAAATTATTTATATTTAGATTGTAATTAATTGTTGGCTGATACGGATGGACTCACGCAGATTCTTCATCTGCCTAGCTTTTTCCCCACTATGTTGTGGTCGCTTTTCAGTGTAACCAGATGCAGCTGAGTACCAGTGTTGTACAGGCGAGACTGCTTGCCCTCAACCCAGTTAGCAGGGCACTCCGCTACCCCTTGGTAAGAGTAGAATCTCACGAAGAACACGATTGCAACAATCCATTTGATCTGAGTTACTATGCTTGAATAATATGACTAGACATAACTTTGGCAGTAGATACTTTGGGTTAGATTCAACACAAAAAGTACTAGAATTTATATAAAAATGTTTTTTACCTCTAAAATGATAGTGGGAGCGACGGAAAAGTTGCCAAATTATTTTATAATAAGAAAATTAATAAAGATTAGTTATATTATTTAAGAAACCTATTTGCAATTTAAAAAGTGTGTTTATTAATCAGTAAATTAATGAAATATATGGTCAGTATATGAAACATTGGTACAAGCATTTGAAACTATAGGTACTAAAAAACATTAAGGTGCGTAGAAATATTATTTAAACAATCAACAGTGATCAATTTAACAGATAAACTTATGTCGCCGAGACGGCAACCAACTAATCTTGATCATAATAATATCCATAACGTACTTAATTATATCAATAAGGAGTAGCTTAATTAGATAATGAGATACAAAAACACACAAACAACGACTTATCTGACACTAATCAATGACATCATTACCAAATTATATGGTAAATAAGTTACGCAAAACCCATCCAAATTCTTACCTTAGAAATAAACGGTTAACCTATAATTAAACTGTATTTAAAATTTGACCCGTGACACCCATTAAAAGGCCCTCAGCGTCACTATTATCATAATTAAGAGTTAATTCTTTATATATTAGAAAGTTTAGATTCTTATGTAAATGCAATATTTGCATACAAAATGTATTATATACATTCGGCTAATAAAACCATTGGAATTCGTGTCCGTAAAGCGAACGAAACAAAAGTTCTTAATGACTATCGATACTATTAGACATTGATAAAGTTTTATGACTTCATTTGTTTATAAAAATATCGATTTTGGGATACTGAAGAAGGGCTTTAGGTGTGTGTATTAATTTACATGGTTAAAGAAACTTTAGATCTAAAAGCAATTTGTTTACCTGTCACATTTTGTGTGTAAAATGAGTACAGATATCGATGAATCTCATTTCGATCATAAAGAACGATCAAATCGATAAAATAAAAAGAAAGTATGGAAAAGCATGTGTAATGGTGAAGTCTAGTCGCCAAGCTGCATCGTTGCTACTTGGTACAACTTGTAGACACTTGCACGCGACAGAGGTCGCGCTAGGCATGTACCGATAGCACACAATACTGTATATTTTATCGATAGTATCGAATCAAAAATACCTTTTTTCTACAATTTTGGCCGTGTCATGTAATTTACGTCGTTATGATGAAATATATTAGCAATTATTATAATAATGCTTCTAATTAGAACGTGTATTATTTGCACTGTAGGCTGACGTTGAATTTTCTAAGGACAGCAATGACACTGCTTTTCGATAAAAAAAATGATAAATCAAAAACGTGTTCTCGATTTTTTTACGGTACTTGTCATTTTTATTAAGATATAAAAACAAATGACGAGTTTGAAAACAAATGACAACTTAAATCTGTATTCTTAGCAAATTCAAAGCATTAAAGTATCTCAGAGCACAAAGACTCATACGACGCAGAGTAACCCGCAGCAACAATACACCACAATCTTATCCCATACTACTTCAAAAACACGAATAAGTTGCCCGAATAGCACTTAACAGATTTTCAGTGCAGATAAACACGACAATCCGCACTCGTATTGCTAACGTTACGTTTGATCCAATTGAGCAGGCCAAGCGGCCGCTCTAACGTCGGCCGCGATGCATGCTGCACCGCAGGGGCGGGGCCACGATGCGTTTTGACCAATGATTTCGCTCCGTTCAAGCAAAACTAATTATACTGATTTATGCTCCCATTGTTCATTGTTTTATGTCTTTCTCTTAGTGTACACTTACAAACCCATATTCGTATGTAGATAAGTGAGTAACTTGATATATCGCGTTTTGTTGCCTTTTTATGTTTTCGTGACTCGCCCGGTTGTGAGTTACGGTTGTAATTAGCCGTTTATTTTCATGGATACTAAGACCTTCGGTAGAGGCCACTGGAGTTGAAGGCTCGACCCGAGTCACCGTATCTTGCTTTTTGGTCGACTATACCAACATCAAGTTAAGTCGAAATAATATGCTAATATATGAGAATGCTGGAGATCATGACCCATTCAGGATGATTATCAGGTATGTCAACCTATGTCTTCATAGCCCACCTCGAACTCTTTGCCCTTACGCATTATGTAAAATCGAAAGCTCGACATTATAAGCCACTTGAAGTTAACTTTCACTCGATCCGACATAAAAATCCAATTGTAATTTAAAGAGCATTTCAAAAATTCAAGAATAGTTTCAGTCGAACATAAAAAGAGACAGGCAGACGAGGCACAATGAGGTCTGAAATGTTGGAGTCGCGCGCGGCGTCACCACCCATTGTATATCAATATTTTATTAAGCATATTCTGGGTAGAAAAAACAGAGCAGCAAATGGTCGCGTCCGGCGCGGCAGCTGCGCCCGCGTCGCATTCACCTGTCGCTCGCAGCGCGCGCGCACGTGGGCGGGGCCTATGGAATGCAACGTTTTCGCGCTTTTTTCCATTTGCCCCGTCAACCACCGGAATTCGGGTGCGATATTTTCTTTGGTTGGAATCCAAAGGCTTTACCGGGACTGAGATATTTATTCTCCTTTAGTCCGTTGTCTTTTAGATTTATGAGCGCCGATCTTTTTATGCGATTTATTGGAGTTTTAATTCAGGTAACGATACGAAGTTTTAGACTTATGATTTTTAGATTTTGTATTTGCAGATTTAAATATATTGGAAAGATAATAAAGTAGAATAGGCATGTTTGTTGCAAATTAAATGTTAAGTGATGCGTTTAAAGGCCGTCCCATGGAGAATAAGGGTTAAGGTAATAAATATGTTTTGCAAGTCAAAGGCGCTCTTAAACAAATTATTGTGACATTTATAGCGCGTGAGAAATTTCTATGCGTCGTAATAGAAATTTTATTAAAATAATTTTGACTTTAATAGCTTTTAATGCGGTCTTTAACAGCCGATTGTTAATTGTTTTTAGTTTACGTAGTAAAATAAAACGATTCGCATTCTTAGCACCTACTGTAAAACGTTCGACACTTTACTGTAACAATTTAGAGAAGTTGAAACTCAAACCTCATACCTCAAATAATTGTGTTAATTACCGAAATATTTCACAATATACTATACCTATAATGAGACTATTTACTACATAACATAAAAAAATAAACAAACACCAACAACAAACGAATAGCCCCGATAATCATACAAATCATATTATACCAAAAAGAAAACTCCTAATTTCCATTAAACAAATCCAAGTTAAACGTAACCGTGTAATCGCGTGTAGTTTTACCGATAAACCAAGTAGGTCAGCCTGCGGCTATCAGTCAAAAAATAAACAACAATAATACACAGAAATCTATGGGGAAGTGGGTGAGGTTGAGTGGCTTCCGTCGACGCAAGATTGATCGACCAATCGCAATTATGAAAAATGATTTTGTGATAGCGTTTCGTCGAAGTGACCGACGTGAGCGGCCGGGGGGTTGGTGAAACTATTTTTGTGATATTAGCTTTTAGTTGTCTAAAATTTAAAAAAGGAACTTAGCCGTTTTTTCTTTTTGTTTCTCTAAGGGCCGCCCGGTTTCACAGGCTACGGAAAGCCACTATCTACCAGATAAATTCAAAAAACGGAACAGAATTTGTACAAAATTTTCTGACAGATAAACTATCTGGATGTTGTTTTTTTGTTGTGCCTGTTAGTGCCTATCTATTAAGAAAATAACAATTTTAAATATTATTTTTTTAAGTTATTTAAGGATATGTAGTTGTTTTTCCAACTACTAAGGTTTGAAGATATAAACATTGTCTTACTAACTTTTGATAACAAGGTCCGAAAACTCACAACACACTTTTGCTCAACCGTGTTAACCCGTATAAAGTACAAAAACACTATTATTTTATACATTAATACTTTCACTTCATCGCTTGACTTCTAACCCTAAAATGAGTGTATATTCCCAAAAGATAATTAATTCGGTTCACTTGTCCAAGAAAAGATAATCGCAAATATATACGTGACTACTTAGTACTTGCTAACTCATTATGAAAGATTATATGACCTGATGATCAGTTGATTTCTACCATATCTCTACTTAGCGTCTTTACAAGATACGTAGATTAAAGTACCTAATATTATTCTTCCCTTGTTTTTCAGAATTTATTGAATTCATTTTGATAACAGAAATATCTATGACATATCGTAGCTATCTGTTGTAATATTTTAAATAATATAATATGAATATAATGCAGTGTTAAAAATTTGTTTGAGCTCTCAATTGGTACAAATAAATAAAACCTACAAATCGCTTTATCTCGCAGTCTATGCTCCCTTTTTTTTTTCGTGGGATATCATAAAATGACCCCTCCCGCTGAGGGTGCAGCTGGAGGTAGTGTCAGACTCTTACTGACTAAAACCCACTATGTTCCTTGGGGAGGTCCCTGTGTGCCATGGCCACGGTAACTCTTGCGAACAACCCGCAGCGAGTCTATGCTCCCTGTCCTTGAAATCCTGAAGGATTGCCTGACTGCTCCTCGTACTAACCTATTTGCACGCAAGGGTGTTTAGACGAAGGAAAAATGTGTTAGACGCCAGCACATCAAGCTACTACAATTTGTCAAATTTCCTAACTAGATGACACATTACTAACTAAACAAAATTCCTAACTAGATAGAAGCATATTTTTAATACTTCAGATTCAGCAAAAAGAAATACCTAATCTAACTGTTTAATGACTCGTGCAGCCCTTATCTAAACCCCCAATGATTCTACAAAAATCAAAAAATGTACCTATTTTTGTACTTCGAAGTATAATGAATAATATTTTTCGATAGATAAGCGATTCTAAAATTAATTCAGAAATGCGATTATAGAGATAGTTTATCCATAAACAGATAGTAGGCAGTTGTTCAGAACATTTCTTTTTGTTTTTTTTTTTTGTATTGTTTTTTTAGATTGCTTAATCGCCTTTTCCTATCACTATATCATAAATGGAAACAGGTAGAATAACTTACTTTAGCTTTGGTGATATTGATACAATATTGATATTTTATTACACATGGATAATGTGTAATAAAAGTTCTGGTCCTATTTTTTTAATAAGTAGTAACATATTTAGATTTCTTTTAGAATATATTTTAACATAATTCTGCCTAACAAACAAACCACCCTACAGGATTTTGCATGCCTAAATTGAAGTATTTTTCTTAAGTAAATGTAGAAAGATCCCAACTGTAATTTTCGAAAATAATAATTCTTATATTCAGAAAAAATTAGGGCTAATTCCTTTTATCTTCATAGAAAAGATAATAAGTTTCTCTATAAATACATGTCTTTTTTTTCGTGAGAAATCATCAAATGACCCCTCCCGCTGAGGGTGTCTTACTGACTAAAATCCACTATGTTCCTTCGGCAGGTCCCTGTGTACCAGGGCCACGGTAACTCTTGCGAATAACCCGCAGCCCAGGCAGACTCTAGCCCATAAATACATGTCTCAGTAAGATAATGTTTCAGAAACAAGACTAAGACATTATATCTACTAAAAATATTGATATCTTAAGTCCATACAACTTCAACTTTAGAGTACTTAGCCCTAGACTTATTAGAATAGCCTAGCGTTGCCCATCGACTATGCCTGTATATAAACCAAGTGTGTGAAATCCTTCTGCGGTCAGAGCGTCCAATTTCGGATTCGATCACATTACCATATAGCGAGTGCGCGATGCAATGGACGCTGCGGACACACGGCTGTGAAGAACGACCAGTAAATATGTTCGAGGTATCATTTGTTTTTAAAATTATGGATTAATTTTCTTTGTTTATTATTTTTATTTCTATGATGAAATTGGTATTGTCTACCATAATAAGTAGGCTAAGATACATTTTAAATAAGCGTAGAATAATGAATGTAAGTAATTGCGAGAAATGATGGGTCGTAAAAAATATATTAAATAATTTAATAACATTAATGATAATACTTTAATAGAGGATATCCGCTCATGGCCATCACATTTGTAATTAATCAATTTTATTACGCAATAAGTTACAAAGTTCCAGTTGGTGCACTAACAAAATGATTATCTTAATCAGTTACATCTGTATAGTACTAGGTATTTTCGAAATTCCAATTTGATATTTAAGATACTTTTTTAACCATATTATAGACACCAAACAACCAATTAATTGGTACTCAATCAAAGAACAGCTGCAATTAAAAATCACTCTAACTGATCTTTAAACAAAACACGATCCTACTTCGAACCCACAACTCGTTCGCCACATTCCCCGTCCGTATGTTCGAAATAAACCCGCCGACTATTTTATATAGTATTTAGATGCACATTAAGAGTCATCTTTAACTGGAGAATGTTCCGATCGGGTTTCATTACCATATTGCTAGTCGGGAACACTTGACTACAGACGTACAGTATGATATTCAGACCAGATTATGCTGGAATAGATAAGGAATCATTACCAGACGGCTGACTAAGATTTTGCGGGTAGTTTTTGAGTGGACTGCAGTTGAGATTTTGGAAGTACGTGGTCTACTTGAGAGTTTGAAAAAAATCGAGTGATTAATAATTTTTATTTTTTTGAGAGATTTGTAAGAGCTACTGGTTTTTATCGTAGCAGGCAAATGCGCCGTTCTAGACGTCTTCTTTACTCTCTTTACAGTAATAATTGAAATCTGTGAGCAATAAAAATGATTTAAGACCAGACTGAATTCGAAAGCAGCACCAATTCCCAATCAATTAAAGCAAACCGAAGCCAACGAACAAAACCAACATTAACCAGTCCATTAACCCTAAAGCCAGTAATTATAAAGGTGGCGAACGCGAAAACAAAAGCCAAGTCCTCAACGCGGCTAACGTGTAAAGAATGCACCGATTCCGAGAGACGACGCCTCTCGACCGCATTTTATCACCGACTAATGATCTCGGGCGTCTACGCCGCGTAATGAGAGCGCCAACCGCCCCGGCTCACAACCAATAAAATATTTATGAAACCATCCCCCGCCCTAATGGAACGCGTCAACTCCCCACTTAGAAAACTCCACTCACATTAACCTCCGCAAAATTATCATTACCGCTCCACAAATGGACAATAGCCGATCGCATGTCCTATACGCAGAATGCGACTCGTTAAGTCGCCGAGGACTCGAATTTAAGAGACAGCTTCTAAATATCCAGTGGCAGCGTGCACATGCGTCCCGAGATCTGTATCGCGCACAATACCGAGGCCGGCCGTCACGACGGTAGCAGAAATATGGACGCGGGCCCGCCGCATGCCCGCTTGTTTTATGTTAATGTGAAGCATAAACGGCTAGGCTGCGGGGAAAAATAACGCGCCGACGTCCACCGTGATGAAATACCAGATACCCGGCGCTGATCGTTAGGCAGCCACCGCACGAGATCCGCACCTAACTAACGCCATTGTCTCAGACGCACGAGGAAGTCGAATAATTAAAGCGAACGCGTCGTCAGTCCAGCGTGCATTCCCACAGACGCTATCGCTCCTGTCGATCTCCGCGAGCGAAATACCGAAACCTAATAAGTCCGAGCCGAGTCTCATTTGTGTAAGGAGTCGTTTAAAAAAACGAACAATACGGAGGCGCCCGATAAAGGAGACGGCCCAATAATTTAGGGTCATTGTTTCGGCTCTTAATTTATGGAGTGCGGGCGTACGATTGATTTGTAGGTTTAGGAGGCAGATTCCTCGGCCCGAGAGTGTTGGGGATAAGCGGTTTTAAATCCGCGGCGGATTATCGCGAGGCGACGTCGCGGACTGTGACGCGCGTCAAGAACTCAATTTATTCGCGGGCCCACTCGATATACATACAATGCGCGGCGGCATTTAAAATGCGCGATAGGATTGGCCGGTTGGACCTGGGCGGGGTGCGCGAACCATATACGCGTTCTTCGTGATGCACATATTAAGTTAGAAGGCTCTGTACATGGGATGCGGTGGAATTACGATAGGCACCGATGATGTCTATGATCGTGAGTGTCCCTCCGGTAGTACAATGGGCGAACTCGGAGAAAATTATTAATGCCCCCGGGTTGTTCGGTGTTACATTAAATTGCGGGTGGCGAGCGATGCCATTAAATTATCGGACTCTTGTGGTATAATTTCGCGGATGCATTATGCACCCACGAGAGAATTATTTGATTTGTTAGATTTAGAGAGAACTTGGGGTTATAATATGCAGATGAATGTACCATCCTGCACCGTGCTGAACTAAGGCATGTACATTGTGGTTCAAATTAAACCTTTAATATCCTTACAAAGTAAAACAGATCCCTTGTTTACAAACTGAAAACATGATTGAAATCTACAAGACAGCAAAGCAAACTCCAACAATCAAAACCCTTCACCGCCCACCTGACATTTAACCCTAACAATATCATGCACAAATAAAACAGGCCGTAAGTACAGCGTATCAGGCATCGAGCGTCTGCATTAATTGGAACAGCCGATCAGTTGGACGCAGATTTCACTTCTATAAATGGCTGGAAACTTTATGGTATCGCGGTGCGTTGTTACCGTCAACTCGGGCTACACACACTTGTAATTGGTCGACCGCAGTTGACATTATACACGAGGGCCAAGATGGCGGCACATCGGATATGCGACGTGTAATTGACAAATAGGCTGAAGGGTTAGAATAAATTGGGCTTCGCACGCAAACGGTTGGATTTTGTTTTTGCGAGATCGATGGTGCGTTTGCGCACGCGATGTACCGACAGATTGTTGACTGTTGGGAGTAAGCGAGCTTAGACTTGGATGGGTATTCTACACAATAGAACATTGTTGCGTATTGTGTGTTAACATTGGCATTTGTTTGTATTTGTGTTAGTAGGGTTGTCTGAGAATAAGGAGGAGCTCGTGGCTAAGTAACAGCAGCATAAGTCAATCGATCATTAGGTTAAGCAACGCTTGGCGCGGTCGGTCTGTGGAAAGGTGACCATTTGGTCATAACGATTTCTTCCGTGTTTTGGAATCCACGTTAAATTGGTGGGTCCCGGCTGTCATTTGTACATCTTTGGCAGTCGTTACGGCAGTCAGAAGCCTGAAAGTATGACCAACAGTCTTACCAAGGGGTATCGGGTTGCCCAGGTTATCTACTGTCCAGTTAAGACTAGAAGCTGACCCCAACAACACTTGGGAAATGGCTAGATGGGTTGTCTGAGTAGAAGCACTTTAAGGTATTCTAATAAGAACTAGATTCGATTGACAGGAAAATATACATCCTACTCTTAGAATAACGCAAAAAAAATATTTAAAACCTGATGACTGGTCACCCTAAGCACGAGTAATATAAATTTAAAAGCATTTAAAATAAAGTTAGGTATTTCATGTATTTACATAGCAGTCAACTATTACCTATAACTAAAAGGTAATTATGTATAAGTGCTTGAATGCATTGCGTCGTCCACACATCCGTAGATAAACTGCAGGATAAAGACTACCTTGGAAAACTTACTGTGTATTGAATGCAACATACTTAGGAAGTAAACAAGGAAATATATATTAAAGGGGTTGAAATAAAAAAGAATATTCTAGCAATGTTAATTTTCAGACTAATTGCTCGCATAGTTAAGCGACAAATTATCACCTTTGTATTGGCTAGGTGTTGGTAGGGTGACCAGTTGTCTGGCTTTGGTAAGGACAATTTAAACACGTTATTAAAAAAATAACAAAAAAATCTCGAGAAAACTTGGACTATGAGTCCAAGTTTTGAGATTTTTTCCTTCAACTTTCATCAGTCATTGGTGTTCTAGATAGACTCAGAAAGCACATATATGTAACTTAGAAAAGTTGCATTGGTACTATCTGACCTGGAATCGAACCCGCACTCATACTTGAGAGGCTGGCTTTAACCACTAGGTGACTACGACTTATTGTTATTTTAAATAATAGAATCAAATGAAATTTTATTATCCCTACAGAAATTAAAATTTATAGAAAGAAAATTTACAGATATATACATACATGGAAGATAATTCTAGTGAAACTTGCATAGAAGATAATCATGATAAAATAGGTAATCTATCTCAATGAAAGCTTAAACACAAATTAATAAACTACACAAAACCATTCAAAACTACACCCATTTCCCAATCCCAGGGGAAGTCACAGTAATCATAAGCCATTAAAATTAACACATACACACGTTAATATTGAAATAACTGGTAATCGTATGTAACAGTGTGAAGTAGCACCCTTATACGTACGCTTGAAATGCCGACGATGAAAATAGTTCCTTTATGGATACTAATAAGCTTAATTATAGATGGTTATTGTCAAAAGGATACCAGTCAAATAGGCATCCAGTATATAGGTAACATAATAAAGATATATTTACCCCACTATATTTCTTTTCAATATGTAGTACAGACGCCAGCATATCAACCTACCTCAATCTGTAAAATTTCTTTATTCGATAGGTAAAATTTTACACATTCGGATAGCTGGATGGACGTCTGTATTTATAATAATCAGTATAAAGTACAGACGCCAGCACATCAAGCTACAGGAACTATAAAATTTTTACAATGAACTTTGAACCATATACTTCAGCGATAAAGTCGAAAATCTATAAAATAAATTTTACAGATTAAGGTAACTTCATAATGCGCCTGTCCATGAATAAAATAAAATATCAATAGTCCATTGAAAAAAACCCAAAGAACCTAAATACACTCACGCGCAATTTATCATAAAATCATCAAAATAATCTACCTCACCATCAAAATGGCACCTTAATATATCCTTTAAAAGGGTTTTGATTGATCAAGACGTCAGCAGGGACAGTCCGGCGACTTGGCGACTATCCGGCGACAGTCGCCGGACTGATGATTGATACGCACTGTTAGACAATCGCACGATCCATCATCACTGTCGCTCGTGTGGTCCGGGCCTTATGAACGTGACCTATTGTATTGTAGAAAGCACTTTTGTATTTGTTTGTATTGTTTTTGGGATTTTTTTGTATTTTGTATTTGCATGTACGTTGGTAAATATTACGAAGAAGGCCATGAAAAAGTTTTTTTTTTTAGGATAGAATATCTCTGTTTCGTTATTATATTCGATTGAATTAAGTCACTATAGATGAGCAAGACACGTATTTTCTACAACTACATCATATAACTACTGAAGGAAGACTTATTTGGTGCGGTGTTTACCATGCTAGCTTGCTAGAAGGAAAGAGAAGGAAACTCAGAAGGATTCCCGAAACGTAGTAGAGTACTAAAGTAGCAATGTGGTTTATCATTTGTGTGGAGCACATAATTGAATTTATTTTTTGTTATTAATAAATTATTAAAATAACAATTCTACCGTTAATTTGACTTAATGACTTAATTGTCCTTCTTAGTATCATAACCAAGTAAAACTAAAAAAAAATGGATATTTCGTAAACAAAAATATTGATTTGCGATAACTTTTTTATCGAGTTATCGCGTCGGGACGGCGCCTGCGCACTGTGATCGATGGCGCGTTTAACACCAGGTAAACACCCCGTATATGAAATGAAACTATCACTTTACTGTGACATAAAAATACCAACTTAACCCTTACACTCACCAAAATTACAAACAGTCCATACGGGCATTTAAATAAGGTTGCGTTTTCAGTGAATTTAAGTTGCAACGAACGCGTCGGTAAGTTTGTTTGACAAATTAATTAAGCGAATGATGGATTTGTCTGCGTGAAGTAGTGATTGATGATTTGACAATAATTTTGGGGTCGGATGGGCGAATGTCAACAGACAAACAGATATGAATGGATACCTGAGACGTCTGAAGGTGGAAACGAAAAAAATATAAGAAAGAAGAGATAAAAAAAAATATAATAAATACATAAAGAATAACCTATTTAGGATACCAAAATTGAACTGAACTCTTTAACCTTCAACTCTTGATCGAAAGTCAACAGCTGGATTATTTTCTAAAACGTCAATATGTATTATTTATGTGCCAATTAAGTAAAATATAAAGACACCTAAAAGGTATAACAAATTAAGTATCCCTCACCGAAAGGACAAATCATTAATATGTATCGACAATGTCGTTGGCCATTAAGCAACGCCTGACATATTTTGACATAACAACACCGCGCTTTGAAGCTAAATTAAAACGAACTAAAAAATAAATTAACAATCGATAAACAGACATCATAAACAAATTGAAAACTCGTTTAAAATTTAATATAATGCTCATAAATATAGTTTTTTTGCGCAAAACGAATCACCCCATTTAGTAGGGTGTCCACAATAAACCTGTCATGCAGGACAGTCCGATACCCGACATCGCACTTATCAACGAACATAACATCCTCAACTTTACGACAATCTTGCGCTGGACGCGCGCGCATATAAATTTGAACAAACGTCAAGACAGTCCGATTTTATTTTACTGATCATGGAAATTGTATCGATATTTCAACGATAACGTTATTGTGTTGTGTCGGATAAAGATACTTTTTATGTTCGCGTTCGTTTGATTTTTATACGATCCGAGAATCGGATCAGAGTTGAATCGATTATAATAAAGTTTACAACGCATGCTGTGACTAATAATAACTATTGGAACACGCATTATCGTAAATCAGAAGGAAAGTCAATGGACTTATCAGTTGA
Source organism: Heliothis peltigera (assembly GCA_958496145.1). Classification (NCBI taxonomy): domain Eukaryota; kingdom Metazoa; phylum Arthropoda; class Insecta; order Lepidoptera; family Noctuidae; genus Heliothis; species Heliothis peltigera. The sequence continues at coordinate 734,269 of OY292326.1, read as the reverse complement.
GGTTTCATTCACAAGTGTTGGTTGATTCGTTGAACTCCAACGTCCAAATCCACGTTCGTTTTGAATCATGCACGAAGAACCTGTTGCTTCCCAACAGTACGGTTCACAATACACAGGAATGACGACATAAAGCGTAAAAAGAGAACAAACAAAGGACAATCAAGCAAGCCGTTTCCATCGAAGCAGCTGAAAACTATAAAGTACGCGTGTTAAAACGGCACGCAAATAAAAAATCGCAAAAATCATTGCCGCAGCTAAACCCACACGCCACAATCTAGATCGCAACACACGAATAGCGAAATCTAAAAACCGGTTGTTAGTTCGCCATGTAATTCTAATTAGGTAATTCGAGCAGCCGGTACTAATGGTTCGGTTCGGTGCCATAAAGCAGGCACAATCTGATCGTGTGAACATGCTGTCCGCGTGTCCCGCGCACATTGTCCGCAGACATGCGACGCTTTGTCACCCTAGCCCACGCGGCAGATAGCGATATGGGAGTCTGTAATTATTGGCTTCGGTGTTATTCTGTAAATTCGGTTTTAGTTTGTTGGTTAGTTAATTCTAATTAATTGGTGCTGATGAAGTTTTTTTTAAACTTATCGAAACTTGGTTTTTGATGAGAGTAAGGTGGTTTTATGTCATTGGAAAGCAGAGTTTATTCTTAAATATATTGTGACTTATCAAATTCATAATGCATTCTTACGAGTTCTCCAAGAATTCAGGCTTAACTGTCTTTGCTGATGATGATATGATATAAGGCAGGTAATAAAAACACGAACGTAAATAATATGTCTCCTATAATCCGAGTCAAGATATCGATTTGATGTAGGTATTATTTTTATAGACACTAATTCAATAATCGAAAGACAGTGTAAAGATTATTAGATTTATGGCACCACATTGCGTCAAAATAAATTACACAGACATACAAAATTGATTATTTTTATTGCCACTAATTTCGATGCGACTATCAACTGACATCAAGATAAAAAAACAACTAATCGTTAATTGAAGACTTATCCTTCCATCGTTGATTGTCACCCTGGTGAGATTGTTAGAAGAAAAAAAGTCTTGAGCCGATCCGGACAGACGGACAGACATAATAAATAAGTGCACAACACAGGCGGGACATAAGGACAGCGATACACACTCAGGGTCCACATTGATGGAAGCGTATCAAATGCAGTTTAGATAGCAAAGTGGCGTTGACGTATTATTATTGTGGCGATTCGATGTTTCCTCACCATTTTCGAAGTATAAGATACGAAAATTTCGTGTTGTTTTCGTAATGTGGTTCTAAAAGTTAATGTTGCAGTAATTGATGGTTTAGGGAAATGTGTAAAATTATTTGCATCGAGATGGGCAGTTCATGTTTCTGAGGACTGTATTTGCGAATTGAAAGTTGTTGAAGAAAATTTATTTTTATATTCAAGGGTAGCTTCAAGCTTTTCAGAACTTCTACATTTCAATTTCTGGTAAGAATTAGCTTTGCAAAATCTTTCGTATTTTGCGGTGTTCTTCTTTCCCTTTTACCCAAAAGGTAATACCAATTTTTTACATTAAATAATTTTGGCGAAAGCCCTGTTATTAGGGTTTAGTACCCTAAAGGTAAAATGAGCCACTATAACTAAGATGTCACTGCTCGTTCGTGAGTCAACAGGTTAGCTGTATCTAATGAACCATTAAAGTTAGTTATACAGTTGAAATTTTCACAAAGGCTATATTCCTGTCGAACTGATAACTAGATACCTATCAATGTTTCTTGGGGTTCCTTTACAAGAATCGTGACTTTTCTCTTTTTGCTCAGCATTTTGAATGGTAAAAGGAGTTTAAAATATTTAATAACTTTTTAATAAATTGTTTTTAGTCGTTTTATATATAGTACCCGGTAGTCGGAACCCAACATGCGCGAGTCCGACTCTCACTTGGCCGTTTTTTGCAGTCTTGCTATCGGTGTTTTCAAAGGCTCATTAATTTCCAATGATGTAAATTGCCAACTAGATAAAGTAAAGTTTCCCAATAAAAAGCTACTTTAAAACTATCATCCTAACTTTTTGGAACATTTCGTATATATTATATACATATATATTTTTTTATAGGTTTTCTCTCGTCAATCGCGTGTACAGTACGAAATACTTTATTTATAGCCAAAACGTTGGCCGTAAAAAGTTTTAGTGTCTTCCGATCGAGGCACCGTGTCTTTATGACCTTTTTTATCAATACTGAGCCGTTATGTGATGGACTGTAAATTGTTATGACGTAGTTCTGTTTGTGAGGAAGCTATGGTGATGTAATGGCAGGAATTTTCTTCATATATTCGTTTGTAAAGAATCTTTTCAGTGTTTCGTCGTGTTGGAGAGTCAGGTTTTCAATGTGTGGGTAGGTATAGAAAACAGAGACACAGTTGTACGATTATATCAGTGCCAATAAATCGAACATTTGAATTTCCTAGTTTTCACTTGGAACTTAATTGCTAATCACTTGCTACTGAGTGTAACGATCACTTCTTGTATCGTTTGCAGAAAAGTCAAATAAGCTTTTGATTCAACAAATTGAATGTATACATTTTTAGTAAATATGACGTCCCAGTTTCCGCTGTAGGAATTTCTTCCCACGATGGGATAAAATGTAGCCTATATTTCAGTCTTATGTATAAGTTGCATTACTGAATATTTTCATCAAAATCTGTTGAGCGGTTTAAGCGTGGTTGAGGAATACATCCCAAATATCGAAACCTATTAACTCTTTACAATTATGTACTGTATTAAGTAGGGTGATTTATTTTATGAATAGAAGAGCATATTTTAAATACTAAAAGAAAACAAAAAAAAATTATTTACGTCTAACATGGAGTCAAATTTACTTAAAACATGGCTAATCATTATTTGGCTACAATTATTTTTTTGGACTAACAAATTACTACTTTGTACCTGTGTCCTCCAATGTTTTCAAGCATACCCCTTTCATCCATGACTTAATCCCGTCCCCAAACTGTTCCCAGGTCATTGACCCTGCGTGTTAACAATCCGGATATATTTTTTACATCATCATGTTTAGTAGACCATTAAAACTCTGTCAAAAGAGGCATTTTTATGCCCTTTTTACGACAAGAAATCTGATAGTATGTCTTTTTAAATGTTCCCAATGATTTTTATATGAGAACGGTTTATTGCGTACTACGGTAGATTAATTTCAGTGTTGTTAAATATCTGTTTGATTGCTTTTTAAGTGTATCTTTACGGGCTATTGGTATGTTTGATTTTTTTTTATAGGATCATTCGTAATGTGTAATTGAAGTGAATTAACATTGTTTTGATTGATTAGAGTCAACTAAAACAATATCTCCATGTTTCAATAGATTTGACTTTACTATATCTATAACTTAGCTTCATCAGCATCATATATTCATATAGCTTTCGCTAACGGTCTCTCCCAAGTTCCCGAACTACTTGCATAAACATAAACCCGAGCACTTGGATAAAAAGTAGCCGATAGCCTTCCTCGATACATGGACTATCTAACACTGAAATTTGTGACTTTTTGAACCAGTTCAGGGCCTGTAGCCAAGATGTTTTTTTTTAAATCGTAAACGCTAGTGAACAAAAATATATGGAAATTACATTTGAAATCAATAAATCACCTAGTCATAACGTGAGTCGAAATGTCATTTTTTTCGAAATTGTAGGAAGACATCTTGGCCAAGCCCCTAGAAGCTCCTGAGATGAGTGCATTCAAGCGAACAAACAAACTCTTCAGCGTTATAATATTATGTAGATATAGTCTGATATAAAATAGGTATATGTAGGTGATGACATAGGACATTTCAAAATATTGTTGAATATTTAGTGTTTAAACACTCATAAGTTATTTCAAAATTAAATTATCATTCCATCCATTTTAAAAATCATTGTCACCTCACTGTCAACAGAATAAACCAGTACAAATTACACGAAACCGACCTGTCACTAATTAAAATATTTCTAGTAATTGCCATAAAATAAACTGGCCACAAAACTTTATGCTTTTAAAATTTTATCGGTAGATAAACTATAATTACAACCCGTTGATATAATTATGAAATATACTCCAATGTATCGTTAAATAAAATATTGATATTGATGGAGACTTTTAGAACATAACGAATTAATTTATGAATCTACCGTAGAATTTGTAGTAAAAATAGATACGGAGCTAAGAATTTAATATTAATCATAATATAAGAGTCAATGTCGAGTCTTCCTATATAGTAAATTAGGTTTTGATTTATATGTTATGGTAGGATTGTAATATCTTTCTTAGTGTTATTTATTGATTAAAATAATACTTTTGACCTTTCAATGAAATATTCAGAGATTTTTTAAAAAGACAGAAACTTGAACCCGGTGTACAGACGCTTGCACATCAAGCTACTAAAATCTGATAGATTTAAAACTTTATCTCTTAGGTATATTATGGTTCAAAGTTGATTGATAATTTGAAATGATCGGGTAGCCTGATGTGCTGGCTTGTCTTGATTATCTACTGAATTTTAGCATAATTTTACAAAAACACGTTCCACTGTTGCACACATAAAATCAAGTGTTGACGATTTGTCATTTTAATTAACACCCTGATTATTATAAGATAAAAGCGAAACTACACCTAATTCAATAATATCAATCACCACCTTCTAATCCTAACTCAACGCATAAAAACTCAAAATTAACCAAAAATACATCAAGTGGTGTTAATTAAAACGGAAGCAGTACCACTCAATCACGTCACGAATCAAAGATGGCCGTCGTTTCATCTTCGAAATGATAAATTTGTATAAAAAGTCGTAAGAAACGCGGGTGACGCCGGAAGGCGACATAGTATATCAATCAAGAGATGAATGGATTAAAACTTTTATATGTCACGAGACGGACACGACACGACATTCTGACGTGTCTATTTAGTTTGATGCAGTATTGTATTTTAATTTATTTAAGGAGAAGTAAGAAAGTGAATGACTAAATTTTTATGTGTGGAGTAAAGATTTTAACAATGTTAGGCCAGTAGGTTTAAGCTTGTGTATATGAGGACAAGAAATTATATTTTTCAGCTTGAAATCGGTATCGCTGAATTTTATTATTATACTTTAAAATGATTCTTTCAAAACTACATTACCAGCCATATTTAAAGTATATCAGATTGCCAAGGATTTAAGAGTAGAGGTTGACTGGGTTGAAGAAATCGGTTACAAACACTGATATATACTCAGCTTCATCCCGTTGACAGAAAACTGATTCCAACATAGTTGGGTGAAGTCTAGGCACACAATATAACAAAATTATAATAAAACGTTTTCTTCATACCCGGATAGAAGAATATTATAAAACCAATTATGTAATACATCCAGCATAAGCTTAAATTCCATTAAATCTTTCAACCTTAAGATACAGTGTAAATTCTCTGTCCTATAATTGTTTATGCATTCCAAGTCGTGACATATAAAAGCGAATTATATTCATGTCTTACATTACAATATTCGCCGCCGACATACATAGAACATTATTGTGTGTAAATAGAGTCAGATCGGTCAGTCTGACTAGTAACCGTCAGAACTGTTGACTTGAACAGTTAAAAATGTAATCTGCGGTTACAGTTTGTTATGTGGGTTAAGTTATAAACTTGGGATGGAATACTTGTTGAAATTAATGGAGATTAAATCCATAGTAGAATTTGTAGTGTAGTATAAGCAACGATTTTTGTAACAATGTTTCTCTTTTATTATTCAAATTTAAAAACAATATCTTTCCGCTAATATCCAGATCCGAATTTTTCGCATATAAATGTATTTCCTTTCTTTCTAAACCTAGTGGACTAGACGAGAAATCGATCTTCAGTGGGTAACCTATACATACAGTCGTTTGTATCTTCATATTTATATTATATCTAATTATCTGTGTGGATCAATTAAGAACACTCGTCGCTACCGCTCGTATCTTAAAACATATTTTTTTTTCATATTCAAAAGGCTTAGTTTTACGGCTTATGCATATTTAATTAATTGCATATCGCAATGTTTATTGGCATTATTTATCGTCAAAACCTTTATCAAAGAGTTTTATTGCATATTATTTATTGCTGCAACAGATCAAATTTAAGAAATAACACGATAAAAGGCGCCTAAATTATTGCCAAATCTAGACGAGTATATAAGAAAATTAGGTTAATATTATTATCATTTTATTTTACTACATTTAGTGGTCATACATGGTCAAAGGAGTTAGTGTAAAATTTCCATATTTTTTATTAATTTATTTTAGAAATTTAGCTATCTTAAGCCTGACATTAAAATAATCTGTACATAATTTACCAAGCAACAATATATTATAGACATTCTCAAACCCTAGCAAATAAAATACAATCACAACCCAACACCTTAAGCAGATACACTAAAAACTAAGACCCACTGGGTCTGTCTAATTGATAATTAGTATTCAAGCGGCCAGTGCAGGCCTACGTGTGGACCGTAGTCCCCCAGACCCGGGGGAAGGGGGGGAATAGGGGGAGTTGGTCAACGTTGCATCAGCACGCCCAAGACGTCTGCTATTGACGTAAGACGTTGGGAGCGCGACGTGATCGCAGCGAGGGGTTATGCGAGCGGTGTGGGGTTGAAATGATTTGTTCGCTTCATTGAATTTAATTGGTACTTTGATTTGATGTCAGAATTGTCTGATTTTGATACTGTAATTGTTTAGATGGGTGTCAAAGGCGAGGTTAGTGGCGCTGGAGTGAGCGAATTACGAATGCAAAACAACAAATAATGACAGATTTTGTATGCATTAAAACTTAAATTTATAACAGGTTTTCAAGTCAATAAATCAGACATCAACAATACTGAAACATAAAGGCTGCGTACGAGTAAAAATCATCTTATTAATCTACATACAAAAAATAAGATACACCGAAAGCTGTATTTTTTTTTGCTTTCTGTCACATAGGACCACAACATTTAAACATAAAACCTGACTGCATCAAACAACTCGATTGCAACTCGATCAATCACGCATTACCATAATTCAATATAAATAATTCATCTCAATAAACTGACCTACCTCACCACGCCTACCATGGCTGACCCAATCGCCGGCGACTACACGGCGACTTTTTCAAAGATTACCATATCTACGCTGGAGAATCGCAGTGAAATGGACGGCCAGCACAGCAAATTGGCTATCTAGCTCATGGATCGCGTATGAATCGTTGCGACTGGAGAATCGGAATATTTAGGCGCTCGTGCGCATCGGTAGTCGAGTTTGCGTCGGCCCTTATTTAGATACTTTGATGTTGAGTGTCTGTCTTTTTGTTTGTGGTGAATTAATTTGGTGTGTTTTATTGTTTTGTTTTCTGTAGCGTTAGTATTCTTTTGTAGTTTTTCGTTATTAACAGAAATAATTAACCACTGTTCTCATCTTCTATAAAACATAAAACAATGTAACTATAAGAATGTCATCATCTCATCTATACATATGTATAATAAAATCGTAGAAAAGTCAAAACTGTACATTGAATATTTTTTTAAAAGAATAATTGGGGCGTGATCTAAAAAATGATATCGAAGCCAACATATAGGCTACATATTATCACGCTATCACTACGGGAGGGAGGGGTGTGAATGTTTAATCCTAATGCCCACGTGGACGACTTCGCGAACTACTACTAGATAAAATACTGACTTATAGAATCAATATCTCATCCCTACAATCCTAAGATTTAATTAACAATGCAGCTAAAGAATATTCAAAACAATCGCAGCTCATTACAGGGCACCGATCTCTAATCCGGCGAACAAGGTACGTGCCAATTCCGAACCTAGCAGCACCCACAAGTCGGAATTTTTCAGCACACTAATGAATCAGTCGGGTTAATGCAACATCGGCGACCGTGTACATATTTAAATCAGGTACATGGTTCTTGATTATAGCAGCCGGAGTCAGTTCGTTTTATCTGGATTGTGTAAAGTTCCACAACGGTTATAGCTCCCAGACAATATAGTCGGGAAATGTGCCTCAAGTGGAGGTAAGTTTTTCTTATTTCTAGTTTAATTGTTATTGGGTTTTGTTGAGGACCTTATCTGGAGGAGGTTTAGAATACTGCTGTCGTGTTTCACTTGAGAAACGTTAAGAGTTTCAAAGACAATGTATATCTCGTCTATATTTAGATACAATAGAGTGATTGAAAAACCATGTTCGAATTATGAAACACTGTTAGATAGAAATCTATAATAATTACACGATTTTTTTATTGCGATTATAATCTATAATTTTTTATAAGTAATTTGTTAATTTCCTAAAGAAAATCTTATCTTCCACCTGGCCACATTAGGAGTCAAGAGTGCCAACCTCCTTCAACTTCATTTGCAGTCTGCTCCACGTTAAAATCAATTATGCTTGCGATTGTTTCGTTAGTGGAAGCAAATGTTTTTTGTATCCCCCCTCCACCACCCTCCTTCATCCCCCACTGTCCTCTTTGTATTCAGTGGACGGAATGTCTCGACTGTTTGGTTTTCTTTTGACGAACTTCGTTCCGAATGCATTTTCTTAATTCGTTTGTGATTTTGTGGAAAATTGGACGTTGTCTGCCACTGTGTTGTTCGGGACTTTATGGCGACGAATCAGATGTAAAATGCGATGTTATTTAAAAGTGAATTAGAGATGGGGACTTTATGGTTGTTAGGAAATTGCGGCAGTTTGTTTTGGGTATGCGTTGAACGAAATTGGTGATGACGTCTTATTATGATGAGATTTTTAATAAACAATATTAGTAAACAGAAATAAAAGTCTTGCATTGAGCATACTTCTGATTTGATAAAAGACTTTTTGTCAAAGTTGTTAATACTATATCATATTATATCATACTCCAGTTACTTACTAAAAAAATAATTAAATAATAATCAAAGCAGAATATAATAAAGAAAATCAGTAACTCGTAAGTAACAAGAATGAAAATCATTTGATCAATGCCGAAAAAAAATGTTAATGAAATCCCTCAATGGCTTGAACAAAGCTTACAAAATAATATAAAAGTCAAAGGTAATTTATCCCAGTATAAAAATGCTCAAGTCAGGCTAAGTTTTAATCTGCGACATAACTTCAAATTAAGATTAAATGCAATACTCTCCGTTTGATAAGAGCGCTGTGACTTCGTATCGGCGCGCACCTTAATTGACTAACCCTTTTAGATCTGCGCCAAAGTATTCCCTTTTCAATATTAAAAAACCTTTATTTATGTTAAACGAATACAACTTACATCAATACAGTAAATCACAAGCTTGCAATTCTGTTAAAATTCTTCAATAAAACTGAAAACAATTAGCATTTTTATATATTGAAATTACTACAAACAAATTTATACACTGCACTTAGAACAGTATGAATAAAACCTATTTAGTAAGCGCGGGGCGTTAATTGTTTTTTTTTTGTTTTGTAAAGGCGAGAACACACTATTGTCGCTTGCCAATGTCCAATATCTAGGTACATTAATTATGCAAACGATCTCTCGGAGGTTAAATGGCGATTTTTTAGACTCGTTTTAATGCGACGGCTATACGTGATGGTGGGGTGATGCAGTCTTGTTATTGTCACTATTTATAAATATGTTTTTAAATTGGTCTTATTGCTTTTATTTACTGGATCAATTGGTCGAATGTTAACGGAATTAGGTGTCTTTTTTCAATTATCTCATTTACTTTCTAAGGGAAAAATAAACGGTTATTATTCTAAATTCTAGTCAAGGCTACAGTTTTTCCTATTTATTGATTGACTATACTGAGTTCGTTTCAAGGTAAGACATCAGTTTCAGTGTTATTTTCATAACAAATATTCGACAGCCACGTGTATGATATCTTGATATGTATCATGTATCTTCGTACGTTTAATACGCCAGTCTAACCAAGGAGTATTGGGTTGCCCGGGTAACTGGGTTGAGGAGGTCAGATAGGCAGTCACTCCTTGTAAAACACTGGTACTCAGCTAAATCCAGATAGACTCGAAGCCGACCCCAACATAGTTGGGAAAAGGCTGATGATGACGTTTAATCCAATTTACAACATAAATACTTTCATTTCACACGACCTTTCTATTTTAATAAAAACTGATGTGCCATAAACAACTCGGTTCATCTTAAAAGTAATACAACTATGAATATTGTACAGTGTCGTTAGAAAGACAAGCACACAATATAGCGAAGTGCCAGCATCACGTAGGGTATCGACGGAGCGCTCTAATTAAAAATCGTAAACTTCGACGAACATTATCGAGCATCGGCGGACATTGCCGAACGTTGGCGAACGTCGATAGCCGTAATGTGTGCACACCCTAATTACTTGGACCGTTTGAATTAAAAACTGTGATGTTTTGCTTGGCAGGAGATTGTGTTAGGGATGTTAATTGCAATACTTATTTAGTTTTAAGTTGATTTGCTAACAGGGTGATAAATAACTAGTTACAAGCAAGCTTGCCTTGATGTCTTGTTTGTCATCATTGTTTCTAGGACAGAGATACAGATGAATAATTTTTCGACGATTTTAAGTTTTTTATGCAAATTATTGGATTATAAATTTTCTTTTTGTTACAACTTTTTAAATAGGTAGGTATATATAATTTTATTAAGCTCAATCCTCCGTGTGAGAGGAAGCCTGTACCCAGTAGTGGGACGATAAAAAGACTGATGATGATGATGATGATGATGATATAATTTTATTATTAGTTAATGAAAAAACCTTTTTGTAATTCTTGACGTTCAATAGGTGCTGTTTTACAGCCAAGTTTGAATTTGAATATGATTTTGAGTTTGAAAAAAAAAAATGAATAATTAAGTGATTATATAGAAAAAAACATTCAAAATTGGTATCAAGGAAAATATTATATCTCAGTGACCTATGTACATTTAAAATTGATTAGTAATGTTCTTACTTAGCTTATATGTAAAATTAAAGCAATCGATTACAATCAATAAATCGGTATCGAAAATATTGTGATTAATTACTTTAATCTAATAAGTGATTATACATGTCAAATACATATTGCGACATATTTATTTGCTTGTACCTACTTGTTTAAACCTAGCCAAATTGTTTAGTATTTTTTAAATCCCTATATCAATGGCATTCAAAAGCGCACTCCCGGACTAACTAATAATTTGTAGCTAGCGTTGAACCTTTTTAAAAATATTTTTTCTATCTTTAATATTCATCTTTTATGGACTAGCCCTTTCTTAGATGTTTAATTTTTTTTCGTGGGATATCATGAAATGGCTCCTCCCTATGTGGGTGCAGCTGGAGAAAGTGTCAGACTCTAACTGACTAAAAAACTCAAGTGCCAGGGCTACGGCAACTCTTGCGAACGACCCGCTGCCCCGGCAGAGATGCTAATACCTTACGCGCACATAAGTACCCAAAGTATATCGTTCAACCCCCAACCGCGATTGTCCGACAATGTCCCCATAAAACACAGAAAACACTTACAAACATTAGTAGAAAACACCAAAACTCGCTAACGTACCTGAAAAAAAAAAACAAAACCAAATTAAATATGGCCGGCGTTAATTACACAAACAGACAGACCTCGCCAATTACGCGTGCCCATAAAACGACGACATTAGATCCACTTTAGTACGCAACTGTACCAAAGGGACGTTTCCCTAATCCATTTACGATATAACTGTTATAAATCAAACTTAATATTAGGTACATGTGTTGATAAAGCCCGCCACACGTGCACTCACACTCACATACACATATCCAAGATGGCGCCTCACTTGAGGGAGAAGTGAGATTATCTTTTTAATGTGTGGCCCGGATTATAATGACGAATGCTTATTGTTCTATTTTTTCGTCTCCTTTTTCGCATCGACTTTTTTGGGGTTAAACTCTTTGCGTGCTTGTTTTGGGGTCCATATGGCGCACCTTTTTATGAAGAAAGAAAAATGCTTATTTACAAACACTGAAAAGTGATTTTTCTTTATAAATTTTACAATCTTGTACTCCATTTAGTTTCAAGGCTATCGTGTGCGAAATTTTTATTAACTACGCTAATCAATTTCGAGATATTTCATGATGTATTGGATTGTACTCGTAATTAACATTATTACACGATTTTCCGATTATGATCGTATTTGAGTGTGCACCGAACAATACACTTATCGCCTATAATGACTGTGCTATTTAGATATCCGGGAGTGACAAAAAAAAAGTGATGAATTGAGACTGACAGCAGATATCATCATTATCCTTTGAAATGATAAAGATGATTAATTTAGCGGTGTTCGATAGCACGTGTTGCTATCAGGCTAAGATTCCATTTAATTGATTGCTTCAATTGACGTATTTCTTAGTAGATAATCGCATATGTGACCATTTCAGCGGATAGATAGGAAGAAACAACTGAATATCTGCCTGGGTATTGCCAGAAATTCTTGATTGCATCGTCGGTCACGTATTAATCCTTATCATGTGACAATAAAGCTACAGAAAAGATAAAAGCCTTACTTAATTGGAATCAGTTAATTCAGGAAACAACCAGTACCTATCATTTTCAGTTATATATTTCAAGAAACCGTCTAGGCGAAGTCTGTCGTGAAAATATACCATGAGAGAATGTTTTTTCAATACTTCTTCAATATATTTTAGATTCAGTTAGAGGACTATTTACTTGGCAATTAGTATTATGGCAATCTAGATAATTATAACCAATTATGACATTTTAAGTGCCACGTGATAGTGATTGTAATTCTGTTAATCATGGCATTATAAACAAAAGATAAATATTTCATATATTATCAAGAACACCTATACAAGAAAACCGCGCATCATTGCCAAAAGTTATTACACAGTAGATACCCCTCTCGCCGCGAACACAAGACACAACATACCAACACACACAATCTACAGATGAAGCGCAAATGTGTGCAAGGTGGCATGAAAATGGAATTAAGGGGGGAAAATGCAAAGGAATCAACCGGGCGAGAGCGCGGGGGGCGAAAATGTCCCAGACCGGACACTTTGAACGAATTATGACGGTCATTATTAGAACGTGGACAGAATTAAATTGCCTCCCCCCTTCCCCTACTTCGCCCACTCGGCCCCTTACCTTCCGGCTAAGTATGCCCGCATAATGATACCTGTCCAATACTAGCAACACTTATCTAAGCCGGAGTGGATCTCTATCGCTCGGGATACGATATTTGTTTTTCTCGTTTTTTCTAAGGGATCGTTTTGTGTGAGTGCGTCGAATGAAGTGTCAATAGAGCTAAGTGAAGTGTTTTGAAAAGTTTTCAAAGAAGGTTGAATGGAATGCATCGGTTTTTGGAGATCTATAATATTTCTTATCATTTCTTTGGTCTCAAATTTTTTTACAGCGTTTTTTTTTATTACCTACTGACTCAGTTGTGTTGTTAAGAATCAAAACGTCACGTTCGTAATCTTAATTTCCAGATCCAAGTAAAGTGAATAATATTTACCCATCGCTAATCTGCTCTTAAAAAAATATTTGATCCTTCAACTCATGCGATACAAAACAAACAAACGACAAAAGGATTAGACAGCCTTGTAACTCGCAGCTTAAAGCAATCAAATAAAAGAAATCCACGGAGTTTACAATCAGCGGGCACATCACACGATAACACTTACAGGTCCTACAACTAAAGTAAATTTACAGAAACAAAAGTAAACATTAGGCTAGATTAGTGGACGTTACGCGAACGCAACGATGCAAAGTTAATGCTTGTATCAATAGTTCTGGAGTCGCAATCAGTAGATTTGCAGTAATCTAGGCAAACGCACCGAGTGATAAAGAGTACGGGTGGGCGGTGGGCCAAGCCTGAAGCGAAGGGATACACGACAAGGGCCGAGAAAGACAAGAGACAAACAGCAAGGAAATTCTCGATGCTTTGATTTGAACAGGTTATATCAAATATTTGTATAGACACGTTTCCATATTACATGAGCCAGAAAGTTCACCAAATCAAGCTTCAAAAATCACCACTCTAAAAAAAAACAAAAACCAATTACGTTTCTGATCCTCCCAAACAATTCTCAGACCGTATCATAAAAACTAACTGCTGACAATCAAAACCCCGTAGCAGACTTTCAATCGCGTTCGCTTATGCCTTGCTTCACCCATTATCATGCAATATTGATAGAAGCTCGGTATAAAGCAGCCGAGTTAAGACGGCGGGCACTCTCTGCGTCCCACGTGCCCACTTTATCTCTAAGATATTGTAAATATTAGGTACAATTGTACCCGCAAACAAAGCCTGGATTACTTCTTATAGTTCGTCTGATTGTTGATATTTGCTTTTTTATTGGGTCGTTCAGTTGCTATCTGTTTGAGGAGTGTAATCCGAATTGTTGAACTGATGTCGTTCGTAATGGCTGGCTATGATTGGGGAATAATAAGATGGAGTCTGTGCGCCAAGATATAAGTCTTTTTCAAGTAGCCAATACTCTATGGCTGAGTGGTTTCTAAAGTAAAGCTCATAATATGGTAATCGATATATAAATCAATTGTTATAATCGTTATCTCATTTTATTAGATTAAGGATGAATTAACACATCAAGAAGAAATAAAATAATACGTTTATACTTACCACGTTATCACGCAAAGAGAAATAGATCCCATTTAAAAAACCAAAACGTTAACCCGTGTAGCTAACCTCGGTAAAAGTCATTCGGAATTAACTTCACTAGTACTTAGACCCATATCTCGTAAACCCAAAAATATTACTCAAACACATCAAAAGCGTAATTCCCCAAATAAAACACCAATAACAATAACAAGTCCTGAAAAACAAAACGCCGCATTTTGATAATAACGTAGAACACACACGTAATGCCTAAACACACACAAACACCCATTAACACACACTCTATTACACACATAACATATTTAGGGATGGGAAAGTGAAATTTGCAAGAATATATCGATGGAATATAAACAGGGGGGCGTATATTGACGAGGTCGCAAACACACGGAGCGGAATCAGCAAAGAAAGATTATTAAAACAATGGTTTTGAACTAAATACAGGGACAGAGGGGTTATTACAATATTTGCCGGCATCTCGTTATTTTTAAGTATCCGTACGGCTCCCAAAGTTTGGGGTGGCGGCCTAAAATGTGGGTTAGGTAAAGGAATTTATGATAAAGAGTTTTTGAATGAGGATATTTTGTTTGTAAATAGGATTGTGGAATTTTGCCCGCGTTTGTTTTTGTTTTTACTCAACCTCGAAATGAATGATCCTGAATTATGTTGTTCATTTTGTAGCAGTTACGTACACTTATGCAACATTTTTGCTGTAGTACTAAAAATGTTGCGCAATAATATCTAAACATATTATTGTATGTGTCATCGAAAAAGTCGAAGACATAATAACATATTATACCTATGCTAACAGTTAAAATAGGTAAGTAAAAAAAAATGACACTAACAAAATATTATTTATCAAAGAATAATTTATGAAACCAGTAAAAAAAATACGATAATTTCTCTCAACCCTTCCCCCGCTGAAGTAAAAACGCGTAAACTTTGAGAGCCTGTGGAACGTCATAGCCCAGCGACATAGCGTTGTAAATTATAATGTTTTATGGTTTAATACTGCAGATAAGGCGCGGGAGGGTAAGGAGCCTATTATTAACCGTGTTAACTGGGAACGGGGGGTGGCCTCACCTCGCGGCCGTTTGTACGCTAAGCGACTTTTGGTTGCGACTTTTTATGTGGGAGTGTTGTAACAAAAGTAGTCGGCAGAGAAGTGTTATGCAGCTCGAAATGTTTTTGGTAATCGTACATTTTGTTGATGAAATTTTTATACTGACAGTAAGATGATTGATAGTTTATGTTTTTTTAGAGAGAAGTAATTACTTGAGCAAGTTTAATTATTTCCTTGAAGACCTTAAGACAGTTTCATGAAAACTCGGATTCTGTTTATAAATGTGAGAAACTGTACCTAATTCTTTTCAACACTAAGCAAACTTATTTTATATAAGCATTCCGTAAAACAATATACCTAGTCGAAGTCTCGCCACTAATGCTTTTACCACATTACCAGCAGGGAGTCGGTCGCCCCGTCTGCAGCCGCCCTTAGAATATGATTTTTAACGAGCCATCCCCAAGTATGTAATTGTGTCTGAATGCGTTTCGTAATGATTATTTATGTAGCGTAGAGAGGCGTCTGGATAAATTATTTTTTATTATTTCCATTGCATAGAGGAGTGTTACCACCCTTTGTTGTTGAGAAATTAAAACGGGTGAATTGGGGCTATGTTTTGTTTTGCTGTCGGTAGTTTGTGCCAGTTTTTTTATTAACGTATTTGGTAGTACTATTGACTCAATGAAATCGCACCTGTTTATATTTAATTGTCACTTTATCTTTTGAAGAAAAACATACTACCGTTATCGTAAGCTCAAAGGTATTCGGACTTAAAAGATAAGTACTACACACAATATCCAACTAGGTTCGTAGTACAGTCGCCGTCATTTATGCTCGCTTGAATATAAATTTTCGAATAATAAAAATCCTTTTAATAATGATACAACTGTCACCTGTCTTCGCCTTTCGACGTGTAAATTCTAGGCTTTCATACAGGACTACGTGTCAACCTGAATCAATGGCTATTAAATATTAAATGTGACTGCTGTGAATGGAGGGTTCATTTTCAACGCATCTAAAGCTAAGGACAAAAAATACTAGACATGTCCTTGTTAATTTTATATGAAAGCCGCTAATGTTTTCAGGATTTTATTCATTGTGCATTTTTGTTGTTTGTATATATATATCGAACATATTAAGTGTATTTTTAGAAAGATTTCAAATTATTTTATTGAGTTTGAACGGAAACGACATTCTTATAAAATTATCTTCCGAATCAGTTTATCGGCGTTAACAGAAGCTGTTGAAACTGTCCATAAATATCCCATAAAGTTCTCAACAGTATACAACGTCAACAAACTCTTCACCATAGACAACTTTACTTTATTGACGACCAAATAAATCGAAGCCAAACGACGTCCGACACATATTTTCACACAAAAATCGTGTGCATTTTAAATCAACGAGTTACCGAGTCGCCGGGGCTTGGTATAATGAAATCGTAAATCGGCTCGGTTCCCGTGGATAATAGTGAAATATAAATTGGGCGGTCGCGGTTTGGCGCCGTCGGTCCGTTGGCCGACATTTTTGTGGGATCGCTTCAATCACGCGTTTTATAACGTCAGTGCACGTGTGGCCGACTGTACTCACAACATGTTAAGTTGCTGATACTCGAGGGGTCAGTCGCGCGGTGTGTAGTACGCCTTAGAATTGTTACTATAGAAACACTGTAGTGAAGATACTAAGTGAATCTTATTTGGTACGTGAATACTTATTATTATCATGTTTATGAAAAAAATATAGTAACACGCTGACCATGCTGTATATTTCGTCGTTTTACTGTATGAAAGCTCTTCATGCGTCGGCTTTTTCTAAACTGCACGGCAAACTCGACAACAACTCAATCCACACCAAATTTCATCAGAGCCACACGTCACACACTTTAAACCGCAAAAATTAAAACCTATAAACTTCCACGAACATCGCACTAGATTTATAAACCCTACCAACGCTAACACACTTTCACGTGTCGATGGATCCGCGTAAAAGCCTAAAAAAGAAAAAAAAGTCATTGGGTCCTACATGCATCTTTTTCGCCCGGCTGACAAATGGCTATGAAATGGCCAGGACGGCCCAGCGCGGGACACCGAACGTAAAATCATTCACAAATTGTGATGCCACGGTTAGTTCGGACGCGCCAGTGCAGGGTTAGCGAGGAGGGTAGCCGTGTTTTTTTGGTTTAAAGTGTTGTGTGCTTTTTTGAGGCGGTGATAGTGGCTTCAAACTTTGAAGCTTTTGAGTTTTTGATTGGATTTGTCTTCATCACATTGATAAGAGATTAAAATAGACATACTGTCGTCAAATTGACAAAATGAGGGTCCTTCGTTTATTCTTTAGTGTGGTTTTAACATAAATACGAGTAACAACTTCTGCGTAGGTGTAAAAGCAGAATGTATTTAATCCTAGAAACGAATTGTGAACCTTCACATGTAACGGATACATGTTTGCTCAAATGCTTTTATCTCAAAATAAAGTGCCAATACAACAGCACCACAATGACAGACAGCTAGCTTCACTCAGTCTTTTAAAACCTATTGCCCAACACGGTAACCCTATCACCGCCACTTTTTATCTGAACACCATCAATAAAAAAGTCGGTCCAAAAAAAAAACAGAAAACAAAAGCCGTGACGTCACTAGGTAGGTTTTCGCACCGGCAAACGGCGAGCGTATAAATCAAGCGCTACGCTAGCGTGGAGTCGGCTTCGGCCGAATTGTGGCGTTTTATAGCTTTTTGATTTACACTACCACTATTCGCTACGTATTTTAATGTGCGCTCGATAGTCCGTGTTGCGAGCGACTGTACGTAAATAAAATTCAGAAATCGCTCAATAAAAATCGTCACATATCACTGTCGTAACAACTTGGTGTCGATATCTTCCGGGTTTTACCACCATTTGGCTCAGCACTAGATACATCGCGATTTCGTGCGATTGTTGACGTATTTACGAGCTAAATGACAGATTAACATTCCAATTGCTAAATGCACATGATGTTTAGCAAATTTTGTTTATGACAGACATAAATTTGATCGTCGACTGTTAATAAAATATAACAATAACACGCGGGACACATGTTCGGGAGCGCAGCAGTAAACGCCACTGAACAGCCCCCAGTCAAATTTATAATTCGCAAACGACGTACATATTGCTAATATACGTGTTATTTATTTGATATTGCTCAAATATTAATTTTATTTTCGTTTTATTGTTACGACGATATGTCAATTGTTAGGTTGGAGGTCTAGATGCATTTAAAAATATTTTCTGGCCTTCATAAAGAACCAAGTTTCTTTAATAATTTTAAAACTTAGAGAGTTCAACGGAACAGTTATTAAAAGTACCTGGGTGCGTTTAAATTACTTCACTATGTGTGAGTTTTCGTCGAAATTTTCATTGTTTTTTTTTCAACTTATTATTTAAAGGTGAAAATTCTATTAGTTTAATTCAAGAACTCTCTCCTCCCTATTTCATTCTGAATGACTTTGACGGACACGAGCGCATCATGGTTGATCAACTGGTGTCCCCGGCCCTCCGCTCACTCACTCACTCATTCATCCGTTCGTTCATTCACTGCGACGTCGGTTTCGAGTGATCACCGATCACCTTACGTCGGTTTTATTCGTTCGTAAGCGGAATTTTAAAAAAGGAATGAACGAATGGCCATGTTTTTGGCATTTTTTTTATTGCAGCGTGGTCCAGCTGTAGTTTTCAGTGATTGTTTCTAAGCTTTACATTTCAAATTATTTTCTCTTTTATTCAATATCCGGCTTTAGATTTACGATTTTAGATTACCAGGAACAATATAAAAATTTCAATATCACTATCAAGAATAATTATCAGCAATCAATTAAGTATTAACAACATTAAAAATTCCCCCGAATTTGATAAGAAACGGCGAGTCAGTGTGGTTTTAACTATTATTGATGTTTGTTTACAATCTTTGTAGTTCTAGTATTAGTAGACAGGTGGAAGAACTATTTTCCGGCTTAAGTGACGTATGCGTGCAAAAATGTAGGGTTAGTTAGCGATTATCTTGAAAAAAAAACTGGACCGGTTTTGATTGTAATCAGTTATTGGATAAACCTATTTTTTCAGATTTTATGGTAGGTTAGTTAGTGGGTAGGTACTTTTTTAATCTCCCAAAAAAATATTGAGATTCATCAAGCTACTGCTGTCTGTCAAATTGCCTTAGTAGATTTTAAACTTTATCGCTGAAGCATATGATTCAAAGGAAGAAGAAAAATTCATTGGAAGAAATTGACAGTTTTGGGTAGCTTGATGTGCTGGCGTCCACATAATAATTATGTTATATTTTATCTATTTTTTTATCTATCAATAAAAACATTGGTTGTAAGTGGGGTCCAATGAGAGGAAGACCTTGTCTCCTCGATGAATGACGTTATGAGGCGCGGCGTGACATATTGACGACGTCGCGTCGACGTGTGCCGTTGAAGTGACGACGAATGTCATTGAAGTGACGACTTGTCGTCATTGTGTCGGCGAATTTCGGCTGAATAGGGTGGGGTTATCGTAATGAGATTTATGAAACTATATGCTAAATCGCAGTTTACGTGTTAATATTATTATACTCTTGTATATGCATAAAATAACTTACAGTATAAAACTGCAGAATTTAGTTATGATAAATAATTATTTGTTCTTTATTTTTCAAAAACCGGCTGTGTTGATTTGTGTACAGAATTGAAATAGCACATATTATGTAGATAGTTTTTAATTTATGTTGCAATAAATTTATCTACTCTCTTTGTATACATAATATATCAATGTGTGTTAGGTATACGTAATAATATTAATTTTAGTCAATCAATCAATGCAATATCTGAATCGCACCAGCAGTCAGAGATAACGCGAGATAAATGATTTTGTATTGTATCGGATTAAAATACAAATCAGTGTAAGTACCTACGTTGATCATTTTCTTCTATTAAATTTAATATTAATAAGCAATTTTACCTAAAGAAAATATTACCCAAATAATAAAACATACAGTAAGTACCGCTTACTTGAAAATTTAATTCATATTTAGTCAGATACTAACTACTGTAATACAGTCTGTGAGAATTTTTCCGCTAACTCGAAGTTTAACCGGAGAGTTTAAAGCCTAAACTGTGTTTATTGTTAAAGTAAGCCGGGTTACCCTCGTCGGTATAATAACTTTGGAAAAACTCGTTTTGATAAAAATGTTGAAACAGGTTATAGTGTGCTGGTTTCTCTAACATAAACTTTAAATAGTACTATATAGTACATTAAAAGTTCTATAAGCTGTATAAATAAATACACTTATATATGTGAAAGAAATAGATCCAGCACATCAACCTACCTCAATCTATCAAATTTCTTAAATAGATTTTCAACGGAAGGTTAATATTCGATTGGTAAAATTTGAGATTTTAATGGCGTCTGTACTTTTAAAAACCAAAACTAACATAAACACAATCATCCGAACCACATTGAACCGATCAATAAAAAAAAACTCTCACCACTAAAGCTACATAAAAGCCTATAAACAACACAAAAAGAAAAATATTTAAATAAGAAAAACAATATTAAAGCAATCATACTACCGAATACTCATAAAGACGGCAAGACATAAAGCTTGGCACACACCGACGAGATTGCCGCGGCAAATAATCGACGATCATAAAAAAACGCCTTAACGGTCTGCGAAGTTTCCTATAGCATTCCAGTCACGTCGAACCGAACTGATTGACGGGAGACGTCTGCGCCTTCTAGAAACCCCCACCCACCCTAGGGGTGGCCACCCCACAACTTGACCTGTGATCGGAGCAAGAAACATGTGAAAAATGTCATTAATGCACTCCCGTGGTGCCTTATTGAGTGCCTCGTAGAGGACGCCATGCGTGGCGTTTTGGAAAATTGCGCGTGTGTAGTGCGTTGGGTAAGTAGCTTATATGTTTTAATTAGATTTATTATTTTACTTGTAATGTATATGTAATAGTTTTAAAAAGGTATGTATTTGAAAAATCAACAGTATATTGATGATTTAGTTTATAGTTATTTTGTTGTGAAGACTTCATAAAGCTTTAGGTTAATAATTGTAGAATTATCAATTTTCTGAGTTTAAGGTTGTACAGACGATAACTGGTCATCCTACTCGAATCTGTTAAATTTTACCAATGCAATATTAACCTGCAAGTATTGTGATAAGGTTGTAAATCTATTAAAGAATTTTTACTGCAGACTTAGCATGGTATCCGTAGAAACAAGTATTGTCTACCGGAGATTGGACATAATGACAGAAAAGTGACAGATTGACGTAAGATTTCTTTTGACATTTTTTAAAGTAATTTTTCCATTCTTCGATCGACATAAGGCTACAAGTGATTATATGCGAGTTGACAGGTCACGCCATGCTCGGACAGAAGACATGTTGACATTGACAGAAAGAGCTTTGTCTTTTGTTGACAGAATAGATATAAAATCGCCATGCTAAGCCTGCAGATTGAGGTAGGTTGATGTGCTGGCATCTTTACCTTTTAAATACAGTTACTCCATACATATACGAACATTAGGTAGACTCTTCATTAGATATTTTCATTAAATTTTATTTTGAAACAATAACTCCACTGAAACCTTTATCCATCTGTGCGATATCAACCTCGGAAACAATTCACTGAACGCATATCATGTGACCGGTATTGAGATTTACGGCCACCGATTAGTGGGGTCAAGGTCAAACGATACGTTAACCTGTCGCGTGTTGTGTCAACACAAAGTGATGGACGGAATAAGGGTTGATATTATTGCGGGTCAAAAGTTTTCAGGATTATGCTATGTTAATTAATATTGGGCGAATGTATTACTGTCTGCTTCAGTGATATAATTTACATAGAAGAATTATCACGAGAAAATAAATACTGAAAATTTCCTATAGTGCACATAATATGTTCGCTACTTCTTTGAGCAAATGTTGTCGCATAGGGGAGTATTCGCCCTTGCTCCAACCGTATTACCAGCAACATCTAACTAAGAACATAAAAACTCCAAGGCTACCATCAATACACGCAATAACGCGAAACTCGCAAACAATAGACATTAATAAGACGGGACCAAACGGGTACGGACATAACGGCCGGCCGTGTCCGGGGATGCGCTTATTAAAACATTTTCACCCGGCAATATCTGACGATAGCGCGACGTGTACAATATGTGCCGAGCAAACTCTGCCCGCATGTGACGACCTGTGGGAATCGCTGAGAAAACTTCATTAACTCCGCCGGACGCCACCCGAGGGGGGCGGACTCCCCCACGGTGACGGACGCGACGACCGGACTCCCCCGTCCGCTTATTACGTCGCGAACGTGCCGCAGAATCGAAGAAATGTGACGTAAATACGTGAAGCGTTTGAGAAAGAATCGGCCCGCTGATTGGCCCGGCTTTGTTCGGTTGACCGTTAATTTGATCTGTATCGGAGGGCGCCCACTCATATTTTCTTGGGATTATTATTGATGCGATCGATTCGGTTTGATGGGATGCCGATAGGTTGGTTATTTTCGGCCAGATCTGGTATTGTTGAGAATTTTTGAGAGATCGTGTTGTGGTGACGTTTAATCAGATCATCCGCACGGGTTCGTTGTCAATCGTGCTTACAATTTAACAAACTGTAACTATTACAAAAAGAAACGGCATTTACTTTAAATCTCAACGTTCTTTTTCTGCAATGTAATCGTTTACCTCTGAACTAACACCTGCCTATATATTTTTTCCTCACCCCATATTGACCATGACTTAAGCTACTAGTATTAAAAATTTCTTCAAAAGTCTCCCATAATTTTCCAAATTCAAGTGCTTTAGGCTCAAATTCAAGTTGTTAACTTTAGCATAAATTATCCCATCTGCACAGTATCATCGTATATTAAAACGTCTCCATTAAAAGGTCCCAGTACAAAAATGCACTCAGACGCATCATCCGGACACGTTCCGTTTCTCGGAAGACCACACGCACGCTGCCCGTTGACGTACAAACGCTATAATTGCCAAGTTGCGTTCCTTTTTACGCGAAGAGTGACAAACTGTGAGCTTCGTAATTACGTGTGTTTTAAAGAATTTTGGTGTATGTAGAATGGTAAGTGTCAATCAAGATGAGTGATTGACATTATGAGTCCACGTCGACGGATCGTGTTGCTAAGTGTAACGAGAGGAGTGTTACGGGCTGTTTGTTTGGGGAACTGATTCTTTGGATTACAACATTTTGATAAAGCTTTGGCAGCCTACTACTAAGTGGATTGAGAGTTCTACCTAATTCTACTTAATACTCATTAATATTATCAGATTGCTCGGCTGTAATTCTAGGTCAGCAGGTTAGCAATTGGGCTCAAATTACTGACGGACTAAAAGATTACTAACTAAACGTAGGTACAATTTTACTCCTACGATATTTAACCTTTTTAATTAGGCAAACCAATTAACTTGCATTTGACTCTTTTATCATTTATCGAAGGACCATTTTATATATTGGTCCTTTTGCCTCCAAACCGAGAAAACTCTCGCTGCAGAACTAGTATAGAAAAAATAGCAATTTTTCTGACAGTTGGCAAAAGAAAACATAAGCAAGATGGCCGATGACTGACAGACGGACAGATATAATTATAATATTTTGATGCCAAAGAAAATATTTTTAGTCTTTCCTCTAATCAATCATTTGTTTGTCATTTTTGATAAACGGCATTTCAACAAGTCTTTGCGATATTTTCATCGACGAGAGTTTCAATAAGATTTAAAAGCTTTTTACGTAAGCTAGGAAAAATATATCCCAGATAGTATCCCAGTTTTACTTGAACGAATGAGATATAAACTAGTCACAGGAAAGTAAGTTAATTCAACATATCAACTAACCAAAAAAGCTCGCGTTTAATTTTCATACGAACTTTATTCTTGTAAACATCGATCCACTTACTGGCCACAAATTCATTTTACGTTTGAGCGGTTTTTTTTTTCAAAACAGCTTAAAACATAAGGCAAAGTCCTTTTAATATCATACAGAATATCGCTGAAAATAAAAATACTAAGAGCCGAGACAGATTAACCCTTCAACGTCAAATGTCTTTTTATCCCGCGACAGATGGAGCCAACGTCTCTCTGTCAATCACACGTCAACGGACGGATTTTTGTCCGTCCGTCCGTCAGTCCGTCCATCCGTCGAAACGCGTAACTCGACTCTGGGAATCCGCTTAATCTTTATTGACGGTACGTCTTCTCTTCTTGCCTAAATTCACGCAAATTTCAACTCTACTGTTATAGGGATAAGGATAGCAAGAGTGCAGTTTATTAATTTGTAAAAATATTTCGAACAGTGTTCATTAGTAGCTCGTTTTGCTTTTAAGTAGACAACGTCTGTTATTTTTTTATTGATTGATTTTTTTTACGTCTCTGTTTATGGGTTAAATAATATCTATAGTTCAAATGTCTGTCTGTTTGTATTTAATTTTTATCCTCTGTAGACTGTTTGCCTTGGTTTCACTCGCTGTTTCACCCACTTCTCGAAGGAACTCCTGACCATGGATAAGAAGTCAATAAATTATTCTGATATAGTTTCATCAAAATCCCTTCAATATTTATGCATAAAAGAGTAACAATCATACATACACAGATCCTTACACACTTCGCAATTTTATTATTATCAGTTCGGAGTCAAATAAACTAACATTTCTTTTTCGTTAAACTACATAGTTTTTTTTATTCGCAAATAGATTAATAACTCAAAACAATTCTCGCGAAA
Organism: Heliothis peltigera; assembly: GCA_958496145.1. Taxonomy (NCBI): domain Eukaryota; kingdom Metazoa; phylum Arthropoda; class Insecta; order Lepidoptera; family Noctuidae; genus Heliothis; species Heliothis peltigera. The sequence goes on along the minus strand of OY292326.1, from coordinate 708,838 downwards.
ACTAAACCAAAACAAGCCAAATTCCAAACACAGGCTAATCAACATTTAGGACGTCAAACGGCTACACTCCTAAAATTAATTCATATTGCTAACAGATCAAATTCTAAAGATCTGTCAGTCGAAAGTGCTAACAAAATGTAGGATAGCATTCTAATTCCAGTCTAACGTCTGGGCCATTCGCTTGATCCAGACAAAGACTAGACTTGTATTCCTATATCAAACTTGTGACGTTTTAGGCAAGGATTTGACCAAGACGTTTGCCAGCCTTTGTTAGAAGAAATGATAGGTTGACTCTAAAGTTTGATCTTAGACTTTTGGTTTTGGTGGTTATTGAAATAGTCTTTGAAAATTGTTCTGTTACTAAGATATCAGTCGATAATGCCACTTCTCCTTGTGGAATTATACTCTTTCCAAATTTCGATGTTGTCATTTCGTATTGTGTCTCCATTTTTGTTCGCGATTTTACTAAATCTTATTAGCTTTTAAGAAATATCGAAACTAACAACTTCAGTTTGAAATATTGTACTAGATGCATATACGAGTGTTCTATATGGCCAATTTTGTGTATCTAAAGCCCAAATTGTACAATCAATTCTAGTTTTAAAAACAAGATCTTTCTTCCGAACAAAACTTACCTAACAATATTTTCACAACAAACTCAGCCACCTATTTCCAAAAACCCAAATCACCACACCTGACGGCCATTTCACTGGAAAGCAAACATGCAAGCAACAAAGCAAACAGACAAACATGCGGACACACAACGTGCGCGCGCAGCCTTACGTTTCAACGGCTCATTGTCGAACAAACACTAGTTTTTTGTTCTGTTTTAGATGTTGGAGATGTGTGGATACGCTCAAAATTTTGGTGTGATTGATTTTGATTTTAAATTATTTTTGCTTTAACAAAATATTAAGCAGAATGACATGGGTAACTGGGTTGAAGAGGTCAGATAGGCAGTTGCTCCATGTAACACAAGCTTAACTGAGTACACTTGTACTCAGCTGAATCCGATTAGACTGGAAGCCGACCCCAACATAGTTGGGAATAGGCTCGGGAGATGATGATTAAAGAATGACATGGACTGTCATTTAAGACGTGGAGATAGACAATATGGCTCACTCTGGTCCCCCCCCCCACATATATAAAAGCTTTTAAAATTGACTACATTACAACTTTGAAGGAACTAAAAATGAAAAATCAATCAAAAAAATCTCTAATATTAAAATAAAGTCAAGTCCACAGTATCCCATCAGCGCTCCACTTTTTGCCCCGCGTCCACATCAACTGTATTGATTGATTGATGTTTATTCAACGGGCATTAGTTGCCGTACCTGCTTTATTGATATTAAGACGTATCCCGTCGCAATTATAATATTATTCATCACTATAGCACCTGTGCGGGCACTCAGTCAATCACTCCGGAATCCGGATTGATAAATCATTATTGTATGTATCGGAATTTTTTCGTAATTAATTCCGATTGACGAACGCATTCTAGGGTTATGTCAGATTTGATTGACGAATATTATTGTGTGGGTTGTTTTGTAGATTTAATTTGTGGGAGTGCTTGATAGATATAATTATATACCGGAAGACCTTGAATAAATTGAGATGTATAGAGATCACTTGTAGAATAATCTTGAAGGTTAGAAGGGACATAAACACTTGATCAATTATCTTTTTGATGATAACTCTTTTGCACTACATATGCTCAACTGTTTTATAACTTGCTATGCCTAAGTGTGAACATTCGCTTAAATTAGTAATTATTATTGCAAAAGAGATTTTTTTGTTTGTCTTTCACGCGAAAACAGCCGACCCGACTGAAATCACAATTTAACGTGGAGATATTATGTAGATGCAGGTAACTAAAGTCTACTTTATATCCAATCTTTATATGCAAGATATAGTGCAGGACTCCTTACTTAATAATATATACAGTCAAAGCTAGTAAAAAACCATCACAAACGATAAAACTTCATGAACAAACGAACATAAAAAAACCATCAGGAAGCAAATCCAGCCATCACATTCCATCTCTCAATCGAAACTCCAGTAATTCCACCTGAAGCCGGAATACCGAATCTGGCGTTAACGACTAAGCCGAGATAAAGGCCAAGACACACGGCAGACATGGGTGAGCCTGCCCAAGGTGCCCCGGGAGCAATAACGATGAACCGACTCTAAAGAACTGCAGTCATTTGCATATCGCTGGCTTTATGTTGCAGTATAAATGTTCTAAAACTACTATAAAGTGGTAAGTTTTGAGACTGGATTTTTTGGAGTTGAATATTTGAATTCGGTTTTCTACTTTGGTGTTAGGTTTTTTGATATTATATTGATATCTCTCAGAAATATGAGTGATGCATCTTAGTGTTCTAAGTTTTGTATTAGAGAAAATATATGCTCATGCCCAATATTAAAATTCTACGAAAATAAAGAATTTAATTAAACACTAGTACCGAGTTCTGTTTGATTGCTCTTAATATCGCTGAAAGCTAAAATGTCTGATTGTTTATTCATATCACTTCGTTCATAATAGGCGTCACTCAAACGTCACAAGAATTTAAATTTGACTTCTAGTCTAAATATTGCTTTAAATAAACGTTTATTTTTGTCAAAATTAAAAAAAAATCCCTTCCCACGACACATTTGCCAATATTATCGTTTCTGACACTAATCAAAACGTGGTACGTGACAATAAAGTGAAGCGTACCAAAGGACCAGAAACCCACGCACGGCGAACTTTACATCAATCATACTAAAAATAACATTTAAAACAAACAATTTCAAAATACCCTCCAGGCGAGTCCTTTGTACATTTGACGTTCTTATCGACCGGTTGTCGCGACGCAAAAAGAAGTCATTGACGGGAACGAAACGACGTCTGACGAAAACGGAACTTGAAGACAACATGGAACTGATTGGCGAGGGCGGAACGTGATTTGTACTGTTTTAGCTGGTTACCTATTCCTTGTAATTATGAATGTGTTTTTGTTATATTTGTGGAAAGGTTTAGGTGTAGGTGAGAGTATTAAGTACCAAAAAATCAATCAAGCATTCTGTGACGTTTTAAATAGTTTTATTAATAAATAACCGCTTCACTAGAGCATCAAACGAAAGCGTAAAATTCATAACAGACTTTCAACAAAAAATACTAAAAATAAAAGCAAAACTATTGCAACACCGGTAATAACAGAAAAAAATATCCCAATCGGTTGGCAACTCAAAAAATTACCCGCTTCCTGTTTTGAATTTGGAACGACAGTAATTGATTGAGTGACGCAATCAATTAAATTGGTTTAGCGCTTGATTGATGCGCAGGCGACGGGTTGACTCGTTGACTGTTTCTTTTTTTGTATTTTTTATACAAAGTGTTGTATAAAAAAAGGTTTACTATTATTATTGATTTGCATCGCGTGATTTTTCTGCTTTGCTTCAGGCAAACTAGTTGTTTAGGATGGTTTTCCCCTTATTCTTAAGGAACTTCTTCGCGCTCCTGGACAACATTAGTCTATAGCCACATATAAAGGTCTCATCGTCTCACGTATGATTTTTTAACTGTCCACATTTATCATCTTAATTGTGTTAAAGAATTGTAATGAAATTAAGTGCACATTTAACAAATTATATAGATCTTTAGGTGAATACAAATTTTGAGACAATACCTTTCAATTTTGATAAACGAAACGCAGTTAATAAATTACCAGCCATTGTCTTAAAATACTATACGTCTACGAAGAAAAATATCTTCAGGCTTCAATATCAGTACTGCCATGTCCCACAAATTAAGAAGCGTGAAAATACGACAAAAATGCGCTATATAGACGCCGCCAAACGGAATACTCTATCATTCGGCTTTCGATAAGCATCGGCTTTGTTCGTAACTTGCATTTTATAATTTGCACTCAAGCATGTACACGGGCGGTGTAGGGTTGGCAATTTTATTTTATGTAAATTAATTTAGATTTTTTTTCGGATTTTTTTATTAGATAGTTTAGTGTGTGTATATTTGTTGCTGTTGTCGCGCAAATAAGTTTGCATTAAATTGTGCATATTTTTTTATAGTGTAGGTATGTATCAGGTCAAAAGGGTCTGGATATTTTTTTTTTTTCATTTAATATTGTATCTCAAATTATTAAATAACCTTTTATTTACCTTTCAATTAATTATTTATTTATTAATACGGGCTTAATTTTAAAAGAGAAATACCTTACTTTTTTTTTCATTTTTTTACACTCATAGTTTGCTATTACGAGAAAATTCTCATTGAAAAGTTCATGTTAAAATTAAAATTTTATCTACCAGTACCTACGAGCCCTAGCAGGTGAGGCGGCCATCAATCAGCGGACTGCTCGGGGCAGGATTCGAGTCCGAGTTGTGTAGATCTGCGCGATAACGTGCGCCGTGTATGATGCGATTTCAGCCGAGATGAGATTATGCGAGGTCAACTCACGTTAGATAACAAAGTGAGGTCCTGTGAGAATTGTAATTGTTTAATAGAAATTGTTTTAAATTGTCATGGTTCAATAAAAATCATAATTTATGAAAACAACACCATCGATTTTAATTATCATAATCTACTTCTACGAGTATACTCTAAAGTGATGAAGAAATAAGTGAAACAATCGCTTTTTAAAATAACTTACTGGATTTGCTGTCATTTGGGTTGCTATGGAAGGTTTTGATAGTAGACGCTTACCTGGAACAATAAACAAAAATTAGTAAGACTTAAGCAAGCAATGGGTTCAAATATGCATTGTATTAGTTAAGTATGGGCCGTTACATATATACATAGGACTATTTATTGCATAACAGTCAAACAAAAGTGTCCTAAATATGCGCCAAGAAAATACAAGAGTTGACATTCTTAAACAAAACAAACTAGAATTAGATCTAGCCTCAAAACAACAGTTACAAATATAGCATAAACACAAAACTGCAATAATAATTGCAGAACGCTCGCACCGCGCATGCGTCGACGCCCTTAATCAGAATCCAGCGCGCGCGCACATCGCGTCAGATTACACTGTAGATCCGTGACGTTTGAGGGTGGTGCTGCCATAAAGTTAGAATAGCGAAAAGATGAAGGAATGTAAGAATAATGAAGGATAGATAAAGTGAGTTTAAGCAAGAAATTAATGACAGCCTTATTAAGGAACCATTATATCGATAGTAAATGTTAATGACGTTTTTATAAAAATGCCAAAAGACACCAAAGAGATTTTTTTCGAAAATAATAAATATTAATAAACTACCACAGAATCAAGAAATATACCAATTCCAAAAACCTTAAAAAGTGACCGCTTCAAAATGATAAATTAATAAAAAACCCTGTCATCAGTAACTTACACATTTTTTTACATATTATTTTTCTTAATCTCTTGAAAGACACATCTCACAAAATATTTTGCACTAACCCGCTATCGCTCCGCTTATCACTATAGTCCATCCCACTAGGTGCAACGGCCCACCTGCGCAACAAATCAGGAAGTGTTACCCTGTCACAATAGTTACGGACAGGCCCATCACTTTATATAACTAACGTGTTTGATGCTGTTTGTTGCACCAAGCAATGCGAGGTGGCAGCCTCGCGGAGGAGATATCACAAGGCGAAGTTATAGATCATGTTAAATTTAGCTTTGAGAATATTTCTGGTTTTTATGCAAATTAGTGCTGGTTTAATCACCAAAGAAAGGTCGTATGGGCATGTCATGAGAAGATGTGAAACGAATGCTACAAAAACTGGATGAATAGAGAGGGAGGGTTAGACAGAAGAAAATATTGACAAAATATGACATGCATAAGAAGGTTGTGAAGTTAGTATAACTGCTGACAGAGAAGCTGAGAGACAAGCCTGCATTGCTCATTCATACTGTAGAATGTAATTTCTTTTTAAGTCTGGACTCTAAAAGAGACTATGACCCTTGATTTTGTTTCGGCGTTTCTTCTCAAGGTAGTCAGTTAGGAAATGCCGACATCATCACGTTTTTATAAAAAAAATGTCTTGACGTGTAAAAGTGTTGATTTAAACCTATTTTCAAAATAAATAACGTAAGAATGGAAGCGAGGACATATTTTGTTTTTGTTTTTTAATTTTGATATTGGCAACTCGAAGTTCAGCCTAGGAGGCTGTTTACTTCTTAACCGGACAGGGCAAAGCGAGGATATATTGTGTCACTCTCAAATAACTCGAGCCTGGAAACGAAGAAGAAGACATCGAAGTTAAACGTAAGGTATTAGGGGAAGCTATCATAAACTTTAACAAGATAAAACCTATCTACAATACATTTATTTAGTAAACAAAACAAACATACAACTGACAAAATCAGTAAGTAATATAGTTATTAATATAAAATCTATTCCGCTGCATGGCGAGCGTTCGATCAGCCGTCACTTCAAAACAACGAGTGACAGCTCATGTGTTGTGAAATTCGCTTTGTTTGCTATTTTCAAAATGTTGTTTTTATTTTTTGGGAAATATTTTTTTTCTGGTTGTCGATTTAGAAATTGTATTTTTGAAAATAAATATTTTTTTCATACTATTTAGGTATCATTTGTGTTGGTGTATATTGAGTACGTGGGGATCTCTGTTTATAACATATTTTATTATAATGTATCTATACTAATACATATTATAAAGCTGAAGAGTTTGTTTGTTTGTTTGTTTGAACGCGCTAATCTCAGGAACTACTGGTGCGATTTGAAAAATTCTTTCAGTGTTAGATAGCCCATTTATCGAGGAAGGCTATAGGCTATATACCATGACGCTAAGATACACGGGAGCGGAGCAGTAACCAAAGATGCGGGTGAAACCGCTGGCTAGTATTCAAATATTTGTTGTAATATATTGTCCTAAATTAAATGGTTTCTCACGCAAAACCATTGCGTTTAAGTGCCCTTTCAATTATTTTAACACTTGAAACAATTTTCACATAAATCAATACGACACACAGTTCAAAGTCTTGAAAAATTTACTCAATCGTTATCGGACCATCAATTGATTCTACATCCATCAAAATTACAATGACAATAACTAAACATTCATACAAACAGTGGAATGGCAATGACATGTCGATTGATTCATTCAATCAACCAATTGATTGATTGATTGACATGTGACGTGTGTCAATGCTGTGCTCATTGATCAATCAATGATAGCTAGATAGGACGCTAGCAGCGGAGGGTTAATTTTTGAGTAATGAGGACAATGTTTTGTTTTCATTTCGTTTGTTTATACTTGTTTTTTCTATACTTTATTACTTTTAAATATTTAATATATTACTTGTTTCCTGCGGTGTCACCCGCGTAATGGGAGAAGCATTTCCCGCAATCGGGTAAAAGTAAGCCTAAGTCCCTTCTCAAACTCTAAAGACATCTGTGTACTAAACATTTGACAGAGAGGTAACATTTCTATCGCATTTATATTAAAACTAAAAGATAAAACGTAATCAAATAATATCAGCCTTATGATCATACGATACAGTATCATAATATCAAGATTTCAAATAAAAATCCCATATAATATGATTAAACCGAGAAGACTCTAAAATAGAAAATGAACGACAACCAGTCTCCTAAAATCCCTTCTTTAAGTCTAAAAATTATGGACCACCACATATTTTATTACTAGCACACAGCATACAGAACTTTCGCGGCCGAGAATCGAACCCGTACCCACCTACAACACTTGTTTACAACGAGACCGTAGCGATATATTCAGAATCAAATTGTCGACCGATCATCGTGTCCGACTCCCACGCTAGCAAAGTTAACTACACACGTATCAAAGAAAACTCATCCTTATGTTGATAAATATAAGGTTTACACTAACTGCATATAATAGTTGGTAATCTTCTTGAGTAATTTGCGTCCTTTTAGTGCCTTATGTATTACCAGTATTTTGGTGTCGATCTTGAGATAAATTTTGATAATTTATAGCGTATGCATTTCATTCCCTATTCATTACAGGCCTGTTTACCATAAAATGTGTTAATATACATGGAAGGCTTTCTCTGTTATTTATGAAGCTTCGAAACGTGGGTAAAGACATCATTATCAGCTACGAAGTATTATGGACATGGTTAAAAGCCTTGTAAACAAAAATATTGATAGATTTAACTGTTGTCAAGCCAAAATTTTTCAAGTCCCTTGGGTCGGCAATCCGACACGACCGGGGAGAGATCAGGTCCGACTTTTACGTGCTCTCCGATGTATCAATCACAGGTGTATCAATCACCATCTTCCAAACTCCGGGTTGCTTTCTGAAAGCCTCTTAAAACCCACAAAGCGTTTTTTGTCCGAACGGGAATTGAAGCCCAGATCCCGTGCACAGCAGTCGCGCTATGTGACTATTCATATTATAACACTACTAATGAAGACAATAAAGCTACTGTCTACCTCAAATCAAGCATTAATATCAGTACAACAGTTAGGTATATCGGAACGGAAAATATGAGCAAAAATTATACGTTTACGTTAGTGACGGGTGAGACGAGCCCCGACTGATTGCCTGTCCGTCGGTCCGTCCGTCCGACGGACGTATTAACGTTGCGTGCAAGCGTTGATTTTGTTTTTGTTTGATATTAATAATAAATAGGGACCGTGTGTTTGCGCACTTAGTTTTATGCACTATTTAATGATAAGCTTCATCCACCTTCAGATTAGTACATACTCCTGGGATACAGCTCTCCTTTGGGGTTCATCAAGATGTATTGATTGAATGAAAATGACATTTCAAATCACGGCACTGCACGCGTTATATTCAAGATATTCTCAGTAAGGACATATCCTTTGCCAAGCCTTTTTCTAACTCTGTTGGGAGCTTCAAGCCTAAACAGATGCAGCTGAGTACTAGTGTTTTATATGGAGTGACTGCCTGTTTGATTTCCTCAACTTATTTACCTGGGCATCCCAATAGACCCACATAGACTTTCTGACTTCTGACCTGTAACGCCGGTCGAAGATGTCCAAATGACAGCCGGGACCCTACCAATTTAACGTGCCTTCGTCAATACGGTGAAAATCGACATGAAAAATTGCTCATCCATCCACGGACCGACTGCGCCAAGCATTGCTTAACATTATGACTGTGCGTGGCTATTACTTAGCCACGAGCACTTACTCAAGTTTTTGTATTAAAAGATCGCAGTATTACCAATGCAGAAACTTAAATGACAAAAAATACCCATCACATCACTCACACAGATATAAAGAATTGTCCACTATTTATTTACAACTTACAAACATAACCATATATTTAATTTTAATCCTGTGTGCACATTGCTCTCAGTGGCGATTAATAAATTATAATAACACCGTCGCGCCGGATGTACCCCGCGCCATCCATCAAGCGTCAAGCTCGCATCACTAATTACAAACACCTCACAAACCGTATTAAAACGATCCAACGTATATTTTAATTTATAATAATAACATGTGCAATATTCTTTACAAGGACTCCGGTAGTAAACGCGGAATCATATCAATGGAAACGCGAGCGTAAACGTTCGTCATAGAGCTATATATCGCGCAGAGGCGGCGCGTCGCTTGCCGCGCTTCGCCGTGCGGCGCCCATCTCGCCGCGCGCATTAAGTCTGCAGTCACTCTCAATCACTCAAGCTGTCCGGCCGTCAGTCATAAGCAAGACGAACGGGGGAACGTCGGTGGCCTCCTTTGAACCCCCTTCTCCCTGTAGGTGAAAAGGGGGGATGGTCAGCTCTTGAAGACAATTTACTGTACAAGTCGAGTTCGCCGTCCGGGATTCGTGCGCTGATGAAATTTATTTGGAGCAACTTGTGTTGCAGTTTCCTTCTGTTATGGGATTTCCATAGCGACCGTTGGAACTTATATTTTTATGGACTTTTGTGCGGGGAAATGGGAATGTATGTTTTCCAGTTCTGTTATGTATGAACACAGTTTGTGATTTTTATAAAACTGTGTAACTTCTATTTGTATTCCAAAGACGGCTACGGCTAATAGAATTTTTTATCGTTCTCTTTTATCTCGGATAACATTGTACCAAAACTTTCCGAAAGTATACTGACATTGGTAATACTCAGTAACATACATGATGTTTTCAGAGTAGTACATTGAACTACAAGACGGACAATTTGAACGTAGCATATTGTGTAGCGCACACAAAATAATCCAGTTTCTCTCTTTCAATGCATCTCCGAAACCTGTCGACGACACTGGCTCTGGCTATCCTGCAGCCATCGATCGTCCAAATTAACACAACACACGACTAAACTACAAAACATTAGCTCAGAAAAAACTCAACAAAGCGGGGCCGGTCTCAAACGGTGAGTTAACATCATTATCGGCGTTGGACGCGGGTGGTGGGGTGAGTAGGGCGAGGGAGGGGGCCGCGGGTGGAGGGGGCGACACACGTCGCTCAGATGTCGCGCGCAGACGGACGTCTTTGTCGACCGAAGCTTTATTTACTCTTCGCGTGGACTCGCGACGACTAGAAGTGACAGCGTTTGAAAATATTTTTTTTTCTTAGTCTGACCTCTTCTTAATTAGGACGACTGTAAGAACTGAATGGCTCGAGTGTTTCAGTTGAGTTTTACAACACTCTTCTTAATTAGTCGAGATTTTTATTTATAATTAAAATGAGCACTTGAGCGGTCATTTTGGAAAAAAAAACAATTTCTATTATAACCAAAACAAAAGTCACACTCTCTCGTTGAGCATAATCTAGCTTAAAACTGAAAGAATTCCTTTCAGTTAGAATTTTGGCTTATCAATGACCAAAAATATTGAGCAGGTATCCCAAACGTGAACTACTAAGGAACACAAGTGCGTATACGTAGGTAACAAAATTCCGCGAAACACTGTCGCTTCTACAAATTACATCTATGTATACAGTGTTGATTCAATCAAACTTGACAGCACAAAGTCGATGTGGGTTGGACAGTCTACTGATGATCGATATTTCCACCCCCTCGTGTAAATAGCGTTATGAATAACTGGCTAATGCAGGTCCACAAACAGCCTTCACAAATACTAGTTACGTTTTTGTTGGCGGCTATTTGTTTTGGGTAACGTAATTGTGCCTTATAGTGTGTGTGCTAGCTTTGTTGTAATGTGCTGACTGTTGGCGCGTTGTTTAGGTTTTGTGCGCAAATAAAATAGCAATAATATCCCAAAGTTTTGTTATTTGATGAGATTGCTTTGCAAAATTATAAAGTTTCAATAAAAAAAGCAGTAAATTAACTAGCTATGTTCATAAAAAATCATATTAAGAATTTACTCAACATACAAAATGAAATAAATTCTCTCATACCAAAACCTACGTATATCTCCGGAGCCTGCATGACTGCACTCAATCACACCCAAGACGCACCTCCTCAACCCTCTCCTACTTAATTGACGTTCCACTCCATCAAAACAACCTTAAACATTTTAACAAAAGCAAACAGAACAACGAAATCCAACCTTAAGACAATAGCATTAACATTCAATACGACTGCACGAAAAAATTGCAGAAAATTTGCATTGTGCTGCAAATAATTTTGCTGGGGAAATAAGCAATTATGAACTTTATTACTGTAGTAATAGGAGTATTTGCAGGTGAAATGGTAACAAGTTTATGGTGAGATGTGCAGCTGTCATCAGGAAATCATACGTCACTGTTGAAGTGTCAAAGAAAAGATGCTCTTTGTAGGAGAATGTGGGAAACGAGGCATCGCGTGAGGTCAACGTGGCAATGGACCTTTGTGATTATTAAATCGTGTTTTTATAACATAAGCTATAATGGTATTAATCTTTTAAGTCTTTAAATTATGTGACATTGGGATATGTTATAAATTATTGATTTTGTTTTTTGCAAATCGTGATAGATGCATAATTTGTTACGCTAAATTTAATCCTTCTTGCAGTTTTAATGGAAATGAATATTTTAATTCTGTTGTAGATACAGTTTTTTGAATGGGTCATATATCTATATTCCTCTTTTAAACTTCTTTAGATGTTGCTAATGAAAGCACTAAAGGTCGCCATTAAATGACATAAAACTTGTATAACTAACTTTCTACCCGTAAAATGTTCTCAAAAGTCTACCAAATCCGATGCACCGACAGACAAGCTGAATGTCGCGCGACGAAAATACTCAGCGATGTTTGACAAATAGCTAACAGATGTCGCTTCACAAGTGGGGGGTCTACGCGACTTTTTTTCGTCGCGGCTCGCGCCTCTGAACACTTGGCGGGCAACATTCGGCGATTGTTTCCAAACTTGAAACACAAGTTGCCTTATTGTGAATGGTCGTGGAAAACTCCTAATAAGATCGCGTTGTTGGTGATACCGCTTAGATATTTCTTTTTGTCTGGGAATTGGTTGAGTTTCGAGCAGTGGATGTCTTGTCTAGTTGGTTGTAGTTCTAGGATTAAGTGCTACTGTGTACTGTTTAATGATTAGAGTATATGTATGTACTAAGTTGCTGCTGCAATTTTATGGGCATCGTCGGGAGCTACGATGTGCCATTTAAATTCAGACAATCGTGCTTCTGTCTTCTAAGAGCAACTTATCTAGACCAAGGATAATATTTTCACACGTTACGTGTACCAATTCAAATCTCTATAAAAAATCAGGACATATCAATATGAATTTCATCACTGTTCATAATTATAACTTATTACTAACAACAAACATTATTCAAAACAATTCAAAATTACACAAATCGCCCGCAAACAACATAAATCGCTTTAATACGAAACCGCGCGGAATCAATCTATCAATCAATAAATCGCGCTAAAGATTGAGATATTCCACTCGGGGGGAGCAGACGGCCCCCCTAACGGGTGAAATGGGTGTAAGGGGGAGTGGGGGGGGGTCTGTTTACCGCGCCGTGACGGATATATCCCTCGTAGACACCCGTCAATCATTCACGATATGATGAGAATTAATATTTCACGAAGATGTTACGGCGGCCGATGAGTCTTGGTATTTAAATGTGAGGCTATAAGGACCGGTATGCCTTGCCTCATTTATTGATGGTGATGTATTATTTCAGAGTCCTTAAAAAAGCACTGTGCATTTTCCGTAAGTGTTTCGCAAAAAATCAGGGTTGCTCAAATAGTTACGTAACGAGATCGGCAGATTCGACTTCCTAACTTAGAAGATATTGATGATGGTCAGGGTACTTATAATACTTATTGTATTTACTTTTTAAGGGACTCTTCCTTACTTATGTACAGACACCAGCACATCACGCTACTGCAATCTGTCTAATTTTTCTGAATAGATTTTCAACTTTTTCGCTGAAGCGTATGGTTCCAAGTTGATTGAGAAAATTTGACAGTTTTGAGTAGCTACATGTGCTAGCGTCTGAACATTTGCACAGTTCTAAAACGTAGACTAGATATTTTTGCACACATTATAAGCAACGTCTCTCAGAACAGATTTATACCTTTAAACTTTAAGAATACCTTTCTAATAAGGCACTATGGAGATTACTACAGCTTCAAGCGGTTAAGATAGGTCAGGGATGACAATGATAACCAGACACCTGTAAAACATTATATTATTAGCTTTTGCGCGTTTTCTCCCACGTACCAAGCAAACTTTTTGTAACTCGAGGATAAATAGTAGCTTATCTCCGTCTCGAGGGTCCTTTATGACCTTTTCAAACTTCATCTCAATCGGTGCAGCTATTTTAGCGTGATTACTTAACATCATACACACTAAGCGACTGACGACCCCGATGACACAATGGTTACCACGCCGGACTGCCGTGCTAAGGGTCCCGGGTTCGATTCTCGGCACGGTCGACATTTGTGTGATGAGCATGCTTGTTGGCCATGGTCTGGGTGGTGTCCCGATATAATTATAAAATTATAAGTTCGTAATTATAAAACGTCAAGACTACAAATAACATAGCCAATAGGTACCTACTACACGATCCGACATTTCTCACATTCAATCAGAAACATTTCTAAACTATATTTTTCAGTAAAAAGTTGAACAAAATTACATCAGAAACTTGTACTAGAAAAGTGTAAACAGCTACGAAATCAATCAAGTCGGACTTGGGGGCCGCAGGTTGGGAGGTAGGGGGTCTGGGGTGTCGTGGGACCCCTTGACCCGTGCAGTCGACGGCTGACGGCTGACTGATGTCTTTCATGAGACATTGTTGCAACTGCTTAGTAAGTTTAGACGAAAATGTTGGTGTAAGAAGGTTAATATCGATTTTTGTTTAGTGAGTTTGTGATTTTTCGGTAAAGTTAGAATGTTAAAGTTGTGTGCTGGCTTGGACTACCATTAATTAGATAAAAATATATAAAAAATCATTTACTTTAAGTAAGCTGAAAATCAACAATTTTTGAAGGTAAATTTTACCTAAAACTGTCCGCAAAAACGCCCGTTCTTGACTACTTCCGATGTGTTATCGCTGGAAAGAAGAAATGTGGAAGAAACTGCCAAACAACACATTTAGATATCATAGGGCTTTTAAAAAAAATCAGGCGACGAATATATCTTGTGTTACCTAAAATAATTTAATTCATCTCATGCAAAACTCGTAGCACTTTTAAAGGCAGAGATCTCTAGAATTAATTATCATTATTAATTTAGTTCCATAAAATCCTTAAAAAAAAAACCTTAACCATGATGTTTATCCAAAAATATTACCTTGAAAATTGAATAACCATACTTTCCGATACCACCTTTCATAAAACCCAAAAAAAAAAATGCATAATTATTCTATATAACATACAAGCTCCTTGCATAACCTTAAATACTCATAAACTTATAATGACAACAATATATCAAAGTTATTCGGGCCAATAAAACGAGCGGTACCAAGACATTTATTGCCATATTTAAAAATAAAACCGTATCAATCAGTTATTATGTTAACTGCCTTGAGTTTGTAATAAAACTTTCCTTTGCACTGACGTGTTGATTTAAAGGAAAATAGATGTCATAGATTATGCTGCAGAATCGACAAGGATCATAATTGTACCTATATTTCTTAATAAAAAAATAAAAACTGAATTTTCTCCTAGAGTTTTGATAATAAAATCAGGAAAGAATAAGTGATTTGTATAGCCAGCACATCAAGCTACAAGAAAGTGTACATTTTTCGCAATCAACTTTGAATCATATACTTCAGTGATAAAGTTGAAAATCTATTATAGAACTTTGACAGATTCTAGTAGCTTAATATGCTGGCGTCTGACATACTGTTCAAAATTCCAAAAGGAATTGCGTATTAAACACTCTTTCAATTATTATATTGAGCTAAATGTTCAAACGCCAGCACATCAAGCTACTTATATCCGTAAAATTTCCTTAACACATTTTCAACTTTATCCCTGAACCACAAGGTTCAAAATTCATTGGGAAAATTGGACAGTTTCCGTTTGCCTGATGCGATGACGTCTGTACATTATAAAAAATAAAACAAAAATCCAATTTAGAATGCTATGAGACCAAACTGTGAGCGCCCTACTTCAGTTTCGATAAACTACATCAAATTAGCATATCGTTGAAATTAAAACGTTTCTACTCGCAGTTATAAATCAAGGGTAATCACTTCATCGCTGGCCGTATACTTGCCTAATAACAGCTCACAAATAGCCATATGTATCGTAAATACGTCTATTATTTCTTGCTAGTTGTAGCACCTGGCTTCACTTGTAGTTTGTTGGACAGGTGTTGTTCAGTCGATGTTGGTCAATTTATTATTTCATTGTTCATTGATTGCATCAGGATATAAAATATGCTCTAGCTAGATCATGTTATGCGGTATATTTTTTAGCAGTCAAGTCAAATTTAGTTCTTTAAATAAGGGTTACAAATACCAAGTTAAAACACCCTTTGGTTTAAGTAAGGTAATTTATGTTATTTTTCAAGTTATTATTATTCACGTTCCTATTAGTAGCAAAAAAATAAAAATATACTTTGTCTTTTCTTATATCGTAGGTAAATATTCGCCGTCTCGGTGAAAAATGTATATCAATCAATTGTCTTGTCTACAATTCTTAGTCTGTGTTATTTTGGTATTGATTGGCCGACTGCACTTGACATAATTTGTAAGTGTGACTGTCAAAGGACATTCAGTTTTAGGATATGATTGTTAATAATGTGCAATTTACATCATTTATTTATAATATTTTGCATGTAGATATGTCCATTACATAGGTATTAAAAATTATATTAATTTATTTTTCGTAGTCGTTAGTGAAATAAATAAATAGAATTATCTAATACGAAAACGTATTTTACTAAACACATTCAATGTACAAGATAACAAATAAATATTATAATAGACATAAAACATAGAAAAGTGCATAAAATGTGGGATTTTCATAATCACACTACACACTTGTACCAGAGACGTGATTTTGACGAAAATTATCTGAAACATCAGAATAACATGTAGGCAACTCCGAACGCGTCTGAAACCAGTTATGAAATAATAAGATGCAGACAAAATGCATGTGAAAGTGTTAACTAATTTTAGCGCAAGTGCATCTTGCATAACTTCTGAATCAGACTTCAAAAATAACTAGACCGCGCCATTTTAAATATGTGTTTAACACAACATTAACCCGTGAACATTCGAATAAGCACAGACAGTCGCCCCTGACACGTCTCTCAATTAATACCCGCTACATGTCAATTAAAACCAAAATCTGTCAATCATTGTATAGACAGGACATAGAGTAAAAAATATCAGAAGGGACAGTTGAAAAAATCGGATGTTCCGCCTAGTAGAAGATGAAGTAGGTAAGTGTAATTATATATTTTTGTGTCAAAATAAAAGTCTATTTTTTAAATAAAATACATTAATTATATGCATTGGACACTGGAAATCCTCTTTTATGTAACTGAGTTATATTTTTTTAAACTGATTTCCAAAAAAATCTTCCCTATAGTTTTTTGTTTCACAAAAAATATTTTTTCTTGAATTATATGACTTAATATCTAAGAATTTTGGATAAAGAAATTTGTTTGTCAAACGTCAAGTCAAACGTTAGTTTAAGATAACACCACTGCTAAGTATATGAACAGCTAAATAATATCTAAACACGAACAACAGCACCTTCTACGACGTACCCACTCTATGGCCAGACAGACAGACGTCAGGACTTATCATATTAATCAATCAACCACACGATTCATTATTAATTAAGCATTTTTGTTTGGTGTTTTTTTTTAACCTTGTTTAAATACGTGGGACTGAGAATGACGAAGCTTACCTGACGAAAATAATACAATATTATTATACCACATGACAATATAATTTAATTAAAAAGTATGTTGGCAACAATAATAATAGATTATCTATTGCAAAGTTGTGGTTAAGCGAAGATTTCAAGTTATTGACCTATTTTAATATTCTAGCTGTATAATTATTCATTGATTGCAATTTATCATAGAAAGAAAGTTATCAATCAGAAAGGCTTTTTCAAATTGGTCCATTGTTTAACATATACATAGGTAAATATAGGTATATACAGACACCAGCAGGGAACTACCCAAATCTGTAAAATTTTACCAATAGAACATTCGACCATCCGGTATTGTGATAAGGTTGAATATCTATTTAAGAAATTTGACAGATTGAGGTAGGTTGACGTGCTGATGTCTTTGATTTCCTCAAATTAAAGATAAAAGAGATAAAAAGTTATGCCATATTGCCTGATATTCAGGAAGACTTTAGGCTACTTTTTAACCGCATGTGCGGAGTTGTTCCCACGTGCCGTGGGCAAAAAAACTAGCAAAAGTTAGTCTGAAAATAAACAACACCTTCGTGTCAAAAAGAAGCTGAAACCTTTCGAAAAATTTTAATCTGTAAGGGATATTGATGGATGATAGCCAAGCTCTCAATTTGTAGGTACCCTAATTTGAGCCCTATTATAAACTGTGTGCAAGAATTCGACTCAGTTCACTAGTAAACGTCCAGACATCTGCATTCATGTTCATGAAAGGTTCCAAATTATTATGTAACTCAACGACTGTCCAACTTGAATTGAGCTGCTGAGCAACAATGGTAGCCGCTACTGACAGCCTGTCCATCCACTGCACTGTACAAGATACCTTCTTATTTTCATCACGTAACTACTGACTACAGATTATTTAGAAGTTCATACTAAAAAGAAAATTATATAAATGGAAGCAATATTTACTTTTTTGCAATCCACTTTCATTACCAACCCCTTTCAAAAGAACTAATAAAATTCACAATAAACAAAACGTCTAATACAATAAATAAGACATAACATACGAAAAATATCAATGTAGTAAAAGAAAATTTTACCAACTACCCGACACGGGCGGCCGATAAAAAATAATGCCATTTACACCGTCCGACACCGTGGCGGATTCGACTTATAGTCACTTGCCCCGCTTCGTTATTGCCCTAACAAAATGGCCTATGTTCTATCTCCCTCGCACTCACGGCGAGCCCATATAGAACAATGCGGGCGTAGTAAAATTTTATTGGAAGCACACGTGGGCTACATCCCGGGCCGGCCTGCATAATGCAGAAGCACGTTAGCTAAAAAGAAAGATAACTGCATATTTATACAATCGGTACGCGATATTTCGCTGCGACCGTCACTGTAAAGTGTGGAAACGTATTGTATCTGCGCCAGACTAGTCTGTTCCTGAATTTATGTGTTTTGTTAGACGTTACATGAGCGAAGTTTGATGAAATTTGTCTGAAAACTGCTGTTGCTTCAGAGAATTATAGGTGCTAAATGAAAGAGCTTCACGTTAGCAATGTAGCATTAGAAGAACTTGGGAACAGTTAAAATGCCTCAACTTACAAACTTAGTATTACATATTTAACTACAGCAAAAACACATAACTACAGCCCACTAAGCTTGTAATAGATACGCCATTGTCCTATCGTTAAATCTGCGCACTACAAGTTCTTAACTTCTATATCTGGGCAGCTGTCACTAAAAATCTAGTACAACCTACAAAGGAAACCAGCTTGCAAATAAAGAAGGCTATTTTTAAACCGCTTTTTTCCGTCTACTAAATAAAGTAGCGGCCGCGCCGGGCGCCGCCTCGTATGTTTTCACCATAGTGTTCGATTACAATTTAATGCATCGCATTCACACTCAAATTCAAAATCTTAAATGTTCTCACTTTACACGCAAAAATCGACCTTAGAGTTGTACACTGAAAATTTGAATTCGAACGCGTTCTAGTCGTCTGTGCGTCGTCTCGATTTCCAAATACAGGCCAACGAATTTCAACTTTATTGTTGAGTTCGTAAAATTCGTATTGGATTGTTTTTGGTAGTCGTGTCGGAGTCGTGGGGCGATCGTTACGTTGCATTACAGTGTAGTAGTGACATCGGTCGCTTCTATTATTTCTTTTACAACAAAACTAGTAAGTTTATTGGTTCCGTGTCTCATTAGAATCGTTTGCGGGCGGTTTATTTGAGAGTTTAATATTTTGTTCCCTTCCAGCCGTGATAGAGAAATATACAGTGTTGAGTCGCTTGTTTTTATTGCCCTTTTGAACTGCACTCAAATTTCATCATTCATTTTATTATCCAATTCTTTACTGTGATGGATACGGACACATAAGTGGTTTTATGTTGATTAAAGGGGGTTAAAATTTACGATTTGCTCGTGCGTGCAATGGATCCATGCACGAAACCTGAGACTGTATCAATATTTATGTTAAATATTAAGAATCGGTTAAATAGCTTACGTTCGTCATTTTCCACCTAACTCGGGACAAGAAAATGTTCACATAAATAACTCCTTTTTAGGCATATGTAGTCGCCTGGACTTCATAATTTATACTCACTTACAATTCTTTTACACTACCGGATTTTACGCTAGGTTCATATGGACATTGTCTAAACAAGCGCTCGGTTTACAACGCGCGACAAAAATCGGCTCGTGTAAAATCGCTACAAGCCATTCAAATCTCACGCTCTTATTTCACAACGTTTAATGACTCAATGATATGAATGAATCTCATATCAGGTGTTCTTAATAGCGATTGTGTTGGGTGGTCTGTCCATCTGTTGTTCCTAAATTACTGACACTCATACAAATACTTACAGAAATTAACATTTTCTTTAAATATACAAACAACAAAATTTTTCGTTACAAAAATGCTATTTAGTATCTCAATAAAACTGTCAAGATTGCTAATTTGATTTATTTATCGTATTATTAGTTTTAAAAGAACGCGTCTTGAAGACAAATCTTGATTTATGACGCGCCATCTGCGTTAAGGATGTCAATCGGTTAAGAGTTAGCGCACACGTTGCGATTGCGTGCAACTTTTTTGCTGACTGTAAAGTTGTTTTTTAAAAATAATTTATATTGGCAACGTATAAGGTACAGACGCCAGCATATCAACCTACTACAATTTGTCATGTTTCTTTAATAGATTTTGCAACCTTATCACAATACTGGACGGAAGAAACTCTCCCATAGCGGGCCTGCTGGAAGAGATTTCATTAGAAATAGTGCCTTTGTACTTGATTGTTCTATTTTACCTCTTGTCTTATCTACTGTGTACATAAATTGTTAAATAAATAAATAAGAAAGAATGATATTCGATTGGTAAAACTTTACAGATTTAGTTAGGTTGACCTGCTGGCGTCTGTACCTGAGAATTTAATGACGAATTAAGATATTTTACCCTTTAATCAATTTTTTATTATTTTCGAATATAGGATAAAAAGACATATCCTATATTCGAAAATAATCTACTTTATTATCTGACTTTTTTCTTTACGAATTGGTTTTATCAGAATCATTTTCAAATTCTTCGTATAAGGTCAAAATTGGACATTAAATCATACAAACTGTAACAAAGTACGAAAAACTGCATAAACTTATAGAAATTATCGTGTTATAAGTTCACAGAAAGTTGCTCAGTGTACGCTGTAACTATTTCAACGGCGTAGTAACCCAATTTTTCCTCAAAAATTCACCAAATGACATCACCCCAAGAGTGATGTGTGACCATCGCATGAATCACCATCAACGTTGTTTTTCCATATGTCACAAACCATGACACCTGCCTCGCAATATTTATGGTCAAAATATGTTAATTTTCATGCAAAAGTTTTTATTTCTTTAGATTAATAAACGAATCGCTTATGTCACTCATATACTGATTAATTACTCGTAACGTATTATAATGATGTTTACTTCGAGAACATGGCGGCGAGTGGTGTTTTCGATTTTAAAAAGTCAACTGTGAATATATTGGATGGTTAATTTTAACAGTTCATAGAACTCACCACACTATAAACATTAAACCTTTAAAATGTTTGGTAAAATGTAAAATTTGAAAAAAGTTACAAAAATGCATGAAATAACTTTACTACAGGAAGTGGATTAAATATAATATTTTGTAGTAATAGATTTTATTTGTTTGTTGAACGCCCTAATCTCAGAAACTACTAGACTGATTTCTTTGATTGAAAATTCTTGAGTGTTAGATAGCTTATTTATCGAGTAACGCCTACGGCTCAGGGCGCACGGCGTAGTTACAATGAACCCAGGTGTAACCGCTTATATCATTATTTAAAAGTTAACCTAATCTATAGCTTTGGGTATGCCTATATAATTGTAGGTCAGTATTGACTATTTTCATATTATTGACTAGAAAATCCCGCAGTCTTTCCAAAGGCTAAAGTTAATTAAATTCTAAATTGTCTGTCTGTGTGTAATTTATAAACAGGTATTGAATTGAGACGCAAAGGTGACACGGACTTATAAAATGATTGGCGCTGACTAATATCAAATTCTAAATCTATGGATACACTTCTTATTCAGGCTCCAATACATTTGCTAATGGATTGAGTGGGCTATTCAATTAATTATTATCTTTTAAAACAAAGTAATCTTGAAGCTTGGTTTTTAAATAAAAAAAAATATCACGTCCCAATTAATATTAACTAGTACCTCAGCCTCTATGTTTAATTACGACATTACATTTAATTGATAAACTGGTTGAGTGCACATTAATTGTTATGGTCAACATAATCTTTAATTTGGACTTACTACTTTTTCGAAAAACAGCTAGTCATCATAAAACGCCCTCTACAAGATCCAAACCGTACCGCCAACAGAGGTGACCTCGGTCGCGTCGCCCGTCGGCCGACAGCGTTCCACACGGTTGGAGCCGACCACGGACACTGTCGCGAAGGATGCGCTCCCGACCAAGTTCATCCAAAGTTGTTGACTCCGCCCACATCAGCAGGCTCAGCTTGACAACCGTAGAAACAAACTTGGTTTACCGTAGATTGGACATAATGACAGAAACGTGACAGATTGACGTAAGATTTCTTTTGACATTTTCTGAAGTAATTTTTCTTTTCTTCGATTGACATAAGTCTACAAGTGATTATATGCGAGTTGACAGGTCGCGCCTTGCTCGGGCAGAAGACAGGTTGACATTGACAAAAAGAGCTTTATCTTTTCTTAACAGAATAGATATAAAATCGCCATGCTAAGCCTGCTGCAGTAGAAACCAGCTTTATCTAGGTACCGGACAATGGACATAATGACAGATAAGTGACAGATTGAAGTAAGATTTCCCTTGACACGTAGAAAAGAAATATTTCTTTTCTTTGACCGATCATAAGCCTACAACGGCGGTGTAGAAGGCCTATAAAAGATCTTTACTTGTATATTTTCGCGCTAAAATATCTCCATCACCACGGGCCCGATAGACAAATGGTACAGGTGTAAGTGAATAATAATGACAAGCCGCCGCGAATATTTTGGTCACGTCGAGCGCCGTATTAATGGTGACTCATTTGTATCAGTCCAGTGATCAGCTGACTTCACTAGGCGATTGTGACGTCATGTTTTAACAATTTGAGTGATAGGGAAATTAAGCTTAATGTTGGTAAAAGATTACTATAGAATTTTATATTTTATAATTGAAAATTGTTCTAACAACAAAATGCATTGCATTATTAATGTACTTAATTAAGGATGTTACATATAGTACTTTTTGCACGTAAAAACACCAGCACATCAAGCTACCCCAAACTGTCAAATTTTCCCAATCAACTAAGAACCATATGCTTCAGCGATAAAGTTGAAAATCTATGAAAATATGTTGTAGTAGCTTCATGTGCAGACGTGCGTACAATAGATTAAGCGATTTAAAAGTCGTCACCTGTAAAGCGGCTTGCAAAATTTTTGGCGCCCCCAAAATTCTCAAAAAAATTTGATGACCTGTCCAAAAATATCTCAAAAAGTATAAACCTCGTTACATTTCCAAAGTACTAATATAAATAATGTTACCAAGACATGTTATGTCGTGACTCAGTGGCGGGAAAACGCTGCGTTTCGCAACACTCATCTGAACGCTATAAAACTGAATTATATCTATACAAAACTCAGTGTTTATGTCTGTTTGTGAATCGTAAATTTGTCTGCTGTGTGTATTAACGAGAGAGCTATTAGGTTAGTTTTATAGCTTTTTTTATATTCACGCTTTTTATACTTTGTAGGGTTTGAGTAGTATCGAGATGGCGCTTTCACCTCTTTTAAAAATTACGTGTGTCTGAGAGGAGATAGTAAAAATCTGATATTGATAACTTTGTATAAGTGAAATTGAAGTAGATAATTACTCTACAATGTTTTTTAGGTTAGATTTTATTAACAGACGCCAGCACATCAAGCTACCCGAAACTGACAAATTTTCGCAACCAACTCCGAACCATATGCTACATCGATAAAGTTGAAAATCTATTAAGGAAATTTGACAGATTTCAGTAACTTGATAATTTTTTTTTCATAAATAACCTACAATTAATAAAGGGCAACAAAAAAACCCAATAGGTTGGCAGGATTGCCTAAGTTACAAATAAAATTTTATATTATATCTCTAAAGTACATATGGAGACGAATAGCTAGCTATAACTTACTCATCAAAAGAAACAATCCTACACTCTAAGACAAAACAGTCGCGATAAACCGCCAACACGACTGCGCGGTAACCTGTCGCAAGATGACGAATCATTTACGCGTTGCGACTTTTACATATGCGGTGTTATGTGGCAGTGTTATACAGAAGGTTCACTTTGTCTCGTTGTTGGAGTAAACGCAAGGGCGACTACTACGCACGGGGTACACGGTGTTCGATTCTTGGAGCGAACCAAAATCACTTTGTGGCTTTTAAGAAACTTTCACAAATCAGATTAAGGGTCTAGAAGATGGTGCTGCTACACCCCCCACTGCTGATACCCCATTCCCTAGGGAAATCCGTCCTCGACTGTAACCCAGTAGCCGTTGCTAAAATTCCGACGTCAAAGACCTTCTGGTGGAGTTGCAAAAGCTCTCAAACTAGGGCTCATTATAAAAAGTATACCTAACTCATAACAAGAAAAAAAAACATTGCAATTGTTCGCTTGTACAGTTTTGATAATCACTAATTGTTAGGCGTTAATTATTGGAGATAACGAGAAGTAAAAAAATATAATATATTATAAAGTTTCAGTAATTTGTTAAATTGAGAGCTGACACAGAAATTATTATTAATAGTTTATCTACCATTGCTAGAGACACCAGCAAATCAAGCTACCTGAAACTGTAAAATTCTCGAAATCAACTTTGAACTACAGCGGTAAAATTGAAATTATTAATGGTATTTGACATATTGTAGTAGCTTGATGTGCTGGCGTTTGTACTTCTGTTAATAATTTTACACAGTTCCGTACCTAAATTTTATGTTTCTTTTTTAAATAGAATTTATTGCGTACTATTGTGTTGACTAGAGTTTTGATAATTTGAGTGCCAAGAATGTGATTATTAAAAAAATATAATGAGATTGTATGTGGGCACTATTTTATTGTTGTAAAATGGGTGATGCTGCGGTGAGAGATATATGAAGGAAGATTTATAAGTGTCAATGAGTATAATAATACTGTGAAATAAATCAACGTTGTGGCCCGGGGGATATAAATAGGGCTACTATTTCTAGTAGGTGGCGTGAGGGATACTATAAAATAGTTTGAACTAAGTACTATATCACAGTCATTCTCTCGGAAGTTTGATGCGAAGTTGTAGTCATAAGTACAGACGCGAACACATCAAGTTACTGCAATATGTCAAATTTTCTTAGTAGATTTTCAATTTTATCGGTGATACATATGGTTTAAAATTAATTGTGAAAATTTTACAGATTTGGATAGCTTCATGTGCTGGCGTCTGTACATCTCGGCTATCAATCATAAAACTACTTAAACACGAACAAATATGTTTTAGAAATTGCAAGACACCGCGTCAACAAGACACGCTCGCCCACGACTTAAAAAAAATGCCATCATAATAGTAATTTATGTTCATAATAATCAAATGGTTGCTATCATAAAACATGAAAAATAACGCTACACTTGATGGCCAGTGGGCGACGATAAATGGGTGACAAGGTGACACTTATTTAGTACAAGAGGTTACATTCATTATTTATGTCCACAATAGTTATATTGTGACTGTCATTATTGTAAAATTATAATTAGGGCTATTTGTCATAAATATGTTAACTATGTAGTTAGCTGAATATTATCATTTTTGATTTTAATTATAGGTTAATACATAATTATTAATATCGACAATTTCACCAATCAACTTTGAACTAAGTATATTTTAGTTAAGTATGTTTTAGTTTCAGCGATAAAATTGAAAATCTATTAAGGAAATTTGCCAGATTGTAGTAGCTTGATGTGCTGGCGTAATTGTCAAATTGAAGTCGATCATGAATGTGTTAGTAGCTACTTGCTTTACTTTAGCGAGAAGCATGAGACAAGAGATAAAGAAAATAATTTGCTTCCTTATTGAAATTAAATATCTTTTTTGTGGTTTATATTATTCATTAAAATTTTGCAATAAGGTTGCAGTATTAGCAAAGAATGGAGAGTAGAAAAAAAATGAGGCTACATATTATGTGCTGCTCGAAAATGATCATTTAGAAATTGAATATAATACAACAAATGTGGCAACTTAGTTGATGAGGTGGATATAGACAAAAATAATAATCAGTCCAAAAAAAAAACACAAATAATTTTGATGTTTTATTATAACTTCTGTCAGAAGAAGATACAGATCTAAGATTTTATGACATTGAATAAAATTAACTATAATTATTCTATCCTGATATGTGGGTTTCACTGTTGTAAATTCACATTCATAATATATAGGTTTAATGAGCTCACATTCCAAGAGTGGTGACATTTTCATAATTTGACAGATCCATAATTAATAACAATAAAAAAGCTATTAATTGATTTTATTTACCATTAATATAGTAAAGAATCTTGATATCAATTTAAGAATCTGGCTATAGTATTTAGTTTTTTTTGAAACATTTGAAAAATGACACTTTTTTAAATGATCTACGCGCCATTTTATGTTCTGTGACATTTGATTGGCATTTCTTACAGTATTATTAATTCTTTATTTTATTTATCCGGTTTTTTTTTCATTCAGCGAATATGAATAGTATTTTCTGTATTTGTAAGTAAAAAATATTAATTTCATCATCGTAATCATATCATCAGCCTTTTTATCGTCCCACTGCTGGGATCAAGCCTCCTCAGACTTTATAGTCCAGGTTTCCTCGAGATGTTTTCCTTCACCTTTGATCAGTCATTAGTGCCCAAGATAAAATTAGAAAGTACGTATAACTTAGAAAAGTTGCATTGGTATTTGCCTGACCTGGAATCGAACCCGCACCCTCATACTCGAAAGGCTGTTGCTTTAACCACTAGGCCACCACTGCTTCATTGACAACAAGTAGTAGTAGTCTTTGTAGGTAAGTTTTTGATTACAACAATGATAGTGTCGAATAATATTTTTGTTTTAAGGAATTCGATATGCAACGATCTATGATGGAAACTGTGAGTTGTGCATTTGTGACAAATACAGGCTATAATCAGAACACACTTGTAATCAGCTGGTTTGTTTTATCGCTAAGTAGCCATTTATCAACTTTTGTCAATATTACCACTTTTAACTGATAAAACTTTTAAAATATTAATTACGAAACCGCAAAATAATCAAGCACTATTCCCACATATTCACCCTGTATAACCTGACAATACAGCAAGAATGTAATACTAATATACACGTGTTTTGACAAACCCTTTCAGCAACTTAATAACAGTCCAAATAACGAGCTGAACGCGGCGCCATTGCCAATCAATTACGCGATAAATTAAAAGGAAAGCTCAGACTGGTTAAACAACTGGAATCGCCTAATCTCTATGTGAAAAAAGTCTAACAGTTTCAGGCATCGGAACAAAACGTGCGACTCACTCATGCATTTTAGGTATGTATTTATTCGATGCACATGCACATACGAGTATAAGTGGCGCTCTCGTACTGACGCCAGCACATCAAGCTACTACAATCTGCCTAATTTCCTTAATAGATTTTCAACTTTATCGCTGAAGCTTTATCCCAATCAACTTTAGATTTCAGAATTGATTGGGAAAGGAAAATATGACAATTGTTGCCGTCTGTACATACGTTTGGCAGAGAAGGCGTAGTATAGCGTATCCGGTTAGTTAAATAGTCTAAGACACTAATATATCGGGCCCACTCCGAATTGCACTTCGCGTGCCAACGTTATCGCACCGCTCCGATTGACGCGCGCGTTGCTATCACTCATCGAATGCAGCTTGCAACGTGTCTCAGGGACGCAGGGACGGATTCCGAATTGTTAGATATGGTTGAAGTATCAGACAGAACTCTGTTACTTTTCGCTATTGAATAATCCCGCAACTATGATGAGGAACAGTTGGCGTAGTAGTAAGTGAATCTGCCTGCTACGCCAGAAGTCACGGGTTCGATTCCCGCATAAGTCAAACATTTTGTGTGCAAGAACAAGTGTTTGATTTAGTCTGGATGTCCTATGTATTTACAAAAGCACAATAACTATATATATGTATAAGTACGTTTATCAGTTATCTAGTACACCTACAAGCTGTGCTTAGTCAGGGAATAGATGACGTTGAGTGAATGATATGAGGAACATTATGTTGTTGTGATGGAGGATTTATTTTTAAAATAAGGACTTATTGTTACCTTTGTATATGTTTGATACACCTAGGCTTCCGTTCTCACAGATGAATCAAAAAATAATAGGTAATACACAATGTCCCAAATTCGGGTAAACGTCTCGTTGATACATAAGCGGTATTATTTGAAGATAGTTAAAATGGTAATATTGCTTTGTCTCCTCTATTAGATTAGCATACAACGAACATTATTTCAAATATAAATGTTAATCAAATTACTGGTATTTAGTCCTTAATGTTTGATAAAATATATTGTTATATTTTATATAGTTGTCTACATCCAGACTTAATATCCTCTTCGTTTTATGGTTATTTTTTATTGGTCCAGATTTTAAAATATTATCAACTGACTCTATATGCCATATAAAGTGCTATTTAGTGATATCAAATTTCGGGCTACAATTTATATCACATTTTAAAATACACATAAAACATTAAATTATCTACGGCGCCTACGCATTCTGCATAAAACACAGAAGATTCAAGAACTATTATTATATATAACATTATTGTTTGATGAAGTATTTGTATGAAGTCGTGGTGGCCGAGTTCGGTTCGATTCCAGGTCAGGCAAGTACCAATGTAAGTTTTCTAAGTTATATGTACTTTCTTAAGTTTATCTTGGACACCAATGACTGATTAAAGGTGAAGGAAAACATCTCCAGGAAACCTGGACTAAAATCGATGAAAAGTCTGAAATCACCAACCCGCATAGAGCAACCGTGGTGATTAACGCTTAATCCCTTTCTGTGTGAGAGGAGGCCTATGCCCAGCAGTGGGACCATAAAAAGGCTAATGATGATTATTGTTTTTTTATTACAGTGATTATAATCAGTCAAAATTAACCAGTATATCAACAAAAGTTTATGAACTGTACTATCATCATTACTTTCACAAATTCCATAACAATATCGCACCATGCCCCCAGTCCGTCCCTGCCAATTTGAATGAAACTAAACAGGTGCCCTGAAATATGCGTTCGCTGATGTATGCACCCGATGCACGGCGCATGCGCCACAGGTGAAAATGTGCAGCGTTGCTAACGTAAATACGCGAAATGGCCGGTCAATCAGCGAACACTGTAGAGCTGTAAATATCTGGTAAATGTATGGAAACATTGTTTTGGATAAGATGAAAGAATAATAATCTTTTCGAGATTTAGTGGTTGAAGGGCACTGAACTTGGCTTTTTGAATGGGGGCACGTTGAATCAATGTGGGTTGAAACACTTTTTATTAATTAATACTTTGGAACAGTATTAAGTAAAAAGTGTTAAGAACTTCCAACCTGCTCATTGGCGGAAATTTCTTTTTTTTTACAGTCTTATGTTAATTGTATATACTGTAATCATCTATCTAATTTTATATGTAGGTACATTAGCTATCAGGATCCTCAAAAGTTTTCCAACTTAAAAGTATCGAAAACAAAAAAAATGTTTTCAAAAATGATTTGACGAATCTATATAGCTTCTAGATTAGTTAAAGTTTAATAATAATTAAAAAAAAACAAATACTTCAACACCTCCCTATTTAACCGACTGCCAAGAAAGGTTGTATTTTTCACGGTATTCTGTTATATACTTGTCATTTTTAACCCTACAATAAGACCTACATTTCTCCTTGGCAGGCGGCTTTCACAAATCTATATAGATCTAAACATACATGCTGCGCCCTATTCAGTAATACTCGTGATATCTTCAAAGTTCCCCTGGCTGGTTGCCAATCACCTCTGACATTAGGCTGCTGATCACCCACTGACGCATACAAGTGGCTCCTGTCTCCAACGTATGACGAAACTATTTGAATGAGGTTTTAATATTTTTGTGGTGTGTTTTGTTTAAGAGTAATAGATAGTTACGGCCAGATACACGGATTACGAATAGCCACTATCTGCTGGCTAAATTAAAAAATGGAACAGAATTTGTATGAAATTATCTGCCAGATAAACTAACTGGAACTTATTAGCAACCGGTGAAACTGGGCCTTATTGTTATAAGATAGACCAAAGGAACAAAGAACTAAGGATATAATATTTTGATATTCTTAAGTATGCTTCGCCTATCATATTCTTTAATATAAATAGACCGAGAGGAGTGTTTGGCTGTTTGGTTGAAACAGATTCTAATACAAATGACATAATATCGTTCCTTTTTATTTTTATCATACTAACGAACAAAATGATTTGGTTTTTGTGTCAATGTTTATATACAATATAACAAACTTAATATATCTAATGAATTACCTAATCCTACTAACTTAACTCTATACATTTCACAAATTTATGACAGTATAAATATCTACTTATTTAAATAAAAACTAAAGGATGTTAAAATATGCACCTATGTAATATTTATTGCCAGTGAACCAATGTCTACTCAAAATATTATATAAATGTCTTTTAATGGTGTATCATACATAGGCATAGGCATTTGTATCATCTATTTGTCTTCTAGATCTCCATACTTCGTAATCTTAAAATATCCATCTAACTTTCTTGATATTCGCAGGCAACTGTCAGTCTACGAAAACATGCACAGTTCAGCATTGCACAATCGCTTTGAAATTTAACTGTCTCGCAGTCAAAGTCGGCAGATCATAACTTGTTAACATTGTGTATGTGATGAAAACTCATGGCTAAGAAATATATTTTGTCTCTAGTCCGTTTTTTAGTGTTTAGAAGCGTTGTCCTTAAATATTTTTAATTTGCTTTTGAATAAATAAATGCAAATAAATTATTGATTGGTAAGTACATTATAAGCTTTGTGTTTGTGGTTACTAACTACCTTTACGGTGATAAGAATAAAAAGTGATTGATTCGACTTAATAAACAAAACACATAAATTAGATAGTATTTTGTTATGTATAACTTAATACCTATTTACTAGCTAATTAAAAGACTACAATTATATTATCAAAGTTTAATCAAAATAAGATTTTTTATGAAGAATTTTACAAAAACACGCTCCCTAGACTTAACTAAACTAATATAAACATTAATGTAACCGCCAGAAACGTTAAAACCTCATCGTTCACCGCCTATTTCTTCAAAAACTAAACACTCTCCCATACGTCTCATTCACTGAAATGATGAAATCAAAACGACACTACTAAAGACATAGCCATTTATCACAGCAGATTAAAAAACCCTGCGCAAGAGTTCATTCCAATGGGATTTGGACCACTTTAACATCTATTTCTGGTGACAGACAACCATTCAGGGATATATTCATAGCTATCGGGTTTCAAATTCCTGAATTAAAAGGATGGAAGGATACGTAAGTGGTATTTGTAATTAAAAGGATTTGTGAGTTGTTTGTACTGGTCTCTTGTCTAAATTCTTGTCTTCACTGGGTATCTATTACTTATTTTCGTAGTATGAACTTTTATTTTTCCAAAACATGAATACTTGATGTGGGTCAAAAATTGGCAAAATTAAAATTGGACTGGGCTGGACACGTTAGCAGAATGCATCCAGAGAGGTGGGCCAATATCGTCGCTCAGTGGATACCCCAAGACGGCCACCGCAAACGTGGTAGGCCCCGGAAGAGATGGCGGAATGACCAAACGCCTACCACCGTGATTGGTGGGCATGGGTTTAAGATCGGGAGGTGTAGAAACAAAGTGGGGAAGCCTTTGCCCAGCAGTGGGACAACACAGACAAAAGAAAAATAATAATTTTCATTGGTAAAAGGCGTCGTTCATACTTGTACCAGCTCACCAACTTTATCACATTCAAATCAATCACGAACATAATTGATAGCTTCCTCCTTTTAACCGACACTTCGTAAAGAATTAAACTATAAGCTAGATAATTAACGAAACACGCCACTGCGAACACACAGGTAGCGTTCATTAAAATTCGTATTGCTTACATGAAAAGTCAATTAGTACTGGCGGCGGCCATCTTGTAATTGCCGGTGACAGCTGCGCGCGCGCCACTTGGGTGTTCGCACTTACCAAGGGTTGATTAAATTAGGTTCTGATTGGTTAAAAAGATCGTTAGGCTTGCCGTTTCTTAGTAAGTTTTTATAATTGATAATCACTCAATCGCTTCCCATCGATATTTTACAGGGAGAATTCTTAAACAGGATCCGAGATATCTAGTTAAAACGATTAATTAACGAAATGTGCAAATAAAATAATAAATAGTCTAGTTCCTTATTCACCTCTGTCTAACCCAAATGTTGACAAAATGAATAAATTATTAATACAAAAGAATTAATACAGAAAACATCTGTAAGTATTTATGTCTGTTTATCTTGTCAAATACATTAATGTGACGAATATTTACTCGTTCAAGTTAAACAAATGTGTTAACGTACATAATTTTCAATTTATATAGTACTTTATGCGACATAATTTTACCTGTGACACAATGATACTCGTATATATGTATATACGAATTTTGAACATCTATGTATGTCTGTTTAAATACTTTACTACTGATCTGCATTAAAGTTTATTATGAATCATTCAAAGAAATAATAAAAATAACATCACAAAACAACTGTGTCAAGTATTGAGTATTATAA
Source organism: Heliothis peltigera (assembly GCA_958496145.1). NCBI lineage: Eukaryota > Metazoa > Arthropoda > Insecta > Lepidoptera > Noctuidae > Heliothis > Heliothis peltigera. Next base: position 676,269 of record OY292326.1, on the reverse strand, counting down.
AATGTCATAATTATCTCAATATTATTTCAACGCAAAGTCACCTTCACTACCAATATGCCACACACTAATGCAACTTTTTTCAACAAGAACATAGGCTGCGCACGCGTTCGGAACAATTCGAGACAGTCCCGAATACAACCCCTCCCTGGTCCAAAGGACACCGGGGGAAATGGGGGGCTAGGGGACTAAAGAAGACGTATCTCACCACCGCGATCCATTGTCCATTGTTTTTGCCTGCTGTTATTTATGACGGACGACGTTCTATCTATCCTTTTCTAACGCGAGGACCTTTGATACCGTCTCTCTCTCTCAAGGCTTCCGTCCCGTAATGCCGTACCTAATAAATTACGATTCAAAAGATTATTTATTAGATTATTCATGGTGGAGGCCTGTACAGTATTGGTCTTCGGGACATAACACTGCCAGTTTTTGACTTTTTTCACCTGATTGATTTGTGGCGTATCGTGCGGTGTCGTGTCGTCAAACAATGGGGTTTTGGACGTGGATTGGCTGGTTTATGAATTTTATTGGTTATACAGTTTATATGTGAGATGTGTGTGAATTGTGGATGTGTTTTGGTGACGTCACAGATATGCAATAAATTGATTTTGGAAGAATAAAAGATACGATTATCTTGGATGTTGCTCCCAGTTCTCGTCAACAGCAGTTAATGTTCTTTTTAAAGTGGGGGAGCAAGTATGCCACGTTATCTAATATAATATTTTAATTTGAAGTCACTAACTGCTTATTAACGAGATACACAGATACAAGTTCAGACCACCTATGACGGCATTGATATAATCAGTCTCCATCACACCGTCCCACACATTATATCATAACCGAGAATCTAAAACAACATATTTGTCCAACAATTAAAATATAACAGTCTGATAATTAAAGGTAATTAAATAACGGAACAAAGTCATGTACAGGAACAATTCGTTTATTATATCAGAGTAATTTTGGAGAAATACAATTCATAGTCGAACGCACTTAATTAAAAGAGGTACAACAAAAAATGTCCCTCACCGAAAGCCCGACCGATAATCGTTTGAAAAGACGTGCATTATTATTCACGACCATTAATTAACCCACACTAAAGTTTTAATTAAAAAACAAGCAAAGAACTTTCCATAAGAATGGTACGTCACAAACGCCGACGAATTCAAAACGCCAGCGTCTCGACCGTCATAAATAATTGGGACAAAACCTTCGCCCCCTTCACCCCGCCCCATCCCCCGGATAAGTGTCTAAAATTTTCACAATCCGGCAATAAAAAGATAATTTATTAGTATAGCTCTTATTGTTTTCGTTATTTATGTGTATGGAGTAATGTAATCTAGCTGGTGGGGGCCCTAAATAAATAATTTTCACTTTAATGTCCCTTCTTGCCTAATCTCTGGAGCGGTCGGTTCTCAGTCCACGGTTTGTAGGATATAATGGCCACCCGAGGTATTTTTAGGTCTAAATAAACATGATTTGTTGTACCATCTCTGACAGAATTTAATTTCGTTACAGCAACGCGGTGGCTCCCTCTGTCGCGAATATCTTGAATTATTTTTAATGACTCCTAGTCATTTGCATTATCGTCGATTTTTAGTAGCTTCTTAGGAATATTTATTGTTGCGAAAATGTTGATTCCTTTAATTAAGTGTTTAGTTTATTGGTGTTATTTATTACTTTGTTACGAAAAAAAAACAATGTTTTGCTAACATTAAATTAGAAGAATAAATTTCGTATACCATGGCATTTATATTCCTACAATAGGTATAGCGAGATTTATTGAATATAAATGTTAACCAGCAGACTAACACAAAAAACGAACAAAGTCCTAAACAACCCCTAACATGGAATCATCCAAGACAGCAGAAACCAACAATAGCGAAAAAAAAAAACAAAAAAAACATCCACAAGACCCACCGCGTACATCACATGCAGATTTCAAAAGCGTCTGAACTTCAGTGGCCATTTCTGAAAATTAGTGGACGTGCGGCGGTGGGGGGAGGGGGGGTTGGATGCCGTGGTGGATGATTTACACCACTCCGGTATTATGTTTTGACTTTAATAAACAGAACGTTTGTCATAGCAGACTATACGTCGCCAGTCTTGGGCAAGTTTTGTGTTAGTGCTGGTTCTCCTAGCTCTAATGTTGTATGCATAATGTTAGAATTACTTTGGTTGTCTGAAGACTTCTGTTTGTAAATATTTTTGTTGATTTCAATATCAGTATCTTTTTGTATTGTTACCTATAAATGATGGTCATTTACGTATATATTATAAGGTCTATCTAAATTATAATATTTTATCCTAAATTATATATCATTGCTAAGTTTCTTGGATTTTATAGGTAATCTACTTGATTTATTTATATTTTTGGCATCAGCTAGATTACAAAATCAAGCAAACTTAGCAATGTCGCTTACACACAAGATGTAAGAGCCAAATCAATTAAACCCAAATTAGAAACATAGACGCAAATAAATATTCATAACAATCCCCAATCCTCAAAATGTCTAAATAATATTCATAGAGACATTCACCATTCCCATTGTGGAGCGAACGTGTCCTAAGTTGACCTTAGTCCGTCTAGTTTTAATTAAAGCGGACAGACAGACGGAAGGATATCCGAGCGTCGTGTTTTGAAGAGTCGACGTGACATCCACTGCTCGAGTAATTTTGATGTTGCATTTTGAGTTCATAAGGGAATTATTTATACTGTTAGATGCTTAATTTGTGTGTATGTGAAATAAGAATACTACTTGTTATTATATACTTTTTGTTAGATTTGCGATGGTATTTTGATTTGAATATCATAATCGTCTTTTCATGTACCTTTTACTTTGTCCAGTTCTGACTTATAGGAACTGTAGAGCGATTAGGGTTGTTGTTGTGTTAATAAAGGAAGTTATATTAGTCTCCTATTCTTTTTCTAAAACAAGATTTATTTATTTTAATACACTATGGAAGGCTTACAGCTATATAAAAACTTAACAAAAGAGAGAAGTCAAGTGTACAAATCCAGAGGTGATTGCCATAGAAGAGCAAAACAGTTTGTAGCATCAAAAATATTGCCCTTTTATCCCTACAAGCGTCCAAAAGCGTCCTAAAGCGTTCCCAACAAATAATGTCCAAAGAAAAGTCTTCATAGATCACATGGAGCCATAAAGACAAGGCACGAAGACACCATCAACATGACATTCACCCATAAAACTCATACCATACCTGAGTATGATCGCCGCACCGACCACAGCAAACGGCCCATAGTTCTCCCCCTATAGTTTCACCCCCACGTTTCCAGCTTTTAATTATAATACTTTATAGCCCTATAAATCACGGCGTGCGTCCCGGGTGGGTTACACCCCCCACCCTCCTTTGAAGGATACCAGTTCAATTCTCGTTGGGTGTAATAATTTATAAAGAAATTATTCCTTTTTCTGGCGGGGTTAAAGATGGCTTTGACGTGATCTGTGATCGTCTGGCGGTGACAATCATTTGGTTTTAATGTATTTTGTATTCGTGTGCTGTCGTGTTTCTCAGTATTTATTATATAAAGGCTTTGTATGTATTCTTATTTTTAATGTTAATGCTTTATTTAATTAGTACTGTGTAGATGAAATTAAGGATTGATATTTAATCTTTATTATTAAGGTAAAGGTCATAAGTGTGATTGAAATTTAAGTTTATTGCATACACCAAATCTCTTTCAAGACTTTGTAGCATGGCCGTTGCCATTAGTAAGAGTGTAGCAAATAATACTACTATTATAGTCAATATAGAGATGAAAGCTACAATAGCGGGAACACAAGAATCAATCGAATCGTCACAAGAAGCTCACACGTCACAAATGCCGTTGTCACCAATGAAACATAACAAAATATAGTCCTATTGTAAGATGTCTAACAATTGTTCTTACATGCGGTAGATTTCTCAAGTTCTCAACACGACAGGTGTCGGTACTTCTTCGATGCACGCATAGCTACAAAGTATTAGAGTTTAGTACTGTGCAGTTTTTCATCGGTAAATAGATTATAATATACAGACTGTAGAGGTTTCATCAAAAATTATACAGGGTGTTACAAAAGTACCCACAACACCGAAAGCGGTATAGTTCCTTATATAAAGTCAATAAGAAATATCAGTTCTTTCTTTGACGTTGTAGTCGCAAGGATTATTAATGAGTGGATACGTCATATTCAACTCCTGATACTAGTAAGGTGGGCAAGGGATACAAGAAAGGGTAGAGTGGTTGTCTTGCAATCACTGGTTTATCTCTGAAGCAGATTTAAGTCAGGATTGGTGTCTAATCTCGGGCATTTTCAAACCGAAAAGAAGATATAAGATGGGAGTCTTGTAACAAACAATTGTTATCTTAAAATAGCGCACCATTTTTAATTAGACAGGTACAATCACAATAACACGTCATCATTAAAAAATCTTGAAAACGCATTCAATTTTGCACAAAAAATCATTCAGAAATCAACATAAGTTTTGTTAAGTTGAACCGATAAGTCACTGTTAAGTAAAACTACTGTAACTTAAAGCTACAAGACGTCTAACTTATGGCGTGTCTGCGAGGCGCCACAGAGTACGAAAATACAGAGGGTGCAATCTGATTTTCATATTGTGCCTAACGGTATTCATTCTCACTGCGGAAAAAGGTAGGTAGGTATAGTATTTTTTTCTCTATGCATGAGATTATTATTAGATATTTACTATCCATTATATTCAATTAAATTTGTTTTTGTGACCAAGGCAGTTTCGTTCCTTATTACGTAATTAAGCGCTAAGTTAATGAAGTGAAACTTTCCACCAACATAAGTAAACATTCGTTGTTGACGTGACCTCGTATTCAAAGAACAAAGATCAAAAGTAGTGCTATCAAAATCTTACCAACTTCAGCGATTCGCGTAGCTTTTGTTTTTGCAACCAAGACTTACCTGAAAAATAAAAATATAAATAGGGATTAGAGTTTTGGCGTATCTTTCATTATATAGCTGATCTATAGGTACGATATTAAGATGTACATATATACCGTTTATGTACAGGCGCCAGCACATCAAGTTATCCGAAACTGTCAAATTTTTCAAATCAAATTTGATCCATATGCTTCAGCGATGAAGTTGAAAATCTATTTAGGAAATTCGACTGATTGTAATAGCTTGATGTGCTGACGTCTGGAGATATGTGTATTTTAAATTTTGATTAATATGTTTATTAATTCTACAGGTTCAGGTAATTATATTGGACTGCTCTCTCCACTAACTCTTACAGCAATTACTGGAAACTTAATCTAGATACGTTAGATCACAATTCGATCTACAAATACCTACTCCAACGAGAAAGGTGACTTTGCCAAAAAAAACACATTCAAAACTCATAAACTTAATCCTGTAACCATACTTATTATTCTCAGTGAATAAAAAAAAATAACCAATAAAATATCCAAACACTTAATTTCGCTAAGTAGACTTAAAACGTTGGACGATCACGTTACATAGAGTGACGTACAGCCCGTCAGTCCGTCAGTCAAGATGGCGCGACGAATAAGAGCTCTTATTAATAATCGTATAGAAATTACTGAGTTCCAGAATGAGAGTTCCAGGAAGATAATTTATTATCTTAAAAGACAGTCTAAAATAATAGTTATAGTTTATATAATCGGTACACCTTTTCACACACGGCCTGTTAGCTCCAAGGTAAGCTATTGATTAGCTTGTGTTATGGATGCCAACACAACTGATAAACTACATATTATTCTTTACACATAATACATATTTATAAATACACTTAAAACACTCAGCCACAGCCAACGTGCATGCTCATCACACAAATGACGAATGTACCGGGTTTCGAACCCGGGATCGCCAGCTCGACAGTCCGGTGTGGTTACCATTGCGCCAATTGGGTTGTTACAATATGCGTTTTTCATTTATATTTGCCTTAGCCTAAATATTCATTAACTTTCTTTACCAATGTTTATTATAAACCAAACAAGGAAAATTGCACTGAGAACAAAAATTGCCTAAATTAAGAAAATGTGAAATATCGTTACTCATGGTAACATTGGAAGTCCTCACGAAGCCTACGTTTGTCTAGGCACTTAGGCCCACTTCTCCTAATTCCTCAGTCAACCGATTTCATCTGCCATTAGACCCCATCAAGTCATTTACCGCGAGCTTAAAACTTGGCGCACGCTGCCAAAGGGGGTGGTGCGTGCAAATATGACAAATTTATGTAAAACGGGCTCTCTCTTTGTACGGCAAGCAGCCGTCGAGAAATTAGTGCTCATTTTGTCCCATGTTTACGAGTTGGAGCACTGTGCGCTTCAAAAATATGGTAATGGCTGCACAGTGGTCGGGTTTCGTCTAGTGTATCGATTTTGAGATTCGTTCGAGTTGAGGTTGTGTTATGATACTGTGTTTGTTCGAGTATCTTAGCGGCGCGTGGTCGGATGTAGGTTAATTCTTTTGGCTCCTGTTGGGCCTTCGTTTTGATGACTGGTTTATTACTCCCAACACTTTACGTAGCCATTTATATTAAGTAGAGTTCAAATAATTAGTTGCTCCACGGAAAGCAGTAGTGAAATTAGGTTCTATTTAAAACCAACGTAAAAAGGCTACGTACAGACGCCAGCACATCAAGCTACCACAATCTGTAAAATTTCCTTATTAGATTTTAAACTTTGTCTCTAGTATGATATGGTTCAAAGTTGATTGGGTTTTGACAGTTTCAGGTAGCTTGGTCATGAAGTGAACCATAATCACTGTAAGGTTTACAAATACGTAACTCATATCTAAAATTCTACAACATACCTAGCTAGTGCAAAAATAAATCCATCTAGAAAATTCTAAATTGCCACCAGTACGCACCCAAAACCCTCAAACACTGTTTACCTCATAAATATAAAAAGCGTGAAGAAACGTCGTTGGACAGTATCTATTTCGAGTGCGTCCCAGCTAAGCGTGATCCGGAGGAATTGTCCCGATCCATCGGCCGTTAATCGTGACACATCGCCGTATTTTCATCTAAACTCGTTACGTTTTATGCGAAAGAGGGCGATGTAGACGGGCGACTTTTTCGTTGCGTGTGCGATTTTTGACGTATAGGTTGAGATTAGATGATTGTGGCCTTATATGGGGTCTAGTAATCTTTAAATTTGTGATGCTGCAGAAAGTAATTTATTTATTTAATTAACAGAATTATGTAGGTACACAGTTTATGAGAAAAAAAGAAAAAATAGGTCAATCAAGCATTGCTTATTTTTGAAAAAATATTTTCCAGGATTTCCCAGGAAATTAAAAAAGTTACTGTTCTTACACTAATTACACAAAGCAGATACTGTTACAAACCAACTTACAGAATCTTAAACTACTTGCTTTCAGAAGACTAAATAAACTCATGGTAATTCTCATGACATAATTCATGACACATAGAACAATATACGATCAATTAAAAAAACACATTACACCACAACACAAAATAGTTGTTGTCAAATATTTCGGTCGCAAGTCGCAGGTGTGCAGCGCTCAGCTGACAGATACAACTCAGATTTATGTGTTTACTGTATAAATCACCAGACGTCAACGTTGCCTCTCATTTCTTTTTTCGTTTCGCGCTATACATCATAGTTTTGTCTTCCGTGGTCATTTTTTTACAACAGTCTAGAATGCGAGAGTGCGCGCTTCGAGTTATTTAGGGTTATTCATGTAGTGTTACATGATCCTTTCGACCCTATGGAGTCTCCAATCTTATTTGTAGGTACTATAATAAAATAGAAATCAGAATATCACACAAGCTGGCCATGAAATACCACCCAAACATCTAACACAGTTCCAAAAAAACTTAAAAAAACTCCAATGAAATCAATTTTAGACTCAATAAATCCCATAATCCACTACAAGATATAATTCTCACGCGACACGTCGCTTCCAGATCAATCATCGTCTCCTTAACGATTGGTACAGCTGTTGTGTTCGCGATTGATGGAGCTATAAACTATATTTATAGTTTGAATAGCTCGAGAATAGCTCTGATGTGTGTCGCTCAAGCAACTGGATTATCTACGATAGATGGCGAGGTGGATGCGGCAGTTACAATGAAATATTGTGATTCTGAAATTCTGAGAACAAATAAAAACGTTTAAATAGCGCAGGCGTTGAGTGATGACTGAGGCGTCGTGTCTTCAGACTGTGTTGAAAGTATAATGGGTGAGCTTCAAGATAAATTGGATTAGCACCACATACATAGAATGAACGAAGAAAGACAACAAGCTTAAAAATCTCTCTGTGGATCTGAAAACGTCAGTGTGACATTTGTGACTTACTTTTGGGGTTAGTTTTATTGTTAGCGGACAGTTCATTATCTTTGTTCAGTTTCATATTATTTAATTTCCTTTAATCACCAATATCTCTATAGATGCTCAAATGGGGAAGACAGTAGCAGAGTTTGCATTACCATTCAATCTATCTGATTCTTCGTGTGTATTCAATTTAAAGCCCAGTTACTTTTACACTCCTTAAGCCGAATTTTATCAAATCAGAATACACAATCACATCCAGTATTCCTACTTCCTCAGCAGTATGACGAGCGATAATGTCGTAAACAGAGGTGCCTCCCACGACAGCGCGACTCGCGGCTGCAATAAAACACGCGTTGTTGTCATCAGCGACATAATTCACGCCTCTGACAACACTAGTTTTTATACCGTTTTTATTCACTTCTACAATCCCTTGGTATTTTTTATCAAAGATAATTTTAGGTATTTTTTTTGTTTTCAAAAAGCCAACAAAATCAGCATCGTCTTCATCAACAGGTATAATTAGAATCCTTACACTCGATACAATTTGAAAATGTTCATCATCAATTTTGTTGTCACGAATTTGTATCTTAACTCTGGTCAGGCTGCCATTTATGCCATAACTGCTATAATTTTTGTTAAATCCTTCAACTACTTAGTCCAAAATAACGTATATCTTACTGAGTGTGTTACTCTTGACAAAAGTTCAAATTATGATTTGTATTCGTAACTTCTTCTATCGTTATGTTGTTTCTACTCGCAAACTGATATTTTTTCAAAAAATTCTTGTAGTTGGCTTTACGAAGTTTTTAATGCATTCTCTCCTAAAGAGACTATCATACACCACTAATTCCCCCTCCCCCTTATCTAAACTAACGCTTATACCTGAATTCCCGGAGTACAGTTTAAAAACTTCTTCGCGTATCCCGTTGCCCGGTGCACTCCTTGACAATCGATTGACGGGTGTCCCCCTTCCCCCAACTTCCCCCATCTTGCACACCCACCCCCTGGCGCATTCGCCTGACCCACATAGACGCCATATTTATAATAATTGTACCCCGATTCGAGTGAGTAAATCAGATAGTTTTGGTATGGTAATAGTTGGTTCGGGTTTTAAAGAGAGAAGTTTTTATTACTTTTACAATTTTTTATGTAGCTTTTGTTTATTGAAAGTACAAAATAATTTTATAATTTTTCTTTGGTAATGACATCATCTCTCCCGAAAAAATGCGTGAACTGAAATAGGTTTATACTTTGTCACAGAAGCTTTAAGCTCTCTAATTTTATTTCAAGCAGACATTAAATAAATTATATAATTGTACATTTTTAGCTTTCGTTACTATATGTTTAGTCTTAGACTAGATCATACCAAAAAAAGCACATCCAAAATTTCGACAGCCAACAAAAATTCCCGCAGAATAAGCAGACATCTAAAATCTATTTTCCAGACGTCTCAAACTCAATCAAGCCGAACTATTGATTAGATCCACCCCTAACCCCTCACGGGCCAGCGGGACAAAACAATACGTACATATGCGTCGCAAAAGTAAATACTCACCCCCACCCACCCCTCGTTATCACGTCCCGGACATAATTTAAGACGAGTCCGACCGGCCGGACTCACGGATATATCCGTCAATTCCGTTTGTTGGATTGATTTTTCGAACCGATGTTGCATTTGAAGGGTTTTGTATCCCTTTTAAAGTCTGAGATTATACACCGTTGAAGCAGTCAAGAGCTTGAAATGAATGTGCCTTCTAAAGATTTCTTAAAGGTAAGAATAAATGAGGTAATAATCGACTCACACCTCAAGAGGCTCCCTTTAGACAGTTGGATCAAGCGTCTGATGCAGAAAGCTGTACTTCTGGACACGGCGCGCATCGTCAGGAGGTTTCTCTCTGTGGAGCCCTGACCACCGGTTCCCAATACCGGTGGTCAGGGTAGTCAGGTAATTTAAATGTTTTTTTTTTTTATATACAGAATATTTAAAAATGTAATAATATGTTCAATAAGTAAATACAGAAAAAAAATGAGGCAAAACATATATGTGTTGCAAAATTCCCTATTCTCCCCTCTCAAACCCTTCGTTATCACGTTTCGGACATAATTTAAGATTGTCCAACTCGGTGCTCTCACGGTTGTATGCGTCAGTACTGTTGGATTGATTTTACAAATAAGCAGGCGCTAGCTAATTTTGAGAATGTGTGTTACATCGTTCAAGGAATTGGTAACAATATTGTATGGCATATTAGGTTTTATGAGCTTTTCATTGAATATTTTAATTTCTTTTTTTTTAATTTTTTGAAATTCAATATCATCATATCTAACATACTGCACATATATTAGGATTGAAAATGTAGCCTAAATAGTATATTCAAATCTTAAGTTTAGTTAGAAAGAGAGGAAAATAAATAGCTTCGCCCACCACCCAACAGAAATGCACCTTTGACTTTTACAAGTTCAGCGCGAGTTCAGCGGCAGCTGAAACAATGTTCGTTCAGTTATTTATTTCAAACATACTTATAATACGAAGTTAGGTAAGTATGTCAATTGTATTTTTTTTACACTTGAAAGTAATTTATCGATTTTTTTCTCTACGTCACGTCATATTTCTTTCCCACAAAGTACATAATAAATAACCCACAACACTTTTTTTTGAGTTTTTTAAAAACAACGCTTAACGCAAAATGTTTCCGTTTCCCGAGTTGGGACAAGATGTCAACTGACATCACCGAGATAGCGTCGAAAGGGTTGAGTTCCGTCGCTTAAAAAAGTATGAAAAAAATATATTTCTTATCTGTGGACCGAATGGCCGATTGTCCCCCGTCCACATTGTGTGCAAGAAATATAAGTAAATGAATCTTATTTTATCTGTGACTAGTTAAAAAATGGAGGGCAGTTAAGAAATTGGCGTTTTATCAGAGGACCTGCAGCTGCTCGATAGGCTTTTGATATGTCTGTTACGTTAATAGCGAATATTTAATAAACAGATAAGTTAACCGTCGCTACAAATTGTATTGAATTCGATCTTAGATCTTGCTATTAGTACTGGACTATTTAGTACATCTGCTTGTTAGTGACGATCAATGTTATATTAGCCAGAGTCTAAATAAGTTGACGAAACTCTCATGACACAAAAGGCTAGATAGTACCTTAAACATTTGTTCTAAAATTTAGTCTACTAGAACTACTAACTCCCAAAGCAGATTATATCTATCGTCACCAACCCGTCGACAGTCCAAACTTATTCCATACGACCCCCACTGGGGAATAAACATAACACATTTAAAACAAAACGGTAAAACTTAACATTTACCAAAACTACTTAACGTCTGTAAGATGCCCCAAAACTTGTGATATAGTTTAATCCTTTCTATTTATTCGTCGTAGTGGGAAATCATGGTCTGTCACATCTATTGGAGTTAAAAGCGAAACAATTTGTCTGGGACATTTGAAGGGTTGAGTTTCGTTTAGTTTTAAATGTTCAAGTCGACCTTTGGATAAAGGGGTTGGGAAATCTGTCAATCATTTTCTAAAACACTGAGCCTTTAATCAGGATTTAGAATGGTTATTTCTTTATAATAATCTGAAAATCTAAACTAAAGAAACAGATAGAACTTAATAACGGCAGAAAACTAGAATCACTGAATTGAATATCCATTCACTTTAAGAAAGAAACAAACAACATAAGACAACCGATCGCACAGAAAACCTATTCATCTCAACAATAACAATCCTAACATATTCAATAACTCGAACAATTACAAGCAAGCTCAAAAAAGGGACAAAACAAAAGGTGCGCACACACTAGCGCATACGTCCCGTTTGAAATATGTTCCGTCTCAAGCGATGCCGTCTCAACGTGTCCCTCCCGTCTCGCGATTAAAAGTGCAGGTGGGGACTGTCCGGCATTGATCTGGCGGTGACGCCGGACGATGGAGATGTCACCCACCACGGGAGGAGTGGGGGAACCCCCCTGTAAGTAGACGTGTGGACATGCTTAGCGATGTGCTGATAACGTCACAGTTTTCTTATTTATTTTGTTTTGTTGGCGTTTGTGGATTAATACGTTTGAGTGGCGTGGCCAGGGAAATGAGGCTAGGATTAGAATTCGCATGGCTTTCCATTTAATTGATGGTTCGTTTTTATGATTAATGCTTTTGAAATTAAGTATTACTAAGCCTTTCAATCATACCTTTAGATATACATTTTAATTAAATTAGGTCCATTGGACTAGCGAAGTATAAAAGGAATGACAAGACACAAGTATTTTAAAGAACAAATCTTGGAACTACAAAAATCCATAATTAAACATACAATTACAGAACTCATTAAGAAACGTCCGTGCTAGACAATGGGCAGTAACGAGTGTCAGAAAACGACTATCAACTGTGAATCGGTGGAGCGAGAGAACTATTCACAAATTAGTCGGGACAGAACTCTCCACACTCAACGTCGCCACATCCGCGTAGGGTCGCCAGGTGGACGCGTTATGTATACTACGAAAATCGCATGTTGCTTTATACTGAAATAACACTTGTGAATATTGAAGACAATATTCAAGTTCGTTTTGTAAAAAATAAATAGTTGATTTTACTATTATATATAAATAATATGTATAAAATACTTCGCTACATATGTATTTAGTGATGTAACAAGAAGACTAATTTCCGAAAAGATCGATCATTCCAGTTATATAATTTCAATCAATAAAACATCATTGTTTAATATAAAATGTCTACCTATTATAATCACCAAAACATACATTTTATGAACTAAAATATACTTTAAACTAAACTTCAAATATAAAACCAGACAGTCCATCTGTGTCGTGGTAACCCTACCGCCGCCGGACCTCGCCCGTCTTGCAACGTTTGACTGAGCGAAATCACTCAAAAGTTTTAATGTCGCTTCCGTGGGGACGCGGGACGTTCCGGTCGGCGGTCCGGCGGGTGTGTGCGCGACTTTATGTCTGCGTTGTTATTTAGATTATACGCTTTTGTGTCCTAGGGTTAAGAGATGAATGTTGACTTCTATGGAGTACAGTTAATGCCTTGAAGTTTTGCTACATTTGGACAAATATTTAGTATATTTGGCAGATTTTTCCCGTTAAATAAATACCAATCGAGTACGTTTTCACGTTGTATCAATCAACACAAGAACCTGGAACGTAAATAATTAAAATTCACGTGGAAAATAATCCCGCAATAATTCGTCAAAATATTGCCAAAAAACCAGGCAATTAAACGTTCCGATCGAACGACGTATGACAACCTACTTTCTCGAATGCGGAATAAGCACTAAATTCGCTTGCATATCATAATGACAGACAGTTTAATTATCCTCGCGGCCGATATTGCAACAAGCGGGATTAAAAGGAAAAATTAATTGAATCCATTCAATTTTCTAACCGCGAGTGGTGCCCGGTGACGGATCCTGTCTGATAATACCCAATTATCGCGCCCCCTCCCCCCTACCGACGTAACGACTATAACATTGAGTGGGTTAAAAAATTCAATATGACTGGGGTAAATAGGTAATGCGGAATGAAGAATCATGCGGAGTGGAGTGTGGAGTGGTAAATGTCTGATAAGAAAATGACAATTCTAATAAAGTGTTTCGTGATTGATTCATTTTTCAAATTGAACTTTAATATTATTGATGTGCTATTCCTACTTTCCTATTATGAATTATTAACCATTATATACATAACCAGAACCATATATTATATTCTTCATAGTATTTCACGAAATTTATTTATTTGGGAACATGGCAGAAAAGGCTCTCAATAATTCGGTGAAATGTATTATCTTTATTTAACAGATTTTCGTCAGCTACACCATAGAATTTATATCAAATAATCCAATCTATCACAACGAATTTATTCCGCTCGCGTTATCAGACGAGCTGTCAATCACGTCATGTCGACACAACGACGACGCGCAGAGTGATGCGTCCCCACTACCCTACCCCCACTCCTGGCTATATGACGTCCCACTACTTAAGATGTTCAACTTAGATGGAGTTCGATAGTTGTAATTTACATTATGAAACACAGAAGTTTCCTCAATAAAATGACTTTAAATTACTATAATTTATATCGCGATATTTACCACCACAAAAGTTAACATGCATACTTAATCATATTCTTCAGTCCCTGACCTAATTAATTTCTCATAACATAAGTAAGTAGAGCATTTTCATCGAATTATCTGGAATGGTGATCAATCATCAGCCACATTTAATTGCTCCACCACAAACAGATCATCGCCTCAGTATTAAATTTAAAATGTTTCAATTTCAATAAGTCTAGGGGAATATTCGCGAAATGCACTTATTACTGGCACGTGGCCGGGATCACGGTGGGATTCCGGGGTGATTGGCAATCCCGGGCCGCGGGATAATGCGCCAATTTTAACTTTACTACAGGTGTGTTGATGTAGGGCAACATAAAAGTTGATTATTATAACTTTTCATTTGATATTGCATCTAACTTTCTTGAGCTTTCGAGACACTTAAGATTATAGTTCAGCGTGGCTAGATAAACAAAAGACTTAGCAGACTAAAGTAATGGTCATTTAACTAGTAATAAACAAATAAAAAATTTAAGGTTTCTCACTGTGGAGCCCTGACCGCCCGCGCCGGTAGCTTGGACATGTTCCCGATGCCCGTTAGACACTATTCTTATAATTATAAATGTTTTTTTTTGATGAATGATGAATGTTTTTTCAATATATGAAATATTTTAAAATGTCATTATAACATGTGAAATAAACAATCTTGGTGTTATGACATTTTCTTTAACAAGTCAGTACATAAACCACTGCTTACCGCGAAACTGCAAACCATTATTTTATAGCAGTTTAGTACCTATGCATTTTTGTAGAAAGTACTATCGATTACAATACAAATGCCTATTCAAATATAATCTAACTAGCGGTCGCCCGCGGCTCCGCCCGCGTGGATGTCGGTTTTCGCGACAAAAAGTAGTCTATGTGTTATTCTGATGTATAAGCTATATTGTGGTAAAGTTTCATTCAAATCCATTCAGTAGTTTTTACGTGAAAGAGTAACAAACATCCATACATCCATACATCCATACTTACAAACTTTCGCCTTTATAATAGTAGTAGGATATGAAATAACTCGCAAACTACTTACCCATTAGAGGCATCATAACCAGCCCACTTTAGCATAGAATTATACCGCACTTACCTGTAACAGAAAAAAAAAACACATTTAAAAACATCAATTCTATCAGAATCACCCACAACCGTAGACAGTATATTAAAAAATAAATCAATTCGATACAACATGTATTTCTGTTTACGCCACAGTTCGCCAGTCAACCCCCCTTGTTTCGATGGACCGGGACTCGGTCCGGGACTGAGTCCATTGGAATTCCTTATACAATGAAGTGGATTTAATATCGGGAAGAATGCCGCATTGAAAGATAGCGGGGCCGAGTACACGAGCGATTTGTTTGTACTCAGATTATTTGATTTATTAACTCATGTTCGGCAATGTTTGACGTACATATGTACATATGTATGTGTTCGGTAGAGGACAGAAATTTGGGAACTTAGTCATTTGAAATGGCTTTATTTTAGCAATGTTTTAAATTGTTTATTTCAAAGTTATTTCATAGTGGGTGGTCAGCTACACCAAAACTGGATAAGAATTCTTCCTCAGATACTTCATCATCACTGCAGAGCGTATGTTTACCATTTTATAATAATGCTATTTAAATCTCAGCGAAAGATATTGTATCATCGAAAGGATCCCGTAGGGCTGAGGTCTACCGGGCCAGTGACTTGTTCGCAAGAGTTACCGCGGCCCTAACACACAAAGGACCTCCAGAAGAAACATAGTGGAATGCAAAGAACATTGCCAAATATAAGATGTAAAGTAAAGAACGCGTTTATATAGAAGATTTTTTGTTGAACCTTATCTTCAAAGCCTAAAACAAACATTTTTCCCTAAAAAACCTTACAACGCGCGTCTGCACAGCCACGTCACCTTAACCCTGCAACAGCGACCTGAAATTTTATAACACGTCCCGTCGCGTCCCGGACCTCTTCTGATCGAATTTTATTTTACGTACTCACAAGTTTTTATTGAGGCCAGTTACTTGCGCGACCATCGTTTTGTATTTATGTATTATTTAACGTCCAATCCAGCGGATTTGCATGTATTTGATACCCCTTCGATAGACGACACTGGATTTGGGATAACCCTTTTCGGGCACGTAATAATACTAAAATATCGTTTAAATTTTTATTACGGGATATAAAAATGATTTCTACGAATTAGGTATGGACAAGGAACTGTTTTTATTAACCTTTTTTTATTCATCTGCGCTGAATTTTCGGTCCGTAATAGAAATTATTTATGGCTTTAGTCGACTTTGTCCCGCAATGAAATCACGAAAATCTATTTTAATAAACTCCTTAATATCCTTGTATGACATAAGTAAACTTACTTTTTTATATTATGTTCATTTATTCACAATGAATCAGTTTTTGAATTGAGCTTACGTTTGTTTTGCACAGTTTTATTCAAAACAGCCACAAAATACTATTGAAAAAAAAACAAATTGGCGCGATCCACATCAGGCACCTCCACCGAAGTCAAGACAGACGCTGTAAACACGAGCAATATTGTTACCCGGCCGCAATCTCGTATCAACCGACCAAATAGCTTGGATACTTATGTAAATCGGACTACTATCCCGCTTATTGTATATCTAATTTGATTTCTTTTGCAATACAGTGATGGGATTCAACGAATATTGGTCCTACCTGCCCATCTAATATCGTCCCGGGCCCCGGGAATGTGTGTCGTGGCATTTTTGGGGTTAAAAGATCACTGATACGGACACACAGGGTTTGGGCTTTTTAAAATATTTATGAGGGAGCAGCGGTGAGAGTTCGCGTTTCAGCTGTAATCCAATTTCGGTTTATGTCTTTGGTAACTTACTTATTTTTGTTGGTTAGCAGAACTTTGGAAGGGTCAAACTGTGTTTTTATAAGTGTTAATTAAGTGATGTCGTATTCATGACGGTGAACGCAGATGTTCGGGGGTAGTTGCGACAAATTAGGGGATTATTAGATGCTTCTTTAATATTAATAAGATTTTGTTAAAGTTGTGTAATTTAGCTATGCGTAACTAAGTTGATATTATAAGGTCTTACTGAAACGACGTACAGCAAAATATTCATAAGCAAAGCATGAGATAAAACGGAAAAATAAAATAAAAGCAAACAAGGCGTAGGTATTACCAAATCCGGTGCAAAAACAAAAGAAAAGTTCTTCCCAACATTCATTAAACGAAATCACACTCATTCTTAAATCAGGATAAAAGTGTCTCCACAAAATTAACCACCTCGCACTATTGAGCGAAAAAAGCATATTTCTAACTGATTCGCTAAGTAGTTCGCGTCTGATCTGTCACCCGCATCGGAAGGGTTGACTGGCAAAAAAGTCACGTCGTTAGTTCTTGCGACACAAAAAAGTCGTTGGTCTGTCTAAGCTGTCCTTTTTAAGTGGCAGGCAAGTCTGTTCGGGCTATTATCTCGAAACTGAAACTGTATTGGTGTATCTTTTAATTTTAGTACTTCCAATATCACTTTTGAATGAGTGTCTTTTTTTACGTTCACACGTTTTTCTTGTCAAATTAGAGAGACTGAGTGGGTGTTACTAATTGAAACGTCTATTGCGTGCTAATTGTGTTTTTTTACGTTTTTGTTCTAAAATTTTAAAACTGATTCATTATTGCAGTTTTTAAGCTTTAGCTATTCACGAATACAATAATGGCTCTCTAGAAATTATCCTCAATTACAATATTATAAATTTTGAAGTAATTAGGATGTCTGTCAGTAGCGCTTTTACGCTAAAATTAATAAACTGACTGAAATGAATTTTGGTACACAAATAATATTAAGCTTAGGAAAGGACAGGCTACTTTTCATATATATGGAAGCAGGAAGCACTTCCCACGAGATGCGCGTAGAACCGTGTGGAAGAGCTAGTACATAAGTTATAATACCTAATATAACACATGAGCCAGATTTCTGCATTTGCCTATGTATTCTATATATCCCTGAAACACCATCAGAAACTTCTACCCAGCCGTAATCAGAAGCCAGTTCGACAAATCACTGTAAACATGTTCAAATTTATTTTTTTGTTCGCAACTTGGTCTAACTCATTCGCTTTTGAGTCTGAGCCAATGTTAATTTAGTTGACTGCTTGCGAACACGCCATACCAACGGAAACTTCGTAAACTTATATTATGCAGTTCAGTGACGGTAGTAATTAAGAATTTTGTTGCTAAAATGTAATTTTGGTCTGTTTAGGCTGGATTGTAGCTGTCGTGAGGAACGCTGGTTAGTGCAATAAAACTGAATTCTTAGTTTTGTTTATGAGTATGGGACGGCGATGTCACCTTTATTTAGAACGAAATAATGTACTTAGTTGTTGTGTCTAAGGGCTCTAAATAGCGAATCTGTTAAATTTTTACAATCAACTTCGAACCATATGCTTCAGCGATAAAGTTGAAAATCTATTAAGGAAATTTGGCAGATAGTAGTAGCTTGATATGCTGGCGTCTGTACACCTATTACAAATGCAAACAGGCTTTCAGTACGTGCCAAACTAATAATGAGAATACGATTAAATATCTGCAGTCCATATTAAGATATTTCATTCTCAAAAAAACCACCAATCCCTTTCAGAAGTTTTCCCGATGCACTTTGCGAGCGCCCGTCGGTCCCCGACATCAGCCGATCTTTCACGAGCGACGGGGCCTCAAGCGCAGTCGTTCGCCAACAAATCAACAGCTTTGTAACTGTGACGTCAAGTTAATTAAAACAGCGAAAAGTTGGCGATTTAAAACGCGGACTTTGATGGGGTTCCAGTGATTAGCGAGAGCGATTTATCGAAAGGGAAAAACTAATTCGCGTCATTTTACCTAATGCAATTTTTAAGCAATTTTATATTCCATGAGAATATTTGATGATTTTTTTAATAATATTGCGTAATTATATTTTTTGCAAACTCGCGTTATTGCCAAACAAACTTCTTATTATAATAAAAATGTTATAAAAATCAAAAGTGTATAATATAAAAACAAAAATATAGGTAACGTAAACTCATAGTTTTGATGCTCAATAAAAGTGATAGCTCGTTAAACTTCATTGCGTCTTCCGGAGAATTTTACGATGAAGTTATATTTACATGAACAAGTTAAATTAATAGAAAAGAATAATAACTATGAGCACAGCTATATTTATAAGAAATGTTTTCCTTTGATCAATCACTAAATTAATTACTTCAAGGCATTTTAAGAACTCTCCTGTAGGTATATCTTAAGTACTGTATATAGTCCTCCTTATCGGTTTCGTTAACGGCGACCCATGGCAATTCATCTCCGAGCGTGAGCTCTGATATGACTGGCTAGACCGAGTTTGGATCTAAATACCCGGTCGCAAGCGCTGCAATACAGCTGCGTCACAGTTTTACGCGTATAGATGTATGTTGGCTTAAGCCTCTCTTTTTAGGAATTGTGTGTTTCTTCTAAAGTCTTGATTCGCTTTATTTCTAATTCCTTGAAGTATTGTAACATCGTAAACACGTAATTTCAATACAACCATGTCATTTTACAACTAATAACAGCCCAAGCTGCTACAAGCTTTTAAATTTGAATATTAATAAACCCCATTAATTAGTCATTTGCATAAACTAA
The DNA here is from genome assembly GCA_958496145.1 of Heliothis peltigera. Classification (NCBI taxonomy): domain Eukaryota; kingdom Metazoa; phylum Arthropoda; class Insecta; order Lepidoptera; family Noctuidae; genus Heliothis; species Heliothis peltigera. Next base: position 656,228 of record OY292326.1, on the reverse strand, counting down.
AACTAGTAGCAATAACATAGAAAATAATTAATTATTTACTTAAACCAATAAATAATGTCAGTTTTAGAATTATGTTGATGTGTTTATAGCGAAATATTGATATTTTTGATTCGAATCGAGGTTAATGTTGATTTTATGAAAACGAATTGGAGAATCAGAACCATTTGTTAGATACACAGTTAGGCTTATTTATAGGCTTTTCTCTTTACATATTTCGAGACGGTTTGTTAATTAATTAGTTTCCTATGATAATTAGGTAACCGAAGAAATTGTATCGCACTAATTTCATCCTACGCTTTGCTATGTCTAAGATAAATCTATATTTGTAGGCGTTGATGTAGTTTTCACTATTTACATGAAACGAATGAAATCAATTTTAATTATTTACGTTAAATAAATACGTTACCCAAAAATGTATTCTAAAGTATAGTTCTTAAGAGTTGATATACATATGGTTCCAAAACAGTCTAGTGTAGTGTAGCTTCCTATCAGAGAAATATTTTTTTCAGATCGGTTTACTAGTTTCGGAGTTTTTAGGGTACAAACAAAAGAAAAGCGAATCATTTTTATAGGTACTTGTGTAGATTATGTACATAACGTTCATAAATGAAGAACCACTTTTTAAAAGACTAATTACTACTACTACTTAATTCTTATACTAGTTGTTAGAACTCGCTACTTCCATTCCCTTGACCCACTCGCCGCCCTCACCGCCCGCCCAACTGTCGAACCTAAAGAAACAGTCGCAACAGCTTATTAATACTTCATACACTGTTCATGCACTTTTTAATGGAACTAATCATGTTTCTGGGAGCTGTAATTACAGCCTGAAAGGTCAGGCCAATCAGTTGCCGAGTTGTAAGTTTGCAGAACGCAAGCAAACTGATTTTGTGACCTACTTCGATATCGATATCTGTAAAAGACCATCACTATGAAAAAAAAAATCTTTTATTTTCTTCTAGATATTTATATTACAAGCCTTTGTCCTATTTACACACAAGTATGATAGGTAGATGATATTCATGAATGATGTCCATAAAATTACATTATTAATTCATCATCTCAGCCATAGGACATCCACTGCTGAAAATTATTAATATTTTTTTTTTAATATATTACATATAAAGTTTTTTTGATTGCAATCCTCAAAATAATAACAACTCATAAAAAAACCGTTTAGTTACTTTGCAAAATTTGTACGACGTACAAAAAAAATGTTAGTAAAATTTCAATACAAAATACTGAACACCAAAAAAAAACAAATGAAATTTTTTACGGACTTAATACACACTGATAAAAATGATAAAAATTCGAGAATATCCAGCGAATTAACATGAATAAAAAAAATATGAAAAGTGTCTCGAAGACAGACAGTTCGGCAAGAGTCAAGCAAGGACAATACAAAATAAAATTACCAATATCTTGACTAAAAAATAAAAATATATCACAGTCAGGTAAAATCACACTCTAAACAAGTCTAGCATAGCCATCCCTTTCCAACATCAACAAAACATCGGATGACAGATTAATTTGTAACTGAAAAACTTTATTTATGCAGCGGCCATGTAAATTTGAGCTGTAAGAACTAGCGATTTCACACGTTACTGAAGACGACTTCAATGGTAGCGGCTAGCCAGACTGAATAATAAAGAATCTAAGTGTAAAGCTATGTTCGTAAATCTTTACGTTTTTTTGGTTAAACGACTAAAATGATTCGAATGAAATTGTGTGTGGAGATAGCTTTTAAACTTTTCAGATTTCATTTCAGTTGCCTTAAATTTTTTAAGCTAAATTTGTTGCCGAAGATGTAGGTACTGACGACAGCGCATCAACCTACACGAAACTGTCAAATTGTCCCAATCAGCTTTGAACTTTGTAAAGTTGTAAATAAAATACGGAAGTTTGGCAGAATGTAGTAGTTTTTGTAGGTATAACTAATTTCTATCTACTACAAATTCAAACAGATAAAAATATTTTTTTTTGTTTAGGTAATTACTGGTAGGTACATATTTTATTTATCTTTGAGTAATTATATTTCATAAATAGTGTACAACCCAGCTCAACCGACATCAGGTCAGAAGTGAACTAGTCTTGGCCGTCACACGAAATTAGCGACAAACTGAACTTTTCGAATTAAACTTTAGTTTTTCATAGAAAGTATGTGTCAAACGCCGTATTCCAACCTTGTAGTACTCAAATTAGTTTGTTTATATTTTGTTGATGGCGATGAGCTTTTTAAATTGCTATAATTAGCATCACTTCAAAATTTTCAGCTGTCTTAACTATTTTTATATATTAGGGATGTAGACAACTAGTCTAATTCAATACTTTTATAGAACTGTCAAAAACAGTTACTCTCTATGCAATTTGTATGAAAACCTATATAACAAAGATTTTTCACAACAAGCCGTATATTTTTTTAGATTATATTATCAATAAAAAATGAAAACAATTTTCGGTTCATTATTTTAAGATGCTTTACAAAATGAATATGATAAATTATTTTATTTTTGACCTACATAGTTCACATCCCAATTTACACACATCTTACTATCCTTACACTTTTGGAAAAACAAAAGTTTTGTTAGTATCCCACTATTTATTAAACATGCAGTTTTAACCAAATGTACAAAATTAATACTTAATACGTTTCAATATTAGAAAGTAAATCAATGAATGAATAATCGTTGCAGTTAAAATTACTTTAACAAAAAACCCAGTACATGTACTAGGGGCACATACGGTGCAGCACCTGCATGCTACATCGGCGCCAATGAGCACTAATCAATACTCAGCTGAAGGTGGCGAAAAATAACGAATGTTGTATTACTGACGATCGTGTGTTTCCGTACCACCGGGGTGTAGGGACTGCAAAAAAATCTTCGCGAAATTTTGATAATTTAATTTGAAGATTTTATGTGTGGTTTGTTATTGCACAGTATTTGGGAAGAGAGGGGGTGTGCTATCACTAACAGATATCAATGTTCTATATAATTTGGCTTCTACGTGGTTTCTATCGTCTTACATTATGTGTATATAAAAAAACGTCATAGTCATAATTGTTTTTATAATTTGCAAATTATGTACTTCATCATTTGTATAGAAATACATATAATATTCTGATACCAAATAGAATAACATACGTAGAACTTTATAAATATAGAACAAGTCTAACCAAATCCTATCATAAAAAAATACATCGAAAATTCACGTTAAAAATCCGCCATTACATTTGCTAACCCTCCGGCGGCGTATGCAGCTACGTTCGTAATCGACGGCCGGTCGGGGACGTATTGGGCCGTCGCGGAGACGCCGCTGGCTCTCTGTGTTTTTAAAGCTTTCTTCTGCCCCCCTTTTCACCCTTCCCCCACCCCCACCCTCAACAATCGATGGACGGCGTCACGTTAGTGCAGCGCCCGATCAAGTGCATACGTGAGGACCTTCTTTGATGCGTCTTTGTGCGGACTCGGGTAGGATGGGGTTAATTGTTTAGTTCTCTTTCTAATGTTTGCAGCTTCGTGTGGAATGTGAACTTTTTATGAGTGTTGCTGCTTTTGATTAAGTGTTCTGTTTTTCAGAGCTTCAACGTTTTACGTTTAAGTATTAAAGTGCACTTATTATGGAACTGGGATCACGATTAATCTCGATAAAATTTTCAGATTACCTTCAATGAAAATTTGAGAAAACGTCGACCTCCCAATTTGTACACTAAATAATTTCTACCCAACTAACATAAACGAAAACTAATCAAAAGCCGAATTAAAAGTCGGGTCGTTTGGACCACCCCGCACACAGGGTTGGGTCTTTGTGAAAATTGTTTACAGTAGCGAGGTTGAATTTCTTGCGACTGCCGTCTGCGGTACTGACGTGACAACTTGTCAGTTACAGACTGCAGTAGCGTCATGAAATGCAGCTTATAAATACAATGCGACTGCTACATGGAGTTTGCGTTTTATTAAATTAACGGGGACTTGATAAAAATTTTTGGGAAAAGTTTTTGACTCGCTAAAAAACCCAACCTTGAAGTGTCTTTCCATATCTGTTAATCTTGCTGTCCACTTGCATTCTAAAGGATTTGGTTAAGCTTGTCTTTCTTTCTGTATTGTGTGTGCAAAAAAAAACACATTCGTTGTATAAAGACTATTTTTAGCAAATCCTTCTTATTAATTTTCTATACAGTGCAGAGTTTCATCATCAAAGCGTAACCCAGACACCAAACTTGTGGCTTAGTGACATATTATAAAATGCTTCTGCCAGCGGTTTCGCCCAGCCCTAATAAGTATGGTCCCATGGTCCCAAAAAGCAGTCCAAAGCCTTCCTTAATATAGGGACTATCTGACACTAAATTATTAAACCAATCGGCCAGTAATTCCTGAGATTACAGAGTTCAATAAAACCAACTTCATCTTTATCTTGATAATGTTAGCATAGATATGTGATTATAATAAACACCGAACAACAAAAAAAAACAAGCATTAGTCAGCCCTAGTAATCTTAGTAACTTAGGCGCCCCCTCCGAAACTTTAGAAACGGCCTGAGTGGCCGATAACTTGGGACATTCGGATTTTGCTGTCCATATCGGCAGCACGGAGTTTACTTGGACCTTTGGCAGGATCATACTTTTGTCAGGACTTGATAGGTATAGGATAGGAAGGACAACATTTTGGAGTACTATTTCTGGAGCTATAACATTTTTGCTAAGTCTTGTTTCTTAAAATTCACTTCGCCGTGTACACCCAGACATAGACATAAAATATTGCACAGTGTTTAACAATATACGATAAAAAAACGCATACAAATCATCAAATAATTCACCAGAACGACATACGTAATGTCAATAACCTGAATGCATAAATAGTCTTCAACAGTGACGGAATACTCGTAAATATTAAATTTTTCTGCGCTATAAAGAGCAGGTCGTCTGATGTCCGTATTTATCAATGACATAATCAAAATATGACAAAAGATGATAAAATTGAAACAGCTTATAAATAAACAGGTATACATTGATGATTTACTTGCAATAATTTGTGAATTGTCTAATGATGAACTAGGTGTTACTTTAGATATAATACATTTTGCAGCGACTTAGCAAATGGGATATTTGCTATTGTTTTTCGGCTTCCAACATGTCTTACAAAGGTCAAAAAGGCAATATTAAGTCAATCATTTCAAATTAATTTACTTGTTTTAGTAAACATCTTAATGCCATCCTTGCTAAGATTCGGCTAACTTTTACTATTTTTTCGCAACTCAACTTGAACTTCCAAGAATGGTACCAAGCTTCACAATATATCACTCATTGAATTTCCTTCTAAAAACTCGTTTATTCAGTCTTTTTCAATTCCAACAATGCTAACTGAAGCCATCAGCGGCGATCGCATCGAACGATCAATAACATCACAACAAGCTAAGACGGAGCTTGTCAGTGCAGCGCTGAACAATTCAGTCGCGGCTGTCAGTTAGACAGTACTGAACACTGATGTGACAGCCAGTGTGGCTCGAGTAATAAGAGATAGGATTTTTTATAAAATATTTGGGGATTTCAAATGGTTTTGTTGGTATTTTAATTAATTTATAATGAATCTTCAAAAATTAACTTTTATAACCAATTTTTGACTAAATATTTTAAATAATTAGTTACTCGAGGAAACCTGGACTGTATGGTCTGAAATCACCGTTACGTAGCGAGCAAGAGTGGTGATTGACGTTCAGTGCACATTTCTGTGTGAGAGGCCTATGACGACCACTGCCTGGGCAGTGATAAAAAGGCTGATAATTATGACAATGTTATTCATATGTGGAGGAAAATCTAATTATTCTAAGGATTGTTCATGCAAGAAGACACATTGACCAAGGTATTAGAAGGCAGTGACTTTTGCCTTTGACAGAAAGCTTATTAAAATAGAAGACATGACGCCTTTAGTTAACACTTTTAACCGATTTCTGTTTACAACCGCTATTGGACCGCTATTATAAACGGAATCACAAGCAATATTGGAATATATCCAGTTAATATACAGGACGTACAAGATACAAGCAGTTCCAAGAACCGTTAAGGAACGAAGTGACCCACCGTGACGTAATCACTGACGTGACAACCTAGTCCTTGTAGCAACACAGTCACAGTCACTAGTCACAACTTGTGAAGGACTAATGCTTCAAACTAAAGGAACAGATACTGTTGTAAGAAGTGTCTCGGAACAGAGTCGGTCTCCTCGTCGCAGTGACAGTTTGCAATGACGTGACACCACTGACTAGATGCTGTTTGGTGCAAGTGGTGAGATAAAATAACTTCTGTAACCTACAAATGAGTTTGAAATCACAGTAAACGAATGGTAGCCTACTAATCAAATTAGTTAAGGATGTGGTTGCTAATGTTGCAAGACCAAAATTATTAACTAAAAAACCTACTAAATTTCGGCTTGAAAAATCATGGATTGAGTATATTTTTTTCCTTATAGCAACATCAAATATCATGTGTCATAATAAGGCCCTAACGTTCAACTTCAAAGAAATATGAACGCGATTCGGATAGTCCAGTGCCACGTTACTCTAGCCCCCATTACTTGGGCCACGAAAGCAAGTCTGGAGTGAAATTTCCAGCGGAGGCGAGTAAACTTGGGGACGTGGCTGCGACAGGGATGCTCGCGTCATCTCGATGCAAGTTGATAATGCAAGCGTGTGCCCGACGGTTGTTTTAACTTCAGGCGCTGAAACTATCAACTGTCGAGCAGTGATTTCTTGGAAGGCTTTGATGGCGCGTCTCCGTATTCTTGGCTTGCTGTTCCAGATAGCAGATCGTTGGAATGGTATTGGCAGCCGATGTTGAAGGTTGAATGTTTCATGGTAGTAACAGACTTTGATTTTTACTGAGATTGTGGCAAAAGGTAAGGTGTTCTTGGAAGCGAAGCATGAGAGGGGAAACATCGGAGGAATTGTCATGGAACCATTAAACGAGTGCAGCATGGCTTTCCATCTGCCATAATGATTACAACCCCCATCTGTGACAACAAGCCTATATGCCTACATATGTAGACAAGACATTAAAAAAAGGAAATTATATTATATATATCTTTTTAAAGATTACATCTCATGCATCAACCACAACAGTGTGAAGCCATAAATGGTGACCCAGAAGCACATTAAAACTGCACCATAAGAACATAACATAGCGCAATATCCCGAGGATGGCATTGTAAACCCGTCCATCCGCCGTTCTTCAGGCGACGGGCTAGAGTACACCCGTGACAGTCATTTAAGACAGTGACGTGACACCCCCACCACCGCCCGTGCACCCCCCACCCGTTTCTCCCGCCAGATGGATTGATATTGCTGCACCGAGCAGACGTAAGAAGCGATAGCATACGGGAAATAAAAAATATAAAGTACTGTTATAGTTTTGAATTAAATGGGGAATTATGTTTGTGCGCTACGAAATGGGGCTGTATTTCTTTTTGTTTTTCGTTTTGTTTGTTTGTTTGTTGTATCTGTTATTCTTCTGAATGATGTGTATTTTTCAATTAGTTGTTATTATGTTCATTGCAATTCGTAGCATATCAAACATGTACTTCATTAGTTCTTAGATTTGTATTGTTGAGTTATTGAATGCAACGAGACGAACACAAAAGATTATGCAGACAAAGGATAATGTTTATATCGGAACTCTTTAGAAATCCAGATTTTTATTGATTAAAGTCTTATTTCCAAAATGATTTCATATTACTGCTTGACAGCCCATTCCCTGATTTTTAAGCTGAAAATAATGATATGGAATACATAGTTAATTAACAAGACACTTAAATTACTAACTTTATAATTACTTTAGTGCAGTAATGTAACGAAAAGTGCATACAAAAACAGTATAGCACGCGCCATTAGACAGCTAAAAACATTTCTATTTCGCTACACTTCAAGTTGAAAAGTACGGCGATGGACGCAAACGAGACGCCGGGCGAGCGTGATGGCGATTCTGAGACAGTGACGTGACACGGACCCCCACCACCCCACCCGCCCCCCGGGGGTGCATATTGACCCACCCCGGATAATAAGGGGGTTATGCACTGAGTTCAGTCTTTTTCAATTCCAACAATGCTAACTGAAGCCATCAGCGGCGATCGCATCGAACGATCAATAACATCACAACAAGCTAAGACGGAGCTTGTCAGTGCAGCGCTGAACAATTCAGTCGCGGCTGTCAGTTAGACAGTACTGAACACTGATGTGACAGCCAGTGTGGCTCGAGTAATAAGAGATAGGATTTTTTATAAAATATTTGGGGATTTCAAATGGTTTTGTTGGTATTTTAATTAATTTATAATGAATCTTCAAAAATTAACTTTTATAACCAATTTTTGACTAAATATTTTAAATAATTAGTTACTCGAGGAAACCTGGACTGTATGGTCTGAAATCACCGTTACGTAGCGAGCAAGAGTGGTGATTGACGTTCAGTGCACATTTCTGTGTGAGAGGCCTATGACGACCACTGCCTGGGCAGTGATAAAAAGGCTGATAATTATGACAATGTTATTCATATGTGGAGGAAAATCTAATTATTCTAAGGATTGTTCATGCAAGAAGACACATTGACCAAGGTATTAGAAGGCAGTGACTTTTGCCTTTGACAGAAAGCTTATTAAAATAGAAGACATGACGCCTTTAGTTAACACTTTTAACCGATTTCTGTTTACAACCGCTATTGGACCGCTATTATAAACGGAATCACAAGCAATATTGGAATATATCCAGTTAATATACAGGACGTACAAGATACAAGCAGTTCCAAGAACCGTTAAGGAACGAAGTGACCCACCGTGACGTAATCACTGACGTGACAACCTAGTCCTTGTAGCAACACAGTCACAGTCACTAGTCACAACTTGTGAAGGACTAATGCTTCAAACTAAAGGAACAGATACTGTTGTAAGAAGTGTCTCGGAACAGAGTCGGTCTCCTCGTCGCAGTGACAGTTTGCAATGACGTGACACCACTGACTAGATGCTGTTTGGTGCAAGTGGTGAGATAAAATAACTTCTGTAACCTACAAATGAGTTTGAAATCACAGTAAACGAATGGTAGCCTACTAATCAAATTAGTTAAGGATGTGGTTGCTAATGTTGCAAGACCAAAATTATTAACTAAAAAACCTACTAAATTTCGGCTTGAAAAATCATGGATTGAGTATATTTTTTTCCTTATAGCAACATCAAATATCATGTGTCATAATAAGGCCCTAACGTTCAACTTCAAAGAAATATGAACGCGATTCGGATAGTCCAGTGCCACGTTACTCTAGCCCCCATTACTTGGGCCACGAAAGCAAGTCTGGAGTGAAATTTCCAGCGGAGGCGAGTAAACTTGGGGACGTGGCTGCGACAGGGATGCTCGCGTCATCTCGATGCAAGTTGATAATGCAAGCGTGTGCCCGACGGTTGTTTTAACTTCAGGCGCTGAAACTATCAACTGTCGAGCAGTGATTTCTTGGAAGGCTTTGATGGCGCGTCTCCGTATTCTTGGCTTGCTGTTCCAGATAGCAGATCGTTGGAATGGTATTGGCAGCCGATGTTGAAGGTTGAATGTTTCATGGTAGTAACAGACTTTGATTTTTACTGAGATTGTGGCAAAAGGTAAGGTGTTCTTGGAAGCGAAGCATGAGAGGGGAAACATCGGAGGAATTGTCATGGAACCATTAAACGAGTGCAGCATGGCTTTCCATCTGCCATAATGATTACAACCCCCATCTGTGACAACAAGCCTATATGCCTACATATGTAGACAAGACATTAAAAAAAGGAAATTATATTATATATATCTTTTTAAAGATTACATCTCATGCATCAACCACAACAGTGTGAAGCCATAAATGGTGACCCAGAAGCACATTAAAACTGCACCATAAGAACATAACATAGCGCAATATCCCGAGGATGGCATTGTAAACCCGTCCATCCGCCGTTCTTCAGGCGACGGGCTAGAGTACACCCGTGACAGTCATTTAAGACAGTGACGTGACACCCCCACCACCGCCCGTGCACCCCCCACCCGTTTCTCCCGCCAGATGGATTGATATTGCTGCACCGAGCAGACGTAAGAAGCGATAGCATACGGGAAATAAAAAATATAAAGTACTGTTATAGTTTTGAATTAAATGGGGAATTATGTTTGTGCGCTACGAAATGGGGCTGTATTTCTTTTTGTTTTTCGTTTTGTTTGTTTGTTTGTTGTATCTGTTATTCTTCTGAATGATGTGTATTTTTCAATTAGTTGTTATTATGTTCATTGCAATTCGTAGCATATCAAACATGTACTTCATTAGTTCTTAGATTTGTATTGTTGAGTTATTGAATGCAACGAGACGAACACAAAAGATTATGCAGACAAAGGATAATGTTTATATCGGAACTCTTTAGAAATCCAGATTTTTATTGATTAAAGTCTTATTTCCAAAATGATTTCATATTACTGCTTGACAGCCCATTCCCTGATTTTTAAGCTGAAAATAATGATATGGAATACATAGTTAATTAACAAGACACTTAAATTACTAACTTTATAATTACTTTAGTGCAGTAATGTAACGAAAAGTGCATACAAAAACAGTATAGCACGCGCCATTAGACAGCTAAAAACATTTCTATTTCGCTACACTTCAAGTTGAAAAGTACGGCGATGGACGCAAACGAGACGCCGGGCGAGCGTGATGGCGATTCTGAGACAGTGACGTGACACGGACCCCCACCACCCCACCCGCCCCCCGGGGGTGCATATTGACCCACCCCGGATAATAAGGGGGTTATGCACTGAGGAGCGCACAAGTCGAGCCATCTTTTGTGCGAATGTATGTTTTTAGAAATATAACTGTACTATTAATTTTTCGATGGCCTTTGGGAAGTTCGGAAAAGTTTTAGAAATATTTTTGAAGAATTGAAACGGATTTTTTAAATTCATTACTGGAACCTTTTTTGCGATTGGGTACTTTGGAATTCGTTATTTCTTCTAGTTATTGAAGTGAATTAGAAGTATCTGGAAGAAGGACTGGTTATAGAGTTTGATTAAAGGACATTACTTTGAAGTGTCTCAACTTATTACATTTACGGTTATTCTTTTCAATCACATTTACTTTCAACACTTATTCAACTTTTTAGGAATATTCCAGTAACACAAGATTAACTAATTTCACACTAGCAGGCTTAGCATGGCAACCGTAGAAACAAGTTTTGTTTACCGGAGATTGGATATAATGACAGAAAAGTGACAGATTGACGTAAGATTTCTTTTCACATTTTTTGAAGTAATTTTTCTTTTCTTCGATTGACATAAGGCTACAATAATTTATATGCGAGTTGACAGGTCGCACCATGCTTGGACAGAAGACATGTTGAAATTGACAGAAAGAGCTTTGTCTTTTCTTGGCAGAATAGATGTAAAATCGCCATGCTAAGTCTGCAGATGAAATTTCTCAAACACGACATTATTCCTCCTTAAAAGTTCGAAAAATCAACCAAAAATTTAATAAAACAATCCCCCGTCACTCCCAAAACTAAAACCAAATAAAAGTGAGTGGACGCCATGACACGACGACGTGCCGTCATTTGCACAAAATTAAATACCCCTCAAAGACGGACCCCCGCCCCCTCGCCGCCCCAAGCGGGGGCAGATGGATTGATATTGCCCCACGATGCAGGTGGGCAGATCTCGGAACAACGATTTATAAAGTAGTGTCTTATGCTGACTGTACTTCGTTTTACGTTTTAAATTGTGTTTGTTAGTGGACATGATTGAAAATGTGTGTTTTTTTAGATAAATTAACGTTTACTTGTTACATCAATGGTACTTAGATTTTCTATTTATATCTACAATATTTTGGTCATAAGCATAATGACATGATTACAAAAGAGTTTTAGGATAAGTTACAAGTTCTTATATAAAAATATAAGTATGTATATTAAATCGTATACGTTCATTTACGCTGACAGGCTTAAATATCAAATTAAAACAAGACACACCCATCAACCCTTCCACAAAATTAACACCTAGCTAATTGAATAGCCCATCACCATCCTTTCTACCTTCATTCATTGATCATAATGAAAAGAATTCTAATAAAGATTTCATTTCAACCCCCTCCCTCGCATCAAACAAACAAAAAATACTCAAAATTAATAGCCAAAAGTCTGTAACAAGTCGGAAAAAACAACATCCCTCTCTTACACGCCATGAAAACGCGACAAAGACACATGTCCCCCCTTATTATCTTCAATTAAGAAACTCCGATAATGTAGTGTGACATACGGACGAAAGGTCCAAACAACGTCGACCTGCGATCACGTAAAACCACTTCATAATTAGGGCTCAGGTTACATAAGTCGTTCGGATGTAAAAAAATTAACGTAGATTTTATTTAGTGTAATTTGAACCTTAATTCCTTGTGTTAGAGTGTGTAGTGGTGGTAAAGGTAAGTTTGTCAGTGAGTTGCCAGTGAGTGATGGCCGGTGGACGGTGAGTGATGGGCGAGTGAAACACGTGATTAGTGAGTCCTGCTCGCTCCCGTAATCTGGTATAATGAGTCGTGATGGTAATCATTCTGTGGTCATGGACTGAGCGACAGATGTCATTATTTGTCTTTTTTCCGAGCACATATAGATAATTATGTGGACAGTCTCTCGTATCGTATTTTCGGGAATATGGCATAGGATAATCTTTGAACTCAACGAGAGTAATGTGGGCAATTGATTCATAGCAGATTTCTTTGCCTGGGTTTTGGGAGATAAACGATAGATATGCGAGATTGTTTTTATTTAGTTGCACTTAGATATCTTCCCAAACATGATATTTAAAATAGATACAGAATCTTCGTCCAAACAGCGACCTGATGATAGTGACTGACTTAATGATTTCTTAAGATCCCTTTCAACCTATAAGGACATCCAAACAACAATAATAAAAAAAAAACTTCAAAAGCATCCACCCAAAAAAAAAAACCAGCACCGGCAGCTAAATCACACTCCAACAACTCAATAAATAGGATTTGATCACAAAGCTGTCCGTTGCAAATATTATAGACACTCCAACGGAAGCGACTCGCGGCTGTCACTGTCACGATTGTGTCACATCCCGTCTCGTGACGCAATTTGACGAGGACCTATGTGTCGCTTCGATTTTTAAATCAGGAATATGTTCAACGTTTTGAATGTAGAACTTGATTTTATATTTTGTTTTGAATTTCGAATATAATAATATTATTATTGGTTACTTTGTGTATATTGGGATCAAGATTTGCGCTAACGCAGGTAATGTATTATTTCTTAATAACTCTTTGACGATGGAACATTTCAGAATGAAGCTAGTTTTGTTTCGTTGTTTTTACAACAAATAGCATTCCTTGTTGACTAACTAAAATCAAATTTGAATAAATAACGTTGACCATCTCAAAATAGTGGCATTTACACTAAAATTGTAAAATCAAATGAAAGTCTATTCTGTGAACCTCAGTTTTCTTTGGACCACCCAATTCCAAACATCCTGTATAATACCTACAGCATAAGGTTGCAGTAAAGATAGCTATCCAAAGGTAACAACATATTGAAATATATTAGGACAGGTGAACCGTGTACGATTCGTCTCGATCCGCCCCGGACGCATGTGTTATGTTGCTTACGGCGTTACGGTATCAGATACCATCGGTTCCGGGCCGGATGGCTTGCATCTATTTTGAATAGTTGATGAGATTTGACTAAAATAATTTTAAAACAAAATTTCGTATTTACTGGCCAAGCTTAGCCTGGGACAAGGAAATTGTTGAGTAAGAACTCCTGTATTAAATTGTTTGTCCACAATCAGGGGTTTCGTTGTACGATCGCCAGTACATCAAGCTACTATAATCTCGTCAAATTTCCTTAATAAAATTTCAACTTTATTGCTGAAGCATATGGTTCATATTTGATGGGAAGAAAAATGTCAGTGTCGTAGTAGATTGATTGTGCTGTCGTTTTTATTAGTGGTAACATGTTCTATGTTCAATCTTTTCGCGACACTCCATTTGAGAGCTGCTAATGAGAATATCGTCATCACTGAGGCATCCTGATGAGAGAATTGGTTGTACATTATTGTAGGGACGCAAGCAGATCAACCTACCCATCTGTCAAATTTTACCAATCGAACCTTCAACTATTGTGGTAAGGTTGAAAGTCCTTTAAAGAAATTTGATAGAATGACGTAGGTTGATGTGCTGGCGTCTACACAAGAATACTTCGCAAAGTAACTTACCTTTAAAATTAAGATACTAACCCTCTCACGGTCACAAGGTATCATTAATTCCTTTTGTCTCAGACATTTTTTTTCTTTTATTTTTTAACTAAAAAAGCAACGTTCATTTAGTTCAGCACGCGAGCTTTACATATTAACATGTGTTGTCGAGTTTATTTTTTTCCGCAATGCTAACAGACATTGTACGGGTTAAGATTACTAAGGTAATGAAAGGACGGGGAATAGGATAGGACGGTAATGAGATGGATAAAGAAATCTGTGTTTTAATTAAGATACTTCACTTCAGCCGACAGTCTGGTTAAATATGTTGGAGCTAGAAAGAAGACATAAATGATACACTGAAGATAGTTAGAAGCTATGTTACAATATTAAAATTATTAGCTACTATTAATTTTGGCATTTTTACTAACCACAGTTAGCGGAAAATGGCCAATGCTTTACTTCTTCTGTCTGTCTTTTACGCCAAAACTACTCAACCGATTTAAATAAAATTTGGTACACATATAGGCTAGAGTCTGAGAAGGGACATAGGCTACATTTTTTTCCGGCTGCCGAAAGTATGTAGTTCTCTCGGAAAGCGGGTAGAACCGCGAGGAACAGCTAGTACCGTATATGTCGAATCAACATCTTAAACAATACTTAATAGAGAGTATTTTGTACGTACAGTTTTAAAAGCTGGAAGCAAAATAATATTCTAAACTCTCAACTCAGATACACAACACACACACCACCAAACTCAAGTACAACCATAATAATTAACCGAAACACACACTCATTAGCTTTCTTTGTTCACGGCATAAAGGCGAGCGTACAAAAGCCAGCGGATAATATTTTTTGGGCTGAGTGCATACAGGATCACATCGCGCCTTTACAATCGCCAGGATGACGTCCGCAGACTTGCTCCGCCGCAGTAGGATGTGGGGCTAGTGATGAGCGGACGCGATAGCGATTTACAAAGAGTGATATTGTTTCACGTGGAACTTTCTAATAAACTACTCTAAGGGTCCATCTTAGGTCTACTAGAACACTATATTACCATTCCATCCACCAACATTTTAAGTACCAATTTTTTCAGCACCTAAACTATTTCAATTTCTGCACAGATCTGTATTTAACTATAGTGGTTAAAAGTAAAAAAAATATTCCTCTCTCAGCACCTACGATAGTTTCTAGGGTTCTGATGTACATTTACGCAAAATTCTTAAATACAAGTGGACTAATTCGCTAGTCGTTGTATATTATGGGCTTAAACGAATATCTAACATAGAACTCGCTTTTGGATTTCACCAAACCCTTGCCTTAAGAACACCAGCATCTAGCTAGAGAGCTACACTTCCCCATATATTGTATATTTTCTAACTAATACGTAACTTGCAGTCGCTACCGCCGATCACATAACCAGCACCCTTAATTCGGCAACACATAAGCAATTTCCCGCTAGCGAAATAAGCGAATTAAAATCGCCTCAAAGCAACTGCTAGCAAAGAAACGCCTGCATACGTCGAGGGGTTTATTTTTAGCTATTTACCCCTTAGGGGGTGACTGACGACCGGTCAGCCTTTGAACGCAGTTGTTTAGAGTGGAAATTTTTAATTTTAAAGTTGTCTCTAGAACCTACCCGTTAGTTGGACTGTGGGGGGGTAGCTTTTTTAACATGCAGGTGAATTTTTGTTACATAGTATAGTTGTTGTTCAAATAAGTTATGACTTTAATACTGGCTATAGATTAATTTATACAAATGGAATCGCCAAGTCTTATCAAATTGCAGTTACGACTTTATAACTTCAAAAGGTGGGAAGACACCACCGTTTGATACATACAGACAACCTTAACAATATTGTCTGTTTCCAATCTCATACGTTTTTGAATGTTTTCCTATATGTAGATCTACGTATCATCTGGATCAAGCATATGCCGTCATAGGCAAGGACAAGCATGTCTCGGAAGGCACATCAAATTGGTGTGTCCCGGCATTTGAACATCTTCGGTAGTCAGAGGCCAAAAAGTCTGACGACAAGTCTTACCAAGAGGTATTGGTTTGCCCGGGTAACTGGGTTGAGTAGGTTAGATAGGCAATGGTTCTAAACTGCATCTGATTTAAGGCTGGAAGCCGAACCCAAAGTAGTTTGAGAAAATGCTAGTCAGATAATTTTTCGCCGGACGTTACATTATATAAATTCACATCATTTTACGTAAACATGAAACATGACATTCCTAAAGCCACGTATCACATAATTACCGTTAATTAGAACATCCGTAATTAAGATTGAGAAAATCTTAATTGACAAGATGTTTTACATACTTCTATACGTCAACGTCTAGTAGAGGATGTCATATGTTACGTGAAGATTCCGTAATTATAAGAAAGTGGGTTAATTTACAATCTCGGAGTACTCGGTAGGTACTTTTTTCGACACTTTGAGGGAACATTGATGATTCTTCAAAATGTCTAGTGATTTCGTTTTGGTCCTTAAGTTGGTCAGTGTTATCAAGTTTTCCTATGTGGAAAGACTGTAGTTAATGCCTGGTTGATGATAATAAGACTACTTTGAACAGTGAAGACTGATCAAAAGAAAATATAATTTTAAGATCCACTCAAACTTGATTCGAGGACCTTTGATTTCTGAACATTTTAAAATCCCTAATCAAATTGGTACAGTCCACAACAAAAGTACATGGGAAAAAGACGAGCAGCTCATTAAGTACAATCGTTAATTGCGCAGTCAAATCGAACGCTACCTAACTTCATTACATTCTTCCGTTAATACGACATCGGACGGCGGCGTCCGGGGCCGTCCGGCGAGTTATGCAATGAGCACCCTCCCATTCCGATCACGTGCGAAACGGACCGGGGGCTGCTAATTAAAAATCGAAGGATTTTTGTTACCAACTGTACTTGTTAGGTATCTGAAGGAGTATCGATAGACTTTTTTTTCGATCGCGGATTCTTGCGATAAATTGCGCGTAGATATGGCTCGGGCCTAAAACGGAAGCGTGTCCGGATTGTATGAACGGTAACATAGACATAGATAACTATAACCATGGGTAGAATAGGTTTTTGTTATTTTAGAAGATTTTCTTTTGAGATGATGTTTTGGGAGTGTAATGATGTGAGCTGATATGATGAAGATATAAGTGTTATTTCTAACAAAACGTGTAATTATGCTAGGTAGTTGTCTTATGCATTTGATTAAACTAATTCTTGTACTAAAAGTTGCAGAATGTCACGCTTCAGCGAGGGTATTTACACCAAACATTCTCTAGTACTAATTTCCTTTGATGCACATTTCTTCAATATAATTACGAAGACATTTTTGTAAATACAGCAGTCCAACAATTTTACTAACGCGTACTTTCTATGTTGCAGGTCAACAGAAACTCCAATTTAAAACAAAAACGACACATTCCTGAAAGCACCTACGAGAAAAAATATAAATAAAATATATACTCAAGTCAACGTCCTACATACAACAACTTGTTCGTATTTCTTTACTATTACAGGGCCACCCCCCCGCACCCCGCAACTCCCACCTTACACTCCGGATCTCATGCTTACAAACTGTCGCATTACCGGTCCATCCTTGCCGACAATACCCTGACATTCCGCCTCAAAACTCAACTCTATGACCTCGCAATAAGGACTACGTGTCGCAAAAATGTGACTGCGGAACGCAAACTACAAAACTTGTCAATGCAAATTGAACTATATATTCAGGGGCTAAGGTTGAAGTTTGTTTGTAGTGTGCTCGGTATGGTAATGATAATTCTAAGCAAATGCCATAAGGAAATAAGCTGAGTGGTTCCTTTTGGAATTGTTTACTTGAGAAGATTTCGTTTGGGTAAACAAAAGGTGGACGATGACCAAAGGGTGGCGACACAGAAGAGGCTACACCACCCTGTAGGCGATTGATGCAAGGACAATTGCCAATTCGTAAATAGCAGACAATCCTAACGACCTCAAATGAGATGATATTTTTTTAGAAGCGTTGTTGATGTGCAGATTATAAGCAACAACTTTAAAAACCAAAATATTTTTAGTTAGAAAGTAGGAAAACTTACTAGCTAAAAGTAAAGAATGGATTGACATAATTTTATTCATAGATATGAGTACACAACGATGATTGCCAAACGTTTTCCCTGAACCCTTTGATACAACCCATAGTCAGCTACCGCCATCCCCCACAACACGAACAAGAGTAATAAACACTATAGATATCAAAGAACAAGTTTAGTAACGACTCCACACACCAGTATTCCGTAATCATCTACTTAAACTGCAGCTACTGTCTCAGGCCACTGAACCTGTTAAGATTCCCTGACCGTCAATATTTACAAGGTTATCGGGACAAAGTATCGAATAAAGTAACCGATGGCAATCATCGTAATCGGCCAGTTACAAGACAATGCACTACCGCAATACTGGGCCATTCCGCGCTCAGTGCTACCGACCAATCGCGTTGAGTGAAAACTGCCATAAACGAACAGAATAGCCCTGCAAGATCAGTGGGAGACGCGGAAGTAGGTAGAAAGGTTTTGCATCAGAGAGGCTAGGATGGCTACTGAACGTAAGCCGGTAGTCGGTTTGATAAGGATAGGAACTTAAAATGGATGTTGTGGTATTGTTACATTGGTTATAACTGTTTGGTCGGTTATAAAACAGAAACGTGTAGTGATACGGGTAATGCAGGCAATAAGAAACAATGAGAAGATTAAGTTTTGTAATGTCGAATTGACCAGAAGCGAAATAAAAAAAGTATAAGCAAAACAATGTAACTTTTTACTTTAAATCCCATTAAGCTAACACAAGCACGAACTAAAACAAACCCCATAACCAAAGAAACAGGACAGACATCAAAATTTAAAATCGCTTTCACAGAAATTGAGGATAACAGAAACAGTACAATGTGGCTATTAGCAGTAACTTATTATAGACAATTTCCTACGTTAGTACGCGACCAATCGGCTTGAGTGAGATCCGCTATAAACGGATACTGTTAAGGAACGGAATTATGGAATAAGGGACTCTTTGGACCCAAGTCCACGAATTGGAACGTTGACGTCGTCAGCTAGTGCTGAATAATTCGGGGGTATTAGTGGAATTGGAGGTACGAAAAGGTTGGGGCAAAAGTCTGGATTAGAGATACTAAGATAGGTTGTAGTAATTAAAGTGATGATTTTCGAAATCTAAAATATGCTGCTATACAACTAAAACTACTTCTAAAATTTGATCTAACAGTCGCAGTCCCT
The DNA here is from genome assembly GCA_958496145.1 of Heliothis peltigera. Classification (NCBI taxonomy): domain Eukaryota; kingdom Metazoa; phylum Arthropoda; class Insecta; order Lepidoptera; family Noctuidae; genus Heliothis; species Heliothis peltigera. The sequence continues at coordinate 636,713 of OY292326.1, read as the reverse complement.
TCAAATATCGAGTCTCACAAAATGCGCCTCAACTCCATTCGACGACGAAGTATGAACTCCTATAGCAATAGAATCTGGATTTCCTTCTAAAATACTATTTCAATACTAGTCTAAAACTTCCTAACTTCACCTTTACCATCCTTTAATTGGTACTCGGACCTAATGTTGTAGGTAAAATAGTGTTGTCGCGTCTGTGTTGGTGCGTTATTTATTCTATCACCGTTTTAGGAATTTACGTTCTATTGTGTTGGGCGATGTTTTAGGTATCAAGAGGTCAATGACTTTGATGTGCACTAGTTTAAATGTATGGTTTTGGCCGCTGTTACTGTTAACGTTAATTTGGTTAGGGGAAGTAGGTACTGTTGTTGGGTTGGGATTCTGGAAGAAATTAAGAATTGAGGAGACTTTTTGGGGCTTTTTGTAAGAACGCTATGAAGAAGAGTACAGTAAAAATAGGTAAGTCAGAATTTAATGAATTCTATCTGACCCAATTTGAGTTTTGGATGACCTATGTAGGTATTTTAAGTTCGTCAAATTATGGTATGATGAACCAGACATTGGAAACTCTGATCCTAAAGATATAGACCATAGCCTAGTTTTATCACTGACAAAACTATACAATTACTATATTTTTTAATTATTTTTATAGTCGGAAGCAGATTTAGACAGATCTTTCAAGGGTTTATTTTCGTGCCATCCAATAGAGATACGAGCTTTGAGTTTCCCTACTCTAATAAAACCCAATTTAAAATGTTTAAAGAGATTGACATGACGTCTATTAGATGGTAAACTAAGATAAAACCACACCATAACATTACGATTTAATTCATGCACATAATTAGACGACTCATCCGACTTTCCACGATAATTAAATCGATACCTACATTAATACTTCTACGAAATTATGCTTATAAGAAATCGATTGAATGAAAATTCTCGAATAGATATCTTTGTGAAGGTATTATGTAAATGGGGAGGGGGTATCTTAAATCTACAAAGTCGTTAATGGGTGGACAGACATACAGGCTGCTGGCTATAAAGATATCAATCAATCCTGACGTAGGGGACATTTTGTTGTTATTTCAAATGGTCTTGTACCATTAAATTAGCATTGGAATGGTACCGGCTCATTCCCATAAGATCATAGTATTGGAATACGTTAAGCGATATAAGAAATAAGAGATTGTACTAACTGGATTTGTAAGTATTTTTAGGCTTTTTAATCCATGAATTATAGGCGAAATGCCTTTTTTGCTAGGATTTTTTTATTCGTGGGAAATCGTCAATGACTTCTCCCGTTGAGGGTGCAGCTGGAAGGAGTATCAGAATCTAACTGACTAAAATTCACTATATTCCTTCTGGAGGTCCCTGCGTACCAAGGCCACGGAAACTCCTGTGAATAAGTCGCAACCCCGACAGTTTTGTTAGGATCACATCAGGTTCAAGCTAAACCTTTAAGTTGAACATTATATAAGATACCATATTTAGCTAACATCATCAGACCTATTGAATCACAATCCGCACCACTTTTAGCATGAATTAAATTAGCATTTACCACAAGGAGTTCCAATTCTCATATTTGTTTTATCGCTACCTCTTATTACTCGCATCATGCCTCTCAATGACCTCTCTACAAATGCATTGAGAACTGCTTCTAACGCATAATGTCAATTATGGTAAGTCACCAGTAACGCGAGACGGAATCAATCGACAGACGATTTGATAGTGCTGTCATAATTTTCGAAGTTTTGTTAAGTCTAGAAAGTATGATGACTGTATTTCAGATCTTTCATTGAAAGGTTTATATTTTTACAGTTTATCTGTTCCTAGGTTGACTGTTAAATATCTATACAATAGCACAGAGCTGAGTTTATGCTGCTTTATTGTCACATTTGAAAAGTTATTTCCGTGTTAGATATCGATATCTATCGAGGAAGGCTATAAGCTAATTTTTGTCCGACTGTACAGCGTATTTTACGTAACCTATGTTTTTTATAGATGTCTAAGCCAATATTTTCCTCCTTTTTAGGGAAAGATTCATAAGCCCTTACCTTGGGGTGCATTTAGACCTAACAAAGAAAGAAGCATTCATTCATAGTTATCTCTTAAATAATTTGATAGATGGCGTTAAAATCAGTATTCACTCGCTCGGTTTAAACGAGTAATTAATACAAGTACTCTTTGAAGAGTTCCTACTAGAAACGTAACGTTTTCAATCAGCATCAATACCAAAGATTTATATAAACACGAAGGCAATAACTAGCCTGTAACGACTTCCATCACGACACGCAAGTAGCTACGAATACAAAACTAATTACTACTAAAATTTTAATCATTCACCAATGTAACGACCTGTACATGGATGTAGACAGAGGTTCTCAACATTAAGGAGTGGGTATTATTTTGTGGTACAATTTTGAATGGCTCATTTTGGAATTAGGTTGTTGTTTAGTTTTAATACCGATGAACAAATGTAGAAGTTTTTTTTTTAACACAGTCAAGACAGATTTCAATAATTAGACGTACATATTTGTGGGACATAAAGAATAATTTGTTTAAATCATGCCAGTACATCAATTTCTGCTTATTGGTAAATCGACTTGTCGACAACGTTGATACAAAATAATTAGGTCTCAATTCGACAGCGTATATATTACTATATAAGTAGATTAATCATAGATAATACAGGGCTTCAAGCAGATGATCATGGAAGTAATATCTACTTACCATTACCTGTTGGTTTGACAATTTCCGCCGAATCTACCTACATATGTACGTTGCTACGCAAAGGATCCAGAAGGTTGAGCATCCCTGTATTCAGGGTGGGGTCGTCAGTCCCCATAAATCGTGCAGACATACAGAAATGATATTTTGTTATTTAAAGGCGCTAGTTAATTTCACATTGGATTATAAATCACTCTTTTAATGGGTATCTGTTGAAAAAATAAGTCCGGCATTCTTACTATTTTATTAATGAGATATTTTTTCCGTTTCTTCATATGGAGATATCATCAAGTTTCTGAGACAGGACGTATGATACAAACTTCCATCTTGTTTAACAAGCTTTTGTCTTGGTCCTAATATGTTTTAACTACACCATAAAACCTTGTTTCTTTATAAATACATAGGAGGCAAAACTATTGGGCTTAACTGCGTATATATCTGAACTTTCAGTGTACTAGAATTCTGGTTGATAACGTCACCAATAACAAACCTCCCTTAATCATCAAATGATCCCTCCCGCTGAGGGTGCAGATGGAAGGAGAGTCAGACTCTTACTGACTGAAACCCACTATGTTCCTTCTAGAGGTCCCTGTTTGCCAGGGCCACAGCAACTCTTACGACAACACGCAGCCCTTGCAGACCTTGAAATCGAACCCTGCATGCTGGCACTAGTAGGCCAATTAATATTAATAATCCATTTTCTATTAATTTGCCCATGACCTTTCCACATTAACTCATAAACTTTTATTCTAGCCAATAAATCTTTTATATCAGGTATAGTTGCAATAAATTACTTTGTATCAAATGTGTCACGGCACGGGTTTACGAGTTAACTTAAGGTTAATGTGGTTACATAGCAGTTTTGTAGGTTTATGGCTTTTTAGAAAAGCTGCCCAGATGAAGGAAATGTTGAGCGAAATTGAACCTTACGATCATAATAGGTAGATAGTAAATCGAATGGAGATTTTGAATGTGAAGAAAGTTTTTGGGTCCAGCTGAACAGATTTTAGATGTTTGGGTATGGAGATTGATTGAGACCTGACCTGATTGAGAAGTAGTTCCTCAGAAGGTGAATGAAAGAGTGGAATACAATATAATACATCTATAAATGTATTACGGAATTTTCGTCAAACCCACAAACAGAATAAAACATTGTTCCTACAAACATCTCTTTCTATTCTCTTGAATTTTATAAACAAATCCATTTTTTTCTCATTCCACCATAAAACTTATAATAACTCTAAAGTCTTGCTCTCCCATAAATTCGCGGGAACACAAACCCCGAGGCTGTCAGTCCGTCTGTGCGGCGTAACTCAGGAACTGGCCAGTCTTTGTTTTATCTAGATCTGCCATCGCCTGACGCGCAATAGCGCAATGAAAGATTGAAGATATAAGATCCACTTTCAATATAAATCTTCTGTATCTGTTGTCTGTCAGTTTTGCTTGATATATCGTGATGAAGGTTTTGTTTTCGAGTTGTTTTCATCAGTCTTTTTCCGATATTTGGCTCGTAGAATAATAGTTCTGCGGTTCTCATAGTATGTAGGTTTGTTTGAAAATGTAAAATTTAAAGGTTATGATTTACACAATAAAGTAATATTGTGTTTCAGAAATGCCGCACATTCATAGAAACTAGAGTATGTCTACTGAGACCAGAAGTAACACATATTAACTCCCTTATTATAGTACGTGGTCTTAAAAAAGTACCACCGCCTTTGAACCATCTTCAAAGCCATCTTCTTGAACAATCTAGTACTAAAGCCGGTACTTTTTCCCTGGAAACTTGTCTACTGAGACCAAAAGTAACATACTTTCATCATCAGCCTTTATCGTCGCATTGCTGGGTACAGGTCTCCTCTCACACAGAGAAGGACTGAGCTTTAATCACCACGCTTGCCCAATGCGGGTTGGTAACAAACTTTAAAAATCCATTATTCACGTCAAAGAAATCTTGACCAAGTTATCCAACTGAACACATTCCCATTTCTTCACCTAAATAAACCATACACCATCTAAGAAGGCCAAGATACGAATTCCAGTCTCTCGCAATAAACTGCACATTCTGACCGCCGTAAATCCCCAACTGATTAATACGGTGACACACGTATAAAACGTTCGGATATAATCAAAAACAAAAGAATGTTCATCAGCACATAAATTGGGAGTGGTCTAGTCGCAAATCACTAGGTTTTCCGACTGGGACCGCCGATAGCGTCGGCTACGTAGCTCTGCTATACACGTGCTCAAAACTTTCAGGATTTTAATGTAGGTTTAAAAAGGAGATTACAGATTATGTTGCTCTAAGTTCTTTTTTCATTGTTTTTGGTGTATCATCAGTCAAGTGATGTGTGAGTGTGAATTGGCATTATAATATTTTGTTAATAATCCTATCTTATACATAAAACTAATTGAGTAGTAGTCTTTCCAATAAGTGTTGATATACTAAAATAAAATACAGTAAATAAAAATATCGCAATAAACTGACATGGCTAAAGAGCGGTGAAATCCTAAAAAAGTTATAATGACTTGTAAGACAACATAATTGTTCGGTCTGCTCATGTATTACATAATACAATTGGAAGTCTAAAATGCTAATTAGAAAATACAACTACCTATTTCAACAAAAGAATAAGAGAAAGAGGTTCTTTCAAATGCCCATTTATTCTTCACTAACTAGTCCTTTTGAAAAAAGAACAGGCGAACGTTGAACGTCCAGGCGTAGATCAAGATGTGTGCGTTACTCGGCCAGCGCATACGCATTGACAGATTTATGTGAGAGGATGCCCGCCGACCCATCCCCACCACGATTAGATAATTAACTAGTTTTAACGCTCCATCATTTTAGGGTTACGTTCCGTTTTTTGAGTGTGTTACTTCGATTGTAATTGAGTTGTTTAACAAACATGGTTAATTAATGGAAAGTTTCACTTCTGACAAGTTGAATAAAGAATACAAAATTAAAATAAAGAAAAAATAAAACAAAATGACACTATATAAATTGCCAGTTACTAACTCTATTTACTTACTGAAAATGCAAGTGACATAACTGGAGTTCCAATTTTAAATTAACTTCATAGATAATTCGTATCTAGAAGCGGTATTATAACAAGTTCCCATACAAAATAAAATCCTCAATCAATAAAAAACGTATATCGCCTAACAAATCGTTCGTTAATTCAAACATTAGTCACGAATACTCGAAGACAACTTGTAACAACTCCGCAATCACTCTCAGATTACTGCCAAGTATTTATAATGTTGTTTTAGTAGCTTTCATATAGAAAGCAATGCGTTAACTTACCTAGCATAGCCTTAAATTACACTAAATGGGACCATACATCCACCAGTCTTATCTCGCGCGCCATATTTGAATACAGGGTGTGAAATCTTGCTAAAGAGCTACATTAAGTTGCAAATTACGAAGATAGTTTATTTAGATTTGCTTTTGATTTTCTTGGGACCCTTGGTTAGTGATTTGTGTAGAAGAAGTTTAGTGTGATATGGGGATAATCTTTATGCAGTGGAGTTGATTTCGCTTTTACATAAGCACGCCTGTCAGTCACGTAAAAGGCATAACTACTCAAGCAATTTACATGAAACTTGGATTTTCGCAAATGCTGGCTAATAATTTTCGTTTTATTAATTTCCAATGTCATTTCTTGATTATTACGCATTCGGAAACTAAAGAATTTCAATACAACGCACAGAATTAACATACGCGCGCCATCAGCTCGTAAACCGTACACGTTATTAGATAGCTTGTTGCATGTGAAATATTCATCGGCCTACAATGTTGCCATACTCGGCGTCATCACGGCACAACATGGCAACACTATCCAGCATATCTATGGAATTATATAATAAAATACGACTGTCATCCGTCATAGTGTTGCAACCCGGATCGAGTCCTGGCCGACACGCAATCGTAAATCTGGCTCAGTACTGACGCGTCAGTCATACAAATCATTCAAACTCTCTTGAAACCCGATCGTAAATACGTCTGAGTGTAGCATTAATCATTTTGAATACAGAATAAGAAGTGCCTCGGGCGTACGCGATTGGTCGTCACTAAACGAACAATTATTCAAATGGCGCGCTCCGATTGGTCGGCGGCCGTTCCGTTTTTTACGTTGACAGAGTGATGGATTCGACCCTTCGACTCGTGCGCAGTTTAGTACCCATTTCATTGTTGTGTGCGTATGGGTATGTAGCGTGCGAGCTATCAATCTCCGTCTCAAAGTAAATGCTCCGAGTTTTTGTAGTCTTATTTGCGATTGCATCGTTTAACATCTTTTTGTGCAATTAACGCGGTGATAAATGATTTTTTACTTTTTTATTGATAGCAATAAAATAAAACCTTTATGGAGACCGCAACACGTAAAAAAGGTTCCATAGGTATTTATTTTATGCGTTCGCACGCATTTATTGCGTTAATGTGGCTTCTAAAACTTGTAAAGAGAAATAATTGCTGGTCAGTTAATGTAACTTGCACAATCCGACACTTAACTTTCAGACAAGAAAAAAAACTTTAAGTTTATTAACTTCAATAAAAGGGTATCGGAAATTCGAATTCCACTTGTACCATTATACCCTCATGCACTATAGGGCCTATCACAAAAGATAACACACTGTATATCAACAGTCAGTGTCACATTCGAAATAGTCAACTACCCGCATCGGAGTCGATAAGTGTCGACTATTCGATAGCGTATCTGGACGATTTATCCGAGTAGAATATCGATACCCGGAAGCTTCTCTGGTCGGCGGGAAAATGGCGGCGGTGGCCTCCTCGCGATTGGCCGGTTGCGCGCGCGCACCTTACATCTGTCACTAACTATTACCTTTTTATGTAGGGACTTTACGAGTCAGTTTATAACCTCGGCCGCCCATCCCACCGGTGAAAATATTTAAACCCCATAAATTTTTATGGTTTAAAATAAACGGTAATGGGGAGTTATGTATAAAATACTTGTAATGTATGTGACTTTATCAGTAGTCTTGATTGGTTTAGAGCTCGTCGGACCCTTTGAAGTGTTAACGCGATTTTAATTGATGGTCATTACAGTTTTATTATGAGCTTCTTATAGTAAAACGGTGGAGATCACTTTTATTGGCGTGGTTAGGATCAAATATTTTATGTAGAAATAATTTACTTGGGATTTTAAGTTTGTAAAAAATGTCGAGGTAGTCTAGTAGTTTAAGCACCCGTCTACCAAGTACGAGTTCGATTCCAGGTCTGGCAAGTACCATGTACAAGTACCAATGTAACTTTTCTATATTATGCACACAAATAACACCAATAGGTCTCCATGACGCTCAGTTCCTACCAGTTTAGCATCCTCGATACTATAAATCGCTTTTTTTCTCTATTATATCGTGATATGTATTAATATGTTAAAAGTTATTTCCGAATTATATTTAGTACTTACACAGCGTAGACGTTGCTTAGATGTTTAATTTGTCACTTACCTGTAAAGAGAAATGAACAATTAATACTTATGAAATTGCAAAAAAAAATATAGCTACAAAACATCATATCAATAGAAATTTGGAAAATGTAATAATAATAATTTAGAACGATATCATTTCTAAACTTGGTCTTAAACATCATGCAAACCTTTTTTTCGTGAGACTTAAAACCAATTTGTCAATCAATTTGGTCAATAAGTTTCTTCTGGAGGTTCCTATGTGTCAGGGCCACGGTAATCCTTACAAACAACTCGCAGTCCTAACTAAAGCCGATAAACACATAACTAGAACAAAACACATCATCAAAACGACATTTTTTAAGATAGGTGTAGGAGGAAGTGTCAGGCTTTTACTGACGAAACCTCACCATTGTTTCTTATCCCTCCTTATCCATTTTGAGTCTCAGCGCCTCGGTACCCCTTCGAAAAATCCCGAAGTCCACTCAACTCTGCTATGTTGCACAACATTATATATATAAAAAAAAAACAAAACACAATCTCTTGAAAACTCGCAATACTTCAAAAGTGTGACGTCAGACTTACACGAGCTTACGTTTGAGTCTCCCATCGTGACAGTAAAGGCTTACAGGACACGTTTCCGTTTCCGGCTCGCAATTAAATCTTTGTTTAACGAAGAAAACTTAATTAAATAGTCAAAGGGAAGCTGCTTTGATTGATGTCATTACTGTTTGTTTGTTTGTGTTTTATTTTTATTTACTTTTAATCTCCTATTTATCGCATTTATTAAGACCTGGAAGTTTTTACTCAGACTTCAGAAATCCCATGAATTTTGATAAACTATCATATTATTGTCTTAGGCACCGAGTTACCGCGGCTCGTAAAGGGAACGTAGTGGGTTTTAGTCAGTAAGAGTCTGACATTCCCGCTGCACCCACAGCTGGAGGGGATCTTTCGATGATTTCCTACAAAAAAAAAATACCGTATTCGTTTGAGTTATACATGGAGCGACTTAAAAAACAGTTACCCGTGCAGCACGGTCCCTAATATTCCTTTGATACACTCGCTATCAAACTTTCTAGCTTCTAACTGTCACGCTACCCGAAACTGTCAAATTTCCCAATCAACTTAAAACCATAAGCTTCAGCAATAAAGTTGAAAATCTATTTGAGAAATTTGACAGATGGAAGTAGCTTGATGTACTGGCGTCTATACATTTAATGAAGAAACAGTATTCATGTGATATTACTGTGATATTACTACTTCCAAATTTTAATACATAGGAAATGTATTTACCTAAACAGACTATACCTAATCAATTCACAGTAAAACAAAAGCTTGGTCGAAGTTAATACAAAATGCAAAACCAGCATGGCGACCAATCAAGGGTTGATTTCGTTCTAATGACAGAAGCACTGTTGGTCACTTAGCCGATCTATCCTGCCCCTAATAACTAAAACTGTCCACTGATTCATAAATAAAACCACCGAGAACGCAACAGAATATTTTTTATAAAAAAAAATATCCCAATAGTCCATCCGCATCCAGAGGGAAAGAATTCTCATAGCAAAGTATAAATTTCATCTTGATCGGTCCAGCCTTTTTACCTTAAAAGGGGGACCAAACAAAACTACGCTCACAGTGAATAAAATTTAATGATTAAGGAATTAATAAAACATTAAAATTCAACGAGGAATCCAAATGACCAATCACAGTCTAGTAGCCGCCCCAGCAACATAATTCCCCACTAACGCTACAACATAACAGCATTGTTTTAAATGCCTGTATAAATTAATAACGGTATTAAAAAAGCAATAAAGAGCTATATAAGCAAACCCACGCTTCTCACATAAGACATCAAAAAGATCTTTAAGAATCTGATTTTCAACATCAGATTTTCTATACGAACCAAAATTAAAAATAAAACGGAGATTTAAAGTGTTTTACGAAACTATTATTTCACCATAAACTATAAGATAAAAGATTATTTTGTTTGTGGTATGCATCATTTAAACTAAAGTATCATAAAACTAATTAAAACGAGGTTGTTATGTCAAGTCTTGGAAGACGAATCCAAGTGGTCCAATCCGTGGTGGCCTAGTGGTAAAAGCACCAATCTCTCAAAAATTAGTGTGCGAATTCGCTTCCTTGTCAGGCACGTACAAATAAAAGTTTTCTAAGTTATGTGGACGTGCCAAGTATATCTTGGACAGCAATGATTGATTAAAGTAGAATGGGACGATAAAAGGGCTGATGACGATGATGAACTGTAGTAATGGTTTCTGAATAGATACTCGTATCCGCAGTCATATCCTCGCAGTCGCAGTATCATCTCCCGAGCCTTTTCCCAATTATGTTGGGGTCGGCTTCCAGTCTAACCGGTTTCGGCCGAGTACCAGTGTTTTACAAGGAGCGACTGCCTATCTGACCTCCACAACCCAGTTACCCGGGCAACCCAATACCCCTTGGTTAGACTGGCTTCTGACTACCCGTAACGACTGTCAAGGATGTTCAATGACAGCAGGGACCTACAGTTTAACGTGCCATCTGAAACACAGTGTGAACACAACTCGTATCCGCAGTGTCTATTAAATATCTTTTAAAAATGACTAGATAAAAAGTGTGAATAAAAAATACTCAGGAACTGGCCATTTTGATAATATAAGTAAGTTAAATATCACGTTAATTATTTAAATAATCACTTTCTATTCTCTAAATTGTCAATAAGCGGTATCTTAGCCAAAACAGCGGGATTCCTTTGTTGTTTATCTATTTAGAAAATACTTAATTTTTACATTCATAATATTAGAAACTTCTAAAGATATTGGGTTTAAAGCCGATGTGATTATTCGATAAAATATTTTTATCGACATTTTAAAAGCTTATCTGCCGACCGTATCACGCCTTTTGGGTTTTTAAAACAATACAAGCCATAAAAGAAATTACATTATTGGCTATAACACAGTAAAAAATTTGTTAATTGATTATAATCGTATAATGTATTATAATGAAGTGTGTTTCTTTGGTAAACGATACGTCTCATATCGTACCATAAAAGGCACTATTTTAAAACTTAGAAACTTAATATCGGAGAGCTTACGATGACATAAATATTTTCCGATCATAAAAAAAACCTTTCCAAGTATACTTAAATAACTATATAATTCCTCTAAATGAACTGCAATATACCGTATAGTAAAAATAAACCAGTAGACGATTCTAGAAGAAATCAAATTAATTGTTGCAGCCATGTGATCAAGCCCAGTCGTATCCTTTTCGGTACGGCCAGCAAATCAAGCCAATATGTAGTTATTTCAGTAATGCACCATCTCACTGCTTCAGTTACATTCTAGACATACGATACCCCTACTACGACTTTCAGATACCATCTCGATTCTCGAGCAATAATTTTATTGGTAACCGATTCACACGATCTTAGCGATATAGAAAAAACACACTTGAACTCAAAGATATGTTACCGGTTAACGTAACGATAATCCGTAACCAATCAACTAATTTAGATAATTATTTTATTGCTGGGAAATACTGTGTTAAATGGGAGAAAAAAAAACATATAGTGTATTTGTTAATGGGTGTTGATAATGATTTGTTGGATATAAATCAAGTAAGCAAATTGTTTACGACGTATAGCAAGATTTTTTTGATCGTTATAATCGAAAATTGGGCCTGTTATTGTATAAGGTACAGATGCCAGCACATCAAGCTACTACAACTTGTAAAATTTTCTACTTTATCACTGAAGCATATGGTTCAAAGTAAATTAGAAAAAATTGACAGTCTCAGGTAGCTTGATGTGCATCCGTCTGTACATATAAAAGTTATACAATATTGTTTACTACTATGAATCTAAACAAGAATATTGAGATCAAACTTAATAAAATCACTCCCAATCTCAAACTCACAAAAATCTACCTTAGCGAATTCCGCAAACAAATAGTAGTATCGTTGTAACCAGCATAACAAAAGCTTGGACTAAGATCAACACACATTAGCTCTCAGACTTTGAACTGCCCCATTATTTATTGACGGGGAGGACAAAAATATATCGTCACAGATAGATAAAATCAGACAAAGCTACATATTATAGGCATTGAGTGTACGTCCATTGTTACGACTGCATTCATTATTAGTAAAGGGTGAATTTCTAGTTCCATTGACGTATTTTCTTTAGTAAATAAATTCAGTTGCAGTTTATTGGGAATTTACTGTACGTCTATCGTCGAGCTAGAATTAGGCGGAGTGTTCGTTTCTGGGATGTCAAATTGTAAATTGTTATTTGAAACAAAGGGTTATGATATTGTAACGGTATTATAGTCATTTTTGTGATATGATTCGATCTGTCAATGTTGGTTGTTTTACGGAGTCAACTTGTGTGTGTGTTTAGAGGTAGCTGTTAGTACGCCAGTGGTAGATTGCTATTCAAGTGCTTTTAGGCTAGAAAATCATCAAAATATCTCCTTACATTGTGATTGGAGTTGATATTTTATTCTGAAATAAATCACTGATTTTTATGTAGCCCAGATCTTTTTAAAAATATTACGGTGATGAAACAAATTCTGCCAAAAAATGATTTGTACTTTGTATAAATGCTTTAGCTACAATATCGTTATTACAATGTCAACGTCTAAATACTATTGACAGTGAGCTCTCCAGCAAGGGGTATTACTTAGCCGGGACATCAATACGGAGTCAAGTCAAACCATATAGGTACAGTTGGGAACAGCAATCGCTGCGTACAGTCGGCGACACAATAAGCCGATGTGTCAGCGACAGTTATCTCGCAAGACACCACAATCTATCCAGCTGTCGGTCACACACAGACAGAACGGGGTACAGTTTGATGTTTATAAAGACGTCAATTCAAGGGGTTGTCATATTTTTAAGAGGATTTAAATAATTATTAATAAGTACTTCAATTGAAATGAGTAATCAGGGTGGCTGCCAAAATTAATATACATGTAGTACTATCATTTTGAGAATTGACTGCATTGACTGAGTCGACATTTTCGACGATTGGAATAAAAAAAAAAAACAATCAAATTGAGAACCTCCTCCTTTTTTGGAAATCGTTTGAAAATGACAAATTAAGTTTCAGTGATAATTCAGGATATTTTTATAGGAATAAATATTTTTTGTTATTTAAACTTGATATCCTTTAGTTGATCAAACACCACACGACACTTCTTAGATTGAGAGCATGACAAAGCCCTCTTTTTCTTTATAAATCATATTTATGTGGCGTGTACAATTCTTGGACAGTAAATATAGACTTCAATATAGGACCTTGAAAACACCCATTCAAGTAAACCTTAACGCTCACAACTTACAAACCCTGGACCATTCAACCATCATAACGCGAACACCCTTTTAACACCTGTCATACATTGTCAAGCCTTTAACATAAGCGTCATTATCTTTGTTTCCATAGCTCTGTTTGTAAGGGACAGTAGTGGAGTGTGCAGGCGGCGGGCAGCAGTGTACGTCGCAAAATAACATGTGTACAATAATATGGAATAGACAAGGCATGACGTTTGCATCGCCGTGTTGGGCTGCTCGCCGTGGGCGGAATGTGGACAGGGCTGTGGAGTTGGTATTGGAATACCGGACTGTGGACTATTATTTTTATGAGTAGGTTTATACTAATTTTGAAAATTTTGATAGAAGGATCAGTATGCAGTTTCGCAAGGATGCGTAGAGTATACAATATGGCTCATTGTTTAGGATGAATTCAAATAACGTGGTCTTGATTGAAATAAAGATTTTTAAGAAGTATATTTTAAGGCATCTTAAAATTAAGTCAATCTGTCAATTTTTGAAATGTATAGGTTCCAGAAACTGGTTCAAAATTAACGGAAGTCATGACTTCATTTTGTTTCTGTATTTATGTATACTTGTATCTTTTATCATGAATTAAATAAAAATGTTGGAATACTTGAAAAAATAACATACGAAGCTCTACTCCACAGCTCTGTTCGTCGGCTTAATTCGTGATGTCGTCATTGGGAGTCAGTTTTTGCATTTTATCATTTGTATGTCCGTTTGTTTTGCCTATGTCTTGCGTTCGTACGAATTGTATTGTTTGTTTCATATCACAAGGTTTATTAAATAGTACTTTTCTATGTCCGGTATCGGAGTTTTTTATATCAGATCCATAATTGGATGACGGTTCGTTTGCTAAGTGTGTCTGAGCTGTCAGGTTTCGTTTGCAAATATAATTCATCTACAAAACAGTTTTGGATATACAGGGCGTTTTTTTTCTTCTAATAATTAAAACAAAACTATTGATGCCTTTTATGTAGTCGTGGTGGTCTAGTGGTCAAAGCTCGTCTTAATAATGAGTGTGCAGGTTCAATTCCTGGTCAAGCAAGTGCCAACTTGTTTAGTTATGTGTGTGAAGACAGCGCATTTATCGAGGAAGGCTGTTTGCTACGCGACATTGGGGAACGCAAAGTTGTTCCCACGGAAAGCAGGTGAATCCACTGGCAGGAGCTAGTCACAAATAACCCTCGATAACTAAGTAAATCTGTAAATCAATCACATAATCTTCTATCACAAATCAAAATCCCACAAATCTAATCTATCAGTGGGTCAGCACAACTTATGATACAAATGACGATCACGTCTCCCGATAAGTACAGTCACGGAGGAAAGTTAAAGGTCGCCAAGGATCGATCGCCGCAGATGTCGGCATTAATCGGAGTGTTTAATCCGTCCGCCGGCGAATAAATCAACGCTAATTGTACCTATTTATATTTATCAAGGAACCACTTGGATGGAAAGTTTGTGTTGCGTGCGACTGTACTTCTGCTATTTTGTTTTGAGCGGGTTAGATGTCTGGGTTAAATGTAAGCGTTTGACTTGTACAGACGCCAGCATATCAAGCTACCCCAAACTGTAAAATTTTCCAAATCAACTTTGAGCCATATGCTTCAGCGATGAAGTAGAAAATCCATTAAGAGAATTTGACAGATTGTAGTAGCTTAATGTGATTTCGTTTGTACCTAACAGTTTTTATTATAATAATCATTTTTTTTATTCTGACATTGCTGGGTCTCTTCTTATATTAAAAAGAAGTTTTCATTTTATTCTGAATTTAAAACAACCTATTGATTGCACCTTTTAAGACGAAATTATAATCTTAAAGAATTTAACTGCTGATTATTACGTATTTTTGAGTGACGCTAATAAAAAGCTACTTAAAAATATCTCATTAGCTTTAAGGAGCTCAGTAAAAGCACCTTTTTATACAGTTATCGAAATATTTTCATATGTTACGTAAAATCAATATGATTTTTATCAAATTGAAGTGTTAATTAAGCGTGTTTTTCAGAATCAATAAAGAGAAATACCAAGACAATTTAACAACGGGGTCAAAAATAACGTTTCACTTTACGATAAAATTATCGTTATGCTAAAGTTTGGATACATTCAGTGTAGTTTTATGCAATACACATAATCATGGTGATATTCGATTTTCAATATATATTTATTTACATTTAAGAGTGAGAATATTTTTTAAATGACTGTACGCAAAAAATGTTTCGAAAAACTTTAATGGTGATCCAAAATTACCAATAACTGCATGTAATAAGGTGTTTTTCTGTAGTAACTAATGTTGCACCGTCTGTTGGGTTTACTCTTAAAGTAAAGAAGGGATAAATAATTTCGTGGTTACGAACTAGATTAACGAGTAGCAGGAAGAAGTGATTATTTGAAATCAAATACCCCACCTAATTTACTGTAGACATACATTTCATATAGAAATATGATAAAAATCCAACTTTACAAAAACCAGGAACGCATACACCCATTTCAAAAATAATAAACCTCATTTCTATCCATCACTTACATAACACAGCACAACTATATAAAAACATAATGTTAGCACATAACACTAAATCATAAACATAACATAAAAAAGAAAAAAACCGGGCCCACAAAAAAATGACCGCGGTACAGTCGGGAAGAAATGACTCGAAATCTATAAATCTAGCGAGTGTAGCGGCCCGATCTCTGAAACCATCACAAATATGTCAAAAAGGGCTATAAACCGTCGGCAGGCTATATAGCCCGGCGATACCTTATAAGTTATTATAACAAACACAATGAGAAAAAGGAGATATGTTATTATTAGCCGATTGATGAGATAGTTGAGGATTCCGTAAGTCCCCGTGACTGATGCTCGGAAACTTTTAATGTTCAGTTATTTATAGTTATCGTTGAAGCCAAATGTTAGTTTGTTGGTCGGGCTTTTTTGTTTGGTATAAACATTTTTTTGTGAGGCAATTTATTTTGATGGCAATGGGAGAAAATATAATATAAATATGTCGTGATTTCTAGGAGAGGAATGCAGGATTCAAAATAAAGTTTCGTTTGATGGTTTCTTCTACACAGCGATATGCTAGCCGGCAGACATGAATTTTGGCTACTCTCTAGCTCCTAATCCATCGACAGAAATATGGGATGTAACTTATTGTATATGTTCTGCCTCTGATTTCTTTTGGTTAGTACAGACTACTGTCAAATTTTCACAATCAACTTTGAACCATATACTTCAGCGATAAAGTTGAAAATTTAATAAGGAAATTTGACAGACTAGGTATATTAGCATGATGTGTTGGCTATTGAAAAAGACAATTATGGTTATAAGCACCACATTATTGCCATTTACATGTATGTGTTAGCAAACCAGACTGACTATGTGATAATGGAAACAAATTGTTTACTTATCTCATACAGACATAAACTAAATGACACCCATATTTCTAGATCAACATGTCTTTTAAAAAAATACAAAAAATATCCTTATAATCGTTGGGTACAGTCGCACAGAGCAAAACAGGTAGAACCGAGGACATTTACATAAAAAATGTTGACTTGTGGCAAATTGTGGGCGTTCGCTTCGTTGGCTTTAATTCAGTCTGGGTCCCGTATTAATATTATTTATGTAATCCATGTTACAGTAAAATATCTTGAGAGCTATGCCTCGTGGAATCTCATTTAAGAAGTAAAATTTAGTGACGGACTCGCTCGTTGCGAGTTAGGTGACATTTTCGGTTAGATATTTTTATTTTTGAGTGTACTTGGTGATAAAACTCATCTTATTTTCTATCATCTCCCACCCAAATATTAAATAGACCCGAAGAAATAAAATACCTAATACCGTTGGATTATCGATACAAGAATGCAACCGCTAACACTTGACGCAGAAGCTGTTTACCTAAACCGAATTCTATAAGAAATTTGATCAGCATACCATTACACTACATACCAATAAAACGGACGCCAATCGTAACAAAACAATAATTATGATAATCACCAAAACTTCTCAGAATTATATCACCGACACACATCGAATAAAGACACATACGATAAAATTTTACGACACACGTCTTTCTATCCGATGACACTCGGACACAATTAACACTAATAGAAATGGTATTTCCAAGTAAAATGTGTAGTCAGGTATTATGACCGTGTTTCGTACGAGTCACGACTGACCCCAGGTTCTGACTCATTTATCGATAAATGTGTATATGCAACATTATACGATTAATGAATAAATGTCTATAGGAATCTCGATGACAGCTTTTAAGGAAAATAGTAAGAATACAGAGAAATAATTGTAAATGTTTCCTTCTCTAAGAAGTGTAACTCGATTCTTGGGCTGCGGGTTTTTCGCCAGAGTTCGGCCCTGGTACACCAAGACCTCCAGAAGGAACATAGTGGGTTTTAGTCAGTAAGAGTATGATGCTCCCTCTAGATGCACCCTCAAGGGGTCACTTGGTGATTGCCCACGAAAAAAAAGGACTGTAACTCGAAATAATGCGTTTAGCTTCTAGTCTAATCAGATGAAGGTGTCTCTTGACACGTGCGACCGCTAAAGGACACACAACTGACTAAGAAGTATTTTGTCTACAGGTCACATAAATGTCAGAAATTAGTCACAACAAACTGCATTTTTTTTATTTCTTGGCTTAAAAGCACGAAAAATGCTTTCCTAAATCGCCTTTAAAGTGTACATAGTAAAAGCCATTAAACCCCTTACATTACACGCGCACAGCATCGCGTCTGTCGCGTCTATTTGGCACCGCTCTCGCGCGATAAATATCAGATTTTGATGAAATGAGACGTGCTGTGAAGCTTCATAATTCTGATATATTTCACGGTGATATACATGTCTCAAATGACGATCGTTTTCTTTAAAATATTACGACGGTATTTATACGGGCACATATTTTGCGTTGTGATGAGTGAAATATTCTAGTCTTCGCTCAAAACTAAGGGCGTTGCTCCAACTAGATGATCGTCGTTAGTCGTTTGTGATGGCCCATGTTGATCTTTATTAGCTTGCTAATGTAGCAAATCGATTTGGCATCGATTGAGTATCGATTGTTGAATGTTTCCTTTTGATTATTTATTGCTGTATTGATTGATTATTATACGATTAAGAATCTACTGACACAATTCAATCAATTATTTCCAAGCATACTCCTATCTCTTTTAGTCAGCTTCGAGCTTTATCGAAGCTCGCTTAAAGTGCTTTATGTTTAGTGAATTTACATTATATATATATATATATATATGTAATTTTCATCAATTTCGTCAATGCGTCGTTTGCGTGCGATATTTCGAAGAGATTTTTAAAATTACTTCAGCATTAAGTAGTAGAGGAAGCATTCTTGGAAAACAAGAATAAATTATACAAGACTAAAGAAACGAATCAACCGATTAATAACACCGTCTTTTTCTATGACGAGACTAGAAACATTAAAACAAAATAGAGCCAACGAACTCCGTCTTAATCAAGGAAACGTACATAAACAAACAATTAAGATTAACATGTACATCAGTCTAGAATCAATACCCGTCTATCAACAAAAGGTTAGTTCAAACTGTGAGACCTGTCGTGACGGCCAGCGACGCGACGAGACAGCTGCGCGACAAAAATACACGTCGGACGCACGATTCCGCGTTTTTCACTGTCAGAGCGCGCATCAATTTCTGTCAGCATTTGTTAGCCAATGACAGATGTTTTACGCCTCCAACAATCGCGCAATTTTTATTATGCATCCACATTAACCCTTCAATCAATTCAAATAGGGATTATTTTAGTTTGCCGTGCGTATTGTCGTAAGTTTGCCGTTGGATAGACCAGGACGCCTTGTAGCTGTCGGTCGGTAATGACAAGTGTGTAAGGACGTATTTATGTAAACCCTTTGAGATACAGTTTTAGAATTCAGAAGTGGTATGCATGCCTAGCTTATTAGTGGGAGTTGTTTAAATATCACGTTGTAATGAGTTAGATAAATGAGTGACAGCTCTTGGCCAGTGATTAGCTGGTATTAGCTCGGGATTCCAAGAAGCGCATGTTTGGTTGACTGATTTAGGAACAGTGGGATCAAAAGGAGCTGATTGTGAAATTGATCGTAGAATACGAATGTTTTCGTCATAGTAACATTCAGATAATAAAATATTCATACTGACAAGTCAGAAGCAGGCCGGCCCACAGAATGCACCTGACTTGTAATTTGTTCGAATATCTTGGTATACTGAAAACACCGAGATTTTTCCTAAGCTAAGAAAGATCTCTATACCGTTAGTATTATAAACCTTCATAAATGCATTATAAAACCGATGACACAAAAAATAAAACAAAAGACTATTCCTAATTAACTATTCATTTGTCAAACTATTCACCGCTCTTTTATTCTAACTACGAACGAATTGACAGATCTGTTCGTGTCTATGTAGTAAGGCACTCCAGCACATTAGCACGTTCCATATAATAATAGTGATGCGCATAGTCGATAAATCAGTCGGTGCATAGTTCGCATAACGGCTAGTACTGGATCATTCGCGGAGTGCCAGTGTCGTACCGACAAGTGATGTATCGCGCGATTAGTGATGTTTTCGTGCGTATGCGCAGCGGATGATATGAAAGTGAATTTGGAGGAATAATATGATGAAGATCACGTTTCTTAGTTTAATAAGGTTTTTCATTAGAAACCACCGATTTATTATGAAATTAATGTTGAAATTATTGTCATTTGTTAATAATGTTATATATTCTATTTGGAAATGTGTTAGCATAACTGATTCTTCCCAGCAAAAATACATAGGAAGTGGTAAAGGGTGGGCGTTTTTAGCAATTTTTGACCTTCAAAAAGTGTTGTTTTGCAGTCAAGTTTGAATAAATGATTTTGAATTTTTTGAGTTTGATTTTTTCACTTTTTACGAGGTAGTCCTTACTCAATATATCAAAATTAAAAATATTCTATGCAAAGCCTCCAAGAAGACTCTCGTTTATCTTTTCAAGTTCAAAGTTCCATAAAATTTAACCCATCATAAGTACGAGTAGGTATAATATGCCTAAGAAAGTCTCAAACAAACCCAAAAAAACAAAAGAAGAGTTACACCTACAAATTTCTTCACACGTCCTCGGATCTAAAGACCAAGAGTCTAAATAAAACAGTGTCGCTACAATTATGACGGCGCGTATAACCACATGTAATCTTCTCACGTGGTATCATCGCGCTATTTCGGTAGCCAAGCGCGTTGATAGCTCAATCATAGACAATCTTTGTTTTTGATACAATAAACGAGGCGACACTCTAAATAGCTTGCGGTTATTTATAAAAAGATTGTAAGTGTATAAGAGTTTTTATTAGTAGCGCGTTTGGTTCGTGGATGGGTGGCCATCTTATTATGACGTGTTCCTCCGTTTTTTCGAAAGGAAATTAAATTAGTGGGACCCAGATGTATTTTAAAAATCTTTACGTGTCGTTAAAAATTCTGACAATCAGTCTTAACAGGGGGCATTGATTTTCTCAGGTTGGGTTGAGGTTGAGGAGGTCAAATAGTTACTCAATTGCATAGACTGGAAGCGACTCCAACATATGAGATGATGATGATAGATTTATATCTTTTACTGAAGACTTCAATAAAACATTTGGCAGATAGCATTATGACTAACACTCTGGCCATACCGATTGGCAGAGGAATATAATTATTTTGGTACCGCATATCAGCGTCTGGTTGTCATTCAGTTGTATGAGTTGCGTTGAGCTTGCCGCGGTCAGCCATTGATGAGTGACCGTGAGTCGCACTTGGAATTAAATAGAGAAGAAAAAGTGATTGGACAGTCTTTAAAAAGAAAACACATCTAGTGAAAAGAGTATACATGCAGTATCTTATCAATGAAACTGCATGAGGCAAACTCCGCAAACTCCTTATACGACAATTAGTATTTGTCGTGTAAGGAGATATTTTTTATAGATATAGATGCATTACAAAACTGAATATTGATTATATGATAAAGCTATGTAGAGCCAAATTATAAAAAATAGCCATCTTACTTGCCATGAAGACGGACAGACAGACAACTGAATCATTGAGTGAGACAGGACTTATGTAAACACACTTTTGATCCGAGACCGTCCAAAAAAATACCTTTTGATAATTTTATAAAAATAGAATACAGATATTCTTTTGATTTAGTCGTTGAATAATGGAGTGACACGATCGTGTGGATTTATCTGCGTTAAGGCATAAATCAAGTCCAAAATAGATACCTGTGTGTTTCTATTTGTTGTGTGTGTGTGACTCATTGAGTACAAGATAATATAGTGAAGAATATGTGGGTAAAACGTGACTGACATTGATAGGTATAGAAACCGAAATAAAGGTTAATTTGACATTTATTATGACCAAAATTGTGATGTCTTTTGACATTAAAATTGATAGGTTAAAGAAAGCAGACTAAAAATAGCACAATAATTGGATTTTTGTATTTTGAGCCTTATTCTCACTTTTCAAATTTAATCCTAAATTGAGTATTAAAATCTACCTACATTTGTGTTAAAATTCGTTTGAGTGGCCGACATTGATACATGGGGATTAGGCTCATTAATTTATTTTGGGTTAATTCATCGGGTTTTTAGTAATCATGTCCCATGAAATAAAACTAAAAAGGAGGGTTCACAATCGATTGATTTATAAACGTCATTTATTTCAAATCGATTTAAAGGTGGTTCTTATCGGAATCATTCATTTTATTTTTTATCGATTTAAAAAAGGGGTGTTCCTTAACCGTCTCACGGAATATATTAAAAGGTTTTTCCCTTTTGAAACAGAGGAATTAGTCGATGGATCGTTTAAGTTTATTACTTGAATGCAATCAGATAACAAAATATGTTGACGTTGCATCGGAAACACAAATAAAGTTATAGTGCTGTCTATCCTATGTTTACAGTTAGTAAAAACAGGAATAATAAAAAAGCAATAATTAAATAATGTTCGATATAACATTTCTGCATTTCCCGCCAGGCAAAGAAAGCTAGTCTATGGCCAACAATCATGCAATACTAACCAACTTTGAGGTAAAATGTGTAAAAAACATTAAGAACTTCATCTTAATGATACTATTAAAATAACAATAATAAGGGGTCAGTTTCACCGGTTGCTGATAAGTTCCACATAGTTTATCTGGCAGATAATTTCATGCAAATTCTGTTCCATTTTTTTAATTATCTGGAAGATTGTGGCTATCCGTAACCTGTGAACTGGCCTTTTTAATTCTAAAATATTCTAGACTTTTTCTACGTCAACATAATGTTTTACAAAGCTTAGGTAGATCTGTCAAAATGATTCACCTGAACGACTGTTCTAAAAAGACTTATAACTTCGAAGTTGTATGTGAACATATTACAAATAACATGTCAATTAATTCTTTGGATAAAATAGTAAAATTACAAGTTTAATCACGTGTGTATTTATCATG
This sequence comes from Heliothis peltigera, assembly GCA_958496145.1. Classification (NCBI taxonomy): domain Eukaryota; kingdom Metazoa; phylum Arthropoda; class Insecta; order Lepidoptera; family Noctuidae; genus Heliothis; species Heliothis peltigera. The sequence continues at coordinate 613,760 of OY292326.1, read as the reverse complement.
AGCATAGAAAGCGAATGAGTAATAGATTTTTTCTTGTTTATGTATTATTAATTTAGATGTCTTGTCGTGAGAACATAAGTTTACAAATATTGTGATTCTAACAAATTATTATCAATGAATACGATAATCACATTTTTTTAAATTGATTTATCCATTTGTTTCAGGCATCAATGCGCTCCTCGAAGAGCTATCAGCGACATAGGAGGGGCCCATTAGGGCCATGGACTGCCTGGGCTGCGAGTTGTTCGCATGAGTTACTGTGGCCCTGGCATACAGAGACCTCTAGAAGGAACATTGTGGGTTTTAGTCAATAAGAGTCTGATTCTCCCTTCAGCTGCACCCTCAACGGGAGGGGTCATATTTGATGATTTCCCCAAAAAAAAAGGCATCAAGGCCCAAGATAAACGTATAATATAATACTATACTACTACATAACTTAAAAATACTGTAAATATATAAAAGGTAACTATACTTCTACTACTGCTGCTACTTCGATTTGTGACGCGACATTTCGACCCTCAAAGTCCAGTTGGTTTCACGCGCATTACTCCACGACCACCTAAATCTTCGTGAAGTGGTGCAATCTGAACACGTGGTTACAGGACCATTGTCTACCGCTGGACGCAGCAGCCTTATATTATTGATACGATATTATATTTTTTAACGTAGTGATATTAAACAGTTCTATACTGAACACAATCGTATCCTGCGCTTTTAAATCGAAATCCATAATTATCTTTATGACGCGGTTTTGCAATTACATTTGGCGACTTTAAAATAAAGACAGCTTAAATATTAATTACTACCGAAGCTATATTTTTAACGGTACACATAATTAAAGTAGGTTAAATGTCAAAACGAAGATAATAAAGTGAACACAGCAATTTGTAGAAGTCATAATAACGAGCCCGGGTTGTAAATTTTCAAAAACAGCTGGTCCTTCGATCCACCCTTTGATTATACCTATATCGTAATCTTACTTATTTCTACAATTTCTTTCGTCGTATTGTCTGTAATCTATAATTTAATTATTTTAGTTAATTTATTTAAATTGCCGACTCATCGGACTTTTCGAATGAGGGAATAGAGAGCGCACTGTGTCTGCGCAAATGCTTGTGTGATCTCCTAACAGAGAACGGCTGCTGTGGCCGGCATCCGGTCTGGATGCCATAACCTACATCTCAGTCATAGGACGTCCAATCCTGACTAATATTTGAAATACGAAAGTAACTATGTCTGTCTGTACGTCACACTTTCACGCCAAAACTACAGAATCGATTTAAATAAAATTTGATAATCACAATTGTTAGTGGACGGCGCGCGAGTGGAATCGCGGGGGACAGTTATTGCTGATATCTGAATAATATCCAGATTAAACTTTATTCCTCTTATTATAAAACTTGGTTTTAAAAAAGTACCGCCAATAGTGCCAGATTTAAACCCTTTTCTCGAACAAGGTTAATGGTCTAAATCTAGTTCTAAAGCCCGCATTTTTTAAAACCACATTTTATAATAAGGGGGAGTCTAAGATTAAGTTCATCATTACCATTCCCTAATTTCGAAATGTGCACTTTAAATAAAAGCTCACCCTATAAAATACAGTAAAACAGTCCTCAGGTACCAACAAAAATTCCCAAAAACAACGTGGCGTTTGTAATTAAAGCAATTACGATTCCCTACGCCATAATATCAATCATATTCATTAAAAAAATTACAATTTTAAAAGCAATTTAAAATGCCATGGTTCTCAACGAATCGGCTTATAAATTAATAGTCGGGAATCATTCAATCGATTGGTTATAGCCAATGTTTCGAAGTTTAAATAAAACTTATGATAATCAATGTAACTGTAGTTATTATTAACGTATCTGTTACTTCACGCTCGTAATATTTTATAGTACGGGTAGTTTGAAACTGGAATTATAACATGAAAACATTTCCGTCCAGTTAGAGCGAACATGACTATTATATTGGTTTGTTTTGTCAATTGTGAATATTTTTTTTATATTAAAATACATACTACTGCTTCTTGCCCAGGTAACTGGGTTGTGGAGGTCAGATAGGCAGTCGCTCCACTAAAAACACTGGTACTCAGGTGAATCTGGTAAAGACCGGAAGCCGACTCCAACAAGCTCGGGAAAAGACTAGGCAGATGACGACGTCCTTCTATTTAATTGCTTGAATAAAAAAATTAAATAGATATTTTATTAATTAGTGATAAAAGTTACCATTAAAATTGCATCACACTCATAACAAGCTGTGCGCGGGGATACATCAGCTAATTAAATACAGGCTTTTACAGAATTAAAGTAAGCGCACATAAATCACGGTATCAGGAGCGCGGCAGCCCTATAATCATGACGAAAGTAAGCGATAGTGCACACAAGCGAGCCCGCGCCCGCGACCACAAATCGCGAGCGACAGCCAACAGGTAGCAGGTCGCACGCATTGTTTCCTGGAACCAAAACTACGAGACGCTATCGAAACGATTGATATACGATCAGACTCCGGAATGTTTTAGTAAAATGCACCAGCTTTCCGTTTTAACCTCTGAATATCTAATAGGGGCCCGATTTAGAATAATTTATGGACGGCGACTGAGACAAAAACAGAACACTATGGGGCCGGCACGGGTCAGATCGGCCGTCCGAGTGTCTGCCGATTTCGTAAGAATCCTTCGCGAGACCATTTATCTGTCAGCCGCGGCTGCGCAACTATGACGTATCTGCGTTTTGTAAGTGAACGCAAGTTTATCGGCAACCTGTCCGAGGAATCGACGAGAAATGGGCTCAGTTGAGCGCATTAACAACGGTGTACCCATACAAAATCATAATAGCCGGTAAGGAAACTACGATTGAGAGCGATCATTAATTACGGGTGCCTAACAAGCGGCGAACGGGGAAAGGCGACGTCGACAATTTATCCGCGAGATCGACTCGTTACTTAGATCGGTTGGGGCGCGCGACGATAGATGGCGTGCTGCGGCGCGCGCGCATATCAGATGCACGACCGGCGCGAGCGACGCGGTATCGACCGATTTACGGACAGTGTGATCATATTAGAGACTCTCGGCCTATCTAACGAGCGTTTAGAATATGAGTGTGCGTGATAAACACCCACAGTCGTGTAGATATCCTTTTGTGGCCACGGGAAGACGATTTACGATGCTGTTCGATTAAATTCGATTTGCAATTCTACCCCTAAATTGGCAGTTAGTGTGATGTATGAGCTACTTATCTTTATTATCAATCAGTTTGTAACGGTGCAATCAATGCGAAAGTAGATCAAGACTGTACATGGGTTCAATAGCTTTTAGATGACCGGGTCTGTTACTAATAAAAGCTCACACACCATAAACTTACCTAACACTAGAAAATAAACTAAAAGCAGTCTCACACGCACCACGTCGCGAGTGGACGCGACACGCGCGATCGCGTTGTCGCACGTTGTCCCTTTAATTAGCCGGCTACCAGAGATGGAATTCATTAGACTCACTAATTAAATAAAAGGACATGATTTTCCGGTTAAGGTACGAAAGTGAACGTAGGTGCACTCCAAACATGATTAATTAAGAAAATCGAATAGGCTTAAAGAGTAAGTAATGTCCGTTCTAATTAAGCGCAAATCGCGTGCGGTTTCTTGTAAGAGATACTTTTTTTGCTGTGTGTACCTATTGTTCGCTATCACTTCAGATTATAAAACAATGTGCTAAACTTTTTTTGAGTGGGTATTGAATGCGTGTTAGTCTCGGTTTTTAACGAAAACGATAGTGCTTCGAGACATCGATTGTAATTGGATTTGGAAAAAGTTAAGAGTGTGCACATGTACTAAAAGTTTACAAATGATCATTACCTTTAGAGCGCTAGTGTAACTTTTTCTTTAATTTCGTTATTGCAATAATTGGTTGTAAGTGGCACGCACAATTTATTTTATATTTCATCAAACAGCATGTAGCTTTTACTACGTACAGACTAAAATTTAAAATTTTCGCAATCAAATTCGAACCATATACTCCAGCTATAAAGTTGAAAATCTATTAAGGAAATTTGACAGATTGTAACCTGACGTGCTGGCGTCTGTACATACTTCAAAATAAACACAAACTTTTTATAATTTTATTTTATAATCCACAAAACTCTACAAATAATCTTAATTTACCTACAAATCGTAACAGCAGTCAACATGAACTATGATATTTCTATCAAAACGTATTTAAGTTCACAAGTCAGCAATAAATTGTATGATAAGTGCAGTTTCCTCATGACGACTGAGGTACCTGTCTACCAGTTATGAAGTACTGCAGAAACATCGAGTGCCAAATGTTGGCCGGAATTTCTATGTAACTTACCTGTTAAATGTACTGGAAGTTCTGAGTGAGTAATGTAAGCTACTACTTATACGCATTTTGTCTAGAACTTTTAAAAATCTTAGGGCCAGTTTCACCGGTTACGGATAAGTTCCAGATATAAGTTAGATTTAAGTTCCAGGTAGAATTTATCTGGTAGGTAGTGGCTATCCGTAACCTCTGAAACTGGCTCTTAATCTCTTGAAAATCAATATGTATAAAAATGAGTTCCTATTTCCATTGGTTACGCCATCACGTGTGAACGCCTGCACCGATTTAAATAAAATTTAGTAGACACATAGTCTGGAGTCAAAGAAAGGACATAGGCTACATTTTATCCGGGTGCTGAAAGTAGCTCCTTCGGGTGGCGGGTGAACCGCGGGGAACATCTAGTTTTAAATGAATATTGCTAATTTTGCAACACAGAACAACTTGGTGTTAGGCCATAGAGTCTAATCATGCATAGAAGGCGCAAGGTGTCTTAAATAAAGATTGCATACATTACGTACTCTTCGAAATTTTTCATATAAATTGCAGGTGAATATAATATTTTTCCTTTAATTCACATCAAAAGATATCGCGGGTACATCTATCACGGACAGAGACGTCCACTCGAGTACGTTTCCTCCGTTCGCGATGATTGATAGCAGACCTGATAGATAGGTCGCATGATGCACGGCGACTCGAGAAAATTGCACCCATTCGACACTTACCTGCGACGATACACAATATTTATTGCGATATCCCCTACAAGGCGGTAATGGGGAATGAAATTATGTAGAAAAAATATTGCAGTTTTGTTACGAACCGACAAAGCATTGTTTAAAGTAATAAAATTGCAGATGATGACCGCATAGATTAAGCATTTATTTACTGAATGTCATATTTGAAGGCTGTCTGGTTTTCAACCGATATCAAAAAAGGAGGATCTTTTCAATTCGGTCGGGGGTTTTAAAAGGACAGGCTAACCATATTCCAAAAATCCAAACACACAAACAAATCAATCCCTCATAAAAACCAATCAAAACCACCTCACGAACCTTACGGAACATATTCAAAAACCTTCACGAATAGCGCATAAATCCGTATAATAAATTTCAAAATGCTATGATAATTACATGCCTGTTCGCTTTCCCTTATGAATAAGTAAGCCGTGTCACGGCGCGTGACACGTGTCACGCGTCACGCGTCACGATCGACGCGTCACGCCGGCGTGACGTCGCGACGCGTCGCGCGGGTGACGTGACGCGCGATCGTGTGTGACGGGGCTTAGAAAATATCGCGTATTAACATAATTTTATTGATATTTGTGTTGAATTAGATTTTTATAAATGAAAAGGTCAGCTCAAGTTAAAACCAAATTAGAGGCTACAATCATAAATGTATGCTCATTCGTCTTTTACGCGAGAAAGGGAAGGATACATATCCTAATTAAATTGCAATCTAAAAGTCGTATATTTTCAAATCACTGTTGACATTCTTTGCCTATACTGTACTAGATCTAGCGTGTAGATTGTTTAGCTGATTCAGATCTAACTGGAAATGTTCTACGTGTCAGCTACTAATCATGCAGCATACCTATTGCTTAGAAGGAGAGTGGGGTTAATAAGGCCACAAAAGAAAAAGCGCATTTTTATTTATGCCAGAATTAATGAAATTGGAAAATTGACAAATGAGGCACTCCTCTGCTTTATTTTGAGGGAGGGAAGGTGTTCCGCTTACTGACTAATACATGTTCCTTTAATTGCCTTTCAATTTCAGTTCGCAGTTATATTAACCCGGTAGTAACCTCGTAGATAACGTAGTAGCTAATAATAATATTTCATACACAACTCTGCAGATGGAGGACTATATAATTTTTGAAACAGACCCATAACCGTATCTCAGATCGGTAAAAAGCGACAATATTATATTTTCAATTAATGCAAACTGCATTTGTGGATCCCCTCCCCCCTCGAATAGAAGCCTCCCTAACTCGCGCCAAGACTCATAAAGACGTAGCTTAAAATTTTATTCCGGATAGGGTTGGTATTTCATAGACAATTTTGCTGTCTTTTTTCCTGCCCTTACATAATTATGTTTCAACCCCTATTTAAAAAAAATAATTATATAAATATGTATGTTATAATTGCTGAACGCGTTGAAAATTTTTTTTTTTGTAATAAGTATGTCATGGATTTTATTTTTAACTAAAAAGAAAGCAATAAAAATGGCCATTTATAAAAAGTATTACCAAAAACCCTAATTTAAGTAACGAACGAACTTATTTCTATTAAATGTAAGAGTTTTAGAACACTAACGATTTCCGGTTAAGCAGCATACGGCCTCCTAGGCTGAACTGCGAGATCCCATATAAAAAAAAATACAACAAAAAGACACTAACGCTTAATAGACAACCCTAGCAGCTTGCCCTATGTGGGAGCAGAGTTTATGCTTCAGCGCAAGTCTGTATGTCTGTAGTTTCATTTGGTTATCGTATTTGTGCTATCTGATTAATTCAGTTTATAAAGTTTTTGTTTCATAGTATTTTTATTTAAATCAGCTAAGTTTGTAATGAGATCGGTTCCGATGGACGCGGGCGAAACTTTATGAATGATATGTACAGAAATTTGAGAATACATAATACTGTTTTTGTCCCGACAATTTTTATTACATGAAATAAGTAGCGATTTTTACCTTTGATGTATTAAATTAAAATTTTATACCAAGTTAATAGTTTTTGTTAAGTAAATTTGTAATAGTAACTTATTCTCGATAGATATCACAAGTGTGGATAGATAGGTATCATAAGTTTTGAATCAATCACAAAGCTTTTATTATTTACCTTTAAAAGCATTAGAAATCTAATAAATATTACACATAATCACCAAAAAAATATATCTACTTAGATACATAATATATCTCCTAATCTACAACACTAGCCAACAGCTTAAGCTACAACTCAAATCAATTAGTCCACAATGACATCAAACTACCACAGCAAACCCAAATCCACCCAGATAGCCAACCCTTCTATACCACAAAAGAAAACACACACACACACACACACAGGTCCAACTTGCCCGCGCACACCCTAGGTTTATCTTTATTATTAGTCTGCCGAGCGAAATTATGACGACTGCAAAACGTAGGTGCTCTATCCCGCTCACTAGCACGCTATATTACTATCTGGCATCCCTCTCTGGCGCCAGTATGCAAGTCTTGCAGTGATTCCTTGTGACGACCCGCAAGGGACGGACGGCTGATGTTTATAAGACCTCTGAGAAGCGAGTTTGGTATTTAGTTCGGTCTTATCTTTGCTTTTATATGTCCTGAAGGGGTTGCCAGAATTTGGATTAAAAAAGAATCGGGGTTTTGTTTGGGGTCTCTGTTTTGGTTGGTTTTAAAAGTGAACGGGTTTCTGAAAAAAATAGACATAAGAATAAAAAAAAAATTATGGTACCTAAATAAAATGACCGCAATGGCAACTTTAAAACCAAACCAAATACGTAAAAAGAACTTTTAATAAAGCACGAATCTAAACACCAGTAGTAAATAAAATCACTTAGAAAAATCGTAACCCGGGAATCGAACCTACGACATCAACTCCAACAGAAACTTGAATAAACAAACAGCAATAAGTTTATCCTACTAAAGAATATAATTATCATCCCACGTGTTTTAGAACGGAAGTGTCAACGCAGCAGTGGGCGACATGACACCTGTCAATGGCTATATATTGCAATCTAGTCGTGTAATATTACCGTATTGAGGTATTTATTGACACCCAAATATGGTCATAATTATTATTTTAACTTGATTTATTCTGAGGAAATGAAGAGTTGATTACTTTCGAAGACAGTAGATTTAATTTATAAATTTATTTATTTTGTGCTATGAAAAACATTATAACTATTAATAATATAATATTAATTTTTAATATACATATTTCATATAATAAAATTTTTCTTAGTTCTTAGCTTAGGTAATTTCTACACGAAACTGTCAAATTTTCCAAATCATCTTTAAATGATATGCTAGATCGATAAATTTGGAAATCTATTAAGGAAATTTGACAGATTGTAGTAGCTTGATGTGCTGGCGTCTATACCTAGACAAGGACATTAAAAATTAGGAATATTAAAAAATATACCATGATTAAATCTATAGCAATAACTAGATCTACTATATGTCTTGATACAAAACTCCCCATTAAATATCAAAATATAATTCCGCACAAAACAAACAATCTAAGGCTCTCTCCACACTTGACAAATCGCAGGCAGTTTGCCCACACACTCGCGATTATTCGCTGCGATCGCTCGCTTTATCAGACGCAGATTAAAATCCGTCCGACTGTCGCACGTGAGTAATAAGCCAATTTGCTATAGATATGAGTAATTGACATGTCGACCTCATATTAAATGCACTAGAGATTTCTTTAATAAAGTTCTTTAGATTTTAATTTCTAATAGATCACAATTTTATTCGTGTGTTTTGTCATTTGAAATTGTGTTGTGTCAGAGTTCTGGGATTGACTTATTAATTTGATGACAGTGTAATTATGGATGAGTAATAGCGCTTTCACACTATCGGATTTTGTTGCGCGTATACGTAAGGTTTTCTTACGCGCGACACATCACACGCGGCTAAAATCTGTCGCAATCGTTATAATAAGTCAACTGCAGAGTACTAAATAACATGATATGAGTCAGTTCTGCTATGCTCCTTGTCATCAATCTCTTTTTTTTAGAATATATTTGTTAAATTTTACAAAGGATTCTTTGGAAGTTATCTTTGTAACTTAAAACCAATATGATATTATGAAAAATCCATCCTTAAGATGATAGAACACATATGTACATATTATCACTCACTACTCATGGGTCATTTTGATCTTTCCACCTTCTGCTAGGACTACGTAATGCTCAATAACGTAGTCCTAGTATTTTTCTAACTACATTCACAAGTATTCCATCCATATTATATTATCTGATCAAAACAAAAAGAAACCTTATTCGTAGACATTCACCTAACAAGCTTATTAAGGAAATAATATCAGTTATTAAGGCAACACCACACTGTATATAATGGCGCATACACACCGCGTTTGACCGTCGACCGGCGCGGACACCAGTGATTTGTGGTTACTTGCAAAAGCGGCGACCTCTGGCGGTGACGTGCCAATTGTCTCCGTCTTGGACCGCGGGCTAAGTTACAAGTTGCTAGCGGGCTGGGCAAAACTAAAATTTGTCTTAACAAAAAAAATCTCGAATCTACATACTGTCTTACTGCTGGAAAAGGCCTCCCCCAAATTTATTTTCTTTTTAATTTCAGAATTTGCATTTGTGATGATTATAATTATGATATCTGTATCGACAGAAACTTTATTGAAGTAACTCTTGATTTATGTTCACAAACAAAACTTATAATAGTTACTTGTACCTACGCTAGAGAGTCTGGTTGATCTGAGAAACTTTGTAACAATTATAGCTTGTAAGGTTAAAATGTTATCCTTTATTCAATTTTAAGCGCAGAAGAAAGCACATCAAGCAAAAACAATCTCTCTATTCTATTTCCTCAATAGAATTTCAACTTTATTCGTTGAAATTTCGTTGAAACATATGGTTCAAAGTTTATCGGAACAATTTAACAGTTTCGGGTAGCTTGATGTGCTGGCGTCTGTACAATATACTCGTATAATAAATAGTTCGTAGTTGCATTAAGCAATACTTGTTTTTTAATTGGTTCTATAAATAAAAAAAAATATATAATTGGTATAATTTTCGAGTTATCTAAAGCCTATAAATACTATAACTTAAGCCAGTTAGAAGCCAAAGCCTAGCTATGCTACTGGCACTCATAACTAATACAAAATTTCAACAATCCCCAGTCCCAATCACCAGTTTTCATGACAATATTTTTAACAGTTATACATATCGGTAAATGCTTATAACTTGCACCACACTCTTTTCTGTCAGGCACAGCGGCTTGTGTAAACGCTCCTTGATACCATGAGGCCTTACTGCTCCGTGAACCAACAGACGTATAAATCAATTTATATCATCATTTATTACATACACATAATATTATTATATTACATTTGGTAGAGAAAAATCTGTTATTATTAGGAAGATTTTTTCTGTGCGGGTGGAAGGACCAAATTTTTGGAAGTTGCAGGACGAGAATTATAAATTACTTAATTGAAATCGATACTTATGCAAAAAAGTCGCTTTAATGAAGTTGAAATTACTAGAAGCACTATGAAATATTTTGCAATTCATCGAAAATTATTATTCTATTCTTTCTTTTTACAAATCCGAAATAGATTTAGTTGTCTGCATAAAACCCATCACAGACTTAGCTATAATATATGTATATTAACATACCGTACTATAATATACATATATGTATATTATAGCAAGCTACCACACACTGAGAAATATATATTTTGCCTTTATTAATTGATGGTCGTCCTATATATGTATAGTAATATGCCTAGCTATAAAAATATATTGTAGCTAAGTCTGTGGAGGGCTTAATTTAATTATAATATTTCAGTTTAAAATTCGAAGTAACAGTTCAGTTTTCGAACTATAACGTGTGTATGTAACCGACCAGGTATAACTAACCACTTGACTTAAGTATCAGGTTCAAGCACCTTATCGAAAGTGAGAATGCTTTATACTGAAACTAAAGTTAAGTTCGGACTGAAACAATGAACTCGTAAACCAAGTGAAAGCTCGCTTGGTCGGCCGTAGGTTCGAGTCCTTGTTACGTTTATTATCTATCTACTGATCGACTAGGCAGGTTAGAGTTAGAGACAATTAATTTGATGAGAACTATGGATTACCTATTTTGATTAGAGGAGCTCGATCGATCGCTCAGAAGGTCAAGCAATGCTTGGCGCGGCCGGTCCATGGATGACTGACCATCATGACATGATGAGTTCCTCTGTGTTTCTGAAGACATACAGAAATTCGATGGTGCGGATTATCATTTGGGCATCTTTGTCAGTTGTCAGAATCCAGAAAAACTGACAACCAGTGTCATCTAGGGATATCATCGGGTTGCCCATTTAACTGGATTGAGGAGGTCAGATAAGCAGTCGTTGCTTATAAAACCTGGTACTCAGCTGCATTCGGTTAGGCTGGAAACAGATCCTAACATAGTTGGGAAAATGCCAGACAGACCAAATTAAAGTATATTATATAGATACTTCACCGTCGTCATTATCACATTTTTCTATAACAGTATAGATTGCCTATAGACCAGTTAATATCCCTGTCAGAGGCCGCAGCGGGACAGTAATGTACAGGTTCATAGTTTAATTAGGGCTCGCGAATTCTCATTAGGACGTTGAGGAATTACTACATATGTCGTGTCCTTTGAAGCGTGACATACACAACCGATTGGGTGGATCTCAATTTGATTGTCATATCACTATCATACTGTAGAACCTACAAGGATAATAATTTGTAAATTCACAGGAAAGGTTTTCATGCTCAAAATTTAAAAATACAATAACTTTTTTGCCAATAATTTACTTTCTAAATTCCAAGTTAAATTGAAATGTGATAAAAGATTTATATTTAAGATTAATCATCTTTTTCTAAATTAGAATTTCACGTATCATACAAATATTTAACTTCATAATATCACAAAATGCAGACACTACCATTAATCAGCATTAATGTTTAAATCTATCGATCCAAAACAGAAACTTAATAGATAATCTCTAAATATAAAATCAAGTAATCAAAAATTGCAAAATGAATATTTGACCCTTCGACCCCATCGACAGGCGACTACCAACTAAATGATAAATTTATAATTTTCACAATAAATACGGGTAGCGGCGTCAAACAATGACGTAACACAAATTTATCATTATTCGTGGCACAACTAAATATTATTGAAGTTATGCCAATTGACGGGCGATGCATGCCGGTAGATAGGCGATAATGACGCTCACCAGGTCATGCAAAAGGACCAGTATTTTAGGACCAATGACGTACAAAGAAAGAAAGAAAATGCGTTTAATTGCGTTAATAAAGACACGTATATAATAAAAAATAGTAGAATAACAAAAGGTATAATCAAAATTTACCACAATTTACGGCCCTCATTCAGCACGATGCTGCGACCTTATGCGAGGCAAAGTCACAGCGCTGATTTTCAGCGACAGCCGACATGATGGTGTTCTTTTTCAAATCCTATATTATATTAGGTACTCAAAAAAAAAGTACCAATGCAACTTTTCTAAGTTTGTATTTACTTTCTAAGTATATCTTGGACACCAATGACTGTTTTTCGGATGGCACGTTAAACTGTAGGTCCTGGTTGTCATTGAACGTCCTTGGCAGTCGTTACGGGTAGTCAGAAGCCAGTGACTACCCGGCGGGTTGCCCGGGTAACTAAGTTGATTAGGTCAGATAGGCACTCGCTCCTTGTAAAACACTGGTACTCAGCTGAATCCGGTTTGACTGGAAGCCGACCCCAACACAGTTGGGAAAAGGCGGGAGATGATAATATTATATTACTCAAAATTCAAACGTCCTTGATGGTCTAGAATTAGGAAAACTAACTTTAACAGTATATTGAATATATTGTTGTATTAACAATTCAAAGAAGATAATAATTTTGCCCAGAAACCTCTCGTCAGGAGACATCGCATGTCTATTTTAAGCTCCCATTCGGACTGGTCTTTCGGTCCGCAGCTGCATGACGTACGCGTTATGACGTAATTCAGGCTGTCCCGCTTATCGGTGACGGGCAGTGTCGGTGACGATGTCGCTTGCAATGCGTAGTGATATCATGTGATGTGTTTATGTGATGGCCTATTATAAGTTACAAGGGATGCAATTATCAATGGACGCAATTGTAGGGTAGATGAGGGTTGTTTTATTAGCTCCTTTTTTTGTTCATGGCTGTGTTGGAAATAAATTAAAACAATGTTTTTTAATTTGCAGGTGCGAAAATGGCAGTTTTTTTTAAGTTTTAAAGAGACAAAAATAGATTAAAACATATACATAAATTATGCTCACGTCAAGCAATAAGATTTTTGTATAATAACGAGTTGATATACCACTTATCTTCATAAGATTGTCTGTTATCTCTTTTGATCTCAACAAAGATAGAGAAAAAACATTTAATCTTCGACCATTTGAAGCATCCATTAGCTTTTCATGTAAATTAAAAATCTAGGCTAATAGATCTATCAACGATATTAAAACTACGTTACCAATTTTAAATTCTTCATGTTAATACTAGTGGCGCCATCATCACGCCCACTGACGCTAAAAACACACATCATTTCGATAGTTTAGAAGCCAATGACTTATGTGTCCATTTAACACCTCTGACCTCAATTAAAAAAGAAATAGATTTACAATTTTTATTAAGCAATTCTGATCTTCCATCACCCCGACTCGACTCACTATTATTATAATATAACACAAAATATTTAATATCAACAAAAATATAAAACTTCATATATAGAACATGATTTGCCATAAAACCCATATTTCCACCGTATAAATAAATGTATTACAATCGGTATTTTGTCAACGATCACAAAAAATAACTGATCATTAAAACATAAAGTTTACGATAATGTCGGCATAACTCTTCATACTTTCATTACCGACTTGTCATAATAGGCGATGAATTCTCAAGTATATTACATTATAAAATTTGAATCAGAACTTGTTTGGTCAAGAGAGAATCGTAACGATTGTCGTTGTAATGGATTCACTATAAATATGTATATGGTTGGACGAGTGAGGCCTTAAAATCAGCGGTTAAGGAGTGTTAAGTAAATATGTTTCAATACTGCTTAGTATTATAGAATCATATTAATGTTAATTAAGTGGATCTCCATCGTACACTACCAAATGCATTTTCTATATTTTATTTGAGTAAGCACTGAAGATATTAAAATATTTCACATTTAAATATGTAGAATAAGTATTACATTCATTATAAAGAAGTAAAGTCATAGTAATCAAAGCTTCCCGCACATAAAGCCGCTAATTCTGTGGCCCAACACAAAAGTGAAGAGGCGTTATACTACATAGAGTGACTATAAAGATCTTGTAAAATAGCTTCCGATATGCGTAGGCGTAGGTCGCGTCACGAAATTAAGAAATACCAATACACACACGTTTTGTCATATCGGCCACAAAGTAGAATCGTACCGAAGGACCAGAAAATTTTACATTTGAACTATATAAGCAACTTTTTAAGTTCTCATGAAGATTACAAGTAATTTTAACATTAAAAATTATTATCCTAGATATGTTGATTTAAACTTTCATGGTCACTAACATTTGAATTATCTGTTACGAGATTGCTACCATGTACCTTTTTATTGAGTTCCCGATATTTCGGCACTGTTGCAAGCGCCATGATCACGGAGTTACTTCGTGTAAAAAGGTCCGAATAAAAAGGTACATGGTAGCAATCTCGTAACAAATAATTCAAAAATTATCCTACGTAGATGTCCCTAACTTTCAGAATCTTACTCATCCTTATTAAGGTCACAGAAGTCAGACTCGCAATATGGCTACTATATTTTGTAGCATGGTGACCTATCCCATAAATCTAGGACTGACGTAGCACAATTACTATTATTGAGAAATGGATGGCAATGAACAATAATTTCAATCTCAAAATATACTATTTATGTTAGCCTTAAAAGCAAGATATACAGACGCCAGCACGTTAAGCTACTACAATCCACCGTCAAATTTCCTTAAGAGATTTTCAACTTCAATAAAAAGCATATATGGTTCAAAATGTATCGGGAAAATTTGTCAGTTACGAGTAGCTTGATGTGCTGGCGCCTGTACCTACTTCGTCTTTATAAGAAATAGATACACAGTGAGCTATTTAGACATAGACAAGAACTGTCCATTTTTAAGTGTTATCGGTCTATTGGAAGGATCGCGTGAAGTTGTCAATTGATTAGGTAGGAGTGTAATGTAAGTATACATGTATTAAAAACTATATTGATTGAACTAAAGCGTCAACTAGCAACGGTTTTGTGCGAGTTACCTATCAATCATTGCCGCGACTTGACCTACGGTACGCGCGTATCGCATACAACACATTTTGTTACGTTTATCTAAATAATGGCATTAATAGTATAATTTAGACATAAAATTCCGAACAATAAAAGTTGGTTTTCACAAAAACAGTCACGAATTTTAACGATGTATGAATACAATCGTAAAAGCTATGGCTTTTATATTGTTTTATTTGGGAAATGTCGTGTATATGTCGATTTTGAATTTATTTTATCGTTTGTTTAGTTTTATAGGTGTTGTGGCGTTTTATAATTTTGAAATTTATTGCTCAATTATTTACTAATTAAAAATCTTATTACCAACTATTTTAAACAGTGCTTTGAAAATAAAAAAGGTACAGACGCCAGCACATCAAGTTACTACAATCTGTCAAATTTCCTTATTAGAATTTCAACTTTATCGCTGAAGCATATGGTTGAAAGTTGATTGGGAAAATTTGACAGTTTCGGGTAGGCTGACCTGCTGGCGTCTGTACCTACCATTGAAGGGCTTGGTAAAAAGCACTGACCTTATCCACTGCAGAATGGCAATTAACCATAATATCAGCATCACACACGCGTTACTTACCTGCAAACAAAAGAAAAAAAACATAATCACCTTTACCAAAAAAATAGCCACTTAACAAAACCAAGCATCGCAGCCAGACAACCCTTCACCCCTTTGTTCGACCCTTAATCTTCTCCCCGATTCAGTCAAAAAAAACGCCTTCAATCGCAGTCGCCTTCAAAGGTAGACTAGAGACGTGTTAAAACCTTACCGGCCTTTAATTAAAGCCTGCTGGGGTGGGCGTTTCAGTCCGGCTGTCCACTTCCTGAGTAACGTATGGGGGAAGGTACTTCATTTCGACTGACGGAGGAAAAAGAAAATCGAAGTCTCAGCACAGGGTCGTGGAGACGGTGTGTGCGTTCATAAATTTAGTATTTTTTTAAACGAGTGTCTAAAGAGAGGTTCTTAATTCGAATGTATGTTTTGTTTAGTTTTGAAGACGACTTACCCGATTTGTTTTCTTTATGTATAGTTTTGAGATCGCTTAATATTATTTAAGAACTAACACGGAATATGACGACTAACTGAAGCTTACTACAAATTGATTTTTTTTCTTAAATGTGTGCGATTTTCTTTTTTTTTTAGTTTTTCTTAATCTTTATCCAATTTTGTTTAGCCGTTTTCTTCTTCTCTCTCTCTAATATAAGTAAAAATTTTAATGTATGCCTATTCGACTCCACTGTACCAATCTCAGTAGGTAATCCGATCTGAATCGCAGACGTTTAATAGACTAGCATAACTTACTAGTTAATTTGAAATACGAGAACAAAAATGTCGCATGTCTGATTTATAATCGGGCGGAACTCTTTCCGTTTTAATTGTATTAATCTACTTCTCTAGTTAGTGTGTGGATGAAGCTTGCGTCGATGGAGTGATTTTCTGCGGTTGATTTTCAAATAAAGGCTCATAGTTAAATATCTATGTTCAAATAGTTAATTATTGTCTTTAAATCAGGCTAGTGACCGATGATTGTGATATTGAAGAAAAATAATATTAGATTTTGCTTTCAATAAAACTAATTAATGTCAAGTAGCCATCGTTCCTTGTGTTTGGTCAAAGATTTTCAAAAAAACAAAGATAGAAATATCCACACAACTTAATCAAAGTACTCAAAATCATGAACCCCACAGTAAGTCCCCATCATGCGACTAATCGCAAAAACGTGCGACAAATCGCAACCCTCCACCGCACTCGCAAGACGTGTAGGTGGTCGGCCATTTTTATTTTGTTTTTATCTCTTGAATTGTTAATGTGTTGGATAGAGGGACACTCGCATTTTATTGGAGCCTTTAATGAATTGATTTTAACTTGGAATCAGGAATGACTAAGTACAAGGGGAGATTTAATTTATAACTGTTACGTACGGTGTTAAGTTACAGGTGAAAAACCTTTTGATTTGTTTTAATTGGCGATCTATTATTTATTGCACCGCATTTTCTACAAGAAGGCCTGACCTTTCAAACCTTCAAAATACCTAAGTATATTTTTTGTACTCTGTCAAATTTAACTTAATAAAAATCAAAGGAAAGTGTTTAATTTAAGGTAGAGCTCATTTTACAGAAATGACAGAATTTGTTGCCATGTGCAAGGTGTGTAAGGCTTCGCCAAAAACATACTGTGTCAAGATGAGAGCTTCTATTTACAAAGGCAGAGATAGTCGTTCCCCCGTGGAAAATTTTACCACGGACTTTTATTGTATACAAAAAAAATTACACCAACATCTATTATCATGAAAGCTAACTTATCATACAGCATCGGTCATAGAAGAGAACAAGCATACCTTTAATTCACGAAAACCTTAAAAAACTACTGTTAAGGGTAGATATGTAACTAAAAATATTTACGAATTATAACAACCAAACTAGCAATGCATACTACAAACCGACAATCCAACAATTAATTAATATGTATATGAATTCCATAACCATAACAAGCCAAGACTGCTACCATTAACTCGTCAAGTGCGATCAACAAGTTCTACCCAAGTGCGTAAGTTCGTTAGCACTCCTTAAGAACAATAGACATTAAACATTATAGGTCAGCTGCATACTGCGTTGAATGAAACGTTACGGGGAGCGGTGACCCGTGTGAACTGAGATTTGCACCTTATTGTAATTACTAAGTAGATAAACTAGCCGTTTCTGGGTATCTATGTAGTTAATTTTTTTGTGTGTTTAACTGTTTGTTAAAAGTACTGGCTTCAACTTCGGTTTTACGGAACAACTCCGCGCACCTGGATAAAAAGCCTATAGCCTTCTCTCTCCTTCTCGATAAATGGGCTATCTAAAGCTGAAATAATTTTTCAAATCGGACCTCCTTTTGTATTTAAGGTTCCTGAGATTAGCGCGTTCAACCAAACAAACCAACTCTCTATTCAACTTTTTACGTTGTATAGCGAAATCTGAGACAGATATAAGTACATAAGTAAATCACAGCCTACATGACAAAATTCCTTCACAAAACAAAGTATTCGCTCCATAATTCTTCAATAAACTAAAATTCCGCACTATTCCGACTTCCTTATAAATCGCGCAAGTACAACAGCAGGTAAAGCCTCACAATAAGCACTAGTTAGCTAACCGGTTCAACGACCCCCGAGCTAAACACTGGTACTAAGTCTAAATGTTATCGTAAGCGCCCATTGTGTTCTGATAACACGAAAACTTATTCATAATAAAGGTCTTATTAACTTAAAGTTACTACCTGTTATATTTGACTGATTTGTAGTAAATATCGCTGCTATTGTTTAAGAGTTGATTACTGAAATGATATAGTCCTTTTGTTAGGCTGTGTAGCGAAGGACCAATTTTTGTTTATTTGCTTTGTAAGGACCAAAGTATGTAGGTCGGTTGTAGATTATAGACGCAGGCCACTTTTAAGGGAGGTATGCCCAGCAGTGGACATCCTATGTGATGAATGAACTACGATTTAAGATTTAAATCTAATAGCTTAAATTATAATGAAGTCAAAAACTAATTAAATGGTGGGGGGACATGCCCATCAGTGGACATCCTATATGATGAACTACGATTTGAAACAAATTCTAGAAATATCGGGGCAGGGGACAATCCAATATCTAATAGCTAAACCTATAATGGAGTCAAGTAAGACGTCGAAAATTCGGAACTAAATACTCTTCAGTCGTCGTTCGTCAAGAATTACAAGATGAATGAAGATTATCACCATTATAAAGTTCCCACGAATTAGAACACTTCAGCACAGCAGAATATAATAAAAAATCCATCTTAATAAACTTCATTTCTGCATCGAGGGTCTATCGTATAATTTCTTAACGTCGGCACTGTGTCTAGGTAATTGGATTCGATACACCCACTCTGCACTTTGTAACAGATACATCTATAGGGTAGCTCGCGTTTTCCAACTGTGTTAAGCAGACACCGTGTCATTTTAGATCTAGGGAGACTGGGTAAATTAATTGTGTTCGGTTTTTGTTCTTGGTTTTTTGTTGGAGATTTTCTTAATGCAGCTGGTCTTTGGATTTTTACTTGGATTTAAAACGGAGTTTTTTCTTCAATTTCATACATAGAGTACTGATATTAGTGATTTCTTTCTATAGGTGGACACATGTATAACTTATTGTATATAGGTATGATCTCGAGAATTTTTTTAAAGCATGAAAAATTTTGTTGACGGTAAACATTTTTTTGTAGAATAGAAACTGACTGTGAAATTTTATCTTTACACGAGTTCAAGGTTAATAATTCGCTTCAAGCTAATATAAACACAATCAAGCCCATAAAAAATATTTAAAAAACAACACGGAATAATACTCCCAATAGGTAGCATCACTATGAATATGAAAGCCACTGGCCACCCATCCACTAGATACCCAGTCTGACACATACCCACGTAAGTAGTGGGTAGTACTTACTGGTCATCAGTCCATCCGCGGTGCATAAAACTAATATTATATTTATAGCCACCAAGAAATTATACGCTATGTAGGTTTATTATGGCGATCCGATGATGTTTCATGGTGATTTCGTAATTTTAAGTAGTGTGGAAGGTTTTTAATTAATTTTGTAATACCGAAGTGTTTTAATACAAGAAACTTCTTTTTGATTGACGAATTTGTCATGACTTGTAAAATGATGAATGAATCATCAAGGGTTCTTTTATGATTTTTAGATTTCTTATATTGCTAAGACTATTCATAACTATGTTATCAAAATTAAAAAATCTTTTATTCTAATTAGACTGATAAATCAGCTCTTTTCGAACGTCAAAAAACATAAGACAGCCTACAAAACGCCAACGCTATATTCAACAAATTGTCATTATTTTGTCAGCATTCCAGTGTATTTAGCACTGTCCGTCAATTCTAAAGAGACAAGTCATCTTTGTACTTTTTAAAGAAGTCTTAATATGTAGGTACCTTACTTCTTGAGGACCATATAAATAGCCAGCCTACTTTATCCTCGTTGCAGTGTCCTAGACAGTGACATCGACACATGACGCGCATAGTAGGAGGCTGGTCCTTTGTCACAGCCTCACATTTTATTAACGCCATCAAGACGCTTGTGCCTCGCCTGAGTTATCTGACGTGAGGTGTGGGGCGAGGAGATACTGCCAGCGAGGCGATAGCTATGGCCAGTGAGGTGCAGGATTGTTGCGTCATGGTAATTTTGTGAAACAATATATCGAAGAGACGTGATAAGCTGGTACTTGGTCGCTAGTTTTGGTCATAAAAATATTAGGAGTTTAGGTTTTAGTAGTGGCTGAAATTAAAGGCCTTTTTTCGTGGGAAATCTTCAAACGATCCCTCCCGCTTTGGGGGCAGCTAGAAGGAGTGTCTGACTTTTACTGACTAATACCTACTATGATCTTTCTAGAGGTCTTTATGTGCCAGGGCCGTGGTAACTCTTGCGTAGAACCCGCAGACCCGGCAGAATAAAAATACCCTCAACAATAGTGTTACTTTATTAAAGTAGGCATTCTTTTATATCCATGGTTTTAGCATCCTTTAATCGCTATTCGCTACCCGCTATCACAGAGACCTCATAACAGATCTTGTACCTAAACCGTGGGTGTAACGCATTCGTTTTCTTTACACGCTTTCAAAGGATTTTGATTTTATAATACTGGAAGGGCCTAATATTGTAGTTAGGCCCATTCTGAGCCCTGACGTGGTTTATTGCTGAAAATACAAACGGATTGATATGGGAGGCTTCAATACAATGAAACTTGATTTTTGCTTTTTACAGTATTCAGTATTGTATAATAGCGCTCCTTAAACGATGGTAAGGTGGTATTTATTGGCGTTATTGGTTCATAAAGTGAGGGCTCTTATTGGCGTTTACATTGCTTCCGACTTTTGTATGCTGGTCCTTCGATACGCGGTATAAATCACGGCTCGTTCGTGGTTAAATACTGATATTGGTACTTGTTCAGACTGTCATCGTGTTTAAGTTACCTATATGTACATATATCTAGGTATGTTAGGTATTTAATAGCTTTAATAACATACCATTTCGTTTGATGATTTTTTTGCTGACTTTATATTCATATTATTATAATGGTTAAGAGCCGAAGATTTAAGAATATCATAGACGCTAGAATTTTGTACACATATATCTAGTTTAAGCAGTTACTGTAAACAATTAAATAATCAACAAAACAGTAATTAGCCAGCTATTAGGCAAACCACCAACAAATTGAAATACATCATGTCCCCTTAACTTGAAGTTATTGCAGAAAAACTGGCGCGAAAGCTGCGCAGGAGCGTGGGCGTGGCGACGCATAAACATGTCGCTGTCCTGCTCTAACGCACAATGTGGACTATCAACAAGAATTTATTGTCTCTCGTCGCATTATGCGCCCGCGCAGGTTGCTAGACTGCTAGTGTTCGCAACTTCTTTGCTGTTTGATGGGTTAACTACAGGGTTCATTGTTAGTTTTTATATCGATTTAATAAAAATTGGAAATTCTACCAAACTTTTGTATTATATTGAAACTAATTTCATCGACACTTTATCTCCTGTTACTAATTTGTAATTATTTAAGTAAGCCATCAGTCTCCTGTATTGTCTTACCTAATTATTCGTTAATTATTCTTAAATAAGGTCAAATGATTTCTTCAGTAATCCTAATAAAATCATAGAGGGAAAACAAATTTCCCAACGCACAAAATCACACCTATTTCGAAAACATTCCCCAGCACGGAAGTCAACACAATGAGCTCAGACTAAGCATTATTGCGTAGAATGGAACACAACTCACTCAAACGTTTCACTTGAATGGGAGTATTAATGTACCTTATTTGTGGGTACTAACTACGGGACTATCAAGATCTAAGTTGTTGTAACTACCTTATTTACTGAGTAAAATACTGATGACGTGCATCTGAGTCAGGGTGATTGAGAGGATATTGAAGCGAATGAAAAATGGTTTATGATAGATAAATTATTATTTATTTATAGCTTTATTTTCCATACAAAGTTTAAATTTCTATATTTTTGCACTTATATAATAACTATTAATCATTGTATGGCGCCTATAGGGTAGAAAGCCTCCTCCATCTTATTCCATGTTTCTTTGTCTTGGGCAGTGTCCATCCAGTTCTTTTTATCCAGCTGTTTTTATAATGTCATCAGCCCATCTTTTCCTTTGATGACAGATCTACCATAAAAGATGAGGGCTAATCTGAGGTACAATTTTTGGATTAGAAAAAATATTGTACTCTTAGAAAGCCCATTTAGCGAGTAAGGGTAGGCTGCTTTTAAACCGGCTGTGTTGGTGGAGTAGTTTCCACAGGCCATGCCGCGGGAATCAAGTAGTATAACAAAAGGTAGGTACAGTGAAAAATAGAATTTGAATTGAAAGTTTTGTTTTATAACTAAATCATATTCACAGAAAATTCGAGACATCTCCAGTTTCCCATGATTCTAAAACGTGACGAAGATAGGAAAAAACCTAAAATAATATATAAAAAAGGTAGCTTTCTAAAAATATAAAGTCTAGATTAAAGAAAAAAATCATTAATTAGAATATATTTTATTCTAAATCTTATTCGATAATCTAGAATGCCCGCGTCATATGCCACTTAAGGCATAAATCTGTTTTCATAAAGACGTAAGTATAATCTGATGGAAATATAATACAATAGCGCTAATGGCTTTAATAGCATCAAATTTAGATAAAATACTAAGTTATAGTTTTATTAATTGTTAAAGTATTCTAATTAGGAGATCGTGACCTTTAATTAATTTGTTAGCTTGTTATTTCACCTTGAGGATCAATCATTATATTCGCATAAATTTAGTTTAATGACTGTAATTATCATTTATTTCGCCACTTTTTAAATTCTTGTGTAATTACATGTCTGTAGACATGGCGCTTTTACCGACTGGTTTTAATAGGCATCAAAAATTATTGGATTATCAAACATACTTGCCAAGTGCCAAAAATCATGTCTTTAATGGAAATTATTTCATCAAATTCTACCATAGTCATATTTGTAATTTTTCCACTTTTGTGGCTGATCTCTAAACAAACACAATTAATTACTACAAAAATATCTGCCCAGCCAATAATTTTAAACAAAGAATTCAAAATCCGATTCAAAAGTGCTATTATTTTAACATCCATCCATACATTTCCATATAAAAACCAATCAGAGAACCATCTCGGTGTAACAAGCTTCGATTCCAAGACAATAGCGTCCTTTATACCAAGATTTGGTATTGAATGGACGCACCGACGGACGGACGATCGGCTTTAGATTACTTTGTAACCACTGATTAAACTGGAATCAACGGATAGACCTTTTTTGAATTAAAGGGAAATTTTGAAGGATTGAAATTTTTTGATGTGCGGGTAATGTCATTGTGTTGTCAATGTAAGGTGGTAATTTAATAATAATATAGCGGGACACCTTTTTCACACACAGTCGGTTAGCCCCATGGTAAGCTGTTGATTAGCTTGTGTTATGGGTGCCAACACAAGTGATAAACTTCTTATAATTGATGAGTGATAAAATGCCTATTATAACAACCAGACCACAGCCAACAAATATGCTTGTCACACAAATGTCGACTGTGCCGGTAATTGAACCCAGGAAACCCCCGCAGCTCGGCCGTCCGGCGCGGTTACTATTGCGGCAACGGGGTCTTCAATGAAAGAAATGATGAAAAGTTTAATCAATGTGTTACTTAACATAAAAAAGTATCTATAAAGTATATGCTTAAGTCTTTTTTCTTTTAAGCGATATTTAAGCCATAACTATATGATATAAAAAGAAATACGTAGAATATAATTCAGAATATTTTTAGATGTCACATGAAATTAACACTATAATAGAACTTCCCCACTAAGAAAAAAGAAAAACCGAAAACGCATACCTACGCGTCGGTAATTGAAATCGGTAAAGTATAGTGGTGTGCGCTGGTAAATCACGCGGGTAATCGGTAAACCGGTAAGTCGGCCGGTAATTAACGATAAGACGCACCTCTCCGTGTCCGAGTAATGGACAACGTTGCTTGTACCGGTAATAAGGGAGGCAGGGAGCGCTGAAGTAAGGCTGTGGACATAGTACTAGTAATAGGAAATAATATTTGAAAGTATTTTCTAGCTGTTCCCGAGTGCTCAAAATGTGAAACACACGCATATCCTCCTACATGATTTGTTCTATCTTCAAAACTAAATTTTATCTCCGTCTTCCAGTCAAGAACAAAAAACGTGTCAAGTTTAAAAATACTGCGTTTTTTTTATATAAAATCTCTGTTAATCTACTGATTTAATCAAACTTTATTATTTTAATGAAATAAAATGATAAAAATTGGCGATAAAAACCGAGTAGGTGTGATATTCGAATTGCTTAATTCCATAAATGGAAGAGTGATTAAAAACACATAAACCACTTTTATATTGATCGAAAATCAATATGCGATCAGAAATATATTTAATATAAAAAAATTACTACGATAAATCAAGATGATCCTAAAATCGCAAAGTCCCCAGTGTAAACCCGGCGCATGAATATAATAGCAACTTTTATCGGTGCGTACGCGCATCCCAGCTCCTAAGATCGTTTACCCGCTATAAATTATATCGCAAAATTGTCGATAATCATCTACCAGCCGACCGATTTCATTTTACTGTCCTGTACTTATTAGCGGTATGGTCTTGTACCGTGTGTTGAGGCCTTTATGTTTTATTGTGGAGTATACTGTTTAATATGAGGAGTCTTATTTATTGGGGAAATTAGAAAATTGTGGTCCTTCATTTATTGTATTCGGGATAGGCCTACTTTGTGGCCAATAAACAGAACAGTTATTCTATCAATTTTAAAGTAATACCTAGTTTAGGAACTTATTCAATCAGCTGGGGCTGCTGGTTGTTTGAAAGACTTGCCGTGGCCCTAGCACACAGGGTCCTCTAGAAGGAACATAATGGATATTAGTCAGTAAGAGTCTGACGCTCCCTCCAGCTGCACCCTCAGGGAGGGGTCATTTGATGATTTTCCAAGAAAGAAAAAAGCTTATTCAATTGAAGACGGATAAGTTCCCAGCGCTTTGTTTGGTGCGTCTTGGCTCGACACCACCGTGACCTCAAATCAAATTGAAACATCCGAAGAATTTTATCAACTTTAAATTCTATAACTGTTTTTTTACCTTTTGATGATAAGAACTATTACTAAATTATTGACAATTTTAATATAGCCATGCCCCTTCCTATAATGGAGATTTAGTTGGCATTCTTAATAAAACATAGAGCTTAAGAATAGGCTAATTTATAAATTCTTCGCTAACAAGCATTGCTTCAATAGTAATCTCATAAATCACAATGATCCGAATGACATTCACACGACGAGATCACGTCTCACACTGCAGTTAATATGATTCGTGAAATGTCAATACCACACAAATATACTGCATTTGTGAAGCTCATTCCCATTGGTTTTAGTTCAAGAGTGAAGTAATTATGACGCCTTCAGTTGTGTGGAAACTGTTTTGTCTATGATTGTGGTAAAGTTAAAGTAACATGAGGTACAAACTCCAGCACATCAAGCTACTACAGTGTGTCAAATTTTCAACTTTATCGCTTAAGAATATGGTTCAAAGTTGATTGGGAAAACTTTCCGTTTTGGATAGCTCGATGTGCTGGCGTCTTAGGTTAAATTTTTAATGCCTCAAAATATGATTGTCAATTTTTTTTGTTCTTTATTTTGATAAGGAACTTTACTTTTACGTCATTTTTGTCATGAATGTAAAATTTCACTACATGCAATTTGTTCTCAATAATCTTAACTGGTTTCCCAACATTAACCAAATTTCGCTCACATGCGCCAACAAAAACTGTCAACCCTCAAACGGCTGCGTGCAACAAGTCGCTCCACAGGTGCCCCAAGACGCCCCTCGCCCCTGTCTTATTAACCCGCGGTAATCACACGAGACAAGCCTGAGACAGATTGATTGGCTTTCGACGACCCACTTTGCTGCTTTTTAGCCGCCGAATAAGGGTTGAGTTAACTGAGGTTAAGGAAACATTTTTCCAAATATCGATCTCGATTAAAAACGTAATGAGATTTTTTTGTATTTTGAATATGATGTTACTAAGTCTCATGGATTAATAAATAAAGCTAGGTGGAATTGCTCCTAAAGAAGAGAAAGGGAACTCCTACCTTGTTACTCTACTCGGAACGTCGGTGAAATTACAAAAATTTAATAAAAAAGGTCTTTACGAAAATCATCCCAGCCGGAATGACAGCACGTCTTTATAATAAACCAATCAGCGCCCACCTGTCAATAACAAGCATCATAACACACGGATATTTCAATACGCGCTAATTTGGCCGGCCATTGCAATGGCGACCAGCGCGCGCGCACCAAACCGCCACTGTCATTACAGACTATTACGTGAAATTCAGAATTTTACTCAAGTTAATTGATGGGAAGTATCAAAATTGACACTTGGTTATCAATTTATTTATGTTTTTTTTTTACGTTTAAGTAGTAATAACAGTTTTGTTAAAAGGTTTATTCGATGTAGTTATCAATTAAGTACTTACTAATTTTAAACTGCTTGTTAAAGCTGGTTAAGGAAGCTTTACATGTTTCTGTTTTTGTTTATTTTTATAGCTATTTTAGCTTACATTTTATTTATAAAAAAAACCGTCCCCAAAAGATTAATAGCCAGAGCAATTAAAAACTTACTATATCGGTACTCAAAAGCGTAGTACCCAATTCAAAATCGTTCATTGAAATGACATACGACTTTTAAAGGAGCGATAAAAATATGAGTTGTACCTCACTAAATTACATTTACCTCGACCAATAGCCTTAAGGTACAACTATTGTAATAACAAACTGTCAACGAATTAAACCATCAATTGATCACAACAGGTGAAGTTAGGGCGTGTCGTGTTATAGATCAAAATGGCGAATATCGAAATGTCGTTGCGCGTACGCAAGCCGCTGTGAGTTATTCGTTCGTGATAGTTCACGAGGCGATTCCGATACGATATTTATCTGGTATCAGTACGAAGGCGATTTATCTGTCTTCCTATTGTTTATTGAAGATTAGTTCGCTTTAAATAGGTATATCTGGATCTTTGAGAATTAGATGAATTGTAGATAGCAACGACTCATCTCTCTGTTGCTATGTCTTTAAGATAACTTTAACTGTATTGTTGTAAAACATAAGGATTGAATAATTATCTCTTATTTTATTCCGTAAGGCTCTTGAAAAGTACCGACGCCAGCACATCAAGCTACCCAAAACTGTAAAATTTTCCCAACTTACCATATATGCTTCAGCGATAAAGTTGAAAATCTATTCGGAAATTTGACAGATTGTAGTAGCTCGATGTGCTGGCGTCTATACTATCATAACTATTCGATGACAGGATAAGTTCAAAACGAAATCACTCATATGTATTATCAATTGCCTACGTAATTAAAAAAAAACATTCATTCACCAGTAATTCGATACTATAAACTAAAGGTTTAATTTCTATTAAGACGACCCGCTAAGTAATTCATCATATTACATACATAGATTCTTGAATTCTAGAAGCACCTAGTTTTTCTCTCCGTTATTTAACAACTAACCTCTCACAACACTTCTAACGTTTCGAACAAAGCCTGTTTCGTCCACAATAACAATGCTAGAAGTGATACATAGTACGGTGACAGTGTCAGACACCTGCACAGGGTCGCCGACTGGTCACGACTCACTTGTTCCTAACGTACTGGTTTGTTGAGATTGATGCTGACTGCAAAGTATTTTGGATATCGACGGGATAATAATAATGGGATACTTTATATACGAGGTTGTCGCCATGTGGTATGTAGATACGGCTGTCATTGTGCCGATTGTCGTTACAGCCAATGGTCTTATGGTCATGAGCCTCGGCCAACATCTCAAGAGGTCTCTTTAGGCGGCTGGGTCTAGGGATTGATTCAGAAGGTGGTACTCCTTGAAACGGCACGTATTCTGAAGAGGTTTGTCTCTGCAGCCCTAACCAACGGTAGCTTGTACCTGGCAACGGTGACAACATAATATAGGGATATTATGTTGTGACAACATAATATAGGGATATTATGTTGTCACCATTATTTTTTAATATTTTTAAATGTATTTTACTTATATATTATTCTTTTATAAAATATATTTAAAAATATTCATTATTATATGTTATATAAATGAATAAAAGAAGATAATAATAGGATATTTTGTAATAAAAACAATCGAAGCAGCCATTTATTCTAGTGTTTATCCCGTAAAATTCCAATGAAATATCAAAATGATTGGTTTCGTATACGGGTGATCATTCTACGTAATATAGTATAGTACAGCGCAGGGTCACCACAACTGGTCACGACTCAATTGTTCCTAAAACACTGGTATAGTGGCTGATTGATGCTGACTGGAAGTATTTGGATAATGGTGAACATTTTCATAATATTTTTGGTCCTTATCTCGGAGACGTAAGGGCTAATTCTACTAAGTGTAAGTCGTACCTAATTTCTACCTCATTATCTATTTATGAGATACTAATTAATAAGTATCCGCCAAGACGTATAATTATCTATTTAGGTTTAGATTTATCTGAGAGCTCGAAGCACAGGATACACACATATTTTTGAACTCATATATTTTTTAATACTTGCTACTACCAACCAATTGATAAATTATTCTTTAACTAGCGACCCGCCCCGGCTTCGCATGGGTGCAATGCTGATACTAAAATTATACCTATAAACCTTCCTCTTGAATCACTCTATCTATTAAAAAAACCGCATCAAAATTTGATGCGTACTTTCAAAGATTTAAAGCATACAAAGGGACATAGGGACAGAGAAAGCGACTTTGTTTTATACTATGTAGTGAAGAAACAGCACAGAAACCTAAACCCAGGAAGAAGTGATCTATGAACCCTATTCTATCAAAGTACCACCACAAAAACACTAAAATACGTAATACACAATCCAATGACATTAAGTACGGCTTGTAGTCGGAGAGCCGGTCACGAGTGTCGTGTCCTGATGTGCAGACAAACGTGGCGACAAGACTGATACCGCGGGTAGGTGCGGTAATTGAGATATTTCAAGTTATTTTACGTAATGTTTTGACATGTCAACTATGTAAGCTGAAGATTTGGTAGAAGAAAATTATTACATATTGGAAAGATGAAGATTTTGAATTTTTTGAATTGGAAAAAAATGTTTTTTAAGTTCTTAAAGGACTTCTACAACCATCCGTTCATCTATCCATCCTTTTTAAGAACATTTTTTTTTATTCTTATAAAACTTGTTGTATAAAAAATACTCAAACATTTTTAACTTAGCGAAAACAGTCGATGCCACCAATAAATTGCTCACTTTTCCGATCAACTAAATACTCAACTATCAATTTAACGTTATCAATCGTTATACGTAATTTGAAATACCACAACGCTTAAGGTGTGTGACAGTTTTTAAGCCTAAATACCAATGGAATGCGTCACTATTTCTTAAAAGGTGACATTATTGGAACGCCCACACTATTAAAAGGCAGTGTAAAAATATTATTAATAGAAAGCACATGCTTAATGATAAAACGGACTTAACAAATAATATAGTCGACAAACTTTAAGAATCTTGACCCTATCTGCCTCGAATGTAGGTACACCCAGCAGTAAAAAATATTTTCCTTAATACAGAGGTACTTTTTCAAACTTCAAATACGCCATAATTAATACCTATTTTCAAGAGAGTTAACTTAAACGAGATGTCTAATCTAGCTATAATATCATTTGGCGATGATCATTAGGTATTGCTATCAGCTACTTAAGATTAACTTTAAAGAGACCGGAGACTAGTTTATCTCTAAGGCAGTCCCAAATTATTAAAAGCCCAGTTCAGCAGTCGACAAACTCCTAGGTAGACCTCCGATAAGTCATACACAATAAAAAAAACTGCAGAATGACCTGTTTTAGAAAAAAAATCGCTAATTCTTAACATACTATATGAAGGCCTAAGGCTTCGGCTTTTAAAAAAAGGTTCGTTTTATAAACGGGTGGTAGTTTTTTGACAAAAGCGTCAAAAGTTAAAGCTCGTAAGCAAAAGGAATCATTTCTTATTTACAGGCAACCACAAAATGTAGGTATTTATTCAAGTAATCAATTCCTCTTACATTGTCTCCAAACATTGATCTAATCCCTCCCAAAATACCTTTAGATAATTCAACTCGTCCTTTATGAAAGCTGTCAGTAGCCATGACGCGAAGAAACCATGACAAAACCGTAAGAGCCGCGTTAAACTACACGTTTCTAGTGGTAAACAGTATTGAAGGGTCCCGACGTCTTGCCGAGATGTTATTGATAGAATTTATCAGCGATCGAGTTTGGGGGATGGGCTGAAGCATCAGCGGTAGCGGGAGCGATTTGCGAAGTGGTAGATTGGAATTGAAAGTGGTAATTAGTTCAGAAATAGATTTTTGCAATTAACAGCAATTATTACAATTGCCTATCCATATGGAATTGTAGGGAACACGCACGATTATTCTACATTTCAACCTTTTTTTTAAAGGTTTGATATGGTGCATACTCAAAGTTGGCAGAAAAGTGGACTAAAAGCGATGACGATGAAATGTTTCAAATCAAATTTAGAGTCAGCAATTTCAGTAGCGATAATTTAATAAAAGCGCTATCAATAATCTCAAAGTATTAGGTAAAAAGTAACAACAAAAATAATACGAATGAATTGTTAGTCGTCATAATGTGTGACTTGCCCGCTCTCCGCTCCTCCCTTGTACTGCCACCACAAAGTTGAGCTGAACATCGCGCGTCAAGGCACGTTACAGTCACGGGGTGTAAGCGAGTATACCTGCGACTTCCACCGACTTGTGGCCGAAGTCGAAGTCTGTAGCCGTAGCCGTTCATTTCTAAGTCGCATCTCAAGCGTTAATCCTTGAAGTTATTGCTGTTTACAGTAGATGTAGATAATCCAACAGGAGACGACGATTTAAGCGAACATAGGACGTATATTTTTGCCAGTTGAAGTAAAGTTATTGCTTTTAATGCAGAGAGAAACGACCATGTGAATATCATCATGAATATTTTCCTAAGGACTGTGCATGCTCTACATATCTATTCCATTATTTAGACATAGCACGCAAGTGGAAGTGCGACTGCGTAACTGACCTTTAAGAACACCAGGCAACAAATCAAAAATCCATGCAATACCTACTTAAATAATTTTGGTGGTTACAATTTGTTTGGTTTTCAATTTGTGATTGAAGCCTTCTTTTAAGCAAGTGATGCCGTCATTAAGACACTCCTAAACTTCTCCTATAACTTCTGACTACAAGATTGAGTAAGCCCAAAGATTTTACATTAATAGGTACTTTCAAGACACAGAGTTCTATTTTTAGGGCACAGATCTACCATCTTCAAAACGAGATATCCAAGCGTAGAACTTCAACTAATCGATCCTCATATGAAAGAAACACAAAGTTCTTCTAACTTATGCAAAAAAAATGATAAGTTTCGTTTTAAGTAATTTTTAAGTAATCGTGCGTGAGACATGAGAACGGAACGCATAGCGCCACCTAGCGGCCGTCGCGGGAAATATAACGCGGCTCTGTACTACACTGGTGATGCAGCATCTAATCAGAGGTTAATGTACCGATTTATTGTCCCCTTAGAAAATATCATATTTCACTTACATACATATTTAATCATTTGAAAATGCGTGACAGTTCATCTCATCATCTTTAGTATGGTTGTGTGCCCAGCAACAAGTAAGTTCAAGGGATTTGAGATCACAGTTATTTCAAATTATTCAACTAGCTTTTCCCCGCAGTTTCACCCGTAGCCAAAGGGAACTACTTTGCGTATCCGGATAGAAAAAGTATCCTATGTTAAAATCGATTCAGCCATTTCAGAGACCAGTCGGAACAAACCGACAATAGAAAAAGAAAATATTTTTATAATGTACCACGTATACATCCATATGGAGTTAGTATGAAATTGGTTATTTTGAAATACAACTGGTGACTTAAATTATATTTATTTGTCTACATTTTATACACATATATACATTTTATACACGTATATACATGGGTTATATTACAAACTAACTTCATTTTGCGTACACATGTAATAGCTATTCAATCAAAATGCATTAGACTGGACTTAAAGATAGGTACTGTATTTCATGCCGTATTCAAAACCTACATTAATTCCCAATTGACAAACGATTAACTCGTCCCACTTTTGACTTTAATTTATAACCTAACCCACCATTAACCCACACGAAATAAATAATCCAAATAAACACTAAAAATAAACCCTGCATAATTTAGATACCCATCAGCCAATCAATCTGGCAGGCCAGCCCAGTGGTATCAATCTGGCAGAAATGGCAAGCTACTGGCATCAATCTAGCAGAAATGGCAGGGATTGGCATCAATCTGTTTGTGAACTAATCTATGTGTTTGATGACTGGAAGTGGCAGTGAATGACTGTTATACGAAAGGTTAGGTTGGGAGCGCAAAGAATTAAGTATAAAACAGAAAACTTTCTCCTGGAAAGATCAGAAAGTTTTACTAAGAACACTATGAATTAATTAATGTACATATATTGCCCCCTATCTTAACATACAAAAAAATAGATAGGTGTGACTATATTAGCTACTAGCTACCGGCGACCATCTGGCTAGGTTATAATTCGTTATAAATTGTTTATAATTCGTTACTCATGGGTTACGAATTTTAAGCTAAACGAATTCCTGTTCCTAAAAGTTGATGAAAACCACATAAAATCTATGTTTTTGCCTTCCACTACCTTCAAAGAGAATAAAAGTCTACTAGAGCTGGGAATTGTGAAAATAGTCAGCGTTTTCACTATAAGCTCAAATCACATATTATGTAAATAATCATCAGTGTTTCTTTAATATATTTCGCATCTATCAACTTTTCCGTTGGAACCAAATCAAAATCCGATGGATAGTTTGAAAGATCTAAGCGTAACATACGGACGATTTTGTTTCGTAGGTACTATGTATAGTGATTATAGTTCTGTCTTATTGTCCGTAATATTTTATAGTTATAGAATTTTATTATTCTCGTGTCTCCCTCAGCATTGTCTCACAGTACGTGTAGTAATATTATTTTAGCACCAATTGTGACGGTCGCCGACATTACATTCGATCACAGCGACATCTATTACGAATAAAAGGAGCATCACCCACTCAAGCTATCGACACCTCTCCATCAAAGATACCGTATAGAGATAAGACTCATTCTATATTTATTCCTCTGTCCGTCTGTACATCGCCATCTCCGAAACAGTAACTCACGTCGCCAATAACAATTTATATAGATACCGAACGGTTATTGAATAGACCATCGATAAAGATTCTCGAAAATCGAGTTAAGTGAATACGCCGCAACGATCTATTTTCATTTCACTCAACGGTTTTTGCACCTTATTACAATAGATGCACGTCTGAAATTAATTTGGCAGTTGGACTGGTGATCGCAGGAGCAAATTGGTGATTCTCTATTAATAGTTGTTTCTTGGTATCATTTAAATAATTTATTGGAATATTTACGTCATGCTAATAAACATGTCGAGTCACCGAGTGTCACAGTGTTTTATAAATTTTCGTGTGCCTGTATATCGCGTGATAATCGCTCTGTTGAAGAATTAATCAGACATACTTAGCTTGGCGCTTTCGGCGCACGATTTTTACATAATATTACAAACGAGTTTGTTCGGCTCTCAATCGATTATGACGAGATTCAACGGTTGTGGTCTAATTTGGTTTAGTATATTATTGTTATTCACTGAAAATATTAACACTATAAACATTTTGCACTCTCTACGCAGCATTAATTTATGGAATAAAATAATTACAATGTAGTGCTGATTATTTTTGACTTTTGCATCTAATATAAATCAGTCCTCAATTTTTGCCGTAGATATAAATAGGAAGCATAAATATTCCTGACACAATTACTTTTTTTTATTAGAACTTTCTATTAGAACTTTAGGGTGAAACGTCACCTGCACTTTTAAATATTTCCGAACTATACCACAACTATCGCATAAAATGTGTCCCTTGTAACTATGTGAAACATGAAAATGAATCGATATACAGACATAAAATATTGTCATACAGTAATAATTGTGTAAATAGAAAATGTTAAATAAAGAACTAAGTATGCAAGCTTTTTTTTTGTGAAAGTACACTCATCATGTACTTGTAATTGACAAGGACTTAATTGAAATTCTAGGTCCTTATTCAGCTAGTAAGGTGCAAAGACTTTCTTCGACTTCGTCTCTCAAACCCACGCCGATTATGAATATAGTTATAAAATCTTAATCCACTTTAAACGTCGATAAATCAATCGATTTCGAAATCGATTAGCATTTTTAAACACACATTCGAATGATTACTTTATGGTTCCAACGTTCGGATTCTCGAAGATAGCCTATTCGGTTGACTTTTGAAATTCGAATCGATTTAATAGGCGATTTGGATCCCGTTTTTTATTAATAATCGCCTATTTAAATCAGACTTTTGTGAAGTAGTTTATTTGTTATCGATTAGCACGATATTAGTATTATTTTTATTCGATGTTACTGTTACGATTATTTTACTCCAAAGCAATCGAATAAAATTAAATTCCGTTGGAAGCAATAGGCGGTTTAGAAACGGTTATGGCCATATTTGGCTTTAAAAAGTAAATTATGTCTTCTCTTGATTGTTATAATCATGTAAAAATATTCATACGTCAGACAAACCCTGTAAATAAATAATCTAATATTGATGTCAAAGAATACCTTTCGTAAATTATATATTGAGCAGACTATGTCAACTAGATTCGTCAGTAAGCTTTTCTCTTAATCTCAATAAAGATAAGAGATAACAGGTCTCTTAAATGTGACAAATTAATTCCATCGAATAATCTTGTATCCTAATCGCATAAAATATTTATCTCAAGTTTTTAACATAACCAGCAACACAATAAAAATCTCATAAAATCTTAAAATAAATATTTTAAACAATAATCATTTGCACATTTTATTACAAATTAACAAAAGCTGTATAATTCGAGTAAAATATATATCGAGGTGTACAACATTTTTCAAAAATTACTATCATGAAAAATAGCAGTAACCAGATTCAATAATGTCCCATTGTGTTCGTGTATCAAACCCAACATCGAGTAACCCAAGTAACTTGTGTGTTAAATAAAATTTGAAATCTCCTGTTCCAAATACATGAATCAAAAATCGATTAACCATTCGAATTCCTAATAATTTATCATTACTGGAAAGGCATCGCGACCGAGCTCAGCATACTAAGATAAGTATAGGAATAGAATTAGTTAAGTGACGAATACCAAGCATAACATAATACATTTAGAACGATACCACGCGACCGGATTCCGCCTATGCAAATATTAAGTGAATTATACAAGAGCCAACCATCACGCTACCGTTAGACCGAGTAGCTTGTCAACGCTAATTTATGATGTACTAATCTATAGGAATTATAGCTAGAAATATTCATTAAGTCGATTTTAAGACGTTAGTAGTATAAAATAGAAGTTGCACTAAATATTATTCGATTTTGTCTGCAGAATCGAATAAAAAGTCATCATTTACTATAAATAAGCTATTGATAGTGTAGGTAATATAAGTAAGTATTAATTCACGTTTCGGATAACTTTTTGTTTGTGATCAAAGAAAATTTACAATAACCTGCAAACCCTGACCTAGGCATTTAAGATGCGTAGATATTCATTATTCACCGTTGCCGATGAAATTTTCAACTTTTACGACGCTGCTATGACCTCTAAAATTGACACTTAAACTATCACCAAATCACCACAAATCTTGCATAAAAATTCCTGCATTCCAAATTTAAACTTAGGGTCGTATGACATTAAAAACAAAATGGCTGCCTCACATCGTAATTCCGAGACCAACTTGTCAATACATACGATTTCCATAGATTAAAGACTTTAGAACTGTCCCAAAATGATTTGAAATACGAACTTGACATGTCTGACAACACGTCTCGATGACATTAATTAGTGGAAACATGTTCTTTTTTTACGACCATTATAAATCTACAATTTAATATATCCTAAATTGATTTTACACAACAAACATTAATATTTTTACGGTAAGTATTTATCTTGATAGCGACTTGTTATTGGCGTGAAGTTTTAAAATCAATTTTAATTTGATTAGATTGATTGAAATACTTTAATGGAGTTATTGAGTACGAATTTATTTTCTGGTAGCTTTTAGTATTAATGACTCACAAATAGTCATTTGAGAACAAAAGCATAACTCGAGCTGTATTTCTAAAAACAAACTGATTTATAATAAATATTTTTTTGGAATCGACTGTTAATCCGGTTTCCACGCCATTTTTAAATTCTATCATATTAATGATCACAACAAAGCCAAAAATACATTAAGTATTATGAATTATTAGTTATTTTATTGATAAAGATTGTCCATCCTTTTTCTGTTGCACAAACAATCAGGGATTGACTACCTAATACAACGTACAGCACAAGAAAACAATTACCTGCGCATACGCACAATGAAAAAAATCTTCATCCAAGATTATCCTATTCACTAGATCTTACAGAAAGCCATACGTGGTGCTAAAATTACAAAATACCCCTTCCCATAGGTATCTAATAACAAGATTAGGTTTTAGTGTATGACTGTACCCATGTGAGTATTTATTTGACAGCCACTAGTTATATACTTTGGCGCCACCTGAAGTTATCTAGCGACACTGAGATATAGGCAGAGATGCTGTGTTTATGTGTTGACGGTAATTTTATTAATAGGTATATTAATTTCGATGATTTACAGAAATTAATTTTATTAATTCTGCCAACGGCTCGCCTTCATTTACCTGTTTATTAGCTAAGTATTGATTACTGTTGTGTGTGTAAGTGCCAGATATTTAAAATAGCTTTGTTTCAATTGCTAATCAAAGATTGATTACATCCTATAACTTGACTCTTACTCTATCTCTACTAAAGCATGTCTTTAAAAGCAGTGTTACTTGCTCTCTTAATAAAATAGTTGTATGTGGAATAAAACCATATTATTAAATGGTGTTGGGATCGGTTGTCGGCCACAGCGGCTGTTCTATCTAAGGAAATCAGCGAAGAATGCAAGACATAATGATAATGAATAGATGCACTCTCTTGTTCCTTACTCTCTTATTTCAATGGGACGGCAATCCGACACGACCAGTCGTATATTGAAAATAGGCTAAAATTCTGCATTTTTTTGGATGTAAATTTTACAAAAGACAGCCCCCAAAACCACCCCTCCTTCACCACCTCATTATCGCTGGGAAGAAGACATAGTGGAAGAAACTTCCCAGCAAACTTTTGTAGGATTTACATAGCTAGATAATTATTAGTACTTAGCCTTATTACCTATAGAGAATTAACTCTTCTGCCTAAGGTACATTATATTGAAGTGTAAAAATCGTATGAGCCGCCGTCGGTCGCTGTCGGGCTGAACTTAATCAGCCGTGAGCGTAATCCACTACTCGTGTTACAGGGTAAGGCTGTGTTCATACGTGAAGTAAAGAGACGATGTATGTATTGTATTCTATTGGAATCAAAATTAGTGACGGCGTTGTATCTTTCAATCGTTTACATTTCTTTTTCAACTTTTACAACTACATTTCTTTTTCAAATAATTCTTTTCAATGGCGAAGCGCCTTGTCAAATGTCATCAAAATTTATATTCGTTCATTAGTCTTTCCTGTATGTTATGCTTACACTTCATGTAATCTGAATACTGAAAATTAACCTAATAACAGTCTGACGGAACTAAACAGCGTTCTACGCATCCTGTTAAGAGGTAGCCTGTAACTTCTTCATACCAAATTTAATTTCACTCTGATAACTTCAGTCCGGTTTACCATTATCTTAAAGAAAAAAAGCAAAAAAGCTCTATATATGTATAATTTTATGAATACTTCAAAAATATATTTTTTAAAAATCACACTTAAAAAAACCACCAATCCAACTGCGTCCTAACATCATGCGCCTGCGCACTCTCCAGTTTCATTCATAAAGTGGCGTACAGCAGGATGCCGGAGATGTGAGCTCGCGTTACGAGGTCGCGCCGCTACCAGCTAAGGATAAGCCTGAATTCGACCGGCCAGCGTCATTACCTAAGTAGTATAGGACGGTTAATGACAGGTTGAGATAGGGAGAAGAAATTATGGCAAAACTTGTTATCAAGTCAAAAAAATAATTATCTTGGTTTGATGGAATAAACCCAACGCTTGCAACGGGAAGACTGTCACACACTGCACGACTCAGGAATTGTGACGATTGACATGCAAAGTTGTATTGTAATTTTAACACCCATTATCTTAAATAAATAATTTGATTTTGGACCTGTTCGTCTTGAATCGTGGATAAAGGAGGTACATGTCCTTCGCCAAAGATGCCGTAGACCTAGCTCTTCAAATCGTCATCATGACACTGGACTAGACAACAGCACGGGTATTCACCCTTAAAAATAAATCCTAAATACGTGATTTACACATAATTTTATGCAGTACAAAATCGTTATGTTTGCGGAACAAACAGCGAGTATACTGCCACCGGGGATCGCAAACAAGCTATAAACACGTAAATGGTTCGCAGGCTAGGTAAACAGAAACATTAGTAACACATCAACCACTACTAAAATCCCTAATTACCAAAATATTTAACAATGTGCAACAAATTGCAACATTCATAACCCCTGCATCGTGTGCGGCCACGCAGCCGGCGATTACACAATTAACGATCTACCGCCGACCAGACAACTGTTTACGCGCGTTTATTGACAACTAAACTCACTTTACGGCTCCAGGGCAGGCCCTAAATCTATTCACTTAATGATTTATACGTAATCGTCACTTTTTACGGCCCTAACCAATAATTGGACGAAGTTAAGAAAACCTGTTCAAACAACGGATGTGTTTTGACAAGATTATATTTTTATTACGAGATTTTTAGTATTTTACGGAAATCGTTCATCAGAAGTTTATTGCGTATGCTATAGGTTTTTTATCGTTCATAAATGTGGAAATAAGTTATTAAAGTTGTAAAAAAACCTACGATTTGCCTAACTAAAGTGTCATAATCTACATTTTTGTATGGTTCAGTGGTATTCGATGAGATGAGTCATGTGGTCACATGTTCTCTCGGGTCGCACGGCACCGCGGCTCCGTCCTCGCCGTATACAGACGGTCTGCACATCAGCGCCCTTAATGAATAGCGACCAAATCGCCTTGTAAAAGTTTACGACTGATAAAATCAGTTATAAAACTCTATGAAGCCGTAAATTCAGCGGGCATCGGGCCGATCGTTTAAAAGACGGGAGCTATTCCGAAGTCTATAAATCAGGCGATCGGGTGTATTCGGGCCTATTCGGGGCCGATCGTAAAGATTAACCGTGCTCACTGTTTGTAAACACTACTTTTATGCGAATTCGACAGATTTTTTTTTCGGTTTTTATGATGGCGGTTTATGAATGTATATGCTTGCGGCGTGATTGATTCCGCTTTATATTGCTCATATTTATATTCGTAAATCACTGTTGTGAATCGGGATAATAGTTTTACGGGCAGCGCATATTTTTTCATTGATGTTGAAAGCCAATGAAAAACCTCCCTGATTTCAATATGAATCAACTGCCAAAGAACTTTCAGTAGCTAAATCCTTAAAACCACTAAAAGACAATAAAACTAACTATATACATAACAAAAACCTTACAGAATCGACCGCAAGTCAAACTGTGCCATACAATTCATCAACAAAGACGAACCAAACAAATCTTCCGTCAAAACCAATAAAGGGTTTCAATAAAACTTAAAGACTGGAAGTCAAAGTTAAACTCGTAAAAACAAGGAAAGTGCTCCACCAAGGTTTATTGTGCTCCGACAATTTTGTGGCCTAACAATTGTTTTCTCACATACATAAAAACGGGTAATAAAACTTCTGTCGGTCAAATGATTACGGAAAGCGTAAAAAATGCGTAAAGGAACCCAACAAATGTTCAAATTCTACGACTGTATAACTTATTCATTAGGTTTGTGGTAAATCAATAATTTGGACCCTACCTGAGCTGTTGTGGACTTTTTTTCAAAGAGTTATTGGCCGGTGAAAAAGTATGTATGCAATGATGTACGAGGCGTAGAGTTGACAATAATGGGACTGTATTTCCATGGGGCTTTTTATATGAAAGGTATTTAGTAATAGATATTATCTGTACGCGTTATTTAACTTAGTTGAAGTAACCAGTTGGGTCTTGAAGACTTATCATGGCTTATGCATCAAGCATATAAGGTATCTGTAATTGGTCTACTGTTTGTTTTTATTTAGTAATTGTTTTCTTGACAAATTTATGAGAATTTCAGTAGAATAAATTCTAATGAAAATAAATGAGAACATTCTGTACCCTGAATGGTAAAAAAAAATACTTTTAAAGAATATGAATTAAATATTTAAAATGCTCTACTAGCCATACCTATAACTCTCATTATAAATGCTAAATAAAATCATTCTTAACTCGAAATATTTCGAAATATTTAGTAAACTTAAAAGGCCAACATTACCAGAACGCTTAGGGAATCACCACTAACATTAAAATTATGCTAACTAGTCCACAACAATACTTTAAAGAGAAAGCCTGTAAATCAAGGCAGGGCCATAAATTTTACCAAACTATGGACAGTTTTTGTTATTTTATATTGTTGTTAATGTTACGCATCGGGTCAGATACTTGGACAGGTAAGTACGCAGGTAAGATGAGCATATATATACATGTGTTGTTCAATATGAATTGTCGTGAAGTATGTTTTGATTAACTTGATAAAGAGTTAAGTAATTATCATCATGTTTAGGGAAGTTTATTATTTTTATTCATATTTGAATGAATGCCTATGAAAGAACTAGCTTCCGTCATCGGTTTCAATTGATCAAAAACGTCTCGTGAAAACTTCTCTGCGCACCCGGTCAAAAAGTAACCTTCCTCAAATGCCAAATAAAATAGTGTCTGGATTATAGGCCTCCTTAATCAGAAAAAAGGTGGTAAAAGTTTTATTGGGGTATGTAAAATAATCCACTTATTTATGCAAATCATACAATTTATTATAAATACATAGAGACTTCAAAACTATAGTGAACAAATTCGTAGATGTAACTTCAGAACTTATAGTGATTGATCAATCAGTCCTATTGTGATAAGTTCAACTGGCTAAATCTAGCCATTCGTCCTTTAGTCAAGGCTATCTGACAGTTATCTAGCGCACCTGTAATGACTGTACTCATTATGACTTGATCAGATATCATTATTATTAGATATTCATTGTTTCACTACGTTTGACCCGCAGTTTCGACCTATCCCCGGAAAAAATTCTTTAGCCACTTTATTATAAGACGTGGTGTTAAAAAAATACCGATTTTATTGCTGGGTTAACAACTATCATTTTGAAAAAGTTAATGGTCTAAATTTAGCACTAAAGTTGCAAAAAAACTAGTATAAAACGCTTATAATATGGGGGTGTATATCTAAACTATAATGTATTTGAACTTCATTATAAGATGAAGTTACTCAATTTGAATGTATCTTTTGGCTGTGGAAGTTCGTGACATACCTTAATACCATACCATAGCAGAAACCTCAAGATGCTGACTTCTAGAGCCACTTCAAAAGTATAATTTTATTGTTTTTCTGTGATTTTGGAAGTCGGCATTCACATTTTAGGTAATATGTCTTATTGAACTTGGTCTAGACAATTTTCTGTATAAAAGCTTGATAGATGATCATTGTTATTTCCGTATGAGTAAAGATTCAGGTATTCACATCTTTATACCCGTATATGCCTTCTAGAAAGTATAGTAGCAAAAGTCCTATACGCTTGGATGCCATACAACATTCACTTTAAATAAATTATCTAGAAAATTCCATATTGCTGTTAGAAATTCTGCACACCTTTCAAGTTCCGACCGGCTGACAGTTTTTTCGATCTCAATTAGTTCAAAAAAAAGTAGAGCGCACATTATATATATTGCGTTTATAAATATTAAAATATCGATTAATAAACATGTTTGTGGCGCCGGCGCATATGAGTGAGCTTAGGTGCAAGGACGAATGAATTGCATGGCGGGCCAGAGACACAGCGGGATCTTCTAATT
This sequence comes from Heliothis peltigera, assembly GCA_958496145.1. Lineage (NCBI taxonomy): Eukaryota > Metazoa > Arthropoda > Insecta > Lepidoptera > Noctuidae > Heliothis > Heliothis peltigera. The sequence continues at coordinate 571,097 of OY292326.1, read as the reverse complement.
TTACTTGAAGTCTTATTTCCAAAATATGTTTTAAGAAAACATTTAAAACATGGATATTGGTTCTTTTGCTACAGGCGGTAGTTTTTGACGTTCCTTCCGTAAACCTCATAAGAAAATCTACCTTCAGTTAGGAAAACAAAAGATTTCTTCATTTATAAACAAGCCATAAGCTTATATTAACGCTCAATCTTTTGGGAGAGGAGGCCGGCCCAGCAGTGGGACGATAAAAAGGCTGTGATGAAGCTTATATTTACCAACTCAAATTGCAAAGTAGTGAAATAGAGCTACTACAGCCTAAGTTCAAGTTCAATGTCTTGGAACTAAAGAAATGACGTCATCTTAAGGCCATCTTGCACAGTGACGTCACGCTGCAGTGCGTGGTGACCCGCGGCCCTCGCGGCCCCGCACCCAACCCGCTCAGCGCTTTACACCCATTACAACTGACAAAAACCCGTATAATAGCGAAAATAAATATTATTTATCGCTTCACGGTGGCTTAGTTTCATACAAAAAGACCTATGAATTATTACTTAGTACATTTGCGTTTTGTATGCCACTTTTTTTTTCTATGGTCATAACTTAATATTTATTGCGAGTTTTAGTTGGATATTCAGAATCGTCACGTCACGGCCCCGGTTTCAATTGTTCGCTGCGACAAATTATTCTGGTGGGATATGCAGGTCAAGCGACTATCGACTTTAAAACAATGGCGTAGAGTTACAAAACTATGAACATGAAGCATGCATAAGTTTGTGTTGTTTAGCAAAAAAATGTTGTTGAGAACAGTAAGTCAACGCATCTATTCGTTGTTAAATAATGATTAAGTAGGCGTGGAAGTACTGGTTATGCATAATTCTGTGGCGCACAGTGTGAGAACCGGTGAGGTCTTTGGGCATAATTGAGCTATCTAAACGTTTGGATGACGTGTCCTTGATTTGCATCAAATTGATCGGCGTAATTGATATGCAGTTTTAATATGTATCTCTCAACAGAGAGTAATGTATAAGCTTTATCACTGCTATTATAATTTGAATTTATTACATTCTCGTGTTCTATTATGGAATAATTTGTTATCTATTGGTGGTACTATGTTAGCGGCATGATTTGTTTCTTTGTAGTGACTATGTACTTATATCATAGGTCATTTTTATAAATCAACCATACATCTTTTCCACTTAAGATAGTAAGTAATGATCACTTCACTAACCGTTTTCGTTCGTGTTGAGCCAACGGTAGGACGGGCGCGGTTGCTGCTTGGAGCGCATCTCTACTGGTCGCTCCACTTTCCCTCCTGGTCACTCCCTGACATCTAGAAACAAAGGTTACATTATTAGAAAGAGCAAAATACAACACTTTATCAATTAAAATAAACCAAAAAAAAAAACTTTTGACTTATGTATAAAATAACACGACATCTTGGTATGTATTTGGTCAGACATAATGAAGTTGAATATACTACACTTTAAAATATTTGAACAAAGTTGGAGAGAAAATTCTTCATAAAATTTAATGAGCTGGCTTTTTAATGTCATCAAACACTTAGGCTAAGTCATGTGAACTACCCCACTGGGTTACTACCATACATTTTTGGACAAAAATATTTAGTATCTTATTTAATTAAGTCGATTATCTCGATCGCCGCCGATCACTTCTCAAAACCGATGAGTAACATCAAAACCTCCAATGGCTCAAGTCACTAAACACATTCGAAAATATTCACGATAAATTAAAAAAAGAACCGTCATTAATATGAGGCAAGACACGACAAGATATCGAGAGCAAAATTGTATCTGCCGCGATCGAAACTTAAATTAAACCTTAATCCTTCATTATTAGGGTTGTATGTTGGCTTATCGGAGCGCATAAAAACGCCGACAGTTTTATACAGAAAAATCTCGGAACTCGAACGATATGTCACACAATTTATGAGAGGCGAGCGATGCCGGCTGACGTGTTCCGAGTGATTCGAATAAGCCCCTCGTAATAAATTCGATATCAAACAGACAATGTCGTAATGCGATACAGTGATGTGCGATGCAGTGATAGGGACCCTGGATTTATGACGGACACTGTCTCTCGATTACCATTGTTGGGCGTTTTTGATTAATTTTGTTTTGTTTAACAAGATACGTACACGGACACACATATAATAACTTGTGACGTGTCCGAAATGTCGTGTAGGAGTGCACTGTGGGCCCAGTGATTTGTGATGGGCGACTCACGACATTTTTTTGGTTTACTCAAACTTTCATGTCCAAAAATGTTAAAAATATGGATCTGTGTGCTGTGAAAAACATAAAACGGTTCGTGTTAATGTGATTCAACCGACCGGAAATGTGAATGCATACTAATAAAATTCTTCCCTCTAATGTATAAGAGCTTATTTATGTTTATTCAGAGACATTCAATAAATTGCACACACTCACACATCTTGTCAGGTCTCCTGTCGACCGTATTTGTGATAATCATAATAATATTATATGGAGGTTTTTTTTTATTTGTCAAAGATGAATGTGTATAAGAATTACCTTAGTGATAGGAACATAAAGTTTTGCGATGTTTTAGTAGTAAAACTAGACTGTTAACCTTTCGGAAAAAGAAAATTATAAACTTTGTTCTACGCTTATTCATCATTCCTCTGTCCTTATCCCAATTTATTAGTTTTGGAGGCGATGCCGTATGTCTTCTGCTTCCATATAAATGAACACACGACAACCCACTGCACAGAATAATCAAACACGAGAAAATACATTATAAAATGCACTTACAACATAATACCTCTAAACTGTTTCATAACAAACATCAAAACTAACCGACATGCGACACTCCAAATGCCAGCAAACTAATTGTAGCCCCATCGATATAAATGGAGTATATTTTTTATCTTATAAGGTATTAACGCGTCTTGTCTTAACGATTATTGAGCCGGTGGCTGGGAGGCGACACTGGGACCGATGGACATATTCTGCTAAAGCCTTGTAAATCAGTCAGGGTAATGACGGAAATATACGGGCAGTGATAAGGACCGGGCAAGCGAGTCAACAGTTTTGAGTATCCAAAGAAATAAAAAGTTTATGATGATTTTTTCGGCCATGTTTTTTGGATTTTTTGAGTTTATATTTTGGAAATGATTTGGAAATAACATTGGTTTTTCGATCTACCAAAATAATCTGAAACTACCAACCGAGAGAGCTTAAGCAGACTCAAAATTCTTACACAGTATTTTAGGGATAGAGAACCTTAACTTTATCTAGTTTCATACTTTTCTATACGAAGCAAACGGTCACTATAAACGTCCTCCCAAGTTCCGAACTCAATACCAAAAAGGTTGATCATCACAAGTGTCATTCCACGTACATTGTACCTCGGAACATTCACCACGCGCGGCAGTTAAACCTCCCCGTATGTTTCCCACATTTATAGTGTCAATAAAGAATCGTCGCCCGATAACACACTTCAAGGGCAGTGCCATAAACTTCATACTATAGTGTTATTGGTGACTCGATTTATACACTTTTTTTCTCCATACAAGTCCCAGACAATTTATTAAGTGGTTCCACTGTGATCGCATTTTTTCTGTTTCTTTGATTAAACTTATTTGATTTGAGTAGGTATTAATTGATCGTAAACACTTATGTGGCAACATAAAGAAATAGTTCATAAAACTAGAATCGTATACTTTTTGATTTTCCTTTGTTTTGAAACTTCATTTTATTAGTCTTACTAATGTATCTTTTGACCTTGTGAAGTCGAATATCAACTCATTTGTTTAAGAAAGATAAATTCGAGCATCAAGCTCTAGGCTATATTTGATTACTGTAATAAAACAGTTGAAGTCATTACTTGGCTCCTGTTTTGATGCCTAGCGCCATCTAGTTTCTAAAGCGAAACTAACTGAAGGACGTTGAACAAAACTTCGAAGATTTAATGAACATTAATTGTGATTTACGTGAAGACATGCTGAGCGTCCTAAGACTAAAATAAATAATAAAACGGTAATGGAATAAAATTAATTATGCGTCAACACAAGTTTTTATGGTACGGAGAGCCATCACATGCTCACCTATTACGTTTTTATGATTATTTAATGGTGTGCGCATGTACAAAACGAGTAAGTTTGAAGGAAACACACTGATATCATTTTATAGTTTTATAAAAAGCGCACAAAATTTTAATGCAGAACTAATTTTTAATACTTGATGAGACATTCTGAAACGTATCTCAAAATGTCACTAGTTAATTAAAGCAAAAACCGAACCATTTTTTGGGCAAAAGCATTGGCGATCGGCCATCAGAGCACAGTGGGCAGGTGCCGTTTAGGAAAGCCATATCGGCTGTCAAAAACTTGTAAAATATCGCCGTTCCTCGTCGGAGAGCCGCGGGCGTCGTGCGTCCCTCACAAAGATATCTGTAAGATTTATTCAGCCGTCTACAATAGGGAACGTTTTAATTCTTTTCATATGCGACAGATTTATGTACGGACAGATGCGGTGGGACCACTGTGCCGACTTGAGATAACGTGTTGCCACCCTTTACGTTAAAAGTGAACGAATGTTTGTGCGATAGTTCTGCTGGGCGAGGATCGCACTTTATTGACTGTTTTAGTTATGTTTTGTGAGATTTGTTTCTTTCGAATGTGAGCCGATATGCATTGGCGAAATACTTTATATGCTCTCAGTTACTTGCATTATCAATTACGAATCACTAATAACTTACAATCTATATCAGATGTCCCATATTAGGTGTGTAGGTACTTACATGAGTACAAAAACTGTCATATTTATTCTCCAATTCAAAAATGTATACTCTAAAGGCATGTCGACGTTAATCCCAGACGTGAGATTGCGAATTCTATACTATTCTTACAAAAAGTACAAAATTCTTGTATCGCTTTAAGTAAAAGTGCTCCGTATTTATTCCTTTATTCCTCTTTTATTTATTTCGAAAATTTTGCTACACATTGTCCCAAGTGACAATAACATAATTTATAGCGGTCTTTGTTTAAAATTGTGCAAATTGTACAAGTTGAGTAAACAAAAACTATTCATATTTTTTTGTCTGCATTTTGCAAACTTAGCCCCACTGTTATTCTGTGAATGAATAGAAAAGAGATGTGTATTCTTTTTCATTTTACTGGGAATTCTCTTAATTATTATTTACAAGAAATAACTTTAAATTGCTTTTATGTTTATGTGATAAACGATCTTAAGTTCAAATGTCAAGCGGCCGATCAATTTCAAAATGGCGTCTGGGTGAAATTCTAATACCGATGCTAATACTTATCATTGGTATTTTACCGCGAGCTCTATCGTTCTATCATTAAATATATGGGTAGTAAAATTAAGATGGTGGGCGACGTCTGTGGTCAAAACATACTTCACGTAGTTAAAACTACATAAAACACTAAGCGTAACCAGGAGCGAGGATTAGTCGTAAAAGTGTAGTTTAAGATCTGTGGCAATACACGTGATTGGTGGTACAACACTTGTTCTTGGCATTGCTCTTGCGACGATCAATTGTAATTAAATAATTGTCGACCGCGATTACGTACTTAGTTTTACTACGAGTTTATCAATAAAGAATTTGTTACACTATGTATATACACTATATGTGGTCTGCTGAGGATATAAGTAACAACTAGTCGTGAAAAAATTCTAGTTTCTTGAATGGAAATGGGAATGGGGCCTGAAGAACAGGTTCCCATAGTTGTGAAATTAACACACGTTTTGTAATAAAATTTCCATGAACCACACCATCAAAACATGAACTCCCAAACTCCTATACCAAATACTCCAACATATTACAACAGATCCAAAAGTAACTTGCAGTAGCGACTTGCGTGACTGACATATTTATAAGGTCATAAATCTCTTGAGGAGCTGGTCTAAGGCTAACCTATCACGATCAAATAACATGCAGCTAGAATGGTGATGTGTGGTGCACATTAATAATGATGGACCAGTTGATAGCATCGGTCTATTGCGGTACTGGGAGTGAAAATTGTAGAACACCAAGTGTTTGAGGACAAGCTGAACGCTATTTAAATTGGGTGAGTATTCTCTAGACTGGCTTGCAGTAATGTACTGTAGGCAGGAATCCGTGGGCTAAATTGTATCTGTTGGAAGCAAAATTCTTTTTATTTTTAAAATTATCCTCCCACATCACTTAATACAAAATGCTCATTATATAACCAACTAGCTTATGAACTGATCACCTGCTAAGTAATTGATAATACTCATCATTCAACTTTTGAAACTCGTATACTTACTTCACGTTTGAGTTTATATTAAATTGGGTATATAAATAACGACAACAATATTTAAACAAAAATAAAACGAATTTTACATCGATTGCTATGGAAAACATATTAATAAGCAAGGCTTTAAAAATCAAGTCATGTTAAATGTGTAAAGTAATACTACAAGTACACATTACCTCAACGTAAACAAAGAAGTATATAGCAATGAATATCCCCGTAACAAGCGACTAAATGTAAGAACAAACACGGTCCATCATACGTTTAATTATTGTATACTATTTTGACTTGATTTACGAGTCCCGGGACCGACCCCCCGAGTCTCAAGTCTGACGTTTTTGTTAATTAAACGTTTACTACGTTCGGCCGTTTTATGGAGTCAAGAAAAATACATAAATTCGTTACTCGGGATTACTTAGAACGTTACGCTAACATTTCTCTTCGTGTTTTGTTTGTTTGTGTGTAAATTTTTGTTCAAAAAAAGGGGAAAGTTTTTAAAACACTTTTTTCTATTAAAGGGTTGCTTAAATGAAAAATTTATACGAGTTTTTTTGTCCGCGATTTTCGTGCTTTGAACCATTGGGCGTCAAACGTGATTTGTTACGAACTTTTAAAATGTTGGCCGTCTAATTCCAGTACCATAGCGAACCCTACGCAGCATATACCGGTTATTTCAGTGGCATTATTTTTTGCCAAGACCGAGAGCTACAAATCACTCAAGATCACATTCATAATTTAAGTCGGCGCGTCACCCGTGATAGATTTATGACGTTTCTTTCAGAACGTCTAGCGCCGTCGCCTCTGGACGTAACACGACACTGGCGGCTTGCGACGTACGGCGCGGTGCTGGAGTTATTGTGCATTATGGTAATATCGGTAATGCTTGCAATTCGACTTAGAAATTATGCATTCTACGCCTATTAGTGTACTGAAGGATTTTGTCATGTGCTTATTCTTCTAAACATGATTGAGGAAAATTATGAGACAGCAAATCAAATGTATTGACAAGTAAAAATGGTGGTTAAAAATCTTGGGGAAAAAGTCCATAGGTACCTGTATGAAGTGTCTTTAAAGCACCAGAAGACCACAACCATAAAATACTTTGTAAGTATACACTATTACTTAACTGAAGAAAAAAATAAACTAGTAAATAATTTAAAAACCATTTCATTTAAAGTCCAAGAGTCAACATACAGCGTCAACTATTCGCCAGATAAAAGTAAATCCTTCATATTTAACGGGCAGCTGACGTCACGGCGGCCATTTTGATAATACATAATTTGACGTGGCGACGGGTTTGACAGAGGACATTTAATTATCGACCCCTCATTACCTTGATATCCGATATTGATATCGGGAAATTTAATGCTCACGATACGGATGCGACACGACTGTGATAATAATGAAGAAGATGAAAATGCTTTTTGGGTATTCTCCAATTGTTCGGAATTTTTGATTTTTTTTTAAATATATGGTGAGACTTCGTAGTACCTTAATAAACCATAATGCTATCAGATTATCAAAATGCGCTTGATTAATATCCAGATAGGACACTTCTACATAATAGCTTTTCAATCATCACAAAAAGTAGCCATGATGGGATCTTACTCAGAGTCTGCTTGTAGTTTGTTTGATTTAAATCAAGCTGAGACTGCAAATAGTCACGTTCCCAAATGTTGAAGGCTTTAAAGGCTTGACAGGACTTTTAAGGTATTACGTACTCGCACATACAGGCATACGACAATCGGAATCGTATCCCGCCACCCCACGTGGCCACTAAACCGTGCACGTACGAATTTTCGTTAAAAAACCTACAGTTTATTTGGTCCAATGGAGTTTATTAATAAAGTTTTAATTAAGATATCGCCATGACGTCACTGATTAATTTGAATGATCAGCAGATAAACAGGTGATTAAAATTATGTCAAACGTGTAATGGGATGACGTTTATTGTATATTGGATTGGATGGCGATTTTCACTGTTTTCATTATTATTTTTGGGGAAGTAGGTATTTCAGTATACAACACAATTTAAAATGGTTTTCTTAAACACACTTAAGGTAGTTACTTAGTTAGAGAGGCTATGGGTTGTTCGCAAGAGTTACCGTGGCTCTGGCACACAGTGACCTCCGGCCAGAAGGTACAAAGTGGGGTTTAGTCAATAAGAGTCTGGCACTCCCTTTAGCTGCACATGCGGGAGAAGTCATTTAATGATATCCTAAGAGAAAAAGATATTCAATTTAAAACACTATAGAATAATTGTACATCACCAGCAAATCAAGCTACCGAAACTAAAGTTTTCCCAATCAACTTTGAACCATATGTGTCTGTGATAAAGTTGAAAGTTTATAAAAGGAAATTTGACAGATTGTAGTAGGATAAGAACATAGGTACTATAATACTCGTATTTACCTTGTATCTATTGCACTATACTCCATACTAAACACTATTATAATCTACCTATTTACAAATTTTAACTCGGCCATTGTTGGAATCCCAAAAAATGCCAGCCTTAGTTTGGCTGCCTGACACATCATGAGCTGGACTTCCATTTCTGTGCTAGCTTAAAGCAGGTAAAGACCTGCTTGTTCTTGTTCTGCGTGACCTTGTATATTACTGGTTAATTTCTATAATCAGATTGTCAGATATTCATCAAATGAATATGTTAGCCAGATAATTGTTTTAATAACACTATGTGTATTTTCGGAGTGTCCTACTTTTTACTTTGTATTAATTGTTAATTTTGTTGCCCAGGTAACTGGGTTGAAGAAGTCAGATAAGCAGTCGCCCCATAATATATAATGTTATTATGATGATTACCATAATATATAATGATTACCATTATATATATTACCATATACCATTATATATATAATGGTAATCATTATATATTATGGTAATCATCATAATAACTGCATCTAACTGGAAGTAACCCCAACACAGCTTGGGAAAAGGCTAGGCAGATGATGAATTGTTAATTTGTTAAACTTTCACGCTTGACCGTTCTAAATTGTTCAGACGAGTAATACATTATCACTTATAACATAATACAAGTACACAATTTATTTAAGTAGATACCCCATAACCTAACCCCATCACTTCACGTACCTACCTAATTCAAATACACCATCAATTCAAATCTCCCAAATATTAATAAAATGAGTGCTAAAAACGATCGACAATAGCGCAGCACTAATGAGCACTCGATGCGCTAGGTGTCACTGACAGCGTCATCATCACGCAGGTACAATTGCTGTCAGCCGACACGATGACACTTCAATGGATGACGCAAATCATCAAACTATTTATAAATATTATTTATATGTATTGGAAAGTAAAACAATTGATGAGCGATTAGCTGTTTGTCTGTGTGGAGAGTTTGTGAAATGAGTGCTTGATTGACAAATCTGCGTAAATTTCCAAGGTCATGATAATGACTCTAACTTTAATTTATAGTGATTAGGCTCATTCTTAAATCCCTTAAGAAGTGGGTTAAAAGTACAGACGCCAGCACGTCAAATTTTCCCATTCGGCTTTGAACCATAATGCTTTAGCAATAAAATTGAAAATCTATTAAGAAAATTTGACAGATTGTAGTAGCCTGATGTACTGGCGTCTGTAGATGCAGGCAACAGCACATCAACCTTTCTCAATCTGTAATTTTTTTTAATAGATATTGAACCTTAATCCAATACCGGAAGGTTAATATTCGATTGGTAATATTTGATAGATTCGGGTAGCGTTATGTGCTAGCGTCTATGATACATGATATGGAAAGTTCTAGGTGCACAAGGTTGTCGCTAGGTGTACAACTTTGGGGCAGGAACGTTTATTGATAAGAACTATACTAAAAATTCAACAACGTCTTTTTGTAAGTTACTAGTTAATACTTCAAACTTATTCCTTCGCAATAAAACCTTAACATTAACTAGACAAGACAGTTTGCCCATACAAGGGAAACTGATGTGAAGGGTGAGACAGAATGGTGGAGAAACCTCAGCGGATTAGCGAGACGAAATCCTTGCGTCTAACATCGGCTACTTTCACGTCAGGGGCTTGTGGAACTGGTAGCTTCGAGGACAGAAGTGTATGTGCTAGGTTTTTAATTATCAGATAAAGTATACAAACTTATTTACAAATATGTACAATACTTACTATTATAAAAATATTAATACCTAAAACTAAATAACTATAACTAGTAAAAATAAAGAACTAAAAAGCATTAAAAAAACTCATCCCCATCGCTGTCTACCGGGAGCGTACCCAAGAGGCTGGCAGCATTGCCACGTTGTATGGCAATGCTTATCCTCTGACCAAAGTAATAGCCAGCCTTTGGGTCACTGGAAGCGTCAACCAGCCGCTTAGATAACTAATGTATACATGAAAAAAAATATAAATGCATTCGCATTGACAACCTCTTTGTTTTTGGGAATTCGGTTAATAACAAACCAATCTAATTTGCTTTACAACTTGCAGTATTAGCAATTTCGGGCCTTTCCTCAGATTCTGTGAGAATATAAAATCTATCATATATTATAATTTCCGCAAATCGTGAGTTAATAATATTCCGAAATTGTATAAAAATTTACAAGCTGCCATCACAGTTATCAGAAACTATGGTGATTCATTTCATTATACTAAATCTATTTATTCCAAGTAAGAAGCTGTGATCGTCTCATGGTAAACATATAAGGAAGTCCGCACCAAAAACCTCAAATCAAAAACCATAAACAACAAGCCTTCTAATCGATAGTTACTTATATTTCTCGTCCATTTTATACGATACACACTAAAATTTGCATCATCAGGTTATATTCCCACTTCTCCATCTAACTGTACAGCCTACGCACTTAAAAAACAAATTTTACACACTGTAAATCACGATGCAAATTGTGTCTTAAGTCCAAAGTAATAAAAGTGATGTTGCCTGCACACATAAAGTTGCTTTGAATATGAAAATATCGCATCGCGCGGCTGCATTACAAAATGAGGCGAAATTATGATGGATACTGATGCCTCGTTGCTCGGTTAATAAGACCTGATTCTATTCGCGATACATTCGATTCTAAACTGTATCGGTGTTTGAATAGAGCTGAAAATAGATTGCGTGTCGATCAGGAATCAATCGCGAAGAGTGACGCGACGCAAGTGCACAACGTGACAAGTCTAAGGCTATTTGCATACAAAGCTACCTAGAACAAACTCATAACTTTTGATGTATGCGCCGGTAAACGTTATTCCAGTTTAGAATTGCGCAAGCGAGCTGATTGACAAGTCTGCAACATGTCAATAATAATTAGCCGGGCCCAGCGGAGCATATAATGCCGTTTTGACTTAGAAATTATGAATAAATTTACATTCCGACCTCGTAATAATATATCTGTCAAGTTGCGTGTGACATTTTCCTAAAGCACAGCAAAAATCATATTTTATATGCAAAAATTCACGTGCATATTACGGCTTTCACAATATTTATCACAGTGTAACCTGCGCCAATTAACATCGCAGTGATTTAAATATTTAGGTTTATAATGTTCATATGACAATTACAGGTATCCACAAAAATCCAATCAAGCACGAGAAAATAAATTTAAATGATGCCCTACCAAACATTCGAAATTTAATTGTAATTGGGTGTATACCTAAGAACGAATCCGCATCTTGTCGCTTAGTGTGCAAACGGCCTTAGTCTCAAGTTGCAATTTTAATTCCATAGGTAGATGTCAGACTGGGTACACCGCAGGACACCTAATAACATTGGAATTCATTAGCATGCGAGCGAATTGAAGGGGGTTTGATGTCCGTAAGATGCGCGCGCGCATCATGCGACGATCAAACAGACTCGCATAAATATCAAAAGTAATGAGGGACTATTGGAACTGTGAGATGGGAGATTTAATTTGGGGTTATAACCTCAGAAAAAAGAGATACGTAAAGGCATAATTGATTTAGGGTTAATATGTAGTTAGCAGAACTATATTAAACGGTAGATGTAAAGTAATGCTTCAACAGATTTCTATCTTTCTCGGAAAATTCCGAATTATGTTTTATAATTTATAGTTATCAAACTTTCTTTCGTAGAGAGATTTATATGACTATCTCATCAAAATTCCAATCTGCATTATTATTCAGGACATCCCAATAATATTTCCTGGTCATTCGCAAACAAATGCACCGGTCACGAGCACCTTTGTGCAGTTCCGGCCCTAATCGACACTTAGTGCGTTCAACATGAAATATTAACGCGGTGAAAGGCTTCAAATATATAGCGAGCCATAGCTTATGTATAGCTTGAACCCTCCGCTCCCAATACTATAACTTTCACGATAAGATACATATCTGACATTATAGTTTCCTTGCCTTCTCAGATAGGAAAGTAGGTAAATTCGTGCTAAATTTAATGTGTTATGAGTGGACCAACGCCTCTGCTTGTTTTGATGATCGAGAAAGCTACTGAGTTTTATTGTTATTTGCTTCTTAGGTCAGCTTTACTTAATCGATGACCATAATTGTGTATCTCCTAGATCGCTGCGCCATTTTGACTCCCTAACAGCATACCTGATGAAATATTTTCTAAAGATTACGTGCTTACCTGAGTAGAATATAAAGAAGGTACACACTAACTAAAGAAACGACTTTAAAATACTCAAGCTGTCACCATCCTAATAACCCAATCCCGTCTGATCCGCAACTCCTGCGCAAGCGACATCGATCGTCCCCAATTATATACCTACGCAGTCACGACACAAATCACAGAGACAGACAGACAAATTGGCGAACCGTTGGCATTTGGCAACGAAGATCCGTCCGTCTACGATTATGATATATTTATAATATTATAGTGATTTATATGAGCGTCGATTAGCTTATAATAATGTTTTATGGATGGCTCTGTTAATGGCTGGATTACAGTTGATTGGTTTTTTTTTGGACCGTTAGTCATAGTCCGAGTTTCCACTCTGTCATTTGTTGTGGGTGTCGTGAAAGGTGAATATAGGATTATACAAGAGTTACGCGTGTTCATGAGAAGCAATTACGATTCTGACTGTAAATTATACGAACGTTTCTTGAGTATTTTACTAGTCGATAGAACTGTAGTCAACGCGCATAATTCTGTAGTCAGTTCACTGTTAGGAACAGTTTTAAGTCTAACCATTCTGGCTAAAGTAACATAGATATACGACACTTATTCCTATCATTAAAAAAAGGAAAGATTTTTTATACATACATATGCAAATATTTTCAATTAATTTTGAAGAAGATAATACATATATTACACCACAAAGCGACCCAAAAGCTATTGGCAACTTTAACTTGACCACCAATTCGAGTGGTGACACAACCAATCTAGCGTGGCACCATATCAGGACAACTATGACAAACAGACAGACTGTTCGCCGTTCATTAGCTACCTCATGAATCACAGGCCCTTGGGTGCACATGAATCTCAATTGTCCACAACAATACTTGACGGCCGGACGCTCAACTGGTTTTTTAGTTCTTGTTACAATTGTGGCGATTGTTCGGACTTTGATTGATGAAAATATTGCTCTTTCTTCGTTAGTTGGGTAATTATGTATTAGTGGTTGTTTAGGAAAAACTTGATTTGTGGAATTTGAACTTCAAAACTCGCTACACGCTAACTGGAATCGGGCTATCTTTTTCGGAGGTAGTCGGAATCGTTGCTTTTAAATAAAATAAAAAAATAAACAAAAATTAAAAAAAAATACAAAACTCATCTTTTCAAAACTAGGAATAGAGGCTTACAACACGCTTAATTTTTAACTTCGCAGTTTTTAAAGTAATTAAACCAATTCATGGAAGGCAACTTACGGTTACTTTTATTTATAATTTAATATTATGTACGTCTGTCTGAATTTTTCTTTGAAAGCCTTTCTCGTTATATCTCTTTATGACGTTCTGGTGAATTCAGACAAGTTTGCAGGCTGTATTTGCTGTTATACGTTTTTATGAAATGAATATTAAGCTTGGAACACACATAACTAGTCTCGTGCATAAATTAAAATAAAACAAAAAATCCTTGACATGATTTAACTCACAACAACTCGTAACCGAATCCCCAATAACTTGGACACCGCACGTCACCCAACCATCATTAAATCTCAGTACATAATATAACTTATATAGTTACTTATCTGCGCATACCTAACAAATCAGTAATAAAAGGAACGAATCTCGTCGCAATAAACACCAAACGATTTTATCTCACTTTAAAATATCGGCGAATGCGAAAAATGTCCGGCCTCAATCATATATTACCCGGCTAATGTCAACCGGTGACGGACGAACGTGATTGGCTGATCGGCACGCACACAAGCGCACGTCGACAGCTTTACGAACACACGCGTAGGTTATGGGACTGTAAAAGTTTTATAGTCATCGTATGATGGTTGTACATTTAATGCAGATGCGTTTTATTCAGATGGATACAAAAATGTGATCAGAATCGATCTGAGGGTTTTATGATCTTTCAGTAACCGCTGGGGTGAATGAACCCTGGTTAACCAGCTCCTTCTACTAGAAGTTATGACATTTACGTGAAATAGCCGCCATCGGCGCAAATCAAAGGCTAAAAGAAGGTTTAATTACATTATTATGAGTAATAAAGCTGTAAATGGCATAGAAAGCCGCGAGAAACGCGAGACGTTTAGAACAAGTTTAATTAAATATCGAATCATCGGCATGTTGCGGCAAATTATGAAATTATGATTTCTATCCAAAGAGATGATATTTCAAAATTGCATAACTGACATAATCGCATTATCTAGATAAATTAGTGTCTTGAAGTTGAACACAATGTCTATTCTATGTATACAGACGCCAGCATATCAAGCTACCCGAAACTGACAAATATTCCCAATCAACTTTGAACCATATGCTTGTCATTTGTAATTAAGGAAATTTGCCAAACAAAGCCTTTAGGTAGCATTCTACTAAACAAAGTTCTATACAGGTATGATATCAGATATTTGAATTGTCTCCCACATTTAGGACTTAATCAACCCTTTCGTTCCCCACGGAGGTCATAGCTTAGAGCACTTCCCTACACGCGGATTCTGATCTATTTGGTTATTTACATAGTTGGTAATTCGTATTTTTCTTATATGTACAAACATTGTATCTATAGATTGCCGAATCAGCAACGAGCAGCTTACTTGTTGGATTTCAGTTACAGCAAGAAACCCGCTAATAACAACATGCTAACAAAACCCGTCGACATGACGTAATGACCCAGACATAATCATCGAACATAATAAGCCAATAATAATTAACAAAAGTTCAACTAAAACGAATGCACAAACTATAAATAAATACACAATAGATAAAACGCACTTTATCTCCGAAACTATGTGAATAAATCAAGGTAATTTAAATTTAAATTGATTTACTTGTAGCCCGACTATAAATTCTAGTCCATTATCCAGCCTCGAAAAGTGACTAAAGTGTCGCTAAATTAGACGAAAAGTTGATAAAATATGTTACTACAATAATTTAGTTTGTAAACCTGTAGGCTGGGTAATATCATGTTGTGATCGATCGTGGTCCATTATTTGGTTAATAATATTTACCTTAAAGAGAAATAGTAGTTATATTGTTCATGTACTAAAATTCTTACAAGATTTCTATGGCAAATGCTAGGACGTCTTGTGTTTTGTACCAATCATACATAAGTTTTATTGCTTTTGACATTCATATTTGAAGCCTTCTCATTTCTTACACTCGCTCTCATAATTTTATTAAATACTTTTAAGGCCTGTTTCACCACCTACGAATAAGTTGGTGTTAGTTTATTTGGTAGATAATTTCATACAAATTCTGTTCACTTTTTTATTTATTCGGTAGATATTGGCTATTCAGACTTGATGTGAAACTGGCCCTTAATATCTCTCAAGTTTCCATTACAGTTGTCACATCCCCCTCTACTCTATTCCACGATCAATTAAAACATCTGCCTGTACATCCTCGAACAAGCCAACCAATCACCAACAAAGACGCAACATTTCTATTCATCATCTTCTCGCAAACAGTCTCAAGCACAACACCCAACGAATCGATACACCACACAAAAGACGACAAAAAAATCGCAACTGCGACAAAACGCGCAAACAAAAAAAATGCCCAAGAACAACGTAGAACTGAGTGAGTGTACGCTTTCGTTTTTCCGAATGCTATCTTCATATCCGGATATGTGCAACTCCACGTTCGTAGTCGAGGAGCCAGGGAGGCGAAGTACGCGGTTAAATTGGAAATTTTTGATGTGATGTGAAAAGGTTCGGCTGGGATTGGAAGCGAGTTGTTTGAATGTTTTGCGTGTCTGCAAGATGTGGCTGTGTTATATGTATGTGATTAATAAAACTGCTGTATTATTAATATATCGAAAAAGGCAATGAAAAATTTAAACTGCACTATAATTATAGAACTCTGTAAAAATTTTGAGTTTGAGTTTATGGTGGTAGACTCGTGGATTGTTATAGCATTCGTCTCTACAGTTGCACATGTCCCATGATATTTTACTGTCAAATTCTCATACACTGAATGTATGAACAGATTTTTATTTTTGAAGTACCTTGTCTTTCGAATCCATTACAGAAATTATAACACATCGACCTTGCTAAATAAGAACCAGCTAAGCTAACAACACAGACTTAAATAATAAATCAGAATAACACAAAAATTGACTAGGTACATCTAATTACACAAGTGTTCATTATGTAAATGTATTGCAATGATAGTAACAAACGCTTATCGTCCCGCATGTAATAAAAATCAACTGACGACTGATTTGATAGCTTCAGCGTTACAAATACCGGCCAAGTGCGAGTTAGACTCGCACAAGAAGAGTTCCGTAACATTTCTTCATTTCTTTTAAACGGTAAAAAAGGAACGTCTGTTGTGTAGGAGCCACTAAAATATTTGTTTCAGACTAGTCTTCAATATCTGTTGTTATAACGGAAAGAGATTTAAAAATGTTGACCATTTAAGTATGGACACATGGACAGAGAAGTATTAGTAATAGGAAACCGTTTTACCCTATGAGAGCGGAACCCCAAAAATTTGGTCTTTTTATTGTTTCTAAAAGAATAACTTATGAAAGCTGTGTCAATGCCGGTAAAGTAAACCACTAGACACGTAGATATACAATATCAGATGATTGTATCCCAAACCAATCCAACGATTTTTCTTCCCTTGAAATGAAGGGTTTACATCATAGACGACAGGTTTATCTTCAAAATTTGGAATTGCATTTGAAATCTGCGCAAGACGTGCTTATCTGATCAGCTGTGCACCTGCCGTATCGGTTTGAACGACAATCGATATTCGGACGTTACCGATTCGTTCCAAACGATTGTTATCGATTACCGACTTGATCTACCCCTTTTAGCAAACGGATTAGGAACTGAAACTCGAAGTCTAGGAGATAAGAGAACGGCGAAAATGATACGTTAGATTGAACTGATAGTGGCAAAAATGATGAGTCAGAAGCGATGATGTTTCATATCTAATTCTAAGAGGTGTTGAGTAAGGAATTTCTTCGATATGCATAATTAATGCTAATCTGGGAATTCATAAGGTACTTCGCCAGTATCTCAGCGGTTTCGCACACCGGCAATTACTGCAAAGAAAAATGGCGCCATAAGTAGCAGGTTGGCGACATGTGGCATCTTGCGGCAAAGCACCTGGTGTTAACCCGCTCGCGGTTACCATATCCAGCCGGAACAAGAATAAATAAACATCGTAGATAAAGGATATTTGAAACATCGAGCCTCCTGTCGGTCCAATTAAACTAAATCACATCAAAATCGATTACAATCGAGACAATACTGAAGCGAACCGGTTAAAATCGGTAGCGGCGGGCGTCAGCGGCGTTTCAAACGCGCGTCGCGTGGGCGCGCACAATTTGCATAGCTTCATTAGGGCCCGACCTCACCGCGCGATAGTCGCGTTATCGACGCCGCCTCTGAATCGCGCCTTACCTCTTTTTTTTAATCGGCAGTCGTTAATTAAGCGTGTGTGAGGTCTTACGCCTTAATTATAATTGCGCACAGATACTGAATTAGCTCGGTTTTAACGAAGGTAGCTGAAATAAAAGGTTCGCAATAAAAACCTATTTATTTGCAGCCTTTTTCAAGATAAGCATTGCTGTCGTGACTAGTTTTAATTGTAGATAACAGTATCTGTTGATTGCTTGAGGTGGTTACTGACCGATAGTTTTACCGTCAATAAAATTATGTCAATTCGCGCAAGTAACGTGGAACACTTGTAATGTTATTGTTGAATTATTGCGACATTCATCCGCTGGATTGCTGGGGTGCGTGTTGTGCAGCTTACAGATACGATTATGGTTATTTTGGTTCAACCAATCAACTCAAATTAATATCGTTTCCACAATTAGGAAATAATACATTCAGCAATGATTAAGTGAAATTAAAGAAGCAACACAAATGTATAATTGCTAAATCGATGGCATTTGTGACTACTTGCCCTTTGTGACCAACTAGCCATAAACCTCTATATTTTTTTAAAGAAATCAGTAATCTGAATAAACCTTATTGTTTTTAGTCATGTGAAATAACATCAAACAGCATAAGAAAATAATTGCTATTTTATTGTTCACTGTTTACGCAAGTAATACTTTATTAATTAAAATAAAGTTCAGTTATTATTGAAAATAATTCTAACTGAACTAAAAAACAAAAAGTTCTCGACATAACGCGAACATTATAGCTTGACGTGTGTTCCAATTTACGTAGCCAGTAAACATTAATACATGATGTTAAGCACAAACCTAGTAGGATAAAACTAGATAAAGTTGCGGTAATGACTCATCAACCCACCTAACCGACTTTTACGACTTTTGCGAAAAGATAACCGCACTCACGTTTTCCTTATCATCTGCCTACATGGTCTTTCCTTAATTTAAAACCAACTAAAAACTCTTGAAATAATCCTTTTTGCAAAGCTAATTCTGTACTCAAGACTTGTCCATATTAAAAAGGGAATAAATCGTAGCCACGCTTGACGAAGCATCGACATAAGGCCGAGTACATGAAAGCGCAACATTTCGCGACATCGCGTGTGTCGCGATGCTAATGCGGCGGACCACCGGCGCTCAACCGACACTTTTATTCGCCAGGACGAAACTCCTTTATCGATAACTTATTTAAAATTACAACAACAAAACAACATTCCTTTAATTATGTTAATATTTTATCGACAAATGCAATTCGTGCAACATTTCCTAGGTTTATAAGTAATAAGTAGCAAAAAAATATTAAGTTAATTGCTGTAATTACTATCTACACAGATCGAAATATTGTTATCAAAATAAGAACCAAAGTAATAAACGGTGGAATACGGGACAAACTGAATTAAATTTCGTGGAGGGCCTAGTCGGGAATAGATAAAGATTTAGTACTGCGGATCCCTTCGCAAAACAATAGTAAATTGGCGTTCGCAAATTTCGTCCGTATCCCATGGAAACTACAACCTCAAACTGTATTGCTGTGGTCTGAGGCGTTAGTGGCCTTACTGGCGTTAGTGATCGTAAACGCCTACGTTTGGGTAAGTTCGCCGCACTCGGATGAAGACATTTAAATACGTCGAATATGTTAATATCGCGATCGGATCGTGTACACTGCCCTTAACAACGAGGACTGTGCGTTGGCGGACAGCGGTCTATTAGTGAGGTAGTCTGAGTCATAGGCGGGAGCGAGAGCGAGAGAGTTATTGAAAAGACACGATGTTGAACGTTCTTCCATAGTTTTTCAGATGGGACTTTTTATACGATTCTTAGTAGTGTTTTCATTGTGTACTGTTAATTTGTAAGGAAACTGAATATTCAATTTCTCACGCATGTCTATTGTTTGAAATACAGCTGGATTATGTACCGACAAGTATGTAACAACTAATATTTTGCATTCAAAAGAAGTTGTATTTTTATTTTAATATTGATTCTGTATTAATTGTGTTCGTATCTATTGATGGAATAAGAGACGACGTTTTTTTACTAGCTGTGGAAACTTCATAAATATAGCTGGTTTCTTCGTACTTTAAACTATCCTGTTTTAGTCCCTTTCAGGGGATTTATATAAGAATAATTTTCAGTGCGAACTTCTTTCTTAATTTTCAATTCGCTCACGCTCATCCCTTACACCGCCACCTTTAGCTACTCATAAGCATACAGAAACGTATATTACGCAGTTTATTCAACAAGCCCTCTGTGATCCGCGTCCACCATTCACGTCGCTCCTGCTAATACTATGTTATTTTAAATAGCTTTAAATTATACGACAGGTCACTAATTTAATATCGATATTTGATGTCCTGGAATAGTCCTCCATTTCCTATTAGATCTCCCGCGTAACTCAGGTTCGTTACTCGGTCGTATCTATACTAAAACTATGGTACATAATGATTTGTGTCAGTGATCTTAATATTTAACTACTATTCCTTATTTCCTAATTCAAAAAGTCCGTCTACTCTTGCCTTGTCTGCCTTGTCGAATGGTAAACCTCTGAGACCTAGCTTTTCCTTTTTTTTAACCATCTTTTTTTACATACGGTATCCATTCCATTTTACTGTAGACCGCACATATCTTAACTATACCCATGAAGACAAGAGAATTAGAAGTATTAAACTATATAATGCCCTTCATTGAGCCGATTAATTATATAACCATTGCAGCCAATCCAAAAGCCATCTATACGACCCTCACTTCCATCATGTAATGACGAATAACAATAAAAAAAATCGATCATTACCCACTATAATTGATCAGTAAGTACAAACTCCGCCGTAGTTAGCAGAAAAAAAAGGTAAACACATAATAGCTACTTTAAACCGATTACGAAGATCGATGATGCGTATTTTACGAGTACTAATTACAACAACTTCGGGCTGATTGAAATTGAGTGTAGGTACTGTGGATAGTGAGAGGAATAAGTGCAGGTTGTAACGTTACAACTGACCCGCCCTAGACAGAACGGCAGGAATATAAATTAGGTTAGTTTTTATTACGTGTGTTAACGAAGTTAGATATTATCGGAGATTAACAGCTTGTAACTATTATTTTACCCATTCAGTTAGGAGCTGATAACGGCAATTAGATGGCAAATAGACTCTGATGATCAGTGTTCACCGTCGCCATTCACTACCAAAACTATTGCAGAACCATGGCATTCCTTATACCAAAAACAACGCAGTAATGTTGCTTAGAATCCATTAAGCAATAGTATGGGACGTTCCATACCCATAGATATCCACGCTGCTTTAACTAAGTATACTAAACACGAATAAACGTTACATTAACAAGATAATCAGCAAAAACAGTCTCCAAAATTCATAACACGACTGCAGAAGGAAAACAAGTCAAGCCAACATATCTTAGACTGCAAGCCAGTACATTGTCACAATATCTCAACTTAGTCGCGAGTGCATCGCGTCGTTATTAGACGCGGAGTGACGCGACGCGACGCGACGCCGGCACGACGCAAACGTGACGCGCGTCGCCGTCAGCTCGAGATATTAGATCTCGTTGTTTGTACGTTCGCGGATGAAAAATGTTTGCAGATTATTTTCAAGGCGCTGTTTGTGGAGGTGTATTGATTATATTATTGTAATGCTGGGTTTGCTATCTAAGTCGAAGAATGTGACGAGTATGCAGCAGGATTACCTAAGCAAGGGGAAATATATCAAACCATCATGCTGCCTACTGGGAATGTAGTACAGATTTAAAGAGAAGTCTTGCAATTTTTTAGTAGTGTTGCCAGTTGCAAAGCTCGCCAATTCTGAACACAGATCAAAAAAACCTAAATCTTAGAAACATCTATCAACTCTGATAGACAATTTGAGCTACCTAAATTAAAAACCACTTAGGTTGTGAAAACTTTTCTATGGACAAACAGAGAACTACACTTCCTAATACATATCAAACTTTTCCTTTTAATAGGTAAGATAAAATATTGTCAGATTCATTTTAAGCAATAACGGTATGATTTAGACATTAAAACCAAATCATCGGAGAATGCTCAACAACAGAGAAAAATGACAAATAACTGACAACAGCTGACACCCAACCGAATCTACAATCTTTATAGTACCGCTATCTCCAAAAAGAGACTAATGACATCATCTTACCTCACGAAACGGAATATAAAGAAAAAACTATGAAAAAAAAAACAACAAATCATTACTATCATCGGATCAGTAAGGTTTCAATGGGTACGTCAAACACAAACAATGGTACAATGCTGATACCCGAGTCACTATCAGATCAACTTAGGAAACACTTCATGAGATAGACGACTTCGCACTGTGCGGGGAGAAAGACGCTGTTGCAAGCGTTTGAAACGCGAAAAAAACTTAAATGCTGTATTAAGCTAAAGATTAATTTGAACATTGGAAGGGTTAAGCTGAAGCGATTGATACCTCATTCCATATGCACAAACATATTGAAGCAGTAACTTGCATATTGAATATAATTTTCAAAAAACTGCTCATTTAGTAACTGGTGCACAATTTCTTTGTTTTACCCAAAAAATGGTTTTGGTTTCGCGCTGACCATAAATTACATCGAACCCGAAACCCAATCTCTTTTCGAAACCGCAGCGTCTCCACCACCTAGTGCGTGACACAATCAAAAATCCTGAGTGGATCCCAATAATGAGTTCGTTGCGTTTCGCGTCCGACAATACCGCGGGACAATGGACGGATTCAAATCAACGTTTACCTATCCTTGGACGATTAACGCGCTTTGTCATCCCTACAATGGGGGTCAACGGTTTTTCTAAATTTTTTTTTTTTCAATTATGTTTATTGAAATTTTGTTATGATACTCATTCATTTTCAGATCCCCGTTGTTTGCGATTTTCTCAGATTGCTTTTTGAAAGATGGGATGAGAGATGGAAATTACGTCCATTTTTTTTCGAGGGTGATCATGAAATGACTTGTGTCAAACACTAACTGACTGCTTGCCAGGGCCACGGGAAGTCTTACGCACAACTTTTAACATTACTATTACATAAAATTATATTGTGCAGGATATTTAAAAATACTATGAAGGAGATTGTTTACAGGGCATACAGCTATACACATAACGATATGTGTTCGGATCCAAACTATGAATAGCCCATATGTTGCCCTGGATTTTGGTTATAGATGTGCCCTAAAAAGCTAAAATATCGAAATCGATTAACCTAGACATGGCTTCTAATTTGGTGCAAAGTGGCGGTCGCAGGCGACACAAAAATATCTAGCACGTCATTCTCTATTATTTCGATACTAATTTTGAAAAATACTTCGCTGGAGTTGCATTTTCTTTGATTAGATTGTGACCTCAATTTGAAAAAAATCCTGAATGAGAAGCTAATTTCATTAAGATGGGTAATGAATGATTTAAAGATAGAATAATATCGTGTAAGCCTGCAAGGGCTTACCAAAACTATTGCTTTGGTCCGAGTTTAAAGTAGCCTAAAATTTGTTTAGGAAAGGAATTGTATTTTCAATGACAGACAAAACACACAAAGCAACACCTAGCTGAATCACAATTAGTACTCCGTATAGAATATGACAGCTTGCTCCTAATTTGTCCACCAAACTGACCTTACAATTTATGTCTTTAGATAACCTAAGCATGTCTCTTCCCAAATAAGGTTCAGCATCAATACAACACAACAAATAACCGTCACAACGACCTATTTGTACAATTATGTACCTTTTGATTTACCGCCGAGATATTAGCCATACAACTATAAAAGTCATACAACGATTACACGCCTTTGTACAGCATTAGGCATTAATTCAACTCTGGCGTTCGAAACGCGACGTCCAACTTGATTCATGCGCCTGCGACGGTCGGAAAACTGGCGTAAGTGACGAAAAATTTGCAATGAATTTTAAACTTTATTGGGTATTTTTTGGGTCGGTTATCGAACGGTGGAATGTTTATCGTAATGAGTAGTGTACCAATTGTCTTTGCTGGGAAGATTAAATTGATTTATAAGACGTCGTTTCGTCCGTCAGTCGTTCTCGGTATCTGGTCGTAAAGTTTGGCGCGGGTCGCCATCGTTTCGCGTGTTTTATGCCGCTACCCTTTTGATGTGATGCAATATTACTGATGATTTATTTGTTATTAATATAGAATTATTTCCTGGTTCTGAACGAATGTCTTATTCGCAATGACTAATGTAAAAAGATTACTCGATACATTTTTAAGAAGAGATTATTTAGTCCTAAACGTCGTCTATTTATAGAACCAATGAACTACTTCAATTGACTGCAATTCATTGATAGAAGTTACTCACTGAATGACACATAGCATTTATTGGCAATTAAATTGTCATTGCTGGTACAGACGTTCCCAAAAAGAGGCAAGACACAATTTCATACATTTATTTGATCAACCAACAAATCGAAATTACCAAAATACGTACAGAGTCGTATTCGTAAGCTAGAATTATCTCATTACAGAGAAGAGACAAGACGTGTACCATGCATAGTTCAGTGCTTCTGTCCGTCTGAACGTAAGTGTCCGAGACATAATTGGTTCAATGACTGGACACACGTTACACTGTTCGCTACTTGAAGCTTCACGCTCGTTCTGGCGCGGAGTATGCAGACTTACAATTGTATGGAGTCTAACTAGTATATGACTGTATATACTGAAGCTATTTGATTCAAAGTCAAAATGATGAGTCAAAGTAATTTGTGCAGTTAACCTAATATTGCATGTGGTGACAGTTACCAATTTAATGTTACATTAAAGTCACCATATTCAACTTTTCCAAACTAAAAGTTGATTTAAAGATAGCATCAAGAAGTCAGACAGCAAATTTTTAGAAAGGGCAAGAGGAGTTGCAAATATATCATAATTACAAAGTTCAAACATCCTTTAAAGAAATATTTCTTTAAAAAGAATGTCAGAAAAAGCACATATCGTTATCACAAAGCAAAGCATTCGGTAACATCGGCGACATTCCCGGCCTTTGCTCAACAACCCTAAAATGTGTAAGCCTCGACTGTCACAACGCACACTTGACATCCGTACACGGCCCATCAGCGCATAAATCATAAGGTTACAACTGAGGGTTACAACTCAGGGCTACAAGGACCGAAGGCGCGACGCACACTGGAATAGACCCGAACTTACGTACTTGTTGGCTGAATAATTGAGCGGAGTGCCTAATGTCGGCCTGTGACATTTGTAGTTCGCTCGTTGGGGAAATAGATTGATGTGTGCAAGTTAGTCTTTTTGGTAGATTTTGATACAATTCTATTGTTATTTGATGGAGTAACTGAATTAATGTCCAAATATCCATTCAAAGTTTGTCATTAATAACGTAAGAAGGATTATACAAAACCAAAATCAGTAGACTTATGAGACTCGAGGATGGACTTTGTAAAAGATTTGAATTTAGAGACCTAGATCCCACTGAAAACTACGAAACTGCAAATCGAAAAGACACTAACATAAATAAAACAATAGATAACGACATTCATTACATAAATTATAATTTCTCCGTACACTGAGACCACCAGAGTCGCCCGGCTATGCCACAGCCAAAAGGTCAGGCAGCGAGTTGGACGCAACATTTAACGTTAATATGAAGCTATAGATCAGGCGAGCATCTGTCGGCGCGCGCGCAGCGCTGTCGATCAACAGCCGCTAATAGATCATTAGTATTTACGCATGAGAGGTACAGGATTGTTTCAGGGCTTCAGATGCTGAAGAAATTTCCGTGTTTGAAATTGGAATAAAATTGATTCGTATTCGTACCACACCAGTTTTAGTCATATTTTAGCAAAAGGTTTATACTATTATTTAGTTTTAGTTGTTTAGTTTGTTTCGGAAAAATGAAGAGAGTTTGTATGTAAATCTTGAGAGAGCGTCGCCAATCTTCAACATAAAGCCACGTAATTATATACTAGCTTGTATTCATATAGATAGTAGGTAGAACCCTAATGATTGCAAGACAAATAAATAAATAAATAATAATAAATAAATATTCCTCACACATTCACACAACGTCATCTAGTCCCAAACTAAGCAGAGCTTGTACTATGGGTACTAGACAACTGATAAACATACTTATATACTTTTCTTTTTGTAAATACATACATATTATACATAGAAACACCCAGACCAAGTCAAACACCCATGTTCATGCACACAAATGTTTGACTTCTTTTGAATAGAATGAATTAGACTAAGAAACACTTACTATACATCCAATCCTTAAACCAGCCAAAGAATGCCAAAATGGTGGGTAGATTGATGATCCTAGTACGACATCATTAGTATACTACATCACAATTACTCAAACATAATCCCCATTCCTCATAAATTTCATAGAAAGCTATGCAATAGATCTCGTGGACTTGTTCTGCGCATACGCACGGCGCTGTCGATCACCGATCTACTTATAGATCGTTAACATTCGCAGTTGTCACCGCGCATCGTGTACGAATGTTGATTGAAGAATATTAGTATCTCTTTGAGATGACCGATATTTTAAGATGATTTATAGAAAATTGGAGTCAAATCCAAAATCTTAGATTCGAGTCTTTTAATTTAGCAAAATTACTAAGTACTTATGTTCAAAACTAGATGCCAGCACATAAAGCTACTACAATATCTGTCGAATTTCTTTAATAGATTTTCAATTTTATCGCTGCAGTCTATTGTTTTAAAGAGCATTGGGAAAATTTGTCAGTTTCGAGTAGCTGGATGTGCTGTACACAGCAGCGGGCTGTGAAACTTCAGAGTCGTGATTTAACAGTAATATTTCAGTAACTTACGTTGTTCCACCGTACTACGCCATAACAACCCCAGTATACAAATCTGAAACAATTAATAAAATGCAAATATATTAACTGCAGTACATTACATTTCCTATTATAGTATTGAAAAAGGTGGAGTAGCTCGTGGCTAAGTAAAAGCCGTAAGCGTCTATCGACCATGAGATTAAACAACGCTTGGCACGGTAGATACGTGGATGGGTGACCATCTTATCATGACGAGTTCCTCCATATTTCGGAAGACACACTAAATTGGTGGGTCCCGGCTGTCATCTGTACATCTTTGGCAGTCGTTACGATTAGTCAGAAGCCAGATAACTGGGTTGAGAAGGTCAGACAGTCACTCGCTCCTTGCAAAACACTCAGCAGCATTCGATTAAGACTGGAAGCTGCCCCAACATAGCCTGGGAAAAAGCTAGGCAGACGATAAATAGTATTGAAAAAGGCGATAAGCAGCAGGAAGACCCGAGCCGTTAAAAAATACGTTGACGCAAGAACCAGAGTACAAAAGGACCAATAATCTCTAACACGAACGCAAGCAAACCAAAACCGCTACGAAATATTGTCACCCACAAACTACACTCGCAATATTACTATATACAAACACGAATATCGTAAACAAGACATCGAAACGTACGTTCGTTCGTCACTCATATTCAAATTAATACAGTAATCCTACTTCAGTTGTAAAGAAGCATTTTATGAACCGGCATCACGCGAGAGCTTTGTAAATCTCTGCTCAGATCATAAACAGATCCAGATGTAATAAACTAGTATTATAAACATTGTTAGATTTCCCATATATTTGATGGTGTATAATGACTAATTTAAAGCGGCAATTTTAATTAAGTCATGCGAGTTATGGACTAGTGTTTCGTTTTATTGGTCAATTTATATGTACGTATATTTGTGGGATGGTTTCGATTGCATTGTTCAGTAGCTTGATTAGCGGCTATAGCTATAATGTGAATCGTAATTTTATTAGTTGACGGATTTTGTAAACTTGCGTCCAAGTTTATAGACATTAAGTTTAACAAAGGAATGACTATTTTTATGATTCCAGAAAATCATTTTAGTATATGAATGAAAACATATTAATCTTAATATAATACATATTTTTCTTAAACAAATCCAATCAGATAATAATTATCAAATATGATTTAAATACCTACATTTAAAACGTAATAACACACAAAACGTCCTATAAACTGCACCAGAATGACATCCAAGCATTATAGCCATTATAATTTGCAATAAAACAATACACGAACCGGCTGGTTTCCATTCCGTTTTAGTTCCTCTAAACACGAGATGAAGATACTGTATAAACGTCACAAGTTTGAATATAACGTCAGTTAACGTCAGCGTAAATTTGTATGTAATTGACAATAATTATCGTGACCTGGTTGAAAGAATAACAGCTAGAGACGAGACAATAGACAACTGGTGGGATGCTGGTGAGACTATGGTTTGTGAAGTTGAAATGAAACTAATTAATTGTGGTCCATTTAGTTTAAATGCAGTATGTAAGGTAAGAGATGACTGATGTGGTTGGAGATATGATTAAAACAATACATAACATTTTTATCACAGCACAAGGCGAAAATTTTTGAGTGTATGTGTGTTACCTCTTCATACTCAGACGGCTGAAAGAATTTTGATGAAACTTGGCAGTAATATAGCTCATAACATCAGAATAACACATAGACTACTTTTTACCGGTAAAAACCCCAAGGAAAAGTAGTTATTAATAAATGTAACGTGTATGAATAAATGGAACAATTTAACAATAAAATACTTGGGCGATTCTAAAACCACTCTGGAGCCAATCGGCACTGCCAAAGAAATTCCAATATTTGCTCAAAGAATATTTACGATCCACGCTATCGGTACACATCCAATATGCCATAAGTCATTCCATTGACGTGAACACATTACTAATTAAAGCCCAAAGTTGATTGCAAACGATACTGGCGATTTAATTAATATTTTGAAAGAAAGCCGCTCGTAAAATGCTTGTAAATGTGATGGATTTACGATTGGTACCATGTTTATTCTAATTTATTTTGTTCACTATTGTTTAATTAATAAAATTATGAATTTATGTCATTTTAGTACTTGGATGATTGACCTTTAAGTTGTTATGTTTAATTGCATTCATGGGAGAGACGCTATGGGAAGCTGTATGACAATTATTGTTTTCTTGCATTTATCTGACGGGTTGTCAGAAAAATTTGGATACGTAGTTGTCATTATTACTAATGTACAGACGCCAGCACATCAAGCTACCATAATCTGTCAAATTTCCTTCACATATTTTCAACTTTATCGTTTAAGCATATGGTTCAAAGTTGATTGGGAAAATTTGTCAGTTTCGATTATCTTGATGTGCTGGTGTCTGTACTTATATTTTATTAGGATAATTATAAGAACCATCTATGTAGTTTCTTGCCTTTCAGATATTGAGAAAGAAAGCTATTCGCATTAACGCAACAATAATTACAATTATCACAGAAAGCATCGCTCATCTCAACGCATTCTCGATCTCTTAGCTTTTTGGCATCAAAACTCCGTTCCGCTTCGTTCTATTTAATTAGATCCAATGAAAATCGTGTTCAGACGACCACAAAAGATAAATTTGTTGTGTATAGATAACGATAGAGATTTCCGTGAGGTTTAACAAAGCATTTTGGTATCAAATCACACAATTAGACGATCGGCTGTATGGATCGGCGGCTGCTTTGTCGGTGTCTGTCATTGGATGGTAGGCGCCACTTGGAACCAACGAATCGATCCGGTGTTCATATAAAAATAATCACATTGAAATATTAAAATAATATTAGCCCCTATCTTTTTTAAATAATATCTTTTGATAAATTATCAGAATAATAAATGTCTATATATAATTTAAAAAGTTTTTATAAAAATATCGGAAATATGTTATTGATCTTATTTCAATAATCCTGTGGTTAATAGAATAAATGAATACTCTCATAGACCACGCAATTAACTTATTAAAATATGCACATATCTGTATATCATAAATATGAATGAAATAAGAAGACACCAATTATAGTAGTAATCATAAATTCAGTATTTTATTAATAATAAAGTAATATTGACGCCATTATTAATAATACCGAAAGTAATATTAAATAGCGAATAATATATTTTTTTTAAATCCTAAAAACAATAAAGCTGATCCAAATTTTTATTCTGCAAATTTTATATATGTAAGATTTAATTCCTGTTTGTATCTTAGGAGCAAAGCGGAACGAACCATCGCTGTTTGCCGTCACCCGGGTCGGACAAGCGCTGTCGTCTCAAAGGAATCACAATGATCGACGTCATGACAGTGCAGTTTTGTCTGCCGGTCCTGGCTCCGGGACAACCTGCTGATATCCGGCTAATGAAGTGCAAAATGTAATTTACGGGACTAATTTAGTGCTGTGGACTGATAGCCAGTTTGTTGAGATGAAGGATCAGGTTAAGATAAGATGTGGAACCTTGGTTCGAGCGTGTAATTTTTGTTAAATGAAGGTAAGTTTCATATTTTCGACGTATTTATTTGAGTAAACTTTGATGCTGGCTTTCACGGAATAATAAAAATACATCCATACAAAAAGGGGACCTCTTCTTTATTTGAAAATATCATCGGAAGTGTTTATTTTAAATATTCTTTAAGCTATATAATATAGCATAATAACTCTTTATATTCCTTTAACTAAGATACAGTTTCTGACAAAACCAATCAAAACTTTATATCTTCATGCTTTTCAATCTAAAGTCAAAACTAATTCTCAAACAAATAAACTAATTACAGGTACTAAAAGTTTTGATCACGACGAACAATGACACGTTTTCTCCTGATCATCACAATCACATCACACAATGATTCCATCATTTTTTTCCGTCGTCAATCACCATTGGACACTCTTGATTCACCATTGATGATTTTTAATTGCTATTCATACAGTTCGATATTTTTTTCACAATGTTTTAAAACTTTTGTGTTAATCCAGTGGACCCATAAAGATGAATTGCAAAATTGTCGATTATATTTCTATCGACAAACATCGGTACAACGGTTTTTAATGCTGTTCTGGTTGGTTAGTTGGTTGTGTGAGATTGTTATAGTAGTTTTACATTTGGGTAAATGTAAAACTACTATAAAAAGTAATTTTGTTATTTGCTTTTACTGACTTTGTGGGAACGAAAGTAATTTTAATGTATTTCAGTTACCTATACCCACTGCATCTTCCTCTCTTATTTACCAACATGAAAATATATTAATATAACATGCTAACCTTCTAGAGAGTTCATGAAATAAATTCGTTAATTAAAAACCTTATTGTATTTATAAAACTATCACATATGTAGTAGCCGACAGCGCTTTCAGTCGTATCCTGTAGCAACTACTCCATGTATGGATTATGGGCTAATGGTTTATCTAACACTAAAACATTATTTCTGTAAACTCCAGTAGTTCTTGTGATTAGAACGTTGAAACAAACACTCTTCGGGTTAATAGTTTTACTATACATATTAGCCAACCTCATGACTTTCACACACAAAAGCTATCTACGAATAGGTAAGTCTCCAAGAATCTCGTCATAATTTCCTTTGTATTGTGCAGAGAAACAGATGTTTACAACAATATCTCACACCATTGCTCCTCAATTATGCAAAGTCATTGCACTAATCGTCTTCAAGACAGCCGCGTATAATGCGCAAAGGTAAAACGTAGAAAGAATATTATTGTTATAGGTTCACCTCTAGTATCGTGAAGTGCTTGCGATTATATTGCTTTGTAATCTTAGAACTTTGTTTGCTCTATGATACGGTAAAATTATTTGTAGTGAAATTAATTTCTATGCTATTGAAGATATATCGTTTATAATACTTGACGTGATGAGTAATTTACCGACAATAAGTGCTGAAGCATACGCTAAATCTGCAATAATAATAGCTTCCTCCGCGCACCTGGATAAAAATGCCCTTAGCTTGCCACGATAAATTGGCTATCTGTGTATAATATTCATATAGATTTTTTCAAACAATAATACACAAAGTTTCTTTTATTTTCAGTCGATGCACTTCAACTAAATCTGAACATAAGAAATACCTATGTTTCTTATTTAATACCAGTACGCATTTTCATAATTAATACATTAGTAGACAGTCACTCCATGTAAACACACTAGTACTCAGGTGCATTACGTTAGACTGGAAGCCAACAACATAGTTGGAAAACGTCTAGGCAGATGATGATATATTCAAACAGATACTACAGAACTACAAAGTGAGTAAAATCCGTTATCAGCAAATTATATTAAAAAATCCTGAAACTAAACTAAGTAAACGTTATCGATAACACCCATGATATGAACGCAAGCTGATCTGAACAACTGCGAGATCAGAAAGCGTCAGGTGTGAGTTGTGCCGTCAACACGACCGGGCCGTCGTGACTCGCCGACTCAACCCTGTTGAGCGCTAGGGGGTGCCTCATATTGGGGAGAAGTGGGATAGTCCTGAAACGAAAATCAAACACGACACCAGCCATTAGGTAGTAGCTTTTAGCATATTGTCAGTGTTAGATACCCAATTTATCTATAGGCTATTTTAAATGAAAGTATGCAAAATAGTTCCCACAGATGAGGGTGAACCCGCGGTCGGAATTAAGATAGGTAATTCTTTCATTAATTAATTTTAGTGCTTCGACTTATCTGTATTCGAACTCTTTAAATGCAATGTGAGACGACTACTAATTATGGTATGAAGTGAAATAGATTTTTTTATAATAAATTCATAGAGTAGACTTCATTTTAACATATTTTAACATGCTACGAAAACCATAGTAGTTTGGAAACTGTACCTAAGAATTAAATTAAAAAAATCGCCTTGAAATACTCCCAAAAATATCCCCAAATCATTCGAAAGCATATCCACCCCACCGTTAAGTGACGATGATCAACAAAAACGAATGAAGTGCGATTTTATTAACACTACGCTTCCAATTGGTATAGAAAAAATATAACACTGACTATAACAAATGATGTTGTTTGCCAGAAAAGAGCCTGAAGAAAGGGCCTCAGAAAGGCCTGGAGTGATGTATTATGGCCTGGGCCATTGATGAGACGTGACGTCATCGGTTTTGGATGAGATCGTGAAAGATGGTTGCTGAGATTTGACTTGAGTGCTCTTTTTGAGCTCAGGTAGTTGTTGTCACTTATTGCTGGCTGTAACGGTTCCTGTAGTCTGTTTTGATTTCAGTGAAGAGGTTGTTTACAGTAAGGATGGAGTGATTGAAAAGTCACGTGGTTGCCAGTGCCACAGTTTTTGCTGTCTAAGTAGTTGTAACTTAAAGTTCTGAATGATTTATCTAAGATTTTTAATTATTAATAAATGTCGGCTTTAAATTAATATTTTTATTCCAAAGGATATAAAGTCTGTGAGATGATATTAAATATTATACAGAATTTCTGTCTTTTTCATTGTAGGATTTTTCTTTTCAAATTAAGCATGTTAAAATAATAATAAAATTAAAACATCAGACATTTTAAATTTTAATAGAAATATTATTTAATTAAATTCTAGTACTAACGTCTAAAACTTTAACTACAAACTAAAAGGGAAACCGATCGTTATTCGCAAGTGAATTTGTCACAACACTCGACGCCATGTGATCGGGTACAGACGGCGGCGGAATGTGCTGAGTCACACCGCTTAGGGGAACACCCCAACTCAAGTGTTTAGGGGTCGGGGTTACTTCTGTATGTTTGATCGAAATTCTGGAATGTTGATCAAATTGTATTTGAATTTTAAATAATTCGGAACACAAAATGCTCAATTTGTAATCCTTATATTTAATTTATGCTATACTAACATTCCGATGTTAGTTTTAAGGTAATTTTATTGGTTATTCCAACTGTATACACCTAGCTTAAAACAAATTCTTTATTAAATTTTTAAAATTATCGTAATTAATTCAAGATTTTCGGAAGCTATTGGAATGTCGATAGGTACTATTAAAAACCGGTAGAATAGTAGGCGGGCATTTTGTATAAAAATATTATTATTCTATATTTAAATAGCAAAAATGTCCAGCGGCAAACTTCACAAAAAATAAATGTCAGGAAAAAGCAATACACAATTATAAAACAAAATATATAACAAAGAATTTCCATTAAATTAGAAAACGAAGCAAATATTCGCAATACAATAAAAATGTTTAAGTAAAGAATTTTACGGGCATTATAATATATAAATATAAATAAATTCTAATTTCGATATTTTATTGCCATAAATCAGTGATCGAGGTGCTATTTGTCAATTATAAATTACTGAATTATCATAACTTCGCGTTAATAGTCTGGGAGCCAGTAGCGAAAATATTTAGAAGCCAGTTAGAATATTCATTTTACTAGACAGTATTGTGAATATAATAATTAATAAATACAATAATAGTTTTGCAATAAAATAAAGTGTTATGACATTGATATATAATATTTTTGTGTATATTTTAATTTTATTATTCGTGACCTAAACATCCTAACAGCTAAATATTTCAAGTTAGTTCCTTATCTAAAAAAGATGCATGCACTATACGCCAAATTATTAAAAATATCAAAAAATATAATTATTTTATAAAAATAACGTAAAAAAATATAAAAATTTTACAAATTGTACTCAATTTATTTTTACCGTATAACGATAAAATATAACAAACAAAACTGCATTCTACGTCACATATTTCCTACGTTCGTTCCTTAATTGAATAAATGCGTTATTTTTTAAAGCGCATGTCAGGACATAAATGGCGTTAATGACATTATGACGTCACGCGACCTTTAGCCGACACAGTATTAGTGCACGCAAAACACGGTAGCATGACCGGTAGCAAGTGATAGATAAACTTAAAATGTAAGTGCAGTAAGCTTGTTTTTATGATAAAAAGTAAACATTAATTGTTTTTTTTTTGTTATTGGTGGCCTGTTTTTTTTTTTTTAAATACTTTAGCAGGTAGGTATATAGGATTTAATCAATCTGGTAACTATATACTTATCATGACCAATGGAATGGAAAGATTTTTAACTCGTACTTAAATGCAAAAAAAAAAAACATAAAATTTACCCG
Source organism: Heliothis peltigera (assembly GCA_958496145.1). NCBI lineage: Eukaryota > Metazoa > Arthropoda > Insecta > Lepidoptera > Noctuidae > Heliothis > Heliothis peltigera. Next base: position 535,887 of record OY292326.1, on the reverse strand, counting down.
TGATACTAAACAGGATAAAATGTTTAATTTATTCCAAAAAAAAATTATATACGTAAAACCAATATCGATATGGGTAAAACTTTCCCAACCCTAGCGTAAGGGCTAGAGCACAGCTTCTTTCAACCTGTTGCAGCTACAACCAGACGCCAGCCGTATCCCTACTCTATTAAATATCGATATTCCATCGGTTTTTGACAACTCTAGACTTGAACCGTGTCACTAAGGTTTAAATAAGCTTACTATAATTTTGATAAAACTGAATATTTAGAATCCAATCTAATGAATTTATTTCGTGGTATAAGGTAATGGAGGTCAGACAAGCAATCGTTCCATTAAGAGCACTGGTACACAGCTGTATACAACTTGACTGGAAGCCCACCCACAGTTGGAAATGGACAGGGCAAATGATGACATGAGTATTCTACGCATGGTGTTTCCCGTGGGTTATAACTCTAAGATGATGACTAATATCACATATTTCTGCGGTCATTTCGCGGTTAGTTGAGGTAGGTTTCCATGCAGCAGTAATTTCCCTTACATAGAGATTGTTTATGCATATTAATATTGATTTAACAGTCAACATAAACTATCTTAGATAGAATAATAATAAGCAAGTGCAACTTAGATGAATATCCTTGCAGTGATGGCTTGTTGAATTCATTATAATTATATTAACTTACATTCTTGTAGATAACCATGAACTGATATTACAGTCCTCCTAGCCAACACGATATATTGAAGCAGTAGCAATGTTACAAGAAGTGTTTAATTAATATGATTATAATAGCTTGTTGCCTCAACAGGACTCCTTATAACAGGATCTAGAACTTACCTATGTGTTAACCGATCCAACATCTCTGAATAATGTAAAAGTTTAGTGACCACAGACGTGCTTTTACTATTATTTAAGAGCCTGTTTCACCACCTACGAATAAGTTCCAGTTAGTTTATTTGGTAGATAATTTCAGACACCATACATATTATTTTCCATTTTTTGAATTTATTTGTTAGGTAGTGGCTATTCGGATATAGTGAAACTGGCCCTAAGTATTATTAGCTGAAGATTCTGTTTGTTTGTATGTTTTTTAGTTTGCTTGCTTGAATGCGCTAATCTCAGCAGCTGATTAAAAAGAATATTATTTTCCAGGTTTTGATATCCCATATATCGAGAACGGCTATAGGCTACTTTTCATTTAAGTGCGTCAAGTAGTACGCGAGCAAAACCGCTTACAGAAGCTAGTATTGAATATAGTAAGTACTGCTGAGTGTAAGAGATAATAGTGCATAATCTTCAAATTACATAGCAAGCTCTAATGCACTTCTCAAGGCTTAATAAGACCACAGGAATCGAAGACGGACGGACGAAGAGAAGAACAGTCAATCTTAGAGCATTGCACCAAAGATTAAAACAGTTAATATAAGGTTATTATTAATTCTGAAAATCCAAAAACTACCAGTTCCGAAGCATTAGCTGATCGCCTGACGATCCAAATTGCGCTGAATGATTGACGGCATATTATTTGGCCAGACGTGACGGCAGCCGCAGTATATACATACAAAGCCGGAATGCTATGCCGTGTAGCTAATGTAGAGTTACTACAGAAGGATCGCGAAAATCCCTCATTTTACATACTTACTGGCTGTTTCCTGCTGTTCCACCTGCCGAGGGAACTAATTTCTGCGCCCGAATAAAATTAGCCTATGTCCTTTCTAAGACTCTACATGTCTATCAAAATTTATTTCTATCGGTTTAGCAGTTTTGGCGTGAAAACGTGATAAACAGACATAGAGAGTTCCTTTCGCATTATATTAGTAAGAATAGCAAAAATCTTCAAAAAGTCTTTTGTGTCCCACTGCTGGGCACAGGCCTCCCCTCAAAAAAATCTTTTGTGTCCCACTGCTGGACACAGGCCTCACAGGTCCCACACGGAGAAGGATTGAGCGTTAATCACAGCGCTTGCTCAATGGAACCCGTATTCTGGACAATCTTTTATTAAGTATCTTTAAAACCTTACTGCAATAATATCACATCAATATTTAGGCTGACTTAGATTGTCATGCAAAGTTAACCTTCTGTATCTACAGTTGCTAGGGCATCAATTTTGACGAACACGTGTTGTTAAAATGACCAATTTGTGTATGAATAGAAAATGTAATTGAAAACATTGCATCGTTTGTTTTACTGCAACCAAACCAAATGCAGTAACGAGACTATGCATGCATGGAATTTTATTTATTTTATGGTTACTTTCACAAGGATTACTATCGTTCGAAAGTTATGGAATTCCAGGTTATTTCCAAGTGTCTTTGAGTAACTAGACATAGTTATTGTAACCTTATGTAATCTTTGATGAAGAGGAATTTGTTATTTTCACATGAAATTATTTTACAGCTAATCGGTATATGAGCGAGCAAGTTATAACTAACTAGCGGTTTATAATGGTTGGTTTGCCTACTGTTTCATTTACTGCCTGGACTCTACTTGTGATGACGACTTATTATGATGTATAAGCTATGTTCCTGCCTGAGTTTCATCAGAATCCACACAATACTTTGAAAACCGTTCATTCTTACTTAAAAACTTTCACGATAATATAAGTAGGATTTCATATTATTTGGTACTTAGACGCTACCGGTCGAACTTCTAAATGTAATTAGATTCATAATGTATTATTATTAAAAAAATCATTAATACACATACCTCAATAATTTTCATCATACATTAAAATCTATTTTTATAATATTCGTTAGTGTTGTTAGCCATTCATTCGATTTGTTACACAATAGTGACGTACCGCCGGCAATTACCATAAAATATTATTTATCGACGATATATCGACGCTTCGGAACTATTACTGATTATGATGCAAATTTTAACGGCATCTATTACAGTTTTGTTTAATTAATAAAAACGTAACGATATCGATAGCCATTTTGGAGGCGTTATCGATTCACATATTTTTTTAATCTACAGCGAAGTTGTAGTGTGTGCCTAAGTGTATTTATAATAATAGTTTGATCCGATTCTGAAAATTTTCGATTGATGTCACCGTATTGTTCTTTAGTAACGTTATCAAAACAAAAATACTTTTTATTCTTACTACATTTAACACGTTATGTACTAAAATTTAAAATGAATTTAAACAACAGCTGTAGCCACATTTTTCAACTTTCACATACTATCTTACAAAAGATCACTGACCAAGAAAGCACTCGACCGTAGACATTTTTTAACTACAAATATTACAACTATTTACAACCATTTAGCATATTTAATTCAATTATTAATTAACTCATGCAATTATCGACCAGGTGTGAAAGGTTCCACCTTCCATCATTTATCAAGAATTTTTATACAATCCATGTCCTTACGGGGCCAAAGTTTCAAACATTAGTATGCGCTGTACGACCGACATTATTTGCATATCGATAAAGGTTAACAATGCAATTACGCATGTCGATACTCGATAAACAATAAAACAAAATCGACAGCACTACGTTTTAGTGGTTTTAGTTGTCACGACTTTTATAGTCGGGTCGGAGTCGGGTCGTGGGCGGATTATCATAGTCTTTGGAAATCCTCGTAACATAATTAGTGTTTATTTATTATTGAATGAAATTTCTAAATCGCTGACTTACAGCCAAATTTAAGCTCTCTTACGTATTGCCAATTCGTAACTTAATGACCCTACGTGAACTACATAAAAAAAATTATTTAATTATATATCGATTAATGATATTGCGTAACGAAGCTCATAAAATGACATACTGGAGATACTCTGGCTTTCTAATTGTGAACATACATAGGTAAGACATAGCTTACTATACTACTTTTCTTCTTATAATGCAGAGTTAACTTAAGCAATCATTGTTTTATTATTTTAGTTCACATTAATAAAGTACTGAAGTAGAATATCTCAACAGAACAGTGGATTTGAAAAGCCAATCGTATCGTAATCGTGTCGTAAGCTCTAAAGGCATTTATTCATGAGCCATCCGCGATGGACATGCAATAATTACAGCTAAACACAACATTCGCGCTACGTAAATAATAATTCAGAAGCATTATTATATTAATGATACTATTAAATTATGTTAAAAACGTATAGTTAGTTACACGCATTTGGTATGCGCCTAACTATTTGAATTAAATGTAAGTAATTCAATTAAGCAACATATTTTCTTGTATTGTGTTAGGTGTTTCTGTTATAAACAAAAGGCGATTAGGAATAAATCATTTTACTTTTAAATAATATTAAGTTTCGAATTATTATCGGGAGGCACAGCAGTGTCCCCGCCAAGTATAGTTTAAAGTTTTTAGCACAACAGAAATGTATTCAGACTATTTTTTCTTAGGTTTGCAATGAAACAATTAGTAGAAGTATATATAAGAATTCCAGGAGATACAGGGTCGAGCTAGTTATTTTTTTTAAACAATATTGCTCTTTGCCTTCAAAAACGATGCTAGTGACAAGGCGTATCGTTTATTCACCGCGAGCAAATAGAGGCTTTTCCCATAATATAGGGAGATCTTGATAGTCACTTGGACGAAAAGATAAAAGAATAATTAATTATATCATATACATACCCAACAAAAGCAATAAGTTTGAATTCTCATTCTGCACAAATATAAATCACAAACCGACATACTTCTCTTAGCTGCAACAACCTGCAGCCACTGATAACCTCTGACTGCAATCACCAATCCCGTCTCCGACCTCGACAGCACTTCACCGCCTAACTCTTACAATCTCTTAACCCTTTAAATGTCACTGGCGTCAATAAGCTCCAAACAAAACATTACGAACGTTAATTAATTAAAAAAAAAAACCGTCTGACCCATTTTTTGCTTCATATCGATCTATTTGTATCTCCGGATCAGTGATCCAGATCTCTTCAATGCCAAACATGACATTTGATTGACGGATTGACGGACAAACACGCTGATTGGATATAATTACGATGCATATTTTGTTAATAAACAATTGTCTGGACATTTGCTAACGAAACTAGTCTTACTACCCACTATTAAGGTTGTATTTTAGTTGATCGGACAGCAAAAGTAAATTGGTGGGTATCCTTAGAAATTATAACTCGTGGCGGTAGGTACGGCATTTGAAATCATTGTGTTGTGATGGGATCAAACAAGATCCTTATACTAGCCGGTTGCTTTAAATCTTAGATGATTTCAGAACAATAGTTTTGACACAGCAATTTAGTACCAAATTGTCGATCAAGAAGAGCTATTAGCTATTGGAATTTTGTTTGAATTTTGAAGCTCTTTTTGGGCCGACTGCGTTGAAGTCTAGCTATAACTTTTTGAGTATGACTTGGCATGCAGTCCTGGATTATCTTTTCTTTACATGGAGTAATTGTGGTAAGATCTACAGATTGTCTTCTTTACATACATAGGGGTGCAGATGCAGTGAAATGTCATTATGTTAACACTCTTAACATATGAGAGAGAGAAAGAGAGAGTGAGGGATGATCCTAATCATGTTCAGCGCTGGGTGTGTGGTTCCGGTGGTTAAAGAACATGTGAATATCACAAGTCAAAGTTCAGTAAATTGCACCAGGAGACTGGCCCGATCGGGTAAATCCGAATACCATAAAATAGGTAATGTGTACGTTATCTGAAAGTGCGTAATCAACAGGTGTATTATCTTATGGAACTTTATGTAAAGCTTACAAAACTATTCATTAGACTGAAAACAAAATCGATAGAGATGCGTCGGCGTCGGCCGTCCGTCTTACCAGCGAACTAATAAACAAATTTGTGTTGCTTAAACAGCGCTGGGCATCGCAACGGTTAAATAAAATTTAAATCAGTCTGAACAAAATCAATGTTCTTAAATGTAATTATTGTCTTAAGATTACATTAAACTGTTTATATAGACATTCTTTTCAAGAGTGCTTATAAGCTAGCAGATTTTCCGCCCGGCAACGCTCGGTTATGAGGGGTGAAGCCCAAGCCGGCTGCGAGTTGTTCGCAAGAGTCACCGCGGCACTCTCACACAGGGACCTCCAGAAGGAACAAAGTTAGTGGGTTTTAGTCAGTAAGAGACTGCCACTCCCTCCAGGTGCACCCTCAATGGATAGGGTCTTTTGATGACATCCCACAAAAAAAGGGGTGAAGCCCGAACGTGTCGTACGTCGGCCAAACTGAACAAGTGCTCTTAAGTTTGTCATATAAACATTCTAGAAGGCATAAAATGGCTGACTTTATATTTGATAAAAGTTTTCTTGGTTTAATGAGGGTTAAAGAATGTTTTGTATACTACTGTGATATCAGAGTGCAATATAATATTACAGGTATTTTTTTTTTAATTGGAAACCCCTATGCTCCCTTTGATACTAATTTATAAAACTGAAATAATAAAAAATCAGTAAATACTACATAACATTCTATCACATTTGTAAACAAAAACTCATCATAAGTACAGTCGCGTCGAAAAATATTAGCAGCGAATATTATTTTATATAGGCACATGTAAGTTCACACTCGAGTGCATTCATTCCGGGCTGATTGATAGAGTGATTGATTGACACGTGACGCGAACACTCCCGTGTAATAGCCCAGTAAACAGCCGGGATTTGCGAACAAATTCTACCTCTAAATTGTAATTACCATTTTTCGTGTATGAATGGTGCAATTCATTGAGGATGTCTGTGTAGCAATTTTGTTTTGGAGTTCAGAGCATCTAAGGTTTATGCAAAATTATAGCTCGGATTTAATAGCAGCTTTGTCAGTCACAATCATCTCTTAAGTGGGGGCTCTCAGAGACAATACCCCATATACTTTGCCCCATTAAAAACTTTTCCGTCATGAAATAAGCTATATGTACGCCCCAATGACACGCACACAGACACAGTCGTTACTTCCGTGCACGGAGCACACAAACAATCACACATCCATACTCAATAACGCTTCGCAACAGCATCTTTACAAGTCATTAGACGTGCCACCCCTCCCCCTCGCTACCCCCTCACCCCGAGGGCCCCCGCACCCGTTTGTAATTAACTGAGGGCCATAAATTGACCGTAACTGTCATATCATATTGATTTAGTCCCGTGAGCGTACCTACGCCTTGCTCCGAGTTTTCAGCCTCGCTGGGGTAGGGGAAAAATTAAAATTGTTTGGATTGACGCTATCGGGCGCGGCGGCCGGGGGTTGATGCTCGAGTTAGTGCTTCGTTTGTCTCCCAGGACAGTCTGTGACTGGGCGAGACCGAAGTGACTGCGCGTAGAGGTCATTTATATTTGCACTGTGCACATATTGCCCGGTGAAGTGACAATGTATTACGTTGAATGACACAATGAGCGGTTTGGTGACCGTGTCCAGTCTATGCTGATAGAAAAGTTTTCTTAAATTCCTGACTCAGAGCCCCAGCAAAATAACGAGCTGCTGAAAAAAATACAACTATCCCAATTTTATTTTTGTTCGTCTATTGAAACAGATTCATTCATTCTTTCATTGGTTCCATTCATAACAACGAATTTATCACATCAAATGTTTCAATTGCATATCAGAATTCCGTAATAAAACAAACAGAGGCCGAATCGAAAATAGTCCGAAATCAAATGTGATACGACTCATTTAAATCATATTCACATACAAAAAATCGTTCCGTATGCATACACATACGTCGATGCCCACACACAGCCGTGAATGAAGTGAAGACAGCATTATTACCGCTTTGCAACGATTGAGACTGTCAAAACAACGCTAACTAGCGAAATCGAACAACATTTGGCCGGCGGATGATAGAAAACAAACATTTACTTGCCATTCTTAAACAGATGATCGGATTCAACAAACATTATTGAACGAATTTACGAGCAATCGAGATCAAAGTCGTTATACAAAAATATCTACAACAATCAGGAGAGCAGCGTTAGTTTCTTAACGCTTCTTAACTTAAGCTGCGTGTAAGGCGCACTTTTGTGCGTGAGATCACTTTGATGGGTGTCGATGCAAATTGGGCGCCATGTTTTTTTTCCCGCGCCAACAATCGGTGCTGCCGCGTCGAAGCTTCTTTTTTCTACCGTAAGTTCCTGATCACGCTAATTCTGATTCCTGATTGTAAAACATTTTTTTGTTTCAATAGTGTAATATTTAAGACGTGTTCTCGAAATTTCGATGATTGGTACGATGGTTGATCAAAGACGGCCTGGATTATACAACCTTGATGTGTGAAAGATTAATACGTTTTTACAAATATCGGAGCATTTGTTTGGACAATAATTTCATAGCTGATAGGAAGCTTTGCAACTGGACCGATGACATGATTCAGTCTTCGTCGCTATTTACAATTTGATCTGTATTTGAAGTCTGGTGATTGACAAATTTTATAACATTTCTCCTAGCTTCTGTAGTGTGGGCAGTAATTGTCGACTGGGTATCATTCATCTGAAAATCCTAATAATCATTTATTTCATTCAAATAGTCTGTATTTCAATTCATCACTCAGATTTCAAGTTGTCAGTTATGATCTCCAGCGAGTCAAGATAACGTGATTTGTAAGATAAGCCCAAAACATAAATAAAACTATGTTTATCCTACTGTTAAACTGGTTCCGTTTTGTCACTGAAACTTAACTATTCGTATTGATATTTGGCACGATTTTATCTAATCATTCAGATAAACGCACAGAAAACACGCTTGTGTGTAAAGAAATTATATACAAATGGTAATGTGTCTTTTACATAAACTAACATGCATCTCCTGGCGTCGATTTAGTCACGATATCAATATATCAGTTAGAAAGCACACTACTGTAACTCAGTCCTCGCTACACCCAATTTGACAGCAGCCATTAGAAAAAAAACGGGTTTTATTTATCGGCCCACTAAAATTCCTAGTGATTTCACATCTAGGTAACTTATCTTATATAAATCGTGAAATGTGTCAATTAACTCCAGTTTAATGTCGTATTTATGTTAATAGACGACTGACGGACATTTTTGGGCATACACAAAAAGATCTCGGCAGGATGCGAGCGACGTACACGCGGGGTTTTTTAAAATGTCAAATGAGTTAAATAAGTGTTGCGGCTTGAGGCCCACTGTGACTGATTGCTTGATTGACTTTTCGCATTCGAGGGCTAAGTTTTTTGCTCCACCAAAGCTGAAATGTCATTACTTTATTTAAAAGCCTTATCAATCAGATGAATAAACATTTTTTGTATTTTTACACACATGACATTTGTTACGAAGCGATATACATTAATAGAAAATCAAAGACTGTAAATTAGTTAATGTGTCATAAAATTATTTTAACTTATCATTACTATAATAACCATCAAACGAATTTAAGAAACGGCTAAAAAGCTGTCACGATTTATGTATATTGCGATCATTTGTGTAATAAGAATGAATTAGTCAAAGCTTAGCAACAAAACTCATTATTAATAAAAAATCTAATTTCAATCACTAGTTTAGTGGATGGATGACATAAAAATAATATAAATAACGTAATATAAATTATTGGGGTATCAAGAAATCTCGTATCTATGTTAATAATCGTTGTGGGATACATAAAACGAATCTGTTAATACGTTCTTGACGATCAAGCCGTGTGACTGTTTGTATGTTATTTATGTATCAGCTTCACTTAACGCATTGATCCGACCTAGACCTGCCGTAAATAATGATGGATACCAAAAAAAAATGGTGTATCAATACATAAAAAATGGGGACCAGTCGAACCAACTAGTACCAATATCGCGAATAAAAATAAATATTACTTAACCATTCGAAATAAATATGGCGGATGATTTATGGCGTTATTGACATTGGGTGCGCGGACGCAGGCGGCCATCTTGCCAGCTAATTGCCAGTCTGTCATTAAATCAGTCACGCATCGAATATAGACGGATGCTTAAATATTTGTTTAGTGGTAACAACTAATTTAATTAACATTTTTTATTATAATACGTTTCTAAATGATTTTCAAGTCGTCAGGCGAATCGTTTTGGTGGCATTCCGTGGTGTATTAAAATATGCGAGGAGAAACGCCTCTTTGGTGTCAATTAAGTGCGTCACGTGTTTTACCAGAGCAAGACTGTTTAGGCAAATTGGTCATTAATAAGCGTGCTCAATTGAGAACCAATATTATTCGCCAAATTAACATGTATTTCATAACATAATGAAAGAAATTCTGAATCGACTAATAGTTACTTGTTCTTAACAATCTTTGAATTATTTTTCACTGGCTTCCGCTAGTGGTATCACCCGCTTCATAAGGGTAGCTACATCCTAATTACTTATAAAAAGTAGCGTTTATATTATCGTCGTATAGACTACATGATTGCCAAGTTTCATCAAAATCCATTTTATAGATTTTGTGTGAAAGAGTAACAAACATTTTCGACATTTTTAACAAACACTTTCACATTTATAATATTAGTAGGACCATTAAGATTCATGCAATAGAGACCTTTACGGCTATTAAATAAGTATGGTAAAAGCTAATAAATTTTATAATTATTATACTTAGGAAAAACCGTTGGAATAGGTACAAGGTACATTGTGGTAGAAACTGGTACCGCTGGTCGCTGTAGGCTATAGAGTACAGGCGATGGTAACTTGTTGCTTATATTTGAGCTAGTGGCAGAAAATACCAGCAGGAACTTTTACGGGTTAAAATTTAGGCTTTATCAAATTCGCAGTTTGCCCCAACCACCTCCCACTATATAAATTCTTAATTACAAAAAAGAGTTAACTACTAATGTGTTTATATGGCTTAAATATCGAAGTATCAATATGAACTCTGTTTTTGAAACTTCGGATTTCGAACGAAAATTCGGATCGAAGGACCAAAATACTTTAATTTGCGCACGTACAGGACGCCGTGTACCAACTTGAACTCATGTCAATGGAATGTAGGCTTCTTAAGATAAATTAATTGTCTCTTGTATTTCTAATTGGCCTGAGATCATCTTACGTAGGAGTAGGCTTTAATACTAGTGTTAAATATCAAACAGATATTCAATCTGAATTAGAAGACTTATCGACAAATATCAGATTATAATAGTGCACTAATTATTTATGGAATTTTAAGCTGATCTGTTGGCCAACACGTAAAGTGAAAACTAATTTAAAAATGCGATTTTTTTAAAGTAATTTGCTCGTGATGGTAGAATTAAATGTCGCAAATTTTAAATATAAATTAAAAATACCAGTACTTGATAGTTTATGTAGTTAATACTGTTTAAAATTCCAAATATAACAATAATGATAGGCCAGTTTAACGAAAATGACGTTAAAAATATTATGTTTACGACATAATATGTCTTGCAGGTGATTATAGAAAATTGGTAATATTTCTGAAGTCGACGTACCAAATTAAGAGTCTTAAAATAAGTCAAATTTCAATAGGTCATCTTTTAATCTATACTAGCGACCCGCCTCGGCTTCGCACGGGTGCAATGCTGATACTAAAATTATACATATAAACCTTCCTCTTGAATCACTCTATCTATTAAAAAAAAACCGCATCAAAATCCGTTACGTAGTTTCAAAGATTTAAGCATACAAAGGGACATAGGGACAGAGAAAGCGACTTTGTTTTATACTATGTAGTGATATGCGCGTTATTATTATAAAAATATACCTATATTCACCAAGCTTGACAAAATACTGAGTACAAGCATAGTTTATTTTGATTATGATAGAATACTCAAGGTACCTATTAAAGAAATATTTTATTCGATGCATGGATAGATAGGTACATAAGTTTGACAATACCCATGTCATTTCCAGGATGAATTGCATAACCTATTTCATATCTATTTATTCCTCTAACAGTGTATCTACTTACCAAGATTATTGAAACTATATAAAATTACCTTAAACATGTAAATAATATATCTATTCGACACCTGATTAAACCAAACTTTCTACAATAAATTAATAACTAAAAAATATATTATTAAAGTAATTGAATCCCCCCAAAAATATGCCATAAATATAAAATATTCACTACCATAAACCAGTCATAGTTATGGGATATCTAGCAGATGTCGCGTCACATGGCATCTATAAATTTAAGTTGTCGCATTCAAAATGTCGGCTTCAAATTGTTTAATATTATATCCATAACCGACAGTCACGTGTATGGAATGCTTTAGTTAGAATCGATGTTCTAATGTTTGGTTATGATTTTAGTTGAATAAAGAAATATAAGTACGACATGTGCTGAAAACAACTCATGCCGATTTGTAAGGTGAAAATATAATAAACAAAAATTATAATTGCATGGCATTTCGTGAGGTTAAAGTTTAAAAAGGTATCCGAAAACGTCTACAGAATAAGTAACAGGTATAAGCATAAAAAAATCACTGAAAAATAATTACAGAATAATTTTTGACACTCGCGGAAAACGCAAGTTTTGGTCCTATTTGTGAAACTATGACGTTTCAATTTCCTGAATCTTAGACTTTTGTAAATTTTTGAAATAAATAGCATTAGGAAAGCCGTGATATATCTACTATTGTACTACTATATATTTTAATATATTTGGTATATTGTGACAATGGTAAAGAGCCACGACATATGACTAGAAGCTGCGAAACGGACTGGAATGATGTAGACACCTACCTAGGTCTAATATCTGGCGAAAGAAAACTGTTATTTCTATGAAACTAAAGAAGGAACTCATAAATGATAAAATAATAAATATTATTCATCAATCTAAATAGATAATAATTTACTAGACGACACAATTTAATTATTACCAATTGTAAAAAGATAGAAATAGAGCAAGACTGTTAGTACCTATATTTAAAATAATTAAATGTTTATTTTATATCTGCGATCAATATTTAAAAAAAAACATTTGCTAATAAAATAAATAGAAACAAACAACGCAAGTGCAACTTGGCCATAAATTTTCCATTATGCATATAATCATAATAAAAAAAATTGCTTCGTTTTCAATCAATTATAATTATTAATCAATGTCATGTCCGATTGTGATATAAGCAATAAGACTTTATTATTAACTTCTATTGTATTATTATTTGCGACATTTGATTGTCAGGTACTGCGTCACTCGCGTCAATCATTGTTACGTTCGTATTTTTTTGTTTATTGAATATTTACCAATTATTATCCTTCTCGGTAGATATACTGGGTTATATATTGCAACCACCATCCAAATTTTCAGAAATTATTTAGAATAGACAACCGTATCCTATTACGTATAGAGAGCTTCCTTTTCTTTTGGAAGTCGGTAAAAAAATGATGATGATGATGATTTTCCCCATTATTCGCTACTATAGTAGGGGATAATTCAGTTTTTTCTATTCTTTTTTTATTTTGTTAAAGGATAGGATTATTAATTCTAAGTAATTTCTGAAAATTTTATAATTTTATTTAAATAACCCGTATCTTTATTAGGTATTCTTTATTTTATAGGATAATTATTTAATATAATGCTACAGGGTGTTAAGATATGTGGCAGGTTTGTAAGCAATGCGGCTCGAAGGACCACTTTTGCAACCATTCCTAAGTTGCTGACCTGTTTGCCGAGGTCAGGGTAATAAGCAGGTGTACATTGTACTGATACTGGGAATTAATATTTATTTTTATTTCGATACTGCGCCTAGGTTTCAAATATGTATTACCTAATGGGGTTTTGTAACTTTTAATCACATGAGCTGTATTTGGCTTAGTTTGAATTATTCGTGAAAAAAATCTTTATCGAGCCAATAAGTAATATATTTAGGTACACTTTTACAGAGAAGTTATTAAAAAAAATATTCTCATAAACTTTATTGTGATATAATCAAAAATAATAATCGCTGAGATTGTTTAAGTGGGAGCTGTATATAAAACAGTTTCAATTTAGACATTTGATCTTCAATTGAGTTTTATACGTATGTACCTACTTATTTAGAATGAATTAAGATGTAGTTTGAAACAACAATTATTATTTTGAAACACCCGCATCATGATCATTTAGTGGTTTTAAACATTCCAAACAGGAACAAAAAGGGGGCGAGCAATGAAAATTATTACACAATGTAAATAAAGGTAGGTATTTACTAGATACAAAATTAAGTATGATTTTAAATAATATTGCTACCTAATAAAAATTATTCAACAGAAATGAATTTAAATTTCAAAAATAAAAACATATTCACCAACTCATCATGACATTTCAAGTCAAATTTTGCACTAGGCATATTGCGTTTTCCAAAACGTCTTTATGTACACAATGTTTATGATGCGGCGTCCCGCTCTAGCGCCCCGCCCCTGCCCCGCTCGCCGGCCCCCTCCCCCCGCTCCCGACATAGACGCGCTGCAGACGCTTGGGGCGCGCGCCACTCGACTATTTAAAATGACGACTGTGTGCATTGCTTTACAAAAATAAAGATGGCGGACTAGGGAAAAGGACGCTAGAGGATGCAAAAATGTTGGACGTTTCTTTTGCGGTCTGATACTTTTTCTGTTCTTTTGGGCCTGATGGACGCAAAGTGTTGCACAACTTTTTTTAAGTTACGTAACTTAGGGTTGAGAGTAAACTTGACTCATGAAATACATATTCAAAGCCGCTCTATGTACATATAGAGTTGCCGGCGTTCTAGAGCTTTTCCGACTTATTTAATTGTTTGAATAGATCACATGCTTAATTAGCTTGTTTTTTATATTAATTAATTAAGACGTATACCTCTGTATTTTAAAAGTACGAACACTAATATCAAATTAGAAAAGCACTATATTTTCTTACTAGGGTTCTACACGACTAAATAACTGTTTATCAGAGTCAACAAATACAACTCAGTAGCCATAATCTAAAGAAAATATAATTTTGATATAGTCGAAAGTCTATTTAGTGTCAAAAGAACATTTTTCACAAGTAGACAAACGTTTCCATCACTGATAGTTTCAGTCCGACCGTCGTCCCTAACTTTTTGAGAACTTTTATGAAATCTTCCGAGTAGCCGAAAGTCTCCGTACCTCAGCAACGATGGTACTTGCTTACTTTTTTATAATAAATTAACGTTATTCACATGAAAAAGTATATCTGTAATAGTTAACAGTGTTTTCATGTAGTTTTTCCTTTGTTAGAGCATATTTTATCAGCAAACGCCCGGCACAGTACCGTCGCGGGCCGTCGCCGCATCCTCACTGAATTCAGCAGCCGTCACAAAGTTTTCAGTGCCCACCACGCATTGTCAAACTTAACACTAGTACTCTAAACTATCTACTCCATCTAAATATACAACATTCCGGCTACGTGTACACAGTTTTTTTCAAAGAAACACTTTAAAATGCGTGAAATATTGTTAAAAAGCGATAATAAATTCAAATGTAGTGTTAGCATTTGTTTGACATGTTATACTCAAAGTATGCTCACCTTCGTTGTCCAATAAATATTCTTATTTGACAGACAATAAGAACTCCGCTCCACCTGTCACTACGGGCACCTAAGCAAGCAATGCCACTCGAGGCCCTCTCATATAACCATTGTTTTCTAAACTTCTATTTGTTTTCGAAATACGTGAAACGAATTCCTTAGCACATCAAACACTAAGTACGATGTCGTTGAACCTCTTTCCAATCCATCAATAGTAAACTTAAACAAATCAGCCGTATTTGAACAGATGGGCTGCGGCGGTCGTCGGTGCAAATACTGCTAGAGCTTACTGGAATCGCACAGCGTGGGTCACTTCACTCAAACACCGGGCACTAAGTTAACTGGTCACAATATTTGGCACAGCACGTGAACATGTCATTGGGTAAGCGCGTATCGTGGCGTGTTTACGCGGGCGGGAGCGAGCGCGGGTGGCGATGCGGTGGCGTCGCGCGCCGCGGCCGGAATGACGCGCGGACCGGCCGCCGCTGCCGACAGCGCCGCGCGGCTCCCAGCGGAACTAGCGCACTCAATCACACGTCCACCGTGATAAGATGCAACTGCTTTTTTGCAACGTACTGCATTCTTATTGTGATTGATCTTGGAAATTAAGATGGCTGGTTATGGTGGGTATTGTATCGCGGTTTGGTAGAGGTTTTAATATAACTTTGGAAAGTTGGTTTTGATATACACCGATGTACAAAAATAGATTGTGGAATTAATTCCCACCAAGTTCTGTAGAAAAACTGAGACTAAAAAATAAGCGGCTTCTAGGATCATTACAAGTATATCTTTTTTTTCATTTAATGAATTTTTGCACTCTAATAATATAATTATTGACACATATTAAAACCTAACCTAATAATACAAAAGAAAACTTTATTCTTATATTGGTAAATGAAATCCAAAATACCCTGAAAAAAGAAAAACCAGTCCTCAAAAATTGTACATGTCAAAACATTGCAAAAAGTCAGTGGGGCTGACGTGACCTTGCAGCGTGCAGGCGGCCGCGCGTGCAGTGTCGCCGTCCCGCTCGCGGGGGGCGGGGACTAGGCTCCGCCCCCCGCCCCCCGCCCACCTCACCGCGCCGCCTTTTTACCTTTTTGCCCGCTGCTAACTCACTTTCGTTACGAGTTGTACCTACGTTAGGTTATGCTCAATTTTATTAAAATAATTAATTAATTATTCTAAGTGATTATTTTTTATATTTTTGCTTAAAATTATTTAAGTTGTTATTTTATTGTAGGTATATGTTTAACTAGTTTGGGCAAAGTTTTAGTCGTTTCTTTTGTTTATTTATTTTTTTAAATAGATTTAGTTATTTTGTATCTAAATTTAGTTATTTTCTTCTTCTGAGTAATGGGTTATATTCACGAGTTGTTCAACTTTTCAACAGTACAAAATTTTAAAAATATTTTTTATTGCTTTAATAAAAAAATATAAGTAACTAAGTATAACCTAAATTGGGCAATCTAATGAAATGTCTGTTTAAATTGTATATGAAGTACCTATTACTTTAAATATAGGTTCCTACCTACCAAACATTTATTTATTTTTCATCATCATCATCATCATCTCAGCCATAAGACGTCCACTGCTGAACATAGGCCTCCCCTTTAGATCTCCACATACACCGGTTGGAAGCGACCTGCATCCAGCGTCTTCCGGCGACCTTTATAAGGTCGTCTGTCCATCTCGTTGGTGGACGTCCTAAGCTGCGCTTGCTGGTCCGTGGTCTCCATGGTTCGTGGTATTTATTTTTATATCCTAAAATTTTAAACCTGTATATATATATATTATATATTTATTTTTAGGTAGGTAGGTACTTAAAATGAGCCAGTGACATTAACAAAAAATATATATTGCCAATTTTTTCCCTAACTCCAAACATTCTCGATAAATTCAAACACAAGATTCATTAGGTGCACGTAATAATGATAAAAAAAAACTTTGCACATTCAGTCTTCCTCCTAAAATACGTTACACCATAAAAATCTCATATTTCCATTACACTCTCACATAACACTGCCGACTACTTTTTACATAAAACCGTGCCCCGAAATAAAACCTTATGAACATAAAAATAAGGTCGAAAATCAAACAACCAGAAAAATTTCAATAATAACCCAAAACACGCGTAATTTTACGATCGAAATCGTAAAAATCCGATTTTTTTGTTCGTCAATATAATTTTATTCGCGTTTAAGTTCACTTATTAAGAAGAGATGTGGGTTATTTTCCGTTCTTTACAAACGATTTTGACGAAGTTCTGATAAACTTAAACAGTCAAGTGCGAATTTTTTATCGACTTGCTGTTATGTTGATGATGGTCCTTGGGTCCGCGGAGACAGGTACCTGCTCTCACCACCCTAATACAAACCTTAATTTATATTTACTAACTTTTAAGCGCTTTTTAAGACATCTCTGGTCAATGCAATGATATGAACCGGATCAGTGAATGAACCATTTCAATCAGCAAGTTTTGCGTTTTCCAAATAAAATATTAATACAAACTTAACACTAAAATGACAAAGGATTTTATCTCCACTTTGTTGTTAAATAAAATGTACCAACAATTATATATTTTTTTATTTGTTACTCTATTATTCACTTGGTAGATAATATTCGAATAATAAACTTGTCATGGAAAAATCTGCATTAAACCATACATTTTAGATATCTCACGATCCAACAATATGGTGAGTTTCTTAGACTTTTTGCACTTAAAAGACATAGCATAGCATTTTTACTACAAAATATTTATGTAAATCGAAAACATGCAACTAAATATTAATACATATTTTTACTGTTATAATTATTTAAACAACTTTACAACGCCTGTCATAATTTCATAAAGTATTACAGTAATGTTTACGCCTCAATAGAAATATCTTGAGTTTAAAAAGTATACTTAACTACTGGATTAAGTCGTAATTGTTATTATAATTTCAAGAATAATTTGGGAAATTAATTGCATTTTAAGTTACTTAAAACAAAGCTTGAAATGTGCAATTATTCTGATATTATCAACACTGCAGCCAACCTTGACCTTTCCAGAATAAAAAAATATATAAACAATTGGACATTAAGAATCTCCTCCGTTTTGGAAGTCGGTTAAAAATTACATATACCAATATGGATACACTTTTATTTCATTACCTGTGTAAACAAAAGCAATAAACTAGACTAGAAGGCATAACCCCACAATGCTGGCTTCATCATCGTCAAAAACGCGAACCCGCCCGTCAAATCATACAATAAACCGTCATTTTTATCCGTCCCCCGCTGAGTAGCTCCAGAGCTAAATAAAACCGATTATTACGAACATAAATTTGAAAAATATGTATGATAAGTTTTAAAAAATCTGATCGTACCATAACGAACATAGTTTATGTTGGTAGTTGACGTGTTGGCAACATTATTTTGATAGCGACTTAATCGCCCCGCGTTTGAGGGTTAGAGGTTAATGAACTTGCGTAAACATTTTTCTGTTCTTCGTTTTCCTTGTTGTGTGTGAGGGAATAAATAGGATTTTTTGTTTTAAATTTGCTTAAAATTCATTATGTGCAGAAAGAAAAAATAACAATTTCAAATTTATAGTTGCTTCCTAATGTTCAGGCGCCAGCACATAAAGCTACTACTGCAATCTGTAATAGACCCTCAATAGACTTTCAACTTTATCTCTGAACCATATGATTCTAAGTTGATTAAGAAAATTTGAGAGTTTCGGGTAGCTTAAATTGATGTGCTGATAGACGCCATTTACACCTATTAAACAATTATTTTGCGTTACAAATACTACTGAACAATTCTTAGCCAATCTTAGTAGGTACACCTTGCTTACAACAGTGTTAAAATACAGCCTTCAGGCAAATGCTAGAGACGCGCAGTAATCTATCAAACTCGACATTGATGACTTGCGACCAGTCTTAGCCTTAGCTATAATAAGTCATTCAATTATTTATTAGTTGGTATTTGATTGCAAGTTTTGCAAAGAGCTATTCATATATAGACTTTGTATACTTTTCTATGACATTCTTGTTCAATTCAATTCAATTTATTCAGTAACAATTTACATTGTGTTTGAAATCTTAATCTAAAATAAAATAAATGAATAACCAAGATACGTTCATTAAAAAATACAAAACGTACACAATCAACAATAATATTATAGAAAATCTCAAATATTCTCAATCACTGAAAATACAAAAAAAACCTTTACAATAAAAAAAAACAAAAAAACACTACTACGGCCAAAGAAAGCAATAACATACTAATATAATATTACCCAGTCTCACTGAATGTTAATGTAATATCTGTCTATATCATATTTTTATCCTTCCTTATGTAGTCCTAATTACTGACAAGAGCTTCCTCGAAAAAGAAACCTGTATTATAGAATAACTAACTCATACAGGTGCAGTTCGCTTCCAACTGGTGTGGAGATCTAAAGGGGAGGCCTATGTTCAGCAGTGGACGTCCTATGGCTGAGATGATGATGATGATGATGATGATGATAATGATGATAACTCATACTCCAGATTAAAAGTAGCCTAAACCCCTACCCCCGGACGTTTTACGCTAAAGTCGTCCGTAACGTCTTACTCATATTCCTTAAAGTTATTATCAAGAAGTTGGTAACAGAAACTGGATTCTATAAAAGAATGGGGTGGGTGGCTATAGTCATGTTCTTTGCCTTTTCAGATCACTTACTAAAAGCGAAAATGTGAAGTACAAACTGTTTCTACGCGGATAAAATATAGCCTATGTCATCCGACCAAAGTGTAGCTTCCCAACAGTAAAAGAATGATTCAAAACGATTCACTAGTTTTGGAGCCCTTAAGGTACCTACAAACTCAAAATCAACAAAAAATTCTCTTTATGATATTAGTTAAGATTGTTTAGATGAATTAACTTTCAATATAATCCATCCTATTGGTAAGTGAAGAAATTAATTAGGTATATAAAAAAGTTCTCAACTATGAAAATCGGTACGGGATGTATTAAAAAAAAACTAGCTAACTACAGACAAGTACGAAACTTGTCCTCGTACCACAATCGTCCAAAGAAATTCAATAATTCACTACACTAGACCTAAGAAGTACCTATAATTGGTTTTCAAGTTAATAGCTCTTAACCCAAAACATAAAAACTTTGTGTCTATTTGTGATTATATTCCCACCATCCATGACAGATGCGCATAATTTTCAAAGTAATGGGTAATCGCCCTTACCCTGCACTATATCCTCAATACAGATCAACATTATTAGAATAAGATACACAAACTATTGTCGTCGTTATTTTCGCCAATAAATAAACACGACACCCACAAAACTAATAAAATATAAATAAAACTACGTAGGCTGGGTTTACAACCTCGTAAAATCACTTCCCGGGTTCAAATCTTAATGGTCACCCTAACACCTACACTTTCAACCAATTTAAAATGATACTATAAATGTATTAAAGTATAAAGTGCTTGTAATCGATATAGTTATCTGACACCAGACGGACAAACAGACAAACAAGAGTGCCCGTCAATCAGAGCAATCAGTCAACGGTTTCATGACACGAACACACTTTGACAAATCACTTTGCCAGCACTCAAACGCCGGCTTGGGCCTTATTACAGTTGTATAAGGACCAGATTCGGGCAAAAGGACCATAACCTAGTAGTACCACGGCCAGGTCTATATGTAATTTCGGATCATAAAATTGGTAATTTTCGCGGTATTCCAAGTCTGAGCTGTCATCACGCGGAATCCTTTATGGCGCTAAATTATATACGTTGCGCGCGCGCACCGTTTTTCTTGCATTGAACCAGTTGCACGCAAATTGGGTTAGGTTTCGCAGCGGTTGAATACAATAATGAGTGTCAATTGGGTCGGGTTTCATTGGGATTTGGTTAGTTTTGCTCTGTTTTTTACAAATGTCTGTTTGTCGGCGCGGATTTGCGTAGTTTTTATTGTCTTATAAAAATCCTTGATTGAAGATACACATAATAATAACGCCTGGGATGCACAATCATTTTTTTGAACAAAGCGAAAATATGGAATGGTTCAAATTCTTAACTTCACCAAACTTTATAAAACAGTGTCTTAACTTACAACATATAACTTACTGGTGGGTATGCATTAGAATCTAAAATTATACTACATGTTGCCTAAACCCTTTAATTGACCACACGACTCTTCTTCACATATCTGAACGAGACAATAAAAAGCTCAAAAAAAAACCACCGTCAAGCTTCATTTGCAAACGGCAAGTGAAGCGCGTTTCCTCCATATGATAAATACAAATAAAACCATATTTCCAATGCAACAGTTACCCGCGGCTGTCCTGAACTTCTCGCGAAGGAAGTCATGTCGGAAGGGTGAGCCGCTGCATGCAACCCGGTTTTAATTACCCCTGCTTACCCCCTCCCTGCCCCCTCGGCCACGTAATAAATATGGTCTTCGCACGCACTCATAGTAACGTAATTGATGAATGTGCTCCAAAGGTTATGCATATCTTGTCTGGTTGTATGATGAAAAGTGCTTGACAATTTTTCATTAGGCCTGGCAGGCTGCATGGGGCATAGTTTATTGGCTCTTGTGTTGAACTAATGCCGTTACTAATAATTTTGTGATAGGTCTTAGGATGCCTTAACAGTTGATGATGAAGTTCCAAAAAGTTATAAAGTCAAAGTAACCTTTATTACATACACAGCAAAGATTTATAATTATCTAAGATACGAGATACAAGATATATATGACATGAGTGTCTAAATCAAAGAATGTCATCTGATATCGAATTAGGATATTTAATTTAAACAAAGCTTTTGGTTTTTGGTAATACTGGTTCGAATCCTAGCATCTAAATGACACTTCTATATGATGTGCATTTAAACCATGAATAATGTGACGTACTTATTGAAGAAGTATTGAGTGCTATCAAGTATAGAATAGAGCTTCAAAATATTCTAGTATGATGTAATTAAAAGTGTTCAGTATCAAACAAAGCAGTATAACATCGATGGACGGTGATGGACGACGTAAGCGCGATGCGCATAACTAGTTAACGCTCCATGCGTCGCCCGCTGTAATGATTGCACGGAACTACGTACACCAACTATTTATGATACAAACTAGGACATTCCTACATTCATTCAAACATTAAAAGAAAAACTATGCAAATCAGTTTCTCATTTTATTATCTTCTGGAACAAGTATTTTTTTCATATTATATATTTTTATGAGAATACATTTAAAACTTTTAATAGTTAACAAAGAAACACGAAAACTTATCCGCTTTTACAATGATGCTATGACTTTGAAATTTATCGGAAATAAGTTAAAAAAATCTTAGGAACACTATTAGTCAGTAATGTTTAGAAAAAGTATTTCGACGTCACCTTTCAATGACGTTCAAATCAAAATATCGAGAAAAAGTCGTTTTTGTAAACTACAAAACGATGCAAAAGGTTGAGCCGGACATTCCGAATACAATACACGATCATGGTCCCTCTACAAATAACCCACAGTACAGTCTAATCAAGCTTGCATATTCATTAATGCCTGTCGAAAAACCACTAAGCCAGTAATAACGCGATCACCTCCAACTGAAGATTTATATCAGTCGTAATTAAGAAATTATTTACATAGGTATGGAGCTAGATACGTACTTAGAAGGATGATCAGGACTCATGAGGGAATAGTCATTGATTATTTAGGGACGCGGATATTTGAACACTCAGATAACCTTTAAAAATCTTGAACGTGAAATCTCTTAAGTAACTTTGACCTGAAGGACACTGGTGGAAAAGAAATACACACTTCAACCATTAAAAAATGTAGAAGTCTATATCTTTCTTTAAGTTTAAAAAAGAAAAGAAAGAAAATTTCATTTAAAAAACACGGATAATTCTATCTTTTGAGAGTCTTCATTTCATCATTATTAAAAGATCTGAAGTTAAAATAAAAAAAAAACATTAACAACGATACCCAAAAATTCATCAGCAAAAATGTGAGTCACAATCGCATTACCCTGATAAATAATGTGGGCTGTTTAACGTCTACAGTATTGAATATTGGGGAAACCTCTTCAATGAGACGGGTTATACATATTACATGCTAAGTATGTAATGACTGGCGAATTACGTTAGAATCGAGAATCGTGATGCGATTAGTAATTTTGAATTGATATTATAATCGATATTGAACTCAACCTTATATTTCTTTTAGTAAACAATAACTTATTTGTAAATCTGTATATTAGGCACTGAAAGTGGGAGAAAATGTTCTGTTAATTGCCATAAAATTTTAGACTTCATAATTGTATGCGGATAGGATAATTTTTTTTAGTCTAAATCTAATGTAGTATTTGAGAAAAGGTAGTTAATTGATAAATCATAAAATGTCTATATGCATCATAAGGTACCAATATTGGAAACCCCCGTAGATGTAAAATTAATGTTCTCTAATATAGGAATAGGTTTAAAATTGTTACTTATTTTATCCTTTGCGAGTTTTCCTTCTATACATGAGTCATGTATTTATGTCAAGTTGAGCGGAACTTCCGAGAGTTCTTGACCTTCAGCCGGTCAAGGTTAAGAGGTACGAAAGAGGTTTCACTAACAAAGACTTGTTCCACCGTATTTGGTTCTAAATTACTCCAGTGCTCATCAATATTAAAAAGCTTTTAAAAAATAAAGTAGGTATCTTTAATTAAAATATAGGGACTTAATTTCTCTTTTAAATTATATTTCCTGAAAGCTATTCTTTTCACCATTTAGTTTTGTTTGTAGTAGATTGATGATATTTCCAAATAAATTATAATTTTCAATATTTTAGTTTTTATTTTATATTTTATTTATATATGGATATGTAAATAAACATCTAAATCATGACCACGTCTAAATAAGTGTTTTATTTTAAGCAAACTGGTTTCACAAAGTATTTCTATTATTAGGTTTCTGTATAGCCTTAAAATATATTCTACATAGCCGTAAAATAACTTGAAGTAGGAATCTTAAGAAGATCTGTCGTCCGTATAACATTTCTGGTCCTTCGGTCCGCAAGCGGCGGCGCGTAGGTGCGTCCCATTCAGTCAATTTATGAATGAGTTCATTCCGTTCAGTCATTCGCTCGCTAATGTCAAGGCCGACGCGACACCTACATACCTACATTGTAAGTTATAGTTTGGACTTTCAGATTTTTTTCTTGGTCACTTTTTATGTTTTCTATAGTGTTTGAATGCTGTCCTCAGATATAGAAAGTCTATTCTACATATGCTATTTTTGTTTATGGTAAACGGTGATGTCGATGCCGATGTCGACGATTCTGCCGATGTCAGAAGTGGTGAGAGAGCAAGTAGTAGCAATTTCGATGACAATTAGGATAATGGTAGTCAAGTCAAATAAGTTTGAAACTAATAGTTTTGATAGAAAACTATAACGATTAGCAGCTGCACAAACCTGTTCTTTAATAGAAAAATTCGTATAATAGTGAGAGTTTAACTATTATTTTCTGCCCGGTCAGACGTTGATATCTCATTTAGTTCTTTTCTTGTAATGAAAACAAAAGTTCATGTTCTTAAACACGTTACTTGATGTCAAGTGTCAATTAATTTAAACACTAGAAATATTTAATCATTTGTTTTATATCTCCACTTGCAGAATAATTAAGAGTGTCACCATATTAAAGAAAAGGTTGTTTTTTTATTTTGCACGTAATTAGGCTTGCAGCACACTTGCGACCCACGCGACTGCGCTACAAGTCTATAAACTGTGCAACGTATGATAGGTGCAAGTCGTATGTTTGTGCCGTTCCTTATACTGTGTTGTTTTGATACGGCATGACATGTTAAAGAATGGTCTGTTTTAGAGAATAGTTTTCTATGAAGTCAACAGTATACTAAGTTTTGTATGCTTTCATAAAGTTAAGGACTAGTTGGGTCTACTTGCGAATTTTGATAAAGCCCTATCACAATCCAAATTAATTCATCTCTTTATAGGTAAGTTAACCCATCCAAGGTAGTAATAGTGGATTTACTCTTTTAATAAAGCAATTCTTTCGCTTTAACATGCTAACTTTCGGTACGGCTCAAAGGACCAAAAACCATCACTATACAACGTGCTCTAATTAGGAGACAACTCACGACAAGAATTACACTAATTCACTAAAAAAGGCTTTAATTCTAAAAAAAAACATCTGTAGATAAATAAAATGTAAACAATTCAAATAAATAAAGGTCGAATCGCACCCAATATTAACCCTTAAACGCGTTGTACGGTCTAATGGAGAGCCATAAGTTGGTGCAAGTTACCACCTTACTTCGGCTTGGATCCTGCGCGCGCGCCGTAATGTAGATAAATTGATCGCCTCAATCCCTTATTGGATTAATATATGGTAATATGTTCAGATCGCGATAGCCAGTGCCGAGTTACGATTAAACAGTTTTTATGTAAGGCCGCCATCTTTGTTCGCAGCAGTCGGTATGCTGGTGGGTTGGTGCGAACAATAAGATGCCGCGAGTTTGACTTCCCCTTGCAACTTAACAACTTACTCGAAAAAAAGTTAGATCTAAGTCAGTTAAAAGGAAATCAATACTTTTTTATATCTGATATTTTGACCGGTTTCATAAAGAGGGAGAGTCAGTTTCAGCCGCGCGTATTTTACTGCCACGAACAATATCATTTTATCTGTAGTCGATTCGCATGAGTATCGTTCACTGGTGGACGAACCTGCCAAATACAATGAAACAATATCTGTCTAGGTGCAGTTTAAAAAAGCAATTAGTCAGGTGAACCCTATACCGCCTATTACCGATCAGAAGTACCAGGCGTCCATATTTAACTTCATCATCATCATCATCACAGCCTTTTTTTATTGTCCCACAGCTGGGCACAGGCCTCCTCTCCCACGGAGAAGGATTGAGCGTTAATCATTATTATCATATTTAACTTAATTTCATGAAATTACAACATTACCTGGAATAAGACTTATTTAATCTCATCAATTGTTTCACCAATCAACAGATCGTAGGATCTGTCATGAATGGTAGCGAGTAGAGTGTAATCGACATTACCCAAACTAATCCACATTACGCACTACTCGCTACCGCTTATGACCCGTCCCATCCTACACGTGTTAATCATACCAGTACGGCATTCGTGATTTTATGACAGCCGCGGAGCCTGCATAATGTGATAGGTTTTGTTTGGAAACCTTCGTGCGGACAAACTATTTGCACGTGATAGATGGATGCTTCAACAAACGTCAGTTGGGAAATGCGGAAAATCTGACGGCTCTGTACAATTTCAAAATGCTATCGGCGTTAATAAATCCATCTGTATTTACTGTCATATCAAACCTATTGGTATATGGCATTCAACTTTAACTGTTCAAATTGGAATGAGGGCAAACGACCAATCCGCCGGGGCTGCAGGTTTTCGCAAGAGTTACTGCTGCCTTGGCACAAAGACAGAAGGCACATAGAGTTTTAGTCAGTAAGATTAGGTCTCTCCAGCTGCACCCCCAGCAGGGAGGAGCAATTGATGATTTCCCACGAAAAAAAATTCAAAGGACCATAAAATATAAGTCTTGATTTCCACTCATTAAAAAAGTATAATAACCTTAACTGTTGAATGTAACTGAAGAAAATGAAACGCACCCTTCTACGAGTATATCAATAACAGAGAAGACTGATGTCACTTTGACTAGCGAAGGTGGTTATAAAATTGTGTACAATGCCATAGGTGACTTTTTATCACTTTATGTTCACTTAAAACAATGTCTGTCTGTCGGCTTGTCTGTCCAGGGGGCACACAACACATTGAAACATTAAAACAAAACAATATTCTCATGTTCTTTTTAGTTTTAATGGTCAGAATTGGAATTTATGTGTTAGTTTTAGACCCCCGGTAGTGTTTAATATTGCTTCTTCAATGTGAAAATATAAAAGAAAGTTGCTTGAGAAATAACTTAAGAATTTAGGTCAAGATATTTTATTTCTAATGCTTATTACATTCCAAGATTTGGCTTACCTACTTTTAAGTAATTAACTTCTTAATCTTATATAAATTTTCTATGTTCGTATAAAGTAAAACGCAAAAAATATCTTACAATATTCTAACATTTGCAGAATACAATTCGAAATTTAAGCCAAAGGAAAAAGTAAATTCGTGGCTGGTAAGTGATGCGCCCCACAAATATATCCACACAAAAACAGGTAACAAACTGATAAACGACTTGATACACTTTGTTCCGAATTCATGAATCCAATAAGAGAAGCCAAAATAACCTCAAGAAGAAAAAGAGGAAAAACGAAGAAATATCCTTAAAGTTTGTTCAATAAACAAAGCGAGGCGAGATCGCACGAAAAACGCTTTCGAGCCACATCGCAGTACATTTTATACAAACGATGACATAAATACTCATTTTCAGCAACAATATCCGATATTGAGTGAGGCCTGTCTTGCAAGGAATGAGCTGATACAATGTCGGCCAAAAATTGGGGTATTGGGGTATAGCTTAATTTTTTTGTTCGGTGAACGTATCCGATATTTTCTTTTTCGATATCGTAATTTTTTTGGCGATTGCGCCATGAATATCAGATGGAGTCTCTGTGTTCCATTTTTGAATTATTTACACATGCTCTAAATAGCTTTTTTTAGCTTAACAAGAGTTTGTTTTCCTAATGACCCCAATATAAATGCTAGATATCCGTAAAACTAAACTTATGAAATTAGATTTTTATTCACTACATTGTAATACATAACACATGTGAACATTTCTTACCGAAGTAACAAAGAAGGCTAACTTTAGCAAAAGTGCTTTCAAAATATTCCCAAAAATCAAGCAAGACTGAGTAAATTTTTCCGTCGTGCAGTGTAGTTATTCATGTTTATTCAGTGCTCACCCCATCCTATACATTGATCGGTTTGCATCCCAACCCTACGTGGAATACACTGCGAGGCAATGAGTCTTATTCGTCTTGCATTTAACTTCATACTCGGGAAATAACTTAGAAAACTTAGTGGTCGAGGGGATATGAATGATGAAGCAAATGTGAGTAGAGCAACATAGCGAAATAAAATTGCAGGAAGAAGTCCGTTCTCCATCGAATAGGCAAAAGGTTACAAAATAATACATTCTGGACATTTCCTTATAAACTTTAAAGCATCAAAATATATGTTTTTGGGTTGCATAATTCTCTTTGCTCAGTAACAGCGGCATGGATTGAACGATCTTAAGGTTAAGTAACTCTTGTCATGACGAGTCCCTCCGTGTTTCGGGACGTGTATCCTAGTTGTCATTCCAAGATCTATGGTAGTCGTTACCAAAGGAGTAACGGGTTACCTAAGTAACTGGGTTGAGGAGACAGTAGCTCAATGTAAAACACTGGTACTTTAAATCCGGTTAGACTGGAAGCTATCCCCAATGTAGGTGGGTAAACAGAAGGCAGATAAGTTTATTTTCTATCTTCTGTATTCCGGGGACGAAATCACACTTTTCGGAAAAGTTATATAAAATTTCAACAATAGAGTGATTAATCAGGCCTGATGATCACGATGATAATTACGTATCAGACCAAAAGGCAAATTATAAATTCCTACTTTAAAAAATCACCTAGTTACTAATAGCCGCTTATATTACACATTTGTGTAGGATTTGCCTACATCATTGTACTATATAAATAGTTCCCGAAAAGTTATCCTCTAAAGTTACAGTACCATCAAGCACGAGCGACCTACAAAGATATACGTATACTCCATAGAACGCGACCCTCCAAAGTATAGCCATCGCTGGCTATCGGAAAACAATAGCAGCCGACCGGTATCTTTACTTATTGCTGTTCCACCGCACTTGCTGCAATGTCACCCACTGTTTATGTATTTAGGTTAACTTGTATGTTTGTCTGTGCCGTCTACAAGATGATACGTGTCAATGCACTTTTTTGGTAAATTTGTATTTATTTTGTCCTCTGAGCTGAACTCTGCACTCTGAAATCGAAAGGACCAATTTTCGACCCTATATTCAAACTACGCCTTAAGAATAACCTTAAAGTCTATTACTATTATCTATACTTTGCATGTTATACATTTACGTATGTATGTTGTAAACTCAGCGTCCATTATCCTAAGCCTGTAATTATTAATTAAATTGCATTCCTACAGTATGAACGGGAAATTCATGACACATTGATTTACTTGCAGTTTTTACGTCAGTAAGAAGCTATGGCGCACTATGATTGACAGCTAAATGATCGCGCGGTCCCACAGTTGCGCATGAGTGGCGTTATACGTCAAAGTCAGCCGCATCCGGGAGGCGAGACTATCTCACGGTACACCGTTACCACTGGATATGATGGATTTGAGATATTTTTGTAATAAATGTATGCTTTTATGAAGTTATGTTGTCACCTCCTGTTGATTCGAAAGTGAGAATGCCGTTAGACCACCTTGGGACGTAACGTTAAAAAACAATTCAAATCTATTAAGAAGGTTCATCGTTAACCGACCACGTCAATAATTGCCGATAATAAAGTTCAACGTCTGTATATACATGAGAATTTTGTTGCATTTAGAATTTAGATGCGTAAGCATAAAAATAAAATACCATATAAAGTTTAAAAGGTCGTTACGTAAACTAAACTCACTCAAGTTGGTTCTTATTTTCATAATTACCACCTGTTGCACAGTTCAACATTTCGCACTACCCACTACATAAATCCATAATAAAGTTCGCCAACGACTTGGATAAAAAGTGCGCTTCAATTGTGAGCCATCGATCATGCGCCAACGCATACAATCATTCGCTTTTTATTCGCGATCCAGTCAATCATAAATCAAGCCGATGATTGAACCCCTTGGACGAACAACTTCACGCTATAGCCTTATCAGGGTAGGTAGGCTGGTGAGTGACAGTAATTGTGGTGTTCGGAAGATGGTAGATATCCTTGTTGAGCCGCAGTTAATGGATACAAAAACTATAATGAAATTATGTGTTAGCAATGATAATCTGGTAATTCATCGCTAGATAACTGATATCAATCATTTTCTTCGAATGTTTTTTTTCTATGTTATGTTCTTGGTTTTTGCTATTTCACTTGATGAACTACTTATTGTATTGTTGAAAATTCATTAAGAATCTTACATTAACTTTTACTGTAATAATATCTCATAGATTTGTTCCATATATAGATATAAGAGATATATTTTTTTATTTCAGCAACAGTGATCTCTATGGAATATTAGATATGTATGTATATAATAGAATTCGTCTTACTGTAAAGGTTTCTTCTCCTAATTTGTAACTTTTTTTCTAATTATTTTCTATTTTAGTTCGATATCATTATTATCGTATTATTTTATTTTTTTCTACAAACGTACACTGGATTCTTATTTTATTTTAGTGTTTTGTATCTCTTTCAGTGAACTATGTTCTTTTGAGAAATAAAGTTCTTTGATTCTAATACTAAGGCTCTCCGTCCAACACCTATGTCAGTACCTATGCACAAAATGTTAACAAATGAACCAACAACGATAGAAACCCTTAAAACAGGTACATATTACCAAATTATCAAGCACCTGGCCAAATAGAAACCATGTTTCCGATACACTATATTATCTTAATTAAACCAAACAGAAACAAATATGTTTAATAAAACAACGTTTTATCTGCAATCGTTTGACTCTAATGTTGCGCATGCGACTGTGTGGTCCGACAGGTGTGGTACTAAAGGTCACTGATATTAGCGGTCCTTTGATCCGAGTTTATCGGAAATAATCCTGGATTGATGCTATTGAATGTTGTACTTGATAGGGCTAGGAATAGAGTTCTTGCTATTCATTGAATAGGAAATTATAAAGTTTGCTGGCAGGCTTTAGACAACGAGCGAGGGTAAGTTTGTATCCCATTCTTTAAGCTATAGTCTGTCCCTGCGAACACTTATTGAAATTCATGCGGCTTGGAAGAGTTGCATTAATAGTAACTAGTCATGTGTATCGAGGGATAACTATAAAATGTTGTCTTCATTCTTATTCGCAGATATTAATATCATGTATACTTAAAAATATTCAAGATAATAGAATATTATTGCTTTTAAACCCTTACATGCGACTATTCAATACAAACTCAGAATCAATCAAACAATTTGTTCTTCGAGTCACAAACCTGCACTAAATCGATCAGAGAGACACCATCTATTACTTGCTGCGCGCGCGCCGCAATTATAACGCTAGTAATTGGATCTCGGCGTAATGGGAGACATTGTAATACAATTCTGATTGCTTTTCAACTGGTTGAAGATGCTGATCTATCCGTAGTGGGAATACTAATGCACTCTACTACTTACTAGTGCACTCTGTATTGGAACTTCTATCCTCAAAGAATATGAGAGTTCAGGTTTGCCTTCGAATGTTAAAAAGCTATTCATGACTCTCTTTAAATGGGTTTAAAGCAATTCAACATATTGAAAATAAAGTCAGACATTATGTTTTTAAGAGGAAAGGGTCGTGGGAGTGTGGGAGTCTAATGTAAACTAGAGGTTAATTAAAAAACCTTTACCACCACACCATGAAAGTAAAGCGGCTAAAAATGAAGTCATAACATTATATGATGCTTGAACACAGTGCAAAAAATTATAATGTGTTAACTAAGCGGTCAAAGATCCAAGGAATGACTGAGTGCAAGAACTTAACGGAAATACTAAATAATACATAAAATTTAATTTAACAAACCGCTATGTGCATGTCGTTTATCTTAAACAGAAAAAACACATCGCAATATATTGAACATTTGATATATATTTTTAGATAATTTCGCATGTCAGCCGTATCGCGGTGCGTGCGGTCGGAAGGACCAAAATTACATAAAACGTTATGTGATCATAAATAGTAAGATAATAATATGATGTTTTAATTAATTTGAAAATAAAAATGAAATTTATAAAGGAACTGAACTTTAATGCAATTATTGTTGAAGCAGCTATTTCTAGATAAGGAAGTGACTACCGTGGATTTAACGCTCCGTTGATGTTGAAGATAATTTCTTTATTTCATTTAAATGGATGCAAGCTTCATATCCATCATTTGAGTTTATCTATCATTAGTGCCGTTTTATCTATCCGTCTAGAGCTCAAAGTTCTCACAGTGCGCTTATGGTTATAAACACCTATCACTCTTCGTAAGCACGCTATAACTTATCGCCTATCAACTTATTACGTCTATAAATTCAATCTGCTACCATCATGATTTTCATTCCCATAACTCGCGAATCATAATTATTAATTATGGCCTGTTCAGTGTACAGTAAAGGGAATCGAAGCAGCTACCCGGTTCATCGACCGCCCCCGCCGCTGCTGATCCGCTATAGATCAACGTCGACAGTTTGGCATCTCATCGCAACACGAGCAGAGGCCGCTACTAGCCGCCGACTGCCGGCCTTCGTGTGAAACTCCATTGTACCACGTCAGTCTAGATTAGATGCGCACGTCAATGATGGTGAAACGCGGATGGTACTGCGAAGTAGTTCTGGGGACCAAATTTATACAGCAGGAACTAATAATTTAGCCCTAAAACATTTTGAGAATATCAATCGTGTTAGGACTAATACCCACGAAACGGAAGATGTGATCTTACATGCAGAGATTAAAGTTAACACGATGCGATGAAGCCAACTCAACAACCACCCAAAAAATCAAAGTCCCAAAAATAGTTCACTCCTTAACTCCGTCACGAGAAATTATCCCAGCACCATGCTGGTTTAATACGGCAAAGCACCTAATATACCGCAGCACAGCGGCCATTATCATTCTCTCTATAGATCAAAGTCGTTTAGCATCTCATCATGCCATAAACAGGGTAGCCGCTGAACTGACGGCAGTGGCTTGCGTTAATATTGAACACCTTAATATACCGCTATCGAGTGTACACTATCAGCCTATGGATACCTAAGAGTGCTAGTCCATTGTTGTGGGACGTGACGACAATTTTATAGGGGAGAGCTTGTAGGAGCTTGCTGTCGGGCGTTTTATGTAGAAAAATTAATCGTTTCTTATGCTAGAGTATCCTTCAATAGTAAAAGCGATCGTGTAAGATATAGATGACTCCGACTGTAGAGGACAATAAACTAATATGATTGTGGTATAGTCCTGTGATTCTAAGCACTTATCTCCCTTTTTTAAACAAATGTCTTGTTTTAAATGTCATTGTAACAGACACTGTATAGATCACTTTCTCTCCTACTATGGTCTTCCTTATACTATTCTATTAATTATTAAATTACTTCTAATGTTCTATATTTATTGCGAACATACATGTTATGGACTTTTGCATAATTAACTTATTTATTAACTCAGAACTTTATAATATATTTACAGTAATTCTCAACATTACTCTACCCTAAACAAAGCACATCATAACCTAAATAACGAAAATTAACAAAAATGGCGACCACTAGTTTCAGGAGCCGAGCAATCAGTGTGAAGGGCTTCAGAGGCTGTTGCCTCGTGATGGCACTTCATTACAACAAGCTCCTTAAGATATCGGCACCTACAGACGCAGTCGTTACTAGCAGCCGCCTGTCGGTGCTGGCGTGTGTCTCCATTATTGCACGTCATTTTGGCCGATATACTGTCATTATGGTGATCGCTTTGTGTCGTTCATAAATTAGGAACACAATTGCGATATGATAATTTATTAGTTGGTTTGCAGAAAAATGAATGATAAGCAATTAGATAACTGTCGCTGCTTATACAAACATTTTCATTTCGGATAATGTCTATTTTTAGGTGGATCTAAGATCAAAATTTTGAGTTTAAACAGTGTTTTGAAAATTGTTTATTCCTTATAGAACTCTTACTCGTTGTTTTAAGACTTAAACCACTTGGCGGTGACAAGTTCAGGAAGGATATGCAGCACATCGACACTATTACACACAAAAAAAGCCGTCATAACAATGGACACCTACCAAACAATGTCCGCGGTATCAGATGACGAGGTTAGCCCGACGCCGCATGTTTATGGACACAATCTAATTTATTAGACGCCGAGCGCAGATTACGGCTTGCCTCCTTGCTTACCATCGTTTTGTTGTAGCGCTGTTTTATCTGCGATCGGATTCAAGGTACAGTGTTCAAGGACCTTTTTTTGCGCGAAAGTGATTTCAGTTGCACGCGAAAGGGAAAATTGTGTGTTTTCTAGTTGTCGTCGAGTTGTAACTGGTAGGCGAAAGGGCAGTTAGTGGTTTAAGTTTAAGGAAGCTTATTGAGATTCTGCAACGCTTTTTTTCTTTTGGTGTTTGATTGGCAATCGACTCGCCCATGAATTACCTATACCAACTACCTCTAGAACTATATCTCATTTTATGTTATTTTGTAACGATGTACCTTCCGCGAATACGAATCCTCAAATATTTTGGTCGCGTTGTTCGCACCTCGTTGTCCAGGGAAGCGGTCACGCGGTCGCTCACCTATGCGTTGGACAGACCTCATCACATCTGCAACACAAACTTCCATAGTCCAGAGTTCTCTAGACGCTGTAAACCGTGACAAGTGGAGACGCCTCGCGAGAGCCTCAATAGCCAATGAAAATGAAACACCATCAACCACGACCACTCTGTCAAGAGTGAACGACTAAGAAGGAGTACCTTCAGCATCAAACCTAGTATTACAAGAACAAATTTTGTTACCAATCTTTACCGCGGACCTAAGGACCAAAACTTGCACTCCACAAATTGAATCGCAGCTATTGATCAATCCATTCCCACTAGCCCACAACCAATAACTAACTAATATAAATTCACCCTCGACCAACTAAATGACATCCAATCAAAACACAACGATAAATAACGACAACAGTAAACTGCAGTCTCAATTCAAAAGTTAATACTACAGACTTAATTTTAACCGAACAGTTAGACACGCGAACCGGTACCATGACTATCGGTGGGATTCAATAATTAATATGCTAATGTACGGCTTTACCCACCCTTGCGTATGTGAGCATTGGCCATTGTGCCAAAGAATAATATGTGCTGGATGATTGGCAAGGTGCCTCTTCCTGGCTGAAGGTATCTTGAGATCTGACTGGGCTGCGGGTTGTTCGCAAGAGATACCGTGGCCCTGGCCCACTGGGACCTCCAGCAGGAACATAGTGGGTTTTAGTCTGTAAGAGTCTGGCACGCCCAGCTGCACAATCAGCGGGAGAAGTCATTTGATAACTTCCCACAAAAAACAAGTATCTTGAGATGCAAAAGCTCTAATGCTACTGAACATGAAATACTAGTTTTCATTCTCAAATCGTGCTAAGTATGATATTTAATTAAAATTGAAGTCTTAACTCGAGGTGGAAAAAGTCTCCCTTTTGATAGTTAAGGGACTTAAGCGAAGGCAATAAAATCAGGTGTAAACTAGTTCGCTATCACGCTACTTAGCTATCATTTTTTTTTAATTGGTCTATGTTAAAGTAGGCCCCAAATGTTGAAAGATAAATACTGTATTATCAACATAATATCGAGGAATCTTGCATCTCCGCGCCGCAAACCAGATAGGCACTACAACTTCTCAATACAACAATATTATAGATCTATGCTCTGATTTGCGTGCGCAGGCGCAGAAAAACCGTCATAATTTACGAGCATGCATCTGACGTCTGACTGACAGACGATGTGTAGTGAGCCGTGCGAAATGTACACACAAACACGTACACAAAAACACACAGACGGACAAGCAGACGGTGTTTTCTAAACATTGTGCATAATTGAAAACTAATAACAGTACGGAAACACGGAAATTGGTAATGATTGGTATATATTTGTGAGATTACGATTATAAATCTGTAGCGATCCGGAAATGAATTTAAATTGTGTGCCGCGCCTTTGATTGCTTGGTTAGAAAACCAGTTGTTACTAGGTATTATTGGCTAACTGGGTTTCCACCAGCTTAATATTTCACTGATATAATACATTATTCAGGAAAAACTTTTAGTAATTAAATATCTACACTAAATTTCTAAAGGAAGGAATTTATACTTCCAAATGCCTTTTGCAATTGAAATAACCTATGTACACGCGCCAGCACATCAACCTACCTCAATCTTCCAAATTTCGTTTCGGTAGGTTAACCTGACCTGCTCGCGACTGTACCACAGTGACTAACCGTTTTTTTACCACACTGATAATGGTATAAATACACTTATAAGTACCTACTGAAGATAATGGATATTGTTACTGAACATTTTAGTTAAATCCACTTTTTCTTTCAGCATTAATATCATCATATAAGCCTGTTGCCGTCCACTGCGGTTTTTTCTTTAGTCAAAACACAAAAAAGTACGATGAATTACAGCAGTCTTGAAAGCCACTCTTTTGTTTACACACGATAGTTGACAAATAAATTGTTATAAATTGATCGCTTTCTTAGTAGTCCAGTAGTTTTGTTGATAGCTACGATTAAATAGTCAGTAGCTAGATTTTAATCTAGATACCCATTTTTCTTGTAAAACATCAGCTTTGCGTCTATTTATTATTTGGTATTGTTGCAAACGTTCACAACCAACGATTGTGTCGTCACGACTGCATTGTTTGGACATTATAATAACAAATTTCTTATTAATAATTAAAACAGCTAATTATTTATTGAACATTTAAAACTATCTCCTATACAGGTACCTATATGTTAATTACTTTACGTAATAATTAACACTGAAGAAATAATATTCACCGACAATCAGCTTATCGATTTTACTGCTTCCTATCTTAATAGATAATTATGCAGGTCCAACACCAACTTTGCCTCGTGGTTTTATTCGCTCAGAACCCACGACCCTGTCCCTATAGGCATATGCCTGTAGGTATTTTATTATTTTGCAAATAGGTTGTAATCAACACTTTTACACATTTAGACTGTTTTCCAAAATGAGATGGGGTCCGCTTTTCCTAACTGACTACCTTGAGAAGAAACGCCGAAACAAACTCAAGGGTCATAGCCTCTTTTAGAGTTCAGACTAAAAATAAATTACATACTACAGTATGGATGAGCAATGTGGGCTTATGTGTAGTAGAGGAACCAAATTAAACCTTCCTAAAAAAATTGGCTATTAATATGAACATGATTTTAAGATCCTGCATATACAGACGCCAGTACATCAACCTACACGAAACTGTCAAATTTTCCCAATCAACTGAAAATCTTTTACGGAAATTTTACAAATTGTAGTAGCTTGCTCAATCCTTCTCCGTGAGAGAGGAGGCTTGTGCCCAGCGGTGGGATGATAAAAAGGCTGTGATGAGTAACTTGATGTGCTGGCATCTGTACCTACTGTACATATATTTAATAACACAGTTAGAGACTATCGCAATTGAACAAATAAAAAAATAATATGTTTTTATAAATGTGCTTATTTCTAGGTGCTTTCTTTATGATATGCAATTAATAGATACCAAATAACGATTAAATTCAGCCATTAGTTTTTAATTACGAAGCTTGTGATTAGCTAGTAACTTCGATTGTGGTGATAAAATGGCTAACTAGACTTGTGTGTCTGTTTGTATGTATGTAAGTGGCTACTTAACAGTAATACTGGCACCTGTCAACATTTATATTCATTGTTGTTTTAGCTCGCCAGCCTTTACTACAGTAATGAAAAACTTACACCTTTTGCGATTAATATTTAAAATCTTTTAATGTTAACTTGATGAGCTGCTCATTTTGTGGTTTAAACATTAAGAGATATTAAATATTTAAACAGTGTGCTACACGCATCAATTTCTCGCTTCGTATCAACTTCCCAACCTCAAGAAACAACATCATATTTAAAGTTCAAAGCATTAAAATGTTGAAGTTAGCCATTAACAAAGTAGCCAACACTGCAATAATAAAATTTTAAAATAAAACACATCTTTAGCTCGTTTTGTTCGCTATGTAAATTGCGTTAACTGACGATATGACCTTTACACTTCCATAATTAGTAGCTGCTGTAAAATTAATGTCATTTCAGATGTCTTGATAGAACGCATTCCTCAGTTTATTTAATTATCAAAGGAATTGAGCATTCGACTCGAAGGACCAACTACGCCATACGTTGCAAAAATTATGTTTAAATTAATTAAAATGAAAAATAATAATTTGAAACTATGAAGATGGTAGATACACGGTTTTATGATACAAGTGTTTATTTTGATTTATGTTCATAAGCCATGCTAATTGCTACTGTTAATGTTATCTACGATACAGAAGTCTACAACTTGATCTTAGATAATATAGAAAGTGAAGACTAATGAAAATAATTATTGATTTTTATCAGTTTCATTGTGCGATGTTTCCTTTTGTTTTTTGATTCCAGTAATTCCCGTGGAATAAGGTAATTTAAAATTCTTAATGTTCTTAGTTTTAATTATATCTGACGAAAATATTTTTTATAGTTGTATTTTATTTCAAAACGCTCTATGAATATTGAGAAATTTAAATCATTATCAGCATTAATGATTTATCCTTCTTCAAAGGTGCTTTTGAGAGCTCTGGACATTTAACCACATTCATTATCATCACAGCCTTTTTATCGTCCCACTGCTGGGCGCAGGCCTCCTCTCCTACGGAGAAGCATTGAGCGTTAATCAATACGCTTGCTCAATGCAGGTTGGTGATTTCAGACTGTATAATCCAGGTTTCCTCGAGATGTTTTCCTTCACCTTTAATCAGTCATTGGTGTCCAAGATAAACTTAGAAAGAACGTATAACTTAGAAAAGTTATATTGGTACTTGCCTGATCTGGAATCGAACCCGCACCCTCATACTCGAAAGGCTGGTGCTTTAACCATTAAGCCACCACGACTTGTCACTTAACCACATTAATTACTAAATATAAGATAATTAAATTCTTCATTATTACTGCATAATTTGAATTTGTATTTGACATTAGCCATATAGTGATGTCACTTTCAATATCTAGTAAGCAAATCAATAGATAGAGTAATTGAAAGCCGCCGTAAGAAAAGCCGTAAGCCATCGTCAAAAGCCTAACCGTCTACAACATATAAACATATTAATAGATAAACGGAATACCTAAGATAAGAAGTTTTATCTAGCGATGTTTTCAGCTGCACCTGGTTAGACAGCAGTCTTAAGGGTCAAAGAAGTTAAGAAAAGACAGCAAAGGTACACAGAAAACATTAAGCATCGAAATTAATTTCTTCATTACTTAATAAACAGTATTTTGCTGCTTACAGGTAATTAACTTCGCAAGACGTATCTTAGTAGAAAACTCTACAATTAAATAGCAGAGCTTGCAACAAACTACGTCATTCACCACACGAACAATTTTATTCCGCAAAATTAAACCAAACAAAATACTATCAGCATTTTAGAATTCCCCGATGGACGTTATCGGCAGGCGTCAATTCGAGGGAGTCGTCATTTTGACAGTTCACGTCATAACATACCGCGGCAGAAGTCACACTGCGCACAAAACAAATATTTTATTTTGTGAATTTCCTTATCTGTTATGGAAAGTATGAAAATGATAAGACTAGGAAAATGTGAAACAGAAGTAAGTTTTTGACTAGAAGTCCATGGTTTTAAAGCTAACAAATTATGATGTAGATACTTGCAACCAATTGTAATTTGCAACCTATGATCTGTTGTCGCAGTTATAAAGTAATAAAGATCTACAAAGTCTCACCACAAAACCAAATTTCATTTTTTAAGTTTAATATTAGTTCAATGAGATGCCATTGTACAGATGCCAGCACATCAGGCTACTACAATCTGTAAAATTTCCTTAATAGATTTTCAACTTTATCGCTGAAGCATATGTGTCAAAGTTGATTGGGAAAATTTGTCAGTTTCGGGTAGCCTGATGGGCTAGCGCATGTACTTTTAACCCTTCAATACTGGTATAATTGAAAATATTGGTCCTTCTGTCCGCACTGTGTGATGAGCCCGTCAAAATGCGGCTGACGGGCGCCAGTCAAGCGCCGCTCGTTCTAAATTTATATAAAGCGATCGACAGTGACGCGATACGCGAACGTGACGACTGCGTGACGGCACCGAGTTGTGACGGTGACGACTGTATGGAACGTTCTGGAATTTGAAAACATTTTATCTGGTAATAGGTAGAGAGATTGTTTTGAGTTGGGATGGATTGCGGTTTAGATGTGCTTGAGTATTTATTTGTTTGTAGAAATTCTGAAATGTTGATTTGAACTTTCGTTGGTATTGATGATGTGTCTCAGCTGTTTTTTTTTTCACCATTTAAAATCACATCCTCAACATCTACTGAAACTCTGAACATGATTACAATAATTCTTCACAACACGTTAGTATACCCAAAAGGTGCTGTATTTAGTGACTATAGAACTACCCAGACCTAAAGTACTCAGCTTCCTTCAAAACTATAAAAAAAAAATACCAATTCTCAGCTATAAAATCGATAAGATCTTGAGACACAAATAGTCATTGATTACAACCTTTTTAAATAGTAATTAATGTTAGTATTCAACTGTAGAACTTGCTCATACGGTATCTATACATACTTATAGTATAGTATGGCACACTATAGTATGGTATATGACTGTATGCACAAGTTATGCGTGACATTAACATACAATGCTGGCTACTGGGTGACGGCTGGACTATATGGAGACCAAATACTATTGAATGTCGATAAAAAAGGTTTTGACTGGTTTTCTGACTTTGTGTAAACCTTTTTTGTCGGTCCTATGGGCTAAGGTACATCATGGTTTGGGCTTCAGTTCTGAAAGACTAATGGCCGGTTTGTGACTACTTTTGTGTTCGGCTTATAAGTTCGTTTTTAAGAGGTAAACGCGGAAAACTCACCAACCGATATGTTATGCTTGGCGAAACTGTGTCCCTATTCTGAAGCGAAAATTTGTATCCTTAAAAAACTTTGAAGATTGTTTGAACATTTTCAAAATACATTGATGGATCTAATAGGTATGACTATCATCTTATTCCGGTACACAAACCGACTTTCAAACTCAAATATATTTTCCAAACTGCCCCACACCTTTCTTCTTCAATCCACCACGTATAACCCTTCTTTTCCTTTGCCATCACCTCATACAATGTCATCAGGCCCGCCATTGATACCACATCATGGTGTAAGCAGGGTGCGGTATCCTGGGGGGAGGGGGAGAGGGGAGGCTGCGAGCCTTAAGTGAAGGCGAGCAAAACGAGGGGGCGACACAGTGTTGATGCTGATTTACGCGTCGGCCCGCGTGCTCTACTGGCCCGGCTGACCGCTGCAACACTCCGGAGTCGTGTCGCGACTACAAGTTTTTGAAAATAAATATTATTTCATTTTACTGGTGTGTTTTGTATTACGTACGTTTCTAAGAAGTGGATTGATTTAATGTCAATGATTTCACGGATAATACAACATTAGAGGATGAATGAAAACTTTTGATTAAAAAAATATATAATATATTCGACTATATTATTACAATTCTATTAGAATTTACAAGTAAATCGTTGCCTAGTTTGAACTAGGACTTACAACTTGGCTCGTGTTTGTCACATTGTTGATGTGGTATTATCATAGTAATATCTTCTTAATATAGTAATTATAAATATTTACATCATAATTATAAGGATACTCGGAATTGTAGCAATACTTGTCTATAAAATTTATGGGACATTACATTTGCAGATTCATTCCCGCATTAAATACTTCTACGAATAATTTCATATAAATGCAATAT
The DNA here is from genome assembly GCA_958496145.1 of Heliothis peltigera. Classification (NCBI taxonomy): domain Eukaryota; kingdom Metazoa; phylum Arthropoda; class Insecta; order Lepidoptera; family Noctuidae; genus Heliothis; species Heliothis peltigera. Next base: position 493,824 of record OY292326.1, on the reverse strand, counting down.
TTACATAGCTTGTATTATGTACATATTTTTTCACATGAATAAAAGTAAACGGACGTACTAAGTACAAGGGTTGCTTATTTACCAGTGTCTGCTCAGCTCAGCTCTGTTCGGTTTAAAGTTGATTTGGAAAATTTTACAGTTTCGGGTAGCTTGATTTTCTGGCGTCTTTACATTAATATATTTTTTGTTAGATAAGAAATAATTATACTGCATTGTCGACATCATAACAGGCCTATCTAGGATTAACAGCGTTTAAACTTCTAAATTGTTTAAAAAATTATAAAAGTCGAGCTGCGGTCGACTCCACATCTTCCCCTGTGCCATTATTTGAGACAGGATCGCGAGCTGCAGATAGCGCGGCGGCAGACATTTTTTGCATCTTTTTTCGTCTGTCTGTTTTTGTTTTGTGTCCACATGCGCTAATACTGAGACGATCGGCTGACTCGCCCATACAACTGGTATTTTTACCTTTTATCCTCTAATTAACAAGAAAATAACACAACAAGTTTACAGAATGTATGCTTTATTAGTATTCGTAGCGAAATCTGACACCGTTGATTATTTTCAACTGAGGCATCTGCTGCATAGCAGGTGTTTTTACCGACCATCTGTTTAGAAGCGCACTATTTTATACGTCAATATGTCATTGATGCTGACTGATAAGGCCCTTTCACAAAACGAACAACCATTCAGTTAGCCGATACAAAATTGTAAGCTAGCTTTATAAGAAAATAATGCAGAACCAAATAAAGTCGTCGAGCACAATCCAGCCTGACAAACGAATAATTCTTACGGGATTATTGAGTAAAGGAGCAACAAAGTTGAGCGCGTTAATAGCATCGAGTTGTAATTTACATAAACAATTTTATACAAACGGCTCCCTGTTGAGTGAACTAACAAATATTACTCGCTAATTATTTTGCTCAACATTACCTTTCGACACTAAGTAGACACGCCGAGTCGCGATACGGTGGTCACCTGCTCATTACGGAATTTCAGCGAGAGATGCGCGTGCGCACGCATGCCCACGTTCCAATTTTAAAATTTTAAACGCATTTCGTCGCTATCTGTCATCGGGAGCGGACGCGGCGACTGTATTGGTCCGCGGAGGGATCGATTAAATCTGCCACAGTGCGGTGGCCATTAAAATAAAGTGTCCCTTAATAGTCCCTGATAATGCTGAAATTGAAGAATTTTATTTTTATTTTCACTTACAGCTGTACGCGATAAGGAATGTGTTATCTTATGAAATATCATAATTTGCATACGTTGCTAATGTTGAAAGTAAATTAATCGTCCGCCTGCCTTATTGAGCATTAAGTATTCGGTTTCGGTTATAGAATATCGATAAATAACGTATGTACTAGTACTAGGTGTACACGTGGTGTACACGCGATATTTCAACCAACATTGTAATACAACGGCTAAGGGCTCCGCGGTATGCAATAATTGCAACAGATCTAAACGGAATTGCTATTTACTTTATTCATATTATATTACCGATGATAACCCGATGGTTTAGGATATCTTGAGGGAAGTAATTACCGTGAGTTAAGTCGAAATCAAGTTTAATAATTTCTGGGAACGTGTAAGATGTGGAATTTATCATCTGGCACATAATGGTCAAAGGTCATGTTCAATGGAACGTAAATACTCGCTCGTACTTAGCATAGTTGGCATTCAGCTTATTGACTGATATTGCTTGCTAAACATGGCTTTACATAGCTCGGACGCGAATATCAGTGCAGGTTGCGTGATCAATAAGAGGTCCAAGTTATACCTCCTTACTAATATCGTAAAGTCTGTTGGTTTGCTAAGCTGCAGAATTAAAACCCCTGCATCGATTCATAGACTTATTTTGAGATAGCAATACTAGGAGACAAGCCGGGGTTCTGTAAGTAGCCTCTTCAGTCTTAGGTAGCGTTGCTTAAATTTCTGAAAGGTCAAGTTCAGTGATCCCAATAGTTAGTACCACATATAGAAGTAGTAAAAGCCTCTCGAAGGGCGCATAATAGCCCGGTAACAGCCCAACCGGGCACAACGCGTGTAAAGCCAGTTAAACGCCACTTACTGCTGCTAATTAGAACTAACGCACCCGTTTACTGCTAAGTTTTAGCCGAATGTGCCACTAAACGTTTGAGTGGAGATATGGATGGAAATTGACTATATTTATTTTGGAGATGTACTTAGGTGTCAAGCCACGGTGGTCTAGTTATTGAAGCCTAGTCTCTTAAGGTATCAGTGTGCGTGTTCGTTTCCTACATGTCAGGTAAATTCCAATGCAACTTTTCTACGTTATGTGTACTTTCTAAGTATACCTTGAACACCAATTACTGATTAAAGATGAAGGAAAACATGGAGAAAAGCTGGACTATAAAGTCTAAAATCAACAACCCGAATTGAGCTAGCGTGGTGACTCACGATCAATGCTTTTCCGTGTGAGAGGAGGCCCATACCCGACAGTGGGACGATAAGGAGACTGACGATGATGACCATTTAACCTATGCAAAAATACCTCATAGTCAATTGCTGCTATGTCAGATTCGGGTTTGGATTTAATACCTGCCGTATTTTATTCACTTCTAACTATTGCCTGAGGAAAAACTTATAATTATGAACCCCCCAAAAACTCTTAGGGTGTAATAATCTACCATACTTGGGAATGACATTCAAACAGTATCAAGGTGAGCTGTCATTTAGCAACATTTGATATAAGAACATCACGTGAGGCAGATTCTCCACAGTATCTAGACAACAGGTTTCCATTGATCAATCAATGATCTTATGATTGACGGTATCTAGTTGAGTGATGCCCGTCGTAAGATGTGCAAAGATAACGGTAAGGTCGATGTTTTGGTGCTGATAATGTGATAAGCGGTTGCAGTCTCTATTATGTATTTTTTTTTTCTTATACATTTTTTTTTTGATAAATTTGTTCAATTGGTAATAGATAATTAGTAACCTATAACGAAAGCTGAGTATTTTTAAGTGAATATGTTAAGTTTAATAATGTTTGTAATTCCCGTGTTTCCTTGATGAAACTTATTGTCTGTAGTACTTTAATTTTGATGAAATTTGGTGAGATTGCAATAATTATTTTAATTTTCAGTTGCAAAGCTGATAACTTCAGCGTCTAACATATTTTCAGCTCGTATTTAAAAATATCTGACGTATTAGCAATTTAATTATTTTATTCTAACTTCAGTCTTGAATCATGTATAAAACGTGCCTCAATTAAAAAAATAATAATTACAATTTGAAACTATTTAATTCTTAAAATTATAGCGATCGTATTTTTATATGAATGCTTAAAATACACATAGGCATGTGTGTGTGAGTGTCGTACGTATGTATTGTGTGTAAGTTAGCACTTAAAGTAAGCTAATGATTATTAATGACGTGGTATAGGCTTAATTTACTAAATACGCAATGTTTTTATTGCCATTTTTATAGTAATTGCCTTTTTACTTGTTACCCGCTAATGTGAGCGAGCTTAAGTGTAGTGCATTAAATTCTTTGTGTAGTATATACCTATATTATATAGTAACGTATTATATTGATAGATATACGGGTTTATTTACGGAAACGGGACTTTTAAAGTATTGCACGTTTCCATTTATACTTAGATTAGTGATGAACAATGATTTTACTACTTTGTGTTGTATATTCAGTAGAATAAACAATTTTAGAGAAATAACAATATATTTTTATTCGCCACAATTTTATTTTTGTTTTCACTAACAAGAAACGTACGTAGACTAAGTTGGCGACAGATATTCATCTTCAGAAGAAGAAATCGCACTACGAATTATTTGGTTGCATTCCTTTCTTCTAACTGTCATTGAACATCCATGGCAGTCGTTACGGGTGGTCAGAAGCCAGTAAGTCTAACGCCAGTCTAACCAAGGGGTATTGGGTTGCCCGGATAACTGGGATGAGGAGGTCAGATAGGCAGTCGCTCCTTGTAAAACACTGGTACTCAGCTGAATCCGGTTAGACAGAAAGCCGACCCCAACATAATTGGGAAAAGGCTCGGGAGATGATGATTCCTTTCTTCTAAAATCAACACTTTGGAAACAAAAGGGTTTTTAAATCATTACCAGCGTGCATAAAGAATAAGAATTGTTCCAACAATTTGCTATGCTCAAACTCAGAAGTGTCATCAATACAATTAAGTATAAGTGCTTGCTATTAATCATACAAGTATATAACAACACCTTGAGTACAAGACTCAGTTTTATCAGTTTGCTTGTCCAAAATACATAAGCATAATAATACCGACTCATCATATCGCTAACATTAACAAACTTTATAGTGTCATTTAAAAGAAATAAAACTTTAATATCTTTAATTAACAATTACTGGCCAGCAAGATAAAGTTGCCAGCAACAACCTATAAATGTTGCCATGTGAAAAAACTATCGTGCAAAATATGACAGACGGTTGTACGGAACGTATGTTATAGCTGTAAGTTCATTTGGCAGCGATAACATAGAAAATTTATTAGGTCCCTTCAGTGGAGTACACAGACCGAGTAGGCTGTTGAGTAAATTATTGTAATATGACGCGGCCTTGGTAGCTTGGTACCAACTAGAATAGATGTCCTTGAGCGAGTCTGCGCCGGTCAATTAGTAGCTGGAATACTTGTGTTGCTGGGGTTAATTTTAAAAGATTTATTGATAGTCTGGATTTAAATTGCATACTCAGACTTCTAACATTAAAATTTGGTATGAAGTGAGGTTTGGAGGACTTTATTCACTATTTCTTAGACAAAAGCTAAATATTCGGTCAGTAACAAGATTTTTGGTATGAACTTTAGAAAATTACAATTTTTACGACAACTATTCTAATAAACACTGGTGCGATGACTGGAATCTCCCAAGTTCGGCTAACTCATAAAAATTGCAACGACCTCACAACTAACGTGCCGAAATACCAAACAAAAACACAGCTCATGCCAATTCATTAAAACTTTCCCACTGATGACCTCTCTCGCAGCACCTACTATTTATACCGGGATGGTAGAATTTTCTCTCAACTGGCAACACTAACGGCGCGACAACGAGCCAAAGTTAGATTGCAGGAGGCCATAACCCCGCGCCGCCACTTCAATCTCCCTATAAGACGAGAGGTGTTTGCGAGATGGCTGCTAGAATTTTTTCTTTGACGCGGATAATCTAATTTGGGTAGTAAATGTTTTTATTAATAAATAAGGCGGGGAGGAGGCGACGCCGAGTCTTGAATTTGTAAGATGAACGGGATGCTTCCTTGATTTCCAGCTTCGACTTTTAAATTGTTAAATTAATAGTTTAAAAAAATGTTTTTTTTTTTTCAAAATGCTTTGTGTTACATAAACATTTTTTTATAAAGTATGAATCTTTGTATACTAAAAGTACTTAATAGGTACAATATTATGTCACTTGTAGGTACTCTCACTTAGGTTTCGCGCTTGTGTCCATTAAACCAACGAAGTCTTAAACTTTACCACTCTATAATAACTAGGATAATCAAAATGTATGACCAAAGCACTAATGCGTATGCGCTTCAGAGCAGCAAAGATATTTGACAAAAGTCTAAAGTTTGTAATACTCGTAAATTTTTAAAATTTCTACCAAAGATAGGTGTCGAGAACCCATCAGAATATTGTGTAAAATGTTACCTATTTCATGTATACGAGTATATCTAATTATCTAGTGATCTACGAAAAGATGTTGATCCTGATTTATTGACTAGAATCAAAACTTGGTATCTTTGTAGACATGTGTGTGGACGGGTATCAGATGTATCGACTTGTTACGATCGTAGGCCTTCGAACAACGTAAGGCCTGCCTTTTAGATAAGGATGGGCGTTAAATCAGCAGGTGGGTTACTTTCAGAACAATTTCAAGGAGGATTCATATAAATTGTAAGCATTTGTGGGTAGGTCCGTGTGTTCTTTGTTTGCCGGCTCAAATATGCTGACCAAAGTGAGTCATGATTTTGAGAACGATTTCTTTGTAAATATAACTGCAGTTTTGATTTCTACGTAGTCATAGTCATATTTTTCCTTAACATAAGTAAGAACAAGAAAAAAGGTATCCTCAATTCAATTTCTTCATAAACTTATCCGTCTGTCACTTACCATCATTCGACAAAATATATAAAAAATACTACAAAATATAGACTTGTTGAGGTATTTACTTAGTAACTTATAATAATATAATTCAGGAATGCGCGATTGTTCAAAGTTACGATAGCTACGCTTTGACACTAGTAGCGCCATCTATTGGTAACGAAAGCGAACTAACAGTGTAGTAGACTAGGAAAACATTAGTTTTAAAGATAGTTCTGTCGTGTAACTAAGTTTTTAGTTCTAGATAACTTAATATTAATAATATAATGGAGATATTTTTTTTTCTACAAATTTATACTAACATCATTGGATGAAATAAACGTGAATAAAACTGAAAACGCATATAATTACTTAAAATCTAACTAATTTTCTAAATAATATGCATTTCAGCCTATTTCAAACTACAGGCAAACAATAAAAAGCCAGTATTAACTGACCGTAAATGCCTTCTCGCAAAAAAAAGGAATCACGATCATTCTTGTAGGCAAAATCTGCAAGCATATTTTTATTTATTCATGTTTAATTAAGCGAATCGTGGCTGGATGGCCATTGTCCGACTTACCTGGTCGATTTAAATCGCCGCCAACCGGTCCGGACCCGTCATCAGACTTTTATTTTCAACAATAATTTATTTACCAAAATATCACGACACGAATCATTCATCACGTAAATAATAATAATATTTAAATATCATCATCTGCAATATCCATCACTCTTCTCTGCACTTTTACACAATGTTCCTTTTTTTTTCAATTTTATCAATCTTTTTGTAAGTTTAATAATATATTAATAAAACACCATGTCCAGCCATATTTTTATCATTTTACTATCGTGATAAATAATGAAGAGGGTATACCTACAAGTCTAGATCAAGTTTTCATTCCGTTCCGATTTCATATCGCATGGCGACGTTCGGATTTCGCACGGCGCGTTCATAGCGCGCGAACATCGCGTCTGCTGCACGATGGACTCCGTCAAACACCGGGGGCGGGCCAAAGGGCCGGCCTTCGGAACACATTCGGCTAACTTCGGAGCGCACGTCTCACTCTGTAGCTCGCGAAGCGAAGTGAGCTGAGTCACAAACACAATACGTGAACGTGCTGGTGATTTATTTTGTTTTTTTGCTGTTTTAGTGATTGGTAAGTGGTTTTGTTATGTTTATTGTGTGTCTTATATGTCCATGTTCATTTTTAACAACGTGGTTTGGTTAAAAACGAAATGCAAACTCCAACAAGATTGTGTTATTGTTCATCTAGCGTCTGTACTTTTTACGAGTTTTAGACAAACTTCTCATCCGTTAAATAAGTTACCAAAACTGTAATGAAACTCAGATAAATTGGCAAATTCATGTTTAAAACTTTAAAATACCTAAAAAGTGTGTTTTCATAAGTTGAATTAAAAATAGTCAACATAACCTTAAAGAGTGTGACGTTTGCGTTTTCGCGCTCGCTCGCTAGATGGCGTTGTTGGCAGTGGGCGGCGCTTGCTAACTGCCACACTAGCTCGGGACGTATGTCATTTGCGATAATTGAAGGTTAGTTCAGTATTGTCGAAAATTTTAGATAAGCGTTGTTTATTTTATGATCACCCCCGTTCACCCCCGTTGGGTTGTAAATATGGGGTTCCGGATTGGCAGGCAAGTATTTTTAATCCCTCTATTTACTGGTTATAATATATTAGATAAGTTTCTGTTTTAATGAAATACAGTCGGCGCCATAACTTTTTTGCTTAATTTATTTTTATAATAATCATACGGCATCAAATATATTTTATATCTAGTGAATAAGTTTGATAATTATGTTTATTGTTCTTATCTTAGCTTTCTTTAAGTAATATAAGTTAATAAAAAATAATAATATACTGTAACAATGTTGACTTGAATTTATGGTTTTAGTGCATTTTGCTGAAAAAAGGAAACTTCGTGGTACATTTCACTTGTTCGTTGTCAGCTATGAGACGTCGAGAGTGCGTACAACGTTGATCCACTGCGGTCTGTAGCGTCGTCAGAGAAAAAAATCTATAAAAAAGTATATATGGCTCCTTTCTTGCTGCTTGAGTTTTCTTCGTAACAATGCCTTAATTCTGAACCCCGTTCTCTGGTTCTTTAATAAAAGTTTCGTGAAAAAGTGTGATGTCTTGCTTTATCCATCCCGTAATATGCACGTTGTCGATGTGTGAGTTCTTAATACACTTGTCAAATTCCCGCAGGTAGACTCAAATATCTTTAAACTGGTATCAAAAATACAAATTATTTTAATACTTCTTAAACAAAAAACTGTGTGCCTTGCGGACGGTCCAAGGCGTTGTTGGGGGCCGTCTCTTGACAGATTTATGGCGTGCGTGGTTGTTACTCGTACGCACTCCCCTCCCCCCTCCCGCCCGCGCCCTTCGCGACCCGCACGCCATCCCCTTCTCACGAAAATTAAATCGTTCCATATTTGAAATTCTTTTAAATCCCTCACCGATTGAAATTTTATTCTTTTTTTTCTACTTTGATATCTTTATTTATGACACCTGTGTTTTGTGGATGACTGTCCGCTAACGCAGCTTGTATAATATGTACATATACTTATAGACACAGAAGGAACAGAAACTTGATGAACTCTTTACCCTATGGTTGTTGCACAATACTTACTACTTACTGATTTTATTGGAAAACCTACCGAATATCTTTAACTGTTATTATTTTATTTAATCCGTATACACCCAGAAAGAGTTCACAAAAGCAAAAAACTAAAAGATTTACGACGACCAAACTTTCTTGTCACTACAAAAAAAAACCCGCCACTTTTTTCTAATGAAAGCAAAAACATTAAAATTTACGAGCATCTCAAACAATGATAGTAATGCATCACTCGTCATAATAGACAGATTACGTTTGTCTGTCTGTACGCGACAGATTTACGAGTAGTTGCATAATAGATAACTGTTTCTTGCATAATGGTGCACAAAAAAGCGTTGCATTCATTCACACGTTCATAGAAACGGTTCCAGTAATTATAATTTAAAATTAGAATTTCAATAACGGTTTTAAATTCGTAATTTGAATTTGAAAAACTGTCAGTATTTAAATTGGAAGAGGTTATATAGGTTAGTACCTTCTCAAAATTACCTCTCCGTTGTCATGTGTTTATCTTTACTATTCAAATAACACAAAGTACATTCAAAAGTTATTTATTAATTTAAAAGATATAAATTGTGTAAAAATATGAGAAGTATTCTGGGGGGTTTTTCCAAGTATCATTCTCTAACCTCGGTTAGTCTTGAAATTATGAATTTAAATAGACGTCAATTCGCTACAGGTCAACCGTCAATGATAAATCATTTGAATTTATTGATTCCGTTCTACGAATCTCAATCTTATTTATGTTTATCTTTTGTTGTTTATTTTCGATTTTAAATTAATATACCTAGTGGACTGACATCTCCTCGCATTTTTTAAAAAAGATACCATATTTCTAGATCTTCCACATGGATTTCAAAAATGACAAAAATTTTCCTATTAGAAGACCACTTTATTCTATGTGCCAAAAAACGGTTGGTACCTAAGAAATGCATTTTTATGCCATAGACAAATAGACGGTGAGTCAATAAAAACCTTTTAGTAATTTAATAAAACCTTTATTTTATAATTTCGTGCTTCATTCTTATTATAATAAAACGCAAACATTTATATTCTTTAATCAAAAACAATAAACCGTATAAATAAAAATGTCAAAAATCGAATAAATCAAAATGGCTGACACACCACACCATATACAGGTTGTTCGAATACAAACGTACATTTATTTAGATACATATTAAGCTAATTAATAATAAATCCAGAGTCCCGGATTACGGTGACGCGCCGGGACAAATGTTTCCGGTCGCACACGGAACGGCTTTTATTTATTTTTATTATTTTTATTTACGAAATAAAAATTTATGGTCGTCGAGACCGCCTTCCGTGAGATTTAGCGAGTGTGTCATAGACTCGGGGAGCTGAAAACTCGATCTGAATTGAATTATGTACGTTTTTAATGGTTTCGCGGTTCGTACGTCGAAAAAGGTTGTGGTAATGTATTGGCGGGATTGTATTTGTGTGATTTAAATTCATATTATCGGCAAACAAGTGGATTTTAGGTTGCTCTCGTTTTTTTTTTGTGTTGTGATTTTGTTTTCGTTGGCAGCAGGTAACGGATTTTTCCATTCAGTCAAAGACAAAATCCGTTATTTATTCAATAAGTCGCGGCAATAGTAACGTCCCAAATGTTTTGTAACATAATTATTGAAAGAACTATTCAAATTATATAAAAACATGGGAGAAACCTGATAATTAATTAATAAAATTCAGAAGCTTCAATACATATAAACATTTGTTTATATAATGTCTTTCAAAACTTTCTAATTCCATAGTAGAGCTATCGCAAGATGTTCACTGTTGAGAAGGCCATGGTCTATCAACCAGTTTCTTCATGTTTATGAGTTAGTCCACCTCCTTCAACAACCAGCTGGCTTCATATTAAATTGAGATAAGAAGATAACCATAAATATACTTATTCGATTAAGTAGTCAACTACCTGCACAATAAAATTGTTTTAGGACAATAGCAAAGATTTTGCAAAGAAAACTAAGTTAAACTAAACTAAAAGGAAATAAGCCCAATAACTTCATCACTTATAGGTATAACCATTTCTAAAGATTTACTTACTATCCGATCACTTTACAAATATAGTTCATTTTACCTTCTTTGCCCTCGTAATATAGTCAGAGAACCATTGGTAAATACTTGGAACTATCAGCTTGTTGAACAGAGAAAGAAACAGTATCTACGTCAATTTATCTGCAGCCGTACACTAGGCTGACAAACGCACACGCAAACAATAACTTGTAATACAAGGCTGCGTACAAATTTAGTTATACACCCACTCCGGTCCGACACGATTATTTATAATAAAACCCTTTTTTATACGATTTTGTTTCCGATTCAACATAAATAAGATATGTTATTTAAAGTCAATATATCACTTGACAGGTGGTAGGCAGCCATTTTTATTTTAACATACTAATTACTACTCACCAACTCAAAGAATAAGGGTGTTATTCCCTTGACAGGCGTATGTACTCGAGACGGGCAGACGTTTCATAAGATTTATACATATATCAAAGTAAGGCTTTGTGTGAATGTAGTGAGAGATTTTAATCAAAGTCTGAATGCAACGGCAATGAGGGGCCCGGTTCGATTCCCGGCTCGTACAGGACGGTTGATGCGATTAATTGAGTTTAAACGATTAATTAACGATTCCTTCATACAGATATGTATCAGTTTCATGAATACGAGACGTATTTTTGAGTGAAAATTAAAATGTTCGAATGTATTTGTTAGTCGAAATGTAATACTTTTACGAATGGCTTCCGACGTGTTCACTGTAATGAATAAATCTTTTCTTTAATTTATTTTATGTTCGGTGTCCATTATTATTCATTGGGTAATCCTTTGAGCAAAGTGGTCAATATAAATATCGATAAACAATTCGAACATTGTCCTTGTCACACTGATGACGTCAGACGGGGGACATGTTGAAATAATAATCAGATGAAATGAACCACCCTGTACATAAAACAGTGCCACTAATCATGGGATATCGTCCAGATAATAGTACCAGGAACAACATTACCGCAGTAATGATGTTGTAATTCATTGTAATAATTGTAATATAGTGTCAGCCCGCCAAACGGACTTATTGAACGCAATGATCGACATTAAACATCGGTCAGGAGAGCACAACATTTATTTATTTTGGCATTAAAAAAAAACAAATATATATGATACGTTTGTAACATGTCCTTATAATCTAGTTTTCTTTAAATTATGAATTAACCACTTGTTTAACATTACGCCAGATGAAATAGAAGGTTATCGACACGCAAAGCAAAAGATCTTTCGTAACACTTGTAATATTTATGCGGAAACTGAACCCAGTCGGTACAATCTTGTAATCATAAAATAACCGCCTTGTTCGAACCTAATGTGACCACTAGCGCCATCTAGTAGGGCAATAAAAAACCTACTGCATCGTTAGTTACTAGAGTTGCGCTAATACTTAACTCTTGTGAACTCGGGTGAAGGAGTCGAGTGTGTATTTGTGGTCGGAATTTGATGAGTTTGTGCAGATTTTTGTTTTTGGACAATGTTGGGTTCCGTTTGGGCAGCGAGTGAGGCGTTGCGTCGGCGGCTGACGCGGCGGCGAGCGCTAATCGATGCGCGCCACTGCGCTGTCTTCCGACGGCGGCCATTACGCACCTTTATGGCCACCCAGCCCCCGTCCCCCGCGCCGCTCTAAGGCGGCACATGACGAATCAATATGCCGCCAACCGACTCAACACTTATTTATTTGACACGATTTATTAGCCGAATGCCTGTAAACTTTTATGCGCCCCTCTGTTCTCATCCCCTCACCCCGGGCCGCGAGGGATGCTTTATGATGGACACAGCAGTGATAAAATTCTATGTTTCGGCTGCCGTCTACTTTTATTGGGAATCGGAACAGATGTCTGGATGAGACTAGAGGGAGCGGAATTACTATTCGAACGCCGAATAGTAAACGTGCCTCTATGTTGCTTTTAAAGAGGCACCATCCCGGGCAATAACAATTTCTTTTAACAATTTCGCTTCATTAATTACCATTTTATTCTGCCGGGCGGTGCAATTAACATTAGTTACTTTTTTACCGTCGCAAGCGCTCAGCGACCACGGTGTAAAGACAAAATGTCGGCAGGAAATGTGTAATTTTTTCACAAATATTGCGGAAGGAAGACGCTGGCTTCCTCTGGCCTGTTTAGATGGTTTTTATGCTAATCGTGGAGATTTGCTGGGTTTTCTTTTAGCGCGACAATTATTCACGGTGTGCGGTCGCGGTTCGCCCTTTAAGAAATTAGCGCTAGGGAGACCATGAAGCCGCGCGAACCGTCCCCCCCACTCACTATTAGTATGCTTAATCGACGAAATGCTTATCCGGAACAAAGTACTCGTATACACTTTGTCTGTATTTGACAAATTTTATTTGGTTCAACGAATTTTGATGGACATCGTCAACAATCCATCTAACTAATGAAATGTTTTGCTAACTGCGATCAAAATGAAGCCTTATGAACTACTGTTATGAACACACAATAAAAAATTCCAAGACATGCAAGCACTTGTAAACTACATAATAAGCGACGAAGCGACATAAATCATGAATAATAACGAGTAAACAAGTGGAAAATTACACATACCACGTCACCGACCCTTCCGAGCGTTACATAAGAACTCCTGGTAATACCATATTAAACCTATTCACAAACGCACAAACATTGCAATGCTGGCAACATTTGCTCACGCGGCTCTTATTTTTTATGTCCCCTACGAATACTAAGCATGGTCGCCGTAAGTTTTAATGTACGATATACATGCATAACTGTGCTGTAAACCGTAGGTAAGGACAAAGCTAACGACTTAACACCAATAAATTAATTTGCCAATAAACACGAGCGGCCCGCTGCCTCCTCAAACGGAAACGTGTACTTTAATTAAAAATGACCATCCCCTAATGACCTTTGGTATTAGATAAAAAATTATCCATGCAAATGTAGCTGAGAAATTATTTTATGTTTGTTTGTTGCGTGACATTTAATCGAACTCTTGCTTCTTTGAAGTAGAAAACACGACTCAGGATTTTTTCGCCATCGCAAATTAATGAAGATTCGTATAAAGCATTGGTCGTTCGACACAGTCCGTCATATGGTAAGTATGTAATTATTTACACCGCATCGCGCTTGTATCGTGTCCAAACTCAATATTTCACTTAATGGCACTTATAAACGAGGCGATTACTATTGGGGAACTAAATGAATCGATTTATATCGATTACATTTAACAGCAATTAATACAATAGTCGATTATAAATATCGTGCGTATTTACTAATTAGTTCCAAATTTCGAATTGTATACAGATAAAAGGAATTATTTTTTTAAATTGCAATGTGTTTTTTTTTGGTAAGTGTCAAGAATTTTATAAGCGCAAGGTGCTTTTAAATACCGAATGCTTTCGTCCAAATCGTCACCGTCCCTTTCAAATAATGTCGAAAATATAAGAACTTGAAGTATTTTATAGAGCCGTCGACCTACATACTGTTCCATTCTGCCAATGACGATGCCAAATGTATTTGATGAAACGTTCTAAACGAACGAACAGGCGGGCGTTTTGAGTGTAGACCTTTGTACAAGCTGGTGTTATGAAGGCTCGTGTCGTGTGCATGTAAATGTAAAACAATTTCATCTACCCGCTTGTGAACGACGGACGGGAGAACCCGTGAGCCGTTCCGATTCACACGTCGACATTGTAACTCCACCCGCTCCGTTCCATACTCGAATGCATAACAGACAAACAGGCTAATCCCGGCGTTATCGTAAATTGTCAGTTTATGACGTGCGGAACGGCCGCGGGGAGAGGGGGGCGCGGGCCGAGGGGAAGAGTTTTCTAATTTCGCCCCCTGCGCCCGTTTTGATGCGCTAATTCGTGTAAGCAGTTTCTGAACGTGCTTGTTTCGAGTTCACTTCAATTTGCCAACATTGGGCGTGCAGGGCGGCCGCTCTTGCCGCCCACACTTAAGGTCGCTATTGCAAGGACCCCGCGCCAGCATTACTTTGCAAGGTTATCGTCGGCTTTTACATAGAGTTGCGCAATTTACATACATTTGTTTGTTCGGTTTTTAAATTGGGGAATTAACTGTGTTAATCGCGATGTTGTTTTGCTAAAGGCCCCCCTTAGCAAGTTTCAAAGTTATGTTACCTATACGCATAATGTTATTTATTTATCGAATTCCATAAAAGACGGACGGACAGTCTGTTAATATTACATTACAACAGAACATATCAAAGCGCGGCGCGCGATGGGATCTCGACCTGCGCGGGCGCATCAGCAATTAATACTCTTCATTTAATCGATTCCTTCAATTATTCCACCTTGATATATGTTAATCCTTTTCGGTCTCGGCCTCCCCGGGATATTGTTGGCTATAATTACGTGGGAGGCGACCTCTATTGACAAGTATTGATGTTTTTAATCTGATGTTAGGATAAGACGTTAGTATGCGTTCGTCCGTCCGTCCGTCCGTTGATTTGTGGCCGGCCGGCTCATTGCCTCGTAATTATTGGATTTCGGCGCGATATTTATTGGCATTTCTTCTCACAGTCGCCTTGATTTATCATTGGCCTGTCACACGGGAGAGAATTATTGCGATGCGTGCCCGTCCGGGAGAGCGTTCCATAATCGAAGTGTTTTTTTTTTCGTTTATTAACGCTGAATCCCCGAAGGTACATCCAATACGTCATATTTCAATACGTTACGCGTTAGGACACATGATCACCTCCATTAAGGCGCGTCTTCTCCCGACGGATTAGCGCCGTCAGTGCGGCTCGAGTAATGAGATGGCGAAAAATATTGGAAATAACACGCGACAATAATAAACGTATAATAGGGGAACGCTCGGCACGCAGCTGCGGCCCTCCGACGCTAGGGGCGCTGCCAGCGCGTATCGCTCATCGATGATTAAAATCGAGTTAAATCGATTAATTTATTTAGCCGATTAGTTTTATTCGATAATAATATTTTTATCGACGCTGAAAAATGAATTGTGGGTGTTTATTCTAGTTTTATAACTTTATAATGATTTGAAGACTAGTTTGACGTAGCTTCTTAGACTAAAATTAAATTATAAAAGTGGCCAGTGATTTACGACTCAATAATCTTATTATATATCTTATTCAGTACCTTTAACTTATGTAATGGCTTATTAATTGGTAACATGAGCTTGACTAAACACCATTTTGATTTTGTTGAAGTTTACTTTTAAATATTATAACATTTCATAGAGAATTTAATACAATAATTTACTCCAAGTTCAATCCGACCACTCACGATATAATATGTAGATTGTCTACCTACTTTCTTGTTTGTGTAAAACATAAAAATGTGATACAATTCCCTAGCAGGAAAATAAATTAAATGAATATTGTACTAAATGTGATTTTATTTCACATCCATCGATATCCAATCTCGCGCCTATCTCTACTTAGCTGCTTATTTCAAACTACTAACGCCATCTAGTGTCAATAGTTCGAAACAATTTATTTCCATGACCGTAAAAACATTTAATTCTTCATGAACCAAAACCGTACGAAAAGTAATCCTCATTAAAATGTATAAGAAATAATAACACGTCTTTCAGGCGACTTAATTGACTATAAAGTAGCTTGCATTTTCCCGCGCAAGCAATGGCGTTCGCGCCAAAATGATGGATTAACGTCACACGAGTATTTTCTTTTTAAAAACGCAAACAAGAGCTCGCCGGCAAAATTGCATCCAGCTAATATTCCCTTGCCAATCATGTTCCTCAGTCAATTTTCAATTTTCCCGTTAATAAGCACGTCAACTCCCGTCTACAACAATATCAGCACGTTTTTATTGAGCTTCGAGACATAACGCTCTAAAGAATTATATTATGCAACGATCCAATTTTCATTTATATAGAAAATTTATTATTTGTTAATTAGGCCTAATTAGGTGTCTAAGTTATCTGGGAGATAATTGGGGATCATTTTGATTAGCTTAGCGGTGAAGTCCGTGGAGTTGATAAAAGTTGCCTAATAATTACATAATAATGATAACAAAATATTACTTTCTTAAGATTTAACAAAAACACTAGAAACATTATGTTATGTAAATATTTAGAGTTTGAGTTTGAAATGAATGCGCTAACAATATTATTATACCAATCATCTGTCTAAAAATATATAAAAAAGGATTATTATTTAAAAATCAGTTCAACACTCATTACAAACTCGTTATCATCAATTAATTACCTACACAAGAAACTAAAGATTTATATAACATAACTAATAGTATTGAAAATCTTACTGACATTAACCGAACCGGTATTTCGACATAGTTTTCAAGAGCAGAGTGGCGCAGTGGAAGCGTGCTGGGCCCATAACCCAGAGGTCCGTGGATCGAAACCACGCTCTGCTAGAAACACTTTTTGTGTTTCTTATTTTTTCCTATTTTATTATTTTTACGTTTTTAGTACTATCTTATAGCAGATTATAGATCAGGGCATTAATAATACATTATTTACCTGCCTGCCATGAAGTTACGTCACGCGTGTGACTTCTTATTTAAGTACTTCATCATTTCAAACCTAGCATTTAAAAATATAAGACATTGCATTTACTGCACTTCGTTTCCTATAGAACTTCTGTAATAACATGTCACTTTAACAACTTCAGACTTCTAAATTCAGCAGTAGGGTGATAACTAACATTTAACTAAAAAGACGAGTTTTTTCGAATATTTTTTATTCGAATTTTATTACTTCTAAAAGACTGTAAATCCAAACATAAGAAACTCATAGACGGATCAAGTCCATTAGCCGACCGTCACAGGAGATTTATGTTTAATTGAAATCGTCGAGTTTATTGTGGTGCCATGATTTATTCCATTTATTCGAAGCGGACCGATAGCGGTGCACTTTCAATTGCCATCGCTCACGGCTACAGACTCAATAACAATAGACATTGTTTGATTACGTGTAAAACTTGTACTTATGTTTGTTTTTGTTGGTTTTAAACGGTGTGTTGTGTGCTGATGGCTCAATTACGTGGGCGATGGCTTTACTTTTGTCAATGGAATTTTATTTACAGACGCCAGCACATCAAGGTACTACTGCTACACAATCTGGCAAATTTATTTAATAAACTTTCAACTTTCTCGATAAATCTCGGATATGGTTCAAAGTTGATTGGGATTTTTTTTCAGTTTCAAGTAGCTTGATGTGCTGACATCGGTACGTTCAATTTGTTAAATGACTGTATACCTACATAGAACTTTTGGAAAAAAAGTATTTTTTGTCTATGGTAATGCTGATAAGAAACAAAAAAGCTATGACGTCACGATAGTAGAAAAACCAAATTCATAGTACATACCTCACCTGATCTAGCTGTATGAGCTAAGAGGCTTACAATTACAGGTTCGCTAATAGCACCGGCGTATCGCGTGTCCGCGATATTGAGTATTAATTCCCTTCAGACGGAATGCGTATCATAATTCATTCGTTTATTTGGCATTTTAATTCATACATCTACACAGATATTGATGTCGTGTGCGACTGTAATTCAATCTTTGTGTTTCGCAACCAACAGTCCCTTGATAATCTCATACTAAAAGCAATAATTTATTCAGTACCAAGTTATACGCACCGCGTATCTATATATTGACATCTCTTTATTACTCCTACATGAATAATATTATTATTATGAATCCTTACACGCGCAAACAGAAAAACACAACATCTGCCCCGCAATACACGCGCTTAACACAACACGATAACGTCTAAAATAAACAAAACCTAACTGTAGGTCAAGTCAAGAATAAACGAACGCATACATTTCCACAAATCCGTGTCAAGAATCGAAGTGAGGTTTAAAAAAAGGAGCTATCCTACTGACACGAAGCTTTAATAAATAATTCCTTTTCACATCTTATTATTTATTGGACGCCACGCAAGCCAGCCTCCGACGGGACTATAACGATGACGAATACGAGATACGTTTGTAAAAAACCCTTTTGAGTCTTGACGCGTGATATATTCCTGCGCACGAGTGTTATAAAGAACGCGGCGGGGTGCGCGCGCGCCGAGCGCTGATTGGCCCGCGTAATGACTCCATGCGCGGACGTTCCGTTTTCGAAGTACGACTGTGACGTAGACTAATGACTGCTGTATGGTAAACCAATGACGGATAGGCACCTCTGAACCTATTGTGTATGTGGTATATAGGAGCTGCGCCGGCGTTGAAATATTACGTCGATTTGCCAGTTCTGCGCACAACGCCTAGCTCAAGACTAATTCTAGGTCATCATTTATAGCAAAAAGGTTGCAAGTCTGTTTGATGATAGCTATGTTGCTGAGCTCCATGATTTTATATATAAACTAAACCTTGTACTCGTACCATATAAAAGGCCTACAAAAAACTTCGCTCAGCATTTATCAATTGGCGTGACAGATAACATTTTGTGAAATCAATTTACCGGTCAATCCGCTTTGAATCCGCAAAAAATCGCTGCCGGCCAACTAATAAAAGAAGATTATCCACTTTATCTTATCTTACATTACTGCAATTCGATATTGTAATACGATAACATACCGGTCTTATTATACCTTGCAAAGATAGTGTGTAAGTCAACAAATGATATCAATAACGACCCTTCTGCACCAGGTACCACATTCAGGCACTTTCAAAGCATTATATCCGAAAATAGACAATCAGCCTAGTTCCAAATCGCGTATAAATCAGCAGTGCTTGAAACTGACTATCAAAAGCGAACCCTTTACCTCAAGACTACAAGACTCCCAAACTCTAAGGACCCACAATCATAATCAATCTTGTCCCTCACCTCAGTCCAGTTAAAAACACGTGTGTCATCGTTAGATTGGTACTAATGAATCTATCAATCCCACGGGAGGCATACATTGTCCAGCCGGAGGCCGACGTGTGGCCAACTTACCGACAAGATTGATTAGTTCGGAAATTTGCTTGTATTTTAATTGATTAAGTAGACAAGTTGGTCCCCGTGTGATTGTATATTTTCGTTGATAGCTGTTGATAATTATTTTTAAATGTTACTAGCGGCCCGGTACGTGCTTCGCTACGTATAAAGTGAAATAAAATAAACAAATCGGAACATCAAATTCATTTATTTAATCAAAAAAATATTTTATTTAAAATCGAAATCAATTGCTAGCTATTTACAACACACTTAATCCAAAACATTTGGATAAACAATATTTTTTGTTTTTCCATTTTGAGCATAAATAAACAAACGGCTGGGGGTACCGACTCTGGAACAGGCAACATATAACTGGCCATGTGAAAAACAATGTTCCTCCAAATTCACACCACAAACGTGAAGTGTTTGACCTTGGGCCTTGTTGATGGACATCGCAAATGATAAACGCACAGGATATTGTAAACGTTTGAACTCAAAAGGCATATCAGTTGGAATCATAGGTATACGCGGTATCAAAACAACTTCTCCTTTTGATTTACCAGTTAAGATCGTAGCTTCAATCAAATTTGGCAATAACTTTTTCACTGCCAATCTGGTTCCGTTACACAGTTTTGGTGGATTAATATTTCGCAATAATATAATCGAAGAACCAACTTTCAGATTCAAGCAATGCGGTGGCATACCAGATTTATATTTCGTGACTACGCCTGGCAGTTTCGCTTGAATTTGAAAATTAATTGCATTGACATGAATGTTTTTCGGTGCTAAAATGGCGCGTTCTGTCAACCAATCATGATTTCTGTAATTCTGAACAATATTCGGAAAAACACATTCAATCAATTCATCTATCGATTGCGCAATTGTACAAAAATTGTTCGGTACAGCGATCAATCCGTTGGTTCTGTCGATTTGTATTTTGCCGTCACCAATTTCTAACAATTGTTTTGAGAACTCATGGGCAGCTGGATCATTTTGTAGGTGAACACGCATATTAATGTTTAGTGTCAATTTTTGTAGATATCTCCAAAGAACTGATGACTTCAAGCAGGCATTTATTTCATCAGCAGGAGTTGATCGAGGAATGACAGGCAATGTTTGACGAAAATCCCCTGAAAGTAATATCAATGCACCACCAAAAAGCTGTTGATTACCACGTAAATCTTGCATTGTTCGATTGAATGCTTCTAGTGATTTTTTATTCGCCATTGTACACTCATCCCATAAAATAATTGACGTTAATCGCAGAACTTTTGCCATAGCAGAATTTCTCGATATACTGCAAGTTGGAGTTTCAATCACCTGTACATTCAATGGCAATTTTAATGCAGAGTGTGCGGTCCGACCACGGCAACTTAGAAAAGTATACATAAATTCAGGACTCACCGTTTGTATGAATGCACTGCAAATGCAATTATGTGAAAAGAAATTTATCGCTGATAATATGATTTAATCAAACCACGTCCAAAATGAATTGACGGCATGAATGACATAACAACGTGCTTGTCCTGTCAACAAAACTTCAAAAAAGTTTCTGTGAAAAAAGTTTCTATTGAATTCATTTATTACAAAAAATGTGACAAATGAGGAACCGCTCGACCGATTTTGTGCAAACTTCACATAAACCATCTACTAAATATGCCGACCAAATCCTAAGCATTTGGTTTGGATAAGTGAGCCCGTTCTTGAGTTATGGAATTACAACGAAAAGTGGCATTGATTTTTATATATATAGATTTAAGACTCATATTCTTATATTATGATTGATGTAGGGAGTTCAAGAAGCTTCTGCCTTAGTAAGAAACTCACGGTTCAATATATCATAGGGTTAACCAACGCTTGATGCGATTGGTCCATGGATGGATCTTGGACATAACAAGTTCCTCCGTGCTTCGGAAGGCATGTTAAATTTGTGAATCCTGGCTGTCGTTTTAAGATTTTTAACAGTCATTACGTCTGACAACCAGTCTTGCTATCGATTTGCCCAGGTATCTGGTTTGAAGAGTGGGATAGGAGGAAGGTAGTCACTCCATGTAAAACACTGGTACTCGGGTGCATCCGGTTACACTGTAAGCTACTACAATATAGTTGGTGAAAGATAAGCCTGATGATTTTAATCTACTTGTAGTTAATTCTTTCCTCCTTGATTTCTTACACTTTTGGATTCGTCATCATTATCTTCAGTTGCGAATAGTTCAAATATTGGATCAACTATTCTTATTTAAATTATTATACAAATGAAATTCTTAAATTAAAGGCAAAATGAATATAAATCTACTGATAGTCTTATTGTCTCATTCCTCATTTTCCTAGAAAGTCCATGTTCTTCATATAAATCGCTTGCATGAAGTGAAAATGCAACTAAACTCCTTGAGCGAGGCATCGCCATCCATCTACATATAGGAACATTAGTCAAAGAGTCAGCAACAAGTGCCTTGACCTACTTGCGAGACGTCTTAGCACAGGACCCGGATTTACTGCCCGCACTATGCATTTAGTGTTTATTTTTAAACGACTTCTAGACAGAAAAATATACCTAAGTTTTATTTTTAGTCGGGTGTCTTTTTTCAAAGAAAGCTGGTGCCTACCTGTTTTGTCATATTGTGGCTCTTCTAAAACACATAATATTTGTCCGAAATCTACATTGAACTTTAGCTCACCCCTGCGCTACAAATGAGGCAGATAAATAATATAATTAATTGTAATTGAATGAATTATCTAATTGCAAAACTGAGTTCCAATCCTCTTACGTGTTCTGCCAATACCATTTTTCTTCTTTATTCTGTAACGTACGTTTTTAAGTACATAACATAAAACAAGACAAACCAGATCACAATGGCACTAGATTAATGATTGTAAATATTCAGACTTATTTAAATGTATTTTATTAACTGCCGACACGAAAGTGTAAAATTTTCCCAATCAATTATGAACTATATGCTTGAGTGATAAAGTTGATAATTAATAAAGGAAATTTGAAAACACAAAACATATTCTACATTTAAAAAAAACTTCTTAAATAATAATTTTCTACCAAAGAAGGTCGCAATTTCTTGTATGTCACATTATAGTCGAAGAGTCCATAACAACTCTCGTTACCTTGACCCAGTTTACCGTGTAGTCCCACTGCACTACTGTCCAAAATCCAAGGGACGTTTGAGCAACATTTCGTGGAAGCTCACTCTGTTTAGACAAATAATGCGAATGCTTAATTGAGCTTGTACAAAGGAGCTTTGTAGGGAAAAAGTATCTTTTGTATCACCAATTAATAAATGTTTTTGATTTCATAAAAAAGCTGTCGTTGAATTCCATCTAATCATGACTTAGTTATCAACTTCTTAATATATTTATACTGGCTGATGTTTGCGATTTCAACTTCGCTCCGTGATGTCGCACTCAGATATGAATAAATATGTCATTCTGATACTTATGCAATATTTCTGTAAAAATCATCAAAAACCGTTCTGTAGCTTTTTCAGAAAACTTCAAGATCCTTGCAGAAATCTGAAAATTGAAAACCATCGACTTACTGAATGCATTAATTGCACTTCTCTCATTACCTGAACAAATAAAACGTTTTTACTACATTCGTATTTAACAGCAACCATCTTGGCACATGCTTAGCCTTATTAGCTACACGTCCGACCACTGCGGAAACTAAAATTATAATAAGCAATTATCAGCAAACCTTCAATACAAGGTGCACTTGCGAGCGAACGTAATTTTTTCAAACTACCCGCATAAATCAAAGGGCCCGCCCCCCTCTAATGGGAATTATAATTGATTCCCTCCCAACCTAGGTAGTTTTTGTGATCGTAATGCAGGATTTAAATTTGTTTGTCGGTGTATCTTTGTACAAATATTGAAGTGTAATCTATGGGAGCTAATTAAATCGCATTGTTGCTTGATTCATTGGGTTTGATCAGGCGAACTGTTTCTACTAGGTCTATTAAATATCTGAAGAAACTTATTCACTTGGACGAAGAATGGAAATTAATTACAACATTAACTGACTTTCGTGTATCGGTGTGAGCGAGTCTTATATTCAAGTATACAGAAAGGGATGCACGTTTTACATTGCAGTTATGTTCAAAAACTCATCTAGATACTCCTCTCAAAGGAAACTGTCCCTCATCTGCTAATCAGATAATCTGTACAGTCATATATTACATATATGGCGAGAACCGACCAAATTCGCGAACAATAAAATATGTATGCATCAGCACCGTGCTGACAGCACGAGTTCACTAATAGCACGTGTTCGCGGACAAAGGTTGCTTTTAAGTATTGTTGGCCCTTAAATTATAACTTTTTCTAGAGCAAGTAAACTAGAAGAAACATTTGTTTCGTACACTGTGCATCACAGTGCCGCACAACGGTGGAATCTTACCTTGACGTTGCACCTGTGTTTTGGGCTTTCAAGAATCAAGTTTGACTATGTTATGAATGGTCACCGTCACCGGTCAGCTGTATATTGACCCGAACAGAATGACATACGTTTTGAGGCTCATAATTTTGAAGGGCTGTTTCATAGGGCAAAAGTTGTACCCACATATCGGTACATGGTACAAGTTACAGGTACAGGTACCAGGCGATAAGCATGCTTTGCAAAAGTTGAATAAGGTAACACCAAATAAAAAAAAAGATGACGTACCTATAACAAAAGTAAAATACTGATCGAGGATGTACCGAGGAGATGTGAAGATCAAGACCTTTGACGAACTTCAACAAGGATTCAAGACAATGTCGTTCAATCGTTCTAATTCTGCATTCAAAACTTAATTCATACTTGATAAAAACGTTCGAAGTTCAAATCTAATAGAATAAAGTGAAAATGGCGTGCAATTCCAGCCAGTGACATGATATCACAATTAGCTCGAAATTCAAAACAATGGCAGCGCGTTCCCTAACCGGTGACGTCATGTCACAATTAGTCCCAAATTCAAAAGGTGTTGAAAAACCGTATCGTTTGTATTGCACGTGTAAGGTGGCTGCGGGGGGGTGCAGCGGGCCGAGGGATGGCGGGGGGAGGGGTGCGGGCGCACCTCGATCGATGGCGACGTCGTTATTCGGGCGACAGCCTTTGACGACGTCGCGGATGCGTTCCGCTTGCGACCGCCTTTAATTTCTTCATTTGTATGCTGATTTGTGATTGAGGGAATTCGGTTGTTGGGGTAGTAGCTAGACCTGGCACGGTTTCAAAGTTCTTACTTTTGTTGAAAACCGATTTTATTCGAAGAATTTTAACGTGTGATTGGGTAATTATAGCGTATAAATAATTTCGATACTTCACCATCACGCCCCTTCTTAATACTTACACTGACCCTTCCCCTATGGTTTGGTCCTCGAAGCGTAAGATTTTCGCAAAGTGTATGTGAATTCGTTTACACGCATGCACTGTAACTAACATTGGTTGTTCTCTCCCTAATATTTATTGGTGTTCTGTATGTAAGCTCCGTCTATGCTGATGATGATCATGATGATGATGAACGGATCCTCTCATAACCATGCCAGTGTCAGGAATTATTGAAGATAGTGGTGACAGTTGTAGAATGACAAGTAGAAACAGCTTCGTCTTTAGTAACTGAAAATAACATACAAAACATGGTTTTGACCGGTTTTGGAATAACTTATGTTCTTTCTTATTTTTAGCTTACTTAATACTCAGCAGATACAACACTAATTTTGTTTATATTATGAGAGAATGGTCACCATATACTAGATTTCGCTCTGAAAATTACCTCCCAAACCCGAGTCCCAAGTGGAACCCACCCGGGCTAGGTCCACGCCTCCGCGGACGCGTGACTGACGGACGTCCGCACACAAGCGCAGCTCACTCACACACTCACACGCCTCTGTATACACAGGACGGTTTGACACTTGACAGATGTGTGCCCAGAGTGATGGGTGGTGCGCGCCGCGAAAAATACGAGGGAATCCTTGAATATGGAATACTGAGCGACTTTTATTTATGCGCCTATTTGTGATTGGCAGTCCCAATTGATTCTTGAGTTCAGAAAGATCAATCAATGCTTTTTTTTAGTTATTTCGCAGCGTTCATAATGCTTGTATTTTAATTTAATAAACAAACTTACCTGACACAAATGAAAGGTTAGAAATAGTTTCAGTAAAGATGAATAAATTGTCATTGCCACATTGTGTAACAAGAATCACGA
The DNA here is from genome assembly GCA_958496145.1 of Heliothis peltigera. Taxonomy (NCBI): domain Eukaryota; kingdom Metazoa; phylum Arthropoda; class Insecta; order Lepidoptera; family Noctuidae; genus Heliothis; species Heliothis peltigera. The sequence continues at coordinate 467,953 of OY292326.1, read as the reverse complement.
GAACCAATATGAACGACAATTTCTACGAAATTCAAAAAAGGCAAATTGCAGAATTCGAAAAAGGGCAATTCTGAAATCCGTGGTTAGTCACAATTCCCAAATAGTGGTAGTCGTGAAGGGCCGTTTACTCGCCAGTTATCTGTCAGCAGTGACTAGCTCGTACGGTGATCCTTTGTAAGTGACACCTCAGTCCGCTGCGCTATGGTTTGTCCAGTCAGTTGCCGCCACGACGAGTTTATGTTTTTGCGACGTTGTCGTGTGAAATGTTTTGTCACATTTTCGCCTAGTTATTGTATTTTAGTTTTGTTTGCTTAGTACGTTTATAAGTCCTTTCATTGAGAGGTTCACTATTAAATATTAGTAATGTATCGTCATTAACACTGATGTGTTTTACGATTTCTCAAATTGAAGATTTCTTGGCTACATAATATGCAAAAACTGTTATATGCTAGTCAAATGTATCTTGCATATTCGTTTATTTTCTAACCTAACCACAGCACCAATTTGCATAACCAGCCCATTACTACAGTCCATCAAATCACACTCCACCTCTATTTTAAAATCGAACAAATCAATAAACAAATCCGTTGAGCGACTCCAATAATTAAAAAGTTCCCCGAACAGTGTAATGACTGCAGTGACGTTAACGACATGGCTGACAGCGGGGCCATTTGTCAGCCGTCACGTGTCAGCTGTTTGTCAGCCACAATGGTGTCAGGCGGTGCGCAGCCGATTGACGCGTGTCACTCATAGCCCCAACCAACAGTAGTCGAATGGAATACGACTATAGTTCTGTTCGGGTGTTCCAAATGTTATTGGGCCTGGCAGCTAAGGTGTCTAGAGCCATAAAAAATACACTAAAATGGGCGGGATTTGGGTTTGAATGATAAAGAAGATGGCGGAGTATGTGCCACACGACTGCTTATTCAGAGCTCTCTCGACATTTTCGGATGGACCACCAATATACACTTGACTGCTGGTAACTTATTTACGTATGTATGTACTGAACTAATTTAACTCCGGCATTCAAGACATTGTTTTGACCTTATTATCAATTAATTAGGCATCTAAGCAGGCTGAAACAAAAAATATTATAAAATATTCATCCAAAAGAGCTACTTTTATAATCATAAAGCCACGTAAACAGAAAAGTATAAATTTATAAAAAGTCCAAGTATTTTGGGGAGAAACTGTGGTAAATCAACGTTGTATGTGATAGGACAGGTGCGGCAGAATTATTAATGATGGCTTGATTCACACCTCGACTGTCCTCGACGCCATGACGCCTGAAAAATACTTTTCATTGCCTTCTATGCTGAAGCTTGTTATACCTTATAGGAATATAGAAAGTTAAATTCCAATTTGTTCTAATGAAAGTTGATTTTCGCTAGATTTCTAAGCTTAGATAAGGATTGTTGCGACTGATATATTGTGTGGCTTCTTGAGGGCAAATATGTAGAAAGGAGCGATTGTCAAATTGAGTGACGACACCAATGCGATGCGATATTCCGAAGAGGCACTACTAACACAAATGTACAGTAAAATCGACACATAATTTTTGCACCATTCCCCTGCCAAGCTCGGTCATGCAAAATCATTTAATTTATGAGCTGAAACAAAAACAATAGGCATACTTCCACAACTCAATCGAGTGCTATGCGGCGTAAACTTAGCTACTTATTACTGCTTCGTTGCATACATTATAGATCAGAACAACTATTTACGGTTAATTCGCATCGCAGGTTTATTTATTGGTTCATCGTGACGTGTTACGTCATCATTAATGTCTCCCCGCCACGCGATTTGCTCCGACGTCGCCATAACACTTTAAACTAGGTTGCCATCTTCCAATTATTAGTTTAGTAGTTTGAATTCTATTCGTTTTGTTCAGTTTTGTAATTTAGGTTCTTATTTAGTGTTCTGTTGTTTCCTTGTTTTAATTATAACTTGTTTGGCGTTAATGTCTTGTTCACTTTCATATAATCCATTTTAATCAGAAGTATTCATGTGTTTCGTTCGTTTCAGATGTTGTCACCAAGGGAAGATGATGACGACGACAGTCACCTCTGCATCAAATGTAACACCACCATCGTCGGCTTGGACAACTACGTGAAGCATAGAAAGCAAAGATGTGGGAAACTAAAGCCTGAAGACCCAAAGCCAGAGCTGCCGACCATAGATCCTCTAGAACCGTCTTACAACCTTGGAGCTGATGTGTTCTTTCAGTCCTTGGAACTACAGAGCAGTGTTAAGAAAACCTCCCTGTCAAGATTAACACCACCCATTCCTATACCCAAAGGTAATTTAGATAGAAAGAGTTCTCTTGTTGTTCCATCTACATCAAGAGAACTCCCACGTATGAGCCCATTAGAAACCAACCTTAGAGGAGAAGACTGGATTGGAGGACATAGTCTAAGGATTGGAAGTAATGAGGACAATCAAACAAAGTTAATAAATGCTGTCGCTAGCATTAGTGGTGCTGTTAAAAAAGATATCCCAACTTCATCGTACAGTATTAACTATGATTACAAAGGCGATGAAGACAGTGACGAATCTGAGGAATCAGAAGATGATGATGAGGAAGAGCATCCTAGTAGCAGTAAATGGAAACCTCCTCCAAACTACACTGGAGGCAAATGGAGACCGGCTTCCCCTGAGCACGAGGACTGGGATATGCGAGAAGAGCAGGAACACACTGGAGGAAAGTGGAAACCTATTATGCCTGATAATACGGAACGTGATGAAGATTATGATGCACCTCCACCAGGACATACTAAGGGCAAATGGGTACCAGGTGCTAACGAAAAGACCCAAATAATGCAAATAACTATACAGACGAAGGGATCTGTACAATATTGGTGCGGTCCCTGCAACAGAAGACTCAATTCGAGAACTATCTATGACAAGCATCTTCGTTCCAGTTTACATTTGAAGAAAGTTCTTCCTGAACACGAGTTGGAATTTTCGGGACACTTGGAACCGATGAAAAACGTAATAGACAAGAGATTGGCACGACCATCACGATTTGTTAATGATGATATTTACTCTCAGATGGAAAAGAAAAAACAGGATAAAACTGAGAGGAAAGCGAATGTTAAAATTGAAAAGAAAAAGAGGAAAAGAAAACCTAACTTCGTGCACTGCTCTGGATGCAAGTCAAGAGTTAGGCAGCATTTGATGGGAAAACATTTAATTTCTCACTACCACTTCAGAAAAGCCACAGATACGAACACAACTCTATATCAACAGCTGATTTTAGACAACATGGACGCCATAGTCCACCAATCCCCATTTCAATGCAGTCCATGCAAGTTCTACACAAATTGGCTTTCGACATTCATGCAACATTGGTATACTGAAGAACATAATCGAAAACTCTCTGCCATCGAAGGCAGGCTTTGGTGCTCCTTTTGTAAATTTGATAGCGATTCTTCTCAAGACATGCTGGAACATTTGTCCAGCTCAGATCATAGTGAAGTTGTTGCAGTTATTAATAGATCCATGCCGATCATAATACGAAAGAAAACAGTATTAAAATGCGATGCTTGCTGCCAAGAATTTAAATACAATATCGAGATGAAACGACATTGTCAAAAGACTGGCCATCCGTTGGCTGTTACAGCCACTGACAATTATCAAGAACTCCACAAATGTCAGCATTGTAAAGCCAAGTTTAAATCGTCTCTGACTCTTGCTGCTCATTTGAAATCAAAGCACAAACAGAGAGCTTACCTTTGCCTAGTATGCAGCATAAACTTCAATTCTTCTGAGAAAGCTAAGCATCATCGGCAGACTTCAGAGCATAGGATCAGAAGGAAGGAAAACTTAAGAGAACAAGGTGTGCCAACAAAAGACATGAGCAAGAAATGCCCTTATTGTACCGATAATGTTATCTTGAGAAATGTTTTAGTTCTGAAGGATCATATTCGGAGAGTGCATCCTAATATACGAAAGAAGTAAGTTGTTCTGTCCTAATATAAAATCCACGATTTATCACCTTTTTTATAATCAAAACTATGTTCTTTCCAGGTGCCCCAAATGTGGAATGTCGTTCATTCTCTCTCAAGAAGTGACTCGTCACGTCAGAGACAATGCTTGTCAACTTTCCCAAACTCCTCAGATCAACTCCTCCGTATTCTGGAACTGCAGTCAGTGTCTCTTTACTACCGACTCCCAAGCCGAGTGCTTCTTCCACGAAGTCTTGCACACAACACCTAAAAAGGAACTTGTTAAAGTTGGGGATACAGAGAAACTGGTTCAGAAGTATCCATGCCCTCTTTGTCCCAAAAGTTTTAAGAAGGCTTCCTTACGTCAGCACTTAAGACAGCATACCTTTGAAAGGCCGTTCATTTGTTCGACCTGTGGAGCTAACTTCACTCGGCAGACAAGTCTGGCTAATCATTCTAGAAATGAGCATAGCACCGAAGTAGCGAAGATACCGAAGTTGCCAGCTACTGTGGAAAGGATTGAAGAGTGGGAGTGCGGAAAGTGCAAGAGCAGATTTTCGAGCAAGTTAGTAGTTTTCCTTATCTTTCATTAAAACTGCACGAGTATAACATAATTTCTAAAACTGTTCATTATACATATAAAAGGTTGACTTCCACCTCTATTTTTGGTAGATATACGTTTTTCGACCGTTTTACTTCTCCTAACTACTTACTTACGAACACTGTAATGTGTGATGATAATCATCATTGCTCGAAGAATAGAAAGCCAATTTGAATCAATAAGCGATCAGAATTTATAAAGACGGAAGCGAAAACAAAACGCATACAACCGAAATAAACGGCGCATCAGCGCGTAGTCACGTCGACATCAATTTGCGGTAATAACATGCGCGCGCGGCGGATGCGTTACATGTCACGCGTCACACAACTCCTTCACAAATATCGGGATACATTCATAATTTGACAAGAGCGCTTTGATTATGCTCAGGCGCACCACATTCCCGCCCGCGGTGTTGCCAACGATGACATTTTTATACCCTGTGGTAATAAATTTCTGCCCGGATGCACGGTATTTTGAGAGAGTGCTGGATCAAAATATTAGTGTCGGCGAGAGATAGTGGACGTTTGAATTTTATTGTTAGCACGTGTCCCTGTAACGTATTGAGGATTTGCATTTTGATCTGTCGTTCAGTTTGATGGCGCTAAATCGTGTGTGGTTTATTTGCTTTGACACTGGCGCTGCCAGCGTTACGATTTATACGTCTAACGTCACTCTATAAATAGCTGGGATCAGTCACGAAGGATTGACGATGCCCATTTTAAACTGAATGCGGTTCGTTAAAATTAACGGCTGTTTGTCCTCAGCGTTTAATGTTTAAGCGCAAATACTTTCATAATAGCTATTACGAAGACAAACCTTTGTGCTAGCCGTATCTGAATTTAAACACGAACAAGGGTGTCGTGCCTAGAACGACTGTAAACAGGAGCCAGACGGACCAGACATCTGAATATCTAATCGGTCGTTATTTTATAACATAATTAAGTTCAAATATACTCTGTGGATTCGAATGCCAATATAAATTGAAATTTCCAATCCTCCTTCCTCCATTAATGCTAAAATCACAGCATAAGACGTAGAAACTTAGCCGCAGACCGCATGAATCAAGTCGGCGCGTCATTAAGGGAACTTTCAACGGATCTAGACAATTGTAGGACATAGCAGAGCCATTGGGGGCGTCTAACAGCGCTGATGATCTAACTTGTGTAATATCTTACGCGTTATTGCGACGCCTTGCATTAATGCACTGCAAGTGTAATGCGACGCCGCGAGTTAACTGTCTCCGCGGTGGGCCAGTGTTGCCAGATTATGCACGCGAAATTATTACTCTACCTAATGCTTATTAGTTTTGAAAGAGTTTTTGGGGTTGAATGGTTTTTGCTGAGTTAATTTAAAATAACAACTTGGAACTGGCTTTTGTTATTAGCCATTCTGTGTTGTTTATTTTCTTTGTTTCTAAAATACCTTTATACTATTGTTGTACTATTATTACTTTCTGCTGCGATAGATGTGTGAAAGCGCCGAAAAAATCGAATTCTAGTGAGGCCTCGCAACACCCGAGCCGAACGCTTCATACGCGCCGAAGAAGTCGTTTGTATCTGCGCAAATCTGTGCACTACCTATAATAGGACCTGCGAACCTGGCTGATTTCCTTAGAGAGAACAGCTGCTGATGACTGCGTCTGTCATTTCCGTGAGTCTTGAAGATTCGAGCTATTCGCCGCGAAAATTTGTGAGGTTTTGGTTCGGCGCGTTCGCCGCGGTCGATTCTGAGAGACGCGTTGACCATTGGAGGGATAAAGGTAAAGAATATGAAACTACTTGCGGTTTGATCATAACATTGTATACCTACGAATAAAATTGAATGATTAAGGAGACATTGTATTCCAGCTACGTGAAGGTTAGTTATTTTTTCACCTACCTATAAAATTGGCCATGCTTATTTAATATCGATATCCGTAATTCACTAAATATTGTGTTCAGATTGTCATCAACTTTATGAAATCCTAACAATTCGTCAGTGCAGTACCAACGCGAATCTCTAAACGCGATACATCTCTGCTATACTTAGCTTGCTCCCAAGTGTTTCATTAACTGCGAACGGAGTGAAATATCACACAACTGAAATGTGTCCGAAGAAATATTTATAAACATACCTATATTAGGATAATTTGTGTTTACTTACTTAATTATTACATGAGATTTGTTTATAAAAATATAACTTGCATAATTAACGAACTAAAAAGACAGTAACAAGTTAAATAATCGCAGATGGGGCACCAACCTTCTAACTAAATAAGCAAGAACAGAAGATAGGTAAATTATTTTTTCAATTTTTAAAAAGTAGGATACTTATATTTAATACCTACTTCAACTCTGAAAAAGTTTACATAATTCAATGCTATAAATCTTACAAAAATCCCATAGAAATAAATTCCTAAGTAGGTAAATAAGTAGGTATAAAAAGCATTAATTCCTTTTAGTTTCAGCGTGCACTGGCCACTTCCTAGCGTGGTCATAAATATAGCTGAATGCGTCCCATCACATTCCCGTCCTCGCTAACTGCTAGCAGCCGCTGTTAGTCTGAGACTGTCGTAATTAGTGCTAGAACTAACGGCCGCTGCTTTATGCCTATTGGGAATCGTCTCTGAATTTTGTGTCTTGTTTTTAAATGTTCGTTACCCCACCTAGTCGGGAAAAAGGCTAGCCAGATTATGTTTGGAAATGTATGCACATATGTAGTGAATGAAATACCTGCATTAAGTATATCATATATAAATTAATTCATACACCTGTTGAAACAATTTGAATCGAGTTTAGTTAAGTTTAGACAAGGTCTAGAATTCGGTAAAAACGAGGAAAAATACAATAATCATCAAGCGATTCTAAACAAAAGATCAAGATAACATTTCTTCTCTTTCATAAACTAATAAAGATGTTTCTTTTTCTAATTTCAGGACAGCGTTGTCGCGTCACGTCAGTAGCTGCGCGAATGCAGCAGCTCGTCAATGTCCTCATGATCAGTGCACATTTGTGGCTAGTAATTCTAGTCAGCTGGCGAAGTAATGAACGTTTATTATAATATTTTAAGGTTTATAGTAAATGATGGGATAAATTGTATGAATTAAAAATCATGAGAACAGAGACATCTCTGAAGAATGACACAAACTACTTCGTAACAATGAACGCGCGTTGGATGTGTCTTCCATTCAGCTTTATTTCTACTACTCGATAAAAGATGGCGTTACAAAATATATTACTAAGTAAAAGTTAACTTTTTAAGCAGTATCCACTTCCGTCATAAGCATTAATTATATTTTATCATTATTGTGTGTAAACTTCAAGAAAGGTTTTTCTTTTAAATTAGGGATTGGTTGGAAGTAACTGTAGCGTTGCAAATGATGAATGATGAATTGAAAGATAACACATTTAAAAATGTAAGTGTTTATTGAATTTTTCAGACACCGCAGAACTCACGGGGAGCACATAAAACATCATGAATGCCATCTGTGTACGTTCAAGACAGACCAAGCGAGCCACATGAAGCGGCATATGCTGTGCCACCAAGGAGAAAAACCTTACGGCTGCCCTCATTGCACGTTTACTTGTGGAAGTTTGGTAAGAAAACATTATATGTAATTATGCTATTAATTTATATAAAATCCCTGTTAAAAAGCATGGATATACTTATTACATTGCAAATTTGTTAAATTAAAGTTTAATACCTTGACAACAGATGGCGGTAGTAGTGCATATTTAACATGATGTTATATTCCGTTCTTCTGTTCCCCATGATTTTACCCGCGTACCTATTGCTATTTTTTGGATTAATATAAAAGAATTGGCCTTATTTTATAACGACATACTTGACATTAAATAATTGATTTATAAATTGTTTGTCTTAGGAAAATCTACGCAAACACGTTCTTCGAAGTGGCCGGCATCCAGGATTATATCTCTATCATTGCCGATTGTGTCCATACAATACAAACACAGCTATGGCATTGCGTGTCCACCTAACCACGGCCCATGCCCATAAATATAACGCTAGGACTGCTGTGGAAGCTGTGAAAATGCACCTTATGATTAATGACAAAAAATAATATTCATAATTAATTCTAAAACTGACATGATAAATAAAGTTTTTAATGTTTTTCTCATTTTTGTTTCTGTTTCTTATCTCTGTGTTCCAAAAACATTAGGTTTTTGGACAAAATATTTTTGAACAAAATATTTTTTTAAAATCTCCAACCACAAGTAGGGCTCAAGATCTTTGGCTCTGGCAATGTTTTTAACAAATTTTTATTAGAACATCGTTACAATATTCTGCCCCGATAACAAAGAATGCAGTAATCGACATTTTTGAGATTTTCACTTTTTTCCAGAAATGGTATCCCAAGAGGTTCATGTACATGAAAAAAAAATATTTTCATAAAAAAATCACTCGAAGTATGTTTTTTATGTAATGATTTTCGCCGTACTTGCATAAAAACTGCTTCAATGATAAGAAAAAACGCAGTATTAAACATGGCCTAAGAAAGAATGCAGTACTTGCAAGAATACCCTAAAACAGAATGCAGTAATATCCACTACTTCATCATTTTGTTTTAAATTCAATGGACAAATTGCTAAATTAAAACGCAGTACTCTTAACATTACTGCATTTAAGTGTAGTAAACTTAGTTCCGAGCATATAATAATCAGGCAATAATTACTAAAAAATAATGCAGTAATCGACTTGTGCTAAGACATAATGCAGTAATACGCGCAAGTGCTGCATTTCGTTTTAGTATCCTGTGACTCGAAAACGACCTGATACTAAATCGAAACGCAGTAATACGTATTATAATTGCATATATTAGTAAATTAAATAAGGGAATATTATATTGTAAAAGCTTGATTTTTTTCCCAATTTTTAGATATATATTATGACCAATAAAATATGAACATCTTGCTCAGATGATATGAAATATGTTTTTTGCGTTTATCTCGAAACCGCCATTTTGCGATTACTGCATTCTTAGTTATGACGGCAGTATTAACTACATACTATTTATTTCTGCAAAAACATGTACCATACAACTGCTAGGCGGAAATTGAAACACAGATGGTTCCTTTTTAATATTTTATAAGAGTACTAGCGACCCGCCCCGGCTTCGCACGGGTGCAATACTGATACTAAAATTATACATATAAACCTTCCTCTTGAATCGCTCTATCTATTAGAAAAAACCGCATCAAAATCCGTTGCGTAGTTTCAAAGATTTAAGCATACAAAGGGAAATAGGGACAGAGAAAGCGACTTTGTTTTATACTATGTAGTGATGATAATATACAAGTATAATTTGCACTAATACTATACATCAAGTCCTTTTTATTTCTTGATTTACCTCCGAGAAAAAGTTCTTGGCATTCAAATGTTTCCCGACATACCAGATTGAGTACCAGATATTCTATTTTTTTCCGCTCGGGTTGCCGCTTCAATACTAGCCTTTTAATCTATCTACATATTTTACTTTTAAAATATATTTTTCTAGAACTGGAGTTTGATATACTCGTACTACACGCTTTAAATTGAAATATTAAATTGAAAAACTATACTGCCACAAGGTGCCATATCGCTACGTATTGCCTTGTTTATAAACCGATGCGAACCTGGAACGCGCCCTCCTGCTGTCAAAATCGCGCGTAACTCCGCGAGCGAGGGAAAAAATCACACAGAGTCGGAAATACGACGTTATCTTGTTGACGTGTGTTCGTTTCTTCGCGATCGACAAAAATAAAACCCAGCCGCTTTTTAGCTGTAACCGCGACAATATTAACACAAACATTTGTAAATAAAAAATGAGTTTATAGCTTTAGTTACGTAATGCGTGATAAAGTATTTTTTGAGGCAAATGTGTTTAATAGATATTTGTAATAAATAGTGCAGTGTATTATTGTATTTACGAATTATGACTGTTTGAACTCACGTGGAGTGCTGGAAATCGATTTACATCCATAATGTCGCTGAAGGTGAGTGCTGAAATTATTGATTGCATGTAATATTACAGGACCCTGTCGGGTTCGTTCTATATTTAATTTTTCGCGTGGGTAGCTCACCCTTTTGACTCGGTATCGAAGTGGGGTCACTTTATCGTTTTTTTTTTATATTATCGCATTTATATTTATGATTTAAACAGTACATTATTTATAGGCAATACAATTAAATACTTTTGTGCAAAACACGATTTCATTGCTGAACATTTCAAAAACGATTAATAGTTAAATACATAAAGATTAATAAAAATGAGTACCTAGTCACCTAATCACAATTATTATTTTTATTTAACTTGAAATCCTCTTTTGTTTTGCCGTTATATTTTATTCAGGGGAAATGACTGATATTTAATAAATAACTAAATGCTTATAAATACTGTATTTAATATTTCTGACATTTTACAGTTTATAAACAATTTTAACCCTAATGTTTTGTTATACATACAAGGGTAAAAAGTAAAAATTTGTATGTAGATGTTCTAGGTTTTTGAAAATTCTTAATTTATGTCTGTAAAAATAATATTCAATCTCTATCATACTTACAAACTAATGCAATGCTGTTTGTGAGGATGTAAAAAATAGTCTGCAAACACTGTTACAAGTGCAACAATGCAATGTAGTCTGAAGGTCAAATACTGCATCATAATGAAAGAAATGAATAGCTATAAGAGAAAAACAATAAAAGTGGTTTTGTTTATTTTTATTATGACAAATAAACTCAACTAAAGTATACTATGTGTTTAAAACTATGAGGATTTTTATTTTTGTAACTACTTTTTTTTTCTGACAAGACCTGCAGAACAATATTTTAAAAATGGTATTGAATTGTTCCTCAATAGCACACATAAAAAAAAACTGTATAATCTGAAAAAAAAAACTATATTCTCTGCGCTATATTACCTCAGCAGATAACATAAAAGTATAAACATGACTTGCTTTTATTACCTCACCGTAGGTCAAGGACGGGACAATCTAATGATTCGGCAGTTTGCTTGTCAAGGACAATTTACTTACCCGACAAATATTTCACTCACTTTCTTAATGTGCTTCTCAAAGTTTGTAAGAATTCTTGATTTATCTCTTGAACAGGTTTAAATAGTTTAATGATAATAAATAAATAAAAAAGTATTATTTTTTTACACTTGCTCTTCCTGCTGCAATTGGAACATTCCCTTTTATATTTGAATACAAATATTAACTACTAGCTTCCGCCAGCGGTTTCACCCGCTTTCTGAGGGAAGTACTTTCCATACCCGGATAAAAAGTAGCCTATATGTTATTCTGATGTATAAGCTATATTGTGGTAAAATTTCATTCAAATCCATTCAGTAGTTTTTACGTGAAAGAGTAACAAACATCCATACATCCATACTTACAAACTTTCACCTTTATAATAGTATTAGGATAAAATAATAATATTTTTTACTTCAAATCCATTCAGTAGTTTTTACGTGAAAGAGTAACAAACATCCATACATCCATACATCCATACTTACAAACTTTCACCTTTATAATAGTATTAGGATAAAATAATAATATTTTTTATATTTTACTTTGATTCTTCTGGTCTTCAGAAACATTAATTACCCCCCTGATTTAACAGGGTGTTAACTTATTATAGGATTGGCCCGTGTTTTTGGCCCATTATCAGAACCTAGAAATGGAAATAAAATAAGAAACATTTATAAAATTATTTTGATACTGATTACTCGAAAACTACTGACTATTTGAAGAACATCTTGACCTGAAAAACGTGCATGACCTCCACAAAAAGGCCATATTGTCCCATGAATTGAATAATCACAGCATTAGCTTGACAAAAGCCAGCAATTAATACCGAGTGCATCGAAACCGGTTGCAGCAGAAGACAGACCATATTTAGCGTGCCTGCGGCAAGGCTGGAACCCGTCCGACCAGTTATGGTGTCACTGAACCAAGGGTGGTCGAGATTCGCCAGATCATCACGATGACGTAAAGTAAATTATATTTAAATGACGGTTTTGCAGATTCTAGAACGAATATCTTGTTTGTCGTCCAACTTGATAGTCTGATTTCGATGTTCAGTTTTTTTTTTTAGCTGTTTGTGCTTAAGAATTAATGATGAATGAATGATTATTTATTTTATATATGACTAATTTTGTTTTAAATACGAATTTTACATATATCCGGAAACATTGACCTTATCGTCGGTTTTAATATTAAAAATACTGAAGGTACAGAAACCTTTTCTAGGGTCACCATGGAGTAGCAAAAACGCGATCTTTTTCCCAGACTCTAATGTACTCACTACGTTTACTTCCATATAAAATTTCTAGAAAATATCTGCAGTTACGTATTCCAATAATTCTACCGTCCATAACATGTCCATTCTAAAACCGAGTAGCGTCATTTACTAGCATTATCATTGTGGTATAATACCACAGAGCGCCGTGGAATAAATGACATAATGACTACTTTTAGTTCGCGTCAATTTAACTGGTTTTCGTAACAAAGTAGTGGCTATTTACTTTGCCATAAGGAACCATTAAATTCAGCACAAGTAATCAGTACAGGCCAATTTAGAAACGCTGCAATCATCGATATAGTAGACGATTCTAAGTTCAATCTGCTGTTATTCTGAAATCGATTTAGCACCGTTTTGTCGTTCCCGCACGGTTTTGGTCCTAAACAATCCGAACTAAAAGTTTCCCACCTCTTAAGTTCTAAAACGATCTGTACAACTTTTTCCCATTTTATCCTTGTTTCACTATCGCAAATACCCCCATTTATCGTTTTAAAAGTTTCGTTGCATCTCAAACTTTTAAACACTGGCACAAAACTCGAAGTAGGTTGGTTAAAGACAAAAAAAAAACGCATGTTTCCCGGCTGTTGTAAAAGACGAAGAAAGTGGGACACAGCTGCTAGTCTGCAGCCACATATCACTTTACACTGCGACCTTTAATGGGAACCGGCCAGACATCGTGTACACGTACACATTCGCAATATAAATATCTATAAAGGTACGCCTGTACACCTTGCGATGTTTCCCTAGAGTTACGTCTTTACGAGCTATTGCAAGATATGCGATAGATCCGTTATCTATAGGGTCAAGGCTTTCCCGATCATTATACCAGGCCATAATGCCTACAACCACCTAGATTTTATTGAATTTTAAGTACCTTGGAAACTATGTACCTACCCTCATAGCCATTGTCGCTTATGGGTATATATGTGCAAATAGTGGTAGCTGATTTACTGCCAATATAAACGATATTGAAATTAGAATTGTAATTACTCTAGCCCACACTGTCCTTACAGAAAATCCACAAGAAGCTATTGTGGCAAAAGAAAAAATACTCTAGAGCTCGTTAATATACATTATTTGGTATAAATCAACAGACTTCAATACTTCATGTTAATTGAACGGTATAAGTCGTCAATGTAATCCACATTGACAACTTAACGTTCAATAAACAAATTGAACTCATTCACAGCGGGATTTCAAAACCGATTTACCATTTACCCGATTCCATTTCGTCCACATTTTGAAACTCCTCCCATAACTGCGACAGTTAGCGTCTGAACTAAATATAATCTGTTTAAGTATTCATCCGTTGCAACCCTGCCTGTCTGGATTTAGGTCTAGACGTTATAAATAAACAGCTGTGACTTATAGCTTTGATTTTACAAACGATATTCTGAATGGTTAAATTTTGCCGAAGCTAAAATATTTTTGTCGTTAAAGAAAATTGGGCATAATTTTTTGAACCCCGTTTAATGTCGAGGTAGAAAAAAGATGAACATAATAGAAGAAAAGTTCTACTATAATAACAATAAACCCTGAAATTCTTATCCAAACTATCTTCAAGAACCTTTGCAGGATACATCTTACAACTCAACACATTGATTATATTTCCGCGATAACTAATCAATAATATAAACTATGACGTCACGCTCGATGGCTATTTGCATAAGTTATAGACCATTAAAGCTATAGCCAATTACAAATCTTACGATCCCAATATAATGGCGGTAATAAATGCGTAATCTTAGTTCCTTTTGAAAACGGGGCATTTTATGCTTTTAAATGTGTGATCTACTGGGATTGTTTTGAATTAACTTGAAATATTACCATACCCTGGTTCTCAGTACACGCATCTTATCCTATATCTGCTTTTGAATGCAGCACAATTCGCAAAATATTGTTTATTTAACATTGCACTTTATTATCTAACTGGAGAATATCATCTACCTATAATGATCAGCAGTACTTCATTAACTCCATAATTCATTATCAGCCACGATCGCTAAGCATCACAAATCAGCATGCAATTACATTAACTGCAGTATTTGAGTAAGACTAATTCTAACAAACGCACCGAAGCGAACAGAATTGAATACACATACAGTTCATAACGGAGATTAGAGCCACATGAAGCGAGCTATGTGGTCTTGTTTATAAGACCGTAACCCGGCTAGACGTGAGGCAGCTCCACAGCTTTATGGAGCGTAAATAAGTTATGTGTTTTGACCCCAGTTGACAGGCTCTTCATGTTATTCTCCTAAATTCTGAGTATTTCACTTTTTATGGAAAGAGAAAAAATCCGTAGCCATGATCTAGACTATATTCCAACCATGGAAATATTTTCTTTATATTCTAAACCCGCAAATGTTCTTTGTCCGACAGAGACCTATCACAATATTCAATACCCTTGATAGTTGTGTGGCTTCAGATGTTACTTAAACCGTACCTAAAGACGATTATTAGACGTAGGCTAATCCGTGAAATGCGCCACAACCCGATAACGTCTCATCAGTATTACTCATATCCAGAGAGGTCCACTGGAAGCTAAACACCAGGCCCCTACACCCATAGGTTCTTAAACACAAGCAGTCGTGCATTGCAATTTGCCAACAACAGAATTGCAACGGCCATTTACCGGAAGCAGTAAACTCATCTAATTGACAAGCGGGTTTTAATGAACTGTAATTAGCTTTGCCACTTTCCCTAATTACATGGCTGACATGCGAAGCTGTAAGCGAATCATTGTTCAGTAATGCTATAGTACACCATCTTTCCCCAAGGGTCAGTAAGTGTTCTGTTATATAACGGCTTTACGGTCGATACGGATTTGGATTTGAAACACTTCGTTTTGAGATGGCAATATTCTAGATACAAATGAAAAATATCTTCTTTAATTACACGGTCTTTATCCCTTCACTAATTTAAAGAAGTAGTTATTACTGGCTCGCTAATGAGGCAATACTTACACATAGATTACAAGACACAATGAAGTCTAATTGACCTGCAGTTTAACACTGCCTTTTAAATTACATTGCTATACAATTAGAAGTTCCTTGCTTAGTAGCTAGCATGACACCATTTAGATCCTAAAGAAGCACAAATTTTTGACCTCGCATGAAGGTTTAGTTAGATGTACAAGTGTTGCGTCTCAAAACGCTACATACAGAATCTCATGTAGGTCTTGTATCTCCAGTATCTCTGCCGCACCTAAATTATTTGAAAGTGGCTCCATTCTGATTAACAATCTCCAAGGAAATCAGGTACCGCACGCACTTAGTGCTAAAAATTCAAATGTCTGCAGGCCCACCCAAACTAAACCTGATGTAAAATTGCACAACGCTCCTCTTAAACGCAGGTAAACGCAACTATTACGCGTGTTGGCAAACCGGTAACAGAGGTGCTTAAAGAGAATTATTAACTTTAACCGCTCCCCAGCTAGTAATCTTTTATGTGAAAACGTGCTGGAATGAAATAGGATTTAAAAAAATAGTATAGTTTTGGTAACACATCTTAACGTCATCCTAGTATGTACATCGTAAGTAGAAATCTGCACCAACTTGATCTATGCTACTGTGAAAAAGTTTGGCTGTAATCGATATAGATACAAAAATCATTGTAGTGTCTAAATTCCCAGTTTTAAGTTTAAATAATGACTAGAACTGGGCCTGAAGTTAGAAGAAATAGAGTTCCCATTGATAATGAACTATTTTTTGGACTGCTATATTATTGTTGCTATTTTGTATTTTACTAAGAGGATAAGAAAAATTACTGTTGTTATAACCACATCTATCAAGAAAACTGAAGGAACATTCTATAACTATTGACTTGAAAGCAATTCAATTATGATCCATGACGTCATTGATCTATTTGTATGCAAATACGGAGACGTGGTGTTAAACCGATTTGTTAAACAAATTGTTCTACATGAACTGGTCGTAATCTGTTATCCACTTGACAAATGTATGCTATGACGGATATTTTTAGAAGTGACTGTGAAGTAATTCTCGTGGTTGGTAATGTACCAGTTTTGCTGCTGACCTGATTAACGATGCCCCACATGAGTGGGGTACGATTGGAGTTGCAAATTGACGACTGTGATTGTAAGTTGTGGATCCCTAAGCAATGCCTAATATTTTGAATCGTGAAAAAGGATGGAAATTATTGTCATTATTTTCATCTAAAAAGTATTCTAAATCATTACAACATTTCCAAAAAGTTCGAATCAATAATCTCGTTCCAAAAATATTTGAAGGCAAAAATATATATTTTTGGCATGTTCCAAACTTTGTCTTTAAGCTTTAGGCATTTGTTGTTTGCAAGCAAAAACGAGAAACTATTTACGGTATATATACGGCGCAAAGGTTAACGACTTAGGTACCCTTTGGACAGTAATATCAAAAGCTGGGGCAAAACGGTCATTTTATGACACATATTTGGTAAATGACATTTGAATTTTTACGTGCCTCGAGTGTGCTGAAAACTAGCATCTTTGATAAAAGTTAGATTTGAAACCTAAAAGTCTAGTCAAATGGAATAAAATGGAAGCTGTTGTCAATCCTGAGGACATGGTAGTGGCTTGTTCCAAAAAAAACTGGATTATAAAATTATTTCATAGTCGAGTATGATCTTATGACAAAAAAAGAAAGATCTCGAACAACCCTTAGCAAGAACATCCGATGAACGTTATGAAAATTATGCAAGCATTTCTGTTTTACATCACTCTATATTCAGTACCGGCGACTGGAACGCCGTGCCTTCATCCATCACGATCAATCACGCTCACTTATTGCAAATTAGCTTTTACCTATATCTGTGTAACCCACTATATGTATACATATGTGCCACAAACTGAAACGTAAAGTAGTATACACGAAACAGATTTTCATGCATATGGATATAGAATTCAGATATTAAACGAACTGAATCGATTTATTTGACTGACTGATGAATTGACAGAGGAACAGACATACATAGAAAATAACTTGAGTACGGATTAAGAGTGGACTTGTCGGCGTTGGCGTAGTTATCCCTTAAGATGATGCCGAAGGAGGTAAATCTAGAACGACTACTTAGGAAATTAATACATACTTCTTCTGAACCACATCCCTTCCTTAAAAAGCATTGACAGTCTATAAACTTCTTCCAAAATTTCCTAAAATTAAGAAAATGCATCATTAGTAACATTTTACACAGGAGCAAGTTTCATTGAAATGTACCTCATTTCAATTTAAAGAGGTCAAGGCTATCCGCGAAGATTGAAATTATATCTCGATCAAGAATCTCCTCATTACAGCAGACGCTGCGTGCGCATAATTGCGCGTCTATTTAACTTTTTATACATCTTTAGATCGCACATGGCAGTAAATTATAAAGTACAACTGAAGGACTTTTTGCCGTTAAGTATATATTTTATGAGTAATGCTAGAAATATGACTAAAATCTAATTAGTACAGCACTTGAAGTCTGTCTGTGGTTGGTTATGAAGAGCCTTGATATTTGTCTACCTAATCGATCGGGACTAGTTCATTAAACTGTTGAAGAAGAATTAGAAGTCATCGATCGCAGACATTTAAATGTCTAATTTAAGATAGTAAGCTAAGGTCATAAATTCCTACAATGACCGAAAGAACAGGCAAACGAGTTATCCCCAAGTAACAACCATTCAGAGATAACTTTATTAAAATCTATACCAACAAGCTACAGATTTCGACCTAGATAAAGTTAAGATTACATCAAAACAAGCTAATCAATAACTATGACATATCTGCACAGAAGTAAACAGTTGATTACAAACTGCAACATAACCGCGATAACGTGACCGCGGTAACATAATAGGTTATTTTTAACCCACACGTCACAACCTCCGATATAGAGGTTAAGGATTACCTTTTTCAAAACAGGTGATTACCTATTGGGATTTTCCTTACTAATGGCATTTTTTATTTTACTTTTAGCATACACAGCAAACAATAAGTAAGCTATAATTTAATTCCTACTTCAGTACTTCAATTTAATTCCTACTTAATATAAAGCCGTTAAAAGGTTGAATATCATAAAAAAGTTAATGTTTGC
Source organism: Heliothis peltigera (assembly GCA_958496145.1). Taxonomy (NCBI): domain Eukaryota; kingdom Metazoa; phylum Arthropoda; class Insecta; order Lepidoptera; family Noctuidae; genus Heliothis; species Heliothis peltigera. The sequence goes on along the minus strand of OY292326.1, from coordinate 449,053 downwards.
GTTTGTGTTTATTGTGTTGTGGTTTATTTTGGATTCATATAGTTTTTTTATGATGCTGATTTTTCCCCGTAATTTAAGTATCAGACTAAATTCATCTTCCAATATGTTGGTTGTATAAATGCTGATCTTCTAGTCGAAGCTCAATTTGCGACAGATAAGGACGACTACTATTTCGCAGACCACCTACTGACAAAATTGTAGACACATCTGGCTTTTCTAGGAACAAATGATGAAAAGCCATTCCTTTGTCTAGCCCCCATAAAGACGGTCTAATGCATTTTAAAGCACCACTTGTCAACAAGAATAACAAAAGAGTAAAGACCGCCACCCTTGGGTTTCCCCGCCCCTTGTTGCCATATGGTAAGTAGCGGTAGGGCTCACTTGACCTGAGAGCAGGGTAGAATACAAATGGCAACACGTTTTCCGTCATAGGCAGGAGTTTACAAGAGCTTGAAGAGCAAATCTTGAAAAAAGGTTCAAATTGTGCATGAGTTCACTTTTTTTCTCTTTACTTTTCTACATCATAGCATTTTCTAATTCTATTATGAATTACATTAGACTGTACATACTACACCACCCACGCTATGATCTTTACAGAAATAAAACCTTTGTATCCATACGTTCAGCAGTCGGCACCACGTATCGCTTTTCCGTAAATAAGTACGTAAAAAAGGTGTTTTTCCAGTTAATACGATGTTGCGCGAAGTAAGTAGCAGTCACACTGTACACTTGACCCTGCCTTTGTCAAACAGCGGTTTTCCTTCGACGAACCTTGCTCGCTAGATCGAGTTACATCACTATACGTGTTTTTGTTTATATTTCCTTATTTAATTACATTAAAATATATATAGACTACAATTGTGAGTTTTGCCATATCTGTGATGTTTTAATAATTTTCAACCAACTTTAAATCCGTAGTAAACATTCTTCAATTTTATTTATATCTTAAGAATTTTCGTCACGACTACTCGCATGCAGATACTCATAGAAGTGGGGGTCCCTCCTCAGCCGTAACCATAAAAAGTGTCAGTGCACATAAAGTCTGGAAGCAAAGTGTACACAGTATGCACCTGAACAGTATACCCGAATGAAAGCCTGTCTGCCACATTCCGTATCGACCCGTCTGCTCCTACCCTTTTACGGTTTCAAGGGTATTAAGCGTGAACCATCAGCTATGGTTACGTACTTTCCAGTTTTTTACTTACCTATGAAAAACTTGCGAGCAACTTTATTTTTCTTACCTACTTCATTCTCTGAGGTTTACATTCCTTAAAGCAAGTCAATTGCAAATTAGAAAATGTTTAGTTTAGTTCTCGATCAGATGTAAATAAAACATGTTAAAAAACGCAGGGTATCATAAATAACGAAGGAAGTTTTTGCGGACATGTACATTATTTTTATTAAGATTTTTTTCTGGATATCTGTGGAAGGATATTTCGGTCGCGTGCCAAATTTCCTCAACTTGTCAGTCCCTTTCAAAATATTTTATATCAGATATCAAATTAACGTTTGCGACAGGCGACCTTGCAGAAGTAATTTGTCAGCAAATTGGAGTTGAGAATTACATTATAAGGTTGTTTGTTTGCGTTTTACTTTTTTATATGACTTTATTGCTACATGGCAAAGCCAAAATATTAACGGAGTAGCTTGCTTTTGGAGTGATATAAAAAAGGCGGGATAATTGCAAGTTAAGGATCAAAAAACTAGTCTGAAACTGAAATAGTATTATATTATTTTACATTAATGCCATTCTGCTACAGTAAATTATGAATGTACTGATTGAGGACTCGCAATATTCTCATTTAAAACTCGTTCTTTATCATTCCATTTACCATGTCATAAATCAGAATTCAAGGCAATCTGTTCAAACATAGAGTAGTTTTGCGATCCCAATTAACGATCTGATGACGCACTTCAACCTGTCAATGACCAAATAGTTAATAGTGAAGATGATGTATGGAACTTTAGGTACCGTAAACCGATAATATTCTATTTATTTGAAAATCATTTCAACAAGTAGTCCACAAAAAAGCTATGTACTCTTTTACAAGATTCGTAACATACATTCGCAGTAATACATCACTGAAACACTCAAGTTGTAACATTTTAATGGTTCTCGTCTGTCGGTCAAACATTTTAACTTTAGTACGGGAAGCATTTAGGCAATTTCCTTATAAGCTTTTTGTACTATTTCTAAATATCCTGTTTCGTATGCTTCTAGCTATTATGATATGGAGCAGTGGTGGTAGCTGGTCACTCAATTTGGCTTCACTCGGGATGGATTGTATATTTTTCACCCATTTGGTCCAATTGCTAATGTGTTTTTTTCTAATTTAGTAGGTATCTTTATTTGTTCCATTTTTGAGTGTCTGCACTGTGTGAGCACGTTGTATCCTTCCATAGAAAATGAAACATAAATTAGTTGAATAAAAAATATTACGGTCAAACGATACGGATCTTATATGCAGGAAATTAATCTAACCCAAGCATATTTTCTCCGTGTTATGATTCTGATACAAATTTTGATAAGCCTTATTAACATGGTAGCTGCCAGAATTATTTCGCTGTAGCCATTCGACCTTGCCATGTGCCATGAAAAATGTATGGCAAACTTGGCCACACTGCCAAGAAACTAGTATAACTTGAATGTCATTGTCAAGGACTCAGGAGCCTCGTAGTTTATAGAAACAATATGTAGTAAAGAAAGCAATAAAATGAAACCTTGTTCTGAATAAGATTGGGATGATCTTTGTATAATTTGTGCAGGTTGTATTGAGCTAAACAGTGGTTAGTTATTCTCGCTAGCAGTATTTCTTATGTTGATAGCTTTTTTAATAACCTCGTCCGTTAATCCAATTAACGCGACGTCTTTGCGTCTTTTTGTCAGTCACTTTCCATCATAATGGTTTTGTATTTCCTGCTAACGAAGTGTTAATTACCATGAATTGCCAACACTAATCGCTATTGCAAAAATATTCTTAGAATTTGCATATTGTTCAATGTTTTTGCATATTATGAATAACTAGTATCCGCCAGCTGCTTTAACTACTCCGCGCAATAGGATGAAAAGTAACCTTCAGTTAGCCTTGCTTGAGATTAGCGCGGTCAAGCAAACAAACTATTCAGCTTCAGAATATTAGTGTACATTTCAATAGCATTACCTATTTCGTTAATTAGTTATGCCTTTCTATTTCTACGAATACATTCACCAAAGTCCTTATCAACTATGACATTCACTAAGTAAATCCGCAGAACCTTGAAATAATAACGGAAGCGACGTAATAAATAATCGAACGACAATTGCAGAAACAATTTGCCAATTACCTACCGTTGCGTAACCGGGGAACTGCGGTGCGCAGGCGCAGTTGCGCGGGAGTTCGTACGATACGGTCGTCTTACGTCATTGATGATCTAGCAATCTGGATAGTGTGACGAAATCTTACTTTACAACTCATTGAGGTTTTTATTAAGTGTTTTGTGAAAGGAATGCTTAGAGTAGCGAGTACGTACCCACATCCGGGATGCGGTGGTTTCGAGAAAAGTTTATTTTTAAATAAAGTGCGTGTTAACCAGACTCTAGGTTTATGCGAATAATGTTTCTAGAACAACAATTAGGGGACAGAAGTTTAATAAATTACAAGTGGATTTAAATAGGACGGAGCAAACACATCATGTCCTTAGCTAAAACATATCGTTACATACTTTAATAGACAACAAGTTCAAAAAGCGAGCCGCGCCACAAAAGTCAAGGCCTCTCTCCTAATAGAAATGGTTGAGTCTAGACCTGCATTATGCATACATCTCAAGGTCGGCATTCGTTCCGTTATTACTGCCGCGTTTTTTCCTTTGGACACATTTCGTGGCGCAATGCGTTCACAACTCTTTTTTGAAGAAAAAAAGTGTTGTTGTCTTGCGTTTGGGCCATTTCGAAATGACGGTTCTTGCTTTTGTAAGGAAATGAAAGCCCGATGCTCCGAATGGAACAAAGCTAAATGTTTGTTTCGAAGAATAGCTGCCTATTTATAGTTAAGGAAATACCGTTTCTTTATAGTCGCAGATCTGTAAGGATTTCTGAGTAAAATTAATATTCAATTTGAATACGATTATGATATTAGTTCTAAATAGATCATGTCATACAAATCTTTGCAAATAACTGTATTTATACAACAAAGAAGATGAATTAAATACTTTGTTAGCTCGTTGTTATGTTTAATTATAGACTACACAACTGAAACTTACTCTAATTTTATAATTAACAAGACACCCGTTCTCTTCATCTCAGCTAATTAGCATTCCTTCATCCGTGGCGTTGCTCAACAATGCTTTGCTATTGACATTAACACGGTCTAAATCATTTTTAATGGACTGAAATATAAGAACGAACTAAAATAATATTTTAGTTTTTCTTTACAGGATCAATTTTCGTTTTAACATGACTCTCACTGTTGTGAGTGTTTAATATGAATAAATTTCATCATTAAATCTATTTTGATAAAACGTAAAATGCAATAGCATGATTGCAATGCAACAGGACGGAGGCTTAGGCTAAGATTTTGGGGTTGAACACTACTACTATGGACATACTTATCAAATGCGCTTGAAAAGTTCCATTATTAGTCCCTGTCTCTCTTTCGAAACTCCCTGTTCAAAGTTATCGATGTACCTCATAACAATTCATACCAAAAGGGCTTACAAAACATTCCCATCGTTTTCCGTGAACATTGCAGCAATAAATACATTGCATTGTGCAACTGCATTCTACCAGGCGATGCATTGTTGAACAAAAAAATTGGGCTCGCCATGCGAACGTTGACCCTACATTGTAGCGAGATGAAGCCTTAAACAATGTGCGTACAGTTACTGAATAATTTTACTTTCGTACGCTCCGTTGAAAGGTTTGGAAACTTGAATGTACAGAATAGCTTTATTGTTGTGCCAGTGGCTACAGCATTTAGAAGTCAAAAGGACCAATTTGTGTACTTTAGGAAGTGACACTGGTCCTTTTAAAATATTTTTACCTTATTTCCTACTTTGTGTAATAAGATATTATTAGCTCATTTGACACCATCCAAGTTTATAAACGGTGGAGAATGTAATACAGATCAGTTCAGGAAGACCATTACTTCGAAATATGTTACAGCAGAACCTGCAACCGAATCAATCACAGCTAAGCCCTTACTTTCTATAATCGCGAGCGATCCATCAAATCCCCCTTTACCACGAAATCGCTGCATCACTCCCGGCTTATCAATTTCCATTTAATACTCCATCGCATATTGAGTAAGCATTGCATTACTATCGCAACTCATCTCGCCGGTGACTCTGCGACTTTCTCGTGAGTCATCAACGACCTGACCCCGCGACTGTCATTATGAGCTCTTTAATGTAGCTGGTTTGAATCTTGCAATGTAGGGATAGTTGGACCTATGATTTACTTCAGATTTCTACAGCCAAAGCAAGAAAAGTTTCTAAGAATGACTGTGGTCGTTTAAGATTCCCTGCCTTACTACAAAGATATAGTCGTGTAAGTAATCTGTTTCGTAATCAAGCTACACTTCTTCTCAAATGAGGTCAGATCACACGCTGTAATTGACTGCCTACTAATCTAAGCAAGCCTCGATGCTTCAGCGTAATCCTGCGCTATTGGAACTTCAAGAACATAAATTGGCGACACTCCCCTCAATGCAGGGTAAGGACAGGGTGCGCCCCTTCGTAGTGAAGGAAATTAAATGATAAGAGAATGTAACATTTGCAACCAACGAGTATAATAAATTGTATCTGCAATATACGCAGCAATACTAGAAAAAAACACGGGTTTAGTAAACCTTAAAGAAATCGTTGTTTAAAGATAAATTTTATTCGTAAAGTGAACATTGCTTCAATCACCTTTTTGACTCGACTTCTTTCTGCATCTTTGTATCCACAAATGGCATTTGCAGCCATTACCTAACAAATAGTTAAACCTATAATGAAATGCAGCAACAATTAACTGAGGAACAAAACAGAGCCTGGTGTTGCATTATATGCATTAAACAGCGACTTTCTAACGATTGCAGCGAAAGATAAACATATTTGCACGCGAGCTGATGTCAACATGGAGAAAGTATATATGACACCGATTGCTCCTTGCGGGTCGTGGGTAGTAGCACCACGTGGCCTTGACTTGTCAGGACAGTTCATTCATTACATAACTAGTTATGTATTTTTTCAGTATCTGGACTTATTGCCGCATTTTTCGTAGCTTACAAATTGAAATCCTAAAGATTTTTTCAAGGATTCCCCATATTTAAGAACAGATATTTTTACAGTAATCTGGAAACTGTTATAAATTTTAATATAGTTTATCTCAAATTTTCTTCGGGTTTTTTCGACTTATCCTGGTTTTTCTACCAATGAAGCTGGGCAATATAGTCGCGGCGAGTGTACCTTTTAGATAAGGTTAGTTACAGTTTGCTTTCAGCTGATAAGAGTTCTCTTGAGACAAGAGAGAATTCGAAAATACTGAGACTAAAACCTTTACGGCTTGCTTTAGAGCAACTGCATGCCACTAAGCGTTAGTATCCGTAAGTTCTATCAATAACATTGCTAGTTTCTTTAACTTCAGCGGTAGAAGTATTCTCACATGCGTGAATTGAAATGTTTTGATTAGAAAAAACCCTTGGATCATTATCAGGAAGAAAAAAAGTTTCTTATAGTTTCAAACCACTCTAACTAAAGATGACAATTACCAATTTCCACATTAGTTTTTAGTGGGAACAATACGGAACGCTCTTTGAGCATGAATGTAGAAACTAGAAAGTAATCATCTGCTAATACCATTAGATAGCTAGCGTGCAGTATGTAACTGTTGATAATCGCTCCATGATTTCTTGATTTCTAGCTGTGGGAATGCATTTTTGTGGTAAGTGAAGGTTACATTTCCCTCTGTTCTTACCTCTTAATTGGCATAATTTTACTTATTTCGTTTGTTTTTCATATAGGTACATATGAGTACCTAGCTACGATGTAATTTTGACCGGAGTTATATCAGGCATATTAAGAATCAGTTCTTTCCTTCTCATCTATTTGGCAGATCCTGATACCTTTAAGGCTTTTTAATAATGTACTAAATTATATAGGCGTGCACTATGTAGTTTTAGCAATTCTAGCTTTCGTGGCAGCTACTTCAGGAATCAGCTCTTATATCTAACATGATGTATTTTTCATCTGGTTCTACTAACTACACTATAGGATGGCAAATAACTATTCCCCTAAAATCCTTGAAACGCTTCTGATCAATTTAGAATGCACTCAATCAACGTCTGTTTCATTTCAGCCTGACATAACACAATATTGGTAACAAAAACAACTACATCGTCGAAAATACCAGTAGGTATAGTACACAAAAGAACAATGACTGCGTAGGATTTTGACACGACCGCCTACGAAATAGAGAGTTGTTTACGTCTGAACATTGGACGCAAAAAATATTCGGATAATACAAACAAACGGATATGCGCAGAAGGACCATTACACAATATTTCAAAAGCAGTTTACACTACGAATTAATTAAGTAGTTGACGAACGAACGTAATACTGAACCAGAAGTTTTAAGTATGTAATTGCTTAACTTTACTATAGTTTTGAAGAATGTGTGGACTTTATTGATGACATTTCTTACTTCTGTATACAACCCTGATTGTTGAAATTCTTATTTAAGAACCGATTGCGTGACGACAGTTGTATTTTAGACTGGATCTACTGCGGATTTCTTATTGGTAGTACAGTGATCGCTTAGTGAACTACTTGAATGTTGCACAACTTTTGGAAGGGTTAATTTGCTTCATGACTTCTAAAAATGATATACCGTAATTTTTTTTTTCAAATTGTCTGCACGAATATCCTTTGGGACTTCATCATCATCAAAGCTAGGAATTGTTTTAGTAATTTGAATAAATCTCCATAGAAGCTCAAATATCAGAAAAAATACATCATCATCAGCCTTTCTTATCGTCCCACTGCTGGGCACCGGGCCTCTTCTCACACGGAGAAGGATCGAGCTTTAATTAAATTTTGATAACTGCTTAATTATGTTGTCACATGTCTGGTTCTTACCGAATCATTAACATTTACTCATCAATAGTTTACCTTATTTGTAGACTAAATACATTTCTAATATTCCCAGTGGCACAACAGTCGCTCAACTAATCCGTCGCGCACGAGTTCTGCGGTACCTTGAGTAGTTCACAATAAACTGTGAATAACGTTGTTAGTCTCGCTCTAATAAATATTTCATTGTATTCTCAAATTTATTCTCTTGCAGTATGTTTCCGCGGTTCACGCCGAATGCTAATAAAGATATTTTTCTTCTGTTATTGTAAACAATGTAAGGTGTTGTTTTAATTGTACGCCAATTATGTTTGGAAGTAAATAATTTTCTATTCGCGTGAGTTTTTGTGCTTTGCTTTGGTATTCAGTTATACAATGTTTGTTATTACAATGCCCGTGTTCCGTGATTGTTTGTAATTTTGTTATAGCGTTTAGTAGTTTATTAATATTAAACGTCGCTTAAAATGCTATAATTTCGATATCCTACCTAGGTTTTTCATTAAACGTTACATGACGTGATTAAACAACACTGCAAACTCTTGATGTATGAGCAATGATAGTAATTATGCCTAACATTTCCAAAGCAATTTCTGCCATAGTTGAAATCAGCTTACCATTTACACTTCCGCACATCAAAACGCATTAGCAGACAGCCCTCACTCATCACTGTCCATCTTCACAAATAGAAAGCGACGTATGCCATCCATCATTGCTTTGCACTTGAAGCGGCTGCAGCGCTCACGGCATGTTGCGATGGTACCCACCTAATGGTTATGGTAGCCGGTATCCATCATTGATGCTTGACGCTTGAAGCGGCTGCAGTGCTGACAGCACGTGTTGTGACATTGCCCAGGTAATGCTTATGGAAGAGTCCTGTTGTGTATAATTTAACTGTTGTTCACGGTGTGTTGAAAAGTGGGCCGATAGATTTTTATGTCTGCTTAGTTTGTACAGAATAGTACTTTATTTGTATCTAAATACTCCCCTGTTCTCCTGGATTTTTTTGGTTATTTGTTCTAAGCCGATAATGTCACCAATCAACATCCAAAATAGACATAAATAAAAACCGCTGATAGAGTGGACATAGTTATGAAAGCAAAAAATGACAAAGAAATTACTGGAGACCTTATCATAATTGATTAACCCTTATCACATCAATTACCGCCGAGAACAGATACTCGTACATGCTCTCATTCCAAACAAACAGCATTTGCATCGCATACATCAAGTGCAATCAGTGTAATCGCCAAGTGAGGGTAGTCTAACGGACCGAGTACCGCTAAGGCAATTTCCCGGGATAGTGCAAATGATTGTAGTGGTACTGAGACGGCTATATGTGGTTGGGGAAACTGACCGTTTTGACTCAATGGCTCAGGGTTGCCAAGACTATAGTACAAGTAAGGTTTATAAACTACAGACGTTTCTATCTTAGGAATACTTATTAATTAAGCTCTAGGCTCCACACTGAATCACAATTCAATATAATTGTTTGTGAGACGACCTTCTAATTCTAAAAACTATCTGTATGCTTATTATTTTGACACCCCTTATGTAAGAAACTGCGTCTATACGATATGTGCCTAGAATCATGTACATCGTATCTTTTACGTTACACTTCAGTAATCAGACTACGCACTTATACGCACTAAATATTAACTATAACACAAAAGATTTATATTGCGAGTTTGTTTAACCACCACAAATTAACGTTTTCTCTCTTCACGCCTTGCGTTTTCATCATTATCTTACTCTAGATGTAGAATTTCCCTTGCAAATTGTTATAGTTATATTAAATGCCGAGACACCGCAACATAGGTGCATGTAGTGTGTGGTTGCAGTAAGATAACCATTTATTTTAATACTGACTGCAATTGAAATGGACGGAATGTGGTAGAAAATTTTAAATGGCGGAAATAAGTGCGTTCTACTACGAACAATGACAAAAATATTCTCTTATACCAATATTGCGCTATGTCATGAAAATACCATGTTATTCGGCTTTTGTTCGCATAATACAAACTTAAAGTGGATATTTGAACAAGTGCGAAATTTGGCTCAATCGAAAAACAATACAAAAACTAGTTCTTATGTAAATATACAATATAGGACGCTGTTCAGTATCAGTGTTTTGCATGAAGCTACTATCTCTACCTCTCAATCCACTTGAATACTTTTAGATCTAACCTACATAGTTATGGTAGAGTTAAGGAGGTAAAATTGAAGTTTTACTATGCTGAATAACTTAACCAGTGTAACGCTAACGCTCACACAAAACTTAATTCTGTTACGTTTTCTTATCATTCAAAACTTATGTCCATTACCGGCTTTTGGTGATACGGTTCTCGGATATACATAGCTATATTATAATTATCTGAAGACATTGATTGATTGGAAAAATTGGGTTTTAGCCAATAAAAGTCTAACTCCCTCCCGCTGCAAGCACAGCGTGAAGGAAGGAGTGACGATTTCTTACATCATAAAAAAAGAAATAAAAGGGTTTGTTTGTGCACAATCATGTTATTTAATGAGAAAATTTAATCAAACCTTTGTTTGGCTTCTTCCTTTATTCTTGAAAAAAAAAATTAGATTATTTTTCTTAAATTTTATTACAATTCTCTCTTCACTTCATCCATTTGTGTCGACTAATGTAAACTTACGATAATGCACTCAACGATTGCATAAGCAAACAATCGCCAAAAATAATCGTGATCGATCGAATCATCCACTTAAGCAGATGGCGAAAGCTTTCGACTCGATACTTCGATGTTATCGATAAAACACGAATTCACTCTTTGATTACGAGTGATGGCAATTTCTTTGATTGGTTTATGTTGACCAGTAAGGTATTACTTCATCTGACGTTATAGTAATTGTAGAGGAAATTTTTAAGTACGAGTATATTATTGTTCCCAAATTGAGATTGTCGAATCACAGCGAATAAAGATCTAATGTTTAATTTATCCTATAGAAAGTTATATAACAACGTATTTTTCCTATTACCCTATTTCGATATCTCCAGACCCTTCTCTACCCTATTAAAGGTTGTATTAATAAACCCGATCCCCCCTCACGGTGCAGTAATCAGAGAGCGTTCAGCCATCTAATATTCAGCCGAGGGATCTCCCGTCAACGCCTACTCGCATTACCTCCTGATACACGTCAATGATACAAAATTTTGCGTATGAGTTGTTGGTGGTCATTTTGATTAGAAATTATTTTGTTAAGATGAGGTCATTGATCTGTTGCATTTTTATTGAAAATTATTAAACTCCGATGTGCTCAATCTGAAAGACCAAATACGTATATTCATGAACTACACTTGTCTGTCAGGTACCTTAAAAAAGCATGTCAAAAGAAATGAATTAACAACTGACAAAGGATGAAGCTACCATGAGTCCGAGATTTCACTTGTTTGCTACAAAACCATCTAAACAACTTTGCACAAATTCCTAGTAAAAAACTTGGCAAAACCATAAACCTTTAGAACAAAAAAACAAGTTCACTTTGAAAGTCGTTGGAAGTCAAGAGGCATCGACGCTCAGACGACATTATAATGTCAGTGTCTCCGTAAACGTTGTTATTTGCAAGATTCCACCGTTACTTGACATTCATACATAATGCGCCCACATGATATCCTTACGCAAATGTTTGATCCAAAGGATTTACCGTTAAATTATTGAAGTTTTATGATTATAAATAATATATTCGGTTTCCTACATCACGGTAATCGTAGAGGCCAGAAAAGATCAGATGGTTATTAAACCGGCATTCTTGCTAAAAGATCTACTAAATAATCGTTTCAATTAACTTAGCGACACAAATGTGGTTTGAAATTTAAATGTTGTTTTCGGACGTGGAATTTATGAGTCATATTTTATCCTAATTAGGCTTGAATTTCCTTAATTCTTTGATTATATATGCATAGAAGGCAAAACCAGTTACAGAAACAACAGTTTTTTTTTTATAAAATAGACTTCATATCATGATAATTGCAGCTACAATTAAGAGTATTTAAGAGCGCAAATATGTGATGAATACATTTTTATTAATTAAACCTATTAATTAAAATATTTTTAATTATTCACATACATTGCAAGGTTCCTGGAGATTTAAGACCATTCGAAATAATTCAGCAAGATAACGATAACAGAATGCAGGAAAAAAACGTGTCCATGTGGATCATATTAATTTACACAATATTAGCACATTGAGGAACTTTCTAGAAAATTTGCTAATCATTTTATTCAAAACATGGCCACATCATGATGGTGTAATCGATGCTCGGAAACTCGGGAGTTTATACATAGCTCCAAGTTTGTGCCCATATGGTAGGAGTTGGCTTGGCTTAACAGGGTATTGGAAAGGTACGACAAAGTTGAAAAATAATAAATATGATTATGCCTACTTAGTTAAACTAGCACAGTACTAAATCTATGGAATAAATTACAAGACATGCTATCTTAACTTCATCTAAATTGTAATTAAAATGGAACCTTTAATTACATCCGTTTCCACATTCCTACAAATCACAAGCAATTTGTTCAAAAACAACTGTTAAGTATACATACTGTTGAACAATCACGGCGTGACAAACACGCAAGCGACTCTCACGCAATATGTGCAATTGTTTGATCTCTGCAGTAGATAGTGGTGTTTGCGAATTATTTTTGAACATTGATAACGAGGATGTATCGTGTGTCGTATGAGAGGATTTTAATGCTGTTGCTTGCATGATAGTGATAACAGATTCTGATTTTGAAACGTTGAAGTATTTGTATGAAGCAACTATGTATTTTGATTTCAAGTTTGGAATTAATGTTACTTGTGAGGTGATTTTAAGCATCATTTATTAAGACCCAAATAATGACTTGCTTAGACACTTACCTATAAGTTACTAATGGGAGGTAGCATCTACTATCGAACTAGATTTAAGGCCTCTTTTTTAGCGGCCCTGGCACACAGGGACCTCCAGAAGGAACATAGTGGGTTTTAGTCAGTAAGAGTCTGACACTCTCTCCAGCAGGCTTAGCATGGCGATTTTTTATCTGTTCTATGAAGAAAAGACAAAGCTCTTTCTGTCAATGTCAACATGTCTTCTGCCCGAGCATGGCGCGACCTGTCAACTCGCATATAATCACTTGTAGCCTTATGTCAATCGAAGAAAGAAAAATTACTTCAAAAAATGTCAAAAGAAATCTTGCGTCAATCTGTCACTTTTCTGTCATTATAGCCAGTCTCCGGTAGACAAAACTTGTTTCTACGGTTGCCATGCTAAGCCTGCTGCTGCACCCTCAGCGGGAGGGGTCATTTGATGATTTCCCACGAAAAAAAAAAGGCCTCTTTTTTAGCAAGAAGCGCCTTAAGCCTACAATTGAGGTGAATCATATGAGCTTCAAAAGAATGGAGACGTTATCAGCTTAACCTTATAGTTAAGACTAGTCCAAAAACAGTATACTATAAAGTTGAAGTTTTTTGTTTGCTTGAAGACACTAATCTCAGGTGTTACTAGACAGATTAGAAAAATCCTTCAGTGTTGGTTAGCCCATTTATACTATTCGCTACTTATCCTTCTTTACGACAAGAAGAACTACCCCAAATAAAAAAAATGGATAAGTCCTTATCCAATTTTTGTATGGCGGATGACAGTGACTTTTGGTTTCAAGCAATTTATCCGTATTAAAACCTTACCGGCTCCAGGATCCATAGTCTTCTCAACCGGTTTATCCGTATCACTGTGAAAGTGTAACAAACGAGCCTTCTTTCGCAGTTTAGTTAGGAATAATCTTAACGATTGCTGTTCAAAACATGCCTACGCATGCTCTTTAAAGGTCAAGTGTTCGTTGCAAATTGTAAAATGAGCGGAGCGTAGTGCTTGATCAAAACTTGTTTATACTCTCTCGTCTATAAATTACCCCGAGTTATCTAGATTTACAATCGAAAAAAAATCTCATCTCTTTTTTGCATGTCATTATAAGTCCCATGCTTGAAATGTGTTGTCAAACTTGTGTGTCCATTAAGAAAAATATTTTGATCTTTCCAGAAAGAATCTCGAACAGACGTGCAGTTCCACTTGGCAGCTTTACGAGGCGACTGCGACAGGCTGCGTCAACTCCTTGACACTGGGAAAGTTCACATCGACTCCAGAGACAGGGTGAGTCAATACCCAGATTTGTTTGTCCCTTGTCGAAAAGTCTCGAACATTCTTATGATGGATGTTGCCGAAATCTTGGGTCCCACCCTAAGGGATAACTTTCGTTGAATAACATTTTGTATTTACATATCCTTGGGGATCTAGCGGATTTACCATGCGAGTGCTGCTTAGGTTTTTTTCGTTCGTAAGTTATAAGACACGATATTTGGATTCTTACTTACGATACTGAGGAAACTAAAAGTAGGATTATAAAAGTATAACTTGACGTCATGAAAAAATAAACAAGTAATAATAAGTTTCAAATTGTCGCTTTGTCTGACACTTGACTGGACATAAAACTAAGATATTGATATCAATACGGGACATATCGATTTCGATATCGCAGATGAATGTCAAATAAGTTCAAATTGCTTATGCCAAAGATTAAATACTACCGAAAATCAAAGAGATTTAACACTGAATGACTCAAAATCCAAATTGATATGGTCAGATTTCTCGCATTTCTTTTCCATAATCCCTAGAAATGTGAATAACGTAGATCAATATTATGGCATAAGAGGATACATAATTACTACAATCTCTTTTAGTAAAATTGAATCATAATGAAATCAAAATTCACTCTCACATCTTTCGTCCCAAATACATTATGAAAAAAACCCCCTATCACGATAACAAACAGGGGAGAGGACTTTGAAGTAACCGTTTCCTTTTGATGTCCGGAACACCTAAAAGATGAAAACGTGTCGATAAACCTGATTTCGTTGTCATTCTTCAAGATAACCATTGTCACTAGCAAAATTGATGCCGTAGCATTGCCTATAAAATCAGGACTGGCTGCTGACAGCCTTGAAGAGACGAATGGGGGTTTTAAGCAAATCCCTTGGAGGCAAAAACGTTTATTTTGTTCGCCTTTACAAATCGATGGCCTAGTTTGGTTTGAGATCTTTAGTGCTTGATCTGAATTTGTTATGGATCGGAAGATTGATTGTGTGTTTTAGGGGTTTCGTTTACAATCAGACATTTGATTTTATGTACTTCTTTGCTCACCTATTTCTTTAAACATACCAAATCTGCTTGGGAAGGCATGCGTATATGTGTTATATCTTAGTAATGATCACTTTGGAATCCATTCCTATAAGTCGTACTCGAGGCAAAGGACACTCGAAATTAGTAAGTGCTTTGAGTAAAACTGCTGTTAACTTGTTTCGTACTTATATCAGATAGATAAGACATAATTATTATTCTTGTATATAATATAGAGCAACATAAATATGTTGGCTATTTACTTATCTTGATAATTTAGGATCTAATAATGATTTCTTCCGTGTAGCCGATACGTCATTTCTAACTAAACGGATCGTGAGAACATTTTTAATAATCAATCTTATTATTTACTAGATGACGGCAGTTCCAAGAGATGGAGTACCAAATAATAATTCATTAATCTCACTGATAACTATGGGACCGTGTACAATGGGCAATCTGAAGGTTTTATAGTGATGTTAAATTAGTGGCCCACTTTATGTAACTCCTTATGTTATGAAATTCATAATACCGTAACTTTAAGTTATAAGCTTAAAGCGATGGACAAAACTGCACTTTATAATCACATTCCTTAGTTTGTCTTATATTTTTTTGCTGTCCAAATGCTATGCCTCAATTGTTTACGTGACGTGAGTTTTGTCTATATATCGACACATTGAGCAAAGTTTTATAGGTGGGCGCAAATCCTTATCCAGACACGGAATCGCCAATGAAGCCACGGACGATTGTTTATCAAAAGGATTATTTAGAAGCATTCTACATCCATCTTGGAAAAGCTCATGATCGAACTGGAGATTACATCCCCGCTTATGCTCATAACTTGGTACAAACAAAAGTCGTGAAGTCGATAACAAAGTTGCTACTTGTCATGTTTTATTATAAACAGCGCTCGCTTTACGTCGCGCTTACATTAAACCGCTATATAGATGTGAAAGGCGCGTGGAACAACAAGTAAACTGTTAGGTGTGCTCCTCTATAACCACATAGGTATCTGAAGTATTTGAAAAACAAAATTAATTAATTTTTAAGCATAATTAAAATAAGCCTATTAGGTGCTACTGTTCATTGGATCATAGGTTTCATGAGTATACTCTGATTTTTTTGCGTATTATAAGATTACTTTTAGTGGCCTACGGAAACTATGTAGTTACGAAGACCGAAACTGAACTGAGCGACTAGCGTCGGAATGCCTAGCGGGGTGCCTAGCGTCGTGACGCCTAGCGTCAGGACGCCAAGCGTTGGGACGTCAAGCGTCGGGACGCCTAGCGTCGGGACGCCAAGCGTTGGGACGTCAAGCGTTGGGACGTCAAGCGTCGGGACGCCTAGCGTCGGGACGTCAAGCGTCGGAACGCCTAGCGAGGTGCCTAGCGTCGTGACGCCTAGCGTCAGGACGCCAAGCGTCGGGACGCCTAGCGTCGGGACGCCTAGCAGGGTGCCTAGCGTCGGAACGTCAAGCGTCGGGACGCCTAGCGTCGGGGTGCCTAGCGTCGTGACGCCTAGCGTCGGGACGCCTAGCTTCGGGACGCCTAGCGTCGGGACGCCGAGCGTCGTGACGCCTAGCGTCGGGACGCCTAGTGGGGTGCCTAGCGTCGGGACGTCAAGCGTCGGGACTCCTAGCGTCGTGACGCCTAGCGTCGTGACGCCTAGCGTCGGGACGCCAAGCGTCGGGACGCCTAGCGTTGGGACGTCAAGTGTCGGGACGTCAAGCGTCGTGACGCCTAGCAGGGTGCCTAGCGTCGGGACGTCAAGCGTCGGGACTCCTAGCGTCGTGACGCCTAGCGTCGGGACGCCAAGCGTCGGGACGCCTAGCGTTGAGACGTCAAGTGTCAGGACGCCTAGCATCGGGACGCCTAGCGGGGTGCCTAGCGTCGGGACGTCAAGCGTCGGGACTCTTAGCGTCGTGACTTCTAGCGTCGGGACGCCTAGCGTCGGGACGCCTAGCGTCGGGACGCCTAGCGTCGGGACGCCTAGCGTCGGGACGCCTAGCGTCGGGACGCCTAGCGTCGGGACGCCCAGCGTCGTGACGTCAAGCGTCGGTGTGCCTAGCGTCGTGACGCCTACCGTCGGGACGCCTAGAGTCGGGACGCCTAGAGTCGGGACGCATAGCATCGGGACGCCTAGCGTCGGGACGCCTAGCGTCGGGACGCCTAGCGTCGGGACGCCTAGCGTCGGGACGCCCAGCGTCGTGACGTCAAGCGTCGGTGTGCCTAGCGTCGTGACGCCTACCGTCGGGACGCCTAGAGTCGGGACGCCTAGAGTCGGGACGCCTAGCATCGGGACGCCTAGAGTCGGGACGCCTAGCATCGGGACGCCTAGCGTCGGGACGCCTAGCGTCGTGACGTCAAGCGTCGGGGTACCTAGCGTCGGGACGTCAAGCGTCGGGACACCTAGCGTCAGGGTACCTAGCGTCGTGACGCCTACCGTCTGGACGCCTAATGTCGTGACGTAAAGCGTCGGGATGCTTAGCGTCGGGGCGCCTTACGTCAAGATATCTGGTTTCGGGATGGAAAGCGTCGGGGCGCATAGAGTCGTGTCTCTTGGAAAACCCCATCTGACGTCCATCCCCAATTCCCCATCTCCGTTTGTAAAGCAGACCGCTCATAACTTGCTCCGCTCATAACTTGAGCAATTCTAATTCTCGTGAATCAACAACATAGCGATAATTCGTGTAATATCATAAACATCTCCTCGTTACGTAAACGCGAAATATAATAGTTATGAGAATAAGTACTGCGTACGTAACACCGTGCGAATCCGTTCATTTATGTTTGTAGGATGTTAGTGTGGGAGAGTAGGCCGCTTTGTGGACCGAACCTACATTGTGTTGGAATCTCATCTAGTTATTAACGTTTACCTAATAGTGTTAGCGTTAGCCATCCTATTTGCAATCAACATGTTAGGAATAGGTAGGTTCTTTTGGTCTCCATAAAGCGAAAGTAGGTATGTCTGGCCGCGTGTGTTTTAATTATCTATTGTAACTTGAAATGTTAGTCCCAATTTCTTACTGACTAAGGGAATATAAATTGCCTGAAAATAAATTCTCAGAGTACTTAATTACCTATATATATTTTTAACATTTAATAGCGATAGTAGAGCAGAGATATCCAATTATCTATGTCTTGCAATTTCTTAGCAAATTGCTACATGATTAACTCTGATTAATTAATCGTTCCGCTGTGGTAATGTTTACTTTTCTCTCTGGGATTAGCATAACTTTGCATGTTAACAACATAATATGCCTTATGCATGCTGCATGTTACATTCTCAAATCGCTATGTTAATTGTTTAATAATATCGCATGGGCATATAATAAAGCTTGAAACACGCTTCGAACTTTCTGCTGAGCTCTATTTCTCTGTCTTTCATCTGGAAACAGTCAATCATTTAATTTATTGTTTTCTTTTAATGAACATTAACACTGAGAAACTTATCAATCTTCTGATTTCGTGCCAAATTTTCTTTTTAATACTCTACTAGGACCTATAGCACGTGCATACATGGCCTTAGGTCGCGTGCGCAATAGTTACAGTAAACTAAACACGTGCAATGATGCTGAACAGACATGCAGCTGAATTTATGAGCGGGAAGCTTAGCACGGAGCTTTTTTTTCAATTGTAGTCATAATGTGTTTCGAACGATATAACTAACTGCAATTAGAGATGGTTACTGATTTTGTGCGCTCTTTTTAATTTTAATTTTACTGGCGCTTTCCAATTATTCATTTCAACCCTGTGAATATTTATAATACACAATAGTATACAAATCAGCATAATAATAAATAAGTTGTGTTGAAGATTTAGTTTTTAATCTGCGGAGACGAAATCCATTTACGCCAAGCAAGGCTATCAAAACGGCTAACAAAACGGCCAACAAAACGGAGGCGCGTGCCGCGCCCCGTGCTCGTGCTCGTGCTGGCTGGTGCACCCTGCGCCGAAATGCTGCCCATGACGCGGACGGTGGTACCTCGCCCTAGGCTGACAAACTATGGCAGTGTCAACTTGACTTTTGTCATTGTGTTTTTATTATTATTTTATTTTTATAAAGTTGTATTTTAAGTGTAAATATCGTCTAGTCTAAGTGTAGCAAAACGTGCAGTACGCAGATGCACGGTAATGATGTGGAAAGTGCGAGTCAACTTTCATCGTCACTGGATGCCCTGGAGAGATGCCCCCTGTGCCCTCAAGCACGCTATTTCAAAGGTAAGCGCGGGTTGAACGTACACATTGGGAAAATCCACAAGTCCCAATGTGCGGATTCTATCACTACGACTCCGCAAGCATCTTCCTTGCCTACTTCAACTTTCGGTCCGTTTTGGAAAAAGCTGTCAAAATTCAAAAACACAGTTCCAGTATTAAAGCGGGTTCCCCGTGGTGCCAGGCCTTTAGTTGCTCAACATTTGGCTGGTTGTGTTCGCCTGGCTGCTCGGGAGAACTCGCAGCGTGCTTGGGAGCAATTGCTCACCTTTCCTTACAGGATTCTTCACGTAGAAAAGAATTTAGCAAGTAAAAAAACCCTAACAACTCAAATTAAAGATAACTGCACTATTTCGGCCAACGAAGTTTTCGATTCCAAATTTCCGCCACAACCATTTATTCCCCCAGGTAGTATACCTCGCCTGGTGGAAGGAAAACTAAGTGAAGGTGACATAAGGGGAGCCGCTAGGATTCTCTTCAGCAGTGATGTTGTGGCACCGTGTTCGCCTGACACGATCTCTGCTCTGAAGAGCAAACACCCTGCCCCAGCCAATGACCTCTCCTTTCCCGACTCTCCTAATCCTGATATCCATACCCTCACAGTTACAGATCGACACCTGGTTGCCGCTATAGGTTCCTTCAGGAGTGGGTCCGCCGGCGGCCTCGACGGCTTGAGTCCTCAACATCTAAAGGACCTCACCTGCGCAAGCGCCGGGGAAGCTGGTGAGTCGCTCCTGAAGGAGCTTACGGCGCTTATCAACCTTATGCTCTCCGGCAAGGTGGACGAATCCGTCATCGACGTCTTGTATGGAGCCAATCTTTGTGCTCTGCGCAAGAGGGATGGCGGTATTCGTCCCATTGCTGTAGGCACCACCTACCGTCGTATGGCAGCCAAAATCTGTAGTAAATTTTATAGTGAGGAAGTTTCGAAAAAATTTCAGCCCCTGCAGCTAGGTTACGGCTCAAAAGGGGGCTGCGAGGCTGCCGTACACGCCCTGTCGACCTATCTAAATTATGGGAAAGGAGAAGTCATATTGAAAGTTGATATTAAAAATGCATTCAACTCGGTAAACAGGGACACTTTGCTGGCAGAAACTAAAAAAGAATTACCCCAAATTTACAGTTTTATTTGGCAATGCTACAGACAACCATCTAAATTATTGTACCGGGACAACCTTTTAGAATCTGCTGTTGGCTGTCAGCAAGGTGACCCCCTCGGGCCTTTGATTTTCAGTTTGGCTATAAACCCCATTATTCGACAGCTAAATTCAGAATTCAACGTTTGGTATCTTGATGACGGAACCTTAGGAGGCAATGCAGACACAGTTTTAAAAGATCTTTCATTTCTCCAAAATAAATTCAAAGCAATAGGTCTTGATTTAAATTATTCCAAATGTGAACTTTTTATTTCGGACAATACTGACAGACAAGACACATTTCTGAAATTTAATGCATTAGCCCCCAATATCACATTAATTGATAAAAGTTCTCTTTGCCTCCTCGGTTCCCCAATATTTGAAAATTCTTTTTCGGATTTTATTCAAGACAAAATCCAAAATTTCAATCATATTTCAGAAAGGCTATTCCAAATTAATATGCACTCAGCCATCACAATCATCAGATACTGTTGTTTTGGTCCAAAATTAACCTACTTCTTGCGTGCTTCCAGCCTCTGGAAGCACACAAAACTTTTGGAAAAACTTGATGAAATTATTCGGAATACATTAACATCAATATTAAATGTGGCTATGGACGACCGGGCCTGGATTCAGGCTACTCTCCCCGTTCGTTTGGGAGGGCTCGGTGTTCGCAAAATTTCAAGTATAAGTTTACCGGCCTTTATATCCTCCGTCCACGGTACTGAAATATTGACCAGGAAAATTTTACCAATCACACTGGCCAATTTTGAGGTTCCGTGTTTGACTGATGCTATAGAGGCCTGGAAAATCGCCTGCCCGAATACCGATATCCCCGCTAACCCATCCTTCCAGAGACAGTGGGATGAGCCGCTCTGCAGAGTAATTCGGAAAGAATTAGTTGAAACATCCAATACTCCTGCTGAGCGAGCGCGCCTGCTGGCTGTGGGGGAATGGGAGTCGGGTCTTTGGCTTCACGCACTTCCGTCGTCAAACATCGGCACCATGTTTGATGACACCACTTTCAGACTCGCCGTGTGCCTACGTCTGGGTGCCCCATGTTGCTCCCCTCATCGCTGCCCCTGTGGTGAAGCTGTCAGCGGCCTCGGGCACCACGGCCTGTCGTGCAGCCGAAGTGCGGGCCGCATAGCTCGTCATTCGAACATCAATGACATCATCCGTCGTGCTCTTGTCGCCGTAGGCGTACCAGCTGTATTAGAACCAAATGGCTTGGTACGCGACGATGGTAAGAGACCAGACGGTATGTCATTATTTCCTTGGAAGATGGGTAGGTCTTTAGTGTGGGACGCAACCTGCGTCGACACTCTGGCGCCTTCCCACCTTGCTAGGACGGCGTGTTGTGCTGGCTCTGCCGCTTCGGAAGCCGAAAACCTCAAACGGCGCAAATATAGTACCCTAATAGGCAACTATACCTTTGAGCCGTTTGGGGTTGAAACTCTGGGGCCGTGGGGTCCGAGTGCACACCTCCTTTTTAAGGATATTTCCAAGAGACTCGCTGACACTTCCCGCGACCCAAGGGCTGGCTTTTATTTCGGCCAACGATTAAGCATTGCCATACAACGTGGCAATGCTGCCAGCCTTTTGGGTACACTCCCGGCGGGCAGCGATGAGGAAGAATTTTTTGACGCCATTTATTAATAAGGTTTTTTTTTTACTTGTATATATTAATTTATATTTTATTTGTAAATATATTGTAAATATTTATGTGAATAAAAATTTTATTAACTGCAATTTAATTCTTATCGAAGTTGAAATGTAGTAGAAGTAGAAAAGTAATAACACTGTCTCAGCGATCTGTGAACTAAAACCAAAAACGGAATCAATCATCTACACTAAATCGTCATCACAGCCTTTTTATCGTCGCTGGGCACAGGCCTCCTCTCCCACGGAGAAGGATTGAGCGTTAATCACCACGCTTGCTCAATGCGGTGATTTCAGACTCTATACTTCAGGTTTCCTCGAGATGTTTTCCTTCACCTTTAATCAGTCATTGGTGACTAAGCTAAACTTAGAAAGTACGTATAACTTATATTTTTTTATTCTAGAAATATCTAACTAACATAACTCAGAAACAGTAACTAAAAAGTGTCCCAACAAATCGAAAGTGTATTGACACACTTGCCCAATACATTCCCATTACAACCTAAATCCGATATAATTGATAGTGAGCTGTCATCAGAAGCCATATTCGTTTGAGTATTAACTGCATAAGGCTACGGAAGCTACCATGTTAGTCTGGCGCTAGTCTCCATGTGGCTAATGGAGTTTGAAGAGTGCCGCGCGAACGTGTGCCGAACTGTTGATTAGTTATTGTGATTATTTGTTAAAAAAAAAAACATTATGTGTTTGTACTAGTCGAGTATTATTATATTACCATTTTATAGTATCCTATATTCAACTATATATAGTAGACAAAGGAAAATAAAATACTTATTGTTTTTTTTTTTCTGGGTGTCAATGTTTCAAACAACAAAAAGTTTTGGCACTCAATTCGCCAATCACGCATGGCCTGCGCGCTTTTTTTGCAGCATACACCCGATTTGTAGCAAAAAGAGGTTAATGTTTTTCATGCGTGCGCATCCATGATTATCTGCATATTATGTGCCCATCAACCGCCGAGAAAGCGGGTACCAAACTCATCTTCATTATTTGGCAAATTTCAAACGCATTTCATATTTTAGAAATCCGTTATGTCGAGAAATCAGACGTGACCAATGATAGACAACATTATAATAGATTTCAAACGTATTTTTCTTTGACTTTGAAACCGAAAGTTAAGGTAATGGTTTTTGACCCTTCACTTCAATAGCGAGAAAGTAATGTAAGCAGCATTATTCTAACATATTTATATTGGTAAAAGATACGTTAGAATAGGCAAATTCTGTAAATTATACTGAACTGACTCTGAAAGGAAATATTTATTTTTCCAAACTATTTACAAACTTGTTCTTAATAAACACAAATTAATTTAAGTCAAACAATTTGCATTTCTCAAGTTGGCTCGTAAAAAGTTTAACGTAAAGCGACGTAAATCTCAGCCGGCCTACATTCACAAATGGAAGCTTTATGTAGGCAAAAAGCGGCGAATGAAAGTTCCTAATGAGTTTTCTTTTTACGTCGGAAAAACGTTCGCGAAGGCGTTTATTTGCATGTACTGTAGAATGTCGACGTGAGAGGACGCGAATGCATTTACTATGGACACAGTTATACATAGTTGTATAATATACATTTGTCAATAAACTAGAATGATACAATATTATAACTAAAACGATTACTATGGTATTTGCACATTTATATTCATATTTGTGGTACGCAAAGGAACTCTTCAATTCATCTCCCGATCCTTTTTCCCAACTATTTTGGGGTCGGCTTCCAGTCTCACCGGATTCAGCTCAGTACTGAGTACTCTAAAGAACTTTGAATGGTATAGAAAATGCCAATAAACCAAAGAGTAATAAGTTCTGAATTCAGTAGCACATGTGAGTAAGAGCACGTATAATCAGTTTATCTTATCTAAAATGCAAATGTTACTTAATGCAGTGTTTATCGCGACGAGAGAGAATGCTCGAGATAACGATAGGACAGATGAAAATCATACAGTCCTAATTATTTTTAGTTTCTCTTCAGGCTTTCAAACTTTATGACAGACCCTACCAGGTCTGCGGGTTGTTCGCAAGAGTTACCATGACCCTGCTATATAGGGACCTCCAGGAACATAGTGGGTTTTATTTAGTCCGTAAGAGTCTGACACTCCCTCCACCGCACCTTCGGCGGCAGGGTTTATTTGGTGATTTCCCACGATAGAAAGAAACGACCTCAATTCTTAACAGTCAATAATTTTCATGTTATAAGCACCTACTAGTTATATTATTAATCCCAGGCTTCCTCGCTTTGGCCAAATATCGCTGCAGGCTTGCAGTAGGCAGTAGTACTCACAAGGTGTATTTCTGTTGCAGGATGGCACGACGCCGCTCATTCTGTCAGCTGCGATGGGTCACACGGAATGCGTTCGTGAACTGCTGGCGCAGGGCGCCGACCCTGCGTGCTGCAGAACGGTAAGGGATTAACCTCCATTATAACGAAGTTCTTGACCTTTACACTATCTTCAAGACTGTGTAGGTTGCAGTCAGGGTTCAAGTTAGGATGCTATTATTATGTAAGTCTTTATTTTTGATGTTCTTGTTTTCTATTAGAATATTGCTTCTACAATGGATGTATGTTGGTACAATGTGTCATAATATGCCTTTCAGACAGGAACGAGTGCGCTGTTCTTCGCAGCGCAGGGCGGGTTCCTAGATATCGCACGCTTACTGCTCGATGCGGGAGCTGCCATCGACGCACCTAGCATGGTACTTATCATAAACGTATTCGGATTGAACATGTCTAGTGAGTAAGTACCTAATTGAGTAATGTGATGTATTTATTTTATAGGACGGTGGCACACCCTTGTTTGTGGCGTGCCAGTGTGGTCACTTGCCGGTCGTCGAAGAGCTCATCCGTAGGGGAGCTAATGTCAATTCCTCTATGAAGGTAAATAATATATGATAAGATCACCCGATCTGCTTTGTAATAATAATACGATACGAGGCTTCCATCAGTTTGGATCATCATATGCTTTTTCCGCTAATCAAATATTCGCTGGGTTAAAAGTTTATTTGATTATATAATACGTGACACTCATAGTATCGTAATTATCTTTTTGATTTAGTCATGTGAGTACACATGCCCGAGTATTTTTTCTGATGGTGTTTTCGTACATTGCAGGACAAAGCGAGTCCCCTGTTCATAGCGGCGCAGAACGGTCACGAGGAGGTGTGCGGCGCGCTGGTGTCGGCGGGCGCGGCAGTGGACGCCGCCCGCGCCGACCGCGCCACGCCGCTGTGGATCGCCGCGCAGTGCGGCCACCAGCGCGTCGCGCGCCTGCTGCTGGCCGCCGGCGCCGCGCCCGACCACGTGCGACAGGTACTCGCCGCACCGTACGCACACCCTCTCGGGTTCGATTCCCTAGCCGGCCCGAAATTGCTTTGTCGGCCATAGCCGGCAATCGGTTTGAACGTCATTAACGAGCATAAAACAAAAACTACCTAATATCAATTTCACCTCGAGTGACCATCATTTGTTTCCTCGTCACTGACATAAAAGAGAGAGGACTTTATGTACACTGTTTCAACAATTCAATCCTAATTGCAATAAAAAACTATTTTTTTTTTGCAAAATTCCCTATCGTGCCAATCCGTGAAATAAACCATAACTAACCATAAGAAATCTGCTCTACTAGACAAAAACTCCCCCACCACTGCTCGCTATAAAAATTGAATTTCTTTTTAAAAAATCCCTGTCTATATCGTCACGACATAGGACCTAAGAAAGATAAGTGCATGTTATGCTCGCTAGCAAAAGAAGTATGGCACATAAAAAGATTGCGTATTCTAAGCAGTTTTCATAAAATTTTCAGGATGGCGCCACACCACTGTTCAAAGCTGCACACAAAGGACATGCTGCCGTGGTTGTAGAATTGCTCAAATACAAACCAAACCTTGGACTGCTTCCCGTAAGAATTTTTTAACAATTTCATCAGCATTTTATAGGAACCACTAACGCCATCTTTTAATATTAAATTGTTGTTAGAATTATTTCTACTCTCCTCTAGATGGCGTTGTATTAGTTTTATGTACTGACTATAACACCTGGTTTGGGTATTGTTATATATTTATTTCTGGATTGTTTTGTAGTGATTTAGATTTTTTTCTTCCTGAACTACAAAAAAAAAATCCGTTTATAATGGCATGGTATGTGATGCGAGGGAATGAGAGAAAGGAGACGACTAAATAAACCATGGATTGATTGTGTTAAAGTGGTTATGGCTAGCTAGAAGGAATGTAATTGTGGATGACGACAGATAGAAGAGTGTGAAAGAAAAAAATATGTTGCATTGGTAATTAAAAATTGGTGTTAAATAAGGGCGGAAGGATGATAATGAATTGCATTTACATTTTAAATTATATTGTAGACCACGTAAAGTTGTGAGATCTAGATTAATATAATTTAAGGTTTCTTTAAGTATTCAGTTTTATTTTAGGCCAATGTTGTAAAATTTTTTCTTATATTTTGAGTTCTTTTAAACAACATTAGTTTTAGTGGTTGCGTTAGTGACAAACGAGCTGCTATGTTTTACGTGGTTCCAGAACGGTCAGTCAGCACTGCACGGCGCCGCCATGTTCGGCCAGCTGTCGTGCGTGCGGCTGCTGGCGCGGCGCTCGGCGCTGGCGCTGCGCAACTCGGGCGGGCTGACCGCGCTGCAGGCGGCCGCCGCCGCGCGCAAGCACGACGTGGTGGCCTACCTGCGGCGCCTGCACGCCGACCCCGCCTGAGCCCGCCACACTACATGCGACACCTACTCTTTTGTACAATTCATTATTATTAACTGTTTTCCGCGGTTTCCCGCGCGTCCCGACCGAAGTTATCCTTCCCGTACCTGGGCTCACGTTACACGAGGCACATGTAACAGCAATGGTTAAAGATTTTCACAACATTAGAATGCTACATGTCCACCAGATCTGACAGTTGGACTCAACAACAACCGGAGCGTACAATCTCGTATTCCTATATATAGTTACTAACCGAAAATTTTGTATGACGTACTCGCAGCCATACTTGTATAGCTTTACCCACTCGCCTTATGCAATACCTCACTTTATACTGAATATGTATACATACTATGTACAAAGGTAGCACTAGAATTAGAAACTTTTACTTTTAAAAAATCTCTCAATAACCTAATTTCAATAATTTCCTAAAACAAAATTTAAAGAATTTCAAACAGAATAAAACAATTCCCTATATTGTAAAAACTCATTTTAATATTATTTATCTATTGCTACCATTTATATAGTTACAGTTTTCATTAAAATTGGTTTATTGTTGGTGCTGATTTAGTAAATAAGCGATATTTAAACATGTTTTAATTTTTACACTAGTCAACTGTATCGCGGTTATGGTAGTTCACGGATTTGTGTGTTGATGTGTAATTATGAATATCTCAAAAAGAATCTGCAAGTTACACTACATGACCGCCATAATCTTATTCACAATAGCTTAGAAATGAAATAAATGTATTTTTCATACACAACTAGTTTATAGAGAAACTGTTGTATTGTTGTAGCGTAGGTTTAAGCGAAGTATTTATTTGTATCTACGACACTATTGTAATTATCGCTCAATTATATTTTAAATTGTATCAAAGTATTGAGCGATTTTTAGTATGGAATCTCATGAAGTGTTTTAATACGAAGAACAGTATCCTTTTATGCAGATATGAATTTTACCATTTATGTGGGTATATTGGATATTTGGATAATATTTTAGATTTTTACAATCTTATTTCAGCCAATAGTAAGTTCCTGTAGCCACACAGCATAGTTCCATATGATGGTCAATTATTTAAATTAAAACGTTTTAGGATAAACATCACCAAATAAAACATGATATTATTTAACTTAGTTATTGTATATTGTATTAATACATAGCATAATACATGTCGGTTTAGAATAAGTTTCAACATTGTTGTTATGTTATATGAACAGTACAGTTGTTTTTTTTTTAATAATATGTTTTACTTACAAAACTGTGTTTTTATTCATACAACTTATAACTGAAAAATATCATAATATAAATCAACATCATAATTAACCAAAAGATATAATAATACACATAAAATCCTACTGCCTGCAGGAGAGTCAAACAAATCAATTTTATTACAACTCAAGAAATCTAATAAATATTAAACATTTAAAATACATATGTATTTGTAATTTTACCTCGCACTGGAAGTTAGTCTTCTCACCAAATCTCTATTTTAAAATTACTAAGGTACTTGTATATATGTGTATATAATATATGATGAAATCTTATTATCTCATAGACTGGTCACATTGCTCTAACATATCTTTAGCTGCAATGGACAGGTGTTGAGCTGATGGCCTCATGGAAGGCATAGTCTCCGTGCAGCAGTAGAATAGGGCTAGCTGATGAACATACTGCTTCTCCGATATATTTACTGGTACTAGTGGTCTGGTGCCTGATAAATCATAGAAAAAAGTCAATTAATAAGACTAATTTGAGTTATTATTATATATTTTTTCCTTTTATAATCTATAAAATATATTTTGATCAAAGAATTGAAAATTCATCAAATAATAAGGAAATCCATACAAAACCAAATAATGCCATAGCTGTAACTTTGGAATAAAATTTCAGAGTATTATTTCATTTTCATAACAAAGACACAAACAGGTAACTTACCATATCTATCTGAGAAATAATCCCCAACACTATCAACAGAATCATCAAGACATTGCACACTGTCCTCCATGGAGTCGTCATCTGTCTGTGTGTGGGGAGGCATGAGTGCCATCATCTCCCACATTGTCAGGCCGAGTGGCCATATGTCAGTCTTGCTGGATATCTCTCCCCCGTGGATCACTTCTGGGGCACTCCAGGCTTCTGTGCCTGAAATCACAAAAGGGATGTTGCTAGAAAATGATATTATATAGATTTCAATAATATTTTCATATCTGAAGGACAAGAACTAGGTAAAAAGGTACATATATTACATATTTCCCTTATTGTTCTACTGGTGTAGGTGCAATACCATTTTGTATTCATCATAATACAATTTCTTTCAATACTTTTACTAGCGATGACTTCATCATTATTAAAACAATACAACTTTACTAGTGTATTTCATATAACTAGAGTAGGCAAAGCATATACTATCAGAACAATGAAAGTGACATCTTAAAACAATGATTCACTAAATTTACCTATATATTCATTTACAACCCCCATTTTAATAACATTTTATTCAAATTTAATTGTGTTAAGATCATAATCATAGTGATAAGAAAAATTCTATGAACTAATTATGAATTTCCTTATCAAAGATACAAAAACAACTCAGTACCATAAGTAATATGTATACAAGAACTTGTTTGGTTCAAGGGATTATAAAAATATCACATTTTTTAAATTAATAGATATAGTTACAAAACAATAGCAAGTACTATCTCACCAAAATATACAGCCTTCCCCGCCTTCATCTTATCGACCACACCATTCTCGTCGAGTGGCAGGGTGACTCCAAAGTCACACAGCTTGCAGATCACAAAGTCTCCATTCACAAGGATGTTGTATGACTTCATGTCTCCATGGAGGATCTGTATTTTGGTGTGAAGGTAGTCCAGAGCACTAGATATGTCTGATGCAACCTGGTGAATGAAACAATGGCTTATAGTATTTGTTAACAATCTTATTTAGAATTTGAGCAAATGTATGGTCATAAACGATTAGTATTTGATGCCAAGCAAGACTAAGTTACTTCAGAAACACATAACAAAGTTCTATTTCATTAATACTTCCACGTGTTTTAAAAAACTTACTTTCAAAATTTGTCTCGGAGTGAATACTTCGCAGTCATCCTCTATTCTTTTCTCAATCATATCACCCAGAGACAAATCACAGGCCTCCATGCCTAGGTACAGGATCTTGGCCTTGCTAAACGCTCGGAACCCTACGATGTTTGGATGCGACATACGCTGGAGAAGATCTGCTTCCGCCTTCAAACGATCTGTGTAGACCCGGTTCGGTTTAACGCGTTTATTCAGCATTTTGAGAGCCCATGGCGAACGAATTTGTCCCGCTCGGGGTGACCTCACTAGCTGCATCACATTTACACCTACAAAAATAAAAAGAGGAGGAGTTGTAGCATCAATTTTGACCACGAGGAATCTTTCGTTACGTTATTAAAAACATGGAACTTACCTGTTCCATAACCAAGCCTGTTTAAAAACGGCGACGGAGGTATTGTGATCTTGTCGTTCACATCAAGGACTTTATTTTTAATGGGTGTCTTGAACTCACTCATATTTATTTCTATCTTGCACAGTTAAAATACAAATAGGCACGAAAAGCAGTGTTAACGAAAGACACAGGCGACGTTAATATACAACGCTTGTTTTGAAATTTGAATTTGCTCTTTTGACATAGATGCAGGGCTGCCAACTTGATAAACATTAGTTCGCTATCTCTCTCAATCTGCCATGACAGTCATATGCGAAAAGAAGACAAAAGTTTAAGTAAATGCTTGACATTGAATGGGATTTGTTATGAAACGCAAAAAGAAAAGATAGGTAACGAAAGATTAATTTTAATTTATTAAAAACTACTGTGGTAGAAAACTACTTCTAAAGAACAAAATATATAATTATTTGTGTTGATGCGTCAGATGTTAATAGCTTGAATGAAAATAATGCGCAATACTTCGAGTAGGAAAAATATTTATTTTTTAGATTTTTCGCTTATTGTTCATAAACTTATACTTAAATTATTTGGTTGGTAGGTTCCCCTGAAGTCAGTTTAATCAGGACGCGGCTCTTACTATTTAGAACAAGCGCAGAACTTTACCGTATTCTTTGTTGGATGACAATGTTATTTAATTCTTAATTATGAAATTAACTCCAGTAGGTATCAATGTTTTTTTTTCGTGGGAAATCATTAAATGACCCCTCCCGCTGAGAGTGTAGTTGGAGTGAATGTCAGATTCTAACTGAGTAAAACCCATTATGTTCCTTTTGGAGGTCTTTGCGTGCCGGAACAGGGCCACAAAAACTCTTGCGAACAATTCGAAGTCTTGGCAAGCATCGGACCTACGGGACCCCACCGATATTGCTGACTTGTCTTCGAGGAAGGTATCACTGTTTCAAAATAAATTACACAGGAGAAAATATTCCTTCTTTTCCTATAAAATGCAAATAATTTATACAAAAACACAGCCAACTCAATCACTTGCTGCGCCCAAGCACTGTTGCGTGCGCTGCCAGCGTCAATCATGGCTCGCAGTCGTATCTACCTCACCTTTTACTAGTTTTTATCTTGAAGTGTATGCATATATGCGTAGGTTCGTGTGTTCATATTGTTGTGTTTTTGTTTGTCACGAATAAACTCAAAAAATACTGCATCCATACTGTGTTAAATGAAAATGAAAAGGACATGGCAAATATTTAACCAGAGGCGGAAAGCATTTCCCTCGGGAAGCGAGCGAGTGGCACGGAGTGAACCGCTTGTAAGATTAGCAGGAAGGAGAAGCAAGCAACTTACCTTATAAAGTACTTACAGTTCCAATGGGCGACGGTTACTCTTACAGCGATATAACGCATTCTTTGTCGAACAACCAGCCGCAAGTAAATCGACTGCTCATGTAATCGTTACGTGTTACATTACACTTGATTACAGCTATGTATCATAATGTTCTGTGGTGCTAATGCCCACTGAACTTGTAGCTATGTAGGTACATACCTATGTTCTATACATAAACATTAATTCTGCGAAGAAAATAGACAATCGCTGATTCGAACTGAGCTTGTATGTTTTACAAGTTCTCATGTTTGTTAACAGCCTTTTTCAGTCCAGGTTTCCTCATGATATTTTCGTGTTAAAAAGTTATACTCGTAATTATTAAAAGTCACACTTACTGCGAAACTGCACTCTCGAACATTAGATGACGCCGATCCCTTCATGCGTGATCCTGTTACAAGCTATCTCGTCATTCCTAATAGGTACCTATTTACTAGACAGTGCGCAAGGTTACAGGTCAATGCCATTGCCATTGCGTATTGTTTGTTTACAATGAGA
This sequence comes from Heliothis peltigera, assembly GCA_958496145.1. NCBI lineage: Eukaryota > Metazoa > Arthropoda > Insecta > Lepidoptera > Noctuidae > Heliothis > Heliothis peltigera. The sequence continues at coordinate 416,732 of OY292326.1, read as the reverse complement.
TGTCACAACAGCTGATTGTTACCGTACAGGTTACATGTTAATACATCACACCTTACACATAAATAAACTTCAGCGAGTGATCCCTCGCTCTTTGCCTTCATTGAAGAGAGCATGTCGTATTGTACGTGGCTACGTGTTACGTGCCCTAGTTGTTTAACTTCAGCGAGAACACTTATAAGCCAGAGTAAACCTATCATTTTCCAATCAATATTATAATCGGCCGCTTCCATTGGAAGTCCGTACAATTACCCATTAAGGATGAGCAATGATACTCGTACATTCCTCTAACTCCTCAATTAGCAATTAACATAAGATATCGGCAGCCGCATACTAATCACGGCTACACTTAATTAATATTACCTATTCAAATTATGACGTGTATAATCATGTGAAACTGATGCGCGAAGGCCGCGCTCCGGAACTAAGGGAAGCAGCGAATTACGCGGGAACTGGCGTCGTCCTTATCGAATGTTGCTCAATGGAAGGAAGCGTTGACGTCGAACACGAGGTAGCGGCTGTCAGTAATGGAGCGGACTCCGCGCAGCGCGGCCGTGCGTCCCGGGGCTGCAGCCAGCATGGGCCACACACTCAGGTACGGCCACGCGCCAATGGTTCGGTGTTGCGATTGTGTTGTGTTGCGAGAGCCTAGTGAGGACCCTGAGGTAGGTGCCGCTAGTGCTGCGGGTAAGTACGATACCTACTGCTGTGTGCTTCAGGATTCAGGATTGTAAGTTTGGGACACATTCGGATAATTTTTATTTCCTAGCCAACACTTCGACGGCTCCTAAGTATACTGAGTCAACTAACAAATTTTGAAAATTGCACTTTTTTGTGTATTAACAATAATTAAATCATTTTCTATTTACATGTAAAGGAAAAAAATAAATCTTTATAAGTATAGTTGACTCAGTATACTTAGGAGCCGTCGACTTATGACTTCAAAGATCATATTGATCTGTTCCATTATTAGGCTGTTCTAACACCAAGTTTCTACAAGAGTGCAATGGTTACAAGCGCGTCACCAAGTTCGATTCCCAGGTGGAGTAGACTAAATCTGATATAGCTGATGAAAAATCTTTGATAAGCACGATGTAATAATTAGTTTTACATTACAACAGCGTCGATAGCTTGATGTTATGATGTGATGGTGGCGTGGGCTTTCTCTACATCCTGTAATCATTAGGTATATCAAATGCTGTTTTGTTTTCAACACCTACTTTCTATCATCATAATTATTATTTCGTTGTAAAACTATTAACAAGATTATCTTAGGATTTCAATCTTCAGTTTTTCAGTTATTTTTATATTGTGGCCGTGCTAGTGGGCTTCTGGGAGCCTTGCATTTAAAGGATTGTGTCCTGTCTGTCTAGGGTATTCCCCCGCCTGAGGATTGTTCCACCTGTGTGACATTAATCCTCGAGTTCTGGCCATTCAACTTCTCGAAACAAATATACATCTGAGTTCATTCAGTGTTCTACTTTGTATCAAATTATACGAGTAGGTACCAAGTGCAAGAAGATTATGCATTAGGTACATAATGCATTTATTTTTACCAAAGATAACGCTAGCATAAGTTGCAGTCAACGTTATAATGACGGCAGGATATTCTAACAATTGGACTACACTTAAAACAGCACTCAAGCCAAAAGGATAGATTTACGTGCCTGTGTTACTGATACCTAAAAAGCTAACACTATCTACCAGATAAATAAAAAAATGAAACAGATTTTTTATCAAATTATCTGCCAGATAAACTAGCTGGAACTTATCAGCAATCCGTGAAACTGGCCCTAAGGGTTGCTATGGCCCTAAGGTACCAGGACATGGAGGACAAAATCACTGGATTTTGGAAATTAAAACTTATTCTTTTGTGAATTTTATTTCCGTTTCATAGCAAACTGTCTACAATCGACTTAATGGTTAACTTTATTGCATAAATAAAGAACAAGGTGCAAGCGAGCGTTCAAGATATTTTTTTAGCTTTAGGACTGAAAAAAGTGGGAACAGAAAAAACAAAACACAAAATTTTTAAGAAAGTGAGTGGGGCAAGCGCGATTTTTTTGTTATTTTGAAGACTTAAAATTATAAAGACTTAGAATTGGAATGAACAAATCTCAAAAACTCACGATTAGTCGCGCGCTCTTTTTATAAGTTCAGAAAGCCAAGACGAAATAATAAATGAATCGAATGAACAAGAATGAATTTTATTACATAAAATCTTCACTTATGTCTAAGTCCCCATATCTTTTCTTGTAATAATAATAGTTGGAAAAGGTGAGGTGGATGAACAAAACTTAGTTGTGATTTTTGGTCCCCTAGTTCAGCGCCCAGTGCTTGGGCACGGTCGGCAAAACATAAAACCCGATCTGCAAACACCACCGCCAGACGGTGTTTTATCAAAAATGATTTGATATACTTGTCTACGTAAACCTATCTATCTCCAGCAAAATGTTTGTACACTTGTTGTGTCGAAATAATTCTTAGCTCTATTGTTCTTACCATTATTTTGACACATTGTTTTTCCTTGTTATATGATAACAAACTTGTATTTTCAAGCTGCGATGTATTGTGTAACGTGTCACACGTTTCCGACTATTGATCTCTTCCCATTGTCAATTTATTGGAGATATGCAATTCTTTACTACAAGGTGTGTTAGTATAGTTATTTATAAATACAGTAGTAAGATCATTTAGTTACATCATAGTTTGTGTTTAGGTGACATATTCCGTCACCATTAGCATCGGCGCTGTTGTAAGATCTCACTACTGTGTGCTGGCTAATTACATGTTGTCACTTGCCAGGCCATTGCCCGACACCATAGCGATCTAACTGCTTGGACCTTGTATGAGTTGCGACAGATCTAGACCAAATGATGGTACCTAATGGCTAGTGTATAAGCCGTGTAGATATAGTAAATTAAAAAGAAAGCTGATGATATTATCAGCTGTACCTACGATAGGAAAAGGGCAATTTGTTTGAAGCAGTTCAACATGTTATTAAAACATCATAAGTCATAAGTTAATTCACGGAACTTCCCACTCAGCTGCAATTATGCACAATATTGTTCACAAAAAGGGTCGAAGCAGGAATGTTTACGATCGGAAATGTTTCACAATGAGCTTGTACCGGCTTGTGTTAGGTTAGCCATGCATGCACGCGATCCTAAGGAATCTTCCAGTATGAAGTACGGGTGATATTGCAATGACCTACTACGAACCTACCTACGAAGGGATATCCCAGACAGAATTGTCGAAAGTATTCAAGGATGCGCACTACTTATTTGCTTTACTTCGTTCTGGTATTTTTGAATGTGGTTAACTTCATGATTAGTACTGGTCTTCGCTGCAGCAAAGGGGACACTCAGATTCCTTCATCGTGAAGACTAATCAATAACTTACAAATTCTTGAGGAAAACAATTTCTAGTTAGATTTTCAGTAATAAAGTACTTTTTGCTGTCGTCCCTATTTCAGTCTAACTTGTGTAGTTAACTTAGAGTAGTACTTCTAAAGCAAATAAATAATGCTTCATTTCTTTTTGTAGATACATTAACTCCGTTAATGGTAGTACTTTCGATCATTATGCAGTCATATCAATATTCACTTATATGGTTGCAATTAGAACAACGTCGTTATGCAGTAAGTAGAGAAAAGTATTTTCCTTTCTTTGTTGTGAGATAACCGCACCGTGCCCAACTTATTTCATTTCATTCGTCCTCCGTAGCTGAAACTAAGCATTTATCTTTAATTTCTCGTTTATCTTCTGTCTGTCTATTTTCTTATGTGTTCTTAGAGTGTTATGTGATTCGACAGATCTAGACTAAATCACAAGTGATAGTACCTAATGGTCAGTGTATAAGCCGTATAGATATATTAAATTAAAAAGAAAGCTGATAATATTATCAGCTGTACCTACGATAGGATACCTAGTTCTTCCAACCCGCATTGAGCAAGTGTGGTGATGGAAGCTCAATCTCACGTTTTTATATAGGGACATAACAGATGACATAAGGGAGACAGAGGATTTCAATTTGAATATTTTGTTGATTAAGTTTCTACTGCCGACAAAGTACAGTCAGTACCTACGTATATCTACAATCGTACAACCATTAGAGCACTGAAGCAGCTAACAAAAACAATGCATTAATCGAAGTTTGCAAAATGCTAAGAAATTAGAGCGATATGGTAATCCGAAGAAATTTACGCATGACCGATGTTTAGGGACGTAATAACAATATTTACATAGACTCGTAGTACTTTACACTTGGCACGACATTCGTGTCTGTCAATCTTCAGGTTGCGATTTCAGGGCGAACCACACCGACAGGAACAGGACGTAATAAATAACTAAAAACGAGCATTGGTGGTTTTTTTTTATTGCACTTGATAGTACTTGTCCAAGTAGGTTCTATGAGGTCCGCAAATATGTAAGTACCTTGATATTCATAATATAACGTGGATGAAGATTGTAAAGGACGTAAGTAAGACCATTAATGTAAATATATTATTTTAGGCCTAACTTGGAATGCTTTAGAAGAATTAACTTAAAATCTTTTCAAAATAACAACAAACACCGGATGTCACTTAAAACTTATCTAATATATGTATAATTCGACTACAGTGTAGCTAAGAAAACCAATTTCTAAATAGCCGATAAGTGCCTTCGGCACTTTTATGTACTTTTTTTGTGCATTAGAAACCAATTGAGTGATTGCGCGAGCGCATGTTATTAGCTATCATTAGAGCATCCTCTACTTGGCTTGATTTCATACGTGTTCATAAATCAATGTAAACTGAAGTAAACACATAGGCAATAGTGACAGCCCCATCAATTATTTAGCTTAAAAACATTAACGTTCGTTGATAAAACGATAGTACATGACGTATGAGGATTGCGCACGCGCCACTAACAAGCATTTGCAGTTAGTGTATATCTAGTTATTACATCATCAGTTGTTATTTAATTTGCAACCAGTCCTACAGTGCAGCGCATCAATACGTATGTCGATGTCTGCAACTCACAGACCTGTGTAGGTTCGACAAACGAAATGGTCACTACATACCAATACACCGTTTTGTCGAATTGCTGAAGCGTGAAACCGTAGGAACCCATTTTCCTATCGGACGTTTATTAAAACGTTACAGAATATTGTGTGTCGTCTGCAGCAGTCGTTAATCATAACATGTCCGAAATACAATTGATTCATAAGTACGAGTATTATCTAAACAAATGATACAACTTATATAATAACAGCACCGGTACCACGCAGGCGCGGTGTTTGAAAACACTATTGTCCGAGCGACGCGCTCATACTCCATCGTGTGCACATGCCTCTGTCATTCACAACTAACTTCAGCGATATGTCGTCTGGGTAAGCAGTCAGCCATAACACTTAGGTTCTAGATGTCTAGTATTAGCAATGCTAAAATATATGGCGATATCAGGAGCATTTTCTCATCCCTAATTGTCTCTTTTCAGGTCATTCGTGATTTCTTTGGCAATCGCGATAGCATTAACCAGTACACCAGCCAGCAGTTTCATCATACCTCGGTTAGAAACCAATTTGGATTCAACAACAGATTTAGAGACTGGAGAGAGTACACAGCTAGAAGTGAAGTACGACTTGAAGGCACTTAATGGCAAATCATTCGATTACAACAGGACTAAAGGGGATCCTGAACCCACTGTCATAGCAATCAATGATCCCAAGAAAGCGGAAAGTACAAACATCACCAATGAAAAGGATAATGAAATACAGTTGAATGTAAATGAAACGAAATATAAAGCATTAGCCGATAGTAAAATCGAGAAAACAATAAATTTGACAACTACTGTATCAAGCACGAGTCAAAATACTACTAAAGGAACTGAGAGAAGTGCAGAGCACGCAACACAATCTATCCCACAGACCCCTCTAAGTATTGAATCTCAAATTAATAATGTTCAAGAACGTTCTAATGACGCAATTTCTAAAAATATAGTGGAGGATAAAATAAATGTAAATAAAACGCAGGAAATATATACTCGTAACGGTTCAGATACCAATAAATCACATATCAATAATACTAGTAATGGAAACATTACTTCATTGGAAAAACAGGAAAAAAATATTTCAGCGATTAATTTTAATAGTTCAATGGAAAGCACAGACCACAAAGATATTCGTTCTGTATACGATAACGAAACAAAAATTAAGAACGATAGCGGTATAACTGATCAGAAAGCTGATCAAACACACCCCAAAGAACAAAATAGCATTGCAAGGACCGACAAAGCGCTTGACGCTCCTACGACTTCTTCATCTGAGTCTAAAACAGATGTAACAAACGTCACCTTTGATACAACAACAACAGAAGCGACCACAGACAACAGCACTACTGACGTCTACCCACCCACGTTGCCATCTTGGAAGAAATATACAACGATAGATAGAAAACGTACAAGCACTGAGGATACTACACCCCATGACAAAGATATGATACGAGCGGAAACTGCTCAAACACGTATTAGTCTTGAAAAAGTTTTTAGTAACACTCCAATACCATCGTTAGAAAAATTGAGAAATGACCTTATAAATGCTCAAGAATCAACAACTATTAAACTTGACGCAACAAATGCGACCGCAGTTAATGTTACTAACGATTCGTACAACCAAACATCGACAATAATTGTAGACTCTCAGAACACAAATGAAACATCGAAATTGGAGCTTGTGTCTAAAAGAGCGGGTTATAAAGATAACAGAGAAACGACAACAACGCTGAAACCAGTTGAAGCGACTATATCACAGGTCCCGACTAAAGTTGCCGCAAATGACACAGAAATGTACAGTGCCATTTACGAGACAGAACCCAGCGAAGTTGAGGTGCCCGACAACAAGAACGACACAGCCCATGAGTCGCAAAGTCAATTGGTAAGTTGATTCAATTTTGTAATTTATTGCACAGTGTTACTTTTTTGAGACTACTCCATTGAAAATACTTGTAAGTTATTCATTAATACGCTTTAAATTAGATTCACTTGTAACTATGTATGTAAGAAAATCTTGGAATCTTAATTTGACTCACTTCGGGAAGTCTTTGATTACGATGAAATGAAACGTTCTGAGTTCTGATGAGAACACATGATTAGCTAAGAAAGAAACGTCATTACAAATCCAATATGGCGGCCTTCCCAAGATGGCTTTTTTAGTTTTTTAATCTCTAATATATTTTTTTAGAAAACATTTGCAAACTCTCAGCTTTGTTTTTACTGATGTACATTATAAATAAGAATAACTTTGTACACCATTGCAGGCTGAGGACGCGATCAAAGAAGAGTTATTAAAGGAAGAAACGCTCAACGACAACGAAGAGAACGCAAAGCGCTATCACGACGAAAGTGTTATCTTGCCCAAAGTGAAACAATCAAAACCAGGGACGAGTAATAATGATGCTGTTACTGAGCGTGAAGTTGTCACTGAAGACACGCTTAGCGTCAAACCAATTGGCCAGGATAAAAAGAAAAACACTATTTTATATGCAGTTAGCCCAAATTACAAACCACTTAAAAAAATTGACGTGCAACCACCAAAACAGTTTATTCGAGACCCAGATGATAACAGTTGGAGAAATGAAAGCATTAGCTCTCTGGGTATTGTATTCAAACCAAAAAATGCCTCTAAATCTTTTACACAGGTACTGAAGAACAAAACGGAAACAGAGTTAGGAAACATGACAGATAAAGACACCAAAGGCGATGTTCCAGACTTAAGAGTTAGGCTAGAAAAGATTGCTGAAGTAAGAAAATCTAAAAAGAAGATCAATAAGTTTGGTGATACTGTGTATAGTGATTACGAAGAGTCTGGTGAGAATGGGAACTCTTCCAAAGAAGAAACGACCACGCCCATGAGCCCCGCCGTGGCTTTATTCTCTAATTTCACTCCGCCACCATCTTCTAAATCAACCACGACTGAGTTCGATCTAATGGTGAATGCCATATCCAAAGACAATTATGATCTTTTCAAAAACGATGGTACGACTCCATTAACAACAAATAAACCAAAGAAGTTTTACAATTTGGCAGAGTATTACGATTCAACAGATGAATATGATGCTGATTACATTAATCTGCATAAAATAGATTTAAAGAAATTCACTCAGCCACTGAAACCAAAGGACAACCAAGCTACTCCATCACCACAATTACTCCCTACAAAACCGATGAGAGAATATCAGCCAGAGAGGAAAGCGACAGTTCAATACTTCCCACCTACTCAGAAAGTTGTGCAAAAAGTAAATGAAAATGATTACGATAACGATTTCAACCGGAAAGTGAACTTGTACACGTTTAAAGCTCCTCCAAAGAATATGCCGCCTGCTTCCTTTGGCACAATATCTCCTATTGCAACGGAAAAATATTCAGAACAAGCCAACAAAGTAACGATGAAGCCTCTCTACACGCCTGTGTATCAAACTGAAAACATGGACAAGAATCTGTACTTGACGAACCCCCCGCGTGTCTCCGAGCCCCCCAGCGGTTTTGTGCCAAACGATGGAAATTTCAACAGAGCCTCGTACGTCATCAAACATTATCGTGACTTTATCAACGAGGCGGCGAAGGAAGGCGACGACGAGAGGAGCAATGAGTATCTGTACACGGAACCGCCTATCCGTGGCGTCACCATGAACGAGCTGGCCAAGATGACCACCCCCAAAGACGTCGAGGACGATTACGACTATGACGTTAAGTTTCGTAAGGACATTATTAACAGATTCGTTGATAACTTCAACCAGAACAGTGAGCGGTTCAAGGTGGACTTCCCGATCCTGTACAACAGCAGCGTGGTGCACCGACAGACGCCGCAGGCGGGCCGCGTGGCGTCGTCGACTGCGTTCATGAAGCGGCTGTACGAGGCCAACGCGCGGCCGCCCGGCACGCAGCGGCGGCCGTGCGAGCCGCACTGCGACAACATGACGGTGGAACTGTCGCCGGCGTACGAGCTGCACTACTACGTGCCAGACCAAGAGGAGAAGGAGGAGATCGAGCAGCGTCCCGTCACGCTGCCCTACAGATACAGGTTATGAGGAGGTGATGCCAGTGACGCGGTGCGAGAGTCGGACTGATCACGACAATCAATTAAAGTTTATTGGTGCTTATCGTCGGTAACGAATGGGGAATGATTGCCGGAGCGAATAGCAATTATATAAACAACAATAATGATATCGCACATCAACTTGTTATAAAAACTCAGTTGTTCCGTGAAACTGTGACAGAATTGGAACTTTATTGTTCAAAAAAATGTAGCGTGTGTGCACGCGTTGTAGTGCAGCTTGTACTTAGGTATAACCTGAAGCCTGTAAACAGGTTTTGTAATGAATTAAATGTAGCATCCAAACAGATTTTGTACTTAATTTTTTATTCATGTGGTGTATATTTTTTATGATTATTTTCTAGTTACTTTGTAGTAAGAATCTAGAATATTAAATATATTATTATATTCCATTTTTGTCTATGTAGTATTCCACCAAATTGCCAAAGATGTTATTATTATAATAGTTATGAAGCGGCTCTATGTAATTTTTAATGTGAACAAGAATTAAATTATATTATTTTTCAAGAAAAAATGTACCTAATGGGTGTCATATCATAAGGGACTGTATTTTAGTGTTAAGAAAATGTGATACATAGATATTCAGCTAGTGTGCTTATAAAAATAAACAAATTATTAAAATATGAAAGGCCTGTATTGCTTCAGCTATTTTGTAAATATGTACACCTGGAGTTGATACGTACCGTACGAACCGCAGAGACATGGGTGGTAAGTAGGTAGCAGATTATGTACCTATGTATTTTTTTAATAATGACAGGATACGAATGATAGGTGAGGCACAATATTCATGATCATGTACTTACTTCTGTAGAAATAATTATTTTGTCATATGTATTTGAGCTGTTCGTAAACTCGGCGTTTATTTCTTTTAAAACGATTTTTGACGCAAGCGTTGTGAGTTTGTGATAATAAAATACAATTTTATGTAGAACTTGGTTTTATTGCTCATTCGTTTACTTAAGTCATCAGTCATATCATCATATCTAGCAGTGTATCCTGACTTTGTCATGACCACAAGGCGCCCACTGACTTATCCAAAAATAAAAGATATTGAATCCTTTCCAAACTTTAAGAGTTTCTCATTGATTCGCAAAAAAACTAGGTTAATTTATAGTTATGATCCCTACTAACAGGGCATGCCTATTGGTTGCTAGGTAGGGTCAAGGGTCATAATTTTCCCTACTATATTGGGGTCCAGACTAACACAAATTAAATTTCATGGTCGGGCAAAGTATGAAATCTGTAAGGTATCAGTAGTACCTATTACGAGCTACTCGCTCAAACAAATACACCTAGCTCCTGTTAGTTTTGTCTGCGATAGATCGTTTCCTGTGGGCAGAAATTTTGTTATCATACTTTATGGAGTTAAATAAGAGGTTTAAAATAATAAAGGATGTGCCATATTATTGTAAGTTCGCCTAGAGTGTGCCTCTCTTTCAATATCATAGTCGTCATTTAAACATAGGACTGTGAACTATAATATTTACGTTACGAAGGGATCCGAATTAAAACAAAAAGTACTTTTTTAAAATACACTTTATTGACGTTTTATTGTAGAATAGTATGCAAACATCACTCGATCGTTCGATCATATTTTGTTATGGATTCTTTACAAGTCACTTTGAGCATAATCATAATAGGTATCATTACAATAATAATATGTACTATAGCTAAATCATACTTCGGTTACTTGCACAATGTTACTGCAGACAAAATCATATAATCGAGTGGGAAATGCAATTCTGGATCCAATAAATAATTATGTTACAATCTCATAAAAACGCAAATTAAAATATTTTCATAGATGAACACATTTTTCTCTTTGGATAAACAAAAGAAAAAACCAGAACACTGATTGGGTACTTATATACAACAATATATTGTTATTCGAACAAAACATCTTCCATTAATGTGTCCACTTTTTGTAAATAAAAATTAAAACAAAAGAAAATAATCTGAGTGAAACTAAAATATAAACAACGTTATATTAAATTAAATAAAAGTTATCGATACCACTGCACTCGCTGGCGCCGCTTGGGTACAACACTAACGACAATGCGCGACACTTGTATAATCTATAACTTGCGTTACATCACTAGGCATTGGTTACAAGTGAATATGGGCCTTATCGACTACGTCTTTAGGTTTACTTCTCTAAAGGAAAGTGATCTAGCCTCGATAGTTTTCTGAGTGAATCCAAGAGCCTAAGTTTAGTATGGATTAGCATAGCACCAGATTTTAGTTATATTCAGAAAAGCCTGCATTGGTTTAGTTGGATGTATTCGGTTGGTGAGTAGGTAAATAAAAATGGAATATTGTTCGCAGCGCCACCGAAGTGAAATGGTACTCGTAGGAACATAGATAAAGGTGAGAGTTATCTAAAATTATTGCAAAAGCAGTGTAGGTAACGTTGTGATGGGCTTTTGTGCTAAAAGCCGCTGCTGAAGGTTTTATAATGACTGGTGGGATGTGGCTGTCATGATCGATAACATTTTTATTCAATAATCAAATATTTCGCTTATTTAAGCATTTTTTTGTATGTGAACACAGCCACTCAGCCGAGCCAGTCTGGTTTTGTATTAAAACAATAAAACCGAAATATTAAAAAAATGCGAGATACATAACGAGTTGAAGCAAATCAGTATCGTAGCGGCGTTTGTATGCTATAGGTAGATAAGTAGGTACGTAAATTAGTTACAATTACAACAATAATCATTAATAAGTATAGTTTTAGACTAAAAGCGAATATTTACAAAGAACACGCCACTATACTAGCTATGACCTGCCTCCCGACGTGGGTCGCGCGCGGTGTGCGGTGCGACGGCGACGACTAATTTTATTTAAAAATTTCCTAATTTTTTTTTATAATTTAATTATATTTCCTAGTATACATATACATATAAGCGTATATAGTTTTTTGGTAACGTCAACGAAAATTCCGCACCTTAAAAGTTAGTACTTAAGACGAAAGTGCCTGTAGGGGTGTACCGACACCGGCCGCGCGCGACACAAACCTAACTCTTTACATTAGCCAGTCTTTCGTTTACACTACTCTAGACTACTGCGCTACTAACTCCTTGCCAACACGCCGACACATTGCCTACTGTATGCAACATGCTCTTGCTTGGTATAAAAGTTTCCTGCAGTACTACGCGTTAGATATTAGACGAATAGTAGAAGTTAACATTTGCAATAAAAAATTTGATTAATCGATAGTGTCTAACCAACGCAACTCAAAACATCGATAGTGTTAATCGATTCTTTCGATTCAATACTATGTCGATTGTCGAGTCTTTTCGTATTCACTCGGGTTAAATTGTTATTATCCACGGCACTCAAACTACTTCAACATCCTACTACTATTATAAAGGCGAAAGTTTGTAAGTATCGATGTATGGATGTATAGATGTATGGATGTTTGTTACTCTTTCACGTAAAAACTACTGAATGGATTTGAATGAAACTTTACCACAATATAACTTATACATCAGAATAACACATAGACTACTTTTTGTCGCGAAAATCGACATCCACGCGGGCGGAGCCGCGGGCGACCGCTAGTTTGTTATAAAGCCTGTTGCACACAGTGGCCAGTGACACAACCAACGCAGTGAGGACGCTGCTTTACCGAACACCTGAACATGTGTACTGTGGGGGGCATGCGAGGGGGTCCGCATCGTACGTACTAATAATAACAGAAAGTTGAAATTAGGCAACTGTTTTATCTATCTAAGTACAAAAATGGTCGATAAAAATCAATTTAAAAAACGAGTCCTTGGGAGTTATTAAAGCAAGAATACTGACGATTAAATGTAAAATATATAAAATCGATCGATGCGAACATTGGTGTTTAAGATCCCCTTCACTTCCGATCTACTGGATTGTCGTGAGAAAGTAATACGAATTGTTGGCACCTCGTATATTTGGCACCACAAGCGTTAACCAAACATGTAACTCGCTCTCCGTAGAGGTGCAACCAACAAACACATTTTTACTTTTCTATCGATGCATATTATCGATAGCTTGGCGATGAACGGCCCATGCTGATAAGTAAGAAATTCTTAATTAACATGAATGAATTTGTATCATTACACCTCTATGGAAACAGCGAAAATATTCTCAAAACATAAAATTAAAAAATGTTTGTCAGCACCAAAACGTTTTGAAACATAACTAACGAACTAGGAACCGGTGCCGATGCGATACTATATGTATGACAATATACACAATTATACAACAATTGTAAACTTAGAAGGATCACTTCATAACCAACTATCAATAAATAAATAATAAGATACACTTATGGCCAAATAACTTGAAACCGACTAATTAATTTGAACCGAACTTGCGCAGAAATTCTTAGGCGACATTTTCTGAGCCACCAGTTCTCTCTTTCCTTCTCTTTCAGTAAGTGAAGGACAGCGATACAGCTGAAGTAATCCTTCAATGTTAACGTTTGTCGAGATAATACAATATAGCGAATTTAATAGACTGCTGTACACGCATACTAGCACCACTATAGCGTTACGTATCATAACCGAAACTTCACCGTTTGTAAATAACCAAAAAGTATGTGTAAATGCAAAACTATTATTATTTTGATAACAAGTCCTGTACTGACGTTTAGAAAGAACGTTTTCGTGATTATCTTTATTTATCGATAACTAGGCTCAGAAAAGATTTTCGATATTTTTGTTTTTCGCTGACATCAATACAAGGCGTGTTATTAAGTGATAAATTTACATCAAAACATCACAATTTTGGACAATTGACTTCAAACATGCATACAATATATGTGATGGGACGCCTGGCGCTACCACATTTTGTCGTTTTCGGTGAAAGACTTGCCGATCGGTGAAAAACTGCAAATATCTATCGATATCATTAAGGTTTTTTTTGCTGTGGTTACTTCGTATTAAGAAAGTATGCTGTGACAGCGACAGGCGTCCACACAAAACAATAATATAATAAGCGTCTCATTAAAAACCTTATCAAGCTACTCGACTGTAATTAACAAAGTCCAGTGTCCGTCCGTAGTAAAAAGTAATAATCGACGCGAGTACAGTACAAATTTCAACCTTATCATCATAGTGAGTATGATCAATTTTCCGTATACTTATTATTTATAACCACATCCATAAAGCTCTAAGAGGAAGCCTCACTATACATATAATTAAAAGTAAACGTTTAATTTAAATATTTTTTCTTTTAAATATCATTTATAATAACATATACACATTCATACAAAATTCTACATCACTAAAGCATACTCGATGTTCGAACTAAATTATGAACCGTTCCGAATCTTCAATAACTTTACAATTTTTACATTTCGCCCTAAAGTGAACTTATATTTTTACAATTTCCTTTAAGAAAGCGTATCGATTAATTTAAAAACGAATGATTCGGCTGATCGATTTAGATTCACACTCGACTAGTAAGTTTTTTTGGAGGTGAAATGCAATATTAGAAGGTACCTCATCTCATTCACTACCCGCACAGTTTCTTGCTTTATACAGCAGTTCTCAAAATGACAGCAATTCCAAGTTGAAGTTTTTATCGTGAAACTGCTGTCGCATGTACAAGTTGTGATCAACGTGAAGCTTGCAAGATGGACACTTGTTTACGCGAGGACTTGAGTTATCGTAGCTATCGTATTGGTTTAACTTCATATAAAACTAAATAGTGATGTTACGCTCACACTTCTTACGTCCTAATATTAAAGTAAAAATAAATAACATTCGGAACCGTAGGATCCCCGCTTAAACAAGCCTCGAAGGGTTTAAATTCCGCGGACTATTCGGTACCATACTTATGCAAAAATACATGACACGGCAATACAAAATCTCATCATAAGAGCCACCATCGCTACGTATAAATATGCGTTAACTCTAATCTATAGACTACGCCGGCCGACCGACTGCCACTAGTTGACTAAAAACCTTGTTTAAATATCGATAAAAGCTAAGTGCTCCGGAAGTATATCATTATACGTACGACGTCGGGCGGGCCGCTGACGTCACTGGCTGGGGGCTGACGTCACTAGCGGGTGGCGTTACTCGCAGGTGACGGCGGCGCTGGCGGGCCGCGGGCGTCACTAGCTGGTGACGGCGGCGGCCGCGCGGTGCGTGCCGAAGCTGCTGCGTAGGGACTCTTCCATCAGTCGGCAGATTTTGTCGCGGTCCGCCTGCGACAGAAGAAGCAAGCATTTTATACGTCGACACAGCTAATCTCATTTTCCAAAAATGCATTGTGAAGATATTGAGACAGAGAGTAAAGCCGAGAGCAGGCCGCACCTCGTGTATGAAGCCGAGCTGCACGAGGTCGTGCGCGAGCGCGGCGGCGGTGTCGCGGCGGGAGACGGCGCACGTGAGCTGGCGGTTCATCTTGTCGTCCATGCGCAGCAGGATCGTCATCTGTGGGCGAGTGCCGCAAACAGTTACTGCCGCACGGCTAGTTGTATTCTCACACAAATACCACTATCATAATTAGTACTAGGACACTTTCCTGACTTCTAGTAAAGTCTTAAACAGTTGGCAACCTTACCCGAAACATGAAAAACTTAATACACTTTTGGTTGCTATTTATTTTTGAAAGTACAAGATTATACTTTTACAAAAGAAATTGGACAAAAATGTATAAAGGCTGGTCATATGGCCACCCTTAACGAGGACTGTAAAGATTATATTTTTTATCATGGGGGTATCTGTCGGAGCAAATAATTTATGTACGCAAGAAATAGAGGAGGTCTCAGGACACTTCCTTGTGGTACACTATGCCCTACTATATTATCGCTTGATATATAGTTAAACTCGTATTTTGGTCTAAGGTGGAATCTGGATATTTTGGTTTTCCAATTAGATAGGATTTTATTAGGTTTAGAACATTTTCCCTTACTTCGCAATTGATAGGTATATATATATATTTTCCAAAGGGATATTATGTTGCACACAGTCAAAAGCTTTGGTCATATCGGTAATGATTCGTAAATAATTCGTTCAAATATTTGAGATAAAGTAGGAATCAATGTTACTGGTCTGTATGTGATGTGTTCAGTTTATCATTTTAGAAAAATATTTTTAATAAAAGCTATAACATTAGCCAAAGCCGTTTTAGAGAGACGCTTATTTGCAATGGACTTTGATAGCAAGAAATCATCATGTCGTATACATAACTATTTATAGAGCGGATTGAGAAATATGACAAGTTGTTGATGTTTATTTATGAGTGGAACATATTTTAAACATGAATATGGGATGGTAGACGTTGGTATTTTGGCATCAGTATTATGAAGTATTTAGAGTGGAATAGGTACGACGAGAGCGTATCGGCTAGGGGCGGACTCACCAGCAGGTCTGGGGGCGGCGCGTCGTGGTGGGGGCCGGGCGCGGGCTTGAGGCTGCACATGCAGTTGACGACGCGGCGCGTCTCCAGGTCGCGCGGCTCGGGCGACGCGGGCAGCGACTCGGCCGGCGCCTGCGGCGACGCCGCGCGGCCCGGGCCCGCCAGCCCGTACGCCGTCAGCGGGTAGATGCCGTACCTGCGCACGTGCCCACTGTACTGGCGCTCACCTGCCGGCTGCTGCAGCTGGCTGACCAGACTGGCGGCGCCACTCACTTGACATCCTCGACGAACTTCTCCAGCTTCTCAGCGTGCGGCTGCAGGTCCTTGGCGGCCAGCTCGACCGTGCTGCCGCCCCGCACACACCACGCCAGCGCCTCGCCGCTCGACCCGCCCGCCACCTCGTCCGTTATTGTCTCCGATATGTTCGCTAAAACACAAAACCCATCAATTAAACAATTTCAAAATTGTAACGATAATGACAACGATTGTAAAATTTATAAACATCACTATTTATTTTGTTACCCATACTCGACAAAACATACAAATTATATGCGACACACGAACGAGCAATTTACCAGTCATTTATAAAAGCTTACATTTATAAACGATACTCAAAAAAATTGTTCTTATTATAATCCAGGACTTTGGATTCACCCACACATTTTCAACGATAGAAAAACACATAATATTTCATAAAACATAAATGAAATCTGGATCTCACCCGTAGTATTGACAAGGATGTGCGCTGCCAACAACTTGAGAGAGTGCACTTCGAAGAGTAGCGGGTGGAACAGCAGCTCTCGCGCCGTCGGCCTCTTAGCGGGGTCCTTGTTTATACACCTGCCGACATACGGTCACGTTACTGACTGAGCGACGGAGACGGCGAACACGCAGTGGCCCTTATTATAGGGAGTTTCGAGGAAATTAAGTACTTCTGTGTAGCCCCAGAATGTGAATGTGCGGTATATAGAAGCTGGCAATGTTACGTTGCTTAAAAATATAGGGGTTAAACAGCGTAACGTTGCACAGCCTGTAACAGTTACTTGAGCTTACCTTATTTGCCACACGTATGGATGGCCGGAGATAGTCAGAAGCACCGAGTTCCGTCAGTTCGTGCACCCATACAACAAAAGCGACTTACCGCGCAGCAACCTGTACTGAGACGGGTACCTGTATATAAAGTCCTTCTGTCTTGGCTCCTCCAAAGATTCGACCGTTCGTATGATGTGTTCCTCCGTGACGTGGCTGCCCGAGTCGCCATTGCCCTGAATCTCAAGTGCTGCGGTCTCCAATGCGCACATTCCGAATGAGTAGATATCCATCGCTGGAGTCACCATTTGTGATGCTGATACGGGGGGAAATAAAGATGTAATCAATGCAAAAAATTGGACAACATAGTTTCGGTTGCTGCGATTATTGGAGCACTCTGCTGCACATGCTATACGGAAACTTATGATTTCTACATAAGCAACGCTTGTTAACATGGTATTCACCATACTAATTTCTTGATACATGAATTTCCTGACACCTGCCATGCTGCTTTAAGAAAAAATAAAATCGCTAAAAATATATATTTGAGTTTACTATCAAATAATCGTCATTGTAAATGACTCAATATATATTGTATATTTCTTTTTTGTAATACAGTTTAATTAGCAATAAGTGAAACATTAAATGGATCAATTAAAATCGCTGGGGGGGGGGGATCTTAAAATTCGTAATTCTGATTCCATATTTTTGTCAATTAATTTGATATTATAAGACAATCGATAAAATTTCGTTATGTTACATCTCTATAACTATCAGTTATGAATTGACAAAATATCATCTTATCGCGAAAGAAGTATAGGAAAGTAGTAAATTCATTCAAGAACTCACGTTTTCCATTTAGAATTCCATAAACAAGCGCACTTACGTGAGCTGGGCAGCACAAGTTTTTATAAAGCATGTAACCTGTGGAACGATCCTTGCCAATTCCAAAACTACCAGACTTGCACAACAAGGAAAAGGCAAGAGTCCTTCAAATCAGAGCAGTCGAAACTGTGCGGTCCTTTCTCTAGTGCTTGCGGTTAGTGTGTGGTACTTACATCCGTATTCCGGGGCAATAAAGTGCATGTTCCTCATGTTCTCGCGGCAAGTCTTGACGTGGTGGTGGATGGCGTCGGGGGCCACGGAGCCGATCTTAACGAGTCCGTTGTGCTGGATGAAGATGGTGTCGCACGTCAAGTTGCCGTGCACTATCGGTGGCACGCAGCCGTGCAGATAGCTGGAGGTGAAATGGCCGTCGTTACAATATGCGATCAAAGTCATGGCCACCTCGACTATGAGTATTTTTGAACTGATTTAAAAAATAGGAGCTAATATTATTGTATAGAACAACAAGGATGTTTTGAGACTTGTCAGAATAAATTAACGTGGCAATTAAGGTGCAAATGACACATTTATTAATTTTTTACGTAGACATTAGCGCGACAACATCGAACTAAAAATATAATTTAAGTTCCAAAGGATTCTTTTGCGAGAGCAGTATGCTGCTGACGATTAACAAAGCTTTTTCATTAACCTTAGTATTCTATTTATCTATACTTCTTGCTAGAGTTTCGAGACAGTCTACCTCTATGTATAATGGAGATATTCACCTGAGCGCAGATAATATCTGCGTGCACCATCTCTTCCAGGCCTGCAGTGGCAACCGCTTCACATTGCGCTTGGTGCGCTTGAGGAACTGCTTCAGCGAGCCGCACGACATGTACTCCGTTATGAATATTACCTGGAACGTAGTCATTGCAAATTAGAACACAAGTACTTCTACAATGCTTTCTCCTAAAACTGATGATAGGAAAAAAATAATAACAAACATTCACAGATTTTACCTAAGTCAAGGGAGAAACAGTTATGTAGAAAGAATTTTAATTATGATTGGATTATGTACTCAGAATTAGAAATACAATAATTTAGTGAGATCTTATTTATTTATATTCCTTCACGCATTGATCATATTATATGCTGTGTACAGGATCCTGTATTTGACTTAATTTATAAAGCTGGAAATATCTAGATTTTCTTGGACAGTGGTAAGTCTGGCAATTGTTTACCAATTTAGAATGATGGACCTTACCCTAGGCTTATCGTTGTGTGTATCCGTCCAATACCGGTGGAATTTGACGATGTTCGGATGTTCCAGCCTGGTGAGGTTGTCGAACACCATCTGGATCTTGTCTTCCTGTGCCTTGAAGTTCTTGCGCTCAGAGAACTGGACTTCGTTCCACACCACCTCGACGCCCTCCTCCGTGTCCATCGCGAGGTTCGCGCAATCGATGCCTGGCACATCGCGCTGTTCTACCTGGAAACAGGGAAAGATTGGTTTAGCTGCTGTTTTTCAAAATCAGTCAAACTTAAGCTGAGCGAAGACCGAGACCCAGAGGCGTGCCAAAAGAGAGGATGTTGAAGATAGTAGTTAGTCTGTCTGTTATGATACCGAATTTATTCAACACTTGTCAAATACTGTTAGTTTAGCTTTTAGTTAACAGTAATGCTTATAGTAAATGTTCTTTGGTACATTGTATTACTGACACCATTATTCATGTCTGCTGAAGTCATTCAGAGGTAATATTAAACATTATGGATAGAGATGTCAGCTTAATAAACTAACTAAGAATAACTGAAACCAATACAGGTAAATGGTTGAACATATTTGAACTTCCTCGGACAACAGAATGGAAGGCAATCATTCAATTGAGTCTAGACAGCAGATTGGGACAATCATGTCCGAGTAAATGTCAGATGTTACGCGAAGGCTGGAAAAGTACTGAACAATTTCCTTGACATAATTTAGTGCACTTTTTTCACTCACGTCTAACAAGTTTCATCTAGCTAATCCTGAATTGCTGTGCCTTTCGTATAACAGATGGGGAACTATCTCAAAGATGCCACTTGGAGGTTTCCTAAAGCAATCTTCAACTACCTAACTTAGTGCATGATATGTTTTGCACTTATTTTTATAAATATTACAATTATATCTCAAACTGATTAATTTATTGGTATCCGATTAATTGAAATCCGCACGAACATGCATTAACTGCGTCGCCGCGTCGTCGCCACGTCGCGTCGTGGCTGCGTCGCAACCATCGACAAATGTGCATTTAGCTCGTTATCGGTCAGTGCCCCGCTGCAATTGTTTATAGCCGCTATCTCGTCGCAATCTCGTTGCAATGTGTAGATGTAAATGGTGCTAAGTCATCGGGCATTCCGGTACAGCTAGGCGTACCACAGGGCTCCATACTAGGTCCGTTCTTATTCTTAGTTTATATTAATGATTTACCTTTCCACCTCAAAAATATCTGCAATGTAGTATTATTTGCAGATGATACGTCTCTCATCTTCAAAGTTGACAGAAATAGAGACCATTTTGACGACATAAACAGTGCACTCTCATTAGTTACGCACTGGTTCTCAACTAACAATTTAGTGCTTAATGCCAAAAAAACAAAATGCATAAAGTTCACTATGCCTAATATAAAAAACTTAGGACCAAATGTTATCCTAAACAACGAGGTTCTCCAAACCGTTGCATCCACCGTGTTTCTGGGTATAACAGTAGATACAAGACTACAATGGGGTCCACATATTTCTAAGGCTTAGTTCTGCGGCCTACGCCGTCAGAAAAGTTAGACAACTCACTGACGTTGACACAGCTCGATTAGTCTATTTCAGCTATTTTCACAGCGTCATGTCTTACGGTATTTTGCTGTGGGGCAAAGCCGCAGATATCGAAAATATATTTATTCTCCAAAAACGTGCTGTTCGAGCAATATACCGGTTAGGTAGCAGAACTTCCCTTAGAGAGCTGTTTAAAGAAATTGGTATTCTTACTGTGGCATCACAATTTATCTTTGCTAATATAATCTACATTAGACAGAACTTACATCTGTACACCAAAAAAAGTGAAGTACATAATCTAAATACCAGAAATAAGCATAAACTGTGTGTACCCTTTCACCGGCTTCATAAAGTGCATGATTCTTTCTTGGGACTGGGAATTCGTTTTTATAATAAACTTCCTTTGTCCTTGCTTGAATTGCCATTTAATAGATTTAAAGTACAAGTTAAGACTATTCTTGCAAAGAAGGCATATTATACCATTAATGACTACTTGAATGATAAGCATAGTTGGTCGCCATGTTGAACGCAGGACAGCCTCATGATATTGTAATTTTTCTAAAATATTTATTGACATTGTTTTAATTTCTTGACATTTTTACATCTATTTATTTTTTACACTCTTGACAAGATACATTCATTGTATTTATATATATTTTTTAGACTTTATTTTTCTGGTTGCAATATAGTGAGTAAGGTCCACTAGTAAGCAAATACTGATCAAGTATTATTTACTTTGATGTTATTAAATTATATAGCAGTGAGTACGTCATGCTCCCTTTGACGGTATTGCTTGCGGTAGCGTCGGCGGTCGGGTTGCCTCCCTCCCTCAAAAATGTGCGAGGGGGGCGATGGCTGATCCTCGCGTTATGCTCGTGAACGGGTGCTGCTTGTGGTGCCAGGTCGTCTCACTGACTATAGTAGTATTGTTGTTGTTGTTCTCCTTTTTTTTATACTGTGGTCCTAATTTACTACGTTCGCGACTTGTGTTGTACATGTGTATTTGTTGTGATTTACATATAGTTACAACAGACTAGCACATGTAGGTGGGCACTCCCTTATCTCCTATTGCCATTATATAATTGGAGGCTATAGTTTATTTGTCTAGTGTTTTTTATCTTATTTGCACATTATCATGATGCTTGAGTTAATGAAAGGTATGTAGGTATAAGGTTGAGTGTTAACCTGCCTGTGGTAAAAATTATATTTTTTTTTTGTACACTGATTATTTTTTATAATTTATATTTTATGATTATACAAATTGTGTATAAAAATAATGTTTAAAGGTTCTTCAAACCTACAGACAGACATGTGTTGCTGGGGAGTTTGTTGCGCCACTTCTTCTTCCCAGCAAAAACACATAGGAAGTGGTGAAGGGTGGGCGATTTGGGGGCTGTCTTTTGTAAATTTTTGACGTTCAAAAAGTGCTGTTTTGCAGCCAAGTTTGAATAAATGATTTTTGAGTTTGAGTTTTGAGTTTGAGTTTGCAAGTAGCAATTTATTCATTATGACAGTTGTGCTATTTGCGTGCCCACTTACATTATAATGGTTATTGAGTTTAGTTTGTTATTAAGCTGGCTGGCGTTTTAATAGCCGTTGCTAAGTTGTTAACATGTCAGGCTTATATGGCTATTTTATAAGTCAGTCCTTTAGTTAGTCACACCCTATATTGTTTAATATATAACCTGATTAAAAAATCCCCTGAGTACACTCTCATTTTCCGCGGGTGGGGCGGGGTACGTAGACAGTACCACGACTGCACAGTAACAGCATATATTGACCACAAACGGTAAACGCGAATTTTGTCTACCGTTTTAACTGAATGTTTTTATAATAATATTTTCGTCGTTAATCACATTGGGAAACAAATTTTGATACACCGGGAACAACTCTGTCTCCCGTTATGCTCTTATTGAGTCAAAATCTTAATACCAGTATGCTATAAAACTAATAAAATTATGGTCATCGAACTAATTGTTGAACAAACGATTAACATAACTAAACAAATACATTTTGGACTAAACGCAAAAAAAAAGGTTTACAGACCAAGTAAATAGTCTGAAAAAATTAACAAAAGCATTGGAAAGGAGCTCATTTTTTTACTTATAACAACTATATATATAATATATATTATAACTTATAACTATATATTATAACAACAATAATACAGAAAATTGTACTTATTAACATTCGTGAGATTTCCATCTTTAGTTACATCGAAGTAGATTTTCTGGCCATTCACCTACAGCATGGTCAAATATTAACATTGGGACACGCCCATTGTCCTGCGACTGCGCAGTTCTGTGACGTAGGAGCCAATAACATCGGTAACTGCGCAGGAGTTAACGCATTTCTTGAATAATAAAGCATAGAATAGACGGATATCAAGTTTTCTTTATTACTTTGTTATATTGCTAAAAGGCGCAGATCAGTGTATGTTTTCACTTAAGACGTCAGTTTTTTAAACTATACATTAATTTCATTTTTCTTCTTCTTCTTATAATTGCGGTAGTACGATAAATAGTGTGTTCTATATTTTTAAGTAATTTGAGAAAAGATGCAGATCAATAGGGTATTTGACTCTTTTTTTTTAATTATTCATATCAAAAGTAACATTAAAAAAAACCAAAATCAGAAAGAATTTTTGGAATCCGTTGAGAAATAAGTAATTTATAAACCTTTCAAAAGTCAAATAGTTAAATAACAGAAAAAGGATGCACATACAAGCTTGTGACGTCAACGCTATTTGATTACGCATGTGCAAAAGAGATAGCAAGATGTCCCCACTGTGATCCCACTCTTCATCATACGAATATAAAAATGTTGATTGCTGCTCCATTTATCAACCAATTTTGACGCTGTTTTTAGAAATATGTTCCTAGTGCGTGTGTTTATTTGTTTTGTTAAAAATTTTGTACAAAATCAAACACAGTCAAATACCCTATTGGGAAAAGGTACCTTTCGTAAAAGGTTATTTCGTACATTCGCATAAACGGTTTAACTTAATACTATCTGAAATCATATTTTGCCTTCATAGGAAATATGACCTATTTACGATCATCATATTATATCTACTAAGTACCAGTTGTATTTTTGCCAAGGCATGGTAATGTTTTAGATTTCTTAGTTTAATATCGGATTAGACAAAGTCACTAACTTCATCTTCTGGCCTTCTCACACTTGTCAGATTCTATAAAACTAGCTTTCACTCTTCAACAGCGAATTCAGAGGGTTTCATCAATTGGGTGACCTCATTTGATAGTATTATCTTAAAATTATTATACAAAGGAAAATTGAAGATTGCATACATTTAATTAATTTGTTTATATATGTACTTCGTAATCATACTTATCAATCAATCATTCACCACTTCATCTTTATTTTAAATTGTTTGCTTTCCTTGTATAATCATAAACTCACGTACTGATACTATTATTTGTCTAACAACTGATGAAAAAGGTGATATCATTGATAGTATTCCTGGAAGATTTTTCAAATATTGTTTGATTCGAGTGTCTTGTCGAGTTATTGTCACTTTGTCCACAAAGAGATATGCGTTGTTTAGGTAGTGCTTACTAGATTACAGGAAAATTGATAATAACATCTAACTGTATAGGTACATTACATGCATGTTACATAAACAGAGACAAATGGGATGGATAGCAATTAGCTGTACAAGAAATATTAATCTAACTGACCGTAGATATAATTATAAGATGCAACTAACAAAATAATTAAAGGCAAGCCAGTTCAATTTCACAATTTCTCTCCATACAAGCCTATCACATGCACTGAATCTTAGCAAAACATAAACTTTCGCATTTATTAACGAAGATAATCTAGTACTCGTTAGTTAGGCGGGCATTACACCGGCCGACAATTTAGTCGTACGGCCACCGCCATAAATCGTGCGAAGAAAGCGCTCGGAACCGCTCGTTACTGGCAGCCGCGAGTGGGCGAGCAAGTCCGCTGCAATGATTTAAGTTGCAGATTTTATACGGATACGTACATTTTACTGTCGGCTCGTAATCGCGAGGTGTGGCCGAGGCCTTCCATGTTTATTGTTACGACGATATTTTAAATTGATATTATTGTATTTTCCGAGTGGAAGGGTTCGTGGTATTGCTCCCGACGTTATGTGGAAGACGGCTGGATGCACGGTTTAGCTTTTTCATTGCAGTTGTAAAATGTAATAGTTATTGCTGGTATTGAAGCCTCCGTGTGTGGTGCACATAAACGATCCTACTTAAATAGGTACATAGGTTTGCGAGTTGGTTATTCTGGCGAAGTCTAATAAATCTATTTGTGGAAAAAATATCTAAAAATTACGTTAAATTATTCTGTAGAGGCATACAGTCGTCTTTTAAATTGTATGTGTAAGAACCAGCATATTACTTCATAAAATAAGGATGTTGATATTTAAGCGGATACGTGGGTCCCACTGAACCCAAAACCCTTCGTTCACGAGCACAAATAACATAATATCACCCTTACCTTACTGAAACAACTTCCGCGTGACATGGGGAAAGTACCCATTTAGGAGCCAATAACTTTTACATATGTATACATGTTTTACATAATATTATCTTACATGTGACCGATAATCCTGTGATGGAACACTACCATAAGACAATTTGACAGATCGACCCTAATGGCTACTTTTTTCGAAAGTATGTAAGTATCTACTATTTATTTTACCAATTGTATTAAATTTCATAAAAAAATAAACAACAGATGCAATCATCAGAATAATGAGCTCGTACCTAATTGAATTTTAATAGCTTTTCCATCGTATCGAAGAAGAAAAGACAAATAAACAGCGGAAGGATACTAAATATACTCATAGCAATCATACACAAACGACCTGACACAACGATAAACAAATACCGTTGTGTTTATCACAGTCTAAAATAAACATATACTGGATATTGAGGAATAATTGAATACTTATCGCTGAGTTATTGTAGATTAACCCAGGGGTCAGTCGGTGTGCGCTTGTATGATTAAAATACGGGATGTACCTACACTCTCTTATAGACTGCATGCTGTTGAGTAATGACACTTAAACACGAACTTCTTTAAGTTTTATTAATGACGTAGGGCGACTGCGAAATTGCACTCTGATTATACAAATCCTTGAAAAGAATGAAACAAGAAAATGTATTTTAGGAAGTCGGGCCGAAACCGTTTTGTATGTGTTAAGATGATCCCGATGTCACTGTGGTCGTGTTAGATTGCCGTTCCATCGGACTATGAGAGTGAGGAATAGGCAGTGCATCGGTGTCCGCACCAATGCTCGTGCACTATAATATGCCCTGGGTAACTGTATGATCTCCTTAGAGAAAATAACAGCCGAGGCCGATAATATTTGTCGGGACGCCATTATTGTTATGACTTATTTTAGCATTGAACTTTGTGCTTGTAGCTAGTGCTAGGCCGAAGTTTCTATAAATGGTCGAGGAAACAGGCTTTCAATAACTTTATAGCGGCTATTTATTTACGGTAATGTTTCTGATATTCAAGCGAGGCTCATTGGCCAAGTTTATGGTAATCGCCTTATGCATTTACTGCAAACTAGGCTTTATCTTTAAACTTGTATAACTGAATAGTACTTCTATCTTTAGGATTTTGATTGCCAGCGAATAAACGGTGCTATCCGGAATTACTTTTTGCAACTGAAATCATCCGGAAAATTAAATGAGTCGATATCGTAATGGATGCCTAATTGTTGCCATAAATCAGTGATATATCTCGGAAATTAGTTTTGGATGTCCGGTACACTAAAGTAATAACAGTTTTTATTTCTAGAAAATCACACAACTACCTATCAGAGTATCTAAGGAGCGGCAGTAACTACATCCTTAAACATTGCATAAGGAACACTTAGCTAAAATAATGCAAGACGATTATTTAATTGAGAATTGCAAACCTTGCACATTACGAGAAGGCAACACTGATGTACTCGTTGACATACAAATTATTTCACATACATTCTGAATGTAAAGTTTTATGCGATGTCACAACTCCCTGTACCATATTACTTAATGATATTGAAGATACATCTCAAAAATAACAAAATGATGGTTGGAAGGTCACAAAACTTTCGTTGGTTAAAATAGAGTAAACTTAATATAAAATATTCACCAAAATTTAAGCGTCATCTGAAATATCACACCGTAGATCCTCCAATCTCACATAGCAATATCGCGAGTTAGCCTTCTGCATCCCCTACGTAATTAAAAGTGAACGAACTCTGCGCATGCGGTGATAACGTTTATTGCACACGTAATACGCGAAACGATAACGAAGTGTGTCTTTGTGTAGCCATTGTGTGCTGTGTGTACTGAAAATAACGCAATTACTGATTTATTTGTGATCGTACACCACAGGATGTTGTTGTTGAACTTGATATGAAGGCTGATGACATGAATACAGCTAGAAGCAAATGTGATGTTTATTGAATAAATCAGGGAAAAGGTGAGTGAATGTCGAATAAATTCTATCTTCAAACTTAGGAAGCAATAATGAAGTAAGAGTCTCCAATCGCTGAACTAGGTCTACATAGTTCCAGGGTTGAAAAGCCCGAACGTATTGTGACCTGCATTAAACAAAGTTGCGGGTTGACCGCCGCACGCGCCGGCTGCGACAGATGCAATATTAGCACGCAGCGAGCGTTGCGAATTTTACGAGGAGACGTGAAACACGCATAACCAAGTCTGTTATTGTTTTTTACTTTTCCATATTGGCACGATCTGTGCTAACATAGCTAATATTGTAGTGTAAACAATAGCTCGATGAAAACGCAAAATAATACTTATAAAACAAAAGCAAAAGCGCGGCCAATTGCTCAGGATCCTTATTCTAGCTTCAAGTGATCGTAATTTACATAATACACTAATCAGTATTTTTTTTAAGGATAGCAATAATTACAAGAACGATTTCTATAAAGGAATGCAACATTTTGCAAAGGCTACGTTTCAGCATATCTATACCCAAGCTAAGCTGCGTGCAGAAGCTTCAAATAAATCAATGAATGAAGAACTAATTTGCTTAATCACCAATTAGAAACGTGCAAGAGAAATTGCCACAGCAGTATCAGACAGGGTGTGCCTCGATACTAATAAAGCACAGCAACAACAGGCTACAGGTTTTGCCTAATTAAATTCGCTCTCGACCGCAAACGCCGGCCATGAAACATGGCGCAAAAATATTGTAATAGCATTGGCCATCGAGTCGAAATATTCGCTGTACAAAGCGACCGCATACAGTATAATGAAGCGCCTAATGCAAAAGGGTTCACACTACATAATTTAGACATTATCGTATCTAAACTGGATGAAGATATGGCGGTGACCGGTTTCCGAATTGGATTATCGGTGTTTGAGGGTTCGAAGTGAGGAAAACATATTATGGAAACGTTTAGGGTTTTGTAGTAGTTGCGAACTGATACAGAAGTTTTATAATAAAATAAAAATACGGGAAAACAAAATAAAGAGAAGCCTTTTTTAACTGACAAGCATGGACATGTCGGTAGCACCCAAATTAAAAGTTTTAGAGTGTAACTGATGAACTAATTTAAAATTAAACGATCTCTTTTGCTTCCCCTCGGGCTATTTTAACTTGAATCACTCGTAATTTTAAAGATCAACTCAACAACTGAAGTTTCGACAGACACAGATTAAAGGAATTCAATCAGAATATTCGCGATGAAATAATAAGATAATTGACGATTTCTTAGGGCCTCTATAAGTTTAGTTTCTTGTCAGAACCTGTAGATGCGTGACAAAGCGGTTTGACTTGATAATTAGACCTCACAATAAGGTTATAACCGGTTTTTGTTTTATTATTTGTGTTTTATATCAACAATGATGGTTTATTTTTTTCTACACGAATCAGACTGTTAGAACAGATAAACAGTTGATAATGATGTAGCACAATCACGAATGACGTATTTGTTACTATCGTTGAGAAATATATCGGCAATCACAAAACAAACATTATGTCAGTAGTTCCAAACATGGATGATGTCATTATTGGTTCTAATTACAACTCATTAAGCATAGCGAGTTTAAAGATAACTGATTATTCCATAAAACACACGTTTTCCCCAAAGCTCACAAGGTGCGTAGTTTGAATAAATTTTTTTACCGATAGCACAGTTTATAAATAAAGGAATGTCATGCCAACTGTATCTGTTTGGCAGGATAAGTTCTTGGTTGTTTGCCTAAAAGTAACGATCTACTTGAAAGGGATATCAATATAAACTAAAAAGGAATAACAAAAATGTTGACGAAACTGAATACTTACCGAAGTTCATAATGTTGGCCCGAAATAGAGTATTTGAAGGGTCCATTTACTTATGTCGGAAATTAGGACGTCTCCGAAGTGTCAAATATCACTTTTGTGGCTGGCTACGTGGGTTAATACGTATTTGGTTCAATGCTGCGATTATTTAGAAATAAGTTAGATTCATTATCGCGTGAGCGAATTGGTCTTATGTGTACGATAGCAGCGCAGGCAGTTATCATTTCAATAAGAAGCGACTTGAAATTAAGAACAACTCGTCCAAAAATTCCTAGTTCAAATAACTTATACCTCCTAACATGTTAATCCCCACGATACATCTAACAGGATTAGTGAAATTCGTCGTGTCATGTCTGCGCCACGTATAAGTATCGTTGGCAAAACGAATGATCGAGAGGAAACCTAATCAGACGTCGTTTCCCCTGCATTTGACGAATTGCTAGCAGAGCATCGGAGGGAATTGGACCCATCTTACATGTATTTAATTCATAAAATCGACAGACACTCATTGTCTCGTTCATATTTTTGTGCGACACAGGAGTTAATTAATAGTGGTGACGCTAGTTTTAGAGGTGCTGTACAAGTTTCATGATTTTTGCTTCATCCTTTTTGATTTTATTACCGGTCTTCGCTGTTCAGTTAATCAGTGGTTGAAATAGACATTGCCTTCCCTGGTCCCAGTTTATTTCCATCGGCATTAGGTAACCCTCTATCAGCCACAGTCCCGGCCAGAGCATAAACATTGAAAGCGACACTGATTGAGTCTCACAGAGTGTTTGCGCGAGTCGTGTGGAGACAGCAATTAACTTGCCGGCGTCGCGTCGCTGTGCACCGAATTAGATTACACAGTGGAACGCTGTTGCATTTTTATTTAAATTTTGCTTGCAAGTATCTTGTTCAAGGAAAAAAAATATTTGAGCTGAGGGTTCAATTATTGGTAACACCAAACATGTTTTGTTAATATAAATTTTAAAGAAGTAAATTGACATATCCTGAAAATTCACCAATCAAGTTTATGTAGGAATCTATAGCTGCTCCTAAGTAATGTAACTTTCAGTATTCATCTTCACGTAAACGTGCAATTGAACTCAAAAAAAGTGAACTTCAAAAACTTCACTACTCAGAAATCGACATCATTACTGTATAAGGACGCTTGGCATGCTTCGTATCGCTTCCCTGCCCTCGCTGCGCTCTGAAAATATTATTTACTGAAAATGGCTAGAGGAAAGCTTACTGATGCATCGATGACGACGGTATGAGTTTGAATCATGTTGGTATTGGAGTTCTTGTAAAATCAGTTTTACTATAATAGTATATATTTTTTTGGTTGGACACAAAAGTGACCTAAATATTTGCAAACCAAACATCATTGACTCCATTCGACACTATGTACCAACTCAGTAGGTAAATAAGCATGTAGTTCAATTCGATTTCAACGCGCAAAAGATTGTCAGGGAAACACGGAAACGAATTGACAATCTTGAAGAACTAATATTGATTTCATTCGTGTGTTTGTCTGTCGCAGTTTCTGTTATTGTCTGTTGAAATTATACAAGTAAATATCACCTCTACGAACAGACTCAAATTGGATTTCTTTCTTGTATTTGCAAATCAATCAAACATGCAAACGTTTTTGCAGGATTTTCACGCTCTAGCAGGAACTCAATGTCAATTGAACAAAATAGTATTGACTTTAATGAGAACACATATTCACACTTACCTCAATATACGCGTGGATATTTAATTAGTGTGGGACACTGCCGAGACGCGCTAATGTGTTAACGTCTTACAAATGGTTTCAAAACAAGACAAAGCCAACATTAGGTTTATTGTAGAATTGCTGGTGATTTGGCAAGCATAGCAGTGCATCAAGAAGATTGTGCTATTAATCGCGTCCGCAATCATGCGTATCAAAATGGCATCATTAACGTTCGCAAGATAACATCTACTGATGCATCTACATGTACCTATCGTTCCAAATATTTGAGGGAGAAAACGGCGTTATCGATCGTGGATTGAGAATTATTAGACACGCGACAAGCTGGGCGAAATTCCTAAAGCGTTTAAAATAAAACTGGTGAAGGTCACGACATTGACCTCTGAATGACGCCGGCGATTGAACAACCCCAGAAGAGGCACACGATTCAATGTCAAGTGCGGAACTATTGGTATCGGTGCGTGTATAGGCGGCTTGCGTCACGGCGCCGTCACTCGTCACGGGCAACCCTAGCGCCCGCTGCATGATACACCCACCGCTATACGGCCACGATTAAAATTAACCAATTTATTAATATACGATAACGCGCGGGTGACGTTGCAGCCACACAAGCGTCATATGCCATGATTAATAGTGTCCGAGGTGAGCCGAATCTTATAATAAGACCGTGACGTATTGCTACCAAATCATGTCGCATGTCGCAATTTTCCTTTGACAAGTTTTCCGTTACGCGCTCCTTTGCATTACGGACCTTGCGAGCATTCGAGAATGTCATCCAATATTCTTTATGCTGAAATGTTCAGGCGTGAACGTTGTTACATATTTTATTAATTTCCATCTACATTAGACGTTTTTTCGTTCGCTCCCAAAGATATCTTCAGGCTTTCTATTTTAATCGCCAGTTGGAGTAGACAAGAACTGATCGTTCCCATTTACAGATGTTATTGGTTCCATTTGTCACGTCAAGGTTGACATATGGGCTTCTTCAGCAATTTGATGTGAAAGAATAGTGGTGTAGATGAGCCGCGGGGATGTGTCCGGTGTCGTCGACCCGCCGGCCCTGGCGCACTATTCGCGACAATACGCTGGCAGCGCTCCAAGCGCCGGATGGCGTCGATACATCGGCTGCACATGCAACACCAATGCACGCTTTCACCTTTGAAACCACGCGATTTCCACCTTCTGTACAATCTTCAACTTTAGCGTCAAGGATGTAGAAGTTTAGAATTTTTACAACGGCATTATAAAGTTTGTACATCGGTGAATTAGCGAAAACGCCTGCAGCGTTTTGTCCTTTGATGTTACAAACGTCGAGGAAGTCATTTAGGCTTTTGGTGTAATATGACGGAGCTGCAATTTCATATTTAAACGTGCGAATGGAAATAGTTTTAGAGGCGGCACGTCACCGCGTCGCCGTATATTACGTCCCCTACGGTCATATTACACCACTGGTGAGTAAAGGAAGTAGATCAAAGCCAAGAGTGGCTTTATGACGATATCACGTAGGTTATCAATAGCCGTGTGATTTGAAATTTACACGGAACAAAGCCGTGGCGAACACGCGGGTCTCAAGTCTCATAAGTAATGTGCTTGTCGTGATATCAGTAATATTAATGTGCAATTTTCATTAACAAAATAGTCATCATTGTAATTAAGGCTGTCAGTTCAAGTTTCAAATGAAACCTGTCTTAATATGTGTAGACTTACAGCAAGCCTTCTGATGAACCAAATTTATTTATTTGGAGCAGTTCATAAAGCAGTCTTTATGGAGGGGAACAAATTTCACAGCAACGGGCAGAAGATGAAGTTTTGTTTATTTACAGAGTACTAGTCATAATACTTCAAAATTGTGCGCAGTTTGTCGCCATTGACTCGACACACCAGGCAATAACAACAAATATTGTCCAGCAAACAACTTAGTACGTGCTAAATTATGTTTTTCACACGTGAGATTATACTCCTTATCGGGGGTTTTACTTTTTGAACATTGATGAAGTTTCCATTACACGGTGGAAAATTTATGATGCAAGCGGATCTATTTAATCGCCGACTTTTTATGATATATGAGCAGGCAGTACATAAAGATCTGTCATTTCGCCTTGGTACTGTCAATGAAACTGCTAGGAGACCGCAAAATATTGTCGTCTATAGATACACATGTTAGGTTTGCTGAACTAAACATATGCACTTAACAATGGTAGATGGTTAGTTACTTTTGTCCTCATAGACTGGATCAAAAACTTTCCTTCCAGACGCTATTTTATTTATAAAGAATTAAAGAATTTAATGTATGCTTCATAATATACTAGGTCATTCCGCACAGAACTAGGGTAAAAAAATCCGCCGCCAGGTCTGTGTACCGTCTACCGGCGTAATTTCCAGGGCGTTATGTTTCGCTCGGGTCAAGGTGTCGGCACTCGCCTGTCGCATCGCCAGATGGCCTGTGACGTCAATGACATGACAGTTAATCAAAGTCATTTTTGTCAGTAGAAGATATATGTACGCCGAACTGTCTATTTACTTAATAGATCTTTACTAATAAGCTATTTTTTGCATTGCTTCAATGCGGCATTAAGTTTAAACAAATTCCAAAACCACACAAGCTGTTGCATCATGTTTGAGCCTTAAGAAACTTCGAAAAGTTGTACAAATACTTGGGTAGCTATATTGTGCCCACTTTGATGGTAAATACTATCGTGCGCTGAAGCATCTGGTAGCGCTGTCGATAGGTGTGGCATGCCAGGCAGCTATGTGTCTACTACGGTCGATCGCCGGCAGACGGGACGTTTGTCAATACCTCGCCTTTTGCTCCATTTGCCACTCGACTGCTCTATTCAAGGATAGGAATTGCAATAATAAGAACGGAAGAAGCGCTAGTGTGCATTGTTTTTTTTGTTTAGGGATGTTTAAGATGTAGCGAGAGGTGTCGACGCATTCAAGAATTTGTTACCAGAAATAGGATCCAACAGAAACATTTGCAACTTTGCACATTAAACCTTTTCTCACTTCCATTTGCGACTCTCACCAAATGTCCACAGCAGAAAAATCGATTGTACAAACAATTCCATTAAGTAACACGATATCCACTGTATTGACTCACTTATGATTCAATTTGCGGGGTACACAATCATCCCTGTCGGTGACGCGCGGCCCGGAATAGAACATCCCTAGTCATCCCGGGAAATAAAGCAAAAGGAGTTAACTACGAGTATGAGTGGTGATTCACATCGACACGTGAGTAACATCGTTCTGGCCTCTGAGCTGCTGGAATTTACTCGATATTCACAAATGACATGCGCAACTCAAGTATAACAGTATTTTAATGAATGTATGATGGTACTGGTCCTTTTTATAAGTGTCCGGATTTATGACCTTCCGATGTTAAAGGTAGTAGTGGTGGTAGGTTCAAAATCATTATCAACAAAGTTAATGAAATGTTCTGTTTACTAAGAAAAGCATAAATAACTTTGGATCTGTGAAAGGCATTTGGCAGGAACTATTGGAAACAAACGGCCCAATTTATTTCTGTCTAGCGAAACTATTGTTCGACCAGACAGGCAAATTCAGTAAATTTTTAAAATAGTGTCTGCGGCTAGAATACAATAAACTATTATGACACTAACCCATATTTCTAATGACAATAATGATTAACGTGAGAAAGGAATACTTATCACTTTTTCCGCCAAACACAAAAAATACGTGTGTTTGCCAAGTGTTAAAATAATAAGTAAAGGTAAATTGCTCACATTTTCGAATAAAAGAACTAAATGGCAAGCTTTTTACAATGAGGCGTGTCTTTGCCCACTGCATTGTGTAAGAAACGTTATATGCTTCTATAGTGTTATAGCGAGAGTTGCTACGAATTGTAGTTTCTGCATTTTATATAAGCGAAGTGACTTTTGGGTCTGCGTTTTCAAACGAAGGGAAAACATAGTTGACATTTTAAGATTTTCATGTAAGTTTTTCTGCTACTTGATTGTAGGTTAAATATTATTATGACGTCATTATTCACGCAGGATGCAGCCACTTGATATAATCTTAACTTTCACACCCACGAGGAGAGATTAGCTATTCCAGTCTATCTCGTCGGTCTAAATTGTAAAATTTCGCACTAAAGTATCCACTGGCGCCACGACACCTACGTAGATCATGTTCCACTTGCATATGACCAGTATTAATAGCACGATTGTTTTTGTTATGATTCTCACATAAATAAGTTACGTAACACACGAGGTGCGTGTGCGCCGATTCTATTTTGATTTACTACGTTTATTTTAGATCTATTGACATGACATGTGAGTATCGTTAAGAAGCTGTGAGATTAATGATTTAGTTTTATTTACTGTACGTTATTCATGAGGAGATGTTACAACCATGCACACTATTTGCATATTTGTAAAATAGACATACAATGTTATTTAGGGCATTGAGGATAGGTAGGTTTTGGTTTTTGATCGTGTCCTGTTATTAGTGAAAACCCATCCCATACCTAAACCGCAATTTGTATAGGTTTAACGGAAAATTGAGTGTTGCGTAGAAATACGTAGAAAGTAGCCGATATCCCGACCCTCCAGCTAATCGTGCGTATAGCCGCGTATAAAGCCGACGACATCCGAATCATTTCGCTTTGACGACGGCTTTTGCATTTTAATGGAAGTGTGTAAGCAAAGAGCGAATGCAAAGTGTTAAATATCAGACTTTAGAAATGAATGTACAAGCTGTTTGTAAACCAAATGCAAATTTATTCTTATTTTACTTCAGTCCGAGCAAATATGGTACACCATACTATTAAAATAGACAAAGCAATTTAAACAAACATAACAGTACCTAATTTGTGTTTATCATAAACTAGAGTAAAATGATCTTCTTTCGTCTACCGATACCACAGGAATAGTTTCCCCAAAGGATAGTACAATAAATTCAAAACGAATCAAACATGTTATATCTCCAGTTTAATGGCTCGTAAACATTAATATTCTTCGCTAACATGCTTGTTATTATAACAGTGGGAGTTTCAAGGAAAATCGCAGTAAATACAATCACGTGCTGTTCCGAATTAAAGCTACATTGTAAATAAACGGGTTTAGCATACGTCATGTATTCTTCTTGCTCATATCATGTAAGAGATTACGAGGATTGGAGGAATTCAAAAGATGCAAACTAGACTGAAAAGAAGTTCGACTTTGATTGGACATATAAGATACTAAGTCTGACACTTTTGAAAGCTCATACTATGACTCGAGTTATAGTCTCTATAACTCAAAAACACTCGTTAGGTCGATGCGGCGTTCCTAGTTTATAAATGACCCGATTCATTCTTTTTCTCTTTCTCTTAGTTTCTGCGCCACTTTGTACCAAGTGGACCTTCTTTACTTTCCATTTGTATGTTATTTATATAACAAAATAGTTTGTTAGTAGACTGCGGGAAGTGTACATTGAACTTAGAAAATCAAGGGCGGTCGAAGACGCCTAAAACGAAAGGTAAAACTTTATTGCTTGAATAAACTGCGAATGTTATTTATTTCTAATTTTGCAGGTCGTGGCAAAAACCTCGTAGAGTTAGGGAAGACAATATAAAATATCAGAAATCGGAAAAAATGAGAACGTGCCGATTTTACGTCACACAGGGAAAACCGACTTATGAAAATGTTGTATAGATTTATACAGCCGTGTTTACGACGAGCCCCCAAATTCATACGTGTTGGAGTATGCGGTGACGCCATTGAGCATGAACAGATAACCAAAGTGAAATCACAGACACGGGAATACTGACAAAAATAATAGATAAGGAGCTTACGAACTGACAAGCCGACCTACGCTTAACGAGCTTTTATTGAAATGATGTACTTTTTTGCTCATTTTGCTAGGAAGGTATGCTACAGCATAAGCATTAGATACAACGTGAAGTTAAGTGGGTTTTACAGCCCGCTTGTAGTTTTTCAACTTAGTTTCACTAGGGAGTCCTACACCGCGAAAGGCCGACACTAATATAGACATTTATTAGTACTATCGGAGATAAAAAATATACCAAATCTCATTCAGAGTCCAGTCAAGATCAAAACACTTCGACCACAAGACAGTATCGTTGCCATTGCAATTATATCAGATGACAGCATCAACAGAACAATGAGAACATCTGTATTCCGATTATTCGATAACTACTATCGATTTATATATATCGCTCGTTCCTGATAAACGCATTATAATGGCTTGAGGAGATACGGTAATACTGAGAATGTCTGTTGTTATTTTATGTGGTAAAAATGTGAGTAATGGTAATTTTGTCGTACAAGTACCAATTAATAAAAAACATATAAAATAGCCACAGCAATACAAACATAACGTATACTTATCGAAAGAAAATGTACTGCGATTAAAGTGTCTTAGGAACATTATGTTTATTAGATACATTCATGAGAACTCCCCAATTAATTAGCACAAGAAAGCCAAGGCTTGTAAATAAATAATCAGCAATTAATTACTTAAACAGAATGTAACTGTTAATTTTAGTGTACTTAAATAATAGCTTCGCTGTTACGAACTCACTTCGTTAAGTAATTGAAGAGTAATTTTATTGCAGGTATTTGTTTATAGACCGTTAATAAAATCACCGAGACGCAAAACGGTGTTGTGGCTACACTGCTAGCGAGATAAGTGAAAACACTTATTGTTGAAGACTGTATCAAAAAGTAATTATCTGAAGCGTAATCTAATGATGTAGGTGATGAAGAATAGCTAAGTATCTCCATCCTTAGAATTGCGGTGATACCTTATGATGAACCGAAACGGTATCAGTAGGACTGTAAAGGATTTGAGGAGTTTAAGCATGAGACGTTGTCTAGATTACCCTTAAAGTTTCAGACGTTTCAAAATACACACAAAATAAATTACGAATAACGGATCGTATAAAATCTAAAAGTAAGATCAAGGCAAATACATAGACACAAGCCTTGTAAACGAAAACAAGAAATGTGGAATATCTAGCCTTACAGACATCGAAAGCCAAATCGTAATCCGACTGACCCGACATAATTGGCCATTAGAGCTGAGCCTATTGACAATTTTTATGTACTATGTGTAAGGGAAACACAGAACTACATTATTGATTGCTCAAGATTGTGTTTACTTTATATTAACACCACCTAATCACTACCTAATCATGTAGACAATAACAATGAAGTCGGATTGTTGGGTGGTTCAACGTTCAGCTGGATGCAGTCAGATTTGAACTTTCCAAACTTATAAATAGCAGGATTTTGTTCGTTGCTACATTCTGTTGAAGTATTAACACAAAGACAAGGACTATATAAAAATAAAGTAAAGTAAAAATTTTAAGTACGGGAAAGCTTAGCTCAAAATTCTATTACCAAATCTGTAACCAAAAAAATTCGTTCCGCTAAAGTAAAACTAGCCACTACCGCTCGCGTAGCGACCGCACTAGATAACACACATAGATAAACAACAATTATCAATTCAATATGCTAATTGATAAGTTAATTAGACGCGACTATAGAAGCGTGAAGCGCACCGCACGCGATTAGCGTACAGACGTAACGCTAAACTATTTGTTAATATCGATAACTTTGTTTTGTGGGAAATGTCTGAACTGTCAAGTGGAACTATTAAGGAAGTTGGGGCGAAGAGTTCTGATCCAGATTTTAGGAGTAGACGCTAATCTTAAAAAAAATAAGTCGTGTTTTATAATTAATATAAACTTGGCCCGAGTAGACTAGACTTCTTTTGCCTTGGCAACGGGAGGTCAGAGACTCTGAGTAACGTCAAGTACTCTGACTCAGAGTACTTCTACAGTAACAACTAGGTGCGCATTCTTTTCCAAAGTTTCATTGGCTTAGTTAACGAGTAACATTTGTTAAGGTACTCAGTCAGTACTCAATTTGCATAGGTTAGCCAACATTGTTGGTAGGCAACAAATTGTGTGGCTAATAGTTTATAGCCAAGAGCAAGTCATAAAGTTTCGGACCTGTTTAACTTAAACATTTAAGAGTAAGCTTAAAGTGTCTCTGTCGGCTGTGGTCACCTTTCTGCATTGACGCAAACTCCACCACATTACGTATGAAGTGCTTGTGACGTTAACTTTGTAGCTGTGAATGTAGACTGTAGACGGAATATTCATATATTATTCTTCGATAACATAAAGGCATTGCATCTATAGTGATAAACAAGAGTCAAAGGATGCGAAGAAGTAACAGAGTAATAAATACAATTTCGCGTATCGTGTTCTTTGTTCCGCGTCAAATTGAGCGACGTAACATCCATATTTTAGATTTCGTTTGTATCTTGAGAAAAACTCAACAAACCGACTACATATAGACGAAGATTCCTAACCAAAACAACAAATAAAATGTCTTGAAATTAGCCCACATTTTCGTCCGAATCTGAAAGTTTCGTTTATTTGGACTCTAGTCAATAAAAAATCAACCAAATCACCTACCGACATTAATACTGCAAAGGCTTGAAACTAAATAATTCATTTACCTGATAGAGTTCACGAAATCGCTCCAAGTCTACATATCCGTAGGTCATTAAAATTTATAGAGCTCAAACGGACATTTTCAAGAATAGGGCATAGTTCACCGAGGCTTACTTAGACAAAGTTAGACAAGGTCTTGATAGTTCATCACGGTAGCAATCTGAAAGAGTAATGTACGCAAAATAAAAGAAGAATGGAACCAATGCCACTCCTGTACAAACAAGCGAGCCATGTATTGTGTCGTGAGAACCGTTCAGTCTTCTATAGAATGCTTTATCGCGCATAATATCGAACAAAAGGTTGGAATCTGTACCACAATGCGCAACTGTAACTCATTTTACGTATAGGTACCATCTTAGTATTGGAAAATCATTTAGTAATCTCAGTAAGGTATGGGATGATAGAATGGAGAGTCAAAAGTTGTTTGCTGATGCGGAAAAATAAACACAAGAACTTCAGACATTATCACAGCTATTCAAGACAGAAACACGCAAAACGCACCCTACGCAATTTCCCTTTAAATCAGATATCGCGATAGTATCTCAGATACATGGTGGTCGTTCCGTATCGTCGGCGTATCGGCCATTCGATCCACGACCGCGAGCCCGCAACAATGGACGCACTTGCACGCAACGATCGGGTTGCACTACTGCACAATGCAGCCCACGTGACCCAACGCCAAGTTATTGCCCCACATTCTCATAATCTACGTGTTTGTACCTTTGCATAGGTGAACAGTTTCAATTAACCGCAGATATTCCGTATTAATAGCAGAAAAATATTTGAGATGACGAATAAATTCTGCATGCATGATACTTGTGATGACCTACGACAACATAATACACTGGTATTTTCCTTATTTATGTGTCTTCAAAAAGGAAACGTATTCTTCGACCACAAAGGTTCAATACGGTAAATAATACTGCGCAAGTACCAAGCGCATTAGATACTGAAATCTGGTATAAGGCCAACAACGAACTTTGTGAGAAAAATCTCAATCCAGTTTGAAAAGTCTGGAGCTTACTAAGAAAATCCGAAGTGGTTATGAGGGGAAAAGTTGAGGAGCTATCCATCATTTTATCTCTCGATCTAGTAAGTTCTTACAGTACATATTTAATAATGATAGGGATAAAAAGAGGATCGAAAACTTAGCGATGATTACAATTATATT
Organism: Heliothis peltigera; assembly: GCA_958496145.1. NCBI lineage: Eukaryota > Metazoa > Arthropoda > Insecta > Lepidoptera > Noctuidae > Heliothis > Heliothis peltigera. The sequence continues at coordinate 375,956 of OY292326.1, read as the reverse complement.
GATGGTGATAACATTTTTAAATAACAGAATCTCTATTCTCGGTTTGAAGAAATCGTCCAAACAGCTTACATAAAATTGTCACTGTACAAAGTGAAACCTAAAACTAAACTATTTCGTGCTGGTTCAGGTTTCCTCTACTACCTCTTTAAGTTGGCATGGTGCCGGTTACTGAACAATTGGAAAAGTTCAATGTAGGTAAAAGAAAATGGTTACTTCCTCTTTGTAGTTTTCGCCATCTTCAGTTTAAAAAATTCAGGTATTTTGTAGAATAACCACCCTAGAGACCTTCGGTAAGATAATAGCATTGTACCAAAGTAAATTCGCCATGCTGCACATGTGACGTCATCATGCCATATCGCGTGGCGAATTAGCATTTATATAAGTTCTAGACATGAACCGTCGGTTAATACGGTTTGCTAGGCACGCTACGTAGCTGGAAGATTATGGTACAGGCCAATTTCTGTGATAGTACAATTACCAAATAATAAAGGCAAATCACTTTCGCTTCGATTCTGGTATATTATGCAGCTAAAATTCCACGGGGTGACCATAACACCCAGACAAAAGGCGTCCCACGGCGTTTGTCGCATTCAATACCTTATACAGGGCGATTTATGTCCCAACGTGTTTATTCGGCTTGTTAAATGTAAATGCGCTGTACACGGGATTTCTATCGTAAATCACGATACGACTGTTAGTGCCTGCTGCGATGTGTTTCAGATTGCGAACCTCTACGTAAATGGGAACAAAACGGGGCGTATGGATTGAGAGAAATTGCTAAAGTTTGTAGTTATTGGTTTTGCATGTTTGTGCTGTAACACTTTATACAACTAGCCGGAGCACAGTAATTAAGCTGATGACGGTAATGATTTTTATTGCCACGTTTTCCTCTATAAATCTTGATCGATAAATAAAATACAACTGAACAAACACTACGCAATTATTCAGAAAAGACAGATAACAATAAAATGAGTACATTTCGTACAAAACAATACCGATTCCTTCTCCATTGCTTCATAAACGCAATATCTGTAATTCAATAGTAAATTAATATGGTTTAGCAGACTATTGAAAATACATTTTCCTAGAACAAATCCAACAAATAAACCTGCAAGCCGTTATTGTAATATACGTTCAATGAAATTAATCACTTCAATGACGTTAATAGTACAATCGTGTGCTAAAATGTAAGCATTAAAATTGTTCATTAATTTAAAACTAACTGTCCTAAGCATGTTAAGAGTATGTCCGTTGTTTTATATTTCTTGACCATCCTAAAAATATTTAAGCATGGCCATTATGTATTTCGAATCGTGCAAGCGAAGCCACAGTTTCAAATGTTAAATGTATAAATGTATAAATGTCCAACCAATACTGGTTTGTATCGTGTCAAGAGATTGACCCGATTTAAAAAAAAATCCACATGACTTCTGCTGTATCAAAATCGCCAATTTCACAATATCAAGAGGAAATAATCGGCTGACATTTCGATCTGTGGGTTTAGTGCTTTTAATTCATGAAACAGATGCGCATATAATGCGGCAACTGCACTTGAGAGCACAACAATCAGATGCAAGTAACATTTTACTTTTGAGAAGCAACCAAAGAGTGGTTGCTTTTACTCAGCTCTAAGTAAGTGGGAGTACCGCGAATGTCCAATTAGTATGTCCTCTCACTTTGCTGTAAAATTATTCCTCACATAGGTTTCGCGTTTATTTTCGCATTTTCGCGAAGCAGTGACACAAACATCGGGCCGCGGGCAGATACTACGAGGAATCACACCTACGCGCGAACTCGAACGTTTCAATGTCGGTTTCTTTTTCACTTCACTTCTCAGAAAGTGGAGAAACCACTATACTCGGTATCGCTGCTCAGTAAATTACGTTGTTCAATTATGTGGCATTTCAGTGTATGGAAGTGCGCATTTAGTTTAAAACTGCATTGACTGAGCCGGGGATTTGTGAAAATGTAATATCTTGGTACCGACTATACCGTTTTATTAGATTTCGTTCAATATAACTGTATGATTTCCCAGGGCGCTATCACCACTTATTGGATGCCATTTCGCGATATTGCTAAATAAAAATGAACCTTTAATTTAATTAAAGCTTCACCGTTCGACTGTACATGATATCATAAGCCAATGTAGCGAAATAAAAACTCGTGTAACCGATACTGTCCACGCAGGTACTCACAAGAAGCATGTTTTTAATGACGTACCGGGCAAAATATAAAGGGTGTCGAATGCACATATCGCGTATCGCGACACGCGGGGCTAATCGAACGGACCTGCACTTTATCATAACATTATATAAAGTGTATAATCAGCTATTAAGTTATCGCAGTTGCTTATGTAAGCATTGACGTAACTGCACAGGTTAACGACTTGAAAGATATGCAGATTGAATGATAGCATGAGATTGATGATTGCCTCTATAGAGGATGGTAAAATACAGATATTGCAAAAGTCGCAACAACTCCCGACATCTGGCAAAGCTCTTGCCACATTAAAAAAATATTGAAGCTGAGCTTTTCAGCAGATTTTATTATGTTTCCTATGTCTAAAACATCTTACTGCATGTTTAATGCACATCTGAGGAAGACGTTTCCCGATGCATTTTCCGCGATACATTCGTAGGAAGCGCATATCGTTTCGCAAAACGACGGAGAATGGCACAGTTGTGTGCCGTTTCGTGCGAGCTGTAAATCTTACAGAGAAATAGGTTACGTGGCTTGTCGGTGATAAAGTTACTGGTGTTACATGTTGTCGAACATTAGTAAGAATTTAAAGTGGGGTTTCACATCCGATCTATGCAATTATACACACTGTACTCTTAAGTAAAGCTAAGTCAAGCAGGAAATAATTCTTGCGAATCATTTTGTTTATTACTGAAAATCTTGATAAGGTGATTCCTTATTCTTTTAAATAGTAAGTTTCGTGTCGGTGTGGCTGCGGTGCGGCAATGGCACGGGAGTTGTCCGGCATCGGTAGAGCAACAGCTCGACAAGCCGCACGGTTGCCGCATCTCACGCTGGACGAAATCACCGTTGCCGCATCCAAATTGAAAGAAAACGGATAGGTATCATTTTCTTTACCAAGCTATATTGGCATACGTAATAAGATCTATATCAAGCCACCTGCAAATAAGTTTAAAGTCCACGTCTTTACCCAAACTCAGCATAATATATGTATCTTCATGAGTTTCGTGTGAACGCTGACGTAAATTCGTACAGCCCCGATTCACCACACATGTTACAATTGGAGTGCGTTGTCAGCGGCGCGTGCGCAAGTGTACCATGACGTCGTCGTGCACTAGCAACAAGCCGCGAAATGCAGTTATAAATAAACAAACGATTTGCGGTTTAATGCATCGATTGTGAGAGGTTGGCATTACTTTTCTCGGAAATATATTTATGTTGTTAATTTTATTTTTTGTCGTTGCATGTGCATTATGACAAACTTCACCTACATACCTACATGGATATAAGCAAAATCATATGTTCTTAGAATAAACATTAATTTTAACCAAGATTCAATTTGGAAACTCAAAACCAGTTACATAATGGTGCAAGTTATTAAAATCGTGTTCAGCAGTATACTGTGATTGTTTCGTCGCAATGGTTGCAAAAACAACAATAGTCCATCAAGTGAGAGTGTATTGTCTCCGAGTATAGAATATAATTATGTTCCCAATCTCCTGTGAACGCTGCATGTTACTGATAAGAAGTGAGTACTATTTTATGTTTAGAAACTTCTAGGAGTTTAAGGAAATTAAATTGGAGTTGGGTAGCAGTTGAAAGGTATAATCAAGTATTGTATTGACTAATTGTAATCTACAGTTGAACACATACCTGAAGTATGTACTTACGGAAAAATCTGTGTAGATTTTGTTTAAAATTTTATCGAAGTTGGTGAATCAAAACCCCTGCGAATCATAAAAACAATACACGTCATTCGCATAACACGAACAAGCCATCGATAATGTAATGCGTCAGAAATTAGAGCAACTTTAACGCCACTTTTTATGCATTTAGAACATGATGTTATTCTAGAAATCACAAAAAAATCACAAGTACTGCCTCAGTAGCTTGGTACCATCGCAACATATTTGTCTCTTAGGGAACATCGGTAAATATAATACTTAGAAACCCTCGTCAACGTATAAAACTTCCTAAAAAAAACTAATCAAATGACATTTACCACAGAAAAATATATATCATGACACCAGCTACAATTCCGCACTAGAATCAACAACGGCCTTCATTTTTCCCATTGTGTTTCCGATCGAAGCCTCTGACAACAAAGCATCGAGGGTAGCATACCTATGCACTTCTGTCTACGAAGGTACAGTCGCGGACATTATTGGTTGAGCTATCATGCCTCCGCAACTTTGTAGTTTAAAACATTCGCGAGATTACAGAGAGGTTTCTTTGTTTCACACAATTTTTCAATATTTTTATTGCCTAATTCTGAAATATTTCGGCTGATTGGACGTAACGAGCACGTGGCATGCGGCTCAACCAATAATGTTCTCGTCTGTACCTAGGTATGTACGTACGTAGCTTATACCGCATCGGCACCCAGTGAAGCGGCAACACGATCGCTCTTCATTATACAATACCGCCACAATCGGCTTAAGGCTTGCAACCTACTTAATCCGGAGCCGTAGGATGGATTAAAATTAGGCAAGCGGAAATTATTATATTTTTGGACGCAGTGTAGGGGAAAATGTAATATGGTATAGCATTTTTTCATGACGATTTTTAAAAAGTGCAGGTCGCAAACATCAAAACATGTGAGATCGAGTTGGGGTCTACATATCGTCTAAGCCATTGACAGCCTAGGTGGAATATTCTACGAGCATCGAGGGGAGTGGTCATGACATAAACAGGAACATGGGAGAAATGTAGATTACTACTATTTGTGTCAAAGCAAAGTGTCTACATGGAATATAATCAATATCTACCTAGCCTCCTCACGAAGCAGTCTTAAATTTCTAACATTTATGTAAAAGCATAGAGCATAAATAATGACAAGATGTGAACTAAGTAATGATCGGCCTCGCTCACTTAGTCGGTTATTACAACTTGTGTGGGATGAAGCAGATATACGCTATCTTCTCGAAAGCCTAGACCGGCATCCAAGTAATTAACGGATAATATGAAGGTTTCTGTGCTGATTTTGTTAAAAAGTATCGACACTATATTTTCTTTAGATAATCAAGACAATGAGATTTCTTAATTAACTTTAAAATTCTAATTGTTCTAAAATAAATAACCGCATAAAATCGGTATCAACTAGTTTTTTTGTATCTGCCGTCAAAATAAAACTTGCAATAACACTGTAATTAAAGGCACAGGGAGTTTGCGCAGGACAACCGAACCAGATGCTGGAAATGATAAAACTCCCCAGTGTAGAATGCAGCCAGAAATAAATTTAATACGAGTGCTTTTAAAGCATAATATTGCGTTGCTATGCCATTCGCTTAATATCGTCATCTCTCAAAGAGATCAGAGATGCATTTAATCTTTTATTTGTATACTGCACTTAGACAAAGCTCAAAGCAATATTATGTTGCTATCTTCCGTGGACTGTTTTACTCCCTTCCTGAGGGAAATACTCCTCGCACCCATTTTAAGTTATTCTGGTGCATAAGCTATATTACTTCAACGTTCCATCAAAATCGTGAAAGTTTTTACATGAAAGAGTAACAAATATCTGTCCATCCATTCACACTTACAACTTTCGCGTTTTGACTTTTGTAATATTATTCTTCATTATTATATTAAAACACATAACATGCAGTCTACATAAAAAAGAAACGGTACTATGTAGTAACAAAGCCATTGTTAAGTTATTTTCAGTCGCAAAGCCGCTCATTAGACTAAGGAGCTTACAATATTTTAAGAAGCTGAGCTATGCGTGTTTTATTAAAACGTACTCGTGCAGTCATGTTAACCGTCTGAAGTAATCCTCGTGAAGAGCTACATAAATATGTCGATTGATAGAGATACAATAATGTTAAAAGTGAAGAAGTTGTGTTTTCTATCCATCTCGAAAGATACGTCCAGTTATAATTGTATGCAGATTTATTCATTTTAGCATACAAAATTAGGTGCTTAATTAACAGAAACATGAGATGAACAAACAAATCAGCAGTGTAACAAAATCTACACAGACGTGTGCCCCCGTGCCTTGGGTCACGTATACCGTGATCTGTTCCCTATCATCATTTGTCACACCTAGCTTCCATTGCAGGGGACTGTCGTACTCACATTACTCTTGCTTTAGACAGCTAAGATAACAAGATGATGCAAATTGAAAAGTGCCAAGTTGGTTCGCCTTGCAACACATTACATAGAAAATGGTTACTTTAACGGAGTTCTAATGAAATGGTGTGCCGTAAAAAGGGAACTTTCCCGAATAAAGGGACCCGATCCACAAATTCCACACGAGCGGAGTAGCAACATAAAGTAAGCAGGCATGTAAACATATAAAAATGCCGTTTACACGATACGTTTCACGCAAGCTTTTTTGATTTGTGTCAACATCAAACATGTACTTACTGATAAAGTAAGTTTAAGGATAAAATTAATGAAGGGATCACAATTTTTAATCATCTTTTAAATAGGGATTGAATCGATGAAGAGGGTGTCGGAAAAAGTGCGTAACTTCGTGTCCTAAGTCACGTAGACCATGACAATGCGTTTGGGCTGGCATCGTTTGTCACTATCAACTGACGGGATGCAGGGGCGCATTGACGCCGGCTACCTCTACATTCAACGCATTGTTTATGAGCGCTCATCAATTTTACGAGGGAGAATATAAATGAAAACTACGAGGGAACAAATTGGTAGTATGAACTCAACAGATTTTGTGTATTGTTGTTGATTTTTAATGCAGAACTTAAAATAGATGACCGTGATGAATTTCTAAAGTCGAAGCTTCCTTCGGCGTCAGTAATAAGAAAAGTTTGATGACACGCATTTACATGACGCTTTCAGCAACTATTGTCATTGTGTGTGAACTTGTTAAACAAATATAATGTGACTGTCACACCTTCGTCAACATTATAACATATTGACAATGGTGTGAAGGAGCTTGTAAATTCATGGACTGCGTTGAAAGTGAAGTTCAAAAAGCATCAGAAATAGCAGAAAATATGAAAAAAATAGGCGCAAAAATTAAAAAAAAATTAAGTTGCATGTATCCGATTGAACAGAGAAAGTGTATCCCAAGTTATCAAAGAGCACAGAGTTGAAAACGAATCGTCGATCGTTAACACGAGAAGGTGCGAAGCGAGCTGCCACGATGAATAATTCATAAAGACTGCAATACAAATAAATACAGGATTCCTTGATGGACGATACATGTTCACTTGTTTAACGATTAGTTTGCAAGGGAACTTAAATCCTGTTTGTTATAGATAGAATGATACTAATGTGGGATAAAATGGTGTGATTGAATAATCGAGAAGAATCTAGAAAAATATGTGACCTAAAATATATAACAAATTAACTAAAGTACGATGGTGATCTGTAAGACCAAAAAGCTATTCTAGGACACCTCTAGCAACTTCAGCAAGGCCTTTAATCGAACCTGTGATAGGTTCATATGAGACAATTTTTTGACTTGATTGAATTATTTGGGAAATGGCGTATATAGTCACTCTAGTATACATTAATCATTTTTTTTATATTAGAATTTGGCAAATTTACTACTTAATTATACTAAACAGATAACAAACAGGTCATAAGTTTGTTTTGGTCTGAAAGCCTCGGTCTTTAAGAATATTAATCTTGACAAAAATCTCAAGATTTGTCATTGTCATTCAGGAAATGGACTGCATTTTTATGCAAAACCCTGTTGTACATAAGTAGGTTTAGATAGGATAACAAGTCAAGTTTAAGATTTCATCTAATGCGAGGACCATCTAACTAGATAGTCGCATTTTATGACGAAATAAAAGTACTTCCAAACAAAAGCACGCAAAAACCGGCTATAAAGGACTAGCAAAAACTAAATATTTACATCCCCAGAGAAATTTTCCTCTTTTTTGTTCAGTTACATTAGAGATTAATAAAGTTACCAAGCTTCGGTCCTCAGGGAGACAGGACCACACAGGTATTTTAGGCTACTACACAATATTATAACCAATTTGAAAAGTGAACCGGTCATTTGGTCGCGTGCCTGCCATAAGTGCCCTTAGACGTAAATGATTACTGAAATCAACCATTCGTTATATTAACCAGGTAATCTAAACAATAATTTAGTTTTACTTATTTACGTGGTTTACCTTATTCGTCTATGTAGAAGCTCGTAAAAAACTTACAATCTCATTACTTTATGCAATTCGTTCCGCCGCAGAGCCATAAAGACTCAGACAGAAAAAATATTCAGTTCTCTGTCGTTTTTCTTCTAAATCGACAGTTCTATTCCATTGCCTTCCATCTACGTCGGCGGAACAATTCGGCCGTGATTGTAATCAAAATTAGATGTTAAAGTAGGTTGATGCGCTCAAGTGCGATGACTCAGTGGCCTGATTACCGTAATGAGTGTATGAAATCATCGTGGTAAACGACCTTACTGCTCGAAAGATTACATCGGTTTACGATTACCTGCGTCCTTTGTAGACATTTGGAAGAATTACATATTCATTAGCTTTTAGCCGACTGGAATTTGTAGTAATTCCGCTTACCTGTAAAGAAAGATGGAACCATTAGAATGTACCATCACGTCTTTGTAGTTATTCGTGTGTCTATCGCACGCCTAGTACTTTTCAAGATCATCAGGATCATAGACATAAGTCGCAATAAGTTTTGATATAACACTTTCAAGGTATCTAATCTTGTCAGTCATGTATATTTCCAGCCGTTTTAATTCACAACAACATAACACATAAATTGCATTTACAAAGAGGAACATTCAGACAGAGTTTACAAAGTAAATCATTTAACTACTCCTAAAGATATCAATTATATACTATAAAACATTTTCTCCAATGATAAATGGTTACATCTGAAAACAATTTTCACTACCCACACAGTTACACTAGCGAGACATCGACGCACGACAGATGATCCACGGAGCCGATCAATGATCATGATTAATGGTTCATGTCAATGACTGCGCGCGTCACGATGAAAAGTTGATGCAGAAAGCCTACTGTAAACAACTCGTCCTATATAAGTTACCACAGTAGTAACCGAGGGACGGCAGAATTGGGTAAGCAAAGAACTACTCTGAATGATACTACTAAATTTCTCATACATAAGGCTTCGGTTCAAAAGTTTGGGATTACAGCAGAGTGGGTTTTATAAACTGGACCTTCTGTCAATGTATTTTTATAGTTATGCTTTTCATGCGCCGGCGCCGAGTTTTTACACACTACCAAAAATATGTTTTTATTCAATATGATAGATAAGAGAAAAAAAAACTACTGAGTAATTGTTTATAAATACGATATGCGCATTTAGTTAGAATAATATGCTAGCCAAACACTTGATCGAGGAACTAATTTGACACGATAATAAACCTGTAAACATAGAATCATTGTAACTATTTTATAAAGGAATGACCCCATTGTAATAGATATCCTATAAAAAATAGTTCGTCTCTTACGTATATCCTGCGATTAGCATTCACATGGCATTGTAATGGAACTGAATCATATTTCAATTTGAGTTGCAATCCGTGTTTTGTTTGGTTAGGATGTTTCCGTTCACGCCATGTGCTGTTTGTATTGCTAATATAAAAAAAATATGAGGGTTAGATATTATACGTGTGGCTTTGTATCAATGGCTGATCTGTTCCGGCCGGTATTATTTTTATAGCCGCTGAAAGCTCCAACATAGAAAAGGAAATATCCATATTGAGACCATGATCTAGATGACATCAAGATACGTAATAGAATCAGCAAGCTTTGTCTTACGTAACACGGAATGATTGGCAGTGGAACATGTAGATAGGAACAGATTGAACCAATTTAGAAGTTCTCGAAATACCTAGCCAATCAGACTCGAAGTAGGGTGTGTCAGTCACTGGCGCATCCTGGGTTTTTTCCTGATTCTCAATTAAAGGAAACAGGTCATTGCGGCACTCTCGGGTAACGTAACTGAATAATTTGTTACGTGAATATATGACCTTGGCCATGGGCCTCGACGAGGGTAAACTGGCGCAGATACGTGTACACACCATGGCGTTTACTCGATTTATGGGATGTTGAAAATGACGCGGCACATACGTAGCCGTGAACTTTAATACAGAGTGCGTTGGTACGGACGAGGTCACGAGCGCAATAAACCGACGGGGTTCCAGATCGCTAGTGAATTGTAATATACTGCTTTAAGTTCAATTAATTTACGTTTCTAATGTTTCTGTAGCGTATCTAAGGGAAATGAGGATTGTTTACCTTTATCGATTTTGTTATACAGATTGACATACTAACGTATATATGAACCAGAATTATCTGTCTCAGAATATTATTGAAAAAGTTTTATTTATGTATGGCAAAGGCTTTAACACGATGCAATATACCGGCATTATCCAGAGTTCACATGCGATAAGTAACAGCAATACCGACAAATGTCTTCAACTTGAAGACATTAGCTACAGTTTATTATACAGGGACTTTGAAATATGCATAATCTGTTAATCGAGCTAGCATAAATCCGCTCATCTTTTTACAGTCCCCCATAGACCTCCAACGTCGGTATCTTCACTAACTCTAATCATTTCGTCATGGAAAAACGAGCGTGAAAATTTTTATTCCTCAAACAAACACGGCAGAATAAAATTCTCCAGACACGTGTCAGCATGTCGTCAAGTCATAAACAGTAGAGTTTACGGTGTGAATCATGGACAAGCCAGGGACGCCTGCCGGTGAATCAGACCTACACGCCTTGGGCGGCAGCAATGTGCCACTAACTCCAAAGGTAAAGAAGATCCACTCGATTGGTTGCGAAATTTTATGAATCACAATAGCTTGACGCAAAATCGATTTGAGTCGGTGATTCCCGTTTGCATGGCCTATGAGGAGCTGTAGCTTATATTTATTAAATGGAAGGTTTTAAATAACGTGTCCTGTTAATAAAGAAGCCACAGCTTTTTCGTGAACAGGTAAATGTAGGACTTCTTATTTCATTTGTTTGTTGGTCAGGTAGTCGATTCAGTTATTTAATTGCATAGGTATAACGTACGCGGAACAAGGCTTTAGATGGTAAGACGTTGCTTTACCTTTATGGGGAATCGGTCTTTTCCAGTTTTAGATCTTAGAACTTAATAAGGAAGTACTAGCGTTCTTGTAACAGACTAATAAAACTACAATACAATACAAGTGTAAGTTGATAGGTTTAGAATTCGACTATTTGTAGTCTATTAAACAAATAAGATTAGTGGCACGCCTGACCTACCACGTCTTAGGTAGACATAATAACTAGACCGAAAAATCCTCCATATCAGTTGTCCAATTGTTATTCATATGAGGAGACGTGGAGCTAATATCTAGGTGCTTACGATGATTCATGAGGTGACGACACCTCACGTTTGCGCGGAAAATGACGAAGTTAAGAAGTCTAATTCGTAAGGGTGATTTTGTTGAAAGCGTATGACGCAGCATAAAAGTTCGTTTTTTTTATTCTGTTAGTGTTTTTCTACATACAATCGTTCATTAAAAGATGTGGATTTCCGTTTTAATTCCAGCTACTATGTTCCAATTAGAATCCGTGGATATTTAAAACTACAATTATTGCGATGTGCCTTTTAGAATCACGTCAAACTTGGCTTAATTCATCAGATATACTTTTTCTTAAGAAGATACCTACTGTTAAGATCCATTAAACCTCTATAGTTAGCAAATACGGGGGTATCTTATATTGTCCTTTAGAAATGGAACTTCTGCAGCTATCTATTGAGTTTCTAACCGCCTTAGCATTCCTCTCACGGCGAAGGCGATGACTGCTTAATGGCGTCTATACTTAGACAACAATTAATAGGTACAATGAGAAAATTCCGTAACATTACCATGTTAAACGCTTCATTGGGAGCTAATGGGCCACCAGCTATGGGTATGGCTGCGTTTATGGGTGCTGAGGGTTATTTGATGAGATTCCTGAAGTAAACACAGGAAACCTCCTGAGAAAATTACGTTTTAGTAATGACTCCGAATTAGTCACGAATGATATGCGATTAACAAACGATTGACTCGCAATACCGGTTCCGGATCTTGAGGCTATTTTTAGTAAGATTCGCTATTTTTAGTAGTTAGTAGTCATTAATACTTCACGGTTTCTTGTTCTAAGCAGTTCCAAAGTCCTAAGTTTCATTGATAAACAATTCTAGCTGGCCGAACGATGTACAGTCCAAATATACGTAAAATTTAGACAGGCAGATTTAGGAGATCATATATTATAGCCGTCAGTGTACATATAGTCTAAGTAAATGTCAACATAACTTGGTAATAGACAGGCTCAAACTACGCTGTTAAGTTAATGCCATGATTGCCAAGCAATTAGACATCGCTTAGTGTTACTACGCAGCTGGTCACCGCTACCCATTACTTATCATATTAAAATAGTTTCTGTTATGTCAGATACGTTTGGCTTACTAGCTTTCTACGAATATTATTTATAAGCGTTAATATTTGTTACGATGATAGACAAATCGACGGTTAAAATTCTGGCTGTTAAATTACTGAACGGTGTAAGGTTAAAAACGGATACTAAAATACATTGTTCTTTGGACGTCGGCAGCTGGAAATGGGACGGTTTCCTAATAAAACATTAATAAGATTAAAACATGGACCTTTAGAGATAAGGGTTTACTTTACTTCTTTCGAAAAGCGGCTAAAAAATCGTAGTCTCGTACATATATCCGAAATCGAATAACAAATGCTAATACAACCTAGAAAACTTTTCGTATAAAGGAACAGAGGAATCAAGTTAAGAAGGAAATACATGTTCTTTCAAATAATTTGATCATTTATAACTGCGCATTTTTTTGAGACTTATGTCCAATTAGCAGTAAACGACAGACAGAACATAATGAATCGTAAGCGACGAGGTCAATCGCTTGATAAGCAGGCATTTAGAACATTTATAAATCAGTTCATATTTCCTTTGATCTGATGCAAATCATGGAGCATTGTCACGACAGACCGCGGCACGCCAGGATATCACTAATCAAAGACAATATTAAGTTTTTATAGCTTTGTACAAATAACTGAACGTTTACTGCAGTTTTAATTGTGGTTTCATGGTGCCTAGTTTTTATATGGCTATCAAATTGCTTGATTCGTTTCGATGGTCGCAATTTGTAGTACCTATACTTCTACTTACTAGTATTGTTGGCGATTGATGGTGATAATAAAAGGTGTAATTTTCTCAGTTAGTGCTAATTGCACTCATCACTAACGTGAAGACCAATTGGTATTGGAATTTAATCGCTTTCATGACCATCCGTTTTCCTTTTAATTTCATTGACCAATAAACTTTCATGACCTTATATAACAGACTTCCATATTCTTACAAAACTTATGGTCATCTCAAAATTCGGATATCAGCATCTTAAGAAATACGGAGATGACTGACATCTCAATACAACAGCAACATAAAAGCCTTATAAATATGGCTGATCCACAAGTGTGCGATTCGTCTCATAATTCTTAAAAAAAGGTTATACAGTGTCGTAGAAGGGAGAGCGAGGACGCTAAGGCGTGCTATAAATAACTCGGTTTAAATAAACGGCGACTACAAATCACCCCAGCGTATACTTAATTAGGATACACTGCATATTTTGTTCGCTAAGGCGCTCTGAGGGATGCTTCGCGCGAAATTATCATTAGTGGGTTGGGGTGCTGATGTTGGTGACGTGGTTGACTTTCAGATGTGAATTTCAATTAAGTATCATGGTAACGTCTATATTTCACATTAAAAGTTCGCCATAATGTGTAAGTACATTGTTGTGGTAGCTTTGAACCTAATTACTACGTAAAAATGCTTGCTAGAGTTGTAAAATTCCAACAGTACATTCTCACGACTGCACTTCAGTGAATGAATTTTTACGAAGCATTAAAACGTCGAGGAGTTATTTCGGACTTGATTGTGTTGAATAAGATATTAGCCGAGACGGAACGGAGATAAAACGTAGTTTCGCCAGTCACGCCTTTCATTTAGTCAAAGTGATATATGTGGAAGAACTAAATTATGTCAGAAAGAAATAGCTACTACAGAAACTCGTAAAGTGTATGATTTATTACTAACTTTCAAACTTTCTGATGTAATAAAGTTATTCCTAATCTACATAGAAATAGAAAAGCAGTAATAAATCTTGGCATCGGGGATCTACATGGATAAATTACAATAAAGAAAATGGCTCCACAGGGCGATAGCGTGCACAATGCACGACCCGTGGGCGCGTCCGTTCCCAATCGCCGCCGATAATAGGAATGGGAACTTTGACCAACTATATCTTGACTTGACTTCTAATAATAAAATAAGTTAAACATTCTGAATGAAAAGAATCGCAAATAACATAATAAATCACTGTGGTAGATCACGATCAAACTGGCACCACACATTGAAACCGTAAACAACAGAGACAAAACTGTTATTAATGTAAGCTTTAATAGTGATTTCAACAAATAGAAAGTGCAATAGTACGACTTGTCTCTACAAAGCTGTTAAACTCGATAAAAGAGACACGGCGATCCAGAGAAAATGTTCAGCTATACATATCTACTGTAGTACATGGTGCTAATTTATAAATGTTTAAGATGCTATAATTGCCGCAGCTCTCACATACTCTAAGGTAGTAGCAACTAATTATCTCTGGTTACGTCGTCGTTACGGTTCGCAAACGCTGTGTGTAAAGAACAGACTTATTAAAGTTCTAAATGTCGCTGATGCGTTCCAAGCGTGACTTTATAATTGAGAAATAAATTAGTTGTGTGTATAAGTTTAACTTGTACATTTTGTAAGCGCTGTATGTGCAAGAGATACCACATATCCAGAACATACATTACTCATGTGGTGCAAAGTATCGGAATGAAGCGTTACAGATGTTGTTAAGGATATTGGACGAGAAAGTACCTCAAGCAATAATTATAACTATACTTTATATACTTTCGTGAGGCTTATGGCATTTTTATTCAGAAAGTCATTTGAGGAGGCAAGAAGCTTAAGATATGTATATTATATAAAATATTAAAGGAATTAATGGAATCATAATAAATGAGATGCTTCAAATTATTTAGCAGTGGTTTCCTTTAAACATTAACTATAGAAAATACGGAAATATTTTTTCAAAGCTGCCACGTTTGTATTCACGAAACCGTCAACTCCTATCACTAAATCCACAGGACAGTCGGCGTTGTATCGCCTACGCTGCAATTTGCGCCGGTCAGCTGCGTCGACGCGTGGCGATTTATGTTCGCCTTCAACTTGATCTGTAACGCAACCCCTTGTTGTCTCCTTTGTTTTGGAATATCTACAACAACTATCGTTGAAACCTGCTATATTATTTACTATAAATAACTTATTTTTTTTTAATTAATTTGATTGAAAGGGTATTTGGAGCAATATGATTAAAAGCTGTAGTACTATTAAGGACTCATGCTGTTTCTAAAATGCATTTGATTATTTAACAATCGATAATGTTTGATTCGGTTTACTCATAACAGTAACAATACAGTTCAATAAATAATTAATTTACAGTTACTGCAAAGTAATAAAGAATCATATTCTTTTATGCTGAAAAGTTCATTGAAAACTCTCTTATGTAATAATGCAGTTCTGGAAACGAACAGAAGGAAACAATCGATCTTAAGTGCGTGTTCATCGCAACTTCCATAGAAAACAAAGGCTCGTTGCTTGTTAGCATTGCAGATACCTTCTGCGAAGTAAGGTAAAGAAGCACGATACAGTGTAAATAAAAGTTTTTAATTCTAACCAAGGTTGATGTAATGGTAAACATGACAATTTTACATTCATTATTATTACAGAGACAAGCGACTGATTTCATGCCACGAGATATGCTTAGCTCAACCTGCAGTTCCGCAAAATTGATATTTTAAAAGTTGATCAAAGTCATACTTAAAACCATTTTTTTAAGAAAAACAGCTAAAATTGTACAGTTTAAATTTATTTTACATATACATCATTAATGTAGTATTGTATTAATATATACATTACCCGAGCTAATTCCAACATAATTAGCGATATCAATTGCAAATTCCTGATCAACTTAGAATAGAAGCTAAATACGTTCAAGTATTCATGATATTTATTCTAGTTGGCCAGCCTGGTATGCCGTAGGCATCCGTTTCACTGTCAGCGAGACGACTCAGAACGACCGACGTACTTTATGAAAAGTACCTGATGATTTAGTGTAAATTGCCATTACAACTTATAGCCTTGCTCCACGTTTTGTAGCTAGGCGAGGATGTATGGCAGTACCAGTAACCTGTTCCGAGGTGTGACAGTGCATTTGTTTCTTGCAGGTTGCTTTGTAGGTATCCTTTCTGGTCCTGGTTCACGTTGTTATTTATTAGTGGTTGTCGCTCGCTGGCTGTGGGACAAGTGCCCGAGATCCGGCAAGCGGCGATACTGTCACGGCTCATTGGTCACATTCAATGCCAGCTTGCATACAAGTCGCTGTATACTAGAATACAACAGTTATTGCTTCGAAAACTATAGTACTAGAGTATTTTGCTAATACGTTCATATAATATTAACCTTCCTTATTTGGCAGTAAAAATTATGCCAATCTCAAAACACAGAAGGACTGCAAATTAGAATTCTTACTTAATAACGTTTTTCCGATAGCTACAACAAATTCAGAGTTCAGGTTATCCTACTGTCCCCCAAAGTTTAGTCTAAAACAGTTCCAGTTCTCACCATTCCAAGACCCAACATAGCAGCAGAATTTATAATATCATTTTATTTCCATACGCCCAAGCACTTAATCTTGTAAACTTTCTTTAAAGACCTTTAACATTGCACTCTGTATCGAGGCTTTCCCACACGCTAACAATGCTACGAGATGGCTGCGGATAAATCGATAGCCAGACATAATCCTATAGTAGTTACAAATCTTAATTACTGGTGAAATAATAAATTCTGTTCGATATTTAAGTTTTGAATGTACCAATTGTATTCTCACCACCACACTACGTTCATAATATTGATTGAATCAAGTTTTCGTTGGCTATTCAAAAACTGCATCGTGATCATTAATATTTTCTGCGAAGCGTGCCTTTGTTACATCTTCTCAAAATATTTGCGTCAAGTTTCTTCTCCAAATAGGTACCCTCTTGAATAAGTTAAACTCATCTTTGTTAACAGTGAGTATTAGCGATCTTTAGCATCTATTTGTCTTCACATACAGATCGATCTAAAACAAAATTATCTAATCTACATATTTCACACGGTCCGGGTTAACATTACGCAACAATTTTTTGAGTGTTGCCAGCGTCTGCACCAGACGTTCCTGAGTTCCTACATCGATCACGTCACTCGAGTCAACGGCCGTACCTTTGAGTCACGCCTTTCTCTCGTCTACCGCGCGTCTGGCCGCCCGTGTGCTGGCGTAGTGGACTTCACCCAGGAAATAGTTGAGCTTGGCACGATTTGCCCTGTTTTTTACAAGTGCATTATGTAACGTCATTGAATATAACGTTAAGAGCAATAATTGCGTCAAAGCTCTCCTTCAATAATTACCAATCGCCTTTCTCTCTTTGGTGTGTAACGTAAGCATACCTTAAAATAAATTGAATTCGTGATTGTGCTGTTTTAATAATTTGTACTAATGATACAAAATCCACTTACATGCGTCTTAGAAACACGCTCCTAATTCTCTTTCCATGCTGTGTCGATATTGCTTTCTTTAACTGAAAACTAGTTTAACCAATATTTAGCTGACTAATTTCGCTAAGAGCCAATATGAGGGAGATAAAAAAGTTATAATCTACTTTATATCAGATATAGGCGATTATCAACAAATTATATTCAAACTTTGTCAAACTATCGCGGAGATCAGGGGTATTTAGATACGTATACGCAGAGAGCCAATAAAGAGAAAACCATTTGAAACCGTTAAGCGAAAATACTTGCCTATACATGATCATACCATACGATCGCTATCAAAGGCCATTCATGAATCCAAAAAAAAATGAGCAAGCTCTTTTGTAACGTTTGGTCCCGTACACGAATTCATCAAGATATACCATCTGCAATATGATGTCAGTACGCACTTTCGTCTATGTCGCAATATTTCTCAAACAATACAACTATTGTAGTGGCTGTGCAAATGTCGAAAACGTCTGACTGACTAATGCCAGTTTTGCAAACGTTATGAGAGGATTTACTGAGTTCTGAATGGCAAAAACTAAGGCTTTGTGTTAACGTAGATTTTTAATATTTTCATTTAAAATTAAAACTAATAGTTAAAGTTTTATTACAATAACCATTTTTTTCTATGCATTAAATTCAAGCGATATTGATATTATTAAGATGTCTGGTGGTTTTTTGGTCAACAGATTTGCTTAATTGAAACAGGTCACATTATGTATAGATAAAAGAATACATTTAAGAGTATTATCCATTTTTACTGCGACTAGATTAGTACGAATTCTTGGATAAGTAATTAATTCGCAATCAATGATGGATAGTTGTAACTATAACAGATAAGATATGGGCAAATTAGTAGGTAGCGAGTATTTAGTGTTAGGTCACATCATTAAGAAAAATATGGTGCAATACTAAAAACACGATCTTTTTGATGTACCAATTTACCAAGGAAATGTATCGTCTATCTTGTGCGTATTAACTTTTATTTAGCATAACATCATTAGCGAACTTTAATTTGCGGACGGAGCTGATGACGTCACAAGAGTGAAAGCGTCTATCAATTAACTGGGGTATACTTATCAAGATAGCAGTGTTTCGAACACTTCCAACTGATTAGATACAAAGAAATTAAAGCACCGCAACGTTATTTATAATGCATATATGTAGTATTTTAACTTTATAAAATTCAAAAAGCTTATCTAACAATCAGTAATGATTTTAACAGTTTAAGAAGTATTGCTTCTAACTTTGTATAATCTAGGCACACGAGACGCCAGGCACGGAATCTTAACTTCTTGGAAATATCAATGAGTTAACAAGGAAAACAGAACACAAAGCTGACGTACATAACCGGTTTCAGAATTGACAATTAGGAATCTGCGCTAAGTACAGAAATACGCAACACTTTAAGCGTTTCTGGCTTTCATAATTTGTTTGACAACGGAACACACGTAGTGCGCAAATTCTACAAGGATAATGGTCTTAAAACTTTATACCGCGAAGACATCACAAAAACTTATTCTAAGAAGTGCTTTCAAAAGCGAGTGGTCCCGTTACATTATCATTTAACATAGCAATTGGATCTGTTTGGATTACAGTCATCTTGTATTAAACAGGCATACCGCACGAGCGACTCGTTTCCAAGCCACGGCCAATTGTGGTCAGAATCTATAATACCTCCAGGTAGATCCAGCTTAGGATATTTTTATATATGGGAGTGTATTGAAAATGTAGGAAAACTTAATTTAAATTAACATTTGGCCGAAGGATTTTTTTATTAAATGAGCTTCAATTTAATTTTATTCAGATTTTTATGCGATGTACAGCTGCGGTGTCGATGAACCCGTAATTAACTGCTAACAAGATTCACGTAAGATTGATATTAAAATAGTAGTGTGAATAACCAGTTCGTAGAAGTGGCGACAAGATTGCTACTTAGATTATTTGAAGCCCACTGATGATAGAGTAGCGTGTCATGGTGACAGAGCAACTGATATTGCAAATCTGGGTCAATTTAAACCTTAACGAAGGAAAAATATAGTACTCTACATAGTAGCGAAAATAGACCTAATGCCAAATGGCAAAAGCAGCGCAAACCAAAATATTCGGAAACCTAATCCAATAACTATTACACCTTGACATAAAAAGAGCGCGTTCGGCATAATTCCGCGAGCGGTTAGCACAACACTTACAAAAAGACAGCCAGACGATGTCTGAAATATTCAGCTATTGTCAACATTAGCCGTTATGATGTCCGTGACACTTTCGGTTCACAAATCCCATAAGGCTGTCGGGGGCAACGGGTCGTTGTTTGTCCGGCTAATGGGCGATGTCAGTGTCTCCAATTACGTGGCTGGCGACACTGGCACCGCGCTGCCACCATCGATGATACAATTTCCCGTGGCAACCTTGTTACCGTGTCAAATGGCTTCATTACCGTATACGCTACGTGTTTTGTGTCAGATATATTTTCTGACTACAGGCCATTATTTATGAAGACAGTTTAAATAATTTTAACTATAAGAATTAATATTTCAAAAGACAAAGTGGGTTAGTAATATAAAACCGTGGAAACATTGGAATCGGTACAAGTTTTGGGTGTTATGAGTAATGTCGTTGTTGAATGACGACGACGCGGCCAGTCCGCACCGGGATTAGTCCGGCCCATTCATAACGGCGACGAAAAAAAAGCTAGCGTAGGTAGGCGTTAAAGAATTCATAAGCAGAAAAAACTGTGACACATTAGAAATGAAAGTAATATTTTAACTAGTTCTTTAACAATGACCGGAATATGAAATAAGATCAACACAAACTTGCAGCTCCGAATGTTTTTTTTCCTGTTATAGATAGGTAGAAATAGGTCTTTCATGGACAGTAACTCCTAAATTACTAGGAACTTTAAAAATGCTGTTCATAAACATCGCAAATATTCGACAAAGATATCGAAATCCGTTATGCGGAAAAACGATTTTTTCGCAGTAGTCCAGTCACTTTCACTAAAAGCGCAAAAACTCGGTATATGCAAATCTGCCAACACTCTCTTCCTATGTATGAATCTATTTTCACTTTCAAACAAAAAGGTAATGGAAAAAAAGGCCCCATGGAGTTTAATATCTGTGTCGATGACCTACCGATGAAAGTATGTTACTTATTACAAAGCTAAGTGAACGAGCGAGCAATAAATAATGATCCTTATACCGTCGCATTACAATTGTCAATGATCGCATACCAACGGGAGTGTGCATAAAAACTAATAGTAAAAACTTTAACGATAATTTGATGAATAAGCCAGTGACATCGTGACGATGCTAAAGGTGAGTGGCTTAGAAAGGAGACATGATAGACACTAACGCGGTACACTCAAGAAAAAAGCAAAATATTTACGTTTTAACTAATTAATGATTTCGTAATTGCTGTGATATATTACAGACTGATTAAGCTGTTCTCTGGTGGTTGGTTAGTGTGAGATGGAAACGTAGAGACAGACGTAATCTAAATTACTAAGTCTGAGCTGTGAGCTCTGTCAAAACTTGAAAATAAATCAGTCTCTCTTTCTTCGAATAAATCTGTTTCATCAAATCACACTGGCGGTTTAATTATACACGAGGACTGTCATATTTATTTAATGATGACATGTTATTATTAATTGACCATTAAGAGGATATTAATGAATTGGCCATGTAATCAGCAATACCAGCACGTTAATTAAATACAAAAAATATGAGCATTGTCGTTTCGAGGGCATGTACGGCATAAAGTTGGCACTTTCTACAATCGTTTTCGGCTCTTAAAGGGTCGTTAAGCATTTAGTCTGCAATTTAATATCGCAGCTGTTCATGTTTGTCATATAGCGTTCGTAACTTTGCTAGATTTAAGTTGAATTTTTCTCAATATTTGCCATGTTTAATATAAACGAATATGACATTGAACAAGTCTAGGTCGCCAATATGACAATTGACGAAAGCTGGACATGAGACGACCTTTACGGCAACGAGGTCACCACCAAAATAGACCCAAGTACACCCCACTTACATCTCAATGAAGATTTATTGGGATCTCAGTTTAGCACTTTTACCTCGACCTTCTGAAACTGTGAAGCGAAACGTCAAATTTATCCGAGTGCCAGTTGTTACATCACTGCCTGCAATGCGTACCGTGGTAATACTGTAGGTACGTGGAGCCCGAGCTGTATGTGCTGAGGCAACGTTTTAGTATTGCTTCTGGGATAGCGAGTTTCAAAACGTACTATACTTTCATTCTAAATGCTAAACTGCTTTAGGACTCGACAAAACGCGTTTTTCTGGCTTGTCAGATTTATTTATCGCGGAAGAAGCGCGATCAAACCACCAAGAACTGACTCAGGGTTGTGTACAGAATGTTGTACTCGTTAGTTTTCTCATTTATGCGTCTGAATGTTGATGGTAGGTACTACAATAGGGCGGCTGATATCCGCAAATTAAAATTCCCGTCGTACCTCAGCGGTGGTCGGTGGAACAAAGAATGTACGTTGTATAAATTATATTTATACGCATATTTGCCCACCCATTTCGGTTTTACCTATTATTTAGCCTCGCATAAATTCTTCAGTGTATTTCTTATGAGCTGTCTCTCGTTCACTTTGGTTGGACGATTACGATAGCAGCTCATTTTTAAATGACTTTGAAGTTTCGCATATTGCAAAATGTTTAAAGAGCTGTCTTTTCTTCTCAGAAGTCTCAATTATTTATATTCATCCTTTACATAACGTTCAGAAAACGTCCATTGCATACACAGAACATGTCAGCATGCTCATTGTCCGCAGGCTTAAAGCCCAAATATTATTTTACCGCGAAAAATGCTACGTAACCAGCGGTATTATTTTCCTGAGCCTTTTTCTCGAAACTGATGTAAAAACATTCATTCAATAACACTAAGTGAATAAACAGGATATTCTTAACACGATCAAGATTTCCAGTCAATTGGTTTAAGACCTTCCCGTTATGGGACAATGGCTTTCTAACAGAAAAAGACGCAAGAAGAACTCGGAGAATAAATACCTACGTCAAACTATTACGTAGGCGTCCGCCTCAGATCCCATAGGCACCCACATTTTACGTAAACTTGACCTTTGGAGACGTCTAGTACTCGTTGACGTTTAGTAGCCTTATTGATAAAATAGACAGTATTGTGAATCGTACTATACATATTACTTAGTTTTGATCAGGTAAAAGCTGTAGTAAGTAAGTACGAGCTACGTAAGTTAAAACCAATTAGAGTAGTTAGGTACTACTAATCTAGGAATCGTCCTTGATAACCAGTGGAACTTCGTAGAGTAGACGACACGGCGTCTGTGTCATGTCTTATTTCTTCTTTGCCCAATTCAATCAGAAAAGACCACACCTTCTCAAGTAAAAAATGTGCAGCTTAAATAGAGTGCCTAGCTCATTCGTCACGCCGAATCCCATCACCCTAAGCCTAGAAAGCGACAGTGATTACTTGCGTAAGCGCCGAATCGCAAGCGCACGGTCATTGACCGGCGGGCGCGGGCGAAAGTAGCATAGGTATCCAAGTACTGGCGGTAATTAGAGCCTATGTGGCCGACATCCGATGGCCACCAGACGTCAGAGTAGGCCTTGTGTATGAAACACAGACAGTGATGATAACGTATGACTATTTACCACATACTATACCACGCTGAGTACCAATTACAATTAAGTTAATTCAACTAAGTTGGGAGAGGTTCCCTTCTAACTTTATGGGCAAACGAAGCCTATCCCACCACCAACGCACGGCCTACCGCACTACAATTATTATTGCTCTTTGACGCAAAAAGGGTAGTATTTTTCCTTCTGCAGCTAGAGTATTATCCACTGCTGCGCAAATCGTCTCGGGAAATCTAGGTCATGGGTCAATGTAGTTATTTTCAAAACATTAAGTAATAGTTATTTTCCTCAATTTACTTGATACTTGCAAGCACGCAGTAACTCGCGAAACTGCGATGCACCTGTGATATTTACATGTTCGATAGTACCCAGAGTATGCGACTTGCACTTGACCGGTTTTTTTATCTCGGAAGAAATATTGCGTGGTAGCCATAAGGTGAATGTTAACGCATAGATACACAGTCCGACTACCGCAAGTATGAATTGACCCTATGAAGATGCTTTGGTAGAATTGTAAAATTAGCACCAAAAACGAGAGGTGTGTCAATGGTTATAGCAAAACTACACGCCTAATCAACAAGTTGTCACATATTTCAACGGAATTACGTCTAATTACGAAAAAAGCATTGACATTCCGCGCTAAAGGAAAATTAACAGCTATGTAAATGAACTAGACATTCGATGAGACCTACAACAGTCTATTTATATATTATTGTACCTAAGTAAAGCTATTATGTACAGCCAAGACAACATACCTATTTGTCATAGTATATCATAATCGGTTGCTATTTCTGTATCCTTGTTTAGGCAGGTTTGTAATTTAAATTCCATATCAGTTTGACATTTCAATTATCTATCACAATCTTATCAATTCATAAAATCATAAATTATAGTCCAAACAGTTTGATGACATTAGCTGAAAGTGGGATAACACATCGTAAAGGCAGAGTGACAAAAGTATATGTATTATAATGTGATAACTTCCATAAAGTTTTGCAGATGACAAATCTCCAAATATACGGAGTAGCCATGAAACCACTCAAAATGGGATCTCTTGTGATTTCAAAAACAACATTGACAGAATCGGAGTTAAAATTCCAAAGTGACCAAGCTTAAGTTTATGCTAAACAGTCCATACTAAAACAAACAGCTCAACCAATGCATGCATTTTCCCACAAAAGGGATACAAAACATTCCAGCCACAACTAGAAGTTGTTAGCACCTTTTCTGTGAATCCTTAATAGCCTGTAGTTTTACAATAGTACTAAGAATCGCCTTTACTTGCTACTGCACAGAATAATTCTAGCCGATGAATAAACTTAAGTTCAATAAAATACTTGTGCTCTTACTTGGGGTCTTTATAAAGATACTTTATACATTCTATTGGTAAGTATCTATTTTAATAAAGTTTAGTAAGTACCATTTCCTTGCATGTGTGAATAAAAAAAAATATAAGTACTTAGTAAATAATTTTAGGATCCTAAAATTTTAGCAGCAACAGCAGTAACAACAATTATTGTTAAGCAAGTCAGACATACTTTAATTAATTAAATAAATTGCTCAAGTTGCTGCAATGTATGTGAGCATACAATTAGGAAATACTGCAGAAACTATGAAGTACATAATATAGTTCATAAATTATAAGAAGCATTAAATAAGTGTGAAAAGCTTTGCACTAAGTTAATGATGATTTATGATTCTCTCAAGCTAATAATGAAGTAAACAATAGTTTATATATAGCTAGAACAAAATTACTATACCAATCACAATTATTTATGCAATATTGCATTGGAATGACCATAAAATAGGATATAATATTTAAGATCATTTCTTATTACCAGTTTTTATTGAGTATTCTTATTAAAAATCACAAAAAAATAAAATATGATAAACCAGTTCATCCTTAAAAAAACACATTAACACATTCCCATTTTTAAATAATTAAGTAAAGCTGCTTATTTATTAGCGAAATTTCCTCAAATATGCAGCGGGTATTCCACCAGTTGCCGATTGACAAGTTGGATATTATTCTTCTTATTTATCTTCTACATTTAAAAGCATAGTTTATGTATCTCCTAGACATCTGTAAGCCATCACAATACATCACTGAACATTAAACAGCATCACATTTCAAGACAAACTTTCACTAGCAGTCAGCGCTACACACCAGTGAGAGGCAAGTACATCACTAGCTATGTAATTATATGAAAAAGCTTTCTTCTAACTTTCATTGATTAAATTATTACTCTTCAGAAGACCACACATTTAGAAAAGGCGATTTATTTAGTACATTTCATGTTTTCAAATGTGAAGCGACTTGGTTCGGAAACATTCCAATCGAAACAGAAATGGCTGATTATGACTTGTTAAGTTAGTATAGATTTCATGATATTGTTTAATAACTTAAAGGCTGTGTTCTTCTGTAATAATGAAAATTAGGATAATAATATAATGCAAGCAAAGTCACCAACAGAAACAAATTATAAATAAAACAGTGCAATTCTTTTAATGAGATTCACATGTCTTTCTCAACCGAAATAATTGCATACTCCGGCCACCACAGAGGAACACATTTAAACATTAATTTTAATTATCAGGCTCCATTATTCATTGCAAAACCTTGTATGGACAGTTGCACATATGCAAGCAGTTTATTTATTTGTTTTTTTTTCTTTTATGCAGCAAATGAGCATTTCTTTTGTAATTAGAGTAATACAATGTCACTAGAACCTTGATATTGACCTACAGGGTGTTTATTTTATTGTTATTTAGGAAAAAAATTATGCTGCTGTCGCCATAGTACCTAAGTATGATGTTATAATCACAAGGAAGTCATAAAATTTGAAGAAAATTGAAGTTATTTTTGATTCATTAAAATTCCTCCTCTAGGAAATCTCAGTAGCTGATTAATAATAATTTAATAAGTAACCAAGCAACCATTTCACTATAGCTCATAAACATGCCTGTAAATAATCATTTTATCTCTAATCAAGATAACATTGCAATTGTTTATGTGATAGTTAATCTGATGGATAAATAGTGGAAACACTGTTTGCACACAGTTAAATCTCAGATTAGGTTTATTAATTTAAGTTGAGAAATTATGCACACTGTTGGAGCACCACAGGACTGTAAGTGTGTTCCCAGAATGTACACCACCAAGGACATGGATGAATATGGCAAACAAACAAACAGATTCACTGATAGTGTCACCAGTAGAAAGTGATTATGCTGCCTATAGTAACACACATGATGCAGCACTTGTCACCAGATTGCACAACACAACTGATACATCCAAACCAGCCGAGCAGTCATAAATAAAAAACAAATTAAACTACGTCTTATTTGTATAACATGAGCTAACCTTGTGAATCAGCTGACGACGGTCTTTGTCTCGACTGCCCTAAATATATCGACGGAAACGCACTAATTAGTGATATCAAGTGGCGCTTACCTCCTCCCGGCGCTTCAGCCAGCGGCCGCAGGGGCTTTCCTCCAGGATCTCGCTCTCGTCCTCCGAATCCTCCCCGCTTTCCCGAGGAGACTTTCGCTCCTTGTCGATGCTCCTGCCACCCGACATAACACCGATAGGCAACACCAAAACGTCGAACAAAACCACCGCACAGTTGATGAATACTTCACAGACGTTTTTTACAAGAAAACACTCGGTATATTTTCAAAATACACTTTTTCTCGTAACCATAATATCCAAGGCTGAATCGCGAGACGTCACTATAGTTTCTTCCCAAACCATTATTCGTTGCACGGTACTTGCTATTAACCTTTTGCTGGACAAATAATATAGTTTATATATTTGTCTAGAGCAAACGATAACACACAGCGTCTCCACTGAGCTTATTCATGATAATTGAAATAAATTGTCCGCCGGCGTAGCTCTCGACGTATTTCTATTCGACACAAATATAAATCCATAGTGACACTTTTACTTTTTTTGTCTGTCACCCACAGACAATATAACACAAATGGCACAGAATGAAAATGCAACTATAAGAAGGAATATTTTATTATTTACAGTGAGATATTTTTTTAAACATATTTTTTTACTAAGAATAAAAATGCATTGATTACTTCAAAGGCGTAAATTAATAATTCGCGTGATTTTCATGCATTCTGTTAGTACCTTCGATAGCGACATCTATTGCCACAAAAAGTTTGTAAAAATTTTACGGAATCCTTCATTCGATGCAAGTGCAAACTATAAGCTGAATTTAAAATTGACTTTTATTTAACTTCATAATTATCCAAATTATACGTTAATAATGAGAAGAAGAGACTATAAGAATGACACTTTGTTATTGCAGTGTTAGTTTTCTATTGTTATGTTACCTCGTTACATGTAGTACACACTATCGATAGTAGATGGCGCGGTAACCAGATTTAGTATTTGTAGTTTTCCTTTTTTACCAGCAGAAGAGATTATTAATGAATATGTTTTATTTATTTACATTAACCCGCAGTTACCAATATAATACAGTATTCTGTGGTTCGGCGTTGCCACATGACATATTGACATAATTTAGCGACTTTTAAATCTTCAAAATAATGTAGTGGTTAAGACAATCCATATAAATAATAAAAATAATCCACGACATCACTTTTGAAAAAAGCTTACTCTGAACCCTACTATTGGAGGTACTATGTTCATTCAACATTCGGGAATATTTCAATGTATGTATACTCCTTTAGGTCTTCACAGATGGCATTAGTGTCTTTACGGCTCGTTTGTCTTCAAATTCTTAAATTCTCAATGCCTATTCTCGCGATTTGTAATTGTTTTGGGTCAATCTTTTTTTCATCGAAGTGGATATTTATTCTAGCAAATAGTTACATATCAGGCGGCAACTCTACTCATGATGACTGAACAGAAACGCAAGAAAAGGCCTTACTACGAAAAAGTTAGATAGACGTTTGACAAGGCCCTAAGGACCAGTTTCACAAGTGCTGATAACTTCCAGATAGTTTGTCTGACAGATAAATTCATACAAATTCTGTTTCATTTTTGAATTTATCTGGTAGATAGTGGCTATCCGTAACCTGTGCAACTGGCCCTAAGTCTTTCAAGTCTGGAACACCTGAAGGTTGTCGTTTTGTTACTCCAGGTGGCGGAAATGTAGAGTGAAACCCTAGAGCACGGCAGTAATTTATTATTTTATTCTTTTATTTAGGTATGTATAAAATTTGCTATATTTAATAAAAATAAAAACATTTGAAAAAAAAAATAAGGTGAAAATTGATATCGGGAGTAGGGTCCAAGCTATCGGCGGTTAGGGATCTAGGTACAGAAACCTCCTCCCTATATACATATGTATGTAATTATTATACGTTCCGTTTCAAAGAGTACCGACTTCCAAATCAGTTCTTTAACACCAGTTCATTAGACCACTGGCCGTAACGACAATCGGCACGATAATTGCCTTATCAACACAAAGTCAGGATACTTAATTTGTTGCTCTTTGTCATCGTGCATCATGCGATCTAATAGATTTATGGCCACTATAATAGGCTCATTGGTTACAATAATCCTGTCAGTGATGATCGATCTATGCACAACGTGATACGGTCACTTTCGAGAAGATAAAAATTTCAAGATCCATAAGTTTTTGACATTATGTCAACCGTACCGTCTCTCTTGATGTAGAGGTGTTTGCTGTAGTAATTCGTTAAGAGAACTTCTTCTATAATTACATAGGCAAAACCTTCGGTTTCCCCGAAGTGATGAAGGGTAGTCAAAATACGGACGCCTTAAAGTCTAAGACTAAGGGCAGCTCGCAACTTATGTTCAATTCAAGGATAGGTACGCGCATGTGACATTGCCTACCTCCGCCATCCACTTATACGTACCTACCTAATAATTACCACTCGATGTTTCGAGACGTTCTTAAGTTTGGCACGTACTTTACCGAGGATAATAAAACATGGACGTTACTGCACATTAGTCAGGCAGCGGTCCACTAGTTTGAGACAGACGTCCGTCATAAAACACAGAGTAGTGTTTACGACTGCCGCTAGATGACACTATTACCGGTCCGGCTACAGATAAAACTCCGCGATGACTGATGTTAGTTTGGTCATTACTTGCATGGAATTCATGATAATAACTAGCTTTGGGTCGAGGTTTCCCTTGTTTTTTGAGCTAAAATTATATTAAATTATTTAGCCGGTTTGCAGCAGAGGGCGAAAAATGACTCTATGTTTATTATTATCGTAATGGAAATAAGCATAACAGGCAAAGAGAGACGAATTTGTAAACTAATAGGAACCATTATAAACGGAAAGTTTGTTATTTTATTGAAACCTGTAAGAATAATATAAATGCTTTATGTATTCTAGTCGGCACCTACTCATTACGAGCTCATTTAACTTTAGACAATATTTACGAAGTTGCGAACATCGCGCATGATGTAAGAAACTTTCAATTGTTAGCACAACTCCTCGGCCTTCGTATAAGATGAGGTTAAGTATTGTGTTACAAGCCTACACAATTAATTTTAACTGTAGTGCGGCGCTGGGGTTAAATTTATAGGTAGCGTTTAATTGTAACCCCTGTCGGAGTTCGCGGTTAAAGTTTCAGAGTGTTGAAACCGCATATTTAGTAGATAGCTACGGGGAAATACTTTAAAGGATTTTGCTGGAGATTTCTGTTAACTGAAATGTTAAGTCGTGGTAGCCTAGTGGCTAAAGAGCCAACCTCTCAAGTGTGAGGGCGTGGGTTCGATTCCAGGTCGGGCAAGTACCAATGCAACTTTTCTAAGTTTGTATGTACCTTAGAGTATATCTTGGACACCAATGACTGTGTTTCGGATGACACGTTAAACTGTAGGTCCCGGCTGTCATTGAACATCCTTGGCAGTCGTTACGGGTAGTCAAAAGCCAGTAAGTCTGACGCCAGTCTAACCAAGGGGTATTGGGTTGCCCAGGTAACTGGGTTGAGGAGGTCAGATAGGCAGTCGCTCCTTGTAAAACACTGGTATTCAGCCGAAACCGATTAGACTGGAAGCCGACCCCAACATAGTTTGGAAAAAGGCTCGGGAGATGATGATTTCTGTTAATTGAAATGTTATGTAGTGTTATAGTTATTGTCTCGTTTGTTCAGCGATCAGTCACTCTTTTCTTACGGCCACACATGTAATGGTTTACAAAACTCAGTCCGTTATAAGCATCCTGAGCAAATAACAAATAGGAAGGGTTTGTTCCCGGCCGGTTGGCCCGTCGGAAACGGCTAAAGGACCGCAAAGCCGGTGCCGCGTGACCTTGGCTGGGGCCGCTGGTATTTAGCTTCTTATGTTTGTTCAAATACATATATGTTACTTCAGTGTATTGTTTGTACTTATTCAAGGCTAATCCGGAAGGTTGTGCTGAAAAATTCCATTGATAACAAAACTTGTTTAAAGTAGAAAGACATCTTGGCTACAGGCTCTGTTACATATAACGCTCCATACTCGTAGAATGACCTCATTAAGTTATGCCAAGTCGTTAAAATCTATTTTAAGTTGCATTAAACCATCCCTGACTGAAACCATGGCGCCCAGCTAGTTGGTTCTGGAATAAAATCATGAATTGGCCTTCGTTATCCCTTGTTAAATTAATGAAACGATGACTCGTTGGAAAAACCTAGGTATCTATCGATATTAAACTGTAATATCGATAACGTTTCAGATCTTTTAATTTGAACTTATAGGGCTTGAACAGATGAGCGAATTTTTATTATCAACAGCTATGTAATTTCAGATTAGTAACATGTCTTTTGTAAATAAATAAAGAACCTATAAAGCGATATTTCAGTCTATATTAAAAACAATAACTTAAATTATCTTAAATTCTAAATTAATTGCTGGTACAACAAATGATGGTATAAAGCAACAATGTTAATAAACTCATTAATTTTGCTATCAAAAATATTTTTTTCAACAGAAGGTAACAAGTCGATGATGTGCCAATACCTTTAAATAATCCCTGGGGGCACAAAAACTCCGTTTAATTTTGGAAATGCGTGTCCCCTTGTTCGATATGGCAAATTGTCTTTTTTGTTCGTAACTTTGTGATCAAAGGTAAATGCTTGCTTTAATTTTACATTATTCTACAATATTAGTTAAGGTAAACACAGCGTTATATTGTTGAAATTTAAATTATTTAGGCAGTGTAGCTAATAATTTGATAACCCGCTGTTCCCCGCATTTCCCCCCGCCACCCGAAGGTTCTGCTTCCCATAGCCACATAAAAAGTAACCTATGTCCTTTCTCAGGCTCTAGACTATGAGTATACCAAAGTTTTATTAAAATCAGTCCAGCCGTATCTGCGTGGAAGAGTAACAAACATACATCTATTCTCACAAACTTTCACACTTATACATATATTAAATATTCAATATTAGTAGGATATAAAAATTGACGGACGACCTGTTACTATGTAGTATGAAGGAGAGTAATTAGTTTATTCAGAAAAGCCTGTCAAATGAGTACTGTCTTTCGTTCAACTATTACAGCGCTTTCACATTATCAGCACCTTCATACCGCGTACACCGGTCTTTCTACGCGCCATACATTCCGCGCGCCAATGAACCTGTCGCACGGCTTCAGGTGCCACCTTTTGTACCGTTAGTTGTCAATTGTTTGTTGTCGCTCGTATACTGCGCACTCATAGCCCGATGGGACGGCAATCCGACACTACCAGAGATAGATCAGGAACAGGACTAACATTTACGTGCTCTCCAAGGCATGGGTGATCAGTCAGCAACTTTCAGACTCCGGGCTGCTTTGTGAAAGTTTTTTAAAACCGATAGTGATTTTGGGCTTGAACTGATGCACAGGCGTTGCACCATGCGACTACTTAACCAAATAAACCTTTATGATAAGTTACTGCCAACACAAATACGTTACGTGAAACAAAAGACTTTTCCCGCTCGGACACTACGTGGGAACATGAGAGAGGGCATGGGAATTAATTACACTCCTCTGGAATCGTGTTCATCCGAGTTTCCCGCACAAGTGTCACGCCAAACAGTGAATGTTTCCGCCACTAATGGCGGTGTTAATTACAGCGTCAAGTTAATTAATGTTCAGATTTCAGGTACGAACGTATTTTTAGAACAATTTATTTCCAAAAGCGATGTGACTTTCGCAAGCGAACATGTTCAGGTCATTCAATTGTTAGAACTTTGCTAATAAAGCGATTTATCTTACACTCTATACTTACTTAAACCACATAATGTCAAAGAATGACCTTTCTTTCATAGTAGGGGAAAATAGTTTAAATGTAAATCTATATCTGGCCTAGATGGATAGAAATTCGTAGTTCACAGTCATTCCGCTGATGGAAGCGAACTATGTATTAATGTAGTTACTCATCACTCCTGCATTATAAATAATTAGGACATGTTTTGAGTGTTTATAAAACTGCAATTTACACAGTATATTGCTTATGACATCTTTTCAACCTACAATATCCTAAAAATACACAGAAAGGGGCGAAAATAAAAATACAATCGAGTCTTGCAAACTGGCTGTGACACGCCATGACACGCACTCCATCAATTTCCCTCCATTTTCGACAAACATGCAAACATCAGTTAGAAAAAAATCAATATAGATTTTGGCTAACTATGTCATGGTCTTATTCCATCCCTCATTGGGGGCGAAAAGTACAAGTTCCCTATTTTTTTCCTTCCGATTAAATTCGTTGCGGCGCCGGAGGCAATTTAACTTCGGTGAACGTATTTTAATGTTTGGGTGCCAGGCGGGCGGGGCGAGGTGCGCGGCGCGGGGAGCACACTCCAGGACCCCGTAGTGGGTGAATTCGGGATTTTTACGATATTTAAATTGGCGTGATACTGTTTTCGTATGAAATTTAGATGACTTTTCAACTTTGTTTACGTCACAAGTTTGGGTGTTAAAAAGTTTCGCTTGATTAAGGTAGCGTGAGTGTACGGTACGCTTACTTTAATGAAGTACCTGTTTACCTTTTTAATATTGTAATGTTTAATTTTTGTGGCATTGTTTGTGTTGTGTGTTCGGGAAACAACAGCATAAAAACCTCTCTACCCTCAGTTATATCGTTGAACAATAAACCATTTAATTTTAACTTCGAATTTCGTAACGAAAGGAAAAAAAAATCTCCATTCTGATCTTAAACATAAAAAATACAAATCCCGAGGAAGTAGCTCACAAATGGAATTCACAAGACTAACCTTCAATGCTATTATAGACTGGAGTAGAGTGAGTATACCGAGTGCTATAACCGTCGAAGGAAACTTCCTGCGCTGGTATTGTTTACTGATACAGCTAAGGAAACAATTAACGGGTACACGAGGCTCATAATCTTAGCACAGGAAATTCAATTATCTTATACAACAACGAAATAGAAAAGATCTGTGTAATTCTCATGAAGATGTTTATTTTGGTATGTTCAGAAGTCCATATTCGAGGACACGGGAAGTGTGCCGGCTTACTCATAAACACTTAATACAATGTGATGTAGGAGAAAACGTTGCTATATTTAATTAATTAATAGTATTTATCGTATTTATTTATCCGGCAAAAGAACAGACGCCAAAACATCAAGCTACCCGAGTCCAATTTCCCCAATCAACATTGAACCATGTGTTTCAACGGTAAAGTTGAAAATCTATTAAGGAAATTTGACAGATTGTGGAAGCTTGATATGGTGGCGTCTGTAAAATTATGTGTGTGTAGACCTAGTCATTTTGTTCTCCATGGTGTAGACGAACATATTGTGGATACGCTACCCACTGTCACATGCTTTCGGATAGTGGGCCTGATGGCATCAAGCTATTACCTACTCGTAGTGTTTTGTCCAATATTTCAGTTTTCCCACCACAATGATGGATTTTTTTACATTAAAAACTGTAGGATTCATTGGAAAAAATCAGCTTGATCTCTAATCGTAATGTAAGTATTGCAGTGTGCGGACTGCACTCGCTCTATTAATATTTTTTACAACTCTTTGAACTATTTATAATAAACTTATCTTTATTATTGACGTTCTTTGGATCTTATTTATTTAATTATATTGGCTTAAGGTAGGCGTTGGTATGATATAATTTTGAACATGCCCACGGTATTACGTGTTAATTTATATAAATTAATAAATTGGATTTGTGAGATGTTAATATGAAGGACGAGTCAATGTGCGGAGTCTTTTAATCTGTACATCATTGTTGAGATATTAGTTCACCAAATTAATCTTGCTGTTCTCTAATATTCGCCTTTGACATCTAAATACATATATTCATGACATAGCAACGGTTTGACAACCAGTGCTAACTCTGTCTCTGTTACATTCAAACATCAATTTTCTGAAAATTCAGCGATACGCCAGTTGTGCCGACGGCGAACGTTTGCCTCGGCCAAAGCCTCGGCGGCGGCGCGGCCGCGCGGCGCTGCACGGCGCCTCCTGTGGCGACGTCACTTGTGACATGTTGTGTCAAAACTATGTGATGTGGTATTTTATTGTGTTTTTAGTGTATATTTTATCATATTTAAAATTTTAGTGTAAGTACTTGTTTTTTTATAGTTTCTTTTTACATGTTTTATAATGACACCTGTAGCGATGTCGGAAGTCAACCTACCGCATCGCTGGACAGCTTAGTAAGATGCCCACACTGCTCACAAGCACGTTTTTTTAAAGGTGAACGAGGTCTGAGGGTGCACTGTGGCAAGGTTCATAAATGTCACAATGTACCTTCGGCCCCACGATCCACACCCAGTACCCCTACAAATTCTGTGCACATCCCCCTCTGGCAACAACTATCAAAATTGAAAAATTCCGTACCGATATTAAAGAGAGTTCCTCGAGGCGCGAGGCCATCTGTCGCAGCAAGCTTGGCACGATGTGTGTCCCTCGTCGTCCGAGAGAACTCTGAGCGTGCTTGGGAGCAGTTACTCACCTTCCCCTATAAGATTCTACATGTCCAAAAAAATTTGGCTTCAAAAAAAACACTTACAACTCAAATAAAAGAAAACTGCAATAGTTCTGTTATCTCTTTTGACACAAAATTTCCTTCACAGCTATCCCATAAAGGGCTTCTGCATCATGTAGAATCCAAATTAGGAGAGGGTGATATAAGGGGTGCTGCTAGGATCCTGTTTAGCAGCGATGTGGTCGCGCCATACTCTCCAGAAACTTTCACAGCTCTGGAGAGTAAACATCCGGCTGCAGCGGATGGCCTCTCCTTCCCCGACCCTCCTGCTCCAGACTCAAACTTTTTTAAAATTACAGCAAATGAATTATGCATGGCTGTCGGCTCCTTCAGGAGTGGCTCTGCTGGCGGCCTTGACGGCTTGACACCACAGCATATTAAGGATTTGACGTGCCCAAGCGCTGGGGAAGCTGGTGAGTCTCTTCTGAAGGAGTTGACAGCTCTCATAAACCTGATGCTCTCCGGCAATGTGAACGGAGCCGTCATTGATATTTTATACGGCGCAAATTTGTGCGCCCTTCATAAAAAAGACGGCGGCATCCGTCCCATTGCCGTGGGATGCACATATCGCCGTATCGCAGCCAAAGTTTGCTGTGCCCATTACAAAGAAACCCTGGTCAGCAAATTTCAGCCCCTTCAACTCGGTTTTGGTTCCAAAGGGGGCTGTGAGGCTGCGGTACACGCGCTTTCTACTTATGCCAATAGCAAAGAAGGTGAGGTCATTCTAAAGGTTGACATTAGGAACGCTTTTAACTCCGTAAATAGGGACATCTTGTTGACAGAAGTTAAAAACGAAATTCCCGACCTTTATAACTTCCTCTGGCAATGTTACAGACATCCCACAAAATTATTATACAAAGACTACATTTTAGATTCGGCCGTTGGATGTCAACAAGGTGATCCCCTGGGGCCTGTCATTTTTAGTTTAGCAATCAACCCTATTATTAGACAGCTAAATTCCAAATTTAATGTGTGGTACCTCGATGATGGTATCCTAGGAGGCGATGCAGTTACAGTATCAGATGATTTGAAAACTTTAATACAAAATTTTAAATCTATAGGCCTTGAACTAAATTTATCCAAATGTGAGATTTTCATTACCGACAGCAATAACACCCAAAATATTTTATCTAAATTTAAATCCATAGCCCCAAACATAACAATATTGGACAGAAGTTCTTTTCGCCTCCTAGGGTCACCTATCTGCGATGAGTCATTCTCTAGTTTTATTGACGAGAAAATTCAAAATTTTAACGATATTTCCGAAAGATTATTTAAAATTAGTTTACATTCAGCTTTCACCCTGATTCGCTATTGTTGTTTTGGTCCAAAATTTACTTATATTCTTCGGTCCTCTCATATATGGAAGCACCCACAACTTTTGGACAAAGTAGACAAAATAATCAAAAGTACTCTCACCTCCATCCTTAATGTGGCCCTGGACGACCGAGCCTGGCAGCAAGCTGCACTCCCAATTCGCCTGGGAGGTCTCGGCATCCGCAAAATTTCAAGTATCAGTTTACCGGCATTCCTCTCCTCGGTTCACAGTACCGATATATTGACCAGGAGAATTTTATCTAATACTTCACTGGTCAATGTTAAGGTACCGTGTTTGACCGATGCGCTGGATGCTTGGAAAATGGCCAGTCCCAATACGGATGTACCCGGCGACCCCTGCTCTCAGAGACAATGGGACGGGCCGCTCTGCAGTATTATACGGAATAACTTGTTAAATACGTCAAATAATGCTGCCGAGCGAGCCCGTTTGTTGGCGGTGGGAGAATGGGAGTCGGGTCTTTGGTTACAGGCGATCCCTTCAGCCAGCATAGGCACTATGCTGGATGACACCACATTTCGCATAGCT
Source organism: Heliothis peltigera (assembly GCA_958496145.1). Taxonomy (NCBI): domain Eukaryota; kingdom Metazoa; phylum Arthropoda; class Insecta; order Lepidoptera; family Noctuidae; genus Heliothis; species Heliothis peltigera. Next base: position 338,650 of record OY292326.1, on the reverse strand, counting down.
ACATGTCTACGTTTAGGCGCTCCCTGTGTTGCTCCGCATCGCTGTCATTGCGGTGAAGCCGTCGATGGCCTCGGACATCATGGTCTGTCATGCTGCAGAAGTGCTGGCCGGATTTCACGACACGCCACCATAAACGACATTATCCGTCGGGCTCTCTCCTCTGCCGGCGTACCAGCCGTTTTAGAACCTAATGGCCTGGTACGTGACGATGGGAAGAGACCGGACGGTATGACGTTGTTGCCTTGGAAGTTAGGTAGGCCTTTGGTGTGGGACGCTACTTGCGTCGATACCCTGGCGCCATCGCATCTTCCCAGTACGGCAGGTTGTGCAGGTGCGGCCGCTGCTTCTGCAGAGACCTCCAAACGGCGAAAATATAGTAATCTCGTTGGTAACTATACTTTTGAGCCGTTTGGAGTCGAAACACTTGGACCATGGGGTCCGAGTACACGACTACTTTTTAAGGAAATCACCAAAAGGTTGATTGACGCTTCGCGTGACCAGAGGGCTGGCTTGTTCTTTGGACAAAGAATAAGCATTGCCATCCAACGTGGCAATGCAGCCAGTCTTCTGGGCACGTTTCCGAATGACAGCGACGCGGAGGAATACTTCGATGCCTGACGTGTATGTATATATGTATAATTATGTTAATTTAGATATTTTTTTTTGTAATTATAGATAGTAGTTTTTAGTTAAGTTTTATTCTTTAACTATGTATATTATCCTACTAGTAATAAAGAGAAATTTTCAAAAAAAAAAAAAAAAAAAAAAAAATATATATATATAAATTAATATACCTTAATATTACCACTACATAATCAGTTCAGCTCAGACATCAACGTTTCTTAGTAGTATGTACTATTATACCAACGTAACATACTCTAGTAATATTATTTGACTAAATAATAGTTGCAGCTTCAATAATGTTCATTTACATCTGAATTACTCAGTTAAAATCTTAAATTTAATGAAATAATTTATATATTGTACTAAATATATGTTGCAATAATAAACTGTAAAGATAACTTTACAAGTTCGTAACCAATGGCTACGGCGTAGTCCCCAGATTTCGTAGCACACAATATTGTATAGAGCTCACGCTACGAGTACTAACTATTTATGTAATTTACACTTTTACCCTTATAAAAGTACCGTCAGTTAACAATATTGTCGTAGGCAAATTCTCAATAGTTGTGAGCTGACCCTCGTCAGTTCGACCCCAAATCCTGAGGGCTTTCGAGTAAGGATCGCGAATTTGTCACCCAGACACGAATGGAATCGTTAAATAGGGGTCTAGACTAAACCCAGGTAATTTCGAAGCTCAAATATGGCCGCTATGATTGTGAAAAATATTGGCGACGCGTGCTGGAGACAGCTATTAGGTAATCGTTCAATTTGTTCTAATATTACAGGCAGAAATTTTAGAATATTATTAAATAAATGATGATTGAAGAAATTAGCATTGTGGGCGATGTATAATTTAACATAAAAAAATCCGAAAGGCGGTTAACAAATAGTTTATTTTAATAACATTTCTGGGAAGATGAATATCTTCGGCTTAATTAATTTTAACAACCGCTGTTATTATGTACACAACGGTTAAACATGATCCAGCATGCAGCATGTCACGTAATTACACGAACATATATAATACTATAGGCATACATTATGAAGGATTTATTTTGACATTGTGCGTAATATAAGTGTAAGTAAATTATTCTACTCTGCCACTGGCTTATGGGAGGTAATTTCTTAAGGCACCTATTTGCTTTTCAAGTCTCTCCCTCATAATTAGCCACATCTTTTAAGATTTGGGAATTTAATTGACATTGTTAATTTCACATTGATACGAGTGAAGCCGTGGTCTAAAGCTATTAATGCATGTGATAACGTTAGTTCGTTCTAATGATTAACGATTGGTTAAAGTTTGCTCTAATTCACTAGCTTGTTTCAAGGTCAATTTTCGGTTAATTAAATGTAACCCTGAAATAGCTAAGTAAGTACATACTGTCTATTTATACACGTGTAATATACTCGAATATCTAAAGGAATTTAGGTATTCGGTGCTTCCCAAGATAGGTGTCGATGATACCTTAGTGCTAGAAATCCAATAAGTCAAAACGTAGGAAGCTCTCTTGCGTACAAATAAATTGCACCTATCTGTACCTACCATCTAAAATTCTAATACCTATGTAACCTATGTCCAGTACAGCGTGGGATCATAAATATTTCAGCATAATTTATAACATTGCTTTCAGAAATTATTTTATTGCATGTAATAAAATATGGTGTACACCATATACGTAACCGCAATATGGTCTGCGGGTCATCAACGAAACGAATGGACAGACAGAATGCCAAATAAATGGAACCACTAAATCAATTTGTGAATTGCTGTATGTATGTTAGAACGAATGTATTTGATAATAGTTCCGATTTTCACTGTGTAGTTAAAACACGAATATTCACTTCTTGTAGATATGCATAAAAGTTGGTCATGCAAAGCAGCTAAATACACATACGAGGTTAAAGAGATATTAATTTTCCTTATTTTGATTATGATATGTTCCACTTTGCATTTAAGGAAATAATACTTGTACATACCAACAATTACACATAAGATCACGCACATTAGGGTCCCCACAATTCTTCTTTAAATATTAAAACAACAACACGGGGTAATAGGCCCCGTTCAAGAAGGCAGATATTTCCCCAGGGGGAGGCTAATTGAACGCAATTTTTTACTGCTCAAACACATTTCGCTAATTTTGTGTAATTTTTCTGAGTATTCTCTTTGTTTTTATATTCAACAACGCTTTGGTTAATTTCTCTCATGTAAGGTACAAGTGGCTGTGTGGTTCAGTTATAATTGGATGTAAAAAACCGGCCAAGTTCGAGTTGACATTATACTTTTAAACGGAGAGGAAAAATATACATGCCATAAAGTTTGTAAACACATCTACTTTACTTTAGTTGTACGAGCCGAGTCTACCAATAATTATATTCGTTTATTTTTTCCAAAGATTCAATTGGATATCAGAGTGATCTTTTTATTGCTCAATTAAGGTCTAAGAACTGCAGCAATGTTTTTTTTGCTTACTACTAATGACATAAAAGAAAAAAGAAACAATAAATAGGTGGGCCGCGGAGGCGGAACGATGTCGATAATCTTTGAACATTGACTTTTCGTAAATGCGAAACACGTTTGCGTAGGTTTGAATAATTGAAAAAACAGGAAAATGTTGCGTGACATGAAAATTACCAAAAGTTTACAAAAATACCTCTTAAATTAATAAATCCTGACCTTTGACTTACAGATTTTCATTAACTGCTGAAAGAAAATTGTTGTTTTGTAAAGAAGTTAAAGTGGAACAAATTATTACAGGTAGGTATTATTTTTTTTAAACACTCAATAATAAATGTAGGTATTTTATTTAGTAAAAAGGTCATTAGCTGTACAATCCTATCACACATTATCAACACCTTGCCTTTATTGTAGACAAAGTAAGTGCTAGTCTTTAACTTTATTAATTACCTAGATGTTGCAGCCAACTAGTTAAAATAGTCATTTCATCAAATAGCCGGACAGCCGTTTGATTGAATCACGACATTCAATCACTCGACCAGTTTTATACCTGAATAGTTGAGGCCCTCAAAACTTTCAATATTATAGCTGATTAAAAAGTCGCTTTGTTTTCAATACGACGATATGGCAAGCCGGTGTTGTTGACTGTTTTAAGATTATTTTTCCTAAGACATCAGACCTTTTTTGTTGAAGGAGCAATGAAAGTGAAGCCGACGGAGCCCCAATTTCCCTTTTCTGGGTGATTTGAAAAAGGAAAATGATGACGTAAGTCGTGGTGCCCAAGCAGTTGCCTAGTTATAAATTTGAAATAACCAGCTGGCAGTCAACAAGTCGGCAAACGGACTGAATGGCGCTGTTCAGTCAAAGGGGCTAGCTGTTTGTTTAAACCCATATTTCAACCAGTTAGCTGCAACATAGATAAGAAACGTTCTAGTATTACTCACCACAATCTTAAAGACCATCAAGAAAAATGCAAGCAATCAGTTTCTTGTCATAATCACAAAGGCATGATCTGCTACCTGTCAATGGGTGGCGGAAGGCGAGATAAAGGTGCGCGCATACTGGTAATGACGCGTCCTCATTAGGGGATACGCTCTACCGTACTGGTTTGACACGCGTCCTTATAGCCTGTTTTTCTTCTAGTGAATGCTTCTATTGTCGTTTTTCTGAAGAAAATAAAGAGGATAGAGTGTCTGTTAATCATCACCATCTGAAATATTTCAATTAACATTACCTATAGCAAAAGGCTTCAGTATTATAACGTTACATCATTGGACAAGCGTAGTCAAAATATGATGTGTGCAATATTTGAATATCATATTAATCATTAAGCATAAAATGAAAGCATGCTCGCTCTCTTCGCTTGGGCTATTTAACTTTAGTGCTCCTGCTAGGTTTTCGATTAAGTACCATTACACCTGATTCACTCCAAAAATATCTGTTTGAGAGTGATTTCACTCAGCGTGCGAATATGTAAGGCAGTAAAAAGTATCATGTATAAGGAATAATTGAAATCCATATCGAAAAGCATCTAATGGTTTTTTTTTTGTATTGTTCACTTTATTTATTTAACTACTCTCTAATGTAGCATCTCCATGATTTAATATGGGAAGTGTTTTGTAAGGAACTCATTTTAATTTATTCGGCAGATGCTCTCGACCAAACTGTCAGCGAGGTTTAAGAAAGATAAATTGATATCTGGGTTGATTAATTACATGGGAAATTTCATGGCACCCATCTACTCCTACAGCGGAAATGAATCCTGTTCATTGTAAGACTCTTTATCCGTGTAGAACAGACAGACACTTATATTTGTCAAAATTTGTTGAAATAACGATGAAGTAACAAACATACGAAATAATTTTTGATGTAATATATTTTTTTCTATTTTCCAATATTTAAATAGCAGCTGACCCTTTTCCAACAACTGAACTACATGGTATTTAAATTCCAATCACACAAAATCGGAATCTGCTGTATAAAAGTCAATTCGACGCAAATTATCGTCCCGTGAATGTACTCTAACACAATTGTCTGCAAATACACCACACACCGACACCCATATACAGGGTGTGACAATACACCCCACAGCCGGTGCGCCCCCCCACCCCCCAGTGGCGTTCAATTAATCGCCCCCGCGCTGAAACACTTCTTTATAACCTTTATAACAAATACAAGCGTTTCCGTTCGCACGCCTGGAGCTTGCGGCACGCACTGGGCGGAATAAGCGCTGAGAGTTAACTTAGATATTAAGTAATTTTGATATAGTTTATGAGTTTTGTTTTAAATATTCCACTCCTTTATATGACATCTTTACCTTTTTCATAAACTGGAACATATTATCCTAGCGCTAGGAGCCAGTTGTTGGCAACTAGAGCCCAGGTTTTACCTTTTGTAGCTGGCATCGTTTAATATCTGTTTACTCTGTATTTGTTTCTGTTGCAAATGAACGAGTTTTTTATTTATTTTTTATACAGCTACTACGTTATTATAATATACTAAGCATATGAGGTTTGGTGGAGATTACTTATAACATGAAATAACACTTATGTGTTGCCTGTATACAAGTTAAACCTCAGAGAGTGATTTCTAAACACTAGTCTACATATATCTGTTATATTTGCGTAGTCACCCTTGAATGGATTACCCTGTCATACGGTCTATCCTTTCTAATAGAATAATGCGAAAGTGTTTTAAACCATTGAAGTAAAATTCATCATGGACATATGTATGAGATAACCTGAAGACGATGAAAAGCTACTTTGTATACGGTATGGGAGCTACGAACCTTAGACCGCGGCTGAAATCATATCTAGTATTAATTAAAATTAGTAAAGCATACATAGCCACAAAATCGCCGCGTGATGCACAGCTATTGCGTTGAGAACATTGTACACAAAGTGTCTGTGTGCTCAGTATGGGCGCAAATCCTATTTCCTGCTATCACGCCGACCCACCGGGGTGAGTCTCCAGGTCTTGTGCCCAGCTGTCACGTGTCACTGGTCGTAGGTGCTCAAGAGAAAGAACAACCTATTATTGGTTATTGGTACAAGTAATTGTTTGTGAGGAAAGTACAGCAAACGTGATGTCGTACTAAGTTAACGTTTTTGTTAAGTGTGTATGTTTTTTTTTTCATTGTACCTATATCAATAAATTCATTAGTAATCTGAGATGTCAAGTCGTATCGGAAGACTTGTGAATAAATTAAAAACCTTACAAAACAGCAAAACATGACTCCTTTATCCTCCACGACACCTTTATCTCGTTTAGAAAATGTTCGCTGACATTTTATACAAAATGTGTCTATTTAAACCTAAGACATTCGTTTTAAGTGGATAGGGGACACACACAAGACGATTCTATTTCCTTTCTTATTGATATTCAGCTGCACCGAGACGTCAGGCCTTTGTCGAGCGAAGCTTTTGATCTTAAGACGGCTTTTATCCGAGAAACTGAGTTTGTTTCCTTTTAAAATCATTTAAATAAATTCTAGTATAAAATTTAAAGAAAATGATTTTCAGACCACCTTTAAAATCAAAAATATTATTAAACCTTAATTGTTTTGAAATATTTGACATCAAAAGGATCTTCGCAAATCTGTTTTTTATTTTCCAATTGACTGGATTTGAAAGGTACTCTACTTAGAGGTCGACGGATTTCAGCGTGACTACAGCTTTTGAATAAATCGAAGCAGCCAATTAGAAAAGGCCCCGTCACAAGATTAATTAGTCCGTAATTACAGATTGTAAATTTAGTATTTTAAAAACATTGATGAAATATTAGAGTCCATACTATTAGTTTAAAGCAAAAAATATCGGATTTAAGCTAGTTTGTAAAGTTCGTTTTATTTTATTACGTTGAAGAATGATTGATTAGCTTAGTTTTCTGTTGTGGTGCATAATAGTTATTTGAATATAAATGTATGAATATAATATATAAATGAAAGAGATTTTTTTATCACTACCATTGATAGTTACTATCGTTCTCATTTGCCAACCTATGTATCAGAGTAACTCATAACGATAAATAACAAATTAGTGATGACAGATATAAAGTGACTGCTTAATAACTATTTTTATTTTGGCTATTTTATTTACCAGATATACTCCCACAAAAAACATCAACCTAATTGATAAACTTTCGACTAATGTATTCAACAACATGTCTAAACACGAACAAGTTGGGACATGTTTCGGTACAAAAACAGCGACATGAACATTTCACGCTACTTGGTTTGCAATGGTGTCCGCGTCTCGTCTCGTTTAGTTGAGCATTTTAACTAACAGCAGGAAGCCAATGGACGTGCGGGGAAATTAATGACTTGAATGAAATTAATGGCCGATACTCGTCGCGAAGTAGAGCACGTTTCGTAGCGTTTCACTAGTGTGCGTGTACGCATGAAGTCTATGATTTTTTATGTCATGGTACGTTGTTTGTCACATAGATTTCCTGTTGTTTTCATCTTACGTTAAATAGTGGAAAGTTTTCCCATTCAATGTCATGGTGAAGTAATGGGCTGAAATAATGTTTCAAAAAATCTAAACAAAACAGAAATATAAACCAAGAAAACTACCCATTCGTATGGAAAAATGTTCGTAACAAAGTTTTACTGGATACCAAGAATGTAACAATTAAAAACAAAAGCAGTTTCGACCAACTTCTAAACTGCACTTCACACAAGTGGATAACAAAACCTAGATTAATTTATAAATCCTATCTATATCCTAATAGCACTGCAATTATAAACTTTGGAAACTTCTATTTTACATGTGTGTAGATGCCCTAAGCTCACGGTTGCACAAACATTTTTCGTTTATGTCACTGGAAAATAATCCTAATTCCGTTGTAATAATGACCCATACCCTTAACTTAGACGCAAACGTAACTTGGTAATTAGTTTAGGCTCAATATAAATAGTTATGAGAGTCTGAACCTTAAGTGCTTGGCTATAGAGTATAATTTGGGGTGAAATATGTGAGGCTATGAAGGCGTCTGGATAGTTTGGTGAATGGGACCGTCTGGCCGCAAGTAGAGTCCGTGTGTGGAGTACAGCACAGCATATTACTGCTTCGTCCTAGCTAAACAGGTTTTGTGCTCGGCTGTGAACAATACAGGCAGAGTTATTTAAGTACTATTGAAACTGGACTGAATAGTGGAACAGTACTGATAAGGGTATATAATGGTACGGCTTTACTGAAGGCAAGAGCTTAGGGAGTGAGCTTAGACAAGTGGCTTTCGCTTCACGAGAACAGAATTTTCAATGTATTGAAATTGTCTGTCCGTGTATCTTCAACTAAAGCCAATTTATTCCAGCAACAATGCGCATCATCATCTGCCTAGCTTTTTCACAACTTTGTTGAGATCGGCTTCCAGTCTAATAGGAATCCATATCTGTATAGGTACAAGTGTTTTTATTACACTGAGTCCTTTCTCATCTCCTCAACACATTTATCCGGGCAACTACTAGGTAAGTCCAGATTTCAGACTTTCTGGCTCCCAGTATGACTGCCAAAGATGTACATTATTTTAAGTTATAAAGGCAATTTTAATTTCGAATAAGAGGCACTATCTTTTTAGGCTCTTATTTACTATTAGACCATAATTCAACTTCATATGGCACTAGTTACTGGGCCCCGATTGTTGATCCTAATGGCCAGATTCCACCAAAATTGTTCGCACGTATTGTTGGCGTACACAGCTAGTACGCATTCGCGCACATAATGTTCGCTCGCAATTTGTGGAGTGTTTGCTGTTTGCTTAAGTCAATAGACCAGAAGAAACAATTTAGTCAGTTAAAGTGCGGAATACCGATGGAATCTCACCTTAAATTATACCCACAATTCACTTCTGACTACCAAAAAATAATGTACAAAAAATAAATAGGGTGACTATAAAGACACCATTATAAGGACCCACAATTTATTGGGGACAGACGGGACAGTCAGTAAAAAAGATGTCCTTTTTTAAGGACAAAAAATATTTGCCCGTTATTATCTAAAAATAAAGAAAACTTATGAATGATATTCAATTATTTGCTGTTCTCGAAGTTTCCTAACTTTGATTAGAGTTTATAAGTTTATGTCATGTAATAAGACTTTCTTATTTTGTTGTTGAACTTTAATGTTACGTTATAGTTTAATTATGTGAACTGATTCGCAGACTAAATTTGCTCAGAAACTAATAACCTATCTAGTGGTGGATTTGCTTACTGTATTGGATCAACAATGCCCAGGAATAGATTTGCTTACTATATATAGGATTTTGAAATATGAGCAATTTCGGTGGGTATATCCAAAGTCATATAATACAGACATTAATTAATAGACTGACAGAATGATTATATATGTATTTATATAATACACATATAAAAAATCTGCTTATATAGGTATTTTTGAAGTTTATTTTAATACAAGTCTGTGCTTTAAGCAATAATATCCGCTCTTTATGGTACAACTTTGTCGTTTTATTACACATCGTTGTTCCATCAATTAATTCAGTTTTAACTGCACTCACAAATCTGTTTGTTCTCATTTAAGTGCTATTTCCCAACAGTTATGGGGCAGCTCAGCCCCCTGAGTTGATCTCCTTCCATTAAGACATTTTCCTTCTAATTTAAAAGCCGGTGAAGTTTTATACGGCCGTTTGTTATACATTAACATTTTAAATCCTTCTCAACAAAGTGTATAATTAATTATGTAAACTTCAGCCGTCCGTAATAACTTACTTTAATATTTGTAGGCAGTTGATGGATTGGGAGATAACTTCCAATTAAAAATTAAAAGTTAAGTGAAAGTGAAGAAAAATATGTAACAGATCGCTGCAAAAAATGGATTTATTTTCTCTTTTGTTAAGATAATTCGAAACTCTTTAGAGAATATCTGATTAGTTATTGATGGGGTTTAACTAAGATTCTTACACTAAATATGAATTAAGGCGTTTATAGCGCTCATAAAAAAAAAGTTATCATGATACCCAGCTGAACTCAAATTGCCCCAATATGTGCTAATGCACGTTTCCGTATTTTCTTTTTACGATTCCTGGCTAGTGTTGTAAAAACCGATTCCTTCCACTTTATGATCTCCGATTCAATCGTAAATCCGCTGGGTCCCGTCGATATTAGGTGCGTTGTTAAAGTTTTACTAGTTTTTACTTTTCCCAGTTTACGCGGATTTTGAAGATAGTAGGTACCTACGATCCGAAAATAGCTTTCGCGGTCTTTTGTTCGCATGTTTACTTTTTTATATTCTTTTAATTCAAAAGAAGCATGGTATATACAGTATGTAGGTACTATAATTTTTAATTTTAGAAGAACAATCACTTTATTATGTGCCTAAATAGTCCTCAAAAAAATCTACAAATTAAGTTTAGGAACAATATGTCGTTTTCAGAGACAAATCATTTTTTTCGTTTCGCGAAAGACAAGAGATAATCAACTATAGTTTTTAGCCCTAATCAGATTTTTTTAGGAATTAATAATACCTCAATTGAATACTTGATAATTTCAATTCAGGTTCAATTATTTTTTTTAGGTTTAATTTCGATATCTATTTTTTTATACCTAGTACTCGTATATACATACAGCTATACATAGTTTTAGACATCAAACAAACACAGACTATAAAGACTTCTACAATTTTTTCTGAGCCAGGAGAAACCCTGGATTTCAACAATACATTTAAAGAAAATAAGCAAATTCCGTTCAAACAAAATCTATCAAACCACTTTACGAGCTAGGTAATATACTCAATTTAACATAATTTAATGTTCAGCTAGTTAGTATGAAAAGAATAACTGCAAACCACGCCAGCATTGACAAACGTCGTACGTGCAATATATATACCACGCGCAACTTGATCCGGCTCGCATGCCGAACAAATTTATTCATGGCATTAGAACTTGGCGGTGCTGCCAACTGCTGGTGCATACAACCAGAGGTGCAGTCGCAATGAATTACTGACGTGTACTATGTTCTACTAGCTGATTGCATACGATATGCTGCTTATAGAGTTAGAAACAACTTTTCACCTATGGTTCACGGCGAAATTAGAGGTATGTCTTAGTCTGATATGGGTCTGTGCTGCGAAGGTGTAAAACAAATGCTACAATGACAGTGTTAAGAATGATGATGATGAAGATGGATTTTAGATGAAAGGATTTAGAATTTAGATGGAAGGAATAGCAGAGAAGGATGGGCTGATTGCCTGAAAGATAACATTAGTAAGAAGGGGAGGATTTTAGTATAACGGCTGACTGAGAGAGAAATCGAAGTGGAAAAGATATGGACCACAAATATCTTGGAAACAAGGCAGGATGGAGAAGAGGAATAAAACTTTAAAGTAGTTAAACATAAGTATAAGTATTAGCAGCTTAGTTCAAAGTTTAAGTTTCCATAATTTTGTGAACATTATATTGTTTCATTTTCAAAGTTTACAGCAGTTTGCATATGCTTTGCAATAAGTAAAGTTTTAAATGCAGTTAGAGTTATATAAGCAATAATTATGAGTTTCATGCAAGCACTACCTAGTTTAGTAATGAAATAAAAAGTTTTAAAGGGGAAAATTGTACAAAAGACCCGTAAAGTTGTATCAAACAGATGTCCGTTCTCATTATTTTTTATATGTATAGCTTAAGACCCCATAATAGTATAATTTTCTGTTAGACACGCTTATTAGAAATTGTATTTTTTTCTGGATAGATATGTATGTACGAGACTATTAAAGTTTTAATATAGGTAACTAAATAAGGTGCTAGTTGCTGTGTGTTTTATTTGTAGCTACATTAGAATCTAATAATAACTTAATCTGTTTTCCAGATTGAGATTAAAAGAAAAAAACATAAATTCATAAATTCATCCTGATTAACTTTTGTTATAAAATATAAAGTACAATTTAAATATGTGAATTTTAATGATTGCGTGGTCTCTCTCGAATCTTAATTTAAAGCTTTTATTATACGGAGCTTTTATCTGCGGTTAATTCTGCAAGTTATTTTATCTGGACTATAATTTGAACATTTAATATGATGTTTCATTAAGTTTGCCGTTTTATCATTGCAGCGAAGTGCCTGTATAAATACCTCAGTTAAAACTTTGACGAATTATACCAGTATACTTTATTATTAGAGATTTAAGGATAGGCAGTTAGAAGAAATTGTTCTAGCTTAGGCTTTGTTTTAGACAAAAAGAAACCAAATTATTTATAAATAATAAAATGTCTAAGGTTTAGTTAGTCATCGCTGGAGTCGATATGTTTTGATGATTAAAAAAAATCTCAAGATATTAAAAAAGAGAATTTTTAAATCCTTCGAATGATTAAGGCGTGATGTTATAACGAGGTCATAAAAGAGCACTCTTTCAAATGACATATAAAAGTAAAAAATCACAAAAGAAAGCAATACGCCCAGCTAAGTACCTTTGACTGTCGTTACAACAGCCACCTATCATCTTTCACGATGACAGAAAAAATGTTAAAAGCTTGTGCCGCCGTGCATCTCAATAGGGAAACCCACTGCACTAGGTACCCAATAAAACTGCTTAAGGTCCACTATCCCCCATAAAACAAGTGTTAAGGTGTATGAGAAATGCCATAAATACATATTCCATTTGGCTAGCACAATACAATAGGGACGTTTCATATCGATACTTTGATTTATAGGTATCGATGATAGTGTTTATCGATAGTTGCGTCGGTTAATGTGGTGATATAGAGGGTCGAAATGCGGACTCGCTGAGCCGAGGTAATAACTGGAGTGGATCTTCTAGCATTATCATAAATTCATTTCAATTCGGGAACTGCATATATTATATAAAGGTAATACTGTAATCTCTGTACCGAAATACTACGAAATATTTTATTTTTTCAAGAAGTGTTATGAAATAAATCTTTTCTACTATTAAACGTAGCAATATTCCGAACGTGCTGTTGAAATTTAAACAAAAACACTTTAATATAATAGCTTGGAAATAAGAAAAACACACGACGGCGCTGATTGAAAAAGTTAGATAGCAGAGAGCTCCAATGAACAAATAAACTACCTATTGAAACTATTGGCGTGGAAACAAGTGCAGATACATTAATCTACGAGTTTGCAGATTGTATGCAAACAATGTTCCAATACTTTTATTGCAAACTAGTCATGCGCGGTCTCAGTTTCAGACTATTTGCTTTATTCGCAATAGTTTAATGTAGATTGCAATGGCTTACCGCTCAACTACGGGCTATGATTAATACCCAAACTTTGATGCTAGATTCTTTGATAAAGCGAGTATTGTATCTCATGGTTACTTTGTAGTAAGATAAGTCATGTTCTAGATAGTTAAATTAGTTAAGCATAATATTAATTTACGATTTCTAAGAAATACCGATATTTATCGAGGTGTTATCACCAGGTTGCACATCTCTAGTTGTCCACTCGTAAAGATGACCGCACACGGAGAAGTTTTATGACACATTAAAATTAAAGTTGACGCGAACAGCGAAATGTACTCATAGCTTTATGTACGTCATATTATATGAGTCTTATGTACTATAGTTAGTATATAACAATCCAAGAGTATTTACTACTTGTCTTCATATGTTTAGGATATTGCTATTACCTGTAGTAATTTTCTAAAAGAAATATTTTACAAAACAAGCAAAGATTGAGAGATAGTAAAATATTCAGCAGTTTGCTTTTTTTTTTGCGATAGAGCATAAACTCTTAGAAGCAGTCATAGCCCGTGATGGATGGAGTAAATCGGTCCACACGTCTTCGAGTATCGCGTAACATACATGCAATAAAATTGCTAATTCGGAACGCCTGAATTTATTTTGAATTTGAAAAAAAAAACGCGTCTTCATCAGTTCATTCGTTGTGGAGCTTCGAGACTCACATATAGGTCAAGTTAAACGGAGAGGTGTTGTTGCATAAAAGTTAAAGAGACAAACGAATATTTAGACCTTAATCCCTTTTGATAAGTCTCAAAAAATGGCCTAAAGAAAACAGTTTATACAAAGTAACACAAACAATAATAAAAATTATGCAACACAGCAACACGATTACAGTCCTTCTTAATGGATTACAAACTGGATCGTGTACGGTCCTTAACGTGATTACCGCCGGCTGTCCGGTCCGGACGGCCGCTTTGACGCCGACTAATTCTATTATACAACGTATTATAATTTTCCGGTGAAAGCGCCGTGATTGGTCGCATACAAACCTGTGCGACATTTGGTCGGATTGTGAATATTTAGTTACAGATTTTTAGTAGAAATTGATATGATTTTCTACTGCTTTTTATCTTTTATATTGGCTCAAATCACGTATCAACAAGAGCATTCTATAAGCTTTTGATTTAGCAAAATATGTATACCTATGGCAACATGTTATATGTATAACAGAACATGTATAACAGAAGTAAATAACGCCAACAGCAGTTGATTAATTTGTAATAAAAACTAAATAACATAGGTACTATTCGTTTTGGTTTGCCAAAACATTTTTTTTAACCTAGCAAACATAATTCACTACTTTATAAAGTTTACTAATGAATATTAAGAAACACCAAGTGGTCTAACAGAAATAATAAAACATTTAATAGGCCCTTTGAAGTAAGTAATTACCTTTTAGAAAACATTGCCAAGACTTAGGTTTAAAATCAGTTAAGCGTTTACTTAGCATTCTCATTTATCTCGGGTTCTATATTCGAGCCAGACCGACGTCTGCAAATAATTTAATTATTTCAGTTCATGCGAAGATATGTAGAGTATTCCAAGAGATTAATGATGATAAACGGAATACGCTACAGTTAATTGAAACCAATTGAAGTTCGTGCTATGAGGAAATAACTTCATAATAAGCAAAAGGAAATTGATTACTACTTGGGTATATAGTCTAACATATTTTATAAATATAATACAGCTTTGACGAAACAAGTCTGAAAGTGCTTAGCAATTTCCAGTATTACATAAGTAAGATACATACCGTAAGTGTCTACGCCTTTACAAGATTTATCACATTTATCTCAAAATGTAACCTGTGAAATCCGGACCTGAAGTTAAAAATAACTCCACCCGTTTGAAATTAATTAGCTTTGCTCCTTTACAGATCCCAAATAGATGACAGGTAAAGAAATCACGTGGAACAGAACGCGCCGCCGACAGTTTTAGTCAGTAAGAGTCTGACACTCCCTCCAGTTGCACCATCAGCGGGGAGGGAGAGAGAGAAAAAAAGGTGAAGAAATCACCCAAAATTCTTAATTATTTAACAATTAAGAATTAGAAAGTCCAAAGACTACGAAATTAGGGTTCCTTCAAACAATCCTACCGTCGTAATAAGGTGAGGGTGACGACTAAATAAATACAAAAAAGGTAGCAATTTTAATTAATAGCTAAATTTGAATGTATTTATTTAGTATTGCTAAAGAATATCATAATAAGCTTTCATTTACAAAGTTCTGCTACAAATTAGTTTCGGTGCAAATAAAATTAAATGTATTTAATTTACGTCTGATGCAGCCCCGCGTGGAATAAACATTGTGTCGCAGTATAATGTTATTGTAGTCGAGACAGCGCTAAATATTTGTGTGGCCACATTGTGTTATTACATTTATATACATACTATTAATTGTTACCTAATATTAGAAAATTGGACAAAATGTATAACACTTATAGATTTTAATAACAAAATCAGTAGTAATTGAGATTACACATAGTAAAGAACAGGTATTTTTGGGGGCTTTTTTATTAAATTAATCTTCAAAAGTATCGATTTTCAGCCTACTTTGAATACATGAATTTAGACCTTTTTTATTAGCGCGTTCAACCAAACTAACCTTGTATACGCAGGTAGATAAACATTGAGCAATTTAATATTTTAAGACTTCGAACCACAATAGATACAGATGCCAGTACAGTACATCAGCCCATCTCAAGATGCATTTTTTTAAATAGATTTTAAACCTTATCACAATACGGGAAGGTTATTAGTGGATTGGTGTTTGACAGATTCGGGTAGGCTGACCCGCTGGCGTTTGAACGTATTGCATTTCTTAACTGGAGACCTCCATAAAAAATTAAAAGCACCAGGTGAACCAAAAGAAGCTTGTTAAATTAAACTTTAAAATATATATATCTTTACCCCTATAACATCTTGGGTCATATTTTATGGGCAATTCGTTGGTAACCGCCGCCATAACGTTCGGGTTTCGTCGGAGCTGCTCGGGGGTGCTCGGGTTTTATACCGCGATCATATTCCACGTGTTCATAACTTGTAATTGGTTGTACGTGTTTTGGAATTTTAGATTATGCTTTTATTGATGAAATATAATAATAGGCTTTCATAAATATTTATTTGGTTAAGTAAATGTCTGGCTTCGTAATATAACGTGATATTTACGATACATAATAACCCTTTTAAATATTGATTCTCTATTGAACTTGTTACCTGATCTTGTTTTTAAAAATCGTCTCTCATCTAAGTGAAATAATTCTGAACAGATTTTTTTATTACAATTTCTGAGAAAGATTTTCAAGTATATCATTTATGTGAAAAGCCGGGTCGCTTCGCTAGTGTATAATGTATAAAATATCAGGTTATTGTCTATGAATAACGTAATACCTGTCGTGTCACATGCGCGGTTTACGACTTGTGGAAATAAAGCAGGTGCACCCATAATTCTAGGAAATTATATTCTGTTCTGGGTCAAATATTAAGCTTTATATTTGACGTAATAAGTTCAGCATGCATTGCACTTTTTACGGGGCAATTTGATAACCACGAAATTAAGTGCAATATAGAAGCTAGAACAGGTTGTAAATAGAAGCATTTTGCTTCCAAGATTATTTTGACAGTGTGTGTTTACCCCAAAAATAATGTTACAATAGTAAAATTCCATGAGTGATTCCGTCTATTAATTTTCGAAAAGTTTTACGAGAATATTTTTTTATCAATAAAAGTCGAATAAGATTTATCATGCTTCAATAAACATAGATATTTTACAGAACTACTCGCTTGCTATTCTATTTAGAACTCAAAAATTGATTCAGATTAATATTGCGCTGCCAAACGAGTAAAATTCTGCTAAAAATGAAGCAATTGTTTTACTACAATATTGAATAAAGTTTCAACTGTTCGCATTTTAAAAAGGGATTGATTTTTCTTTGAAACTGAACAATTACAATTTTTGTATAAAACATGACTATTAATATTAACACATACCTACAAATTTTGCAATAAAGTGCCAAATAAATAAGTGGAACTCATACCCATACACAGCGAGTCTAGCCGCAAGTATAAAAGTTTCCCGCCTACGTCGAATATCTCCGCCTACGCCTAAACTATTCACAAGAACTTGAGATAAGCGCCCAAACAATTACAATAGGCTTTATAATACTCCTTTTATGAGGAAAAACTCCTTAATTTACGTCTGAATGAGGAGCAGGATCCTCCCGGGTCCTCTGAGGGATTCCAGGGGGGATTATGCAAAGCCGACAGAGATTTTCTACAAGCCTACCTTATTTATCGAAAATAATGTCAGGAGAGCCTTTTGAAAATAGGACACAGTTTGAATTTGCTGAAGATTTTGGTGAGCCCCAATACAAAGTAAAAAAGTTTAGATTCTTACACAGAATCTTAATAACTACGTAACAGTTCACAGTACAGTTGACGACCGACTTTTTAAAGGTGTATAGTTTTATTCCACTAACACTGCTGAAAACAACTTATAAATCGGTTCAGTTCATCTGTTGGATTTGCAGTTAGCCAAAGTACATATGTAATGAGTTTCATAGAATTATTTACAGCATTTTAGGCTAAATAGCTTTACAGGCTGGTAGACTTGATGCATAAATAAGTAAATCTCCAAAAACACGTCCTTAATATAACTAATAATTCTACCTCATAATTATAACAAGGAAAACAAGCCTATAATTTCAGCAACACCTCATAGCCGAACGTGATCATCACCGCACTCATCGCGCCTCTTACCTGAATGTTCACCGTCATGGCGTCACTATGTTATCAGCTGTTTCCACGTGAGCGGGCAGTCGGGCACTCGTTCTGCCCACCCTGTTGGCACGCACAATACCGTGAGTGTGTCGACGTCATTGTTCAGGTTTCAGCAAACAGTTCTGTAGCTGTGGATGAGGTGATCATGTATGGTAATTTGTTGTGAAGCAGTGTACGTACCTACTATTTATTTATTTTTTTGTATGCCTACGAAGGTTATTTTGCAATAACGTAATTTTCAGCTAATAACACTTTAGTTTGTGAGGTACTCTCAATAACAACAGTTTTCTTTTTATCACAGAGAGGTACAGTCAGATACAAAAGTTCATCAACACAATCTAAAATCCAAAAGCTGAACACTGAAACCTCAAATACAGAAGCAGTGATCACTTGTGTGTATCTCTGATGTCCGGGCTATTATGTTTAGTGCCATTTAATAGTTTTCATTGTGTAAGTACAGAAAACCTCAAAATATTTGACCATTCTTCAATTTTCGTTCCCGTAGACATAAAAAAATAAATGATAAAGGCGCCCAAACACTTTTTCACTCAATTAGTTTTGTACAGTTAAAATTATTTTCGGCGGCTCGTACGGTGCCTGGTCGCGTCAATAACTGATAAGACAATATTGACGTGTTTTCTGATTGTTATATTTAAAAATTACAATTCCTGCCGCTCTTGTTAAAGACGTGTCTACTACGCTGGTATATCGACGAGCTGATTCAATTGGGTTATACTGTACTGTAGGAATAGTTTGTTAGTATAAAATATCGGCCACGGCAGGGGTGTGACTAAAAGCTAGTGAAAGTAGACAACATATGCGACAATATTGTGCTGTATTACGTAACAATTGCTTGAAACATATTTAAAAATACAGAACTTGGTTCTGGACACATAAACATAAAATCATACAAAACCTCTATTCAACATAACTACCAAGTTCTTGGCGCTTGGTTTACTAAGCAAATAATATTAATGCTAGTTAGTTCGTCAGCCGCACTCGGTATTATTATTCCGTGGCGTACACATCTTTTTCATTATCATTAGCTTAACTTAAGGACCCCGCTTAATGAAGTAGAAAAAACACAGTAAATACATTACCTACTTAGTACGGTAAAGACTTACTTAGCCAGCAGAGGGAATTCATAAATATTAATGTGTAAGTAATACATTTACGTTTCGTCATTAGTGGAGGGTATAATAAAGAGAAATGGGGAGTCTATCAGGATATTAATGGTAGCAGAAACATTTAATAGATACATAATGTGGTGTGTAGGGTCCGCATGTCGGGACTTTTTGATGCGTGACTTAAGGACAAAGGGGGAGCATGCGACCCTTAACGTATTTTCTGAGCTTTTGATTTTCCTCCTCTCGTCTCTCCTCGCTCTTCATGTGTTATTTTCACAGCTGTAGATTCTTTTAAATTTTTGCTGAGTACTTTAAGAAAGTTCTGAAATATTATCTTACTTAAATAATGATAAAGTCATCTTCAATTAGGAGCGTACCAACCTTTGTTACTTCCGAAGCCCTTTCAAATAATCCCGCAGCTCCAGCAGGCTTTGGCCTGTGAAGCTCCGCAGTCAGATGGCTTTACTAGTCATTATGTACATTTCTGCGCTCACCGACTACTTTTAAAATTAATAAATAAAATTCTGTAAAATGATATGCCAGTAGCGAACATTTACCGTGAAAACCTGTCGCAGCAAAGTGTCGCATTGTGTATACCCGACACATTGATATCAAGATAGATAGTTGTGTTAGAACATAAATTAATGGCGCACGGATCACATTGATTTATGACTGACGATGTGCGATATATTGCCCACATATTGCTGGTATTACACATTCTGGAATAAAGAAAATATGTTTCCTAGAATATTGAATATTTGTATAGAAAAGCCTGTCTGGGGTGGATAATTGGAATCGTAAATTCCGACGATGTACCTAGTACGTGTGATTTGTGCCATGGCTTTGTACATTATGATCGCAAACATCAATAACTAGATTACTAGACTGTGACTTGAATAAAAAGCTCTAGGTAAAAAGCTCTCGTTTTATTCTGCAATGGTTCCGCATAAGTTTTATTTAAATAATTTACTACCAATAGTTTCGTGACGAAACTCCACAAAATGTACATTTACATGTTATTTTTGAATCCTCTTCCACTGAAAACAAAATTATTAAACGTTGCGTAAAATAGTGTTACAAGTGCGTTTAATGCTACGAAGTAACTGCATAGTGTTTCAATTATTTGAATAAATGTACTGAGCCGTTGGGAGGTGTATCCCTAAACAAACATTTTATTTATATTATAAGAGTAGACGCGACATCATCACAAATCATAAAGATTTTTCTATTACTTACACGTGCGCTTTTCTCGTTAATACCAGTTAACTCTTAGCTTACCTCATAAACTTATTAATTTATCTATTAGTACTCAAAATACTTAAAGATTCAATGTTTTTAAATCGGGTCACTGAACTGGATTTCGCAAAACAGTAGAATACTTGATTACCTTAAATCAGGGATTTACCCGCTCCCAAAATAAGCCGTGACTCTGTGATGTAGGGTCAGGGCTATTGCTGCAAGATTGCCTGCATCAAATTATATGGTGCATGTTAATTTTATTTATAGGGACGCGGACGTAAATGATTCGTGTCACACACAGTCAATGAGGTGGACAGAATATCAAATATATTGGATTGGTGACTCAATAAATCTACTGTGTGCGATTTTATTATTGTACTCATTGGATCAAAATTGCGTTAATGACGCTTAATTAATCAAATTATGTTCACTTTATAAAGGATAAAACAGTTAAACATAAAAACAGATAAACGAACGTTTGGCACGTGTTTAATTAAAAATTCGAACACAAAATTATTTTAATTACGTCTCAAACTTTAACACATGATTAAAATAATTTTGTGTCAAACTTTAACGAATGATTATTTGACATATGAATCGTTAAACGAATTTTACTTACTTACTTTTTGTAGTAAGGTCCAAAGAGTCCTGTCTGGGCTTTGGGATTGTACGCAAGAATTATCGCGGTTGCACGCATAGAATTCCAGAAGGAATAAACGGATTAGGGTTTTAGCCAGTAAAAATCTAAAACTCCCTCAAGCTGCATCCACAGCAAGATGGGTCATTAATTGATGACTGCCCACTCAAAAAAGGCCCAAAGAGTTTATCTAATCAAATATTCTGTGCCGGCTATTTGTGTTTATAAGTCAGTTCAAGGTATAGTTTTTTCTAGCATTAAAATATGATTTATAGACTAGCTATTCTGACACTGTCCTGCAGTTCGGATTATAATGTAACCTCAGTTTTAATTTAGACACATCAAATATAACCTTATAACTTATAAATAATAAGCCAAAAATATCCACATTATCATACACAAATAAGATATTGTTTAGCATTCGGGCCGCGGGGGCTTCGCGACGATATAATTAACTTGGACATGATTCCGGTTTATTTATTCATGGATTTATGCGCCACGGGATCATACAAATGTATTTTGGATCATGACTGCAATACGCCATTTTACTCACATTAAACAATTGTTTATTTAATTATAAAGTTACTGAACGCATTTTATGTAACGTTATAAAAATATACTTATATATCTTTTGCATTGAGGAGCTCATGGCTAAGTAAATGCCACACAGTTAAGCAACGCTTGGCGCGGTTGGTCCTAGGATGCGTGATCGTCTTCGTGTTACATCCTTGGCAGTCGTAACAAGTAGTAAAAAGCCAGAAAGTCTGACAACCAATCTTACCAAAGGGTATCGGGTTGCCCAGGACTGGGTTGAGGAGGTCAGACAGGCAGCCGCTCAACGTAAAGCACTGGTACATAGGGAACATAGCTTGGGAAAGGTCTAATCATTGACAACTTGTTTATAATTTTTGAGTTATATGTTTCAATTTTTATATTTCTAAGATCCGCTATTTTCCTAATCTTAAACCGCAGTTGATAATAATTGAAAGCGTTGTCAACAAAAATACGAATAAGGAAGAATATAAAAGTAAGTAGAAATCTGTTTGTTATTAGCTCATGCAGCACTTTGTAGTTAGACCATGGACAGGAACAGGCCCCATGGGACTCAGTTTGGAAATTGGTTCGCCTTTTCCCATCGTTATCCGTAAAATCGCTGCACAAACAGACTAAAAAGAACTTTGTCAACAACTTTCAAACCCTTGAGGGAGATGGTTATCTATGCAGAAGTAAGATCCGGGATTTTGTTGCATACCAATGTATTTGGAATCGTCTAGAATATGATTTTTTTCATATTATATAAATAACTACCCAACTGTAAAGATGTTATAAGGAATAGGGTTCTTTAAACCAAGTTTTTTGGGTCTAAAAGTAAAAATCTTAATATCAAGAACTATAACAATATTCATTTTATTAATTATCAATATTAATTTAACACATAACACGACATTGACCTCTACGGCACGACAAATTTAAAACACAATAAACTTGAGACTCAGCCATTGATAAGCTATAAAAATCCTGATAACAAACCACTTGTACATAAAATTCGATTAAGGCAATTTAAAAGTCGATCACTTGAGAAGTGATGGACAATTTTCCTGGAAATTAAGAGCCCTGGCCCGGGTTTTAATTTGGAGGTCATTGTTTCCCGCGCCAGTCTTTAATCTCAGCAATTTATATTAAAAGCATGAGTGCTCTAGTTACAAAAGAAGTTATGTAAAATAACAAAAGTTGTGTACTAGATTGGGAAAATTTAATAGGCCCAAAAGCGAAACCCGTAATTTCTAATCTATCCTTTTCATAACAGTGTTGTGAAATCTAGGTCATTATGCCAGTCAAACTTCACTTGATATTTTGACTTCAAATTATAAAGTTTGTTATGAAAGACAGAGATACTGACTTCTTTGAATTATAATAACTTTCGCAGAACTTTCTATTTTAATAATAATTCCACAAACATTGAGCGAGCACACATTCCAATTGAATAATATTCTTTGTTTGAAAAATACAATGTTCTGCTGAATATATCTAAATCAATGTTGTAATTTAAAAGTTTATAGCGGTCGGTATTAATTGCTACTGAATTTATTTTTGAATTGATATTGCGTCGAAATAGCATCGCTCATATTCATTCACATTAGCATCCACTCTGTCATCAATATATCCAACTGAGTACTGGATTTTGTCAAAAAAAACAGGGTGCTTAAAGAGGAAAGCTATGAAATTTTCTTTTTTTTTCAGTGTAAAACCGGGACGGTTCGTTAGTAAATAGAAAACATTAATAATGTGTTGTTAAAATCCCACTACAATCAATATTCTCAGTTCTATTTATACTTGGCGTAAATAGTTACACTAAGTATCAGCTGTAAACTTTAGCCTTCAGTTAAAAGAAACTGAACCTTAACAAACCGAAACTAAACAACTTGGGTATCGTACCGAGATGTAGCCCATACTGAACAACTGCGCTAACATTTAGTTAGTGTGGATAAACAACTGTTGTTACATTGAAAGTTGCAATACACACGAAATAACAGTAAACTGACTTCAAGAGTCTTCAGTATTGGAGAACTTACAGGAGCTGCTCATTAACTAAGGTTTGTGTGGTTTGTCTGGTCTCTATTCGTATTATCATCTCAGTATAAAATTGTTCAGTACCCATGTCGTACAAACTCTGCTTTGTTTGTGATTTAATGGAACTGGTGAGATACGATAAGTATTATGTGCGCCTAAGGAATTGTTTCCAAACACAACACTGATTGTTCGTTTCCAAGCTATTTTTATCTATTTTTATTTCGCCTCCTATTGCTTCCTTATAAACGTAGTATATAGTAAAGTAATAAACGGCGTCCATAACTGACTAATCGTCAAACATCAATCCCTTTGTCACCATTTGCAATACTTAGTCTGTATTCAAAGTAGCAAGCAATATTAATTTTAAATAGCTGACTGAGCTTTTTTGTGGATTTTTGTTTTAATATTTCGTAAGAATCATTAAATAATTTTAATGAACTCTAGATGAAATTATTCAAACGATCGGCATGCAGTATTGCCTGAATCCGCGGAGACCAGAGCAATTGCTCCGTATGGTCATGAATACATTATTTGTGGAATGTATTCCGGGATGGGGACAGTAATAGTGTGCTAATGGAAACTGATGTCCGCCATATTGCCTGCTCATGTGCCGAATGTCAATTATACGAGGATTAATTGAGGAAACGAAGGACAATATATGTAGGTACTCATAACTATTGTACACTCGATATATTCTTGGTGATATTTAGGAAACAGGGAGTGATGTATTGGCGTATGCATACGATGACTTCCTTTCCTCAGTTTGTTATTAGAGTTTTTATCTCAATCCTTAGTTGTACATTTGATTATCTCATTTCTTAGTTAGGAGTTATATTTGAGTCAACATGAAGTCCTATTATGGCCGAAACTCTATAGGTAACTATTTAACTAACTATATACTTAAGTCTAAAGTATCTGTTAGCCCAATACAGTATATAAACTCAGTATATTCAAGCACGGAAGTTAATCATAACTTGTGTAAAACAAGCACTATACTATACCTCCGTGAGCGGGGCTATTCAAACTTTGGCCGTATTTATTGAGTGTATTTATCGAAGATGTATGCAAATAATCAACAAAGTTTCCATGTATGGTTAAGGCCGCTGTGCGCGACTTTCCACTCTGTAAGAACGAGGTTGTGCGCAAAACTTTTTTAAACATGAAAAGTTGGTTGTATATTTTGCTACAATAAAGTGGTGTAAATAAATATAATAAATGGTCTAAGCCTTTATAAGGCTTACCTACACGATTTAGAAGAGGCAGGGTTGTCTTTGTTCAAGTAAAATAGAACGCGAGTCAGGTGTGGGCTGTATTCCTGTCTGTGAATATTCATTAAATAATAGGCGGCCACCTCAATGTTATGGTAGCGGCAATCTAGGTTTGTGAGAGGAAACATTACTTTATGGGCGATACACATTTTATAGGCTATAACCATCATGGAGGCCGTTCATATAAAAGAGAACGCGCGCCGAATCACAACAATCTATAAATTCTGTAAAGTCTGCCCCATCTGCCGGAGTTATTTTTGACTGTATACTGCCATTTTGAATTATTTATTTCGAAAGGACTTCAAGTCATGGTAGAAACACTATCGCAACCAAAAAAAACCTACCAGGAACCAAGCTTCTTACATACTCAAAACAATACTTGGAACAAGACCAGAAGTTCTAGAGCGATGGTTCACGAACGTTTCAAAACTAAGATAAAGTTAAGTTTAGAAACCAGTTCGATGGCACACAAGTTAACTTGGGAATACTAAGCTTTTGAAATTCAATTTCTGAAAAAGAAGCTTCAAGCTCAAAACCGAAACGAGTTCCAACAAACCGTTCACCACAAACAAACGAATACGCAAAACAAGAAGTAGTAAACTCCATTCCGTTTGGCATCAGGCGCAGGGCGAAACGAAACGTTTGAAAAAGCAAGCTGCAGTTGCAACAGATAGACTTCTTAGCTGGGAGATCAATTGTCGGGGCGCACCGTTCCGGCAGAGCGGCGCTGCACGGCCACGCTCCGGCAGAGTCGGCAATATCGTCGCCGACACATTGTTCATAGATTAAGTAGGGTGATAAGGAACGCACTTCTAAGAGATAAGCTTATGCATTATTGGTAGATGAATAAAAAATGTGGTGTTTTAGCAAGGCTCATTAGGAACTGGATGAGAAGAGGCCTGGCAAGGTAGAAGGTCTGGCAGAGAAATCATGTTCTAGTATATGACAAAGACGACGAGGAAACACTTAGGTAAAGTTGTGTAGTATACACAGAAACACCACCACCTCAAGAAACCCAGATTTATTCAGCAACCTCGACATATTTATGCCGAGTGTCGAGTCAATTATGACAAAGTGTGGATGTGCTGAAATGACAAATGACATTTTAAAAGCCCCAGTACATATATTCGAGCAACACGGAACACGATAGATATGTAAACAGTGTCGCATCTACATGATATTCTAGTCTCGAAGTGGGCAAATGCTAGAACCGATTTATTGTACCTGAGCATATTGGATTCCATCGCAGCTGGAATATGAAATGATTCGACGCAACTGCAAGCGAGCCCTACATACCAGGCACGCCTGGATTATCATTATTTATCCTCCCACCAGCTAGCACAAGTTTCAGATTGTCTGATTTGATTCGGAGTTGGTATTTCCTAGGAGACATTAAGTTTGGTAGTTAGACCTAACATGAATGTGAAAGTGAGTTTATTTCAGTTTATCCGTCTGACTTTGATCGACCTGTGTAGTTTCTATGAGCGTCTGCTTATATTATTATTGAAGGCATGAATAGGTAACCTAATAGAATGTAATGTATTAAAATGTAAATTGGCGCACCGCGTGTGTTTGAATGTCGATTCAATCGTTTGGATAAACCAATTTATTTTTCTTAGCGGCATAATATATTACAATCTCACAAAATACTTGCATAAAATACTATAAACTTTATCGAGTTTCAGTTAAGTTTTTCACATAGCTACGTTTAAATAAATTATTCAGTTTGTTCAAATGTGAAGTTTGTGGAACTAGTTTGTTTTGCTTAACGTCCATACATCTCGTGAGTACAGTATCCGTGTCGTATAAAATATGAAGGTCTTGCGAAATCTCATCACAGCCAAGTGTTCATCTCGCGTTGTTTAGTCAGGAAAACGATTTCTGGAACGACATGTTGTTACTCGCCTCGTCTACGGTTTAAAATGACAAATATATATGTTGTTTGACATTTCGAGCGTGAAATATTGGAATTACTTGCTTTGAGGAGACGTGTAATTGGATTTTTTTAATAATGACTTATTTTCATACAGAGTTCACTACGAAAATTGGTTCACCTCTGCAGTTACTCCGCGATTGTTCTGCATCTGACATTTAATTACCTACGCTGTGTCTATGTTTATGTATGACCTGTTCTAAAGCAAAACGAAGACAAACATTATTTATGCCTTCACAAGTATCTTACACTATTTCACAACCCTTTTAGCCGAACTTTCAAAGAACATTTCCTTAAAGGAAATACCCTCCAAACTACTTGTTTATATTCTGTAGCAGGACAGGCGAACGTCGTCAATAACGCGTGGCACTTAGGTCTCCATTCACGCCGGCCTGGTGGCATGTTAATGTGACGGGCGGAGCCGGGCTGCATCGTAAAGTTCTGCAGGCTTCGGGAACTGCTGGCGAGCTGCCAAGTGGGGCTGACACGTGTTGTTGAGGAGTTGGAGTATTTTACTGCTGGAGAGGGTGAACATAACAATTAAGTTGTTAGTATTGCTGTTCTATTTGGTAACGGCTAGTTTATTTCGTAGGCCAAGTTATGCACATGTTTATCTGCAAAAGATATAGAAATTAAGGAGGAAATAATTTTGATCCTCTGAACTCCACTACAATTAAACAGAAACATATCCTAATCCTAATCCTAATCCTACTACTATTATAAAGGCGAAAGTTTGTAAGTATGGATGTATGGATGTATGGATGTTTGTTACTCTTTCACGTAAAAACTACTGAATGGATTTGAATGAAACTAATAAAAAGCTTATACATCAGAATAACATATAGGCTACTTTTTATCCGGGTATGGAAAGTACTTCCCTCAGAAAGCGGGTGAAACCGCTGGCGGAAGCTAGTACTATTATAAAGGCGAAAGTTTGTAAGTATGGATGTATGGATGTATAGATGTATGGATGTTTGTTACTCTTTCACGTAAAAACTACTGAATGGATTTGAATGAAACTTTACCACAATATAGCTTATACATCAGAATAACATATAGGCTACTTTTTATCCGGGTATGGAAAGTACTTCCCTCAGAAAGCGGGTGAAACCGCTGGCGGAAGCTAGTCCTACATAATAAAATACGAGCTAAGATACCGATTTAAATCGAGATTCTATTAATGTAAAATGTTGAAAGATGAGCCCTACCTACCTGAGCCCAGAAGATCCCGGATCTTGGCCACGTGTGACTATCGTTAAGATAATAGCCACGGCTGACGGTACAAGGGAATGGCGTAAACAGAGCCTATAGAGAGATGAGAGACAATTTATCAGTGCATCGATTTACTTGATTTATTTATTAATCGTCCAATCGAGTGGGAGGACACCGGGGTGAGTGTCCACCCTTTGTTTGTCAGTTTTGTGAGACAATAAATTAGGCTATTGTTTATGTTGCCACACAGATATAATAGACATTGATATTCAAAAATATTCAAATGATGTTATTCGAAATTGCTTGGTTTTATTAGCTACATACTATTAGATTTAATCCTTATGAGTTTCATAAAGATGATGAAATGGCTAATAGGTAGTCTGGCCGGTGAACATGTTTTTATGTACATATGTATATTAAGTACTTATAAAATATTTTTCTATCAACCTGTTGTGCATAACTTGCAAAGCATACATTGCGCGTTCTCCTCAAGTTGACTTCCTCTCGTGGCAACAGTGCAGTCAATGCAATATGCATACGTGTCGTGTTTACACGGTGTTAACCGATGTAGTGTAAGCTGTGCGCTGGCCGCCCGCCAAGCTGCCTGGTGACCTAATGCTGCAAGTTCGGCTAGTTGCCACGTAGAACTATGTTATTCTGGGCAGCTCGGGCTAATGAATCGGAACCGTTAATTTACATACATATAAGCGAATTCTCTTCGAAATGGTAGATTTACTGGGACTAGGATAGACTGGGTGTAGAATTAAATGTGAACATAATATATGACGGTCAAAGTGTTTCATAAAGTCTTACTAATGTGACAAATCTGAAGAGTTTGTTGGACATAGTAGTAGAGTGGACTAGTTCGTTGTAGCCCATTTATCGAGGTAGGCTATAGGCTACTTTTTTCCCCTTGATAAGCCCTTGGTTCACGGAATAATTACAGTAAGTAATAATTTCTTAACAGCACATTATAAACAGGCTTCACAAACATGAACGTTTAAGCGATTTGTTTGCTGAATAAAACATAAGTATGCAGCCGCATAGCTGTAATGCAGTCGAGAGCAACAGAGCGCCGAAACTTAGCATACTCGCTTCTGATATTATGTTGTAGGAACAATACGGGAGATCAACTTATCAGCAAATCTTTAAAAGCTCGTGAAACTAATTTTGCGATATTTTGTTGAAAAAAACTATTGTTTCTACCACCCATAATAAATTTAATAATTAGTTATGTAGACTGAAATCCGACCCCATCATAGTTTGGGAAAAGATGAGGCAGATGGAATTTCCTACCCTCAATCTCTAAGACCTGTGGGCACATAATCCAATTAAATATGATTAACATAATTCCCGTACCATACCTTTGATTAAGCTAAATATCTCCAAACTAAGTGGGAGTTAGCTGAGGAAACACTCCATTCAATTAAGTTGCATACTTGCATAACAAGCTGCACTCTGACGGAATAAGCATCCTCCTGCATGCACATTATCTTAATTAGTTTGTATCTAATTAACAGGCTGCCAGTATACGCAAGCTGTCGTATTCGGAGGGTAGTCAGTAGTGCAGGCACGTAGCTCCTCTATTAGCTGGCTTGAGGGTATCCGCGGGATAGGAAGCGTCGGTTAAGTGAAGTGTTAGTACGGGAGGCATTTTGTGTACGTGGCTGATTACAATGTTGTAGATAAAATAGAATATGAGTGTTTGCTGTTATGGGGGGAGGTAAAGACGCCAGCACATTAAGCTACTAAATCTGTCAATTTTCTTAATATGATTTTCAAATGTATAAACCTTCTAACTGAAAAGTTGACGTATTGCTGAAGTACGATATTTTATACCAACTCTTTATGTCGAAAATAATTATTACATTTATTTTTGTGAAGCGTTGTGTTCATGATTTATATCATCATCATCATCAGCCTTTTAATCGCCCCACTGCTGGGCATGGGCCTCCTCTCTCAACACACAGGCCACACTTGCTCAATGTGGATTGGTCAAATGATTTATATATATGAAGTAAAATAATATAATTATAACCGTGTAATTCAGCAGGAAAATATATATATTTTTAATGTGTTTCCGTATCTCGGCCATTTCATGGCGACAGAGAAGTAATTAAATTTTAATTTCAATTTCAACAGAGACTTTTAAATGAAAATAAATTAACTCGCGTTGTTTTTTGTTAATTATCTGACCTTATATTTTAAATGTTTTTTATTGTTTTATACTTATTTATTTTTCAGAAGATTTTTTTCACGGTTGAGAATAAAAATACTGAAAGAACGTATTATTAGGTTATGGGAACTTTATAAGATAGAATATCCACTACCAAGAACTGAAATTATGTACCGTTATAATAAAATCGAGATAATTAGAAAAGTTGTAAATACCACCGCCCGCTTTTACCCCATTGATCAGATATATAGATATCGTACTTTCTCTCTCACTTAATAATAGCAATTTCTTTGTCGATACTTATGTAAATTGTTAGCAAGAACAAGCGATTAAGATGTACGTAAATATTTGCGGCTACAGCGTCAGCGGCAGCGAGGGGCTGCGGTCGGTCGCAATGTTCGTCAATAGCAAGAAAACCGAAGAAATAATAAAAAAAATACATCTTTATAATTTGAATTTTTTTTTCTTCAGCCTGTGTTGTCCCACTGCTGGGCAAAGACCTCCCACTTTGTTTCCACACCTCCTGATCTTGATCCAATATCGTCGCTAGTGGATACTCCAAGACGATATATCGAGACGAATAATTTTACAGTACAACAAAAAAATGTCTGTTTGCTATTCAATTTAACTGGTATTTATGACTATTTTGCCTTCTGTATAGCTCTCCGCTTATAACTTCGTGATCCGCAGCTGAGACAGGGATAAAGGAATGGTAATTTTGGCAGTTGACAATTTATCGCGTTGTTGTTACTTGTCAATAGTGGCTGAGGGAACACTTTATGGGATATTTGTGATATTATTTTTATGTTTTCATAGATGTTATTGAGGATTGGAATCCATTACTAATAGTAAAAGTGCTCCTGATGACAAAAAACTGCTTGTAATGTGGAAAATTTAAAATGAGCAATTTATTTTCATTGTTATTTCATTTCACTCTTAGCTTAAGTGAGCTTGAAATTAATTTTATTTCAATTTTCAAATGGTCCTTTATTGTAAGTGGCTGTTCTAATATTAATTTTATCTACATTTTTAGAAATAACTCTATTTTTTTTTTCATATAATTAATGTAATCTTAGATATCTCATTTTATGAACTATATATTTTTGTTCCAAATTCAGTATAGAGACATGTTTTTACGCAATGATGAGTTCAGAATAAGATTGACTTTCTAGTTCCCTGCTCTGAGCTGGCGTGTGAACAAACTCGTAACATTGATAAAAGTGCGTACTAGTCATGTGAATTTACGATGTTAGTATAAATAGAAAGAAACATTTTATTAGAAGTAGCGAATAGTAAATACCTTGAGAGGTCATAAAATTATGAAGTCATCGTGAAGTATTCATAGCGCACATAAGTTAAATGTTATTTATTTCTTATTATTTTGATTTGTCCAAAAGTCATACAAACTGGCCTACCAAGAGGTATACCTAATTTCATCGGCATCAATTTTGTCAAATTAACCTAGTAGACTTTTAGTCCTGACCAAAACAATAAACTTAAGGCTACAAATAAATCTTATAAAGTATCGCACATTACTTAAAACATATGTAGGTTATTTATAACATGTACAACTGTTTTACCTATACTCTATATTTATATCTTACAGTACCACTATTCCCTAGTTTTGAGTACATCGATATCGACAACGTGGCAGTGGTCGCGGCACTAGCCGTCACGACCGTGTCACTAGTCTGTATCGTTATCGTATCGACAGGCTAGTTTCACGCGCCGCTGCTGCCTCTAAGGAGCTTCATAGCGATGTGAGTGTGTGCTGTTGGAACACCGAATTGAAATTGAATAAACGTAAAAGTTCGTAAATGAAAGTTTCTTGTGTAGACGCCAGCACATCAAGCTACCTAGCTACCTACTAAAGTGTCAAAATTTCCCAATCAACTTTGAACCGTATGCTTCAGCGATAAAATTGGAAATCTATTAAAAATAATTGACGACAGATTGTAGTAGTAGTTTGATGTGCTGGCGTCTGTACATAGCGGACTACAGTGTAGGTTATTTCATCTATGGTCGGTTTCTGAGGGAAGATAAATAAATAACCCGCTGTAGTTGCTCAGAAATTTACCACTAGTCAGTATGTGATGTATTAAATTGTAAATAACATAACAGGAACGTTCTATCGTTTTGAAGGATGATGCCTGTTCACAATATGAAGGTTGGTTATATTGTGATGCAACCTATGGGAAATAAGGACCTTTAAACTGCATTACTATATATGTATTTTGTATTATAGAAAATGTCAGTGAATATAAATTCTAACTTAAAGAAATATAACTGAAAAAGAGACACATGACTGTCGAGCTGTTGTTGAATTGCAGACACTCGATAAGATTTAGAGCCTATAAACACCGCAATCTAAACACTTGAGTATTTTACTATCAAAACTATACATTCCAGTGCTCGCTACTATCTGCGCAGTTACACATCTGAAATACATAAACTTCACAACTTCTTATAAACGAAACATTTTCACAATGACATCACAAAATATTTAGTGCTACGTTTGGAAACGTAAATAAACAGCAAATATACTGGTAATGTTGGTTTGTTAATGTGACCAGGTTGTGTGCCGCATGAGACCCACTGTGCAGTTAGCAGTCAATATTCCGTCACTATTCCATCTATCGTAATGGTCACTACACTATTGGAGAAAATACAGTTGAGGTATTTACTGAATGTATTGCTGATAAGCTTGACGAATAAAAAAAAGTAATAAGTCTGCCTTCTAGTTCAGTCTAACATATTAGAACGGTATTTTTTCGTTTCTCATACAAACTAATAACGACGAACAACACTTTGAAATGTTGTGTTACATGACTTTTGGGCACTAATTTTATTTAGGTACACGCGACTCTTTTGAAAATTTTGTTTTGTTAAAACCAAATCTTCATTCTATTTAGCAAATCTAAAAGGCTCTGTCATCTTAGATGATGACTGTGATTGAAGTTAAGGTTTTATATTATTCTTCAATCGAGAGCAAATGATCTTAAGCCATCCCTGAAAGGAAGGCTTTGTGAGTGAGCTTATCGACAGTTGTGCGACTCCGAAGGCACTAGTTAGCAGAATATAAAATCCAGTTATCAATTCCCGAAGCAGTTATTACGGGGGCAATAGAAAGTATATTGCTGGCTGGTAAAAACACCATATTTTTATGGTGATAAAATTTACGGCGGAATAAAAAGGGTTTAGAGTTTAATGTTGGAACGCTCCGTTTCATGACTCGAAGGTATTTATTTTTAAATTATGTTCCACACGTTTTACGACTCGTTTGTTTTATTGATTTCCTTGAAATTGAAGGCATCAGTTCTCTTATTAGCCGGGGAGATGGTACGCCTCACGTGTGCGTCCTCCCAGACATAACTATACAAACATTTTATTCTACCAGTGTAATACAATGTATTCTTAATTTACTTACACAAGCATAAAAATATTCTTTTTGCATAACGAGAATCCAATATCAATATTATTGCGATTACTTGACGACACAAAGCGATATTGTACCACCGTCTCAGGACTAACAAATAAAACCGCCGAAAAAATTCGACGTTGACGTTGATCGAACGCGACCAAACAAAACATCGCTCGAATTAGGTTTAGGCGAAAACAAAAAACAATATATTTCAGTCAAGAGCACTAACCGCACTTACGACCGTACTAAGTTAGAGCTCGCGTGACGACTTATGTCTCCCACGACGCTAGCTTTTCACGCCTGATGACATTTCCAATCACTTACGAAATTCCCCAAAGTTTTAGCCAAAATACGTGGAACTTGAGCGTTGTTGAAGGTGTAAAGCCGCGTAGAGCCGCGGCTGTAAAGCGAACTGTAAACGTCAGGCGGTGGGCATCTAGTGATTCGGTGTTCATTGCCGGGCGTGGCTGTAGGGTAAGCCGTCCATGTCTGTGATGTATAATGTGTAGTGTGTTATGATCTTTCATATCAGCTGTGCGCTCTGTTATAAACGGACTTTGTATTATGTCAAATGCTGACTATATTAAAAACCCCGCCGCTTCCATAATTACGCCAACATTATAAAAGGGCATTTCCATGTGCTTTTAGTCAGTTACATAGAGTTACACAGTCAATTCCGTCGGCGACTCAATTAGAGTCCAGAGTGTGTATGTGTCCAGAGTAATTGTGTCTAATAAAAGATTTATTTCTTAGCAGTAAAAAAGTGTTTTTTTTTAAAAAAAAAAGGACCCACGGAACGCCATCCTATCTCCTCGCTGCGTATCTATATGTTGATATGTAGAAGTTAAAAATTTGGGTGGCTCGCCATCCGATCGTCTAACGCAAATAGGTCCGTGTTGGTGCGTTCTGTTCCTCGTGCTTCTCAAAGAGCAGTCATCAACATGAGCTTGTCAGCAACATAAGGGGGAAGCCTGGATCAGAGCCGGACGCGAAATACAAATAAATATACCTGAATTTAGTCAATGTCGCTTTGCTATCGTTAAGCTATTTTTCTATAGCTTTTCACTAAAGTAGAATGTTAGTTATCTATGATGTTATTTATAATAATCATAAAATTCAGAAATAACTTTCAAGTACTTCAGATTTTATGATATAAAAAGCTCTTCTCTAGTCAGAAGCTTATATTTATAAATTAATTAATTAACCTACAAAATTACCTAGATTTTATAAAGGTTCTATATTTATTCGGACCTTTTTATGTAGCCAATGAACCAATGAAAGCTAATAGGCTTACGTGAGCCACTCGGCGCTCACTGGTCGAACGCCTCTGATGGAAGCTTATTTGGGAACATATAACTAATATCAAATATCTGTTATTAACAAAAAAGTGATTTAGGATACTAGGGAACTAATAAAATTGAATGAAAATACGTCAAGATGTCTCCAAAGAAATATTTACTCATCTTCAGAAATGACGGATATAAAATGATTATATTTGATTTCCAAAAGAAAACAAAGAAAAATCATGTACGAATGTAGGTTATCAATTGACGTAAAAACATCTGTCGCAGCAATCTGTTCACGTCACAGTGACGTCACGGCAATGAACCGATCAATCAATTTCTTACTCAATCTAGTCATATTGGTGTGTGAAGGAATCCGCACGCATCTGCGACCCGAGCGCCAGACGCGTTATCTTGCAGCTCAAATAACTAACAGAGATAATGATAATAATCTTATGGGGTCTGTGCTACGATAAAACAAACAACAGTACTCTTATTTACAATAAGGATAATTATGCTGAACGCAAAGGTTTAATGGAGGGAGGATTTTGTTTATTTATTCTGTTTGTCTAGTGAAGTATATTGTATGGTATGCGCGTCTGGTACGATCATTAAGTGCGGGAAAAGCAAAGATTTTTTTTTATTCCCTTCATAGAAATAAAGAAAAGCTACTGACAAATATGTATGAAAAACGTTATGAAAAGCTATTTGATTTTTCCTGTAGAAGCTAGTTTCCTGCTAGCTATTTTTATGAGTAAATGAGTGTCAAGTCAAATTATGATAGTAGAAATTTAAATTCTAATAACTTGCCGCATTTAACTGTGAACAATTGTAATTAAATTAACGAGTATGTATTATAAGATTTGGGGGACATTTTATGATGTGTGTGACGATGTAGATAACTATAAATTTCAGTGTTAGTTGTGGCTCATTTAATGACTATTTTATCAGCAGTAGGAAATTATTATAACTGAACTGTGAAAATAATAATATTTTTATTTGAATATTCTTTGGCTTATTGAAATAGTGTGGCGACCAACTCCAGTTAGTATTGTTTATTATTTTTCTGCATAAAAATAATAAAATAAAAGTTTAACATTAATATATGTATAAGTGCACACATATGTATGTTACATAGTGTCTAGCTAATATCAGCGTCATATTACACTGTTTATCTATTTAACCCTCTAATAAACATAACATTACGTAAATCCCGCAATATCAGTGCGCTGCCTGTATTAACCTGTATGACGCCAGTTTGCCACGCGCTCGCTGCAGGGTTAAATGGGTGCATATGTGCAATAAGCAGCTAAACGAAGTACACGGTGCATGTTGTGATATTACTGGAGTATACAGGTGAGCACACGGGACCTGTAATACTACCGACCCGTACATACAGTTCTAAGAGAATAGAAACAGTCACAAATAAAACACGATTATGGTGTCGTGTAGCCCTTTCCCAACTAAGTATGATGGGGTCGGATAGCCAGAGTCATGTACCTATAAATCCGAAAAAAATAATACTTTTAATAAGAAAGAGTGTGCGAACACAAACTTGCAGTTATGGAAACGAAAAGCGAAATGGTCATTTTAACATTAGCTGTTAGATCATTAACAAATTTCGCGACAGACAGCTATGTAATGTCGTCCAGACCTATTGTCGGACATGGCGGCAGATCTAAGGAGATCAGCAAGCTGCACAGGACAGAAGAAGCATTTGCACAGACATAGATTAACTCTCTATTCCTTCGCTGAAAACCAGCGCTGGGACTCTGTCTCACATGGGGTCGTAGCATTATGCTGACCAAACGCCGCGTTACGTATTTATTATGAATATTTTGCTCTCTATGTCTCATTGTTTGTTTTAATTGTTAGTTGTGTATAGGCATCTTAACTCACGCATTTAAACGTATTTTCTTACTTTCAGTTATTAAGACTAAACATACAATACTTAGTGCGGTCCCGCTCAAATTCTTCATCCCTGTATTCCCACTAACGGCATGAGCTAAGACGTCGTGACTATTACCCCAGTTGTCGATGCGTCGACACGGGTGTATTAGCCGACGCCGACACACCGGCGTGTGCAGGGTTGAGTCGTGTCGGTAATCTGCACTGTGCACAAATTGACTGCTGAATGGGTTATTAATGCTGTTTGTATAACACTGTGCGGTATGTGGCACCACTTTGGGTTATATAGCCAATGTAGACGTTGTGGAAATGGTTTACGAATATAATACATAACCAGTGGTTGGTGGCTTACATAACTTAAGCTGGTGGAAATGCTTCAATAGATATTATTTATTATTTGCTATGTATTATTGTAATTTTTCTTAAAGTACTAAATTCTTATTTGTAATTTGATGTTTAATTATACACATGAATTTGATTGTTACAAAATTGGTAACACATTCCTGTATATGAGTATATTAGCTGCTGGTGTAATAGGTACTTAAAAAGAAAAAAAATATTTGTACAGCTGATCTGACTTGCTTAGAAAAGGAGTAACAGTTTCCGAGATTTACTGTTTGAAGTTCACTCCATCTACTCTAGCAGTGTTTTGTTTTTTTTTGAGTTTATGCTGTAAATGATAACGTTTTTAGAAGCTTAAATAATACCTGTTTTATGTTATATGATAACATTTTTTCGAAAACGGTAGAGTAATTGCAAAACAGTTATCTCGGTACCCGTACCAAACATAATTTTTAGGATATCCAAATTAATTGTAGGTAATCATCATCATCATATCGTCCAAGCCGTATCCGGCGACGGCGACTCCTAAATGTCTAACCCGGGTCGTTGTTATGATAGGCTCTAATGTGGCTAGCAAAACCGAACTTCGATCTAAAGGTCCGGCTACATGGCACACAAAATAACTGACCATCAGAATTAACTGTGTAGTTGTAGGAGGGCTTTGGTCGGGTCTTCCGTATTTGGCGTTTGGCGTCTAGATCTTGTAAACGCATGTTCTCGTACAAATCCACATTTTTGTGAACAATATGACGCCATTCCGGTCTAACGCGAGCGCGGTCCTCCCAACTATCTGGTGGAATGTCACAAGCCACAAGATTGCGTTTAAGCACGTCTTTGTAACGCAGATATTGCCCACCCTTTTTTCGTTTCCCGCTAGAAAGCTCGGAATAGAAAACGGCTTTTGGCATCCTGCTGTCATCCATTCGCAAGACGTGCCCACACCATCTCAGCTGGTGTTTCATGATGAGCGCCTCTATCCCGGACAAACCAGCACGACGTAATACTTCCGTGTTTGGAACACGGTCTTGCCACTTGACGCGTAGAATAGATCTAAGACATCTGAGATGGAAGGTGTCTAATCGCTTGATATCTGCCTTATAGCAGCACCAAGTCTCCGCGGCATACAGTAAAGTGGGCAAGACGATAGCTTTGTAGACTAAAATCTTAGTTTGCAGCTTAAGATCGTGTGAGTTCCAAACACGTGCCTTAAGTTTCCCAAAGGCTGCCGCCGCACCTGCTATCCGAGCTGGTAATTCCGATGCCAAGGTGTTATCATCTCGAATACGAGTACCCAAGTACTTAAAATTCGAAACTTCCTCCAGCGCAGTGCCTTCCAAAGTGACATTGGAAGGATCAGCATGGCTTCCTCTGGGTGGTTGTTTCAAGATTTGAGTCTTGCTGGTGCTTATAACCAGGCCAAATCTGCGGCATGAATTACTTAGAGAGGTCACAAAATTGTAGGTAATCAGATAAGCTATAACGTTACGTTCTGACCATTATTTATTTTCTGATGGCCCGTATGTGTACATAATGTATTTTCGGGGTTATAAGCGTTTAGATCAAATATAACGCAGAATACCGTTATTTAAAATAATATTTCACAGAGTTATTAGATTTCTTGCCAACAGTTTTTCATATTCATCTCATTTCATATTTCTTGTGACTTATATATGCCTTCATTTCAATGCACTTGTTCAGACGATGAATTTTATTAAACGGCTTATAAGAAATATGACTGTTTTATTGATCGATATTATTTGTCATTAAAATTAAAATAGTGCATCAAAAATTCATCCGCATCGCTGTCAGATTTATTATTATTATTATATATTATTTATTTTAATTTGTCTCTTTTTTATTTTCTTTGTATATAGTTTTATTCCTAATTAAATAGTAATTATTATGTTTCACAAAAATTAAGACTGATTTTATAGTTTAACCTGATGAAATAAACGTTATTTGTCATTCGTTTCTTATATGTAGACTTAAACAGAAAAAGTGTACTTTAAATATTGAAAATATTTTCTCGGCAATATCGGAAAATTCTATTTAACTACCTTTTTCAACAATGACATTTTGACAGAAAGTCTGATGCATATCAAAGCGTTCCTTTTCCTACCAACTGTCTGCTCCAGAACGTTCGAAGTTTCCATTGTAAAGAGATGGACATTGCCAATGCAAATCAGCTGATTGACTACCTCTTTTAATTTACGATTGCTTCTGTTTCCACTTTATGTACCTTTAACTTAATTATGAAACAAAGTGTCCACGAATAGTGAACAGATATCACGTACTGGGGGGACACTCAGCCTTAATTTCCAAACAATCAAGCCTGAAACACATGAACAAATTAAGTACGACACGATTTACTTAAGGGACAGAAAAAAAACATCTGAACATCAGTCGCATTGTAATAGAGTTTATGCTATGTCACACGATGATGATTTTGAAAATCACAGTATACCCTATTGTTTTCTGTACTAGCTTTATTCACATGTTATAAGGTAGCCTATGTCTTTTCTCGGAATTTAATAGCCATGTACCAAATTTAATTTAAATCAGTTCAGTAGTTGTCGTATAAAATCACAACAATCAGACAAACAGGCAGACAGACAGAGTTACTTTAAAGAATATGATTAAAACATATTTTAAAATTCCAGACAATTTCATACTTTATTCAGGTACGAATATTTTATGAATTATCAATAGAACGAAATACATACATATGTCTTCACCAGGCATACGACTCGAGTTATTAATTTAACTATAGGTGTGCAGATTGCTTCTCAGAAATGCTATGCAAGTCAGATTAATTAATACGATCTGCACGCCAGCACGGCACTGCTGACAATATTCACTTAATTATAATTAAGACTATGATCCAAACAGGAACACGCGCCGTATGCTTCGACTTGCTAATATTTGAACGTCAAATAACGTCATAGATGGACTATATTGTTTTTTTTAGCTCAGATTGGATTGCATGCCGTGATATAGCAAACAATAAAGAAGATATGTATTTTTCTCGCGTTTTTATAATTATCTCATCATAAATAAACGCAAAATTCCAAATCAATTTAGTCCACGGGAGCACGATATTCAAAATTTCAGCTGCAGCGCCACAAATAGCGTGACTGGAGACGTTCAGGCGCCTATTGCCAGCGGCCATTACAAAGGAAATGAGCTACTAATAAACACATTAACTTTATTACATCAGATATAGTCCGAGTCGGTTATTTTGCTAAAAGCTACACAGATATCCTCGTCCTCAGCTATAAGTTTTCCACTGTGACCGTATTAGGAACCATTTTTGAGCTCATAATATTGAATTGCTTTCACCTCTATTGCTTTACAACTAAGGTCGAAAGTGCCGCACCAGCAAATGATATGAAATCTTTATTAGATTTCGCTCGTTCCCTGTTGTTTTCAAGTGTTATTGCAAATCCTGTTCCATTGCCGTGTATTTCAATTTCAAAACCTTTATCTCAAAAACAAATAAAGAAAATAAAATAAAAATGCACTTGACATTTATTTGAAGTTAAATGTGTGCTCTGCGATGCTACCTGCATTGCTTTTAGTTGTGCAATATTTATCTGAATACAGCACCGAGTATGAGCGTTTCTCGTTTCTAAAACGTTAATTCTAAGCGTAAATATTTTATTCCTTTCACATGTGAACTTAACAGTAAATATCATATGAAGATAAATAATGTTCAAACGCAGCATAAATTCTTTATTAACATTTCATCATTTCAAGTTACTATGCAAATACAGTGTTATAAAACTTAGCAAAGGTGAGTAATTAAAATTAAATACAAACTTTCCGAACACTTGCATTGTTTTATAAAATGCTGTTTTATAATCGTCTGAAGCGCGACAAGCCCCGCAGACAAAGAGATGTCACTTCTACAAAGTCGGGTAATTAATTTTCAATGTACGAGTATTTTTGGGTCCCGGAGAAAACTCGTTTACTTTAATTATCATCTCTAATTTTGGATTTCTATTTGCATAAATTAAAATATATGAGGACAAGATACACTTTTCTTAATTGAAAATATTCTTTAATTGAATTATTAAACAAAATAAAAATAAATAATGCAGTCGCTATCTGATCATAGAACTACAATTTTAATGCAAAGAATTCATAGCGACAAATATCGAAGTGAACATTACTCGCAGCAGAATTATTTAGTGTGACTAGTTGAAGAAAAAATTGTACCTACAGTCTATCCTTCAATTTAGTATACCTTTATTTGGTACGCAATCAACGGAAATTTCAGGCAGATACTAGTTCCGCCGCCGGGCGCGGTCGGCGGCCTGCGAAATGACTGGCACGGCGAGATCGGCGCGGGCTAAACGAGCTCGGATCTCGTTTTACACAACAATGACTGCGGTTATTGTAATATCTATCATTTATAGAATATATCTAGTCGTTTGGAAATTGAAAAGATAGTTACATGTTTAACATAGGTATAGTAGAAATATTTATCATTTATAACATAACTTTAAAGTGATGTTACAAATTAAAAGAAACCATTAGATACAATGTACAAATGCCTGCCCATCAAGCTACCCGAAACTATACAATTTTACCAATTAACTTTGAGCCATAAATGCTTCGGCGAAAAAGTTGAAAATATATCGAGGAAATTTGACAGGTTGTAGTAGCTTGATGTGCTGGCGTCTGTACATTAATAAATTGTTCTAAAATAATGAACAAATGTTGGAGTAAAGTACACTACAAGACTAACGACATTACCTAGTCA
Source organism: Heliothis peltigera (assembly GCA_958496145.1). Lineage (NCBI taxonomy): Eukaryota > Metazoa > Arthropoda > Insecta > Lepidoptera > Noctuidae > Heliothis > Heliothis peltigera. The sequence continues at coordinate 296,701 of OY292326.1, read as the reverse complement.
TGATTTCAGAAATAGCCCACACAATTGATTGTATAATGTATTCCTTGATTATGATTATAAACTGATTTCATCAGTAATGACGCTACTTAAAACCTCATAGACTAAGTTAAGCAAGAAACTTTCTGACAGACTAAAAGCTTCGAGAACGGAGATCTATTTGACAAAGAGATTTCATAAGGCTTCGTAATACTGTAAACTGCGCGGTTCGCGGAAATGGGTATTGTGAACAAGGCTTTGTTGTGTGTACTTGATATTTCACAAGTTCCTAGAAAAGTTTGGTTTTTTCTTCAGAAATTTTCATGTACAACACAACGCTTGAAGTTTTCATTTCCCGTGGAGATTTTGTGATAAAAAATAAATAAATATGTATATACCTGTATAGAAAGCAAAGGCATACACTTAGTCAAGAAATCATATCGCCTTTTTATAATTTCGTGTTCAGAAATTACATAACACGACTCCTTTATATTCTGATGACGTATAAAATTACGTAAGAAGTTGGTAAATATCGCACGAGTAGTGTTTAATTACTTAAATAACTAATTTATTTGTTTATGCTCGAGGTATTTCCAAAGGTATGGGAAACGTGCAAATGAGTTTAGGTTGACGAGCCCTTGAACATATTTACGTTTAATAGGTTATGGAAACATACAGTAATGACTGATTGAGATTAGTTATAATAACAGTTTTGTGGATGTAAAGTTTTTATGTAGACTCAGATTACCCGAGAACCCTTTTTTCTTTGAAAATCATCAAACGATCCTTACCGCTGAGGGTGCAGCTGGAGGGAGTGTCAGACTCATATTGACTAAAAACCCACTATTTCTTCTGCAGGTCCTTATGTGCCAAGGCCACGGTAACTCTTGCGAACAAACCGCAGCCCAGAGGTAAAGAAGAGAGTACCAGGACGTCAAACTTATACATACAATAAGGGTTTATTATTCCTCTGCTTTTTGACACGGATTAGTAACTATTATTATCGCGAGTCCACTCTATAGAGTATTGCACGATATTTTACTAACTAAACTTTATCATGAACTAGGCAAAGGCAGAGCGACGAGGTTTCAAAGAGTCACTTTAGTGAAAATTTCATCAGTTCCCGAGAAAGCGTGAGCACGTAAAAAGCCAACAATAGTAACAGCGGTCAGCACCACGCGGCCGCCTGTCACACCGATATGTAATATAAGACTGCACATTTATGTTTATTTACTTATCCCTTCAATGCTTTACCTGTAGGTAACTTTAGTGTTTTTTGTACCTACTTAATTATTATTTTCTTGCTTCTATTTGTTTATTAAACGTAAATAGTAGTGGTTTGGTTTTCTTTAGTTAAAACATATCTCCTTTTGTATTATAATTACAAGAGCTATCATGCTACCTGCCATTTCTTTCAAAGAGTAAAAAAAATTAAGCTCACTGCCTCTAAACTTATTTCTAAATTATTTTTCTAAACAGGCACTTTACATGTAGGTTTATTACTAGACTTAAAAAAGTACTAACCTAACTTGGATAATTGACTTGCGACTGTACAAAAGGCGGCCATGTTGCCCAAACCGTCTCTAGGCGTCCCATTTTCGAGAACAAGACAGAATAATCTCCCCTTTATAAAAACTAATTGATATTATTATCAACGTATATTTAATTAAAGAAAACAATTAATTTAATTAGCGACGCCCGCCCAATTGTTTTGTGAACAAAGTTACGCGCCAATGTGACAGCCGGTCAAAACCCTCTGAAGTAAATAGCTTGATTGAATTTTACGACCTTATCTTGTAAACTTTAGGGTTGGTATTCCCCTGGCAGCGATATATTTTATCATTTGCTCGCCAAGACGACTCAGTTCCGGGTTCTCAAGTTTTCATATTGGACAGTTTTTGTGTACTTTGTGTTAAGCAACGGTTTAAGTTTAAAATGAAGAAGTATTTCTTCTCTTCTTCTTTGAATTTAAAACTGTTAAGAAGTTATAGTAAGCACCTTTTTAATTTAAGATTCCCATTTTATATTTTTTTCATTAAATATATATCTGCCTTTAATGTAAAATAACTAATTTATTTCGTAATAAATAAAAGAAAGACCCACGCACACAATTACAGCATAATCTTAAGTAGACAAACAAAATATGCGGCCAGATAAAAGTAGGCTCTATTTAGTAATACAATGGGTGTCCACATCAGGCCGCTGGAAGTGGCCTAGATCTTGTTAAACAAATATTCCATTAACATGGAGATGGCGGCTAAATGAGCTGGAGTGTATTTACATCGGAGTCATAATGTATGACATATCGTCTCGCAACGAGGACAACGGTAGGTTAAGCAAATCTTAGATTGTATGAGAATTGACTTAGTATTCGTGAAGTCCCGAAAATAAGGGTCACACCACTGAAATGTTTGCTTCATATCCTCGAATGTGACAACTTTAGATATTTGAATTGATATCGACTCGGTCAACAAAGAATTGTCTGCGGTATTTTCGAAGTACAGCATTATTAATAAGTCTTATTGTAGTACGTGCACTTTTAGCACAACTCTGATATCTCAAAAATAATGGGATTACTACAGGACGTCTAATCATATTTTACAGCAACAAAATGTAGCGTTTCTTATACGCTCGCTAAGCTCAGAATGTCAATAACAATAATGCTAATTTGACAGCCACCCCTATGCTCGCTATAATGTAATCATCTTTATTCAAAAGAGAGTAAAATATGAGCGTTAAGATATTCAAACTACAGTTATCAGCAAAACGATATTGCAGATCGAAGTTTTGAGCAAAAATCTTGTTAGTATTAAACGTACCAAAGTTAAGTGCATCCGCAGTATTCAGTAGTTCTGGTATCAGTTGCAGACATCGATTGCCCCCACTTTACACAGGCGGACAAATTAAACGAACACCCCTTTATTGCTAATGAAATTACATTTAATTAAAACTCGACGAATTTATCTTTATGACAGTAGGTGTGGTAAACTACGTTGGGCGATTAAGTTTTGTAGGTTTTATACCTCCTAATCCGACTGCGACCGGGTGAAGTCTTATTGTTTCATTGTGAATGCGTTTTGGATCGTGAGCTTATTTTGGGAGAAAGTAGTTTTTTTTTAAAAAGATTCTTATTAATAAAGAATGTATGCGTAAGTTCACAACCGAATTGTGTTCTATTGATATAGAATAATAGACAAAAGATAATGAAAATACTTTTTTATTGTTCATCCAAGTTACTACCAGAAAATCATAATATTTGTTATTGTTATACACAAAACTTAATCCCCTTGTTGTCTATCTAACTGGATCGTCCTGAAAGTTACGATGAAAATTAATAATATTACAGGTAACGTTTCATAAAATCTCCAATATAGGGACGTAGGTAGTAAAAACCAAACAGAATTACCTGTCTGTCTGGACCTGTCCGTCTACTCATCAAATCGGAGCGACGTCAAACGAGCATATTTACTGGGCGCCCCAAACTTTCGTCCGCGAGTGTACACAATGCAGATGGCTGCAATATTATTAGAAAGGCAGGGGCGTTAACAAAGTTCGTGCAATGAATGGCGGCGTAGCACCTGTTTATTATGTATAGTCTAGTCAGACATCGCCTAAGGCTGCCGACTTCACTTGAACTAATGATATTTTTACAGCGATGCTCATGTAAATTGCTTTAGATACTGCTTTGTTCTGAGGGGCTGAAAATTAAAGAAGCTCGTTACGTCTCCGGAGGATTAACGTCTAGTCTAGTTATTATTTACTGGCGGTTTGGTCTCCGTGAGGGCGGTAATTACGTTTGGACAAGTAACATGATTGGATTTTACAAGATGATTATTGGGATGTGGTTCAGGGATGTATTTGGAGAATGTTATCGGAACAATTGTTGTGTTAATTTAAAGTTATTGTAGTGAACATTTATAGCTGCAGAAGTATTTATTTACCCAATAAATCTTTATTAATATTTATTATAATAATAAATTTACCCAATAAAAAACCCAATAAATCTGTAAACTGAAAAAAAAATATACAAAGCTTATTTACGTGCAGATAATACCCTGAAACTGCTCCAAGCTTTTGACAAAGATCATCTATCGTGGAGAAGAAGATGCCACTGAATGCCACTTATGGTGTGTCGAGCATACAATTAGCTGATAGTATCTACGTGTCTATAATTTCCATGTTCAATTGTCATTATATTCCTGCGAGTCCACTCCCAATCTGGCAGCCAGTGAGGCATCTAATTGCGGCTCTCCTGACCACTCCGCCGGTCAATAGCCTGCAGCACCACAGGTTGCACCTAGTGGCTATTGCTGGCTATTATGACGGCTATTTACGGAAATTGGACGATACGGAGGTTCAGTGTTGTCGCTACTCGGGATAGAGGTAGGCAGTCTAACTATCAATGAAACACGAAAACCTAGTCATTGTGATGCAATTATTTACAGTAATTGAACAGGTGCAAACAAAGCAGATTATAAATAAGTATAAATGTTATATTTTTATTAATTCAAAGTGAAGTGTAATGTGTAAAACATAACCAAAAACTCATGTTCACATTGATTTTTTTTACCGTCATTCTTTGTGCAATAAAATCCCCAACTTAACAAGTCACTTAGCAGCCAGTTAATATTAACCCCGCGGCGAACCTCAAAGGCACCAGACTTGAACCTTCGTAGCTTGTTTACGAGTGCAACTTAACTACAACTTAACGGCTACTTACAGTACAAGTAATCAATGTTCAGTTAATCTAGTCTGCATTATTCTAACGAACAACACTCGTGATGTGGGCTGAGGACATATTGATAGACGGAGTTGGCTTAGACTGATTTTCTATAATGACTCTGGTTTTTGACTTGATTTATAACTGTTATAAGCACCATATTTAAAAAATAATATTTCATTTAAACGATAAATAAAATTCAAGTGTTTTTTCATTATTAAATAAAAAATATAGATTTATATTTAGAGTAAAAAAAATACACAATGATTTAAATAGAAGCATTTATAAGTTTTTGTTCTAATTAGCGATTATGATTATTCCGCTACTGCCTGCGTATGAAGGTAACCTTATATTTTACAGGTAAACGACTATAAAGTAATAAACTTAGATCTAACTTAGTAACAGAACCCTCTCAGATTCATTCCCGCACAAGCATTAGTCCGCAGGTACTTGACTGTAACGCTACGTCGTAGACACGTGCTACGCCGTAGATAGCTGTGGCTACGCGCTTATCTGTTCGAGGGGATTTGGTTAATGCAATTCTCTTTTGTTTTACCCTTTTTGTTAAGTTGAATATTTTGCTATCGGATTGTATATTTATTTGACGTTTTTCTTGTTGCGTAAAGGATTTAGATAAATGTACATTAGTCAGTTTCTTTAATACATTTGGATTTAAGACAAGAGTTTTTCTAAAAGCCATAAAGCTATCCATTTTTCTTTTAAGTATTTTCATTCGCATTCATGTTACTGTATGCTATACTAGGATTCATAACTTTAATGTTTTTTATATGACGAACAGATTACAATTTAAACAGAAAGTGTTGCCAAACGAGCTCGCCAAAACGTCCTTAAGTATAATATTTATGTGTCAAGTTATGCGCTGGATGTAACTGTACAAATATACCCAATTTCATTCAGCTTAACAGTTTTCTTGGCACGGTCAGTTTACTTATCAAGTTATTTTATTAACTTCAAGTGTACTTTAAGTTACATTTATGCTTTTAGATGAGTATAAAGTATTTGAATGTTTGGAATTCATTAAATAAACACTTCTGACCGTTACAGAGGAGAATAACATTTCTCAGATTTTGTTAATAAAAGTTATTCTATAAGTTCTAAAGCAAATAGTGCGCTTTTGTATAATATATTCGCGTTTACAGAATTACATGACATTGTAATATGTTCTACTGTTGTATTTCCATATATGCACGGATTCCATTTACGTGAAATTCAGTGGACAAACAAACCATTAGAGTTAACTGGTGCAGCAATTAAACTAACCGCCAATCTGTGCGGCGGACAGATTGGCGCGCAGCGAGAGCACATCTTTGTACCTACGCATGGCTACTGGACTCCTGCGGGACAGGTGGGGTCAACCTTTATTGCTACCTGCGTTGTATATATATTTTTGTTATAAATATACATGTAACGCTATCTTTTCGTCTGTTTCATGATTGCAATCAGCAAATGTACCTATAGTGGAACCATGTTTGGTATTTGGTACTTACAGATAGGTTGGCATTTTAAATAAAAATGTTATCTATAAGTGACGTTTTAAATAAAAGTGTTATCTCAATAAATAATATATGGATTTAAAGGCGTATAAAATGCCACTTGAAGATATCTCTGAAGTTATCTGCCTTACAATTCGGGAAAATAATTTTATGTTATATGTATATTCAGTGCATTATATGAGATATAACATTACTACAATATACATATGTGGTGCAAAAACTTAGCAAATTATTATAAGGTGTAATTCGTATGAATATGTAGGTCTATTACGGCGCCGAGTAAAAAGGTTTTTAACTCCTGAGTGTAAAGTCATCAGCGGTTTATAATTAATGGAACAAGGTTTAGAGAAAACCTCGCTGTGCACATGTAGCGAAGGCTGTAGAACATTTAAGATTAATTACGTTCATTTACAACTGTGTAATAATGTCGTATTTTATTGTTGTGTCGTTTGCACTTGTTACGCTGGGACAGCTTAGTAAAAGTAGAAATTTAATTATTTTTGTGTAAATATTAACATTCTGTTCATTTACAGTTTAACAGAACCCTCTGTCTGCACCAAAGTTTTCATACTTCAATATGCTACGAAGATAATAATGTATGCAAAAGGTTGCACCAGTCGTACTTTAAGCCCAAAACGTGGAACGTAACGTTTGCTAAAATCTCTGTTTCAAATTGTGATAACGAAGTGAAAAATAAAAGTATAAAGTTGTAATGTTAGTTGTCGCGGCGGTAACTTTTATACCGCGTCGCGCTTTACTAACGAGCTCTGAAAGCTGCACATAAATAAAAGCTTTCACTAAAATTTTCAGCTAAAATTGTACTCCATTGAAAAATAAAAAGTACTGCATAATGATTTATAGTTTCTGTAAAAATTCACTGCTGTTTTAGAATATAGTTTTAAACTTAAAGCTGTTTATGCACGGGCGATAAATTTACGACGAGAACTTTGTCTTGCCGGGTAATAACCGTCCGCGGGTGTAGACAAAGTCTTATCTATGTACAAAGAATGGACATTTATCACCGTATTTGTTGATAAAGGAAGCATGAAAATGAATTTATGCGTCGCTCTGTTATGAATATTGTGAATGCATTTATTTGAGTTTAACATTAAACATACGGCACTAAGCAATGTTATTGTGTGTTAGAATGTTGTTGTATTGTGTCGCGTTAGTTGCATTGCAACGTGTCGTCAACGACAAGTGCATGTGAACTCGTGTATTTAGTCGCTGTTGCAGTGCAGCTCTAAGTTTTAACCACTTTTAGTTAAATTTCGGGTTGGTGCTGATTTTGAATCAGAGCTTTGCATTTTTATGTTAAAATAATGCGCGAAACTAAATTCTCTTAGACGTGCGTCATAGACATGGTAAGCTCGGATTTATGGCCACTGCTGAGATATTAATTCTATAAAATTGTCTTTTGGAGGATTATTCGAAATTGAATCCCCGATATGAGAAGGTGGCGCAAACTTAAGTACTGAATGTATGAATATTATCATCATTTGGTTAGAGCGCTGGTTCCAACATATTAGATTTTCGATAAAACCCTTTACTTTATCCATAATGTTCCCTTTAGCACACTTAAGCATATTTCATTCATTTTCATAATAAAACCGATAAACACTTGTACCAGTTACGTGAAATCATTCTCTCGATTCTGGAATTATCGACGATGTTTCGTTATTACGTCGCGAGTTTTTTGTACCTGTTATATTGTTACTGGAATATTTTTTACAGATACTCGTGAAATATGAACGTTTTTAAATCGAACATGTTTCATTTCAGATGCAATAAATTGAATCAAACTATTCGTGTTTGAAATAGCCACTCGACCGACTGCAGTGAAGAGAATCGCACTTTGGATAAAAACGAATGAAAAAAATCTATCGATGAAAATATCGAGTTCCACTGAGTTTGAAATTAAAGCAATTAATTCTACTGAAAACTTTAATGGGGAAACTTTGTACGAACGGTTTTTTACTGCGATTTTACAGTATTGTTAGAGGAGAAAGTAGAATCTGCAAATTTGTCTCTGAATCTATATACCTACATATAGCTATATCAGTCCATAGATCGCTTTCTTAAAGGGAAAATAATAATTTTTCACACTTTCCGTGACCCAATGGCAGGCTTTTGTTTCGCTTGATGATTAAGCATTGTCGTCCAACGTGGAAATGCTGCCAACTTATTGGGTAGACTACCGGCTGACGATGAGGAGCATTTTTTTTATGCCCTCTTTATTAGTTTTGGCACGCTAAGTTTTTATGTCTCTGGTAAGTCAGTTGGCTTAGTTAATAAAATATTAACTTAATGTCTAATTATACTTTGGTTGAAAAATTATATCATAATAATTTAAACCTTGTTAAAATTCTTTACATATTCATAACAAAAACGTGGCAATTCCCGTATAAGTTGGCGCAGGGTTATTAAAATGCATGGCTTGTCGCCTCGCTCGCCACTGTTAAGTGCAATCATAAAAAATAGTAAAAGTGCAACTTTTAACTGCACAAGTTTGGTGGGCTATTGACTGCATACTTGTTAGCGAAACTTTGACTCCGAGCTAGATATTAATATTGTATGAAAGTTAATTTCAAAATTAAAAAATCTTTTGTTCTCTTAGAATTGGTATGCTAAACTTGTACGAGAAAAACGTGAAATTAATTTTATGAAACTTATAAACAAAGTATTTCAACTACTTTCTGAGCATTCGGGGTTAATTGGGAAATGGCTTAGCTTGGTTCTATTGCAATAAACGTTTTGACTTCAAACGGATAATGTACTTAACGAGTTTACGTATCTGATTAAATGAAGGCTGACATATAACATTATTGGATTCCCGGCTTGTTCCTATAGACTCATTCAGTGACATTATAGTCCCTGATTGGATCACCTCTTGACATTCTGATGGCATTATACAAAGGTTCCGATTCACGGCGTCACTTTAAATTGGGTCTTTTATTGATGAAATCTAAGATTACTCATCATGTTTGTACTCTGCATCTCGTTGGAACTCTCCGCACACCCAGATAAAAAGCAGCTGATAAATGAGCGAACACTGAAATAATTGTCAAATCAGTCCAGTGATTTCTGAGATTAGCACGTTTAGGCAAACAAAGAAAAGCACAAAGTTCAGCTTTATGATATTAGTATAGACCAACTATATATTTATTAGTAGGTACACTATCAAATGGCAACACTATTCTAGAGATTACAATTAAATGAAATGGTATTCGTGCCGTTATAGGTAAACACAGTTTGGAAAAAAAAAACTTATTGAAACTGAAATAATTTACTACGTATATATGAGAACTTTGAAAATATTAGGTGATGCGCGCCTTACAATATTATTTAAACGGTCAGTAGGACAGTACATCGTATGATAAACAACTCATCATATAGCATAGAGGGACCTCGCTAGCTAACTGCACACCCATGACCTACAGCTCACTACATAATTCTTGTTTAAAGTAATTTGTTACCCTTTAAGTCTCTCCGCCACAATTTATGGACCATTCCTGCTTGCTTGAGGCTATATGAACTATATTCAAGGACCCATATAATATGTAGCAGGTAGATTATTACTGCAGAATAATCGATCAACAATATATCTACTACATAATATTATATAGGTAGAGTATTGGTATTCTCCCCAAGCCGCCTGCTCTGTCATTGAGGTATTGTGGACTTGTCTTTGTCCTCACGCACTGAAGGTCTGGCTGAGACAGGTGGACGAGCAGGTGAGCAGCAATAGGCTAGTTAAGTGATTCAGTGACAGTTACTCGATAGTCTTCAGAAGACAATGGCTTTGTGCGGTCAGGTCGGTTAGTCGAAGTCTTAGTAATATGTGGTGGACCGTGGTGAGGTGTACGGAATTCAACTGTTACGTTTATGGTGGGAAGGTATTTCATTTGTAAAGATAAATCGGATCATTTGGATTCAATACACGTTCATACTGAAAATATAAATAGCTCCATCTGAAACACGAGATAGACTTCCCAAGTAATCTCTCCAGAATCAGTAAAGTTGTAAGATAATACCGTTTCAATTATTGGTCATAAAATAAGGGCACAACAAATTGTTATTGACAACAACAACAAGCAAACTGTGACGAATTGGCGCCCCGCGGCTTTTAACCATCTGAATTGCGAAAACAGATATTAATAGTATGTCCAGGAAAGTCTATTTTATAATGCTTACTTCGAATAACTGCTTTCTTACATGTCTGGTGACGTGGTGACATACACCACTTTTCAGAGGTAACTTTATGTTTATAAGTGAAAAAATAGTGTAATTATATTAAAATTGAAAATGTGTATTTTATTCAATAATTAATCAAATTCCATGTAAGTACTTACTTACACGTTAAATTAAAGTAAGCACGGCCATACAAAAATATAAAACAATAAGTAGTATCTACGTCAAGCTTGAGTTTGAAACCAAATGCAAATTTTGTCCTAAACTCAAGGCAGACTAACTTTGAACCCAGTAGACCTAATAACCACATCGTCATAATAAAACAGAACTATCCGGGCGCCAACTATCCCGATAGCCCCAAACTTTCTGACTCTCAACTCTAGCACTTTAGGAAAACACTAGATTTTTACGAGACTTCCCGACTTGCAATGTTGCTACAGAAACTTTTTTATTTACATTCTACGAAATAGCGAATAAACAACAAGATGTATATCTCTACGGATACAATATAATAAGATATGCGATCATCTGGTTTAAAAAAACACTCACTAAAGCTTCGTAAATATGCATTTACACAGGTGCTGAAATAAAAGTATTTTTAAGTTAGAAATACGTACTTTAATTTTTGGCTTTCAATCAAATATCCATTTGACCGTATCTAAAATAAAATTTCTGGCTATCTGTATTTTTACGCAAAGGCTGTTTTATTGCGTTATTTTTTTACTGTCTGTGGTTTCAAATCCTTTTTTCACTATTTTAAATTGGAAATTTTAGATAGAGTTTACAATTCGAGTAAAAATTCTTGATTCAAAAAATCGAACTCCCCCGTCTGTACTCGGGTCTATGCAAAATAAAACGTAAAAGGTTTGACCGAAGTGTAGATAATTGGTCCCGTCGTATGTTCGCAGGGAGTCGCCGGGGGGGCTTTGTCCGCCGGCCGTATATCGGAACGTATAGGCTATGAGGGTCAGATGTTTCTGTTATTTAGGTAACGTGGACGCCGCGGATGTTGACGTTTGGTATTACGCTTGGCTGGTTTGAAACGGGCAAAATGTTGAGTTTTTAACTTTATTTCTGTCAGATATTTGATACGTTTTATTTAAGGTTTATTACTTTTTGGCTAAGTACTTGAAAGCGAAACAGTGTTCTGTATGATTTGGCTTCGGTTTCGGGTCAGGCAAAGTGTTATTGTGAGATGTCTCCGCAGTATTGTGAATTTGCACCCAGTTGCTTGAAATTTTATACACTCTTCTTGTACAGAAAACCACACCACTTAGCTCAATACATCTCACTACCAAATCATCGATAGGCGAAAATATTTATAGCTGAACACGATTTCTGATCGTTGACGATGTTCCGTTCCTATTTCGTTAAAAGTCAACGTCACAAGGTTCCTTCAACCATAGTTTTCAATTTATTTTTAGCTTTTAGCAGCTAACACCAGCACATCTCGTCAAATGGAGTTAAAAAACAACGTCTCCAGCACAGCGCATCATGAGATCGTAAAGAAAAGCGATGACAGGCTCACTTTGAGCTCGTAAACTAGGATGGAACAGACAGACAGACAGTATGCACCGCTGTCGGCTGGAGACTGAACTAATAATGTTCTACAAACATAATATATGAGGTATTGGAAATATAACGACAGAAGGTTTGCTCTGAAATTATATTTCTTAGGTATATAATATGCATTCATCAACCATTTTGAATACGAAACACACAATATTTGGTTAAGTTAAAGATAACTTTATTTTGATTCACCATGCAATGTTAACAGTACACGGAGTCATATTAACGCCGGTGTACAGTATATATATATGCCTGAAAATAATGTACAGAAATTCTAGGGAAGATATAAAGAAACATAATAAAGCCACGAAATTGCTACTTACAGGAAGCATGGCAGTATAAAATAAGAAAATGTTGTTCTAAACAATTAGTTTTTTTGATTTTGATTTTTTGATTTTTTAGTGGTTTTGACCTTCTGATATTTTTATCCAATACAATGATGTACATACGTCTAGCGTATGAGACGAGCATCTGATGGATATATTGCACTTTCGTAAATAAAACTCTGTCGTCTGCGAGTTTACTGCCGTCAGGAGTTCTAACTAACTATCCGTAAAAAATAATATGACTGTATTTTGTTGTGCTGTATAAAGGTTCTTTTATCAGGATTTTAGGATAGGACCGAAGAAGATAATATTTTTAAAAGATTTCACTTAAAATATAAAATATTCTCTATGATTTTGAAATAGATCATTCGATTGAAACTTTTCATGCATGAAATACTAAGAAAATATCAAAATCCATATCACATAATTCACTTGCAAGTCGAACTAAACCTATTCTATGTAGAAATCAAGGTATTTTCCGAAGGTGTTAAGAAAAATAAAACGGAAAAGCGATCTCATCTGAAATAGAATCAAAGTGAATCCGAGCTGTGGACACACTTGCCAGCGTTGGCTTCACAAACGTGAATCTGTTTAGACAAACAAGTCTGATATATGTGCTAGTGCACGCTTTAAGCCTTAGGATATTAAGTAAAGCCATTTTGTACAAAACATATTATTGATTGTAAGCTTAATTTTAAAAATTATGGAAATTTAAGCAAATTTAATTAATGATACTAGATAATTCCACATATATAATAAAAACTATAAAAATATTTCTCGTCATCGCAATGCGCAAAAACATACTCTCGCTCGTATTTGTAAAAGCCGATGTCAGCTCATATAACCTGGAGAATTCTTCATGAGCCACCCGTTTTATTCGTTCAGACATTGTAGTTCTACAGCAGCCATCATCATTGCGACCGCAGCTGAATAGATATTTTTTCAAAATACATTGTGTAAAATCTGTCTGTAGGAACAGTAGTCTGCAACTATGCAGGTGTAGTTCTATAATTCGCAGAAGTCTGTCAGGTGAAACGAAGGTAGTAAAACTTGGATAAGGCGTTTTACAATGTGCCACGGAACCCTGAATTGTATAACTTTGTACTTATCCCTGAAAAGTATCACTATGTTGCTGAGGCGTATCATTATGTAACAATGAGTCTGTGAAACACACTGTCGGGAGGTTTTATATCTATTGTGTCCTTATAAAGAACTCATAGAGGTTTTTGTGGCAGAAATGAAATAATTACCTACAAAGGCGTAAAACGAATAATTTATCAGTGTTAATTATATAGGTACATAGTTGTAGAAGCCGGATATATGACTTTGATCATAGCAAAAGATTAAGAATTAATATTGAACTTTATGCCAGAGACTTAAACGAAAGCTATACAAATATATTTGGTTAAATTATATTCTTTATCTTAATTAATATCGCTGAAACAAATCTGCTTGCTTTCGAATAAATCCTAGACAGAACACAAAATATTCCGACTGATGTTCTATTTCGATCCTATCAAAACGAATCAATCTCCTGGCAGAGATTCTGTAGTTTTCCTATTCTGAAAATTTTGCGATTTAAATGTATGGAGCAGCGAAATGCTTGGAGTGGTGTTTGTGGAGATATTTCGTAGTTTAATGGTGAAATCAGTCAGCTCGGTGTATCATAAACTGGGGTTGAGTCGCAGCTCCGTCATTCGGATCGGTATTGGTTACGTAAAGACGGTAAATTCGCTGAATAAAATTCGGCTGCATCCGCAGTCGACGAAATAGTCATGAATTTATGTAGACTTTGTTTTCGAAGATACGATTTCGGTTTTATCAATAAGTCTGGACTATTTCCAAAACTTACATTATGATTGATTTACAAGTTAGTGGATAACTATTGTTTCGAAAAACAAGTGATTTCTGTTATATAAAACCGTGTATTTTGTAAATAATTATTGTAATCTTGCATTATGAAATCATGACTGTTCTATAGAAAGTAAACAAATAGGGTAGATAGCTTTGGATAGCGATTAAAACAGTATTTATCTTGTAAATCGAGTTAGTGTCTGCAACCCTTCTCAAAGATCAGATCCCGGCTAAGATTTAATATGGATAATAATATTTTTCAAATAATTAGCTGTATAAAGCATTTTTTTTCTGTTTTGTGACAGTTTTTTTAGCATCGGTAAAGATAATAACTACAAAGCTCCGTGCGATCTAAAAAAATATATTACAGTCTACTTATTTGACCTGTGTGTTATTAAATATTTATGTGGTTATCCACTTGCAGCTGTAGACGTGCAGCAAACACTGACTTTACCAATTTCATATTTATAATCAACATACACATTTTTGTTAGCTTCGTTGGTCGTCGCCGACCCATCTCGCTATGAGATTGAGAGAAAAAGTGCACCTGCTCAAATTCTTGTGCACTGTAATATATCTTACGCAACTCATCTCCTTAAGAGAACTGCCGCCATGGTCGACGACCGGTCTGGACGCCTTTATTTTTATAAATTTTTTCGTGCCTAAAAATAAGCCCTATAGGCGTCACGAACTACGAGTAATTCCTTTGAGTTTCGTTATAAACTTTATATATAGCCGCAAAGTAAATTATCCCCAGTAAATTAAATCAGAATTAATCAGGACAGGAAAAGAATTATTACCGTCAGCTGAATGACCACGAAACGTTATCACATTTTTAAAGGAAAACTTCGTTTTTAATTTATAACGAGGATGATAATCTAATTAGAAAAGTTTTTAACATTTCCTTTGAAGTATTTTTGGTCGGTAAATCCGCGTTATAATGGTTACGGGTTAGTTTTGTGTGAAATATAAATAACTTCAGTTCACTCAATGAGGGGGAGGAGGGGGTAAAAAAAACATGTTTTCTGATGCAAAGGAAAAGTCTACAAGCTCTCCGTTTATATTTACTTTAATTGAGTATGCCAAAAGAGAAACAAAAATTTTCTCCGTTTTATCAAAAAACATTCATATCTACGTGTTGTTATTTGTTACTGCACAATATATTTAACAGCCCTTTTTGAGATATGTTGTTTATTTTTCTTTTATTACAGTAATATGATGATAAAATATTTTTAATGTTAGTTTTTTTATGAAGAACCTTCTTGCAGGTCATCTCGGAGTAAATGTCTAGATAGAGCTACTTAAGATATACATAGATGCGAGATAGAAGCCTGCCCGTCTACACAGACACTGAGATGGCTGTACGATAAGCACGTTTGGGCCGTAACTACTTGCATCCACGATGAAGTTAAAAAGTAAAATGAAAGAATAAAGAATAGACAGCTGTTCTTAAACTAA
Organism: Heliothis peltigera; assembly: GCA_958496145.1. Taxonomy (NCBI): domain Eukaryota; kingdom Metazoa; phylum Arthropoda; class Insecta; order Lepidoptera; family Noctuidae; genus Heliothis; species Heliothis peltigera. The sequence continues at coordinate 281,093 of OY292326.1, read as the reverse complement.
AACAATATGCGATTTCTGTAATCGTTACAAGCTGTATTAGCTATGATGAAAGTAAGTACATAATATCTACTCTTGTATTTAACTTATTCAAAGAAGTAAATATGTACTTTGTTAACTTAAGTTAGATTATACTCGCGTAGTAGACTGACTCTATAATAAGATTTTTTCAGATGCAGCTAAGTACAGAAAACTTTTTTGTAGGCATCCTTGAAACGCTATAGTATAACTTTATTTGTTTTTGAGATATGCCAATTTTTTTCTTAGCGACAGTATAACTGAAATAATATAGGATGTAAGTTTAAGCAAACTATCAGTATCATGTTTCTCATTGCAGCACCCATCATAAACAATAACATATTGGTATAAGCTGTGATCGACATTTTTGTCACGTCAGCAGATGAGAATAATCCTCGCGTCACGCTATGCAGCACGCTCGGACGCGCTCGGGCGAGTTCGGGGGTGTTCGTACATACTCGGATACCATAGACAGTTATCTCGTTTTGCATTTGGCGTTGTAGTATTAATACTGTCATATTGAAAAAAAAAGGAGTGCTGACGTGAACTTATTGTGGAATGTGATCGTAAGTATTGGAAACGTGTTTGCTACAGCTGTGTTTTAAGGTAACACAAAAAGTAGATAGCTAGTGATTTTTGACAAGTGATTTCTGATATTTGAGCGAAGGTGAATTGGAAGCACAACAGTCTTATTTAAATGACCATTTGAGAATAATAATATGTTGCACAAATAATTTAATTAATGAAATTACAACATTATTCAGCTACCTCCGCCACCAGAACCACAGCCCCACCACAGTGGTGACCACACTATAAGCGGTCCATTACTGGCACAATTGTGTACATTCCGGCCGCTCGGGCCAATCGATCAGGGACAATAATGTCTTGTGACGTCACCGCAGCCGGTGATGGCGCGCTAATCACATATTGTGTCGACTGCCACTGACACTAGCTGATGAGTGGGGACGCTGTTGCAGCGGGGAGGAATTATTGTACAATTTGGCGGGTACAAAGAGCATTGGAAATTAACTCTACTCCTAAAGTTTCTCGAAGTCTCGAAGAAAAGTTACATTGGTACTTTCTTGACCTGGAACTCCGCACTCTCGTACTGGAAATTCGGTTGCTTTAACCACTAAACCAGCACGACTTCACTGGAGACTCATTGCAACCCATTGGTATTTAGGGTTTATGTTAAAAAAATGTTTTAAAGTCGTAAATTTAGAAAACAGTAACTTATAGTCTAGTTTCTGACCATCTTTATGAACCGCCAAAAAAAATCCTGCACTTAAAAAGTTCATGAGTTCTTAGCTCAATCTAATATGCTGAAGTATTTCTGTATTTACCATCAACAGAACTCAAATTCGAAAAAAATGTAATGATTACTTCACAGTTCAATTGTCGATTTAACAAAAAAAGTAGTTTTACAAAACATTTAAAGGTTATCAATATGCTTGTTAGTAATAAAGCCTTCAGTGTGGCCATATCGCGTACACAGTTTACAATACTGGTAATTATGCCGGTCGAGTGCGTCGCTAGGGCTCGCAAGACGGATTGCGTCGCTGCGACCGACAGCCGCTGACGGCCAGTTGATTACTACGTACTGTTGTTGCTTTTGTAACAATTAACCTCGATGCTTTGAGATTTGACTACGCAACTGCTTTTGTGGCAGCGGCTTTATAATCGTTATGAAATTGGAAAATTACCTTTTTGGGTTAAAATAAATAATCCGATTGTTTAGCTTTGAATGTATGTATATTTTGTGTAATGTAAATGTTTCATAGAGAGGGGGAGGGAGGTATGGCGCCATTTCAATAATGCATTTTCATCCTAACACCACGTGTGATTCAAAATTTAAAAAAATATTCAAAATGGAGTTGCAATATTTCACCCGAGCATACTTTAAGTAAATTAAAGTTAGATTATAATCCACCATTCTTGCTGACAATACTGTCAATTTCGTTATTTTATTATTCCTTTATCTGTAAAACTACATGTGGAAAATATAGAGCAAAAAGAAAGTATCCTTTTAATAAAATACTGGTCGCAACATAACAAAACAGGAGCGATTCTCTTCAAAACCTCGGTTCGTTTTATGCGTCATAACAAGTTGAGCGCCTCAGCACAATGAGAGAGTCTTTCAAAAGAAAATCCTCGTCCTCACTGCACGCCCTCGGAAAATACTTTATGCTCGGAAATGTACCTCCCATTAAAATGTCTATAAATACGACAGAGCACGACAACGTTTAGAAGTTACATCCGTGTGATGCGATCAGTTTACGACTCACTAACGAGTGGCTCCGTGTTTAAAATCTTTGTCATATTTCTTCTGCTTTGCGTAATTCCGGAACGCAGTTTCGTTTTCAATTCTTTTAAAGATGGCGTAAAAAGTATTTTGTTATATATTGTAATATTAGGTCAATTTGAACCTTTTCTCAATAGATATGTGTTAAACTAACTAAATGTTAAGTTATGCTAACGTGTAGCTGTATGTCGCTTCAGGATTGTGTCAGACTGTATGTAGTACACGTTACAACGAGAACAATCATAGTTAACGCTTATTACTTGCTTTCTCTTTAATTTATTATGAAATGTTTATCTTGTTTGCAACTGCTGTTATTAGTAAGCAGAGAAGATTTCTACAAGGCTAGAGAACTTTGCAGTAATTGTTGAGTATTTTGAGGTAAAACACACAAACGTTTTCATTGATATGAAGGATATGTTCCTTCCTAGTACTTATAATAATATTTTACATTTTCAAAGTTATTTCAACGTCAGTTATGAAGTATAAAGTGAAGTAAACGCGTTGGGAATCAAACCAACAATAGCTCAAAGCTGTTGTGTGCCCTCACACCTGTCGACTGGCAGGTGTTATGGCGGAAAATCCTCTATGTAGGTAGTGTACAAACGTAGACCAACTACACTGAGGCTTGTTGGACCTGAAGAGTCAGTCCAAATTGAAAGCGTCAGCAAGTCAATGATAAAAAAGAGTCAATAATAGTCACTTAACCCAGGAAAACAGCACACGACATAGTTTTGACTATGACATATATGAAGCTATAATATTTAAACATATTATGATTGTTTGAATACTAACATAGTTAACAGATTTCATCACGAAAGTCACAGTTCAAGAAAATAAAGCCACCATTTTCAAGTTATTTAAAAAAATAATCTTCGCTTGTATCTTACGCCACACTAGGAAGGAAAGGTACGAAGCCACACATCTGACCACAAAAGAAAACGAAATATAATGCAAACAAACAAATACTGGTGCATATAAACTGCAGAGCCACTGTGAACGTTAACAACATCGTTTTTGTATTTATTGCAATGAATAGGAAATACCTTGTTATTGAAAGGTCGGTAAAAATTATTCTTATTGAAAGTTTAAAATACAGCCTTATTTATTCTTAAAATATATTTGGTACTATAGAATTAATGAAAAATATTTCTACAAAATAATTTCTGAAGACAGCTCTATTGAGGAAGCTCTTAAAGAATTGTTATTCTGAGAGAATTTGTGAATTTGCTATAGGCTGTTTCAAGCTGAAACCCGGGCACACATTATCAAAGTTCTATATCGGATGAAGATGGTTCTTGTTATCAGACGAGAAGTGATTTCCTAGCTCCCCGCGTTTGTGTCCATATCAGCAAACTACACCAATTAGATAATAATCAACATCATCAAAAATATTTGGAATCACTACTAATAAGCTAATTAAGTGGTTTATTCGCGCGGCTAATTGCTAATTAAGAATGATTATATGGCGCTATTACCATCATCGTTAACAGTATTTAAAGCATAAAACACCATACATGTCGATACTTATTCAGGATTTATAGTGACTAGGTAGGTATATACACATATGTACATACATATATAATAGTCAGAAATGTAAAATTCTGAGAATGGATTTAAGTACCCATAAAATATTCCATTTCACCAACCAATAACTGTTAAATTAATAGAAGTCAATGCCTTCACAGGTGCCTATAAATTTAAATTTCCATTCGTTTTTTTCAGAGTCGCGATATTTTTTGTTTGATAAAGCATTCAATTGCCTTGCAAATGACATTTAATTGCCTGTAAATAATTCGCAATTGTTATCTAAAGTAGCGCACGACATAATTAGTTATATACGGATGAATTCTTTGTTTGGCAAAAAAGTTAGTCTTCACAATTGATTTTATTATAGTACATTAACCGTCGGAATAAAACCTTTTTTACTTTTAATAGAATTGCTATTTTGTATATTTGCTTGGTTCTATGATTTAAAAAGCAATGATAAATCTTTATTACTAATCTACTGCCATTTTCTAGTGACATCTAAATCTCTTGAATTAATTAGGCGCAAGTCTTACATATATGTAAGTGTTAACAGCAAATAAAGCCCAAACCGGGAATCAAGCCCTCAGATCTTATGCAATGAATAGGTCAACTACATAGATAGCTCCATCATTTTGTTTATTAATTACTTCAAAATGAAATCACTAAGTAGTAGTTAAATATATAAATAAATCCTTTCGCAAATCAAGATAAACAAAACAAGTCAAGCTCCAATACAGGGTTTTATACAAATGCCGTATTATTCCTTTGTTGGTTTGCAGTGTTCCGCAAGCGCGCGCCATCGGCACTCATAGGTGGATCGGCTGCGAGCCGTAATGCCGTTCAATTGTGCCGTAATACGACTCTTGCCGCACAGACACCGATACAATATAGCTGACTGTACTTCTGTATACAGGGCTACCACGGAGATCAGAAGCAGTTTTCTTTGATGCAATTTGTATCATTAATTGTATACCAAGAAGAAATTTTGTTTTCTCTTTGTGTTTGGAAATTGTGGATGTCAAAATTGAGGTTTATGTCAAAAGGCACAGAAAGAAAAAAGATAGGATTGATTTCTTCAGAGTTAACGCCAATGTCTCCGCTGTTAATAAAAACTGCGCCATATGTGCGAGGTAACCCTGTATATCGTATTGTCGAGTTTCAGGCACCCTTTGTATCAGAATTGTATAATATATATATGTGGGTGGAGCGTATAACGCGGTGCGCTGGTAATATGCGGTTTTTCCGGAAAGCTATGGAAATGGGACAAAAATATAAAGGGTGAATCAGATTTAAGAGAGGCCGATGTATTGACACGGAACAAAACTGTTATTTTTGGGTAAAAATACAGTACGTTGAAACCATTTCTACAAGTTCGGTTTTAATAATGATTTATTGATAGAAATTTTACAATATATTTACAAATAAAATATAAATTAATATATACAAGTAAAAAAAATAAAAAAAATAAATAAATAAAATTGATAGAAATAGGTTAATAATATAATTATAGACATATTTTTTATATCATTGGCAGTCATTTTTTTTGTTTATGTAATGTTAATTGTTAAAGTATATTTGCATGGGTTAATAATGAATCCTAAAATATTTTTTCATTAATTATTTGGTATACATTATTCAACCTTATCTAAATCAAACCACTATAAGTTCATTGTTATCAATCTTTCCATTGACTTTGTAATTTCTATCTACTCAAACCTGTCACCTGTATTCTTTCAAGACAGTCTAAGTGTAAACAAAAGCATTAAGGCCTATTGTTTTATTAAAACCATCACTTTCAGTGACTATAATCAAAACAAAAGAAGATATAAGGAGGGTAGCTCAAATAGTTTTTATTTACATTAATTATAACTAAAAATATACATATATACATTAACTATACTAGGTATAAATATATACAAGCTTATACAAAACTTACAACTAAAATAATAATGTAAAACTAATAAATAGCGTCAAAAAACTCATCCTCATCGTTGCCACCCGGTAGTGTACCCAAAAGGCTGGCAGCATTGCCACGCTGGATGGCAATGCTTAATCGTTGTGCGAAATAAAAACCAGCCTTCGGGTCACGGGAAGTGTCAACCAGGCGCTTGGAAATATCCTTTGCGAGGATGCGCGCACTCGGTCCCCACGTCCCGAGGGTTTCAACCCCAAACGGCTCAAACATGTAGTTGCCGATAAGGCTACTATATTTGCGCCGCTTGAGGTTTTCTGCTTCCGCAGCAGCGGAGCCAGCACAACACGCAGTCCTAGGAAGATGGGATGGCGCAAGAGTATCAACGCAGGTCGCGTCCCACACTAAAGTCCTACCCAACTTCCAAGGAAAAAGCGACATACCGTCTGGTCTCTTGCCGTCGTCGCGTGCCAAACCATTTGGTTCTAGTGCGGCTGGAACGCCAACGGCAACAAGAGCGCGACGGATGACGTCGTTGATGTTAGAATGCCGTGGTATGCGGCCCGCACTGCGGCTGCACGACAGGCCGTGGTGACCGAGGCTGTTGACAACTTCACCGCAGTGGCAACGATGAGGAGAACAACACGGAGCACCCAGACGCAGGCAAACGGCGAGTCTAAAAGTGGTGTCGTCAAACATGGTGCCTATATTTGACGACGGAAGTGCATGAAGCCATAAACCCGATTCCCATTCGCCCACAGCCAACAGACGCGCTCGCTCTGCAGGAGTAATTGACGTATCAATTAATTTTTTCCGTATTGCTCTGCAGAGCGGCTCATCCCACTGTCTTTGGGCGGATGGGTTGGCGGGTAGATCGGTGTTCGGGCATGTGATTTTCCAGACGTTTATAGCCTCAGTCAAACATGGCACTTCAGAATTGATCAGTGTGGTAGGTAAAATTTTCCTGATCAATTTTTCAGTGCCATGGACAGAGGAAATAAAGGCCGGTAAACTAACACTGGAAATTTTGCGGACGCCAAGCCCTCCCAAGCGAATAGGAAGTGTCGCTTGAGTCCAAGCTCTGTCGTCCAAGGCCACATTTAAAATTGATGATAATGTATGTCTGATGATTTTATCAATTTTGTCCAAAAGGTTGTTGTGCTTCCATAAATGTGAAGCGCGCAAGTTATACATTAATTTAGGGCCAAAACAACAATACCGTATGATAGTCATGGCTGAATGCATATTAATTTTGAATAGCCTTTCCGAAATATCGTTGAAATTTTGAATTTTGTTATCAAGGAGGGTTAAGTGACGTGAAAAAAAAACAGTATGAAGGTGATTATTTATCATGAAAAATCATGTACCGATTTGTAAATATAGGAGTACAATGGCGTTCGAAATATTGGGAGCACACAATGTTTATGTTCCGAGGCTTTGTTGGCAAACAATTAAGCGATTCTTTTCGCTCACAAAGAAAGCGAAATTCAAAAGATTTCGCTTGAAATGGCGCCTGCGGTCGCTGATATGTTGGATTTGAATATTGTGGGGATAGAACTTCTTCAGTTAGAGCTAGCCTTGTTTTGTTTGTAAAGAAGATAATATAGAACTGGATTGGGTAGGCGAATTGGTATGATTTTCAATTTGTGGGATTAACAACTCTGATCGTAATCAACATCTATTTAAACGGCTTTTTTAAAATACCAAGAAACTTGCTATAACATTGATGGTCACCCATACATGACCCGACTGCGTCCAGGCTCAGTCTATCAGCGACGAGCTCTTTAAAAAGTCTGACTGAAACAAAGGGAACGTTGGCGGTCGTACTTAATAAATAATATCTGTACACAATGCAGTTAAAACACAATGTAACCATAGGTTCTCTGACATCCACAAGGGTGTGTCAGTTATAACTTGACCCCGTTCCGTAATGAACGTTCCCGTATAAACATGGTGCCCCGTATAAACAGCGATACATGCTCCCCTGTGAGGTAATGGTGTACGAACCCCATGAACGATGGTGTATGCTGACATACACGGAGGTGATGGCGCGGAATGTGATTAATGCTCTTATGGAGAAGATGACAGATGCTCAAAGGGTAAAAAAAAAAATGGAGAAATCCCATCGGTCGAAGAAGTTTTAGAAAATGGTGTAGTAGAAGTCGAAGAAAATAATGTTTACTATACATTTTTTATGTCGCACTGTTGCCTGTTTGTGGTTCACATGATGAGGTCAGGTGACTTCGCCTTCACCTTTTTAGACTTACCTTTACCTCCAACCTCCTGTGGCAGTAAATATGTAGATCAGTCAGTTATAGTGGTTTCAAATGACAAGGACAGCTCATACATTTGATTGCTATACTTCGATGCAATTTAATGCTATCCATTGTATTGGCCATTACTCTTCGAATTATAAATCGATGGCAAGCTATAGCAATAAAGGTACAACAAGGCCATAAAAAGCGCGCTATCATCAACTTTAATATCCAATTGGGAATCACTACGTATCTGCCAATACGTGTTGCGTCCATGATCGATTGAGACACAGACTGTTATATTCAAAGGCTGGTAACAACATCAACGCATCGTCATCAACACTTTGATGTATGACGTCACGAAAACCTTCATCAATCAAACTAAGGTTTTTTATTCCCACGTCTTTAGTTAAGGCTTAGGTGGAAAATATTTCACGAGGGTACTCCTATTATTTAGTTTGCGAGATTGATATTTCCAACAGATAGATGCTGTGAGCGAACACTCTAGTTCGGAATATTTTTGGATACATTGTGATTGATATTTTGGAAAGTGGGGCGCGTATTTTCAAAGTGCGCTTCCCTAACAACGAATTGAAAAATATGTATTAGGAGTTTAAGAATATAATTTTCTAGATTGGTTGGTTCCCTAAAAGTCTTTCACAATCGGCCGGGGAAATATAATGATCATTAAAATCTTTCACCATTTTCCACTGTTATATTTAAGAAATTTAACTGTCCGTCCCCAAATACTTCATGTTGCCAAAGTTTGATACATGGCTTCGGTCCATCAGTTGCCCTCAGGCACAAGGGGTGAATGACCGTGTAAGGGGTAGGAAATAACACTGATGCTTACACTCGGCGCAATGGGGAGGGGGGACATTAGTATGAAAACTAAAATTGTTTCCTATTCATTGATGCTATATAGACGTTGTTTTTGTTGAGAAATCAAGTCTTGCTTTTTGCGTTGTGATCAATAATATTGACTGAAATGAAAGTTAGATTTCTGAATTTACCCGGCAGGCAAATTTGAAAATAAACAGAGAAAATATTCATTTTCCTTCGGGCATAACCCGGAACCGCCTGGGTGTTTCATCTCTTAATCAATTAATAAATTATTAAAACTGTATACACACTTTATTAAATAATGAAAAAAAAAGAAAGGATGAGTTCTTCGTGACTATCATTGCAAACACCAGTCATTTTAATCCTACATTAGCATGAGAGTACAATTCTTTTGATGAACACCACCTAGGTGAATATAAAATAAAGCGCTATGATTATAAATCATCTGATTAAATGAAATTTAAAATTCTCCAGCGATGCGATGTACGAGTATAAAGCTCTACTGTATATCGCCAGTCATGCTTCAGTTATTTATTAAAGGTGATTTTACGGAGTATTTTTCAACAAAAATGAACAGTCACAGTTTGATTGACGATTAAGACTTTATGTAAAATTTTGATGGTTGTTAATTATTTTTTCTGAGAAAGAATTTTGTATGATAAGCCCGAATGGTATGTATACCTATTACAGGCAACAACCAGTTAAATTGTAAAGAAGCAATGTTTATGAAAGCCGAGTGGGAATATTAGTTCACGTGTTTTATGAATATTTTTAAAAGTAGTTATTTTCAAACTAACAAGCTGTGAACAGCTGGCTACACTTCTCGTCCGTGTGTCACGTCATGCGCTATAACTCATCTGCCCTTTTATTGTGGATACAAGCGTGTCACGGTAATAAAGCATCACTTCGCTGCTGCAACGTCGGCTTAGTGACGATATAGTTTCATCTTCTATGCTGTTCTCCGATACCGTGCAGTAACAGTGACGATATTCGATACATAAAATGCACGTGGTATTTCTGATTGGACAATGCATTTTATTTTTGGATTATTCGAATACTTCGTGAATACAATTTGACATTTCCACGTCATTGTTAATGTGAACCTTTCCAGAGAAACAGATTTTACTTTGTGTTCAGTGGTACAATTTGCGTTTTAACGTTATATCGCTGGAATCATTTGCTGTCTATTGTTTGGTTATTTTATTATGAAAATAATGTAGGCGGGGAGAATTTTATTATGAAACCATTGTATGAGGGGTCAACATGGGGGTTCCTCTCGTAGGCTCGTATCGGCGGCAGGTATAGGTTCGCGCGCTCATCAAAGAGCAGTCGTCAAATTCTGAGGGGCCACTTAGGGCCGTAGCCTACCCTAGCTGCGCGATATTGCATAAAGGGCTCCAGAAGTAAAAAATATAGATTTCAGTCAATAAAGTCTGACACTCCCTCCTACTGCACCCATTAGAGGGAGGCGTCATATTATAATTGTCTATCTCAAAAAAGGGGTGAACATGAATGCCAACTATTCTGCATCTGCATGCGTTACAATATTTTTGTCTAAAAGAGCAAAAATACCCCTTTAATTAAGACATAACACATATGTACATACGTGTACATACTACCACACAATAAGAACTCAAAACCACTTTTATCAGTAAAAAAAACTTTGCTATTTTAATTTACAGTCCATTGCTCGATTTCATCTGAGTCATCAACGAATTTTATCGAAACTCGTTTGAAAAGCGCAATGAATCGTGAACTCTTCATATTTATGATGTCAGTCTTAATATTATGTTGTTTATTTAGTGTACGTTTCAGTTTGATGTGGAAACTTATCTTATACGAATCAAATCAGTCTGGAATACGAGTCGAAAGTCGAAGTGACTTTACTTGCCAAAGGAGACTTCAGTAACACTGAGATTTACGGTATTTGATATGTCAAACAAATGGAAAATTTGTACAAAATTGAGGTAATATGCCAATCTAGCATAATAGCAATTAACTCACCAGTATTTTCATTGGAAGCGGTATTAAATTTTTGTGTCACATATTTCAACGCGATGATGTACCGAGTACCCACTACAATTAATTCGGTGAACTGTACGCTGCCCATAAACAGCTGGATGGCTTTCACTGATTCAGCAGTAAACACGTTTATCTGACACGTCTCTCTACTCACTCGTGTGTACGCACCTTTAGAGCCACTCATAAATTTATACAAGTGGCCAATAAAGCTATAGCACGCATCACCGAGCCCTCATATTAAAATTCTAATATACGAATTGATAAGTAAAAACTTCCATATGAATACTCGTAAACAAGATTTTATTTCAAGATAAAAAACCGTTTAAAAAGCATCTTAGTGCTTTTGGGTTCTCTACAAAATAGTATGTACTGGGTATTCAAGTTGGTAATGCCATCGGCGATGTTCGGGAGGCGAAGTTGTTCGAAGCGTGCGTGACTCCAAGATAACTCAGGGGATAGAGGAGCGAAGTTTTAAAGTTAAACGATTTCGCGAATGCTTAGTTTCAAGTAGCCCGGAAGATAACTCGATTATTTTTTCATGTCTAAAATCATCTGGCTGTCAATCCCGTGACCTGAAAGAGGGCGACCCATCAAAAGGAATGGCTTTTGTTAAACGAGTTTTTAAGATATTTTTATAAACGAGGTGCTGCTGGCGCGATTCTGGAGTAACACTTCAATGATTTTGTAGAATAAAAACAATCACAATTTGTTGAGTTTTCAGTGTTTTATTTGTTCCTGATGAATATTTGTTTTTATTTTCTACGATGCGATATTCTGTATAATTCTACGATATTGTGCTTCTAAGATGTTAATAAAATAAAACATTAATACAAAATAGTAGGAATGGCGACCTTCTCATCTATAGGATACACATCCAACAAAACAAACGATACTATTGTAAAGTTTACGACAATTTTATAGACATATTTATTTGGCATGTAGACTTATCCTTGGCAGACAGCTGTCTGTCTGATCACTGCTATTTTATTGCAAGACGTAAAATTATTTTATTCATAGCAAGGCAAATTATTGTCATTATTTTGTGACATTTTTCAGTGCAGAAAATAAAATGGTAAAAAGTCTATTCTTCTGTCTTAGTTAAATAGAAAAATGTGACAGTGAGGCTTTTAAAAAACCATGCGGATCCCGAGATAATACTTTTTCTAAATTTTATTTGTTTTTGTGGTTTTTTCAATCTAGCCGAGAAAATTAGTTTTTCGCTGAGGATTCTTTGTGTTGTTTTTAAATCGTAATCAATGGCAGAATGACAGCAGTATAAACCAGTACCTGGCCTATCTTATGAATTAAAGAACTTTTTTTCTTTCCTATTTATACTTCTTTCACATGAAAAAATATTAGCTCTACTAAAAATAGCCAACAAACAAGTGGGCCAATTTCAACAAAAACTTTCAACATTAAATAAATAGGCGTCGTCTGTTACCGGCACAACGAAACCATTTCCCAAAGTTTCCTCCAGTTACGACCTCCCAAGGTCAAGGGCACGCGACCTTAAGCCCGAGTGCAAATAGGTAAATACGCCTGAACACATGAAACTGGTGAAATTAACCCCAACTTGCAAGTTTGACAGTCTGTCGAACTAACTATTATGTACTAACGGTAGAGATTGGGTAATACATACTCCCACTTATATGAAATTAGCTTCCGCTAGCGTTTTCACTCGCCTTCCGTACGAACAGTTCCGCGCACCCGGATAAAAAATATAATAGTCAATAGACTTCCTCGACAAATGGGCTATCTAACACTGAAATCATTTTTCAATTCGGACCAGTAGTCCCTGAGATTAGCGCGTAGAACAAACTCTTTTGCTTTATAATATTTTATTTATATGAAACTAGTATTGACTGCAGGTTTATAAAATTTGTTATAAATAATGTAACTATATCGTGTATATACAAAGATTTAAATTTGAATAAAACGGTTAGTGAATCTTAATTTTTTTATAACTAAATGATGATACTTAGTGATAACATTTATCAAGTATCAATGAGTAAAATGGGTGAGGCTAAAGAATCTGGTGTGTCTAAAGCATACAAATCTGTTTATTTTGAAAGGTTTGAAATTCAGTTCATAACACGCCTATTAGCGCCTATTAAGTTCCGAGCAGATGACGCCAGGCTCCAGTAACTATTCGTTAGTGTTCCCGTGAACGAAGAATTTCCTCTTTAAACTGAAGTTGTGCGTGACATTAAGCTTGTTCTATGTCTAAATATTTAGCTTCGTAGATTTTTGTGGTTTACGTTGCTTTTAGACTGAAGAAGGTTTGAGAATGTGTAGTAGTTGCTTTGTCAACGGGCTCTGGTGCTCTTAATAAAATATTTGCAAAACTATTTTATTCAAATTGGTCCAGTAATTTTGTATCAACGATCATTAATGTATCAACAAGAATTTGTATCCAGTCGTTTGTTCATGAAAGCCAGATGGTAGTCGCTTCATCTAAAATATTCATATTCGGCCGCATGCAGTTGGAATGAAAATCGACCGTTCTCGCAAAAATGCTAGCCGACAACCATACTCTAGCCAAACTTTCCTAACACTTAATTTTATACAATCTACATTTTGAACGTTACCACATAATCCGACCTCAAATTTGAGAGCAATCTGAACGAAATTCGGTAAGTCCGCACGAAATGGTGAGCTGAGAGCGGGAAATATCGATAGCCATTAGGATAATACGGGGGCCGAGAGATCGCCCGCTGAATTTAATAAAAGTTTGTGTTGTAGGGCGCATAAATCTGGCGGCATTCCGCTCTCCGACGTACGCACACTTATGATGGAGTGCTCCACGAGCCGAGACGGGGTGAAGCCGGCTTCTACGCGCACACTAATACATGTTCGGTAGTTTGTCTTTTCTTGTACCTCAGAATAATTATTCATTTTCCCAAAAAGGAATTGTACTCTACAACGTTTTCCTAAGTTGGACATAAGCATTTCGTGATACAAGTATAAATTAAGTTTACTTGAGTGATTAAACACTAAGAACAATTAAAGAAGCTATACGATAAGCAACAACTATTGTATTCTCAATTTTGAACATATTGATCTTTCAAATAGGACAACATTTCTCCTTATCCTAAGTACAACAAAGTATGTTAGGTTTATAGCACCAGGTTTGTAGGATATAACGATATCCATTGAAAAGTTTTCACATTAGAGTCGAGTGGGCCGGCCTGAACAAACACGCAATTGATATCTTTGTAAAAACAACTTGTGATTATTACAGCTTTTTATCTTTATAGGGTGCCAGGAAACTATCGAGGTGCCAGACTTTGTTTGACTTTGACAATTTGTGAAGGTCAAGGAGAATGGCCTGTTCTTTTATGATAGTAAAAATGTTGAATGTGCTTACAAAACTTCTGACCAAGTATTTATATAGAACTATTTGTAACTATTACAACCGTTGTTGTACTAACAAAGAATACTGGCAGTTAAAACTTTTTGACAACTTCCTCATATTTTGATCCGACTCCTGCAGGAGACGGTAAATGTTTTTCGAGAGTATTAAGGGCACACCGGATGCTGCTGGTTTGCAAGAACAAAAATAAGCCTCCATCGAGCCAATTATTTGAGAATCGCTTGAGGTACTTAAGCGTTTAAAACTAATATAGGATATCAGATTGAAGTTCGTATGTCATTTTGTAAAACGAGAGTTAACTCGAGTCGTGAAACGCCAACGTAATTCAGTGTGAAATGTTTAATTTGCACGTGGGCCTTCTAGTGATGTCAAACAGCATGACTTTCTTCTATCGTTATGAATATATCTAATGATTACACTTTATATACAAAAGTGTGTAACACTGTACAATGTATTGCAAGTGAAGTATTTCTTTGCCATAAAGTTATGAGAGGGCTTTTGTATTTTTGTAGCCACTCCAAAGTATAACCCAAAAGGCTTTGTGATTCCTATTAATATTATATCATCGTAATAAAGCGTTTTATTATTATCTGTGCCTAAGATGGCTTCTGGGAGATTGTCATTATTGACATCGCGTCATGACCCCGAGCCGACCTAATTCCGATATTGATGGCACGGCTGAAAATAAAATACAACTTACGTCACACAAAATTCTTGAACTCAGTGTAATTTCCTGACCGAATGAAATAGAAACCAATTCGTTACGGCTATGAAATCCCTCCCGACGAAAAAAATATCTCCCAGTGATTTATAAGAGTCCGAAAATCTCCATATTTATATACAGAAAGAAACCCGCGCTATTCAAATGTTCGGACCTAAATTACGAGCTAAAAGCTGAACAGGGACAGCCCAGAATAGCTCGGGGACAAAGGACTAGCACACAGTATCGGATGTGGGCCATTAGACCCCTTTATTGGCGTGACAATGCAGGTCCTTGACCGCTGGGGTCAACAGCGCAATGTATTGTGTCACATAGGGCTAGGGGGTTATGTCGACAAACCATAGATAGATAAACTGATTGGAGGTCAGAGGTTATTCTGATAGTCGATAAGTATTTGTAAACCATTGTGCAATTTTGGGAATCACGCAAATCAATTTCGTTGCATTTTGAACGAGTTCCTGAAATAAATATTTGTCTATAGTTTCGGGGAAATCCCGGGCAGAGCGCACTAATCGAGTCTGGTTTTGTTCAAATAAATGATTTCTGCGGATTTCGTTGAACCGGAAAACTTCACAAAATCAGATCAACAAAAAACAATCAAAAGTCAACTTTCAAAGAAAAACATCAAAACATTAAGCTTTAAACAAAGTAATCAAAAATCACTTTCGTCTTGCGTCGTGTCGAAGATATTTCTCGCGACAAGCGACAGCCTCCGCGGAACAACTCACCCCTGACTTGGGGGTCTGTAGGAAAGTAAAGAGAAATCGCTTAAGTCGCCCCCAACCAATCACATCACAAAATTGGTGTTTATAAGTACTACTCGTAATCGTGCGGGGAAACTCAATAATATAAACATTTGGGATGTCAGGTGTTCAATACCCAAGCCTCTGTACTTTCAATGAATGGTGTTAACTTATTTATCCCGGATTTTACCCGGGTCCCGTGGGAAGTACTTCGCACACCCAGATAAAAAGCAGCATATTGGTAGGCTTGCTCAATTAATAGGATATTTAAAACTGAAGTAATTTTTCAAATCAGATCAGAAGTTCATGCAGGCAAACAAAGCAACAAATAACTCTCCAGCTTAATAATTTTACTATATATAAAACCTAAATAAGTCTTTTGCCAGACATTTTTCTATTGAAATTATCTATACATATGTTTTAGGTTTTACAATAACTTAAATACAATATTTTAGCTTAGGGTCCCCGAGTATTTTTGTTAGTCAACAAATTTTAACATCACGAACATTTTTAATTCGGAGAAATGCGATCAGCTTCAGGCTTTTCGGGAAAAATGTCTGTCACTTTTGATATAATAAAAACGTATAATGTTATGGATAAGTCTGCTGCCGTCGTTTACCAATTAGTTCTTTTTATGTCAACCTGTGTAATGTTCATTACTGAACCTATTTTTATCACCTGTTTCATATTAATTTACCTTTGTATAATTATGTATGTATTTACAAAAGAAAAGTAGTATAGTACGTTTATTAATTTGTCTAGTACCCATAGTACAAGCAATAGTTTGGGACTAGACGACGTTTTTTGAATGTGAGAGGAATATTATATTATTACATTTTATACAATTAATTCAACAAAAAAAAATACAACCTTAAATCTTTAATCTGCTTATAGAACTTCATAATATTACAGGTTTAGAGCCTAAAGCAATGTTTAACGTTACATTCAACCCATAGAGGTCATTTTCAATAAGGAATTAATTAATATTCATACGTAACACAATGCCATATTCATCGTACTGCCATTATGTGAACAGGCCTTTTAGACCCCTACGGTCGAGAGATAGGACACATACTTAGTGCTTAGACGAAGCGATTTGACTCAAGATAGCTAAATTACTGATAGGTACATAAATGATAAATGGCTTTTATTTTGTGTTGCTTAACTCAAACTATTTAAATAGGTTATAAATTATAACTTAATTCAAGGCGCAGAATATCAAAACTACTGATATTATAATGCAGATTCTCTTAGAAGATTCTCAGATATAGATTTTGTTTTGCGATGTCTGTGTGTAATTCAATATTCCATTATAATATTCTCTCTATTGTCAATTTTATTCTCTCCTTTACTCTATTATGCCTTCAAGTGTATAGACGCATAAGCTACCCATAATTTTTAATAGCTACTTCTAAATATGAAAATCAAAAATTATGTATTCAAATTAGGCTGATAAATCAGCATTTTTCGATAGTCAAAAAACAAAAGGCAGCCCCCAAAACGCAACCCTTCACCACTTCCTATGTGTTTTCGCTGGGAAGAAGTGGTGGCGCAACAAACTCCCCAGCAACACATGTCTGTCTGTAGGTTTGAAGAACCAGATTTCAGAAGAAGAACTAGATGCATGCCGCGTTTTCTTTCCCATCAATAACACATTCACATCAATGAAAATGTACAAACTAAATGACTCAACCAGATTTCCGTGCCGCCTCCCACAGGATGGCGACTCCTGAAGCGCCGACCAGCTCGGTACGCTGTCACATAACTTAGTGTTACGCGATCATTATCCGCCGGCCTTTGTCTCGTGTCACCACACATTTTGTTTATGTTCCAAGTCGTTAGCAGTGGGCTTGTGTCGCGATATCTCTCCGATATGAATTTTAGTTGTTCGTTTTACTGTCGTATCAGCTTGAAAAGAGTAAAAAAATGATATAAATATTTTTTTAATCTAACAAAAATTTATTACATAATAAGGTAATACAAAGTTAACACTTAAATAGCTTACAATTACGCAATTATTCACGTTCTTCACGAAATACAAAATTATTATATTTGCTCATAGAAAATTGAAACAAAAACATAAGTAAAACTTGGTGAACTAGGTCTCAAATATTATAAAAAAATATATAAATGTTTGATCATTGGGAAAATATGGCAATCAATCCTAATACCTTCACAGCCTTATCGTAACCCTATTGAAAACAGATTTGAAAAAAAAAACTTTAAACTGTGTCGATTTATGCAAACACTCATTATAAGTCAATAAACACCGTAAATTTTGAACCCTTCTCTATCAGAAAAATATGTCATAAAAATATTATTGTAATTAAAATGACTTCATTACTTATCTACTTAGGTACTGTCTAGTGTCTATATCTTCATAATATGTATCGTACAGCGAACACAAATATTGTCGCCGTCCAATTGTAAAGTCTGTCTAATTGATAACGTTTGCGCAGAGAGCTCGCACAATAAACACGATAATAGAATTCGTGAGAGGTCTGTGACTCCAGTTTGTCTCTCTATTCGATTATAATATGAGTTCTCGCTCGTCTCATTCAATTTGCCGAATGGATTTATTGATATTACATTTATTGTGAAGAATGAAAACGAATGTTGACAAATTAATTGCGTTACTTAAGTGTGTTGGTACAAGGTAATGTATAACGTATCTTGTTTTCTCTACATTATATGTATAGTCTTAACAAACATATTTTTAAATGTATACTCGTAAATTAAAACTGAAAAAATATAACTGAGTTAAAATAATAACCTACATCTTTTTGGATTTATGTACTTCCCGACTGCCGAAAAGGTATATATTTTTCGCTCGTATCTTGAAAGCATGTAGTTATTACAAGTATTCCCTTTTCTTCCAAATGGCTAAAATGACTTCGACCAACAGTGATTTAAATACATATGTGATGTTTGTTGTAACATGATGCTAAATATATATTTTTTTACGGTTTGCTCACTCGTCATTTCACTCAGTATTCAGTACGCAATTGACCTTACCAGTGTGCACTCAGGTCATCTTTATATAGTTTTATTTCAAAAGAATTAATCAAGATTATCAATTGTTAGGACGAGAGCATCAGCTCCATAACTAAACAAAGCTACATAGCACGACACTTGAGATTTGAGATCGCAACTATTCATACCAGCAATATTTTACTTGAAAATGCATCGTATAAACACATGTACGCCTGGCTATTTATGCTAAACCCCGATTCTGATGCAGAAAATGTGTTGTGATGGGCTTGCGCGAGAGATAGCCACAATCTACCGCACTTTGTATACAAATGTGCACAAAAATATTTTCTTCGTCCATTTTCATTTACTGTATGAAAAGTAAAAATATTTCATTTTACATATTCTTTGGAAATATTTTTAAACTTGAGCATAAATAAAAAGTTTTTCTCACACGTCGTCGTTTAAAATTCGTCGCATGAATGAATGTAAATGTGGGTAGTTTCATGCAGGTCTTAGTATTATGGCGGCTGGTATTATAGTAATATTTTATAAGCATTGCAGGTGCTGTGTTAACTGCAGTAGCAGATGTCGCCATGTTTCATACCCTAAATGTGCTGAGAACATATTGGGTTCTTACCTGATAAATAAATTCTAAGAAGCATTTTATATGAATTTTTGAATAATGAATTTTTGTCGGGAGTGGTACCTACTTTACAGCATCTAACGGTTTTTCTCAAAAATAATAGATATGTAGTTTTAGAATAGTAGTGAATCGTGTCAATAGTTTAGATAAATACATTAATTATAGGACGCCATGATAAAAATGACTTACAACAAAATATTTTTTAACTGTCATGTATAGCAAACATTTCATAACAAAAAAAAAACAACTATAAAACTACGTCAAAGCCTGCATGCATATAAAATAAAAATCCGTTACGTTTGTCGAGAGCCATCAGCTATCGCAACATCCATACATTTGTGAAGCAAAAAGCAAAGTATTTACACAAATTGCCAAAAGTTTTCAAATAGTGACAAAGCAAAACTGTCGCTTTTAATAGTGACGCAGTTTGTAGCCTCCTTTTTCATTGTTTAGCTGGTTTGAAATATTGTTACTAGTGTTTCGATCTTGGGAATTAACGTTTTTTTTTTAGGTATGAATTCGTTACTTCTGTAAACGTTTGAAAGAAGCTTCAAGTCGATAGTCAGATGGGTGCTTTCGGGTCTGAAATTTATACGAATAATTTATAACAAGGATTAATAGATTAGCTGCTTTTAATCTGAGTGTCTGGACCCAAACTAGCATTGTCTGGGCGATCTTACATTAAGGATAAGTAATTTTGAATGTTTAGGGATTCGCACTAGCACTTTTCGAACATAAGGCAAAGGCAGCACCCAAAACGCCCAGCTATCACCACTTGATGTATGTATTTCCGCTGGTAAGAAGTGGCGCAACAGTCCTCAACAAACTGTCCTATCCATACATGTCCCACGCTTGCATACCTTTTTTCTTAAATTACACTGTGCCATACATACTTACATATTTCACTACAAATGTTAATAAACAAATGAAAATCTACCGCTACATAAATAATAATTGGTTCCTAGTTCCAATTAAATATCTATGAGCACTATCCCCATTACACAACAGCACTTCAGCAAAGTAATATTACATGAGTTTTTAACATTAGTACCGTGAAATATGTTCCATAACCATTACAGTATTACTAGAAATGCCACGCGACGTTGTTACTGCATAGCTGCGACGGAAATAATTTTTATTTCCAATTAGAGCGGCCCCGGAGAGTGCAGGCTCTGTAATTATTTATTTACAGCTTTATAATTAGATTTTCCTAGAAATATTACATGGAAAATAACGAGTAATTGGGTACTATTGTTATTTTTCTGTTTTAATTGAATTTTTGTATGAATGTTTTAGTTCTGCCATGAATCAATCGTAGTGCAAGATGCATTGAAAGACACCTAGATTTAGTAGTTTAGATTTGCAACAAAATTTAGTCCAATTTCGTAAAGCTTAACTTTATTTTTGCTACTTGCGTTTTCAGCTTATAACTTGACGTAAACAATATGCAAGACCACAAGATAAACAAGTTAGTGTTTCTTGCGCTTTTCACAACAGTGGATTCTTGACAATAGTAACTGCAGCAGATAATAATCCACGACACCATACTACATACTGTGCTCTGTGGCCGAGGCTTGTCGTACAATATTGCGGTGCGTGCAACCGCTTCACTTAATAATGTTGCATGACGCTGCACCGCCTGCGAATAGGGACCTACCACTGTTTCGTGCGAGTGATGAACTATCGAATTATTTTTTAGCTCGCTGCTATTCAAAATAGTTTATTTTCTTTGTCTTTATTCAACTTATTTACAAATATGAAGTTTTTTGTTTTTGTCTTTTGTAAAATAATATGTCGTGGCTATAAAAGTGGGAATACTGTGATGATGAAGTGAAGGAGAGAAGCAAATTATCATGACGTGTTGGAAACATGTTGTCAAACATCATCCAGTCTTTTATACTTTTTTTGAGTCATTAGACATATTTTTACATTTCAAAAAATTACTTTTTAATTTACAAGGAGAAAAAATTTAGTTTTTTAGCTTTTAAATTTTTATTACTATATAGCAGTGTGCAATGCAGAGAATAATGTCGTGAAAGAAGTACAGTTAGTACCTATACTATATTATATTATATATTATACTATACTATATTAGGACTTGGTAGCGGAGAATTTCGAGAATTTTCCACCAAAAAATTCTTAGTAAACTATATTGGTTCCTGGTTTTGTGTCCGCTGGACAATAGCCGCGGTCTTCATGTCATAGAATTTTGACGAAAACTGATGAAATACGGGTACACTATGAGTACATATTTCTGCTTAACTGAAATGGCCTTCCGAGAAAGATAACGCTTTATATAAATTGTAGGCAAGAAGCTCTTTTCTTAGGAACGAAAATGAAACATGACAAGTACAATACTTAGATCAATTTCTTAAATACCGTGAAGAAAAATATTGCAGTAAAATCTGGAGCTCTGAAGAAGTCACCATCGCTAATTTTGTCGTTCTGTATTTTAGTTGTTACTATGCGCGGCATATCAGAACTACATTGCAGTAATAAAACTATTGATGAGAATGACGAGATTACTGCACTCTGCGTATAAAAAGCCTTTGCCCAGTTTTGAGAGATTTGTATTATTAAAACATTTTTTCACCTATTTTCGAAGTTACTCATAGTAGGGCCAATGGAAATTGGAACGTATAGAGATTCCTGAAGAATCCCGCAATGCTCTGCTAAGGAGTTAGATTGCGTTTTTATCCTATGCTTTAGAATTATACTTATGTCACAGATATTTATTTACCGGGATCACGCAAGGAGGTTCTTTAATAAGCAGCCGTATATTTATGTGTAGCTACGAAAGTCCCCCTGACCATTTCTCTTCTTTTATATCAGATATAGTCTATTGTATATTTTAAGCGATCATTCAGAATATTTCATGATACCATTGTTTGCTAAATCTTTTAGTGCAGCATTTAAAATTAATGTTTTGCTTTAAACTACTCGCCACAAAGAGATCGACAGAGATAGAATAAAAAAGCTTCTTTAAATTCAGCACTGAATCTAATTTAAGGTTCCTGCACACGGGCAACTTTTAGTCGGTCAACAGTTTGATTAGCCTCTTATATCACTATGGAGATGAATGGTAGCGCGCAGAGTACATCTATCAGGTATACGGTTGGTAAAGTTTGATTAGATTCACGTTATCTTTTCGTTAGCTAACTATCGAGGCAACTATCGGCCGACAGCTTAGTCTGCAGACTGCAGCTGCTCTAAATGATGATGTTCTAAAGCGTATTGTACCATTTGAAGGCATTCAGTCAGTTCTGCAGTTACTGTAAGAACAGAATAATGGCGGTGGTGGCGACAAGATTGCGACTTTGAGCTAGATTAATGAACCTGTATGCTTGAAAGACTGGATTATGTGAAAATGTATGCGCATGTCATTGTGGGGACGAGTGGATTGAGCTTTCTTTGTTACTTTATCCCTTGGTGGGGTTGTAAGGTACGATAAGCTTCATGTACAATGTAATAAATGTTTATTTACGTCAAGTAAAGAGCTACTGGCTATCATAACCATTCACATAAAAAAAAAACTGAAATTAAGTACTTTCAACAATGTATGAAGGACTTTCTTAATTACCAATGTGTATAATAAGCCGGTGAATAAAAGAAAACTCATTCGTTAGACCTCGAATAAATCACTATCACTAATATAGGTAACATTGTACAGCAGTTTGTCGGCGACATCGACAGGAAACAGAACACACCGGTGTGCAGTGTGTTCGCGCCAACTCACGGAATCTCATCTAAACTTTTTCATATAATCCGTATCCTGCATTGAAATGTGTTGGAAGTAATCACGAAACCTGTAATGATGTCATCTTTTCATCGGTTTCAGATCACATTGATATGTTGGAAAGGAGTTTCAAGGAATCTCATTATAAGCGTGATAATAAATTTGAGATAAAAATACATACAGCTAGAAAAAATATTAAAATACAATTAATAGTACCGGTTAGCTTATTACTTATAATTTGGGTCACTACTGACGACAAATTCATTAGTGCCAAAACTTTATTTTATTTCTTTCATTTCTATTTCAATGTATTCAATATGGCCATGCCACACAACTTTCTCGAAATGTCGTAGCAGAATGTGCTACGCCGTAGCATGGCGCTACGCGGTTGAACACGAGTAACAAGTAAATTATGAACAGATGTTACCACAATGAGTGTATTACTGGCTTTATTTGTGGTTACTGTAAAAACACTAGCTGTACACATTTACACAATTCATACACTCCATTTGGGAAATCAACTCAGTGTAAACTTTGTTTATGTTACACAAACATTGTTTTAATATTTTTGTTTGTTGTTACTTTCACTATTTGAAGTCTGTGCTTTCATTCATTCAATTATTTTTGTTTTATGAAGCAATTGAACACTTTCAAAAAGGATCACTCAATCTGATATAATAAGATTTTTTAATAGAATTTCAATGTATTTTTCAGAAGTGAAGATGAGCCGAAGAACTTTTAACACACAATACTTTAAGAAGAACTAAGGAATATTATAGCGATTTGTTCACATCGGTCCACGGTCCCTGGTGACGGACAGAAGAATGATGCCCGTTCCAGTACAACCGGGACAACTACTACTTGACTGACACCGTCCATCTCATTACTTTGCCATTCAGAAGATGATGGTGCTCCATCTGACAATACGGTCTACCTTACCTGCGGTCGTTAACAGATGACAATATAACAAGTATTATAACTACACGAAGTTACTTAGAAATTGTTTTATGACAGTCTGATGTTCTACGGCGTTTGACAAAGACTCTGCAAGTTATGTAGAAGTTTAACTAAGGTTAATGAACTTGTACCGGCAAGAACAAGTGAGTTAAGTAAACAAGTTGGTTAAGTTACGTGACTGCAAGTCGCCGGAGCCTTCAACTCAGTTACCAGTGAAACAAGAAAGACTTACAAACAAGTGCGGGAACAAGTTAGTCCTTACGTACTACACGACGTACATACTTATTTTATGTGTATGTATTGCTAGTACAGAATTTCAACAGTTTGTAAGTACCTACTTGTTACTACGAAAGTTGACACTTAATTATGTAGGTTTACTTTTGAGAAAATAATTAAAGATAATTAAGGAGAATTTTTATTTTAATTTCCAAATTCCAGCAAAGAAGAAAAAATAATCTATATAAACATGATTTCAAACTACTTCGATCAAATGTGTTAGTCCAGGTTAGGTTAATAGGATGGTTAATCCAACATTTGCGATATTAAAAGTGCTCTTATTCTAGAATTTTAGCATTAAATAAGTTTATCATAAAGAGCGCTTACAAAACAAACGCACTGCGATAGTCGTATAGTCACAAATGGAAGTACTCCAATCCATTAAGCAAAGGATAATGAGGATTACATGCTCAGGGAATTCTTCAGGATAATGCAGCTGCTTTATCCTCATTACACAAATGCTATTAAATTAGGGAGGTCGGCTTAAGTTCGTTCGTTCATAAAACGGCTATAAACCGACAAATCGCAAGGGATCGCTCTGTAGTGAGGGATGCTGGGCCCGACGGGAGATTTTTCACATTCAAATAGTCTTTGATTTGTGGCGCAGCAGTATTTATGTGCTGCTGGCACTCTGCCACTAATGAAACGGAAAACTGTGCTGTTTTATTGGTACGTTCCTTTTTATCATTTAGTCATAAATACTGGAGTAGTGTTGGTTCAAATGTCCATTAAATATTGTATGGAAATTGCTTTTGATTTAAAATATTTGTCTGAGTAAATGGCTAAATACCGAATAGTAGGTACTACAACTGATTAAAATATCATCGAACTAACGCTCTATTGAGGCAAAACATGGTATTCACCTGTTGCTATATCGAATATCAATCAACCCACAGGTTAATTTGAAGCTTTTTAATGTAATTAATTACAAATTTTATGTATGCAGGAGAAACTAATAATATCAGCTATGAAGGTATACTGATCGCGACAGATATAAACGATGATCTAAGCCCGTCACTGCGGGGTACACAGAGGGAGGTGACGAGAACGCACTCTTGATTGTTATTAATTGATAGCGAAGGCTGTGTAGATCATTTGTCACGCCATAAGATCTGAAGCTGGCTGACAGCGAATAGGAAACACCACTGTCAAAGGTAAATATAGCGTCTGTCTCAAATATTCTCTTTCCTCAATTATTGTACCTTGCAACATTAATGGGCGAGAATTTTATTTTACCTCCCACTGCACGGGGAAGAGTATTTTTTTTGTGTGAACGTTATGTGAATTATTTAATGCTTCTATATAGTAGGTACAGGAAATAAGGGGACAGAATTCATTTGAAAAAATACGGGAATAAAACGTTTTCCTTTTTCTACAACGTACAAGCCTCTTGAAAGTTTTGAGAATTAAATCTCATACAATGCAGCGAAAATGAGATAAAATTAAAATGTTCAATATAACTTAAATCAACAAAAAAGAATTTCTCATTGAATGAGGACGTTGTCGTTTCAGTAAAATAATATAGTTATAATATAGACCCAAAGGGTCGATGTGATCACAACCTACTCAATACATTATCTCTGAACCCTCCAATATCCTAAACTATCAGAACAAACGAGGCTAAGCAAACATAACCACTTAACTTGGTCATAAGACTTGACGAGCAAACAATAATCAGGGTGACACGATCACGTCATGATTACGGCGCGATAACGGCGCGATTACGGCACGATTACGGCACGATCATGGGTGACTATCGACACCGTTAAGATAATGAATGGACGAGGCTCGAGATTGTTTGCGGAGGTGATTGTAATTTTGCGTCGAGAGTGGATCGGTCAGTGAACTTTGTTTACAGGGCACAGGTAAAAGTATAGAGTTGACAGTAGGGCTAGTTATGATGTATTAGTTGCAACTCAATATATATTATATCTAATGTTTCTCAAGTCAAGCTGAAATTTCGGGTTTCAAATGCGTCTGCTTCCTTAGACTTGTTACAAGATTAGTTCCAGTGTTATTTTCAGAGTCTTTTCAAAGCGGAATTTATTAAATTCACTGCAATAAAAAATACGTGTAACAAATTTTTAAATCAAATAAATATGTTGCATACTAAAATAATTCATGTTGAGTAATATCCATAATTCGTTGGATAGTAATAATTACTAAAAGCAATTGCTGCTAGATTGATTGCTCGGTTCATGTTTATTGTATCGATACCTACAAAGCAGTCGGTCCGATAATCGATTCTTATTTATATTCTAGTTAACACGCATAATCCGCAGCACTACCTATATCTATATCAAATTGTTTGACTCTGGCCTTGAGTTCAGACGAAGGGATTCCTAGTGTTGTTGACACTGATTTAGCTATAAAATGTTAATTAAGGACCGGATGGTATGAACTTCTAATTTCGCACATCGCTAGCTCTAATTGTAAATGACATTCAGTGAGGCGATGTGTTGTTCAAGATTAAAGCTCATTTCAAAGAGGAGTATTGACACTCGTCGTAGAAAAGCGGCGCAATGTTAAAGATATGATCATTTTTTTACTGCTTTGAAGTATTTAAACATACAATATTGCTTTTATATTTTTCCTTTACTTTCTGATAGAAAATAGAAAGCCCTGCCATTACCCAGAAGTTTCTCACCCTTTAGAGTGTACTAACAATAAAGAACTTGTCCAAAAACTAAGATAGATCACTTAGAAAGTCTCACACTACCATACAACCTTGAAAGTCTAGCAGCCTTATCGTAAACTACTTAAGATTATGATGAACAACCTTCACGGTCACAATAGAGCAGTTCCCATACAATCGGATGGGCTCATACATCAAGCACCGTCGCTAATGGCCACACGAATGTTTTTGACATCAAAGAACTAAAGATCGTCGACACTTTCAGCTGTAAGGGAAAATAAATGAAGTGTTGATTTAGACACTGTCATCATTATCAGCTTTTTTCTGACCCACTACAGGGCACAAGCCTCTTCTCATACGGAGAAGAAATTACTGTTGACCAGCTTCCTCAAGGTGGATCACCAACTTTGTGTATGTAATCATTTAGTTAATAATTATTTTAACCTTGAGAATTTGAACAAAGAAAACGCATGTCGGATATCTTATCGTTATTACCTAGAACCTTGGTAACGTATACATCATCGTTAGCTCGTAATACATTAATCAGACCGTCTCGTATTTAGCATGTATTTCTGACAAACAAATAGCACGAAGGTGGTGCCGCAACGAGCTCTGTTATTGAATCTCTGCAAATACACCCGAGTACGAAGCCTCGTATGCCAGCATCGCCATCATGTCGTATATTAAGATCTAAACCTAAATATCTGACGATCCTTAGGAAATAAAGCTTAGTCTTAATTCTCTAACACAGATAAAATAACAACGAATTAGCGCTTACATAAATGTTTCAATTGTTATTCATCTTTTTAAACATACTCACTTTCATTTTAAAATGGCTGAACAATTTTAACGTGACGTGAATTTGTATGTGAAATGAATAATATTTATGATATTTTTTGTTACACATACATAGAGATATATAGAGAGTATACATATATAGAGTTCGCCAATTATATACATCATGCATGAATGCTTTCGGAATATGACAAATAAGTAAACAATTTGGATAATATCTACACGAAAAAAATGTGTTGGTATCGTCTGGCGTGTTTGAAGGTTGAGACATTGTCGCATATCATAACCTTTATTGGAGTCAGTTTCACGAGAATTTCAATAAGCGAAATGTACGCATGTCAATTGTATAAAAAGAGCCCATATATAGCTTGTTACTTGTGTGTGCGTACTACACGTGTTTGGATACCTATACTATTGTACATAATATATACACTTTAGAAGATACAGAACAAAAAACAAACTGATTTTTGTCAACAACTGCTTCGTGATATGCACACAACCTTTCACAACTTCATTTTAAAAAACTACTAACTAGCTAGCTAAAATACTTAGCTAAATTATTTTTCACCTGTCTTGTCCCGCCTTTGTCTATTTACGTAAAGGAACTGTCACATGACACGTAATACCGTCTGCCAATATCCTCAGAGCGGTCGTCTCACAAATCGCTGATTGGTACTCTCGGCGCACAGAGTAATGCGCACTAAAGCGACACTGTCGCAGCAACTAAGTGCACTTGTCAACGGCAGACGGTAGACTGCTCTGTTCTCGGTACAGAATACTTTCAGGCTTTTGTTTTCCTGCTACTGTAGCGAATAAGCTATTCTGGTTTAAAAGTAATGGGTGTCATACAATCAGTCGATAAATTATTAATACTGCTAAAATAATATTATTGATACAGTGTAAAACAGTATGCTGGCACCGTTTCTAACAATACTGAGAAATCCAAGTCCAATTAAAATCATTATCTCCATGTAAGTGAGCTCCAATCCTGCGTCGACCTAACTAATAGAACTTTAGTGCAGTTATAGATAAAGTGCAATGTATACTGAATGAGTTTTGCATAATATTGCGTTTGCATAATATCGGGTTTGCAAATAGTACCAATGTATATGATTATTGCACTTTAATTGCAAGCCGTCACGATAACAATGCCTATAGTTATATATTTATTTGATAATTGGATATGCCTGAAACGTCGGCCTGATTTCAACATTCAGTAAAATAATTGGCATGTGTTTATTTATATTTATACGCATTGTTTTAATAGCTTGTTAATTTTAACTAGTCAGCTGTACAATGTTCCTGATGGTACTGGAAACACAATATATGTAATTATTTTTAAAATAAATAATTATAACATGAAATAATATGAAAAGAACTGCTAATCTCTCATACCGTTAGCGATGTCGTATGCGCTAGAAAGCCGATGAGCCTTTGACCATAAACCGGGCACCAGCGCTGATATCGGCCCACTTTCGTGGAATTACTCACAGTGCTTCCCTGGAAATCACAAGCCAACTACATACATTCCAAGTCTCGTCGAATCAAAATGTCGAAATCCTATTAGTTGCAGTCTGGGTACAAAGTACCAAGTGCTGGAACACTTCCAAGGTGTGAGGTCAATCGGGTCTCTTATAGCGTCCGTGCCAGCCGAGCGATTGGCCCCGGAGCATTCAATTAGCCGTCAGAGCGCTGTGAACCAAATGAATTGGCTGCAGCATTGTTGTAACTTTTATCGGAATATTTAATAACTGTTTATTGTATAGATCATACAAGCCATGTAACTGTAGTGGGTAGATGAGGGTTCAAATTATATATTATTTTTTTACTCGAACAAAGCACCAAATAACTATTTTTAGGTAAGAATAAAGATATTTGCGGAATCCGTTTAGACATTTTTCATGATAAAACATTCTGACCCATTTCAAAAGAAAATTATAATCCAGGTACAAATGTTGAACAAAAAAGAAATTCTAACCGAGATCCGAAAAATCTTAGCACATCAATCAAGTTTGACCTTAACCCTCAAATGCGTGTGTTCAGGGTACAGGGACTCGGGTCGGGCTAACCCCCGCGTGCTCGGTATTAGACCGATAGGTTTCGTAAAGGGAATCCCGAGCCATCCTTAATCTCTGGCCGAAGGGATGCGATGGATAGTGTGAATGGGAGAATTAGGAGGGTTTTAGTTAGGTGCTGCCGGTAAAACATTTTGAGCAGATAGCTCAGTGTTTGTATTGAAATAAATTCTTATTTGGGGTTACAAGAAGTAAACAAGATACAAATTTAACAAAAATGCTCTGATACAAATGGAATCAAAGACGTAGTCACGGTTGTATTAGGGGGGAGGAGGGTCCGGACACCTCCATTCATTATCTATTTTCCTTGTTTTCTTATAGAAAACGTGTTGCTGTGGAGAGTGTGAGTCTGTAGTAAGTAACCGTAATCGAGCTCTGTTTTGTGGGGATCTCCTTTTGTCAAAGTCTTCCTCCTGCCGAAGTACGTGGCAATTGCTGAAATGCTGTACGAAATCATATACAACAGCAGCAAGTTATGAATGAATTACAGTAATGTGCGTGAAACATCCCGCCGCCGCCGAGTGATACATATCGTCACTATATTCGCGATTGTTTATGCAGCGGAGATTTGTGGCAGCCGCGCGTTGTGCATGGAGCATTGTGGCCAGTTTCATTGCAATTGTTCAAATAAACAATCCAAGTATACTTGTACTGATATAATAAAGCTGAAGGGGTATGTTGTTGAACTAGAACTAGCACTACTGGTCTCATCTCCCTATTGAGGAGAGCTCTTTGCTACTTTTTACCCAGGGGCACTAAGTAGTTCCCTTAAGCCCCGCGAGCCTCGCCGGGAATAGCTACTAACTAGTATTACTTATTTGTTTAATTTTCCCCGGTTTCCAAGAATATAATCTAATCATCATATGTATACGCATACAAACCGATTGTTAGACTCCATATATTCGGTTACTGGGAAATACAAAAGGTTACACGTACTGACTAATAGTAACTAATGAGCTAAGAGTAACTGCTTAGGTTGATTTCCAAACCAGTGAGTCACCTTCGTGTGAATTGGTTGGTCAGCTAATTCCCGAATGACCACATCAAACCCCAATATAGGCATGATATATTGAACTACTAACTCGCATTAAACCAAATATTTGTACCTGTGTTTAACTAGGTACACGTATCTTGGTGTGTTTATCTAAAGACAATAGTTTAATATGTTCCGTTCGGTAATTGTATCAGTAAAGTTCCGTATTGTTACAAGTGTTCGAATTAGTACACTGTGGCATCGTATGTTCGACATAACATACCACAAACTCAGTTCGTATAAACTGGTAATAACATGTTAATAAAGCCCCCAGTCTTAGTAGAACTAACGCGATAAAAGCGAACATAACGGAGCATTTGGACTCGATACCACGAGTATAAAACTTAAATTTAGTCCGTAGTCAAATTGTAACGTTCGACGCAGGTATTCGCGAAGTTCGCCAGCGTCGGTTGTTCAGCTCAGCTCACAACTTGAAAGCGAGTAAATAATCTGGATCGATGCTCCATCACGCGGCTCACAAAGGAACATCTGGCGAAGTACTGGGACACACAAACATAACAGTAACTATCGATATACCCGCCGCCCGCTCTAACCGGTTCCAACCGGATTTACTCAGTTTGAACTAGCTAAAGGCGGAATTATCCGGTTATTTCCTGGCAAATGGGGTGTCGAGATTTCGCGCAGGTAAGAGCAAGGTAGTTTTAGTGTGAAGTGAGTGAACGTAATATTGTAATGGAATATGGGAAATGTCCGGACATTATTGTTCTGAAAGTTTGCAATCTCAATTCAAAAAATATTTCATGCAAGACTTAACGACTTAACTTAAAGATTTTGAGGTAAAAATTGACTGGTCACAACATACCAATGAGGTCTGTTTGTAAAACTAGTTGATAACCAACAAATCAATAGGTACCCAATAGCCAGCACCCATCAAGTTCAGCGTATAGCAACAGTCCGCTGACCCCGTCCGAACTTTTGAGCGCTATTTCACAGAATCATTAGTAATGCCGTGCGGATCCACCCGCATAACACTACCGTCCAATTTCCAAATCAGTAATTCATATTCTGGCATATAATAAGTGCAATATCATACAAAACTGGCTAGATAGGCATACACTAGTAAAATACTGTACTTTAACAATTTGCATACACGTGTTGTAGAACCTTACCGTAGCGAGAGCAAATCGCCAAACCTCCGGATTCTATGCTGTCTATCAGCCATCCGTCAGATGTCTATCACCAGTGTCCGACAAGCACATGAAACGTACACGTGTACACCATACAGCTGGGAGTTTTGGTTTACCTGAATATCATATAACATATCACTTTTATCAATTAGTACGAGGAAACAATATGTACTTCTTTTGTAGGATGTTTTGATGCTTCTTGCTTTTTAAACGATGAGGATCAGCTTTCATTTACATTTTTTATTTTAATTTACCTCAATTGGAAACTTTGGACTCTTAGTTGGTTTTCGCCATTATTATGATGGGCACCAATCTTGTCACTATTGCACAATATAAGTTTACTTTTAAAATAGGACCCAAGTATTGAAAAACCCTTTTAATCATCCATACACCGATTAAGCTGACCTCCATTTTCAAAGAACCTTTTGATCCTAAATATATTTCACCCGTTCACAAAAATAGGATCCAATCAGTCAACATAAACGGCTAAAAGTGTACCAACGTCTATCTACAGGTTGTTGTTTTTCCGCTATCCCGAACGGCAAACCAAACAGGAGGTTCAGCTTTCGGCACAATGATATTGCGTCGTATTCAATCTGGGAGTGTGTTTGGACTCGTCCATCAACGTGTCGCCGTGATGGATGGCGCCGCAAGCCTAGCGACTGATATGCGACTGATACCCCCCAGGGTTGCCCAATTTTATAACTCTTTCTCGTGTTTATTTAGGTCGGTGGACAGGAATATTGCGATCGTGATACGGTTATGTGTGATTAATCAGATTTAAAATGGCAAATCTACTACGGATATAGCTCAATTCATAGTGCTTAATCTCGTAAGGCATACGCGGCAATGTTTCCCGTCGGTCATCATCTCCTGATCACTGGAAGATTTTTAACCAAATTATTAAATTTGTTTTGAGCAGGTAGATGCTTAGTTTCTCTATAAGTCGTGTCAGCCCTAGTAACGAATCAGTTCGGTAATAGTTTGTTGTCAACACACGCGACCTCACGCCGCGATATCGGCTTACAATGACGTAGTCCGTGTATACCACAGGGTGTAAGCGTATGCTCAAGTGAAATGTACTCGACGGTTAACATCGATACCGCGGAAAGTTTTTTTAAAGCTTTTGTTAATGACTTATGATAGGTTAGGTTAGTTCGTGTTTTATGTTTATATTTGTATATGTAAACCAAAAAAAAAAATATTTAATTCGATTTAAACTCATATATTAGGCTTTTGGCCAAAAAAGGGTGAGCAGACGTTTAACACGTGTTTAAAAAAACGTGCGGTTAAAGTAAGGTAGTCACAAGGACTTATGTAAGTTTTCTAAGTTGTTGTATATATCTAGGTACTTTTTTTTATTTTGTATACCAATGACTGATGAATTTCAAAAATCTAAAACATCTTGAGGAATGGACTTCAAAATATAAAACCGCTAAACCGCCTTAAGAAAGCATGGTGAATTAATCCACCATCCTGCTATTTCTAAGAGGAGGACTTTGCCTCGGGTGGTATAATACAACTATTAGTAACATTTTAAAACATAATTTAGCTAAAAACATTCTCACGCAATCTTTATATATTTTTTTTTGCAATATTAAACTACAATAATGATGAAAAATGAAAAGAGAAAATAATAGATCATGACGGGATATTACAACCGGATCTCAGCACGCACGCCGTGTGGCTTGCAACCGACGAATGGAACCACCTTCATTAAAATACATTTTATATTATATGAATAATGGCTGTGAATAAAAATATAAAAGAAACTAAGCATATTCTGGAAAAATATCTATTATATCGTATAGTCTGCTTTATTATAGCAACAGTTTGCTAGTTATAACTTGAACATGATTATTAGTTCTCGTCCTTCAATTAAATTTATATATAAGTTAAGTAGTATAGTAAACTAAAATACTGTGTAACAAATTAGTCATAGATAGACATAATTTTGATAACTTCGATCAAGAATACTGTAAAAAAGTTTCTAACACGTCAAATGTTGTCTTTTTACAACGACGATGGTTACTTTAAGTGAACATGATGAGCTGCACAGCTGAGGAGGTGTCAGATTCTTACTGACTAAAACTCACTATGTTCCTTCTGGAGGTCCCTGTGTGCTAGGGCCACGGTAACTCTTGCGAACAACCCGCAGCTCCGGCAGCTGGCAGCAAGGCTGGTGTTGGATCTTTGGTTAACATACTGATGTGATGTTATGTTATGTGGGTAGGTACATTGTCACTATACAACTTGGAAATTTATAACGATAGCAATGTGCATAAATATGAATATGAAGATAAGAATGAAATTAAAACTTAGAACAGGTATGCAAAACATACAAGGCTCATGGTTTATGCAAACACATAACTAACCGCAACAACGAGGCAAAGTGCTTTAAACAGAGACACCGCCTCTAAACATTTCCCTATGCAAATCCCGGGAACGTCGGTACTCGTGAATAATCCCGGACAACGGGACAGTTATTCACAGGAATTTATTGGCCGACCGAGACAGGTGGGGATTTTTAGTGAAATGTAAAAACATGTTTTGGTATATATCGTCGGATTTAAGTACGATGCTCCGAAATCGTGATAATGGCTCCGGGGAGAGTAACGGCCAGGAGAACGCCTTATTGGGTTTTATATTGTTTTTACGTTCAATAAACCCGCCTTTTTCACATGAATATGCATGATCGTCTGTTGTTTTTCAAACGTAAGTGTATGCAAATTTGTATAGAAGATATAGGTACTATATTATTTTTCGTTTGCTTATTTTAATTAAACCGACGCATTTTATTTGAAATAACTTCTTTCACGAACTGCAAGATTAAATTCTCGTAGTAGAATAGTTAAGTACCAACATAACTTATAGAATTAATTAATTTACTATGTACGAGTAAATAAGCACTATGATGTGTCCTGAAATGTGTCCTGTCCTGATTATAAACAAAAACACTTAAAAATAAAACAATACTTTTATAATGGCTGTCATGGCTCTAGAAGTCGGTGTCTCGAAGCTGTTATTTAATTTGCCACCGACTTCTGGAGCCATGACAGAAGTATTTTTTCCCTTTTAAGTGTTTTGTGAAGTCGGTATTGATCTTTTGTAAAATTTTCATTATTTTCTCCTTTTAGTTTCCTTATCTTTTCAGCTTGATAATATTGACTAGCTGACCCGACTGACAGAAATTATCCTGTTATTTTCTTTCATATTATATTTCATATTTACTTTTCCTGTCAATTAACAAACATAATACAAAAAGTGACATCGGTCCAGCCGTTCACGAATGATAGCGTGGCTAAGGGAAATAGGGATTTTTTTTAACTACACGAATACAAATTATTTTACTCATGATGGCCAGCACTAATCTGCCTTCGAGTGTCACTGATCTACCGTGAAGTGTCACGGATGTACATTCGAGTGTCACGGATCTACCGTGAAGTGTCACTGATCTACCGTGAAGTATCACGGTTCTACCAAGAAGTGTCACGGATCAACCAAAAAGTGTCACGGATCTACTTCTGAGTGTCACTGACCTACCGTGAAGTGTCACGGATCTATCGTGAAGTGTCACTGATCTACCGTGAAGTGTCACGGATGTACATTCGAGTGTCACGGATCTACCGTGAAGTGTCACGGATCAACCAAAAAGTGTCACGGATGTACATTCGAGTGTCACGGATCTACCAAGAAGTGTCACGGATCAACCAAAAAGTGTCACGGATCTACTTCTGAGTGTCACTGACCTACTGTGAAGTGTCACGGATCTACCGTGAAGTTTCACGGATGTACATTCGAGTGTCACGAATGTACATTCGAGTGTCACGGATCTACCAAAAAGTGTCACGGATCAACCAAAAGTGTCACGGACCAAATAAAAAGTGTCACGGATCAACCAAAAAGTGTCACGGATCTACCAAAAAGTGTCACAGATCAACCAAAAAGTGTCACGGATCAACCAAAAAGTGTCACGGATCAACCAAAAAGTGTCACAGATCAACCAAAAAGTGTCACGGATCAACCAAAAAGTGTCACGGATCAACCAAAAAGTGTCACGGATCAACCAAAAAGTGTCACGGATCTACTTCTGAGTGTCACTGACCTACCGTGAAGTGTCACGGATGTACATTCGAGTGTCACGGATCTACCAAGAAGTATCACGGATCTTCCAAAGAGTGTCACGGATCAACCAAAAAGTGTCACGGTCAACCAAAAAGTGTCACGGATCTACCGTGAAGTTTCACGGATGTACATTCGAGTGTCACGGATCTACCAAAAAGTGTCACGGATCAACCAAAAAGTGTCACGGATCTACCAAAAAGTGTCACAGATCAACCAAAAAGTGTCACGGATCAACCAAAAAGTGTCACGAATCAACCAAAAAGTGTCACGGATGTACATTCGAGTGTCACGGATCTACCAAGAAGTATCACGGATCACCGAAAAGTGTCACGGATCAACCAAAAAGTGTCACGGATCAACCAAAAAGTGTCACGGATCAACCAAAAAGTGTCACGGATCTACCTGCGAGTGTCACGGATCTACCAAAAAGTGTCACGGATCAACCAAAAAGTGTCACGGATCAACCAAAAAGTGTCACGGATCTACCTGCGAGTGTCACGGATCTACCAAAAAGTGTCACGGACGTACATTCGAGTGTCATAAATGTACATTCGAGTGTCACGGATCTACCAAAAAGTGTCAAGGATCAACCAAAAGTGTCACGGACCAACCAAAAAGTGTCACGGATCAACCAAAAAGTGTCACGGATGAACCAAAAAGTGCCACGGATCTACCGTGAAGTGTCACTGATCTACCTGCGAGTGTCACGGATCTACCAAAAAGTGTCACGGACGTACATTCGAGTGTCACAAATGTACATTCGAGTGTCACGGATCTACCAAAAAGTGTCAAGGATCAACCAAAAGTGTCACGGACCAACCAAAAAGTGTCACGGATCAACCAAAAAGTGTCACGGATCTACCGTGAAGTGTCACTGATCTACCTGCGAGTGTGTCACAGATCAACCAAAAAGTGTCACGGATCAACCAAAAAGTGTCATGGACCAACCAAAAAGTGTCACGGATCTACTTCTGAGTGTCACTGACCTACCGTGAAGTGTCACGGATGTACATTCGAGTGTCACGAATGTACATTCGAGTGTCACGGATCTACCAAAAAGTGTCACGGATCAACTAAAAAGTGTCACGGATCTACTTCTGAGTGTCACTGACCTACCGTGAAGTGTCACGGATGTACATTCGAGTGTCACGAATGTACATTCGAGTGTCACGGATCTACCAAAAAGTGTCACGGATCAACCAAAAAGTGTCACGGATCTACCAAAAAGTGTCACGGATCAACCAAAAAGTGTCACGGATCAACCAAAAAGTGCCACGGATCTACCGTGAAGTGTCACTAATTTACCTGCGAGTGTCACGGATCTACCAAAAAGTGTCACGGACGTACATTCGAGTGTCACGAATGTACATTCGAGTGTCACGGATCTACCAAAAAGTGTCACGGATCAACCAAAAGTGTCACGGATCAACCAAAAGTGTCACGGACCAACCAAAAAGTGTCACGGATCAACCAAAAAGTGTCACGGATCAACCAAAAAGTGTCACGGATCTACCGTGAAGTGTCACAGATGTACATTCGAGTGTCACGGATGTAGATTCGAGTGTCATGTATCTATCAAAAAGTGTCAAGGATCTACAGTAAAGTGTAACTGATCTACCTGCGAGTGTCACGGATCTAACAAAAAGTGTCACTGATCTACTTTCGAGTGTCACGGATCTACCTGCGAGTGTCACGGATCTACCAAAAAGTGTCACGGATCAACCAAAAAGTGTCACGGATCAACCAAAAAGTGTCACGGATCAACCAAAAAGTGTCACGGATCTACCTGCGAGTGTCACGGATCTACCAAAAAGTGTCACGGACGTACATTCGAGTGTCATAAATGTACATTCGAGTGTCACGGATCTACCAAAAAGTGTCAAGGATCAACCAAAAGTGTCACGGACCAACCAAAAAGTGTCACGGATCAACCAAAAAGTGTCACGGATGAACCAAAAAGTGCCACGGATCTACCGTGAAGTGTCACTGATCTACCTGCGAGTGTCACGGATCTACCAAAAAGTGTCACGGACGTACATTCGAGTGTCACAAATGTACATTCGAGTGTCACGGATCTACCAAAAAGTGTCAAGGATCAACCAAAAGTGTCACGGACCAACCAAAAAGTGTCACGGATCAACCAAAAAGTGTCACGGATCTACCGTGAAGTGTCACTGATCTACCTGCGAGTGTGTCACAGATCAACCAAAAAGTGTCACGGATCAACCAAAAAGTGTCATGGACCAACCAAAAAGTGTCACGGATCTACTTCTGAGTGTCACTGACCTACCGTGAAGTGTCACGGATGTACATTCGAGTGTCACGAATGTACATTCGAGTGTCACGGATCTACCAAAAAGTGTCACGGATCAACTAAAAAGTGTCACGGATCTACTTCTGAGTGTCACTGACCTACCGTGAAGTGTCACGGATGTACATTCGAGTGTCACGAATGTACATTCGAGTGTCACGGATCTACCAAAAAGTGTCACGGATCAACCAAAAAGTGTCACGGATCTACCAAAAAGTGTCACGGATCAACCAAAAAGTGTCACGGATCAACCAAAAAGTGCCACGGATCTACCGTGAAGTGTCACTAATTTACCTGCGAGTGTCACGGATCTACCAAAAAGTGTCACGGACGTACATTCGAGTGTCACGAATGTACATTCGAGTGTCACGGATCTACCAAAAAGTGTCACGGATCAACCAAAAGTGTCACGGATCAACCAAAAGTGTCACGGACCAACCAAAAAGTGTCACGGATCAACCAAAAAGTGTCACGGATCAACCAAAAAGTGTCACGGATCTACCGTGAAGTGTCACAGATGTACATTCGAGTGTCACGGATGTAGATTCGAGTGTCATGTATCTATCAAAAAGTGTCAAGGATCTACAGTAAAGTGTAACTGATCTACCTGCGAGTGTCACGGATCTAACAAAAAGTGTCACTGATCTACTTTCGAGTGTCACGGATCAACCAAAACGTGTCACGGATCAATCAAAAAGTGTCGCGGATCGACCAAAAAGTGTCACGGATCTACCGTGAAGTGTCACTGATCTACCGTGAAGTGTCACGGATGTACATTCGAGTGTCACGGATCTACCGTGAAGTGTCACTGTTCTACCTTCGAGTGTCACGGATCTACAGTGAAGTGTCACTGATGTACCGTGAAGTGTCACGCATCAACCAAAAAGTGTCAAGGATCTACAGTTGAGTGTCACGGATGTACATTCGAGTGTCACGGATGTACATTCGAGTGTCACGGATCTACCTCCGACTGTCTCTGATGTACCGTCAAGTGAAATAGAAACATTCCGTCGAATTGTTATGGAAGTTGAAAAGACAAGTTGTCCTTCATCATAGTGAAAGTCACTCCGCGTGCGCCGGCGACTTTTATTGTGGAGTGTGCCTTACACTTATATTGCTTTAGTCTGTATTAAAATTATTTACTTAGTTTTGATATTTAAGTGTTGTAATTGGTGTGAATTACTTGCAACTTGCTTTAGGTAAATAATTACTACAAATTTATTTTGCTCTTCAAGAAAATTAAGGTATTTCTTCTGTTGCGTACACGATTGTTTGCTTGAGCAAATCAAAACAAATTGTACTCTATCGTTCTTCAATTGCGGTAGGTACATTTAAGATTATTTCGAACATTTGAGTTTAATTACTGTAAAGTTATAAAAACCCTATATCTACAACCCGCAACTTATTAAAAGAGAAAAAAATACACAGCACACGGGGAGAAAACAATCCCACATTCCGAGATAAGCAGGTAAGCACCGGCCATTAGTTCCGCTGTAGCAACCTGTTGCCGAGGTGAAGGAACTAATACATCTCGCACCGTCTGAAGCTGGGGGAACACTGACTCAGGTGTCTACCTGGGCAAAATCGAGGATTCCTTTATATGTATGACTTCTAAAAAGGGGATTATTGGTTTTGGCATTATTCATGAGTAACACCTGGTGACTTAAGATGTGCTGATGTCATAGAAGATGCTAAAAGAACTTTTTTCTAGATAATTGTCATTTACTGCTAGACTTGACCCGAAATACACCGGGTCAACAAGTAGCCATCCATGCCAAATTACATCTTAGTAAGATTAGCTGTTTCATCGTAAAAGCGCTTTCGCAGTGAAACTGAAGATTATATTGACTTAAAAAGCAAAACGGCAGGCTCACGACATGCACTACATACGTCTTCCACGCATACACAACATGGTACCTGGTGGTGTGGTATGACGAAAAAAACAAGCGACATGCGTTTTGACGTCCAGACAAATAAGTTAATTTATCCCCAGGTCAACTAGTTTCTATTACACATCAAAATTGTTGCTTATCTCTTCTAGTAAAATGAGGGTTTAAATTAAAAATCTCATATGTTCAAACAAGCTCACAATATTTTTGACTTTAGCTGATAATAGTCACAACAATACGTACATCTGATAAGCGCACGCTTAAAGAACTCCGTCTAGACTGGTACAATGTGGCTTCATGTATGTTTGTACATACACAAATGATGAATCTCGGGTGAGAATGT
Organism: Heliothis peltigera; assembly: GCA_958496145.1. Lineage (NCBI taxonomy): Eukaryota > Metazoa > Arthropoda > Insecta > Lepidoptera > Noctuidae > Heliothis > Heliothis peltigera. The sequence goes on along the minus strand of OY292326.1, from coordinate 240,441 downwards.
TATTAAACTGTGAGGTTGATTTGTTCTCAGTAAGTATATTTCAAGCGATCTGAAATAATATATGTACAGATAATGCTATTTTCTAAATAAAAAATAAGATTGTATGCCTTTATAAATACGTTCTTGTGACCTTTTTTATGAATAGATACATTATTAGTTTATCAGCAAGAACATTCGTCTTAAGCAACTTTCTATTTTAGTTTTGTCTTACCTACGTCTGAAATTGTAGTCAATGCCTTATAAAAGTTCAAAGATCGACAAAACCTTTATATAGGTAGTTAGGCGGCGACGTAAAACGTGCCAACTTCACGAGATTAAAATCTGCTTCCAAATTGGCTTACTTTTAGATAACAGTTCATAATCCCCTGCTGTAATGTCTCTCCGTGCCACCCCGAGCCTACGCGAATACATCGATTAAAACTTTTGATTCGATTGCTTGTGAGCACATTAAAATAGTGTAAACCGTTCTCGATCATTAAACAATATAAGTTTTTGTTTAGCTAAGTTTGTTTGCGTTAAGTTGTTAACATTTCTGTGTAATCTCGGCGAGATCTTCACAAAGCGTCAGTCGAGAATTCATTAGGGCTAGATTGCGGCTCGTAATGAATTGGAATCTAAAGTGCTTTTAATAAATGTTGAATTCTTTACATTAATCATAGTCAAGAGGGACTAAGATTTATTATCTGCTGTCAATACTTTTCAGCAGTCTTGTCTGTAGCATTAGAACTATTAAAATACTATTAAATTCCATTGTTCCATTTATTTTAAGCGTTGCTATACGCATAAGTAGTTCTGCAAAATAAATGTTACTGAAAAGTAAATCCTCATTTATTGTTACTGTAAACACAAAATACGCTTTTATCAAAGCACATGACATCCATGTTACGATAATTTTAGTTTCCCTCAACAAACTCGTACATTGGATAACTAATATTCATTAATAAATCACTAGACAACTATTTCCTAATTAATTGTTAATTCCCAAATAAAAGGGATCCGTCTGGCGTCTGTTTGTGAACAGAGAGTGGCGTAGGCGATAGTCATTGAGTTCATTACTTAGAGAAAGGCTTCGAGCAATATTTCACGGCTAACACCGCGGTCCATCACACAAATTGATCGCTTGCTTACCGGCTCTGTTTCAGATCGACTTGCGCTTTGATTGTTATTGGATTACTCTACATTTATTTGGATGATCTGCACTACATTCACCTTACCTTTTTAATTTTAACAGTAATTCGCTCGTTCTGTAGATACGTCTTACCTCAAGTCCACGTGTCGCTTTTGAGTCTTGTTCAAGCTATAGCTATTGCGAAAATCGAAAATCTTCCTAGGATTCAGGATATACCCAAGATTTCATGCTCTACATTAGTACTCACTGGTATTTTCTTCAGTTAAGCGTCGTTCTGTAATCTTTTTCCAATTTAGCTGTTGGCGTACTAAAAATAGCGTGATTCAATGAGAATAGATCCAGCTCGTATTAATTAGGTATTGAGCCCTCCGAGCCGGCCGCGCCGCTCCAACTGAGCAATTATTTGAAGCACTCCGCTGATGAAACCGACGCTATGCGAAGTTCGCGATACACGGCTAGGGCGGACTATGAACGTATTTTTCTAAAATTTTAGTATCTAAATATAGGTATATCAAGAAATCTGAAATCGGATCAAATCCGCATACGCTGAAAAGTTACTTAGATGTTTTTGAAAACTGATAGAACTAGGGTTCACTATACATTTTCGCCCGCTTTGGGTAGAAGGGAACTTTTTAAATCATAGTTTAATAAAAACACCACGAGTCTTTGTTTATACACATATTTATGGCCAATACTTTCAATAAGGAATACGATCCTTATTTCCATTTCTAAGTGTCTTGTCTTGAATCTCACTTTTTATTTACGAGAGGGATCAATATCAATAAATCTTTATTGGATTTATGTCTTGCTACTATAAAAAAAATATTGTTGCCAGCTCCTGCTATCCGTGTGGCTCGTGGCCAGCATCGCGTCTGATCACTCGTCGACAGCGGTAATTAAACCGCACTGTACGGAACACTCGCTAAATAATAAACCAATAGCTGATCCCTAAAGCCTTTGTCTTTTACGATCAGCTCAGATCAGATCGATCTCATCCTTTGAAGAGATTTAGACATTGACGTACGGACATTCGTTTTAACTTTGAGAGAGTTGATAGATGATTAAGTTGGATTATTATATTTTAGACTAGACTTCTAAGGTCCCATTAGATATAACTAATTACTAAGATATAAATCTCAAGAAATTAAAGAGTTATTTACTTTAAAACTCGCCGTTTTAGCCTAGTCTTCAGCCCATCCCGGCCACATTTATAATGCAAGTATATCATACATTTGCGAATGAGAACTGCTTACCTCTCCGTTATTGACACAGGGAAGGAGTTTTGATTTCAGATATCTGTGTCGTGATTAGTTAATGTTAAAACACTAGTATTACAGGGGTAGGCATCACTCCCCTCGCAGTTTGTTACCCTGAACTAACTCGAGGCCCTAGCGTCTCGGGGCGCAAGGAGTTGGGACACCCAGCGCCGGGACGCCCAGCCTCGGGACTCCCAGCGCCGGGGCGCTAGCGTCTCGGAGTCGGAACGCCTACCGTCAAGCCGTTCGGTCGTAACCACGATATTTAAAAAAACAGCTTGAAACTTGATAGAATAATTAAATAGAATTTGTTTTCAGTCAGAGAAGGGTTGAAGAAAGGAGCAAGGCTTCAGCGCGGGATATGAAACGGCGATATACGAGCCTTGGTTTCTGAATTAATGTGCTATTACAAGTGAGTGAGTGACGCTGGAGTCAGAATAACAGAAGTAGTCAATGTAGACGCTTCTGAATTACATTACGAGCTGGGTCAATTGAAACACTGTTTTGCAATGCATAGATATTGTACGGTTCTCTAATAGAAAGAAATATTATTTGATTTGAAATGCGCGTACAGAACGCGCGTTAAATAGGCGTACGATTTGAAAAAATGTTTCAGTATTAGATGGCCTATTTCTAGAAAAAGTCTTATACTTTTAATTCGGGTGTATGAAGCAGATTCTACGGGACGCGAGCGGCTAGCTGGTGCCAAAATAAATAATTAGACAGCATTTTTTTGTATTACAATACAGCCTTGCAGGAAGTATTTGATGCAATTCCATGTCATGCAGATTTTTTTTTTTTTTTATTAAAACTGGCAGTATAGTTCATGTATGTATCATGGAACAAAATAATGCAGAAAGACTAAGTTGTATGAAAATCCTTCAGTAGTTACAAAGAACTTTCTGTAAAGCCAGTGGTCGATTCAGTTCGACCAGCAAACAACGTGGGGTAACATCTGCAGAAGCTGTGCAGTGTCACGTACTCCGCGGAGCACTTGTTTCCGGTGCGAGCTAATTGGGTCGCTTCCACAGAACTAATTCCAATTATATTGCTGAAACTACAACCTTGTTCGAACTGAAATCTAATTAACGAAAGATGGGCACTATTTATTTTCAGACTTAATATAGATAACTTACTATATTATGTACGTATTGCTCGTTATCATCATTAGCCAGTAAATATTAATGCTGACCCTACCCTGACCTCTTCACGTCAATTAAATTGGACAGCACCCAAAAAATCGCCTTCTTTCAAAGCATATGTTTTGTAGCACAATTGTTGCAGTTATTCAAGTACTGTAGTGATACGGACCAACTTAAAACATAACTATTTCTGTGAAGTCGACGCGTCAGCAAAAAGCGGAGTGAAGCCAGTCCTGCGCGCCTAACTTACCAGCTCGACAACTTTGTGTACCAAAACTGAAATCCAGTTTAAATTCATATTAAAATTCGAGTCGCGTCGGCATTAATCTCGCGTTCAAAATACGAGACTAATCTCTCAAAATCCGAGAACAATTAGAAACATAAGTGTCGATAACGCGTCTGCAATTATAATTGAAAGGATTCAGTTGGCTGTGAGACTCGAGTCGTTCTCATCTGGCTGGCGAGAAAGTTGGGCGTCGAGCCGCTCGCACACCGGCGCGCTGCGGCCGCTTCAATATGTATTCTACTTGTGGGAACGTTTTGTGACGAGCTCCTTTGTGTGAACTCTAAGTAAGATATTTTGAAATTTTGCTCACAATTTCTGCACTCATTTAAGTTGTATTCAGGATCTAAATGTATCTTACCATGGCTTTGCTAGATTGAAGAAAAAAATATGATATTCCAAAGGGACTCATATTGGAGGCGAGGCATTTTTTAAACACATTACAGCTATTTTCATTTTTAATTATATCAACTTTTTCGAGGTCTGCTTCCAGTCTAACACACCTGAGTTTACTTGGAGCGACTGCCTATCTGCTAAAGAGAGCAAATAGACTCCAGCAATTCGATAACCCTTGTCAGAATTTTTAGATTCTGTCTACCTCGGAACGAATTTTTTTTCGAAATATGGTGGAACCCGTAAGATGGTCACCCATCCACGGAACTATCGAACAGTGAAGCTGCTGCTTAGCCACGAGCTTCCCATTTATTTCTAGTTTATGCTTTTAGTGTTCGTTAATGTGTAGTTTCAACGATCAAAATACGTTGTAAAATCATATCTACGAGCACACTATTAATATGATAATTTTACGAGGTATAATAATTTCGTAATAACATAACATGATATGTCGGGTTTTCCCAGAAATGTTGAGCATTGGTGGTACGTGTTAAATCAAATGTAGGTACATATATGTATAATACAACGAATACCTAATTATGAGAATATATTATGTACCTATGTAGATATAATAAGGTGAACCATTTTTCTCCATGATAAAGAAATATGCTTCCAAAAGTTTTATTTGAAACTTACTCAACTGATCTATTGATATTTATTCGTAACAGATAGAAGATTGTTCTCAAGGAAATGTTTAGACGTACACATAGTTGGCGGCCATTACTTTGAGCTATTGATATTTTTATCTCGCCGATTTATCCATCACTTCGCATTACAGTGGCCACCCACTAGATCTGTCTGTCCGACTGAATGTACTCATTTTAGTACAAAAGTACATCTCGTTTATCGCCTGTATGTCAATTGATATTTAAATAAGATCCCGTCATATCACTTACCTGCACTACAGACGGGTAAGGTATGGTTAAACAAACAATATACCTACGTACTTATTTACAGGTTTACAAGCATTAATAATATTTTAAGTAACTGACAGGATATGTATTGGCTCCTGATCCGATTTTCAGCTCAGGTGTAAATCCGGACCTGTTATTTACCAGTCACCCCTTATCACTACTATACTTACGACTCGAATACCATTGTCATATTTTGCACATGTAATGTATGTTTTACAAGTATACTTACGAAAAGTTCAAAGTTTTTTGATAACACTAAGTAAACAACTGCAAACAACTCCAGATACTTAACTCCAAGATATAAATAGAAGTTCCCCCGACTACACAAAATCATGTTACATGTCAGTTAGTCGGAGGGTGCGAGGCGACAATTTCGCAATTTTGCATATTCATTGAACGTTATCGACGAGTCGTCCGGCCCGCCGCCGCTTGTCGCGCGGTGATTGATCACCACTTTTTGTAGCGTCGCCTGTAGGGTGGCCCTTGTGGACAGTTATGTGGGATCGCCACTTGAATGTTACTTGTGAAACTATTATGATGGATACGTTACATCGGCCTTGGGAAAGTTTTGGGCTTTCCCTAATATATGTCTCTTTGTTTCTTTTCGCCTACTCAAGAAAAATAGTTTTTTTTAACCTTCAGTATATAGCAATTTTTTAATATTTTTTTTGAAGTCTTGCACTTTTTTGACTTGCATAAACCACAAATTTTATTTATTAGGAAGATACGTATCCGCTACTTGATTACCCAATTTGGACATTCTATATAGCTCTATAATGCTCGTCATAATTCCAAATCTGTGTTCGAAAGTAGGACATGTCCCGTAAAACATATAACGTGTGCTCACGCTAGCCCCATTCCAACATATTGATGGGGTATTTCAGTTTTTCCGATATGATAGCTGCGAGTCCATGGCGTTCTTTATAGCGTTTATACGTCGTAGAGCACCATAACATTGACTATCAAAATCTCACTAGCGTGAAACTCCACAGTAATAAACTTGAGAGAGATTTCTTTCCCAAAACCTCTCAAAGGGGCTTTCTAATTTAGAAAATATTTGCTCTTCACATTTTAATACACTTTTACTTCCATTACGTTTTATTACCTTTATCCGAGAGAAATCGCTTTGTGGGTTTTGAGAAACTTTCACAAAGCAGCCTGGAGTCTGGAAGTTGGTGATTGATTCACCCGTGCATCGGAGAGCACGTTAATGTCGGTCCTGCGCCTGATCTCTCTCCGGTCGTGTCGGATTGCCGTCCCATCGGATTATGAGAGTGAGGGAATAGAGAGTGCACCTGTGTCTGCGCGAATGCTTGTGCACTATAATATGTCCTGCGCAGCTGGCTGATCTCCATAAATGAGAACGGCCGCCGTAGCCGACAATCGGCCTGGATGCCATCATCATTCGAGGAGATATGCAAACTAGACGCACATTATTTACTGCATATACTTATAAAACCTTTTGATAGAATCTAGGTACATTTATTTTCTTTATCATGCAAAGGAAAGGGCTTTTATGGGCTCTATTTACCAAAACTATGCGAGTATACAGGCGGTCCAATATTGTTATTAACATAAAAGATAAGTATCACTTTGCTTATACATGGTGTGTTTTAGTCCCGAACAAGCATAATGGCTCATTTTGTATCAAACTATGTGAGTGAATTTCTTCAATATTGGCTGTGACAGTGTGGCTTTGTGCAATAAAATCAACCTGTTCTAGACAATGGCTGGTATTAGACCTTCCGTAATTGATACTAAGAATCCATATCTTTGTACTCATAAATTGGCATTACTTATTTGTCTTTTTACTGACAGACCTACAAATGACCATGAAGTTGAAAGCCTCTACGACATTACAATAAAACATTGCGATCTAAAATCAAATATTCTCGCCGGCTTCATGCGCCCTGTACATTAGCATAGGGCCACAAATTCTGCGCCCCTATTATTTATGGCGTGGTCGAAGATTTATGTATTAGCTGGAGTGGGCCCTAACGAGTGGAATGTAAGTGGATTCCGATGGGAGCTGCATGCCGACACGGCGCACATATGTCCTATGACGTAGTTTATGGACGATCCCTTCGTGATATAGGACCGTTGTTTGGGTATCTGTCAGTTTGTGTAGAAGCTGAAGGCGGCAATTAAAATCTTGTTACAAATATAATTTACTGAAGTTTCGTTATTTCTCTGTTTGATGGTTATCAGTTGTTCCACTTTTCGATACTATGTATATTGTGTCCCTCCCTAAATTATTAGTTATCATTTGTGCCAAAATCTTGGAAAATACTTGAAGCATATGAACGATACGGCTAGGCATATTTATCATATTATTAGAGGAAATATTCGTAATCGTTATAACTTTCCCAGTAACGACAATCCTCATTTCATTGAACCGATTGCTAAGCTCATCACATTATCGATTTATGATTAGTCATATAGACGAAGTTATTATTATCGGTATAAGTAAAGTAAGCCTGTCTAGGGTATTCGTCGGTAATATGAGTTAGCGGCAGACGAAAAGCTTTTCCTTGTAGACGTATATTTTTTGTCATGTTCAGTTCATTCAGATAATAAAGCCGGTGTATATTTAGGATTTCATGAAGGAGCCAGGTTGCTAGCTCAAGTATAAAGAATTCATAAACTAAACATCTTTCTCCTTGCAACCACTTTAAACAAGTTTGAAAACTCTTCGTTTACCGCCATTTTATGAATACTAATGATCTGCCGCTCGACGAGTTAATAAACTTGCCTTCAATTACCTTCGTGGTTATTTTACCTTCTGTTTTACCTGGGCTAGGAAAGTTATCGTCAAGTCGAGAATAAGAAGTGTTTCCACTTATTTGTTTGCTTTGTTTTTACTTCCTTAAATAGTAATATATACCTATGTATCTATTTGTATTTATATAAAAGCGGAAATCACTGACTCACTCATTTCGGATGATCAGAAACTACTGGAGTTAGCAACCTTAAGTTTTGCGTGGTGTAATCTTTTTTTAGGATGCAATTACTCAGACAGGATTTTCCAAGACCATCAAGTCTTGCACACTTAAGTTCTTTAAAAATACAGTATCTTAAATTTTCTGAGAGACTAATTAGTTTAAAAATAAAAAGTTGTACGTAATCCGTCGAAAAAATAATTTACAGAAAAAGCATTCCGGATATTCTTTGGTGGCGAAACGAGGTCGTAACCCGGAACCATGGCCAACACGACAAAAAGGTGCAGAAATCCCACTAGCCTTTGATTCGAAATCTTCATTATTCATGTAAATGTTCATGTTTGCCCTTATAGCACTCGTACAATATTTTCTTAGTAGGAAGTTAGCTTGCTAAAGTTAAGTATTTCTGAGTGTCCTAGAGGTAGGTAGTTAATTCATAGTTCAACTACTTGCGAACCTCGTGACAATACAATGTAGTGTACCAGCACCCACGTCATAATACACGTTCCTGTTCCGTGGAAACTACTTATAAAACACGAAACTTGGAATTGGACCGACACATTATTATCTAGTTTTGTGTGAAATTGTATTACACCGCTACACTCGCACCGGGAACAGTTTCAGAGTGGAATTACTGTCCCTAATTTAGCGACAAGGGTTCCCCACACAATACATTGGGTAACTCAGTCGGAAAGCGGTATTCTCGCGCTGTTGTTGTATGTTTTGGCGAAGTTTGCGCGGTGGGCGTGAACTCTCGTGCCAGAAATAATAACGTATATTTTTGTACGTGTTAGTTTTATAAGCATCTGATTTATGTCCGCGTTAAGAGCGCGCAGAGCTGGTCAACAGTCATTTGTTAATGTTGCCACAGAGAAGCTGCGGATTCATCAACGTGAGACGCCTGTGCCGCCTTCCATCAATAGATCTGCAGGAGCGTGACTCAGCGCTAGGGTATTGTTATCTCAGGCGATGTAGCACTTAGTTATACTGTGAACGTGTAAATACATGAACGCAAATAAATCTAAACCTTATTGAGCCACCATGTTTCTGTAGGGCTAGATTTGGACAACAAACGTAAATTGCCTGTCGTTAATTTGTGTTCTATCTATATTCAGGCCATTCTCACCAATACTGCTGGTCCGTAACGGCGCTATATAGTAGTTTACAATGTTCTCGTCAATATATCGACATCCTGAGTAGTCAGTTCTCGTAGACACCTAAGTGGTCTGAATTCCACAAGCAAAACAGTTTCATACATATTGTTTGAGCCTGTAGGTAGTATGGAGAAAAATAAACGAAAACGTAAATACACGAACGTAATTTTATTACAACTGTGACAATATGACAATTTACGAATATTTACACGATATGTACATTTTTTACATCTTAATTACACAGTATACAAACAGGTAACCTTACATTCGCTATGCGATAAAAAATTACATTTTAGTAAATTCATCGTTACAACCCTAGGCCGAATCGAATCCACACAATTTTGACTTTATACAGAAACAGAACAATTTCATCACAAACCGATCCACACTTCACACTTTACACGAAATATTTAAACTTGAACCGTTACAAAACGAACCGAGTGAGCTCAGCGGCCGAGAGACAGGGCTCGAGTCTCTGCGGCCGGCGGCACCTCGCACAGTCTGCTAGCCTAGTCGATGGACACGATCAGCGTGTCCTCCTCCAGCAGCGCGCTGGAGGGCTCGCGGCGGCGAGAGGCCCGCACTCAGAGCCGCGTGTGCGACAGCCCGTTGGGCGCTATCAGAGGCGCCAGCGTGGCTGGCCGCGCCTCCAGCGGCAGCGCCTCGCTCGCCGCCGCCGACTTGGACGTCAGCGCCGTGGACGCCTCGGAGCGCGAGCCGCCCGCGCCGCCGCCCACCGACAGCCCCCCGCGCGACTCCGCCGCCCGCAGCTGCGCCCGCGCTGCTCCGCCGCCGCGCTTGCGCGGGATCACGCTGTTTTCCACATGCAGCGTCGCATTCACATCCTTCCCGGCGGCGCACGTGCACGCTTTCAGGAAACTTTTCTTAAAATTGTCAGAGAGAAAGGCATAGAGGATCGGATTCATGGCTGAGTTACTGTAGCTAAAGCACGCGGCTACCAGGAAAACTGTTATAGTGATTCGATTGGCGCACTCATTTGGCGGAGAGTATATGAGCGCTACTTGGAACGCCCAGTACGGCAGCCAGCACAATACGTATACCGCAATCACAGTCAGAACTAATTTGGTCACTTTCCTGTGAGATCGCTTCTTTTCCTTGGACTTATTCTTGGGCCCGACCGTCTTCAGCTTCTGGATGACGAGGCAGTAGAACACGAAGATGAGGGTAAGGGGCGCGGCGAAGCCGAGCGCGAACGAGTACAGCGTGAAAGACGTCTGGCCCTTGTTGAATTCGCGCTCCGGCCACACGATATTGCACGACAACCCGTTGTCCGTCGGTATCAGCGTCGTGTACATGAATATGGGCGTCATCACCAGAGCGGACGCAGTCCACGCCGCCGCCGACACCACTCGCGACACGAACGGCGTGCGCAGGCGCGGAGCTGCTATCGGGTGACACACCGCTATGTACCGGTCCGCACTCATAATGCACAAGAATATGGAACTGGTGAATTGGTTGATCCCGGTGGATATCATGTACGCTTTGCACATAAAGCGTCCGAAGGGCCAGGACCGGAGCGACATGGTGGTGATGAGGAATGGTATGCCAATCAGGAAGCATTCGTCAGCAATGGCGAGGTTCACAATGTACATGTTGGTGACGGTCTGCATCTTGGAGTAACGGAGCACGACGTAGATGACGAGCGTATTGCCGAGCAGCCCCACCACGCACACGATAGCGTACAGCACTTGCGTCACCACGTACACGACCGGCAGGTTGATGTTGGGGCAGTTCTCGAACGTTCCGTTGTACGTGCCGTTCTCGTCGTACGAGTAGTTGCCTTCGCGGTACATTTCCACGTCTTCGAGCTCCATCGTGGCGAATACAGAAGAAGGCTCCGGAGAAAGATATTTACCTGCAACAACACAACCAGCGCTTAGTGCTACTAATGAGTACGCGCAACTGACGACTGAACGAATGTTCGGTCAGACATCAATGTTATCAGGGGAAGTCTGTTATGTACTCGGGTTACCAGCGTGATGTGATAAAAATTATAGGGAAATCCATCGCATAAAAAAATCGATTAAATTACAATATGTGACGTAATAAAACAAACTATACAAACGTATAGTAAAATGTTAGTAGTAGTTCTGCCGTACATTTTACTTTGTTTTGTGGACACTACTCACACTGCAGACCTTTCTGTATTGTAATTGTATTTAGAAAAACATTTTTTTTGCAATGATTACTAATGGTATAGTTACTGTAAATATCTAAAAGCAACGTTCAAATGCGATTGTTCTTGCATGAAGCATGTCGATGCTAATCGCGAATTCAATATGGAAGTTCAAATGACCGTCGCAACTATTTTTCATTATTTGAAAAGTGCTGCGATCCACTGATGTTTACCGAGAATAGTGGTTTCACGTAATGCGGTTATTGTTGGGACTCGCCGGGTGAACCTCGGACTGTTATGATTGACGCGATTTCATTATAACATCGTACTGAAATGTATTTGTAATGGGAAAAGAAGATAGAATGCGTGTGGGTCGGACCTACGTCACCGGCGGATATTGAACTAATATTATTTCAATATATCTATCTTATTATATGGTTGGGTATATTTATTAATGTATTTAAGTTCCGCTGCATGCCTCATAAAAGTTTTATCGAAAAATTCTTTGCAAGGGTGTGTAATAACATGTGTATGTCATATTTTTTATATTAGTGATGTCGCTTTAATTGTGATGACCGATGGCGATAAGTATAAAGTATGTTTAAGTTTACCTCTTGAACTTTGTGTGTATTTTGTTATAATAAGAGAAAAAATTGAATTTCAAGAAACAAGCAGTTCTTAAAATTAAAATAAGTAGAATTTTGATTTTAAGAACTGCGAGGTGAGGGCTGGCTCTGGTCTGGCAACTTACATTTTGTGTCAGCAAACAATTATTTGTTGAGCCGTCGCCGCGGCTCCGGGGAACATCTGCAACAATCACAACACAACTGTTTACTTCCTACTACTTACTACATTCGTGGCATCAAAAGTATATTATCCTTATAGAACATATGAAATAAAAGGCTTTTGTTAAAGTCAACATTAATTTCATTACTAGATAGAGCGATATAATTGTGTTGATCTTAATACGTTGTCTGTTCTTTGTTTTGAAAATGAATATATACTTTCTGGGAAGTCCTATTCTACGGCAGTCTTTATACGTCATCTTAACCACGGAAGAAAAAGAACGAATGGTAGTGCCCCACAACGTCTACACTCGTACTTTTTATTCCGTGATATTATTACTACTTGTGTAGCGAAAGAGTTTCGAGATATTTATATCCCTTTGCTGGAAAAATATATTTTATATACTTTTTTATTATTTTCGGGAAGCGAACACGCTCTAGCATTTTCAGTTAAAACAAAAAAAAATTGCCGTAGTTAAAAACAATTTTATTTTACACATGAAATGGTCTGCTCAATCAGTAAAAATGGCTACTGAAATACTAAAAAACTTTCTTTATATGTTCCCCAATTTTCATGTACTTTCAACTTTTTTATGAACATGGAAATTAAAACTGTACCTATGTTTTTTTGCACTTTTTTCATTTGTCTTTATGAAATTTTAGTATTTTATGCATTCTAAAAATACGTGTAGTCCAGAAAAATCTGTAACGAAAAACTCATTACAGAGCAATGTTTTGTCTGTAATGAAAACATCTCGCCAGAATAATGATGTGCTAAAAATCCATAAATATCGTAGTCATAACATCGCTTTGAAGAGTCTACAATGTGCAACGAAAACAAAAGCCGCAATAAGCCCACGTTACAGCGAACAAAAACATTAATTTCATTTAGAACTTTGATCATTCTAATATTCGTTAACTATTTTCGTAACAACGCTTTAAAAAAAAGTGGACTGTATACTTATTCGGCCACCAATTTGCTTATGATATTAGTAAGTTACCCTCGTTGTACACAAGATAAGATATCATAATTATAATGTAATTTTATTTACCACCGTTACCGAATGTAGTTGGACTTTATTTTATGAGCTGTCTGCGATCATGACTATAAGTAACAATGACTATTAGTCCAAAGGATAAGAGAATTTGGTAATGCGCTAACACAGCGTACAATTAACCTTCTGCACGTATAATGACGAGGTAGAATAACATCGAGTTCCGAGAATACTCCCATCGTTCCACTTCAGCCGCAGCCTGGAGTCGGCGGCAATCTGTCAAACGCATGTGTTTACTCAAATATGATTAATGCGGGGGAAAATATCTAGTTTAGATCTAGTCAGGCTGCGTGGCGACAGCGTGACTGCTGCGTGAGACCTGCGGCGCGAGAACGTGACTTGATACCGTATTTTTGTGAATGATTTATTTACTTTGTGTGTGAATTTTTCTTTCAGCGGAAAAGTGTAAAAGCATGGGAGATATTTATTTTAATTAGATTAATACTATAATATTATATTATTGACTAGCTACTAGCTACTTGTACATAGTGTAGGCTGCCGCAGACCTGCATGCGGGCTATTTAACGACATGTTCGTAATATTCAAGTATCTACTCATTATAAATGCTTCGATCGTATCATTGGAGCATGGCCACTAGAAGAAATACCTGTTAGCAGATAGTCGTACACTCTATTACTGCATTAATTAGTTATCTATGTTCACTTATTTTTAATTTTCCAGGGACATATTGAGATCTGTTGGTCTTAGATAGATTTAACAATAGAATTACGAAATTGCACAAAGATTTACATTTTATTCTGAACACTTTGTGTTTAAGCCCCTCAAAAGAAGTATCCTTAGCATTCGCGACAAAGACATAAAATGCTTTGTTATCTTCGCGATACTAGAGATTAAAGAAAGCGCTACTGACACCCAAGCATTTTTAAGAGATCAAAAATTGGTCTGTAAAAAAATATATAGTGAACAATTTTGAGATTCTTCGCCGTTATGAAAGTAATTACTTAAGAGACGAAAGGAGAGCCTAGAACGACACTCAAGCATATCACCTATATTAATGTTGTCGTATTAAAAGTAAGTATTTAAATAAAAGTAATTGCTAAAATGCCTAGTTTGTAGTGAAGCATGTCTTTCTGAGGTTTGAGGTTTTGCAACAACTAGTTCACAACTTTAGTTTCTACGCGCCATCGTCACCAAATCCTCTCTCTCGTAAGCTTTCGCACGCAGGATGCGCTGTCTGTTCCTGTTAAATACTCCATAGCCAAGCCAGACTACCCATTCACATATCCCTGTGCAATTCGGATTTGGTTGCGTTTACGAAGTCAGCAAAAAAATATATAAACTTTATTTTGAGATACATTGTATATAACGAAGATTAATACATCCAACGAAAGTATGCGTATATGTAAAGTATGTTCGAGTTTTGAATATAACTTGCCACGTTAGAACCAATTGTTTGCAACAGGCCGAGGGCAAATTCGTCTGTTATTGTTAAATCCTTAGTACACACAAACAAATATGTACAATTATTCGATTTGTGTATTTTCCTCGTCAGTCGCATGTTGGACAGTTGTGCGCGGGCGCATATTTCGATGCCAAAGCGATATCATTTACAGCCCACATGTGTTGTGCTCGCTCGCTATCATCGCCTGTCTAGCGCCGCGCAATATTTTGTTGTAAAACAATACAGCTGCGATTTGAATACATCAAAGTATCAGAAATGTATCATTTATTTTAACAAAATATTGTACTTCGAATGCTATCGGCAGATTTGTTTATTGCGAATGATAACAAAAATAATCTTCTAGCCAGCGTGCCACGTAACAGCTGGCAAGTTTACTAAAACTGTATGCAATTCCGGAATTCTTAATAAATGTAGGTTAATGTAATATAACCGTTCAAGAATGTAAACTAAATCTGGATAGTGTTGGACAATGTGGATTGCCATGTTTGTCATTATTATCAAACTAGTTTTAACGAAAAGACACAAAAACTATCCAACATCGATCATTATCAAGCGCGCAGTGTCGGCGTATGTAGGTGCGCGATTTGGATGCGCGTGAGCAGTGCGCGCATGTTTGCGTAGCCTAGCCGCGTAAAAATCTATAAACGTGATGTGTGTGTAAATACACTATCACTATAAATCTCATTTCAGACCTGTAACTTGTATCGTGGGAAGACGGAATCTACTACTTGTACGAATGTATTGTTTTTGTGGTGGTTTATTTTTGCTTTTACGCATAGTAAATTAGGCAAGAGTTGCTACAAACGCTACATTGTGTGTCACTGATTTGGTGTGTCCATGAAATTGCACTTCAGTTTGACTTACAGCTGTTATTA
Source organism: Heliothis peltigera (assembly GCA_958496145.1). Classification (NCBI taxonomy): domain Eukaryota; kingdom Metazoa; phylum Arthropoda; class Insecta; order Lepidoptera; family Noctuidae; genus Heliothis; species Heliothis peltigera. The sequence continues at coordinate 224,956 of OY292326.1, read as the reverse complement.
GGTAATAAGCTGAGTTTAAGACCTAAAGTTTTATATGGATCTCGAATAAGATTAAGTACATTTCTTGATCTTCCAACTTAATATTATCATAAAATGTATTTTTCATAAATTGTCTCGCTCATTGCCATTTTATTCATGATAGAGCAATATTTTCAAACACGATATTAATGAAGCAGTCTAATAAAAGACCGTTAATATGAACCTCGAGTTGGCACAAAGGCGGTTATTTGCCACCAAAACGCACGTGATCAAACCTCATCCGGCCGCAGCCGCCTCTTTGTACGCGGCCGTTCTTTTTGTTCCACTTTTGTTTCAACTGTTCCCTTTGTAGCGAGTGCCAGTGTAATGTGTGTTTGTTGAGGTCCCGCCGCCTTCATTTGGGCTGTACCTATTTTGTTTCGTGGATGTTACAGTGTTGGGTCGGAAGTAACGCTGACGTTGTTTGCTCCACGTGCGCAGTGAATCCATTCGCTTGTCCATTTTCTTCTTCATTGAACATTTCATTAGTAAGAAACAAATCAGGATAGTACCGTGACATAATAAAGTATTGTGCTCTTAATCCTGTAAGTCGTACTACAGTAAAAATGTTTTAGGACAGCGTCATAAAATCTTTCAAAAATCAACACATTGCTACAAGTAATTTCGATAGACTTCAAAAGCCTAAGTGTGATTTGACTATCAATATCTGATGTTAGCATTTAAATAATAAGAAGGCTTTATTTCTTCAGCAGAGTGAATATTATCAAGGTTGTCAAGACTCGTATCGTATAAATATTAAATACATATTTGATAGTATGGCCGCGTTTATCTCGGTAAGAAGAGTTTTCGGGAGGTCCCTTGAGTGTAGTCCGGATTTCTGATTCTAGAATATCGATATCCTCTTTTATGGTTTATGATCAGAGTAATAAGACAAAATACCTTTTTGTTTGAGTTTGAATAGCTTTAACTGTCGGTGACGGGAACAGCAAGTGTGTATGAATAATAAAGCTTACTCTGCGACTCGTGATAAGGTTGAAATCATTTTTACTGATATCTTGGACGAGCATTGTGAGCGCTTTTTGGTACAAATAAAGATGATGACACTTAATCTTTGTCCTTTGCTTATCAGTGAATGAATGTTAAAACATTAATGATGAAATACGACATTTTGTTGTAGTATTTGTTACTTCCGATCCAGTCAGCAGCTAAGACCTGCAACCATCATCACCCACATACAAGCGAATTGAAATATATCCAAACAATGATTGTTCAGTGTGCACGACTCGACAAACGTTTGTAGCATACACAGACAACGTAAACAAAACTGCCTCGGAAATCATTGTTATTTATTATGTGTTCTAGGAGATACGGCCCTACAACCAATATTAATTTTGTTACTCGAGAAAATTTATCGTAAGCAAAAACCTACTGGCACCAATAAGAATTGCTGATCGCTCTTCAGATTTTTAATGTTAATGTCTTATAACTGTCAATATATAATATTGATTTATTAATAACACGAAATGTGACAATATGAGAGGTTCTAGACAGTCACAATTGCCCGGCCGATACTCAGCTGATCGTATCAGTTTGTGGCACAGCTAACAAAACGAACATAAAATGATCGCGCTCCGATGTTTATGAGTCCGAGATAAGGTTAGCTGGGCGTTTGCGCTCACTGGGTTACTGTGAGGATCTGCGCATTTTTTCCAACAACAGTTGGGAACTGAAGACCATTTGGTAACACTTTCTAAGTTATGGAAGAACAAAGTAATGAATAAACGGTCTGTGGACACAACCTTATCGAAAAGCAAGTAATGATAGGGAAGTATAGTAATAATATAATACGTTTCTTGAATATAGATATTCAATATCAATTATATAAGGTTTTTTTCACATAAATAATCAAGATCAACATTGTAACAGCGCTCACATAGCTATTAAGACGAACGACCCATAAACTATGGGTTCAGCGCCATGCATCAGCCGCCGTGAGCTCGGAGACATTTCGATCAGCCCGACCCACATACACTGACGTATAGTCGCTTCTTAAGCTGTCATGTGTCACGGGCTACTGTTACGAGCATCGGCTCCCCTGGGCGAGAAACTGATGAGGTTTTAAGAGACTATATAGAGAATTTATGTGTCCTTCCGGTGGTATAATTTCTTCCTGTTGGTTCGTTACTACCTATTTATAAAAATATGTTTTTTTATTAAGTATCAACACTCATTAGGTACTCTTTTTTCCTAAGTTTTAGACGGGTTTGTATTGAAAACGTTTATTTGACGGAACATTTGTGATAAAAGAGAATAACAATCAGAAAAATTACTACAGTACAGAGCCTGCCATTAACTTTATTCTCCTTTCTTATTTCAGAAACTATTCTTCACAATATAGTTGTTAAGGCTGAAGTAAATTGTGGAATTCGAAATACCGTCTGGCGAGGTCTGGAGTGCCTAGCAACATTTAACTTATAAACGATGTACGTGATCACTAGAGGGTCCCTCAGGACTGTTCATATCTCATTCCCGAGCTCGTTATCCCTAAAAACTGTAGAAGAATATTTGGTGAAAATCACGAATATTGTTCTATTTTTAGAATTTTCGTGATTTTTATTTTTTGGCCGAGAAATATCAATCCTGCTTTCCAATCGGATTTAGGCGTAACGCTTTATTTTTAACCGACGCCAGTGAATGAAAGCTTGTAAGCGTATCGTGGTCCCCTCTCTGTGAATCGTTTATATTTTTTTAATGTCAAGTCACGTAGGCGGATATTTGTAAAATGTATTCATCATGTCCAATTCTGGTATCGTAACAGTCGTGACGTCAATTCACAAAAATAAAACAATACACCTCGCCAGAGAATTGTTTACAAACCAATTACCAAAAGGTACGATTTCGGCCGCGCAGACAAACACAAGCAACAAATAGTCCTCCCGTAATACGAGGCACTGTTTTCTTTTCAATTATAGATCCAAAATACAAACTGATATACAGAGCTGTCGGCCGTACAGTCTACGGTACTCTCTTATTGAATTTATAATGTAATTTCACGTGCAAAGATTTTCGTATTTTTTGTTCCATTCTATTTCGTATCGTCTCGTACCAATATCGGAATATCGAGAGGCAGGAATTCAATACATTCGAGTGAAAACCGATGATTTTGAATTATTAAAGGATTTCTATTTAAAGCTCGGGATGTTCGGGATTGGTCCGATTTTCGAGCAAATTGCTTTGTAAACTAGTTTGTTGGTAGCGCCGGCAGACCAACCGAGTTGATCTAGGTCTAATTAGTTCGGCTTAAGTTGATCAGAACAAACAATTTCATCATTTTTAATAACCTCGATGTTCAGTAGAAGGCGTAAGATTTAGGAGGCACTCTGTCGCGGCAGGTTAATGTTACCGTCAGGGAGGCATTACAATTAATATACGAGTAACTTATTAGTCCGTAAACGTCCACAACCCATGACGCATGCTGCCCATTAACTGATACTATAGCCCGTGACGCTTTAGGGGTCTGCACAGAAAAGTTTCGATTTTATACAGTAGCTGTGACAACCATGGAGTAAGCTAATATCTTCACATTCCTTGGTCCTTCAGTATTGTGAGGATTCCAATGACAATTAGAAGATGAAATTCATGCGTTTTGATCGCAGTAATTACCATAAATCTATTTGTTTTAAAATCTAAAATCTATAATGTTGTAAGATGCAAGTCTACTGACCTAGCTAGCATCCTCTCTGAACTCATTACGGTGAAATCTGAAACAAAAAATACAGCATGAGGTTTCGTCTTCATGTACCTACCACGTACACACATAATTAATAAGTAATTGTTCTTCAGTGAACACTTAAAGGAACTTTTATATACTAAGCGCTGTTGAGTACAACGTCGGCAATTAGATTTGATCAGATAATTGTATCCGTAGCCACACGGAGGAACCTCATCGAGTTATCGTTTGCTCAAAATATCATTTAAAACGTCTCCATAAGTTAAGATAAAAAGGATTTTTTCTTAATACTCTTTATGTGAGATGAGATTATGATATTATTATGGCGCAATAATCGGTTCTGCATGAAATGACTGAACTTTCACATAATGATATCATTCATATATATTTTTTTTCATAATTCAATTTAATTTTTAAATTTTATAATAATGATTAAAGTCTATGCAAACGTGTATTTTTCTTATATGGTATTGGTAAACCCTCTTTAAATTATAATGGACTAATAATATGGTCTTTTGGAAAATAAATTCTTATTTTTATCTAGGAAAAAGCATATAAATAAAGTTAATTTTGAGGAGCTTTTTAATACAAGAACAAGACACATTTTTAATCTTTCTACTTGAGCAACGTAATTCCCCACAGTGGCGATGCATCAGACTTTTTAAATCACAACAGCGAGCGTCTGCGCAAGTAATTCCCCGGACGCGGCCAGAGGGCGCCACAGTGCTCTCGCCATGAATAATATTATTCAAATTCATACTGCGGTCATTAAATTATGGTTGTTCCCACTGTGCTTTACATTCCTGTCGTGTAACAGAGGGATTACTAAAAGAATTATTTTTTTGGGGAATTGTGGAGTATTTTTTTATAGGTTAACGTTTATGGAATTATTAATTATCTTCCCGGACGAGTTAGCCGAGAATTAGAGTTTTATAAAAATCACTTCAAGAAGAGGTAAAGCAACCAACCAACCAACGCATCTTACAGCGAGAACACTTTAGCGGCCACAACATTTGAGCATTTCCTTTGTGGAAGCTGCAGTTTCCAATTATATGTGTACATTTGTTTATTTTAAAATGTTATAATGCAGACCAATTAGAAAACAAACTCTACAATAATATTTGGTGAAATACCTAGGTTTAATTCACCCCCAGATAGTTTCCGCAGATAGTTTCAAACTAACTTTATAATGCAGGAAAAGCAAATACAAGTAGGAACAATATGTACTGGATCAAACATATTCAGTACCTAATTCAAACAAGTTTTACATTCAAAGGACATAATTTTTAAGTAGGAATTTCCTGAAAATAATGTACCTAAGATTTCGTCTGAATTTCTAGTCCAAGCTCCAAAAAGATGTTTAGTTCGAGCCGTGCGGAAGTTTCTAAGTCACAAGTCAGTTTTCGAGCAAGGCTACATGACGTAACTACTAAGTACCTTAATTTTCTTAGAACTTCAGACACTCTACTGCTGAGTATTTTCGTATTAGTTGTTAGAGTGCCAGCCGTTCCTAAGCCTACTAATGCTTAGAGTAGCTCGCCAGTTTAGCGGTGTAATTAGCGAGCGTCGCTTATTGGCGATAGGCGGCGTCATCTTCATCAATCACGCGTCTGCAGGTGATGGCCTTGTGTTACAGATGTTGATATAGCACACAGCGCCACATGTTCACGTTATGGTAAAACTGGAATGTGGAATGTATTATTGTTCGCTCCATGCTGATTTCCATCGTTTACCTCGACACAAGCCATGGATAAATATTCTGTCGCCCTACCTGTGCGCCATCAATCCATCCACATTTGTATTCACCTTTATCTTCCACAACATGCCTTCAATACAAAAAATATACTTCCTCTTGTAAGAAACGCTTACATTTCTCAAAATATGTATGTTAAAGATTCAATGGCATCAAATTATGTAGATTGCTATTCCCAATATAATATCTGAAGTAAGTGCAGCAACAACTGCACCGCATTACCGACAAAGCTAGCACTCTGTGACAATAGTTAATGGTCCATCAAAGTCTGCGGAATAAAGCTAGTGTAAATGATGTTCGCCTCGTAATTACAAATCGGATCGCCGCTTATCGGCGCGCATCTAGTGGCGCGCGCGTCGCACTCGCCACTAACTCAGCCAACTTCGTCAGTCAACGACCTCACAACTGCTCACTTAGCCCAGCCGACTTCACTCTGCTCCCTTATCGCTGGCGGCTTAATCCATCTTCTTTCACAATCACGATTATTCTTCCCTAAACCCATTCGATCTGAATATATAACCACGAACAATTTCAAACCGTATTTTTGTGCCATTAAGCTCAATTTGCAACAAAAAAAGTGCCGCCTGAAAAATGATAGTTAATTTAAAAGGAACTTTATAAAAATGAGTGTAAAATTCAATTTCGCGCTGTTAGTGCTAAGTTTCAATAAGGGGCCAAGTGCAGGGTTTGCAATAAGAACATTGCCAGCAATCGTCCCGTTTGACAAGACTTATTGAAACACAAGATTTTTCAGAATTTCAGAGAAAAAACTTGAACGCTTTATGTTTTATGTGCAAAAGTCTGGAACAAAGTGAATTATTTTTATTGGTCTTCGCAGACGACAGTCTTAGTTTTGACTTTGTTGAAACAGTTTGACGGAGTCCGACAGATTTATTCTTAAATAAATAATTACGACAGCTCTACGAGTAATGTAAGACTACATCTGAACACGTAATACGATAATAAATAACGTGAAATATCTTCTATTGCGCCATATTGTTACATACATAATGATTAAGATTAACTAGCTCTTATATTATGTCTAGAAGTAAAACATCGTGAGTTGTAGTACTAGCACGAATATCTACACAACGTAATTGTTTGTGATTATTATTTGGATGTCCATGATCAGAATCCAGTTCAACTAGGCTCTGGACAAATGACTAAGTTACTTAGTCTATTGAGTGGAGTTCTACTCCTTTAAATGGTTTTCATTGAAAGTGTCCAAGAACCGCGGCTGTTCTTTATATTTTTATTCGAAAATATGTCCTGTGTAAGTACTTCTACGTGAGCTACTTACTGCTATTGCTTTAACTGCTTTTATCATTCTTCTGTTTAGGGAAAATATAATAATAATCCAATCTCTTCCGATACATCCCTAACTACGTTTTTTCATTCCTTAAAGTTGTGCCTAAAATATTGATCTCTGTAAAACAGGCATGCAGTAATCTACTTATCAGTCTGCAGAAATTCATACCTAATCATATAAGAGAAAAAGGAAATACGTAATAAAGTCAAAGTCGGAACTTATTAAGACACACCAGAAATCCTCCCCAAACTCTTACAGCGAACGCCGAACAAGTCGACGCTACAGATTTAAATAAAACCAATACAAATGGCTTTAAAAATGGGAAGCACAATATTCAGATATTGGCACACTTGGCTGAGCTGCGGCAGAGACAGTCTTACTCCCAATATCCGGACAAGAGGCTTATTTCCATGAATATCCGCGAATAAACCCGGATTTCCTTTCAGAGTGGCTTTTAATTGGATTTATCAATAATACGTTCTTATTTTCGTCACAAGAATTGGGAATATTTATGAGTAAATTATAAAGCTGAGCGAGATTTCTAATATTATCAAAGAACACGTCCAAAATAGGCACAATATTTATACATTTAATGGATATCTTGTGAAACATAACATACAATCGTCATGCATTAAAAAAAACAACACTGTATTCACGTTCGATTTACGAAAATTCTCCGTTAGTTTAAATCGTAGTAGTTCAGCTATGATCGGCAACCTTCGCCTATCTCCGACGAACCGAGATAGCACATATTTTATTCAGCGTCATGCATGTACAGATTGTGGGAATCTGCGACCATTTATGACGTCGAAACATTCGTTCAATGTGAGGTATTGTGGAATTGTAGTTTGAGGTATTTCACGCTTCGGATCAAAACATTGATTTTAAATAAGAAATTTTAGAAGATATATTTTGACATTGTCAAATCAAAATTATTCATATGCATAATATTTACTAAAATATTATGTGTTTTTCGCATGGACAGAGAGTCAGTCGTCGACAGGCTGGGTAAGCCCTAGATTTAAAGACATAAATCTAGGATCATAAGCCATACATTGAGTACATAAACATCTCTAAAGCGATTTTATTAGATTAGAAAAACGCCACCCTGCGTACTTATTGTAATACTACATACTTACTGTATAAACAATGACATAAAGAAAATATCAAAACAAATAGCAAACATAAAGCCCGTTCTTTATTATTTAATGAAGTTAAAGAAGAAAAAAATATTTGGTCTTCATAAATGTGTTTAATTGCAAAGAAAAATACACCTTATTTTACTGAATTTTATTTATATAATAAAAGATAAAGCTTTTTGTAGGTATCTATAGCTTGGATCTCATTCAAAACAAATTTTAATTATTTAATTAGTCCACGAGGAAGAATGTATTCACAAAGTGGATAGCAGTTACAAGTAATTACAACTGGTACTAAGTATTATATTTATACTTTTCCCTGAACGTTCCGCGTGTTTTTATCTCGGCTTTCATCATAAGATGTTAAATGAAACAATTTTCTGAGTACATTTTTCTCAATTCTTATCCTCATTAGCTTTTACTTTGCATGAATAATAAATTATATTTATGTCTGTCTATAGTATAACGTGAATCAGAAAAGAGCTCCGGTGATCGCATCATTACGTATGTTTTGTATACAAACAAAGCGAAACGAAGCATGGTCGGGAGCATACTGGCACGTGGTGATGTGTGCACCGCCTAAATATTGGTTAATGCTAACTAAGGATTATTTATCTACATATTATAATAATTGGTGATACGCGATGGTGAATGCGACGACTCGTAGCGGGACATTAAAACATAAAATGTTTCTGTGATATTTTAAGTTAACGTCAGATATAAATGCTAATCCTACTGTAATAGGAATTTACCTGTCAGTTGGTGAACATTGCCCACGGCTATAATTAGCGATTGACTCAAACATTAGCGCAATAATATTTACGCTCTGTGCCAACCTGTGAAGTGCGAAATTTTACACCTTGTGATATTTTTGTTATTAGATCCGGTACATCCAATGATAAAGATTCATTAATTCATATTGCGATCTATTATCAAAATAACACGAAGAATAAAAACACAGATTTTATCTGATCTTTCCAAGTATATTACGTTATATAAAAAACCTTTTCAAAATTGTCTTCGACTCACAAATCTTTAATGTTTATCCAGAAAGATTACAATTACTAAAATGTTGTAAACTAGAGAAAAATAGATTATGTATTGAATGGAACACGCAAAAATAATTTAGAAATGCCATAACGTATCCTAATGACCAAACCGTTCCTTAACAAAAAACACAGTAGGTCACAATGAGATCTCGTTTATTATTGTAATCTCTCGTATGAAACTGTCATTAAGTCCAGTTGAGGAGCCGCGGCCATGTTGTCCTCATTAACATAAACCGTTTATGATGGAAAAACGACGATATGATGACAAGGGCAAGAGATCAAGCGTGGTAACGACCAATAATGGCCGACCACTAGGGGTTGTTGAACCGGCTATATAAAACAATTGAAAGTTGTCGCATTATCCCTAATTCCAGCCGCTAAGGTCTAATAGTTTCTAGTGCTACTGCTGAGTAAAGTCATCAGTTCAAGCATTGGACCATGTGTTAGTTGGTATTCCTATTACTACAAATTTTAGTACCCACTCTAAGGTCTAGAAAGTACCGTAGTATAAGTAGATACTTGTAATCAATAGCTCCAGCTTCTATATACTTTCTACTCTATGTTTTAGCAATATCTTAATAAACGTCATAAGAAAGATGATCATTGGGATGCAAGACCTCTTTTTTAGTTGGGTAATGGAAGGGGAGGGAGTATCAGATTTTAAATGACTAAACCCACTATTCTTCCTTCTGGAGGTCTGTGTGCCAGGACCGCGGTAACTGTTTCAAACTATCTCGAAGCCCATCCAATGTCAGCCCGCATTATTTTAATGAATTCGTTGATCTAAAAGAAGCACTTGATGATGAAATCCCGAGACTTCAGGTTCTCAGAACGTTAAATGTCGAAAATTAAAAACAAGGTAAAAAATTATGATCACCAATTTTCCTTTCATGTTTTTCGATTGGGGAATTCTACAAACCTGTTTCGATTATTCTTAACCTTGAAAGTGTTTTTATCTTAGTTGTCGTGACGTCTATTGGGTAATCTTTTGGGCATGTAACAAAATTATTTGTCCGGAGTCTGAAAATAGTTAGACACGGATGAAATTCCTGTACAAGTAAAAAGGTAAAACGTAGATGCTCCGTATTATCCCGTTGAAATATCTCTGTGGTTATTATATGCGTTAAACTCCCAGGAGCGGCACAGTTCTACGGGCCAAACGAATATTATTTTATAGTAACGAGGCAATTCCGCGTCACTGCATCTGTGGTGTCGCCCAAACAACTAACTAAATTATCATCCGTCTGTATTTCACCAAGTTGTTGTCTCAGTAAATGTTTATTTCTTTCTAAATAACATTTTCATATACTTGTTCGACGCGAAAAGTCATTAAATGAAACAAGTTCGCCGTGAGGACGCGTCGAGTTGGGGTGTCGTTACCTATTGACTGGTGAGTGTGTTTGGAACCTGGTATTTATTGAAATAAATAAAATGCTGAAGTAATTTGAAGATCAAATGTGATCTCTGTTTTTTGTTCGGAGAAATTGTTTTTCCAATTTACATATCAACAGTATGTTAATTACAGTTTTAATGCCCGACTCAAAAATATAGTGTGCGGTATGTGTATCTGAAGCACCATCACTCTTAAAGGGATGAACATATTAGGATGTAGTTACTTACATGTTTCATCAAAATCAGGTCAGCCGTTTTCAAGTTTTTAGTTGTTTTGTCAACAGCGGCAGGAATCTCTGGCACAAAAGATATTGTACCTAGTACTACTTTTTTAAACTTTTTGTCATTTTTTCTTTTCGTCTTCTATATTATTTATAAATAATAGTAAAGTTACTTTTAATTCCAAAATTACGCCTTTTATAATAAGTTTTGCTCTTACTTTAAGATAAGCCCACAATAACCACAGACCTTTCAGTTTAATTTTGCCTGTTGCGGTCAAAAGTTCACGTAAGCGTATAAGAGCGGAAAAGCCAACCCAAATACATAGTTGACGCGTACCATCTACATACATACACGTATGCAAAATATTCACCGTGTCAGTACATCACATCTAAGATGACCTCGATGTGCGCACAAAGGGGCGCAGATTAGCGCATTGTATGTCTATTGTGACAAATATAACAAACGGGGCGCGCCCGACTCCCAGGCATAGTAAGTGCTCTGGAAATATTCGCTGTAGGTACGGACCGCGACTCGTTGGTATGCTCATATTTTGTCATGAGAATGAGGTTTCTGTGTACCTACTGAAAGGTATTGTTATTTTGGACTTATGAATAACAAGTTACGGTTTTTGTCGACGATTTGATATTGCGCTGTGTTTATGACCAAATAGCTGTTCCTCATGTAGTAATGGTTCTACCCGATATTTAACGTAAATGGATTGTAAAGTATATGTATGTGTAGGTACTGTTCTAAACATGAAAGAGACAAATACATTTTATATATCCCTCCAAACCTGGCTTTATGTCTCGCGGTATTAAAAGGAAACATTTTTCGTGATATTTAATGTCATCAACTTCTTCAAAGTCATTCCCTAATTTCCTGTTTTATCATAAAAACCTAAGTTCATAAGTTATTTTTATCAAACACCTAACATGCATATAACAAAGTATGAATATCCCCTCATTATCTCTCACAAAGCCAACCACAGCTAACTCTAACCACTTTGATAATGTACAATTTGAAACACGAACTAATCGGCTTTGTTTACCAGTCAGTGGAAATTGTCAGCCGGGCAGCCAGCCGATATTTTGCGGCCAGGCTGATGGCGGATAATGGCAGCTCGTGTGGTTGGAAGCCAATGAGTTATTACTCTGCAATGACAGTGATTAGAATGTTGTTATACCAGAATTATTGGTTAATTTATTGACTGTGACTAAGTTTGGTGTCCTTTTTATAATTATCCATAAAATCTAATCTATTGATTTCACTACTTAGGTAAGTCTGCGGGACTCCTTCCATTGTTACAGTCGAGTTTTGCTGACTCAACTACCCGTATTCACAAAAATAACATTAACAATTTATTAATTGTAACAAAAGTACCTAGTTTTCAAATAGCACCACTAGGTATATAAATTATCATCGGTACTAATTTAGGTAAAGCCCAAAACTCATTTGGCTGACGTGGGTAAACTTATAATGCCCGACACGTCACATACTCATCACACATCCAGCGCCATATACCTAATGTTGCTACTTGGGATGTTAGTATTTACCTACAAGTAACATTTATTGTGTGTCCGCGGACGGCGCCATTAGTCGGTGTCTGGCGTGGGTATCAGCCAGGCTAGACAGCGTCTGGCCGAATGTGTCAATGTCGAATTAGATGGCGATTAGGCAGGCTTGGCTGAAGAGGATTATAATTACTTATGTATTTGTTTGAAAGTATTTTATGACCTGTGTTACCATACTTGGAATACAAGAATATTTAAAGGGGATTTGCAACAAATCTGGATCCCTAATCACCGGTAACTTTTTTATTTGTGGTGTAATATTAAAATGGTATTATGTTTATACTATAATTAAATAAATTATTTATAAATTATTTAATGAAACATGTAGTATTGTGAAGGTATATTTGTGGAACTTAAACATTGAACTAATAACCTATTTGTAAATTCCTAGCGACCCGCCCCGGCTTCGCACGGGTGCAATGCTGATACTAAAATTATACATATAAACTCTTGAATCACTCTATCTATTAAAAAAACCGCATCAAAATCCGTTGCGTAGTTTCAAAGATTTGAGCATACAAAGGGACATAGGAACAGAGAAAGCGACTTTGTTTTAAACTATGTAGTGATATTGTAATAATTAATTATGTATGTACCTACCTGCCCTACTGTGCTTTTATTAATCTATGATCTACTAGACTAATTGGATGTTCTTCGTGTCATTATGATCTGTTAGACTGCGTTGTAAATTCTTTACCTGCTCCTAATATCACAAGCCGTTTAAATTTGAGTAAATTATAGGTAGCAAGGCACCAGTGTTCCTCCATATAAGCGAGCAAATACCCAACGTTACCTAGTTTAGGGATCCCCTGTCCACATTAGACGCGAACAAATGAGAGGTTCTTAAAACGATGATTGAGGTCCGGACCCGCCGACACAAAGGCGAGGAAGATTTAAGGGACGCACAGATATATTATCATTACGCTACGATTGTAGGACTCCTCTTTATGTGGAGCTCGTGTGTGTTGCTAGCACGTATAATGTATTGCATGACCAGATAGGCTCATACGAATATTATTTGTACCCATTTGCACATCTGTATTAATCCTTACTTATTTTAATGTAGCTATTAACAACAAACAGTTCACATTTAAAATTACCAACAGAGTTCATAAAGCCCACTTAGTTAAAAGGCTATTAATTGAAAAGCTAAACCGTAGAAGCGTAAGCACTATTCAGAATGAAATATCGATAAAAACTTCGCCGGACAATCTATTTGCCTTTCAAACGCTGTATCGTGGTTGCTTTGGCAATAAGTCACGGTCTGTACAATCTTCTTTTACCGGCGAAATTTATGTGCGCAGCCACTTCATTGAGGCGCATCTGGGAACATGCGACGCGCCGCTCACGATAAATATTTCAATTTCCGTGCGGTGGCGGCGCCGCGCGGTACTGCACCGCAAATGTCCCGCAGCGCCGCCGCGCCGCGCCCGCGCCGGCCGCAGCGCGCACCGCAATGAATTGCTGATCGGTGGAACATTCGTTTTATATTTATTGCCAATGTATCTCGTATGTGATTGGTTCTCGTTATTAATGGCGGTGAAGCGCTGTCGCTATCAACTGAACACTGATGACAAACGATAACAAATGCATGTCTAAAAATATTACATACTGAAGCAGTGCATTCTTTGAGCCAGTGGATCAAAATTGGCGTGTATACAAATATCAAGTTATACTAAAGGTTTTATTTATCAAATGTCAACTATCTATTTACTGAAGTATTAACGTAATTCAATCACAGAATACGATAGGAGCGATTCAGTTACCGATTCCAAAACATACCTATTATAAGGTGAATGAGGAATTTTATTAAATTAATATTTATTAGTTCTTAGAGACATGATCTTAGAAACTAAGATTTTCCTCAAATTCTGTAGAGAAGAACTGGAACGTCTCTTAGGCACGCTGGACAGGGGACGTAGGCAAGGATGGAGAACCGCAACAAATGAAGCCGTAAGGTTCCCCTGCCATAGCCTTTGTTCAGTAACACGACCACGTCACATATTCAATGTTCTAATAGAAGGCCATGTTCTCATTTTGTATCTGATCTTAGGAAAGATAAATACAGACACGAGTCATTACGAGGGTACTCGGACAAATTGTATCAATCTATCTCTGTTAGCTCTGTTGAGGGTAGCCGCTGTACGACACGTTTATAATAAGTTATATTATATGAAAAATATAAAAAAAAACATTTCCTGATATTTTACTTGACTTTTGTAAACCAACACCAATTTGTATGATGTATTGGAAAGCAACCTCAAGTCGTAAATACCTCTGCGATACTGTTTTATTTTGGGAAATCAACGAGTTCATTTTTTTATTTTCCTGCCTTTCAAAAGCTTTTCTTATTAGAATACCGTATGGCCCGCCCACACACCGTGCGCTTCAATTTACCGCGCGACAAAGTAGCAAGCGCGCGAGCACGGTCGGCCGCGCCGCGTCAAGCTTTCATTAGCAGCCTCGCAGCGCCCCATTATCGGACAAAGGCCGTGGCACGGCTCCGCTAATACGCGCGATAATTAAACCGCCACTTGTGGGCGCACCTTTACAATATGCTTTTGATGCAGGTAACGCAGATTTTATAATGGTTCTACATCTCTCTGGTATGTCACGTGTGATATTAACAATGTTTTTTATATAAGAATTCAGTGTAACAGTGTGGTAAGTATTAAAAGACGATCGTCTGTTTTAAAGAACTGCAATACAGTTCACTTGATAACATTATAATTCCGTTATCTGATAGTTTTTAAACTTGAAACTATCTTCAAACACAACGGTCTTGGAAAAGCGTATGTATTTCATTTTCAATAGCATTTTAGCCTGACACACTTCAATAAAAAATAAGCTTTGCAACGTTATCTTAAGGCCGCTAATCGCATATGTTGCTCTCGAGTTTTCCGGAAAACAATAAAATTGAGCAGTTACGAGGTAAACATTGTAATGAAGTTCAAACGCAGAACAACATTTAGTCGTAGTGCGCTTTGCAGCGCTGTAGTGCGCTCGATATCAAGTGGCAAAGAGAACTAATGAACATTATCATCAACGCTGCAGCGGCTAATTGCGTTAATAACGCAGGTCAGGTCGATCGGCCCTAATTAGTCATCTGTTCGGCCACTACGACTTTATGATGCATGCAGCGTACGTTACCGGGTTTGGTGCCAAAGTGTTCGTATTGCCGGCACCGGGCGCAATGGCCGGTATTTGGCAACGGATTTTATGGAGGTTGCAGGGAGCTCTTAGTGACAGAAAACGTCCGGGAAGTTTTATTGCTAGGCCTATTTCGGCCGGCAGGCATAGACTTTTATTCCAGTTTTTAGTGCAGTGCATATGACATGGTTTTGCATTGTTGGCAAAGAAGAAATTTTGCTTTCTGAGTCACAAATGGTTTTTAGTGATATGAAAATATGTACTCTTAACTACGCTGTTTTCAGTGATATACAGTTACTTAGGTAAGTAAGAATACATAAATATATACAGTGTTAAATAATGGTAAAATGACTTAGGAATAATAAACAGGCGTCCGAGTACCTACGGCTAGTGTTTCACTTTACTAGAAGTAATTAAGTAGCAAATAGAATTAGCTCGGACAACTTTGTGCGAGAGAGATAATATTTACAAATACTGGAAGTTGTAAATAATTTATATTTCTGGATGTGAGCGTGTTAATTAGCGGCTTTCAGAAATGGCAATAATGAGTGCTATCCATTTTAAATGGCATTTCATTTAAAGGTAGCTTTTAATAATTATAGAGGGAAATTCAATTTCGGGGTTATTGGATTAACATTTGTGTGTGTATTTTGAAATCCTACTTAATTGAATCAATATGTATATACGCTCTGCCGATAATAAATTTGGTATTTTTATTATATCATATTTACTGTGATAGTTTACATGTAATCTTCTCGCCATAAACTCAGTTCTGAGTGCCTTAAATTATAAATAAACAACCAAATGCAAATAAAATAAAATTTAAAGCCAATAAACCCACAACAATTTCATTTGATTCCAAATAAAAACGGCCGTATATCTGTTAGATTATAAACAAAGCCGTAAAACAAACATAATATCCGCAGGTAGCGTGAATCACAGCACTAGCGGGTACATCACTAGTTCTGTTTAAACTCATTATAAACTATAAATTGTGTGGCGATCGGACGGTGATCGATTGTGGCGGCCGCCGCTCACACCGCGCCGCGCGCGAGCCGCTCCTAAATATTTAACGTTATTTCTCCGCACCTCGTATATTATACAACGTTTACATTATTATTTATTAGATTTGCTTTCGGTTGGCGTGCGAGATTCGTCAGTTGATAGATTGGATTTTTAGCTGCGTGTCTGTTTTGGTTTCACAGTGTTTTGTTTGTGTAGGTGGTAGGAATTCAGGCGTAACATCGCTGCACGAGTCACGTGCCCGACTGCCACTACACTTGTAACTGAGATGTCACAATTTCAGCAAGCGTGATGTTCTATTATTTATTCCTTTATTAATTCGTCTGGGATCTTTTATATATCACAATGTGTTCAGCAGCTTATGTATGGCTGCACGTCGGTGTGACAAGCAAACAAGAACATTAATGTAAAACACGTCGCATAAATACAATCAGCAGCACATAATGGGCGCGACAATTAGCGACACTGTCACTACACTGTGCAAACAGAGGCGACTACGACTGTACAGCAACATCATCTACATACAAACTAGCAATTATAATGTTATAACTTTGTAATGTTCAAACAAATTGAAGTTGTTCATAGACTGAGCAAACGTTGGCTAGTCGCTCCCTGGCAAGATGCAGATCTGTCACAAGGCTGAAATTGTGTGCGCCAAACTTAAGAGCCGAACGCGCCGGTCAAGAGAGATAGATGTAATTATGTCCAACATATTAGTCCACTTCTGGCCTTAGAAGCAAGATTTATAAAGTATCAACATTCAGAAAATTAGGCATTCATAATGGTTGTATTAGAACGCTAATACAACCATTATTGCCTAATTAATGCCTAATTTCCAATCAGTTATCAGCAATCAGTTCAGTTTGTAGTTTCAGTTTTTCATAATTGTTAAGAGTTCCTGTTGCATGGCCTTTGTTGTGTTATTGTAACTTGTTCACTCAATATATCGTATTTATTCAGATTATGGAATTCAAAAGTAGTATTAAACATAGGAATGACCGTTTAGTGCCGCAACTAAATAGCGAATACGCCAAAGCATTACACGCTGTTGCACTTGTTTAATAACATCTGAGCTAGACACTCAATTACTTAACATACTAAGCACTTAGCTTAGTATTGGAACACTTATAGATAATATTTTTTTTTAACATAACTTAGCATTACATTAGCTGTTTTTCGACTTGATGTGATTTCTTGACTTTTCCTCCGAGGTTATACAAATACGATAATTGCCGACAACTGCTTATCCCCCACAAGAATGAGATTGGTGTGGGCGGCGCGGGGGCGTTGTGTTCCATAGCCCCTGAACCAGGGCCCGGTACAGCCGACTATACACCCACACTGAATATAATGAAATAGATATTTAAATAACATCCGAAATGTTGGCCCACCTAGAGTTCTGCATACCTCCAAGAAACTGAAAGTGCGTGGGAGTAATACGCCCACGCGTAACATCGTAATTTAAAGAAAATCATCAGTCAGCTTGTCGAAGTTATTGCTAAGAGAAAAGAAACATCATTATTGTAACCCACGCGACGAAATTGGAATAAGTAAGGTGCCTTGATTTATTCATAAAATAGTATAACAATAATCACTACCTTTCAGTGTTTCAAAAAATAAACAAATTATTTTTTAATATTATAATAAAATAAAAATCGTTGAGTAATCGAAGAAAATCTCAATTACATATCTTGAATCCAATTCATAAATCTCCTTACAAATGAGCTCGACAACTGTTAGTTCTGACCGAAGTAATATGAACTGATCTGACATTCAGATGGAATGTAAAACAATTCACCGCGACACGGAGACGTGGATGCATCTTAATTTCGAAATCACGTTAACTTGCTAACTGATATTTAAATTAGAACTTACTTAAAGACTAGCTTTTGCCAGCATTGCCACCTGCGTCCCGTGGGGACTACGCGCAATCAATAAAATGTGGCTTATAGCCATAACCAATAAATAGGCTACATAACACAGCAAGAATTTTACAATAATCAGTCCCGTAGTACATGAGATTAGAAAACAAACAAACTCTTCAACTTTATAATATAAGCACAGATTTTTACTTAGTTACTGAAAGTTTTATGAGATCTGCTCTGAAGGAAAAAATATCCCCAGCACTTATTAGACTCTCGTATTAGTTAAATAGTCTGTCTCTAATCCGACAGTTTCTTGACAATTACTTAGCTTAAACACAAGAAATAATGCCAACTAAGAATAAAAAGAAACAAAATGGACGTGTTACACAAACATACGTACATTCGTACTGTACATATATGTATATATAATATACATAGGAAGTTAGAGTGTTTGTGTATCCGCCTACCGTACCCAGCGGAGCTGAACAGTAAAGAACTTCTAACAAGCAATTATATTTTTTCACGTTCATAAACTCTGGAAACTTGTAATCAGTGCTTCAGTTGAAGGTTGCACCGTCCGCTGTAAGTGAGCTCACAGCGATGGGGTGCTCTAGTTCAAGTTCATCATAATACTCATAAAGTGATACTTCTTTTTTTGGATATAGGTACTTACCTACTGTAAATACGGGGAACGTCGATGTGTAGAACTAAACAACTAGGACTTTATTAATGAAAATAATTCTTCAATATTTTAGTGTGGGCATTATTTACTGAAGGGCGCTGAAAGAACACTTCAAAATGTTTCAAAACACTATCTGCTTACATTTCTTATGCTTCCATGTTCAAAAGCCGGCTCGGCCAGCCACAAAACATATTAAGTTAAAACCTCTACAGTGCCTTGCACTACATGTCAAGCAGTCACAATTATTGTTACTTTGGGGTGCATGTTTTAAACTAAAGCAAAATTACTTAAAGGATTTGGACGAAACTTTTACGATAATGTAGCTTGTACAACTTGTAGTTGTACTAAAACATGAAAACAACAAAGATACACCGCTGATCTGAATTCGACCAGTAAACCAGTTGTAATGTAATCCGATTGTGGTTAAGAACGAAGGGACAGCGTATTTACCCTATACGTTACTTTGTTTGTATGTATGTCCCTTTCTGTAGTCCTCTCGAGATTAGCTCATTGGGTAATTTAATTACTGGTTTTAACCTAATTATTAGGTAGAGTATCTACAATATGGTATACTTTGTTATCCAATGTATATGGTTGTTTCAATATTTTCCTAAATTTCATTCACTTTTGTACTAATTCAGGGATATTTTTACGTAGAATATAGTCGAAGAGAAACTACGCCTGAGGGAAATATGCGTGTGGATTGATGATTTATTCTCAACACATGCTAATATCTCAGCTGGAGGGAAGAAGTGCTATTCGCGATATACTCCATACATCTCTTATAAGCCATGTTGCACACAACACTCTTTTTTATACGAGTACTTGTTTAACCAATACCTGGAGACAGAGATATAAGGTTTAACACAAGAAAATATTTATGTTCCGAATCTACTATTTCTAAACGGTAATGTATGTTACTTTACTTGATATTGTTGCTATGACAAAAAAGTTGAGCATACAATTGAGTGCAGTGCGTCATCCCTTAGACAAGAATGCAAATCAAAAGGCCCCGGTGACTCGGCCACATTCCTCATCAAACGCGTGAAAGCTGAAGCGCATAACGTGGTTTTGCAACGCTAATGGC
Source organism: Heliothis peltigera (assembly GCA_958496145.1). NCBI lineage: Eukaryota > Metazoa > Arthropoda > Insecta > Lepidoptera > Noctuidae > Heliothis > Heliothis peltigera. The sequence continues at coordinate 205,005 of OY292326.1, read as the reverse complement.
ACTCCAGCACAGTCACAGTCAGGTGCACTTTGTGCATTTTTGAACATTCTTTGTCATTTAAACAAGCCCTTGAATTCGGCCTTAACAATGTAGGTTCTATTAAGTGCTATTCGAATGAGATATCAGTAGCCAACATTATAAAGCTGTCAAAATTACATACAAAAACGTACAGACGCCAGCACATCAAGCTATCCGAAACTGTTAAAGGTTCCCAGTCGAATTTGAACTATATACATATCTACCTACTCAATTAAGGAAAACTGTCTGATTGTAGTAACTTGATACGCTGGTGTCTGTACAATATGATCATTAAATGCAGTATCATTTTTGAGTACTCGTATTGCCAACTTCTACAAATCAAATAATGTAGATAACCTGTAAACTTGTACGCTCCGTGAGTGAGTCGGTAAAAGTAATATGCGAATAAACCATCGAGTACTCACGTTATCGAGATCACATCGAGATTTGTAATTTATTCTGTATATTAACCACTTCCTAATATTAGGGATATTGAAGCGTTATGAACGAGTCAGCCAGCCGTGGCGGCTTCCTACCCTTGATAGACGTAACGATATTAATGTATGCTCTCTGCTTTATGTCATTAAAAATAATGGATCGCTTCCAGAACCTTACATTAAAGAAACGACATTTTAATTCGAATCTTAATTTCTTTGAGTACCCATCTTAATAAATTTTATTATTAAAGTATCATATTTTTCATAGATCTTACCTGTACCCTCTGCCTCATCCCTGATCAGTTAATTTTCATATTCGACACAGTTTCTGTTAGAAAGTTCTGGGAGCATCTCATATGTAATATTTCACATATCTGACGTCTTTGATTATCCCTTTTAATCTACTTAATTCCCTTTAATTTTTTTATAAAATTTGGCAGTATCTAGACCTACGTGCGTGCGATCTGATGACCAGTGAAACTTCAGATAATCAATGACTGAAGGTCTTGATTGTGACGTCATCCTCCTGCCCTTACCGTCGGCAACATTCCCTCCCTTTTTTACTCCGTTATATTTTCTGCCGTGTTCGCATATTTAAAATAAAAAAGCCGTCATTCCAAATTCTTTGCAAATACTCCTGTGGGGATACCTCTGCTCATTCCATATTTAGCTGATCGTGCATACTCGCTCTGTCACCTGGCGTTCCTTGCGCCGCGTGTGCCGCAGCGCTTGGTATTCATTTGCATACATACGTAATGTCGGGCGGTATGCGCGATGTCATTGTCTTTTACTCCCTTTGTTTACTTTTTTATTATCCAAATAACGAGTAACAATTTGTTTGGAGTTCTGGTTCGTTGAATGAAGTCATCATTTTTTTTCTAAACTACCTAGTTAATTTCGAAATAAATCGCTTTTGAATCGTCAGTCTGTCGTATTATTGTTTTATCATATGAAACCACGGCTATAGGTAAGTCAAGTTAAATCATTATTTATACATACTACAACATTGTTTTTTTTTTCTAAAAAATGCTTCTTCTTCTATATGAATTAAATAATGGTTTCATAGAGCAATTAATTTCACAAACTGCTACCGTCGCTGCGACAAACTACACGCTACCTCCTAATTATTCACATTCAAAACAGAATGAGTGATGACATTTTATTTTGTTCGTAATAAAATTATTCGGAGCACATTCATTTTACGGCGACTGCTGGCCTATGATAAATGTTTTAACTTTACTTCCAGCCCGCGTTACGGACAAACAAACCGTTTTATGAACAAGCGTAACTGTAGATATACTTGTTTAGGAAGGAAAGTAATTAATTATGATTTATAAACACAGTCGGAAAATAAAATAAAGCCATAGCGGTCATTCAATTAGGTGTTTATTTTTGCTACGTCTTCCGTAGCATTGCTACGAGCTGCTACGAAGTGCTACGAATCTAGAGGCAGTTGAGTTACGAGGACATGGCTACAGACTACGGATCAGTAACTTAATAAGTAGGTAAAGTCCGCAGCCTAGATTGAATGTTAATTAAGATGAATAAACCAGTAATTAACTGTAATCTGGGAGCTTTTTTAAAAGAGGGTCGCCGGCGCCTCGTCGCCTCCTCGTCGCTAATCATTAGATCATGTCATCAAGGCAAATAAACAAAACCAAGACGTTTAGTTTTGCTTTGACCTCCCACCATATTCGATTAATTTCCAAATATTTTTATAAAACAGCATTCCATCCTTTATTACATATTAACAACCAATAAAATTATTCCTAGTAAAAACTGCATTTGCCTAGCTTTTGCCCACCGCACCAAGAGTTGCTTCATTATGATTTTTTTGTGACCGCCTTTATATGTATATCTATCAATTAATATTTTCAAAAGCTAGGCAACTACTTTAGGTGACTTATACATATTAATATAATAAGGTACTAAGTAATCTAATAAAGTTCGAATCTCAACTAATGATAAAGACAGGTATATGCTTCGTTTTGTCTGGCGCATAGCAAGGTCAACTACACAAGGAGTTCTACGTGCTATCTTAATAATAAATTAGTGACCCTTTTGACCAGCCTGTTTGCCTTATTTAATAAAATGCCTCTGTTAGGTCTACAAAGTTACGTTTATGAGTCGTAAGGCCTCACGGATACAGACCGGTAGGTACGCACTACAACAGGAAACATGGCTGACTGGATGTAAAGGTACAATGGAGGGCAAATGTCTGCGAGTAAATGTTACTGCCTGCGGTACACGCAGCTAAGTGGAAACGTTACTTAGGGCTTACATACATTTACTGAATTAGTAAATTTCATTATTCAGATACATGAAATTACTAAGTCAATCCACCTTCTAATGAGTAGGTCTAGGTTGTTAAAGAACACATATTAATTGTGAAGTTTCATCGGTGTCAAACAAGAGCTCGCACCGTGCAGTTGGTCTAGTGCGAAAGGGTTCCGTACCGTTAATTTGAAAACAATAAAATTCTTTATCCATCTGAAATACGTATTTTAAACTAATTTTACAGAATATTGTTATAACGCCAACATAAAAGCATCACCTGTGAAAATATTATTTTTTTAACTGTCTCATGCACGTTCATGAGATACAGCCGAGTGACAGACAGCGTAGTCTTATTAATAAGATCCTGTTTTACCCCCTGGATAAGAAACCAAAATATCTTATTTTTATTAGTAAGTCCTTTGACGAAGCATTTTTACTTACAAGGACCCACATCAACGTCTGGAGACGGCAGGCCTGACAAAATGGTATAATTTGGTGGCCAGACTCCAGCCTCCCGACCTTGAACTTGTAACACCTGAACAACTCAACAAACAGTCAAAAAGTAATCGCTTTTCTTTATAGTTGTTGCCTATGTTCCTGAATTCGTAACAACTCTTATATATTCCACTTAATGTTTCCAAATGACGGTCTGCTCCAGCGCACGATAAACTCAAACCGACTGAAATATTTAATGTCGCTCGGAATTAAAGCCTTCTCTCTACTTTGACTAGAGGAAATATTTTGCAGCTTTACTTTTGCGACGAAGCTGCATTTTTTTATACACAACATGACCCACTTTTTTTTCAATACACAAATTTCGCCTCATACTTCACTTTGAGAGTGATTTTCTAACTTTTTCATATTCAAAGGATTTCATTATCGTGCGGGCGACTCTTTGAAAATAGCTCAATTGGGTGGAGTGTGACAACATTCCTGATCCAAGAGTTAAAATAATAAAAGCAATAACTCTTCAAATTACCAATATTACACATTTACAAAAAGCCGCGTCGTCGAATAATTTCCGCCACATGGAAGTAACTCTCATTTCAATTTAATTATGTTGATATCGGAAATCGATTACTTCGTTTCCAATACTTTTGTTAAAATCCTTTGTCCTAATTAATTTTCAGTTTGAACTATAGTTACCAGTACGATTTCCCCGGCACGACCGGCGCACTACCGGGAAATAATAAACCATTGGAATGAATCATTACCCAGAAGAATGCGTTTGAAAGTAGTTTTATTGCATTTCAACGTTATTCAACATAATTTCATAAACGATACACGCGTTCGGTTTATGGGATACTTTAAAAACAGAAATGCTGTAAATGACATGAAAACAAACAGAAGCCATCCTATTGCTATCATAAGATTAGCCCAGTTTTTCTGACGGTAGGTTTTCAATAAATAAATTCAATTCGTAAATGCGATACCAATACGCCCAAATAGTCTGTCAACACGAAAGTACTCAGAGAATTGGCAAAAACTGTGTTCTAAGTTATTGCTTAAGTTGTGGCAAACTTGTTACTTCATGGGGATAGCGCCAAGCCGTATTAGATGACAATCTTTTCCATCTTTTCGTAAATAATTTAGGCAAGACCTTTCTAGCTTACGCAATATTTTTGAGATTTATCACTGTTCTATTATGTATTTTATTAATATAAGATTTAGCCTAGCTAAAGTCTATTTCTAAAAGCGATGGTTTTAAAGATCTTAATAATGATTTCAAAAGCACTATATAAGTCAATCTCACAAAATCAATCGAGTACTAATTGCAACAAAAAAATTCTGTAACAGTACTCTTATGTTCTGGTATCAATGACGTCAGCATTATCTGATTGGCGTCACAAAGTCAATCATTCTTGTGTGCGAACAGAAATAGATGTTCTCGCGGCCGGAGCAGCCGCAGCCCGCGGGTATTGCGTGCTACTTGGAGATAATGACAATCTGATCGATGATTGACTTTTGTTTGTAAATCTCTTACAATCCACACAAATAAGCAAATATGTGAAGCAGAAAGAAAGCTCTGAAACACATCTGCGTAAAGTTTCTAACTGTAGTTACAACAAAGAAGGCTGCGGCTACAAATATCTTGAACGTTGGACATGAAGCTTGCGAGACACAATTGAGCGTGCTTGTCGAGTTTCTAATAACTTACATTAAAATCAAAGAACAGGCTTTACCCGAGGGACGTCTACCTACCGCACCTGTTAGAACATTTTTATCGAGAAATTCAAATGTTTATTAAGAATTGACGTTTTATCACGGTACTCGGAATATTCTGAATACAGTAAGTCAGTGACATCGTAAAGCTATACCAACGATTCTGGTGTCGCGTGCGTGCTGCCAGAGCACAGAGTGAATGTTCCACAGATGCAGCGCGCGCCAGGGCTGACACGCAACTCTAACATGTTATCGTTTTATTTTAAAATGTGAAATAAAAATGAATGACCGACTTTTGAACTATTTATTGATAGATAATTTGTATGAAGTTTACATTCATAATTAAGTCTACAGCTTAACTTATGTTGCCCTCCTCTAAATTACACATATAAATGTTTTTTAAATAAATCAGTCACACACGACACATTTTTCATATATTGGTAATATGAAACTATTGTATTGTTAACCTTATTTAATTAAAGTGAAATAATGACACTATTTGTAAAGATATACAAAAGTAATGAATAGGGATCAGGGTTGAGGAATGGCCGGGATTTGTAGTGAAAAAGTGCGGGTATTCTGTTGTCTGTGGCGTGAGTGATGGGGAGCAGCCCTGGCCCGCCGGCGGGCACATTGGCGGGAAAAAGCGCGGGAACAATACGAGATACCGTTGTTTACGAGGCGGCCGCACGCGCCTGTAATTGACTTGATTCCGCGCGGTTCTCTCTCGATCCCGACAAAAATAGTGCTGCGTGCCGACACACGGACATTCTATATTTCAATGTATTGTGTTCGTTTAGTTCAATTGTTCGAACTGGTAGCCTTTATTTTGATTAGTTACAGATGCAAATGTACATTAAGTATTTTATGGTGAAATTTATTGCAGTAGATTGACTGCTCGGAAAAAAGAACCCAGAAACCAGAACCCAGTAAAACATTTTTTGAGGATATGATAAAAAGACGCCATATGAACATCTGTCATATGGCTGGCGTTACGTCACTTCAGAAGCCAGAAAGTCGGTCAACTAGCCTTATCAAGAGATATCGAATATAAAAGCGTGAAATAGCTAATTACCTGCCTGTTTGCAAATACACAATATGATAAAAGATAGTTTTTAAAATAAACATTTATAGCGATTTAATTCTAGTTCAGGGTAGGTGTCACGTATTGATTGGCGGTAACTCAGCGTACGTGTCACATGCCGCGGCCGCCGGATTACGGGGGATGCAGCATCCGCCTACACTAGCGATGTACGCTAACATCGGCTTAGCCACCGGACAGGGATGCATGCTTTTATACAAATAGCGGGAAATTGCTGGTGTTTAGCAAGAGATTCCATACCTCCAGCAGAAAAAGGTCAGCAAGAGTCGTAAAATAGAAAAAATATATATAATTAACCCATTTTAAAATAATGTTTATTTCCAAAAATCTACATGTGTATTTCATTAATTGTAATTAGGTTGGAATCATTGCTACGTCAATGACAAGCAGGCCTTATCTCGTTACCAAATCATGTTTTCTTTGGGTAGCCCGTCATTACAAGAAGATACTGCCAACATTCCCAATTTTATTCCAAGACAATAAATCTAACCGCCAGAGCATAGCTTAAATAAATACGGAGGATATTTTTTATTTTTGTTTCTACGTGGCAAAATAATGTTCCCCACAACTGGAATACGTCTTGGAATATTGAACAAAATACGGCACATCATTATTATTGCTTGCTATATGAATCGCTCGCTTCACTGCATAATACAACAACTATGTATGTTATGTGAAAGCCAAAGAAAATAAGTATTTAGAAAAAATCTATCAAAGAAGGGTCAAGACAAAGTAAAGCCAATGCCTAAAATAATAACATTATGTCCAAGTTATCCTGAAGCACCAAAAATCCCGAATGCTGTACATAGAGATGTGTCGGCACGTGTCACAATTTGATTACGTAATATCTATTCAACAGCTATTTCTATCACAGAATAATTTACAGATACAAATGTTATACAATATTGCGAATATATGTACATCTATTCTTGGAAATCTTCTATATCTCCCTAATACATGACACTACTAATGAACTTGTTGTTGTTAAAGTGCTCAACTCCGACAGAGTATTAGTTTTTAGGTTCGATTCTCGTGTCAGACAATGTCAAGGGTTATTTTGAGATGTTTTCACTTGAAAATATGAATTATAATCATCACGGAACGGTTATCAAGGTTCATCTCAGTTTAACAAACCATATTGTTGTACAAACATGATTGTCGAAGGAAAGGGTGAAAGACCTCGTACAAAGAGAGATTATCATGAGCAACATGCATTAGCGGCGCAGCTCACGGTACTCAGTTTTATTGTTTGTTAACATTTGGAACATGAAAGAATTTGTTTTATTTGAACAACAGTACAATTCCGTCCAAGAAAATAATGTTTATTTGACACGGCTGTTCTTAATATTTATGAATCATGTCGCTATGTCGTATAAATAAAACGCTGCTTCATTTAAATTGAATAAAGTTTAATTAGCTGCAGATAAAAGGAAGCGTGTCTTTATTATTCCTGTATCCGTGGTAATATGGCGATAACAATGTTACCCTGGCGCGCAGAAACGTATTAAATAATATCCCACCGTTAGATGTCGCGTATTGTTATTGTTACGTTTCTGCGCCAATTGCTGTTGTTTATTGCAAAATAACAAATTGGTAAACTTAAGTTTAGAGAACAGGCTACAACAGCTGTAATAAAGATTTCAAACAAGATTAAATAAAAATTAATTGTGAACCACAAATGAGAACAAACTAGTTCAGTAATAAACACCGCAGTTACTGTGAAGTGCAGTTAAATAAGTTAGTAAGTAGACAACCTGAACGCGAACAACTTGTGGAATATTAAATAAACAGATCAGTCCCGGCGCTGCCTGACGCCTTGCGGTTGGCAACCACTGCTCTGTGACATGATGTACACCTGCTCACGTAGAGAAGACATATTGGCGATTTCTCAATTTTTATTTTGTCTCGTTACGAAGCTGACAATTCCAGAAACAGTGGAACAGTAATTTGATAATTTCCACGGTCACAAAAAAAGCTAAGTCGTATTAGCCTAAGGCTAACACGACTCGCCAATATAGCCTTCATCAGCAAATAGACGTATTTTTCGGCTAGTATTGGGTTTTCTGCGAAATGACGCAAGACGTCGGCGTCGGTCAACAGACTGTTTGCCGTCGGACGGGACAACGCACACGTCTCGGGTGTCATTATACAGCTGTTTTGTTTCACATGTAACTCGATAATCCGTTAGGTGTCACTTATATAATATCTCATTACAACAAGAACAATCATTAATAAACATATTATAAAACCCTGATGTTGCTCTCTACATACGCTATCAAAATTTAATATGTACGATCGTAATACAAAAATAATAGAAATAGTGCGAAGCAAATAAACTTTTAGGTAATTAAGCCGGCGACACAATCTGCAGTGAAGTGTATGAAGCACGTCGCTCGACGCGGAACTCCTTCACGCGCATTATCGAGTTACGGACTGTTCGGTCGCTTACCACCGCTATCTGCCGCGTCAGGGCTGCGTCTAGCTACGTTTGTACGATTTCTTATATTTTTTAATTAAAAAGAAATATTCAGACTCCAAAGGCGTGCCCGAATAGTATAAATTGATGTACAGACGCCAGCACATCAAGCTACTACAATCTGTCAAATTTCCTTGATAGACTCAACTTTATCGCTAAAGGCTTATGGGAAAATTGGACATATTCGGGTAGGCTGACCTGCTGGCGTCTGTACCTAATAAAATATCTCATTAGAAATATTTAATCGTTAGTCAAGAAGTGTCAGCACGCACTGTGTTGATTAATATACACTTAATGTATTTAACATGAAGCGCCCCCCTCGCGCGTCTCTCACGGCGGTCGGCCTTACCTAATGGAATAATTAACTAAAACAGAATTACAGATTTCTGCCGATGCCGGCCATATCAAATTACAAATATCTTCGGAGCCCGGGACCCTCCGGAGTCCCACCTTTAATTAACTAATTCATTAAACAGGAATACTGTTTCCTGATCAAATTGATCGAAACGGATTTCGCGATACAAAATGAATTCGAATTTACCGAAAATACTTGAAAAAGTGATTTCTCGCAACTAACTCAAGTATTTACTTGTAATCGCAGCAGATTTGATTTGAGAAGCTTTAATTTGCTGATTTTGTTACTGTTTATCTGATAGCTAAGTCATTCATTAAGGATTATTGAAATTTCCAGGCAGTCTTATCTAACAATATTATAGTTTCAGGTTAAGTATAGAGCTGCACTCATAAAATTTGATTCGTTCCTGATACCTGCATTCACCACAATATTCTGTTTCACTGTTACACGATAACAACTGTCTTATAATTCGTCAAACAGAGTTGATAGTTGAACCTTGAGTTAAACAAATATCAATAAACCGCAGCAGTAAGCGGCAGCCTGACCTCCCGCGACCCTCGGCTCCATCCATCACGGCAGCACGACAGGGCCTCGGCACTCGTAAACGTCGCCATATTTATTCGACGATAAACAGATTGGAATGCAAAGTGCACTCCAAAATACGATCCTCCAGTGATAAGCAGCAGCGATACGGATACTTAATGGTAACTAGCGTAAGCCAAGGTTTCTTTATCGATGTAAAATATTATTTCTTGACAGGCTTCGCAGATAAAACAGCTTTGATTTCGTTGACCCTAATTGTCTTACATTTTCAAAAATTCTCGGAGACAGCGAATACCTTCATCATAAGTGTAACTTTGCTGCAAACCACGGGACGTTTGAACGGCAGTTGTATCCACATTAAGTGTTGAAGTTGTCTACAAACCGCCAATCCAGTGCTCAAACTACATAATGCAGCTTTAAAAACGGGAAAATAGCGTAATGTGTTGGTACAAATTAGCCTTGTTCCGGCCATTAGGCGGTGCTGGCGGTGCGCCCGCGAGCCCGGCCGCCCGCGAGCCACGGCACCCACATTACCGCTTAATGTGCACTTTTCATACACATTTACGATGCACTTTAGTGCGCTAGTGGGATGGCCAGAAGTCCCACTACAGAAATAGGATTATCCTAATAGAGCTGTAGGGATGCTTTTGTAAAAAAACCTACTACGAAACAAACCGACTGAGTATCGGTGATAGAGTCATGGATCATCATCATCATCCATAGCCTATTTACTATTTCACTGCCGCGAATTATTCACCAATATCGCCTAAGAAGGATTTACATATTCAGCCTATTGAAGTTCACGTTTATCAGTCAATTTATCCCTTTAGCCAGTCGTCACTATTACTTACGACAACTCTTACATGATTGAGCATGTAGGTCGATACTAAGCCCAGATAATCTTTTGTGGATATTTCTACAATGACACTTTTGCCTTACTTCGCTATGTGACACCCTGACACAGAAAACAGAATGAACCATATTTTATGGAAATTATCGGATATAGCCAAATGGACGTTCCAGTTCATGGATAACTAGTGGCTTTAAGATATTATTTTCTATTGAATACTGCTGTTGGTGAAAACTCAGATATGAACAAAGAGACCAAAGTCGGTGGAAGAACGTCGCTGCAAATCAATTGTAGATATTGCCTTTAAGTAAATAAACTAACAAAGAGTTTCCTTTCACTCACGGAACAAGTAAACACAGGGCATGTCAGCCTAATTATATTTGCTGGCGTTTTATACGCTAATACCACTAGGCTCTTAATAAATTCAATATTTAATGTGATAGCTCTCAGCGCTCGTCGGCTATGTCTGAGCATTTTATTTACTACTTACATTTATGAGATTACGTTTATTATTCAGGCTTGAAACGCTTCTGTATGGAGGCGACGCGCGTACACCACGTAGGCTAACTATGGAAAATCTTTTCATTTATTTGTATAGAATAATTCTGAACCAATGGCTTTTTTCGAAACCACTAGTTAACGTTAAATTAGTATCCAATCTGTTAAGTTAGTGTTTTAGTATACATATGTAGGTTGAAACCTGCAACACCTTTTCACCACATAAAATTCCAAACGGTCCTTAAAAATATTCTTCCTTATGGCTGTATATTCATAAAATAACAATTTGACACGTTGACGCGCTCACCGGAGCACATGATGGCTAGGGCACACATTCCGCGTTAATATCTTTTCCGATAATAGAAAGTATATTTGGTGATATCCTGCGACGACCGCCGTTGTGCTCGCGGCTTTATCCGCCATATCTTTTATGAGATAACACGTCAAAGAAGAGGCCCTTCGCCCTATAAATATTTTTTGGTTCTGTTTACGTGATGCTAATGTCGGACAGCACTTTATATCGAAATTTATGGCCGGAGACACAAGTTGACGCGCCGTTGTTAATAATCTCTTAGGAATATCTCGCTTATGTTTTATTTGTTCGTTAAATATTATAGTATCTAATGTTAAGAGGTTAGTCAGAGATAAACAATTTATTCGTCTCATAAATGCTAAATTTTATTAATAATATACTACTATGTAAACATTTAAATGTCTTCGAATTTACATACCGCTTAGTTTAAGCTTAAATAATCATTATATAAATTGATTACAATATCCCTTATACCCACAAGATTCCATCGAACGCCCCATAAAGTCCTCGCCGCATCTCCATAACATTATCCCATAGCGGCATCACTAACCCGACAGCGGCGACAGTCCCGTCGCCTTAAACTGTGTACATACGCTAACTAAACTGTCGGCTAACGAGTGGCACCGGCACGTAACATCTCAGCCGCGACCGCGACTAATTAAAACAGAGAGGATTAACATTCGTTAAGTTAACGTAACAGGAATAAGGTGATATGTGCCGGTGAGTACAGAAGACCAACTCCAACAAGACGTTTGGAAGCTGCCTGTGACAATAGATGACCGTACATTTAATGGCGAAATAATAATTGAGAATAGATGCATTCCCATCTCTATGTTCATGATGGTAAAATCAGTGCAACGTAATGGGACAGAAATGGCTTATTATTAACGCGTTTCGCTACCTATCAACAATCCTTCTGAACCTATTGTACTGATACGCAAGTTACTCTCCGCTCCGCTCCTTAGACAGCGGTGTGCACTCAGCGTTAGTGCACTTCGGTAGAACAACACGCGGCACTAATGTGACCTTACCTAGTGATACCATAGAGAACGGAATTTGAAGTGTCTCTCTAGGGCTACACTGCCGGACATTTTGCTTAACTATTTCTAGAAAGTAGCGTAGTTTCGTACTTATGTAAGAACATCCGTATTTTTTTTCTATCGTGTGCTACTTGAATTGAACAGTGCAACCTCCATGACTCATAGTACTGAAACCAGATAAATTATGAAAATACTCACCCAAATAACTCAAGACTCGCATTGTTTATTTATAAACTTGGTTCCAAGTTAAATCCCTCCTATAGGTATATATCACAGCAACTTTACCCGCAGACAATAAAACATCGATAGCAAATATTATTTTTCCCGGAAAACTCGGAAGTCGGGAAAAAGTTCCGGCTTTTAACTGAAGATACGTAAAGTGGCCTGAAGTCCGCACCTGAGACGCGCTACAGAATCAAAGACGTTTTTCATACATCTTATGGTTCATTTAACTTAAAAAAAATAGTGCAAAGGCGAATGTCGATGCCTTTTAATATCACTTTTATGATAGAGACGCGTTGTAATCAAAAAACTCCTGGCGAGATTTACATGGTATATTGTACAAACATACATTAAATGTACCGAAGTGAAGACCTCAATGCGAATACTTTCGCGTGATTGTACCCACTGATGACGTCACTGCCATTTGTTATATTTTTCACACACGACTGTATGTAAATCAAGTGCCTACGTGTTTAATTAACGTTCAACTATAAATCTTCTGCTTTACGAGTGAAAATCACTGAAGTAATCAGGGCGGCGTTCTGCGAAGCAGCGCTAGCGAGTAATAGGCAATCATTGCGCCTTGTACCTGTACATCGCCGGGATGGTGGGGGACGAACTAATCTTTGACGATTTTGTACCTAGCCTAATGGTGCATGGGTAGGTTAGGTTAGATTAATTCGTCAAAGATTAGTTCGTTACTAAACCCTTTACTGTTTTTACGAACTAGTTGGTACGTGCGTAAGTGCTCCTCAGGTAGGAGCCTGCGAAGCCCTCGAGACTGATAGATTCATCTTATTTAAGTAATATTCAAAATAAAAATCGCATTTACATTCTGAAGTGCTCTCATGAATGTCGAGGGTCCACGCTTCACATTCAAAATAGATCTCCCTTTGATTTGTCAGCAATTGGGCTCAAGATATTCTAGTTATAGCATTATAACTTAATTTAAGGATTCGACTTCAAACGCTGTGTTTAATTCGTTCTAGAGGAGCTAGTTAAATCTGTTTAATGTTCATGTATGGGAATGTTATGATTGGTTTTAAATAATCACAAAACTAATTTTGACTAAGATTTAGACGAATTACCTGCAGATCAGATTATGTGAGATAGCTGTCTCATTTCTTTTTAAATATTTTATCCTTATTTAAAAGCCACATATCCAAATAATGGTAAGGTAAGTACATAATACAGTACTACACAAAAGCTACCCGAGCCGTATACTTAATATTCAAGCCATTATATCTGGCGATCGGCTCTACTTTCAACCGAGAGGGTTGTATGTGTGGGCTAAGAAAAGTTCAAAGATTTTCTAATAACTAGGTCAAACTGTACGTCGCCCGATGACCACAGACAGACGGACGGACAAACGTGTGCGTTGATAAGTTTGTGGCGTGACGGCGACAGATGAACCGGCAGTAAGGCGGAGTTCAGGGAAGAGTGTTTGTACAGTGCAGAGATGTGACAAAAACGAAGCTTGGGAATCTCTATTATCATAAAGTGAAGAAATAAGTAAGACAATAGTTAATTTCCTTATTTAGCTTTTTGGCGCAGTTATGTGTTGTAGGTACTAAATTCGATTAAAAGTTTGTGCACTATAAGAGGTAAAGTAGTCACATATTACTCACGTCACATTTACAGCTACGTTCAACGAGACGAGAGAAGTATCCGATGTCCGTTGTTAACTAGTTAATCTGAAACAAGACAATTTCGTTAAAACATTGTATATTAGTAAAATAGTTACAATTCATACATTATGATTTCGTATAATGTCTGTCTGGGTTGCGGGTGGTTCGTAAGAGTTACCGCGGCCCTTGCAAAAACGGACCTCCAGAAGGAACATAGTGGGTTTTAGCCAGTAAGAGTTTAACATTTCCTCCAGCTGCACCCTCAACGGGAGGGGTCATTTAATGATTTCCCACGAAAAAAAAAACATTGTATATTTAAATGCTGAAAAGAGAAGATAATTGTGATGAAATTTACGAAGGAGGACAAGTACTACAAAAGCTTTGTTGATTATTTTATCGATCATACTAAAACATTATCCCGGCCCAGTGCATTGTTTAGCTTCATTCCCCAAACTAGGGAGCCCGGCGAGCCTAGCATAGATCCCACTTATTGGAGTTACGCAATACACTCGAGGGAGCTAACTAACTTATCGAGTTCCGATCGACCAACAGCTCCAGATGATGCGTGAGAAAATCTAACTCGCTTTCTATCTATATAAAGATAAGCAGTGCTTCTTGCATTGTATAAAAAACTGTGTTCTGCAGTGTTGTTAAAACACGATTGATCTCCTATACTCGTACATAACATGTGCTACAATCAATTAGGTCAGCTAAGTAAAAACCTGTTTAATAATATGAGTACCTACTCATTTAAATACACGTTATAATTCTTAGTCATATATACTGAATGTTTTATGACCATAATCACCAGTTCTGGGATCGATATTCAGCTTATCATAAAATGTTCCATAGAAATCCGTTTAGTGAGACTACGTAACGAACTTACAAACTTTTTGATTTATTACATTAGTAGAAGGAGGTCGTCTGAACGAGTGGAGATGAAGATGCCGACAGTCAATCTATTTCTGCTGTATTATGGAAACTAAGTTTTCATAATACAAACCCGCTCGAGTGTGGTCTAACAAATAGGGTGTAATTAATTCCGCTATGTTTGGAGCGGGAGGTAAAGTTCTGACCGGTACTCACCAAGTTCTGCAGAAACTCTCATTTATCATGGATCGTCTTATATCGAGGCGCCGGAGTAATTGGATTAGATCGCACATTGCTGTTTAATCCATTTGCATTATTAACTGACTCCACAACGCAGTTTGTAACCGACATATGTAGCTCAAGTACGAAGAGTAATTTCTCACCAAAAAGAACTCTTTGTAAACATATAATTTTTTTATAGGATTTGCTGACAGTAGACAGACATAAAAATGTAACATTCGTATAAAGTAAACAACGGCTATTGCTGTGAAGATGATCACTTCGCAACACATGTGTAGACGTATTCCATCGCGGGGCTGGTGCGCGCTCGGAACAAATAGCAAAAACTGCCGTAAAAAGTACATCAAGTGTAGTATGCATGAACCATACGCCGTGCTGTACGTATAGATGGGTTTGTATGATGTTCGTAAAAGTTAATATTTGAAGCAACGAGCCATCGACAATGGCGCTGACTTGAAGCACATAACTACTTCTTTAAATATTATGCTCGCATTCTTATATTACGACTGTTTTACAGAAAGGGTACTGAGAATATAAATACACTCTCGTAGCATACAAGATTGAGTGTGCCAAACGATACTATTTAGTGTTTTAGCAAAAGGCACCTGTAACAACGTTTGTCCACGTTCGTTGTAACTGTTCACCACCACATCGCCGGGAATGCCAGCTAATTGTATCTGATAAAAGAAAGAAAATGTCATCAAATCCAATTTACGGATTTTATCTGGAGTGACAGTAGCGAACACAACAGATTTCTACTTGAGTAATTCTTCACAAAAGTGGAAAAAGAGTTCGTGACACGAGGACATAGATATCAGTATTATATCAGAGCGTTTAATAGATCGTAAATAGTAACAGCTTGCCGGACATTCTCTAACAATGGAATATTGACCATTTCGAAGTAATGACCGCATAACCTTTGCCTCGAAGGCACAAGAAATGCTACGGTTCAAGGCTGCTCCTCATTCATATTGTCTAGTAAGAAATTCTGTTAATATTCAAGTAACTGAAGGTTGTTTTAAGCTTTACGTTTAGCATTATTTTGACAATTTACACATATGTATGTATATTGCAAATATAGACACAAAAAATATACATCCTGGAGCATTGAAAGTAACATTTTTATAAATAATAAAAAATAAACTGCACAAAACGAATTTTTATGACGACTATAAAGTAGGAATTTATAGTAAGCGTGTATCGTTTCTACGACATAAACGTCGTGTCGTATTGAATACGACATAAACGTAGTCGTATCACTTTCATATATTCGCGCGGCTGTGAACGCGAAATTAACATTTTTACGTTGTTTTGGAGACGAGCTCCACCTTGCTGCGTTTATAACTCAATTAAAGGTTTATTCACACCAGACAAGTTTTTTGATCCTGAATATTTATCTACGTGAGAGCATCGTAAAGTGAAGTGTTTCAGTAATGAGCGGTATTACCCACCGCCAGATAAAACCCTGCGGAGTAGCTGCATTATAAATTGATAAAAGCCAAGTAAACAACAGTAGATACTCAAAGGGGCCGCTACTACTGGCTAAACATACCACATTGCTTATAGTTAGGCAAAAACACGCAGAAATAACGCAAAAACATCCAATTCATTACAAATATATTAAGAACGCATTTGATCAACACGACCACGTCGCCGGGAGATCTTTACCGCGCGCGCCGTCAATCTCGGTAAACATGTGACGTGGCATGTATCCACGTCATCGTTGTGACGTCACTAATGTTCCACGCGACAGCTGCCGTCGACTTCATTATTTTTATGTACTGTGACAGCCTGACAGGTATACTTGATAGATTTTGTTCAGCTGGAATTATCGAGCTACTTGAAGAAGAGCTTTCCTCAGTGATGGGGCTCTGTACTGTTAATCGTAAATTAGATTCCCACTAAGGACAACGAAAATATAATTGTCCTTATTCTGAATATTTCTGCACTTGTAATTAATTAATGATTTTTAAACGGTACGAATACATAAATAGTTACGAACAATTTCTAGAAAACTATGTTTGTATCCATCGTGATCGTAGTGCAGTTAGTCTTAGTCTAAAATATGATAGCATTGACGACTGAACCGAACTGGGAGTTAGTTGCAAACTGGCGCAAGTTATGTCGTTCCGTGCAGATGGCTGCCGTCAACTGCGGCCGCAGCTTCGATGCCCGGCCAGTGTTGCCAATTAGTGTCGCTGCACCGACAACAACTTTGTATTGGCGCTCGCCGGCATGAACTTGTCGAGCGCCGGCGACGAACTCCAACAAAATATACGCGAACAACATTGTTTGTTGAAAACAACTTTTGAACACGAATCAATGACTGACTATTGTCAATGACTCTTCTTTCGTCTTAAATAATGTTTAGAATCAAAGAGCCAGCAATAAAAATTTACGTTTACGTGTGTCACTTGAACTTTGAAGTCCTAACTTTTTAATAGGCTTAAAACGCTACGTGTTGAGTACCAAGACACAGCCTAAGTACGTAATTGTTCACTCGGTGTCGGCATTTAGCGCGTCACGTGTGAGCGAGGCTCGAGCGCGGCGCAATTCAATTAGATCGCGCGATCACAATGCTAATAGAACGCCGTGCTGCGACAAAAAGCTCATAATTACGTCAGCTCGGAGGGAGCCCGCTCCCGGAGCCCGAATTACGCGAACACCCAAATTTAACAATGATTTACCGTGTGAATAGGACTTTGATGTCGAGACAATACGCTCTAAACCTTGCGGAACCCGTAGACTATTAATTTTAGTATAATATAATTGAACATAAATCCTATCTAAATACCGCGGAGTGAGTGTTTCTATGGCGGAGCGCCAACAATTGTTAGTTTGGGTCACGACTGTAATCGCGTTAGTTTGCAGCGAGCGTGTCGCCGCCCGGCTTCGCTCGATGCCTAACGACCGACTAACTTCGGTCATTTCCTATGGGAATTTTTATGCCCACATTCTTATTTCCATTTATAGGCAATCGTTTACGGTTACCGTCTGTCGTTTAATCTAATGTGCAATTTGAGCGCAATGTGAAGTTTTGAAACTATACAAGGAGTAACTCCTACCGCTTATGTAATGCGAGGAAAAACATATCGAGTACTGTCATGTCTTCCGTGGAGGCTTTACTGTTCCTACACGAAGACGATTTGTCCACTATGTTAACTTCTTTGAGGCTTTAGACGAAAACAATGGCTTATCCTATATCTTGTTCCCATAAGAAGACGTCGCAGTCGGCATGGCGTCCCATCCATCCCGCAGGGACTACCATTTGTCACTCGGCAGTACGGGCCCGCCGCAGTATGATAATGCCGTAGACTTTGTAATTTGTCTGCTGAACCCTCTTCATTGTATTATTCACTTATGATGTTTCGAGTGTAATGAAATGTTGATGTTTGCATGCGCGCGACGAGTTTATTGCGCTTGTTGTGCGGCTTATCGTAAAACGTACGGCGGCTAGCTAACGGCCGGCGCACACTGTGCATCACACGGTACTGATATGATGTACTGTTAAGCAGGTAATATTGAAGTTTTGCCATGACATTAAGTCTGTTTGTGGAAATGTACTGTACTGAAATGTTGATATTGTCTAATTACATTTTATTATTAAAATATTTAAAACCTTTATTACACTTCAGAGCATTACATTTTTGCTTAAGTATGCGTAAATGTAACTTCTTTTCACGCCTCATTTATTTCTTTAGACAATCAAGATAAGCCGTAGGCTTTATGAAAAAGTAACTTAGTTCTAAGTTTTATGAATATCAAGGTTTTAACAAAATTAAATATACACAATAAAAATACCTACTATAGGTATTTACAAAATGTTTCTAGTGTTCATATTTATACATTATTTCGTTTAGCAAAATGACAATAACATAAAACTTTCAACGGTCTTCTGTGAAGTGATAAAAGTTTATAACTTTAGTTTGGTATCATTAACTGCGCCGGCGCCGGCGAGTAGGTTACATGGAGAGAGTTTCGATAGCTGCTTGGTTTAAAAATATTAACTTAATGTCTGTTGTTGCGAATGGATCTCATCCGCCCACAACACAACAACAACATAACAACTTTATCAAAAGTAATAGCTTTATTGATTCACGAGTGAAAACTCTCCAACTACACAATTAGCTTGTTTGATATCTATGTCCTTATAAATCCAGAAACTAGATAGAAATATTTAATTAATTTACTTTTCAAAAGAGGTGGAGTCACGTATCTTATAAAAAACATGATGCAGAACGGTTGTTTTCAATTGAATGTCACGTAGTGTACGTGCCGGCACCATGTCACCTTGACTGTGAAGTATTTACCCGCGACGCAAGCCTCTGATCTGATTATATAAATCTACTAACATGACATTTATAGTACCCTACATAGCTACACCTGCAAGCGTAGCAGACAATGGTCCTGCAGACTTCCACACAAGCTTGTCCTAAATTAAATACAAAAATTCAGTTTTTCATTCATGTTTATTTCTATCGAAAACATCATAGAAACAATTTTGTTTTACTCGTGTACTTCATAAAAAGAGGCAGAAATAAATTGGACATAAAAATACAAATGAAACTGTCAGCACTCATTCGGTCAGCAAATCAATTTTACGGTTGTATTCCTAAAATATATAAAATTATACTGTAGTTATAGCTGTATAATATCATATTGTAGACAGAGGTATTGTTAATATTATAAGTAGGTCGGACCGGCCGATAGCATGACATGACATAAGTTTTACAGAGGAACGTCATCTTAATAAATATTTTAATATTTGATGAGAATCCGAAAAGTAAACAGCCTCCGAAGTGAAACATTTTGAGATATACATTATAAATAAAAGTTGAATATCATGCCTAGACTAGCTAGAATTGATCACTTAACAAATACCTTTTGAACAATCTAACAAAAATAAAACTATCAAAATCACTCCTTCGGCAAAATACTCTACATGCCATATAAGCCTAAAAAATGCAGAGAGCCGCTTGCCTTTAGAGACGGTGCCTCATCAGTCTTCACAAGTCAGTTGACATTCGCACATCACTGATCTATATATTTATCTCACAGCAGTTCAGAAGTGACACAGAGTAGACAACCGTGAGAGAGGGCGCACTCAGTTCACTCGAACCTATCACGTTGTAGATAACGCCTACACACTCGGAGAGTTCGCACGCACGTGCCGCATGCCGCTCAGGTGCGCTCATACTTTATTCTACACAAATATTACGAACCAAATGCCTGTTGACAAGGAGTTATCAAAACTCAACTTGGAAAATATTATTATGGAGAAGATGTTAAGCTTTTTGCTGTGATTAAAATATGTCGTAATTTTGTAGTTGAAATAACAACCTCTATATTATTGTCTTTGTTTTTAGCCCGTAAAAGCCTTTACTTATGAATTTTAGATCTTGACATTAACAAGTTTTTTCCGAGTAAATAAGGTTCCACGGCACTGACTATTCGCAGAAGCGATACTCGTTCGGCATTGAACAATAAGCCTACACGCGAACCTTTTCACAAATAAGGCATTCAATATTAAATTTAAAAAAAAAATACGTGAAACATATTTTTACTTTTTTACATTTACCTATACATATCGACAAAAGCTGCGAGATTATTCGAGAGAGTCGGATTACCATTACTGGCATGAACTTTATGTGTTAAGCTGATTCAAGTTACATCTGTCAGCATTTTCAGAAGCGATTAATGTGAGTGACTTTTTATGAAGGTTCAGCCCACATATTCTGCTTACCAAGGTAGCGATGAAGACATCCTTGCTTTACTAAACTTTAAGTGAGGTATCTCAAACAATTACAGTTTATCTACATATATTTGAAGTACCTATTCAGGACTTCAATAAGACAAGGTGTTGCCTACGTCTATGTAACGTAAACCCTATTCATTTTGACTTTCTTCCAGTTGATTGGTCGTCAACATCTCAAACATTGGGCGCGCAGCCAATCTCAAGTTTATTAAAATGGGATGGCGAGATTACAGCTTCCGCGGAAAAAGAGGCTTATTCATGTTTAATTAAAAATTCTTTGAGTTTCGTCTGGTGGCGACTGCACGGGATTGAGATAACTCACTGTTTGTTTGGGTAATAACATCGGCTGGGATTTATAGCGGCTCTTCCATCGAGGTCTTATACAAACAATCTGGATATTATAAATAGTTTTACGTTTTAACGATGATTTGCGATACCTGTTTACGTACACAGCGCGATGGCGCATCCGATATAGTATATGGTTACATATTTATACTGAGGAAAACTTAATTATTAAGCATACGTTATGTAAGAAGTTTAACTAACACTAAAGTGAAAGCCACACTTGCATCCTCTAGGAAAGCAATCGTTCCGTCGTTCTGTTCCGTTGGTAACTCGTGCGTAACGATCTGTACACAACATAAAATATAACTTAACTTGTGTGTGAACGTGTAACACACCAAACTTCCTATGTCGGTACATGAGAAGGGAATTTTACGATTCACGAATTAATTGAAACGTGTGTGTGAAGGCGTGAGCGCGGGCATTAAGTCAATTAAAAGTTGTTCACCATCGCGCCGCGCGCCCCGCGCCCCGCGCCGACTGCACCGCAACACGGTGTGCTGTGACTATTGCCGATCCGCATATTGTTGTTTTGTTTGATGGCAGGGAAGTGTGTCACCGCGCACAACTCATTATGTCGACTCTACTTTTGAATGCCTCCTGTAACAGTTTAAGGGTGGAAAGGCTTTTGTAAAAAACAGCTTCGAGTCAAATGGTAACGTTTTTGCTAAGATGAAACACAGCCCCAGGATTTCCAATTATAGAAGGCGTATTTACTTTTTGTTGTTATTTACTTAACTGATTTATAATGACGGAAAGTTTCAACTTCGATACAAGAACAATTTAGAGAGCAAAATAAAAATAGAATTAAAAAAAAAAACAATTTGTCGAAATGGACATTACATACAATGTTAATAATTATTTTATAAAACCAAGATTCGTGCAGCAATCATATTAAAATGTTGTAAAATATAGTCCTATACTTTGTTCCAAGCCGTAGCTACTCAAGGGCTACTCCATATTGTATTAATACTTAGTTAGAAATAGAAACAGGTAAATACTTGGCAAAGGTTTTTGATGGAACGTTATCATTTACGTCTATTGTGTGATCAGATCCTTAGAACATGGACTTGAAAGCCAACCGTGGAGCCCCCTCGTGCCGCGGCCGCGTGTTGTCGCTGTAATTAATATCGCATCTAGCACTATACTTTATTCAAAGAAATCTGCCTGTTGCCACGCGGCTGTTATTTTCTTGCCTTCAATACAACTTCAAGAATATATTTTTACAAGTGGTTGTTTTAATAGCTTTCATCTTTGAAATATATTGTTTTTTTGCAGTAATTTAAAGTTATTTAATATTTTGTTAAACATTTTGCACGGGAATATTATAAATATACATTTATGGTTCGGTTCCAGCTAGAATTCATAAAACTTTTCTATTTAATGTTAACGATCATTGGTTCTCTGTGAGTCTATCACTGTTCCACTTTACAGTGAAGCAGACTAAAGAGACATGAACAGACAGACTCTCAGACAGACGTGTGTACATGTAACGCGCATTAGGTACAAAGGTATAGTAAACACATTAGCTCTGTTTGCCTCCCGCAGCATGTCGTACCGAACTGTTCGACCACAATGTGTAAGGCACAGCGGGAATACAGATTTTGTAAAAGAAGCAGGTACGACCACCGGCTGCCAATTTTGAGAAATGGTATCTAGCTTTAACCTACACGTCCCTAGCACGGTGTAGTGTAAGTCCTTGTCACGTCCGTTTTATTTATAAAATAGTGAGCGTGTGAAGCGCGACTAGTTCACATCACTCACGCCCCCCCCCCCCCACACAGCGTGTAGCGTGCAACGCATGCACACGACGAACACGCTGCAAGTGTTGCCAGTATTGACGGGTTTATCGCTCATATAAAATGTTTTAAGGACATAAACTGGAACTCGGTCAACTTGGAAGGTTACTTTTGTCGTAAAATTAAAGTGCAAGGTTTGCGACGTAAAAGTTTTTATACTTATTGTTTATGCACCATGTGGTTGTGAATCATACGATACCAATTTAAAGAAATTTTACTATAGTTT
This sequence comes from Heliothis peltigera, assembly GCA_958496145.1. Classification (NCBI taxonomy): domain Eukaryota; kingdom Metazoa; phylum Arthropoda; class Insecta; order Lepidoptera; family Noctuidae; genus Heliothis; species Heliothis peltigera. Next base: position 181,851 of record OY292326.1, on the reverse strand, counting down.
TGAACTATAAAAGATAATTATTTTGAGAACAGTAACTCAGTGTGTAGTTAAATTTAACACAATTTCCAAGAACCGATGCTAGTCATACGTATAAAACGTCAGATATTTTTGTTAACGTTTTAGCAGAACCAAAGTGGCTACTCAAACCGCCAAGAGTCGGAACTCAGCGTTTACATTAGCCAAGTTTTTATTGGAGGCACTTGAGAGCGCGACGGTACTCCGTCGTCTGTACAAACACTTGCGTCAGCGGCTGTACTTCATTGTCCGCGCTAATGTTTTTATGAAACTCTGTTGGGACAGCCGCCCTATGGAGGAAGTCTTCAATAAGTTTTGCGACGTGCCGCCGAGACGTGCTCTGTCATGCTGAGGGAAGATGCCTTTTTTGTCCATTAAAAATATAGAATGATGGGGGCGAGCAATCATAGTAATAACTGCTTTAATTTGCTTTCAGAGAAAGAAGTGGCTTGCGCTTGCTGGGTAGCCGGATGTCTTTGTCAGTCTCGTGTTTTGAAAGAGCCTGTGATCCCCAAGGTTGTAATAACCTTAATTATTATATAACACGAATGAGAATATATATTTTTTACAACCTCTCAAGAATTAGTTCTTTAATGGACCGTCTCAATCCGCAGGAAAAAGCAGTTCAAGTTAATTTGGTGTCTACCTCTTACTTACAAAAACCAGTGAGCCCAGAGCCAAGCGCGAAGTACTGTAATGATTGATGGAACTTAGCGTCGGCAGGCAATAATTAATCAAATAAACAAAAACTCTGCACCTACTTCATACAACATTTAGGTATAAGCTTTAAGCGCTCAAACAAAAGACGGAATTGTATTATACCTACCTACATAATATTATTTAGAATTTCTATAAGTCTATATCTATGTTATAGAATGTAGGTATACTGATTCAATAGTATCGACTCCCGTAGCATAAGCCTACGAATACAATCGTAGCACCGTAGCGCTACGAAGTCACAACTGACTAGCTCGACTATCATAATATCAATGAACCAGCCATCCATTTGTCAAAACAATATCATGTCAAGTAAAACAATGAAATTAAATTTTAATGAACACACACTAGGGTAGCGTGCAAATCCCTAAACATAAGAGAAAATAAACAGACCGTTAACTGTGATCCGACTATATAATTAACGGAACGACCAATTATGTTGATTAAAGTTAGGCGTAATGGCGGCACATTAGCACAGCGAGCGAGCGCTGAACAAAGTGTAGTGTTCCGAGTCATTGCCAATCGATCTCAGCGTGGCAATGCCTTCATGTACTGACGTACACACAAGAATTTCTCCAATTGGTTAACTAATAAGTGACATGTTCAATACAAATAATTTGTTGAGCTTGCGCAGAAATCCCACCGGCTGAACTCTGTCCAACTTAGCTGGTATGTTTTTGTAAATATTAAGTTTATCGTGGCGATAACAGCGAGTATACGCGACATACTACGAGTACATTGGTCGGTTGTTGAATAATAACGTAATCTTAAATATTCCTCGGTGGGTGCCGCGGTTTATCTCAAATCAATTTGAAGCCTGCAGAACAGAACGACAGTCATGTGACATCGCAGATTATGTGGGTGCTTACCGACTTCATACTCTAATCTTAACATATGAAAATTAAGCCTACATCAGATTAATAAGCATTGTACATCAATGTATCTAATAGGCTAGAATAGAAACTAGCGAAACACACGTTCACGCAGTGCATTAACAATTTGCACAGCAATACTATAGAGTTTAGACCGCTGCTCGCGGATATAAGCACTAAATCAAACTTGACCTTTTGTATCTACTTGAGTATTTATTGAGCTTTCCTCATCTCGCCGGTTGTTTGTTCTGTACGCGTCGTGACAAATCTCATCAGGGGGTAGGCAGAATAGCAAGCCTTTTGTTTTCAGTGGAGACAGCCGACCGTGGCCGAAGCTATTCGGAAACGCACGAACTTATACTGTGTATTGAGATATATTGCGCCCAATTCCTGTTTGTAGGCCGCATAATTATATGTATTTACGAAACATACAAATGGAAAGTACGTGATGGTTTTTTTGTCTCATGTTTTTCTAAAATGTTCACATACTGAAATGGATGTACAATGGCTTTACAATACTTTCGGAATTAATATTTAGTCGGATCTCAGTATACAAGATCTGGAAATTTCGGTGAAAACATTTAATGCCACGGCTTACTTATCTTACTTATAAAACGGTACTCCATGAGGGCATTCTACCGTAGTGAATCGTACTCGTCAGCTGGTAGGCGCGCTGCGCTACTTCGCTTCTCCTTATTGTAACGTTCTTCAGTATAGACCGTTGTTTACTCAGGAACGCACAAGTCATTACTATAATCCTCATTAGCGCCATGTTCCGCGTCAGCTCACAGGCCACTCAGCGCAGTCTAAGTAACAAGTTGCCGCTCTATTTACTGCTGATAAGGGCTGATAACGCGCAGCTAATCCGCCCTCTGTTAGTTTCATTACGTGCACTTACTCGTTAAGTTAACTGGCTTTACTTGCAAGCAGCGGGTTCTCAATTTATATGTTAAAGGCAGAAAGTAATAGCTGGTGACTTCTGTTACAGAGAAAACATCTTCCAAGGAGCTCCATGTGTTAAATTTAGAAAATTCTTTCATTAAACTATATACTCGACAGCTAAAAATAATTGCACAAAAGCAGCAATAACAACAGCACACAGGCTGTTATCGGAGATTCGAATTCCCCTTCGAGTTGACAAAGTGAGATCGACATCGAAATATTATATTGCGAAGCACAACTATTCGTCTTTAATCCGGTATCATGCCGGTAGGTCCGGCCGAGCACGATCCGGCGCCGGCCTCCTCTGCTGCAACTCAAGAAGCTTTATGCAATTAATTGGATTTACGGGTCACGGAACAAATCCCTCACATGAAATTTATTTGACAGGATTCCTTTGAGCTCACAGCTCTCATTGCCGGTTTTAGTTTCCACTAACATATGCCGGAAATTTATTTCAGAGTTATGTTAATGATTGACGTAGACAGACATTACTACTTCGTAGTTCTTCTCTCACCGTGTGCGCAGCGCGTCTAATCATCCGACGAGCCCTATCGGCATTACTTGCCAGAGCTTCATAATTAGATCATTTAACCACCATTGTATGTAAGAAATATATTTTTGAAAAAGTTTATCACGTTAGGTACTCTTTTTATAAAACCGCTGAACCAATTTGCCTCAAAATTGTTCGGAAGATACATAGCTGGCTGTTGATAGGTATAGGAAACTATTTTATCCCTATCGGCATATGGGAAGTACTTCCCTTGGGACGCTGATAGAAACGTGGGTAAAGAGAGTTAACGCTTCAAATAAATCTTGATAATGTCTGACAAAAATAAATTCTATGCAGTTCATTATTAGTACGAACAGTATGGTCGCTCGTCAAATGTGATGTAGGGCAATGAATTTAAAAGCCAATATCGCGCTCGGCTTGTGCGCTCAAATCCAACTGTCTACAGATTAGAGCGCAGAATAGAATCCTAATTTCCCGGCGCAGTACGTGCTCGGCACACTGGTGGCTGCTGGCAGAAGGATCAGTCGCTAGCGTAGCGTCCTAATCTGTTTCTAATTGCTTAAAACTTTGTTACGCGCTTCTTTACTTTGTTTTCTCAACTTAGGATTGTAATCTCTTCCATTTGTTCTGTATGGAAATCGAATATGGTGCCCGTTAGCAATGGCTCTGCATTACTGCGGCGTTGATAAAGTTACACTTCTGCACCCATCAATATCAGTTTTCGCGGTCACGGAACGCCGCCACCCCGCGGGCTAGGCGACCGCTATTGTTACACTTGTAATTAAAAAGTTCCAAAGAAAGTTCATTGCCTTTGAAGAAGTAGAAATAAACAAAAAAAAAATAAAAAATACAGCGCATACGAAATAGATCGGTCGTTCGGTAAGGTGTCGGCAATGGCCGCGCGACACAGCGATGGCGCCTGAAAGAAACTTGAATGTCGTGAGTAAAGTTGTGCTGACCGATGCTGAATGCCAACGAGCCTGCATTGTAATTGAAATGATCCGGCGACCACGCTAATGGCTACAGATATGCAAATGGCAATTATTATCTCGCCTTGATTTTCGAAGTTTATCATTTTAATAACAAAAAGTAAGACGTGGCTTGAATTAAGTGTCATTTGAATTTTACTTTGTATCAAAGAAATGTATCGAAATAAATCTCCATAAATTCGCGTTAGCTGTCTTCTTAGTACTCATTGATGGTAAAACAAAATATTGGAAAACAAACTGCTGAGCTACTGAGACTCAAGTAGACAATTTCCATAATTGCAAAAGGCTGCAATCAAACAAGACATATAATGCAAACCTGCTATCTCAGTAGCCACGGTCGTATTTCATCTCTTAAGGCTATATTCTACAAATCGAGCAATCAGCATGCGCGGCTACTGTGCACAGATCGCGCTGCGTCATCAAGTCACGATCCTTCGTTTTATATTTCGGTTAGCTGCGATAAGGGAAGCGAATAAACCAGATCCAATAAAGATCACCACAAACCGTTCATAAAATTTTGGCTCGCCAGTGAGCAAGTGAGCCAGTGAGCCTTATATATATCCAGTAGTGACGCCGGCTTATTGCGCAACTACTGAGCCTCGTATGTCAGTGTCATGCGACAACAACTGGAGTATCAGCTCCATTTTATTTAACAATCGCTTTTTATTCTCATCACTCGTAAAATTTAGGATCATTATTTTTTACTAATACATTAGAACACGTAGTAGCTTGGCGAACATGCTATACGAAGATTTCCTGTTACATACTTTTTTGCTTTTTTGTTCAGGAATTACGGAATGTAAATATGCTCCTGCACCGTTTTCACCTAGATATGATAGTACATCATGCATATCATAGAGTTGATACAGACAAAACGACCGGGGACCCTTCGTAATCAGCAGTGGGACGTTCTCGAAACTGGTCGGTACACGCACGGCACTCTCGCGGTAAATTGAGACGCGCAAGCGGTTGCTTCTGGTCGCATCTCTCTGGGGACGTGCGGGTAATGAGTTCAGCACTCGGTGGTGGTAATTAACTATTGACCAGGCTTCAAGGTGGATGAATCAAACTTCTTTTATACCGCGAACAAAAATTATTTTACACACACACTCGGAGACCGCATGGTTTCTACTACATCTTTCTAGATTTCGAGTAGAGTTCGAATCGATGGTAGTTGGACGCTCGGTATAAATCTCAAGATATCGGTTTGTCTCGGTAACTGGGTTGCTGAGGTCAAACGCTGATCTCACTGTAAATGCCGAGATTAATTCGGTCAGACGAGAGCTGCACTCTACATAATTGGTGATATTACACAAGATGAAGGAGTTCCAATAGTTAGCCAGATTGGAATATTAAGATTTATCATTTCGACAAATAAAAGCATTTTAGAGTGGTTCTTTAGCTTTTCTAGAGAAAAAAATGGACCACCTCTTAAGGGACCATCTGCCTATAAAGACATATCAATACTTTGTCACATCTAATATACGCAAATAAAATACACAGATCTGACAGTCCCGTGAGCCCTGATCCCACCAGCACGTCGCGAGTAGCAGCGCGCCGGTGCGTGTAACACAAACAGACTAAAAGCAGCGCCTGCGCGGCACAAATATTTATCAATCAAACACTAATGTGTTTTATATTCCCGTCTGTCTGCGTTGCTATGGCGGGAGCCGACGACGTTATATGTATGTCTGTCTGTTGTTGCTGGTCTAAATGAACTGCGACGATGGATTTGCTATATAACATTCTTACAGCATACGAGATCGGTATAAACATTTGTCGTATTAAGAAACCACTCGTAAACTTGACTAAACTTTAATGCTAATAAATAAACATTTTTTTGTAGCATTTATTGTTAAAGCTCGACTTAGCACTTATAACGTAACTTTTCTCTGAGGTATTCCACTATGAAGCTAATTTTAAGTTACAGTCGCATGGCTTGATTGACGATGAGGTTAAGCGAACGCTTCGCGCGGTGAGTCGGTGGATGGATAACCATTTAGTGATGACGAGTTCCTCAAGAGTGCTTATTCCAAAAGTTGCCAACGTCGCAAATCTAGCTCTGAAAGATTTACATGTTTTAATTAATTTGGCACTTTTATATGAAACACTTCTGTATGAAAGTAAGAAATAATACTCTGTAGTGCAGTAAAAAATGATTAGGGAATGCAATAATTAATATCGTAATACCAAACGTATAGTTTTACACCCGGAACGTTCCTGGTCTCCGAGGTGTTCTCCGAGTTCTCCTTAAGTGTAGGTAACTTAATTCAAGTTTAGATTAGAGATTGTACCTTTTTATATGGACTGGTCTGAAATAAAATTTTATTAAATAGGCGCCGTCAGCCGCACAACCAGTTCTCTATTTAAGGAACCTCTTAGCAAACTATCACTTTCATTCCAGCAATCTAATATTAAATCTTCAGTGAACGCAAGCACAACGTAAACACAGTACATACTGCGTGGTTCGTAAGTGACACGTCATAATGCGTAATTTATGAGTTTAATTACATGGGGGGCGCGACCGTCGGGGGTGTGACGCGCAGCGCGGGCACGGTGACGTCACTGATACCTTACGGTGTCCAGTTGTACGGGATCAACTGATCGGTATATCTACATACCGATTCTCTAACATATTAATTAAACAACAGTAATTATTATATTAAAATCTAACTATACTTTGTTTGCCTTGTTTCATTAATCTACCCATTTTAGTTGAGAAAGTAACAAAAATGCCAGCCACACAAGTTAGGATTGTTTGTACATTTGGATTGGTTTTGTGAGCCTGTGAATATTACTAGCTACTTGATTATGAAGATGGTGCTAGAGTGTATCATTATTGTAGGTAATTTGAGCTTGTTATCCCATATTCTGTGCCACAAACTGGACGTCTTGTTCTACTGAATAAAGTATGTCACAGGCATGCGGAGGCAACTCATGTGTTAATCGTTAACAGTTTAAAACACGTAACTGCATACACATAATTACATAACATATAATTACACTAAAGGTAAGTTTCTTATATCCTTGAAAAAAGACTACCCAGTTGACGTGATAATGAAATAATTTTGGTACCTCCGTTACCCAGTATCATGAACTTAATTTGCCAATATCCTCGAATTCTCGTCGTGTCCTACTGCGTCTCCATCATCAAACTCGTAATGGCAATGTTATCCTGGTGTAAAGTTGTCATCAATACGATTAAAATCAGCAGCAGTATTTGTACCCATGCAAGCTTACATTATTCGAGAATTGCCCTCGATTTCTCAAAGTTTCCACCATCAGATCCTGAAGTAATGTGATGAAATCGGTTCATAGAGACGAAGATATCGGCGAACAGGTATGAAAGAAAGAAATAAATATAAATAATACGTTCTTTTTAGGAAGCCGGTTAATTACTTCATTTGTGGAGCGATCACCTGTTTACTCCCAGAGATTGCCGTCTCGGAAGTTCAGCAATAAGCTTCGGAGGCTCGTGTAAACAAGCTCCGCCATTAGCGGCGTTTAGCTCCGGTTATAATGGAACAGTTAATTTATTCCAACAAGCTGTAGTTTGTAACTCAGCCGGAATTTAATTCGGTCGCGACGACCGATTTCCCCAACGATGCCTGCCGTGTGCGCCGGCCTTAAGTGACAGCGGGCTCCTTTTTATTGGCTGAGTTATTGGGTACCTGGGCTACAGTTATTGGGTAGTACATTCGGCAAATATTGCTAGTTACTTAGAAGGCACTTTTCTTTTGTATTCTATCAAATTAAGATATTTAAATAAGAAACATTTTATCATGAATGCAACAAGAATGTAGAGTATTAGGAGAGGTAGAGGTATTTAATGCTTAGATATTTTTAAGAACCAAGAAAATCAACAAGATTCACAGATAATCATACAAAACTTTGGAGTATGGTACTAATCGCTTTCCGTTCATAACTTCCCCCGCACTTGCCCAAATTACGCTCAGCCGACGCGGCGGAGTGTGAGGCGTCGGCGTCGGTGTAGCGCGCCTTCTACAACCTGTCACAGACGGAGAGCTATTCAGGGATAGCTATGCATGTGGGACATATTGTCAGCCTACTGAATCATCAGCCGATACTTCACCAGTTGACTGATTTTAAACAAATCTAAGTGTTTACGTGTGGGCCATGTCTAGTTTAATAATCTAGGCCTTAATATGTTAACAATTTCACCTAGACTGCCTTTGTTAATGGGTAGCAGTCGATAAAGCTTCCAATAGATAAAATAAAATAATAATAATGCAGCATATGGTGACTTTTAAAACGCTTTTTGATTTCAATTCCTTGTCATTATTTCTATTCTAGTACACTATTCTTATGTCACACACTGCGAGTGAATGTCTCAGGCCACCCTGAATCGTACCTCCTTAGTAACAAGACGATCGCTGGCGAGGACAGTCGCCAACGGTCCAACCTTCCCACCTTTGAATAGTAATTCACTGAGTGGAGCGTTCACAGCGGATGGCACATTTCTGTGTACCCGCGAGTGCACAGCGGCCGGGCGCGCCGCCTCGCCCGCTGATACTCTTTTATTTTCTTATGGCCGTGTTTAAAGAAAATGGCAACCAACCTTGATTAAGAAACTTGTCGTGTCTTACAAATGTCGGAATTTCAGCAGAAAAGAGGTTTGTAGTTAGCAACGAATTCTTTTTTAAATCTTTTTCTGGTAATTGGTATCATTGTTTCTTTTTTTATAAAAACAAGAGTAAAGGAAAATGGGATAATTAGTTCACTGAAATCTTTATAAATAAAGATGCTCGTAATAAACAAGTAATCTGGAGTGATTATTTAGTAAACAGCACAAAAATCTACAAAGTTGATTAAAATCAAACATTGTTCAACACAACAGAAACACAATAGTTTAATAAGTAGACACGAGCAGACAGTAATAAGAGACTAAGTAGCGCCTCCAACAGTGTTGTCAAGTTACTTGGTCCACCTGTACAGTCCATTTGAATATACTCATCGCGACAACTATTTTATGAGCGACATTGTACTGTACTAACATTCATCTGTGCGAGTGATGCTGGTTATGATAAAATCTCGGCAGGTAAGAGTAGCAAATGTTATAACTCCTGACGGTAACATTACTAGATTGATTGACCCGTGTCGGCCTATATCATCGCAACGAACCAAATGCTATCATGGAACTGCCAGCAGCAGACATCGCCTCTGACCATCCATTGCGGCGTACTTTGAGAGGTATGCTATCTATTCCATCGATATACTAATATTCGACTGTAGCATTAGTATTTTTATACACATGGGTAATAAGCATTGTATACAAACTTACTTCCTAAATGTATATCTAATGAGTATGAGTAGTCAATCATTGGCACCAAACATTATCAGTTTTACAAAAAAACGTCGTGTAAAATGCTGGACTTGAAGTTGTCTAAAGCTGTCGCAGTAGGCAAATGTAGTGCTGATTACAGCTGATGGTGAGAATTTTATGAATCAGAATAAAGGATCAAAGGTGTCCGACCGAATTATCATCGCACAAGACTCACTTATGTAAAGCTGTAACTTTACTGAGAACTGTCCCGCGGTTTAAGTGTTCAATAGTAATTAATTGGAACAGAAGGCACTCCAATCAGCCGGCTGCTCCATTCTCAACTAATTCTATTTGCCGGCGATGTCCGACAACACTGAGGAGGAACAAGCCCCGCCCCCTTCACCGCGCGTTTGCTTCCTCCGACAATTATATGGAACGACTTTACATACCTACAAAGGTTTCAAGATACGGATCGCGCCGGATCAGCTTAGCCGGCACACTCAAAGTAAACGTTGTAACGATTATAACTACATGAGCACTCCGGTTTCATGGAATATTTTACAGTCCGTTAGGTACTTATCGGCTGACCTAGTCCACTTCGTCGACTGCGGTCCGGCAAATCTCAAGTGAAAATGAAGAAGATCGTCAGCGAATATTAATAAGAAGAAACTACGTTGATTATCAACCGTCATCATCATTTCCCTGGCGTGACCGAAATTTATTACATTGTTTGATGATCATGTCAGGATTAGGAACAAATGTCTCACAGTCGTCCATTCCTCTTTCTAACAATGATAGCTCGTCCTAGACGTCCCTAAAAATTCCAATATTTGTTCAAACTCCTAATTATTTGTTTCAATTCTAAATCGCTGGCGTTCCATTAGAACGTTAATTTAACTTGATTTAAATTAAGAGCGCCATTGGGCCCTTAAATGCGATCTTAATTTACGACTTTAATTAATATTATTTAGTTTTAACTTAAGATAATAACTTGGATATTGCAGCGAAAGTTACGTCACTAATTTAATTATGTAATTGTTTTCGATGTAATATTTGGATCCAATTAAAGTTGTTATCAAGTTAGAGGTGTGTAGCGGTGCCGCTCGTTAAGAAGTCACGGTTCACGTTAGGACGCGGTCGAGCCGATAGCGAGCGCGGCTGCCTCCTCATCAGCGGGTGGAACTCACGTTACAAAGGTACCTCTTGCTGAAATTCCTAAACAACTCACTAAGTACTTATGTACAACACAAACATCAAGAGGGATCAACAGCTAAAAACAAATGGCTGTAAGCGGCAAACAGCCGATCAAGTGAGTCATACTTGAGTGAACACGGTTATCACAAACACTCTGGGAGGTCGTAAGCCTAAATCAACATTTGGAAGCAAAAGTGTAAGTTATAGTCGAAAAGCTTCAACAAATACAAGTGAAAAGTGAAATATGACGTCGACGTTCATCTCGGCTCAGCGACGCAATGTATCACGATGTTTTCAAATCGTAACTTTGTGAATCCCTTCACCCAATCAGCCGTCGGTCTGACGCCACTCAATATCGTCTCAATCACTTCGCTCGCAGTCGAGCACTCGGGCGGGTGCGCTCAGCTCGTGGCCAAGCACATGATGCTCACAACACTATTTGGATAATTGAAACCGAACGTGTTTTCATTTGTAGAAGTATGCAGGCAGAGATCAGAAAATATAATGAGCAGAGCAGTACTAAAAGCCTTCTTAATGAACTCTGCTTCTTTAAAGTTGGTAACTGTATGAAAATCCGTTGAGTAGTTTTAACTTTATCGCGAACAGACAGATTCACTTCAAACAGAATAAAAGCCTACCGGGGCGAATTTGTTCTATAATCTGCGTAGATGGATAACGACGCACATTAAAAGGGCGAAACTGTGAGCATATCGTTAATTATTGTTGACGCTCACACGGCTGGACCAAGTATAATAAAACAATGTTTTCAGACAGCTGGATTAAGAAGCTGGATTATGAAGTATAAAATTATATAAGTAAAGTGGAAACAAAAACAGTGACGATTTTCCGAGGTCAAAACCCCCAGGAACTCAACTAAGCCCTCGTTGAAGGAAACTGCGCCATTATAAAAACTTTTTGTCATTAGAATCGAATAGCTCAAAACTTAACAAGCCTTCTTAAACACAAGTAACGAGTACTACTCTATTACTTATTGTCAACGTTTGACGTAAACCTGGCCTACATCCTACATCACATCACGGGACATGACATACTAGAAATTACAAATACACACACACAGACATAACATTCCAGCGACTTCGTATTAAACTCGTTTCAGCAAATGATTAAGTTTCCTTTGAGTACATGTTCCAGTTGGATGTTTCGCATTTATTTCTTTATGTTCTGTTGAATTAAACAACAATACGAATGCAACGCACTGATATCATTTCATTATGAACTAAAAGATTTTCTTTTAAAAAAAAACTTTTGTTCTGCGAACAGTAATAAGAGTTTTAATTAATAAATGGCACCTTCTTTTGTAATATTTTCTCTATAAATGCAAATCTTTTCATCATTTTTTTTTTCAAAAAAGTAAATGTTGCATATATGTACGAGTTTACTCGTATAACTCATATACGCACAGGGATCATTAAAATGGTGTACAATGTAATAGTATCCAGTCGGGTTTCATTATATTTAGGGGAATTGACGACATAGAAAATTACTCACTTACTTACTTGTCTTGACTTATTATTGCACTCCATGCCAGGCAATCCATTCACTCTCTACCTAATAATTGCCAAATGCATTACGTGTGAGTAGGTATATTTAAAGACGAAAAACTATTCCTCCTACGTATAAGGATGTTGGATATCGTTTCAAAGTGCACATTGTAACGTGGTAAATAATCCCAACGTTGCAGATAAGCAGATGTCTAGTACCGGCATAGGTTACACAATGAGGAAGGCTCAAGCAAAATCCCCGTAATGCATGAACCTCATCGTGGCACGTTACACGAGCTATCCGTAATCGTGTATCGAACAGACTCGAGCCGTTTGTTTCAATTGTAATGTCACCGCGCAGGAGACGCGCAGAAGGACTGCTATTACAAACAGATTTTTTTTACAAAATTAGACATTGAACTCCAAAAGTTCTCCGACTTTCTCATGAAGTTCTCGAGTGCAGAAATCATATATGTAGATATTTTAATGTATTCATGAGATAGTGGACCACAAATATTACTAGTATAATAAGAAATATACTATTTATAAAACTCGTAACTTGATTTGAAATTGAAGGCCTCTACCCCTGGAGGGGCCCCCTAGGGCCAAGGTCTCCTGGGCTGCGGGTTATTCAAAAGAGTTACCGTTGCCCTAACACACACAAACGTCCAGAAGGAACATAGTGGGTTTAAGTCAGTAAGAGTCTGACACTCCCTCCAGCTGCACCCTCAGTGGTTGCCATTTGATGATTTCCCACGAAAAAAGTTTTCTATGCCTTACCAAGTAGGACAACAACAAACCGCTATTAATGAAGAAATCTGCACCAGCGCTATTGTTCACGATAATCGGGGCGATTGAGATAATTTTACATGCGGTAGATAAATTCCGATAACAATGTAATTAGTGTATTGATTTGACCTTCTGTATCGATTGAGCTGTGACCCCGTACCCCGTGCCCCGCTCGCCCCCTGCCGCCACCCGCCGCCGCCTGCGCCGCAGACGAGACATTGAGATTCATTCCCTAAGTACTGTTTTATGTCCGACGTAATTTATGGGGACTTTCCAATTGTCTAGCACTATTTCGGCAGAGGAATGACACTCTATATGTGTAATCACCGGAATCGATAACAAAGGCTGAATAGCCACCGTACGAACCGTTTTACATGATATAATTTGACAAGAACTAAAATCGTAACTAATACTTACCTACGTATAACTACTGTTATAATAATAATTAATCGAGAGAAAATATTCTGTCTGTACTACTGCTGCCTGCAATGTTATAGCTATACATACTCACGCAGATTATTTGCCTTTTATCAAATTCTGACGAGCTCTGACCTACTTTCTGTTTCTATTATTATTGTACAGACAATCAAAACTTTACGACTTCATAGCTGGAAGAATTAGGTGGAGGCGTATATTGTATTCGTGTACACTTGATGCGACATACTAAGGGCTGGAGATTTGTCTAAACAAAATAATAACAATGATTATATTTTAACTGGAAATAATTTCAAAGAATTGTGGTGTAATATTCCCGATACAGATAAGATAACGATCTAGCATTTAAAATGATGCCAACGTTTTATTTTGACTGACAGATTGTATGTTAAAACGTGTGTTATTATTCTGAATGTTCGCATTAAGTATAAATAATTCACTGGGCCACTTGGTCTCAACAAACATGTTTACTTGGCCTGCATTTCAATGCTCTCGTTTGCATCGTGAATAATGTATCGATGTGTCAGATAAGAGATGCAACCAATTTGAACCGTTTTGTGCATTCGTGTGATGACAATAAAGATAAATGTTGTTATTATTCCAGTGTGAAGTAGGTATACACGGGCCAACATTGAATTGATATATCTCAGCTCACTGGGCACTTGCTTTGGTTAATACAAAAATACTTATTTGCATATAAATAGGGTGTTCTTCGCAGTCACCGATATAGTTGTGCTCTAACTAGTTATTTTCTTTTCAGTATTTTTTGGGAATATACAATAATTATAATCTAGTTCAAGAGGAATCAAAGAAACCTGTTTAAAAGACATGCCCATCTACAATGGGGATTGCGATATAAAGAGAGGCTGGGTAAGAGAAGGTCTAATATTTTTGCATGAAAAATTAAGCTATAAATTCATTAAAGAAACCTAAAAAATAATACGAGCCGCTATACTTCCACGATGCGGTAGGTGCCGCTTCCATGTTCACCTATTAAAATATAGACTTGACTATTTTTAAAGAACAATGAATTCGTGTGTCAAATTTAACAAGCTTGAAAAATCTTAACATCAAAAATATCAAAAGCAATTTACCGTGTTTTCCCGAGTTAGTTTGTATTTTTTTTAATAAGGATACAAATAATAATTATAACGACTCCTTGGAGATTAATTTGTAAATATGAAACTGCAATAATAGCAGAAGGATAATGCTCGCTGCTCTTGATAAAACTGCTAACAACTTTAAAACGGCTGAGCAACATCTGACACTAGAGGTACGTATATAATAATATCATCTGCAACATTTATAATACTTGTAAAGCATTACCTAAGTCGGAAGTAATTGTTTGTTAATACATAGACTTGGATGAAAAAACCTCTTTAATTACAAAGCTTGCAACACTGTGTGCGTCATTAGCTATAACAGTATACTTATAATGCACTTATTGCACAAAGTATCGACACTCATGACTGCGCTTAGCGTCACTCCCACACTTTCGGTTCCACTTGGCGAGCTACGCGTCAGTACAAATAAAGTATTAAGTGAGAAGACGGCCTCACTGAAGATAAATTTGTTGTAATGTGACAGAGCGATCAGACAGTTAACACTTTCATTTGACAGTAAGTACGCGGGGCCGTATGGTGACAAATTGTTTTCACTCACATCCTGTGGGAAAGGAACGATATGTATACACTTACCGTCCCTTCTGTTACCCAATCACTAAAAGAAAGCAATCCCTCCGTCACTACCCTGTAGTTACATCGGGAACGAGTGGAGGTATCGAGTTGAAATTTGAACCATAACTCTTACCGCCTAGGGTCCCATGAAAAGAAAATTACTTCTTGACGTCAAGAAATACGTCTATTTATTCGGCATATTTTGACATTTTCAAAGGAATCAAAACTCTAGTTGACTCAAAACTACGTATATACATATGTATAAGTTTGGCAAGTAACATCGTAGTAGTAGACCTGTATCCTAGAATCAATAATACTTATGTATCGTATGTATCCTACAATCAATCTGATAAGTAAAGCGAGAAATTAAGAAGGCTATAGTGCAGCACCCTCGGAGGGCGAGACTTGCACAGTCGCTCGACGTGTTCGGTTTTTTTTATTCAACTAGTTAACAATCAACAATTATTAAATGTCAAGAAAATACCTGAATATAAAGTGTGAGAGGTGGCAGACGCAAGCGGGCAAACACGAGCAGTTCGGATAACCGGTCGTTCGGTTACTCAACGTTCCACTATACATTATAAAATTGTAAAAGGGAAAAGAATTTTTATTTTAAGACGAAAAACTTTGCAGATAACCCATTCGGACAAGCTTACTTCTACCTCTTACGAGCTCAGTGTATTATGTCTTCACTAGATATAATCTAATAACATCAATAAAGTAATGAGTAAGTTAGGTGTTAGCGAGGACTAGTGAATATTAGCCGTCGCTGCTGAGAGACAGTTTCGCAAGCGGCCGCTAATCGATCGTAGCTTGTTGCGATTGCACACGTTAGCGCCATTATCTGTGGAGTTGCGCTAACTGGCGATATCCGCGTTATTCTCGTGTCACGGCGTGCTCGGATGTAATCTTAGAAAAGGAAAATTATCATTTCCTTAAGTTTTTACCATACAAAAGGAAAATTATATGTCTACCTTTTTTTCTTTTTTCATCTTTTTTTAAGGTGTAGCAACAGTTTGCTAGGACAGATAATGGAAAAGTATCACAGATTGTTGGTACGAAACTATAAAAAAGCCACTTGTGTAAGTAATGTGTTATGAAAAACCTATAAATCAAACTGCACTATCACGCGATAAACAAATGTAACTGTTGATTGTGTGTGGGATCGCGCAATATAATGCCTGCAACAATTTTTACAAGCTGTTGATAGATCCTCCTCCAGCAGACGCTACGTGCATCGGCGCTTCGACCCATTTAAATACTAACAAGTGTCGGCAACCTCACTTATTTGCAATGTAGGGATATATACAATATGCCAGACCGAAGTCTGTAACATTACGGTCTGTTACATTTTAGTACTCAATAGCAACCTCAAAAGAAGTTCTAGAAGACTACAGATTTGTTAGAAAAAATAATCTTATAAATGTATGTTATGTGATTGTTGCCAGCCGCTATAGCTTCTACATACTGTGGCCTTGTTAGGGTTGATAATATTATAGATACTTACACACCCGACCGGAATGTTTTACCAAATTCATTAAATACTAAATAGTTAAAATAATGTATCAACTTGATGAAATATTTACGTGCGACGTACAAACGTACTTCAAGCTACTACAGTGTTCCAAATTTCCTTAAAACATTTTCAACTTTATCGCTGAACCATATGGTTTAAAATTGATTGTGAAAATTTGATAGTTTCGGGTAGCTTGCTGTGTTGGCGTCTGTACCTCTTATCTACTTGTATTAACATCTAATCACACTGAAGATACTACTTATCCTAATTTCCATAGACATGGTAACGCCAGAGCCAGAACGGAACTCAATTGTAACCGCCCAGCCGACCAAACCTTTTGTTATCTATATCTCCGTAGCCAGTGCCACAGCCTCTAGTGGAGGTCCACGAGGGAGGAGGGAGCAGGTTCTCCCAAACGATAAATCTGCAGCAAGGCGATGTCCCTACAAGCCCGGCCGTGAAAAACGCAATGTAATTAGTTTGTGTTAAAATAATGGTGTAGTGAAGCTGCAAGGTCGCGCGCTGATATACGAGCTCGACCCTCTCGTACCGAACAAACTGTCCGTTGGATGTCTTTGAACCTTTCATCGGTTTTCAGTTTGCGGCCGTTCCGCGAAGTCGCCTGGCATTTCGTTATGTTCAGTACTTTCTTCCTTGTGAGAGCTTAAATAGCTTAGCTTTTAGAGAGCTCAACTTTATCGACAACAACATGTAGTCAGCATCAATAATGTAAGACTAGGAACCTACCCCGACATAGTTGGGTAAACAGGCAGTATGCGCGTTATCATTAGCAGTGTAAACAGTTGCAATTAAACAACTAAGTACTGCATTGTCCCTCGTGTTCATATTTTATTAGTACAGCAGTGCTAATATTTGTTTACACCAAACTAATATACCGCCAGCGCCCCTGTGCACTGCGATAACGCGTATATGCACATATTTGCATAGAACTCGTGAAAACGCATAATGTTAGCACTCCACACAATGACCGGGTGATCCGCGTAAGTACCGGCTCGAGTGGGATTACGGTTAATGTGGAGATCAGATAGCGCAAATGTTTACACTATATTTTATTAATACAACCGCGGTGCGGTAGCCGGGCCCCGCGT
Source organism: Heliothis peltigera (assembly GCA_958496145.1). Taxonomy (NCBI): domain Eukaryota; kingdom Metazoa; phylum Arthropoda; class Insecta; order Lepidoptera; family Noctuidae; genus Heliothis; species Heliothis peltigera. Next base: position 164,300 of record OY292326.1, on the reverse strand, counting down.
CAGTTATTCTAAGTGTATGGTATGTCACATGTCAAAGTTCTTATAAACAATAAAGACACACAGAGCTATTGGAGAGAAGAGATACTTGTAACATAACAATTAAATTGAAGTCATAAAATAATATACATTGAACAATACCTACATAATTCTGACGAGACGAGCTTATCACAGAATTTCCATTACATGTATTATAATTTTATATGTATAAACAGTTCGAAACAAGAAACCTTATTAATATCTTTATGTTAGTTTTTGGACATTCATATTAAGAATGTTATTTCGAATGTATTTCTTTGTAATTCTGGTTGTGAGTATTCCGTGTGATGTTTGTGTGAACTGATACACAATAACAAACAGATACGATAAAAGTGACTCAACATGTACCAGCGAAATAAAACTGAATATTGAAAAGAATAAATGATAGAAGATGTTATTACATTACAAACTAATAAAATAGAGACATTATTGCTAATACAACTAACATTTGAAACAATATTGCATAGAGCTGTACCCAGCAGAGGGATAACAAAATATGTTGATGAAGATGATCACAATATGCAAAGTATAACACAGGCTTATCAATAACTTACCTTGAGACCAACCGACCGTGTGTGAAAGGTGGCCTGTTATTATTTTTATTAGGTATAATTCTAGATAAGCTGTTGTAATCTTGTGCCAACATGGCATATGAGCGGCTTGCCTGGCGGTTGAAATGAGCTGCGGCAGTACAAACACCCGTATATCTATCTAATTCGACAGATTAGCGCTCGACCAGTGCGTGATCCTGATTGTATTCACACACGCGAAAGTATTCTCTGCCTTTTATAATAATATTACTTTTATCTTATATATGTAATACTTAGTATTATATAAACTATACTGTTAACGTGAATAAATTATAACGCTGATATAAATTAAACTAACGACACGTTGTTTTTGACGATAACATTTTCATTTAGCAAAGCATCAATTTTTTTTTTTTTGAGGTTTGGAATCATGAAAATTCCGCCACACCCACAGCGACTGACTTTCACTCACTAAAACACGTCTTTGATCCTTCTGGAGCCCTTTGTGTACGAGAGCTGCGGTAACCCTTTCAAAAAATCCAGCAACAGTAACGCATGACATGACCACTTATTTATGGAATATTTGCTGGTAAGGCGACATTTGCCAAAATACGAAAATGTTTCATTGACATGTTTACGTTAAGAGGTGTGTCCTGACGGCAGGTGGCCATTACTAGTCATTATCGTCACTTACTGCGGGACAACTGCAGCCGCGAGTTACTGCCACACTATCTACAACAAACGACATTTGAATTATTGAAATGAAATAGTCACACACACACCTACGTAAGTATGTGTTAGGTATTCTTAGAAAATATAATATGTAAGTATACACTTTCTAGACTAGACAAGTACACACTAAAAGACTTCAGGTCCCCAACATGTTGAGCTACACATGATATGGTGACTGAAAACTTTCACATCTTCGTTGCAATACATGCTAGAGAATTCTTTATCGGTGTCTGCAAATGTAAACACAACACGCACACAGACACACATGGCGGTTAAACTCGTAATACCCTCTTGTTGTGTCGGGGGTTGAAAACATTATGTTTGACAATGAGTGGTGGACTGTAACAACATGAAGCATGCAGAAAATTGCCGAGTTACGGCACTATGCCATGCAAAAATGGAAACAACGCGCGTTTCTTCTGTTGTACGTTATTATTTGTGGCAATTTATTTCTCAGTACTTGTATTAACGCGTCCTGGTCGCTCCGAGCACTTGTTTCACTTGCACAGATCTTTAACATTACAACTACGGATTCTTGGTTATGAAGAAACAACGAAATGTTCCTAAAACCAGAAACATGTTTCGCGTTCAACATTTACATAACAAACAATACGCAGCTGTGCGAAACTTTTCACTCCGACACATTCTTAAGGACTACCTATATAGACGTTCTAAACCAATATTGAAAACTGAAGAAGTTACTGGTCCGATTTGAAAATTTCTTTTTGTAATTATAATGGAAGTAAAATACGCCGTCTGGGAGTTTTCAGATTTTGTTTTATTCGTCAAGGTGACGCTACAGCGCGCTCTCGTTGAATTGATACTCGTAATGACTAATGTTTGTTATGATATCACTATTTAGTGCTAATTGTGTAATAATAATGTGACGATCCGTACTGACGCTATCTAGACACCCACTGCAAACATTTTTAACTTTTCGTCATGAGTTTTAATTAACTACTTTGCTTGATTACGGCCTCACGTAATTCTGTTTTACAAAAACATCTCTCCGTTCGTCGTGACATTCAACGAAATATTCATTTGTTTAACAAAAAGTAAAATGAATATGCCATTTCCATGAGTCCGAGTGCGAGACTAGTTTTAAACTCTGAACTTTTATAGTTCTAACATAAACCCTTCGCCAGAATATTGTGTGCGGGGTATAGAGAGTCGTGCTGTGTTCCTAGTTCATATGTTTAAGTGATGTTTTCCGGTTGGCGCGCGTCCAAGTCGTGGCGACAACACGGGCCGAGTGGCGGGCGCGGCGGCCGGCGCGCGGTGCACTGCGTGCCCGCCTAACGTGCGACTTCACGCAAATAATCCACTTTAATGTAAGCAGCTTTGCGAAACGTTTGACCAATAAATAACGGAATCAGAACAATACAGTTTGACGGTTGCGAAGAGCCCATTTCCCTGCTTTATTGCTTCCAAGTATTCATACGTGGCGGCAGACGGAAATAGCGAATGTCTGACATATACCCAGCATCTCGGACAAACACAGGTGGTTTATATCGCATAAATGTCTCAAATCGTCCACTAACAGGAATAAAGTGAGATTTATTTGAATGGCTAATGTATCATTGTTATGAATGTGTGTGATCTTCACGTGAGGCCACAGAAGTTCAGTGAGGCGCGGCCGGGGCAGAAACTAAGTCACACCTGTTGAATACCATTCCTTAAGGCAGGTGGGCTTCCGAACTTAGCAGCTGAAGACGTAGCCTGGCAGTGAGGAGCCGCAGGCTGGAGCATTAACATGCAGAAGCAGAGTCGAGCTACTAGTGGCCACTTCGGAGCGATCCCGGTGTGGCTCGTGTTTCTTTAAAGTTTCTCGTAAACTAGGTACAAACCGGGATTGATAAAAAAAAAGAAAATAAGTCTAGCAACAGATTATTGTAATGCCTAACTAATCATCTTAGCAAGAGGTAAAAATGAGTATCTTACTAATATCTAGTGTAATTTTATAAAATAAGACATTTAAATTCTAATCCATGAATGAGGTCCTTTACCTTAAGGTGAAATCTGTTGTGATGTGGTGCGAGGCGGCGGCACGTGCCTCAGATTAACGACTTACGTGTACCACGATGTAAGCTTACTGTCATACGGATTGATCGAGCCGCCATATCGCACTATCAGTGGTATACCATCCTCATACACGTGTACCTTGGTGCTCAAATACTATGGAAAGATTTACAAACGACTGATTCAAATAAGCTCCCTGATACTTACAATATGATGTAAGTTGTTTGCGATTGGCAAAATTTATAAACTTATATCGTAAGCGACTATTCCACCCTTAAGTTGCAATACTTAGTGGATTCTGAGCGCGTCCCTGCGGCGCGCGTGCAAGACTTGTGCATATTACCACAAAAAGCTGTGTCGATGTGTGCGCGCTAATGCGGCCGCAGTCTGGACAGCCGCGAGACTTATGGCGCCCAGACAAGCACTGTCGCCGGCTGAACATTGTACAGATGGTCGGTGCGCGCGACACTCATTGACATCGAGTTTCCTAGAAATGTTCTTTTGAAAAGTATCACTATGTAAGTTTTAATCATAAACTCGTCAATTTTCATATTGTGTAAATATAATATTCCATGGTGTTATGAACATATTTTAAAACAAACATTATTAAATACCGCTCACAGTGCACATCACCGAGCTATGAATTGCAGTGAATATTTGAACATAAGCTTGAACCTCGTTATTTTGTCATCCATGGCCTGAACGTGTAAACATTAAAACAAACAAATTCCGGTGCTCTAACTCAATTAACTTTAACTCAATTAGTTAAATAATAAAACTGATTTATAATGAGATCACAACTAAATAATTATACAGTAAGATAATGATAAGAAAGAATAGATAATGTATAAGGCGGAAGTCTTACCGGTCCTGTATGATACAACGACTACATTTTTAAATATTTCTGCTGATTAGGTATTGATAGTTAATAGTATATTTTATAAAAAAGGGAGAAGAGCCATAAGCTCACCCAAAAGAGCGTTAAGATAAGCTGCCGCCAGGTCCCGCCGCTCGCGAGCGCACAATGGGCAATATTTAATCTTAGATTAGAAAAAGTGTAGGCAGCCGTCTTAAGATAACTGGGCCTAGATTAATATCCTTGCTGTACAAAAACGTCTCGAAATACGAAGATAAATAATTTCGTAGCCGGGGAGCTGTTTGTGTTCGTTCTCTAGCCCTAATTAGTTTGTGAGCGATGCCGAACAACGTCTTTATGATTGTGGCGCCTTCTATTTGTAAAAACTCCCCACGTTTTTGTATTTAAATGGAAATAACAAGTTACTTGAAATAAAGTATAAGACACGCCTACTAACTTCCTCCGAAAATAGGATCTACGGTTTTACTGCGTTGAAATCCTTTTGTCTGAGTGCTTTTTGTTTGTCACCTCATATGTGTCTATTCTGAGCGAATAATAAACAAAGTGTTAGAGTTCAGTTTTGAGTTGAATGTATTGCTTACAAGCTTGCTCTTTTTTGAAAGCTATAATAAGAGATTGCAAGAAAAAATATTTTAATTAATAGATGTAGACTAAGCAATTTCTTTAAAATACAATTTGTCTTGGTCTCAATATAACAACGTATCAGACTCTTGACCACCAGGGTCACATTTCCGCTTGAGTCAACAAAATCATCGTCCATAGCAGACAGGATCGGCCGCGCGTTCTATCAATCCGCTTGGCTAACCGTGAGGAGCGCCTGCACGTTTGCCGACCGGCCGGCCTGCAGCGACAGACACTGCCGTAACAAATGTTTTCTCAAATATTTAGGTATTCTCGAGTTCACGAGTACAGTAAACTCATCTGAACTAATGCTCAATTTTCCTTTTGTCGGAATATTAGTGATCAGTCGTTGTGCCGTATTAATGAACGAATTCGGATCTGCTTAATAAATAGCGCATTATATGGCGAAAATGGCCGCTCGCCGCCGACCCCAATATTCCGAACACGATACTCCAATGTACATAATATAACCTTTGTATTGATATACTTGCACCACCTTGTGCGAACGTGTTGCTCATTACAGGGCAGCTCTTCAATAGGGTATTTGACTGTGTTTGATTTTGTACAATTTTTTTTACAAAACAAATAAACACACGCACAAGGAACATTTTTCTGAAAACAGCGTCAAAATTGGATGATAAATGGAGAAGCAATCAACATTTTTTATATTCGTATGATGAAGAGTGGGATCATAGTGGGGACATCTTGCTATCTCTTTTGCACATGCGTGATCAAATAGCGTTGACGTCACAAGCTTGTATGTGCATCCTTTTTCTGTTATTTAACTGATTGACTTTTGAAAGGTTTATAAATTACTTATTTCTCAACGGATTCCAAAAATTATTTCTGTTTTTGGTTTTGTAAAATGTTACTTTTGATATGATTAATTAAAAAAAAAAGAGTCAAATACCCTATTAAGTCTTAGTAATTACGAGTACCTAATACATAGGTACTAGCAGTGAGTACAGTTGAGTGCGATTGAAATAATATCTCCAATTAGGTAGTACGTACGGCAAGGCACATAAAGAATTACTTTCATACACAAAAAAAAAACGGAATAAAAAAATTAAGTAAATATTGTGTTTGAGCGAGCACAATACAAGCATGGTTTCTGTAACCAGCCACCGGTGTGCGGGCCGCAGCTCGATGGCGCGTGTTTTGTTTGCGTTGCCCCATTTATATTGCCCGATTGCCTTTGGTGGCTTCTCCTTCCTCTGAGAATCGGAAATATTTCTAATTATTCCATATTGATTCGGCCCTATAAAAATAAGAAAAATTTGACCGCATTTGGCTGAAAATCTTCAAATAAATAGATGCAATTCAAAACAGCTAACAGTGAAATTGTCCAACTTGCTATGATATAATTATTATTTTAACAAAACTTTGTGTAGGTACAAGTAAAGATGGCAAATAAAATGTGCGCCTCGTGTCCTCAAGTGTAGTCTTTCATTACAGCTGTACGGTGTGTTACTGCGACATTACTGCCGTTTGTTATACACTTGTATTGCACTACACAGGAAACTGGGCTTATATGTATAGGTAGGCAGGAAAGATCTGGATGTGTCAAAGGTTCGGCTAAATAAGAGATCTTTCAACCGATAAAAAGTATCGTATGAATTTAAGTCAATGCATTCAATAACGGACTTCTCACTAGTGGGATACCGAGATTACAACTTCCTAAGTAGATACTTAAATTACTGGTGGGTTAGCAGACAGTCATAGCCCGTCATACAGACAATAAATTTCGTAACTAGCGCAGATGTAGCTAGCAGCAACATTTTTTAAATGAGAATAAACCTTTTAACATTTGATTAGAATTCTAGAATGAAGTTTTTATTTTAATTAAATTTGGTAAAATAATTTTGACCTATATAACCGAAAATTGTATAGTAAAAATATAATGACGCGGCTTTGCTTTGTTTATAAACTTAATTAAACATTTATATTTCAAGCATAACCGCCGGCCAAGCGAAACGAACTCCAACCTTGTATAGGTATAGCATGAGACTTCGTAAGAATACTAGATAAACTGAATGTGACCTTAGTGAGTAGGTGATTGAGGATAATTTCAGTTTGATCATGCAGGCCATTTTATTTCTAAGTTGTGAACCACCCTACAATATCGCCAGCGCCGGCTAGAATTCTGTCACTAGTGCTACCTCATTGCTAGCAAAAGTCGTAACTAAATGTTATAAACGAAACAACAAAATACTTATTACTGCGTGCCAGCAAGTTTGTAGCCCCCACGTGTCATTTGACTACTGATTTTGCAGCATTTTTACATGCTTGGGTAAAGGCTAGACAAATAATAATTTAAGTAGTAGTACGGCCATACGAAGTGAGTTTAAACTAGTGGCGCAGCGTATCTATTTGCTGAAGGCGTTTAAATCTTACGGTTTATCGCTGCAGGCCCGACGGGATGAATACTGCATGAACTGCCTGGAACTTTGATTACCTCTGAACCGAAATGAGGACGTACCGCACCTAACTGCACGGAACAAGTAACGAGTCGGCGATAAAGTCTGATCGCTCGTAAAAACAGTACAGTTCAAAGGTATCCTAAAATTCTAGCGTCTGTAAAGTGGAACATTTTTAACGAACGGTAATGGAACTCTATAAGAACTGGACAGTTCCACAGAGCTGGCGACTGCTGGAGCGCGAAGCAGCTGTTAGGTACGAGTATTCCTATTTTTGAATTATTTATATTTACTAATCAGGGGGGTTTTGCATAGCCTCTATCTAGCCTTGTCTATATTATTCACATTTTCAATTGCAATATATCTAAATGTTTTTTTGTTTTTTTTTTTTGTCTTCAAATAGTATTTGATGATAAATAAGATGTTAAGTTTTCTCGAGTATTCATTTGTTCGCTTATTTTATATCTAAATAATAATAAACAATGCTCGGATCAACATAGAAGGGGTAATCCTAGCGGACAGTGAGAGCGCGTCATATCGCGAACATTAGCTGCGAAACAACACGAGTGTGCGCGAGCAGGTCGCGGCCGCTGTCCCGCTGTCCCCAATAATGTGACATTTTGACGTGAACACCATTGTTGGTAACGTCGTTACGAGATAAGCCGCGACGGCGACGGCTTTTATTTTATTGTTTTATCGCGCCGCGCGTAAACCTATAACATAGCTTAAATACATTCGTGATAACACGATTTTAGTTATGTTGTGTGAATTATGACACATTTTATGGTTCTTTGGCCCACGCCTGCACCTGTTATAACATTGAGGGTATTGCAGCCAAGATACATACATATGTGTGCACTTTTGGTATGTCAAGGTTTACCTGCTTACGAATCAATGAATATCGTTCATTTATCCATTTGACTATGGAACTACCATGAAAATATTTTATACAATCCGATCTAGTTGTGTTTTGGCTGAACTCGATTTGATTAAACGAAACAATAAAACTCACATCACACATCAGTACACAGGTGGCGAGGCAGATGCTAAATAGCTCACGATTGGAGCATTATGATCCGCTTATAATTAAACACATTATTATTGACGACCACCGACAAGTAGCGCTCCACTAAGCCAACAATATAACTTGCTACAACTGTCGGCAGAAACGACTCTGGTTTACACATAAGTAACTCGCAGTTCGAATCACGAATCAATGAACAATAATATTTAAACTTTTATTGTGTGAAATCTTTAATTAAAAAAGGTTGTGAAACTGACCCTAACTGTATCAATTTGTTGTACACTACATAATGCAGACATACAAATGTAGGCCTAAACTAGTTGTGGGTCGATTGCTAAATATGCTTAGTGTCTGTACCAGGTTTTATATGCCAGGTTTTATGACAATGACAACAGCGTTGACATTGCGACGCTGTGAACAAATTGTCGTTACGGAAACAACTTGTTAATACTTATATCATTTAACGAATGTCCCATTGATTATGGCCCCCTGTGGACACGGGGACACAGAAGGTGCCACATCCAGTGTAATGAGTGCGTGGCGCCGCCTGCCCTGCGCCCACCCCTCCAGGAAAACTCCATGAAGCCACACTAATTACTATCCCGACTGTACGGTACATTCAGAAGTCTTACTTCGTACAATATTACAAAAGCTTACAACTCGTTTTTTTTTTACCTGACCACACATTTGTAGTGTGTCTATACATACTACAAATATATGGTCAGGTCTAAACGAACAACAATAATTTGTAACTTATTTTTTTAATGACTTTTTCATAAAAGCTTGAGCTAGACAAAGCGTCTAGATAACTACACAATTTTTCCTATTAATGGCGCCCTGAGCGATTGCAATACCCTGCGCAGGGCATATTATAGTGCCCAAGCATTTGCGCAGTAATATGTGCACTCTCATAGCCCGATGGGTCGGCAATCCAACACGACCGGAGAGAGATCAGACGCAAGACCAATATTGACGTGTTCTTCGATGCACGGTTGTATCAATCACCGACTTCCACACTTCTGGCTCCTTTTGTGAAAGTTTGTTAAAACTCACAATGGAATCGAATCCGAGACCCGAGGCTCAGCAGTCGCACCATGCGACTAATAGACCAACGTGGCAGTTAAATACGTAAGCTAATACTTCTGTACATTTGTGCGTCGTGTCACGGCATGCCACAGGTCGTGATTTGATCCGACGGCCGTGCAATTACAGAGGGTCTGTCTGTTTGCCCCACAGTCACATGACTCACATGCGCCAGATCACGCGGAAACATCTCCCTGCGCCCCGTGGAGTCGTCCGTGTGCCTGGCACGAGCTTTGATTAGCATTTTAATGTACTCTCTGTTAGAGTACGCCTCGATGACGACCATTTGATTTAGCAGCTCGTTTTAGTACTTCTTACTGTCTCACTGATAATTTACACGTGAAATAGAATATGAATTTTATTGGGGTAGACCATTAGTTAAAGATTCTACAAGTCATAAGAGTCTTTAATTTTATCGTTCAAAAATAAAATAAAAAATAACGCATGTATCTACACGTTAACATTAAAACATTGCTGAAAGGTAAGGACGCGTTCATGTCAACGTTGAACAATTCCCAGCCCGACACGTTACGACTGGCCGAGATCAGTCCCCTGCGTTCGCAAACTGTAAACGTATCGAAATGACGTCGTCACATTCTCAAATATCTACATATACACACAACATAATGTAAAGGATTAGTAAATTCTAAGCAGAACATAAATCCCATAATCCATTTACATTAGACATTATGTTGTTTATTTTATGACTATGAGTATAATTACACATTTTACAGGCAGATAACGTAAAATGTATGTGAAGCGCTCTGCTCTCAAATATTTTTATTGTGTCGTAAAGAGTTCGAGTACACGAATAATGTGTATCTACGTCATGGTATTTAGATAGTATACTAACTATGGAGTATGCATATTTTGAAATTATCTCCTGCGATCATTTGGACGGTATCGGCTATGATATGAATTGATTCATTTACCAGTTTATATCTTGCGATGAGGCCTGTCTGTTCAAAGGCAATGTTATCGTTGAGATAATAATATCGTGGTTATCGTCGGAGGGAGTTCTATGAATCAGCGAATTTCAATAATCTCCATCTCTTTGGTAACCTGTCCGATTAAGTACCAGTTACGTAAGTTGATTGGCGGTTAACTACACTCTCGGACAACCATTAAAACGTCCGAAAGATATTAAACCATTGAGACTCAACAAATGTAAGAAATACAAGAACAAAGTGAGTGGTGCATCCCCGCAATGCAACAAGCGAGAGATCGTGTGCGGTGAGTACAGCGCGGCTCGCAATACTTCTCGTTACTCTAGTTATGGAAATCGCTTCACGTTGCTCGCCCAGTTTTGTTTATTTAGCTACGAAAACAATTTATTAAGTTCTTCATAATATTATCGCCATTAGAACAGAGTGTACACTGCGTGTGAATGTAATAATCACACTATCGTGACATAGGTACTAAACATACTATCATGAGAGGGAAACATGTTTTCCAGGCTAAATATTGTCAAGCGCCGAGGTGGCACCTGGAACATTCCTAACTGTGGAAATTAGGAAAATTAAAATTATCTTCTTTTTTATCGTTTTTCGTCATAGTTACATATTTGTTTTAATTAATATTAGTCATGTTTGAAAACTATTCGTTTTAACATATGAGAGGCTTTCGTCTTATTTGTACTCGTACAGGACAAAGTGTTCTATCTAACATCAAGCATATTAACATGTGTACAAACAAGTCAAACAAAGTGTTATTTAAGAAAATAATAATAACTAAGAGCTTCCTACATTATTGCTGCATCTATATCTATTGTTTGTCGCAATCTACTGTAACATCAGACATAATTATTGTTGTTAATACGTAACTGTTTATTGATAATTAACTACTTATTAATATGTAACAGATATTGACAACAAGAATAGATCGAAATACCTACACGATCGAAGCTAAGCGAACAGACATAATTACAATTGGACAGATTGGGGAAGCCAAACGATATTCAGGACTTATTTTCTTGGATTTTATTTCATGATTTCTATATTCAATGTACATTTAGGGGGATTCTTTTTTATGTTAGGCGTATAGTCAGGTATCAATAACACGTTACGGTTATGTTTTAAAGTGACGTAAACAGATTTTAGTTAGAGAAACAATGAATCTTAGACTATTCTAACATTAACAAGTTTACTAGTTCACTCCAGCTAATAGAAATACAAATATATCTTGTTAGAGTCCGTATGTACCGACTCACATTGTGTGCAGTAATACTGACGTCCTAAACAGTTGTTCTCAAACAAACAAACATTCCTTAAACACGCACACGTTAGTCGAGACCAGCCGCGTGTATGAATAGAGCCCTTCACGAGTAACTCGTGCCCTCAGTACTGTTCAGGTAAATATTGGTTCGAACTGAGATCCTTCCCAACTCGCTATCAGTGGTACAGCGCTAAATGGAAGGCATGTATCACAAGTTGCTTTTTAATTACACGCTGATAACGTTATCAGTCGCTCGATAAACTGTTGTTCCAGCCGTGAGACATGTCCCTGTGAGTGCGAGCGCGTGCGGTGCAGGCTCCGCGACGAGCCGATAGTCACGCCCGCCCACCGCCCCCGCAGCCGAATACTATACTGTGTGCCTTCCAGTCACGATACAAAAACTTTTGTTACAAGGTTTTAAACAGTTTACTCAATCTTTATTTATGACAAGATCTAAAGCATTAGTTTTAAGTTATACATTTATATCTAAATACTTACTTGAAAGTTTTTCAAAGTCTAATATTGTAGGTTTATAGCAGTAAAACGTTTTTCAATGAGATCTAAAACGTCAGCAGTGCACTAAGTAACGTAACATTCACTGTACATAAATAGAGGCTAAATCACACACCTAAGACAATTCGTATGTTCAGTCGAGTAAAGTTTCGCGGGCGCTGCGCGACAGGGCAGACACGAGTGGCCGACGCGAGCGCTACGCGCCAACTGACACTGCGGCCCGGCTACGCTCCACGATTTGAATGATTCGTAGCGCGTAGCGAGGCTCGTAGACCTGACTACGAAACTACCGTGGGCCGCCTACAGGCTTTCAGTACTGATTTCTAAAGAATAAACATGTTTATAATTATTCCGTTCCCTCCATCCCTCCCCAAATTACAAGTATTTAAAAAGTTTTTAGTCTAATGAAATCATTTAATTAAGAAAATATTCAAGACTACGCAGACTAGAGAAGCGCCCAAAACTTTGAATTTAATTACATAAAAATTCTTAAATCTTCAGCTGAACTTTAGACCCAATCTAATAATAAATCGAAAAATATGTCGGCAGCTCAATCGTGTACGAGATCGGAGCCGCTTCTCGGCTTTTCTATATTCTCAATTTGTTATCTCGTAAAATATTTAATCACTACATATATTGTTAAATTGCACAAAAGGATTTACACAAACATAAAATGTCAAAAGCTATCTGTACAGGAATGTCAGAAAGCCACATAGTGTGTTCGATCGAGACGCCAGTTACATCAAGCCAACAACAACTTCTGATGCGCTTTAGTCTTCCTTTTTTAGCTCGGAGCGCGTTTCTAGCCGCCACACGCGATCACGGGTGGACAGCATGCAGTTGCTATAATTATATATAAGTATAAGCCAAAGTTGAGGAAAACGAAGATATGATAATAAACTTCGAAGTGCATGGCGTCGTCGTTTTATCGAAGTTAAAGTCATAAGCTTTCATTTCAATGAAATAGACTACAGGTTCTCATGAAATGTCAGATACTAGGTGCGCAATTGCAAGGACATCCCATTCAGGATCTCATGAAGAAGAACCAGCAACAAATTCTATGGACACTTAGAAATCACTACATTATATTCACTACCTCTACCTAAGTTATTTATCTGACACTGGGCAGTCTATGTATGTTTAAACTTTAAACATTTGAATGCGTATTCATAATTTTCTCAAAAATTATCCAACTTTATTTCACTCAAAACTCAAAGGTATGATGAGTTTGTATTATACTGCAGCTGCAGTAGAGCCGACCAGTGGGAGCAGCCGCGCGACTCGCCTGCCGCATACGATGTCAATAATTCGATGTGACGCACGCCACACATTAACCGTAAATTATCGCCGCAAAAATATCAAAGCGCGGCTTTTATTTATTTTTATCTAAAGACGAAGCGGAAACTTTCCAGTGATCTCTTTCTACTTTTAGCATAATAAATACAAAGTATGAACTCACATGTTACGGCATCAACTCGCGGAGCCATCACCTAGCTGATTCCAGTTTAAAAATCATTTCAATTCCTCATACTTGAATGAGAATAACAGCCCATTGTAATTGCCCATTGGAGAATGTTCACAAAATCTTCACTTTTGTGTTCCGTTATTAGATAACCCTAAGTTCTTTCCTTCGCCTTCGTTCAGAACTTACTCCGTACTTGTCTAAACTGTAGTAAACTTTGTCGTATTTAACTCAAGATCTCAGAAGGAAACAAAGGGCGTTCCGCCAGCGTGGTGAGCAAGTAGCAAGTCGTTAGACGAGGCGGGCGCCCGCCGACAGACACTTGACACCAACTCAATAATGATAAACTTACCTACAGGTAGACCACTTATTGTTTGCACATAGTACTACTTATAATTTGACCACTAAGTATCCAGTCAGAATGCTGTTTGGGACTCATTGGGCACAAGCAAAACATTTTGCAGTCATCGCCCCACTATCACCATTATCCATAAAATGGCCAAAATCACGTGTGTATATTGGGAGACATCAAAAAATTTAGTTTTTTTCTACTTTTCGATATTAGTTGTTTCGGATTACCTAGCAACGGTATCAGCGCACGCAGTATCCACCATTACAAATCAGTTTTCTTGGAAAGATGTTCGAATCTTCAAAAAGTGAATGATGTTTCCACGCTGAAGCCGGGCGCGAGCCTCTCCTCCGGCGGGGAAGGGAATTCGGTGTAATGTGGTTATTTGATTAGTGCGAGAGGTTCGCCAACTCCCTCGGTAGAAAGTAAAAATCCGCCGCCATATTGTGCGCTATCAAAGATCCCACAAATTGAATAACTCGCCTCTTTACAATATTATGTATGGGCTCACTTCGCTACTGATGACTAAGTACACATCATTTCTACAGAATGTTGTACACGGTCGTAGTATTTCTTTTCAGAATCCCTCAATTTGGTAAACAAATCTTTTCATAAGTTTATTTAAGCTTTGTATGCGGCGTCGCGTCTTATGTATTAGACAACTTGTGAATTTGAACGCGATCGTTACACACAGGCAAATTGTAAGCATAAGCTTTACGACAGTATATGTAGGTACTCGTAACTTGTGTGAGGTGCAGATGTGACATGTGCCACGGACTTGAAATAATTTAAATTGACCTTCACTGTATTTGATGATTGTCTATGATTTTCGGACTTTACATCATGAATCGTCTGAGTACACAAAACTCATCCACGGTATTTGGAACCTTCAAATTACAAAAAAAATACTTTTTTATCTTGCGTCAAATATTTGATGAAATTTATTACATCATTGTGCTGTTACATCATTGGAGCGTGTAACATTATTGTCCTAACTGATTGTATAGGCAACGATGTAGTCCACAGAGATCGTCAGCGGGAGACTTAGTGACGTCAGCTGTATCGCCACGTCAACTGCAAGTGCCGGCAGGCTGTGCTGACCGCGGCTGCTCCGTGGCGCTGACAGTTCCCGTTACGTGATATTTTGGCGTAGCGCAGTGCTCGCGGGTACTTCAGGTTCCTAACTAGTATTTGCGGCAACATAGACAATGAACTCACCTATCAGCTACCAATCAGAAGCAAACAAAATCATTTTATACAGCAATTTTTTTGTCTGTCTTCAATAATGATATTATACACAACATGATTGACACTCATTAACCTTGCCTGACCTTGGCATAGAACCATAAATCCCAGCAATAAAATATTCTGAAAAAAATACCCAATGACCTGATACGATCTGCGGCCGAATGTGTCGCATCTGTTTGTCATTGCCGCGCCCGACTGTGCCCCGCGTGTCTCCGTGCGTGTTGGTGCTCTGCGCATCCGCTACTCGATGACCCCGACGTATAGACCAAACATTTTTGTGTGCCATATATACGTCAGCATGGCGGAGAAACTGACGGAAACTATAAATTAGTTTTATTTGATACAGCCGCGTTCAATAACTCCGCGCTATTACAGTTATGCGCCATTTAGCGCTATGTGAGCAAAATACTCATCCCATATTTTACTCTCTGGAATAAATATCATAACATAATAATTCAATTGACGTGTTCTGAAGTTATATAAGCCATAAAATGTCCATTTCTCATGAACCAACAGACATTTAAACATTTCATAAATCTTGTATATTGAAACAGTACTTATAACATTAGACGCGTACTACCTGAAGATAGATACTCCTGTCCCCCCACATCGTTGTACAGTAATGTATGTTGCCATCAGAATCCCCTGACAGATGAATATCCGTAACAACGAACCTCTATACAGAAACAATTAAACTGTCGCTATCGGCAGAACTCCCCAAATTAATTATTGTTATTTCGTCAGCGGGCCGTGGTAAGCACTCCGATCTACAACATCGGGAAACTTCATAAAATAATAATTTGAAACCGATTTACTGAACGATTGGGAATTAAATGAATTTAAACGCGCTCCGAACAAATCGTTCTTGAACAGACTGAATTGTTTTCCCGAGCCGCGGCCCGCTGCCGGCGCCGGCTTCACTACACTCGTTATTACTTTAAGAAAACTTTCTTGATGTATGATAATAAGAGCCGAGATTTATTTGTCTAGGACCCGCTCCGCTCGATCTGTAACGAGAGGTACTCTAACGCACCACACTGTTCGTTCGGAGGTGGAGACCTCCTCACTAATGCAGTACATTGCCCATTTGAGGCGTTTGCTCTCACAGCGGCATCTTGCAACATCACAAGCGATGCTCTACACTATACACAAAACACCTACACTGCCAATAACTCGTATCGTCTACAACTCCCAAAAAGTCCGAACGTCATCAATTTGATTGCAGAGCGTTGTGTGAGGCGTCTGATGCATCTGGCGAGGTGTCAGGAACGAGCGTGCGGCACTCGGGCGCCTCACATGAGTTAGCGCACAACTTGATAATCTATCAATAATGGCGCAAACACGCCACGCCAGCGTATGCGCGGACACGCGCGGATGTTACATAAATCCACTTGAAAAAGGTTCACGCAGGTAGGCAAGAAACAATTATATGTATATTCCTCTCTAAAAACGAAACACTATCGTTATATGCAGTAGATTGAAGTGAAAAAGTGCTCCCAATTTCCACCAGCACTACTAAACTGAGTATTTAAATTTTCTGTCAAAAGTCTTTCTTAAAGGTCTTCCTCCAAACAATATGATCACAAAAAAAATATAGGTATGGCATCAGAAGAATGTTGTCAGAAGTGAGTCTTCTGCATCTCCTTACAGTGAGTGCGCGCAAACTGCGGGGGAGGCTTCGAGAATAGCGGCAGTAACGGTGACATGAGAGGATAAGCTACAACCCAGCTAGTGATGCCCGCCGTCTGTCTGGAATATAGAACGGGGACGTTGTTAACAAATTTTATAATAAATCCTCACAACAGGTACTATAGTTGTTTCGATTCGAAATTCCGTCGACATTCTGTTCCTAGACATGCAAGAGGGTACGAGTATTAGCAAAAAGTATAGGCACGATCAAATCCAGGTCACTTTAGCGCTTCAATGCGTGGCGCTAGCTGATGGCGACATGTCATGTCTGTTACATTTAATGTGTACCTACATGACGTGTGCGATGATGGCGAGGCCCGCTCATAACTGTATACTGACTACATGTGCTGTTTACAAATAATACATTAAAGATACAATGCTGCAAGACATCCCGCGTGCACCACCATGACACAATGAGTTTACTTGTTGATGTTTTGTTTCAATTAAAAGCATCTTGAGGAGAATACCTCTATCAGACATCTGCATACAGTCATTGGAAGTTCTGAAAATAGGTATGCTATACCTATTTTAGAAGAAAAATTCGAATGATTTCAAATTTATATGAATTTATAGTTGGTTTCTCGTAAAGCTTCTTATTGTACCTAAACCTGTTCGGTACGTTTTTATGGTATCGCTGTCTACGTAAAAAAATAACCAGATTTATAATATTGCAAAAAACTGTCCTTGACCCCGCGAGATCACCTGCTGTAGATGTCAGAACCTATTGTTGCTAAGCGGAACTCCTTTATCCACAGTTTGTGCTCGCACATGCTTCACCATGACACGAGGATGCTGAACTCGTCTCACGGCACTCGCCGCCTACGATACCTACGCTGAACTTCGTTGTGTATAGGTAAACATACAACTTAACAGATAGCATTGCCGTTTTTATAGGTATCATATACATACCACACAAAAACATTATTCACGGTTTTTACTACTCTAGCAACAATTGGTTCCCCATAGGAGCAAACATTGTGATTATTTAAATATAAGAATAATTTCGATCAGTCTACTGGTGCACTGTTGCACTGTGCGGTATGTTCTCATACTATTGCACTTAACCGTATAACTTAGACAAGAACAAGATCCAGTAGATATGTATAAAGTTTATCAAAACAAAACAAGGAGCCAGCCTTGCCCCGCGCCGCCGCGTCGTGACGACTTGAGACAAGGCTCCAGACGGAGGGAGTAGATCCCCGCCGGCGACACTAAATAACAACAGGAGCCGCTAACTTCGTAACAACTAGCCGCGATGTTTGTAAAAAACTTCGACTGTAACATGCTTTATGTTCGGTGTGAGGCGCCCCTACTTCTAAAACAAGACGGACGGACGGACGAACAAGTGAGGCGCACGCGCTGACTATCGCTACGTTAAGGCGTTGATGTTTGTCACCCGCTCCATCCTCATTACTTCACGTAAGTATGTAGGTATATATCTCGCGTTAATGACTAACCTGTGGTGTGTGTGGTGTGATTTTGCGGTGTCAGTGGCGGCATGTGGCGAAAATGTTTTCGTATTAACGTGTTGGTATATCTTCGGTAGTCAATTAATACAAAAACTGTATCTCCTTGACTAGCTCGGAACACAACACCTCTAACTAACGTTACTGCTAAGTGGAACAGACGCACTATTAACAACACGAGCTATTCTCATTACATCGCTGGCTCGGCTCCCCGCGTTCCTCGGGATTACGGGATGAGACCAGCAATGCAATTAAAATCTTAAGTAATCTTCTAGTAGACATTAAGCTTTAGATAACTGACAGTCATTTGTACAGACGGGAACTGAGCAGACGAGACTAGTGAGCTTATTGCGCTCATTAAATATCTAGATTTAAATCGCAACCAACTAGTAAGTCGGTTGTATTCACTAGTCTGGCGGTTGGATGGAGATGATTAGTTAATGTGTACCAAACAGCATTTATTGTTGCGTCGCTGCTGTACTACTCGTACAACGGACTAGAATAGTTGTGACAAAGGTTTCTTCCTTCAGCTTCTAATACTCAGTTTTTAAGTTAAAACGTAAGCAGTATTGAGTCTGACTAAGGCGATCACACGTTGGACACAGTATTTACATCGATTCTGATGCTTCTGATCCAAGTACAAAAGTACATGGATGTTAAAAGTAAATGTACATGGAGCGACTGCCTAATTGACCTCCTCAACGTAATTCAAGATAATATTATTTTATATTTTCTATAGGTAGTTTAAAATTTTATGTATTAGTTTATATGTATTTTTATATTAGTTATATGTACCTATTTGTATTTTCTACGGGCCCCAGTTACCTGAAATAAAGGAATAAATAAAAAAATAAAATAAATAAAAATTATACAATATCATATCATTATCTATTTGTAAGAGTAGCGTATTATAAATATAAATATACTCCAGCGGACATGTGTGACATGGTGCAAAGCATTCGCTAGTCCCTTCCCTACCAGCAGAAGGTATAGACAAATGCATCGCTAATGCAAAGTGAATTTGATTCACGGGTCGCCCGGGGATGCAACTGCCAACACAACACGGAAGTTACTTCGAAGTTAAAAGCAGTACATCGAACAAGCGGCGGCGTACGGCGACACAAGCTCTATGACGAGTTGCTGCCGAGCTGACCATTACACTAGTAATGAAAGGTTCAGTGAGCTGCGGGCTGCGGCCGGACGCTGGAACTACTTACAGTTTATTGTTATAGCTCGACGTGAATATGTATGAGTGCTGAGATCGTATGCAACGACGTGTGAATACTGACTCATACATACATATTTATATTTGCCAGCGCTATCACAGCAAACCGTGACGTGGCTTAATACTCTTTAGATGACATGTCTGGTGTTCAACACCTTCCAAATATCTTCCGGTTTCGCAACCCTTCTTTTTGATACATTATACGCGATATAACGTGTATACGAGTAAAGTCAAGCGTTTAATAACGCACACGTTAACTTGACATTGAAACTTTGGAGAACTTATTTATTGCCTGCCTCGTAAATGAAAACTATGTATTTTCCGTTTTCTATGAAGTTGTGTGATTACGTGACGAGTGTTGGTATCATTATGCTCCGACCACGGCGCGTCATCGTCTCTATTTGCATACCCAGCTATAATCGCGTGTCCGCGGGGATGCGCTGGAGGGGGGGGGATGTTTGAACTCAATCACGTTATCGGCTTATAGTGAAGAATTTTCAATTAAGTGGCGGTGGTATTTATTTATAGTGGGCGAGATAATGGAGTCCGTCGAGCCTGTCGTGCAGTTTGCACTGCGCCAGCTCGTCAATACGCTCTGTTGACAGGGACTGAGGCGGCACGCCACTAGTGTCCACTAATTACTGCGCCGATGATGTATGATGTTTTGATTTCCAATCACTACACTACTAATGACGTGTGACGTAGACTGTCACTGTCCGCAGAGATGTCTTTCAGTTGTTGTCGAACAATCGCAAAATATTTCAGCAGGTTTAGTATAGTAAGAGGGCAGGAGCAGTTATCAGTACTGTTGCGCTCACCCAAGTTATGCATATTTAAAAACATAATACAGTAGTCACAGTATCTCGAAAAAACCTGGGATTTATTTGTGAAGGGTAATAGTGTCTAATATCGTGTATGCAGGCGCGTGCGCGTGCGCGTGCGCGTGCGTTACACGCATCGGTGAAGTAGTTTTAGATCTTGTTGTTTAATTGTTTGAATTTAATTTAGAAAGCTAATTATTATCCAACATATGTCTATATTTTATTAGCTAGACGGTATCTTAATTATTATTGCATATGAAGCAGAGAACTACTATAATACTTAATAAACTTATAATGTAACTAGGTACATGTATTATTTTCTTCACATTTCGTAAAGTTACAACCTCTTCACTAGTCTGAAACATAGGTTCCAATAAACCAGTTCGGGTGGTCCCTACATTACATATACATACATATAACGCAAGTCTTATAAATTAGTGTAGATTATTTATTTATTTCATTTAACATTTTAGGAAAGCTTACAGCTAGTGTAATACAATAGTGATAATAATAAGTAAATATGGCCAATTAATTGAAACACAAACTGCTAACACAATACATAGAGCGGATATCGACGAGTGATAGAAACTAATTTAAAACTACCCTCGACTCGTTCGATCTCACGTGTGACTGTAGATAACTTTGCCAATACACAACGTAATTAGTTATTGATTACCCATAACGCCTGCCTGAGCCTCGGTCGCAGTAAGCCAGTATATGTACAGCTAGCTGGTCGAATCATCAGCAGGCCATCGGCACAAACGTATAATCTATAAAAAAACTAGTGAAATGCGAGCAGCATCCGCGCAGAGGAACATTATTACCTATTTATAAAAACGATAAAATCACGTTTGTTGTATGGGAGCCCACTTAATTAATTTTCAGTATTTTTGTCATAGCAGCCACAGATACACATATGGGAAAATGTAAACTATTCATGAGATACTGGTGACAGTCCGACGGATACACAGCGAAGTGTTAGTAGGTCTATGTCAGCGTAACCAGATTGGCACAGCATTCATACAGTGCCTCAGTAGCTAAAAAACAAAAACTTATTCAACTGACGAAATCCACAGAATTAAAGATAGAAATATTTGTATAAGCTTAAACGAGTATAACCTTGATGTTAGTCATTTGTTGAAGTATACTGGACGCCAGGCCCGCCATGTCGACTGCACTCCGGTTGACAGTAACACGAGCTGTTCCGATGCCATCAATATAATATAAGTGAGCGCCCCGGGCGTGAAGCGTCACTCTCTCTAATACATGTTCAGGTGATCACTTGATGCTACTCTCCGTACATACGTTGAAAGACTCTACAGGTTAGGTACACTTTTGAAAATTAAAATGTTAAAACATGCTACAGGGTTCACAAACATTTGTCTTCGTGTCGGCAAAACAAACTGCGACAAATTAAATTATACATCCATTTCGACACTTGTCATCACAGGACTAACGGCACAACCACACGCTATCGCAGCTTATGGTGTCTCGACATAACGAAATGATTTATTTTGATTGCTTTTTACATCAGCATGGACCATCAAATATCATTATGGTAAATTGCATACTGATTGGATATATGTATGTATGTATACGAGGGCTGCCTTTTAAGTTTTGTCGTTTGAAATAACTATAGACAATCTAATAGATTATTACCACTTATTGTTCTCCCAAGAATTCTCCGGGATATTTAATGCACTTTTGCATTCATTTAAACCAGTTTTTAAACATTTATTCCACTCCAAAGTGGGGGTAGTCAAAATGGCCGATTTGTATGGGACAACAGCTTCTTCGGGTGAGCTGAAACGTTGACCACGAAGACTTTGCTTAATTTTGGGGAAAGTAAAATATTTGTTAGGGCTTTAAGTCAGGGCTGTGAGGGGGGTAATATAAAATTTCTACATTTTTGTGCTCAAAAACATCTTTGTTAGGCGAGCGGTGTGCGAACTTGCATTGTCATGGTGCACTATCATACGTAGCCTTCACTTGTTTTTTCGAAATTCGGTAATGATTTGGGGCAAACAAACAGTGTTATACCAGTCAGCGGTAACCGTCTTGCATTCTTGCAGCACAACAGTCGCGACGTGATCACCCTTTGCCACAAACGAGGCAACCCTTCTTTTTGAAGTGCTCCGTGGACGAATGACTTTGGTCGGTTTTGGCTCATGCTGGAAGACCCAGACAGTTCATTGCTGCTTAGAATCTGGATCTTAAGCATATATCCAATACTTGTCACCACTAACCATATTATAAACATACATTGACTCTGCTAGGTTGAATAGCTCCAGAGTTTTGCGACACCAACTAACTCAGGCTGTTTTGGTTCGTCGCTTAGCAAATGTGGTACCCAACGAGAGATCACCCTTCTTACACCAATATCTTCATGCAGAATTTTTTGGACAGTGGTCCCTGAAATGCTCACGAATGCCTCTATTTCACGGTATGTCACATATCGATCTTCGAGGATTAGCTGTCGCACAGCTTAGATATTCTCCTGCGTCATGGCGGTTTTTGGACAACCTTCACCGGGATTGTCACTGAGGCTAGAGTGCCCACGTTGAAATTCTAAATATTAGTGTTATACAGTCCTCAGACATGGTCCTGCATCACTAAACACAGAAGTGATCTCTTCAAAGCACTGAAGTTGCGATAACCTCCTATGAAAGTGGTAGCAAATTATCGCACGAAAATTTTCCTTCCACATTTCCAGTTTTTCAACCAACTTGTCACTTTTGAGGAGGCAATACGTGGAAACTATTCGACCAATCAGAAAACAGTCTTTTGTTTTAGAATTCTAAATTCAAAAAGATAAAAATGGCATATGTTTTTTTTTGACCAACTGCAGGAGGTTGGCAAACGACAGAACTTAAAAGGCAGCCTTACGTAGAGGAACATGACGACCAAAGAAACGATGGACGTATTGTGGGAAAGTTCATATGGCTAGAAATAATGTTTCTCGCAGGTGGAAGAAGTAAACACGCTTTGTGATAAGGGCAAGAGGATAATGATGATGATAAGTGGACTAATCGGTCTGAATCCCGGAGGGGTCCTCAGAAGGCAATGCGTTTGAATACATTTGCCATTTCCGATTGCAGCGTGCTCTTACCCACGCATTACAATAACTAACGTAACAAGTTCACCGAGCACTTCGTCTAACAAACATCACTACTGCGTCATATAATATCAAACATAGACATAGCGATGGTGAGGCTATACATCTCGCGCCTCTACATCATAAGGCCGCAGCGCCTCCGTCGTCCAGCGCCCCCGACACGTGCCCGGCCCGGGAACTGGGTCACCGGCACCATGTAGTCCACTACGAACAATAACTTACAACAGAAGAGATACTGAGAGCTGCAACACAGTCAAAAACCAATAGAACTGTCTCAGCAGGTGAATGATCATTCCTAGCTTCAAGGACATGATCGCCAAAATAATTAAAAAGAATACGTTATTAAAATTTATCAACATGTATTGTTTTTCTTTCCTTAGCGGTCACAATGAAATGCTAAGCCAATGTGATATCACAGTTGTCCTTCTGCAGTGTAATGCCGCGGGTCAGCGCGACCTCACCAGCTCTGGGGAAGAGTTACTGATTGTCGTGTTTTGTCAACTGCCTGCACTAACCCAAATATTGTAATAAATTGCGTTACCCCTCCCGCCGAGCCCCGCCGAGCCTCTCCTCCGGGACCAAGTGACCGGAACCGTCATAGCTACGCCGATACGATGCACGAATACATGACAGACTTGGATTGTCTACATAGCTGAACTACCTACCTACTTACTGAATTTGTAATAACAATACAAACTGATAAGCAGAAGCATTAATAAAAACTTGGATGCTCATTGATCATTTAAATACTTATGTATTTAAATGATCAATGAGCATCCAAAGCATCCAGAAGCAACACCAAAAATGGAAAATATAATTATATAATTATGTATAGTGCAATATGCAAACAAGGCCCTTTTACAATATATGGCGTGCCACTTGACCCAGTAACCTCGCATAAAAATTATAAAAAAAACATAACTCTTTGTATTTATGCTCGTTTCAGAGATAAGAAAAATTATAAAAAAAACATAACTCTTTGTATTTTTGCTCGTTTCAGAGATTTCTTTAAAATGTTATCGTCAAAGACACCAACAATCCATTTTGCTTTTTTAAAAATTTCAAAAGCACATTTTGTTATTTCTGCAATAAACATACCTATTGATGCATAACGTAACACGTGTTCTACGATAAAGATACCTACATACTTTACTATTACGATCATGTGCAATTAGCGTATGTCCTGCTGTACGAAAATAATAAAAGCTGATGATGATGAGGTGCAGGAGCCGTGGACTCACGTTACTGTCTAATTACAATTTACAATTCTTTTTTTATGTAAGTTCACTTTTTTTATTTTATACTTACAAACTCAGTGTGGTTTATGTAATTCGTGTCAATATCATAAGTCACCACCACCAACATCATCATTGAAAACCTCGAAAATATTGTTCAAAAGCCTCGAGAATATAGTTATGAGTCGAAACCCTCGGATTATGGAGTCCGAGGAGTCTCAGCAACGAGCTATCTAAGCGGCTGGTTGACGCTTCCAGTGATCGAAAGACTATATAATTCTTAGATCAGAGAATAAGGGCATTGCCTTGCCATTCAACGTGGCAATGCTGCCAGCCTCATGGGCTCGCTCCTAGTAAACAGCGATGGGGATGAACTTTTAGACGCCTTTTAGTTTTTGATGTAAATATTTGTATCTTTAATATATTTCTTTCTTTATTATTTTATAAAAAAAGAATAATATTATAAGAGCGGTGAGCAATACTAATTAAACATTCAGAATAAGACCATTGTACTGGAAGGCATCTCTAAATTGTTTAGTAATACAATAATTGTTTGTGTTTCATAAAATTAAAAGACTTGGGTTCAAGAACAGTAGCTACTAAACACTGAGCTCCGTAGCAACCTGCGCCCGGCGTCCAACCGCAACCGCGCGACGAAACTAGACCCGCAAGAATTTCACTACAGTAGTGCTTTGTGGGAGCCAAGCGCGGGATACGCTGGGCCGCGTGGGCGGCTCTGTGATGTCTTGACACATTCATTACATAAACAAAACTGAAAGCCCCTTATACAAAGCTTTATTTAATACTCGTACTCTATACTTCCTAACTGACGGAACAAGTGTTTGACGCTGAGAGATCCAAGGTGTCACAAATGTTCAAGTACAGCCTATTCAAACGTTCTCGGAGCTTCACATAATAGAGGCCATCAATCAAATTATAAGCAGCCGTGCGAAACGCTTAGTTAATTAACTCAATAAGACAATAAATTGTTGTAGTATCAGCGTACTTCCAATCTACCTATACAAGGTCGGAACGCACAGATTTGCAACTAATCGCCTATAGATTGAAACTCACTTTTTTAACTAAGGTGCTCCAATCTATACACGACTAAAATGCATAAAGCCTGCCGTCCGTCCGCCCGTCCTAACCAGCTTTTTCTTACTAGCTCGATAAGATGAACTGCGCCAGTACGCATACTCAAACTCAAAATCATTTATTCAAACTTGGCTGTAGAACAGCACTTTTTGAACGTCAAATATTACATAAGACAGCCCCCAAAACGCCCACCCTTCACCACTTCCTATGTGTTTTGCTGGGAAGCAGAAGAGGCGCAGCAAACTCCCCAGTGAACGAATAAATTCGGCGAACTGGATTTCAATCTACACGCGATCAGTTGCTCACCATTATGATCCATTGATTTCTCTTCCTGGTAAGTAATTCCGATAATTCATATAATGGCACGTATGCGGTATGTGACACACTTCAGCGTTCAGGAAAAATATATCAAAAAAGAACACGACCCCGTCGTTAAGGTTTCCCAGAAGAAAATGTTCGCTAATGTTACAGTATAAGTAGAAAAATATTATTTGCCCAGTATGCACCAATAGTGCACAAAATTTGTATATGCTTTGTTACCTCAAAAATCACATTACAAAATATACGTATTACATAATATGTATATTAATATACATATATTTGAATAAATGAGTTTGAGCTTACGCGACCACATTTCTATGGCTGCGGTCTGGCCTTGTATAGTTTGGAAAGACGATACACATACATACTTCGTTATGGACTCACAATGGCAGCGCGCTGGAAGCCGCCGACTCCGGTTTCCGCGAGCGCCTTTCACTGAACGCGCCACTGACTCACTGAGCCGCAGCTTAAACACGTCTCATTACAAGCGTCTTCCTAAATATCTGCCAGCCTAGGGAGGCTCAACTCATACAAACATCTTGATTTAAATTTAAACATCAAGGAATATACACCGAAATGTTAGTCTTCTAACCTAAGTAAGTAGTCATCGCAAATAGGCCATTAGAAAGCGGACCTAAGGAATTCAAACAACAAATAATAACCGACACTAAATACGTGATGTTAGAGTCACCCCCAACTAATTGTTCCCTAAGACCACGCCATCGTCGTGCTACCGTTAAACTGAAGCCGTCGTTAGAACTCCCATAGAGTCGGCGGCGTGTTCTGCCGAATCTCCATAAACATGGAATCATGATATTCCCAGGCCCCTCTTTCCCACTGGGCACTATGGGCACGTGCCCAGGGCCCCGCGTTCGATTGGGGCCCCCTAGTTCCTTTTTCCCTTGAAACTGGCACATTCACAATTTCATTCAATAGTCTTTTTTTTTATTTCGAACACAGAATTTAAAGAAACAAAAGACAATTTGGAGCCTGTTTTTTGATATCAAACAATCGAATACTAAGAAAACTTGATTTTATTGGTTTACTTGGATTTAATTCTTGAAGTGATTGATATCTTTGTTTTTTTACTTATTCCTAACATTAAAGTGATAAAAATTTTAGAACCTTGTTTGTCTACTTTATCTATTATAACTAAATAGTGTTTTCTTTAGGTCATAGGGGCCCCATGATCCTAATGTGCCCAGGGCCCCAAATAGTTTAAAGACGGCCCTGGATATTCCGATCTCGTACGTTCTATCTACATGGATCTAACAGTAAAGATATTTCGTCCTTCATGTATTGAATATTTCAGTTAAGTGTAAATGCTGCATAGAATTAGTAACCAGCCTGGTGTGGATGTGTTCACAGTGAAACTGCAAAATAAATGCTTGCGAACTACATGACAACGTTTTCCATCTTTTGGCTCCGCTAAATTACAGCCGGAATAGGAGTCATACCGTGAGCCACACCGTCGCACATTCCCACTGCCTAATTCCACGCACCCTGTCCGCGCTCAAGGCACTCGCGGACGCCAAGCCGGACTGCAATATGTTTGCGGACGACTGGAAGACGATTCTCTTATATGGTATGTCTGGAGTATTGTGAGATGAGCATGTGAATGTTGCATTATATGGTATATCTATTAATATAGTCGTTTTTTGTTTATCTAGTTTTAGCAAATGTTATTGTTATTCAAATAAATAAATTGATGGAATGCATCTGGTGTGGGCCACATAGTGCTGATTTTTTACTACTTATAGTGATTAGTTTTACTACTTATACAAATATCAGATATCCCAGAATACTAAGTAGACAATGTGCCCATCGTACCTATAGGCACAGACAAATAATTAATTTTGGTACAAACAAGTCGAGATGAAAACAATCCGGGTGTTTACCCTAAGCTTTTGATTCCATTAACTTGTTAAATGAAATCTAAGCTGCTAAATGAATCAAATCTGTGCAGTAAATCAGTATGAACACAAGCGAGTCGAGTGACATCGTAAAACTTGTGAGCCGGAGTCGCGCCCCTGGAGCGCACTCGGCCTCGGGAACCCTTCGCCCCCATTTGACAATACGATGAGAGCGCTAGTTTCGATGGATTTTCGGTAAACACTGTCTCGCGCGTTAGACATTTCGAGCTGTTCTACTGGAAAAATATTTTTAAACCTAAAATAGTCTTATATATTGTCTTATTATATTCTTCTCATCAAAAACTTCTGGTAGCTATACGTTATTTAATTCATGTTTGTTAAGTAAGCAAAGAACCGAAGCTACTGCGTACATAGATATAAGTCAACCCGTGGCCCGGTATCAGGAGACGGACCGGGGGTGACGTCGGGATGCGGCGATAGCGACCCTTGTCACGCGACCTTGACTGAGGACAACTAAGTCTTGAGACATACCCACCTCACACGAGGATGGCTGTACTTACAGGTCAAGATAACTAAAGCTTCCTTCAAGGTACCATTTGAAAAAGTTTGTTAAAAAAGGTAAAAAAAAATGTTTTCAGAATATTTCGTTTTGAATCGATAATTTATGACAACAAATGGACACTAAATACGAGTGGACACAACACGGGCATTCGTGCAACACAAGCAACGCGCGCGCTTCTCGTCACGACTGGTCCCGACACCGAACTAGACAGGCCTCTTGCAGAACTATATAAGAGTTAGTAGGTCCACCGGGAACCGCTGACCTCTACTTGTTGCTCGTGAATCGCTTTCATTCGGACATTTCGTAATGAAATGTTGTTTAAAGTGCGGAGGTTTATTGGAGCTCATTATAAAGTTTAAATATTTAGCACCTGGAATTTCTTAATCCCAACGAAGTCAGCCTTAACAAATCAATTATTTTGCAAACTGTACGCAGATTCAATCAAAATAACAATTTTAAATCAAAAGGATAATGAGTTTGAAAGTTGGTTACAGAGAAAAGGAGTTGTTCAAACGATGGCTAGAAAAAGTAAATAGATCAAGATATATTTTTTTGATCGAGTCTACATTAAACACTTTGGTTATCACAACATGTTAGCTGTTGTGCTTGCCTGCGTAATGCAATGCATGGACCATGGTGCACCAGTAGTTAGTTGAGATGCACCTCGAAAGGTCAGTGAATTCATACGTAATGTCATAATTCAGGTTTACCTACTGTAAGGTTTACGATTGCCTTAGCGGCGGCGTCGCGCTAAACCCTTCGACTGTCGCCATTAGTATGCAAACGTAAGCACTCGTTAATTTTAATAGAATCTGTCTGCCAGCGCACGTGAACGTCAACATTGTCCTCTAAATTACAAGTTCTTATTAGACATTATTATTATTTGTCTATATCGCGTCAAATTGTAAATACCGTCAGAGTATACCTCATCTATCTCGCGAGCTTGTGGACTGTCAAAAGATTGTAAACCTCAACCCTGCATACAATTTCATGCACTATTTATCTTATTTCTTGTGATATTTTAATATATCGCAGTGAAAACATCAAATTGTGAAACGGAATGCATCTCGCGCGCTGATTGGTTAAACGGCATATGCACCGCGCCACCAAACACAACAAAAATACAAGTAACGGAGCATTATGTAAAGTTCAACTTAATATTTACCAATAATAATGAGAATCCATATAAATTTAAAATACCATCCATAGGAATACTTCATGTATCTAAATAACACCGGCATGCACAGCTTGAATACTTGAACATAGTGAATATGGCAATGCTAGCTTGCAATACAATGAGCGGACATTGAGCTGACAATGAAATTTTTATTTTTATCTTTTTAGTGTCAAGGTCCAAAATCGTGTTTCGTCATCCATTTATAAACTCCATACCCTGCCATAGCTATCATTACTCAAGTTTGTGGGAATTTCTCATTAACCGGCCATAGAAGATTATATCACCCACATATACACTGATTATTCTTATATTATAAACATCGTCCACATAAATCAAACAAATGCTCATAAAATAAAGTGCTGAACCACATATGGCAAGTAGGTACACTGCTTCGAACTACACTAATCGGAGAAATTACACAAATCGGATTAGAAACCTCGGAGTAATCGGTGTACATACATAAAAAAAAATAAAAAAAACATACCGGCCGAATTGAGAACCTCCTCCTTTTTTTGGAAGTCGCTTAAAAAAGGTGGATGGTCTAAATTCAATCAGTACGTTTTTTTATGTATGTGATTCTTTTTTTTCAATGCAGTATACTTGCCATTTGGTCCCATAAAAATTTCTAAAAAAAATCAACTGCTATTGTTGCTACTGTTGATGAGTGTGTCCGATTCGATTGGATTTTTTGAACCGATTTAAAAAAAAAGTTCTTCTGAAAATTGGCTTTCAAAATAGCTATTGTCATATAGACAGGCCGCATCTGATCATGTCAACCCTTTGAAATCGAGGAGATCTCTTGAAAATTATAAGCTTGTTATAAGTTATAAGTAAAGGTTTAGAGATGACCTGATGATGGAAACGTCAGAGAGCCGAGGGATCTACTCAATGGTATATACTTTATTTTTGGGCTTATTTTATTCGTATAGGTTAATGAGAATAACTTTACACCGGGATGAGCTTTGATTACCATTGAGGGTTCGCTGACAGGGAGATAGTACAACTCACGGAACTCTAACTCGTTAGCTAGTTCTTTAACTCTTTAGCTAGTGTTTGACCTTATTTGCATTGATGATAATTTTATATTTATGTGAGTTATGAAAGCTAATAGTGCAGCACTAAAAAGTTAAAAAATGACTTCTAAGTAAATTGCCCTAGAACTTAGTTAATTTTTTCTCTAAATAAAAGTATTTTAAGGTTTTTAGTGCCAAGGTCTAAAATACACTATTACTTGTATACTGTACTGTTAGCGAATGAAGGTGTAACGATATCTTAGAAAGTCACCCCACCAGCCGACAACTGACGGCAAGTTAATAAAAGGACATACACAGTGAGGAAACGCTCCCCCTGGCTGGAGGCCTAAAATTCTTTATATACTGCATAACAGGAAAGCCCGGTTAAGCAGTACACGGCCTCCTGGGCTGAACTGCAAGAAGTCATAACAAAAAAAAAAAGGAACCGCTCTCTTTTTGCTTGGACGGCGCTCGGGACGACGCGACTGCTGTGCACTGTGCACGGGGGGTTCGATTGCCGGCCGAAATTGCTTTGTGGGTTTTGAGACACTTTCATAAAGCAAACCGGAGTCTGGAAGCTGGTGATTGATTCAGCCGTGCATCGTGCATCTAATTCGAGGGCACGTAAATGTTAGTCCTGCGCTTGATCTCTCTCCGGTCGTATCGGATAGCCCGATGGGACGGGCTATGAGAGTGAGGGGATAGAGAGTGCACCTGTATCTGCGCGAATGCTTGAATAATATGTCCTTAGAGAGAACGGCCGCCGTAGCCGACAATCGGCCTGGAAGCCATCATCATCATCATTTCATCTCTGTCGACTGACTACACACTCATCACGTCATGTTATTTATTTATTGAATAAAAGGTACATGTTACATTTATAATGTGTACGATGTCTAACAAAACTATACACATAGTTTGTCTGTTGGATCGATGCTTACACACTAAATGGCAGCTAAACAAGCTACGGACACTGTAAAGGTCTTGAGGCCCGGGGTGGGCATTATTTAGCAATGGTTAGCTTCCAGCTAACCATTACATACTACTTCAATGAAGGATACTTAATAATAACACTTTCAAAATATATGATAAAACTAAATACTTCACCCTGGTGTATGATTAACATTAAATTAGCGATCAGAGCAGCTGCACGGAATCAACTACAGGTGCGAGGGCCCGCGTGGTAGGCCAACAGGCGCCTCCTCCTCCTGCGCATGGCACGCCGACTAAGTCTACGCCAACGTAATCGCATGTCACAGTTAAATTGAAGAAACTTTTAGGAACAAGTCTTCTGAAAATGCATTTCCTCACATGTATAATGTTGGTTGTGGCGCCATCTGGTCTACCACGCAGGAAATACTTCAGCGGCATGTGAGCTGTGTAGCGCTCATAGCGTAAAAATGTTGGCGAAACGTAGTTAGCGTTATCGTAGCGTGAGGCCGGCGCTCAGTTCTAGCGCACTCCTCGGGTCACTCCAAAGATGGAGCTAGTATCGCCAACTCAAAATATACAATACATTGTTTTTTGGGCTTTTTGACAATTATAAATGAGCTTTGGTGTTATTTAAATGAAATTAAATAGTGTATTTAAATTTTAAATAAAATAGCATGGCGAGGTAACCCAAGTGGCTCACCAGGTTCCATTATCATAAATTAATTTTATTGTATAGGTACTATTGAATTTCGTTAGTAAATTCCGTCCCATAACACATCCTCGATTCACACAACACCCTGGGTAAGAATTTGGTCATTTATAAAAACTGTGATATTATACAGTGGCAGTGTGGTTAGGGGCATTGTCTAAAGGTCGTAACCGGCGCGGGCGCGACACATTTTTGGTTAAATGTAAATAAGTAAGCAAATCAGGCCGTCCATATTTATTAGGTTGGTCATTATTCAGTCGAGTTTGCATTATAAATTAACCTAGTAAGTGGCTGCTCGTGTCGCTACTGCTGGGCGCAACATCACAACACATCGGCAACACGTCGTCGACGAGTCACAGCGGCAGACTGCGATACTTGCGCGATATTATCAGGCAGTAGGTGTTCTGCGCGTCGCCGTGTCCGTGTTGTGTATTGCGTTATCGGGCCGCGAGATGTCACAGCTCAGGGGCTATCGCACGATTTATTATCTGTGGCGATAGGACACTGCCTACCCTCCACACTACAACACCACATGTACAGCAGGCCCTGTGAAAACACTCAAAACAATGATTATAAACAATATTGACGTATATTATGCCTGCCTACAGAAATGTGTTCCTTCCACGTGATGGCCAGATCGTTAACACAGACAACAATATTCATTGTATTTGCTAGTTACAAGTCATTAGCAGTGACAAACAAACTTAACTGATGCGCTCGCCGCTCAGTATCGTTATACTATTCCTAGAATACATAATTATGATAAATGTATTTGCCAGAGACTTTCCTCATAAACGATAACAATGCTAAGGAATGTGCTGTAAAGTGCCTTAGGTATAATATCATGTGAAATAGTAAATCAGTGTGCGAGGTCACGACCCGAGGCGATAACACAATCACAGCGCTGACGTACACATTGACTTACATGGTTAATTGGAACAGACTTGAGGATGTGCTACAATGTCATTCTTACTTAGACTTAGCTACCGTCTAATGCCTACCAAGTATACTCGTACACCTACACTCCCATGGCGGCCGCCTAAAACCGCACAACAAGTAGATATACATATATTATGTATCCGATTAAATATACCTTTTCAGCTTTGTCCCATATATTATGAAGTCAGCTATAGTCATATAACGAGTCCCACAGTGTAACTCCTTGAGAAACATTACCAGTAATAGAAAGTACACGTTTTCTAATCGCCTTCAATTTCTTTGAATTGTCATCGATCTTTACGAGTACTCTTCATTATTAAATACATCAGTAACAGAGTCCTCATTCCTGTCCACTGTACTCATAAGTCGGAAATTAGGAAGTCCGAATATATGCGATACAGACACAGAGTACAGCTCGCCTAGACAAGCGAGCAGAGTCCCGGCCGTGTGTGACACACGCGTGCACTCACACACCATTGCTATTGTAACTATTCATATGTAGCTGCGACGACCATGTGAGCGAGCACTGCATAAGGCAGCTTGTCCTTCATATGTAATTACTATAGATAACTATTACTTTCGCTGACGGAACTGTATCCACGGCTTCACTGGTCTGAAAGTGCAAATTCTTTGTTTAACCAACAAATACATATTAGTAAACAGACCTTTGTAAAAAAACATGTATTGTGAATATACGATGTATGCGACTACGGTGGACCAACGTAAGCCGATTGTAGAGCTCCGGTCGCTCGTATCGCGAGCGTCGGAAGCGGTCAGTCGATAAGGAGGCGCGTCACGCTTCCTATAGGTACCTGCCTGCTGGGAAAGGGATATGATAAAGTTGCATGTTGTGGCTGTATATGTAGGTCCAAACAAATGCTTCACAGTTGGATATGATCCCTCCCGCTGAGGGTGCAGCTGGAGGGAGTGTCGGACTCTTACTGATTACCCACTATGTTCCTTCTGGAGGTCCCTGTGTGCCAGACAGAGCCACGGTAACTCTTACGAAGAACCCGCAGCCCAGGCAGCAATTTAGGGGCCGGGATCCAAACCACTTATGGAAACACATTGTGACCAGGAACCAAGGCAGTGTCATCAACATAACAGACGCACAAGTATTTGCTTAGATGCAGGTGCAATCTATATTCCACACTCTCAGAGTCAGATTGGACGGCAATCCGACACGACCGGAGAAAGATCAGGCCCAGTACCGTAAGTAATTCTTACAGTGACAGTATAATAAATACGTCTCAATATCTGGCTAAATCGACTTCTTAAATTTCAAATGTTCTTCATTTAGGCACAACAGACGCACCTACTCACCAATAATAAAGCTATGTAGTTCATTAGAACGTCGCTGGTGAAGCTGCTGACGTCACACGCTCCGGCCATGCCATAGCCTTCTACAATGAGATGGACATCTACTTAAGTTATCTGTTGATTATCATCAATTGTGTGTTAGTTAGGTAGTGTGTGGAATATAATATATACCAATACTAGTATATAATATAACTAGATTTATGCAGCTTTGTCTGCTGACATTAGCAACTGGTTTCATTCACACATATTTATCAATGAGCTGCTAACCGCGTCTGCGTCTCGAAATGCCGCGGTCTCAACACGCCGTACAATTACCCTGAGAGTCTACTGCGAAAAAATCCTTAATTACGATGTTAATTACATATTAAATGAGTTTTTATTTAGGTATAATATTATTATTTTTGTGTGTAATGTTTCAACTGACGATGCTTACATTAGTGTAACAAATTAAAAGTTATTATTTGCGAAGGCATACAGCGCCCTCATCTCCAATCGATTGGTTTTATGTGTCACACATCTCGAATTCATCATTTCTGTGTATTTGACCTGATAACTACTTAACAGATATTTCACCATCATCATTATCGTCATTATGAGTTTATGACTTTTATTTAAACCCACGTCTCATGTTCACTCTTGTCTCATGTTTTAAACCCAAGCCCCCTTATTATAAAACATGGTTTTAAAAAGTACCGGCTTTAGTGCCATGTGCCATAAACTTGTGGTTTGGATAATGATTTAAAGTGGAAAGAGTACATATTCTAGTCTCCACTGGTTTCATAGTTCTCGCCACTCGGCGGCGCCTCGCCAGCTCGACCAGATCAATATTGTGGAATGTTTCCTCGCTTGTCCCTCATGGTAGTTCCGCTCCTGTTGCAACTCGTGCTGCAATAGAAGTAGTGAGTACAGGTACATTCAAGTTCGTGACTACGCTGACCGAGTGCAGTCGCGCGGGCACGTCACCGGCGGCGCCCGCGCTTGCGGCGCCTCAACAAGTCACACGTGCACTGTGCTTGATCGACTGTCACATTGAGCTTAGTCTTTCGAAAGATTATAAAATATAATTTGTTTTATGCTTTCGAAATGCATACATAAATATCAAGTGGGTATGCTACGTGTGGACCTAGAAAGTAATTTTATAACAATCAGATGTATGGATATACAGAAACATCTGATCATTTAAGTCAAATGGTTTGCCATGAGATGGCCGAGTAGCGCTCGTCGCAAGTTGTCCAACCTGCCTGCAGCGCAGTCTACTTTTAGATTCAAATAGCTATGTACGAAGGTGTGTCTTGTCTGCAAAGTCTTACCTGTCACGCGAGACCAACTGACTCAGTGATCACTGTTTTTACACAAATATCAACATAGGCTGACAGCCGCACTTTGCCCCATTGAACTAATTAATGCTGCAATTAAGGTATCCAGCGTGGCAACAGTAGCCTGGCACCATTCCTTACATAACAACCTGCCCTTTACGTAACAACCTGTGTAGCGCGTACTAGCCGCGGCCGCATACAGCTTGTGCCCAATATAATGCCCACAAGTGTAGCAATCATATCAATGTTAAGTGAAGCCAAATCGAGTCCCAATCAGGTTCTCTAGCGCCGCCGCCGGTGGTAAGCCCACCGGTGGAGGGAGTGTACACATAAATTGAGGGTATACTCAAACTAGTTATATGTAAGAATCAATTTTGTTTCTAAAAAGGAATAAATGAAAGCTCAACCACGGATCCGGCGCACTAGGGCCATGACAAGAATCTAAAACATGAGATTATGTGTGTCGCCCGCGCCATGTCATATGACATTATGAACACACGTTAATTAGCTAGATATGAAGACTGACAATCCCGTGTCGTGCGAGAGGTGTCGGCGCGTTTGGGCAGCGCCAGTCGGGCCGCGCTAGGAGCGACCTGTTGCTTCCGTGCCACTGACACCTATAAGCACATTCAGAAAGTTCTCTCAGTTCGGTTCCGTTGCGTAACGTGTGCTGAGGTTACACAGATCAGTAAGCGGCCGCCATTGCATCCATATTTCGTAATTTGATAACGCAAATATTTTTCGCAGATCATTGTTTGTTATCAGGCTTTGTTTGAAACTTTACTTGATAAGAGTACTGCGGTACATGTTTTAATCTGTAGGTAATCATAGTCCTCTAAAATCAGCGAACAGTTTGTTATATTTATGAAATTGAAACGACTATTCTCCAAAAACTAGAAAAAACTATTGGCAAGCTATTACCTACCACTCAAAACGATCGAGTAGTTCGGGGATTCAGTCTAGTTACCCTCTACTCAATGTCAGACATGCTTATTATTCATCTAATAATTGTTATAATTTAGTATTATTTACTCAAACGTTGCATACAAAAAGAAATTAGATTTGATTATGTTTTCGGACCAAAAAATATTCTTTATCTGCAGCAGTTGTTTATCAATAACAGCGAATAGGTAAACTCGTTTCCTGTACCCCTTGGCGCAGGCAAAACTTTCTGCCTGTCTATTTTAGGCCGTGTAAAACAGCAAGAATCTAATGAGTACAAATGAGTATTTGCTATTGTGTGTGCATTATTGTACAGGAATGTGTCGCCGGTATCTGTCAGCTGCTTATCGCCGTCGATAAGCCGCAGATTGTCAAAATAATAATAAAATGTTTGCGTTAGCCGGGGCTACTCGCGATACCGTACTGTACCAGTTCTTTAAAATTGTTCCACTGACAAACACATGAAGAAATAACTCAGGAAATGTTTTAGAAATGTGCATGTGAATGTGAACGAAGTCCTCTGGTCTCTAACCTCTTCAGCTCACAAACTTCCTCGATCAAGAACATTTTTTAAAATTAATTTATAATAGAGGTGAACTCTAAATAGTATATTTATTTAGAAGTTCCCTGGCGGCGTCAAGTTACACTTTTGTTGCTCTAGTGTTTTAGCTTTGTAGTAAGATGTTAATAAGAACTTCTGTAAGTCCTTTGAACAAGGCAACAACTACATACCTACAATAACGGATAACTAGTAAATAGTCAGTCCCGCAATCAGTTCGGAGTGTGGAGCCGCCGGGATCAGCCTGCCAGTACAAACATCGCGATAACCAAGTTTATCGGAGCCCCATAAAAACGTATCGACGCCTTATCTGCTGTCACCACTACAGAAATAGAGCAACGAATATTTATACTTAATCACTATAATCGGAAAATAACGAAGAGACACGCCGATAACATTGCGACCTATGAATGTGTCCAGTGATTTTACAACTTAAAACCGACTCTATGACTATCTCATTAAAGTGTAATGTCGCTGGTATAGTGTGGGACTGCGATAAGACGCGCCCCTTGACCCTTGCGCTTCTCGAAGCAACATATCTCAAGAACGTTCTATCGGTGGGTATCGGGGTCGCATCACATGCCTGACGAGCGCAACTCGTACGCTTATTATTTATTATACAAATACATATTGCTGTTACTCATGTAGTCACGTAGCTATTGGCCAGACTGGAAGACGGACCAAACTCCTCTGTCCAGCAGCGCTGACTGTCCGGACACATTCAGACACTCAGCTGCAAGAGAT
Source organism: Heliothis peltigera (assembly GCA_958496145.1). Taxonomy (NCBI): domain Eukaryota; kingdom Metazoa; phylum Arthropoda; class Insecta; order Lepidoptera; family Noctuidae; genus Heliothis; species Heliothis peltigera. The sequence goes on along the minus strand of OY292326.1, from coordinate 126,120 downwards.
TCTGTAATTAAGCTAATGAGCCGGCTAGCTAATACATTACACATACGAGCAGTTTTCATGAATTTTCATAGAGCTGCTTAGTGAACAACACGGCAAGTTTACAGGCCGCAGTCACGCGATGTGACAATACCGACGCGCCGCCTCTCGCCGACCGTCGCCTGGAGACCCGCGAGCTGGTCCTATACCGACAGCTGAATACAATGTAGGTAACACCTCGGTGCACGAAACTTTAAGCAAACTCCTAAACTGGTAAACAAATTGTAAACAACAATAGGTCTGGTGTCGCGTAAGACCTAACACTGCCCCGACCGTGACCTACAGCGCGACAGCGACGCGCGCCTCTCTGTCACTGCTTACCGAACTGTATGAATAATGCCGGTGAGCATGACTGGCTTAACCTAAGCGCAATTTTTATCACATTGTCATAGAATTTATCCCTTATGAATAAGGGGTAAGTAGCTCAGTTTAAGTTCCCAGCTGGTTAACTTAGTTTGTGAAGTGTAGTGAAGCAATCCAACTTGCATTCTAGCGAGTGTACGTATGAGTGTGCGGCGCGTGCAGTGGCACGCAAAAAATAGCAGCTACAGCTAAGCCGGCTGACGATTGTTACCACTGTAATATTTGAACCAAACATTTCATATATTAATATGGCGCATCTTGTCACAAATAGTACTAGACTTTCGAACAATAGTAAGGTGCCCTTAGCGTGAAACCATAAAAAAAATTTCAACTATTATAAATTTACTTCAAGATGATTGTCAAGAAGCACTCCATTGTTTCAACGGCGTCTATCAGGTCGAAGGCGGCATGACAGGGAGGAGGGGGGTGAGGTTCAGCGTGCACTTGACCAAACATGTATGTGTGTCAGCTGGCTAGCTCACACACCATTACTCCAGTTTGCCGAGCAAACAGCGGCGCGGGGCTCGCGCAGGTTGCCTCAGTCGCGTGGCAACACCACAACACACGCGGCGACCGATATTCCAAGTACTCACACAACAAACTGTACAGCAACTTAAACCAGCGATATTAGCGGCTAAGGACCCGACTAGTTCGTATGGTCGGGGACTTTCTCTAACATCACCAACACAGCGTGGTACTTGAGTTTTGGGCCAGCCAGCCATAGCGATGGACAGAGAGAACGTTCGGCTGCTCCTGTTCACGTAACTACGTTATATCACGTATGAATATCACCCGAAGGAGTTTACTGATGTGCACCACGCTACTAAAATGGTAACCTTAGACATTGACCGTCCAAATATTAATTGAACTGCTATGAAATGACATACCTACTTATTGTTATTTCTTTAGGGCCACTTCTTTGGAATACATCTATCTACTTTTAGAATGTACCTTTTCGGCTTTTTAGGATAGGCGGACTTAAGGATAAACACAAAAGACATGGTCTAATCCACTTCTTGACAAAGTCCTTGGTGTGACCTTGGCGGACAGTGTACCGCGTAATGTCCGTTATGCACAGCCGATGAACGCTATGCGCTGGACAGCTCACGTCACGTGTCGGATTCAAATGAGCAGCTCGGCCGGAGCGGACGCCATTGACTTACAAATGTGCGCTTCGCTGTGGCCGCCTGCGCGACCCCGCAAAACAACACTTTTTGTCGAATACACGTCAATGTATTCGGTACTGGCCATTATTGAACACACAAGTATCCCTGGGGGTTCAGCTCGTGACGTCATCATCAAAGGCAAAACCTCCAGACAAGCTAACCGCTGTCCGCTGTACCGCCATACAGCTATGTTACTATCTGGCAGTAAGCAGGCAGCGAGAGGGCGCGCGCTGCGGGCGACGCGCCGGCGCGCCACATGTCCCGCACAGGAAGCAGCGCACAACTGCTGCCACCTCTGTCATCTTGAAATTCATCGACACCGTTATGAGCATTTGAGTAACATCACTGGAATGGCATTATGTAAAGTGAAACAGGAAACTGATATCCAAAACATTTGCGAGCGCTACCCCACGGCAAACAAGTCGTGTTTGTGTTGTCCCGCGCCCACTGCGCCCCGCGCTGCGCCACACACGCGGACAGCACACCTTTTGTGTAGTACCGTACTACTTGTTATCGGCTGATTGAATCGATACGTGAAACAAAACAAACTTGATTATTATGTCCTATCACTTTTTAAACCAGTATTTTGGACTATGTGTGTAAAAACCTTTTGAATGTAAAACAATCGACCGACCTCATCTCGTTTTTTATTATTAAAAAAATGTGTTGAAGTGTGTTGATTCAACCTATTTACAAAATAAATATCATTTATAATCTGCAGCAATTCGTTTTTTTTTTTATGTTTTTGTCTTTTTGAGTAGTGTTAGTGCATTTCACATTTTTTAGCCTGAATGAGTATTGTACATATTGGAATATGAATGCTTAACAATAAATATATCGCAAGAATATGTGGTGAGGTAAACATGATTCTTGACAATAAACCCTAATCATGTCAGATGTCATATTCATAAAATATACATAATATAAAGATTGCGAAAGTGGTGTCCATGTGTCACTCGGTAGTTTCGTTATTAGGGATAAAATTTGAATTCGACACAGTTCGCAGGTTATCATAATAATATTGTATTATTATGAACTGTTCGTAACATAACCAAAAAAACTGAGATAATAGTCTCCATGCGGCGCACGTGCTTCTGAGCCGCAGCGCCGTGGGCCACACGTGGGCCGCGCGCTTACCGCGAGTCTCTCGACACCTCCTGCTCGTACAGGACGAGATATTCTCACACTGTCAGCAGACTAAACGAGTCATGTGCGCTGAACGAAGTTTGATCTGTCCCCTGGCTCGCTCACAACGACATGACTGCAAACGCTGATCCCTCCGACCACACCAATCTAATTAATAGTGTCAAGATATTTGAACGTGTAGCACTGCGGAGCTCGCGGGAAGCAGTCGGAAAAAAGAAAATCGAATATTCAATATTCTGCTGTGAGACTGAACAACAAGCTTGTATTTCATTGGGGCTGCCTACTCAAATATTCAACGTTACTTCGAAATAACAAAATTAGCTCGAGAACAGCTGTTTTTGTTATTTCAAATTTGAGGTGAAGGAGCCGCATTCAGTAACTGCAGTGTACCCACAAGTGAACACTTCACCTGAGCAGCTGTTTGCCTATTAACACGACAGCACCGACTGCAGACCACAACAAGTTAGCGGCGCTAGTAACTACACAATTGAGTGTTTGCGTGAGTGGTCGCGGCCCAGAAGCTCTGCTGAGCACAGTCCTCTAGTTTAGAACCAAACTAGTGTAGGTGTCTCGAATACGCTTTCTGATGAATTCGTCTCGTCCACCCACTAACGATGAGGGTGAGCTTCTCAGCACTTTCGACTGATACGCGAACAACGTCGCTTTTTAAGTATTCATAATCTGCCTAGCCATTTCCTAAATATGTAAGTAGAGTATGTGTATTATGTTGTGTTTAGATTCATTAAAATTCGTAGTTTAAAAATGTAAAAATAAAAATAGAATTACAAAACTTAAAAATCCATCGCAAGAAGCTGATATACAATCAGTGAAAGTATAGCGCCCCGTATTAATGTTAACTTTTTAAATGTCACCTTTTTGGGATTGGGGGTTTTTTAAATTTGTAATTCAATGTTTAAATTTTTTTCAAACATATACATGATGATGACGATGATGATGATGGCATCCAGGCCGATTGTCGACTACGGCGGCCGTTCTCTTTTATGGAGATCAGCCAGCTGCGCAGGATATTATTACAGTGCACAAGCATTCGCGCAGTTACAGGTGCACACTCTATTCCTTCACTCTCATAGTCCGATGGGACGGCAATCTGACACGACCGGAGAGAGATCAGGCGCAGGACCGACATCTACGTGCTCTCCGATGCACGGGTGAATCAATCACCAACTTCCAGACTCCGGGCTGCTTTATGAAAGTTTCTCAAAACCCACAAAGCGATTTCGGCCCGACCCGGGAATCGACACATACATAGCATATGTATGTATATATAATAGTTTGTTAGTTTAGGCTAAATTAATCATCACGTTACTATTTTGCCTGTAATTGGTTGTGCATTTGGTTTTAAAAAGGTTTGTACTAAGGTATAAGGCAAAGGATAATAAATATAAGTAACATATTACATTTGTATAAAAATATGTGACATTTTAATCGCAGAGTACACCATTATCTATTTAAGTATGTAGCGTTTCTTTGCCAGCAACCACCAAAGTGCGGGTACTGCAGTGGCCAGACACCAGTGCACAGCGCGCCGGTGCACTGGCGGCAGACGCTTGTCTCGTGCTGCAGTTAACGCAACAGTACAAGCTATTCACTTTCGCAGCAAACAATCCGGCGCAAGCAATTAATCAAGCGTCGCGCGGCCGAGTGCGAGGCGCGCACTCCTACTGACGTCACCGCACCACTGCTGGAGATGGGAACAGAAGGTCGGCTCCGATACACCACTGTGCTACTTCTATGAATCATGTTCCCCATGTGATGTTCATCAGCAGTAACCTCACGCCTCCTGCGACGGTCAGCGATACCGCTGATGACAGCGAAATCAGCAAATATGCAGATGATAGTCTAACCGGCATGCGGCATTGCACACAGTGCATATAGAGCTGTTTATCAAGTGGAACTTCTGCAACGACCGCTCTAAACGTGTTCAGCGGACATCTGCAGATTTCTTCATCAAACATATTAAACGCATATGGCGTGTTGGCTAATACAACTTTATTTCTCCTTTTAACGATAACTATGTACTACCTAATATCGGGACACATTGACATTTGCGGCTGGCATGCGGAAGACCCGTCGCCGCCTACCCTTTCCGGTGACGCCGCCTGATCGATATCGAAACATTTTAGCAGTTTACAATATTTATTCTACATAATATGCCACAAGCAAGTGGCGATTCTTCAGCTACTTCAAAAAAGAAGGTCCTCAATTCGATAGTTTGTTTTAGTTTTGTCTTGATTATTCGATTTCTCTAAGAATATTGTATTTATATGTACATGTATGTACAATACAGTTGAGGCTTGGAGTTGGTGTGTTGATGAAAACCACAGAGAATTGAGTGAACTCCTCAGCGGTATGTCGTGGCTACCTCTTGTTTTATGTTTTATTAGTTCTTTGCATGGAAGTGTGTTACGGCAGCCTCTGCAAGCTCGATGATGGAGGTGAGGCACAGCGTAAGGAACTCTGTGACGGTTTATAGCAGCCACCTTGCGCATGGGCTACCGTAAAAAAACCGGCTTCAAAAATCATTTAAAAGCAATATACTTACTTTTTAAAAGCTTTTATTCAACTTGCAATGTATGTATGTATGTTACGGTGGATACTTTGAACACGATTTTGAAGAAGAAGATATCTTCAACCGATTGAGCTGCAACTTTGTATGCACCTTAAGTTTTGATAACAATGATATAATGAAAACACGATATGTTATATGACGTCATTCTGAATCCCCGCCTAAACGGCGGAATAGTTGTTTTTAATGCATTTCTACAATACGGGCGTCAAATTCTAGGGCTTATTGAGAGTAATTTAGAAAATAATCCGACGTTATTCTAAATCCAATATGGCGGATCTTGCAAAATAGTGAATAATTATTAAGTCCATTAATTTAGTCACTGTATAGCATTTATATTTAATGCACTTTTGCAATATCGGCATCAAACGAAAAGGCTCATTCAAAAGACCCAGAGAACTTTTTTTAACAGATTTTCTTTAAACGCTCTAAAATAAAGAAAATAATTTTATTGTTTAAAAATTGTTATGTAACTACATACTTGTAACCTCGTTATACACGATTTATATGATAATAAAATCGTTTTGCGCAAGTTCACGTTGTTCCGGTTTCAACAACTTATGTCTCCAAGGAACTTTACATGTCTACTACAAGGGAAATATAAAAGGTACCTATGGCATCAACAAAAGTTACGTAGGTTAGATACACACTGCACATTGCCTTAGAATTAAAATTTAAAAAATAACAGCTAACAAATGTTATAAACAATTGACAAGGTTTTTTATTAGATTTTAAGTCTCTTTTTGAAAATACATATAATAAAGTGGCAAGCTATGGTGTAATTTTGCTCCATCAGTTGTTATATTATGTTTACCTAATTAGTTCTGGGATTAGTGAACTCAAGATGATTTCACTTAATTCTTCTTGTGTACTATTTATGTGATAAGACTTTTTAAGGTTTTATTATCTATCAGTACTTAATTAAATTGAAAATATATAATGGCATCCAGGCCGATTGTCGGCTACGGCGGCCGTTCTCTTTTATAGAGATCAGCCAGCTGCACAGGACATATTATAGTGCACAAGCATTGGCGCAAATACTGGTGCACTCTCTATTCCCTCACTCTCATAGTCCGATGGTACGGCAATCCGACACGACCGGAGAGAGATCAGGCGCAGGACCGACATTTACGTGCTCTCCGATGCACGAACTTCCAGAGTCCAGGCTGCTTTATGAAAGTTTCTCAAAACCCACAAATCGATTTCGGCCCGACCCGGGATTCGAACCCGAGACCCGGTGAACAGCAGTCGCGCCCTGCGACCACTGGACCAACAAGTCAATAAATTGAAAATATAATAAAGTTACTTGTTGCATATTTAAATGAGTACTAGTTGATTTTCAAATAGCGCGACAAGCTTTCATAAAAATATAGGTGTTGAGGTTTTAGTTTCATAGTTAAAACTTGTAACGATTAAAGAAGAAGAAATTCTTTTCTTTTTAGCGTTTAAATAAAACCTTTTATGAGTTTTTTATTTTTAATTTACAAAATGGCTCAAAACGTTGATGGAAAAATAATCAGTAGTACAAAAATGGAAAAATAATCAGTCATTATTTTTCCTTTTCAGTGTTCTCAAAAAAGCTTATACAATAATAGTGAGTGGTAAAACGTTCGAACGATAGCTACGCGATTTCGTAGTTTAGATGTTTATGCCCGCAATAAAAGTATGCTGTGGCCTCGTTCAGTTGGCGACAGCTTGTCACAGTTGGGGTGACATCATTAGCGAGGGCTGGGCGCACTCGGCGCTCGGCAATATCATAACGAGTGACACGTGAGGGCGAGGGACGCCTCCACCTGTGGCGCGCGGCCCGCGACCTGTGGCGCCCCGCGGGACCCGCCGCTCGCTACTCGCTCTACTTCTTGCGTTCGGAACTGTCTCGCTTTGTAGATCAGCCTTTGTCTGGTGCCTGTTACAAAGTCGTAATCATATTCATGTAGCGCTCTACCATTTCATATATCTATATCAAACGGGACTGAGTTAGTGGGTACAATTTATACAGGGTGCACTCATTGTAGTATCCAGCTGTATATAGTGAAATAAAAGATGTAGGTACGTATTAAGTAATTACAATTTCTGGGAAGCGCAAATAGCTGGCGCTGCGCTATCTACTACCAATTATAATGTGTGCTCGGAGCTCGCGCAGCACCGTGGCGTGACACCGTGTCGTCTTCCCGTCGCATCAATATTTATCGCAATAAGCAAAACGCCAGTAAATTGACCTCGCAGGTTTTACTTATAAAACATAATATCAAGTACATCCTCTCCAGTATCATACAACACCGCAGTGAGGTTCGCTGTTGTGCAATTATTCATGACCGTTGCTTGAACAACTTGTCTAATCGTATAAATATAACCTGTAATTTTTGACACTGGCTATAAAAAGACATGAGTCGGTCCGCTTGTCACCTCGCTTCTCATTCGAAATGCGAATACAACAGGCCTAGCAGTTACCCGAACTGGGTACGTGGTAGTGAGAGCTTTTCTGGCGAGCTGGATCAGCGATCCTGTGCACGCGGTAGTAATGTGGGTGCATGCGGCGCGGCTGTTAGCCGCAGTCGAGGTTATTATGATGATTAGTGAGCAGGGCGCGGCCGACCTAACGAATGGCACTTCAGCCACCCTCGCCGCGCCCGCTCCACGTTTGGAGGTCAATAGCACCGCGGACACGCGCCCTTCGCGTCACACCATCCCACACTGTTTAATTCTATTGTACAGTTCTGTATTAAGGACAAATACACAACCAATAGCAACAATTACAATGATGTGATCGTGAAACCCGGCACTACTTATATTCACTAAACATCGTTCAGTTGTTTCGTAAGACTGTGCCTTAGTTATAACAGCGCTTTGAACTTCAATAGCTTTGCCAGTAGGTACTCGCGCTCAAACAACACAAGACCTTACTACTTCACGAACCTTGTGAAATTGTTTCTTCCTAATGTTTTCGCGAAATTAGATACCATTGACGTGATACTATCAGAAAGTTTATAGACTAGATAACATTTAAGAATAAATTATGTAAATAGTGAATCGGACATCATCGTGGAATCAACTTTCTATCACAGCGACGAACTACTTCAGCCTCAGCTGGAGGTGAACACAGTTTAGTGTTAAGGATTGTTACACATCTCTCGTTAAGGTAGCCTTGCCATTCAGTTTTACCGAAGGAAAAAAGGTTAAGAATTTAAGTCATCCTTCTGGCGTAGCGCCGAAGTGCACGCATGCCAACTGTTGATTATTGTGGCTCGCTCCTTGTGTTGTTTGGCCAACCAAAAGGCGGTTACCTCAGTAAAGGAGTATGCGATCCGATCAGTGAGTCTACACCTTTATTCATCCAAACCGACATTGGCCACTTTTTCCACAAATAATATTTCCAATTCTAATTTATACACTACGAAATTCATGGCCCTGTTTTAAACATCGGTGACTATCGTAGCAACGGCGGCGTGGCTATGTTAATTATAAAGTAATATTAACCGCCGGACGACTGTGTGTTAGAGGTACAATGTTTAATGCAAACAGACACGTTCGAAATCGGCAAGTTCACGGCCGAACTACATCAGAAATTGCTCGCGCCGGTCGCTATAGATCTACTGCTGGGTACAACATGTCACTTAGAATTTATTTTCTCCGATAGTGACGTTACGCATCGCCACATATGTATTTACCAAACATAACAAGCGTATGTCTCCCAAATGTCACAACGCATAGAAATCTGTGAGATCCATCAAAGTGCTATTCACTTTGCATCAGTTCAATGGTTGGATGTACTGACGCATCAGTTAAACTAACGCTTTCAAGTAAGATTCGTGCTAATCCATCTTATTATTCCATTTCAAAATCCAATCCAAGCCACTACAGGGGTGAATGCCTTCGCATCATTTAGTTCATTTCCAGCGGCATGTTCAATGTGCATTACATCGTTAGAACGTTGGGAACCGTGCGCTGGCAGACACCTCCGCCAATTAAACCACCCTGTGCGGGTGACGTCACATGCGAGTGTCACCGCGACGCACCCTGTATGTACACGCGCCGCCGACATTTTACTATCATTTACTTACTATACTCCATAACCAGCTACTGATATAAACTCTGCTTCTGGCAATTCATAACCTTTTCTCCTTCCGTTGATCATGAACATGTTTAACGGTATGGGCACTTACTCATGCGGGCATCAAACCAAGTAAAACGATTCAATAACTTTGCTAGTCACTGTGTATACTGGATAGGTTTCGGCGTGGACGCGCGTTACGTTCACTTTCAGAGCAGTAGATCATACGGAAACACGGGACATACATCATTTTGTTTATCTCCACAGTCGTACACTTTTGGTGCGCACTTTGTTCACACTAATTTAATTGTGTGCAGCAGCGGGAGACGTCGCGCTAATTCATTTGCGCGCTCCGTTAATAAAGCGGCCTCCAGGCAGCCCGCGGGATCTCCCGCACAAGCTGCAGACCACTGGCTCACTAATTATATTGCAATGATTTCTCTTCAATTCACGCTCACGCTTTTACGAAGAGGTCTAGGCAAAAGAACTATGTTAGACTTCTGGTGCTGCTGCGTGTTCAACATCCCTATCTTTATCTAGACTCGCGGAAGCGTGTCAAAACCCAGTTCAGGCGCTTGCATTATGTTATATTATACAAAGTTATCAATCATCATCGCCATTATCGTCCTCCTGCCCTTATCCCAATGTCATTTGGGGTAGGCGAAACAAGTTCTCTTCTGCCACACTTTTATATCTGCTGTCATCTCAAAAATATAAAAAGATAAATAAGTTAAAAAAATAAGAAAGTAGAAAACCCAAATAAGTTCTAGTCATATCGACTTTCACATCCAGTCCATACATCGTTTCTTTGGTCGTCCTCTTCCTCTACATCCATCCCTTTTTCTTCACGTTGCTCCAAACTTGCCCCAAAGCTTGTCGGTTCCCGAGGCCACTTAAAAACTTCCTTCTATATAATCAAGCCTTACTTTATCCGTTCGTGTAGCACCATCCTCCACAATTGGTTTGGAGCAATCCTTCTGTCTGTGCTGCGCTGCCGCCCGCTGCCGGCTGCCGCCCCTGTACTTGTTGCGTTTCGACCGATGACATTACCTAATTAGTCACACCCACGGAACACATCGCTTCCCGACCTGTTTTTTACATTAATAGGTAACTTTGTACAACATCCCATGAAACGGCTATTGAAGTATTTTGCTTTTTGTGCTGATTATGTATTTGTTTTGTAAAAGCTGTTGCATCTTGGTCAGTGTAAAAATAGATTGAGGAATTCTGTCCACGCAATAACATAACGAATTCTTCTGCAACGACACCATTCTCACAGACCGTGCGGTGTACCAACATGCATATCTTGTGCGATGTACCTACTGCTGTCGAACTTATGTTCTGCTCCGTTGCACCTAGAAGAGCCTCATGAGCAATAAACCACAGCACGGTGAGGCCCCCTAATTCTACTTAGAAAGCGGATACAAGTTAGTAGCGGATCTTTAGCAAGTGAGTGGCGGCGCCCACATACTCGTGTGTCGCGCGACGCATATCGCACTAGTAGCAGTTAAGCCGATTTATTTGGATCTAATCAATTGTTATCGGCAACATAACGCGCACCCTATCGCTGGATGTACATATAACGCGTTTCATTTGATTGTGTCGATAATGACATGCGACACTTTCCCTCCCGCAGCGTGCAGAGGTGCGCGCCCCGATACAGCAGCGCAAGCGCGGCAACGCTGATATGAAATTCGAATTAGTGAATATACAGTTAGAGGCGCCAAGTATGCGGCCGCCGTCCGCGCCGTATCGCGATATGCGCTCTAGCCACGCTCATTCATAAAATATTATGTACATTGTTTTCCTTGAACATTATTTATAGAATTATTTGCGCACCGATAACGAGCTCATATTTGAAATACTGTGGGTAAGTGGTCGTTACCGGCGGCGTGTACGCACCACGTGGCGGACTGCGGCGCACGTGTGCCACCTTCACGCCACAGAGTTGTGTCGGAGTCAAGGTCGAAGCCACACCAGCAGCACTGAATGCCTGCCAGCTGTAACTGTGTGCTCGCAACAGATTAGGAAGAGATATTTGCATCGGGATCCGCATGCTCCTGGTCCGATCCCAATACCACTGTAAACGAACGCAACGATATATCTATATCGAAGTAGAATCGTCCGGTAACGCTAAAGTTTCCAAGTGATCGCATCGGTGGCCTCGCGCGGGTTATCGCATGACCTCTTATCACCCGCACGCACACACGCGCGTCGCCGCCGCGGCAGCGCGCGCGCATGTGCGTGTACGAAATAGGTCGCCTGTGTCGCCAGATGTAATTAGAGCAAGAAACTGTTTATTGTTCCCCGACCGATACCCGATGGACATTATTGTTATCTATTGTTTCAGTGATGTATATCTCATTGGTAGCAGGGTCTCCGGGGCGAAAGCGGTCGGCCATCGGATTGTTGCAATAATAGTTTGAATTATGCATACGCCGGACAGACCGGTCGGGCTGCGTCGTTCCGGCATATAGGCCACGACCGAGCTGCCTCCGGACCGCCGCGCAGCCGCACACACTCAGCGCACGCACACTACTACATTGTAACAGAAACCACGCTTCTACACGCCTCCTATATGTGTGTGCGTGCACGGTATCTGCTGCCTCACATTCACGCTTAATTTTCTGATTGTTATTTTATAATTTTAATGTTTGCCAATATCCACAAAGCTACTATCATTGTGGCCTAGCCACTAAAGCACCCGCCCCTCAAGTACGAGTGTGCAGGTTTGACTCCAAGTCAGGCAAGTACCAATATAACTTTTCTAAGCTACGTAAACAATTAAGTTTTTTTTATTGGCAATATTAATGAACAAAAATATGCTTCTCGTTTATTGAGGTTTTTTATTATATTTTATTTTTAGCTTTTTATTGTTAGCGTCCATCAAGGATATCGGTGAACACATGATCAAAAACTGTGACCAAAGAAGAGCTGAACGAACAACCATACAGGTGAAGCTTTATAAAAGCTGCTAAGAAAGAAGAATAGGAATTGATGCAATTTCTAGAAATAGATAATTATAAAAACTTTGTAGTTATAACATGTTTTAGCTACATATACATATTTGTTTTATCAGGTATCAATTTGTTTGTTATACATATGTATTTGGCTAGGACTGCGACTGCCTCGTTGTTCACGGGGTTTCGGGTTTGATTCCTAGGTCGGGTTGAAATCGCTGTGTAAAGTTCATAAAGTAGCCCGAAGTCTAGACGTTGGTGATTTGAGGCACCCGTGCATGAGAAACATGAGGACAGACACGTAAATGTCTGTCCTGCGCCTCATTTCTCTTTCTAGAAGCCATTATTATACATACACATTATTTAAAAAATAATATTAAGTATTTACCAGGCCCCTCTTTCCCACTGGGCACTATGGGCACGTGCCCAGGGCCTCGCGTTCGAATGGGGCCCCCTAATTCCTCCCAGATTACCAAATCGTATAATCCATAGATGTATATCTAATACCTACTTATTTGCTCGGACAATAGTTGTTTACCTCTTAGCGAAGTTAGATGTCACTAATATTAGCCTAGTACAAAAACACGCGCATAGCGACCTCTATTTTGTATAGATAAATGTTAGTGTTTTCTTTAGGTCATAGGGGCCCCATGATCCTAATGTGCCCAGGGCCTCAAATAGGTTAAAGACGGCCCTGGTATTTACATAAGTAATATAATCCTGTATTACCTTCACATAATATATTATTATGATGAATAATATCGCATCGCAGCTTCAGCATCCCTTGAGGAAAAACTATTTTCCTTTTACCAAATGTACAAAATGCTATCGCAGTACGGGCATGTAATGCGAAGGAATGAGGAGCATGTTGTGGGGAAGATTTTGGGAGATATATATTATAGAGGAACGGGACGAACAAAGAAACGATGGATGGCTTGTGTGAAAGTTGATATGGCTAGAAGGAATGTAACTTGTGATATGACGGCTTTAGACATGCTGCGCTGACCCCCAAATAATATTTGGGACTAGGGCAAGAGGATGATGACTAAATATACAAAATATTCCTTTGTGTATATCAGGTACAGTAGGAAAATTACTTTCAAATTAATTTCCTTAAATATCTGACTATTGCTAACATACAGGAAGGACTTCTATCGATGGGATTTCCAGGTAAGTATATCTTGGGCACTAATAATTGTGTAAAGGTGAAGGAAAACATCTTGAGGAACCCGGACTTTAAGGAAGTTCTGAAGTCGCCAGTCCGCCTTGAGCAAGCTTGGTGAATAACGCGCATTCCTTCTGCGCATGCGAGAAAAGGCCTGTGCCTAGCCGTGGGACAATCGTAAGGGCTGAGGGGGATAAGTGATAAAAATGTATATACATATTCTTTATTTGTATTTATTTTCTCATTTGTTTGTCAGGCCCTTCTACAATATCATCAAAAAATCTTACTGGTGACGTGCACCTTCCACCCCTTCTTACAAAAGAAAAGATTCATTAATGACGAGTCCTGTCCATCCTGGGACCAGGACCTAACGCAGTTTGCAAAATGAGGAATATTGGCTTTAACATTCCGACTAAATCTTGCGGCTTCGGAACGTGAGGGCTGAGTAGCACATAGACATTCGCGTATGCGGATGATGTCGGCTCCGGATCCACACAAGCAAGCTAAGGTCGTACGATGGTCGTCCACTCTGTAATACGCTAACTGCCACGGCCTAGTGATAATATACAGCGCCAACTAAAGTTTAGGTCATCGACCCCGCGTCAACAGCGCGCACCTGTCAGTCTTGCCTGCTGCTAGCGAATGGTATTGTCGGCCGAGGAACAAATGGAAAAATGGTAATATTCCTTCATATAGGATATATATCAATACACCACCACCACTCGGCCGAGGACGAACACGTTGTGCGCATTCATAAAATTACTATGATATCCGAATAGTACGATCAGATATTTGTTGTGCTAAAAAGTTATGTTTAGAAGTTGTAACTGTGTTTATCTCGCCATCGACTTCTATAGAGTTATTCTTTTTAATGTTTTTAGAAGTCGTTAGTCGTCGAAGTTAACTTTTTTTGTGTTAAGTTTAAGTGCGAGGTGCTTATTGATAGGATGGATGTCAAAGGTGATAGAAAATGTCGCGATGTAGGGGAAAAGAAAATGCCAATGAAAACGGCCGATTCCGCCGAGTAGCTAACGATGACTCGTACATCTTGCCCATTTAAGGAAAAACCAAAAAATAGTTAAAATTAGAGTAAATAATAACAATAAATTGCTGTTAAACATTGATGGTGGGCACTTTGAAGCGTGGCGTAGTAATAGGAGTAGCTGACGTCCCTCGGGCGACGCTGAACGTGCCCACTGCGTGAGGAATACTTTCGATTTCCTCTTCAATGGCCGGCGCAGCGAGACTTTGTTTACGACGTATCCAATAGTAAACAGCGCAACATATAATAGCATATAGCATGTACATGTACAGCAACAGACAATTTTTCCTTCAGCTGGTCAATGTCTCGGCCACGATGCGATGACTCGTACAGGGTGTAAAATCGTGTTTTGTCCTCAATTTATACACTTTATACTCACATAAATATAAAGTTATCATCAACGCAAATAAGGTCAAACACATGGTAGCTAACGAGTTAGAGTTCCGTGAGTTGTACTATCTCCCTGTCAGCGAACCCTCAATGGTAATCAAAGCTCATCCCGGTGTAAAGTTATTCTCATATATACGAATAATTTTTTTAACAATATATATTTTTTTTCAAATCGTTTGGCATATGACAGACATTTTGCGCGAACAAACATAAAATCATACATCATCCACATAGCAGTAGGTAATAGGCCTATCGCTAAAGCCTCTACAAATAACCTAGTTTTATATTGAGTGTAAATTGAGGCGCTGGTGTGTGAAACCTAACAGCTCTGAGGCTGTTCGTCTGTCGGTGGGGACGTGTCACTGGGTTTGATCATTTCTTTGTAATTATAATTTAATTGGCGACTCAGGCAGAACACTTGGAGCCATCCTGCAACTGGACATTGTAACGCGAGTTGCAGTCGCCGGTCGATTTCATTTAGTATTTCAGCTGAAAGCGTGGGCGGGGCAGGCTTCATGAATGATGAGAGTACGCGGGAGGGCGCGAAGCTTGCGGTGCGGCGTTAGGGGGGTGCGCAGGTGGAATAATTGTCACAATAAACAGTCGGTAATGGAGTGGCGGCGCGCCCAACGAGTTAATTAGTGAAATGACACCCCTCCCCTCCCCCGGCCCCCACAAGCGCAGGCCGCCGCACGCCACCCGGAGCCACTCCTCTGCCGCGGCCCACTTGCCTATAAAACTATGTCCAAGTGCTTATGATTTTCGGCAATGAATTTTCATTATCGATCTACCTGGATGGCACGTGCCTACTGAGTTACATACATACACTTGTTCAATCGATATGCCGATACCGCTCTAAGTCAACAACCACTACCAGCTACCACGACAGCACCACTGGAAGTGTTTTCTATTCCAACTCCAATCCACCAGACAGTGGCCACGAGTGAAGCCGTCACGCAAGCCAGCTGATCCGTTACAATAGGTACACCTTACCCAACAGCTTTCATATAAAATGATTTTATCTGAAATATTACAATTATTGATTTGAAAAAGAAGTATGTTTAAAAAGGTAAAATAATGTTTCAGTATTAAGTTTGGGTGAATGTATTCATTAGTGCAATATAACACTTACTGCGTGAGGCAGACTTTACTCCAGCCGTCAGTAACTATACTAAGTAGGTATACTGCGGATGACTTAAAGTATGTACGTAGTGCAGTATAACACAATACTGCATCTATGTTCAGGCTTTATGTATGTCCTGCACTGTCGGCACACATTCCATGCAATCAACAGTTTCCAGCAGACTGGCCCAGATGCTGGATATGAACACCTGGTCCTTGGATGTGATCTACGCCATTTGAGAAAGGTTAATGCTGGAGTTTTCTTAACATTATTAATTATTGATTAAAATATTATTTATTTGTTCCAAAATATCTTGAAGAGTTCGGAAATGTTGTTTAAATGTATTTGTATTGAACTTGGCTCTGCGTTTTACTTACTTTTTTACTTTGATTTTTCGTATGATCTCACAATGACTGCTGGATTTAAAGTTGTTGTCAGTCAGTCGGTGCAAAAACGTAGTAGTTTCTACATGACCTTATAGGCATAATTAAACACACGTTTTGTTATGTGTTTACGTTAAAGAAATTTTGAGTTATGGAAGGGTTAGGAAGGGTCAAAAGTGGCACCATGTGGTTCGTGTAAAATTTCACTCGGCGCTGGCTTGCCACTAGCCAGTTCCTGTGCTTGAACTTGGCTTGACATGCTGCCGCGTGTCGAGAACGACTAAAAAGGGGCCGCTTATTGGAGGGGATAACTCATCGCTTCCACCGCAACACCGGAGCACCTCCTGCGCCTGCGACTGACCAGGGCTTGTCTCTGCGGTGTGCTGCTACCTCTGCGCTCACTGCGAGTGTGTTGTGCTCAGTACTCTACGTTCGTACAGTTAAACACCTAGCTTGAGTTTCAATTAACAACATATGTAGCTATAAGTTGCAGATTGTGTGTAGCTATATGTAGAAGTCGGTTAATGGTGTCGCGGTGCGCGCTGCGCGGGAGTGGACCGGTCGCGACGTCGGCGCCCGCGCCGTGTGAACCCGCTGCAGGTGATGCCGACAGCTTTCTTTTTGTACAACCTTAACTGTACAAATAAAGTACTAGATCTTTTCCAACTGGTTTTAATCGTTTTACGAATTCCGCTCTACAAGTCATGATCGGCGAGGCATACCTTCGTTACGTTTCAGAACTTACACGTATTTGTAATATGAGTACCGGCCTATATCGAGGAGCAGTTCGCGACGTCATCGTCTAATAGAGAAAGAGACAACAGAAAACATGTTAGCCAGCAATACAAGAACAGCAACGAGTTCTGATCTGATAACCTTATCAACTGTGTAATCTGCAATAAGCTCATTAAAATATGATAATGGTGTTGGAAATATTCACCATTTAGCGTAATGATAAGAGAGCTGGATGAGCAGCGCCGAGGCGGCCCCGCTTGCCCGCCTCAGCTGCGTGTCTCTCACTCAGCTGCACCTCTCTAGATCTCATTGTTTTCTATATAAATTTGACAGATTTGTTTCAGATTTTTCAAATTAATCAAAATATTATGTAAATCAGTTTGTTGAGGTAATGTGTAGTGGTCGGCGGTGTAACTGGACCTCGCGCTCGCTCGCTGGCAGCCCGCGGTACAGTTAGGCGGCGCGGTCGGTCCGGCTAGTGCGACTATGTCTTACTATGAACTGCGCCGTGCAAGGACGCCTATGCAGCCGATGCAGTTTCACTGACGCTCGAATTGAAAGCCATTATTGAAATCGCATAGGTCTCTATTCAAGGCCTCGTACTGGTAGCAATAGTATCACTTACAATATGACATTGCTGACGTTTCTTAAAGTCATTCCAGTATTCAATCAATTAGTTGCAGTTGTATAATAGTTATATAATAGATATAACTTAAGATGAATCAAGTCAGCAAGTGCAAAGTACAAGCAAGTACCTGTTCGACATGAGGTTCACGACTCTATAAACTTATGCGGCCCTGATTAGTTACGGACGTGCTACTGTTCGAAGAACAAGAACAAGCGCTCGATGGCTGCACCGCCGCGCCGCTGAGTGGCCGCGCTGCTGTCGGCAACGACGGCTAACATCCACCCCCAGCTACACACATAAATAAACTTGCTCGGCTGAGCTCAGCTTACTATCGCATCTAAACTTGAATGCAATGTTTTATATTCTTTGCTCAGGTAACTGTACCCGTAAGTTAAACCGACTTACACGAACGAAGGTACGAGTATCAATGTACTTGTATTACCTGGATGATCGCAACACCTAGAAGCTTACCGTTCTTGGATTTATTGATGCATATAACTGATGTTATCACTCTTCCAAGGTGTTAAACCTCTTATGATGAGAAATACCATTTACCGAAAGTGTTAAAGTGAAGGCGCGTGGAGTGCGTTGATGTCTAATGTAGGCGCGTGCGGCGGCCGCCCGGTGCCTGCCGCGAATTACACTTTGTGTCCCAACAATCCTGTCCCCAGTTTGTCCTCTTTGCGCCAGAAGATCCAGTCACAAAGACTTACTAGCTGTAGTAAATTGCGGGCAAATGTTTGTCATTATTAGGAACATGGGACTGTGATCATAGGTAACGGTTAGGCGACGTGCTTTCTTGCCACAGATTGGTTCGTAACCAACCGTCTGCAGTACGACACTGTTTGTGCAGCAAGGTGTGCGGTCACTCGCGTCATGTGCGCCAAGCAGGGCCCGGAGGATGGCGGTCGGGCCGGGAAGGGTGACGCATGCAGGAGCCGAGTGAGTGGAGGTGCTCTCACGAGCGACCGATTTACTTTGAAACATTCAAATGAGACAGTGATTCGACTAAAGCGATGTTTACGGAACGTTAATGGTGACATCGATTTGAATATTAATTCGCAGCTCGGGGTCACACCGGTCGCTCCCGCCCGCCGACACCCGCTGACACACTGCGGCACACTGCGGCACGGTGTCTCATGGAGCCGTATCGATGTCTCGATATCTCATTAGTTTTGATGGCGAGATCAGACTAGATGGCGCTGCTGGTGACATTTGACAATATTATATATACTTATTCAACTATATTCATTCGTAACCGGTGTGTTTACGTAGCTAATTGTATTCAAAAATAATTCACACGAAATAATCGAAGGATCATGTGTTCAAAATAATTCATCAAAGTTTCGCCATTATATGATCCTACAGCAATAAATAGAACGGCATACACATGTATACCTAGCACGGAATACAACGAGTGTCCTGCTCATCAAGTGGCAGCAAACTCACTGGTAGCTACCTATTTGTAAAGCAGCCTCACTTCGGGCTAGTTTATATGATAACTGCCCAGGAGAGAATTGCAGCTCACTGAAATAACAACGTGTTCAGATGCAGGTAATAATTTAGTTGAATTGGCAGTTGTGACGGCTCGAAGCCCACCTGCTGCTTCAATGTGATAAGCCTCTAAAACACAGAATCTTTCTCTTCACCGTATCTACACATCTGTGGATAGTGTGAGTGGTCGCGTTTGATCAGCCCCTAACATTCCTCCAGTCCGAGTGACTGGGCGCACGGGATGAGGCGGTGCATTCGAATGCTGCTGATGAGTTCATTGTCGTGGCAGTGCCGCGGCTCCATGCGCCGCTCGGCGAGTGGTCGCAGTCGCGCGCATCACATAACTCGTGGGCGACACTTGCGCTCAAGGCTGGGGAGCGGCGCCTGCACCTGCGCGCGCACACGCACACTTTGCATCTATTAATAGACAAGTACACACTAGCGCACCGACTGGTTGTGCTTAGTCAGTGGCGCTTCCCTGTGCAAGGAATTTGATTCCTGCGGTGTCGCAGCTCCTGCGCCGGCGCCGCCTCCGTCCGGCACATCCACCGTACTGTACCAGTGTACTGCATTATTCACGACCATCTGATATTTAACTGGAGCATATCAACAGTAACATTAACAAAATTATTAATATCTTGCAATTTCGGTAGAACTTCACAAGCGTCTGTGGACAGATGTCCACGTCTTCGATTCGCATCAGAACAGCTCACGGTAGGTATTGACGAGCCATTTCAATAAATAAAAAGAAATATTAGTACAACAATCCAGAGGTTCCCCGGCGCGGGCGCTATTCTACACCTCCGCAGCGTTTCCATTTGAATCCAAAGGTTAACGTGATCAGGTGCTCTACAGCGCCTTCTGTAGCCTATTAATGATGCATGAGGGTACAAATTAAAACTCATGTTATAACTCACAATTTATTTACATTTACACAGTGTTTATCTTCCTATAATAATCTTAATAAAGGCATTTTTATCGGAATAGTATTCCAGTTTAACAAAATTATCTTACATAACTATAAGGTGCTAGTACTATGCTAGTAGAGCAACATAGACACATAGCTGGAGCGTACAGAGACTCAATCACAACTGTTGAACAAGGAACGTTTATGAGCAACACTCTCGCTTTCGCCGCGCTGTGGTGAGCTCGCGTACAAGCGGGCACTGCGCACCCCACAGGCGGTGTCGCGGCGCAGGCAGCATAGTGACAGGACGCGCCTCCGCTCTGAAGCGATTCTACTATTCAAACAGTCTAAATAATATAATCAACTATTTCACTTACAAAACTTAGCCACGTTTCCTTGATTTACATTCTTATACACGAATAACAATTTTATTTATCTATTACGTAGTGTTCGCACTTGTATGTGATGGCACAATGAGCCGTATAACCGCGCGACAGGGTCGAGAGTCGCGTGCATCGCGCCGGCCGCGGCAGGTCGCATACGGAGTCTCGTCACACACTCGATACCTATTACTGGTATTATTACATAGCTCACGTCTAACATGAGTTATCAATGGATGTGCTTACCTAAGCCAAGCCAATACGCCAGCTACACGAGCTGCGCTTCGTATCGTTAGTTGAGAGCAGAGCCACTTACTGACTGAAAGTATCGCAGCAGCGGCCGCTCAAGCGTCTTGCGCGGCCACTTCACATTACTGCAACACGAAGCATTTATAATATTATGTTACTAGCTGTTGCCCGCGACGTCGTCCGCGTACATCGCTCTAGAAGTCGGTGTCAAGAAGTTGCGCTTGTATTTATTTGGACACCGACTTCTAGAGCGATGTACTTAAAAGTTTTTTTTCGCTTTTTAGTGTTTTACGAGGGCTGCCTTTAAAGTTTTGTCGTTTGAGATAACTATAGACAATCTAATAGATTATTACCACTTATTATTCTCCCAAGAATTCTCCGAGATATTTAATGCACTTTTGCATGCATTTAAACCAGTATTTTAACATTTATTCCACTCCGAAGTGGGGGTAGTCAAAACAGCATCTTCGGGTGAGCTGAAATGTTGACCACGAAGACTTTGCTTAATTTTGGGGAAAGTAAAAAAATCGTTAGGGCTTTAAGTCAGGGCTGTAAGGTGGGTGATATAAAATTTCTACATTTTTGTGCTCAAAAACATCTTTTTTAGGCGAGCGGTGTGTGAACTTGCATTTTCATGGTGCACTATCATAACGTAGTCTTCAATTGTTTTTTCGAAATTCAGTGATGACTTGGGGCAAACAAACAATGTTATACTAGTCAGCGGTAACCGTCTTGTATTCTTGTAGTACAACAGTCGCGACGTGATCACCCTTTGCCACAAACGAGGCAACCCTTCTTTTTGAAGTGCTCCGTTGGCGTATGACTTTATGGCGTATGCTGGAAGACCCAGACAGTTCACTGCTGCTTAGAATCTGGATCGTAAGCATATATCCAATACTCGTCACCACTAACCACATTATAAACATACATTGACTCTCCTAGGTTGAATAGCTCCAGAGTTTTGCGACAACAACTAACACAGGCTGTTTTTGGACGTCGCTAAGCAAATGTGGTACCCAACGAGAGATCACCCTTCTTACACCAAGTTCTTAGTGCAGCATTTTTTGGACAGTGGTCCCTGAAATGCCCACGAAAGCCTCTATTTCGCGGTATGTCACATAACGATCTCCGAGGATTAGCTGTCGCACAGCTTCGATATTCTCCTGCGTCATGGCGGTTTTTGGACAACCTTCATCTGGATTGTCACTGAGGCTAGAGATTAGATTATATAGTCCTCAGACATGGTCCTGCATCACTAAACACAGAAGTGATCTCTTCAAAGCACTGAAGTTGCAATAACCTCCTATGAAAGTGGTAGCAAATTATAGCACGAAAATTTTCCTTCCACATTTCCAGTTTTTTCAACCGACTTGTCACTTTTGAGGAGGCAATACGAGGAAACTATTCCACCAATCAGAAAACAGTCTTTTGTTTTAGAATTCTAAATTCAAAAAGATAAAAATGGCATATGTTTTTTTTTTTTGACCAACTGCAGGATGTTGGCAAACGACACAACTTAAAAGGCAGCCTTACGTAGAAGTCGGATTACTTTTTTTGTAAAAAGTTTTTTTATGGTACATAATTATTGACATATTGTAATAATTCTATTAGATACGACATTATTTTTTTTATTTATATTTATTTTTTCTTACTGACATGTAAACCTACTGTTTAAAGTAGATGCATTTTTATTTTGTGAGTGTGTGAACAATGTGGGTTATCATTTAGTTTTATTTATTTTTCGTTTGGACTGTAATTCTGTCTGACAGTTTTAGTATATAAGTGGCCAAAAGTCCTTTTTGCTGATATGTTTGTCGGATTGTTGAGCTCCTATGTTACTGTTGAGTTCAACGAAGACCGACAATTGCGTACCAGCTGATTGGACAAGTCCATTCAAACTTGCATGACACTTTCCTCAAAAGGTCATTTCAGACACAAGCCTACATTGCTCGTCCATACTTTAGTATGTAATCTTTTTTTATGTCTGGACTTCACTCTCAAAAGAGACTATGACCCTTGAGTTTGTTTCAGTGTTTCTTCTCAAGGCAGTCAGTTAGGAAATGCCGATCTCATCTAGTTTTTTATAAAAAAATGTGTTGACGTTTGAAAGTGTTGAGTTCAACTCATTTGCAAAATAAATATAATTTATCATTCCTGGTAGCCACACAACAGCTGGATCCGCTTATACTGACACGATAGTCAGGCTGTTCTGCCAGCTGTAAAACCTTAAAGGGTTATTCAATGGTCCTACGTTAAGAGTCAATTTAAAATATCCTAAATTCGGGAAACCACTTACAAATTACATCCGATTTTTATTCATTAATATGCCAACTTTCACTAAAATTAAGGTTAAAGCCTATGATTATACATATGTAGAATAAATACGGTTGTTTTGGTAAGAAGCGGCTTCCAAAATGTTTGTAGTCATGCTTGACGCCGCATTAGAGTCAGCATCAACAAGTTAAATAAATAAAGCGGTGTTAAAACCACGGTCAACCGAAATAAAAAATCCTTTTTGTTTTTGAAAGAGTATACTTCCGAAATGTCCCATTATCATCAAGGCCAGGATCTAATGATGGAAACCTTGAGAAATCAAGGGCAACTTTCGAAAATAGTAGACACGTATTAAGTGAAATGTCTGATACATTACAAAACAGTGAAGGTTTCCGGTTTTACGGTGATGATGGAGACGACAAAGAATTGAGGGAACTTCTCACCTATTTTGGAAATTCTAAAACCCAGTTACACCATCACGCATAGGAATCAATCTGAAGAATACCCTCTCTTTACTTATGAAAATCGAAGACATGTTACACTTGTTGTGGAAGTCCAGCAACACCATAACACATATTGGAATACCGTCTTATTTAAAGTTGTATGGTCTAATGAGCACTCTCTGTTGACTTACAAAAAAGGAAGATCAGAAACATGTGATATGGAATACAAACCTATCACTAAATTCACTGTAATCATAATAAAGCCCGCAGGGCATCTGAGGCGAATGTCGACGAGTAGCGAGTACCGAGTGCTCCAGGGAGAGGATACCGTCCCTCACCTCCGGCCGGCCGGAATGAACTCTGACAGGGGACAGGTCTCCCGCTTCTGGCTTGCCTTCATTAGCTGTCCAGAGTGGAGTCGCTAAAACAGGATTAATAGCCTTTCTCGGAGGTTGAAAGCCCTCGTGGTATGTGGCGAGTGGTCCAGACATGCTGGGCCCTAGAGTTTGAAAGCGCGTGATCTGAGTTTAAAGTCCACCGAGGCAATCTCGCCCTTCAGCCGTCCCCGTTGCCGCCTTGTTGCGATTTGGCGTCTAGTTCCCGGGGCCCGGTAAGTGAGCTGGTGAGTCTCCACCTGTCGTGTTTACGTTGAATCATTGTACATTTCTATAGTATGAAAATTGTTTTATATTGTTATATATAATCGGCGGTTACGTGTTACCATGACATATAGGTACTTGGTGTAAGGGACAGCCCTCCGCAGACTGACCCGCATTGAGGGTGCATTTCGAATTACATTTTACTGAATTTTTTCTCAGGTTTTTTTTTACCGATTATTCAGTATTTCTTGCTTTCAATGCAAAATTACATTCTTTATACGCGGAACATATTTTTTTTAATGATACCGCTGAAATCGGTTGTTAAATCAACTCACCCTATCAGTATGCGGAGGACTGTCCCTTACACCTCGTATTAAAGTATTTAGTCTTAAATGAGCTTCAGCGTGCTGGCGTGGGACTTCCACAAGTCCGGGACTCTATGTCCCCGTGTGGACATAATAACAATAAATTTGTCTTTTTAAGTCAAAATCACTTTTTAATCACGTACGATTGAAATTCCCACATTTAATTTTGGCCATGCTCTGTGGAACTGTTAACCCTGGCAGATTAATGACCAATGCAAACACCAGTCGCCCTTCAGGTGAAGAACCTTTCATTGAAAAATATTGTCTTATTTATTTTATTTATTTATTCAATGCCCTATTTACAATTGTTACACCGTTAACTCTAATTTTACTAGTAATAAAATACAAGCATAGTGCACAACATAGCGCGATAGACACAGCACTCAAAAGAAAAGAAATGCGTTAATACAACAACACAAAGCTACAATATAGTGCAGAAATAACGCTTTCAATTACAACGAAAGTGGGTAGAAATGGATTTGCTTAGTGGATTGTGAATTTGGACTTGGCGCTTGAATTTCTGAAGTGTTGTTGACAAATATATCAATTGATTTATTGCAACTATTGAGAAGTCTGCTAATTCTGGGGATGGGACAGTTGGATCCTGATACAGTTTTGCGGAATGGGGGACGTAATCATTTTATAGGACGACGCGGATAGTTGTGGGGCATGTTGAAATTAAATTTATGTACTTAATAAATCAGGGCAGTCTATTTTACTCTGAAGTATCTTAAACAGGAATATTAAGTGTATATTATCTCTTCGTTCTTCAAGTGAGATCATGCTAAATTGTTCTAGGCGTTTAGCATAACTGCGTATTTTTTTGTTTAATCCCGCAGAATAAGCAATATGGCACCGAAACCTTTTCTGGATTCTCTCTAATCTAAGACTATGTGTTGCATAGTGGGGACGCCATACAACCGCGCGATATTCCAACACTGTACGAACGAGACAGTTAAAAAGATAGATCTTAGTTTTAGGACTGCGAAAACATTTAGCGTTACGCAGCACAAAACCGAGTGTCTTTGATGCGTTTTTCAACAATGTGGTCTATGTGGGGAACAAAAGTTAATTTATTATCCAGAACGACTCCCAGATCCCTAATCACATCAGCTCTGCAAAGGTACGTACTATCCATACTGTAGTTAAAATCGATGGAGTTAGCCTTACGAGTCTTATTCATACATAGAATATTATGTACGTGTTATGTTTGTTATTTTGTTTCCAGTAAATAAAAAGTAACTTATTCAAGATCAACTAGAAATCATCAGTAATAAAGCGGCAACGTCGCCCGACTAATGCGTGACCTATGCGTCTAGCTGTTAGAAAAGATACATCGTGTTCAAACAGGGCAAAAACTTAAAAAATCATTTGCGCCTAAACTACTGCTCCTATTGGCATGCGTTTAGTGGAGTCCACACGTGACCAAAGGGCCGGCCAATGCCTTGGCCAACGAATCAGCATTGCCATTCAACGTGGCAATGCGGCCAGCCGGCAGCGGGCACGATCCCCGCTGACAGCGATGCACTATTTTAAATTGTCTCTTTTTTATTTTCTTTGTATATAGTTTTATTTCTAATTAAATTGTAAATAATTATGTCCATATAAATAAAGAATAGACAAGAAAAAAAAAATTGCAATTAAATTTATAATACTGCTCCTATTTAATTGATTTTTGGTACAGAGCTTGAAAATGGTACCTAAGAAAGCCCCTCTGTCGTATCAACTTTGTATAATCTGATGGGTACAGTCTGATACAACAAAGAAATGGTCATCTTAACTTAGCGCAGTGCAAGCTAAGCGTGTTCATATAGCAGTGGCTAAGCAGCTGATGGTTAACTATAACATTCATATCAACTAAAGATAGCCCTGAACATTTACATCGCAGCTCTCCCAAACGTGATCAATAGTGATGAGAGCGGGCGCAGCAGGTGATGAGGTGGCGCGGGGCAGTGAACGTCAGCTGCGGCCGCGCATGGTAATGCGGCGCGTTCATTAGCGCGGCGGCGCACTGTCGCGTCAGTTTTAAAACAAGAATTAAATACCAAACGAGATCTGAAAGCAAGAAAGGTAACGGTACCGGACATAACCAGCCGGCCAGCGATACGCCGCCGCCTCGCCGGTACGGCCGCGCGCTCACATGCCTATGAATATATAAAGTTTATCGCGCGCCCACGGCCGCCGGGGTCGCCGACCGCCCATCCACCAAATGGACCTGAGACCGTGTGCACTGTTGTCATGTGTGCCACAACCCCCGCACGCCGCAGCCCGCACCACCCCGCGCTACACGCACACATACGCGCACTTATGCTAATTTTTATAAAATCCATACATACTTATTTAATGGCTACACATTGCGCTTTGTTCACAGATGTTTGTTATTTGCATCCCACTTGGCCAGCGCATTTGTAGTAATTACTATAATGAATAAAGTAATTTGACTCGCGATGGCCCGCGGCTTCGTCCTAGGTCCCGGAGCGTCGCGGTGCGTACACCCGCAGGAGGTGCTTGTGTCTCGCGCGTGCTCCTGTCGGAGCCACTTCCTGGGCCGACCACTGCCGACGCTGGTGCATCACCACACACTATATTCTACTAACAAATGACAAAGAAAAACCCATATTAATGATCATCTGAAATTGTAACCTTAAACGGAATACATGAACCCATACAATGCAACATACAAGTGCTTGTCACCCATCACTTACAACGTGTCCAACATGATTCTCAGTGTTCTGTTACGGAGTGGATGCAACAAGCCCACGAGATGCTTGCTCGCCATCGGGAACAACTTCCACTTTGAGGCCGACTTTTCTACGGTTATATTTGAATTCACACTGCTTGACATAATGTATGAAACCGAAACATATTTCGGCGTTGGCCCCACAGGAGAACTTGTTCATTCTATTGAGCTTTATTGTGTAATGCTGTGTGTTCCATACATTGAATAAACTTTCTCCTGAAAATCCATCTAGGAGCAGCATTTTCGGCATAGTAAGCCCTTCAAGGTATCGGTCGAGGTGTATAGTGAGTAAATGAAACGCTTATTATATTTCACTCGTTTTACGGTCCCTGAATATTATCAAACAGATGCTACTAGCTACATCTTTCCTAAAAAAATACCTATATCAATGAAAACGTATTTGAAATGGTGCTGCTTTCAAAAGGTTAGTTAATAGGAAAAACTGTACTAAAAGTCGGGGAAATATTTTCAAAGCCGCAGCAGCGTTTTCACTCGGGCCACACGGCGGCACCGGGGCGCACACCGCAGCATGGTGGTGCTGTGGTCCGCGCAGCTTGCAGTCGTCTTGCGTGTGTGCAGCGGTCAGGTCCGCCAATAATATAAAGGTAACGTGTGGTAGCGGCGATTGTGATAAATGGTCCAGCAATGCGCGCCGCAGGTGCACGCCGCCTGACCTTCGCGGAGCCCCTCGCCCCGCGTCCCGCGCGCCTGCTGCTGCCCTCGGACTCGCTGCGGCCACGCGTCTGAAGCCAAAGCCGCCCGTTATCACTCCTCTTGTGTGCGAGACCCGTTACCCGCAAACTGTATTTTTAAAACCAAGTTTTATTTACTCGACTAACTAACCAAAAATATTTTATCTTACTGAATATAATGCCTCTTTTATAAAAGACGAATAATTAGCGGCCATTCTACACGTAACTGCTCTGTTTCCGGGCTGAGGAAAAACTAAAGCAGCGCACGTTCCAGACCACTGCTGAAGTGACATACGAACGAGCGAACGCTATAACACGCTCCTAAGCTCTGAGTATGGATCTGAAAATGTTCAGTAGGTTCTCTCCACTGACTTCCAGATATATGTGGGTCTTGCAGCTTCCGACTGACCCATTTTTCATTTGCGATGTGTAATTTTGTATCTTAAAATTGTGCTATAATTTATCAGATAGTGGATGATAAGTGTGTACGTCGCACGTTGCAAGGCAGTATCTGCTGAATACGTGATAACCTTACGCCTTATGCTGACGCTTAGAGGTGGGCCATTACATGGTGAAGCCCGAATAATACACACGATATGCTGCAAGCTTGATCCTTTACTATTGCTATCGAAAATATTAAGTTCCTTTGGCAGGCGATCTGCTGTTACACTACTAAAAACCCCTTAACAATATGTACTACTAGGAAAGCTTCGACTATTTAAGGTCATCGGGGCAAAACCAAAGCCTGAGAGTGCTTTGTCTTAAGGATAAGCAAAGATAGACTTGGTGATAGCCTGACGGCTGGAGCAAAGCAATTTGAACAGTAAATCTCAGAAACTGTAAGGCCTTCTTAAACTATTCAGATTAGTTGAAAGTAATTAGGATAACTATTTGCCGTCACGGTTTTACCATTTTTTACGGTTCTGAATTCAGTATCTGGGTCACTGGGGTACCAGGAATGTGGCAGGCCATGTGGATAACAAGGGCGCCGTCCCTCTGTTCTATGTTAGTCAGGAGCTTGAGCCCTGTTCTCAGCCAGTGCGTTTGCTTGTCCCAAGCTTTGGGCCAATACACTCAGAGGGCAAACTGCACTGGCGCTAATGCGGCTGGTGCGATATTAATGTTTTTGTATTTGTAGATAACTGAATGAGCTTCTTAGTTGCGCAAGCTGTCCTATTGTGATGGAGTCACGCTGAGATATTTAAGAAAGTGTAAGAATGTTGAGACGAGAATAATAACAATATAACTGTGTTAGTATTTGTTGGTATCGGCGACAGAGCGCGATATTTATAGCGCGCGGCGGTGCGGCGCGGCGGCGCGGTGGTGCGGCGGCACGCGGCGCGGAGCGTCACGCGACAACAAACGCACGCCGCACACAACAACAACAATGTTGTCTATTAATACTGCGCGCAAAGCATCTCGCGCGTGCGCACGCGAGCGTACCGTGCGCGTCCGGCCCGGCTGAGCGAGCCGCGCCGGCGACTGCTGCTCACTCAGCTATCCATACATATAAGAAACATGAATAAGTACTGTAATAGGAGAACATTCGGCGAGCGGAAGTTCCCAGAAATAAGGAATATATATTGTTAAGAAACCAACTACATATTTACATAATAATAGCTTAAATAATATTAGTTTCTATTTCTCATCGCACGGTCACGATTATTTTTGGCATTACTTACTTCATTTTTCAGTTACGAAGTGTTTGCATTTAAACAGAAGTGGGTGCGCAAGGCTGTGCGGCGCCGGACACTGCGCCGCCGTGACGCGGGGGTGAGCGGACACAAGTGTCTCTACACCGTCTGAAAGGTTTTCTACACTACCACTTCTATACTCTTCGCTCGTATAATATAATTATTTTTAATAATTTGATTCCCCTGGTGAGCCGAACTAAAATGTATCTATTGGGCTGTAACACAAAACCAGTTCGATAACTATGATTCCAGCAGATATTGAATATTAATTAGTAGCTAACATTCCAGTTTCATACATACATAATATATGTAAATTAGTTTTAGCGACCGTCCAAATGTACAAAACGTAAGACAATACTAAGCGACTTCTTAAATACCGGAGCATTGTGTTAGGGTTTACTGTTTGGTTTCACTACTCCTCAACACATTTCAATCAATCAATGTATGTACATAAATATGTGTTGCGTAACACAACCTTTGCACACAAATTCGCACTGAAAGTGTAATGTTTCTGTATTAGGGTAGTTCAAGTCATTTTATAAAACATGTACCTGTACAACAATAGGCCACTCGATGGGAACATGCAGAGGCCCTGTAATATTACCAAAATGTTATTCTGCTGCGGACGTGATGAAACTGTTTAGTGTATTTGTCAGGGCTGCGGCACTCAAAAACGCACAAATATTCAGTGTAAAAAGTATCGAGAATAGATGATTCGTTTATGGTTTTGTTGTTTGAAAATAGTTGTGCGCCTGTTTTCTATGCATCTGTTATTCATATTAAATACAGTGCTGTTTTTAGTTATATCATATCTAGTGCTTACAGCGAACTTCATGTTGGACATGGACAAAAACATCGAACAAAGATTTCATTTTTGATTGTCTTAAATTTTGCATCGCCAGTGGAATTTCGTGTTCGGAGTCACTGAAAATGTTGTGACTCAACTTTATCATAAACACGTGTTTATTTCGTCCAAAAACTATCGTATGAGAGTCGCTGAGGACATGCTCGAACAAGTCAACTCCGTCCCAACATGAAAACTATTGTTAGGTATTGGCGACGAGACGTGGGTTAACGAGTTTGACATGCAAACAAGTCAACAAGCTTCGGAGGCGCCTTCCAACTGAACCGAAACCGAAAAAGCTACGCCAAAGTCGATCAAAAGTCAAAATCATGTTGACTGTTTTCTTTGACTACCGCGGTGTGGTGCACTCTGAATTCTTACCGGAAGATCAAACGGTAAATAAAGAATATTATTTGAGCGAGGCATTTAAGAGAGGAAATTCGTCCTAAAAGACCAGATTTGTAGAAAGAAAATTCTTGAATTTTGCACCACGATAAAGCGCCTTCGCACAAGGCCAGCACTGTGAACCAATTTTTGACCAAACAATCGACAAATACCATCGAGCAACCGCCATATTCGCCAGATATGGCTCCAGCCTACTTCTTTCGTTTTCTTAAACTCGAATTACCACTTCGTGGCACCCGTTTTCAATCTGTAAAGACTGTCGAAGAGGAATTTCGGAAACAGCGTTTAAAAATTGTTTTGATGATTGGATTATTCGTTGGCGTAAGTATATCGTTTCTGAAGGGGAACAAACATTTTGTGTATTATTGATCTTTTCCCGGGCCATCGCGAGTCAAATTACTTTTTCTTGACAGAGTAGTATGACTCCTGCTCGCCCCTACAAATGTCCAGAAGCATTTCAGTGAACCATATTTTTTAAACGCATTACCTATCTACTTGGGCCAGTTAGTATCCTTCGACAACAGCCAAGACAAGGAATTCGATCGCAGGATCGAATACGCCTGGAAGAGCTACTAGTCCATGAAGACGCTCATGAAGGGTGACCTTCCTCTATCACTGAAGCGAAAGCTAGTCGACATGTGTATCCTCCCCGTCCTAACCTACGGCGCTCAGACTTGGTCTTTGACCGAATCTCAGAAGTCCAGACTAAAAGTATGCCAAAGGAGCATGAAGCGTAGCTTGCTGAACATTTGGCTCAGTGACCGGATACGCAATACCTTTATCCGGTCTAAGACGGGCATGGTCGATGTGGGCAATAAGTCTGCAATGTGGCTTGGGATTGGGCGGGTCACATCTGTCGAATGCACCCTAATAAGTGGGCTTGGATTACCACGAATTGGAACTCAGATGGTGGTGGTGATGATGGTGTGATCGAGAGGAAGACAATAATCGAGAGAGACGATTTGGATCGATTAATCGAGGACTGGCCACATAAAGCTTGCGATAGAGATAAGTGGAAAGATATGGGGGAGGCCTTTGCCCAGCAGTGGGGCAGTACAGGCTAATAGAATAAAGTTACCTTAGTTCATTGGTACCATTTGTGTCAAAACAGAATTTCTACTTTTATAACCATAGGATGGAAGATATACATATATATAATGTATATAGATAAACGATATGTAGCTAGTTGTATTTACATTATGTTTAGGATTATCTCAGTAATGTGGTTACTTCCTATATATCGACATTGTGGTGAAGCTAAACTAGAGCGCAAATGAAGATGCTTGGCATTTCAACTGTTCTGCCAAAGGAGTATGAGTGTTGCCATGGCGCACACATGCAAGCGACGTGGTGGCAGGAGCGATGTGCACTATATCGCGGCAACTGGCGCAGATAGCGGCGGTCGTTCACTCTGGTCGAGGTCGCCAGCACGGCGAGTGCCTGCACCGGCCATCGAGATACCCGCCGCGCTATCTGTCCACACCGGGACCTTCGGCACGCCACGGCATACACTCAACTGAACTTCATTAGGCCCTACTGCACAATTGAGTAACAACGCCACATCGCCACACTTATCCTACTACTATTATAAAGGCGAAAGTTTGTAAGTATGGATGTATGGATGTTTGTTACTCTTTCACGTAAAAACTACTGAATGGATTTGAATGAAACTTTACCACAATATAGCTTATACATCAGAATAACATATAGGCTACTTTTTATCCGGGTATGGAAAGTACTTCCCTCAGAAAGCGGGTGAAACCGCTGGCGGATGCTAGTAAAATTATATATCTATCTGCTCCGAAAACATTGAAATCATGTAACTTACGGCAACCAGAGAATTTCTCTCTCGCAATGGTATTACACACTGCAGGCCTGGTGGTCGCGTAGTCAATAAATAATAAACGAATAGTTTATTGTCATAAAGAAATATACATTAGTATACACTGACTAAAGACAGTGAAGTAGAATAAGAAAGTAGTGCGCCGCCAGCAGGTCTGCGTTCTGCTGTTCTCAAATCAGAATACCTTGCAGGGTTCTGTAAGAAATCCGTATCCAGTCGAGTACCCGCCGCAGCTAGCCATCTCGGTTCTCTGGGCACTTGTTACCAATTCGATGTTACAATTTAAACGGAGAGATTACACCTCCAGTAAATAGAGTGACCGTTTAAAATTGGTATAACTGTTTTTCAGCTTCTCTACTTAAAGATGCTATACTCCCCCGGTATAGCATCGTTTTCAATTTCTGTATTGATTGTGATTGTGTAATTGATACGAGTCTCGGGCGGGCCACGCCTGCTCCACGCGTTGTTTGTTCTCCGTACAGTATGTCTAGTCACATTATATTGTGTTTACATCTTTAAGTCATCAAAGGATTAGGATTCTAGACGGGCCTATAGTATTATCATATAGTTCAGGATACTAACGGACGGTCATCAAGTTTTAGATAGCTAACTACTGAGAAGTATGTATTACGGAAGCTGCAGAAGTCAAGTTCGCCGAAGATCGCGAGCTACGACTCACGTTGGGGCTGCTTCCAGCAAGAACCCATATTGAGTAACAAGATAAAAATAATAAACTACCATGTGTCTATAAGTTCATGTTCATGATATCAATGTGATTGTGACTGTGTCACAGTCAGGACACAGATAACATTCACAAACCCTGCGCCCCGTCGCGTCGTGCTGTCTGAGGGCCATGTCGAGCTACTCTCCGACTGTACAGCGCGTATCCTTTCTGTGCAGCGCGAATGTGTCCTGTGCCTGGGGACGTGTAGTGCAGTGGACGCTGCGACAGACACGTCTCAGTTTAGAAATGTATATAAATAGCGCAACAATGCTGCCGCGCACCGTGCTGTGCTAGCGTATCATATTTGTGTTGGATTGCATGCGCTGGATGGCCGATAAAGTGTAGTTGAATGCGAGGGCGAGTCGCGGCCCGCCCCCGGCTTATTAATAACATTATGCTCGATTAGGCATGTCCCTCGGCGCCTGGGGACGACGCACTCCCGCGCGTTACGTCATCGCCTGAAATACGCCCGAGTTTTACACGAAATCGCCGATCGGCGGCCGAGCCACTCCCGGAACGACTCTCTGACACGAACAGAATAAAACCGGCCGGCCGTAGTGCCAAACCCGCGGTCAACGACTCCCGAAATAGATGCACAACGCGCGCACCTATAGGAAATTAAGAACCGGTCCCGACCGCGGGGACACTCCGATGCTATAAAAATTCATTTCGAAAGCTGAATCCACCTGAGCGATTAATTTACTGCGGCTTTCACCGGTCGCGTTATCGAGTCTCACGCGGACGCAAGCGCTCTGCAGGCTCAGCACGACACGCGCGAAGTGCCACGCCAACATCACGCTAGCGTGGACGGCGTGAACCTCAGCGCGGTAAGACAAATGTCACACATAGGACAAGATTTTAGAAAAAACTTTTTCTAAAAATTGTAATGTCAACATACATAAACTGGGATTACATTTCTTCAACGTCGCGAAACTCGAATAAACATGGGACATTGCTACATGAAAACTAAGCCATAAATGATAATTACCTACGCGGAAGGCATACAGGTAACTGCGCGTAAACAAACAAGTGCGAAAAAGAGCTTGTATCAGATCGGTCAGCAGTCGAGTCATGGCGACGCAACGAAGGCTCGGGCCTTGGCCTACATCTCAACATTTGAAGTCAAAACTTTCCACTATGTATTGCCAGTGTAGGGAACCACTAATAACAGGCCAACGCAGCGGCGTCGCATTCACGAACACGCGTTACTTTTGTATACCAACAAGGTGTCAAATTGTGTTTTGTGTCCGTTTGATAATGACCCATCGAACGAGCAAGTGGCTCCGCGCAGTGACAGAACCAGAACAAGCAGACAGACAGTGCGAGCGTCCACTGGCGAGTTAATGAGTTGAGAACGCGTGCTCATGCCGACCACGAGGAATGTTAATTAGTTAAGTGGGTTACGTGAGCGCCGATGAGGAAACGCAACAGTGCGCGGATTATGTTGATAACATCGAGTTCGGGAAGCGTTTCTTGCTCCAGCCAACTAGACTGTTACGCGTTTCTCATTAGCTACAAGTGGCTACATCAACACACTGCCCAAGTGCCGCTGCTCGCACAGAGGGCGCTAGTGTCACTGTTGTCGTTGCACATTCTATATGTATGTGCTAAGTACCTACCTACGATATTGGCTGCTGTAAATACACGTTCCTCTTTCTCAATGAAAATATGAAAGCTCTAGGAGGGCACCACTCTGTCGAAAACCGGTTATAAACATGTACGTGTTTTAAGAAATACGTCAGAGATACAGGAAAAATGACTGAACATTTTTACCTACGTTTGCGACGGCGAAGAATCCACGTATATCCGTGCGGATACCGCCACTAGCGATAGCGAGTAGACATTAGTGCGCTAGCGACACAAGGCGAGGACTAGTCCGACACGTGTGACGTAATAGCGTGCGGCACACCACAGCCGTCGACCACGTACCACGTTTGCTGTAGATTACCGTACGATCCAAAGGTGATGCGCCCGTCGCCGACAACGTGCAGCGCACGCGGCCCCAGCGCGGCGTCCGCGCCGCCTCGGCTGCCTGCTTCGGCCAGGCGAGCTTCCAGTCAACCGAACCCGGTAAATATAACCGTCGTCGTCAGACCGGTTCCGTAGAATTCCTCACGTCGAACGTAGAACGTGGAGCGCGGAGGACATCTTTACCTGACAGTATTAGAAATAACGGGTAGACTCTAATGCTGCCCGGTAAGATGCGAACCGCCACTCCGATCGGAGACAGCGCTGGTGGTGAAGTAGTGAGCGGTGCGCGGTGCGGTCGGCGCGAGCGCGGGCACGTGCACGCGGCAGCGCGGCTCGGCGCGGACTGGGCTGGCCGTCGCCGCGCGGCCGGCGCCGCTGGGAGCGGCGGAGGCGGCGCCGCGGTCCGCACGCCCCACGCCCGCTACACCTCCTGCGCGTCACCACGCTCCCGACTGCCGCCAGCCTCGACCGATTGTCCGCCAGCCGCGACTGCCCCCGCTGCTCGACTGCCCCTTACTTGCCCTGCTCGGTTCCTCAGGGGAATCTGGTCACCTCCGAACAGATGCACATTGCCAGTTGCTTCAATATGCAGGACGTTTGCCACCCCAACTTGGAGCACCAGTTCCCAAACTGGGCTGCCTAGAACCTAGTAGTTCCGTAGGAATGGAGTGTCGGTACAATGCAGCTCACGTCAAATAACTAATACCTACTCAAAATAATCAAATAAAATTTGGTGTAGAGTGACATCGTCAGCCTTTTTATTGTTGGGCACAGGCCACTACTGGGCATAGGCCTCTTCTCATGAAAAAAATAATGAGCGTTTTACCACGCTTGCCTAAAGCGGATTGGGGTTTTCAAACTTTACCGTCCAGGTTTCTTCAAAATATTTCTCTTCACCTTTAGCCAAAGATATACTTAGACATTACACATTACTTAGAAAGTTATGTTGCTGCTTACTTGACCCTAAATGGAATGCGCACATTTTTATAAGAGAAGCTGGTGCTGTAACCCCTAGGCCAGCACAACGCCGCATTACCTAAGTACATAGCATGTGTCGCTGACTAGGAACTTCGCAATAGTTAAAGTACTTCGCATTCGCGAGACATGAAATAATTTCTGAGGTAAGTAATTTCTCCCATCGGGAGGCGAGTGAAAACACCTACTCGCACTCACACCTATATTACGAAAGTGTTAAGTATTGCAAACGTAAATTAAAGTTTGGATGAACTTTGCTTTGCTGTTAGTCAGTTAAGTTTAACGCAACAACTACTGAACGGACTTTCATGAATTTTACCACAGAGTTAACATCAAATAATTATAATGTAAACTTACAGCTAAACAATAGATAATTCAAAAAGTAAAACATTGATGGCCATTTAGAAGTTTTCACAATTAAACACATAATACAGAAATATACAAACATCAGTCAGTTGATGAACAAAAAACATAAGTACGCAAAGTAAATAAAGAAAGTACCTAACTACTAAGCAATAGTAATAAGTACATGTAAAAATTGATCGACACTTAAAATGTTGGTCAAAGAAACTCTAACTTAAAAAAGATTTAATTCGAGAAACACTGGTATGAAGCAAGTCTAAATCATGCTGACGAGTGACGAGACAAATCGTTGTAGGATCTGCTAGCTCTTGCAATAAATGAGTTTTGCCAATGATGTAGAATGCGTTACTAATCTCAATTTACCTAATAAGTCAGGACAGTCAGCATGGCTATTCGCTACGTTTGAGAGATACAAATGTCTCCTTTTATAGAGTGGTAAAGTATGGAAGTTCTTACATCGCACCTCATAGCCTGATATATACTTACGTGTTTTGTATTGCTGATACCGAAGAAAACGTTTTTGACGCCCAGGCCCTTAGCAGTTTTAGTACGATGCAAGACAGTATCATTTAATTTATAGGTAGTTAAAACAAATGAGGTTAGAGTTACGTGTGAAGGTAATAACATAGCACTCGGCAATTTGTTAGATACGCAGTAGTCTTGTAAGCTGTCTAGATCACGTTGAAGACCCATAGAGTCCTGAATGCTAGAAACTGGACACAAGATTTTCATTATCCTTGAAGTAGCGGGATGTAGGTAAGAGTTGTGGTGAGTCCAGCCAAGTGGCGCTCACGGGTCGCTATCTCTACTTATCGTTGTGCGGAGTCGCAACGACTCCCACGTCATTCTAGGCTGACTACAGATAACCCTGCTACATGTGAGTGCGACCTCTGATTTACAATGTCCTACATTTGACTTATGTACATCATCCAACTAAAAGCACACCATCAAAAATTACCAAGTGTGAGACGGACTCTGCAATCACTGGGGGGGTGAAACTTTCTATTAAGCGGTTTTGGACTGACTTAGTGTTCCGTACCTTAAAACGGAAACCTTATAAGATCACTTTGTTGTCCGTCTGTCTGGGATCAAAACTCATAGGATACTTCCCGTTATGAATTTTGGTAAATAAAAAATAATAGTTTATAAACTAAAAATCACGATTGTAGCAGCCACTAAAAATTATAAAATATTCCTGACATTTAGTTTGATGACTCAAGAGTTTTCCCTGGAAGTGCTAAGTGGGCGGGGCACGCGTGTCACAAGTAGGCGCTGTAACACTTACTTGATCTCAGTCGTGTACTAACATCGCTGCGAATTGGTCGTGTGTTAAGCCGCGTACGCACGTACGAACAAATTTGTTGCGTTACATGATACGCAACAACTTGGTTCGCACGTGCGTACCACTATCAAACATCGAACACTCTGTTTGTCAAACATGTTCGCGGCGATCCTTGTAGTGTATTCTGTATGGACGTTGTTCGATGTATGATGATGTATATGTTGACGATGATGTATGGTGTTCGAAGAGCTTTAATAAATGTTACGCAACAAAACTGTTCGTATACCTAGATCTGGGCGGGGTGCGGGCGGGCGGCAGAGGTCCTACCCGTACCTCAGTTCTCGACGAGTGGCCGTCAAGGTTAATCACTGCGAACATCAAAAAATTCTCCGCTACTTCACAATCGACCACTTCCAACGGCGCCGTCATGGCTACTAATATAGAGTTCACGACTGTTGTTCGCGAACTCGACTCGAACTATGTTTGCGTTCGTGTTCGAATGTGCCGTCCATACGTACGAACCAAATGTTCGGGTCTGGTGTTTGTGTTCGCTATGTTCGTGTTCGTACGTGCGTACGCGCCTATAGATGGATACTTGTAACACAAATGTCTACCTTATGCTTCAAGCAGTTAAGCTTTTAATTGTTACCACTGGGCCATAAGGCCATCTGTGGTCGAGTAGCGAAATTAAATCGTCGAGTGGTCGATCACTGACGTCCAATTAGAAATAGTTTGTGCGTTAAAGCAAAATCAATCTAACTGTGTACAGCCAATCAAACGACCTTTTGTTTTGTCTGATATAATATACTTATCTGTTTATTTGTGTGAGTCTGGTGACACCGGTTCCCGTAGTAACTTTGTTCTATGCCATTTCCAATGATCATCTCATTGTGATAGGACATACTTACGAATGTTTGCATGGCAATAAATATAAGTAATTGTAGATGCACAACATTGGATTATGTAGATAAATCTAAATATTTGGGTCTACCAATTGATACCAAGATTGCATGTAAACATTTATAAATATATTGAACAAAAAGACATTACGAATAGTATACCTATTTTGTTTCGTTAATGAGTTATGGACTTCTTGTGTACTGGCGGACTTTTATTACATATTTAACAGATATTAAAGATTTACAAATAAGACTGATAAAGTTCCTGTTAGTAAAAAGGTTAAAGATAAGTGCAACAAAGAGTATGACAAATTATTTCCCATGTGAAAATTATACCCATAGAAAAAAAGTTGATTTACTAAAGTTGATTACTATAGGTACCTAATGATAAAAACAAAGTTAATGTCAAAAACAAATACAACACACGCCGAGTAAGAGAGAACAAACTGGTTCAACCCCAGACAAATAATTACTATGGGAAAAGAACATCTAAGTATTTGGTACCTAAAGTGTTTAACAAAATAGATTTATTAAGATAATTAAATATTAGTAAAAATAAAGTAATGGGTGGCATGGCATTGTTTGGTTTGGTATGAAAATGTCATTCCGAATTATTTTCAGCAAAACCATCGATCAATATCGATGAGCAAAACTTTTAACTTTGAACCTAAATCACAGGGTTACATTTCAGGTAGTCAATCTGTCTCCTTAGGACGACCGCCATGTTGGGTTTAGGTCAAGGGAATTATTTTTTCATATCCTATTGAGCAAACCCTTTCATTTAACACCCATATTATAGGGGTGCACTACAAATAGCCATTTCGCCATCTTGGATGTCCGCCATGTTGGATTTAAGTCGAGTGACTACTTTTTCATATTCCAAAGTCTGACAACCAGTCTTAAAGGTTTGAGGAGGTCAGACAGGCAGTCGCTCCACATAAAAACTGGTACTCAGCTGCATCCGGTTTAGACTGGAGCGCGACCCCAACATAGCCTGGGAGAAGACCAAGCAGATGATGAGTTTTCACCAGCTCTTTCAGCCGTGTCCCGTGTCAAGCCCGTGTCATTAAAATATTTTTTCAAATAGGTCGTGTAATTCCAGCTTCCGCCAGTGATTTCACCCGCGTCCTATGGAAACTAATCCGTGCGCCTGGATAAAATGTACTATATCTCGTTACGGGTAGTCAGAAGCCAGTAAGTCTGACGCCAGTCTAACCAAGGGGTATTTATTGGGTTGCCCAGGTAACTGGGTTGAGGAGGTCAGATAGGCAGTTTCGTTCCTTGTAAAACACTGGTACTCAGCCGAAACCGGTTAGACTGGAAGCCGACCCCAACATAATTGGATATTGATAGGATATCTAACACTCAATCGGTGTAATAGTTCTTGATCAAACAAAAATATCAGCTTTATAATATTGCTAAACAGGGTGTAAGGGACAGCCCTCCTAACTCCTGACTAAGAAGACTGGTTCATGAAATGGTTTCAGGAACGTTATGGAAATCCAATAAAACTAATTTGTTTTAAAATCTCACAATTTAAAAGCTGATTTCACGTGCGGTCGTTACGAAGTTGTCATTATTAAAAAAAAGAAAGTTCTGTGTACATAGAAAGAAAAAAAATATCGGCCATTTCTTAACCATGTCGTGCGGAAAGCATTCTCTCGGGATGCGGGTACAGTCGCGGGCGCACGCTAAAAACTTAAAAACTTACTGTGGTCAATTCAGAGCAAAAACTTATTTTTTCTCTTGACATCTTGCGATCGACTTGACCAACCCTTAACAGATCGAGGGTATAGGGATT
Source organism: Heliothis peltigera (assembly GCA_958496145.1). Lineage (NCBI taxonomy): Eukaryota > Metazoa > Arthropoda > Insecta > Lepidoptera > Noctuidae > Heliothis > Heliothis peltigera. The sequence goes on along the minus strand of OY292326.1, from coordinate 85,401 downwards.
TATTGTCAGGAGAGAACTGTTCCTCGAGCGTGGAAGCCGACTCATATTAAGTTGGAATTGGTTGACAAACGTCCCATATTATTGTCTTCTCAGCCGTCGGTACTACCAGCCAATTGGGATGTGACTAGGTCAAAAATATAATACTTTAGCATACTTCATTTAGTAAAACATCTTATAATAATTTCAGTTTAATTTACCGTTCTGAACCCGAAATTGTTTTCAGTTTTTTATTGATAATATCTCATTTCATACAAATTGCATAGAGAGTAACTATTTTAAAGTAAAAGCTAGGATGCTTTTTTAGACTACCCTAAACTCGCGCACTTGTATAAAAACCTTATGTTATGGTGGAGGTACTCAGCAGAATGCAACCATTCTATATGTTAGTCTGACGCGCTCGAGTTACTCCCAAAAGCTCTCCAGCTACGAGTCGTCCTCTACCATATTGAGGTTTTTTTTGGATATGAGTTTTCCAGATTTGCTTCCTATCAAAAAATGATAATGCATGCCCAAGTACTTGGCTGAATAATGATGGAGTAGCATATCGTCACCAAGCTTGATCGAGGGGCAGTTGTCTTGTCTCAAAGTAAAAGTAGGTCACTTTCTCATCCAAAAGATTTTTTTCAAGTGGATCTGGAGGGTCAAGGATGATTCACCGGGATTTTTGTGGTTGTAGAGTGCCGCCGCTGTGGGGCCTAAAACAGCAACTTGTGGTGATCCAGCTTTTATGTTATGCATGGCAGAGTAGGTGTCATTAATGTTATCTCTGAATATCCTATCTTCTAATTAGGACTTTAGTAGTCAGTAGACCTGGAGCACAACAAGTAAATTCTCTTTCTGTGTTTTGAAAGGGTCAATTTAGAAGGAGGAGATATACGGCTTCTATTTACAATTTTCTTATTGAACTATGCGGCACAAAATATAATCATATGGGATTAATTTGCAGTCCAAAAGGCTGCGCCAAATGCTAATCATATCTCGGTCATGATTCATGGCAATAACTACAGTTTCGGCATCCGCACCAGGAAAATGTCTGTAGCTGCAAGTCATCCACTTAGAGATGGAAGTGGAAAGAGGTGGAAAAGAGGTACAGGAGTAAGAACAGAGTTATTATAAGGTCGGACACACTGTTTACACGAATTTAATAACTTCAATTAGATTATCCAACTCAACCAAACAAAGGTACTTAAATATGTTGCATGCACTATCTCTAAGCATATCAGTCAGATTCAAAATTTATGCATAATCACGGGCACTTACCCAGACAAACTAAATATATATGTCGTGAAACCGCTCTTTAATAAGGAAAATAGGGAACTTCTGGAATGTTATAGACCAATTGCATTATTATCTACTTTTTCTAAAATATTAGAGAAATATATTAACGATAAAATATACTCATTTCTAGAAAAATACAACATTTTAGCGTATGAACAAAAGGGTTTCCGCAAAAACAAAGCCATGAATATGGCAATCCCTAATTTTATTAAATATGTTATAACTAATGTAGATAATAAAAAACCAGTCGTGCAGTACCTATACTGTAACATGACACAAGCTTTCGACTACGTGAATCATGATATTCTACTTAAAAAATTGGAAAATTACGACATAAGAGGAAATATACTACGACGACGACGATCGACGACCAAATGGCGTGGTGGTTAGTGAACCTGCCTGCCACGCTATAGGTCGCGGGTTCGATATCCGCATAAGTCAAACATTTTGTGTGCATGAACATGGGTGTTTGACTTAGTCTGGGTGTTTCTATGTATAATATGTATGTATTTACAAAAGATAAGTATATAAGTATGTTTATCAGTTGTCTAGTACCCATAGTACAAGCCCTGCTTAGTTTGGGACTAGATGACGTTGTGTGAATGTGTGAGAGATATATTACTACAACTCTTGGGGTCATATTTAAAAAATAGAAAGCAGTGTACTGAAATAACCCGTATAAATTTATACAATGAAAAAGAAGAAACGTTTAAATCAGGCATACGTTCAATTACATTCGGTGTGCCACAAGGAAGCGTCTTAGGACCTCTCCTGTTTATAATATATATAAATGATTTGCCCAAAGTTACAAAACACCCAATAACATTATTTGCTGACGAAAGCACTGTTATATATATAATAAGAGTATGAGTCTATATGAGAATGAAATAAATGATACTATCGGCTCGATAGTCAATTGGATGACCCACAGTAATCTATATCTATATCTTCTATACTTATAATAAATCTGTAGAGAGGTCAAGTACCTACATTGAATATATATTTTCAAAATAACTATCAGGGGGTGATAAATGATCGATACTGATGCCAAAAATGCAATCAGTAAAATTTTTGTCTGTCTGTCTGTCTGTCTGTCCGTCTGTCTGTCTGCCTGTCTGTCTGTCTGTCTGTCTGTCTGTCTGTGTGTCTGTCTGTCTGTCTGTCTGTCTGTATGTTATTTATAAAAACAAAAACTACTGGACGGATTTTAATGAAACTTGGTACAATTATTCTTCATACTCCTGGGCAGGTTATATACTACTACACTACTACTATACTACTTCGGTATGGGCCTTCCAATTAATATTTTTATCGATGACAACTCACAAGAACTTTGCTTGGTCATTAGTACTGAATCGTGTACCTTGATAACTTAATATTCAACTGGGGAGTTGCTTTGCGTTGGCTGAACCATATAATCTTTGTTTTTCCTAAATTTATTTTTAGAGTAGCGGTCGCCCGTGGCTCCGCCCGCGCGGATGTCGGTTTTCGCGACAAAAAGTAGTCTATGTGTTGTTCTGATATATACAGTACCTATAGAGGACCCCCGCGGCTACGCCTGTGTGGATGTCTAATTTTGTCGGGATGAGAAGCTCGCGCTCGGACCTCCCGCCTTATTATACCTACCGGCCGACCCGCGTCGAGCGCGGCTACACGGCGCGATGGCTGATTATCGTATTTTATGTATAAGTTTGGTATTTCTACACCGATTTCTATTTTATTAGATATTCTTTTTTTATAGAATATGTAATAATGTTATCTTTTATTAATTAGGGATGAGCGAGATTATTATAAACAAATCAATAACAAATAATCAGAAAGCTCCGAACTGGTAAACTATCGGGAGTTATACGTGTTATTGTGAGTCAACCATTAAAGATAGACATATGCTGTTGTGGAATGTTTTTTAGATAATTTTATGTAAAATATTTCCGTCATACATGATTTCTATGCAGCTTTAACCATTAAAGCTGCACACGCGACGAAAGCTTAAAAAATGGTGTAACTTCTCTCGTTTTCCCAACCTTTTCCTTCACTGCTCTGCTCCTATTGATTATAGCGTGATGAAAAGTATACTATAACCTGCCCAGGAGTATGAAGAATAATTGTACCAAGTTTCATTAAAATCCATCCAGTAGTTTTTGTTTCTATAAATAACATACAGACAGACAGACAAAAATGTTACTGATTGCATTTTTGGCATCAGTTATTTTGAAAATATATTCAATGTACAGAATTGACCTCTCTACAGATTTATTATAAGTATAGACAATGTATGATAATCTCGATCAGAAAATAGTCGCGCGTTAGGTTAATTACTGGTTTCAAAAGTGTAAATAGATGTGCGAATACGCTGAAAAATCAATCATGATTCTGTATCAGTAATCGTTCCGATTTGCATGACAATGCATGTCGCTCATGATCAGCTGATAGTAGCGTGTTACGTTCCGCACTTGTCTCTAGATACCTAGAAGCCTATGCATAGATACGCTGAGAACTCAAGCGCAATGCTCTACCCGTGAACGTGTCCGACTCACGAGACAATGCATGCTTTTTACGATCAACAATCATTAGCACATCACGTTCCGCCCTTATCTATAGAAACCTCGAAGTCGATGTGTATGTGTATGTATACGCTGAGAACTCAAGACTGAAGACTCCAATTCGCAAGGCAATGCAAGACGTTCACGATCAGCGGTCAGTGGCGCATCATATTGTTCTTTGGTCTCTAGAGAACTGGATGTGGAAGCGTAAATCCCCTGAACATGCAGGCGTGATTGCAGTTGAGTGAGTTGAGTGACTTATGTTCTCGAAAAGCATCAAGCCTCTTCAGACTTAGATTAGCTCTTCGTTGGGTTGTGGGGATCCTGTGATCCAATGTCTAAGCTTCTTTGGACATTAGAAACAATTTAACCTTTTTGTAAGCGTAGTTATAATTTTTTTGTGAAGATACTTGATGCATAAAAATCTAAGTGTCTGTTCTACTGCACTACCTGGTAGGCTACCGTGTCACGGTTTTATATGGAAAATTAAAAACTGAAATAACCTAAATCCGAAGGAATATTAATGCGATAGAAAATATAATGGGGGTTTTGACCAAAAGTCTTCAATGATGCAGCACATCAAGCTACTCCAATCAGTAAAATTTCGCGTCGGACACTCGCCGGGTGTCGAGTAATCCCTCGACATCCGGCGCCCGTGGTGTCGAGCAGTACCAGCCCTGCCGCGACGGCTGGGATGAGCGGTGCGGTCTCTCGCCGCCTCCTTCGCTAGCATAACTGCTTCACAGAAGGAGACGACGGCATCCCATTCTCTCTCGCTCCGGACCATGACCTCATCAGGAGGATCAGGGCCGGACGCGAGAGGTCGCCGCTGCCAAATGCCGTTGTGAGGACACGGTGGTGCTCTGCCCAGGCAGAAAACACCTCCACCATGTGCTCCACCGTGTCCTCTGGCTAGTCCGCGCAGTGGTGACACCCAGGCGTCTCCTCCCGCCCGATACGATGCAGGTACCTCCCGAAACACCCATGTCCGGTGAGGAGCTGTGTTCCTCCAACTTTTAAAAAGTTGGCCCAGAAAAAACTCCTGGGCCAACTATTAAAAGTTTGCCCAGCAAAAACCCGGCACGGCGAATGCGACGGAGAGTATTATGTTTTGTCTCAATTTTCTTACTTATTTCGTATATATGCTTCTCACTTCCACATTTGCCTACAGTCTCATGGTTACACCCATAGGTGTATAATCTAAAAAGAATCTAAGACATATTAGGTTAGGGAAAAAGTCTTTTTGCATTATGGTATGTATGTATGAACTTGTAATAAAATCTTTTTGGCTGTAGTATTTGTATCTGGCTGGTTTTGGTATAATTGAAAGTCAAAATTTTAAAGAACATAAGTCCAAATTCTAATTAGGAAAATGTGTGATTTTCATTTGTTTTTCGTACTGTCAAGATGAGTGAATGTAATGAAGAAATTCGATACATTTTAAAATTTTACTAAAAAAAAGGTAAAAATGCAACGCAAGCCGCGAAAATAATTTGCGATGTTTATGGACCTAGTGCAATATCTGTGAGAGTAGCACAAATTTGGTTTAAACTGAAATTTTGATGTCAAAGATGCACCTCGCTCTGGTCGCCCTATTACGGATAAAATGGATGCCATTTTTGAAGAAGTAGAGCAAGATCGACATATCGGTAGTTACGATGTAGCTGACGAACTGGAAATTGACCACAAAACAGTTTTGGCGCATTTGAAAAAAGCTGGGTACACAAAAAAGCTCGATATTTGGGTACCTCACGAGCTCACTGAAAGAAACCTAATGAACCTTGTACTCATATGTGATTCTTTTTTACGACGTAATGAAACAGAATCATTTTTGAAGAAGCTGATAACTGGTGATGAAAAGTGTATCACGTACGACAAGAACCTGCGAAAAAGGTCTTGGTCAAAGGCCGGCAACCCGGGTTAACTCGCAATAAGGTGATGTTGTGTGTGTGGTGGGATTGGAAGGGCATTATTCATTATGAGCTATTACCACCAGGCAGGACTATCGATTCTGATGAGATTAAAGCAAGAAGTTGAGAGGAAGCGGCCGGAATTGCTCAACAGAAGGGGTGTGGTTGCCATCATGATAACGCTAGACCTCACACATCTATAGCCACTCAGCAAAAATTAAGAGTTTGGCTGGGAGGTGTTAATGCATCCGGCGTATAGTCCTGCACTTGCACCTTCAGGTTTCCACCTGTTTCAGTCTCTTCGGAATTCTCTAGGCAGTGTTAGATTAAGATTACGAGAGGACTGCCAAATCCACTTGTCGCGGTATTTTGATGAGAAGTCACAAAATTTTTATAGCAATGGGATCATATCCCTACCTACAAAATGGCAAAAGGTTATCGAACAAAATAGTATATACATACTTTAAATGTAAATAAAGTATATTAAAAAATGTTTTGAATTTTCTTAAAAAATGGGACGAAACTTTTTCCCCAACCTATTAGTTATATAGGTCATGGACTTAATATTACCTATCTAACAAGACTGAGCTCTATCAAAAATTTAAGTTACAAAAATACACCTTAAGTTATTGTGTTAAGACTCAATTTTGGCTACCAGAATTGAAGGAGGCAAAACGAGCCGAGTGAGATAGCTACATGGAAGGCCATTTGTCCCTTTCTAAATCTTGTCATGCTATAAAAAATGTGGTAGTTGGTTGAAAGTGGTAGAAATTATTTCAGACAAATAGTAAATTATTATATTAAATCTAAGCTTAAATTTTTAATATGAATTTAGATAATATTTAATTAGATATTATTTTATAACTTACATCTTTTTTAACCTGTCATTTCTTAAAACCCATGCATTTAATTTTTTAGATGGGAATATAATTATTTACTACTCTGGCAACCTATTGAATGTGTCATAATGGCTGCTTGCGATGTAAGCTAATGGGGTGCCCACGTTTTCATTCCAAATAATAAATTCCAGTGAAAAATATTTATTTCCAAATTATCTCGTAGTTCATTTCGAAATACTAGCAAAATTAAAATTTTGATGATGATACTAAAGCAAGTTTGAAAATTGGCCTCTGGCAAAAATTGCACAAAACAATTTTGTTTAGCCATGTTTGATTATAAAAAAAAAATTGATACATTGATATATTGATTTGTTCTATTTTTGTCATGATTTCATAAAATAATCGACCGCACTATACCATGACATGAAGTTCGACATAGAATTCTGAATGCAACTCCGGCGAGTGAGCAGGATTTTGCTAACGTGCGATAACAATTGTTTAAAATTCAATACTTTTAGCGGCTTTTACATAAATATTGTCCCACGTAACGAAAAAATTGTGGTCGCCCTATTAGAAAAGGACACAGAGCATCTGTATTAGACATCTCGCTCGGCTCGCTTTTACGCTGCGAGTACTCAGTCCTGTTAGTAATATTAAGTCCATGATATAGGTACACCACTTGTCTTTGGTTGATGTCTACGACCATAAGCAATAGAGCTACTTTGTAAAACTGTCTCTGTGCGTGTCTTGTCTTTGGCGCGTGTGTGTGTGTCATTAGTGACAGTAACGTATCGTGTGAATTGTTTGTAATAGAATGTTTTTATTTATCTAATTAATCTTGCGTTTAAAAATATGAGAGTGAATTAGACTTAAGTATAAAATCAGTGACAAGCATGGCTCAGCGTTTTCCCGGCAGCGGGCCGAGTCCCGCTCCACCCCCGGGCGCCATGCAACCGCAACAGCGCTACCCAGGGCCCGCACAGCCGCAGGGCTCTCCGATGCCGCCCAGACCTTACCCAGGACCCAACTTCCCTGTAAGATGTCCCTCGTACTGGCAAAGTATACGTACTTAGGCTTAATTCAGACTTTAAAACAAAAAACCAAAAATATATTTTCATTCTACCTCTTTTTAAGCGTTTGAGTACTAATACATCAATTTGAAAGGCGTGTCTGTACATAATTTCAAGCCAATCAGGCCATGGAATCGGTGTCTCCCATACAAAATTCAGTTCTAAAATCTTACTGTACTAAATTACAGTACTGGCTTTGAAACTTACTTTCTGCCAATTGGATGTTTGTTATTTAAGTAGTTAAGGCATGGTTCTAAATTATGTAGGTAACATACAAATCCTCGTCATCTATCTAAAAGACATTAAGGTAAATAGGAAATAAATTTGCTTTGAATCAAGCTTATTTTGAAATTATACATATGTATGTATGTCAATTAAATGTCTTCCATCTAACATGCATTAAAGAAGAAAAATAATAAAGATGTAGACAGTGTGTAGACATAGTGTAGGAAATAGAAGTAAAAATTAAAAGTTCAGTATTTAAACAAACATAAATGACGACCAGATAGCGTGGTGGTTAGTGAACCTGCCTGCCACGCTATAGGTCGTGGGTTCGATTCCCGCATAAGTCAAACATTTGTGTGCATGAACATGAGTGTTTGACTTAGTCTGGGTGTTTCTATGTATAATATGTGTATTTACAAAAGAAAAGTATATAAGTATGTTTATCAGTTGTCTAGTACCCATAGTACAAGCTCTGCTTAGTTTGGGACTAGATGACGTTGTGTGAATGTGTGAGGGATATTATTATATTATAAATAAAATAGAGCTACACATTTACATACACTGCGTCTATACTGATATAATACAGAGGAAGGATTAGATTGCTTGTTTGGATTGACTGATTAGAAGAATTCTTTCACTGTTGGGAAGCTATACTTTGGCATGTGAGCATCATCATCTCCTGAGCCTTTTCCCAACTATGTTGGGGTCGGCTTCCAGTCTAACCAGTTTCGGCTGAGTACCAGTGTTTTACAAGGAGCGACTGCTTATCTGACCTCCTCAACCCAGTTACCTGGGCACCCCAATACCCCTTCGTTAGACTAGCGTCAGACTTACTGGCTTCTGACTACCCATAACGACTGCCAAGGATGTTCAATGACAGCCGGGACCTACAGTTTAACATGCCATCCGAAACACAGTCATTGGTGTCCAAGATATACTTAGAAAGTACATACAAACTTAGAAAAGTTGCATTGGTACTTGCCCGACCTGGAATCGAACCCACACCCTCACACTTGAGAGGTTGGCTCTTTAACCACTAGGCCACGATGAGCAGTGGCTATAATTTATCCAGGAACTAGTGTCCAGTAAGAATAAGAATATTTATTTGCATGAAACATGGTTAGACATAGTTGGTACATATTTGTGTTGTTCTGCATGTCTCGCCGTAACATCGGCATGCAAATTTTTACAATATTAAAAGAACTTAACAATTTATGTTAACTTATTTATTAAAACCAAAACTCAGTGAAATTTCTAATTACTATAATATAAATAATATATTCACCATAACACATTACTTCGAGCCTTATAATTAAATGAATATTATAAATAAACTTAAATAATACTTAAAACATTATTAAAATCAAATTCTTCCCTTTTGAGCCATGTATTCCTCAAGAGTATAAAAACATTTTTCGATGAGCCATTTTTAAGTTGTCTTTTAAATTTACTAAATGGCAGTTCTCTGATAACTTTGGGTAGCTCATTAAACATTTGGATCACCATACAACTAGAGTTCCTTTTATACATTGATGGGACGTCATTGGAACGGACAATTTGCTTGGGTCTCTAGACGTATATATACTTGTTTCGCTTACTTCTACGAATAGCTTGTTATATTTTTTGGCAAAAACACTAACTTCAAATATATAAAGACATGTCAGCGTGAGAACTTTAAGCTTTTTAAAGAACGGTCTACATGATTCCATGGGACCAATACCACTTCTAGCTCGGATGCATTTTTTTTGCGCTATAAATGTTCTATTTTTGTCAATCTATTTTACTAACCTATTTTAATTTCCCCATAAGAGAAGACCATACCTCAAAATTGATCCAACATATCCATGATATGCTAGTAGCGCAGTCTTTTCAGATGCGCATACACAAATCTGTTTATCCGAGTGCAGACATTTTTAATCCAGTTGCAATTGTTATCAAGCCAAATGCCCAAAAACTTTGTTTCTTCAATTTCCTCATTTCGTCAGTAGTGACAGAATATAGGTGAAATCGTCGTAAAAAGCAAATAATATTATAGTGTGATTGAACCTCGGGCTCGTTAAGGCTCGGTATTTTTTTTTGGTGGCCTTGAAGAAAAGATAAAGTTTTAGTTGAAAACGAAAAAACAAAAAAAAACAGAGAAACGTCATAGGCCGAGTTTCAAACCTGGGTGATATAAATGAAGGCCACACTTGACATTGATCTAAGGAGATTTATGACAATTTTGTGATATACTTTTGGTTGCCTCAAACATCAGTTAAAACATCGTAGTCGGGTCTGCTAGTAATATATATTATCCTGATACTTACCTTACTTTATCATCTGGAACTGTGGACAGATGAAGTATGGGTCTTTTGGTGATAATTTGTATGTATCTCATATTCGATGTTTTAAAATCGGAAAAATTGATGTGGGAGAGTGACACCGCGAGTATGGCCTGCAGGCTCGCAGCGGGTTCACGCCGCCGCCGGCGGGCGCAGGCCCGGCGGGCGGGCGCGCGGCCGGCGGCGCGGCGTACGGCGGCGGGCCCGCGCCCGCGCCCCGCGGCCCCGCTCCCGCGCCGCCCGCGCCCGCCAAGCGGCCGGCCGACGCGCGCGCCGCCATGCCGCCGCAGCACAAGCCGCTCTACAGCGCGTGAGTACCCGCCGCGCCGCGCGTCGCGCGCGAGGCCCGCCGCTGAGCCGCACCATGTCCGCAGGGAGGCGTACGGCGGCGGCACGGCGCCGGGCGCGGCCCCCAAGCGCAAGAAGCGGCTGGCGGACAAGATCCTGCCGCAGAAGGTGCGCGACCTGGTGCCGGAGTCGCAGGCCTACATGGACCTGCTCGCCTTCGAGCGCAAGCTCGACGCCACCATCATGCGCAAGCGCCTCGACATCCAAGAAGCGCTCAAGCGTCCCATGAAGCAAAAGAGGAAACTACGAATCTTCATATCCAATACCTTCTACCCGGGTACGTACTCCTCTCCGTTTAAAAGTATACTGGTAACTATACCTATCTGTAGTGGCGATGCCAACCAAGAGCGGTGTGTGTGCAGGTCAGGGAGACAACGCCGTGCCTTCGTGGGAGCTGCGAGTCGAGGGCAGGCTGCTCGACGATACCAAGAACGATCCTAATAAAGTAATACATACCAAGTTTTCATTTGTTTTGGCTGTTTATAATAATAAAAATTGATTCTAAGCTTCTTATATTATGAAAGGTTGATAGCAACGGTAGCGTGTAAAGCTTAGTGGCTTGAGGTGTTGCAGGTGAAGCGCAAGTTTTCGTCGTTCTTCAAATCACTGGTGATCGAGCTGGACAAGGAGCTGTATGGTCCCGACAACCACCTCGTGGAGTGGCACCGCACGTTGACCACGCAGGAGACGGACGGATTTCAGGTGAAGCGGCCGGGCTATAAGAACGTGCGTTGCACCATCCTGTTGCTACTGGACTACCAGCCGCTGCAGTTCAAGCTGGACCAGCGGCTGGCGCGGTTGTTGGGCGTGCACACGCAGACGCGGCCCGTCATCGTCAACGCGCTGTGGCAGTACGTGAAGACGCACCGCCTGCAAGACCCGCACGAGCGCGAGTACGTCGCCTGCGACAAGTACCTCGAGCAGATCTTTGGCGCCGCGCGCATGAAGCTGGCCGAGGTGCCGGGCCGGCTCGGCGCGCTGCTGCACCCGCCCGACCCCATCGTCATCAACCACGTGATCGCCGTCGAGCCGCCGCACGACACCAAGCAGACCGCCTGCTACGACATCGACGTCGAGGTGAGTCCCTCCCCGCGCTCTGCGCCGGCCCGCTCCGCTCGCTACAGCCGCACGCGCTTGTTGCAGGTCGACGACACGCTCAAGACGCAGATGAACAACTTCCTGCTGAGCACGGCCAACCAGCAGGAGATCCAGGGACTCGACTCCAAGATTCACGAGACCGTCAGTATTAGCCCTCGATAGACGCCGCGGCACATTCCTGCTTCCGGTCGGCTCGATATCTGATCGAACGCGCGTCATGTCGCAGGTGGACACGATCAACCAGCTGAAGACGAACCGCGAGTTCTTCCTGAGCTTCAGCATGGACCCGCAGCAGTTCATCCAGAAGTGGCTGGTGTCGCAGTCGCGCGACTTGCGGGCCATGGGCGCGGGCGCGGGCGGCGCGGACGAAGAGCGGCTGGGCGCGCTGTACGCGCAGGGCTGGGCGCGCGAGGCCGTGGCGCGCTACCTCACCGCGCGCCTGGCGCAGCGCCGCCGCGACCTCGACCTGGCGCTGGCGCCGCCCGCGCCCGCGCCGCACGCGCCGCACCCGCCGCACGCGCACCTCGCGCGTCTGTAGTGCGCGCTGTACGCGCAGGGCCGGGCGCGCTGTACGCGCAGGGCTGGGCGCGCGAGGCCGTGGCGCGCTACCTCACCGCGCGCCTGGCGCAGCGCCGCCGCGACCTCGACCTGGCGCTGGCGCCGCCCGCGCCCGCGCCGCACGCGCCGCACCCGCCGCACGCGCACCTCGCGCGTCTGTAGTGCGCGCTGTACGCGCAGGGCCGGGCGCGCTGTACGCGCAGGGCGGGACGCGCTGTACGCGCAGGGCTGGGCGCGCTGACTGACCTTTACTGCGCGCTTCTATTAAATCACGTATATTCTCAGTACCCTCGTGTTTTCTTTTCACATCATTCGTGGTGTTTCTTCGGTGAGCAAGTCTTACCTTAAAACTCCACATCGATATCTCCCGTTGAGGTAGAACACCGGCACCGCCAGTCATCAGAAAGCCGTGTCTCCTGCGAAGCAGTTCCGCTAATGAAGGAGGCGGCGAAGCGGCCGAGGAACCGCACCACTCATCCCGGCCGCCGCAGCAGAGCTGGATTTGGTACGTCGGGCGTCGGGGGACTCCCGGCCAACGTGGCCTTACAATACCGGCCCGGACACACACACAGAACTCCAGAACAAAGTTGTTTAAGTCTAAATCAGTAAAGTAATATTCAGCTGCACCCACAGCTGAATTGTTCATATGATGACACCCTCACTCAAAAAGGTAGAATTCCGACTCAGACGTCTGTCGTGTGCGACAGAAGGCTACGGGTCAATATGTACTCGTAAACGTACAGACTGTTCACGGACACGCGTAGAATTAAGATGAGTATGGATGGACTCACCACAACTAGTTAAACTAAACCCCTCGAATGTCTAATGAATATCATGTGTACACAAGAAATTTTTCTTGTGTAAAAGAAAGAAATCTCCATCTGTCGGAGCAATTATAATATACATAATCCCCGTTGCCCCCTTGTTGCGACTTAGCGACAATTCCCGGGGGCCCGGTAAGTAAGCTGGCGAGTCTCCTGCCATTTTTACATGTATTTATTACATTTTCATCGGCAGGGGTCATAGTTCCCATAGTTTTTCCTACCCTTGTCCACTAGCATCCCATCACAATAGCCCAAGTAGTTTTTCTTCCATACTTAGCAATAGTTTAGCACAAACCGGGGGTTGTCCTTGGGTACATTTCCATAGTGTATACAGGGACAATCGTCGGTTTTGTGTCACCATTACATACATTAAAGTTGCCTCAAAAGGGCTTCAGCGTGTTGGCTTCGGCCCCACGCGTTCGCCTTCTAAAAATCCGGGACTCTGTAGTCCCGTGGTCTAGTAGAGACATACAAATATAAACAAAAAAAGAAACGTTTTTAGTATTTAGGTAATTTTCTTTGAAAAATGTGAATATTTTCAAATAAACTGAGGAATTAATGTCATCTTTCATTTGTTTTTGGAGTGGTTAAATCTTGACACCATGATTTGTTACAAATATTTATATCGAGACTGAAAAATATGTATATCTTTGTCCTATATGTTCTGTATACGAAAAACATTATTATCGTCATTGTTCATTGCGCTTGCGCTACTAGACGCCAGTATACAGTTTTAGACATTTGTTGTACAAATATAACAGCGCAGTTACCTACTTGAATTTGCAAATATTTACCCAGTTATTAATGAGGGGTACGTTCACACTGTCAACACACACTTTATCATTTTATCTGTGCCGAGAACAGTATGTACCGACTAAGTTCTTCAGCAGCCTGTCAAAGCCCAGTTAGCTATTAGTACGTTTCGAAGAAGAGCACCTCCAGTTCAATCATCCATCTTGCCGAGAAGCTCTTCCTTGTGCTGGGTGCTGATGGCTAACAAAGTGGAATCCTCTGCATATCGTTCTTCAAGCCAAGCCATCGATGAGCTCTGTCCTGTCGTTTATATTTAACCAGCGGTTTCACCCGCTTTCTGAGGGGAGTACTTTCCATACCCGGATAAAAAGTAGCCTATATGTTATTCTGATGTATAAGCTATATTGTGGTAAAGTTTCATTCAAATCCATTCAGTAGTTTTTACGTGAAAGAGTAACAAACATCCACACATCCATACTTACAAACTTTCGCCTTTATAATAGTAGTAGGATTCTAATTATGAGCTCTATGTAGGTACCTACACCTTGAACGGTAGTGGTAAATTAATACATCCCGAAGGACTCTGACGCTGAGGGGATCGAACGTTATCTGCACGTACTGACGCTGTGCCATTTTCAGACAGACTTCGCAGGGCTCGTACCAGGTGTCTTCAAATACCCACGACTGCCAGCGTTTCTAACTTGACAGAGTCATAATATGGCAAATATCCCTGTTTCGCGCGGGTTTGTTGCTATTGAATTAATGTACTACACAGAATTATGTAATACACAGAGCAATAACTTAAATTCATTGAGTAAATTATATAAGTTACGAATCCGTTGGAAAATTGTGTCCGCCTTTTTTTCGAGCATTAGGGCACTGTCCAACACTGGCAATAGGCGGTAGACAATACTGCGGTTCTATTGTATGAAATATTACTAAATTACTAAAATTAATGTTTTGACCCCCGTAATAACGTACCTAACTTTGACTGACGCAGGACTTCACAACGACAAAAGGACAAAAAACGATACCTACTTTGGACTTCTCTATATTAGTTCGAACTTTTTAAAATTCCCTCCGGGGATCACTTCCCCTCGACAACACAAGCCTGTTCAGAAGCAACATCTTTGTTCGGATTGGTTCGCAATTTACTTACCGTTGTTTCTACCACGCAGGACGTGGCCTTAGGCCGGGACCGTGTCTGTTCAAATCGACATTCGTATTACTCTATTATCACTTTTAAGCGTGAATACCTATATTTTTTTATATAAAGCCTATGTCACTATGATCTCATTCACAACAAATCCATATTAATATCGTGAGGGGTGCGAAAATTAGTGTGCATGAGACGTTCGCCAAACAGCGTGACTAATAGTCGCGCGCTGATGTCGAGCCTCGCGCCGCCGCCCGCACTGCGCCGCCAGACGCCCGCATGGCCGGACACGACGACGACGATGGCTGCGCCGGCTGCTACCGCAACAGTGAGTGCTTATTGCTACTACTTCATGTCCGCTGCCGGCCACATGCTCCAACCGACATCACAAAACCTTGCTCTGTTCTCGACAACTTGCGTTTCACCAAACGGCCTCCAAGTATTTTTGATGAAATACAAAACAGAAATCGTGGATAAGTACCTAGGTACTCAGAAATAGGATATCAACTAAATTAATGTTTTTTTATTTTTAATTATTTAATGTTCCTGTTCTTATCATCTCTATTTTTACTGCAAAATTATAGTCATAACCTATCACCATAAGGTCCTGTCCAAAAGCACGCGCGAGTTAGGTGCATATTAGATTGGAGTACATACATCCTTTTTCACGATGCGTCGTAGTTTTATTAGGCGTCACAAATGCATCAAGGAATAGTAAAACGCGGCGAATTTGCCCTTTCTGGACAGGACCTTATGTAGTTTTATTCTTGCTCTCACATCCTAGGGTATTGTATCGCTGTGGCAAGCCTCCGTTGAAGATAGACTGCACACTACACATTTTACCCGATGTAGCCCGAGTTAAAGTAATTTAAAGATTTATATTAACAGAAAAATTTACATTTTTTGTTGTTAAATTCTGACAGCCAGTCATCAGTAACACTAACAATTTGCGTTGTTGGCAAACAATAGTTGGCAACTCCTGGCCAACCAACAAGCCAATATGTAGATTTTCCCCAAAATAATAAAACAGGTACCTAGCGAGACAACACTCGTTAGGACTTGTCTTCCAAGTCTGACAAGCCATATTTTTTCGGCAAATAAGTAAATATCAAAACATATTAAATTAGATAAGTACAATTCTGAAACAATGAAACGGAGTGAGACTTGGTACTGTGATAACTGATTAATATAGTCCTGTTAATAAATAGTTGAAGGGAAAATATTTATATGGGTATTCACATTTCACGCGGTTGCACTTACGGATATCGCCTCTTCAGGCGCAAACATCCAATATTGTTTATTAACTATGATGACGCTGTAAACGTGGAACTTGTATGGCGTGTGGACTGGATTCAGGCTACTCTCCCCGTTCGTTTGGGAGGGCTCGGTGTTCGCAAGTTTACCGGCCTTTATATCCTCCGTCCACGGTACTGAAATATTCACCAGGAAAATTATACCTATTACACTGGCCAATTTTGAGGTTCCGTGTTTGACTGATGCTATAGAGGCCTGGAAAATCGCCTGCCCGAATGCCGATATCCCCGCTAATCCATCCGCCCAGAGACAGTGGGATGAGCCGCTCTGCAGAGTAATTCGGAAAGAATTAGTTGAAACTTCCAATTCTCCTGCTGAGCGAGCGCGCCTGCTGGCTGTGGGGTGTGGGAGTCGGGTCTTTAGCTTCACGCACTTCCGTCGTCAAACATCGGCACCATGTTTGATGACACCATTTTCAGACTCGCCGTGTGCCTGCGTCTGGGTGCCCCATGTTGCTCCCCTCATCGCTATTCGCTGCCCCTGTGGTGAGGCTGTCAGCGGCCTCGGGCACCACGGCCTGTCGTGCAGCCGAAGTGCGGGCCGCATAGCTCGTCATTCAAACATCAATGACATTATCTGTCGTGCTCTTGTCGCCGTCGGCGTACCAGCCGTACTAGAACAAAATGGCTTGGTACGCGACGATGGTAAGAGACCAGACGGTATGTCATTATTTCCTTGAAAGATGGGTAGGTCTTTAGTGTGGGACGCAACCTGCGTCGACACTGGCGCCTTCCCACCTTGCTGGGACGTGTTGTGCTGGCTCTGCCGCTTCGGAAGCAGAAAACCTTAACGGCGCAAATATAGTACCCTAATAGGCAACTATACCTTTGAGCTGAGATCTTACCAAAATTGTATCCTAATCTTAATAGGAAATGGCATATCACTAAGAGGCAATGTTTAAAATTGCTGTGGGGGGCGGGCGTTGGGAAGTCAGTGCCTTTGTTTAAATTTGATTTGATTTAACACCGTTGTGAAGTGCTGCGTTGTTTTCGATATCAAACACATGAATCATTTTATCTTTGACGGATCATTTTATCGGCAAGTAAATATTAACAAGCTAGGTACATAATAGCCTCCGGCGTGCACATACAATCTATAAATAGCCAAAAATGGGTTTCGTGTGATTTAAACCTACAAACATTGGTAATGTTTCAAGTTTACCAATTATTTATGTACACTTCTTGTTGATAATGTTAGCCTATAGTAGGTATGTGCGTGCCTATACTTAGGAGCCTAGACGGACGAATCGACGCTCGTCGAATGACGCGAGTATACATAAAGTAATCACCATCTAAGGTAAGATTCAGACCAACGGCCCGCAGGCGGCATATTAAAATGCGGTAAAGAATATCAAAATGTATCAATATCAACAGTAATTACAGTTCATATTTGCTTGCAATTTACGCATGGTTACTTCCAGCGGCATGCGTTCGGCTGCTGCGTGTCGCGGAATTCCTTTGGCTGCCGCGACGGCCGACCGGCTCCCAACGGAGTGGTCGGGCTCGTGTCAGCGGACGCTATCGGCTGCCGTACGGGTCCGCACGTCCGTCCCGATGCGGCGCGATGCGAGCCGTTTGGCCTGAATTATGCCTGAATGTTGATGGGGATTGTTTACAAAAGTAGATACAGTATATATAAATGTATTTTCCATTAAATGCCAGCAGGTAACCTACCCGAATCTCAAATTTTACCAATCGAATATTAAGTTTCTGTTATTGTGATAAGTTTGAAAATATTATAAAAAAATTACGGATTTAGATAGGTTGATGTACTGGCGTCTGTACCTACTTACTTGAGTAAAGTTCAGTTATCTAACGTCTCATTCTGTCCGCTACCTGGTAGCAGTCTCACAATTCCTCGTCGACGATATATGTGATAGTTTGTTGTGCGAGTAGTGTGAACTAGTGTGTTGTTGTTGCGAGTGCGGCGCTGCGCATGCGGCGGCTGCGCGCACCCGGGCGGCGCCGCGCTGTGGCGCGTGGCGCTGGCCGAGGGCGTCGGCGCGGCGCTGCTGCTGCTGCTGACGTGCTGCGCCGTGTGCTCGCCCGGCGCGGCGCAGTCGGCGCCGGCGCGCGCGCTGGGCTCGGGGCTGGTGGTGGCGCTGCTGGTGCAGTGCCTGGAGCGCACGTCGGGCGCGCAGCTCAACCCGGCCGTGACGCTGGCGGCGCTGCTGTGGGGCCGCATGTCGCGGCGGCGCGCGGCCGCGGAGGCGCTGGCGCAGCTGGCGGGGGCGGCGGCGGGCGCGGGCGCGGCGCGCTTGCTGCTGGGCGACGCGGCGCGCTGCGGCACGCACGCGGCGCTGCCCGCGCTGCAGGCAGCGGCCCTGGAGGCGGCGCTGGCTGGCTGCCTGGCGCTCGCCAACTGCGCCTCCTGGGACGCGCGCAACGCGGGCCTGCGTGACTCCTGGCCTCTGCGCATCGGACTGTGCGTGGCCGCCTTGTCGCTCGCCGCGGTCAGTTTTCTGCTTTGACTTCCTACTACTTAACTGTCACATAACCTCCTCACCTAAATAAACACAAGACACGAAAAAATGACTTTCGAAGAAGCCAAAACCACAAAATGAAGCCCTGTCATATTCATTACTTATATTAAAAACAATCTTGTAGCGAGGGATTGAGGTATACGCAACGCGTCGCGTATCGTGTGGCGAGCATCGCCGCGCCGCCCGCACCTCTCTCGGGTCGACACTCGACAGTCGGCTCGGCTCTACACGCTCGTAACGATGGCATAAGCATGGCGTCGCGCGACGCCGATCCTTGTGATTATTGATATTGTAGATCTATTATTTTACCCAAACTTTTGTTGTTTTTTGGGGCTGTCTTTTGTAGAATTGACCTTCGAAAAGTGCTGATTTTCAGCCCACTTTGAATAAATGACTTTAAGAAAAAAAAAATAACTATCAGTATATGTACCTACTGTGTGTGTTTTGGTAATAAACGTTGTAAGAACCTCCACAAACGTTGGTTTGGATAGTAGGTACCTATTTTTATAAAGTTCTTAATAGTTATGGTTGAGGTGTGCACCGTTACAGGGCGAGCTGACGGGCGCCAGCATGAACCCGGCGCGCAGCTTCGGCCCCGCGCTGTGGAGCGGTGACTGGGCCGGCCACTGGGTGAGTGAGTCCACTCCCTCCTAATGCTGCAGTGCATACTGCACAGAGCCTACACGTTCCAATCTACGCCTACTACGTCTAGTTGTACCAAACGCCCATTATTCCCACACACGCAAACTGGATCAAGCAACTGTTGATTTCTATGTATAAATGAAAATACTCTTAAAGGTGTCGTAAAGAAAGGAAAAGTTATGTAAAATCACTTTATAAACTTAATGCCCACGAGTGCAGGTAGCGATACAGTCACGCGATTAGCAAATGCGCGACTGAATTTCTTCGCATTTTAGCGGCATGTGCAACGCGCTACATTAGCGATACGAGTCGGACGACATCGAGGAGGAAACAGACGGGAAAGTGAGCGTGGCGCAGCGCGTGACAGTGCAACACAGACAGGCCCAGACTGGAACTGCATCGCGACCGGATCGCGTTCGCATCGCAACTGAATCTGCTCCCGTGGGCGAGCCCATACAGCTAGCCACCGCTTTCCGTCTAAAGATGCTACGCGGTCGCGACAGCAGCGCGACTGCATCGCTACAAAAATCGCCGAGGGGCGACGTGGGCGAGGGGCCTATGTTAAAATTTGTTGCCCGTGCGCAGGTATACTGGGTGGGCCCGCTCAGCGGCTCGGCGCTCTTCACAACCGCCTATATGTGCGCGTGGAAGCCGCGCTGTGACACCACGCCGGGCTGCTCTGACGCGGAGGCGACGGGCCATGGCTCGTGTGACGTCACCGCCGCCGCGCCGCTACCCGGCAAGCAGCGGGCCGGGCCCTAGCGCCCGCGCCGCCGCGACGTCGCGGTCGCGCCGAGTGCTGATGCCGGCGACACGGGAATGCGCGCGAACATATACATGTTGATGCTGCCCGCACGTACAAACGATATTTATACAAACGATAATCATTCTTATTCTTTTTTATATGTACTAAAGAGGCCAGAAAAATTTCAAACCTAAGTCATTAATTGTAAGTTTTATTTTGTCGTTAAAAATATGTTATGTTAGTATACCTGTTTATAAATAAATGCTTTAATGTTTTTGCTGTAATGATAAAAAAAAAATAACAAAAAAGTTTTTTCGGGAACGTTGTTTGTAATCATGAGTACAATCACGTATTTAAATATCGGTCACTAATTACCAGTCACCCTATATAAATATAAATTAACATAAAACTCTGCAAAAACAACTTAAAACTTCATCGGACGCTATTGTGTCAGAGGTATGATGATATGTGATGACATATCCCTTATGTCATCACATATCATGATATCGTGTTATAAATAAAAATTCAATTTGGAAACTTTAAAATAAATAATGGATTCTAAAATCTTTGGCAGACCATTGTGTCAAGCATTTCGCGAAGCTATGCCCCGTATTGCGAAATTGATTTAAACCTAAATTCAATATCCAATCACCTAAATCCAGAATATTCATGAATAGTAGATGATATCCCCGTATCTACACAACGCTTGATCACATTGGTTATCTTCATCTTCTGATACATTGAATTGAAGATGAAGTAGCTCAGCTATCATCTCCTCATCCCTTCATCACCAACACTCGTACAACTGCTGACATGAAAACAGAAAACAGGTATAAGACAAACAATTCTATAAAATCAATCAAAATGTTTCATGTCTTACAGAAATTTTGCCTATTTAAATATTCTTAACTATTATTATACTTACGCAATCGTACTACTTTCTTAGACTGCGCATCTATCTTATTATCCGAAGGATAATAATATTTATGGTTATAATATTCTGTAATTCTGGACATCTTATTGAAGTCTCTAGGCCCTATCTGCCTATATCGCACCATCTTTGGAGATGCTAAATTGTTATTGACATGTTGGTTCCGTTTTCATTTTGGAAAATTAAACTGACATTTTCTGAATTGAGCATCTCCTCCTTTTTTTTTAAGTCGGTTGAAAAGCTGAATGCTTCAAGCTGTCCTTATGCTGAATGTTCAGTATTGAAGCAAAATCCTCAGACATGCAGGAAATATGCTATGCTTCAGTGTCCACCAAAGCATAGCAATTCTGTGAAGCTTTAAGCATACTGGTATATGGACTGGTCTCACCAAACGTTTGTTGTACTTCTGAAATAATTGCATGCAGTTCCACATGTCGCTCTGCATGTTCCTCCTTCTCCGTCTCTTTGTTTGTTGAGCTGCTTCTTTCTTCATGCTAGAAATTGAATGTATATTAATTTTTGAACATTGTCTAATATCTTGACTATGTTTGGGTGCATAGCCCTTTCCGTATGCTGTCTCTTCTCACTGATCCATGGTGGGATAACAGGCAAGTTACACTGTGACAACTGTGACTGCGCAGCTCAGTCTTAGATGCGTACAAATTCATATATAATTTTGTTTTATATTTAGGTTGTTTATATGAGACCTTTTAAAAATATTCTAATAAAAATCTGATCGTCTCTAATCTACGTTTTTATTATAAGCTTTTATTTAACTTGCCGTGTATGTATGTAACGGTGAATTCTTTGAACTCAATTTTGAAGTACCTAGATATCTTCAACCGATTAAGCTGAGTATACACCTGCAGTTTGGATGACAATGCGCGATATGTTTTATGACGTCATTCTAAATCCAAAATGGCGGACCACACAAAATGGCGGAGTAGTTATTTTTAATGAATTTCAACAATATGGGTATCAAATGAAAGGGCTTATTGAGAGTGACTTAAAAAATAATTTGAAGTTATTCTACATCCAATATGGCGGATCATCCAAGATGACGGAATAGTTATTGTTAATGCGCTTCTGCAATGTGGGTATCAAATGGAATTGATGATCGAGAGTAATTTGAAATATTGTGACGTCATTCTAAATCCAATATGGCGAACCATCCAAGATGGCAGAGTAGTTATTTTTAATGCACTTCTACAATATGGGTATCAAATGAAAGAGATGATCGTGAAATAACTCCAAATATTGTGACCTCACTCTAAATCCAATATGGCCGATCATCCAAGATAGAGGAATAGTTATTTTTAATGTGGACTTATCGAAGTTAATCGGCAAACGAGCTAAACAGACTCCAGAGACCTAGCTAGCGATAGCTAAAAAATAAATATAAATTAAAAGAAAAATCTTTTTGAAAAGAAGAAAATAATCTTTCTGTTGTCAAAGTTTTTTTTCTGTAAATCGCTGAGACTGACTGTATAAACTGTTCTGTATAATTAATACGTATTGGGAATTCTGTCCTTAACTTGTCACATAGGTAGCGATTTGAATTCGATGCCATCGACATAAATATATTTAAAATATGCTAGAGCAGGCCCTTGTACATATGCACCTAATAGCAATGCATAATTGCACTCCTTCCATTTATTTATCGAACTTACCTACAATACGAAATTGGACCAGGAAGTCCTCAAAATCAATATCATCAACGCCCGAAAAGAACACATCATCCTGAGCCGTTTTCAAACATTAAAATTATTAAATTCCACTTAGCTTTTTTCGTAATTCCTTTTTCCAATATTTAATCATTAGTGCCCAGGAAATATGCACCAGGCTTTTCCCCCGTCTGTCAAAGAAGGGTCAGCTTCCTAATTTTTTCATTCATCACTGCGCAGCGGGCAGTCCTCCGGCGCGATCTCATGGTGGAGTGGAGAGAGCGCCACTCACAACCCGTCCGTCACCCGTACGTCTAAGGACGATAGGCCCGTGTTGGCGGCGCATTATGTTCCACGCCCTCCTCAAAGAGATGTCAGCAATATAGGAGGGGCCCATTAGGGCCAGGGTCTGCCTAGGCTGCGGCTTGTTCGCAGGAAGACTTACCGTGGCCCTGGCACACAGGGACCTCCCGAAGGAACAAAGTGGGTTTTAGTCAGTAAGAGTCTGACACTCCCTCCAGCTGCACCCTCAGGGGGAGGGGTCATTTGATGATTTACCGCGAAAACAAAAGGGCCGTCGGACGACTAATGACTATCTAAATACTTTCCTTTTATTAGATTCTATATTTAATAGGTGTTCAGGCCTGTCACAACATATAATGTAAAATTTAAAGAAGTTATATCTCTACAGTACGAAGTGTGAAAGTAATTTTCAATTTCGACCAGGAAACTGAAAGCGGAATATAAACATTCTACAAAATTAAAAAATAGAAACCGATTTCAGAAAACACTTAAAGAAAAATAAAAGGAATAGAATTAATTTACTTTTGTCATGGCTCTAGAAGTCGGTGAAAATAATAGCCTCGAGACACCGACTTTTATAAGTCGTGGTGGCCTAGTGGTTAAAGAGACCAGCCTCTCACGTGTGAGGGCGTGGGTTCGATTCCAGGTCGGGCAAGTACCAATGCAACTTTTCTAAGTTTGTATGTACTTTCTGAGTATATCTTGGACACCAATGACTGTGTTTCGGATGGCACGTTAAACTGTAGGTCCCGGCTGTCATTGAACATCCTTGGCAGTCGTTACGGGTAGTCAGAAGCCAGTAAGTCTGACGCCAGTCTAACCAAGGGGTATTAGGTTGCCCAGGTAACTGGGTTGAGGAGGTCAGATAGGCAGTCGCTCCTTGTAAAACACTGGTACTCAGCCGAAACCGGTTAGACTGGAAGCCGACCCCAACACAGTTGGGAAAAGGCTCAGGAGATGAGACACCGACCTTTATATGATGATCACCTACAATTACACGAGATGCCCTCGATTACTCAGGGCTTCCACCATCGGATCCTGATTTGATGAGGATGGGACCGAACGGCAAGTATACCCATACATATGACGAAAGAATTTTGCAGATCTGTTCAGGCGTATTCGAAGAAATAGCCGAATTGAGAACCTCATCCTTTTGTGGGAGTCGTTTGAATAGTAGCTGTAACAACGGCGAACAGACGGACGGACGGACAGACAGAAATGATGAATCTGTAAGGGCTCGGTTTTTTTGCCATTTGGCTACATAACCCTAAAAAGTACTGAGACTTAATTTGTGTTGGTTAATAACAGAGCCTATTATTTTCATTAGCTTCGGCGACGAAGTATATTAAAAACTAGCGGTCGCCCGCGGCTCCGCCCGCGTGGATGTCGGTTTTCGCGACAAAAAGTAGTCTATGTGTTGTTCTGATATATAACCTATAGAGGACCCCCACACAGGCTTAGCCGCGGGGATGTCGATCACCGCTACCAAAGCCTAACTTTTGTCGGGATGAGAAGCTCGCGCTCGGACCTCCCGCCTTATTATACCTACCGGCCGACCCGCGTCGAGCGCGGCAACGACACGGGGCGATGGCTGATTATCGTATTTTATGTATAAGTTTGGTATTTATACACCGATTTCTATGATTCTTTTTTTTATAGAATGTGTAATAATGTTATCTTTTGTTAATTAGTGATGAGCAAGAATATTATAAACAAAAAAGTAAACAAATCAATAACAAATAATCAGAAAGCTCCGAACTGGTAAACTATCGTAGTTATACGTGTTATTGTGAGTCAACCATTAAAGATAGACATATGCTGTTGTGGGATATTTATTAGATAATTTTATGTAGAACATTTCCGTCATACATGATTTCTATGTAGCTTTAACCATTAAGGCTGCACACGCGACGAAAGCTTAAAAAATGATGTAACTTCTCCCGTTTTCCCAGCATTTTCCTTCACTGCTCTGCTCCTATTGATTGTAGCGTGATGAAAAGTATTCTATAACCTGCCCAGGAGTATGAAGAATAATTGTACCAAGTTTCATTAAAATCCGTCCAGTAGTTTTTGTTCCTATTAATAACATACAGACAGACAGACAGATAGACAGACAAAAATTTTACTGATTGCATTTTTGGCATCAGTATCGATCACTTATCACCCCCTGATAGTTATTTTGAAAATATATTCAATGTACAGAATTGACCTCTCTACAGATTTATTATAAGTATAGATAGATATGAAATGAAAATACCATTGGCTTAAAAATATGCATAAAAAATGTTAAACTTTATAAATTCAAACAAAGTTATTTATAAATAGATCGTCTATTCTGTTGTATCGTCACCTGTATCGCGCGGTGTCCGCCATGCTATAAGACGCTCACTTGGCACACACGTGTTTCGGAAGGCACATTCAATTGGTGAGTAACGCAAGGCTGCCATTGGAACATCTTTGGCAGTCGTCACGGGTAGTCAGTCGGGTACGAGGTTGCCCTCCTAACTAGGTTGATGAGGTCAAGAGGTCGATAGGCAGTCTCTCCACTGTTGCGGACTGGTGCTCAGCGCTATCCGGATGGATGCAAATCCTTATAGGTTATTTAAGAAAGTGCAAGGCAGATGATGCTCACTTGGCATACCTACTAAATATGAGTTATCCGTTGTAGCGAGGTTCTAACTTCCCAACTGTCAAAACTTGTTTGCACAGGTCACTTTTACAGACATATGTATGATATGTAATGTGTATGTTCACGCGGTTACATGTATAGCTACCCGCTCGCGCCCGTTTGTGATCGCTATACTGATAACTTCAAATTGTACGGCCTGGGGTTATCTATGTTTACATGTTAAGACAACGTTTTGTGACTTAGCGAGGCGATACCTACTCATCGTTCCTAATTAATTAAGTTACACTATTGTGTCGCAATTAGTTGTGCGGATCAAAGCGAGGCACCGTCTGGACATGGCTCGACCTGCAGCTGCAGGCTGGGCTGCGTCTTAGAATTGATCACTACTTGACCTCCTATTTACCGAGGCACCGAGACGCTTGGAAGACGGAAATCGTTCTGAAGAGTTTCATTGTTTTTTTAACGCGCTAATCTCTGAGCTTTGTCCTAAAATATTTTGGGGGCTTTCAGTCCTAACCCTATGCAGCTGAGTGTGATTCAATCGTTACACGATCCAATAAATGATGAATAAAATAAATGACCTACCTTCAGACCTCGCGATTTCAGTTTTGACTTGGTACTGAACATGTAATTCATACCTGAGAACACTCTTTGTTTATCTGAGAACGAAAATATTTCGTGGCGATAAATGTATTTATTAGGTGATACAACTTGATGACAATTGACAAATATAAATTTTGTTGACAAAAAATATATTTTTTTTTATTAATAATATTTATATTACAATAATACTTAAACTACTATCTAAAATTAAGTTAAAACAAAAAATATATATATGTATCTAAATTAACAAACTAATATATACATCAGGCATCGAAGTATTCCTCCGCAATAAACAAAAAATATAGTTCCCATTTACAAACATGTCGAAGCCAACAGAGTTTTCGATCAGCGCGGATTGAACATGAAAGCACAATTTGTGTTGCTTTACGTACGATATAGCTTCACACATACGCGTTGGCTCGCCTTAGTCGCGGACCTTTACTTGTTTATCCTATGTAATATGAAGAGCCTATATCTGTGAAGCTAATGTTTGTACTGAAAGGGTCTTTTTTTTTCGTGGGAAATCATCAAATGAACCCTCCCGCTGAGGGTGCAGCTGGAGGGAGTGTCAGACTCTGACTGACTAAAACCCACTATGTTCCTTCTGGAGGTCCCTGTGTGCCAGGGCCGCGGTATCTCTTACGAACAACCCGCAGCCCAAGCAGACCCTGGCCCTTTATGGGCCCCTCCTGTACTGAAAGGGTCCTGATTTATGTAATGTCCAGAAACCAAACCCTGCGGCAGATTTTGGTTTGGAAACCAAATAATGATGTAGGAAATCAGATTGTTTCTCATTCATTCATTCATTCTCTCTCAGCAACAAACAAACAATAAATATTTTTATTAGAACCGTGATAGTCAGAGAGTTGAAATTTTCACAGATGATGTATTTATGTTGCCGCTATAACAACAAATACTGAAAACTAGAATAAAATAAATATTTTGGGGGGCTCCCATACAACAAACGTGAATTTTTTGTTCATTTTTGCTCGATATCGATAACGGCAACAGGTAGAAGCTTGAAATATTCACAAAATATGGAATGTATTACTTACTTTAAAAATAAGTAATTTTATTAAAATTAAATTAATATTTGAGGGGGCTCCCATACAACAAACATGATTTTTTGCTCGTTTTTTACTCGATATTGATAACGGCAAGAGGCAGACGCTTAAAATCTTCCCTGAATATTGAGTTTATACAAATAATGGTACGGAACCCTTCGTGCGCGAGTCCGACTCGCACTTGGCCGGTTTTTTTGATACCCCAGGATTCAGTAATCACGCACGACGGCGCGATGTATTTAAAAGCTTTTTCATGTGTAAGTTTGGTGTATGGTTAAATATTTAATTGCATACTTCAAGTATTATATTTTTTTTTGTGTATCAACCGATTGGGTTCTTGAAACCATACAGACTGAATTGAGTAGCAGGGGAGTTCTTTCCACCAATTCTTCTTCCCAGCCATAGCACATAGGAAGACTTGAAGGGCGGGCGTTTTTGGGAGCTATCTTTTGTAAAAAGCTGATTTCACTTTTTAACCGATTTACGAAAAAGGAGGAGGTTCTCAATTCGGTCGGTTTGTCTTGTTTCTTATGTATGTACACTGATTACTCCAAGGTTTCTAGTACGAATAGTGCTGTTCTTTTTTTGTTCGATGCAGAATATTTGGTATATTTTATTTAAAAAATAGATTTACTTATCCGATTTCGTTCAGTACTTTTTTTGTACTTTCTTTTGTGAGCATTTTTTTGGATTACCTACGGCTATGTTTTTGTGCATGATGTATGAACCTTTGCTTGTTAGCGGATATCTCCATCATTTACCAACCGATTCTAAAAATAAATATTCCTTTGTTTGAAAATATTTTCATCGGATCTTGGATCTTATGATGGAAATCTTTGTAATCGAGGGCATCTTTTGAAAATGGACGATGACACCACGAGAAAATAAAGGTTTTGCGCTAAGCTGATGCTGGAGACGATAGAGTCGAGGGAACTCCTCAAGGGTATTTGCCAACTACCTCGTGTTTGGGCTTATTGAATTCGTATTGATAAGAACATTACCTACACCGATAACCAGTGTGGGTTCCATTATGGACACGAAGTACAATCCAGGGTAGGTACAGCAGTAGCAGCGGGTGTCCTTGCCGGACTGCAACCGTGGGATCTGGAGGCGAGGGTCCTCTCGCGCCTGTACGACTGGCGCGAGGAGGCACTGCGTCGGGGGGAGTCCTCGTTGTTGCGGCAAATTGCTGCGCAGCGGGCAGTCCTCCGGCGCGATCTCATGGTGGAGTGGAGAGATCGCCTCACGCAACCCCGTGCAGGGCACGCCATTATAGTGGCCATAGTGCCCTTCTTCGAGGAGTGGATTGGGAGGAGTCATGGCACCCTCTCTTACTGCCTGACGCAGGTCCTCACCGGACATGGGTGTTTCGGGAGGTACCTGCATCGTATCGGGCGGGAGGAAACGCCTGGGTGTCACCACTGCGCGGATCGGCCAGAGGACACGGTGGAGCACACGGTGGAGGTGTGTTCTGCCTGGGCGGAGCACCGCCGTGTCCTCACAGCGGCAATTGGCGGCGGCGACCTCTCGCGTCCGGCCCTGATCCAGGCCATGGTCCAGAGCGAGAGAGAATGGGCCTCCTTCTGTGAAGCAGTTATGCTAGCGAAGGAGGCGGCGGAGCGACTGAGAGACCGCACCGCTCATCCCAGCCGTCGCGGCAGGGCTGGTACTGGTCGACACCACGGGCGCCGGGTGTCGAGGGATGACTCCCGACCACCGTAGGCGCGGGTTTGTGGGCGGTGAGTGTGGGTAGCTCATCGTCCGTACGTCTAGGGACGACAGGCCCGTGTCGGCAGCGCGTTCTGTTCCACGCGCTCCTCGAAGAGATGTCAGCAACATAGGAGGGGCCCTTTAGGGCCAGGGTCTGCTTGGGCTGCGGGTTGTTCGTAAGAGATACCGTGGCCCTGGCACACAGGGACCTCCAGAAGGAACATAGTGGGTTTTAGCACTCCCTCCAGCTGCACCCTCAGCGGGAGGGGACATTTGATGATTTCCCACGAAAAAAAAATAAAGGGTAGGTACAGCGTATACAAACAAACAAACAGACGGAATTTTCTTTTGGATTCTTGTTCTATTAGGTACTGTTTCTAAACCCCAGTTATTATTTTTTTCAATATACAAATGTACAGACAGATTTTTACTGTTTTATTCATAAATTAACAAAAAACAAATTTTAACATAAAAAACAAAAACGATACAGAGCAAAAACAACAATTGAAATTATATTAGTTACTATTAAGATACCTATCTATACATAGATATCTTAATAGTAATTACTTAGAGTTTATTGAAGTAATCAAGAGGAATCGCTGTTCACTAACCTCGGACCTGAAGATTTGGCCAAAACCTCTAGAGATTGGAATAACAGAGAGAAACCAGTTTGGCATCGATGACAGTGGGCGCGGGCGCCGCTGATAGCGCTGCTGCGGCGGCACAGTCCGCGACGCCGCGCCGGCCCGCACGCACGTACCCGCACACATGCCGAGACACGGTCAGTACCAACTGGCGCGAGCCGCGCTTTTTTGTTCTCTATTTAAAAATATCCCACGCGCATGGTCACGGCCTCTCGCATGCGCCACGTTCGGCCTGTCGCGCCCGAACTTGTCGCCGCTAGTGGCGATGCCGACCCACACTAGCCGGAGCCGGAAGGAACGACAGGCGACAGGAACATAACAAATACCTTACATCTCGTGGATGTCTGATGTGCGGCGACGGAGCACATAATAATAAGTCTAAACGTTTTAACTAGGTACCTGCTGCTTGCCTACTTAAATATTTAAATCAGCCGTCATAATTTATTCGCATTTATTAGTTACGTCGTACATGCATTCAAATAAGGAATTAGGTTCCTATCTATAAAATAATTGACACTGGTTGTTTACATATTCTGGTGCACACCTACTTTGAATTGAAAACGATGCCGTGGCCGCGACACCGACACGTGTGCTGTCTAACAGCTAAGGACGTGTCGCATCGTTTTATGTTAGTTTGAAATTGAGCGACTTTTGATTCAGAACAAGCACACTTGAACAATGAAGGAACGGATAGCTTGCTGTAATTGTGAATGAATTTTGAAACTGGAATGGAATTGGAGCCTGACTGCTATGTCAGTAACGTATAACGTGCGCATCGGGTCTGTGCGGCGCTCGCAGCGGGAGTCGCGGGTGGGCTGGCGGCTGCCTCGAGTAGACTGCGCAGCGACTGGCTGTTGTTATCCTAATGCGCATAGCAACTGGTCTTTCCACTAGTTCTTTTCATTTATTTTGGCCTTAAATAAACACAACGACGCAAAAACCAACTTGAATCGTAATAATCATGGCCGGATGTTTTTAAAAGTAAATATTTAAGCTAAGTTTCGATTTAACGGAACTTTGGCCTTTCCTTATCGTCACATTTGGTGTTATCATGCCTACTACCTATACTTATTTATAAAACGAGTATGTTCCCGACAACTATAGGTGGCATCAGAGGCAGCGGCGGCCTCTGTCCGGCGCGGTCTGCGTCCGCTCGCCACATTAGCATGCCGCGACACCTGCAGGCTATGGGAGTGTTTGTTTTAATACATGCATAATATATCTTCCGTGCGCACATTCATTACTAACCATTAGTAATATTCGAATATCAAGTTGGCAGTATCTCTTCTGATATTGTATTTCCGCATTGGATATCTATGCCATATTTGTATTATAGAAACGGGTTGGTTGGTTTCGTGCGACAGTATTAGTTTTCAAGTCGGTAGGCATGTCTCACACGGCATGTCTACATTCATCCTACGGCACTTATAATATCACTTTAGGTACGTATACAACCCCGTAGTATGCTCGTAGCCCGGACTGGATGCAACAGACTTCCAGGCCCCCTCTACACGGCGAAGTCGGAGTGCCGCTGGGTATTCTTAGTGGGTATACACATACCCCTCTCCCGCCCCCGACGGGAGAGGGGATGCGTAACAGCATTTTTTCCCAGCGAAAAAAAAAAGCTGAAAAGCTGGGGCCTGCGGGGGCTGCGGTGCGGCCCTCGCACACAAAGGGCTCGAATCCGCTATTGATTCTTCTATACCTGATGCAACATGGCACCAATTTGAGTTTTATTTAGTAAAAAGTAAAAATCACGCTTTTATAGCACATACATTGAACTAAAGTTGAAAAATATATGTAATGTAAGTAAACAGAAAATAATAATGAACAAAAAATATTAGCATTATTGTGAAAATGCGTGAAGCGCTTTGTTCCACATTGTGAGCACCTCATGAATAAGGTAGTTTAGTACTTTAGTAGTAAAATTTAATACTTTTATTCAAAAACGGTTACCTACTAGGCAATTTGTATGATAGTAAGCCTTTAGTATGCATTATGATTATGACATAACAATTTTTTCACATCTAGCCTTTACTTAAAAAAAACATACCGGCCGAATGGAGAACCTCCGCCTTTTTTTGAAGTCGGTTAAATATCAATAAAAAAACAAATAGTTTTTCCTTCAAAACGTCATTATGAAAGTGACATCCTCGGACATTATTTTAAACACGCTTTACCAACTCAATATCATAAAGTATTTTATTTTCGACCTAAGTAGTAAACTTCCCAATTTGAAGGAATGTTACGCACATTAAATATAGGTGTACCTATACAAGAACAAATACCCAATAAACTGCGTATTAAATTGAGAGATATAATATTCATTAATTGATATCCATTATAACATCCACAACAACTTATTATTAACTTTAGTAGTGGTGGTTATACTTAATATGAAGACATCTAGGTATATCATATCTAACATAGAACACATCTCGAAACCTCACCTATCCTGAAAGCTTACCCAGGATGGGGATGATGAGGACTAGGTATAGGTTTTCGTCAAATTAAAAATTATAATCTTATTAGGTAAGTTCTAGCTGTTGCCCGCGACGTCGTCCGCGTGGGCATTAGGATTAAACATTCACCCCCTCCCCCCATAGTGATAGCGTGATAATATGTAGCCTATATGTTGACCCGACCTCTTAGTTATATTCATGCCGATTTGAAGCAAATCCATGTAGTACTTTTTGAGATTATCCCGGACAGACAAACAGACAAAATTTTTTTTACAAATCGTTTGGTAAACTAGTTCTATATGTGTGACCAAACAATAAAATACTCCCGAAACGAGAACCGAATTATCAAAAGATTCACAGGTTTTCAGTTTTCTCGTCATGTTTCAGATCCGGACGAGCGAGGCGGCGTAGCCGCATGGTTGCGCCGCTGGTGGCGCGCGCTCCTGGCCGAGCTGCTGGCCACGGCTCTACTGGTTTGGCTGGGCGTGGCCGCCATGATGCCGGTGCGAGGACCCGGCTCCGTGCTGCTGGCGCACCCTGCCATGGCGTTTGGCTTCGTGGTGGTGGCTAACGTGTGCGCCTTCGGGCCCGCATCGGGCGCGCACATGAACCCTGCAGTGACGCTGGCCGCGCTGCTGTACGGCCAGCTGGGGGCGGCGCCGGCGCTGGGTTACACACTGGCGCAGCTGCTGGGCGCGGTGCTCGGCTTCGGCGCGCTGCTGGGCACCACGCCGACCGCGGCCGCACTCGCACCAGCTGGCTGCACGCTGCCGGCGCCTGACGTGTCTGCGCTGGGCGCGACGCTGCTGGAGGCCGCCATCACCGGCGTGCTGGTGCTCACGTGCTGCGCGGTGTGGAGCGCGCACGCCGCCGGACAGCAAGATCCCGCCGTACCCATCAAGCTAGGACTTGTTGTCGCCGGCCTCGTCTACGCAGGGGTAACCGCTGCCACTCGTTTCTACTTCCTAATTATTATCTATCACAACTCTACCGAAACCTCTGACATTCGGTGACGCGGCACATTCATGAAGAGACCAAAACAGGCAGACCTTGTTTGCAATGGGTCGCGTACAGCCGACCGTACTTATATTTAACGAAAGATTTGATTTCGGTTTCCGTCCCTCTATATTGTACCTAGCTTTAGGTAAGTACTTCTTTGCCATCCAGAAACAGGCTAAGCTAGCTACAATAGACAGGGAGGTAACTGCCAAGGAGCCAAAGAAAATAAACTTATTACTAACCATCTACCTACCTATAACGAATTGATGAAATCACCGCAACTTCGAATCAAAACCCGTTTGTACAGCGCCATCTAGCAGCAGCTTTGTGAAACTCGCGATTTAGTTTTATTTTGCACGTGCTGTTTTACCGGCGACGTCGTCCGCGTAGGCACTAGAGTACCTTAAATGCTAAGCTTCCTTTACCGGTCTGATATTCTTTAACATCACGCGATAATAACTAGCAATAAAATTGATAAAGTCATACACCCAGAATATGTGAAAATATCGTTACTTAATTCGCTTTTCTAAAAGCTGTTAGGTTCGCCGTATTAAATATTTACCTACTCAAGTGAGTAGTTACCTAAGTAACTACGCCGAAGATAAGCGAACTTTCCGCGGCAGGTTTTATTCTGCTACTACATATCTAGACACGCGGCAGCTTGTCACGCTAAGTTCAAGCAAAGGAACTGGCTAGCAAGCGCCGAGTGAAATATATTTCACTATTACACGAATCACTTGGTGCTACTTTTGATCCTTCTTTAACTCCAAACCCCTTTAACGTAAACACAAAACTACGTGTGTTTATATATGTATCACAGATTATATCCACATATAAAGGATATGTACAAACAAGCCCATATTTCATGAAGCCAGCTTAATTTAACGGTAACAAAATATTAATGTCAAAACGTAAATTTTAGCACTGACTGACATATTTTACCTAACTTACAGTAACTAACAGTGTAACCTACTTCTAGAAGACCTGGAAGGCTGAAATTTGAGATCCAGTCCGGTAACTGTTTGTAAACGCAGGAAAAAAATAAAATACGTAGTATAAAAATAAGTGTTGTGTGAAGTTACGTATGTGGTTAGTTTTATGGGTAACGGGGCGTGTGTTGCAGGGACATGCGACAGGCGCCAGCCTCAACCCAGCGCGCAGTTTCGCGCCCGCGCTGCTGCACGGTCACTGGGACTATCAGTGGGTAAGTGGCTGTTTAACACTTCGTGCACGAGCCATTAATCAATCATACTACTAAGAGAATTTTCTCCTTATCACTATCACTATTATACTTAGTATAGAGCCCGCTCACCTCGTTGGTCTAGTACCTAGTCGCAAGGCGCGACGGCTGTGCACTGGGTCTCGGGTTCGAATCCCGGGTGGGGCCCAAATCGCTATGTGGGTTTAGAGAAACTTTCATAAAGCAGCCTGGAGTCTGGAAGTTGGTGATTGATTCACCCGTGCATCGGAGAGCACGTAAATATCGGTCCTGAGCCTGTCGTGTCGGATTGCCGTCCCATCGGACTATGAGAGTGAGGGAATAGAGATAGAGAGTGCACCTGTGTCTGCGCGAATGCTTGTGCACTATAATATGTCCTGCGTAGCTGGCTGATCTCCATAAAATAGAACAGCCGCCGTAGCCGACAATCGGCGTGGATGCCATCATCATCATCATCATAGAGCCCGATTTACATTTAGCGAGTTAAGAACTCAGACAGTCAAGAAATAAGTAGTGGCGATAGGCGGAATTTTTATTTTATGGACTGTACTAAACTCGCCCGCCTCCATGCCGGGCCAGCTAAGTTGGCGGGGCGCGGGAGACGCGAGAGGGTGCTACTTCGCACTGGACTCGCCAAAAAATAGTCGAGAGGCCGGGGCACTTGAATAAAACGGCTTTATCTATTTTTGTTGTCCTGGATGGTAACCCTATTACTGTAAAGGCAGATTAATATCAGCCAGTCAGAATCACATCTACAGTATCATCATCATCATCTCCCGAGCCTTTTCCCAACTATGTTGGGGTCGGCTTCCAATCTAACCGGATTTAGCTGAGTACCAGTGTTTTACAAGGAGCGACTGCCTATCTGACCCAAAAACCCTAAACCCAGTGACCCGAGCAACCCAATAACCCTTGGTTAGACTGGCGTCAGACTTACTTGCTTCTGACTACCCGTAACGACTGCCAAGGATGTTCAATGCCAGCCGGGACCTACAGTTTAACGTGCCATCCGAAACACAGTCATTGGTGTCCAAGATATATAGAAAGTACATACAAACTTAGAAAAGTTGCATTGATACTTGCCTGACCTAGAATCGAACCCACGCCCTCATACTCGAGAGGCTGGATTTTTAACCACTAGGCCACCACGACTTCACCTGCACACTACTCCTTACTTCTCCTCACTTCGACACCACTACTCCTCAGTTCGACACCTACAGTATCAATATTTGATTTTCTCTAATTTATCCAAGTAGCTGTTCATTAAACAAAATTGGAGTCTGTAGAAGGATTCCCCATCGCTGAAGGGGAAACGTTGTGTAACATTTTATTCTTATTTTTAATTAATCTACAAAGTCCAACAGGTCCCCATGACGGTAGAGTTCCTACCGACTTAGCGTCTTCCCCTCCCGTACTATAAACACAATATCTGGAAAATCTGTAAGTTCACCGACATAAATATATGCGCATATTTGTCCCGAATCAGCACAAATCACTCAATTCATCACCTCAACCATAATACTTCCATCAGATAAGCAGGGCTCTTCCATTAATCTAAAGGATCGCTAAAAGGCGACCTCCCTCAGTGCCGTGACCAGCCTTATATGCGCCTGGTTCGAGTTTTCAAAACTGCGCCCTTGAAAATGTTCTTACCAGGCTCTTACGAAATTCAGAACCGGATGGATGTTTTTGAGATACATAGGAAATAGCTAGGACAACATAATCATAATTATGTGTTATGTATGAATGTAGTATATACAGAAGTTGATTAATCTGGGTGACGTGTTTGCAGGTGTACTGGGTGGGCCCGCTGGGCGGCGCGGCGCTGGGCGCGCTGCTGCACCGCTTCGTGCTGGCGCCGCGGCCGCGCACGCCCGCGCTCGACGCCGAGCTGCCGCTGCGCGACAAGTCGGACCAGCCGTAGTCACCGCACAATACACTCCTCCGCACCACTTTCATCTTCTTATTTATTAACCTGCTCTTCATGACCCACACTATCTTTGTTATAATAACCAAAGCCGCAATGAAAACTTATCTGCCTATACCTACCCTAGTCCCTACCTGAGTAACTGAGAGGGAAGACTTGCTCAAAATGAAAATAACGATTATGAGGTCAGCTGAGCTGAGGAAGCCGACCCCAACATTGTTGGGAAAAGGCTCGGGAGATGATGAGGTCAGCTGAGCGCACCAGACTGACAATTTAATTTTAACAGTGTAGGTATTACAATACCGTCAGAACGGCTTTACCATTAATGGTGATATGTGCAACTGATTAATCTGACTTAGTCTGACCTAGTTACAATTAGGAGTACTAAACAAAAAAAACCGATTCCACAAAACACTTAAATTGAAAAAAAAAAAAACTTTTGTCATGACTGTAGAAATCGTTTTAATATACTTTCGTAATTCGTGCCTATCATCATCGAGCTCAAAAGTCAAGTCAGTACATGAGTCATGCCTGCAACTGATTAAAGTCCAGCAGAGAAGCCATTTTTGTACATTAAAGATTGTACCCAGCGTGTTAAAGGATAACAGACAGAACACAATTCTACCATTTTTGTCTGTTTATCTGCTTGTTTGTGAGCGCATCACGTAAAATCTACCACTTCAACGTAGACCACGTTTACATAAGAAGTTTATACACGTTTTTGGCTATTATTTAGTCTTTGTTTCATCGAAATTGGTTCATCCTATAGAAAGAAATAAGATATTTAATAAGTTCACGAAGTATGTGCGCAAGTCACTAATGCGCCGCCATGAACCAGAACAGTTGAATGAACTACATGTATTTTACAAACTATTCGAAAGATGGCGTTCGGCATATGAAATATTTTTTTAATCGCGGTTTTAAGACTCTCCGTGCAAGAATGACTCTCGAGTGTGTTTATATTTATGATGAGAAGCTGTTGTTGTTGTCTAAAGGTTCCAAAAACTGTGCTTTTGAAATATTAAATTGGGCTATATTATCGTGATTAATAAATGAAATGGTTGTTAGGATTTAGATGAAACTTGGTAGTTATAGTTTCTGCAGATAACAATATTATATTCTGATAATAAGACATAGGACACACATTATTATAACGCCATTAACTTAGGGGGATGAGCAACGGCGACTTCTATATTTTTTTAATTCAATCGAAGACAATACTGGCGGGGATAGTAGTTATTACCTACTTATATTAAACTCATAGATAGATTTGTGCTTTTTTTATAAAATTAAAGCGGGATGGAGTTTTTGTAGCTTGATTTATAAATTGCTGAGTTATCATAGCGTTATATTTAAAGGATACAAGAACGGTAAAGCGAGTTCATAATTTTTG
This sequence comes from Heliothis peltigera, assembly GCA_958496145.1. Taxonomy (NCBI): domain Eukaryota; kingdom Metazoa; phylum Arthropoda; class Insecta; order Lepidoptera; family Noctuidae; genus Heliothis; species Heliothis peltigera. Next base: position 47,747 of record OY292326.1, on the reverse strand, counting down.
CTACTTAATAGTAGCTACTCTAATGAGTAGCTCAGGCAGACGACGTCGCGGGCAGCAGCTAGTACTGAGTATAATAGGGTATTTGCCTGTGTTTGATTTTGTACAATTTTTTTAACAAAACAAACAAACACATGCGCAAGGAACTTATTTCTGAAAACAGCGTCAAAATTGGTTGATAAATGGAGCAGCAATTAACATTTATTATATTCGTATGATGAAGAGTGGGATCATAGTGGGGACATCTTGCTATCTCTTTTGCACATGAGTGATCAAATAGCGGTGACGTCACAAGCCTGTATGTGCATCCTTTTTCTGTTATTTAACTGTTTGACTTTCTACTGGTTTATAAATTAGTTATTTCTCAACGGATTCCAAAAATTATTTCTGTTTTGGGTTTTGTAAAATATTACTTTTTGTATGAATAATTAAAAAAAAAAGAGTCAAATACCCTATTAGTGTAAAGATAAAGTAGGTGCTGCTAAAGAGAACTGAATCGTTGTGATTGCATTATACTAAGTAGAATAAAACAGTATCAAGCCGAATGCAATTTAAAAACTTTCCATAGGCTTGGTATTAGGAAAGTGTTTACTATCGGATTGATTGCCCCCCTCAATGATTTGATAGGAATGTAAGCAGTTTATACTATAAAAAAAACACTGACGGGTCATGTTTTAGACATCTATTTTATTATTTAACATTCTATGTTCTAACTAAAGCAATACAAATATCATTATTACAACTATACCTACTTATTACATAGACGGATCACAAGTAATCATGTGCCTCGAGTGCAAAATAATAAGAACAAATACCATTATTTACAATTCCTAACTTGCGCCGTACGTAACAGAAGGGAAATATTCAATGATCGGAAAATGAATACGTACGGTGTCAGGCCTGGGAGCGCGGCCGACTCCCGCAGCGCATCATAACCGCTTGAGCACGCGGCGCGCGGCCGCGCCCGGCTCGCGGCGCTCGCGCTTGGGCTGCGGGCCGTCGGGCGCGGGCGCGGCCGGCGCGGCCGACGGCCCGCTGGCCTCGCGGCGCCGCGGCACGCCGGCCGCGTGGATCTCCGTCAGCAGCTTGGCGCGCGCGAAGTAGTCGTCGTAGCGGTCGCGCAGCAGCGCCGCCGCCTCCGCGTTCAGCGCCGACTCGGCGTTGGGCGCGATGAGCAGGCACTTGACGGCCAGCAGCGCGTGCTCCAGCCCCAGCTCGGGCCGCCAGTCCCGCTTCAGCGTGTTCACGCACACCTCGCCCGTGTCGGGCGCCACGTTGGGGTGGAACAGTTTGGTGAGGAAGAAGGCGCGCGGCGGCGCGGCCGGGAACTCGCGACCCAGCACCAGCCGCACGCGGAACGTGCCGCCCGCGTACGGCGTATCCGCTGCGACAGACCAACCATCATCATTAGTTCTATTTCACACGTAGTAATCATTTGCTAGCATAGGTCTTGCCCATGTTTGAATAAAAGTAATTCACCTTTTCAACTACCTTCATTTTTACTTTTTTTGCTTTCATAATAAGGGTTATTGCCGATCCATGCTTCCAATTTGTGATCAAAAATATTTTCTATATATAAAATCCTGATATTTGTCAACAGTGCAAAATAAAAAAATTGAGTTTGATCAGCGACTTAGTCTTGACATAAAGATGCACAGTGTTAGGATAAAACTGAAACTGAAACGGTTGATCAACAGTCGATTGGTCAATGAACCGTTGGTCAAAATTATCTTTAACCCATTAACTTTTCGTCCACAGTACTTTTCATCCATTTCGCCAACATTACTCTACGTCAGTGAATGTTTAACCAACAGAAGCCAAGAAGTTTTCACCCAAAGAACAATTGGCCCATGGACTGTTCTCCAATAGAACGGTATGTCAGTGAGGGTTTAAGTAATCTAAGTTATGACTGTTGCACTACCAATTCACAGGTCGTAGATTCGAACCTCGGCACGCACACGAATACTAATTTGACATTATATCTAAACATAAATTATAACTATCTACTGTTCACTATCAAAACAATTTAAATATCATTAAATAAATAATTGCTATGTATGTAAGTATTACAAAGATCATACTTAATGAGCATTTCAATATTCTCTACCACCTACTAGTACTACTAGTAGTAGTACTACTAGTATTTATTGTTTAAACCATGGTGTTGTAAAAAGAAATATTTCATATGGTGCAGCTATTTTTGTTGACATTAAACAAAATAACGCTTATGGTATGTTAATCAAAACTATGCATAATATTTTGTAAGATGAATTGGAACATTGTATACCACGAAAAACATTGCCAAGTCACTATTATTATAATGTAAGTAAAATTTATGATAGTCTCGAAATATTGATTTATCATTACAAAATAAAGTTGAATAGGACTTGGCTACATTGCAATCTCAAAACTTTTTATGGTGCAAAGATTGCATAGAGAGACTTGGCTTCTTTTTACATTAAATGTTTTTTGTGGCATCTCTCATTCATTTTTTATATGTCTCGTTCATGAAGAACAAAACAACGAGCAGAGATGCCACAAAGCAACCAGGCCTTGTCGTATCAACCAGGGCATGGGCACGTGCATTGTCGTCAAAGTGGGCGTGGCCAAAAATCTCAGTCTCAAGTGAGCTGTCGTCCAGTTCGGAAGTCTTGTATTTTGATAGTTTGTGGTGAAATAATAGTTTTAACAGTGAAATACGATGTTTTTGGGTACAAACATTATTCAGAATAAAACTGAGGCATGTTGACAGCATGAAATTTCACTTATAAGTAATAATAAAATGTATTTTTAATTTATTTTCATTGCTGATAGCTAGAGACATCTGCTGTTGAATAGCTGAATTTTTATAATTTCTCCCTGATTTGATACTATTATTTAACAGTGTTTATTATTGTGACAAATATTAGTCTAATATGCTTGGTATGTTAGCTACGCCACTTATTACAACTACAAATTATTTCATAAATAAATTAGTAAATTATAGATATGAAATGAGGATGTTTTTAATACAAAAAAACCACCATCTGGTGGGGAATAAAGGACCAAATTTTTAAACAAAATAGGTATTTTGACGTATTAGGGTGAAAGTACCAGTCACAAGTAGTAATCATATTCAAGAAAAGATGGTACAGCCAGTGCTGGCCTGAAGTAAATTTTAGAATGGAGCGAGATCCAATTCCGGCGCCTTTTTAGTGAATAAATACATATAGAAATCCAAAACTTATATTTTTCATTGCGATTTTGGCGCCCCTTAGCATTTGGCGCCTGGAGCGACTGCCTCCGTTCGCCGTATGGACGGGCCGGCCCTGGGTACAGCCGTGCCTCCTCTGCTTGAGACTTGGCTGGGGCACTCCCGTGCCCTCAGATTATGGATGGCAAATCACAACAATGACAGATCGGGAATAACTACATTATAAATATCAAAGTTTAACATCTGCATAATCCATTCAGTTTGGAAAATCAATATTGCTATATACCTGCCTACTTATAATGCAGAATCACTTACACACATATTACACCTTTTTTATTACTAATTCTCTAGAAATAAGAAATAAGAAATAAGAAATTTATTTGCCAGAAACATGGTATGGTAAGATGTTACAATATTTAGAAGTGTTTCACATGTCTCGCCGTTTAACCGGCATGCAAATTTTAGAGAAACATTTTAATTCGCTGAGGTTAACATTAAAAATGTATTTACTATTATAACAAAGTATCTAAACAAACAAAACAATATATATGTACGTAAAATGCAATACAACAGCAGCTTTTTTTTTTTTTTGCTAAATTTACAAATAGCCGTCTATATTTATTGTAGTACATGACATGAATTCAGCTATTGAATAAAAACATTTGTCAATGAGCCATTTTTTAAATTTAATTTTAAATTTTGTAAATGTCATTTCTCGGAAATGTCTGTGAATTTTATTATAAATCTGAACTGACATGCAACTGCAATTTTTTTTAAAGAGAGTTGTGGATATACCTGGGACGACCAATCTAGTGGGGTCTCTTGATGAATATTTTTTATTTAGACTCGCTTTTTCAAAAAGATGGCCATGTTTTTTAACAAACATGGCAATTTCATAAATATATAGACCAACCACGGTCTGGACTTTTAGTTTTTTAAATAAAGGCCTGCAGGATTCTAGTGGTCCCACCCCACATATTGCTCGTATACATTTTTTTTGTGAAATCAAGACCCTGTTTATATCCGTCGAATTTCCCCATAGTAAAATCCCGTATTTTAGGACGGATCCTACATGTCCGTGGTATGCTAACAAAGCGGTTTTTTCGCTTGCCAGTTTTCTTATCTTTCTAAGGGCATAAACAAATCTGTTTATACGTGTACACACATTATTGATTTGGGCTTTCCAATTGCAGTGTTTGTCTAATATTATACCCAAAAATTTTGTCTCGTTTATTTCCTCTATATCTTGCCCGCAGTGATTTATTTTTAAACTCTGATATACACTATTGTAGTTCCTAAATTGTATAAATTTTGTTTTATGTACATTTACTGTGAGGTTATTTTCACTAAGCCACTGTGTTATGTTTTCTACCGTAGTTTTTAGTATTAGTTTATAGCTATCAATGTCCTTATTGGGATTAGGTATAACCACTGATATGTCGTCTGCAAACAACGTACATTTATGTTTAGTTGCTTTTGGAATGTCATTAATGTAGATCAAGAATAGGAGCGGCCCCAATACACTCCCCTGAGGCACTCCAAATCTGTTAAATTCATAGGTTGATCTGTATGAGGTACTGTTGAGGTTACTATCAACGCGAGTAATCTCCACACATTGTTTCCGGTTACTCAAGTAGCTCTCAATCCATTGTAAAGCATTGCCTCTAATTCCATAATGTTCACATTTTTGTATTAAAATTTTATGATCCACGAAGTCGAACGCGCTGGACATATCAAAGAAGATTACTGAAACACGCTCCTTTTTATCTAGCGATTCGGTTACACTTTTCATAAGGGAAAATGCGGCCAGCGTAGTAGACTTATTTTTCTGGAATCCATTTTGTTCTTCTGATAATATATTATGTTTATTTAGGAAATTTATTAACCGCACGTACATTAGTTTTTCGAAAATTTTGGAAATTATTGGGATTAAGGTTACTGGTCTGTAATTTTGTAATTCCTCTTTGCCATCTTTTTTGTGCAACGGTTTTATAACTGAGTATTTTAATTTATCTGGAAACAGCCCTTGCCAAAAAGAAAGATTTACCAGATGACATAAAATAGGCACAATTTCGTGTTTACATGCTTTTATAACACTAGTTGAAATACAATCATAACCTACTGCGCTAGTGTTTTTTAGAGATGCAATCGCTTTTTCTACTTCATATTCAGAGCATGGTGTGAGGAAGATTGTAGAATTATTTATATCTATTAGTGTGTAGTTTGGCGTTATATTATTTACTTTATTTGTTTTGGATATATAGAATTCATTAAATTTAGTAGCAATTTCTTCCGGGTCGTGTATAATTGTGCCATTATATTTAATGTTTATGATATTATGATTATTTCTTGTATTATCCATTCTGTCTCCAATTATATCCCATGATGCCTTACATTTATTAGTAGCTTTATTTATATATTTATTATTTATTTGTTTTCTTGAGTTAACAATACATTTCCTCAATAATTTACTATATTTTATATAAAGTAACCTTGCATCGTTTCCGTTTTTTATATAGCATTTGTATCTTAGATTTCTTTTTGTTTTAGTAGAGATTTTTATACCTTTAGTTAGCCATTTTGGAGACTTAATACCTGTTTTTACTCTAATTTTATGTATGGGGAAGCATAAGTCATAAAGCATTTGAAAGTCTTCATGAAACAATTCATATGCTTGGTTGCAATCGGTTGAATTTTGAACTTCAGACCAAGATAAGCTTTTTAAATATTCTTTGAACTTTTGTACATTTTCGTCGCAGTAATCCCTTTTCATTGTGTATATATACTGTGGACTTGGTTTTTGATATTTAATCGGAAAATTCAGAGTTTGACCAGTGTTATGATCTGATAAATATAATTGATGAACTTTACCTACTGCATCTTTTATGTTACTTATAATTTGGTCTATGCAGGAGTCCTTACGCGTAGGGTCCGTTATATGTAATTGTAAATTTTGAGTGTGGAGAAAATGGTTCAGTTGCGATGTTGTATTATTATTTTTAAGTGTATTTATATTTATATCACCAACTATAATAATTCTTTTGTTTTCTTTTAAATTTAATTTGTATACAAGAAGCTCTAGCTTATCAAGGAAAATTGTTACATTTGAAGAAGGTATTCTGTACACGCATATGACCACACATTGTAATGACGGAATATCTATACCACAACACTCGAATATTTTTTCACACGATAATGTATTACAAATATTGATAGGCTTATAATCTAAATCCTTATCGACTAATATACACACCCCGCCACGTTTTTCATTTTTTCTACAGAAATTACTGGCTAACTTATAGCCTTGTAGGCGAATGTTATACTCATCACCTAACTTAACAAAAGTTTCCGATAAACAGATAATGCGAACGAAAATTTTACTTTCTTTAAACTCATTCATGCAGATTTCAATTTGTTCTAATTTATTTAAGAGCCCCGCAATATTTTGATGAAATAATGTAGTAGTATGAATTTTATTTTTATTATCAACCTTAGAATGCTTTAATGAATTATAGAAAAAAATTATCCTTATTTATGTTTGCGACCTTGTGAGATTTAGGAATAACAGGGAAGTAAAAGGGAATAGTCCCTTTTTGTGGTTTAGTTTCGCGGGATTTCAATTTTTGTAAACATAAGAAATTATTTTTATAATATTTGCAATCCAAAATATAATTGATACTGTGACAAGCATGTTGTAGATTTATTCTATTGTAATTTATAGGATCCGAAGCGATGTTTAAAAAATTGCAGTTTTCGAAATTATGACAAATGTTTTTGAGCATATTATTCAGCATTAATTCATTTAACGACTTATTCCTAATAATATTGACAATTATAATGTTTATATTTTGTAGAGATTTTAAAGTAGCTATTAATTCATACATTAATTTGTTTGGGTGTACATCATGCTCACCAACACTGAGTATCAAAAAATTATCCATTGATTGTTCCACACTGTGACAGCACTTCAGAATTTCTGTTGACGTGGCATTCGGTTTTATAACAGATGATATATTGTATTTTTCATACTTTGTTTCTACTCGCGATTGAATTAATCTTGACGCCAATCCAGACATTTGTTGACCTCCCGCAATATAAACTCGAGGGACAGGTTGCATGTTTGAAACGTTGCTCTCGCTGTTCACCTTTAGATTTGAATGTGGACTATTTGATGGTATTTTTAAGTTCATGTTACTCTTGGATTCCTGTGAAACGTTATGAACTTTAGAGGTACAGGGATCGATTTCTGTAACATCTAGACAGTTTTCCTTTTCGTCGTCGGACTTCATGCAAAGATCACTACTGCTGTTGTTTAATATAGTGTTATCTAACTGTATTCGTTTACGTTTCTTGAGTGTGCTCTAACATATTTATAGATTATTTATTATTCACCCAGGATAATTAGACAAATGTATATACTAGCTTCCAACAGCAGTGTCACCCACCTCACTACAGAACTACTTCACACCACACCCATATAAGATATATAGCCTTTTTTTTTTTTTTTTTCGTGGGGAATCATCAAATGACCCCTCCCGCTGAGGGTGCAGCTGGAGGGAGTGTCAGACTCTTACTGACTAAAACCCACTATGTTCCTTCTGGAGGTCCCTGTGTGCCAGGGCCGCGGTATCTCTTACGAACAACCCGCAGAAGATATATAGCCTTCCTCAAAAAAAAAAAAAAAAATGGGCTATCTGACACTAAAAGACTTCACTCATCAAAAACTCAGAAATTGCAAAGGCTAGACTTATATTGATGTAGGTTGATTTAAGGCCATAAAACGGTATTTTGTGATCTTCAATTCCAAAGGGGGTAATACAAAGTTTGTAAGGGACGATTCTGTGGCCTGATTGACAGTCAGAGTGAGCGGTTTTAGGACTAGTTGCCTAGCCTACAAATGAGCACTTAAAGTAAATCGTTCACACACCTGGTTAGGCTTTTACTGGAGCACAGTTGACGCTTGCTAAAAAGTAGGTAAATCTCACCCGGACCCTCCAGTTGCGCCACGACGTCGGTGAGGTCATCCTCGCGCAGCAGCAGCTTGATGCCGGCGGGTGGGTTGGCCGCCAGCCGCCGCAGTTCGCGCGCCACCCCGCGCAGCACTTGCGGACACACGTTCTCCACGTTGGACATGCCGCCTGCTCCCGCGCTACCCGCGGCTCGCTTCCCTCCCGCCACCTATAGCTGGGAGGCACTGGGGACCAACTCAATCCTCGATCTCGTATGCGGGGAACACCATTGCCTTCAATTTTGTCACTAGATATAGAGGCGGTTAGGGTTTGAATCGCAAATTCCGATAACAAATAAACAGTTGGGACAGTATAAATTTTATATATTTTCGAGCAAATAGAAGGATTTTGACAGTTCTAGACTTAAACTCTTAAATCTTAGAAGATTAAAATCTTAATAAATTGTACTCAATAAATAACAAATTTTAGTTCCATTCATCAAATCAATGTTGAGCAAAGCACAGACCAAACGACAGATGTCAAACCACAGAGATACATAGATTTTTATTGTAATAATTTTACGTTATACACAGATAATAAATCATACACAATAACATAACATAATAAAAAAACCGGCCATGTGCGAGTCAGTCCCTCCAATGAAAAACAAATATAAAATATTTCCCATATTCTGGCTTTCAGAATTTGTTTTAATCTTGTGGCAACAGTAATACATCTGTGAAAATTTCGATATTGGCTAGCCCACTTGGTTAAATAGGTTGATTTAAACTTTCATGGTCCCTCAGATTAATGAAACTTTAATCCAACAAACATTTACTCTGTGATAATGGCGCTTGCAACAGTTCCAACAGTGCCAAAATATCGGGAACTCAATAAAAAAAAGGTGCGTGTATGGTAACAGTCTCGTAATAAATAATTCACAAATGGTTAAATACTGAGCCTTTTTAATTGAGTTTCATAGGTACTTCATCCCCCTTATTACAGAACGTGGTCATAAAATGTACCGGCTTTATTGATTTTAGATTTTTAACACATTTACCATGTGTTATTATTTTGTGTTCTATAGAACCGGTTCTTCAAACCATACAGACCGCTGGGTAGTTTTTTCGACAATTTCTTCTTCCCAGTGGCCAGCGATATAGGGCGGGTGGTTTTGGGGGCTGTCTTTAGTGAAGTTCTAGATAATATTCAGACATAAAACTCCGTCTTCCCGCCGCTTAGGACTTTTTTCTTTTTGAAGTTTTTTTCAGCATTTCGTGAAAATTATCGAGTGGTTCATGGTTACGACCTTTACGACCGTGATTTTTTTTCCGTGGTGTCAACTGTCAGTGTAATTTGACAGTATGAAGTGTATTTATATTTAGGATGAGATTTTAGGGTATTATTTTAGATTTATGAAATTTATAACATAAATCTATGAATCTGACTCTTGTTTGACTTACATGTGGTCGATTCGGGATTTCTTTCAGTAAAGTAATATACCTATGTTAGAGTAGTGCTTTGTGTTAATTTCTAGTTGCTTCCTCATCTCGGTTTAAGGGTACTGCAAAATGTGAATTTCACTATTGTTTCAACTATTGTTTTTCTGTTAATTCAGAATATAAACATGAACTGACATGACATATATTTTTTTGTTCGTCTCTTGGATTCATTACTACTTATATGCCGACGTAAATTGTAAAATATTTGCATGTACGGACCGAAAACTGAAGTGCCTGAATCATTGCTAGTAAGTATTAGTAGCATAACAGTTAAAATAATATATCAGAAACTAAAGCGGGTAAAGGATCTAGTGGTGGGACTAATTGGGGCAATTTTACTTTTCCTCAAGCATAACATAATCCAGTAGATTCACCACTGTATTTTAATGTTTTACAATATTTAAAAATTATTTTCATGTCCCCAATTCTTACCGAATCGTGGGCACAATAAACAATTGCCAGAACATAGTGGAATGCCGCTCGTTCAAGAATCACAAGAGCACTGCGTCTGTGGATTTGCTCAATTTCATTATGTCCAGCTTGCTGTTGTTGTGTTTGATGTGCATGAACTTGTTGCATTCTAAGCTTATCTATGACATAATGTCAAATATGATTCCATGCAGAAATTTAATTTGTGACAAAACTTAAGATTTGACCTATTGACTACTCGACATTGGCTAACACAAAACGTGAAGGGCCAAACCAAGAAAAAAAACACCTTTTGACTGCCAGTGTCAAGTATAGATGACAAGCTAAAAAGTGCCAAGCACGCCAGTGTTAAGTATAGACGAAAAACTTTTAAAGGATATGTCCGTTTTTTGTATGGATGTTGGTTTTTTCAGTGAAAAATCTAATCAACATCAAAGTGTACTCATATAGATATGACAAAAATATTGTTGTAAAACAATCTTGGTACAGACACCAGCAAATCGATTTTCAACTTTATCACTGAAGCATAGACTTCATAGTTTGCATGTCTTTCTTTTTTTGACGTGGCGCTCAAAGCGTTAATTTTATAAAACTTATTAAAAAAAAGTCTGACTGAAGTTAGTAAAATAAAATTTAAGTTTCTCTAAGCCGACCACTATTTATAATAATAATAGTTACGTATTTGTCATACTATGTTTTTTGTGACTATGCAATTTTGTCACGTTCACGATTCACTTTTGTAAAATTTCTGAACGCGACATTAGATCCTCCAATGCGCAAGCGAATTTGAACTTATGCAGCGGTCATAAATTACCAATTGATTCTCGTTTTATTTAGAAAAATGTTTTTATGGGAAATAGAAAAGGACTATTTTGAGAGCTTTCCCGGCAATTACTCGAATTTATCTTTCTGTTTCAGGTACAATCGAGACACAACAGTGTACGGTGGCAGTGCCTGTGCTTGCCTGACAATATTAACGAAAATGGTAAAACATAAAGAGATAAATTCAGACTCGGAAGAGGCGTCGGCGGCGCGCGAGCCGCGGTTCCGCGTGCGCGTGTGCATGAGCCGCGTGTTCCGCGACGAGCGCGCGCGCGCCTACGTGTGCGTGAGTCCGCGCCGCCGCGTCGCCTGGCTGCAGCGCCGCCTGCGCCGTCTGTTCGCGCTGCCGCCGCACCGCCTGCTCAGCCGCGGACACCTGCTGCCGCCCGACGAGCCGCTGGCTTTGCTCGATCCCGACGATCCCGTCGAGTGCGTATTGACGCCGTGCGCCGGAGTCTCATACGCGACGTGCTTCCTAACTAGTTTCTCGTTTCCAGGGTGATTCCCGTCGATGCGGAAGTCGACAATGAGCCCGCAGAAGACGGTCTCGATGCAATCGAAACCGTGCCTATATCTACTGAAGAACTCGTACGCTCGCCGTCGCCCGTCTGTGTAGACGTTCTCACGGAAACCAAGCGGCAGGCTCTCATAATGCTAGAACAATACAGTGCAACGACCGCACAGGACGCGGCGCAGCGGCCGCGGCGCCGTCGAGTGCGCCGCCGCCGCCGTGTCGAGCCCGCCGCGCCGTCGGCCGCCGACGGGCCGTTCGGGGTCGTGCCGCCGGCTGCAGACGGGCCGTTGGGGGCCGTGCCGCCGGCTGCAGACGGGCCGCTGGGGGCCGCGCCGCCGGCTGCAGACGGGCCGCTGGGGGCCGTGCCGCCGGCTGCAGACGTGCCGCTCGGCGCACCGCCGGTGCTGCGCAACCGCTTGCAGCCGCGCGCGCCTCGCGTCGTGCGGCCGCTCGCTGCTACCGCGACGCCGCCATTTTCCCGCCCAGTCCCTTCCCCGCCTTTTGCCAACTTCACTTGATTGATGCGAACACGGAACAGAGAATTTTATTAAAGTGGAAATGGCATAGAACAAAATTACTACGGCAACCGGTGTCACCACACTCACACAAATAAACCGATTATCATCAAAAAGTCGTTTGATTTGTCGGTCCAATTTTAATCTATACATATAATAAAATCGTAGAAAAGTAAAAATTGTACATTGAATATTTTTTTTTTTTTAATAATTATTGAGGTGTGAATATAGCTTATAGGTCGGGTCTACGCGTAGGCTACATATCATCACGCTATCGCCAAAGAGGGAGCAGCTGTGAATGTTTTCTGTTGTTCTTCTTACGCGTTCTGTAACAGCGTGTAATCTAACGCGGTATTTTTTTTATGATGTTTTTGAGTAAGCCATGCTATTTTCTAGCTTTACACTGTAAAAATTACGCCATTTAAGTAATTAGGGCAAAGAAACATAGTTTTACGAATGTTAATAGTATAAACACAATTTTAAAGAAACGCCATCTATGACATTTCATAAAACTCAAATGAAGTTAATGTTGAGTTACCGGCAATCTGTATAGTCTGGTATTCTATACAATACCTAGTTAATGTTTGTAATACCTAAAACGTGTAGGTAAAGGCCCGTGTAGTAACCCGGCCGCCGGGTGGGCCTTTTTTTTTTATAGAATATGTTATCATTTGTTAATTAGGGATGAGCGAGAATATTATAAACGTACTAGCTGCTACCCGCGACGTCGTCCACGTGGGCATTAGAGTAGTAAAAATGATAAACTCGTTTACCTTGTATCCTTTAACATCACGGTATGATAACTAAGCTATAAAATCAAGCCCAAAATGTGTAGAAATACTATGGAAATATAACTGCCTCGCTGGTGACTTAGTCGCATAGTTGATGATTGATAGACCCATGCATCAGAGGGCACGTAAATGTCGGTCCTGCGCCTGATCTCTCTCCGATCACATCGATATGAGAGAGAGGGAATAGTGAATGCACTTTAATATGTCCTGGGCAGCTGGCTTATCTTCTCAGAGAAAACGCAAAAACACTTAACTGTACCGAGGATAAGCGACAGTTCTGCGGCTAATTTTACTTTGCAAAGTATTTGGCTGCTATAACAATAAGCGCCGAACTTACATGGCGGACATTTGCGTGTTAATCATGGAAGACTTATATTTTCATATCACAACTGCAATACACGCGTCGTTTACTAAGACTGGACATGCAGGTGTGGCCTCCCGCTGCTTCTCGCTCTGGTCTTTGTCTTAGATTGAACTGAACTTCGAAGGTACAAAATGTGTATGTTGTTGCGGAATACATTCTGAACCTATGCTCGTATATAAGAATGTACATATTATATGTCGTCACTACTTCAAATAATATTGTAGTCACTTCGAACTTACATTGCAGGTCGATCGCGTCGAGGTCGATAAAGTTGGTTTAGGCACTGAAAATGCGCTCTTTATCGCTAGTGTAGTAGTTGCATAACGCAACTGCTGTACACGACGTGGTATCGGGTTCGATTCAGTCGAACCAGGTCGGACCAAAATCGCTTTGTGAGTGTTAGGAAACTGAAAAAGCAGCCCGGGGACTGGAGTTGGTAAAGGATACGGTGGAGCAAACGGTGGGGATGCGCTCTGCTTGGGCGGAGCACCACCGTGTCCTCACAGCGGCGAGCTTTCGCATTCGGCCCTGGTCCAGGCCATGGTCCGGAGCATGAAAGAATGGGAGCGGCCGCCTCCTTCTGCTAAGCAATTATGCTAGCGAAGGAGGCGGCGGAGATGGTTTAGAAACAGCACCGCTCATTCCAGCCGAAGCGGAAAAGCTGGTACTGGTCGACACCACAGGCGCCGAGTGTCGAGGGACGACTTCCAGTATTAGTGTTTAATCTATGACTCCCGACCACCGTAGGCGTGGGTCTATGGGCGGTGGGTTTTGGTTGGTTCACCGTCCGTGTCGGCGGCGCGTTCTATTCCATGCGCTCCTCGAAGATATGTCAGCAACATGGGCCTCTTAGTTACCGTGACCCTGGCATACAGGGATCTCCAGAAGGCATATAGTAGGTTTTAATCAGTAAGAGTGACACTTCCTCCTGCTGCATCCTTAGCTGGAGAGGTTATTTTACGACATCCCACAAAAAAAGACTGGAAGTTGGTGATTGATATATCCGTGCATCGGAGAATACGTTGTAGCGACATGGTCTTACACAACCACAATACCTTTACCACCGCATAACCAATACCATACCTTCACCATTACCGTACCTCCGCATAACAATACCGATACCAGATAAAACCAGTTACCATACGCTTAGACTGGTCTACAAGAAACAGAGAATCGTCTTGAAAAAGACGTTTGGGTTGGTGTACGTCTTGACATCCGCCAAAGAAACAAAATAGCATCAGCAGCAACACACGAGCACACTCGGAGACGCGGCGATCCAGATTCCAGACGACGAACACGCAGAGATCTTCTCGCGCCGGCGGCGTCCCGAGCAAAAGGATCGAGCAGCGGACGCCACCTGTATTTATGCGCGCGCCGTACGGACCGCGAGCGCCCCGCGCCCCGCGACCCTTGACCTGCGACCCGCGGTGTCGCGAGGCGCAGCGAGGCGCCCTCAAGCGTGTGAACGCGGAGTTAGACGAAAGACCAATTGCAATGTAAATAAACTGTCTAGAATAAGCACTACTTCCACCTTGTAAATTGTACATATAATAAGCACATTTTTACGCAATAAACATTCATTCTTTATACACTCTTCGAAAGTCTATTATTTAGCGTCGACGACCTATTCCCCTAAATTGGTGACCCCGAACGCTGAAGAACAATCAAATTACAACGCAAACAACATCATGACTTCGAAGACCAGCGAGGAATTTGTCGACGCACAGGGCCAGCTCACAACGATCAACAACGACGTGGCCACAATCTCTCTGCCTGCACGGATACCACCATTTTGGCGTCACAACCCACGACTGTGGTTCGCCCAGTTTGAAGCAGCCGTCGCCGCAAACAAGATCGGGGAAGAACAAAAATTCAATCTCGTCATCCCGCTACTCGGCTGCGACAACCTAGAACAAATCACCGATTTAATACTCAACCCACCTGCCACCGGCAGATACCGCGCACTGAAAGACAGACTGATATCGACCTTTCAAGAATCTGAGCATCGCCAGCTGCAGAAACTACTCAGCGGACTCGAACTCGGCGACCAGAAACCGAGCCAGCTGCTGCGTAAAATGCGAGATCTGGGCGGAAAGCTACTGTCTGACGAAGCACTGAAAGTCATGTGGTTCAAGCAGCTACCCACATACGTTCGCACCGTGCTCTCCATAAACACCGAGTCATCTCTCGAAACCCTAGCTGCAATGGCCGATAAGATGACCGAACAATGCGAACCCACTACCATCGCCGCAGTCAACTCATCAAATCCATCATCAACAGTAAACGAGTCGCATCATAATACCATAGCCAGCATTCAAATCAACATCCTTACAAAACAAATCGAAAAATTATTCCTGGAAATCGCCGAACTTCGTGGAAGCCAACTACAGCGCGCGGCACACCGCCCGCGCCGCCCTCCCTCCCGTTCCCGCCATTCGTCAACATCGCGACAGCGCAGCGTTTCGCGCCGAAATTCCCGCGCATCAAGCCAGCCAGGCGACGCTGATTGGCTCTGCTACTACCACAGAAGATTCGGCGATGAAGCTCGCAACTGCCAATCGCCGTGTTCTAAATCGAAGCCGGAAAACTAAAAAGTACATCGACCGTGGCGGGAGTCGATGTAAACCAAACAAGCCGCCGCTTATGTGTGACCGACATCGACAGCAGAGAGAGATTTCTCATCGACACAGGAGCTGACATATCTATCTTAGCCGCCCGAAACACCAACGCTACGCCTGCTAAAACAAACTACAAGCTATTTGCCGCCAACGGTACTGAAATTCGTACCTACGGAGAGCGCACACTACAGCTCAACCTAGGCCTACGAAGAAGCTTTAAGTGGACATTCGTAGTAGCTAACGTGAAAACTTCAATCCTGGGAGCAGACTTCTTGGCGCATCATAAACTACTCGTCGACTTGCACCAAAGAAAACTAATCGATCGCGTGACCGAGCTCAGCGTGAACGCCATAAAAACCAACAGCTGCGAAGGCACTATCTACATGCTCAACCGCGACCACGCCTATCACGACCTGCTGAAACAATACCCAGATGTTCTGCGACCGATGTCACTGAAAACTCCAGCCAAACACGATGTCACACATCACATAGAAACAACCGGCCCTCCGATATACTCTCGGCCGCGCCCTCTACCGCCAGACAAGTACAACGCGGCGAAACTTGAATTCGAACGCATGATCGAGATGGGAATATGCAAACCCTCTAACAGTCCATGGGCAAGTCCACTTCACGTGGTGAAGAAAAAAGATGGTTCACTACGAGTTTGTGGTGACTACAGAAGACTCAACGCCGTCACTGTTCCCGACCGATATCCCATACCACGAATTCAAGACTTCACATACCAACTTCATGGCAAACAAATATTTTCAAAACTCGACCTGAAAACTGCATATTTCTGGATTCCTATCGCAAAAGAAGATGCACAGAAAACAGCCATAATAACACCCTTCGGCCTCTTCGAGTTCAACTGTATGACGTTCGGCTTGAGAAACTCCGGTCAAACTTTCCAACGCTTCATGCACGAAGTACTACGAGGACTCGACGACATCGTATTCTGTTTCGTCGACGATCTGCTCGTACACTCTAAAAATCAGGAAGAACATCGCCATCACCTGAAATTAGTACTCGAACGCCTAAACACCTACGGCGTCAGTCTAAATATCGAGAAGTGCGAGTTCGACAAACAAACCATCGAGTTCCTGGGTTATGAAGTATCTGCAGAAGGCATCAAACCCACTCAGGAACGAACACAAGCCATAGTAAACTATCCAAAACCAAAAACAGTGCAAGAACTCAGAAGATTCCTCGGCATGATAAACTTTTACCGCAGTTGCCTATCAAACCAAGCCGAGTACCAACATGAATTGAATAAATACCTACATAACAGCAAGAAAAACGACAAAACTCCGATTCAATGGTCGCAAGAGGCAGAACAAGCCTTTGAGAAATGCCGACAAAGCATTCTCGAGGCAACGACCCTTACGCACCCGATACCTAACGCGCCGCTATGCCTATTTACCGACGCATCGAGCACCAGCATCGGCGCCGTACTGCAACAAAAGGTCAACGACATCTGGAAACCACTCGCATTCTTCTCAAAAACTATGAGCGAGACACAACGCCGCTACAGCGTGTACGATCGCGAATTACTAGCTATGTACACCGCTGTTCAACACCTACGAAGACTGATCGAGGGCAATGACCTTACAATATTCACCGATCACAAGCCATTAACCTACGCGCTAACAAGAACGCCCAGTAGCAGCGATACACCACGACGAGAACGCCAACTTCATTACATCAGCCAGTTTTGTTCGAAAATCCAATACATTCACGGTGATAAGAACGAAGCCGCTGACGCCTTATCACGCATCGAAGAAATAGATTTCGCACACTCCACTATCGATTACAACCAACTCGCTCAAGACCAGAAAAATGATGACGAACTGAAAACCTGCATGTCCAACCCGAGACTCAAACTTGCACGCATCTCATGGCCAGGAGGTCAACGACCCGTGATATGCGAAACATCGACCGGTAACATTCGTCCATACCTACCAGCGACTTACCGTTTTGTAGCATTCAAAGCGCAACACGAACTGAGTCACCCGGGTGTGCGGACTACCAGAAAGATCATGTCCACCAAGTTCTTCTGGCCCGGCATGAACAAGGAAGTCGGTCTGTGGGCAAAGTCATGCATCGGCTGCCAACGCGGCAAAGTTCATCGACACGTCGTCAGTCCGCTTGGCGAGTTTCAACATTCATCACGCTTCGAACACGTCCACGTAGACATCGTCGGACCTCTGCCACCTTCGAATGACTACAGATACCTGCTCACAATGATCGACCGCTGCACAAAATGGCCCGAAGCAGTACCTATTCGTGACGTCACCGCCGACACTGTTGCAAAAGCGATGTATGAAGGATGGATATCGCGATTTGGCTGTCCATTACGCGTGACAACAGATCAGGGAAGACAATTCGAATCTGCATTGTTCAACGCCCTGATGAAAAAGTTCGGCATCACGAGAATAAGAACGACTGCATTCCACCCGCAAGCAAACGGCCAAGTAGAGCGCTGGCATCGCACGTTAAAAGCCGCACTAATGGCGAGAAGCGCCGGCACGCATTGGAGCGACGAGTTACCAACCGTATTACTCGGACTGCGTACCGCTTTACGCGCAGATACTCACGTCAGTCCAGCTCTGATGACTTACGGATCCACGCTCAGGGTACCGTCAGATTTCTTCGAGCCTTCACAGCCGAAAAATGAAGACGCCGAATTCGTCCGCCGCCTGAGTGAAACACTGTCCACAATTTCACCGAGCTCTGTTTCTCACAATAACAACAGAGGCACATTCGTCTACAAGGACTTAGCGACGTGCACTCACGTTTTCGTCCGCAACGATACAGTGAAAAGTCCATTGACCCCTCCGTACGACGGCCCGTTCAAAGTTATGCAACGTGGCATCAAGCATTTCACCATACAAATGCCACTTCGAACAGCAGTCGTCTCAATAGACAGATTGAAACCTGCTTACCTGCTCAACGAGGAAGAAACCACCACCTTAAAACCGGCATGCATACCACAAAAGCAACATGCGCCGCGCACTCCGAGCAACGAGCCACACCCAGCGACAGCAAGCACGCAGCGCGACGCTTACGTCACACGTACCGGCCGCACAGTGAAGCCCAAAGTACGCTTCGCTTAGGGGGGAGCCATGTAGCGACATGGTCTTACACAACCACAATACCTTTACCACCGCATAACCAATACCATACCTTCACCATTACCGTACCTCCGCATAACAATACCGATACCAGATAAAACCAGTTACCATACGCTTAGACTGGTCTACAAGAAACAGAGAATCGTCTTGAAAAAGACGTTTGGGTTGGTGTACGTCTTGACATCCGCCAAAGAAACAAAATAGCATCAGCAGCAACACACGAGCACACTCGGAGACGCGGCGATCCAGATTCCAGACGACGAACACGCAGAGATCTTCTCGCGCCGGCGGCGTCCCGAGCAAAAGGATCGAGCAGCGGACGCCACCTGTATTTATGCGCGCGCCGTACGGACCGCGAGCGCCCCGCGCCCCGCGACCCTTGACCTGCGACCCGCGGTGTCGCGAGGCGCAGCGAGGCGCCCTCAAGCGTGTGAACGCGGAGTTAGACGAAAGACCAATTGCAATGTAAATAAACTGTCTAGAATAAGCACTACTTCCACCTTGTAAATTGTACATATAATAAGCACATTTTTACGCAATAAACATTCATTCTTTATACACTCTTCGAAAGTCTATTATTTAGCGTCGACGACCTATTCCCCTAAAACGTAAACATCGATCGTGTGCCTAATCTCTCTCCGGTTGTGTCAGAATTGCCGTCCGTGTCGGGCTATGAGAGTAAGGAAATAGGGAGTGCACCTGTGGCCACACAAATACTTACTACACAGCTAATTGATCTTAGACGCCCTTATGCATATATGCATATGCTGACCGTTTCCTAGGAGGCAGTTTATATCAACAAATAACTGCTGGACATGGATGAAGAAAGAAGAGTCTTTCTAACTTGAGATGTCTATCTAAGGGGCTACATTGTAATGAACATCGTAGTCAATCCTTAGATTGTTACTCATTCCCTATCCTTTTACGACCACTTAGAGTCAGAACAGCAGCCAACCCTATTCGAAGAGATCTGTTCTTTTCTGAATCGTTTCCAAGAGATTGACCTTTTCTCTAGAATTATTTATTTAGTCATACATATGCATTTTTGATCAGTAATCGTTCGTAAAAATCAAATAAAAATATTGATAAGCCATGCTGCTTTGTTACGTGTGGTATACTGGAAGCTTAGCTAACATTACCCCAGACTGATATTGTATGAAGAAAGTACAGCACTCCTTCTTTGATCTTAAATGACTAACTTACCCAAAGACAGATTTTTTTCTCTCATCCTCTGTCCCCGATTGTGAGTGTTATCTTGGAACTTGAATAATCAAAATTAAAACTTGTGACTATGATTGTAGACTGGAAGACACCCCAGTATAATAATTTAATTTTATGAAAATAAAACTATGAACTCCATCTATGATCAGCTATAATTACTAACAATGTCAGATTGTCAAATTAGATTGTTTTGAAAAGCTAAAGATGGCGTCAGGTTGAAACTTGCCTTAATATTTTTGTCTTTAAATTATTTTTATCTGTCGAAATAACCTATGTAGCATGTTTAGGTATATACTTTGAAGTGAAAAATAAATTTAATTTTTTTTAGCCCGGTTTAATTGTATGAAAAGCTTAACTCCATCTATGACATTAGGTAATAACTGTTTACCCAGCTGGTATAGTCAAATTGTCAAATTTGCTAATTGTGTTGTAATTAAAAAGATATAGATGGCGTCTAGTTAAAACTGACCAAAAAATGCTTTATTGCTCAGCCCCCTTAGTTAATAGCGTTATAATATATAGCCTATGTGTTATTCTGATGCATAAGCTATATGTTTGTCAAGTTTCATCTAAATCCTATCAGCCGTTTGGCCGTGAAGAGGTAACAAACATACACACTCACTCACAAACTTTCGCATTTATATATTAGTATAGATTATATACGTTTTAATATATTATTTACGTTATTGATTTGCTTACTCTTACTAACTAATCAGAAAGCTCCGAACTGCTAAACTGTGATAGTTTCCATTAAGTAAACAGTTTTTAGATTTCTATGTAGCTTTAATCATTAAGGCTGCAAACGCGACGAAAGCTTAAAAAATGGTGCAACTTCTCCCGTTTTCCCAAAGGGCCTCGAGGCCTGGCGCGGTCCATAAGCCTGAGTGCGAAAAACGGTTTGGGTTAGGTTAAGTTTTGGGTTTGGTTAGGTTAGGGGTTAGGTTAGGTTTTGGGTTAGGTTAGGGATTAGGTTAGGTTAGGGGTTAGGTTAGGTTTTGGGTTAGGTTAGGTTTTGGGTTAGGTTAGGGATTAGGTTAGGTTAGGGGTTAGGTTAGGTTTTGGGTTAGGTTAGGTTTTGGGTTAGGTTGAGTTTTGGGTTAGGTTAGGTTAGGTTAGGTTAGGTTAGGTTAGGTTAGGTTAGGTTAGGTTAGGTTAGGTTAGGTTAGGTTAGGTTAGGTTAGGTTAGGTTAGGTTAGGTTAGGTTAGGTTAGGTTAGGTTAGGTTAGGTTAGGTTAGGTTAGGTTAGGTTAGGTTAGGTTAGGTTAGGTTAGGTTAGGTTTTTTTTTTTTTTTTTTTTTTTTTTTTAATAGATGCACCCGTCATCACAGGGCATTGTCATTTCCGCAGACTTGGGGGTCCGCGCCTTTATTTAATAAAAAATAATTTTCTACACGTTGTTATACTGCAGCGTCGTCATGTCCTCACTAGTTTCTAACTTAAAAACTAATTTTTAACCTAAAAACTATGTGAGTCCACCGCATTTATATATATAATTTTTTTTTTTTTTTTTTTTTTTTTTTTTTTTTTTTTTTTTTTTTTTTTTTTTTTTTTTTTTTTTTTTTTTTTTTTTGTTCACTTTTGCATGCGTTAATTACGTACTACGTTATTACTATCATACGTTTAGGTAAATGGCGTGCTGTTGATGCCAAATTGGGAAATTAGTATCTACAGCACGTCACTTACTTGACACTTAATTCTATTACATTTTTTTTCTTGGGCTTGTGACAGTGTTGGGGAACAGGTTTGGGCTCATTTTCTGCTAGCGACCAGGGATTTTGCAAGCGCCAGTAGAGGTACCATGACAGTGGCGTCTCGATGCTGCATGGCCGTCTTGAGGTTGTAGTCGACGACCGTTTTTGTTGGCGCATCCATCGCTTTCTTTATAAAGCGGCCGGTGGCATCGTCGGCGTCATCGGTGTAGTAGACGCAACTGACCGTATGTCTTGACACTGCCACAACCGCGTGGGAGACACTGTCGTGGATTTGGAGCCTCCTGGATTTTGTGTTGATGATAACGACGCTGTCGTAGGTCAGTCCCTGGGCCTCGTGAATAGTTAAGGTGCGCGACCCTTCGCCGGACCCGTATCCCTGGCTCATAAGAGAAGCTTTCTCTTCTTGCGTATGAACCAGAAATAGGGTGTTTTGTGCGGCGGTCGGTATTCGCGCCCCTGTAAAACTCTTCACTCTCAGGGAATGTACCTGCGACATCGACGTTTTTGATGAGTATATACCGGAGTATATCTCGCTGAGTGCGAAGGCCACATCCATGGGGTTTCGGTGGGTGCACAGCAGCTCCTGGGTGATGCCAGTCACCAGATTTGGACGGGTATACCTTAATTCGAAAAGGTTCTCTCTGTCCAAATATGGTAGCTGATTCACGTCTCCGATGAGGACCACCTCGCTTGCACCAGACAACTTAACTGCCATGACTATGGCCCCAAAGTGGTTCATGAGAGCCTCGTCAACCGTCAAGCGGTGACATTTCTCGTTTGACTTGAACCCGTTGGCTAATATTGAGGCCATAGTGCGCACCTTGGTCTTTACGTGATCTCCCAAGCGGCGCGCAAGCTTTTCCTTGAGATCTTTGGCAGCTTCAGTCGTCGTGGTGGCCACGACGTCTTTCCTCTCGTCGAAGTGTTTCACCACCCAGGTAGTTTTGCCGCATCCCGGCACTCCATTTACCCACCTGATACTGGGTACCGCCCAAGCTTCCATCGATGCTGAGGAGTCCGAGGTTCCAGAAACGGTCTGTGCCATTCCAAGGATCTTATCCTCCAGCATGATTTTGGTGCATTTAGCGGTAACCACTATCGGGTCGTCAGGTGGCGCTTTAAATTTGAGTTGGCCCGTTCGCTCCGTTTCCTTCTCGTCCAGGGCCACGAAGCCGCTCTTCGCGCTGAATGCAGCCATGTACGACCCCGTCATTTCCCCCGCGATGACTTGAGATGTGGCGTTGTCGTACACTGCTGCCTCTGCTTCCTCGAGCAGTACCCTCAGCAGACCCTCCGATTTCCTCTGGAAGGTCAGCATGGTCTTGTCGCAAGTTCTGAGGTTTACCTCCTTTGTGGCCCTCACAATTGCGACGTACTCGAGGAAGGCGCTCTTAACGTGGTCCGTGGTGCCTGAACTGGTTGCGAGGATCGGTGGGCTGACTTGCCCCTTTTCGGCTCTTGTAGGCGAAGGCTTCGGCGGCTCTGGATCTTTGGGCTTTTTTCGGAAAAAGCTCTCCACTGCTGCCTCCTGTTTCGCTGTTGGTGATGCGCGGCTGGTGGACGGGAGCAGGGCGGTGAGGAAGGTGCTGATGGCTTTCAGGCGATTCCGCGCCCGAGCGCGTTCCTCTTTGCTGACGGTTTTGCTCTGCTCCTTTGTGGCTTTTTCGGCGGCTGCCTTCTGCTGGGCTCTTTCGGACCCGCTTTGCATGGTGGGGCTTGTTGTGGGGCTCGTCGCGCCAGCTGTTGAGTTTCCGGGGGCTTTGAGGAAACTCAAGGTTTCCCCTCTGTCCTCGTAAACTACTACCTCGTGGTGTTCTGAGGCTCTTAAACAGCCGAATCGGTCTGCGACGTCTCCTCTTTCCCATCCAATCGCCATCGCGTCGACACTGATGGTGCGGGCCTTGACTGGCGTGTCTTCTTCTGCGTCTCTGAGTTTTTGGAGAAGTGAGCATGCCTGAGCGAATGGAGTCTCCTCCCTCCACTCGAGCAGTGCGATCGTCTTCCCTTTGATTCGCAGCAGTCGACATTGGTGAGAGGCTATTTCCATTTGAGGCAGTGCATGGTATTTACTGCCTTTCATGGTGGTCTTGGCAGTGCATCCGTTGATCAGAGCAGCGAGGCCTGGTGCGATGGTTATTCGAGCTCCGGCTCGACTCGAGCCTACGCAGAAGCTTATACCTAGCTTCTCCGCTTCTCTGTTCATGAACAGGGCAACTCCTCGCAGTCTTATGCCTGGCACTCCATCTCCTCCGAGTGCCAAAAGCTGCGTGATGGGCATGGTGCTTGGAGCCGACTGCTGACTGGTGGCTGGTCTTTGTGTCGTCCTTTGTGTGGTGGTAGGTTCTGTAGTTGTTGTGTGTGTAGTTGTTGTTTGTATGGTTGTGGTTTGTGTGATTGTTGTTAGTGTGGTTGTTGCATGTGTGGTGGCTGTTTGCGTAGTGCTCGTGTGTGTGGTTGATGTTTGTGTGGTTGTTGGTGGATTGGTTATGGTTTGTGTAGTTGTCGCTTGTGTTGTGGTTGCAGCTGTGGTGGTGGCGAGTATAGTGGCTGTGGTTGTGGTGATTTCAGATGTTGCTCTGTGTCGGTTTTGCGGAGTATCGGCCGTTTTGTTAGCGCCCGCAGCGACGACGGCTACTTTGCTCGCGAACGCAAGGAATGGTTTCCTGGTAGCCGGTCTCTCGATGATGGTGTGGAGTGTGGACTGGCTTAACTGGGTTTCGATCTTATGTTCCAGTTCCATTCTGTCGTGGCAGAACCTTGGACATTCGAAAAGCAGGTGCCAGACTGTTTCGTCGCAGTTGGGATCGCAAACGCACGAGGGACTGTTTTTCAGGTGGAATCTGTGCAGATACGCTGAGAATCCTCCATGTCCGGTCAAGATTTGAATGTGTCTCGGTGTCAGGACAGTTTCTCTCAGTATTCTTTTTGCCGCGAGGACATCTGGGAAGAACACTTTTGTGACCGCTCCTGTGCTGGAGGATTCGTATCGCGCTTGCCACTTTCTTACAGTCCCCTCCCGTATTTTTCTTCTTACATACGATACGGGGACTTTGTCGTACTCCGCTACCTTTTCTGACAGAGCTGCCTCCTTGGCCAGCTGATCTGCTCTCTCATTCCCTGGAGTTCCCACGTGGGCCCTCAGCCAAAAGAACTTCACGTCTCTGCCTTCCTCTCTGATATCTCGCACGCAGCTCTTTATCTGAAGTGCCAGGTGGTGTGTTACAGACGGACTCCTCAGCAGGTCAAGTGACGATCTCGAGTCACTTAAGATGCTTACGGAGGGCGTCCTACACTCTTTCACCATTCTGACGGCTCTGTAGAGAGCGTACATTTCAGATTGGAAGACAGTATTGTGCGGCTCCAGGCCGAAGGTGCCAAAGCTGGACTCTCTCCCATTCTCCCACCACGTTAGGGCAGCCCCTACTTTCCCCTCTATCTTGCTGCCGTCGGTGTAGATCTGAGGACCGATTACTTCGTGGGTTTCTTGGGTTTCGGGAGTCCAGTCTTCTAGTCGTGCGTACTCTGTTATTGTGAGTAGCGCCGGGTGAGGATTTTTGGAGTGGTGCACATTTCGCTCCAGCTCTCGGCCCGGCGGTAAGAACTCTTGGGAATGACCCTTCTTGATTTTAAAAAGGGTTGCGGCCTCGATTACCCGGAGATCTAAGGGGAGTTGGCCAGACAGAATGAGTGCCGATGTCAGAGACACCGTACGGTATGCTTTGCAGATCTTCTGTGCGAAGCCTCGTTGCAGTGAGTCAAACTGATTTTTCGTCATCAGTTTCTCAGCCGCAGGCTCCCACGCACTTGCTGCATACAGCACGATAGGCTCTATCACCGACACATATATTGTCCTTATTATCTCTGCGTTCAGACCCCAGGTCACCCTTGCGGCACACGCCAGTTGCTTGTAGATATCTGCGGCTTTTTTGCAGGTTGCAGACACGTGCGCGTTAAAGGTGAGTTTGGAGTCTATTGTAAGACCCAGCAGCTTGACCTCTTGGACCAGGTTCAGCGTCGTACCAGACATGTGGAGTACCGGAAGGTCGTACTTAAGCTTCTTCGTTAGCACCATCGCGTTGGTCTTGTGCGCGGCGAAACGCAGCTTGTTGTATACTCCCCATTTCGATACCATGTCTAGTGCCTCATTCGCTGATTGCTGCAGGGGACCTGCTGCAAAGTCTGAGAAAACAAGGACAACATCATCTGCGAAGGCTTGGCAGTAGACTCCCATTCTTGCCATTCGATGTAGGAGTGAATCTAGGATAAGGTTCCAGAACGTCGGTCCGGCGATTGAGCCCTGGACGCATCCTTTCGTGGTATCCTTCTCGCTAGACGCTCTGGCATAGTTGACCCTGACTTTCCGGTCTTCCAGGTATGAGGCTACGAGGGCGTAGATGTTTTTGGGACAGTTTTTGATGACCATCTGTCTTTTGAGCGCTGGCCACCATGCGTTGTCGAAGGCGCCTTCTATGTCCAGAGATACCAAAACCACGATCTTTTTGGCTTTGATTTCGGAACGTATATGTCCTATAAGGGCATAGAGGGCGTCTTCGGTACCGCGCTGTGGCATGAATCCGTACTGGTTCGTTGTTGAGTGTTGGAAGGAAATGCCATTGGAGGCGGCCTACGAGGAGTTTCTCGACTATTTTTCCAAGAACCGATAGCAGTCCTATTGGCCTGTACGATTTTGGGTTTGTGTAGTCGTCTTTCCCCGGCTTGCGAAGTATGCACACGTGCGCGACCTTCCACTGCTTCGGAAAGTGTGATAGCGACAGACACTTATTGGCCATCGCTAAGAACATTTCCCTATCACAGTTTATTGCCGCTATGCATATGTCTGCCGTTAATCCGTCCGGGCCGGGAGCTTTTTTAGGATTCTGGTTTTGAAGGACCATTTCCAACTCCGCAGCTGTAAAGGGTGGATCGTCGGCTGACAGTCCGTGAGGGTTCTTTTCCTTCGCAAGTGTTCTGAGTGCCGTGTGGTAGGGCTGTTCCACATCTGTTGAGTCGTCGGGGTAGAAGGTTTCTGCCAGCAGATTCGCCGATTGCTCCGGGCTGAGCGTTTCACCTGCCGCGTTCCTCAGGAGCATATCGTCTTGTCTTCTGGCCGTCTTCCTTAATACCCTGTAGATGCCGTCCCACATACTCTCTCGGTCTTGTTTTGAGCAAAATTCCTTCCAACTGGCTGTGGCAGCCTCGGTGGCTGCAGCGGTGTATTTATTCTTGGCCAGTACGTATTCTTGGATGACGAAGTGTCTACGACTTGTGGCTGCGTTTCGAATCCTTCTCTTCTTTGTTGTTGCGTCTTTTTTGAGACGGTCCAGAGATGGATTCCACCAGGGGGGCTTTGCATTTGCTTTGGGCAAGCCCAATTTTGGGATTGCTTCCTCGCATGAGCGGTGGATACACTGGGTGTACAGTCCGATGAGTTCATCCAGATCGTTAGGTTTCGAGACTTGCGAGACTCTGGCTCGTGTGATGTCGTTTTCTGCCAGGCTGGTCTTGAAGTGTGCACTGAATTCGGACCACTTTGCCTTCTTGGTGTTGTAGATGCGTGTTGAGATAGGCCTTAAGGGTTCCAAGGCTTTTTCTAGACGCATTGAGAAGGTGATCGCATTGTGGTCAGACGTTGTCAGCCGCCTGTCGACTTGCCAGTCTTCAATTTTGCCTAGCAGTGACAGGCTGCATGCTGTCACGTCAACGATGCTCGTGCACCACCTGTCTCCTCTGTAGGTCTCGAAGGTTGGCGTTTGTCCCGAATTGAGGATATGAAGTTCTCGCTCATCGAGGAAGGAGCTGTACGCCGCCCCGCGGTGGTTTTCTGAGACACTTCCCCACCATTGGCTCCACGCGTTTACGTCTCCTCCGACTATGGTGTTGTGTGTGTTGAGTTTGTTCATGGTAGTGTGTGTTTGGGAGAGGTACGGCTCGATGTCCTGGTCACCCTCGAAATAGACGGATAACACTCCGAGTCTGAGCTGACCCACCTTCAGCAGAGCCGCGGCAATGTTTTCGGACACAAGCTGGGGGTCATGAATGACCTCCAAATTGTTTCCGAAGACAATGATTGCCGCTTTGACTGGTTTTTGACGGCTGAGGCTGCACTGGATGACTTGCGTGCCTGGGCTTTGTTTCATGACACCTGTCCTTCCTACGTAGGGTTCTTGTACAAGTGCTATTGAAACACCCTTTGCCTGAGCTGCCAGATGGAGTTCTTCCGTGGCCAGCTTGGAGCGTTGGAGATTGACTTGGATGAACTTCAATCTCGCTGTCTGTCTTGTCGTGTTTTCGGGGGTGACTGGTTGGCTACTTGGTGTTTGCTCTTGGTCGCCCTTAGCAATACGAGATGCGTGACCTCGCTATTCCATCCCACTTTTGTCGTTCCTGGCAGTCTTCGCTGAACGCGGTGTGTGCCAGGTCGATGCCTGTCCTGTGTGCCGCTTTGCAATTCGTGCACGTCGGCAGCTTGCCCTCAGCTCGGGTGTGGCAGTCCTTCCCATTGTGGGCACCACTGCAGTAACTGCAGACTTCCTTGGCGGCCTTGCATAAGGTCTTATTGTGACCATATCCAAGGCATTTTGTGCACTGGACGAGGGGGGACTGGTCTTCAATAGGGCATCTTTTTATGCCCACGTGGACTTTTTGGGCCTGCGTGTAGCACTGCCAGAGCTTTGGGGACAGTTCTATGACGGGATGGCATTCGTGAGGGTTCCTTGCTCGCTTCCTGTATCGCACTCGGGCGGTCTGTCCTTCCACAGCGACGTCTTGCAAAAGATGTTTATTTTGCGCTTTTAAAAGATCTATGATCTCCTCGTCGCTGTAGCTAGACAGAACTCCTTTGATGCAAACCAAGGGGTTCTGGGGTTTCGGCTCCTGGACCTTGAGCCCTCCGCTTAGCCTACACTGGTCTTTAACCAGGTTTAGGTCCGTTTTGCTGGCGCACCTGAGGACTACCTTTTGGTTCCGCGCCTTGCGGACATTGTCGACGCGGGCTCCACTGGTCTTGAGGTCCAGGGCGACCCTGATCCTTTCGATGACGTTATCCCCAGTGTGCTGGGGGTCCGTCGACGAGACGATCAGGGTGTGGTTGGCTTGTGCCGGCTTTGGCTTGGGGGCTTTCGGCGTACTGGCGACCTGTGCGAAGGTTTTCGGGCCTTGCTGTTGTGGGCTTGGTCTCTCCACTTTGCCCAGGTCCGCTACCCCTTTTTCGATGTTGAGGAGGGTCTTTTTCACCTCCTCAACCGCGAGTTCCGCGCCCAAGTTTTGCATCGGGGGAGCTTGAATGGGAGGTTCTTTGTCCCGCAGAACCCGGATATCCGCCGACACCATTTCGAGCCTCTCCGTTATCGGCTTCAGCTGGTTTGTGAGGTTTGGTTGTGGTGGTGGTGGTGGTGGTGGTGGTGTTTGAGGCCTATTTATTAGTTGCTGGACTAGGGCCTGCAGCTTCTCCATCTCCACGTTGAATTTTTCCGTAGTTAATAGCTCCGTCTCAGAGAGTTGGCTGGTGGGATAACTTTTTGGCTGTGCGAGGTCAAGTTTAGCTCTGTCGAAGGCTTTGCGGAGTACGTCCAGCTGGTTGGAAATGCTGGTTATTGAGGCTTCTAGGCGGGACAGACCCTCACCCATGAGGTCACATTTGGGATCGCCCGGTGCTCTTTCTTTGTCCTGCCTGAGCTTCTCGTACTCTCTTGCGGCCCTGACATTTGCTACCTTGACCTCTTCTTTGACTTCCTTAATGCCGTTTAAGGCTTCAAGGGTCTCATGGCCCAGCCACTCTCGTATGCCTTTAGTTTCTTTTTTTGTCTCTGAGACGTTCGTTGCTATCAGCGACAGATCGACTTTCAGCGCCATCAGCTCCCGAGTGTGAGCTCTCTCGACACGTACCAGTTCCTGTGCGTGGCGAGAGCGCTCCTTCTCGAGGTTAAATTTGTGGCGCGCTCTGGAGTCTGCCAGAGATAGGGCTGTTTCATAGAGCCCCTGCAGGCACTCGTGTGCAACGGCTTTGCACTCCCGCTTCATATTCCCCGCTGCTTCCAGGGCGTCCTTGCCTTTTTGGAGAAGCATGTTTGCCTCCCTTGTGGCCAGGTCCATCTCCACTCCTGTACCTCTCCTAGGGGTGCGGTAGAGGAGGCTTTTCCTCTCGGGGCGTCCTATTTGGCCTGCGGAGGATGCCAGAGAGCTCTCCTCATCTGATATTATGTGATGGGGGGGGGAGATTCCACACTGCTCCCACTGTATAATGCTCTCCAAGACCCTTGCCTGGGTCTCGGGTACGGACGGTGATCTTTGGGGAACAGTGTGGTTAGCGGCAGATGTGTCGGACATGGCCATAACGTCCGGCTCCGATATCGCTTTCGGGACCTGCGGTGGCTCTGATGGACACGCCACCTTTTCGGACGCCACTGACTTGGCGCTGTTCTTAAGCGCTTTTTCCCTTAGGGATTTCGTCAACTTTGGCGCTGCGTCCGTGGTCGGTTTGCGGGGGGGTGCTGATTTTGACGACATGGTTGGTATAGAGGGAGTGACAAAGATGACTTAAATTAAGTTATTAACTACTACTAGTACTACACAAGAACTACGGTGTTGTTAGCTGTTGTTGTTATTGTTGTTGTTATTGTATTTTTTTTTTTTTTTTTTTTTTTTTTTTTTTTTTTTTTTTTTTAATGTATACTTTTTGCGGTGGACTCACAGATGCTTCCGCTGGTGTGCTGCGTCCGCTGTCGTGTGAGGAGTCCGACGACGATAGGGGCCCGATGTTGTGGGCTGAGCGCGATGGTGGTGGTGTCCAGCGAGATCGTCCTGGTGCAAGGTGCCTCTGCTACGTCGCTTGCTGAGGGTGCTGGTGTTGTTGCCCGTGCTCTGGCGTTCCACTGGAGGATTTCGGGGATTCCGTTGGAGCCAATCGTCTGGATTTGTCTTCTTGATTAAAATGAGCCCAAACTCGGTGGGTCTATCTCTTCTCAATCCAGAGATATGGCTCGGGGGGGTGAGGTAACCCTGAGGGGCGGGGGGGGAAGCTTCGTGTGTCGTTTTGGGTGGGGGGTTGAGGGGTGAGGGGTGAGGCTTGGGGGGTGGGGGGTTGATGAAGGGGGTGAGGGGGTGGTTTGATAGGGGTGCCTAATCTGTAAGGCCCAATGGACTTGTCTGGTCTTCCCGACAAGTTTAAGCCCAAACACGACAGATTTTGGACAAAAGGGGAGGAAGATACGATGAGGGGGGGTGAGGTAGACTACGCAGGGGGAGGGGTGAGGGTAAATTTGTAAACAGGAAGGGCCAATCGACTTGTCGGGTCTCCCTAACAAGTTTAAGCCCAAACTCGGGGTACTTCGGCCAAAAGGGGATGAAGTTGCGCTTAGGGGGGGTGAGGTATTTGTTGAGGGGAAGAGAGAGGGGGGGTGATAGTGGTGGATGGATTCCCTGGTGTCTCTAGCTTGATCCAGAGATTCCAAGTAGAACGAACCCAAACTCGGGGTAGGTCGGATGCAGGGTTCAGGAGTTCCCTCACGGCTTCCTTGCTGGTGAGTCGTGGAGTCGTCGCGGAGGTGGCTGGTCTGTAGGCGGATTCCTCGGCCGGCTTCGGAGTCTCCAGTAGTGGCTGGGAGAGATGGCGCCTCGTGGTGTTTTGAACACGCGGCCGTAAGTGAGGTTATTTTGTCACTTAACACCACGTGGTTTGGCGATTTTCAATTCTTAATAACTCCCGATTCCTTGCTCCGATTTCTATAAATTTGGTATCGCTGAATAGGTCTCCGCCGGGCCTTCCTCGGTGAATGTAGGCAAAACGACTCCACTGACCTGTTTCGAGTAAATGCTCCCGAAAGTCCTGGTCTTCCTGTTCCGTTTTCCGCTGTCACAGAGATCTGCCCACACGTATCCGGGCTTATTGACACAACACGAAACCCACTAAACACTTTGCGCTTACTTATCTCAACGCGTTTAATTTTAGAGATTTTTTTACGCGGAGCTGATGTTGTATGTGTCGCTATCGATCGGTTACGGTGGTTAGGTTAGGTTAGGTTAGGTTAGGTTAGGTTAGGTTAGGTTTTTTTTTTTTTTTTTTTTTTTTTTTTTTTTAAAGCTTTTCCCCGTTCGTAAGCTCAACGGGCTCTTGTATATCTAAGTTACTCATTCATACTAGTTCTCGCAATTATGCCTCTCGCACTTACATGCCTCATTCTGGATCTTTCTTTCATTCATCATATCTCTCTTTCTTAGCCGGGTGGGATTCCCGCTAGTTACTCTATTTACTTTATTTTTCTTGGGGTTGTAAATTTTCACGTGTTTGAATTTATTTCCATAAAACATTTTCTTCTTATATCTACTTTGACAAAATTGAGTATTTATAACAAAGTTACTCTTT
This sequence comes from Heliothis peltigera, assembly GCA_958496145.1. NCBI lineage: Eukaryota > Metazoa > Arthropoda > Insecta > Lepidoptera > Noctuidae > Heliothis > Heliothis peltigera. Next base: position 15,629 of record OY292326.1, on the reverse strand, counting down.
CTTATTTCTTGTTTACGTTTACATCTGTTAGCTTACACTTACGGTTTGTTTACAAATTTTCTTATATATAGGGTTTACAATTAATGTATTTAACTTATAATACATTTTTGTCAAAAAGGGTATTCTTATGCTAGGGATTACAGTTTTGAACTTAAACTTCAGATTTCACAATTGAACTTATTCTTATGTTAGGGTTACTCAATTTACTTAATTATAGTACTAGTATTCACATGCCACAAGGCTAACAATTTATTTATTTTCTCACTCTGTTGTCATCATTTTACTTATATATTTCCCAGTAGTAAAATAGTTTACTCTCTACTTCTTTTAATGGGTGCTTTTTGATAACGATTTTATTCAGATTTTGTGATGGATCTATTGTTTTCTGTTTGACTTTTGTATATGTATCTTCCTCAGTTTTTGTTTATTCGTCTTTATTACGTGTTTGACAATAATATATATATACTATTTTATATATGTGTATTGTCATTTCTTATTCCGGTTCTTTCTTTGTCGGTCACAAGTTTTGTTATTTTGTGTTTGTGTTCGGTGTTTAGGTGCATGTTTTAGATATATTCATATATATTCATTATATACTTTTATATCTGTGTGTTGTTGAGTGTAGTGTGTATGTTTTGTTCCTTTGTGTGGGTGAGTCAAACATAAGCAGTGGTTGTACGGGCCAAGTAATCCCACTTCTTGCGCACTGGACATTCGACACTAAACGCGTTATGGTCGGTCTTTTGCAACCTAGAGTGCGAACAGTTGCAGCACTGTGGTTCGTTTCCAGCAGTGAAGTCGGCGCATTTCTCACGCAAGTGCGGTCCTCCACAGTGGCTACATCTGTCCACACTCTCGGTGCAAAATTTTCGACCATGGCCGAACGCGAGGCACTTCGTGCATTGGATGAGCGGAGACTGGTCCTCGACTCTGACCCTTTGCAGGTCAAGATAGAGGGCTCCAGCCTCCGTCATCCTCCGCCATACCGTGGGCCTCACTTGGATGATCACGTGCGCAGTTTTTGGGTTTCTTGTTCTCTTTTTGTATTTTATCACTATCTGTTTTTCATCCTGGGACAGACCCATGAATAAATTGTCGTTTTGCGCGTAAAGCGCCTTATCTATCTCGTCGTCCTCACTATCCAAAAAGACATCTTTGAGGATGACGAGTGGGTCTTTATTCTTCATGGGCGCCGCGGTTAACCCATCCCCCCGGCTCTCTATCATTTGTCTCACTTTTTCCATTTCTGCCTCCGTATCGCAGCCCAGTATCACGGTTTGGTTTTTAGCCTTCCGGACCTTGTTGATTTTGAGGCCGGTGCTCCTGGCATCGACCGCCTTCTTCACTCTAGCGAGCACCTCGTCGGTAGTCTCTAGATTACCTTCGAAGGTCACCGCCATCGAATGGAGTGCCGGTCGATGCCTGGGTGTGGCTGCCGCGATGCTGGCATATGATCTTGCAGTGGGGAGGGCAGTGAGGTCAATGTCTGGTCTTTTTGCAACCCGTTCTAATTTTTCATTAGTTGCTTCGACTTGATCGACAACACCACCGATTAAGTCTTCGAGTACAGCCTGCTTTTGACCCATGACTTTAAGATCCTCGGTCATTTGGTCAATGGGTACTTTGGTCTCGTCGATCCTATCGATGATCTTATCAATCATGTCAGAGCCTCGGTCATCATTGGCGTCACCTAATTCTGTAATATCTTGTTTAAGGCTTGTCTCAATTTCATTGAGCCGCTCTGTTAGCGTGCTTTCCATCTCTGCCAGTCTTTTAATAATGTGTTCTTGTTTTTGCGAGGATGACTCTTGTACAGGCGATCTTGATTTTGGCGCCGCATTTTCGAGACTTTGCAGCCGCTTGCTAAGCTCAAATAAAATGCGGATGCCTTTGTCTGACTGCACCTCCAGGAAGACTTTTATATCTTTCCTCATCTGAGGATACGCTTGTACCTTTGTCGGTATATCCTCAAAGGTCTTCATGACCTCCTGGAGGAGCTGATCGCTAGGTAGCACAGCATAGTTCTGCTGCAGCTTCTTGTACACGTCCATGTTATCTAGCGACCTCCTCTTTGCTTCTGGCCTCCTGATGAATGTCTTAGCAGCGTCCAGCGCTACTGCAGTAGAAGCAGCGGGGCTTGGAGTGGTGGTTACTTTGGCGGCACCAGAGGTTGTGGGTGTGCGGAACATTGTGTGGGTGGTGTGTATAGTATGTGCGAGTGTGTAATGTTCGAGTGCACTTCTGCGAGCAGAACGGGGAAAATTGTCGCTTGTTGTTACGTCCGTCAGACCCTGTATATGGGGGTCGATGGCGAAGTGTAGATTAAACCGTCAACGATACTTAAACTAAAGTAAAATGTCTAAGAGCAGAAATAATTCAGATTCCTTAGAATCGTGTCCCTGTACATTAAGTCTAAAATTTTTTAACAAAAAAAAATTTTTTGACTCTATGTAGAGTCACTCCCTTCCCACTTTCCTAAAGAGCATAGCAAGCGCATATAGTGGGAAAAAACCGCGTCCCTCTACGATGCACGGTTGCCGAGAACGCCTGGATTGAAAATTTTCAAAATGGCGGATCACTTTGTCAAAATATTGATTATCTCAGCTCCTGGTCGACGCAGAGAGTCGGGATAAATTTCCCACTAAGTGGTACAGTGAGTTGTACCTCCGCCGATAGTATTTGGAACAAAAAATTTTTGAAAATGGGATTTGTCAGAGAAGGGGGGAGGGGGGTGGGGAACTCTGAGGGAACCTCTACAAAGAAAACCACACCGCTCTGCGACTTCTGGTTCCTGAGATATACGTGTTTAAAGAAAATCAAGATGGCGGAACAATATGGCCGCCGAATTTTCAAGTCATATATCTCCGAAACCACCAGTCCTATCGGGGCGTGCGGGGTGTCAAACTTCTTCCCCGACTTTGTTCTATGCCGTCGTGGGTCTAAATCGAAAGTTCAAAGATTTCAGGTAAGGGGGGGTAGAAGGGAGGGGAGGAGACGGGGGAGGTCAAGCCACTGTTAAGAAAAGAAATCCGAGCTTTCTAGGCCTATTTTTGGCGAAGTTATTGCCGAAAGAAAGTTTGGGCGGTCTAGGGCGGAAGCACGCCCTAGTATTTCAGATTACCGCCCAACTTTTTAAAATGCTATATCTTCTTACGTGTATAACATAAACTATCCGTGTTTGGTATTGTACAAGCGGTCTTGATCTGATCTACAATACTAACCGGGAGAAATCGAAGTATTTGCAACCCCTAATTTTTAAAAATAGAAAAACAAGTAATTTTATAAGAAACACTTAAAAAGAAATACAAAAATGAAAACTAAAAATATAGAAATGAATGGAATAAACTGAGTAATTTACTTAAAAATTTTTGACATTGAAATTTTTGCTCCGGGGTGGTTCGTTGTATACCCTTGCTACAACCCTTAAATTTAAAAAATCCGTAACTTAAAAACTAACATACAGAAAATTTTGAAATTTTGCTATTTTACACTTTGTAATAAGACCAATTTTCTAGTAATTTAAAAACTAGGGGTCGTCGATCGTTTTCAGCGTCTAGGATTTTTTGAAAATTGGCCCAATTTTAAAATTTTAATATCTTAAAAACTAACTAACCTATTTAATTCCTCTAAACGCCTAATTTTATGTGGTCTTCAGGAGCTTCGGAATCCGTCGCTCGATGTCGTCCAGCACCTCCAGCAGCGTGGCTCAGCAAACACGTGACACTTGTTTTTTTGGCGATATTTCCGCCCGCTGGGGCGGGAAAATTCCAGATGCGGTGTCAAAAGTTGCGGCTCGTCGAGACGCTGCCGGGAGAATCAAAAAACGTGGGGGTCACCGCGACAAATCGAGCAGCGTGATTTTTTGAAGTTTTGGTTTAACACTTTTTGGCACTAATTTGCACTTTGTACTTCACTGAATTGTTCGATTCTCACAAAACTTTCACTGTCATATGCGCCGTATTTTTGCGCAACTTTTGATGTATAACACGCTATTGTACGCGCAACTTTTACCACTTTTAACAATTTTTCAAGCACTTTTTGGCGCGGGAGGTTAGCGCAACGTGGTTGGACACGTGTTGTCCGCTCGGGCGCTCGCGGGGGAAGCCGGTTAGGTTAGGTTAGGTTAGGTTAGGTTAGGTTAGGTTAGGTTAGGTTAGGTTAGGTTAGGTTAGGTTAGGTTAGGTTAGGTTAGGTTAGGTTAGGTTAGGTTAGGTTAGGTTAGGTTAGGTTTTTTTTTTTTTTTTTTTTTTTTTTTTTTTTTTTTTTCTGCTTTTCCCCGATCGTGGTGTCATCGGGTCCTTATTTATCTATATAACTCATACATTCCAGTTCTCTCACGTATTCCTCTCGCACTTCCATGCCGCACACTTGGTCTTTCTTTCATACATCCACATTTATTCTTTGCCGGGTGGGACTCCCGCTACTCTATGCATTTCTTTATATATACTTTAATTTGGGAAAATAAAGTCTTACAATGTTGTATACATTTTTGTTTTTACATAACTACTGCTCATGCTGTACATAAATTGGCCTTAAAGGTTTTTAACAACATAATTTAAGTTTACAAATTTTTCTTTAATTTTCATTGTATTTTAACAATTGTGTTACCCAGTTTAGTCTTATTTTCTAACATTTCTAAATACTTAATTATATCTGTAAGTCTTACATCAGTATATTCTATTATGCTTATCATCTTATTTCTAACATTTTTCTGTTTTATATTTCTTAGTGCTATTCTTACATCTACAAATCTTACATCGAATATATACTTTTAATTATTTTCTTACAGCTAACATTTCTTTCTTTTACTATTTTTAGGCAACATTCTTATTTATATTATTGTTATACGTCTACGTGTATACACATTCACTTGATCTAACATATTTTGCATTTAACAGGGTTGGTGAGTTTTATTAGCTTTCCATTTTTCTTATTCTCATGTTTTGCAAAGGCAATAATATATATATACTAAGTTTATACATATTTATTGTCTATTTCTTATGCATGTTTATTATTTCATACTTAAATTTTTTATTTGTTTTGGGTTGCTGTTTGTGTTCATGTAGGTGTTTTTGTGCTGATATAATAATGTATATTCATTATACCTTTTGTATATCAGTATGTGTTCGTATTATCATGTATTTCATGTTTGTGTGTGTCGTGTTTATGTTTCTGTGTGCTGTTGTGACTGTGTGTGCGTGTTGTGTAATTTCCTGCTAATGGGTTATGCATATGCGGTATTTGCGCGAGCCAAGTAGTCCCACTTTTTTCGCACCGGACAGTCGGCGCTAAACGCATTGTGGTCGGTCTTTCGCAACCCAGAGTGTGAACAATTGCAGCACTGCGGTTCGTTTCCTGCGGTAAAGTCTGCGCATTTCTCACGCAGATGCGGTCCTCCGCAGTGACTACACTTGTCCACACTCTCGGTGCAAAATTTCCGTCCATGACCGAACGCTAGGCACTTCGTGCATTGGATGAGCGGAGACTGGTCCTCGACTCTGACCCTTTGAAGGTCGAGATAGAGGGCTCCAGCTTCCGTCATCCTCTGCCATACTAGAGGCCTCACCTGTAGGATAACGTGCAAGGTCTTAGAGTTTCTTGTGCGTTTTTTAAATTTTACTGCTACTTCTCTGTCCTGTTCAGGTAGGCCAACGAAAATGTCCTTGTTCTGGGCGTGAAGCGCCTGAATTATGTCCTCATCCTCGCTTTCCACAAACACATCCTTCAGGACAACGAGAGGGTTTTTGTTTGTCATAGGCGCCACTATAAGTCCATTCCCACGACTCTCTATTATTTCCTGGACCTTCTTCATTTCCTCTTCTGTGTCGCAACCCAATATTATTGTCTGGTTCTTGGCCTTACGAACCTTGTTTATTTTGAGGCCGGTGCCCCTGGCATCGACCGCCTTTTTCACCCTAGCGAGCACCTCGTCAGCAGTCTCCTGACTACCTTCGAGGGTGACCGCCATCGAATGAAGTGCAGGGCGGTGGACGGGTTTTGCTGCTGCGACGCTGGCGTATGACCTATTTAAGGGCTCACATGTCTGCCTATCTTTTACAACCTCAGTTATCGTTTCTCTAACCACTGCGACATCACCGGCAATATCATCGAGTTTGTCGCCGAGGCCAGTCTGAGAGCGGCCCATGACCTTAACGTCCTCAGACGTATGGTCAATGACCGCTCTGGCTTCCTCGATTTTGTCGATGATCTTGTCGATGATGTCGGACCCGCCATCGTCGCGAAGTGCGGTTTGCTCATCAAAACATAAAACCATCTTCTCCTCTAGTTGGTTCAGTCGCGTTTGCAGCTGAGTCTCCACTTTCCCCAGCTTCTCGAGGATGTGGGCATCCTGTGCCGGCAATCTGGCTTCACTGGGTGATTGTGGTATGGTTCCTGCTGCTTGCAAACTGGTCACACGCTTGCTTAGCTCGAACAGGATACGGAGGCACCTGTCAGACTGCCCCACCAGGAAGGTCTTGATGTCCTTCCTCATTTGAGGGTACTCTTGGACTTTTGAGGGGATATCCTCAAAAGTCTGCATCACCTCCTGAAGGAGCGAGTCGATTGGTCTCGTCGCGTAATCATCTAAATGCCTGTTATAAATCGCCATGTTGTCAAGCGATCTCCTTTTCCGGTCTGGTCTCCGGATAAAGGTCCGAGCCGCGTCCTGCGCTGGTGAAGATGGCGTTTCAGGAGGGCTAGAAGTGGCTGGTTTACTGGCGGCGCCGGAGGTTATCGGTGTGCGGAACATGTTGTGCGAGTGTGTATGTGTGTTATGATTAGATCGGGGAAAATTGTCCCTTTGTACTGTTTTTCAGACCCTGTAAAGGGGGGTCTGTGTCACGTATAGAATAAAATAAAATAAAATATACACAATATGCTATGAAAATTTTGTAGAGTCTAGCTCTATCAAGTTATTTTTACATTTACAATGTAAGGGGGGATTTAGCTAGTGTTTGGGAGCCTTCAGGAGCCGATCCCCGTCAAAATTAAGATAGAAAAATTTTTTGACTCTACGTAGAGTTGGCCAAGAGATAGGTCTCTCCAAGCCCTTTCGATTGAACCCAAACACGACTACCCTAGCCCAAGGGGTTCCGGAGAAATCACGGTCCAAAGTTCTGGTCGCCAGTACAAGATGGCGGCCAGAATTTGGTTACCACAGGTTTTCTCCCGAACCACCAGTCCGAAAACAGCCGTGCTTGGGGTCTCCTGATTGGGCTCGGCGAGCTCTACAACTTGATATGGATTTCAGCTGAAAATTTTCAGCTCCTGAAAAGCCCTGAAAAACCACTAAAAGAACAGGCGAGGTGCTGCCTTAGTCCCCAGAGAAAACCAGAGCCTTCTACGACCTCCGGTTCGGAAGTTATTGGCGTCCGAAATTCGTTTGACAGTTGCAGAACTGTCAAAGTCGATCTCAGACCCCGAATATCATTCCTTGTAGTGGTCGTAGAACGCCCGTGTTTGGACTTGTTTGACTTGCCCTGACCTGCTCTACCGTCCCAGGTTATTTTCAGGATCCCTACTTTCAACTCTGAAGTCGCCTGAAACAGTGTGTGCCGAGAAGAGGCCGACCCGCCAAGCACAGCTACGAAAACCCCAACTCTCTAGGACCTCGGAGTGCAGAGTTATGTCCAGTCGAAGTTCGCCAATATGGCCGACCAGCTGTCAAATGCTGACTTCGCCCGGCTATATCTCCGCAGCCGTAAGTCGGAGAGAGGTGCGGTTTCGAATGCTATGTCTAGCTCGACCTCCACTATCCCCACACAGTGCTTTCGGAACCCAGAATTTTCAGGACCTGAAAAATTCCTGAAAGCAGATTTGGCTATTTCCTAAACGTTTTCGTTGTAAAGTCACAATTATATTGTCAGAATTTCTACAAATAACAATTCCTAACAATTAGGAACACTTCGTCATCAATAAGAGAACAAAGAAAACGTAAACAACAAGTTAGGAATTTTTTAAAAGTTTAGGCCTTAATATCTTGGTCAAGAAATGTTTTTTCTGAAAATTTTAAAACGTGGGGGGTGGTTTTTGACCATGCCCTACACGGTCACATTAACAAAAATACAAAATTTTCAAAACTGAAAGAGTCGATTTTCAAATCGCGATGTCGAGGATAACTTTGTTTTGCGGTTTTTGCCGCTAGTAAACAAAAACGCTAACTCGCACCGCGACTCGAATTTCGCTCCAAAAATTCTAGTTTAAAAACTACCTTATTCACTAGGACCTAAACTATCTAATGGTCTAAATTAAGTCTGCGCGCAATAATGTTTTCACCCTTTTTTAGGGGTTCGTTTTGGTGCCGTGCTCCCTGAGTAACAACAATTGTCCTTGTTTTTGTATAAATATATTTTATTCTAAAATTTTAAGTTATGATATTTATAAAAGACCTTTAATAGTATTATTTTGATAAGGGAAATGTTATTAATTAAGATATTAAAGGGGTGGAATAATGAAATTAAAACTTTTGGGTTTTGAAACGTATTTTGTATTAAGAATTTTGAAAAAACTACCTGGTCAAAAAATCTAAAAATTTGGAAAAATGTAATAAAGGTAGTGAACTATGCAACGCAATTATAAAAATAGGGGGTTACCGATTTAGTTTTCAGGGAAAACGACACCAAAGATTTACAAATTTTTGCCGACCTTTGAGGGGCTGCAGCTTCGTCCAGGGTGGTCCAATTTTCCAGATCTTGGTGTCAAAAGACTCGCCTTGACAAGACGCTTCTCCTGATGTGCCACACTCCTGTCCAGCTATGCTGGGGGTTGAGACCGGTGGCACGTGGAAAACAGGAAGTCCGGGATTACGTCGGCAGTTTTCACCGGAAAAATCCCGAATATAGCCCAGTTGATAGGCCTCTCATAGACGATTGTAACGACCCCAAAAAAGTAGGGGGTCGTCGATCTTGTAGCTGCAGCGTTGCACAAAAACACTTTAAAAACACGTTTTTCGAGCACAACTTTCACACACTTTCTCCGATTTCTGCGCGGTTTTCACTGTGGTGTTGTTCGCACTGAGACGCGTACGTGGATATATCACACTTATATATTCGCGCGAAAAAACCTATTTTTACGATTTTAGAGGCCGGAGCGTGGAAAAAAACGTGGCGCTCGCGGTCAGGGCTGCCAGCAGACTGGTTAGGTTAGGTTAGGTTAGGTTAGGTTAGGTTAGGTTAGGTTAGGTTAGGTTAGGTTAGGTTAGGTTAGGTTAGGTTAGGTTAGGTTAGGTTAGGTTAGGTTAGGTTAGGTTAGGTTAGGTTAGGTTAGGTTAGGTTAGGTTAGGTTAGGTTAGGTTAGGTTAGGTTAGGTTAGGTTAGGTTAGGTTAGGTTAGGTTAGGTTAGGTTAGGTTAGGTTAGGTTAGGTTAGGTTAGGTTAGGTTAGGTTAGGTTAGGTTAGGTTAGGTTAGGTTAGGTTAGGTTAGGTTAGGTTAGGTTAGGTTAGGTTAGGTTAGGTTAGGTTAGGTTAGGTTAGGTTAGGTTAGGTTAGGTTAGGTTAGGTTAGGTTAGGTTAGGTTAGGTTAGGTTAGGTTAGGTTAGGTTAGGTTAGGTTAGGTTAGGTTAGGTTAGGTTAGGTTAGGTTAGGTTAGGTTAGGTTAGGTTAGGTTAGGTTAGGTTAGGTTAGGTTAGGTTAGGTTAGGTTAGGTTAGGTTAGGTTAGGTTAGGTTAGGTTAGGTTAGGTTAGGTTAGGTTAGGTTAGGTTAGGTTAGGTTAGGTTAGGTTAGGTTAGGTTAGGTTAGGTTAGGTTAGGTTAGGTTAGGTTAGGTTAGGTTAGGTTAGGTTAGGTTAGGTTAGGTTAGGTTAGGTTAGGTTAGGTTAGGTTAGGTTAGGTTAGGTTAGGTTAGGTTAGGTTAGGTTAGGTTAGGTTAGGTTAGGTTAGGTTAGGTTAGGTTAGGTTAGGTTAGGTTAGGTTAGGTTAGGTTAGGTTAGGTTAGGTTAGGTTAGGTTAGGTTAGGTTAGGTTAGGTTAGGTTAGGTTAGGTTAGGTTAGGTTAGGTTAGGTTAGGTTAGGTTAGGTTAGGTTAGGTTAGGTTAGGTTAGGTTAGGTTAGGTTAGGTTAGGTTAGGTTAGGTTAGGTTAGGTTAGGTTAGGTTAGGTTAGGTTAGGTTAGGTTAGGTTAGGTTAGGTTAGGTTAGGTTAGGTTAGGTTAGGTTAGGTTAGGTTAGGTTAGGTTAGGTTAGGTTAGGTTAGGTTAGGTTAGGTTAGGTTAGGTTAGGTTAGGTTAGGTTAGGTTAGGTTAGGTTAGGTTAGGTTAGGTTAGGTTAGGTTAGGTTAGGTTAGGTTTTTTTTTTTTTTTTTTTTTTTTTTTTTTTTTTTTTTAATATGCACCCGCCATCCTGGGTACTTCTTGCGGTCCCCTGACATTATCAGGGACTTTGTTCGGCTATAACTTATGTTTTGTCGCGTAGTTGTTGGAAAATCAGTTTATGTTGTGAAGGGAAGTGCACCCGTTTGGTCGGATGCGTTTCCCTCCACAACACTTTTGCAGATGTATTGTGCAAATTCTAAGAATTTTCGTCTGATTTTCCTATCCCTTATGAGGCCGGCTGCCCCATCCAACTCCACTGCATGGTTGATCTCTTGAGCCAGGTCGTTTCGCTGCCGGAGGAATTTTGGGCACTCAAAAACCACGTGCTGGACAGTTTCTTCAACCGCAGGGTCACAGACGCATGACGGGCTCCCCCGACACTTGAAGCGATGCAAGTATTGGGCGAACCCCCCATGGCCCGTGAAAATCTGGGTAAGAATTCCCTGCGGTTGTATTTTGCGCACCAAGCGATAGGCCTCCCTCGCGTCCGGGAAGAACACTCTCGTGACGGAGGCCGTCTCCCCCGCCCGGTATCTCCGGTTCCATTCGTCGAGCGATTCGTTACGAAGTTCACTTCTGACGAATGAAACCGGACACAGATCGTAGTCGGGCCTCCTCCGACACGAGAGTGCTGCCTCCTTGGCAAGTTCGTCGGCGCGCTCGTTGCCATCGATGCCGGCGTGGGCCTTGATCCAATACAAGGTTATAACTTTGCCCCGGGTCAAGGCCGCGCTGAGGTTTCGGCGCGCCTCGATTGCGAGGGAGTGCATGGAGCCAGGATTGGTGACCGATTGTAACGCTGCACGCGAGTCGCTGTATATGCCGCAGCTCCCTGCCCCGCTCTTCAGGGCCTCGCTCGTCGCCCTGCATATGGCCAGAAGCTCGGCCTGGTAGACTGTGCAGTACGCTGGCAGACTCAGCTTCCTGTTCCTGATTTCGGCCTGGCTGTCCCAAATGGACAGCGCAGCACCGACCTTGTTTTGGAGTTTGCTGCCGTCTGTGAAAATTCTGAGCGTCTGCACGTTGTGTTGGTCTACCAGGTCAGAGTCGTCGAGGCACTCGAATTTCAGGTCCATACGCAGGGCCGGATGTGGCAACTCTGCAAATCCCACCACCCGTTCGACCTCCCTGTCTCCCAACACCTGCCGGGTTGACCCTCTGCGAGCCTCGTATAGGCCGGCTGCTTCCTTTATGCGGAGGTCCAGAGGCAGTAACCCGGTCAGTAGGAGGGCTGAGTTGAGGGAGACGGTGCGGTAGGACTTGCAGATTTTCTGAGCGAAGCCCCGTTGAACGGTGTTCAGGAGCTTGCGGACTCCGATTTTGTCTGCGGCGGGCGACCACGCGGCCGCAGCGTACAGTATGACGGGCTCTGCTGTTGCCGTATAGATCGCGCGGATGACGTCAGGGTGCAGTCCCCAGCTGATCTTTGCAGCTCGCTGTAGTTGTTTCGCGATGTTTAGGGCCTTCCTACAGACGGTAGCGACGTGGGTGTTAAAAGTCAGCTTATCGTCTATAGTAAGGCCCAAGATCTTTATTTCGCGAGACATGCCAATGTCGACCCCGCCCATGCTCAAGAGTGGTGTGTCATACTTTAGCTTTCTAGTGAGCAGCATTGCGCACGTTTTATGTGGCGCAAACTTGAGCTTATTTTTGACACCCCACTCCTGAACATAGCCGAGAGCGGGATTGGCATGTCGCTGCACCTCTAGCGCTGTGTGACCGGCAAACAGCAGAACGACGTCGTCGGCGAAGGCCTGGCACCAAATTCCTCGCCCATGCAACTCCTTGAGGAGCGGGTCTAGGAGGACATTCCAGAGGATCGGCCCACTGATGGAGCCCTGGACGCACCCTTTTTGGGTCTGTCTGTACTGTTCGACTCCGGCATACCTGAGTCGCACACATCTGTCAACAAGATAGCTGTCGAGTAGCCGCCTAATATTGACCGGACACTTTTCCTCCGCCAGTCTGACCTTAATGGCTGGCCACCAAGCGCTATCGAAGGCGCCCTCTATATCTAGCGAAACGAGGGTGACCAACTTTTTGTTTTTTGTTTCCACCTTTATTTGGTTCACCAGATTATAGAGGGCGTCCTCGGTGCTGCGCTGGGGCATGAAGCCGTACTGACGGGTACTCAGCCTCGGCACTAGGTGCCACTGGAGCCTCGTGACAACCATCTTCTCCAGGACCTTACCTAGTACAGGCAAAAGGCCGATAGGCCTGTACGACTTGGCGCTTTTGTAATTTTCCTTGCCCGGCTTCCTCAGTACCACGACTGTGGCTTCCTTCCACTTCGTGGGGAAGTGGCCCAGACTGAGGCATTTGTTGGCCAGGGCAAGGAACGCCCCGGGGTCCTGGAGAATGACTTGTTGACAGATGTCTGCGGTGAGGCCGTCCGCACCTGGCGCCTTTTTAGGGTTGAACGAGGACACCGCGGTTATGAGCTCATGCAAGGTAAACGGCGGGTGGTTAGGTTAGGTTAGGTTAGGTTAGGTTAGGTTAGGTTAGGTTAGGTTAGGTTAGGTTAGGTTAGGTTAGGTTAGGTTAGGTTAGGTTAGGTTAGGTTAGGTTAGGTTAGGTTAGGTTAGGTTAGGTTAGGTTAGGTTAGGTTAGGTTAGGTTAGGTTAGGTTAGGTTAGGTTAGGTTAGGTTAGGTTAGGTTAGGTTAGGTTAGGTTAGGTTAGGTTAGGTTAGGTTAGGTTAGGTTAGGTTAGGTTAGGTTAGGTTAGGTTAGGTTAGGTTAGGTTAGGTTAGGTTAGGTTAGGTTAGGTTAGGTTAGGTTAGGTTAGGTTAGGTTAGGTTAGGTTAGGTTAGGTTAGGTTAGGTTAGGTTAGGTTAGGTTAGGTTAGGTTAGGTTAGGTTAGGTTAGGTTAGGTTAGGTTAGGTTAGGTTAGGTTAGGTTAGGTTAGGTTAGGTTAGGTTAGGTTAGGTTAGGTTAGGTTAGGTTAGGTTAGGTTAGGTTAGGTTAGGTTAGGTTAGGTTAGGTTAGGTTAGGTTAGGTTAGGTTAGGTTAGGTTAGGTTAGGTTAGGTTAGGTTAGGTTAGGTTAGGTTAGGTTAGGTTAGGTTAGGTTAGGTTAGGTTAGGTTAGGTTAGGTTAGGTTAGGTTAGGTTAGGTTAGGTTAGGTTAGGTTAGGTTAGGTTAGGTTAGGTTAGGTTAGGTTAGGTTAGGTTAGGTTAGGTTAGGTTAGGTTAGGTTAGGTTAGGTTAGGTTAGGTTAGGTTAGGTTAGGTTAGGTTAGGTTAGGTTAGGTTAGGTTAGGTTAGGTTAGGTTAGGTTAGGTTAGGTTAGGTTAGGTTAGGTTAGGTTAGGTTAGGTTAGGTTAGGTTAGGTTAGGTTAGGTTAGGTTAGGTTAGGTTAGGTTAGGTTAGGTTAGGTTAGGTTAGGTTAGGTTAGGTTAGGTTAGGTTAGGTTAGGTTAGGTTAGGTTAGGTTAGGTTAGGTTAGGTTAGGTTAGGTTAGGTTAGGTTAGGTTAGGTTAGGTTAGGTTAGGTTAGGTTAGGTTAGGTTAGGTTAGGTTAGGTTAGGTTAGGTTAGGTTAGGTTAGGTTAGGTTAGGTTAGGTTAGGTTAGGTTAGGTTAGGTTAGGTTAGGTTAGGTTAGGTTAGGTTAGGTTAGGTTAGGTTAGGTTAGGTTAGGTTAGGTTAGGTTAGGTTAGGTTAGGTTAGGTTAGGTTAGGTTAGGTTAGGTTAGGTTAGGTTAGGTTAGGTTAGGTTAGGTTAGGTTAGGTTAGGTTAGGTTAGGTTAGGTTAGGTTAGGTTAGGTTAGGTTAGGTTAGGTTAGGTTAGGTTAGGTTAGGTTAGGTTAGGTTAGGTTAGGTTAGGTTAGGTTAGGTTAGGTTAGGTTAGGTTAGGTTAGGTTAGGTTAGGTTAGGTTAGGTTAGGTTAGGTTAGGTTAGGTTAGGTTAGGTTAGGTTAGGTTAGGTTAGGTTAGGTTAGGTTAGGTTAGGTTAGGTTAGGTTAGGTTAGGTTAGGTTAGGTTAGGTTAGGTTAGGTTAGGTTAGGTTAGGTTAGGTTAGGTTAGGTTAGGTTAGGTTAGGTTAGGTTAGGTTAGGTTAGGTTAGGTTAGGTTAGGTTAGGTTAGGTTAGGTTAGGTTAGGTTAGGTTAGGTTAGGTTAGGTTAGGTTAGGTTAGGTTAGGTTAGGTTAGGTTAGGTTAGGTTAGGTTAGGTTAGGTTAGGTTAGGTTAGGTTAGGTTAGGTTAGGTTAGGTTAGGTTAGGTTAGGTTAGGTTAGGTTAGGTTAGGTTAGGTTAGGTTAGGTTAGGTTAGGTTAGGTTAGGTTAGGTTAGGTTAGGTTAGGTTAGGTTAGGTTAGGTTAGGTTAGGTTAGGTTAGGTTAGGTTAGGTTAGGTTAGGTTAGGTTAGGTTAGGTTAGGTTAGGTTAGGTTAGGTTAGGTTAGGTTAGGTTAGGTTAGGTTAGGTTAGGTTAGGTTAGGTTAGGTTAGGTTAGGTTAGGTTAGGTTAGGTTAGGTTAGGTTAGGTTAGGTTAGGTTAGGTTAGGTTAGGTTAGGTTAGGTTAGGTTAGGTTAGGTTAGGTTAGGTTAGGTTAGGTTAGGTTAGGTTAGGTTAGGTTAGGTTAGGTTAGGTTAGGTTAGGTTAGGTTAGGTTAGGTTAGGTTAGGTTAGGTTAGGTTAGGTTAGGTTAGGTTAGGTTAGGTTAGGTTAGGTTAGGTTAGGTTAGGTTAGGTTAGGTTAGGTTAGGTTAGGTTAGGTTAGGTTAGGTTAGGTTAGGTTAGGTTAGGTTAGGTTAGGTTAGGTTAGGTTAGGTTAGGTTAGGTTAGGTTAGGTTAGGTTAGGTTAGGTTAGGTTAGGTTAGGTTAGGTTAGGTTAGGTTAGGTTAGGTTAGGTTAGGTTAGGTTAGGTTAGGTTAGGTTAGGTTAGGTTAGGTTAGGTTAGGTTAGGTTAGGTTAGGTTAGGTTAGGTTAGGTTAGGTTAGGTTAGGTTAGGTTAGGTTAGGTTAGGTTAGGTTAGGTTAGGTTAGGTTAGGTTAGGTTAGGTTAGGTTAGGTTAGGTTAGGTTAGGTTAGGTTAGGTTAGGTTAGGTTAGGTTAGGTTAGGTTAGGTTAGGTTAGGTTAGGTTAGGTTAGGTTAGGTTAGGTTAGGTTAGGTTAGGTTAGGTTAGGTTAGGTTAGGTTAGGTTAGGTTAGGTTAGGTTAGGTTAGGTTAGGTTAGGTTAGGTTAGGTTAGGTTAGGTTAGGTTAGGTTAGGTTAGGTTAGGTTAGGTTAGGTTAGGTTGGTTAGGTTAGGTTAGGTTAGGTTAGGTTAGGTTAGGTTAGGTTAGGTTAGGTTAGGTTAGGTTAGGTTAGGTTAGGTTAGGTTAGGTTAGGTTAGGTTAG